>JAINEB010000003.1:5000-4805000 GCA_022840565.1 Eubasilissa regina
CATCTCTACACTTAACATTTGTATTGATAAAGCATGTAAAGAGAGTATCCCTCTAATAAGATCTTCCTCGAGGAAAACCTGTCCATGGTGGACTCAGGAACTGAGCGAGTTAAAGAAAAAAGCCAGACAGGCTAAACATAAGCTTCAAAATTCTAATAGACTCAGAAAAGAGACCACATTACCAGAATATCTCAAGGCAAAACTCGAATACAAAGTGGCAATAGAGAATACAAAAACATCTTCATGGAAAGCGTTTTGTGAGTCCCAAAGCAAAGAAAGTGCCTGGGGAACAATACATAGAGTATTGGTCAAGCAACGGAAACGAGTACCACTGGCAACGTTAAAAGATGGGGATGAATATCTTGAATCGGCAGAAAGCACAACACAAAGACTAGTCGATAGGTTTTTTCCCGATGATAATGAAGAAACGGATAATGATGAACAAGTAGAAATAAGGAAAACCGCGAAAACTCTACCTTGCGCAAATAACGATCCGCCATTCAATAATATAGAAGTTGAAGAAACTATTAAAAGTATATCTCCTACAAAGGCACCCGGGGAAGATAACTTTACAGCTGATATATGCTTGCATGTATATAACAGCAGCCCAGAAATAATAGTTGAACTCTACAATGCTTGTCTACGGCTGCAGTATTTTCCTGTGTGCTGGAAAAAAGCTAGTGTGATAGTGATACCCAAACCAGGCAAGGACGACTTGAGAGACGTAAGCTCCTATAGACCCATTGGACTGATCTCAGTTTTTGGGAAGGTGCTTGAAAAACTTTTAATCAACAGAATTAACTGGCACCTACACAAAAATAAGCAACTTAGCGAAAATCAGTTTGGGTTCACCCCTCAAAAATCTACAGAGGATGCCCTAATGGCGTCATTGGAGACTATCAAACGAGCTTATAGGAACAAGAAACTAACTATCGCTATATCTCTTGATATAAAAGGTGCATTTGACAATGCCTGGTGGCCTTTCCTGTTATCGCAATTAAAGAAGAAGAAATGCCCACGAAATCTTTATTGCATGGTTTTGAGCTACTTAAATAACAGACGAGTCACCATCACGCACTTTGATTGCACTAAAACTAAGGAGACAAACAAAGGTTGCATTCAGGGGTCTGCATGCGGACCAAGTTTTTGGAATGTGATCATCGATGACCTCTTGCAAATACATTTCGGCGAAGGGGTAGAAATTCGAGCGTTTGCAGATGACTTGTTTCTTATCATAATAAGCGATAATCCTCATGAATTAGAAGAGAAAGCGAACAACGCATTAAGTATTATAACAGAATGGGAATCTAAAGCGAAACTGCACTTCTCTGAAGAAAAAACGAAAGCAATGTACATCACGAGAAGAAAAGATCCACCACCAACTATCAAAATGAGACAGAACACATTGAAATTTGTCGACGACTTCAAACTGCTGGGGGTAATAATTGATAAAAATATAAATTGGACCAAACACGTAGATGAAACGTGTAAAAAAGCATCAAAAATGACCAACAAAATCATACGGGCGGCAAAACCTACATGGGGAGCATCTCCCATGGTAATAAGACAAATTTATGTAGGAGCGATAGAACCTCTAATTACATACGCAGCACCAGTTTGGGCAGAAGCTGCAGGTAAGAAATATAACGTTAAAAAACTAAATGCAGTTCAGAGGCAAATAGCCATACGGTGTTGTAAAGGGTACAGGACAATATCGTTAACATCAGCCCAAGTTCTGTGCGGTTTAATTCCATTAGATATAAAAATTAAAGAAATTGCTGAACTGTATCATGTCAAAAAGGAAAAATATTTAATGGACCTACCGAAAGATAGAAAATATCAAGCATCTAAAGAATATTTTGATATACCACACCCAGCTGACAGAATAACAGTAGACTGCAAAATATTTGGAGAAAATCTACCTGCAAATCTGGATTCTGAAATTAAAATATATACGGATGGCAGCTTATTAGAAGGGAAAGTGGGAGCTGCGTTCGTCCCTTTTGAAGGAGACAGAGAGCTACCAGGTCGAAAATTTAAGTTGGAAAACTATTGCTCTGTTTTTCAAGCGGAACTGTTTGCAATTAAAGAAGCCATAATGTATGTTATATGTAAACCACCTAGCCGCTGGAAAAATATTTTTATTCTGACCGATTGCCAATCTTGTCTAGCAGCAATCCAAGAAACTAAAGCTCTAAACCCAATTGTGTTTGAAATTAGAGAAAAGCTAACAGAACTATTACAAAGACAACAACATGTGCAAATCGGATGGATTAAAGCGCATATAGGCATCCCTGGAAACGAGCTGGCAGATAGCAAAGCTAAAGAGGCTACCCTGAAGAAAACGAAGCCCGATTATAACTTGTTCCCGCTAAGCTTCGCCAAAAAGAGGGTCAAAGAAAGAATGATAGAAGAATGGAACAAACGATATATTTCATCAACGACAGGAAGCACTACAAAACTATTTTTTCCTGATGTTAAAAGTGCTATATCGTTCCATAAAAACTACCAAACTAACTATGAATTAACGCAAGCAATGACAGGACATGGATGCTTTAATAGCTACCTGCATCGTTTCAAGCTGGTTGATGACGATACCTGCCCATGCGATGATACAAGCACTCAGAACATAATACACCTACTGAATACATGCCCGTTCTTCAGCTACGAAAGACATCAAATGGATGCAGTATGTCGCAGATACAATATAAACTTGGACGAAGTGCCAAAACTGATAAACCATAAGGATATTACACCAAAGTTTATGTTGTATTTGAAAAAAATAGTTCAAACAATTAAAGAAATTAATCTAAGTAGAAAGCGAAAGTGAAAAACATTTTAAAGTTTATATAATATTTTGTTATTCATTAATTATCATTGTTTTTTTTTTTATTACCCTTATAAATATTTTCTTTACTGTATTTTTTAAATTGTTATTATGTTTGCGATAAAATTTTGTATTTACATTTGTTAAAAAATCCTTGTAAACAAAAAGCAAGGAACATTTAAAAAAAAAAAAAAAAAAAAAAAAACCTAACCTAACCTAACCAGTTGCTATCGAACCGTCGTACTGATGAGACACGTTTTTTCTGCTCCTTAAACATAAGTCATTTTTTTATAGGAAATACTATTCGGATAAGAAAAATAACATTTGCTGAGGAATATACAAGTGAAATCTATCGGATGTGCTGGATTTAAGTGGATTTTGTTTTAAAGTGACAGCTGTCAGAGTACCGCCATAGTGATCTGATTTGCAAACTTGTCTATCTCCAAGTGCAATATCGCAAAGTGGGGCATTTTAATACGGGCCTAATTTTGGGATGAAGTATTAAAAATTAAGTACAGGAAGAATCACAGGAATGGACTTTTATCAAATGTTGTTTGCCAGGTGCCCCTAAAACCTGGAATCAACTTACGAGCATTGGGAAAGTCAATATCGGATACCAAAGAGTTCTAGTCGAAGACGAAAGCCCGCTACAACAATACTTTAAATGTCTTCAATTCGATCACACGCAAAGGTTTTGCATTGCAAAAATTACATGTGCACATTGTACTGGTGAATATCTTTATAAAGATTGCACGGATAAGTCGACTGAAGAGCCAACGTGCGTCAACTGTAAATCAAAAAGAGATGCAACCCACAACTCTTTCAGCACTAAGTGCCCCATTCGATTGATAAAAGAACACCGAGCAAGAGAGTTAACAAACTACGACATATGTTTGTCAAGTTCTTTCAATCACTGACAGATTTCAACCTTATATAAGAATTATTCAATGGAACTTGGCTGCTGTAGAGCAGCACAAGAAGACTTATTAAAATCAATAAATAATATAACGTCATTCTAATCCAAGAGCCTTACACCGGCAATACAGGAAGGTTGAATGCTCCAGGATTTGATGTGTATCAGGCGGATTCATCGACAGATAACATTAGTAAAGCTGCCATTATTCTTAACAACTGTCCTAAAGGGCTACTTCTGAACAATTTTTCAAATACAAACAGCGTTTTTATTCAGCTAAATACAGAACTTGGACCAATTATTATTGTATCACTATATATAGAACCATCGACAAATATTGAGCCGGTGATGGAGACTGTAAAGAGCTTGGCCATGTTGCCAGTCGATTCGTGCGCCGCGTATTGGAAGATCCTGTTCGCTTAATGTGAGTGTCGCGGGGCAGAAGCTGTACTTGATTCCCTTGTTGGTGGTCACCATCATCGGTTTTATCAGTTGCATGCACCAGTTCATCGAACCCCACCTAAATGGTGTGCTTTGAATGGTAAATACATGATCTCTCCTTTCCTCACATTCAGCGAGGTAAATTTCTCTTGATTCTTGATCTTAGCCCTCCATTCGCATCTGATGTATGACGCACCGACAAGCTTGTAGAGTTTCTCTGGTGAGAATGTCTTGTACGACTTGACGACCATCGCCGGAATAAAAATACTGGCTTATGCAAGACAGACAGCCAATCGTTTTGCATGTATAGGTGGTGTTGCGAATAATTCTTCCAAATGCACTGTTGTGTCCCCACTATCGAGATACATATTCGAGATACATATACGAAGTGCCAGTGAGGGTGTTTCTTTCCCCAATGGAACATTGCGAGTTTCCAAGATTTTTGATGAAACCTAGTACCAACCGTTGGATCTCTGTTTTCGTATCCCTCTTGTAAGCATGTCTTATACATATGAATACGAGTGTTCAAGTTGAATATTATTTTAAAATTCTTATTCAGGTCTATCCTATATCTATATTTTCTGAAAGCTAGGACGGATTTTACTACACTTTCAGTCGGTGTCTTTTCTTTCATTTCAAATACAATAGCGCAAATAGGAATAAATTCTTTGCGAGTTTAAATAGCTTTCTCTTAGAGATTATATAATAAGCCCCTGGCTATCTCGCAACTCTACAGACTCCGGTTTAAGGACCATTATACCAGAAAATCATTTTAATTTGAAACACCGTAAATTCATCTATATATTAATACCATTTTCTTTTCAAGGTGGCAACCCTGGGGAAAATACACTAAATAGTAGTACATATATGTACATTCAAAATCTAAAATGAAACAACAATAAAAGTAGCATTGTAAATTTTTATTTTAAAAAGCAATAAAGTGCACTAATAAAAATTGTTAAAGGACAATTCCAAGAATGTGTTCTAGTGGCGCGATAATCTTTTACCTTGATTTTAATAATGATGTTGCATACTTACATAATTTACAACATATGGACACAAATCATTCACTTCTTCAACAATGGGGACTAAAAATGATTCAGGTTATAGAGATAAGCATATAGAACTGAATCAAAATAAAAAGTCTAAATTGTTAGAACTTTGTTAAACTGAAGAGTTTTGAGTCCCACTCTTTTTATTTTAATATTCTGGAACTATCTTTAGATATAAATTGAGAAAATAGCAACGATTTTAATGTTTTCAGATCTGTAGACAAAAATAAAGGCAAAGATTTTAATTTATTGTTTCATTTACGCTCACCAGATAAATTTATCTAAAATTTCAGACTCCTGAGCGTACTGTGAATTCATCGTCCATTTTTCAAAAAAATGTATCTCGTTTTTAGTTAAAATTGAGTAACGACTGGGGTTACATTATACAAACACATGCCCATCATCCATTCCAACAGGCATATTACATTTTATTAAAAACATTTTGACTTAGCCATTCTTATTTCAATGTGTAATTTTTTCAAATGACAGTAATAAGTCACATTTATGGAATAAATACACCTCACAATATCTTAACATTAAAAAATATCCATAGAAATTGGTATGATTATTTTTTTAATAATTTTTCAACAGTGGAAAATTCCACACAATTTGTTAATATATTGTCTGCTGTAAAATCAACAAATTCGATATACGCCTCTTTGAAAGATGGACGACAAGTTGATTATCAAGTCAAAATCAATTTGTTTTGAGAGAACAGGGTGTACATAAAGAGATGTGCACTGTAATATATAAATACATGATTATGTACATTAAAGCCTCTCGTACCTTGGGCATGTTAGCAGAGATGAAGATAGCCACTAGAAATTGGTGACCACGGGTAACGGTATAAGAAGGGAAGGAGAGGTCCATCTCCAATAATATTGACGGACCAAGTTATAAAATGACTTAAACAAGGCATAAGATTGTGAAGAGCGAAGGCAAGCAATTCGCATTATCGAAGCAGAATAGAGGCCCACGATGCTCAGTCATGAGTACATTGACTGAGAGAGAAACGCTTTCATAGATCCTACCAGATACCGGGAGACACCGTCATGTTTAAAAATGAGATGAAATGTTTAGAAAAGGCCTTCTTGCATTATTTGGTATAGATAATATGTTAATAAATACTTATCATGGGAATGGTCACTCTGATCTGTCTCCTAGATTTGGCAGCAATGATTGATATGTCAACTCTGCACAGACCTTTACTTTTTGGATTAATCTGGAGAGTGCTTTCGACAAGAGTCTACTTCTGTAGTGCAGTACTACAAATTTATTGAATGGTTTAAGCGAGTTAGATTTGTTTCTTGATTACTTTTTCAAATAAAAGTGTGTTTATAACATTACATTCGCATTACATAATGAATGAAAATATTTAAACGTTTCTAATATTTAGGCCAATGTTATGAAGATACTATTTCTGATATAGTGAATCATGGGGTTACATATGCTGTTCCAGTTATTTCATTATTATTTAGAGAACGGAGAAAACTGACAATAACAAAAAAAATTGTTTCAAGTAAAAATATTTATAAAGACAAAGAAATGCTTCATCCCACCACACTGGATGGAAAGATAAGATAAATCAAAAAATGACTGTTGGATTGTATGAGTTACACAACATGTCTACTAGAGAACTAACCTAAAATAGTGAGATTTCACCGTAAATAGTAAAGGAATTTAGAGTGGATACAAGACACCGAGTGACCTGATTTTTTATTGTTATTAAAAGTGTTTCCTAAAATTTTCACTACAAATATATTATAGTTTCAATTTTTGTAGCTAAATAAATTTTGTAGTAAAAGAATAAATCAATCACTAAATATAATTAATCTCATAAATTATTTTACATAAGTTATTTCTGAGACAAAATCTTCAAAAAATCATGGAAATATATTGTATCCTGAAAAAAAAAAATATTTAAATGATTAATCTGCATTAAGTCCCCGACGATCATTTAGTTTCTGTTATGAAAACATTCTGCTCCCCACCCCCCAGTATGCATTGAAAGATTCCAATTACTGAATAAAATACAAAGGTCATCGCGGTGCTAAATTTTAGACATTATTTAAATCAATTAATATACTTAAATATATTACTATCTAAACGATTCAAGTCTATGGGTAATTTAAATATTATAAATTAGTATTTTGTGCTAAGTATACAATGAAATGCTAGTTAGGTGTACACCCAAATATTAATCTATACATTTCATCCTTCATTAACAAGTCTGATGAACAAAAATGGTCTAATATAATGAAATAAAACCACAATTTATAATGAAATTCCACCCACAGAAGTAAGTTACAAATCGTAATCATGTTATGTAGTGCATTGATAAGAAAATAATACTGTTTCACTGGAGAGAAAAGGAAAATATAATAATAATCACAGACGTTTTAAGGATGATTGGTACAAAAATGGACCAAAATAATTTAACATTACTATAATACTATAAGACCCAACTATGGGAGGAATATAAAAACATTTAATTCAATACTTATTTAGAAATTTTATATTATGAACTTTACTTGAATTATCTAGGAATTAAAATTCTGTCAGTGAAAAAATGATCCATAGCTGTATTCAAACTTACATAGTAGGTATATCAAAATGGTGATAAATACTTTGCTACAGTTCAGAAGATTTAAAACAGGAGATATAAAGGAGAACCAAAGCTCATCACTTGTAGACAGGAAAATATATAGTTGGGACAAATGAATTGTAAAGCACTTCATTCTTACAAATTACATACACACTAATAATACTATTTGGTGTTTAATGTACCAAGTGACTATGCATTTAGTAAAATCCCATTAATCTGAATCTTAATACCTCTTTGAAGAAATATATCACCATGCAACTTTCAAACATTATTAAACATAATTCCAATCTACAAATTTGACAATTGTACAGAAAGATTACTTCTCACCCACCCAAAGAACATAGTTAGAATATGAACACTTCTCATTGAGTGATTCTCATTCGTTTCTCGGTCCCTTCAAACTCAAATGAATGAGATTTTACTGCAACAGTTCAAGTACAGGAATGACATCAAAATATTTACACTTTATTTTAAAACTGAGTAAAAGGGAAACATACACAACTTGCATAATTCGTGACACAACACTGCCTAACCTAACAGGGAGTCGAGTCACCGAGGGAAGCTGAAAACAGACTGAACATAGTTTTCCTGTTAAACATACTGGTTGATGATGAAATCAATGAAAAGCTGAGCTGGAAGGAAGGAAGAATACAATTGAGCAGCAGTAGCTCAGTAGCTGTAACTAGTGATGTAGGTGGCTGCTTATTTATAAACTAACAGGCTGGACAATCAAATCCGGTCCATCTAAGGCTTACTTAATCTCCGTAGCAGATAGATCAGCCTCTTAAAACTTGCTTAATCTCCTTCAATATAACGTGGACTATTCGCTGAAACGAGCATTTTCATTTTTCAATATCATACAGATATAATATGACTTTCTTCATACGTATAGTATTAAATAAAACAAAAATGTATTAATAATTGACCATGCCATTGCCATATTCCTGTAGAAACTAACCAGAAATAAAATGTACGAGCGAGAGTATTCATATCAAAGTTGAAAGAAATTCTGTTAAATCACACATTTAAGTTTGTCGAATCTCTGATTTTAGAATAAATAAATTTATTTCCGAGAGAGCATCACGGAATGACTGAAAAGTCGGTGTATGAAAAGAAAATGAAATTCATTATACATATAAATATTCAAAATTAAAAGTCATATTGGACAAAAATAATATTTTACATCCCCAAAGGCAATATTTTTGTTTCTATAGAAGTCATTGCATTTTTGCTACTTACAAATTTAGGCTATAAGTTACAATGTCTCACTTGTATTGTATTGCTACCTACACATGTACAATCTTAGTTTAAGTACACCAACATCCAAATTTAAAAACATAAGCTGAAACAATGTGTAGAAATAAAAAACAACATCTATAGAGCCCGGCTAGGTCTATTGTACTCCGACTGGTTGCACTCACGACTCTTCTGCAGGACTCTGCCATTGCGAATAATAAAAATTGACAGCCCGATTGGCGTCACAATCAGCCGCCAACGCGATTCGATTCAGCTCATCCAGTGGAACTTGAGGTCCTAAGACATCTCGCAGACGTGCCAAGCAGTCGTTGAGGCGAGTCCTGTCGATGGATATCTCTTCCACACTGCTGCATTCAGAGTTAGAGCCCTGGAAATGATGTCATCGACTTAATGAATAGACATGAAATAATGTGTATATACAGGAGAGGGGTTTGGAACATTATTTGTGGCGCGAGGGGCATTCTACACATATATCCAACTAAATACAAATTTGATAGATGATGACACATTTATGCATTTATGAAAATTAAATATTTGTGTAAACAAGACATATTTTTTACATTAATGCATATTATATTGTCATATTACATTAATGCATATTATATTGTCATATTACATTAATGCATATTATAGCGTTTAAATTTTTGTTCCAATCGAGTCACGTATTTAAAAAAAGTCGCAAAGCTATTTGATTGCGTGAGTGGTACCAAAGTAACCACGTGGGTGACACCAAATTGAAAATATTGAAACAAGGTATTTGCGTTAGGTCATGTCTATATATGTATTTGGAAGTCTGTGGAATTTAAGAGAAAAAAACAAACGTAATTGCTATTGTTTGTTTTGTTGTTGTATGGGAGAGAGACAGCCTGGGGCTTCTGCTCTTTCACGCCAGCTTCTATCCATAGATTCTCTACTAGTGACATATTTTCTCCCTGCTGGCGTCCCCGCAGCGTGTTGCTAGTCAAGCCATAACGGTAATTTTCTCATATGACGCCCGCCGTTTTTTCATTTATTAGACTCACTCAAAAACGCTCCGTTTTAACTTATACTTTTATTTAGCTATTATTCTAGATTCCTTCTTGTTTTTCTTTTAAAATTAAGTCATTAATTAGTCCAATGCGACAGAGATTTATATTTTTGTTATTTCAATTGTTTTCGTTCGTAAAAATGTGACGTTAAACTCAAATTGATCATTCAACGAACTGCCTAGTGTTCTGGGAACGCAATCCTCAACATCGTCGGAGTTTGAACCTTAGCGTTCGACCCACGTGTCGAACACTTGTTACAACAAGTGGGCGCCCTGACAGAAGTGTTACTGAGAGGCATCGAAGCTCCCGTATCTACTACAACCTACCAGGGTGTAGACGACTGTCGATTTGGGTGAGCAGTTTGTACAACCACCGCCAAATATAATAAGGGACATGGACATTTTGGAGTTTGGTGAAAGAATCACCAGTACCGAAGAATGACCTGAACACTGTAGGAGAATCCTATCCAATAAGCGAACACCTCCCCCACACTCACTTCCTGGGCACAGATGACAACTCGAGATCTCCTATAGTTCATTGATCAGCACAAAATATGGAATATTTCGAGAATGGGGGTGACCTCAGTTCGACCTGTTAGCATCGGCCACCGCCCACGAGGTGCCAACATACGTATCGCTAGATTCAACCAACTGCTCAACAGTTCTTATCTCAACGCATTCAGTGCTAAGATCGGAGAAAGCACATGGCCCAGGACCTTGGAGGTCACAAAGATCAGGCGACATGTTTTTTTTTATTTTCATAGTGACAACGGGAAATAAAGCCAGCTTCGCAGTCAATAGGAGGTTGGATTAAATCGATCCTAAGAGATGCCGGTGTAGAGCAACCCCAGGAAGTGTGAGTTTTGCCGTAATCTCACTCAACTGATGGGAAAATTCCCCAAAGAAGAAATTCTGTTAAGGGGGAATTGGCAGAGCGAAATCTCCTTCCATAGATAGTGAATGCTCCGCCAAAGAAATAGCGAATGCTCCAGGAAAACAATTTCCTCAAAACTAATTAACACCTCTCTTCACGCCAATATAAGGCGATCACATATAGTGCCAGACTATCAAGTCACCAAGTGATAACAAATACATCTCTCATAAACAGATTCCAGGCATCGATACGGAACACAAAATAAAATAATTTGAACTTTTAATAAAATTCCTATTTTGTTTCCATCAATGCCTGGAATTCAGGTAATCCCTACCATTAGGGCATGACTAGCATCACACCGCAGGGATGCCAGCAGGGAGAAAATATGTTGCATGTAGGGAATCTATGAGTAGGAGCTGGCGTGAAAAAGCAGAAACAGCACTGTCTCTCTTCCATAAATGGATTCCAGGCATCGATGAAAACAAAATAGGAATTTTATTGGAAGGTAAAATGATTTTATTTATAGGTATACTAAAAAAGAATATTGTTTTTTTCATTTACCATTTTCAACAGTTAGTTGTGCTTTGATTGCCGCCCTCACATGATTATGTTAATCTGGTAACTATACATACCGAGAGTGAATTGTAATTTATAAAACTGTAATTTAACAACCCTATTTACAATGGACTACTTTGTACCAAATGAAGAATTTATTTAAAATTTAATGTTGATCATATCTTGAAGAAAGAGACAGCAACAAGTGCCACTAAAAATATTTGTGATGAACTAGATGTTTTGGATGTTCGCAAGTATCTCTTAGATGGTTCAGGAAATTTTTATTTTAAAAATAGCCCTGGAAGTGGAAAACCTATTAAAGTGAACGATGTCATACTGACTGCCGAAATAGAAAACAATCCAGCTTTATCTATTGAAAAAATCGCAGACAAACTCGGATACTCATGGTAAGATAAGGGAAATGAATACCACACAAACTAAGCGAAGAACACCTAGGCCAGGGATCGCCGAACTCTTGGACCGAAAGAGCCAAATATGAGTAGCACAACAGTTTAGAATTTTTTCGAGAGCCATAAATATATTTTTACAAATATGATTTATTTTTAATTATTTATCTATTAAGTTAAGAAGATTTTCTGAATAAAACTAATAATGTAAGTAATTTAGTAAATAAATAAAAAAAAATTTTTTTTTTATTGTTGAAATTATATACGCACCAATTTTTTACAGAACATTAATTACACACAATTTACACGCATTCCTTAAAACTAATGTGAACAATGACCTTGCATTTCTTTGGACAGTTTTCGTATACATATTTGGTGAATAACTTGTAGTTTTTAATTTCAGCCACGATTTCAAATTAAATTGTAAGTAAGGTATCCATAAAATTAAATTTATACAATGACTGACATTTAATGTGAACAATGGTCTTGCATCTCCTTCGAAAGATTGGGTAAGTTAGGTTTGTATGTTTTGTTTGTAATTTTGGGCATGATTCCAGGTTCTCATCAATAAGACGACTTCTTAATTTACTCTTGATGAAATTCATGTATAAAAAAGATTCTTCGCATGAATATGTATAACCGAAAAGGGAAAGAACACCAAACGCTACTTTTTTCAACTGATCATATGAGTCAGGAACACTGTTCCAGGTGTTAAAAGTCAAAGCAGGCCACTTGTGCTGTAAACTAAGTACACATTTGTTTTTCTCCAATATTTCCAAATCACCATAAAAACATTCAAATTTAGAGCTCCATAATTCTTTGTATTTTAAATCCACCAATTGCATTTCAAAGTTGCCAATGAAAGTTGCCAATGCGCTTTACTGTTTCTGAATTCCTGAAATCTATTGAGAAATGTTTTCCTCACATTTACAATTGTTGTTTTGAAATAGCAAATATCAATATCAGAATTATTTTCCTGGCGATGTTTCAGGGGCTTGGAAAGTGAATCAAAGTTTCTCTTTCAAAATCTTAAGCAAAAAGAGATAATTTATTGTCAAATGAAATATTAGGGGTACCAGTCGAAAATGTCGCATTTCGGTATGGCCCTTGTTTGATCCTCAGTCGCGTCCGTCTCGTCGAGTCGTCAGCACGTAATATATATTACTTTTGTTCCTTAACATTTGGAGATCATCTTTCGAAAGTTATTTTTATTTTTGTTAGCAATACATTTAAAATGGAAGGGTTTATACCAGATAATAATTTTGTGCGCAATTGCTTGATCTACGAGTTCCACCAAAAAAACTGCGAGGAAGGTTGCAGAAAAAATTTGCAGTATATACGGTGATGTGATATCCATTCGCCAATCGCAAAGGTGGTTTAAAAAATTTCAGAGTGGGAATTTTGATACGGAAAACCAGCCTCGAGAAGAAAAGGTTTTTAAAGTGGATGATGACATTTTAATGTGTGAAGTCGAAGCAAATTCAACAAAATCAATTCAGCAGATTGCAGACACACTCGGATACTCCTGGTCGAGTGTACAAAGCCATTTGAAAAAAATCGGCAAGGTGGGATTGTAAAGGAATTATTTACTACGAATTACTTCCATATGGTCGAACTGTGTCGGCAGAGATTTACTGTAATCAACTAGACAGATTAAATGAAGAAATAAAAGTTAAGCGACCCAGAATGCACGCAGAACACAAAGTTTTTTTTTAACACGACAACGCAAGACCCCACACTGCAGCGATTACTCGAAAAAAAATAAACGCCTTTGGCTGGAAACAAATCAATCACCCCCCATATTCACCGGATTTAGCCCCATCAGATTACCATTTATTTAGATCCCTACAGCATTTTTTATCGGCAAAAAATTTCAACAACTTAGATGAAATAAAATCTGCCCTTGTTCTAAACTATTTCCAGTCGAAACCAGAAACTTTCTATTCAAAGGGCATAAAAATGCTTGAAAATAGATGGAAGACTGTATTAGAAAGTAATGGGGAATATATAATATAAATTTTTTCAAATAATAAATGATTTAAATTTATATTTGCCTTTTTATTTAAAATGCGACATTTTCGACTGGTACCCCTAATAACTTCTTCTAACATGGAGAAAATATTATTTCCTTTCCCCTGTAGTTTAGGATTAAGCTGATTTAGATGAAACGTAACGTCTACCATGAAATTTTTTTTTGGATTCACTGATTGTCGTTAATTCTGGATAGCGAACACCCTTCTCAAGGAGAAATGCTTTAATTTCTGAAGAAGCGAAACGTTTTAAAACGTTCCCTCTTGATAACCAACGTACCTTGTTATGCGGCAGAAGATCTGCATACTGATTAAGAGCTTTGGCTATAACGGAATTAATAATCATAATCACTAATACCATAACTTTGCAAATTTCTTCTGGATATGTCTGCGCACAAAGCGCTTGATGAATGATGCAATGGTAAGCAAGTGCCTCATGATTCATTTTTTCTTTCAAAATAGCGACAAACCCTTTTCTTAATCCGATCATACTTTTGGTCCCATCTGTTGAAACTGACACAATTTTACCGAGTGGATATGATGTATTTCCATACATTCAATTACAGCATTTGCAATATTCTCTCCACATATTTGACCTTTGAGTGGCAACAATCCTAAAAGTTCTTCTTTAGGACCTGCAGAGGAAATAAATGGTACAAAAAGTGAAACTTGCGCTGTATCATTAATGTCTCAAAACTCGTCAACTGCTATTGATAAATGTGAAACCAATTTAAAAACTTCGACTTGCTGGTTGGTATATCTGAAGAAATTTTGACTGTTCTATTAGTATCTACTGTTTTAGCAGACAAAGGTAACTTGTTAATTTTTTTAAAAATATCTGCTTTGTTCTTAAAATTCCGAAATATCTCTTTGAATGCATTCATAAAAGCAACTTTTTAAGTATTCACCGTCTGTATATGGTTTTCCTTTCTTAGCAATTTCTTGACTAACCACAAAACTTGCAATATTGACATTGTTAGAAGACTGTATCCAGTAATTAAATACAGAACTAGATTTTTCTCGACTCTTCTGAAGTTCCTCAATTACTTTGTTCCTTGCATCACCGACAGGATATTTAGTGCTAAATGACTTGTGTTTAGTTGTAAAGTGTCTCCAAATTTGACTTCTTGTTATGTGCCAATTTTTCTTTACAAATAAGCAGGTCAGAAGACCATTCAAAGTTTTTAATAAACGCAAAAGTCTCGGTCCATTCACGGTTCATGTCTTCCGTTTTTATTTGTTTCCTATTTGCAGCCATGTCAAATGGGTAGCACCTAAAAAAATATTTTATTTCATAATAATAAAGCCACCAAAATAAAATAATTACAATTTTTAGATTGAAGACTAAATTACCTGTAGGATTTACAGCTTACTGGAAAAATTCAGATAATTTTATACTTCGAGTATGCAACGAGCACTGACAACTGTACGAAACGCTACAAAACCTTGCGTGAACTAACGCGACGTATCCAATAGCAACAGTTTATTTGTTGTCGTAGATTTATTTCTATAGCATAAAGTTCTCTCATAGATAAGTATCCCAGTTTGAGTCTTGTCACCTGTCGCGCACTCTCCATAGAAAGAATCCCTGTACATATCTGCTTCCCATCAGCTTGCTTAGAGCAGATTCGCCCAGACTACCGTTGAAGTCGGGACGCCCTCCGTCAGCTCTCCAAGTAATCTTACCAATCTCCATTTTCAAGAGTTGTGTGATCATGAATTTGACGTTAAACCACTATTACTGACTATATATACATCTTGTGTCAACATCTGTGGTACAGTGGTTCGCGGAATGAATTAACTTCTATCATGGCCATTGTGTGAATCTCTTCCACGTTTCGAGCGCATGCCAGTTGTCGCGACCATGCGTTATTTCACCACATGTTGGCAAATATCCAACTGAATCTCCGCCGCAGGATATCACCCAATTGTACATACCGCTGTATCTGTATCCTCCCATTTCACGGATATTAATGCTCAAATTATTCCAACTGCCACGCGCCTGACAAAAGCCACGCGCTATTTCAACCGACACGTGCCCGACAGCTATCTTTTTGATCATCGTCTTCTAACTCGTCTCCCCGTGTGCACTTCTGCTGCGAAGGGTCTCCTCCATCCATCGAGGGTCCATCGCTGGTCCCATCCTGCTAGCCATCCCATCATCATCACCACCACCTCGCCAGACCTTTGTGCAAGTCTACATCATTACATCAAAATTGTGCTAACTATTATAATCCTCGAGGTATTTATTGATCATCCATATTCTAATATGTGTCTTCGCCATGTGACCTCAGCTTGGCTGACAAAAGTGATATCCGCTCGGTAGAATAAACCAGTCCTATCCATCACAAATGGATATGGACAGAACTGTTCACCTTCATTTTATATATACATTTACTATCTGAGTTACATATTGTATATTCCTGTACCTTGTGTTTCATATCGCTCATTTATGTCGGCCTAGTAATAGTCAGCATACTAGTAATTCTGATCCATTTATAAATTATATTTTATTAAATAACTTCACAGAATAACCTACACCATCTTCTATTGAAGTGTTTTCCATCATTCTGTCTCTGATATCCATCACCTATATGAGAAGGATAATCGGTGCTCTGTCGAGCTAGCCGAGCATCGATTTAAAGGTAATTATCTCATATCTACATAACCTCAAATGTATTAAACACCACAGCATTAAACTTCCTACAGTGTATACTCAACGCTAGGTATGCAGCGGCGTGATATTTGTAGCATCAAGTGAGAGCTGACATAACATACACTATTCGTAAGTAAAAATCATGCACTATTTTATGATGCTATATGCGATATTAACCACCATTAGCGCCTGCACGTGGTAATTTGCTGCAGAGCCACGCTGAAGGGGTCAAGAGCCAAATGTGGCTCGTGAGCCATGGTTTGCCGACCACTGACCTAGGCGATCAAATAGACGCATGTGAACAACTTTTAGAAATGGAATCATAAACGTCATTTTTACAATATCTGAAAACTAGAGACGAGAAATGGGTGCTATACTTGAACCAAGGACGCAAAAGCAATGGCTTTCGAAAGGTCGAGTAGCGAAACCCACCGTTAAGCCCGGCCTCACAAAGAAAAAAATCCTTGTGTCTGTTTGGTGGGACTGCATGGACATTATTCACTTTGAAGCTCTCAAACCTCGACATACTATAAATACACAATTGTATTGTGAACAACGGGACCGTTAACCGGGCGGCGGAAATTACTATTTTTTTTTAATTTATAAGCATTCAAATCTTTTATTTAAAAAAACAACTTTTTTTTTGATATTCTTAAGAGGCTACTTTCATTTTTCCAGTTTGAATTTCGAGATATTTTTGCATTTTGCATACCCTTTCAAGACGAGACTAATAGTTAATTCATTTACAATATCAAGTAAACATAAAAGTGCGTTATTTTTTACGTAAATATTGCTAGAGTGAAAGGTATTAATAGAAAAGGACAAGTATACAATTGTTGGTTTTTTTTAATTCCTAGGTAATAAAGCTATCAGAAAATAGCTTATCTATGCATTTCTTCAACATTCATAATAGATATGTGTTGCCATTTGAAATTATCAGGCGAAAATTAAATAATTTGTTAAAGTTCTCACGTAAGAATTGTTATGTTCATGATAAAAAACATTGTGTCGACAAACATGATTATTACAATCATGCCCCCGATTTATAAGGAAAAAATTGACGTAAATTCATACTAATAAATAATATTGACAACTTTTGAAGCAGCTGTATTTGTGAAGAGAGAACTATTTATGCCAATATTATATAATAATCATACTATGGTTGTAATAAAAAAAGTTTTTTTTTTAAATATTTATTTATTGTTTTAATAAATTACATATTTATTAATATTAAAATATAAATGAAAATATGACAAAAGTATTATTATTCACTGTTAAATAATTAGTTGTTCATTTCGTTTTTTTTTTCTTCACACATATTCAAAACAAAATTTGATTCACATTTATTACAATTTAAACTGAATTTAGAAATAAAATTTTATGTTCTTTCACATATTCAATATTCGTTCATGTGCACTCAAACATCGACTTGTGGGAGTAAATTTGATTAATTAGAGAAAAGAATTGGTGTATGTCGTCGACCACTCTTTTGCCATCCAATTTAGGAAGTTCACACGAGTCCGCACATTCAATACTCAGTTCGGGAACATCCTGAAAATAATTAATAATATTATTATTGTTATTTAGTTATCAGTATTTTTATGTCTAAAATATTAAAATACATCTTTATTCATTTATATGACTATAACAAATACATTTGTATCAGACAGGTCTGTCATGTATAATTCTTTTGATAAGATTATTTATCTTTAAGGATATGTATTTCCAATAAAAAATAATTTATCTGCACTACATAATATATGTATATTGAACTATGTAATTTGTATTGTTAAATCAAATAGATAATTGTTATAGAAATGGTAAAAATTATCAACTTACGTTGCGATTTTTATTCCAAGAAGATAACCATTTAAAATTTTGTTGGAATATTTCGTAGAGCGTGTCAATGGATACTTTTTGACCTTAGGCATCTTGAGTCACAGGAGGCAGTAATTTCAGAACAATAATTTGTATAATAAAACATAATGAGAACCAAACCCAACAAAAAAAAAACACGGGTTCACGAATGTCACGTTGAATCATGTGAATAAATTAATTTTATGCCCTTGAGGCGCATGCGTTAGATGCGCAATGCCATAGATAAGAGACGCAATGCGATGCAAGCCGCGCATGCGTTGTCAGATTCTTAGCGCTCCGATCCGTTACGTAGGTTTTGACATACGTATTATGTTCAGAAGTCAAAATTATAATCTGTTTTCGTATAAAAACAGCCCAAAACCATATAATTTACAAAAATAAGCAATTGGTATCAAGAATAAGTATAATATTCATTCATAGTGTAGTCAAAATTTGTAATAAAATGTGTTTTATAGGCAAATTTAATGAAAATCCAACGGAGCACAAACCCCACGATCGTCATGGCCGAATTCAACGGCGTTCTGAAGGTCCGATAGACAATTAAAATTATCGTGTTTCATAAGACTGGAAATATATTATTTAAAAAATGATTATTGTGTTTCTGATATTAAACTTAGTTTTAAATAGTAGTTGAAGCCTCAAAGCATGTGAGTAAATATAGTTTATTATTTAAAAACTTATGTTTTTACTAAAACAAAGTATTTTAAAAACGTTAAAAATTCATCAAATGTACTGCAAATTGAATGATTTATAACTCTATTAATTTTTAACATTTTGCTGATTTGGTTTCCTACAAATTTGTCTCCGTAATCTTGGCTTTAAGATTATAAGAAAATATATTTCGTCTACGCATTCGTTTAGCGCATTGACTCAATTTTGTACAATGCCTAAAATGCATCTAATGGTCACGGTCTTTCTTATAATATTTGTATCGTCTTAATTATGACAAATAACATTCAGTTTATTAGTTTTATATTAATGTAAAGATCCAATCCAAGTAATAGTTAAAAAAAAAGTCAAATCTATTGAATAATTTCTGATATAAATGAATAATAAAAACCCATATTTTCGTAAAAAACGCCAAAATATGAATTATTATTGCAAGTGGCGCCTTAATTGTATACATTGTCCATTTAGAGATAAAATACACTATCAGACATTTTCATACTTCTGAAATAATAAGGTTTAAACATTGAAATTACCATACAATATGTAAATGGTAAAATATTTTGTTTTACCCCAGCATATCTCAGAATCAACCGAAAATTATAAATTGATAATAATGGCAAAGATATTAAAAAGGAGCCGTTTGGCGTTAAAAAAATATTTCTTCTAAAGATTACCTATTTTATCTCTACAGGGATGATATACAGTGAAACCCTCTTAATACGTTTTCCAAGGGACCGCCAAATAAAATCTTATTAAGCAGGAAAACTTATTAACAGTGATTTCAATATTTCCATGCTTTATTTGACCATAACATCTAATATTGTATTTTAACTAACATTAGAATAATTAAAATGTTTTATTTATAAAAAAATTATTAAAAAACAATTTTACTTATATAAATATGTATTTGAAAATCACGGCCATAAATAGGCATACCTAAACGAGTAACAAAAATGCAACAAATTAATAATAACGAAGAAGATTAAATGAATGAAAATAAAATGTAATTATAAAAATGCTAATAAAATACCTAGATGAAAATAAAATGATTAAAAACAAACTTATAAAATGTTGATGACTATCTAATAAAATACAACTAATCTCCTAATGTACCCTTAAAATATATTAAATACATTTAGTTTCCTTATAATAATATTATAAGGAAACTAAATACAACTAATCTCCTAATGTACCCTTAAAATATATTAAATTCATTTAGTTTCCTTATAATAATATTATAAGGAAACTAAATGAAGTATAAAATTTGAACTATCTAAATAATTACTTATAAAAATATCTAAACTACAAAAAAAAAAATTACTGCTAAAAAGTGATTATAAAAAAAATTAAATTAAACTCACATAAAATATCTAACTACCTAAATAAAATAAATCGACGTAACAAAAGAGAATATAAAACGAAATTAAAATTAAACCCGTAAAGTATCTACCTAAATAATGTAAATCGACGTAGCAAAGAGTAAAAGAACCGCTGACAACAAGATCAAAACACGAAATGATTTCAAATTCAAATTATTCGGCGTTTTATAGTAAAATAAGGGTAGGTCAAAGTTATTCGGAGATAAAATACGCCACCTCTAAGTCCGACGAAAGTCCATATGATGTTTATTACAATAAGTAGTTAGTAAAAGTGTCAAAGCGATTAGCGCTGATGCACTTGTAGCGGTAGATTTGGCGGTCTAGCCGCATGTAGAGTACTCAAGAGTATCGTAGACTAAGGAATTGGAAATCCGACGAAAGTTCATACTTTTTACGAAATGTAAAATTGTTTGCACGACAAGACGTTCGTATCTTTTTCTGGCCAACTTGACGAATGCACATTTAAAAAAAGTACTGTTTGTAAATGAAAACCTGTTGGACAGCATATCTAAAATTTATCCCTTTTGATGAGTTTTACATAATTTACCTGTACACTCGACATATTGCCTTGATCAGTGTAATTGAGACATGGAATACTCGCCCTTACTGAATCTTAGTTCAGGGAAATTATTGTCGGTATTGACATCGACGATGGCAGGCCCGAACTTACAAAAATACGTTAATAGTATTTTTGACCTTAATTTTATGATTTAAATTTTTTAATCACAAATATAATTACATTATTTTTGCTTTGTTTATTTATTTCGTGCTGACGTAAAAAATCAAACAAGCAAATAGATCAGCCGGTTATGTTAATTCAGTTGTCAGTGGCCTGTGGTTTGCTCTGTTTTGTTTATTTGTTAATAAATTTTCAAATACGTATCGGTTGCGAAAATAAATAATTTGGTTATTTTAGTTGTCAAGAAATATTAATCAAAGCTGAACCAGAAGTAGTTAAAATGAAACAGCTCCCAATGAAAGCAGTTCCCTGTGGTTTCTCCGAAAACGGATGTTATCAGATTTCGAACATAATAATAAAAAAAAATATTTTTATGAGTTAAATTAATACATAAACCGCTTTCGAAAAGTTCCTTTTCTTTCCTGCAAAAAACATGGTTTAATTAGTTAGTTAGAAAAGATATTTTCCGAAACCGGTTGGCGTATTAAATTTAACTCATAAAAGTGGTTTAAAACAAAGTTATAAATAATATATGTTTAAATAATTTCGTGAACTACAAGTGAGGGTATTAGTTGCAAAGTCAGCAACTTCCATTATTATTTGTTCTAACTTTTAATGCAGTTGTCTTTTCAAACTTAATTCATTTTTATATTTATTGGTCATTCAAAATCGGTGTTAGTTGCAAAATCAGTCGTTTTTGCCGCTGCCATTTATATTAGAATTGAATCAATAGTCTTCGTTACTCAGAAATTTAAAGGGCCGCTAGTATGGAAACTAGATTATTTTTGGAAAATATGTTGTATTTATTATGTATTTCAAACCAGATTATGGGGATTATTATTAAGAAATGCATTAATAAATATATTGTTCTTTATGCTTCTATCAGATTTCACGTTTTCTCCAAATAAAAATATGGATTGCCACTAAATAACAATAATACGAAGAAATATAAGCAGTTGTATTAAAATTGTTGTAGTCGAACATGTTCAAGGAGTGTGTACAAATTCTGTACCGTTATAGAAAACATTATTAGGAGATTTTTACAAAATCATGTTAAGCTTCAAATAAATTTACTTCGAAATAAATATTTGCGAAATTGATCCATTATTATTATTATTCCATTATTATTGCTTCAGGCCATAAATCATCTAATAAAAAATAGTCTGGCTGCTCAAAGCTCAATGACCTTTATTTTTTTTTGTAACTAACTAATTTACCATCACGCCGTTTCGCCGCGGGAGTAGGCAAAGAGGATAGAGCGCCACATTCTTCTGCCCTGAAACACAATTATCGCCTCATCCACATACATACATATTCTCATACAAGCTCGTTGATTATTTAGGCTTCTAACATAATTATTTTCCAGTATCTAGTTTACCTGGTCGTGCCAAGTTTTCCGTCCTCTATTTATGGTGCTATTAATACTTGCGTCATATATCTTTCTAACCATTATCTCCTCATTTATCCGTTCCATATGACTAAACCACCTAAGTGATCCTTTCTTAATCTTACTTACTGTATTAAGATCTGCTTTACATTGTTTGAAGTGTTAGGAAGAGTATATTATTCAGAATAGTATTAATGGTTAATTTTATCGCATAATATTTTTACTTGATGTGTATATCCTTGAGCACACATTACATTTCGCATGTACTTCTCGGAAATTCAAAATAGGCAGTTAAATTTTTTTTTTCAAATTTGAATAATTAACTCCGTGAATTCCTACTTTCTTAGTATAACAAGAACGAGAAATTAAACGTGAATAAATACTCCTTTCAAAATGAGCTTTACATTCTTTCCTTATTTCTTCATTCTTTACTCTGTCATAAATAGATCTGCCGCATATACGCCTAACCTATCTCATTTTCACTGCATTCAGTCTACTTTCGTTCCTCTTCTACCAGCTACCGACCTCACTTCCGTACATCGGTGTCGGTACCGGGACTTCATTGTGCGCCTCGGTTGACAAGTTCCCATTAGTTATTTTTTGTATTCAATATATAATTTCGAATCAATAAAATATTTCAAATAATCGCATAACTAGGATTTTTTTAAACACTCATATGATTGAGCATGATTGCACTCTGGCATGATTGAGATTAGATACAGCGTACGCAGCTTCAACATTTTCAACTTGTATTTTTAATCCATATGTATTTACCCCTAAAATATAGCGTTCCACTCAGTATACGTAATAAGATTACACAAAATTTATTCATTCAATTATAAACTCAAAATTTGACGAAGAAATTCGATACTTGGAATTCCCGAAATAAATTAAAGGTTCAGGCCAAACATAATTAGGGTAATAGGGGCAAACAGATGAAAATAAAAATGTCAATGTATTACATATTTTGTCTATATGTTATTTGAAAAGACAAGCTTGTCCTAAAATAATTCAATGCGGATTATCGTAAAAGTTAAGTAAATTGTTGTGTATTCCAAGAATTTATTTTAAGGGTTTTTCTGCCTCCAAAGCAATTAAGAATATTTTAAGGTAGATATTAGTGGAAATACAGCAAAATTACCAATGCGGCTCTGGTATTGTACATGCCGAATGTATTGTTTATGACAGCTGGGGTTTTGTTTTGTTGATTTTTGGGATTTATTTTGCTTGGGCACTATGTTTTATTAGCCTATTCAAATATTACCGTCTTTGTAAATGGATAAACTTTTATGACACATGGAAAAACCCATTTAAAGAGAGTTCATTTTATTGCACCCATTGAAAGAATATCACTTTCATTTTTATAAATGTCAAACAAAAAAAATTCTCCGAAAAACGTATTACAAGGGACATTTTGTAGGGATAAACTGAGTTCTGTCAGAAATATTTTAATTTATTAGGCGGGAAACATATTATTTGGAAAACGTATTAAGCATAAAAAAAATACGTAATTTGTATGGGACTTTTTCGGGACCGAAAAATGTAATCCTATTAGGCGTGAAAACGTATTAAAGGTGATCGTATTAAGAGGGTTTCACTGTATTACAATGCACAATTGAGAATTTTAGATAACATTTAGATAACATTTAGATATTACATCCATCTAACATCTTTACATTCCTATTATACATATCTTACACATCATCTCAACAAATGAAATAGATCCAAGCATCCGAACAGATTAGATAAATCACATCTTAACAACAGCAAAAATCTTCACATATGATTACATTAAACAAAATATAAAAAAATCACTGATCAAATGTTTTGATTTGGAATATTATTATACAATACAGTGAACCCCTTTTAAACGTTTTCTGAGAGACCAGCAAATTCAAATCTATTAAGCGTGAAAACTTATTAGCGGGGATTTCGCATTATTTATATTTGACATCTAATTTTGCGTTTTAACTAAAGTTACATTAATATTATGATTATTTAAAAATGTTTTTTTTTTTTAAATAGACACGTACATGGAATATATGTCACATCAATATTCTTACTAAAGTAGCTATCTAAACTGCAAAAAGAATGCTAGAAAGTATCAAATAAATATTAAAAGAAAAATAAATCTGAAGTAGAATCACGGACAAGATAAAAATGTGAAATTGATTTTAGTATTGAAATCGGCGCTTTTTCTATCGTAAAGGATAGGTCACGCGTAACAGATCAAATACGATAAAGATGTCACATGTAAGTCGGACATTATCTCGCGTTAAGTTTATTTCTTTTTACTAAGTGTAATTTTTCTACTTGTCTTAGAAAATGTGCTGTTTTCTGCTGATCAACTTGAAGAATGCATTTTTTTTTTTTTTAATATATGCACTATTTATTTGAGTACTGTTTATAAATAGTTAACTGTTTTGACCATGTAACTAAAACTAATACCTTTTGGTGATTTTTACATGTATTCTCTCAAAGTTTGTATGATCAATATAACTATCCAGAAACATCACCTTTACACGCAATGTCAATAAAGGCTATTGTATTCCGTTTAAACATTTAATATTCACCCTTACTGAATTTCATTTGCAGAAATTTTTGGAGAAATTATTTAGACGACATCGAACATCGGGAGGCCCGAACTTTACGCAAAAAAAATAATTTTAAATTTAGAATGTTGATTTTAGCGACCATCGATACATATAGATATTTTGTCTAATTTCAAAACATATTCATATACATTGGACTCTCTTTTGACACGGTTTCAAAATAACATGGTGCTACATGCAAGGGATGTAACATAAGGGACGTAGCATGTAAGTATGCAGAAGGGAGCTAGGATAAAGCGGGGCGACCAATTTGACCAGAATGCATTAAAACTAACCATATTAGCCCGAACACAACTGAACTGTATTCAGATATCATAACTGTGGCACATACGAATGGTCGAGAAGGTTTTGAAGAGCTTACGATTGAACTTATCGTTGAATTGACTGCTGATGAAGTTCTCAACGAGGAAGAAATACTCGAAACTGTTTTAGAGAAGCACACCAGACCCAAGGAAAGTAGTGACGATGGCGAAGGAGAACCAATAACAGTATATACAATCCTTGAAGGCCTGCAACTGGCTAATTAACATGGATATCATTTTATAACAAATGATCACAACGTACCGTAAATTTGGAAAGAAATATTACACAGGCTCTGGATATCTCAAGTGATGAAAGTGACGTCGTACCAAATGTGCGTAAACGGGTTTGTCTATTGTCTGATAGTTATATTGAATAAACTACGATTTTTAGCAATTTTTTAAAATAAAATTAAGATACAATAAACAAAAAATAATTTTATTTTTTAATATCCCGAATTGATTTTTATACAAGGAAACCTGTCCACCATTATTTTTTATTTTAGTATACTTTTTTAATACTTTTTTTTTACACAGTATTGCGTGGAACGTATCCACCGTATAAAAAGAGAGTCCAGTGTACATGAATTAGGTACTCAATAAATTATTTAATTTTCGATGGATTAATTCAAATGACAACACGTTTTTACTTCATTTCATATATCAATATGGAAAAGACTCTAGATACGAGTTATTTTTGACACTTGTATCGAATGCAAGAAAATCAACATTTTTATTGTCATCTCTTTCTATTCAAACCTTCCTCTCTCCCATGATTTACGTAACAAATAACGTCATTAATTATTTTTCAGATACTTATAAGAATTTAACTATTAGCCTCATCTTGAAAGCATATCTAATTCGTATAGAATTTCTCAAATTTCAAACTTTTTTCAGAATTTCGAATTTCAAGATATTTTGCAATAGCTTTTTTGCAATAGATAGCATTTTGCATACCCTTTCAAGATGAGACTAATAGTTAAATCTTTTACAATATCAAGTAAACATAAAAGTGCATTATTTTTTACGTAAATATTGCTAGAGTGAAAGGTATCAATAGAAAAGGACTAGTATACAATTGGTGGTTTTCTTAAATTTAGGTTATCAGAAAGCTATCATAAAATAGCCATTTCTTCAGCATTCATAATACATATGTGTTGCCATTTGAAATAATCAAGCGAAAATTAAATAATTTGTTAAAGTTTTCACCTAAGAATTGTTATGTTTATACTATGAATAATTATTATTTTTATGATAAAAACCATTGTTTGTGTCGATAAACATATGATTATAAAATATTACAATTTTGTCCCGATTTATAACGAAAAAATTGATGTAAATTCATACTGATAAAATAATGTTGATAACTTTTGAATCAGCTGTATTTGTGAAGAGAAAACTATTTTGCTAATATTATATTATGTAATAAAAAAAAAATGTTTTTTTTTAAATATTTATTTATTGTTTTAATACACATAATACATTACATATATATATATATATATATATATATATATATATATATATATATAATATTAAAATATAAATGAAAATATGACAAAAGTATTATTATTCACTGTTAAATAAATAGTTGTTCATCGAGCATATTACCGTTCTTCAGAATTTCATTGTTTTTTCATTATACATATTCAAAACAAAATTTGATCCACACATATTACACATTAAACTGAATTTAGAAATAAAACCATATGTTCTTTCACATACTCAATATTCATTCCTGTGCACCCAAATATCGATTTGTGGGAGTAAATTTGATTAATTTGAGAAAAGAATAGGTGTATGTCAACCACTATTTTGCCATCCAGTTTAGGAAATTCACACGAGTCCACACATTCAATGCTCAGTTCGGGAACATCCTGAAAATAATTTATAATATTATTATTATTATTGTTATTAAATTATGTTATGTACTTTTTATTAATACAATATTATTTATACAATAATCTAAAAGTTCGGGAACATCCTGAAAATAATTTATAATATTATTATTATTGTTATTAAATTATGTTATGTACTTTTTATTAATACAATATTATTTATACAATAATCTAAAATTGAAATAAGGGTTTGATTAATAATAATTAATAAATAATATTTTACAGTGCAAGATTCGTTATCATAATAATATGTAAAGAGATAAAATCAACAGACTGTACAAAAGAATGATGTACTTACAATGCTGGTTGAAGGAAATGCTATTATGGTCCTATTTCTAATTCCTAATTTCTTAATAAAATAAAAACAATGTCAATACACGTACAATAAAATCAGTATTTTTATGTCTAAAATATTAAAATACGTGTTTATTCATTTATATGACTATAACAAATACATTTGTAACAATCAGACAGGTCTGTCGTGTATTATTCTTTTGATAAAATTATTTATCTTTAAAGATATGTATTTCCAAATTAAAAATAAATTATCTGCACTACATAATATATGTATATTGAACTATGTAATTTATATTGTTAAATCAAATAGATAATTGTTATGGGAATGGTAAAAATTATCAACTTACGTTGCGATTTTTGGTCATTTTTTTTCCAAGAAGTTTATAACCATTTAAAATTTTGTTGGAACATTTCCTAGAGTATGTCAATGGATACTTTTTGATCTTAGGCATCTTGAGTCACAGGAGGCAGTAATTTCAGAACAATAATGTGTATAATAATATATTATTGACTTTTAATGAGAACCAAACACAACAAAAAAATCACGGCTTCGCAAATTTCACATCTTCGCATATTTCACGGCAACATTATGTAAATACAACATTGTCAATTTCTAAAACGTTACGAATGGTGATATGAAGTTTGAAGTATGTTTAATATTTAAATGTCAAAATTATAATCTGTTTTCGTATAAAAACAGCTCAAAACCATACAATTTACAAAAATAAGCAATTGGTATTGAGAATAAGTATAATACTCATTCATATTGTAGTAAAAATTTGTATTAAAATGTGTTTTATAGACAAATTTAATTAAAATCTATCGGAGCATGGATATCACGACCGCCATCAACATATTGAATGGCATACTAACAGTGTGAGATACAATTAATAATATCGTATTTCATAAGACTGAAAATATATTATTTAAAAAATGATTATTGTGTTTCTGATATTAAACTTAGTTTTAAATAATAGTTGAAGCCTCAAATCATGTGAGTAAATATAGTATATTATTTTAAAACGTATGTTTTTACTAAAACAAAGTATTTTAAAATTAAATTCATTAATCATCGTCAAAAATTCATCAAATGTACTGCAAATTGAATGATTTATAAGTCTATTCATTTTTAACATTTTGCTAATTTGGTTTCCTACAGATTTGTCTGCGTAATCTTGGCTTCAAGGTTATAATAAAATATATTTCGTTTATGCATTAATTTATCGTATTGACTCAATTTCGTACCATGGCTAAAATGCATCTAATGGTCGCAGTCTTCCTTATAATATTTATATCGTCTTAATAATAACAAATAACATTCAGTTTATTAGTTTTATATTAATGTAAAGGTCCTATCTAAGTAATAGTTGAAAAAAAGTAAAATCTATTGAATAACTTCTGATATAAATGAATAATAAAAACCCACATTTTCGTAAAAAATGCGAAAATTTGAATTATTATTGCAAGTCGCGCCTTAAATTATTTGATTTAGAAATAGTGTGTGCACAGTTTCTGGTGAGCTCCATGACTCGTGACAAATAGGTGATTTGTGTCTCTAAGTAGAAAGATTTACATATAAGTAGAATGATGTCACTAACATCATCAATAGTGGTACTCTCTAGCAAGGCCTGCAATGCCTCCTGGTCTAGTCCTTCTTCCCAGACTCTCGGCCTGATGGCTGCAGGTGCCCACGCAGCTGCTGACGTAAGGATCTCTGCCTGCAGAGGTCGCGATAGCTCCGAAAACTGTTCACCATCCATCATGCCAGCACGAGATATTATATATCTAATGCAAGCGTCCTAGAAATGTAACATTGCTTTTTATTTCAAATATTTATAGTTGTGTATATAAATAAGCAGGGGGAAAGCAAAAACTTATTTATTAAATATTATCTCCAGATCAGAACTTGTGTTTTTGACTTTTAATTTTGTCGATAAGAAATAATTAATTTTATATAAAAGCGAACATAACATAACTACACTGGTTAATGGTGGTCAACTCTGAATAATTTGCTGGAGAACCACCACCAACACCATCTTATGCTGAATGCTTTTATCCTTTTTTTGGACTCTTGAATTTAGAATTAATCAGGTTTCATACCGGGATGTCTCATAACTAGTAGCAAAAACTTTGGGGGAGTCTTTTTCATTCAATTTTGAACAGAAAATATTATTTACACTTTGGTAAAAATTTTACAGTTAAGGGAGTTATGAGACTTCATTTTGATGTGTTTATAAGATTAGTATTATATTCCGTGTGACATTTCTGTTCTTTCGATTTCTGAATATTACAAGATTAGGAGTAGATATACATACCTATCTATATTTTTGATTAGTAGGTAAGCTATTTACATTTGTTTGTTTCGTTTTTCAAATTATCTTTGGTGCTTGCGTTTATTTAAAAATTCTTATGTACTTCATACGCAACATTTAAATAAAGTTTATTCAAAACTGCTTGTATTTTGTGCCAAGTGAAACAGCGCACTACAGTTTTAAGTTCAGCAGGACTCTTAGCGAGTATCGGTCGGTACGTATGTATATTATGTACAATATTCATGTGTGTATGTGTATAGCTACAGTCAGCTGTTTTAAAATTTCAAAGCGGGGGTAAGAATAGAATGTTATTCAAGATAAATATTTTATAAAATTTGATATTAATTATTTTAATGGTAGTTCAACATTTTACAAAATATAAGTAAGAAATATTGAAAAAAAAATGCAAGTTTTGATGTCGCACAACTCCTAATCTGTAAATATTTTACCTAACTGTAAATAATATATTCTGTTCAAAATTGAATGAAACACTCTCCCGAAGTTTTTGCTACTAGCTATGAGACACCCGGAAAACTTCGGGGGAGTCTTCTTCATTGAATTTTGAACAGAAAATATTATTTACACTTTGGTAAAAATTTTACAGGTAAGGAAATTAAAGTTAGCATTTTTTTTTCAATATTTCTTACTTACCTTTTGTAAAACGTTGGACTACCATTAAAGTAATTCATATCAAATTTTATAAATTGATTCGCTGATTAATTAATTGATAAAACACTCAAAATACAATACTATTGAAATCACTGCACTAAAATGTTAAATCAGCTAATTTACCTTACTTAGTAATAGTATGCCCTCATAAATACATATGCACATATATAGGTACTTGCATAGCTTACCAAGCTCTCGACTTCCGCTGACTTAAAACGGTGTTTCACTCACTCGTCCATCGAACAAACTTTATTTAAATATTGCGTATGTTAATGAAGTTCATAAGAATTTTTAAGTAAACGCAAGCACTGTAAATTACCAAAAATAATTTAAAAAACAAGGGAATTAAAATATTCAATGGAAAGCAAAATAAAAAAAAATCTGCTTACCTAGTAATCGAAAATATAGATCGGTATATATGTATGTACTTCTAAACTTGTAATAGTCAGCAATTGAAAGAACAGAAATATAATACTAATGCACATCAATGCGCATTAAAAATGATGTTTTCACAAAAATCCCTTGTAAATATCTTTTACACAAAGTTATGCATACTCTATGCGTGTAAATAATTATAAAACCATCATTTATTTAAATTGGATGATTAAAAATATTAGGAGAACACATTCTTATTGTGAAGTTGTAATTATTCAGAATTCAAATACCTTTGAGTAATCTGATAGCAGACGCCAGAATCATCAATTCATTTTTATAAAATTTTGGACACATTGTTACAACTTTATTATTAGGAGAACACATTCTTATTGTAAAGTTGTAATTATTCAGAACAGACGGTCTGTGATATTTTAAATATTAATTAGAAAGATATACATATAAAATCAATTCTATCAAAAAATATTGTTGTTGCGCCACCTGGATAGTAGCATAGTTGGATAATGCACCTCCTCCAGTTAGGAAAGAGATCCAGGTTTGAATCCCGGTGGCGCAACAACAATATTTTTCGATAGAATTGATTTTATATGTATATCTTTTTACATCTTTTTTATTCAATGAGCACAAGGTAATAATTGAAAAAAATAAAAGATCTTTCATTACGTGTTACAATTTTTTTTTAAATATTGTCAATCTCGGCATTTTTTATCTTATATTTTTTCCACCCTGCAAATTCTTGGTCAGTACATATTGAGGTCATCGAGCTCCCATATATGGAATGTATGACATAATACTTAACCTTTTGAATGCAAATTTTGAAAAATAAAAAAATAGAAAGTTGATAATTTGCCAAGCAGGGGGAAAATCGACAAATTATCGAGAATATTTTTCTTTCTAAATTACTTGATTTACTTATTCTTGAAGTTTGGACAACTAGCTACGAGACACCCTGTATGTATATATATATATATATATGTATGTATGTATGTGTGTGTGTGTGTGTGTGTGTGTGTGTGTGAATATAATTAACCATCTCATTATCCGCTAGATATACAATGAATTAGAATATTTGTACTTACCCTCAGGTATACAGCATTATATTGATCAGCTACGTTTAGATAATAAAACACACTGTCTTTGTCCAAGTGTCTGGTGGCTAGAGCTTTTTCACAAGCCTGCTTCATAACATCTAGTTCGTACCGGTCCCCGAGCAAAACCAACTCCAGTAATTGCTCTCCGGTGGCAATTCTTGTATCCAGCTTCCCGGTGTACAAATAAGACAGCAACTTCCGGAAAAGAGCTGGTGTGGTGTCGTGGATAACAATTCTCCTGAAGTGTTATGTTATACTCAGTGATTATATTGAAAACATCACATTTCTTAATGTAGCCAAATTAGATTTAAATTGGTATAAATATTTATAAACAATAACTAATTAATAATGTGATTTATAAAGAAAAAGTTAATTTGGGGAATAAAAGTGGCAAGTATGAAAATACAGTGAAACCTTTTTAATCAGTTTTCCAAGGAAACAGCAAATTCAAACTTATTACATATACACAAAAAGTTTACCCGAGAGAAAATATTGATATTGTTGTGATCGATGTAACTGTCACAGCAACGTCACCTTACACGCAATGTTAATTCTGTTTAAACACGTAATATTCACCCTTATTGAATCTCATTTACAGTGCATAATTATTGTTGTTTCCTTAAATATATCCCAAAAATAAGATACAAACCTAAGTACGGTATTACCCGAAACTTTCTGGTTATTCTGTACTTCATTAATTGTAAATAAATGGTACAAAACTCCTTTATACACAATTTAATGTTTAAAATAATTGTAAACGATTGAAGGTGATTATATAAGCTACCTAAATTTAATAAAATAATTTCAATATGTCCTCATCATTTAACTAAAAATTACAATCTAGATTAGTGTATGGCAATAGTCTCCGCTCCCCTATACATACATAATATTATATCAAATCTATTCATACAATTAAAAAGTGTTGACGAAACACCACGATATTTTAAATTCCCGAAATATATGGTAGGTTCAGTTTACACATACTCTGTGGTGGTTTTGATCCGGGAGTTTGTAAAAATATGAATTAGGCTACAAATATTTGTTTAATGCTGTTTTCCTTCTAGCTAATCTTTAATTAAATATTTTCAAATAATTTGAGATAAATGTTACGGAATAAGATTTAAATGAGTTATTGATAAAAATGTGAAAAAACGCTCAAAACGCTGACCTAAGACAGTCTGATTGAATCTCAGCGCTTATGCCGAAACATATATTGTCAACATTTTGAACGGGTATACAAAGGATACCAAGTATGCGTCCATGTATTTGTTTTGACTTATTTTCACCTGGTGGCAGTAATATAATTATTTGAGGGGCGTTGCGCCTACTTGTAAGTTTTATGACACTACCTGCTCGGGTTCCGACGAGAAATCACATGCTCAGTGAATGTTTGTATTTTGGCTGTGTAGGGCGTCTGTTGATGCGTAAGAATATGTACATTATTCGTAATATTTTTTAATTTTTAACTTTCATTTTTTAGCAGAAACAGAAACATTATGACACAGCATGCCCTCGCATTAAATCATATTTAAAATGAAATATCTATAAAAAATCTCCCACAAAACGATTGAAAAGCCGAAAACTTGAGATGGGTCTAAAATAACCCACTACCGCCGGACGTGTTTTGTTTTGACTCACCGGGCTGTAAGTATTAATGCAGAACAGTTTACAATAGTTAGAGTAAGTAGTAGAAGTCAATATATATTTTTTATTTTGTTCTTTGAAAAGAAAAGCTTTCCACAAATCAACTATTAATATAAGCTATTCTAAGAATTGGGTTTTTCGGAGTAAAACAAGATATACATAAACATAACTCGCTGCTAGGCCCTGCGAGCGGCTATTGTGGTTGCTATGCGGCCATTGATGACCGCTGGTGACAGGGTCAGGGTCAAATGACAAATATTAAGTAGTAAACTTAATCAAAAATTGTTATTTTGACATTTTGAATAAGAAAGTGCTATATTTTATGGTAAGAGATCTCTAGACAGCATAGACAAGAAAAGATGACAGATGTCTATCATGCATTAGCATGCACGCTTTTTCTTATTCGTGATAAAAACAATGTACACTTTATTTCAAATTTAATATATATTTACGTAATTATACTGTATACTGTTATTGAACATATAAGAAAAAAATTCAAGTAATCTTAACTTAGAGATTAAAAACACGTTAGTTTTACTCTACTCGCGCCTCACAGACCTTGCCGTTTAACCGAGCACTTTACAGCCACAATGACACTATCACTGCAGTTCGAATCCAATAAGTCATGGAAATTATAATTATGGATTACTAATGTGGCTCTTGTATTGTGAGAATTTTCTGCTCATTAAGAGGGTGGCATAGTAATTCCTTTTTTCCTTGAAGCAAGGCAGTAAATTTTATTGGCCTATTCAAATATGACTTTTTGTGAGTGGATAGATCTTTTATGATGGGACAAAACTTAAAACCTTATTGCACCCATTGAAAAAATACCACTTTCATTTTTGAGATGTCAAATAAAATTTCTTGTGCCAAAAAACGTACAAAGGTTTTTTGTAAGGATAAATTGAGTTATATTACAAATATTTCAAACTTTATTAAGAGGAAAACATATTAAGTCTAAAAAAGGGTGTAATTTGTATGGGACTTTTTCGGGACTGAAGAATATAAACTTATTAAGAGGGTTTCACTGTAAATGTATTTTAATTGTAATATTAATACAAAAATGTCATCACTGTATATGTGCATTATTTATTACCTGTGGATAGCTTCTTTCATTCCAGACTGTAGAGCTCGCCTGAACCAATCACACCTAGCAGCCACCACCACCCGGTGAGCCCTCATAATAACGCTCCCATTCTCTTGTAAAGTTCCTTGGGCAGCGTCCTTCTTGGTGTCCTTGGGTGCCATGTCAAAGGATTTATCAGATGTGACTTGAAGAGCTGAAAAAAAGCAAGACTGTATTATTTTTCTTTTCCTTCATCAGAAATACAAGGGAAATTCAGCGGTGACAGCTTCTCCGACTTTTTGTATCGCATTTTTGTACAGAAAGGTACCAAATTAATATTTATTCTTTAATGCTAATTCATCTTCTCACATTACTTACAAAAATGTAGACTTTATACGTCAGATTACATTTTTTAAAAAATAATAGCTTAGATGGAACCTTCACATTAATGTACAACTTCTTCGTTGATGACCAAGTTGCAGTATACTGATTTATCTTGCGCAAGATGTACAATGACCATGTTTGGTCATATGGAAAGGATGAATGAGGAGAGAATGGTAAGAAAGATATATAACGCAAGTGTTGATGGAACCAGAAATAGAGGACGTTCGCGGAAGACTTGGCACGACCAGGTAAACCAGATAATGGAGGATGGTTCTGTTAGAAGCCTCAATAATCGGCGAGCTTGTATGACAAGATGTATGAATGTGGATGAGGCGAGAATTGTGTATCAGGACAGAAGAGTTTGGCGCTCTATCCTCTCTGCCTACCCCCACGGGAAACGGCGTGATGGTAAGTTAGTTAGTTAGTTAAGATGTACAAGATTTTGGGCGTTAAGTCACTTTCTAAGTTTATGCAGCCAACCCATCAGCCAAGAGCCTTTCTACCTACTCTCCTGCTGCCTTCTACCTCCCTCTGCATAATGAGTTGTAAGAGATATTATTTGCAGATAATGTGTCAAAAATATGCAGCTTTCTTTCATTTGACAATTCTTATAAGTTCTATTGACTTATTTATACATGTTAGTACCTTTTATTGATAATGCGGTCATAAATGTAATGTAAAATAAAACAATACAAGCTTATTAGATACACCGTCACCATCAAATCTGTTTTCAGTGTGCCAGAAAAATGCCTTAATATGGAAAAAATGTGTGTATTTATAGAATATAGTTTCTTATAATCTTCAAGCCAAGTCAACCGTAGTTGTAGTAAATGTGTGTATTTATAGAATATAGTTTCTTATAATCTTCAAGCCAAGTCAACCGTAGTTGTAGTAAATGTGTGTATTTATAGAATATAGTTTCTTATAATCTTCAAGCCAAGTCAACCGTAGTTGTAGTAAATGTGTGTATTTATAGAATATAGTTTCTTATAATCTCCAAGTCAACCGTAGTTGTAGTAAATGTCACTGTCATTAACATGTATACCCAATTTTTATTATATGGTAAAAAAAGGGAAGTTTTTCTTTCACTTTGTTTAAAATGAACGAGTATAAATGTTTTAAAAAATTTGTTTTTAGAACGAGAGTAATCATAATGCACGTACATAAGTGCACGCAGAGTTACGAGAGATGGCTTTAAATATGTTGCAGTCACCTTGAGGACTCCCTCTTGTCTCAGTAGCTTCTAAACTGCTTCACTCCAGCAACCGGCCTGTGAATGATGAATCTGATCAAACGGCCGCAGCCATTCAAATTAAATATTCATTCAAAACATGTATTCCTTACCTTATTAATTTAGGTCAGCATTTTTCAATCTTCTTTCAACTGCGATCCCCCAATAAGTAAAATAGACAAACTCACCTTTGGTGCAACCCCCGACTTCAAACTCTACTTGTTAAATATATTTTTATTATTAATATGTGTTGTTTAAAAATTGTGTATTAATTTATATTTTAGTACATATAAACGATTTAACTTTAATGGTTTGTTATGTTTAAAGCCTGGGGGAGGGGTGGGAGGGATCTATGTTTTGAAAAGTGCTGATTTAGGGCAATGGTTATTAAATTACATCAAAATTATATTATAATTAAAATACCAATTTAATGATATTTTAAATTGAGTGATAACAAAATGTATTTGGTTGTCTGTTGTGATCAATGTCAAATACTTACTAGACATTTTTGAGGGTAAAAAAGACTTTGCAGAAGTTGAATTATCAACAGATGTCTTTGTAAAGTTGCCAGGTACCAGCTGGACGGGAGTCTGAATGGGTATTTCAAAGACCATGTCTGCAAATCTTTCTGATTTGAGGAGTCTTCCAGATGCCTTGGAGAGACAACTATCAGTCACAGGTGGTGGTTTCATCAGAGTGTCCACTAGATTCAGCTGAAACATCACAATGTGTGAGCATGTTTGTGTTATATTATTGGAACATTGGATGTTTACATTAATGTAACATTACAGATGACGTTAGGATATATAATTGTACATCTTCCTATTATAGATGTTGGTACTAAAAGGAAAGTCTGTTCTTGTTGCATATTTGGTTGATTCTAACATTTTGTCAGATAATGATAAATCATTATCGCATAAACGCATGTTGTCTTTATAGATGACTGATAAATCTATGGCAAGCGTGGATAGTGTAAGAGTTGAGAGACTGGTTCGATCAAATTAAATAAATATTATAGAAGGATAAGGAAGAAGTCTAAGAAGAAACTTAGATAGTATCTTCCATATCCTTGGACTCCTTCGTAAAAGTATCCCATCATAGGGGGGTCAGGCATATTAGTAAAGCCAAGCCGTGAGATTAATAATAAGGGAGTTTTACCTACCATTAAAACTCTTATTTTGTAGTCTCCCTTATCCATAACATACATGTGAGATAGCATCTTATTTTCGGTTGCGTCTTCAGTGTGCTTAAGTATTTTCCCTGCTTTTTTACCTTATTGGCAGTCCTGCTTGTCATTTGATCAATTGTCCCACCAGACAGGTGGAAGCAATTTCAATTTAGCTCTGTTCGCCCCGGAACGACGATTTAATACATAATGATAATGAGAAAATCAACAGATGACGAAAATTAGTCTCTCACCTTACCTATGTTTCTCTATCCGTACTAAATCTATCCATATTGTCCAGTTTCCCACTGTCGCCTTATGCCAATGAATTTTAACTGTACATAACTTGAAGCATGTATTTACATATAAAATTGTAAATAGTAGACTCCTGATTATTCGAGACTTATTTTCGAAAATGTTTTTTTTTTTCTTTTTTTAAATATTCCACATTATTCATAACAGTTACTAAATACGTGTTTTAAAGTCAAGCGCGTCAGCACGTGGTGTCCAAAGAGTGATGTCTCAAAACATTCATTTTTATATTTAGTATTTTATTGTTTTATGAGCATTAGTTGAGTCCAGTAAGTTGTCATTGTCACTTGTGTACAATAAATCGCAGTGTGGTAAATTACGTGGGTTTGCTGTCAGTGATGCCATAGTGTATTTTTATTTATGCAGTTAAAGTAAAATTTTTTTATGACAAAATAAAATTGCAGGGCAATTTTAACGTAACTTCTGAATGATTAACATGGTTAACTGTCTTGAGCAGAAGGATGATAGAACTCTCGCTGAAAAAATGATATTGAGAAATATTCAAAGTAGAATTTCTCAAAAAACAATCCTATACTTATTTCTGTATTTAAATTTATATTTTGATGCCGATCTGGGCAACCTGGGCATGCATTTTATTGAAAATATGGTAATTAATAGACTTTTAATTAAAATATAATTGTGTTAAATAATGTACATACATAGTGAAAATTATCTGACAACTGCAATAATATCCTCTTTGTGCTATTCATAAATGCACACGTGTGCGTCTTTTATTGATAAGTACATACACACATACGTTAATAGGCACGCGGAGTGCGTGATTTTTGTATATTGTTGAATATTTTTTCAACTTTTTGGATTAACTGTAAATTCGATTATCTGAGATTTTTATTTACTATCTATCCCGAAAAATCAAATTATTTTTTTCTCTTTGCTTCTGTTGTGTATATTTAATTTTTTTTACACTAATTTAATATTATTTAATATATTCCTTGTTATGTAATGATTATGTTTTATTTTTAATTTCATGCAATCTGAAAACGATACGAATGGAATAAGTATGGAAGAAATAAAGTATGAATGGTAAGGTTGTGGGGTTGTGGGGTAACATTGCTGCAGAGTATATCAAGGCCGGTGGCCGTTATCTCGTAGCTTCATGCACTCTTCAATCAGTGTTTAAAGGAGAGCCACACTCTGTTAGATTGAAGGAGAACAGTTACTATGCCTGTCTACAAAAGTAAAGGGTCGCATATGGAATGCGGTAACTATAAGGCAAATAGTTTACTAAGCTCGGTGGGCAAACTACATGGAAGAATTTTAATAGAAAGAGCAAGAGCGGTGATGAAAGAAAAAGTATGGGACGTGCAAGGGGATGCATGGATCAGATCTTTTCTCTACGAGTGATGACGGAAAAAAGTTTTTGGTGAAGAACCGAAAACATTTAGTACCTTTGTAGATCTGCAAAAGGCGTATGATGGAGTTATAAGATAAATGTTACAGAAGATACTCTCTGAGTATGGGGTGACTAGTAAACTTATACACGCAATCGCATCCCTATATGAAGGAAGTTCTGCGTGTGTAAGAATAAATGGATCATTCACACCACGGTTTGATATTACAAAGGGTGTCAAGCAGGCTGTCTCCAAGGCTGTTCAATTTGTATATGGATAATTATCTGAAAGAACTGGAAGGTATGAATGTGAGAGAGAAAATGGGCGATTATTGCTGTTTATTGCATGCCGACGATGCAGTATTAATGGCAAATAATATACAAGAACTACAGTCTAGTAAGTAGATTGTACTTTGTATGCAAGTGAAGCGACCTTATGAATGTCAACAAGTCGAAAGTGATGGTATTCAAGGAGGAAAGCAAGACAAAGTGCAAAATACTTGTAGGTAATGAATGTTTGGAACAAGTAGATGAGTTTGTGTATTTAGGAAGTATGTTTGATAGAAATGAAAAGACAGAGAAAGATATCGAAAGGAGGATGACTGCAGGGAATAAAGTGAACGGTGCTTTGAATGGAATTATAGCTAATGGGAAATTGTCAATTGAGGCAAGACTAGTGGTTCACAACGGAGTTCTGATACCAACACTGATGTACGGAAGCGACGTCTAGAGCTGGGAGAAGTGGAACAAAAGTAGACTGAATGCAGTGGAAATGAGATCACTTAGGCGTACATGTGGCAGATCTATTTATGACAGAATAAAGAATGAAGAAATAAGGAAAGAATGTAAAGCTGATCTCAGTATAGTGAGTAAGATTAAGAAAGGATCATTTAGGTAGTTTGGTCATATGGAATGGATGAATAAGGAGAGAATGGTAAGAAGATGCAAGTGTTGATAGCACCAGAAGTAGAGGACATCCACAGAAGACTTAGCACGACCAGGTAAACCAGATAATGGAGGATGGTCCTGTTAGAAACCTCAATAATCGTCGAGCTTGTATGAGAAAATGTATGAATTGAAATGAAAATGGGTGAGGCGAGAATTATGTGTCAGGCGAGAAAAGTCTGGCGCTCTATCCTCTCTGCCTACTCCCAAGGAAAACAGCATGATGGTAAGTAAGTAATTTCATAAATTTTAAATGAAGGTATAAAATCATTCCTTTCTTTTGCTCAGTGGAACCTAAACATGAGCACAAACTCATAAAACGATTCCGGGAAAGGATGGGTTCTTTCGGAAGGTAAAACTCTCATATTATGTAATGCCATCCTTTATCCAGAATATATATGTGAGAAGTGTTTGATGGTAAGACAATATCAATTCTGATCAATTAACTGGAATTAAAAAGGGAAATGGAATTACTTCTCGGAGTTGAAGTCATTTTAACTCAAGTGACAAAGATTGATGTTTTGAATTGGCGCACGTGCACAACATAAATTCTTCCTATATTCTCTTCGGTCTGATTTGTGTGGTAGCCATTATCAATCGTGTGTTATTATTATTTATCTGTCACCTTTTTAACTTACCATATAATTATCTGTCAGTGCCCACGGGATATCTTTTTAATTCAAATTATTAGCTATGCGCCAATGAAAGACAATTTACTAACGCCAGTGTTTCATATACTGCCAACCCACAGGCCTAATACATTTATATTCATTTAAATAAATAATAATCATAAAATCAATGTTTCTCGAAAAATAATACAAACACGATATGTTTAATAAGACTTGAAAGACGCAAAACACTCTTTTCAAAATCTGAAAATGCTATTTTGTTCGGTATATTGTAAAAACTTATATATATAACTTAACGTTACCAAAATTATTTAATATAAATAGAGTTCATTTGAATTATCCATATATAGATGTACAATAAAAACTGAAACAACCTGTATAGTGACATCTATGTTTCAAAGTTGTAAAAAAAACACGTAATACATCGCGCCAAATTCGTTTTCAAATTTGATTTTTAATCATAATATTTATTAAAAATCTGAAAATGCTATATGACGCGCTAAATTGAAAAAAATGGTTTCCGTAAATAAAATAAATTAACTACTACCAAAATATCGTAATACTTTGCGGTAAAAGATTGCCAATATTATGCCTACAATAAAATTTACACGATATTTAAATAAAAAATGCGCTTTTTAATTCGGTTTCGGTTAATATTTTACTTCACGGTGCATAAACGTGTCGATATCCTTATTATTACAGTAATTTTAAAAGACCGGTTCATACCGCATAGTGTAGAGAAATTGTTTTCAAACCTAAAAATGTTATATTTCTAATGTGAAAATCGACATTTTTCATAAATCGTAAAGTTTGTCATCTTTCTGTATGTCAAATGGCATAAAAACGATTTCATTTGTTTCTTCATTCTATCGCGAGGTTTAGACAAATCGGGGTTAGTTTCAGTTTTTTTGAAAACTCCAAATTACGAAATTCACTTTATCAGGGTTTGCGAAGAAATTGGAAGAATGTTAAAAAATACACGCAACGATACCGACCACCGTCGGCCGTCGCAAAAATATTTTAAAATAATTATTACTTTTAAACTCGCAGAGTTGTGAGCGAAAATGTTAAATGCTAAATTTAAAAAAAAATATCAAGAAATTCGCTAAACTTTAATGGTTTTAACAAATAGAGGAGAAAAGGAGGAAAAAGTGTCAAGGGGAAAAGTTTACGTCATTCTTTTGCTGTCTAGCAAAATTCAAAAATACCCAAATGCGTTTTTCGTGTGACACATATTGTTACAACGCGACATACAAACAACACCGAATATACCTTCGACTTTAATAATATGTAGATAAGTTATTAATATATTTTTATAAGTTTTTTGTTATAAGTTATTTATATTTTTTTATTAGTTAATTAAATATTTTTTATAGGTTTTTATTTTTATATTTTTTAAATTTTTTTTGTTGTTTATAATTTTTTATTAAGTTCAGAGGCAACTTTCATTTTTCCAGTTTGAATTTTGAGATATTTTTGCATTTTGCATACCCTTCCAAGATGAGACTAACAGTTAATTCTTTTACTTACTTACTTACTTACCATCACGCCGTTTCTCCGTGAGGGTAGGCAGAGAGGATAGAGCGCCACACTCTTCTGTCCTGACACACAATTCTCGCCTCATCCACATTCATACATCTTCTCATACAAGCTCACCGATTGTTGAGGCTTCTAACAGAACCATCTTCCATTATCTGGTTTACCTGATCGTGCCAAGTCTTCCGCAGACGTCCTCTATTTCTGGTGCCATCAACACTTACATCATATATCTTTCTTACCATTCTCTCCTCATTCATCCATTCCATATGACCGAACCACCTAAGTGATCCTTTTTTAATCTTACTCACTATACTAACATCAGCTTTACATTCTTTCCTTATTTCTTCATTCTTTACTCTGTCATAAATAGATTTGCCACAAATATGTCTAAGTGATCTCATTTCCACTGCATTCAGTCTACTTTCGATCCTTTTCTGCCAGCTCCAGGCCTCACTTCCATACATCAGTGTCAGTACCAGGATTCCATTGTGCACCGCTAGTCTTCCCTCGGTTGACAAATTCCCGTTGGCTATAATTCCATTCAAAGCGCCGTTTACTTTATTTCCTGCAGTCACCCTCCTTTCGATATCATTCTCAGCCTTTCCGTTTTTATCAAACATACTTCCCAAATATACAAACTCATCTACTTGTTCCAAACATTTATTACCTACAAGTATTTTGCATGGTGTCTTGCTTTCCTCCTTCTCGAATACCATCACTTTCGACTTTTTAACATTCATCACAAAGTCGCTTTCCTTGCATACATCGTACATTCTACTCACCAGATTCTGTAGTTCTTGTTCATTATTCGCCATTAGTACTGCATCATCGGTACAATAAACAGCATACAATCAAATCGCCCATTTTTGCTCCTACATTCATACATTCTAATTCTTTCACACATTTATCCATATACAAGTTGAACAGCCATGGAGACATTACACAACCCTACTTGACACCCTTTGTAATGTCAAACCATGGTGTGAGTGCTCCATTGATTTTTACACACGCAGAACTTCCTTCGTATAGGGATGCGATTGCACATATAAGTTTACTATTCACCCCGTAATCAGAGAGTACTTTCCATAACTTTTCTCTTATAACACTATCATATGCTTTCTGTAGATCTACGAAGGCACAAAAAAGTTTTAGGTTTTTCGCCAAAAACTTTTCCGTCACAATCGTAGAGAAAAGATCTGATCCATGCATCCTCTTCCACCCACAAATGCCCCTTGCACGTCCCATACTCTTTCTTTCGTCACCATTCTTGCTCTTTCTATTAAAATTCTTCCATACAGTTTACCTACAGAGCTCAGTAGACTAATAGCCCTATAGTTACTACATTCCATTTTCGACCCTTTGCTTTTGTAAAGAGGCATAATAAAAGCCCTTCTCCAATCTAACGGGGTGTGGCTCTCTTCCAAACATTTATTGAAGAGCGTATGAAGCCACAAGATAACTAATGAGCCACCAGCCTTGATATACTCTGCAGCAACGTTATCATACCCCACAGCCTTACCATTCTTCATATGTTTTATTGCACACTTTATTTCTTCCATACTTATTGCATTTATATCATTTTACTCATTCATACTTACCCCAGAGAGTCTCTCAGGTGCTTCTTCATTTGCATTCTCTACACTTTCATACATTTCCTGGAAATATTTCATCCATCTCTTTTATTTCATCCTCATTCGTTAACATCTCTCCATTTACTGACTTAATAGCTTTCATACAACTGCTTTCAGCACCACATCGGGATTTTTTGACCGCCTTCCAGAAGAATTTTATATTATCCTGAGAATTCCCAGTCATTTTCACCCCTTCTTCTCTTTTCAGCCGCTCTTTCCTTTCGTTCACACCAGATTTAACTTTTTCCTTACAGGCATTGTACAGGACTTTTGCTCTTGTATATTCATCCCCATTTACTGTCAACAGATAGCGCCACGCATTTTTCTTTTCTTTCACAAGTTCCTTTATGCCATCGTCCCACCATGCATCACCTTTCTTCCTTCCTTGGGTAGCTATCCCACAAGTTTCTTTCGCTGATTCGCATAAAGTAATCTTAATGTATTCCCATGCATTGCCTATATTCAGATCACTCGTTCCTTGTTCACTCAGTTTTTCACACACTTTCCTTTCAAATTTTTCTCTGACATCATCCCTTTGCAGATTCTTAATTTTGACTCTAGATGGTGCCGATACTGTTTTTTTCATGGACCGCCATCCTTGGAATAAAATTATTTTCAGTTATTATTATTGTCAATAAAATTATTATTGTCAGTTTCCATCTTGGCGCCCCGAAACACTCGAGTATCAACAGTAGCGGATCTCAGTTTAGAGTCAACCACCACAAAATCAATCCTCGACCTTTCATTTCCTCTCTCCCATGTGTACTGGTGGATTCCTTTGTGATCAAAAAAGGTGTTTGAGATAAAAAGGTAAGCATACCTCAAGTAGACTTTTTCCATTCCCATTCATCTTTTTATCACCGTACACACCAATGGCTGACTCCGAGTCCAAACCATCCCTCCGAGTCCCCACCCAACCATTCAAATCGCCTGCTAAATTTATTCTTTCATTATTCCGTTTTACATCCCTTACATTCGTTCAAAACTCATCTTTCATTTCATCATTTTCTGAGTTTACGGGAGCATAACCTACGACTAAAAATACACTTATAATTAATTATTTTACAATATTAAGTAAACATAAAAGTGCATTATTTTTTACGTAAATATTGCTAGAATGAAAGGTATCAATAAAAAACGACAAGTATACAATTGTTGGTTATCTTAAATTCATAGGTAATAAGCTATCAGAAAATAGCCATTTCTTCAACATTCATAATACATATGTGTTGCCATTTGAAATTATCAAGCGAAAATTAAATAATTTGTTAAAGTTCTCACCTAAGAATTGTTATGTTTATACTATGAATAATTATTATTTTTATGATAAAAACCATTGTTTGTGTCGATAAACATATGATTATAAAATTTTACAATTGTGCCCCGATTAATAAGGAAAAAATTGATGTAAATTCATACAGATAAATAATATTGATAACTTTTGAAGCAGCTGTATTTGTGCTATTGTGCTGCTGTGTGAGAAAACTATTTATGCTAATATTATAAAATAATCATAACTTTGGTTGTAATAAAGTAAACTTTTTTTTAAATATTTATTTATTGTTTTAATAAATTACATATACACTCGGTTCTCTTTTTATACGGTAGATACGTTCCACATGAAAACGCATAAAAAAAATCATAGAAAAGTTTATTGAATTTCAGAAAAATATAATCTTAACATATTCCTTCTAAATTTATATATAAAAATTTTACAAAAAAAGTTAATCTTTTTTACATTTTTTTTCTTTAGAATTATCGTCGCTATATGAGTGTTCGGTATAATTTGCGAACTGGTTCGAAATCACTTTCATCACTAGAAGAGATAGTCAGCGTATCAGATCTATGTCCTGAAGATAATGATTCTTCACAAGTAAAATTAGCCTCAACTTCGCATGTTGATTTTTCCCTTTGACAATATAATCAGTGATTAAACTTTGCGATGGCTTTGCTAATTTTTTGTACAATTTCTGATATCCAGAAATGCAATTCTGAAGCTCGCGTTGAAACTTGAATGCTCGTTCAGAATTATCATATTTTTTGATGAAATGGTTTGCCAATTTACTGGAAAGTTGAAGACCTTCTCGAATTACACTTGCAGTGAGTGTGACTGGAGTTTCATCTTCTTCCGATTCATTTTCGTTTTCTTGTTCTTCAACGGTATCAAGAGGTATACCAATGATATCATTGTCATCGGATCGGATTATCCTCAAGTAATTCGTCTACATCGTTTTGGGTATATGTTTCAAAACCTTCCCCACCAATTTCATGTGCTAAAGAAATTATTTCAGCTAAAACTGTCAATGTTTGGTTAGTTTCTTTGACTAACACATTTGGGCCAAATTGCTTTCCAACAAGAATTTAAAGTTTTCGGTCTTATTTGAGAGATAGCAAGTGCAACATGATTTCAACAGTCCAAAAAAGAAAAACTTTTCCAAATGTCAGTTATTGTCACTGACTCATTTTCTAATTTATCCACTATATATTGATAAGTGCTCTTAATGTAGTATTTTTTTAAAGTAGAAATTATGCCTTGATCCAACGGTTGGATGATGCTTATTGTGTTGGGTGGAAGAAATAGTACCTGTACATTAGGATGTTCCAAATATAAATGACATGGTGCATTGTCAATGATCAATAAAACTTTAAATTCTGCTTCATATATATTTCCACTTCCGGTACAAAGCAATTAGTGAACCATTCATTAAATACGACGGTTGAGCTTACCTGAATTATCTTTGACACTCACCGTGGCAGGAAGCGATATATCCAGAGACAAAATTCTCCGAATTTCTTACCCTTTTAACATGTCAAAATGGTCTAAAATAGTTATTTTAAAAAAAAATCCTTCTTGAGATATAAACGGCATAATTTCAAAACCGCATATAAAGAGAACCGAGTGTATATTTAATATTAAAATACAAATGAAAATACGACAAAAGTATTATTATTCACTGTTAAATAATTATTTGTTCATCGAGCATATCATCGTTCTTCAGAATTTCGCTCTTTTGTTCTTTACACGTATTCAAAACAAAATTTGATCCATTACACTTTAAACTGAATTTAGAAATAAAACCTTATGTTCTTTCACATATTCAATATTCGTTCCTGTGCACCTAAACATCAATTTGTGGGAGTAAATTTGATTAATTTGAGAAAAGAACAGGTGTATGTCAACAACTCTTTTGCCATCCAATTTAGGAAGTTCACATGAGTCCACCCACACATTCAATGCTCAGTTCGGGAACAACCTGAAAATAATTTATAATATTATTATTATTATTGTTATTTAGTTATCAGTATTTTTATATCTCAAATATTAAAATACGTGTTTATTCATTTATATGACTATAACAAATACATTTGTATCAATCGGACAGGTCTGTCATGTATAATTCTTTTGATAAAATTATTTATCTTTAAGGATATGTATTTCCAATAGAAAATAATTTATCTGCACTACATAATATATGTTTATTGAACTATGTAATTTATATTGTTAAATCAAATAGATAATTATTATAGGAATGGTAAAAATTATCAACTTACGATGCAATTTTTTTTTCCAAGAAGTTTATAACCATTTAAAATTTTGTTGGAACATTTCCTAGAGCGTGTCAATGGATACTTTTTGACCTTAGGCATCTTGAGTCACAGGAGGCAATAATTTCAGAACAATAATGTTTATAATAATATATTATTGACTTTTAATGAGAACCAAATCCAACAAAAAAATTCACGGGTTCGCAAATTTCACGTTGAATCTTATGAATGAATGGATTTCATTCATGAATGGCGCTAGCCGCCAAGCGTTAGCCGCGCAAGCGCTGTCAGATTCTAAAATGCTCCGATCGGTTGACGTATGCTTAATGTTTAAATGTCAAAATTAATACCAATCCAATCACACCAGTAAGTCAAGAGTAGCATTTTTTGTAATACTGATATTGATGTATCGATTAAGGTATTTGGAAGGTTCAGCACGTCTAGAGAAGGTATAATGGTTCGTGTTCCCACATTTGATAACCAAAACACCTTAGACCGCTTAGGGGTTGGCATATACACTTCTGAATACTTCATGTGTGTCAGAACAAGAGAAATGAGACATGGTGGTGGAAAAACTCAAGTAAGTGCTCAAGAAAATGCCACGTTCTAATGGATGCGTTGTGAAACGATGTCTACCTGTTTTGCCAATATTTTTTACTACACAGGCTGTCTGCGATCCGAATAGATCCACCATCGGAATTCCCTATACTGTGAGATATTCTTCGTGGCAGGGGAAAAAGAACCCACTCCGGCAGTTTTGTGCCTCTCAACAGGTAGGTACTGATTCTCTCTATATGATATGTTGTGCTAGTCTAACATCTTAATGATTTAAAATGAAAGGTGTAACATGGCCACCGATCCGGTTGCTCCCTTGTGGTAGAACTATACCAAGATACTCTTGTTGTCCGATGTAATGAGTAGAAAATTTTTTCAAATTCTTGTTCAGTCACTTGAACACCTTCAAAATTGCAAATGCAATCGCTTTTTGATTGCTACGCCAGAACGCTTGCGCCTCTGTCCATGGACCTGATATGTGATATTGTCTATTTGAACTCCCTAGCCTGTGCACGTTGCGTCTGTTGACATGAAATGATTGGTTGGAAGTTTGTAAATTGAAAAACATGTCTCCAAGCACTCGTACTTGGGGGCTCAGTTGAACTGTCTAGTTGGGGGGAGCGCTTCCGCAATTGCATGTATATTCTGGCTAAGGGACAGCACTAATAATAAAATGTATACCTCTATAAATAAAGCTAAATCTGGAATAAATATTTGCGTACAATCATTGAGTGATAATTGTCGTATAAACTATGTATTACCAGCTAAATTATAACAATGTAATGTATTCTTTTTTAAAAAAACCACAGTAATTTTTATTAACCTTGAACCCATGTGGCTTGTGTTGGTTCTTCTGCTGAGAATGAATCTTGTCCTGCTCCGAAGGTTGACCTCCACCCACTTCAGATGCTCCCGTTTGCACGGCAGAGCTGACAAGTCCCAAACTGACCAGCCCCAGCGTGAAAGCTTCGCGCTGAACTAACGAGCATAGTCGAACCATCACCTGGTGCAGTGTATCTCGGTGTAGGACTAGTTTATTGAGAATTCCAGACTAGGACAGAAAAATAATTGCTTGGGTACTATTTGGACCAACAGAGATCGGATATTGGATAATTAGTGAAGTAATGAACTCACAACTTTGCTTGTGGCCACTCTGAAACAAAATTTAAATTCTCTCCACTGAAGGCGGTCATCCATAGCTGTTGTGACTTCTTCCAATCGATGAAAAAAAACTGGCAATTCTTCAATGAGCTGATCTAAATTACGTGACACTGAACGTACTCGATTGCTGTCTGTCATTCCGGCAAAACTTTCCCTAAAAGAACAATATTTAATTAACCAAATCGGACTGAAATTTAAAAATAAATGGTTTACTCAGGGGGGAACATAAATAACCATAGCTCGGAGAGGAGAGCGGGGATAATGGGTACACATTTAGTTCTTACTTTTTGTATAACAGATGCATCAGACTAAACGCCACCTTCTTGTGAAAGTTCCTCAGCTTGGAGAGCTCTCTTATCCTGAACACATTTCTCAAAGATTTCCCTAGTGCATCATCATGATTGGTATTTTCTTTTCCAGGTGTTAAAGTCTCCTGAGATGATTCCCCTCCTTCACTAGGCGAAAGTGCTTGCATTATCTGTTCGAGCGCTATCTTTACTTCGAAAATTAACGAGGATATCATACCAAGAATTGCTTCAATCTGTAAAGTATAATATTAAACAATATATAAAAGAAAAGTTGGAAAGAACGGAACAGTTTAAGTATTATTTTTCCTCCTACATTTCTATCGTGTACTATGAGGCAGTAACTATGTTTTGTTTAATAATATAATAAATAACAACCGGCAGAAACTAACCTCAGGAACTATGTAGGTAGCTACTTCGTGCCTTTGGGCATGTGTCATAGAATTAAAAGTAATATTCAAATATTCCAATAGCCTCCGCAGCTGAGACATGAAAATGGGCAACCGAGAGCGTGCATACCTAATTATTTCATGTCTCTCCTCTCGAGAGAGTTCGCCCTTTCTCTTAGTAAACAGCTCACACAGAAGGAGAACTTTTATGATTGCTGAAATAGACAAGTGGTGGTTATTTTACAAAGGAAGCAATTTGGAGGGAAGAGTAGTAGAAAAATATTTGTACAGATTCAACTCACCGACTGCAGTTTCTCTAACAGACTGCTTGACGACTAGGCACAGCTTGGCAGGGTGACAGCCCAAGCACTCAGCGGGGGTGTTGAAGTACTCGATGATTTGATTGGCACATGCGTGCATGTCACTTACTAAGTCAACTATTTCTGAAAAGAAAAACACTAAATATTAAAAAATAAACGATTCTTTCACTTTTAAGCCGGTACATCAATAAGGTAACATATTTTAAAAATAAATACAGAAATTAAATCAATTACATGGTTATAGAACTTATTTAAAAAAAATAATAAAGATAGCTTTTTAAAAAATAAATACGTATTAACTTACGTTGTTTTAAGGCCATATTTTTAAGATATTCTTTACAGTCTTCTACGAGCTTCCCCATGCAAGGGTATTCCTTGACCGCTTCGATAACCTGAACAGCCAAGTCTTCGGTCATCGCATTGGGCAGACACTCTGCATACAGCCAGTGAAGTATGGAGCCGACTACTCCTTCAGGGAGCCCAGAGAATGGTGGCGGGTCGGTCATCCAGGACATGTCGGTTCCCAGCAATCCCAATATACTCGAATGAACATGAAACTGTTAAGTAATCATAAAATGAAGAATAAAAGATTTAAGGATTTCTCATGGGACTTCATGGGAAATACTAGAAGGTAAAGAGAGTGGAATAGAGAGGTAGACTATATTCATCTCATACTATGTGTCAGGTCCCACCCGTTATGCTACACTAAGAGAAATATTATATTGGATTATATCAAAGCCTGCACTGAAACAGAGGCACATAAAGTTTTAAAAAAGGAATGGTCAATTACAATGTCACAATTACGGGCTTTTCTATCAATTCTGTATGCCCGGGAAACACAAAACGAAAGGCTTGAAAGCTCCATATTTATGGTCTAAGAAATGGAGGGCCGCCTTCTTTTCATTAACTATGTACAGAGATAAATTCGTGGAAATCCTTTGGCAAAAGAAATTAACATTTGAAAACAGATAAATTTGCTTTGATTTCTAAAATATGGAATAAATTAATTGAAAACAAAATTGTTATAAACCTGAAGCAAACATTACGGTTGATGAGCCAATGGATTCCAACAATGGCTAGATGCCCATTTACTCAGTACATGCCAAGTGAACCAAACATTACAGTTGATGAGCCAATGGCGTCCAACAATGGCTAGATGCCCATTTACTCAGTACATGCCAAGTGAACCAAACAAATTTGGCATAACATTTTAGTTAGCATCGGATGTCAAAAGTTAATACCTCATAAAAGGTTTCCATATTTGGGTAAAGATGAAACCTTAATACAGAACGTACCTTTGAGTGAATTCCTAATGTACAAATTGTCAATTTTTTACCAGCCTTTCACTAGCAAAAAAGTTATTTGCAAAAAAAATACTCTCGTCAGGACTATACGTGGAAACAAAAGAGAATTACCAAAATTTGCAAAATTTTCAACACGACTTTATAAATCAGAGAAATACATTCTCACAGTTCAAAACACAAATCTGTAAAAATTTAAAACAATTAATCTTATCCTGGAGACAGCTACATTTTACAACAATTCCAATGTTGTTGATCAAATGGCGTGAAAATATAGTGATCTTGTAGATGGCCCCTTCAAGTCTTTTATAACATGTTGAATTTAGCACCTATCAATGCATGGATTTTGTATAAAGAGACCACTGGAGTAAATATATGGAGAATAAACTTAATTTTTCAATTGGCTGAAGAACTGGAAAGTGACCATAGAGATAAACCCAAAATTAGTTCCAGTCACGTTGTCTTCAAATATACAGAATTTATGCCTAATCAAATTTGGTAAAAAAAATAGATCTAATAATATTTGTGTTAAGTGTAATACTAAAAACTTTAATGAAACTCAAATTTACACTCAAAATGAAAATTATTTGTAAAAAATGTAAGAAAAACCCTATATTAATAATAATCTGTTGATTTAAAATAAAATTAATTAGTTTAATTTAACAAACTGCATTTTAATATAGGTACCCGTCAAAAAGACAGATTTCAGTAAAAACATATTTCTCAAATTTAAGAATGAAACACTAGGAATGTGCTGCGCAGGTGGAAATTGCCAGAATTACATTCAACACCTGAACCATTATCAACGTTAGTATCAGGTGACACAGATCAATCTAAACATTTTTTGAAAAATATACGCAAGTACAATTCATGTTTCCAAATGACATTGTTCGGTGCAACAAACATTGTGTGCGAGAATTACATGCCAACATTTAAAGTGCAAGGGCTAATTTATCATCGCGCAGGATCACTACTACCAGTGCCGAACGTAGATCACTAATTTCTTCAAATTTATTTCATGGGAAACACTGATGAACTAATCGATCAACATTGTCAATTCAATACGGGCACTAAATGAGAAATTGTCGCTGAATTACAAACTTTATTCGATCAACACGACAAATAATTAAATTGTTCAGAACTGCCCTTGAACAAATGCCTAGTGATGATTACAAAGTTGTAGTTAGAGCAGACCAAACATCCGTCGGCCAACACGACGAATTGCAATATCCGATTTTATTTTGGCAAGGAAAAGATGGACATCATGATGAAAAATCCACAAACAAATGAGGAAACGAATAAGAAAGTCAGTATCATGAATTACTATTCATATCGATTGATGATTCGTGAAAACACTGAAAATCATATCTTGAAATGTCGACAATTGTTCCATCGATACATTATCGATATGTATGCGAAAATGAAAACCGAACGACTCCTCTACATTTGATTAAATCAAACCAAGTTGCGTTCCGAAAAGTAAATTCATTTACGTGATGCAGTTGTTAATTGTTACTACCGGCCACATTTACAGGGAGTCCACGGCACATGCATAAATATGCACAAGATGGAATGACACATGTCCGCACATATGGCTGCCCAGATTATTTTATTACCTTCACATGCAATCCTACGTGGGATGAAATACAAGAACTTTTGTTAACTGGACAATCAACATCGGATCGTCATGATATTTCTGCACGTGTGTTCAAACATAAATTGAAATCTTTAATAGATTTCATTGTCAAGCATCATGTTTTTGAAGAGACACGCTGTTGGATGTATTCCATTGAATGGCAAAAAAGAGGTTTGCCACATGCACACATTTTGATATGGTTGATCAAAAAAGTCAGACCAGATCAAATTGATAAAGTCATTCAGCAGAAATATCAGATGTCGATATTGATCAAGACGTATTTGAAGTCGTTACTAAACAATGATTCATGATCCATGTGGCTTACTCAACAACAATTCACCATGATGTCTGGTGGAAAATGCACGAAACGATACCCAAGAGAATTACTTGCCGATACTATCACTGCTAATGACGGATATCCACTCTATCGTCAATGATCAACTGAAGGTGGTGGCAAATCCACTTTAAAAGTATGAAACAATGATGTTGAAGTCGATAATCGTCGAGTCATACCGTATTCACCGTTACTCTCAAAAACGTACAAAGCCCACATCAATATCGAGTATTGCAATTCGGTGAAATCGATCAAGTACATTTGCAAATATGTTAACAAAGGAAGCGATATGGCAGTTTTTGGAGAGCGAAATGCAACTGCTTCCATCAATGAAATCTACCAATATCAACTGGGATGCTACATTAGTAGCAATGAAGCAGTGTGGCGCATTTTATCATTTCCAATCCACGAATGACATCCAACAGTTGTTCATTTGGCAGTGCATCTTGAAAATAGACAACGCGTGTACTTCACAACAGAAAATGCACGCATAAGAGCATTGTCACCACCGCCAACAACGTTAACTGCATTTTTCTCATTATGCAGGAATGATATGTTTGCAAAGACGCTACTTTACTCTGAAGTACCAACATATTACATCAGCCTCACATCATCAACATCAGCCAAACAATTTCAATGTCGCAAACAAGGTAAAGCAGTTGAAGGACATCCCAATTTATATTTGATCGACGGATTAGGCCATCTATACACTGTTCACCTAAACAATGCAGAATGTTTTTACTTGCGATTACTGTTAATTAACATATGTGGATCGACATCCTTCCAAGAACTGAGAACAGTAAAGGGTCAAGTATGTGGCACTTATCGTGAAGCTTGCCAAGAATTAAATCTTTTGTAAAACGATGCACATTGGGACACTTCACTTGCTGATGCATCGAATACTGCTCAACCACAGCAAATAGGCACGTTATTTGCAATCATATTGACAATGTGCTTCCCATCCAATCCAGAAGATCTTTGGGAAAAACACAAAGACTATATGAGTGAAGACATCTTACATCGTTTGCGTGCAACAAATCAAAATCCAGACCATCAATTCACACCAAACGTGTATAATGAGGCATTGATTTCAATTGAGGAGATATGTTTGGCAATCTCTAACAAAGCACTGGTACAATTGGGAATGGCTGCTCCGAATCGATCTGCAAACAACCTTTTTGAATGTGATTTGCAACGAGAAACACAATTTGATGTCGACAAATTGGGTACATTAGTTCAAACAAATCTTCCGAAAGTGGTTCCAGAACAACGCATAGCGTGCATGATAGAATTATGCATGCAATTACATGTGGTGGATTATATTTCCTAGATGCGCCCAGAGGCACAGGCAAAACTTTTCTCATTTCACTTATTTTGGCAACTATACGATCACGAAACAACATTGCATTAGCAATCGCTTCATCTGGAATTATTCTATATTAAAAATTTATATAAAAAATCAACGAAAATATGTACTATTATTGTTTGTCAATTTTTGTATAAATTACACATTTTTTCCGTCTATGAATTTTTATTGTAAAAAATATCCCATGGATATATTGGATGGTGGTCGAACAGCGCATTCAGAACTGAAATTGCTATGCAACATGTGAAACATGCAATATCAAAAAAAAATCTGGGATGGGTAAAGTACTACAATCATGTCAAATCATTATATGGGACGAATGTACTATGGCACACAAAAAGGCATTGGAAGCTCTTCACTATACACTTAAAGATTTGAGAGGAAATGAACAGCTCTTCGGTGGTGCACTTATTTTATTGTCTGGTGATTTTCGACAAACCCTACCAGTTATACCATGTTCAACAGCTGCTGATGAATTAAATGTATTTTTCAAATCATCAGTTTTATGGCGAAACGTGCAGAAATAGACTTTGAAGGCCAATATGCGTGTAGAACTACAATATGACGCATTCGTTGAACGTTTTGGAAAACAATTGTTGGATATTAGGAATGGGAATCGATGAATCCACACAATGTATCACATTGCCAACGAGCTTCTGTAAAATTACAGGAATAATAGGCGAATTGATTCACAAAGTTTTTCCAAATATTGCAAAGAATTACAAAAATCATCAGTGGCTCAGTGAACGTGTTAGTTATATTAGCGGCCAAAAATAAAGATGTTTATGCCATCAACTTCAGGATTCAAAATGAAATACCAGGCGAAGAGACAACATATAATTTCATCGATACTGTAATGAATCAAGACGAGGTTGTCAATTATCCAACTGAATTCTTAAATTCATTTGATTTGTCAGGCATGCTGCCGCACATTTTAACATTGAAAATAGGCATACCCATCATTCTTCTCCGAAATATAAATCCACCACAACTTTGCAACGGTACCAGGCTTTCAGTGAAAAAAATAATGAACAATATCATCGAAGCTACAATTTTAAATGGAAAATTTAAAGGAAAAGATGTACTTTTGCCACGCATCCCAATGATTCCGACAGATATGTCATTCGAATTTAAACATCTGCAGTTTTCAGTGTGACTCGCACTTGCGATGACTATCAACAAAGCACAGGGACAATCGCTTCAAGTGTGTGGACTAAATTTGGAAAATTCATGCTTCTCACATGGACAGCTGCATGTGGCCTGCTCGTGCATTGGAAAACCTTCTGATTTATTTGTGTACGCACCAAACGGAAAAACAAAAAAATATTGTGCATCCAAAAGCACTTCAATAATCAGAATTAAAATACAAATATTTTCTTTTTTTGAGTGGCATTGCAACGCACGCCAAGTACTCACTAGTAGATAATTAAAAAAATATTGTTATAGAAAAGGCACATATTGTTATACAAAGTACAAACTTGTTATTTACATATATATATTATTTATATATATTTCATATATATATATTTCATGTATATTCTAATTTTGTTAGTGGCTGAATGTAAACATAAATGATTTAGAATTAGCTGATAAAATAAAAGAGCAATACTATTAGTTGTACAAAAACGGGTATACAGAATAATGAAACAAGAAACACATAAGCAACTAGGTCACCTGTTTATGGTCTTGAGCCTCAATGACCATATCCGAGAAGAATCCATCTTCCACAGCAGGGAGAAGAGTGAATTCTTCATTAGGACTGCAGTCAGATTCATCATTCACTATCCGGACACAGTGGAGCACGCACCAGCCGTCGCACGAGAGTATCAAACTGTCCACTGGATCTGAAGGCTCAGCCTTATAAACATTATTACAATATTAGCCAAACCGCCCCAGAGTGTGAACGTGTACCTTAAAATTACTTACATTTGAAACACAATTAAATCAGCCTACAATTAAGAATTTGCATAAATCGAATACAATACACAAATATAGTTTGAAAAAACACACTGCATATTAGGGGAGAAATATCAAAGAATACAAATAATAAATATTTTTTTGTAAAATAATGGAGCAATGAAATTTGTACAAAACTTGACTATTTCATTTCATCATCATTTCCAAAGCCGGCCACTGCTTTGTCCAAATTTCAATGTAATTCAATGCTTTTGCAGTTAACAATTTCTTCTTATTTTGTGTGCGAGTATGGTGACGGCACATGCGAGTGTACAAGTGAATGCAAGGAGAGATTCCCCACCACTAATAATCAGCCACTTAAAGCGGTAATACGTAGTGCATTTACTACAACATATATAAGAATACATGAAAATGCTAAATGTAAATAATATTTCATGGAGATTATTTTTGGAAAACTTTTTTGTATCTTATTGTATATTATCAGATGTTGTCTTAGAATTATCTATTGAGAAAGTAGTTATAATGTCATAAATTGAATTGCCAAAACAGTGACCAGTAATATTTTTTTGTTCTTCTGAGATGTAAAATCTGTTATGTTAAGCTTTGTTAAATTGTTTACAAATATATGAAATCACATATCATTTGGGTCAAGAATATTTTTTATATTCTATCATGTTAAGTGATTTCCACTGTGTTTTGATTATTTTAAATATTAATATTGAAATTCTATTTTTTAATGAAATTTAAAAAATGTAAATTTAATAAATATTATTATTATTGAGTTCTGCTAGTTTGCGTAAAGCATTATTTAAATGTTTCAGCTATTTTCAACAACAAAGCCATTAGCAAATATAGATATTATAAACATAAATGGGGAGATTTTTAATGATAAGAGCCTCTAAGAAAAAGAATATGAATATACATCGGCTTCACCGAAACCACCTAATTACCCGTAGAGGAAAGGGTAACTCTAAAATCACTTAAATAAGTCGATTGTACGTGGTTTATCCACATTTTGAAAATGGCCTTAACCAAACCAAATAGTAAAATCCAAGTGTACATCTTACAATTACGAATACAGGTATGCTTACCCTGAACTCTATAATGTGCTCCGCATATGCACCAAACCGAATGATAGCTCCGTGAACGTGGGTTTTATAGATTTCATACGTTTCACATGAGAACAATGGAATACCAGCGGAATCTTCATTTTCTGGACACCAAGTCACATCTCCGGTATCATCCAAAACAAATTTGGTCCTGTAAAAACAGTGCTTCACCGATTAATCACCACAATTCATCGTTAACAAACTTCCATCTAAGACAGATAATTATCAGATTTTGTGTCACAATTTCCTCTTCAAGATGGCAGAATCAGTGAATCATTATATCACTAGATGTCACTTAAATGTCAGCAGTATAAAATGTTCTTCAATCTTAAACACCGCTGAGAGAAACTGACTCTGAAGTCATTATACAAACTACTCTTACACATCCTTTTCGGTCCTTTGTTTATATGTTGTACGAAATATGATTAAACTTTTATAATCGGGAGTCACCTAAAGTTACTGAAGTTTTATTAATTGACTTCTGCAACATTTTCCTTACGTACATGGCTTCATAATTCCCTAGGAATTATTATTTTTTTCAAGGTGATGATAAATTTGTCAGTGAAAACGGGAATAATCATTAGCGAAACACTGTACACCAATGTAAAGATTTTTTTACATAACTTAACTGAAACTTACAAATGAAAATAACAATTGTAATGTATGCCTCCTTTCCAAATTGCTAAAGAATTGTGCCATCGGTTAGCAGGCTGAGGGCAAATGGTCTGTTTTATCATTAATGTTAAACCCTGAACTCATCTTTAAACGTATAATGAGCACTCCAATACCAAAAAAAGATAATAATTACCCTTCCAATCCAGATTTCAAAGCACAATTTCCTTGAATTATACAGGTCTCCACCTAAAAGATATTCAGCTTCGTGAATAATACAAATTAATTAAATGTACAAAAAAAAACATGTCACGTTTATTTATTTAATTTTCAATTGATTTTAGCTTAGCTTAAAAACTAAATTTATAATTTGATGGCCAATGTTAATTAAAGGTAATGTATGACAAAAAAAAAAACTGCGTGTTCCAAGTTTCGATGACACCAATTTCATGAAACTAACAAGAAATAGGTTTTAATAAAATACGTTGGGCGCGTTGGTGTATCCTACACTATTTAACGTGTATGATAAAAATGTATGTATGAAAAATTCCACCTCCCAGTTTAACTGTCAGATGAATGTCATCTGTCAAACGCAAAAACAAATGACGCGGTAACAGGCGCAACATTTAACCAAAAATATTATAAAGTTAATCATTGACGCCTTAGGAGGTGAAGAATAAATGCTTAATACTATAAATAACAATTAGGATACAGAATTTTCACCCACTTCCCACGTCCCGACAAACGACCGCGCTGCCATATTTGTGATTGTTTCTCCATAGATTTCCTCTTCGTACGTTTTCTGAAAATGTCTCAAGGCTGCCCCGCAGGATGTCGCAAAAATGTCTCGTTAGGAGAGTACCTACGGACAAACTAAAAATTGATTGAATTATAATTTAGCGATTAAATGCTCAGATCTAGGAGCCGTGCAACATCAAGAATTTTAATGGAAATTAAAACGTGCTTAGAATCAAAATTAAATCTAGATAAAATGTTTTGTTCTTAAAATTAAGTTTTATAATTATTCTCCTTTTTTTTGTAAACAATCCGGGAATTTATTCACAGGACTTCAAAGATTTTTACTGTCTCGAGTCCCGGGAATTTAAAAAAAAGTAAGCCGGGACTAAAGACTTTCCGATTCAAATTTTATTTAACATATCCTACATTTATTTTTTCGAAATAAAATCTGCTTAGTCAAAAACAAACCCATGCCGTTTGTATACAAGGGGGCTCTCGAGCGGAAGGATCTGCAAAATGTCTCGATTGTCCTTGTAACGTTGCGTCGGCACTTTTTTTCTTCTTCTTTTAAACAGGCAATCCACCCTTCAAGAGTGATTTGTGCTAACAATCAAGTTAAAACATTATTTTACAGCAAAAAGTACAACAATATTATAAAATAAGGAATATTACGTTACAAGTTAATACTATTTTCGTTCAAGAAATTTGCTATCATATAGCTTAAATGTGGCGAGTTAAGGGAAAGAAGATGATGCAAGTTAACCGGGAGTTGAAAATTACCATTGACAAGATTACTGTAAAAAAAACCTGTGATCCGCAATGGACAGGCAAAAAAAACATGGTCAAGGGCTTCTTCCTCGGCACCACATTCACACATTAGGGAGTCAATTATGTTTAATCTGAATAAATGTGAGGTAGCAACGCCCAATTCTCATTCTAGAGATATTTGATATTGTTATTTTAGAGACTTTCCTGTTTGAGAACCAAGGGTGCGGGAAATAGATCTTTGGATTATTTTAAGCCGATTACCCTTGTGATTGTTTTGATCCATCCATTGTGCAGACCAGATAGAATTCGTACGTTTTTTTTACCATTTTAAGCCTGTCATATATCGGGATATGGAATTGATGGGGGAAAACTCCGGAAAGAGTAGCTTTTTTGTCAAGTTTATCAGCACATTCATTTCCATGAATTCCCTTATGTGCAGGAATCCAAACGAATAACACCTATTTATTGTTGCTATACAAGCTTAATAGATGGAACAGATTATCTCATTATCTAGCCAAACTTTCATATTAGCAGGAAAAGATTCAGAGCTGCTTGCAAGTCGGAAAATATAACAGCCTTATCGACGTTCCAGAGTACGCAGATGTCCAAGGCTTCTTTAATTCCCTTATATTCTGCTGAGAAATTGATGAATCCCCAGGAAGTCGAAGCTCCACATTTATTTCTAATTGAGATATGGAAACTGCAGCACCGCAATAACCCTCAAGGCAAAGTTTAGAATCTTCGGTGTAGATGTGCAGATAGTTAATCCATTTCGAATCAAGTACACTATTAAACAACTTGTTTACATGATTTTTATTTAGCTGGGTTGATTTGTCTAGTCCTGAGATTACACCAATATCTGAAGAAAAAACATAGCACGAAACGGGGTAGAATAGACTGGAAAAGTAGAATAGCGAGGTGAATCGTGATATTTTGTTTTTACTTAGGAAAAGCTATTCCATAAGTTCGCGAGATTTATTTAATAAGTATCTCCGTGGGTCTATCAGAGAAGTAAGGGCGGAAACCTTTTGTGATAGTGGGTGGGAAATGAAATTGTACCTTTTTAGAAAGAATTTGTCTGACAAATATTGTCGCCTAATAAGGAAAGACATCTCTGCACATTCCACTTGGAGAGAATTGATTGGAGATCAATTCATAGCTCCCAAAAAAGTCTCAAATATTTGAACTGGATTCTGTAAAGCTTGGATTGAAGGTAAGCTGGTAGAGGATCAAACAAAAAACTAGCGTAGTCCAAATGGCTTCGTACCAGGGTTTGATATATGAGTTTCATGGTAGATGGAAGAGAGCCCCACCGTACTCCACAAACCGATCTTAGAATTTGAATATTTTTTTCACATTTAGCTAGTCTGTGGGATTTCCGAGAAAGTTTTCTGTCCAAAACCATGCCTAAAAATTTAACTTGGTTTTTGACCGGGATACTCACGTTATCGATGGTCATTGACACGGCAGGGATTTTGTGTTTCCTCGTAAAAACAACAATATTATATTTCGAAGACGATAGGTCTAAACCATTTTACTTCAACCATTTGTTTAGATAGTTAAGACCAGCACTCGGCAGTGATAAAAAAGATCCTTTCACAAATGTCACCGAAATGTTACCAAAAATATTGTTAAGGAGACAGATTTATTGGTAACGAAAGATTATATTGTCTTTGTTAGTAAAAGCTTTCGTCGTTATTTTTAAAATATCAATTAAACAAAAAAAAAATATTTTGAAGTATTTACCTTCGATTCTTTTCAATATGCAATTACAAATACGATGCACGTGTTATTCGTAGATTAATTTAAAAGAATTCTCCCCGGATTGATTTTATTTGTTGATAGTATCAGTATGTATTGTGACTTTAGCCAAATACGTTCTTCTCGTACTTACGGTTCCCGTCGCTGTATATTCTGAACTACGGATTTATGACTTATAATTGTTCCAACTAAAATTACAAAGGTTCTATGATTTAATCAAAAAATAATCAAAGTCTCGAGTCCCGGAAATTTCCGGGACTTTAAGAATTTGGGTCTCGAGTCCTAAAAATTGAAAAAACCCGAGACTTCAGAATCCCTAATCGCAGAGTTGGATGATTTCATGAGTCCAGCGAGATTTAAGGGTAGCCCTGTCCGTCTTTTGATTCCCTTCGAAATACCACTGAATGGCTGTGTTTGTTTAAAGATTGCCCGTCCTTCGGTGTGTGTAGCATACTCATTGCCATTTTATTTTCTTGGCGTATTCTATTCTATCGGCTTTACTTGTATGTTCTCTTGTCCAGATGTTTCCGTCCAGTCTCTTCGTGTGATACCCAATATACATTTTTCCATGTCTCCTTTTTATTGAGAGTCCATGTTTCGCAGACATTATCTGCGAAGCCCGAAGCAATGGAAGTATGCATTGGTCGAACGTTTTGAAAATCATGATCAGGCTTCCGAATGCAGTCCAGCCCAGCTTTGTTTTACAAACGATTCCGCCGGATATACGAGTAACTGCCGGTAAAATGGCAGCAAAACAAAATCAGCCAGGAACATAATATTCACCGCGTATATGTACATGTCAGCTTTTTTCTTAATAAGTATTTGGGGGTTAGGTCGGTGGTTTAATGAAAGAGTGATGGTTGGCGTGTTGATGTTTATTGAGTCGGATAGAACAATGAAGATAGAATAGATTGAATATAATGAATGAGTGAAGATGCAGAAGGTGTGCGTGAATTCTGAAGTGAAGCGAGTCGGCTGTCTCGCACAAGGCTGGCTGACAAGACCGCCGTTGTGAAGCGATGAAACCAAAGAGGCTGTTTGAGGGTGAAGGATCGAACCAAACTTTGTAGCAGCAGCCGGCAGCGCTGTCTTTAGCATCGATGCGACTAGCCGGCTGAGATGGCGATGGATTTGAATTCTGATCCCTACAGATAAATTCTTAAGATTTACAGACGCTATTGCGTTATTGTATGCTATTTATTCTTATTTGCATATCTATAATATAAATACTTTATTTTCCTACATATCGATGCATCAGCGAAACAAACTTCATAATATTTTATCAAACTGTTGATTTCGCTCTTCATTTTTGCTTTTGATTTTTGTTTTGCTTTTCAGTTTTACTTTTCGTTTTTTATCAGTTTTGTAAAATATAATAAAATACCAGCACCAGAGAATAATTCTGTCCAAAATAGTCATCAGATTTGGTCTATTAGATTAGATCTAGCTTTTGAGATACGCTATTTTGGTTTCTTTTAGAATAAAATCATCTTATTTTTAACATATGTACATTTAACTTTATTACTATTACTATTTGCTCCAATTTCTAGTTAAAAAATACAAATACACACTATAAATATACTTTCAACACCTTTCACTTAAAATTTTCCTTGTATACGATTTTTTAGCATGGAGTTTACCGGGACTGTCTCGCTGAAGACTCCAACAGTAGTCAACCATTGTGTGGCTATTCCATTTTCCTTGACACCGATCTACCATAGTTTTAACACCCCGATGGAATCTATCCTCTTGTTCTTCACTAAATCACCTATATTTTCTGGAAACCGATCTAAGTGGTTGTCGAGGTAGTGAACTTTTATGGTTATGTTGAAAAGCATATTTTCCACTCATTCTATATAATTTTCTGCCTCAAATTTCCAAGAATTTTTTTACAACTTAATCAAATGAACACCATGCATTAGATTCAGTCTCGTTCATTGATGCGGTAAATTGTGGATCTTTAATAAACTGCTTTATCTGAGGCTTATCAAATATTCCGGCTTTCAGTTTTTCTGTGCTAATCCCAGGAAGTTTCTGTGTCAAGTAGCCAAAATAAAGTTCATCTCGATTTAAAGCCTTCACAAATTGCTTCATAAGCACTAATTTAATATGCAAGAGTGGAAATATGATTTTCTCTCTCGCAACCAAAGGTTCGTTGATTAAGTTTTGTTTTCCTTGAATTATGACATTTCTTAAGGCTAATTTTCATTAACCTAGTCCTGATCCTTGGCTCTGCTATCCCAAAGACATAAAAAACGAGAATATTTTGTATATCCATTTTGCTGTCCAAGAAGGAAATTTACCATTTTTAGATCGACACAAATCACTCACTGATGTTTTTCATACTTGGTTTCTTGGTTCCCTCCAAAACATTGGTGCTCCAAACTTTAGGCACATCCGTTTTTCAATTGTCCACTGTCGCAAATGTTCAATGCATGTTTTACATACGAAATGTAGAGCACAAGATTTATCCTGGTCTCCCAAGTGGATGCCAAAATAGGCCAGATTAGCCCTTTTCACTAAGTCAGAAATAGGTTTTCTACTTTTTGTCAAAGTGTATTCACCACAAACATAACTAAAAATGTTTGGATGATTAACACAGATACGTCAGCTTGTAGATGCCAAGGTTTTAACTAAATTTTATATTACTAAATAACGACGAAACTTTACATAAAATGATAGTAAACTGAATCGGGTTAGGCAGAGGTAATATGAGCGAGTTATTAATTAGTTCGTGGTGGGGGTTATCCAGATACAGGAATGTCGAGTCTAATTAATTAATTGAAACTGACTAATTAGATTATAATTATAGATACGAAATTTTAATTTGGCCTCTAAAGATATCATTATTTCATTATTTTTGTCTTTTATCAGAACTAAAATTAATTAGCATGTATCTCAAAAACTAGAGCTGATACGAAAAAATGCCAGGTATTTTTGGAATCAGCACATTTAAAATATCCAAAATCAGTTCTTACTTTTCCGACACCAAAAAAAGTTATTTTGTTGCCCGGTACACCGGGCAAATTGTAATTCATTACAATTAATAATTAAAATCTTTCATCGTCTTTATCAAAATTAAGTCTTTATTCCGTGCGTAATAGTCGATTTACATACATATATTACGATATTATTGATACACTATAACAACGAAATGACTTTAACGGTCACCAGACACATCCTTAAAATCTTCAAATCTACCTTTCCTTTTGGTACCCCTACCGACCTCATCAGACTCGCATGGAAAAAAATAATAAAAAATTTACAATAAGTGGAAATTAATAACAAGTGAAATCCCAAAATATTCAGGAAACTTTTCGTAAATATTAACAAAAAAATGAATGAAAACTTTATGATTACCAATGCAATCAATCTTAAAAAATAAATCGTAGATTTTAAATATGTGATACGTGTTCTGGTCTAGTTTGGATCGATTAAGTTAATCGGTTATTAAAGGACTGTCTCTTGAGAATCTGTGTCGGTATTTAAAAATTGCATTATAATATTAACTAAACCAAAGGTCCGTCTTGTAATAAATTAACTAAACTGAACTCTACCTTCTAGATTATAACTATCGGGGTGGGAATTATTATCGCGATCGAATCTGGGAGATTTGACGGAAAACGTCGGTATGAATCAGTTATTCTCTCGTCCTTTACTTGACTTTCGAGAGCAAAGTTGCACCAGTGCTCTCGCTTACTTATGACATGACTGCGAATACAAAATAACGGTGATTATAATACTTTTGGAACTGTCACTTGGAACTTACTCCAGGGATCGGTATTCCCGAGGACCTTGAAGCCTTTTTAAACTGTCAATAGAAATAATTGTCACTATATTAGGCTAACATGGGTTGTATCCCAGATATCACCAGATACTGCACGCGAGTCTCACAAGATTAGCTAAGGATAGTTCAGAAGAGGTATCTATTATACCTACCTACTCTTATATATTTTGTAAAAAATTCCTTTAAATACAAACAAACGGAACAATGAAGAGGACCCAGGATCGTTCTATTAGCAAAAGCTTCCATATCGATCCTACTCATTCACCAGCAGGTTGGCAATTTTAAACAGGCGACCGCGCAACGCAGCTCAACGTTGAAGCGACCAAAAAATATCTTTCATTGTCGAAGAACTCCGAATAAAATACCCATATTTTTTTAATCAAATTTTGCAAGAATTACTGTAAAGTTAAAAATAATAAAAAAAATACAATCATTATTATCAATACAAAAAACAATATCAAAATATACCGAAAACAATAGAAAAATAATGAGCCGCAAATGCACAGAAGCCGGGGGACAAAGGGATACCTCCTCGTGGGAAACCAGGCAAACACAATCTAAATATAGGATTGATTCCCTATCCGAGCACCACTGCTGGCAGATATTCTCTATCCAGTCTACTCAGGATTTCCCACCTAGAGTCCCACACTCTCACAATGTCCCTGAACAATCCCAAGTCTAACTAGGTCGCAGTTCCTTACAGAACTACGACCCATTCCCGTGATGCCCTCCATCATACTCTCTCTCCTGTCAAAGGGAATAATCTGCATACACGTTTACTTTATTTATTTATACATTCGACAATAAAAAAAACCATCCAAATAAGAAATATCTTGAATTATGGGTGTGGCTATCAACATTTATATAACACAAGATAAATATTATACTAGACGTAAGAATTTGTATACAACAATTAAAAAATAAAAAATATATATGCATACAACTATAATAATACAAAATATGAAAATTAACAGGTATCATTTTTTTCTAACCATTGTAAGTTGAAAACCTTTGTACCTGTTCGTAGATCGTCTCTATGGAATATTTTGCAGCATCGAGTAAAGATCATTCCATTCTAGTTTGTTTATAGCGTGAATTAACTTTTCGAAATTTACTTTAGTAAATGTATTTTTAATTTGTACAGGGTTTTTTAGTTTTTTGTAGTTTTAACATCTATTTAATAGACCTACAGGGAAATGATCAGTAATATTTGTATCCAGCATGTACGGCTTCAGATGTAGATTACTGTCTGGTTTACACCATATATATATGGTATACGTATCAATGCATGCCAAGAAATCAACTTTGTTTTATATTTTTCTACTCGAGTTACGTGGCCATTTTCGGCTATATTGATATAAATATTAGCTAAATCAATTACGTTACGAATATTTTATTTTTATTCAAAAATTAATCTAGAGCTTTATTAAATGCATCTATTTTAAGGTCCCATGACCTGAATACTGTAGTTATAGAAAAAGTTTTTTATTAAAATTATTATTAAAATTTTGTAAATTATTGTTTTGAAATTTAACTGTAATACTATAGCAATCTGAAATCGGATAACGTTTTATTTGAATATCATATTTTACGTATATTATTATATCATCACATTTATGCGTGCAGTGTAGTCAAAATGTCATTACTGAGTCAAAGTTCGGTTAGTACTATTATATGTAAATCTGTATTAATGGTGTGGTTAGGAACTCATCTAAATTCTTATTAATACTTCTCATGTTCAAACATGAATGTTTAAGTGAAAATAATGTTTGATAATTAATTGTTAAATATCGTTATCTACTATGCTTATTGTTTCTACTTTAGTTGAGATATTACAAGTCAGCCATGGCAAGTCGAAGGCTCTCAATGTATTGGTATATTTCAGTTTCTTGAATTATAGATAAGCTTAATATTCTTTAATAACTGAGGGTTGCGATTCTTCAGATTTTCTAATGTGGATCTTGCCAATTCGAAACCGAACAAATGTTTAGTTATTCATTTTCTGAAGCTACTTTTCGAGTATCTCGAAGAAGCATCTTCATTTTGTCGGTAAGGTCTTCTACCAACTTGAACCTACCCTCTCCGAGGCGGGGTAAAATCTTCCCCAGGCACTATCCAGGTCCGGGTCCGGTGTTATTGTCTCGGGCGACTTTCTCCGCTCGTCTTTAGTTCTTGTTTGTACAAATTTTATCAAAATTGAACTGGTGCAATTATTAGCTACTGCGTTTCTGCGGAATATTCATTGCGGTTATTGTTTCATTTTTAATTTATCCATTTCCACGTTTATTTCCTCGGGACGTCGATGTGAGCTCGCCTGTTTTTTGGGAGATTTCCATTTCTGCTCGCTAGTCAGACTTACTTTTCTAAAACTGGCTTCACTTCATCCACTGCATAAGGAATGACATTTATTATGGCACACTAAACACTAGAGTAAATCGGCAACGTCAGGAGTTTCTTTGCAGCGGGAACATTTATACATAGTCAATTGGAATATATATTTCCAGCTTATAAAAGGTTTGTCTCCTTTCCAATAGATGTCGCTTACTAATTGTTTTACAACTAATTGTATCTGTGCGTTTAAAATAGTTTCAGCTTTTAAACAATAGATGTCACTATATTATTTATTTTTCAGCGAGAAGCATTTTTTTTAAAAACTTCTTTTTAAAGGAATATAAAGTGTGGGATTAAAAATGATGAGAATTTTTAGTAAAATTTTTCCACGAGTTAGTTACATTGATTAATTGGAATTCAAGATGCACATAATTGTATTGTTTAGAAACATAGTCCATAAAACTTATCAAAATAGAGATTTCGGTATTAAGTTACACGTTCTGTCACTTTCATAACGATGTATTATGTAATTAGACATGAGAAACAATATATGATGAGCATCAGAAACAATATATGTAATGCACAACACAACTGTCAAAAGTACTAAAAGGTTTCAAATAAAATAATCTTCGCCATTTTGAGAAGGATTTTACGCTTTTGAAACCATCCTCGCTCATTCGGGGTGTTAAAAAATTGGTCCGCCCCGAGTCGGGCCGCGGCTTCCGGCGGAAAATTTGAAAACCGGTCCTCCCGGACTCGGCCGGAAGCCGCGGGGGCGCGCGTGCGCGGCCCGGGGCGGGGGGCCGAGCGCGCACGCGCCCGCCTCGCGCCATTCCGCCGCGGGAGTCCGCCGCGACAGCCGGTTTAGCGGCGCTCCGCACAGCCGCCATCGCGCGACGCCGCCTGTCAGCGAGACGTTCCAGCGCCCGAAACGCAGCCTGCCCCTCGCCGGGCCGCCGAGCCGACCGCCGGCGACCGAGCCACCCGCCGAGCCGCCGAACCGCCCGCAGCAGCCGCGCGGTCCGGACCGTTCTGTGTCAGTGACTCGTATCGGAGTGGTGCATGGTTTGAGTTGCAGTGGCCTCGGATGAAACGGCGAACCCTCTCCTGTCGTGAGGACAACAGCGACATCGTCTCCGGTGAGGCTTTCCCTTTCCCTCCTCGGCTCCCGCCCGACACCTCGCAGCTCGTACTTCTTCCGCTTTGTGTACGAGGACTGGGACGACTGCGTCAGGTGACAGGCGGTCCCTCCGGGGGGCCCGGGCCCGGCTCGGCGAGATGCGCACGTATTGGCGAGATTCATCTTTGTTCGGTAATCTGAGCGGCAGTCGCCTCGGGCTGATTATGCGTTGTGTGCACAGAGCTGGCACTGTTGACTCGGGGGCCGCGCTGATAACGATGTGTATCTCTTCTCGGGTATCGGTGTATCGGTCACCTGTCACCTGTCACCTGTTACAGTTACCTGTTCCTGACACCGGTTTACAGAAATTGTAAAAAGTTTTAAAAATCATACAAACGAATACTTAATGTTTTTTTATGAAAACATTTATAAATTATATAAAATCCAGATGATAATAATATCGACCTACACAGCAAGATGAAGAAACAGTCTCCGCATTTCCTACTAAATAACATCGACCACTTGTACCACCCAGTCCCAGTACAGGGACCATTGTTGACAAGTAGGACTGTCCTTCTGGGTCCGCGCCCCGATACAACAGGTCCGAGAACTGCTTTTCATCCAAAGTTCATTTTAAAAAATGACCAAAATATATTTTTTGTAAGAGCTGATGATGACTTAATAAAAGACGTTAAAAGTGGTAAACACGGTTGTGTTTTGGGAAAATTATAAGACATAATTACTATGTACATTTCGTCGGTTTACTTGAAAGACTTTCTCTTTTATGAAAAAAATTACATTTTAATGTAGTTTTGCCAATAATCTAATTTTACACAATACTCTGCAATGCTTCTAGACATTAATTCGTCACAATACGCACCTAGTGTTAAAAATAAAACTTCTCGGTTCTGACAGTTGAAAAACATATTGCGAATCTTCAGTGTCCGCCATTTCCTTTGTAACTTCCGAGACGGAGTTATTAGTAAGATTTTATTAATTATCATTTCCATATTATACGTTATTCATATGATTATATTAATTAACGTTAAGAATTTATTATATAACATGAAATACAATGATTCAACGCTTGTTAGCAAATTAAAAAAGTGATTATAAGTAAGGTCAATTCCTGAAAAGTACAGGAAAAATATTGAGAGTTTGAAAGACAATATTCTGTAATGGCACACACTGTATTGGCCAGTAGCAGTATGTTGGACGTAATCCTTCAGTCGATAAATGAATATATAGCTATAAATGCTCATGAAGGATCAATCAAACAAAGGATACAAATATACGACCCTTTTACGTATGAGTTACGTAACTTTTTTAACGATTTACATTATTGTAGAGCATTCGTTACAAAATACGATACGATACGACATAAAAAATTGGTATTTATCGAAAATATGACTATGGGTATAAATTCTTCGAAAAATATTTATCGGTGAAGACGTTCACGGAGATTCACCCAAAAAATTTCAATGTGATTTTAGCGTTGAATTTAGTGAGGATAACGTGTTAGAAACTGAAAAAAAAAATTTTCCACGGATCCACAAGTGTAACTTTAGCACAATCGTTAAAAGTATCAGCACTTCATAAAACAAAAATAATTATTTGTGTACTATTTTATAATTTGAAAAATAAGAATAGGTACCTAGTGTTACGTTTGGCATTTGGAGGACTAATGAATCGGCGTAATTTCTTCAAGGATTATAGACTTTATTGACACACACGTTTCTGTTGCAACAGAGGTGAATACAAAATATAATATAACATAAGATACAATTATATTCCCATTAAGTATAGTAGTTTGTTGTGTGGGATGGAGTAGACTCTGCCTCTGATATATTCAATATTTCCGTAAGACCTGTAAATAATCCAGAAGACTCATCGATTTACGATATTTCGTGGATGAAGCACAATCCTGACTACCGCGAACAATCGAGTCGTGTACGATATAATGGACTTCACTGCATCCGTGCAGTACTGCTCCTCCGCATCATTAAAAATAAATTCAGAAAAGTTCAAGAGGGGACTTTAAATACTAATTCTAATTTATATCAGAACTTATACACCAGATTAAACTTTTTAAAACCCATTGAAACTACTAAACTGAATATTATTTGCCGCATTGAGACAATACAGGTGTTACTTTTCAGTGTACTAGATAGAAAAGTGCCTTACATGTTATGGAAAGTTCCTGCACGTATGGAATATAATGTCTTACGATATTAAAACCAAAATTACAGAGACAAAACTGTGTAAATAATTAACAAAATATTAAAAATTAATAGACTTATAACGATTTTTAAACCGTTACATTTTCAAGACATTATTTAATTGAATGGCTCCAATTAGCGATGCGCTCCATACTCACGTAAACAGGTAATTTAAATGAATATATTGCATTTTATTTAGATTCTCATACTAAGAGCATCAACCGTGGTTTAAAACTAAACATTGTATCAGAAACACAATAATTTATCACTAAACAATATTTATATCGATCCTATTTAATACGTATTTTTTATTGGGTTTTTGCCCCATATGGCTGACTCGAGCGGCCGCCGCACGGCCTGAAATTGCCGTTGCATCTATTTTTTGAAGAAAATTATTTAATTTAATCTTCACGCGTATTTATCCGCAATATGAATCAACATTGTTCTTATTTACAAAATATATTGATAATTTCGTACATTATATGGTATTACACTGATCTTAAGGGTAAATAATAATTTCTTGAATTCGGAAAACATTTTATATACCTGCATCATTTTGTAAGTTGTCGCAGTTAAATATTCCGCGTATATTATATAATTTCGAAACAAACACATCACAAAACGTCAAGATAAAATATTTGAATCGATCTCATTAAACTGAAGCAAACAAGAATCTGACGCAACAATCGAGAATGTCGAACGTCCTCGGTGGCATCCCTCTAAGTATATGGGTACTGATCTCAAAACATATTTATAGGTAATTATTTATATGCATAAACTGAAAAGATTTAAATGAAATCAAAATAACAACACACTTTTTCATTACGAAGTGACGGAATCAGTTACGTCAATATTTTTTATAAATAATTTTCTCTTCGGAAAATCTTACACACCTCGAACGAACTACTTTATTAATTTTTTATACACACAAAAAACAAGCTCGGAACAAATACATCTTATGCTCTTGGAATATTAGAGCCCTAAGAGGAAAAATAATGTCACACTTCACATAGTCCGTGCACATGTGGACATAAGTTCAACAAAATATACTATCATTATTCTTACTATTTTCAAACTAAGCTAAACACATGTGCTACAAAAATACAATAAAACTAACTTAACCCGACTCCCGACCGCTGTATCGCTAGGCGAGTGTTTGACCGATGATTTGGCTATTTCCTTTTACATATCGGTGGACGCTCGAGGTGCCGGCGCTAGTCACGCGCTACACGCTTATTTGTGAAATTCTTTTATCATCGGCTAAAAGCGAAGGTAAGCTGTTACACGACGCAGAGCAGTCCGCCCGGACCGTCTAGAGTCTGGACGGAGATCTCGGTTTGACGCTCGACTCGAGACAAACAATTATTGTTCTGTATGTTCTTTTTATACAGCACGTGTCCGACTCATTATGCCTTCTATCTCTGTCAGTGTACAGTTCATTTTGCACAAGTGAAATAATATGATTCCATATTTAAATAAAAAGGAATATTCTTTTAATGATATATTTGAAAACCTGTAATAACTATTGGTATTATTTTTCTTTTGGAAAACATGGGCACATAGACTCATCAAATGGATATTTTTAAAATTATTGTTATAATCGAAGAGTATTTAATTTTATTACGTAATTAAAAACTAAAAAATAAACTTTTACTTCTCCGGAACGATTCGTTTTACTCCCTGGCTGTATGCAGAGAGCCGAGAATATTAAAATGTAGCAATCTGGAAAATTAAATTGTTCGTGGAGAATGGTTGCGAAATTAAGTATATATTATGTACCCTGGAGCCTGCGCTCGGTGAAGGGCCAAGCTCGACCGAGGAGTTCCACGATTTGTTTGAAAAATCTCTGACAATATCAACATTACGCACGTCGGATCCTAGTTGAATTTTATTCCTCGTACTATTATATTACATCCTTTTTGTATTTTTAATAACTTCGTATAAAATCTTACTCACGTTCGAGGATTGTAAACCCGCTACACCTTCCCCTGCAACTGTGCTACAAACTCGGTGATAATAAGAAAGCTCGGTAGCTTGTCGGCTGTAGGTAGAGTTCGATAGAAATACTTGAGGATGTGTACATAGAATATACAGATCTACATAGTCACATCTAAACTAAATTTAACTAAGCTAAATGCTCATACCGTGAAAATAGAACTACCGAGTTACCACTGATGCACAATACTAATATAGAAAGGCTCATGCTGCAACAACCGAAAAATTTCAATGCAATTTTTTCGATCATAAGCCTCCGAAAGTATCTACCCTTCGTTAAAAGGTTTATCTGAACATTTGTCTACGCATTTACTGGTAGGAAATTGATACCGACATTTCACTCCAAGTGTCCGATGCTTCGCTTCGAGTTTTCCCGACAACTTGCCTCATTTGACCATCGAGACCGTGTAAATATCTAGCCGAGGTTTATTAGCTAACTTGATGAGCCATCTAGTTTCAAATAAATTTTCGAAAATTCCTAACATCATTTAATATCTGTTGTTTTTAAATGCCGGTATGTAAATCTACCATTTTATAACTACCGACACTTTATCGTTTTATAACGAGAAATATCCGTAGTCTTCACACACACGAATCTGCCTCGTTCTTGCGGCCAGTGCTGGAAGCGATTTTATTCCTTCTGGTCATGCTTTTTAGTGGGCTTTTATAATTTAGCAGATGATTTGTTTATCAGTTGGGGCTGCCCTTTTCCGTTATTTTTCAATTTTTCTCTGCTAGATACCCGCGATGGATACAGGATCTCTAAAACTTTGTAAATAAAACTATTTATATATATATATAATTTTTATAATTTATAAATCTTATCAATAGGTTTATAAAATCTTATACAAAAATAATACAATGTTGTCAATATTCAGTCAATAGTAGGAAGATGATCGAGTGACCGAAAGTTCGATATTCGTCCCAGAAGGTCACCAAGTTAATAGTGTATTTTCAAAGCACATTTCAGTGGTATCCGAATGAAATGTGGAATTGATAATATGAACGTTAGTCATAGAAAATGTAACTGTCATAGCGTTCAACCTTTTGCGGCGGGTGGCGGGTAACGGTCTCCTTCAGCTCTCTCACACAGCCGAAATGTGGACGTTATACTCCAATAATGAATTGTCAGCTAATGCAATACGACTCGGGCCTGGTGTCAGTTCACTTTGATAACATTTAACATCATTTTAATAAAATAATAAATATTTAATTTGTTTACATACAGTATATAGATATTTCAAACCGCAAATATTATTTTTATTCGTTTTAACGGACGGCGTCGTAATCGGCGTCGCATCGCGCACCACGGTGACGCGTCAGATGGCATTCATCATTTAGCTCTCTGTCAAATGTGAATTCGTTTTGTAGATCGCGAAACCCTTCACTCGGGCCACTCCGAACTGCGGCTCGATCCGACAGTAGTAGAGCCTCGTAGTGTTTTCCGCGATAAATCAATTGCCAGCGTTTGCTATCTCTGTTTGCCTATCTCATAGCGGCGGGACTAACCTTGCGGCAGGCGTCGTTAAATCTTTTATTACGAGTGTAAATAGGGCGCCATCTTCGTGTGTCGTTCGGTTACATTATGGAAATCTGTATGAAAAGATCAAACAAGTCGACTCGGCGATTGAAAATAGGAACGCTCGAAGTATGACGCCTGAAGACATTTTTAACTGGATTTATTTTTACTTTTAATACTAGCAATATTAACTTTGTGGTTAAAATTCATATTTTTATTTTTATCTTTGTTTTATTAACCGCTTAATTGAGTTTAAATACATCTACCGGTTTCTAAAAATACAATTTTCTTCTTCAGGATGTCATAACTAACTAAAACATACAATTTTTCCTAAAAATTATTCGAGTAAATTTGTATTAAGCGACAATTTGAATTAGGTACTAAATTTATTTTTTAAATAATTGTGGATTTTTTAAAAATAGATTCTGGTAAAAAAACAATAACACTTGTTTTTTATTAGTATTAACATCCTGAAGAAGAAAATGATATTTTTCGAAACCGGTAGATGTATTTAAACTCAATAAGTGGTTAAAAAAACAAAGTTAAGAAATAAAAATATGGATTTATTTTTCTTTATCTTTGATGCCCATGTTCGCGAAAGGAGACACGATAAGATAATCTTGGAGATTTAATCGAGACACATCTTAATATCATATCATATACGCGTGTTGAGATTTCGATATGAAGATAAATTCTGAGATCAACTTGAAATTGGTAGAAATAGACAAAAATCAAACCATGTTTGATCTTCAACATACACGGGATTCATATTCTTCACACATACGCACATACGGATTCGGCATACGCACACAAACGTTACTTAAAACCATGGTAGATTCCTATAATTATCTATTCTGAAAGTTTAACATCATTATTGGTGAAGTTGTAATTTTGTTGAGTTTATCTGAATGTACATCTTTCTATTTGATGCATTTAATTTATTTTAACGTAATATTTTATGAGACATTAATATGAGGCATTCAATTACAAACATTTATTTCGTTTTAACTGGTGATGATTTCGTTTTAACAAAATCAAAAAAACAACAATGTCATTTGACGATTGACGAAAGTGAAGTGAGGCGCAAGACGGGGAATCTCTAAGATATAGTATGTACACGGGGACTACGAAAGCCAAGATTTGTCTCCGTATAATCTCACGGGAGCAAAACCCATATCTCAGAGATTGTCTCGAGTCGGGTTATAGAATAACACGTTTGTTATTGAAAATATCTTCTTCTCGGTGAATTCACAATACAATTTACATTCAAAATACTCGTGACAAATTCGTTTCAGCCTTTGCTTAAAATAATTTATTCAAATTCGGCGTGTTTGTTAGTCTGGTGGTTAAGACACTCGCTTAGTGATCTAGAAGTCGGGGGTTCGAAACTCGTTCCAGAAGACTAGCTTTTAGAAGTTCAGCTTAGCTTGAATATATAAAAAATATTGATGCGACACGTTCCGTGTAGTTTTCATCTTTATTATAAAAATATTTTGTGTGTCCATTCCATAATAACGAGTACGTAACATTTCATTAAACATTAAAAAGATTCTTGCCAAATACTCAATGGATATAGAACTCTATGGGATACAACATATGATAAAAGCACATGAAATATTTTCTGTAATTTGCAAAACATTGTTTTTGGAATTAGTTATTTATTTTGAGAATATTAATTCATATTGTAGCCAAAGTGTGCGGGAAATGTGTTCTATGGGCATTGTTCCGGTATCGACGTGGCCGCCTTTATTCACAGCCTCAGTCAAATCCTCGATCTTCTCAATTCTTCTTTCTTTATAAAAACCACATCACGTCTACTATTTCTTACTATTTTCCTGTACTTTGAAAATAGACAATAGTTTGGCCAGTCTACCGTAGAGCTTTTCCGGGCCGCAATGAACAAAGTGATGATAGCCAACGCCCGTTGAACGGATAAGGCACGAAAAGAAGATGAATGAAAATAAAACTAACTCGATGACTTCCTGGAATGAGGCTCGAATCCCCGACCGCTAACTAGATCACTAGGCGAGTATCATAACCACTAGACCGTAAGCGCGCCGTTGCTTTATACGGACCGGACACCTGGACAATAAATCCACGGTTTCGAAATGTGGTCTCACAGAAGGATGTTGAGAATACCGAATGAGAATACGCGTATCGTGTATCGTGTATCGCGTATTCTAACTCTAACTCGATACAAGTGTATGCAGACGATTCACATCGACGAGCCTGCGATGTGTCTGGCAATTAGAGAGAGCGACACCTGGAAAGGCTTGCGGTGACGGGTGAAGGTACGCTCGAGGGTCTGAAGAGAAAGACGAAGATCTCCTGCCCGATGGACGATCCCAGTGAAAAAAGGCAGGGGCCTGCCCCTGACAGACGCGTTTCACGACGTTTAACAGTTTTAAAAATAATTAACCACTCAATTGATTTTTAATATTTTTAAATGTGATTATTTTAAATGTATCCTTTGAATGTTCATATATAATATATGAAGAAGTACATTAAATTAATCAACTGAAAAGAAAAATAGAAAAAATTTATCAATCGGAAAAATATTTTGTTGTTACCGGAATGGCCTCTTCCTACCCGGGAAGTGCTTTCTCCACTTTCGCTAAAATACATTTTCGACAAATTTTTCAATTTATATTCTATAATATTTTAAATTGATATCTACATACTCTTCCCTGGATAGGAAGAGGTCCAGGTTCGAATCCCGGTAGCAACTTAATATTTTTTTGATAGATAGATTATTTTCTGTATACCTTTCCAGTTGATTCATTTAATCCATAATAATATTACTCTTCCCTGTCTACATCTACGACTGGATCGGTCTGGCTGGACGCCGGCTTCAGTAGTGTCATTATGGCTGTATAGTGCAAAACGCACGTGTTAATATCTCTAGGTTAATATTTTAGCGAAATCGTATATTGACATCTGTCATCTTTTCTTCTGTCTATGGTAAGGGAGAAATCTTATCATATAAATTGTCTATCCATGGATACCTATGTCATTTTGATTATTTTGACAGCTACATAACTTATAAAGATGGAATAATTTTAATTACATCGATATTTTATTTACGTGTGGTTTGTTTTGAATAAAGCTTTAGTATTGAAATACAAATTAGCATTTTAAATCAATTACAAGTACTAGCAGCGAGAAATCGGCGATAGCTGATGAGACCACTATCGCCACTATCAGCCGCGAAACCGAAATCTTATCTGCTAGTTTGTATTAAATACCACAGAACTATGTTCTGAAAATGCAACTTTACAACAAAAATGTGTTTTCCTAGCTTAAATATTGTCTTAATTAATTACGATTACAAACTTTGAAGAGTTTATTTATTATGTTGTAGTAGTATAACGGTTACATCCAAGTTTGTATTTAACAAAGCTAACAGAATATCTAACTTTAGATATAAAGTAATTACAAAATCTACATTTTCATAAAAATGACGAAAATATCAAAATTTCATTAACACATTCTTATTGTGAAGTTGTAATTATTCAGAACATAACTCTGTGATATTTTTTAAAAAAGATGAATGCCATTTGAATTCCAATGAGTAAATTCAACGGATCGTAGGTATATAGATTTATTTAACATGTTCTCGTTAGTCCTCCCTTTCCTTGACACACTTCGGGCACCGCTTCTTACTGTTGAGGTTCCGCACCGATATGAGGACAAACACGCCATACAGGCTAACTGACCAGATAAGAGAGCTAAGTGCGATGGAATGCCCTCGCTCTCTGCAACACTACCCGACCCTTCGATGTCGGTATCATTATTCTATTTGTAGGTATCTTAGATAGAAATTTTATCGAACATTGGTTCATCATTGCATTGGCAGGAATCAGAAAAAGATCTCGATGAAGATCGACCACCCACCACCACTCTCGCTGTTGCGATAATACGTGTTTCAACGGAAAACTTGTGTGACATCCTGGACGATGTCAGATCTGATTGTGCCTGAAAGCGAATACATAGTACACAACAGACCCAAAGTTCCTTGAATGAGGAATGATACGAACTTAACAGCGACCTCGCTACATCCCTCTGTAATTGTTAAATACGTTCTGATTGTAATACAATATATTATTCGTTGTACGACAGATGCGTTGTCTACGTCGCTCAGGTTGCGGGTAATGGGTGGATTGACGCCTTGTAGGAATAATATAAGCTACCTTCTGGGAAACCAGCATTTCCTTTTAAATGTGTTATATTCCACTTACAAATATTATTTGTGGTGCTACCAGAAAATAAATCACTTTTATTTTGTAAACTTTTTTTCTAGATTGAAAATACTTTATTTTAATAGAGATGCGTATACGAAATACCCATCACATCGATATTATTACTATTTTTAAACTAATCTAAACGCTTGTATTATGAAAATAGGACCAACTTGCTGGTGTCCCGGAACTTACATATTTATTTACGATTATATTAATAGTCTTTTCTAGTAATTGATGGAAATTATTATGAACTGCTTTTTTCCTATAATGTTTTCGAGCACATAATTTCCAAAATATTTGGAGTTGAATAGTACAAAATATAGAAAATAAACAGTAATTATTGAACGGCGCAGTCTTTTTGTTCCCTCCTCCGAGAGTAGTTATGTGATTAGGAAGGAAACTCGCTCATTGAATATTCTAACTCCATTAACATCTGTTTACCGGGAACATTCAACATTCCAGTTTAACGCGAAGACGCCTTCCCAAGCTTTGATGTGATGATAACAAAATACATATAAGTGTGACAACCTCTTCAGCGACGGCCTCAGGATCGTCAAATAATTAGATCACCTACTGACCGAGTCGAGGGTTCCAAGTTCAAACCTTCGAATTTTCTAAACAGAATATATTGCTCGGGTTGAATGTATATTATTCGCGTCGGGTCCTACGCAAACACGTCCCTGCACATCACAAACATTTAAAGTTAAACAATGAAATTTTCCATTTTGAAATGTTTTTTGGACTATTGTTCGATAATAATCGATTTTGCCATTCAATTTGCGTTTGCAGAACTAGAGTTAATAAAGACAATAAAGTAATTCCGAAATTGAAGAGAAACAACCATAAAACCAGGCAGGTTCTAGTTATATTACTAAACAGGAGGAATATTTTTTCATTATAGTTTAAGCAGGAGATAAATATTAGGGGTACCAGTCGAAAATGTCGCATTTTAAATAAAAAGGCAAATATTGAAATTTATTTTGTAAGAATCTATTGATTCTTTAATGTTTTTCTGCGGAATATAGTATTGGAGGGTTTTTGAAAATTTCATTGTGGAACAATTTAAAACCTTTTGAGAGTAATTTCTCAAATTGCGTCATTAATACATTTTTAAACATAATCAATAATTGTATACATATTTCTTATTACATTTTTTTCTATGAGAATCCAGACTCGTGTATAGAGTAGTATATAAGAGAGTATATAATTGATGTGTCTGCCAGTCTGTATACATATTTTTGTATTTCAGATGCAAATTTATAATAGTCTGTAATTTTTCTAATTCCAAGGAGGAGATTATTAAAGAATTTGATGCCTTGATAAATGTAGCGGTTTTGGATTGCGTGGTAAGTTTGTTTAATATAGGAAACTATTAATACATACATTAAAACAAATACTTTGAATTAATTAATTGTGCAATAAAATACTTTTAGCAAGGTTAGATTAGGTTTGGTTAGGTTAGGTATTTTTTATCGAACAAAGATATATTTATTTCATGTTAATTTTTTATTATTATAATGCACAAACAATTCGTTTTATGGGACAAATTTTATTTATTAATTATTTATTTGAATGCACTGTTAAATCGTACGCTTTAATAAGCGTTTATAATAAAACATACTGTTTTATGGTAGAGAAATGTTCCCTTTGAAGCCTTTGGAACATTGTTTCCTGAAGAAGATACCGTAGGTATCGAAACATGTAGAATAATCAATAAATAGTGGTTTAAACAGTATTTTGTCTAATTATCTAACAGTTTAGTTTGCAGCTGTTACAGACATAACAACGTTATGTTACAAAAAGCACGCACGAGCTCCTGAAAGTGCATGAAAATTACAACTTTATTTCTACACAATTCAAAATAATCAACACTGCCCATGCTCCGTGCCGACTCTGAGCGTATTTTCGTTCTGCCTTTACAGCTGATGATTGAATAGCTAAGATATCTCTGTGAGCCAGGAGGCAGGAGGCAGGAGGTCAAGTGTCCCGGATACGTAATCTGCGACGATCCGAATGAGAGAATATACTCGCACATACTCGTAGAGCACTTAGTGTAAGCTTCAATACAGCAGCTCTTCTATACTTACCGTATGCTCCTATATATTTGGAAGCAATTCGTTAACTTCACCTGATATTATAAATGAAATGCAGATTCAATGGCCGGTATTTATCGCTTAATGTTTAATAATCGTACACAGAAGACAGAACTTACGGCTGCACTGGTATGGAATAAGACTGCCAGAATAAGAGGCAGGCTACTGGAATCGAAGAGTTAGATTATCCTAGCCGTTGGGAAATACTTCAAATTGCTCCATTACAAAGATACTACGGTTGTGACCACCATAAATTATTAAAATGTTAAAGGAGAACACATTATTATTGTGAAGTTGTAATTATTCAGGACAGACGGTCTGTGATATTTTAAATACTACTTTAATGTATTAATTATAAATATATACATATAAAATCAATTTTGTCGAAAAATATTGATTTTTTATGTATATATTTATAATTAATACATTAAATTAGTATTTAAAATATCACAGACCGTCTGTTCTGAATAATTACAACTTCACAATAAGAATGTGTTCGCCTTAATAATATAAGTTGTATCAATTTGTCCAAAATTTAATAAAAATGAATTGATAATTCGTCTTTGCAATGAAATGGTTTGCAGTCGGTTTACTCAAAGGTATTTGAGATTCCATAAAAAACAATGTAGATGGCTTTCAAATAATGGAACGACAGATGTATTAATTTGAAAAAGTGTAACATACAGGTTCGAAAATTTGTCATGAAAAATATTGACGCTATAACACAATTGGTAGTGTACTTTCCCGGATTGGAAATAGAGATCCAGGTTCGAATCCCGGTAGCGCAAAAACAATATTTTTCGACAAAATTGATTAATACATTAAATTAGTATTTACCATAAATTATTTTTAGTTAATTGCTATTATTTTTTAATAACGTATTTACATATTATTCAGATCGATCTCCGATGAGACAATGTCGTAAATTCTATGGAAAAGTCTGCCCCTGCCGCCATGTCTCGCGAAGTGTAAGTACAACTCGGCTCCGTGCGGCTCAATACATTATTTGTCCAAACTGCTCCACAAACTTTGACCATTCTGAGTTCATTCTGGCGAAAATTCGGCTCCGGTCTGGGGTCAGGAGGCGGGAGGCGGGAGACTGGAACCTCCACCGAGGAACATTCCGATAGGAGAACAACTAGGCGGGGAATTCTCTGGAGAGAAATGAAACGCGATATTTCATAAGTTTTAATTACCGTCAGTTAAATACTCCAGCATCGTGACGGAGACGAATTATTACCAAATCCTATTTATTTTCCATTTCTTTCTACATTTTCATTTTGATATTGAATCAACGCGTTTTCGTACATAGTTACATTTTTAAATTGTTATTCGAAGAGGTAGAGGTGAGGCAGTGAGGCCACTTGTTGTGATGTAAATTGATATTCGTACAGGGTTGACGCGCAGATATCATCACGCCTCAGGAGATTCCTCCTCGCTGAACTAGAACGACCGTCCTTCCGTAATATGGCAATATTTTACAAGGAAGTGGCTTATTTTCTGATTGTATTTATTTACAAATCAATACGTTCGTGAAGTCAGCCACCGCAAGCCATTTCATATTCATAACAAATGGTGCCTAACGTATCGCGATACAGATATCTAGATGCTGACAATGTGAGCAATAAAAGATAATAAAGTCTAGTGAGTCAATAAATCAATTAAAAAATTACTCACTGTCTTATCAGACTTAGCTATAGATACCTTTCTTTCGCGTAGAGTGCCCACTCTCAGAAAACTATACGTCAAATTACACGCGTATCTTAAATATAATATTATAAATTTAGTCATACGAGAGACGTCAAAACAAAGTGAAGAAGTGCTGTCACACAAATGTGTGGCTCCGCACCGCGCTAGGCCTCGAAGCCATTGAAGCCTTTGCAGTTAGAGTATACAGTTTAACAGGATCCATTGCGACGGTGCAAGGCCTGTCTCGAGAAAGCGTTCCGAGACAAAACCACGCCTTAGATGAATGAATACTTGAGAAAAATGGGTTTAATTTATTTAAAAAATCATTTAAATCTGTACACTGAGTGACGAGACGTAAACCATGCTATTAATAGAAAAACCCAATATTGTAAACAGATATTAAAAAAATATATTTAGACTATTAAGTATCCTTAATATTATATTTCTTTCGTATTCGTTAAATATTTATTACCCAATGCTAAAAATAAATTTATAATACAAAATAAATTAATCAATTATAAATATGTACAAGTACATATATTTATTGAAAAAATGAAATCTTTGGTTGCTACCAAGACTCAAACCTGAACCTTTTTCTAGCCGGAGAAACGCTTTAACCAATTCTCCTGTATTTCGGTAGCAACCAAATATTTTTTCGATCATTTTCTTTTTTCCTATATATCTTTTTAGTTAATTATCTAAATTAATTTTTATTAAAAATACTACAGAACTATGTTCTTTAATTGCAACTTTACAACGAAAAAGTGTTTTCATTAAAATATACAAGTTGTATCAAAGTTTATCCAAATTTAATAAAATTGTTTATTATTTTTGGCGTCTCCTAGCGTGTATTACTCGAAGGTATTTGAGATTTATCGCAATATAAAGTTGAATATTATATGTATCAATTATATTAACGCGTTTTTCCGAACAGGAAAAAGTCCAGGTTCGAATTCCGCTGGCAAACAACTATTTTTTAGATATAGAGGTTCTTTTGTGTATATCTTTCTAGTTGATTAAATTAATTTGTATTAAAATAACACAGAACTAAGTACGTTCTCAAATTTCAACTTCACAAGAAAAATGTGTATCATTGAAATAGATTTAAGTTTTTAAACTAACTAACTTACCATCACACCGTTTTTCCGCGTGGGTAAGCAGAGAATATAGAGTGTAACATTATTCAGTCTTTCTGTTCTCACCTCAGTCATACAAGCCAGCTGATTATTGAGGTTTCTAAAAGGACCATCCTCCAGTTTACCTGGTTTGGTTTGGTTTACCTGGTCGTGCCAAGTTTTCCGGGGACGTTCTCTATTTCTGGTGCTATCAACACTTTCGTCATATATCTTCCTTACCATTCTCTCCTCATTCTTCCGTTTCATGTGACCAAACCACCTTAGTGATCCTTTCTTAATCTTCCTCACTATACTAATATCAGCTTTACATTCTTTACTTATTTCTTCATTCTTTACTCTGTTATAAATAGATCTGCCATATATTCAGTCTACTTTCGTTCCTCTTTTGTCAGCTCCAGGCCTCACTTTCATACATCAATGTCAGTACCAGGACTCTATTGTGTACCGCTAGTTTTGCCTCGGTTGGCAAGTTCCCATTAGCTATTATTCCATGAAAAGCGCCGTTCACTTTATTTCCTGCAGTCACCCTCCTTTCGATGTCTTTCTCAGCCTTTCCGTTTCTATCAAACATACTTCCCAAATACACAAGCTCATCTACTTGTTCCAAAGATTCATTACCTACAAGTATTTTGCACATTTTCTTACTTTCTTCCTTCTCGAATCCTTCACTTTCGACTTGTTGACATACATATTAAGGTCACTTTCCTTGCATATATCGTACAATCTACTCATTAGACTCTGTAATTCTTGTTCATTAGCAGCAATAATCGCCCATTTTTGCTCCACATTCACACATTCCAGTTCTTTCACATAATTATTCATATACAAATTGAACAGCCTTGGAGACAGCCTGCTTGACACCCTTTGTAATATCAAACCATGGTGTGAATGATCCATTTATTCTTACACACGCAGAACTTTCATATAGGGATGCGATTACGTGTATAAGTTTACTATTCACCCCATACTCAGAGAGTATCTTCTGTAACATTTATCTTATAACTTCATCATACGCTTTTTGCAGATCTACAAAGGCACTAAATGTTTTCGGTTCTTCACCAAAAACTTTTTTCCGTCATCACTCGTAGAGAAAAGATACGATCCGTCCATCCTCTTCTAACCACAAAACTGCTAACAGGGCTTAGTAGTCTAATTGCCCTATAGTTTCCGCATTCCATTCGCGACCCTTTGCCCTTGTAGAGAGACATAATAACAGCTCTCCTCCAATCTAATGGAGTGTGGCTCTCCTCCAAACATTGATGAAGCCTCGAGACAACTAATAGGTCACCAACCTTGATATAATCGGAGGCAACGTTATCATACCCAACAGCCTTAACATTCTTCACATCCTTTATTGCACATTTTATTTCTGCCATACTTATTCCATTTATATCGCTTTCGTCATTCATAATTATCCCTGTTAGCCTCTCAAAGGATTCCTTATTTGCATTCTCTTCACACTCATACGTTTCCTGAAAATATTTCATCCATCTATTTCGTTCTCATTCATTATCCATTTACGACTTAATACTTTTCATACTACTGCTTTCTGCACCACATCTGGATTTTTTGACTGCCTTCCAGAAGAATTTTATATTATCCTCAAAATTCTCAGTCATTTTCACCCCTCCTCTCTTTTCAGCCGCTCTTTCCTTTCTTTCACGCCAGATTGAACTTCTTTCTTACAAATATTGAACAGATCTTTGGCTTTCGAGTATTTGTCCCCATTTACTGTTAAAATTTTTAACTTGGTTTCAGAAATAATACATCATGTAAACTTTCTGTTTCGAGTGTTAGGGGAGTAATGACAAGGGCTGGCCCTGCTTGTCTCCGATATATGAAGTATCAACAATGGAGTAATCTTTTTTTTTTATAGGGACCTCTTATATGGGGAATATGGTGAAATTAGTTTTTTTAATTTCAGGTATATTTTTTAACTTTGTATATAATTATATATAGCAAAAATGGGTAAAGTTTTTATATATTATTTAATTTTATATTTTATTATTCCTCTTTTAGTAGATTTTGTTTTTTTGTGGGTATTTTGTTAGATTTTTTACAATATTTTTATAATTTGTTCAATAGGTTCATGTTTCCGTAAATACTTCGAAAGCTAGTTCTGGGTTTTCTATTGGGAATGATGAATACAGTTATTCAATCTATGTAAATTCAAATTACACAAATCTTTATGAACCTGTGCTGGTTGAGGCCGACGTCGCTATCCTTGTAGCCTGATGGTCCGCAAATATGCTGGTCAGCCACCGAAAACCTTCACACAACCGATAATCCGAAATTATATATACTAAAAGTTTTATTATTGCCGCCGTAAAAAGTCCGTCCGAATCATAATAACTCTTTTCCCAGAAGCAGATTCGCTTTTGTTTTATGTTTTTAAATCTACACAAAAAGAAGATACATATTCAAAATTTTATATCAGGCCTACCTATCGAAGTATAAAGTGCGTAAACAGTTCATGTACAGAGTAAAGAAGTGAAATGGGGTAAAAATGGAGGGGGTCGTATGAGATTGTGGCTGTCATAGTTTAGTTGAAGAGGAAGATGATGGAGGGGATGGGTGATTATATAATAGACAAGTAATCTGATACGGATGAGGTGAGAGCGAATCTAGTGATGATGTCGGCGAGAAGTTCGCCGACTCTGAAGATGTTTATATTTTTTAACAAATTGAATATTGTTTCGAATATTGATGATGATGATGATGGGGATGATGTGGTGAAGAAATGGGGTGATGATGAGGGGGGGAAGAAGTACTTAACGGGGAGGGAGATTGGGATGATATTTACGTGAGGCGAGATGAACTTTTGTGTAGAGATGTGTAAAGCAGTTACCAGGCCACTTCACACATTTATAGTTTAAATGGCATAACATGGCTGAGCGACCGAAGTCCTGGCACCTATGACATTAAGAAATCGTGGAAGTATGGTTCAAGGGTTTGATTGTGACCTTGAGAAAAAATAGTAAATCTAAATGAAAATTTTTTTTTGATTATTATTGGATTTATTTAATTGTACGAGATACAGGGATACCTCTGATAACCACCTTGACTTTGCGATCTTCATTTGGGAGGAAGGTATGGAATTGATTGTTTCACTCTTCGATCAGAAAGGTTACCAGCCTGAAGCTATCAATATCTTCTACTTGGAGAATGGTGCCATTGTTGTATGACACGCGCTTTTAATTTTTATGTTGGTAGATAACAGTTTTTTATAGATGATATGCCAGCTTTCTTTGGAATTCAAAACGATTGGAGGAATTTAAGGGGGTTTTGGAACTTGAAGAGTAGAGGATTCCATATCTTCCTTCGGTTCCGGTTAAGTGAGTGGGGTGGTGGTGGGAAGGGGGGTAGAATCTGTGAGAGAGGAAAAGGAATTTTGAGTAGGGACCTTTTTCAGAGAATGGGAAAAAGATATGGGGGCTGTTTTGCGTATTTTTGGAGAATTGTATTGCGGCCAAGGGGTATTAAAGTGAAACAGTTTTTAATTTTATAGTTGATAAAAACTTTTTGGTAAAGGGATATGATTTTTTTTAAATTAAAAAGTTCATAAGCAAAAAAGTCTGTTTCAAACTTCACGTTTTCAAATTTTTGTTTTCTGCTTGATTTTCTTCAAGTATTAGAGATCTATGGATTGTAATGGCCGCCCGGATATCCAGAACGGCTGGACTGGCTGCGCACTATGCACTGCATAATAATGTTATGCACTTTTTAGAAGAGAAGTATTTTAACCTTTACCATACGGTGATATAAATATCCATATGCAGCCATGCTGTCAACTCGTGTTAGCTTTTATTAGTTTAAATGGCTTTAAAATTATTAATCCTAAAAACTTACTCTAAATATTGAGCATTAATTACGAAAATGGGATCAGTGTCCTAATATAATTCGGAGCATTCATCAAGTCTTATACAATACTACCTTTTTTCTTATCTCTCTTCATTAAATCAGTGGGAAAAAGAGATCATATATTATTTTTACATTTATTGTGAAACGATTGTACGATCTCAATTTTCTTACCACAACTAATTTTTCACTAATCAGTTCTAAACATAAACAATTTCCTTACAATTAACCAAAATATGAATTTTATGTTGCGTATATTAACTGAAATATTACAGTTTTAATTGAGGCGGTAGACCTGTGTTACATGGTTTTGGAAGGGTTAAATGGTGATATATTTATTATGTTTATTATTAATTAATTTATTTTATTAAAATGCCCTTTTTAGGTTATATACACTATTAAATTTGCAGAAATTGGACGCATTTTTCACAGAGAATAATAAAAAAGTGATATTGTATTTCGAGGTATATATCGGAACTTATTATCACAGATTTTGGATCGCGAGTCACTGCTTGTGGTGGTGATTAACCATGCGGTCGTATTTTATGCGATAACATAGAGAGATAAGGGATTCATCTCTGAGAGGTTCCCGACCTCCGGAAGTGTTGTGTCCTCCGGGTTGTGCAGCGCCGGTTGCCTCCGGGTGCTACATTAAGCCTAAATGTTGACCCAGTTTTACGTGTTATTGCACCGCTTCTCGGGGACGGGGACGGGAACGGGAGATTATCGATCTAGGGGAGAAAACCCCTTACGAGAATGGGACGGAATTATAATTTCGAGCAGAAGCGAGATGTTATCGTTTTAGTAAATCTTGAATAGCGCTAATTTTTATAGTGACGTCTTCCGCTGATTATTTTAATGCTATTAAGTTTTTATATTTTCTTACTTCCGAATATCGACGTATTAATTATTGTAGTTATAATATGTAACTACTTTGAACAACTAAATTAACAATTCCAATTTTTCGGTAAGTAACTTATTTTTTTGTGGTAAAAAAAAAGAGGATAACGTTCGGATGCCACAATCTTTGAGGAGATTCACTTTCTGCTCGCTTAGAAATATCTACGCTTTAAAAACGACAACAACTAATACGAATAATTCTAAATTGATTTATAATCGTTGACAGTGTTGAACCCATCTTTCTTATACAATACTTATTTGAATGAAATATGGAATCCTCCTATTGAATCGCTCGCATCCGCTTGCAAAATATGCTCCGCAGTCATACGATCTCAACCTCAGATTACAAATTCGAATGGTCAAATTCAACGGGTTTGCGGTATTATTTTATGGAATATTATCAGGAACATTTTCCGAAGTAATATACGGCAGCATGCAGGATTAAACATGTGGATACACAGAAGGATGATCAAAATAAGCTGTATGGATAGAGTAACAATAGAGTAATAGAGTAAGTAAGAAAAATTAGTATTAAAAACAACAAATATCCGATAACTTTAATATCTAGGACCTGTGATGAGACTTCTAGACAAGTATCATAACTCGCACCTTATAATGCACGGAAATATTGGTGGAAGTCGGGACTCGGGACCCCGGAAGAAGGAGAAGGCCACTGTGCGTGAAATGGATAAGGCACAAGAAGAAGTGTTGGACCTTTTCAGGAGGGCCTTAAACACCTCTCAAGCTCCAACTGCATTCCCTCAACGTAAATCTCGACTCGTATAAGCACAATATCAGTCTTATGTCATTTAGGTATAAACAATGATTAACATAAGCCGGAATTATAGATAAAGTGTCCCCGCCTCCAAAACCGAGTGTATTCTTATTAAATACTTAAAAAGTCTCATTGTGAATAACATCGACGTGCGTATTGAAGTAGATGAGACAATAGCTTCATATAAAGTAGGTAAATAGAGTCAAAGTATATTTAAGAAAATGGAAAAGTTCCTGAATAATCCATATTATGCTATTTTAACGAACCAACAAATTGTTTGTTTAAAAGACCCCCGATACACAGAAAATTGCATTATGCCACATTAGATTTAAAAGACATAATATCCCCGCCAAGTTCTTTTATCCCGCGTACAAAGCTTTGAGCTTTGTTTAATATTTGTAACCAAAGGAAAGCCAAATTTGACGCTATTGTTTCTACTTTGTAATGTTCCGAGCTGCTGAGCGGGCACGATGCCAAGACCTCACGATGTACGATATTAGTACGATATTGTGCCCGAAATGCGATCGGATTATTACAATTCCTAGCAAATTATTAAAATCACAATTAGTACAGGAGATCTTTTCTAAATCCTTTTCAACATTCCCCTCAGCATCTGCAACAGACTGAGTTATCAAGAATAATGCGTAATAGCTATTATTTATCCAAAAGTCCAATAGTTCTTAGTTAGGGAGAATCTTTGACAGCATGTAATACTCCAAGGACCTGGAATTCTAGAATATTCTATACGTTTCCACATGGGTAGGTTAATATTTTAAGAAAAACAATAATATTTTTGATGTTTGTCACGTTTAATTTGTTAGACTTATAATTGTTAGACGTATAACTTAAAATGATATTCATATTTAACTTTGTTGAAACCACTGTGTTGTTTTTACGTCAACCAGTTTCGAAACTAACGTATATTTGTCAGGACTGGTGTACAACTGAACTATTCCAGAAATTTTTGACTACATCCATTACGGGGTATACGCGGAGTCTTGGTAAGAGTGGGGAGATGATTGAATATGTTAAATAGCAGGTTGTTTATAAGGTTAAAAGTGCTTAGCGTTGAGAATTTTTTTGATTTATAGACATTACAAATTATTTAATCAAGGGCCTTTATTATTAATGTGTTCAATTTCAATGTGAGTGTGGGTACTTGCCTCAAAATGTACCTACTTACCATTCTTGTTAATGCTCATCTTATCACTTGCGGAAAAATAAAACGCTAACCATGTTATTGACAACATTCAATCAATGGGAACAATTTCTGACATAAATAGAAGTTTAGATTTTATCTTCCCCTTCCCACCCGCCGCCTAGCTGATATTGTCCCACTCTGAAATGCTGCCTCTTCTCCTTTTAATTTCTTAACCATCTATGTAAATGTCTGTACTTAGGTTAGTCTATATTATTACATTTGTCCTGAGTAAGATTGGGTCCGATCGAAACCAGTTAACATTAGTATATGTATACTAATTAAATGGCTTCAAACTAAATTCCGGTTCCTTTACGACACTTTATACACAAAATATACAGTAGGTGACAAAATATTCACGCAAAAGTACCATTAAACATACATTACACACATTCATGAGGGCGAAAATTCTCAAATAATTTAAAATGGTAATTAAATATTTTCAAAATTCGAAATTTGAATAAATATATTTTTCTACCCGGAATAATATAAAGTATTTGTTACAAAATTTAAATAATCTTTATTTATAATTTCATTTTATATTTTTAAACATCAGGAATCACCAATAATAGTATAGCGCTCCCCCATCTTTTATCTATGACTTACTTGATTGTATTGGATGCCTCGGATATGTATGACTGTAGTGTCATTTCCGATTAAAAAAATTCGACATATTCTCCAAAGTAGCTAACATGTCGAACGTATTTTTAATATCTCTAGGATAAGATTGTACTTAAATGTTTTCTCTTTTATTATATTTAATAACAATACGTAAATATATATTAAATTTGAAATGAAGTATACATTGTGCATACATTTGCGAAATCGTATGAATTTTTATTCTGATATACGGTCGCATTTGACAGTGCGACCGTAGAATACAAAGAATGATGCGACGCTGACAGATTGTAATGTTTGCGTATGTTTAATAATCATTTATGTAAACATGATCTCAGTTTTATCAAGAATATCTTTAAGTGGAATAAGTTGACACGAAAGAACACCGTTTGTACAATTAATTTCAGGGAGAGCAATACAGAATGCACTAACAGAAAAGCAATCGGCGATAGGAACGGCAGGCTTGGGAATGATTTTGGTCATGTCGATATATTCCGATGTGCAAGCTTAAATATAAGTTATGTTTTTAATGCGTGTTGAGACAATGGTATATTTATTCAAGGTTATTATCAAGATATTAATATCGTGTTTTGTTTATTGCAAAATGTTGCCATTCTTTGACATGTTTTTAATCGTTTTAAAATCATCATGACTTTAATGAATACAACCGGGTTTGTAGGTATTCGTTACTAAATTAAACAGGATTAGATTTGGTGGGTAGTGGGTAGTTACTGAATCAAAGTAGGGCTAAGTTTCCGTAAAACCAATTTTCAATGTCGATAATAATATCGATTATAAAAGCGATTTACCACAGAACAACATAACGCAACACACGAGTTTTAAGACAACAAAAAACTCTTATATTATATACTAATAGTGTTTACATTGTTTGTCCAATCGCATTAGCAAGCAGGACCGTATTATATCTCTGATTGGCCTGTATGTAGTCAGTTCACACACAACGACAAGCTCCGACAAGCAGGACCGTATTATATCTCTGATTGGCCTGTAAGTATTCAGTTCACACACAACGACAAGCTCCGACAAGCAGGACCGTATTATATCTCTGATTGGCCTGTAATGCATTAAAAGTATCACAATTCCAAATATGATGATTTCCCTTGCACATTGGGCATACATCATCATGTTAAATAGTAGAAAAGAGAGCATTTACTCCGCGACCAGGCCTAGATTCGCCTCCCTTCGCCCCCACCACGAAATCACTGACTGCATCCAAAGCGCGGTTTTCGGCACTTAAAAAATTAACCAATCGTGTAAAAGTGGGAAACAGTCAGTTTACGCAATACAATGTGTAATAATACAAAACTAAAACACCCCCAGGGCCCGTATGTTTTCCCTCAAAACTTGTATAAATTGCTTCAATTGATTAACGTGACGCAACGACGGAAGATTTATAATACGACTTAAATGACTTTCTGAGGATTATCATAACGTTCCATGACGAGATTAAATGCTACAATATAGTTTGCACCAGAGAGCGATGAATGCTTGACGAGAGCTATCCCTCACCTTTGAAGGAGTTAAGTTTTAGGATAATGCAATATTTGCATTCCACCTAAAACAGCATTGTTATTGATCATCGCCTTGAACAATGAAATAAAGTTGTACCATTCGGCAAAGTTGCTGTGCGAAGTGGGAGAAGAGAATTGGCTATGTCCGTCTTAACGAAATCGTTAATTTTGGTGAAAAAAAGGGGTGTTGTTTGGTGGTGGAGGGATGGTTAGGTTAGGTTAGGTTAGGATAGGAAGTAAGGAATCGAATGAGGGAGAGGATGATGAGAGGATGGGTACCTTCGATAGCGGACCAGGATGGACTCACGGAACCAAAGGACAGCTCGACTCACCTGGTTGGTGACGTCGTCACGTTACACTTCCGGAAGTTCACGCCAATGTAGTAAATAACACAGCACAAAAAACTCTGATGAGTGTCACGTTCACCATAATAAATTCACGGCGGTGTGCGAATAGAGATTCAACACGAAGAATTACCCAATACACTTTCTCTCCTCGACCTCCAAAAGGACAACCAGTCGAGCCAAAGAAACAATTTGTACTGAGGAATATAAGACTATGGGGGTATGAATAAACTAAAAACTGGTGACAATATTATAACTGAATGAATATGTGTGGAAACATATGTGTTCACCTACAAATAATATTTAATTTTATTCATTACGAATACGGAACAACTCTCTTTGATGTGATGCTTACCTAAAACTCTTTTTCAATTGGTATGTTTCGGAGCACGGCAATACAGTATATACTGACGAAATGAAAGCCGGCCTCTGAAGAGCTTTCATCAATACAGAGGTTTTGGTGAGGCGTCTAAAGTTCTGCGAATTTTTCTTTTATTGCGTCCAGTATAGACCTTATCTAATGGTGTCGGTCGAACGGCACTTGGAGTTCATTATCAGAAAAATGTAACATCTTTAAATATTATTTGGAACTGATTTCTCGATATTCGAGTAGATCGATGAACTCAGCAATGGATTTATCGACCAATGCTCTGCCAATGTATTTTTAGAATTCCTGGACATCAACACAAGCTTATGGCCAAAAATACATACACTTTGTAGTTTGCGGTGTCAATCCATCTTCTCAATCTTTCAGTCAATTGTATATTTTTGTGGCAAATTTAAATATCGACCACTGCTGAATTGAGATATAATTTAAAAAAATATATTTCCCTATAAGGTTTGAGTTAAAACCAAAAGTTGAGGAGTTGCTTGGCAACCGTTTTAGCGTCATCAGCTTCATTGACTTGGGGTTCGTTTAAATTGATTTATTTCGTTTTTTCTGTTTTTATAATTATAAAAACATAGTTTTTTTCTTGCTTTAATTATTTTTACCATTTGTGGTAATTATTTTTTTAATTTATTGTCTTTTTTATCTGTTTTAGACGATTTTGGTAGTTTTTTCTTTTTTTTTTTTTCACTAGGAAATTTTTGTTATTGTTTACCTTGGCAACCACCAACAACGGAATGGGGGCAACTGAAAAGTTGTCCCCGGCCCCATCTGACATATCCGATCCAAGAAAACGGAGAGATGCGTGTCCGGGTGATCCGACATTATCAAAAAAACCCAGAGAGTCTGTAATGAATTCTTATAAATCAACTGACTGTGGTCCATACACAGTTCATGTACAGAAAATTAGCGGAGATGACAAATCCTCATCCATACATCCCATACATTTCGGAAATTTTTTGTTTCGAAACAAAATTAAAAATATTTCTCCCGGGGGAGTCAAATCTCTTGGAAAATTTAAAGTGTCTGTTCAATTTAAAGACTATAAATCAGCAAATGAATTTTGCTACTCCTCTCTGACCATTAATCAGTACTCAGCAGTAATTCCGGCTTACCAGGTTACTCGCATGGGTCTGGTTAAGGGTATCCCAATCGATATGTCAGATAATGACATCATCGAACAAATCAATGTTCCGGATCATTTCGGAAAACCATCTAAAGTCCGACGATTAAATTACAAAGACACAAAATCTGGTACTGTTCAGTGGCTTCCATCTCAATCAGTCGTGATAACATTTGAAGGGCAAAATCTTCCAAAGTATGTATATTTACATTATAATTCTCTTCCCGTAGAACAGTATGTTTATCCGACAATACAATGTTTCCGATGCTGTAGATTTGGTCATACAAAAACTGCATGCAGATCCAATCCCCGCTGTTTTAAGTGCGGCGATGCACACCTGGGCGAAGAATGTCCCAAAATAAATATAATGCCTTCTTGCCTCAATTGTTCTGGTCAGCACAACGCCACTAACATCATCTGTCCTGAATTTACCAGACAAAAAAATATTAAACATATTATGGCGTCTGAAAACCTTTCCTATTTTGAGGCATCAAAATCCTTTTCTCCTGCAAAATCTTCCTTTGCGGAAAAAACTTCTACGTCATCTCCGACTAAATTTTCTGAATCTCCTCTCTTCTCGCAAGTACTTGCGGAAAAAAATAACCATGTCTCTATAAAACCATCTTCACAAAAGAAAACTAGTTTCACTTTCCGTACCCCAAAAACATATCAACCTTCTTATCTATCAAATGACCAATCCACATTAAATTCTATATACATTTCTCCCAATGGTAATTCCCAATCTAATGATAACTCCAATGCAGTTGCTTTCCTTTCAAATAATGATTCTCTTTCTTTTAATAATAATAATTCTTCTGATATTATTAAAACTTTATTAACTCTTTTAATTAATATTATATCTCAGAATAAAATACCGTCCAACGCTGCCGAAATAATTTCAAATATATCAAACTCTCTCCCAAATAATGGCAGTTCTTCTTCAGTGGAACACGAGAAGCGCTGTTTCTAATCGAATTAATCTTATTTATTTATTGCAAAATTACTCAATTTCTATTGCTTCTATCTCAGAGACATGGTTTAAGCCGTCTCTCCGTTTTCATGTGAAAGGATATTCATGTGTTAGGTGTGATCGGTCAGATGGAGGAGGAGGTTCTGCCATCCTAATCGAAAATGGTATCCCATTTCAATCAATTCCCGTTTCTCCTCCAGATCATAATGTACAAATATGTGCGATACGTTATGATAATATTACAATAGTTTCCACGTACTGCAATCCATCTTCTGTTTTTAATCATAATTGGTGGAATAACTTTATATCTTCTTTACCTTCACCGATCATTATAATGGGTGACTTCAATGTACATTCTACCGTTTGGGGTTGTTCTTCTGATGATAAATCTGGTAAACGAATAATAGATTTATTAGATTCTGCAAATTTATGTTTACTTAATGATGGTTCTCCCACAAGAGTACCACTCCCCTCCCAAAATCCTAGTGCAGTTGATCTCTCCATCTGTTCTAGTAATGTAGCATCGTTGCTATCATGGGACATTGTTCCCGATTGTTGTGGTAGCGATTACTTTCCAATAATTTTATCTTTTCAAACCCCTCAAGTCAGTAGAGCTACTCCGAGACCTAAATATCGACTGCAATCTAAAAAAGCTGACTTACTTAGCTACGCGATAGAACTTGACAGTGCTATGTCTTCTTCCTTTCATCCGTCAGATAATTGCATTCAGTCTTATAATAAAATGGTAGACATTCTTAAAAACATATCTCAAAAACATATCCCTTTTACTATTTCCAATTTACATAAACCTCATCCTGCCCCTTGGTGGGATCTCGATTGTACTCTCGCTGTAGGAAAAAGGAAAAAAGCCACTAAAATTTACTGTAAAAATATGACTTTACAAAATTATCTTGAATTCAAAAATATCTCTGCTCAAACCAGACAGCTTCTAAGAAATAAAAAAAGGGCAGGATGGGCTTCATTTTGTGAGGCCTTATCTCCAGATACTACTTTAACCACTGTTTGGAAAATGATTCGAAGATATAGATCTTCATATAATCCTCCTATCCAACTTGCTCCCACTTCTTCCTGGTTGAATAATTTCATGGACAAATTAGCTCCCTCTTTTTGTCTATCAGATCAAGAACTCCCTCAGCCATCTAATCTCACTAATTCTCATCCTCTGGAAGGCCCCTTTGTTATTTCTGAATTAAAATTTGTTCTTCAAAATTTAAATGATTCTTCTCCTGGACCAGATGACATTCCGTATTCTTTAATAAAACTAGCTAATTTAAAATTCCATACAATAATCCTTAATATTTTCAATGAAATCTTTTCCACGGGTTTGATCCCTGACAGTTGGAAATCTCAATATATTATTCCAATTCTCAAACCAAATAAAGATCCATCAAATGGACCCTCATATCGTCCTATTGCTTTATCATCGTGTCTTTGTAAAATAATGGAGCATCTAATTAAAAATAGGTTAGACTGGTTTGTAGAACATAATCATCTACTTTCAAAATCACAATTCGGTTTTCGGAAAGGCAAAAGCACTCTGGATAATTTGTCTATTTTTACTACGGATATTAATTTGTCATTTTCTAGAAAAGAATATTTAATGGCTGTTTTTTTAGATATCATCGGCGCATACGACAATATTCATATTCCAATACTTGTGGATAAACTCCGCAAGATGAACATTCCTGAAAAGATTATTATTTTTATAAAAAATATTCTTTGTTGTAGAACCATCCATGTATTCGTGCAGGGATGTGTAGTTGGTACTAGAGTTGTATGGAAAGGTCTCGGACAAGGATCAGTTTTAAGTCCAATACTTTTTAATTTATATATATCAGATTTAGAAGCTGTTATTACTAAACACTCTAGAATTATTTCGTTTGCCGATGATATAACTATTTATATTTCAGAAAAAACAATTTCTTTGGCTTTAATTCAAATTGAGAAAGCCCTGAATGACTTAAGCTTATGGCTTGCATATAACGGTTTGCGCTTGTGCCCAGAAAAGAGCAAAATTGTTATTTTTTCCAAAAAAAAGATAACCCCAAATTTCATTGTACATTTCGAAAACCAACCCCTTGAAATAAGCTCGTCGGTAAAATTTCTTGAATTAAATTTCCAATCGTCTTTATCTTGGTTTAACCATATTTCTGAAATTTTAACGAAATGTAATAAAAACTTCAATGTTATCAAAGCAACAGCGGGAATTTGGTGGGGTTCTCATCCTACAGTTCTAAGATTAATGTACAATGCACTTGTCAGATCTCATCTTGATTACGCCTCTTTTCTTTTGGATCCATTGCCAAAGTACTTAGCAAAAAAGCTTAATCAAATCCAATATAAATGTCTTAGGCTGATATCTGGATGCATGAAATCGACACCAATTAACGTTCTTCAGGTAGAAAATGTCGAACCACCTTTAGAAATAAGACGCCAACTTCAGTCTGACAAATTTTTTGTCAACCGTCTTAGTATGCTTTCTCATCCATTAACACCAAAGTTACAACTTTTGCATAGTTACTGTCACAACAAACCCTTTTGGCGAAACAAAAAACATCCCTTACTTGTGATGAGTTACCATTCGTTATCTTACTACGCCCTAAAAATTTATCGAAGTCATTCAATTCCACTGTACCTGATCCCATATGAAAGCATTATTTTAGAAAATAATATCTGCCTTGATTTGGGTTTAACAAAACAATTTTGTTCATCACAAAATGCTTCAATTGTTCGCAAAGAATTTAATCGGATAACTAACGAAAGATGGCCTGGATTTTCTTATATTTATACAGATGGTTCTAAAACTCAGTCTCCTGTTTCAGCTGGAGCAGCATTCCTTTGTGTTAACCCATATTCAACCGAAGTCTTTAAACTCCCAGATGATACGTCTAGTTTTGCTGCTGAATCGATAGCAATTCTTGAAGCCCTTCAGTTTGTTGACTTATATGGGCTTGATAAAGTAACCATTTTTACAGATTCACTCAGTTGTCTTAAATTATTAATATCTTCTCCCTTTAAATCAAACCTGTCACATATTTTCGTCAAAATAAAATTTCTGTTTTATAGCTTGTTTTTCAAAAATTCGAATATTATTTTAGCGTGGATTCCCAGTCATGTTGGTATAATTGGTAATGAAACCACTGATTCTCTGGCAAAGGAAGCATGTAAAGTAGGGAATCTTAAACATGATCGTCTAATTGCGTCAGATATGATTACAGTTCTAAAAAGAAAAAGTCGGGAAACTTGGAGTTCTCAGTGGAATGAATCAAAATTAGTTAAAGGTACATTTTTTGGCCATATTCATCCAAGTATTCTCCCTAAGCCGTGGTATGTAGGTTCACTTTTAAGTAGGGATAAGATTGTAACTATATGTCGCCTAAGATCTAATCACTGTTGTTCTACAGCTCATCTCTTTAAAATTAATTGTAATAATTCACCGATATGCGAGTGTGGTATAGGTGTTGGAGATCTCAACCACATATTTTTTGAATGCCCAATAATGGTCGATAGGGAAAATTTAATAACAAATCTAATCAAACAATTTGCAACTTTGCCATTAAACATACAATCTGTCCTTTATTCACCAACAAATCATGTCATATTATCTTTATGTAAATATTTAAAACTTAATTTTATGAATCTTTAATAAATTTAAGTGTATTTTTAACTATATTTAAAATAATGTAAATATCAATAAATTTGATGTAATGTTTTGGTTGTTTCACAATGAGAGAAATGTGAACGTATAATTTATATACCCTCACAATTTTCTTGATTATCTTAATATAAGGGAATCTCAATTGCAATGATGATTATTTTGTTTAAGTTTTTATTTATTACTTCCTTTGGTGATTTTTATAATTTGTTAATATATTACAAATATACTTTATGTTTATTAATATTGTGAATGTATACTTTCATACATTCACAATATTGTCTCGATGTTAAAAATATTATTATATTACAATTAAGAGAACTGTTTTTGTACTTTTATCTTTGAAAATAGTAATGTAAAGTTTTGTTAAAATAATTTTAGTTGTTTTTTTCGGTTTTGGTCTATCATGTTTGGTTATGTTATATTGTTCAAATTAAGAGAAATGTGAAAGTATAATATATATTTACGCAATTTTCTTAATAAATTCAATTAATACTTTATATGAATTGAAATATTACATTGTTTTTTTATTTTAGTTATATAATTTTTTTTTAATCAATCCTTCACTTATACTTCAGTTATAATTGGTATATTTTTATTTTACAATATAAATGTTCTTCTTCTTACTATACTATGTAATGTATGTTAATGAAAGTGTTAATTATTTTTCAAAAATCAAATACTGTTACTAATATTTATTAATAATATTACCATGGTTATTTATTTATGTTAATTATTTATATATTTAAAAAATTGTATTATTTCATTTGTATATACTTGTAATGGCTAATTACGCCTAATTGGCGAAGGCCATAATAAAGAGAAAAAAAAAAAAAAAAAAAAAAAAAAAAACCAGAAGTCACCGAAAATTAATATATATATATTTGGAACGAAACAATTATCTGTCTCCCATTCAAATTCTGGCTTAAATTCTGAACTTGCTGATGACTGATTTTCATCAAAAGAATTATCTTGACAATACGTTGACCTTGGTCTTCTTCATCATAGATGTGAACCTCAAAATAATCATCCTCGACGTCTCTATATATATATCTCCATTATTGAAAAAGTCACCTTCTGCCATTTTGTAAAAAAAATATTTCGATAATTTGATAACTATAAATGAAAAAATATTTATTAGCACTTCACATTACACATCGGACTTACTATGTAGCGCTAACAACACGCGTGAAATGCCATACGCGCCAATGGTCAGTGTGGACTATAACGGACCACTCACTGTATTTTTATAGTAAAACGCGCTTAATAACTAAAAAATAATATCTTATTCATTTTAATTACTTACTTACAAACAAATAAATATCGCGAAATAAGGGTATAATTGTAAATATATGTGTGTTGCAGGATAACTCCTGATAACACTCCTAACCGGCTGGAATCAAAATGTTACTTACTAGTACTTTCCATTTGGAAAGTTCTGGTATTTTAAAAGTGCGTAATTAGCACGTGCGATACGTTTGTCATCAATATGAGTGTGCGTGTGTTAGATATTTTAAAATATATTCCTATAGATATTCCTGTCATTTGGATTAAGAATAAATCTGGCAACACAAAATTACAGCCATCTCCAAATAGACACCGCACGCTGTCACGTGGTGCAGCATCTTTCTTATCTATGGTGTGGCGCTGTCCTTTTCTATGTCGGCAAAAGCCGACGCGGGCTTTTTTCGGGTTAAATAATATACTAAAAGATTCCATCGATATTGTATGCGCTTCAAAAGTTATACGACATCAAAGGTCATCAATTTTTTTTTTTGTAATTATCCCGATAAAAATAGTTATTTTTAAAAGGTTATGTTATAACATTAAAGATACAAAATAGATATCTAAATACATACATTTTTTGTACGAGAAACTATTGTCAAGTTATACGACTTAAAAGTTTTAATTGGATAAACTTGTAGGAAGTATCATTTTTACGCTATCTCCGAGGTAAAAAGATGTACAGAAACTAAATACTCACACTATAAAACAAAGCTGAAAACTCTCCTATTTCATAAGATCGGTTGACTATACAAATAAGCGATTAGCGAATGAGTGAGCGGAAAAGTCTTTTGACAATTTTAGGCCGCAATCCTGGAGAGGAAGAATTGCGGTTCACAATTGAAAATTAAGTAATGATGTATAAATTATATAATTTCACTCCGTTCACTCCAGTCGATGCTTTGTTTGCATTAGTTATAACAAAAACATGCGTGTCAATAAAGTCGAATCAGTGAATTCTTTAAATGTGTATGTCTGCAGAACGTTAATAATGAAGCGTGATAACATTAAAAATAATTAACATTCCGTAGCAGGTACAAAAAGTACTTTCGACATGCGAAATGGGTATGATTTAGTTATGATTTATGATTGTTGTCATATACTGAATTAAAAAATTTTAATATTAGAATATTTTACTAATTTACTTCTGTTTTGTAAATAAAATAATAAAATAAAATGGATCTTTCATAAAATAATTTAAAGCGCATATTGCTGTATTTTTTGCAAAAAGATTGGAAAACTTTACACTAAATTGTCTCTCCAGACAATAAAAACGTTGATCGTGTCCGTCTTCTTTTCTTCTTTTTTTTCTTTCCTTATGTATTGTATTTATCCTGTATTATTCTTCTTATAATACATATGTAGTTCTACTCAATTTAATATTTTGTACTTGTCAATTTTGTAATTTGTACAAGCTGCATAGTGGATATTAAATATTTGTAAAAGCTTATAAGGGCATAGATATTAATAAACCACTATAATATTTTAACATTTTTTTAACATATGTCGTTACATATTATTTAGATTAGAGATCTTTTCAAACATCAGTATAAAACATTCTTAAAAATATATCAAACCGATTAAAAAATTGGTAAGATATAAACATTTTATATAAAATTTAATTAAATATTATTGTTCTAACTATTGTATGTCTACAGGAGAAGTAGTTTTAAAAACTATATTACCATCGTACGTACAATTGTTATAGACCCCTGTAGATTTGAACAAATATCGAAGTGTTGTAGAAAAGGAACCCTTCTGGGTGTAACTCTGGCCTGGCGTAGGTTTAATATAATTTGACATCGCAACATCGAGTAGCCATAGGACGGCATATCTATAATTCTCCGCCACTAACTTGGGACATAAATTTAAACTCGAGTAGTCAATGTCCTCAGAGCCAACTCAAGAAAACTGGAATAGTTAGTGTAATGATTTCATGTTGCTTCCAACGTCGCATACCCGATATCAATCCGCGGTACGTCCAATATAAAACGTGTACAGGTGTTAATTACAACGTTTACTCTGATAACAATAGTCGTAATATTTACAATAGGATTAAGCTTATTATACTGATTAGCTAGCGACGAAATAAGAGAGCCCACTTGTAAGCCTCGCATACACACACACACACACACACCTGTCCACAACAGGCTGAGCTCTCACGCGGGCATTCACATATATTTACACATCAAGGTCACCGCACCCCTCCCCACTTAAGACGAACGACCTCTCACACATCTCGCACCTCAGTAATCAATCTTTTAAAAATTTCCCCAGTCTGATATCAAATGAAAGTCTGATATCAAATGTTTGATCACCCGATCTGCACAAATTTCCGAATTGCGCGTGTAGTGTTTTATCGTTTTGATCACGCATTCCGTGCTCAAATTCATGACCTCAATACGCTCGAGCCACTTGGATAACGCGTCAACCGCAACTAAAAACAAATTTCCCCCTGTTGCAGAACCTAAAAAATTAAAATGAATTCGCGACCAAATTACTTCCTCCATTGGCCAATTATTTAAAACTGTTTTCGACGGAGCCGCATTCACTTTTGCACAAATCTCACAGGAACTAATTAGCTTTTCAATTTCGTAGTCAATTCTAGGCTAATAAACATAACATCTACCGAGACCTTTCGTCTTAACATAACCTAAATGAGACATGTGTAACATTCCTAAAATTTGACCCCACAAACCCGTGGGAATTACAACTCTATGTTTCCAAAGCACACACCCTTCCCTGATTGTTAACTCATCCCTTTTTAATCAATAATAGCAGATTTTGTCCCTTTATCCACTTTACCGAGCCATTCTGTCCTAAAAATTCTATCATTAGTGATACTTAAAACACGATTATCTAAATTTATAAACACATTCTCATTCATAACACTAATATAATTATCGATAATTTCACTTCCGAAATTCTCCGGTTTATTCTACCGGTACTCTAGACAAATAATCAGAACAGTTTTTTTTCATATTTAACATATTCAATTGTACAATAGTATGATGCCAATAATATGCTCTATCTGTGCAATCTGACGGCTAACGTCGTTATGGCCTGTTTATTCTCTAATATTATAGCTAACGGCTGACAATCTGCTGCTGAAACAAATTTACGCCGATACAAATACTGAAAAAACATTTTCAAGCCGTTAGATATCTCCAACGCCTCTAAATCAATAATTGTATATCTTTATTTGTTAACTTTGTTTCATTAACCGCTTATTGAATTTAAATACATCTACCGGTTTCGAAAAATACCATTTTCGCTCCCATCTTTGTACGCGTCAGTTGTAAATTTACGCTCTAAGTTACGCTTCGGTTGTTAATTTTAACGCACGATTTGGATTAAAATGCGCGAGTACTTTATTCCCTATTATTAAAAATATTATCTTTTTAACTGCCTTTATCCTTAAAATTCCCTACCGCCTCTATTTTAGTGGATACAAATGTGTTGACATGAAATTTCTATAATAATTTATTAACCCTAAAAAACTTTTTAATTCACTAGTATTCCTTGGATATTCTACCTTTAAAATAGGCTCAACTTTATTTCCAAAGGGTTTAATCCCATCTTTGTTAATCTCATACCCTAGATACTGTACACTTTTATGCACGGTTGCATTCCTTCAGCCTATGTAAGATTTGTTTCCCGCTCCTCCCTGGTTCTACGCCGCTGAAATATCATCTAAGAACACTACGGTTTCCGGAAAACCTCGCAAACATAATGTTTTTTGCAAGTTTTAGCAATCCCGGGCTGAATGCTAATCCGAACACTAGTCTATTACACTGGACAAGTCCCAACGGAGTAGAATTAACTGGAAATTTCTTACTCCCCTCTCCCGATTCTAATTGAGAATACGCATTTTTCAATTCAATTTTACTAAAGTAGTGTCCTTCACTGACCTCAGCAATTATCTCTTCGAACCTTGGCAATGGATACCAATCCACCGCTAACTACTAGACTTATAATCGGAACAATAGGTGATGCTATATTAGTAGCCGTGATTGGAGTTAAGACGCCTTCTTCCACCTATTTCCTAATCTATCTATGCACCTATGTTGTCACATAATCCAAATGGCACCAATCTAGCATTATAAAATTTAGGAACAATATTTTTTCCTACCGTTAACTTAAAAGGGCCTAACCTATTCGTGAATATATTCGGAAAATCAATTTTAATCTTTTCTAAAAATTTATTTTTCTGTCAAAATATTGTTGCCCACTTTGGCACTTGTATGTCTTTTTTTTTTTTTTCTCTTTATTATGGCCTTCGCCAATTAGGCGTAATTAGCCATTACAAGTATATACAAATGAAATAATACAATTTTTTAAATATATAAATAATTAACATAAATAAATAACCATGGTAATATTATTAATAAATATTAGTAACAGTATTTGATTTTTGAAAAATAATTAACACATTCATTAACATACATTACATAGTATAGTAAGAAGAAGAACATTTATATTGTAAAATAAAAATATATCAATTATAACTGAAGTATAAGTGAAGGATTGATTAAAAAATAATTATATAACTAAAATAAAAAAAACAATGTAATATTTCAATTCATATAAAGTATTAATTGAATTTATTAAGAAAATTGCGTAAATATATATTATACTTTCACATTTCTCTTAATTTGAACAATATAACATAACCAAACATGATAGACCAAAACCGAAAAAAACAACTAAAATTATTTTAACAAAACTTTACATTACTATTTTCAAAGATAAAAGTACAAAAACAGTTCTCTTAATTGTAATATAATAATATTTTTAACATCGAGACAATATTGTGAATGTATGAAAGTATACATTCACAATATTAATAAACATAAAATATATTTTTAATATATTAACAAATTATAAAAATCACCAAAGGAAGTAATAAGTAGTAAGTAGTAAAGGTAGTAAGTAAGGAAGGAAGTAAGGAAGTAAAGGAAGTAACAAAAATAAATTTCTAGTGAAAAAAAAAGAAAAACTACGAAAATCGTTTAAAACAGATTAAAAAGACAATAAATTTAAAAAATAATTACCACAAATGGTACAAATAATTAAAGCAAGAAAAAAAACTATGTTTTTATAATTATAAAAACAGAAAAAACGAAATAAATCAATTTAAACGAACCCCAAGCCAATGAAGCTGATGACGCTAAAACGGTTGCCAAGCAACTCCCACTTGTATGTCATATTCCTCCGTAACTTCTCGGGCCACAATAAGTGACAATCGATTTCGAATCACAACAAACTTAGTTTTAAATTATTTAGATTTAAATTTAACCATAACCACGATCATTCCGTAAATTTTAAATGGCTTTTTGTCATAACCTATCTTACCTACCTATCTTTGTACCGCGGTTTTTAAAATCCGATTTACCCATGTAACAAAATTCTTTTTCGAAAAATCATCGCATCCCGGTTAAAAAATTACATAGGTGTTGCGAACAATTTCCTGCATGTGAGACAATAATTCACCCACGGATTCTAAAAATAACTTTTCACGAAATTTATTATACGTTAACCGCTTATCTTAACCTTCATCAGGACGTATTTAAAACTAATCATAAATACAAAAAGAGTGCACTTATATGTACATAAAGAGGGAGATAGAATATAAAATTACATGTGAAAGAGAGAGTCAAAATACATATATAGTTAAATAGAACATTAAGGAAGACAGAATATAAAATTATATGCGAAAGAGACAGAATTAATATACAGATAGACGGAACATTAAGGGAGGGGAAAATATGGTGTTGATAGGTATTATATTGACTTTAAAGGAAACATACCTAATTTGGGGCTAACGGATAAATTTATTTGATTATTAAGAATTGTTATACCGGTTACGACCGGTACCTTTGAGGGGCACTCGGAGGCTCCAGTCGCGGGAGGTGCTGAGTCTATGCACAGCCTGTGCGTCTGTCAGACGCTGTAGCTTTGGCAGAAGCTGTCGAGTGTGTCGGCCGCTCAGGAGGGTGTGTCACACCTAGAGCCATGGAGCAATCGGAGTAGGGAAGAGGACTGTTGATAGACGGAGCGCGCTGGCAAAAATGTATCCCGAACGGATAAAGTCTGTACAGCGATGGTGCCCATATTTACAGAGCATCGAAAACAATGCTGACACTGATGACAGTATGTGTGTCCATCGGACACTAGCTTCTACAGAATCAGGAGCCTACGGAGCAGCCGGGAGTAGGGAGGAAGGATGCTGGAGTAGGTGAGGAGCTCAGGTGGACATATCACGCTCGAAGGGATACCGTTCAGTAACGGCAATCCAGTACCCATAGAGCATTAGGAGAGATCGAGGGACGGCACTAAAGACCGCGTCGTGGGGCACCAGGAGCCATTGACCCCGAAGATGGCTGATTTAGATTAAGCTAGGTTTAGGATATTTGTAAGGTAACTATTAAGTTATTTAGCATGTAAGTCACCTAAGATATTAAAATTGGATTTGTGTTCGTTTATTTCTTTATTGTAAATACATGTATTTCTAAAAGCAAACTTCTCTTTAACAACATTCTCGGTTCATATCTCGAATATCAGCAACCTGTGAGAGAAGACGGGTTGGAAGAAGAGAGGTGACCGATCATCGCTCGGCCTGCATTAATCGATAAAAGGCGCGTTCACCTCGTTGAGGTAGGTGGAATGCGTGGATCATCGGGGGTGGAATTGAATCGGTAGCCCCCTTCCCCCCTAAAACTAATGATTTTCTTATATAAATGAGCAACTATTTGAGTTTATTTTATTTTACGAGTACATTAAGCGGTCCAAAAATAATTCGATCACTTTTTTAATAATTATTTTATTCTTATTACTTAATCACGAATTACACATATAATTTTTTGCACGTCATTGTAGAAACCCTCGGCAATATACTTCCATGCGATAAAGATTAATGACAGTCCACTCCTCGAGTGTGTTTTATAATTCGACTTTCCTTTTTGCGTGTCCGGAAAGTTGTCGAGTACGGAGTGTATCGACCGACACAGCTAACCCCGAATAACGAGCAGCCGATTCTTACCCCCTCTCCACCTAAATTTCCACATAATAACGGTTCTAATAAAAAGAGTTTCGACCGAGTGACCGACAGGCGCAGCGCGAGCTTTCTCTTCAACTTTCCGGACTAGTCGAAGCCTTAAGAAGTAGACAATATAAAACCGCTTAATAAAAAAGTGATCATAATGATAGAATATGCGAGGTCGTAGTGTTGCTGAAATGACACTTTGCAGAAGTAACTTGACCAGCACCCGCGCGTCCAGAGCTCAGCTTAACGTAACTCCTTAACTATTAGGGATGTGAATGTTTCACGAGGCCCCGGTTCGGGCGACTGGCAGTCTCGGGCCCGAGAGGGTGGACGGTATTAATATTCATCGCGCCAGGTGTCACTGTTCAGTGTTCGCAATGTCGAATTAGTGATCTTGTTCCACATCCTCGGTAGATCTATTACGGAAAAAATGATTTCGGCAGAAGCGAATTCTCGAATTGTGTATAATTTATGATAATAAGAAATTTAATTTAGTTAAAAAAGTAACAAATGTACCCATTAAAAAAAATATTTATTTATTAAAATTATTATGGGTTTTTGAACATGTCACTTAAGGGAGATGTATAAATATTAATTTGTTATTACTATCTATTTTCTATTTATCTATCTATTCTCTATCTATCTATCTATTTTCACTTTGAAATCAAACGTTGCCCACACACTCGTAAATACCAGGATTAGTGGAACCTGAGGGCGCTGAGATCAGTTAAGAATTATTTCTAGTAAAATACTAGTTTTTGAAGAAAATAACTTGTTTTTAGTCAAAATGTATCGATTTACTATTTGTACGAATATTTAATTTCTGAAGTTTAGTTTCTCCTTTTCCTCGGTTCTAGATATCCTGGACGCAATTTTAGGACAAAGCAGACCTGAAAGTCTTCAAATCGGTAGATAGATGTGTCCCATGAGGACTGCTGGCCCTCGGGAGAAATTCAATTTTCAGCAAGACTTATTCCTAAATCTTTTTAACGCGCGAACACGGAATGAAACACGACGATCGTTTGATAGCGAGATTCGGCACGTTCGGAGAAACAGCAACATGCCTGCAACTAGTGATTCTGAAGAAACGTTAACATTTATTCCGTTTTAACTGTTGCGCGGGTGTTAAAATTCATCCAACCACCAGCGGTCAACTACAACATGCCTGCAACTTGTGATTCTGAAGAAAAGGTAACTTTTATTCCGTTTTAACTGTTGCGCGGGTGTTAAAATTCATCCAACCACCAGCGGTCAACTACAACATGCCTGCAACTTGTGATTCTGAAGAAAAGGTAACTTTTATTCAGTTTTAACTGTTGCGCGGGTGTTAAAATTCATCCAACCACCAGCGGTCAACTGCAACATGCCTGCAACTAGTGATTCTGAAGAAAAGGTAACATTTATTCAGTTTTAACTGTTGCGCGGGTGTTAAAATTCATCCAACCACCAGCGGTCAACTGCAACATGCCTGCAACTAGTGATTCTGAAGAAAAGGTAACATTTATTCAGTTTTAACTGTTGCGCGGGTGTTAAAATTCATCCAACCACCAGCGGTCAACTGCAACATGCCTGCAACTTGTGATTCTGAAGAAAAGGTAACATTTATTCCGTTTTAACTATTGCGCGGGTGTTAAAATTCATCAAACCACCAGCGGTCAACTGCAACATGCCTGCAACTAGTGATTCTGAAGAAAAGGTAACATTTATTCAGTTTTAACTGTTGCGCGGGTGTTAAAATTCATCCAACCACCAGCGGTCAACTGCAACATGCCTGCAACTTGTGATTCTGAAGAAAAGGTAACATTTATTCCGTTTTAACTATTGCGCGGGTGTTAAAATTCATCAAACCACCAGCGGTCAACTGCAACATGCCTGCAACTAGTGATTCTGAAGAAAAGGTAACATTTATTCCGTTTTAACTGTTGCGCGGGTGTTAAAATTCATCCAACCACCAGCGGTCAACTACAACATGCCTGCAACTAGTGATTCTGAAGAAAAGGTAACATTTATTCCGTTTTAACTGTTGCGCGGGTGTTAAAATTCATCCAACCACCAGCGGTCCACTGACACACGTTTGATGTTTGACGTTTGATAAGCGGCAAGCGCGAAGTGTGGCGCGAGATAAAATAAGTACCGAACCCCGTCAGTGCTCGAATCTCGGAATCTCGAGACTCGGCGAATACACGGAGATCTATTTTATTTTATTTTTATTTTTAGAGAAACAAACAGTGTAATAATAGTAACAGATAATTACATAATATACAAAAATAACACCAGTGAAGTTTCTTCGGAATTAAATACGTAGTACATAATAAACTAAAAAATATTTTACTCAAACAGACTGCTAAGCAAAAATACTTTTAAATAAAAATAAACATAATAAACTAAAAACTAGTATATACTAAAAAAAATAATAATAATAAACTGAAAAAGGAAACAAAAGAGTGATTTTAAACTGAACATACAAAGAGGAAAGGATAAGGAGGGGAGGGAAATGGGATTCAATATATACAATTTATGTTATTGAATAGTTATTGAAAAGTTGGCGTAGTTTAAATTTAAAAGGAAGCAATTTATCGTTGAAAATTTTCATGTTATTATTAGAACAATTTACGGCATTATATTTTGATGTAGAGCGGATGACAAAACAATTTTTTATGTAATTAGTTCTACCCAGATTTGGACAAGAAAGATTATTTGATCATGTTTGTCGCGTTGGACAGTTAAAAGTTATTTGTTCTAATAAATATGACGAGTCAACTAAGTTGTTTAACATTTTATAGAGGTAGGATAAATCTTGAGTGTTTCTTCTATGGGGGGGGGGGGGTGTATTTTATGGTAACACTCACTTTCTGAATGAAATTTAATGTCTAAGCGGGCGCGTGAATTTAATATATTAAAAAATTTATGTTGGACGCTGTAGGTGGAATAATGTGTGTTCCAAACTACCGATCCGAATTCAAGTTGACTGCGTAAAAATGAGAAATATAGAATGATAAGAGTAAAAGGTGATTGGAACGGGTTAGACGTTCTAGCAAGGAGTCTATAGGCCTTAGCGATTACCGACTCTATATGCGGGATAAAAGTTAATTTAGAATCCAAGATGATACCAAGGTCCTTCACTTGAGTGCAGACACTAAGTTTGTTACTATTAAGTTGATAATTATACGACAAATTAGATTCTTTCTTTGAAAATGAAATAATGTGACATTTAGCAATATTTAGAAAAAGTTCATTTTTTTGGCAGTGGATTGAAAGTCTATTAATGTCATCCTGTAACAGGAGGCAATCAGTGGGTGATTTAATTTCTTTGAAAATTTTGGCATCGTCTGCAAATAGTGAAAATTCAAAATTTAAGAAACATTCTTTAATGTCATTAATATAAATTAAGAATAAAATAGGTCTAAGGCCTTGTAGAACTCCAGATGGGACATTTTGAAATATGGAACTAAAACCTTGGATCACAACTGCCTGACTTCGATTTTTGATATAGGAAGTAAACCATCTGTATAGGTCGCAGGTCGCCGTGTATACTGAGACATCGCTACAGTCTCAGAAGTATTCGATGATTGATTTTATCAAAAGCTTTTGAGAAGTCAGTATACATTGTGTCTACTTGTAATCCTTTGTCTATCGCCTTCAAAATAATGTCGGTAAATTGTAAGAGATTTGATTCTATAGACCTTTGTGGAAAGAAACCATGCTGATTAGGGATAATTATAGGACACACACTTGGGAATAATTGATCGTATATCATTTTTTACATTAATTTACTGAGAATTGACAATTTTGAAAACGGTCGTAGTTTTCAACATTTTCTTTGTCACCATTTTTAAATATTGGGGTTATATGTGCCTTTTTCCAAAATCCTGGAAAGTGTCCATCTCGTAAAAATTTAAAATAAAAAATATTCTACATGTTATCTGCAATTTCACTATTATTGATATCATTACGTAGACAAGATTCAGCAAAGCAGATGATATCGTATTCGTTATTTAAAATTTCATTAGACTTTTGTTGTCTTGGTGCGAAAACATTTTGATAGTAAACAGATAGACTAGCCATCAGGTACACATTTTATAAAAAATTTAAAATATGCTACAAGAACTTATGAGAAAAAGTAAAAAGATATACCATACATAAAGAAATATTCCAGAAAGAGAAAGGGAGGTAGAGTGGGAAGAGTGGTAATATAATAACAGAAATAGTTTAACAAAGAGAAAAATAGATCAATTGTAAAAAGAGGGTAAATAATCCGTGAGTGACGACGCAAAGTAGGGTTCACACTTAATAATTTGTTTTTAATAAGTCTTTTTCGGAGGGTATTAGTAGAATCGGCGAGGAATCCGATTTTCTCAAAAAGATTCGGCAGTATTTTTCCCAACAATATTTAAAATTTTTCTTTTTAGTGAATTCTTTCGTTTTTTTTAACAGAATCTTATTATTTATAGTTAAATGATCATTCGAATATATCGAGTGCCTAGTTCCCGGAAAGCCAATGTCAGTTGTTGATATTCCACGGCTCTCACTGCCGAAGTCAAGGCTTCTTTTTTAAATTGTCAATTAAATTTGACAACGACAAGTTTTGGTCTCCCGCGTGCTGGTTGGCCAGTTGCATCCTTTTCAACTATTTTGCGGCGGGCGACCCTGTTGATGTGTTAGATATCGTCGACATCTAGAGTACGGAGTTCTACGGAGCTTCCGATCATTTTGACAATGTCTAATAGTTTTTATTCGTTCGTTCTGGGAGGCCGTAGATTTCAACGTTGTTAGTTCGAGCTTGCTGTTGACATTCATTCTGTTCGTGTTTTAAATGCTCCACTGTGGTCTTCAATCCTGATATTTTATTTTCTAACACATCGATTTGTTCTATTTTTGACTCGAACAGGTCCATTTTTTGGAGAAGTCATCGACCTTACGATTATAAAATTCCATGTTTTCATTGTATTGATTTAGTTTAAGATTCATGGTCACGATATTCTCATGAAGTAATCGCATTTCCACCAGAATCATCGCATTATCAGTTGATGGCGAAGGAGATGAAGGGACCTTGTAAATATTGCACTTCCACGCATCTCTGTATTGGTTGGACATCTTCTTGAAGTTTGCATGTGTAATTACTTGGCAAATGAAGTGAAAGGATCGAGTACATAATGAGCATCGGAGGCACTCTGCGGTCTTTAGCTGTTTGAAACAAGAATAACAATTCGTGTTCTTATCCACATCGCTAAAAGGAGTGAGGATATTATGTTGCAAACAATTTATTTTAGTTTATAATATATTTTAGCTTCAGGCTAGGTTCCTGAACATTAGTGATGAGGGTAAGTTGTGGAGTTCCGACTACGAAAACCGATAGAAGTCGATCATTAGGAAGAAGTGAGTGATAAAAATCAATCGTAACAATCTTTCCCAATATTCGTTTATCAATTATTGTATTTATTTATTAACTTATAACTATACAATTATCATATTCTGGTGCACCCTCTTTGCTTAAATGAATTTCCAAATGTAATGTGTGTGTGTGTGCGTTGCAGGTTCCATGCGGGGGTGAGAGCGGGCAGCATGGGGCGGCACGGGCAGAGCCCGCGCGAGCTGGGCTAGGGCCCCCGCGGCCCGCCCCGCCGCCCGCGCCCCCCGCGCCCCTCGCGCCCTCGCGCGCGGCCATGGACCCCCACGACGTAGTACGGCACAGGCCGCTCGCTTTCGACAAGGTAAGCCGACCCACACCCTATACATTCCGTCTGTCTTTCATCCTATTTACTACACACTGGCAGAAAGCTCGATTGTTGCTACGCATTCAGGAGCCATCATTTCTGTAACTTATAATATAGTTAATACACCGCCGTGACTTTTCCTATCCTTCAGACCTCTTTTTTAGGGAATTTCAGGTTCTGGATATGAGACAATTATAAGTGCAGAATATATTAACTAGCTTTCATAGGAAAATAAGGGCTCCATCTGTGAGGACTGAAAGATATTATCCCACAAGAGCAAACAAGCCTAAAATAGTTCCAAGAATGAAAACTAGTTTTGGGCAAAGATTAATTACCTTTCAAGCTCCCAGAATATATAATCAAATTGAAAATAAAATTAGAAATTTAACTGACATTAAGACTTTTAAAAAGGATATTTCAAATTGGTTGTTGCAATTAGGAGAAGAGCAGATAGAAAGAGTAAACTCTTTTATATAATGAAATAATTTGTATAACTACTTTTGTGCGTTTTGTTTCAAATATTTACTATTTTCAAATATCTACCTTATATCTGCTTACATTATTGGTATTATTTTTTTTTTCTTCTCTCTTTTTTATTCACTTTTATATTTTATATATATACATTTTTTATTATTATTTTTTTTTTTTCTCTCTCCTTAAATATTTTCACACTATATGCTATGTATGTATTGGATTTAAAACCAAATCAATCAAGAAGCAGAATTTCCTTTCTGATTATTTATGTAAAGCAGTGGAGTGGAGTGGAATGGAGTGGAGTAGAGTGGAGTAGATGAGAGATTTGAGAGAGACCTTTACGATTTAAAACATCAACGTCAATATTAAAATCATATAGAGAAAAATAAGAAAAATGTTAAACAACACAAAAATCATCAACTTACGTGGCAGTTGCATTGCGGAGCAACATTTTAAAATAAAACTAAATTTGACTACACACACTAAATTATTATTTAACACGGCAGTTTCATTGCAGAGCAACATTTTTAAATAAACCAAACTTTGACTACACACACTAAATTATTATTTAACATGGAAAAAAATAGTATCGGCGCCATCTAGAGTCAAAATTGAAAATCTGCAAAGGGATGATGTTAGAGAAAAATTTGAAAGAAAAGTGTGTGAAAAAGTGAGTGAACAAGGAGCGAGTAATCTAAATATAGACAATGCATGGGAACACACTAAGGTTACTTAATGCAAATCAGCGAAAGAAACCTGTGGCATAGCTACTCAAGGAAGGAAGAAAGGTAATGCATGGTGGGACGATGGCATAAAGGAACTTGTGAAAGAAAAGAAGAATGCGTGACGTATCTGTTGACAGTAAATGGGGATGAATGCACGAGAGCAAAAGACCTATACAATGCCAGTAAGGAAAAACTTAAATTTGGTGTGAAAGAAAGAAAAGAGCGGCTGAAAAGAGAAAAGGGATGAAAATGACTAAGAATTTTCAGTAAAATATAAAATTCTTTTGGAAGGAGGTCAAAAAATTCCGATTTGGTGTTGAAAGCAGTAGTATGAAAGCTATTCAGAAAATGGAGAGATGTTAACGAATGAGAATGAAATGAAAGATAGATGGATGAAATATTTATAGGAGACGTATGAGAGTGTAGGAGAATGCAAATGAGGAAGCACCTGAGAGGCTTTCTGGGGTAAGTATGAATGAGAAAAACGATATAAATGCAATAAGTATGGAAAAAATAAAGTGTGCAATAAAACATATGAAGAATGGTAAGGCTGTGGGGTATGATAACGTTTCTGCAGAGTATATCAAGGCTGGTGGCCCATTATTTATCTTGTCGCTTCATACGCTCTTCAATCGATGTTTGGAAGAGAGCCATACCCCGTTAGATTGGAGGAGGGCTGTCATTATGCATCTTTACAAAGGCAAAGGGTCGAAAATGGAATGTGTTAACTATAGGGCTATTAGTCTACTGAGCTCTGTACTCTGACTAAACTGTATGGAAGAATTTGATTATTCTATTATATTTTGTGTTAAACAGGATTGTGTAATGAATGTCTCCATGGCTGTCCAACTTGCATATGGATAAATGTGTGAAAGAACTGGAATGTATGAATGTGGAGCGAAAAATCGGCGATTATTGCTGTTATTATGTATGTATGTATGTATTAATAATAAAGACATCTACCCCTTTTACGCCCACCACCTTTCCTGAATAGGTATTATTCTACAGTAAATCTTATTTACGTTGGTTGACGAGAAGAACGGTGCAATATCTCCCTTCTCCTCTACGACTTTTCTGTTTACCAATTAATTTCATTAAATTTGTTGTTTTATGTATCAGTCAAATAATATCTAAACTTCAAATTAATAACAATAATTTCAGATATTATTTTTAAAATTAATAGTAATGAATAAATTCAGATTTACGTATATACATATTTTAAAGAAACTTTTTCAACGCCTCATTTTTGCATATCGAATATCGTTTCCAGAGTTGAAATGAAATGTTCCAATCCAACAGGCGCGGGCGCGGTGTCTTCGGGTGAGCTCTGCGGCTGTGATCTCCGCATCCGACTCCGACCGCCCATCACAATATTACATAATTATTCACCCAAATATCATGTTGTGGAGGTAAAACGCCTCCGCAACCTGAACGCACATTGCAAATGCCGTGGTGCAAAATGGGGCACTCAACAACCTTAAAATCACGCCGGTACCGACCCAAAAACAGACAACAATACAATGCGACCGCAGCCGTTCGAAGACAGGCCAATGCGCGCCACTTTTCTCGCGGCAGCCTTTCAGGAGAGTTCATTATTTGACACATCACGTTGTAGAATATTTACTTCTTGTACTTGTGTCTGTAACTGATTTTAAGCATCAATCAAAATCGATCTATTGTAAGTAGTATTTATTGTTCATCCTGCTCTGGCCGCACACACTTACACACTCGCACACGTTATAATTCAAGCGAACAGGTAAGCGCCCGGTGTAATTTGGGGGCCTCGGAAACTCACACATAATACTCACACCTTTCACTATATCGTTACCATTCCCCATAATTTTCTAAATTGAGTGGTCTTTATCGGCATTACACTGATATTTATTAGCTTTGACTTATTGCCCGACCGAGACACGCTACTCGTACTGTGTATATATTCGTATTGAGAAGCTTTATCGACCAACCGGACCGTCCGCTACACTCGGACTGGTAAGAGAGCACTACTAATTGAACAGTACGGACGTACAGATCAGAGTTGATAGTGAAGATGGTGTAGATAAGTATCCATCAGTTAGTTTTTCTTCTCGGCGTACGGAGTACAATAGATAACTGGTACTTAACGCGTGTTTCTAATTAAGTTTCGTGTATCTAATGTATAAATACGGAAGCACAGGGTAATGCTGAAAAACAAAATAATAAAATCAAACATATTTAAGTTTGAAAATATACTCGAAACCCATCTCATTACTTTTGTATATTTTTTTTTAAATAGAAACTCGGTTACGGGATACGACCAGTTTAATGGAAAATTCCCCTAAAGGTATCCCTCGATCGAGTGCGATCCGCAGGGTGAATGTTATATATATCATATAACAGTCTGTATCGGGTAATAAGAAGAGTCGGCCACCAGTCAAGTATTCGTAAATCGATCCTCATTGCCGCGGATTTCACTTTCTCTTATCTCGCTGCAATAAAGCTATCGCCTCTAGACTTGACTAGACAGGGTTGATACGCCGCGAATGTCCAAATTCTTTCCCGCAGTTAGAAGAGAGCCACACGGTACGCGGTCATAGCTGTTACTGTGCAGCGAGTATACAAATATGTGTTTTGAACCATAAGCAATCAAAACGCGCTTATAATATATTTGGAATTATCAAAACCCATAACTTCCTGAAAAACTCGTAAATACGTAATGTACAAAACGAGATATATCCAACATTCAGCATACTATTTATCTTATTATCCTAAGCTAACAGATATAGCTTATTAGCTAAGTATTTAAGTAGGGACAATTTTTACTTACCTTCTCCTTCATTTCTAAAATATAATTAAATTAAATTTTTAATTTTATTAATCTTCGAAACGATTAAATATTTTGTTTAATTCGGTTAATTAACTTAATTTAATATTAAATATATTATATATTAAAAGCTGTTTAACATATTGCCAACACGCCTCATTGTAGGCAATCTGAGCAACGCGACACCGAAGTATTTGAGCGAGAAGACTTCGTCAAGTACTACTTTTGAAATAAATATAATGAAATAAACTAGAAATAATACAAAGGAGACTTTAATTCAGCTAAAATTATAATTATCTGCACAACTGGGAAAGAAAGTGATTTTTCTCCAAAACTAATGCGAAGTAGATTCCGATTAATGCCATATCTGTGTGCGCTTACTACTGCGTGTGCCTGGGGAGACTTTTCCAGAGAATTGCAAGCGCCGAGCGCAGCGCCGAGCGCAGCCCCGAGTTCGCCCCGACTCCATCCCTTCACTTTATAATATAGCAGATAATATTACGTACACGGAAGTAATAGCCTTCGTACGCTTTTCGCTTTGCGGTAGAACTTGATGAATACTTCTCCCGCCCGCGTGTACTTGAATCGTATCAAAGGGCCTCGCTTATCTCTCGTCTTATTATCGTCTGTCTGAAAAAGCCTCTATAATAACGCCGAATATGGATACTAGAGCGCACGAGGTAAAATGGATTACTGGAAACTGGACACGCCCAAACTATTATGTCACTTTGTCACCGGATCGTAGCATATGGAACAAATAATATTGATGATGCATTTTTACAGCGAATTTCGCATACATTCGCTTCTTCTCTTTTCAAGAGTGAAGATGAAAAACCTTCTCTTTTCAAGAGTGAAGATGAAAAACCTTCTCTTTTCAAGAGTGAAGATGAAAAACCTTCTCTTTTCAAGAGTGAAGATGAAAAACCTTACTCAGACAAAAAAAACTTAAAATGTCATATTTTTTATTTGTTTTCATTGTTTTATTAACCACTTAATTGAGTTAAAATACATCTACCGGTTTAGAAAAATACCATTTTCTTCTTCAGAATGTAATTACTAACTAAAACATATATTATTATTTTTTACTGAATCTATATATCGGCATCTTAACGTTTGTGGATTTTTGGTATTTTTCAAACAATTTGTGCTTAAGGCTGCTGTTTTCAAAAAGAAATAATCCTTACTGAAAACTATGCAGTATGACATTTTTACGTATTTGTTTACTTAACAGACTAAACGTTTTCGTTCTTAATGTATTCCAACCTATGATTCCATATTTCGGTGTTTACGTAGATAAAATTTGTATGTTATAATTTATCATCTGTCAAACGAGCGAATTAGAATTTATCAGGATATTATTATTACCAATATTATTATTGCACATTAAATAATTATTATTACTAATATTAAATAAATGTCAAAATAATATATTTCTGTATTGAGTTTCGACTGTTAATTCGTAAAGCTAGTTATTTAAATAAATGTTTTTGAGCACTGTTAATGAAACATTTAAAATCCGTTGTCCGAAGGAGGAATCGTAGAAAATATTATACATCAAATAGAAAGCAGAGTATGGTACCGAGCAATAGAAGAATTTGTCTTTTTTAAAGTAGTAAATTTACAATTGTATTCTAAATTTAAATTGATAGAATTATTCTCAAAGTTTAAAAAAATCTACCTTTTTTTTGATAACTAGTATACCTACTTGTACATTTAGTTAGCATCGTCGGTAACAGCATAACCTAACTTTGCGCATACCGCACGCCACTGCTAGTACGGTAGGTAGTTTACAAATGTTATCTAATAAATTCGATATTAGTATTTAGCTGATATTTTTGCTAGTGTTTTAAAAACAACATAACCAATGCACAAATCATCGGGGGCGAGAAAGAAGGGAATTGCCCGGAACAAAGTTATGATTTATCTATTTTTCAAATAGGGAATATCATCAGTTGTGAAACTATCAAAGTAACATTACACTTTCTCTTAGATTTTAACGTGGACCGGTCACGTCGCAGTCGATGTTAGGTAAGCTCGCTCTGACTGACTGGCACTTGGAGGTAACGGCTATTGTTTGGATAGCTCGATGTGCGCAAACCAGACCGCACAACATCCATCACGGTAATAAACTAAATATTGCGGTCAAAGATTGATTAAAAATCCAACTCTCGAAACACCACCCCACGCTGTCACTCGGGGTAGCGGCAAAATTACACGATTTACAGAAGAAAGCCTTCGAGAGGAGGAGCAGTATCATTATGGTAATATAAAAGTACATATTTAATGTGACAGTTGTGAAGTGTGGAAAATTCCTCACAAACCGTTACCACTGCTTACTTTAAATAATATCCGGGCACACCGCGAGTGCGGGAACCCTTTGTATACCAAACAACATTCTCTATTGTATTAACGTCATTGTCCTGTATATCGTAGATCGTAACTTAATTTAAAAGCAAATATACCCACAATTTCACATTCAGTGATACATTTAGGACTGTTCTGTGGTAAGCTAGTACCGTGGATATCCAAATTTCTTATCCTGATAGTGAAATGCTACAACCGTCATCTTTTATTAATTCATCATCCGAAGTAGCCAGATCTGGTGAACAGGCAGGATGCGGGAACAATTCAGTACGCAAAATGAAGCAATCAGTACGCAAAACGAGATGTCTGTCGGATCTGCTGACTCGAGCGCTTTCACTCGTCTGTCGGCTAAAACCAAATCACCAATTGTATCGATGATTTCGGGCGTCGCGGCCGCTTCAAGTCAAATCCTCTCATGAATTTCCTTCGCGTTTTCCATTCCAGAAAAAATATCGAATCACACCGCCAATTCCAATTTTATCAATTTCTCACTGTTACTCGAAATACTTTTAAACAAGCATATTATAACTATATAACTATATATTATATTATAACGAGCAACTGTCAAACAAAGAATTATCGTTGTTCACAAGAAGGAAACTTAATGACTACATATACAGATGACGTTAGCGCCGTGAATCAAGATACTTATCAAATCATCCTCGTATATATATATATAACGCTCGTATCGCGGGAGTGAATGGTCACATTACAGGACGGACTTACCACGGTGGATACTACCGAAACATGCTTAATAAGTGATTCTCCAGCTGGAGCTATGCTGGATATTTTCCAATCCGGGGAACGCGCATTGAGCGATAGCTTTCAAATAATGGAACGATAGATGTATTAATAGTAACATATAGGTTCAACATTTTGTCGTAATAATATCAGAATAAATGTATTGCCATTATTATTAGGTCATTACAAAAGCATCAAGTGCAGACACGCAAAGTGTGTGACACGCATCGAGTGTGACACGGAACAATACTCGAGGGAATACTCATTCGTAGCACGCTTCACTCGGCGAGTCCGCAGTCCGCAGTCCGCCGAGCCTGCGGTAGCTCACTAACTCACCGGTGTGAACTTTAATTGTAGGTTAGGCTGATCGAGCCTAGGACGACTCGGCGGGTGACGATGATGACTATAGTAATATATTATTACTACTGGACCTTCTCATTATTAATCATTATCATCAAACCGCGTTAATGGCGAGGATTTCTAATAAATGGCTATTTAGTTCATTAATACTAATTAAATTAATCAACTAGAAAGATATGCAGAAAAAATATATTAATCGAAAAAATATTCAGCTACTACTGGGACCTCTTTCTATCCGTTGTTATCCCGTTAGCAAGTTAATATTTTTTAATTAATGCACTTTTTCTGTACATCATTCCAATTGTTTCATTTCATTTGTATTAAAATATCACATAACTATACATGTTCTGAAAATGCAACTTCAGACAGAAATGTGTTCTCCGTAAAAACAAAAAGATATTATTATAAATACAAATTAAATGTATTCATTATAAAGATATACATATAAAAACAATTTTATCAAAAAATGGAACGATAGATGTATTAATTTGAAATAGTATAACATGTAGGTTCGAAAATTTGTCGTCAAAAATAATGTCCCTGTAGCACAGTTGGATAATGCCTCCTTCTCCGGTTTGGAAAGAAATCTAGGTTTGAATTCCGATAGCGAAACAGCAATATTTTTCGATAAAATTAATTTTATGTGTATATCTTTATAATTAATACACTTAATTAGTATTTAAAATATCACAGACCGTCTGTTCTGAATAATTACAAGTTCACAAGGAGAATTTGTTCTTCTAATAAGATATTATTATCAATAAACCTTCTAACTTCTATTAACTGGCGTAAATAAAAGGAACTCGATATAAGGTCCCAGTAGCTGGGCTCCGCTTGCGTGGTGCCCAATCATCATATTATCATTATATCATTCATTATTAAGGAGTAATGTTTTAAATACTATTTTAATGTATTAATTATAAAATTAATTTTGTCAAAAATATTGATTTTATATGTATATATTTATAATTAATACATTAAATTAGTATTTATCATTATATCGCAGGTCACTGAGAAGGAGGCGGGAATGGAAATCGATAGTCCACGATATCTCCACTCATTCACCTTTTTGGCCGATTTGTTATCCTCTCGCTTTATAAAATTCCCTCATGATGAATTATATATTGTATATTTAAAGTAGTTGATAACAATGAAATAACAGACCCCTCTCTCCGAGCTGAAGACTGCTCTACTAGGACTACAAGGTCTGCCCGACTAGAACTATGCCAACGACTACGAGACCCTGAATGGCAATGGGTTGGACTGACCTGACTCTCAGACGGATTGACGAGACGTCCTTAACATTAGCCCATTATTATTTTTATATTTTCTTCAACGTTATTTATTTTTCTTTAATAAATATTCGTAGTTTTATGGCAACATTGTTTTATTTGTGAGGATCTCATTGCGCTCGAGAGAGCAAGAGAGCGCATTTAGAAAGTAAGTACTTACGAGCGTGTGAATTATTACTGAATAAAACAAATACTTTATAATATAGCCACTGAATTAATTTTATAACAATTTAATCAGGTTCCTGTTCCTACATCAGGATAATATAAAAAATTAAATCTAAAATTACCATTATATATTATCCAGTAAAAATTACGAACTAGTTACATACTATGGTATTAATTATTAAAATTAAATACAAAGTTAAAGTTTCAAACATTAAAAAAATACATAAATTTTATTATGTCGACTATGATTTGAAAGCGAAGCGAGAAAGTGCGTGGGTTTTAGCCGCGACCGGGAAAGGGGGGAGGGGCGAGCGGTGCGAGCGTATTCTAGCTTTCTCCATAATGTGTGTAAAAATATGTGGTTACAGTCTCCAAAGGTTTTGCTTATTCCGAAGGTGAATCGGCGAACTCTGTGGCTTTGGTTGTTTCAATATTTTAATGTCAATTTTGACCCGAAGCGTACTTAAAACATTTCATATTTCTTTATATATTTATCGTAAAAACATTGTGGTTAATCATTTTAATAAATTGTACATTCGTTTCTTTTTATTTCAAGTTATTTATTTCAAGTCTTCTTCCTTCATCTGGGTAGTAAAAAACCAAAACCAAAACAGGTGTCAAATTATTATTATTTTGAAAATTCTTTTTTTTATATATATTAAGAAATTAATTAAAAAATATTTTTTTAAATAAATCTGATACTTCTAATAAATGATAATACTTTTAATAATGAACTTTCTCATATACCATGATTTTGAACATCTTCAATTTTGACCAGTTTTACCTATATAGAAATATTATTTTTAATATTTTAATTTATTATTTAATAATTGATCAGAGCGGCTTTACAGATGGTATTATTTATCTAAATTCAAATACAAATAATAGGTTGCCGTTATTTTTATCTCCAATATAAGAGTAATTCTTATTATCAATGCTGAATAGTTTAATTAAAATAATTTACTATTTGTATCTGTTCAAAGGTTTTTGAACCTCTGTGAAATTCCAAGATTATTTTGTAAATTGAATTTGTTTTATTCCACTATATTTTAATATATTGAACGTTAGAATGTTTTCGGGAACATCGTTCTATTATCAATAATATAATTCAACTAAAGTTAAAAACATTTTCAGAGAGTAATTAAGGGTGTGGTGGTGGAGTTAAAATGGATAAGAGAGGGAATGTAATGGGCGGTATTTGGATGTTTATTATTTTATTATTATTATTATTAAAAATTTCTAATTTCTCTTAGATGTCTAACTTTCATCCTTCGACGCAACTGTGTAAAATTTTAAAGTTTTTTAGTATTATTATTAAATAAATAGCCTTCCATTCTTGCATGTTCAGCCATTTTGGAATTTAGACTGAAGTATTTTATTACTTTTTTAAGTTCTTCTAATATTTTCCTGTTCTTCTATAAAGGCATAACTGGTAATATCAACCTTTTGTAAATTAAAAGAAGTCCCAACAGAAAAATATCAAAAACAAATGAACGAAACAATTAAAAATTTCTAGAAAACTATTAACAATACCACAAAATACACATTAAATATAATGAACTCAAAATCCACACAGTAATAATACGAACTAAAATTCACAAAGAAAATAATCCGCTAAGATCAGTAGCTTCATACGTTTATACTCCATGTTACAAAAGGTGATAAAGGATTCTCGGTAACTTGACGATTCTCACTTAAAGCCTCGGGCTTTCGGCTCCACTGTGCACCCAGGGAAGTAATAAGGGTCGGTTGCAGCCTCCTCCCCCCCTCTCGCCGGGACCCATCCCGTGCTCCATCTTCACGTTCTGCCGAGGAATCCAATATCGGGCCAGCTCTGACTATTTCTGTACAGGATCGATTTAATCCTCGTCCGGGCCAGATTTCAGATCCGAGCTCCTATTTGTTGGGACATTGATTTTTACATTGTGATAGAACTCTTTACATTCTCAGTCCATCGGTCGCATTCACTATTTGGTTCACAAGTTTCCTAATTTCATAATTATTTACTAAATTTAGATGTACATAGCACTTAATCCACCATAAATATACAATATACTTTAGTACAATTATTATAATACATATTTGGTGAAATAATTATTGTTGCCTGCAAGACTCACCTCGGTTTTGGCTAGCTATTCATTCTATTAAAGTTGGAGTAGTGAATTTAAAGGTTTACAATACTAAAGTTACAAGTGATTAACAATATTTTACACTCTGAGAGAGTTCACTAATGACGCCGCTAATCACGTCGAATGTGCGAGAGAGAATTCTTCTATAAACTGGAGTCAACTTTTATGGTAAATCAAAAGGGTGAATTAACCTAACCGGGCATCAATAATCAATTCACCAAAGTGATTTATATGTATGCATACATCAGTTTTGTTTTCAGATTAACTCATCCATAAAGGTTAGTTAATATGTATTATTCATCTATCCTCCCATTAGCAGATCTTCTTTGCTGGCGAGATGTTCAAAAAATTATAAAAATGTCTAAAATTGAAAAGTTAGTGCCTCTTTCTACCGAGGGATTGTGAGCATTCGCCCCCAGCACCAAAATTCAAAGGCGTTAAGATTATTTTGCTTATCAAAGCATCACATCCGTTTAGGATGATCAAAAGGATTTAAGATTGTGTGAGGGTATGGTTACCCAATGTTCAACCGATACCCTCGAGTTCTTATATATCGCGGAGAGTATTCTGTGTCTGGAATGTATGGTTATAAATGTGTGACAAGCGATGGGTTACAAAAAATATGCACAAAAACTACTTACGCTTATACTAAATTTATTACACAAAAGTAATAATTAAGCAAATGCTAGGTGCGCGAACTATGATTAGAGGCGGTTTTTATAGCTACCGCTCGGGAGACGTCGATAGGTGGAGTGATAGTGATGACTTGGCCCGTCCGGGTGCAGCGCATATATTGTTGCACGCGGCCAGAACCTTGCGTCTTTATGGCTGGTAGAAGTTGGGTTAGATTAGGGTAGGTAAGTACCACCTTGCTGGATGCGTTCATCTTCGTTCTGCTGTCTCTGAATGACGAGAGTGTGAAGTGTTTTCCACTTTTCTAAGCCTATTTATATATAATTTTATAATAAATAATAATTCTCCTGGTCGCTGGCACCACCTGTGGCAGTTCCGTATTTCCCTATGTCTGACTAAATATAATTGTGATATTACTTTTCCTAATTTAACACGGAATTTACACCTTTCCTGTGCGGGCGTCCTGCTCGCAAGACACGCCTCTGTTATGGATTCGGTATTCTCCTACGTGCGAGCTCTCCCGGTCGCCAGTGTGGAGATCTATCCTTCTACCTTACTTAATACTAATTTTTACGCTTAATGCTAGTCTATTCGCTTAATATCTAAATTTGGCCAACGTGATCGTTCTAGCGGTTAAGAATATTCCCCATGTTATGTCCGTAATGCTCCTAGTTCTTTTAACCCGCGTTTTCAATTTTCAAATACCTAAAGATTACAAATATCCAAATATTATAGCCGTTCAAATACCTATAGAGCAATTATTTAAAATAAATATACCGATTATCTTATGGTATACGACTAAGTAACGGAAAACTTCCCGTCAAGCGGTATGATATTCGAGCGCGCCCGTTATAGTATTAATTATGTGCGTGTTATTCAGAGCTAGAATGTAAGAGTGTGGTAGAAATCATACATATGTACGCATTATTCAGAACTAGAGTGTAAGAGTGAGAAAGAGATTATACATAGGACACCAACCTTGTCGTAGACTCGTACTCGTGACTGTGGCCGCTTCGTGGCGTCGCCTAGCTGTTCATAAATTATGTGGACATGTGAAACGACATGCGACATGCTAAGTGCCTGCCTCGCTTGACAAATATGTTCCGTGGTTACATGATAAGTTCCCCAGACACCAGTCTGTGGCGATCGTTCGGCTCCCCTTACAAAACCCCAAATTGGAAATCTGTACGTCTGAGACGACAAATTTCCAACCCCGAACCCTGGCACCCACGCGTTCAAAAGTTTAAAGATGATGATGATGATAATCCAAAGTTCTGATTCGGCCAATGTCTAAGTGAACAATATCATTTGTTATGACTCATTCAAGATGCATGGCCGAGGTCCTTGTATCTCCAATACGTTGCTGTTCAGTATCGGTAGGAAAGTGGCCAATCCGGGCCGCGTCCACCACTGAAGGTAATTAATTGTGATGATTGTGACAGCTATTCAGTATCGGTAGGAAAATGGCCAATCCGGGGCCTCGTCCACCACTGAAGGTAATTAATTGTGACAAGGTTGTGACATGACAATACGACTTTCAGGAAATTCCCACCATTCCTTTGGGTGCGTCTGAAAACATACGTCATGCGGCAACGGTGCCTGATGTATAGTTTGATTTATCTGCAGGATGATCCACGGTGTCTCGGACAATGCATCTCGAATAGAGTCAGGAACAATTGGTTAGGATTGTTAATAATGTGTAAGCCCGTGCAGAGTAACGCCTTTTGATATAAATCTCCCTCTCGTCCTTTCAATAAGATACCCACGCTATGTGGTTTGAAATGACTATCTCCCGGCATTCATGTTAGAGACTCATCTCTCGAGAAGTCCGAAGAGGTACCTACGGTTAGCCGAGGCGTCCTTCCTCTGGGATCTGTTCCGTCTACTCACGTCTTAGCCAGGGCGTGGGGTCACAGCATTCAATCGGCAGACTCTTTCGTCTTTTGTGCCAATAGCGCCACTTGATCAGCTAGCTTATGTCAACCCTTCTGCTCTGCAACTAACGTATACGAATGCATTAAAGCATTTCCCGTGAATAATATGTATCGCCCAGAACAGAGACCCTCCTCGGCAATTGTAGTCCACTCCAAACTCGACGAAAGACTATCTTGACAATCAATCCCTCTGCATCAATATCAGTCACCCGCGACGCTATTGTTACTTTGATCACAAGGGAGCGAGGCCCTCGAATAAATTCAGTTTGGGGGGGGGGGATGTTAGTACTAGTAATAGAATAGCAGTAACAACAAACGCAGTATGATTTCCTACCCATGCAAACGTGCGATTTCAAGGTAAAATAAACATACAAAGGCTCTCCGATAAATTCTATCATTTCAAACTGCAAGTCATTTCTTCGGATCGCTTATGTAATCTATAAAATGCGCCCCGTCAGGATTTCATGAGATTTTTAGATTTATATTTCCGCGGATAAGTAAATACACAAAAGTTACGTGCATAGTTACATGATTATTTACCCGGCCAATAGTAGTATATAATTGGTCCTAAATGAAGAGATATATGTAACTAAAACTTGTAGGTGGGTGTTCCCAATTTATAAAACGGACAGTAATTAAATAAAGTGAAATATCGGGTAGTCTAGCGGTTACGCCAGTCCCTTTCTATGAATGAGTAATTACATGGTGATCCGATTCACACTACAGTATTTGTTAGCGGTATTAATTATGTATACAAGCATGCTAAAAGGTAAACTTAGTATTTTGGGTCCTCTGCTGCGGCCCACGGCGTCAGCGTCAGTCCTGGTCTGCCCTCTGGATCCCGGAACCACTGCACTCGCGATTTATGAATTTTAACGCGGCCTTCGCGGACCCGGAGAACAACACGATCACCCCAATAACACTCGCGGCGCAAATCTCCGAAGGAAAATCTAGTTTCGTTCCCCGCGCGATCCCGGCTCAAAAGCGACCCTCTCACGTCTCTGTCTTCAATTTAAATATTGAATGACAGAGGCGCGTAAAAGAACAAACTCCAAAGCAAAAAATGAATAGTTAAGCTAATTAAAAAGCATAATATTTCAGAAAATCACCAAACTTGAAGAGTTGTAACAAATTGAGGTAAAAAAGAAGAATTAAAATAAAAGGTTGTAAAGACACAATCAACCTTCAGACATCTTCTAAAAATATCAGAATGTGGTAATAGTAGAGTAATTGAGAGTTTTGAGTGTGACACAATCGGTTACATTTTCGTTACATATTGTGACGCCGTATTTTTACACGTCCACCAACTCGCTCAGGGTATAGCATGGGGTGCGTGGTTCCAATGCACAGAATTCACCATGTCGTCTATCACTCAAATAATTTAAGAAATTAAAATTGCACTTAAACTGACCAATATAATAAAAAAACCCAGTGTGGTGGGAACAGAAGAAGTGGCATAATTATAGAATTCTTTTTTCAAATGCGTAATACATTCTACTATCAGTAGAATTTTTTTAAATTAAAATCGCACTTAAACTAACCAAATATTAAAAAACGTAAACACGAAATAAAATCCATACCTTTCAAACGTCACAAAAATCGCGCCAAATTGTACTAATTATCCCATAGTAATAAGTGTCAAAGAAAACGGCCGATCTTCATCCGCTATTTTGAATATATTACAGCAGGCAGCTATTTGTTTATAATCATGTGAACAAAGGCCGCCTTATTGTTTATGATCATGTACACAATTATGTCGACCACTTTTTTTTTTAATTGACCAATGACCGCTATTAGTTACTGATTAAAAGAATAACAGGCCTACGTTCACTTCAGAACTATATACTGTATGTAAACTAAAATACATCGCAAATGAAAACACATTTTGAAAATTGGCTTTTTAATTCTTTCAGATTTTCAAAATGTATAAACGCCATTCTGTTCTATATATAGTAAAAAACATATTTCAGAAGTAAAATCATCTCAAACATTTTATTTTTTACCACATTATCGAAATAATAATACCGCATTTAAAAATAAATATATTGTGTCATTCTGGACACATTTGTAATCCCCGTGTTAAAGCTGAATATTATTTAAACGAACTCACAGCATGAATCTATTTATATGTATCAAATGTTTGTGCTTTCAAATTTTGCACGAAAAACTTATGTTTTGGAAATAAACCGCGAAATAATGACAGTTAAATGGCTTGAAACATGTGTTTAACATAAATTTGTTAAACACATGTTTTTTGGGTGTTTTTTGTAAACTTTGATTCGAAAACAAAATAATGTCCATAACACTTCTGTAGAATCACCATAAAAAAATGTCTAGAAGAATGTAAGAATATTAACATCACGAGTTTTTATTTCGGTGAGAACTCCGATTATAAAGCATAGTCGGTTCAATTTCACACTATAAATGGGATGTCCATTCATACTATTATCCAAAAATATTTGGTTATTTCCCAAAAGATTTACTTGACATTTTCTAAACAATATAAACCATCAAAAATTTCCGATAAAACAGCTAGCCTTTTTAACTATATCAAAAATGGTTGCGTTGGATTAATATATTCTTCAAGAAATCAAGCTTTTCTACATTTAATTTGTATGTAGGTAGGTTACTTCGATTTTTCAATTTTTTTTTCGCGTTTTTAACATTTAAAATATGAAATTGAAATGATGGGAGTATTCAATTACCAGAATAAATTCTTGGCTATTACTACTTATCACCGGAATTACAAAAATTTGAATTTGGTAGTAAACTTGCAGAGAAAAGCTCAAAAACACTAAATTTTACTAAATCATGCTTCACAAAGAAATTAGAAAAAGAAGAATATAAAAAAAGTGTGCAACGATAGTGTCCATTGATGGCAATTGCCAAAAAGTTTAAAAAAGATTTTCGCTCTCAAATTCGTAGAGTTATAAGCGAAAAAAGGAAAAGTAAAAGGCACCAGCAACCGCACGGTTGCAAAGGCAGTACTCTGTTCTCAATCTCACCCAACTAAAAAAAAACACTTTTCTCGGTATCCCAGAATTGTAAGAAACATAGCCGACGTACATAGCCAACAACCCAAGGGGTGGTGAAGAAATTGTGCAAGAGCTACACAGACTCACCCCGTACACTTTAAAAAAATACCACTTTTCTCAGTATCTTAGAATTAGAAAAAACAGAGCCGACGTACACACTATCAATCCAAGACGATCAAAGGCTGTTAATCTTTGAGAAGGGTTAGGTTAGATTACTTACCACGTAAAAAAAAGAACCTCTTTTCACGGTATATCAGAATTGTAAAAAACAGAGCCGACGTACACAACTAACAACCCATCTCTCCAGGTTTAAAAAAAAAACATTTATTAGAAGATGTATGAATGTGTATGAGGCAAGAATTATGTGTCAGGACAGAAGAGTGTGGTGCTTTATCCTCTCTACCTACCCCCGCGGAGAAACGGCGTGATAGTAGGTAAGTAAGTAAGTTACAGGTTTATCTACCACCAGAACAGTTCAATTTAAATATTGAATCTTACTATTAGCCTCATCTTGAAAGCGCATGTAATTTGCGTAGAATTTTTTGCATTTCAAACTGGAAAATGAAAGCACGCCCTTAAACTACACAGATGTATTTTGCTGAGAACAAAAGCTAAAGATAAAAATTCATCAATAGATTTATAAGTGTACGAAAGTTATCATTTTAAACTACAAGTTTTCTTTGTTGTTTTCTTTTAAACTACAAGTTTTATAAATTAGTTTTATTATGAAACTTAAGGTAGTCACAGGAAGCTGCCAATAACTTTTATTTAACATACAGCTGAGTAATATGTTTTCATCACGACTATGGTTTTGAGAGATACAATCTCTCACGTCAACAGATGAATAGTGTATTGGAAGTGAATCTGGAATTAAATACAAAAATGGTATTTTCTTTGAAAATGATCATTGTGCATTAGGAGTGGTTCCTGATGTAGTGATACTTTAATTCTTACATTTTTACTGAGGCTCCCTTGTAGCGACAAATAAATTGGAAGACTCTTCTTCGGGCACCTGTCGGACTCATTTACATTGTTAGCCATGGATTTCGATCTGCTCTTTGGAACAGCCGAGAGTTTCGTTAAACTTGGAGCCCTACAAAGACGAAAGAAAGAGTTTGCGCCTGCTGCAGATCATTATTGGCTCCTGCCGAAGTAACCAGTACTCCTAACCTAACCTGACCGACCATGCCTCACGGCTAATATTTGTTAGATGACCAGGTATTTTTAAAGCAAATTTTAAAAAATCGATAAAATACACGTAAATTATAACTACCCGCACAATTATTCCAACTTCACAAATTAATTCAACCACCGAAGTATATAATTTCGCGTTGGAATGATATTTCGGTCTGGCTACTCTACTAGGCAGGGAACAAATACATTTTGGGACTGATACTGCTTCTGACACAACCGCCCGCTGAGACCATCAATCACCAGAAAAATAAACACACTACTTCACAAGTCGAGTGTAAAAAAGGAATGAATCATTTTAACCACTATATTTTTTACGTATGGTATATTAGATGTATTTTTACTAATGCGTTACATTAGCGCGATGACGTCGAACAAAAATCTACATAAAATCCGCTTTAATAATAAATTATCCCCCACGTCCCGGAACCTGCCTCTAGGAATATCAGTCAGCTATCATTAGTAGACACAATTCAATATGGTGTATATCTGGGATTAAACCTGGCCCTCCTTTCAAGTATTGCCGCCAAGTATTTTATAATGTCCAGGATTCCTAATTAACTGACTCGAATATCTGTTATGTCATTTAAAATGGTTAAAAATATCTCTGCAGCGGAGGGTCGAGGGAAATTTATGGCCACCTAAGATTAAGAACATGGCGCAGTTGTAGACGATGTTGTTTTTGATGTATTTTTTTTTTTTAAATATTCTTTGGCCTTCAAAGATTTGACTGAATGTACGTGAACAGATGGAATAGATCCGTGAACATGGAAACCAAACTTCGAATATCGGTGTATTCTTAAATAGGCCATTCTACAATAACAGGTCTCGACAATCAGGAAGCTTTCTATCTCAGTCATCAGTTATCAAGTCGTCAGGTCCCGCTTCTTTATTAGCCCCGCGCTGAGTTAAGTGCGAATCCTCCCGGACGAACAATACTATTATATATGTACTATAAAACTAACTTAGTCACACAAACTTGTAAACAAAAAGGAGTTATTTATTATTTCATGCCTTCATATATTGCGAGAGCGAAAAGCGGCGTTCTACCCTCTTCACCGACTAGTCAGAGGAAGGCATAAGAATCGCGAAATAAGAATGCCACATTCTGCCTTCGTCCTACATTGGGAAAATATAATATTTACACACCTCGGAGCGGCAAATGGAGGATGTTTTCAGTATAAAAATAGGTTATGTTGTATTTTATTCAATAAAAGAAAGAAACAATTTTCAAAAGAACGGTAAAATAATCAAATACTACAGTAAACAGCTTTACAGTCGAGGAGATAATTTGACTATAACAATAATTAGCTCCCGAACGGACAGACCGGTTGTTTAAAGAAAATTAAAATCTCTGAATGCCGCTTAATTAAAATATAATCAATCTTAACTAATAAAATATTATTTTAATTTCATACAAATTTTGGTAATTTTTGAATTTGATTAATTAATTTGATTAGTAATGATTTATTTAAAATTTAATGACGAATGTAAACTATTTTATTATGAATTACTAGACAATTGTCTCTCCTAGTCAGTGAGCCGTCAGTCGGTTTCCGGGAGATCGAGGAGAGAAGATACTGGCCGATGTAAAACTAAATCGGAAACAATTCCAAATTCAGGGTATATTGCATTAAATAAATAATTTACTACGTATTTTCAGCACCTGACCGCTTCAGAAATTAACGAAACTGTCACAAACTGCGAACGGTGAAAAAAGACTGAAAGGCTAAAAATAAAATAATAAACTTTTTTAAATATTATGACATGATGAAAGAGCACGCAAATTAAACATGGTAATTAATAACTTCGATGTATTATTTTTGCATTAGATTAGATTGCAACACATTAGAACTGCGAACACCGAATTCACTCGGCTACACTCGCACCGGAGTGTAGTTCCAGGACGGGCGCTGGCATTTGCGATCGGGGCCGAGGCGCGCGTCAGACTCTATTATATTTCTAATATTCCAGGAAATCAAGTTATTTATTTTATTGAATTACTTAGGAATCATTATTATTCCAAATTGCATCGTGAAATTCTTACACTTATTTTTTTCTTACTATTTCAAGATTTTGGTGGTGAAAAATATCATTAATTTGACGCCAACTGTCACGTTGGGTCATCTCGGAGATGGTGGACCAAAATGCGAGGTTTTTAGGTCGAAATGTTTTATTTTGTGTGTTTTTATTATTAACAGAACGCGCCGTAACATAACAAAAGAAAAATGAACAATTTCAAGGGCGAGCGAGGCGAGGTGATGTGACGCCGGGATACTTCCAGATTTCCGTCCTTCCAGGCCGCGACGACCAGTAAAACAATTCTCGCTGGAGCAATTTCCTCACGTTTTCAAGGCGAGACACTTAAAAACGTGCTCGGCAAATAATTTTACTCAAAGTGCCGACAAATGGTACCACCGGCTCACTCGGATTGGTTTCTACAATTCTTCATAGTATTTACATTCATTTAAGTGTACTTTGCATTTTTTGTCACGAATTGTAAATAAATATACATTTTCTAATTGCTTAATTTCAATGTAAATAAATGAGTTTTTATAATATATATATAATACCTCGCGATTATAATGAAATTCGTCAGTCGGTGATATGTTTTGTAAGATTTATTCTATCTGATTAATGATATTTGCTGATATATTGACTCAATATTATTCTTCACGAGGAGATAATTATGTGTACCTAGGACAGCGAGCGAACACGTCGTTCGCAGGATACAGCTAGGGGACTATATTCGGATGTTTGCGTAAAACGTCTTGTTTAAAATGAAAAGTGCTCATTAATGCAAAATTCTAGTCCACGCGCGTCTTCAAAATGATACAACTTCAGATGTGGAAATGTGTACTCGCAGTCGGACATCGCACCGAGAGAACAGACTAGAGTAGTTGATACAGATGAATACTAATATTGAGAAAATGAAACGCCACGTCACTCGGAGGATGAACAATCAAATTGTAGTATAGTTTGAGAGGTGCCTCTCATCGGTAGCTAATGACTAGTCGTAATTAATATCACTTTATAATATTATTCGTTGCACACGCAATACGGGTACACTCTATAAGGTATCTACGGTGCCGACATACAATGCATAACAGTAAGAAGCGTGCGGTGATTGAATCATATTTGTTATCGAAAATATTCCCCGTTACCGCCAAACTATTCCGAATAAAATGCGAAGCGCGTGAGATTGACTCGAAAGGAAAGGGTGGATTCAATGAACCGTAAGGAAACTCGGCGGTATTTTTATATGCACCTCTCGACGTCATCTGCTGATGAATAGCCCGGAAAGCTGCGGGAACGCCGATAGGTCAAAGATCATCTGAAATCAGCTCGATTAATCAAATTGAACCTTCCACTCGACCTCTGTGAAGGTAGAAACAAAGGATTCCAGATATTCACGGCGGTGAGGGAAGATCGGAGGTAGTGATATGTTCGATCCACTTATCCGAAGTGGTATAATTCGGGCGCTAAGCTGATACTCCAGCCAATTTGGGCAAATATTTTGCAACGTCTGGACAAAATCATTCGAAAAATTTCCTTAGTTTAGTTATATTTTACATTGTCTAGTTTAATACCATATAAAAACACTGAAATGGTACAATAGCAAAACGCTGTACAAATGGGATCGTTTCAAAAATGATATACAATGAATAATTTAGCGTTTACCGTAATATATGTTAGAACAGAGTCCTTTTGCATAATCGGTTTACAGATTAATTAATAATTACAAACCCTCCGAAAAATGCATCTTGCAATAAAGCCAGGTTGCGACTGTGGCCGAGGAGCAATTAAACAACAGCGCGCGATGTTTCAACAGAAGAATTTGGAATTTCAATGAATTCGCGACAGAGAGCCGACAGAGGCGCAGCACTTCACGACCTTATTGACACGTCGTGCAAAAGGCGTCGTCGCATATATATTTTATTTAAATAATAAACAATTCGTTCACTTTGTTTTTAATTCTTTCTAAATAAAGCTAATTATTATAAATAACAGACTAATTTTCACATCTTTCATCATCATAACAAGTCGGTACTAGATTTATTTTGTTCATTATTTTCATTACATTACATTCAAGCGTTTTATCCACTACAACTGTTGAAACATCCCCTAACAGTGCAGTTTGGAGAAATATCTCCGATATTTGAAGAACCCGCACCATTCTGGACCATTTGTGTCCACCGCACCGGCACTAGTAATAAATAACACGTAATGTGAATGTTAACAACTTTACTATTTCAAGCACATCTGCAATAATGCTAAATGTCTAAGTAATGACGCAGTAAGGGTGGATTCCCTATTTAAAAGAAGAAGAAAAAAAGACGTCCCCACGAGGAAATCTATAGTATTAAAAGACACTCAATACGAAACTGATCAGCTCAAAAAATAATAATTTATTAACATTAATATTTGTCAGTCGAGATTTTAAAGGATCCTATTAAAGTTGTAAGGGCTGCGGTTGGACGCGCCTCTCTGATGGACATCTCGGACGAACGTGACTCGTACAGGGGACCGCTCTAACAAATGTTCGGTAACGGAGACAATTACTTCGATAAGATGACAATCTACATGTTTCGGTAATACGGAGAGAACGGGAGTAGGCACGTAAGTTTGTAACGTAAATCTCTGATTTAGACAGAATTAATAAAGATAGATGGGTCGGGCAGGTAAACATCGTTATACTATACGTTTAGGACAGACTTTGGTGAAAATTATGTGAAACGCATGCGCAAATTTATTATTATATAATTATTTTATTATTTCGCTAGATGATTCCCGTTAGTTGCGAACTTTGAATTATTTATGTTTGGACTTAATACATATTTGTGAAAACTGTCACTTTTGTATGTGTGTGTGTGTGTGTGAGATGAGTGGTGGGGGTCATGGAATATGAGAGGCCGTCACTGGGAAACTGATCTCTTTTCCCATCGTTCCTTCGCATTATACCTGAGTGTATCATTGTACATTATTGTAAATATATTACTGAAATAAAGAGTGTTGTTACAAGTCTCATACCAAGTCTCACTACAATCAACTTGAGTGTACCAAAGCAGAGTGTAGAGGACCAAAGAAGGCGTAGGACGTTCACGGGTCGAGACCGAGGAAGCGGCAGACGCAGGCTAAGAGGATCGTGACACCAGGGACTGAGCTAAGTACCTTGTTCCTCTAGTATTATTGTTGCCAGAAATCAGTATGGACGGAAAGGCACTTTCGTTTTGCCACTTAAGTGACAATTAGCCATGTTTTCGTACCATCGTACCAGATTCGAGTTATTCTTGTTGATCAAGGATGATACGGTTAAAGAAGTAAAGAAAATCACTTTACTTTTGACAGCGTTATCAGAGCTAACATTTTTATTGTTGCAAAATTTATGTATCCCAACGAAGGTAACGGATGTTAAATTATCAACATTATTTGAATTTTTAAATCAGTATTGTATAGAAATCATTTCAATCTATCGTTAACGTGAAAAATTTTTTCAAATAAAACAAATGAATCAATTAAAGATTATTGATTGATAGATTGAAAAAAGGTAGTTCTAAGTGTTTACTCGGTAAGCGTTTAGAAGATAATTTAAACGATATTTTTGTTACCGGTGTCTATAATAGGAATTTGAAAGAAAAGTTATATTTAGAATCAGTAGATGAAAATTTGGATCACGTGATTAAAATTGCCGTAAATTTCTAAACAGTTTCGGCAGTTGGAAAAAATATCTAAAGTGAATTGTGCAATATTAATAAAATACTCCCGAGTATCGCAATGGCAGGAAGGTAGACAGATTAAATTCGGCTACTTCATCGGGAAGTTCCAATCATTCAGTTCGTGTACTAATAATAATACGAGTTTCGGATATTTGAAAAAGAATTGTACATTTTTAAATTCTAATGTAAAATGAAATTTGCTACGTGAGTAAATCGCGCGCCGGGCATAAAGATAGGTCGACGGCGAAGTCTGCGATTTTATCGAAAGCTGCAAGTGATATTACGGGCTGCACACAGATGTCGCCGATGGAGAATAACAACACAGTGCGTAGTTTTTCGTGCGGCGATTTAAGCCATTTTAAAAATCTGCGTTTTTTTCGTCATCCGTCAATTTGTGGGATAATTGTGGGAAAATCGGTCACATAGCGGAAGTGTGTAGAAAAAGGTATATTTGTGTTAAAAAATGTGCGATAGTGAGTCAATTGATGATGGTAGGGAATTATTTTTAATTGAGGTTAAGGTTGATAATGTTGCAATAAATTGAGTATTGAATTCGGGATATGACAATAACATTTTAAAAGTATGTGGGTCGATCGAAGTGATAGTTAAATGTGCCGAAAAAAAAGTGAAAACGAGGCTTGTGACCATCCAGGACGGAATATCGCCGATCGTAGAGAAAGACAATTTATGAATTTATTTGATTTTGAATTATCTAGTTTAAATTTTATTGATATCAGTAATTATGACAACAATGCGTCACCTGCTGTCAAAAGTGTCAAACATGTCAACAAATATTCACGTGGTTTGTCGGGTATAAATAAATCAGCGGATCACGCTAGTAAAATTATGGTTTCGTTCAGTTTGGAGACAGCAGGGGAGAGAAAGCGGATTTAAAATGAACTAACAATGTTTAGTTCAAGACTATCGGGTTACAGACAGAGTACGGACTGAGAGAGGGTGCAATCAAATTGAAAAGTCATTACAATATTATACTACACAAATATATATATAAAATATGTTTTTTAAATTTATTCAATATAACTTAAATTAATCAACCGGAAAGATATACAGAAAAATTGGATTTATCGACAAAATATATTAGTCGCTACCGGGATACGCAAAGATTTATCGGTGTAAGTATTGATGTGGAAAAAGTTAAATACGACTATGTAACAATCGTTTCAAAATCAAAATTCCCTATTTTGATAGTCTAGCATAATTAATTAAATCGATTACCAGTCAAAAAACGCAAATGTTGTATTATATAACTTTTATAAGTATTTACAATACTTTGATCAGAAAAAAATAATATTTTAGCTTCCAGGCCATATATAATTAAACCATTGTCTTAATGATTTTACGGTACCCCATGTCCGCGGATGAAATTTCTCTCGGAGGATTTCGAAAGGGGGTCGGTACAGAACAGAATTCATCGCATATTACTCGCACTGCCGGATTAGAATGATGCTTTCACCTTTACTGACTTTCAAGGATAAAAGTCTCACCGTGGACACGATCCATACTACAACATTTAAAAAAGGGTCTTGTGATGCGACGGATTGTGTAATAAAATCTTCACAATTTTAGTATCGTATTGGTCACGTATATATATGAATATTGCCGCCCTTTTCGGAGATTGGAAAGCGCGCAATTGCTCGACGAAAGTGCGCATTCTGGTCGGTCGGAAATCTACTCAGAAGAAGAATAACAACATTATCGGACCAGCTGCGACGCGAGAGCATCGACGCGCTGATCAAAGGTCAGTGATAGTGTTTACATTTCATACCTGACCATATTATCAACAAGAACCACAGCTGTCGAAGGAAATTACCAACTTAATAAATTGAATTCATTAAATTATGAATACATTCAAGTCCTAATTAATTCTACGACACCTACATTTTCATTTAAAAATATTTTTTATCATTTTTACATTTTAATTGAAATTTGCTACGTTGATACCTAACATAAAGTGTAATTAGCTTAGAAAAGCGCCAATGAAATGAACCGGCAGTTTGCGGAGTAAATTAGCGCTCATGTTTCATTTCTCGTGACAGAATTTTTATTTTTTTATTTTGCCGTCGGCTGCTGAGCTGCTCGCTGAGCGTTCTCGTTCGTATGGGCATAACAGGTAGTGATATTCATCACCTTATCACAACTCTTCAAGTTTAAAAACTTTCAAAACTTATTAAAATGAAATTTTATTAGTTTATTACTTTGATTGAAAATGAATAAAACCTTCTAATATGAAATCTGGAGGGCTACTTTTGTTCTACAACAAAGTTGGAGCTACCTCCAAGAAAGATTTCCTTCAATAAAAATAGTATATTTAGGTAGGTAGGTAGGTAGGTAGGTAGGTAGGTAGGTAGGTATTTTTATTTTAAAAAATAGCAGACTGATAAACAAAAATGCTTTTACATAAAAGTAAACATAATAAACTAAAAACTAGTATATATTAATAAAAAAATAATAATATTAATAAACTAAAAGAAGAAAAGCAAAAAAATAAAAGAGTGAATATACGAAGAGGAAAGGGTAAGGAGGGGAGGGAAATGGGATGCAATATATACAGTTTATGTTAATAGTTATTGAAAAGTTGGCGTAGTTTAAATTTAAAAGGAAGCAATTTATCGTTGAGAATGTCAATGTTATTAGAAAAATTTACGGCATTATATTTTGAGGTAGAGCGGATAATAAAACAATTTTTTATGTAATTAGTTCTACTCAAATTTGGGTAAAAAAGATTATTAGATCGTGTTTGTCGCGTTGGACAGTTGAAAGTTATTTGTTCTAATAAATAGGGCGAGTCAACTAAGTTATTTAAAATTTTATAGAGGTAGGATAAATCTTGAGTGTTTCTTCTATTTAAGAGGGGGGGTATTTTATGGTAACACTCACTTTCTGAATGAGATTTAATGTCTAAGCGAGCACGTGAATTTAATATATTAAAAAATTTATGTTGGACATTTTCAAGTCGGTCGCTGTAGGTGGAATAATGTGTGTTCCAAACTACCGATCCGAATTCAAGTTGACTGCGTACAAATGAGAATATAGGATGATAAGAGTAAAAGGGGATTGGAATGTGTTAGACGTTCTAGCAATGAAACCGAGGAGTCTATAGGCCTTAGCGATTACCGACTCTATATGCGGGATAAAAGTTAATTTAGAATCCAAGATGATACCAAGATCCTTCACTTGTGTGCAGACACTGAGTATGTTACTATTAAGTTGATAATTATACGACAAATTAGATTTTTTCTTTGAAAATGAAATGATGTGACATTTAGCAATATTTAGAAAAAGTTGATTTTTTTGGCAGTAGATTGAAAGTCTATTAATATCATCCTGTAGCAGGAGGCAATCAGTGGGTGATTTAATTTCTTTGAAAATTTTGGCATCGTCAGCAAATAGTGAAAATTCAGAATTTAAGAAACATTCTTTAATGTCATTAATATAAATTATGAATAAAATAGGTCCAAGGTGTGAGCCTTGTGGAACTTCAGATGGGACATTTTGGAATATGGAACTAAACCCTTGGATCACAACTGCCTGACTTCGATTTTTGTTATAGGAAGTAAACCATCTGTATAGGTCTCCGTGTATACTGAGACATCGCAACTTTCTCAGAAGTATTCGATGATTGATTTTATCAAAAGCTTTTGAGAAGTCAGTGTACAGTGTGTCTACTTGTAATCCTTTGTCCATCGCCTTCAAAATAATGTCGGTAAATTGTAAGAGATTTGATTCTATAGGCCTTTGTGGAAAGAAACCGTGCTGATTGGGGATAATTGACGCATACTTGGGAATAATTGATCGTATATCATTTTTTCCATTAATTTACTGAGAATTGACAATTTTGAAATCGGTCTGTAGTTTTCAACATTTTCTTTGTCACCATTTTTAAATATTGGGGTTATATGCGCCTTTTTCCAAAATCCTGGAAAGTGACCATCCCGTAAAGATTTAGAAAATATAAGAGAAATTGGTTTTGCTAATTCCACGGCGCATTGATTCAGAAAGATAGAAGGCAATTCATCAGGGCCAGCACCCTTCTTGGTGTCTAGGTTTTTTAAATATTTTAAAACGATCGCTTCATGAAAGTCGATAGATTGAGTATCGAGGTGACTGTATACGTGACAATCATCTTCTGTATCAATATCATGGACGTTTGTGGAGACGTAGACAGAGTGAAAGTAGTCATTAAATACTCTACATATATCAGCACCATTATCAGCTTGTTGGTTTTTGTAATAAACACTATCAGGAAAATTTGCGTTGCCTCTACGTTTGTTTTTTACGTATGACCAGAATCTTTTTGGGTCTGTTTTGATTTCTGATTCAGATTTTTTTATAAACTGTTCAAAGCATTCTTTCGCATTTTTTTCTGTCGCTTTCTCAAGAGGTTGAACGTTTGATAATCAGAGAGGTTACCATACATTTTCCACTTTTTGTGGTAAAGTAACTTTTCTTTGATAGTTTTAATTAACGAAGAGTTATACCAACTGGGAAATTTCGCTACAGATTTAACCGAGATGGTTGGAACATGTTTTGATATAATGTTATTAACAATTGTATAAAATGTTTTTAAAACATTTTCCAACTCCAAATCATTCAATCGATGCGTCCAATCAACTTTAGACAACTCATTCCTAATTAATGAGTAGTCGGTATCGTGAAATTTTTTTATAATTCTTGGAGATGGACGCATAGCGATTCCTTTTGTTATCGATAATTCTATGATTAGGGATTTATGATGGGGGTCTTCGGGAGTCAGAGGATCGTTACATTTAAAAATATGGCATGAGGCATTGTTTGTTATCACCAGATCTAATATTCTACCGTTTTGGTTTGTTTGATCGTTATACTGAGAGAGTTCTGTAAATGATAAGAATTCCAAAAGGTATTGGCTGGCTACACTATTACAATTTGAGGGGTTCATTACATTAGATCCATTAGAAGGCAACCATTTAATAGTAGGTAAATTAAAGTCTCCCAGCAATAAAAACATATTATTAGGATGATCGGTTCTTATATCACTGACCATATTTAAATGTTTTAGTAAATTAGAATGGTGATCAGGGCCTTGCGGGTGATAAGATCCACAGACAAAAATGTTTTGATACACCCCGGATGACAATTTAATGTTTACCCAGAGGTCCTCAGCACAGGTATGCCAGGATTCCATAAGCTTTGCATGCAATGACGCTTTGATAGCTATAAGAACTCCACCGCCATATTTAGAGTGATTTCGGTCTCTTCTAAAAATATTATACCTGTTATCTGCAATTTCACTATTATTGATATCATTACGTAGCCAAAGCCAAAGGTAGGTAGGTAGGTAGGTAGGTAGGTGTATTTGAAGACGTGGCTCCATACAACGTTCTGTGCTAATGTTAAAATGTAAGTACTCTGCTTGAGATAACTACACTTCTAAGGAGTCTTATATTTCTAGATTGTCCCAAAGTTAAATAACTTTCAGTCGGAAAGATATATTTAATTGGCGTGAGAAGTGACGAGTGATGTCGTGTTTAGGGGTCAAGTGTCTAGACTACACAAATTGTTATTACGAGGATTCAAGGTGGGAAATATTTAAGTTAATTTTCTAGATTTATTGTTCTACCTGCATACAGAGGCGTAACTATGCCAATGCACTGCATCGGGGCCCACACTGTATGGGGGCCCAAAAGGTCCGCGCCTTTCCCAATACTTTTCCCAGTGCTAATGACGACTAATTTTTTTTTAAATCCACCTCAGCAGAAATGGTATTACGATCCATTAAAAAACATTATCGATACGTTATACAATAGTACTCTACGAGTATGTCGGTTTAGGGTCGAAGCGAGGATTTTTTTCAGTTGTGAGTGCGTATTAATACCATTAATAATTTTGTTTTTTTTTCATGAGTGTGAATATTACAGGAGACACGAAATTATTGTTACTATTTAATGAATAAAACTACGCAGTACTTCATATTCGTATTCGTACATACACATTATACGTGTTCAGGGGACCCTTCCATTTTGAGTTGGGGCCCAGTGCCGTTTTTCGTTCAGTTTAGCATCGTGGCCTAACTTTTGCAGTTACGCCACTGCCTGCATAAAAACTTAACCAAGATGTATGCATCTGGAGAAAAGAAATAAGGAATACGTTACCTGATAAAGCCAGTAAAAAATCAACATTTTTTTCTCCGCTTAAAGCTCACATTAGGTATTCCTCTCGCAGCGGCAGGGGCAGAGATGATCACCTCCCACCTCCCGAGTTCTCCCGAGTTCCCCGGCAGACGTGATGGTGTTACGGCCGATAGCGACGCACATACGACGCCATAGTTATCGGATGTCGCATCAAAAAGAGCGATTCAAGTCGATTCATCGAGATTGTCTCGACGAGTCTTACGAAAATACGTAAACGAGAATCGATGCAAACCTCCCCTCCCGTGAAAAGTTTCGGGCCGTCACCCCTGATACCTCACCAGGCGAGGTTCTCTCGCCCGCACTGCAATATAAACAAGCGACCCAGAGAGAACCGAGATAAATGTTTCCAAAAATGATTCTCTCCTCTCGATATAAAGTCTGCTGTGTATTGGAAAACGAACGATGAAACCAAAATGTAACAAAATACAGGGAAACACGGCTTATATTATGGGGTGGTGGGTCTGAACAGCAGACTTTTTGACCTATGGCCGACTATGATGAACGCTTAGCGGCCGATAGTAAATAGATTCTACGGAAACCCTGACCATGTGGCAGCCACCACAGACACCCTCGAAAGAAAAGCAATTAGCGATAGCCGATTCTATTTCAGTACTATAATGTTATACTTGCGTACTATAATGTAAATGCATAAATATAATATTCAGAAGTAATATTATTCTAGAAATATAAGTACATTTCAATTTGCGTACTGTAATTCCGTATATGTGTATAGTGTAAAAAGCACAATTTTTTTTTTTAAATATGGATGCGTACACGGAATACATATTGAATCTATAAATATGGATGCGTACACGGAATACATATTGAATCTATAAATATGGATGCGTACACGGAATACATATTGAATCTATAAAAAAGAAAACATTTAAGCTAACTTAATTTAAAAATTTTATATTTATCTTAATCTTATTAAAACACGTTTCATATTCTCGAATCAAAATTTAATGACAGATAATCAATATACTTGCTAGTAAGAAAAATTTATACTATTTAGCTCCTCGCATGTTTACACTTACAGACGATAAAGACAATGTACGCTTCATTTCAAATTAAATATATATTTGCATATTGTAATGTTAAGGGTGTTCTTTCATTATTCCAGTTTGAAATTTGAAAAATTCTACGCATATAATATGGGGCTAATAGTAAAACTTCTCGTGTTCTTGCGCAAGTGTCACCGAAATACTTAATGACGTTATTTGTTAAGTAAATCATACGAGAGAGGAAGGTTTGAATAGAAAGAGACGACAATAAAATTGTTGATTTTCTCGCATTCGGGAATTGTCAAAAATAACTCGTATCTAGAATTTTTCTACGTTTTTTTTTATATTAATATTATGTAATAAAATAATATATTTGTTGTCATTTGAATTAATCTATCGAAAATTAAATAATTTATTGGAGTACGTACCTAATTCATAAACCAGTATATGAAATTATTTTGAATACCGACACATATTTAGATGGTCGCTTAAATCAATGTTCTAAATTTAAAATGATTATGCCAGATGCATTTTGTGGTTTTGTTTAATATTATCGACATTGCTGTCTGTAATAATTCTAACTATTCTGCTATAGTCTTATATTCTACATTTCCTATATATCCAAGACGATATATTAGGCAGTATTTTATTAAATTATTATCCGAATCAGAATCCTGAGAATTGTTTAATATTCCATCCTTAGAAATTAGTACGAATACTGTTCGAATAGTTGTATAATAATATACAAATATCGAATAGTAGAAAAAGGATGAATGTATTCGAATATCGAATATTGGAATCTCTACATGTAAGTAAATAAAATACGTTATTTAAAATCATTTGTTTTCAATAACACAAAGTGTTTTAAAAACATCGAAAATTGATAATGTCTTGCAAATTAAATGGTTTATAACTCTATTAACATTTATTTGTTAATTTATCTCAACTTAGGTTTGTTTCCGTAATCTTGGCTTTAAGACTATAAGAACATGTATTTCGTATTTGCAAGCATTTTCCATATTAAGGCATTTTTGTGGCACCCGGAAAATTAATTTAATGGTCGCGGTCTATCTTATAATACTTGAATTGTCTCAATTTTGACAAACAATATTCGGTTTATTAGTTTTAAATGAGTATAAAGGTCCCATCTAAGTAATAGTTTTAAAAAAAAATGCAGTGTACAACATCTGATATAAATAAACAATAAATTATATTATTGAAACTAAATAAAAATATTAATAATTATTCAAAGGTAAGCCTTAAGTGCATAATAAAGGCTATTTAATATATAAAAGAGAAAACATTTGGATATTAAAAATATGTTCGTTATACTTATACAAGACATACGATCTCTCTACTTAGGTGTTTTTTTTGTACTGGCAATGTACACCATGCATTGTTAAGGCAATATAATGATTGATCATATGTCCAGTGTAAAACGTATGTCGTGAGAGCGAGGAGAGAATGTATGGTTATTTTTTAAGACAACATGAACGATGAAAATTTGATCTTCGTGACACGCCAAGGATAGCGGTTAAAGACCGAGTTAAGAACCGAAGGAATTGCTAAAACCGCAGAAAAATTTCATAAAATTAAAAATTGCTCAATCTTGCCTCTTCTCAGAATTATTGTCCTGGTCCATTTACCACTGTTTTGTAGTCCACTTGAAACCCTGTTGTGTAGACTATTAGGCCTCATATGAATAGGTCGTCAGGCTCCGTTCATTTCGCTTCATTTTTTAATGGTGCTTGATCTTATTTCACACGTGTCGTTGATTTCCGTGAATCTATATCGTCGTACATGTTTAATTTCAAATTTGGACAGTTGGATTATTAATTCATTTCCATTGTATTTTTTTTATTTAAATAATTAAACTTAGTAAATTCGATCGCATCGTTCATTAAAAAATCATTTTTATTTATTTTTTCATTACTAAGCACTCGGTGAAAGACTAAAAATATCTTTCGTGAAGGATTTTTATTTTCTATCACTTACGATAATTTATATTGTAGGTATTTATTTGTACGTATTTTATACTCTAAATATAGAATTGAATATACACATTTATACGTGAGAATAACACTGCTCTCCTCGACGTAGTGAATAAGAAATAAATAAATATTTCCTGTATCTAATTATTCTTACCGAAGATGTTAGAACTTTTTATACGCATCGATGTTTTGTTCTGAAAACGATCTCTAAAATGATAAATCTTCCTCTGCGAGCTGCGAGCTGCGACAACTGGCACGTCGCACTTCTTGGCTTCTTATGAAATCGAACATGTACAAAGCTACAAAGCTACAAATAATCTACAAAGGAGCAGCATTATTCCACAAATGAAGTACTGTACCACCCGTGTGATGAAATATTCAAACAATTTTGTTTGTAATATGTAAAAATAAACTAGAAAAATGAATTCGGTTTCATGAATTCATGAAAAATGAATTCAGAACGATGTAATCGTGTACCATTTTATGTTTTTGCTAAATTAAAGGAGAGTATCGGCCGGTACTTTATTTTCCGAAGATAATTCTATCGTATTACAGAGGTCAGAAATCTTCGACTGTCCGGTCCGGTCCCCGTCCGGTCCGGCGGAGCTCGCTTAGGTTTCAATTTGAACCCGCAGATATTCGATACATTCCGTCGGTAAGGCTCCGTCAGAAGAAATAAAACGACACGTTTACCCCTCTCGCCTAACGACTGAACACTCACAGAAAGAAACGAATTTGGCACACGTTCAAAACAGTAAAACTCAACCGACCGTGAAAGCTTTTCACCCGTTGTTAATTTAAGATATCGCGTGTTCTAGACGAGTAGGAATATTTTCATCAAAATAGTGAATCCACGCACATGACAATATTGATTTGTTCCTTTGTGAAAATATGATTTCATCCATTACAATGTCTAAAATATTTAAGCCTTAAATTATCATTAATTAGTTAATTCATTTAAAAATTGGAGTACAGAACGTAAATTAGTAATTTTTAAAAAGTGTAGGAATTTTTAACTTGTGCACACTAAAACGCTAAAATGCAATATAGGTGTAGGCGGTATACAGGGTAGGCTCACGAGTAGTTTTGTAACATTCTGTCCCATCTGACGGATGCGAGTTGAGAGTATCGGTCAGATTCGAGTAATATTTCCACAATGTTTATTGAATACTAAACGTTTTCTACTTTTATCATTTTGAGACAATTTTGTTAAGGTTTTCATTTAAATTGATCAAAAAAATAGACGTACAAGATGTAATCCTAACTGTATCCATCGCATCTCTACTTCCTCTAGATTCTCTACCCTCGCGTGCCGTTGCGCGTGGAGGACGACGTCTAAAGAGAGGAATGTATATCATTGAATATATAACCTCAATCGGAGCAGTCGCAGAAGGATCCGCGAAGATAGGAATATTTTAACACCTGCCGTCATTTCAATTTTTCGTTTCCGCAATCAACGCTGCCGGCGAAAAATTTCAAAGAACAGTATTTTAAAAACGCGCAGTCTCGTTAGGAACATCCTGTACCCCGACACGAGTTTACCGGTGCGATACGATGTATTGTAGAATACATTCCTCTCCTGAAAGTTCTCGCTCTCGTTCTCATTGTGATTCCCGGCATTTCAGCTCTCGCCTCTGAATTTCTCCATTTTTTCACCTCCTTTTATTTTGTGAAAAAGCCAGAAGATAAACAGCGGGCTTGTCGGTTTTAATATTTATACAGGGACGAGGATGGTCTCCCCGGACATTTCCCCGTTCACCTGAGCTCGAGCCACGTTTACACCGACGCCCTTAAATAAAATACAATCATTTTATTTATAATGTTTAAATACAGTTATTATTCGAACTGAGAATGAAATAAAGTTCCATCCGTTTAGAAATCAGTATATTAATTATATCGGTAAGTCTTTTAATACTAGACCCACCAAAAGATATCGTTCACGCTTCATTTTTACTTCCATATTAATTAAGCTCCCACAAATGCTTTTTAATAATCGTCGTTTCGATCCGTCAAAAAACAGTTTTGAGGTTTTTATTTCGGAAAAGATCGATATGAAATAATAATTACACACCGACATAATATTCACAATCAGAAATATTACCTAAATAAATTGAATTTTTCCTACCTGCAGCGGGTACAGCAGCATTACGATGTTTCAATTTTCAAATTTCTGATAAAAGACTTCTTTGTTTACAATAAGGAATACACCTTCCACAGATCAATGAAATGAATTAAATTTGCTACACAAAAATACATCGGGGGTTTTATATACAACAAGTTAAAAATGCCGCTATCTATCTGAGATTATTAACAAAATCGTCTGCGTTGAGAGTTGTTGAGGCAAATGAAATAAAGTTAACCAAACCTCGATTGATGACCGACCCCTGATTTCCTGTCACAGGATGCGTGCATCCACCTGGCTCTTTCGCGAAGGATCTACGATGGAATCTTCATCGAGAGCCGGACGTATCAGTTACGGGGACTGCTCCAGGGGGAGAGGACTCTTCCCTCTACCGAATACAACTTGTCAAACCTTTAAAATATAAATGTCGGACTCGTTCAAAATGGTGGATGCGATGGCGAACTATTCGCACCGACACGGATCGGTGTTATTTATTGTCGAATTAAAAACGCTGAAATGCCGAAATTGTTCTCGCTGAGATTTTCGTATTTGTTCACCGCTACTGGTTCAGAGTGCGGTGGGCAGATGACTCTCAATATTACATTTCTATACCCGAGTGGCAATTAATCCATTTTGGCAACTATTAACCAAGTTCTTTTATTGTCTTTATTATTTTGCTTTTGGATAGTTAAGTGCTTAAAAATAAGTTTTTAGGGTCAAATAATAGTATTGTTTACCAAAACCATTCATTATACGATTTCAATTATACGATAAGTCTACTCCCTAAGTGCGTAGAAAACATTTTGTTTTGATCATGTTTTGCGCGGATTGACTGAGATGGCTAATTAAAAATTAAATCAGAAAAGGCTGTTGAAGAAATCTCTTGGAAAATTTAAGATGTTGAGAAGTATATTTAAAAAAAAATGGTTTTCATTAAATTGCTAATCCAAATTTGTCACCGTGTGGCAAATTCTGTAAGATATCTCTTATTCTTATTTATTATTATTATTTTGTTAAATTAATTGTTTTATCATTAACGTTATCCAATACAATAGTTTAAACCTCATCTCTAGGAACGTATTGTCGCAAATGTAACTTGTGATGATCCACATATAACCAACTGATAAAAAAATATGAATTCCAAGAAATTTCTAGAGCGGGGCGGGGGATGAGAACAGCAGGAGCGGGGGTAGCGAACGCTTCTCCGGACAGTCGGTTTCGAGAGGGTGAGGGAGTCGCACGTGTGAGAGTCGATTTTGAACCGGAAAAGGGAGCGAATACCATGGTCAGTTAAAAAGTGAAATTAAGAGGGTTGCCAAATTTTCGGGGGTCGTGTTCTAATTCAAATAGCGAGTGTAGTGACTCCAGATTCCGGAGATCAGGATCGGTGCAGACGCTGAGGACCAGATCCGCCAAAATACTAAGTTTATCTTTTGCATGCCTGTATACATAATTAAAACCACTAACGAATACTGCAGTGTGATTCGGACCATCGCGTAATTACTCATGCATAAAAGGGGCTGGCGTCATCGCTAGACTACTTGATATTTGACTTTATTTAATCACTGAGCTGTTTTATTAATTTGGAAAACTCACCTATATACAAGTTTAAGTTACATTTAACTCATTATTATACAATTACAGCCTCTCTACGAAGGCATTGTAGGGTACATTATTACATTTTGATCCGAAGCAACGGCTAATAGGTAGAACCTTTGTGGGTTTATTTACTTTGAAAATGCACAATTGCATGCGTATGGAAATCATACTGACCTTATTATTGACATTGTGCTAACAACTCACTGAACGCTTTACTTTACGACACATCTCACCAGTAAGACTCTATATTTATTCCTACATTATATGTACGATTATCCTTTCGGTTACCAAGCGGAAACCAGGTGTCTCATTCTACTACCCGTCAACGCATATGTGAATTGTAATTTTCCTAAGATGATTTTATTGGAAGGAAAATGTACTTTTGGAGGCTGAACAGAGTCATTCGGTGGCATGAAGTGTGGACGGGCTAGCTATGGTTATATTGGTTTGGTAGTGATAGCCAAAATGAAGGAATTATTGAACATTATCGGTTTGCGTAGGGTGCACAAGACTACAGGCTAACCCTACGTATGTTTACCGTTCATGAGCTTTTTTCCGATATATAATCTGGCGTAAATAGTTTAGTCCGCACTGGGTTGCATCGAGGTTATCCCTGTGGGGCCGCCGTGGTACTCGTACTTCAGATGTATGAGGAGGATGATAGTAGGGTCTCTAGAGATTAATACCCAGAGTCAGTGTTCCTGAAATGCTCTACAATTAAGCCGACACGTCGGCAATCCACACACATATACACGCACTAGCATGCAGTGATAACAATCCTAACCAACTGTTCCTGACTCTATTCGAGATGCATTGTTCGAGACACCGAGGATCATTCTGCAGATAAATTAAACTATTCTTCGGACACCGCTGTCACATGACGTATGTTTTCAGATGCACCCTAAGGAATCAAGGGAATTTCTTGAGAATCGTACTGTCATGTCACACCAATCACAATTAATTACCTTCAGTGGTAGACGCGGCCAAGAATTGGCCATTTTCCTACCGATACCGAACAGCAGCATATTGGAGATACAAGGACCTCGGCCATGCATCTTGAATGAGTCATAACAAATGATATTGTTCACTGAGATATCGGCCGAATCTTAACTTTGCATCATCATCATTATCATCAATTTTTGAACGCGTGGGTGAGAGGGCTCGAGGTTAAGCACCCGTCGTCTACCGCGAATAGGCACCAGGCGTACGGGTTTCTTAATCTGGGGTTTAGAGGAGCCGAGCGAGCGCCATAAACTGGTGTCTAGAGAACTTATCATAATCACGGAACATATTTGCCAAGCGAGGCAGGCACTTAGCATGTCGCATGTTGTTTCACATGTCCACATAATTTATGAACAGCTAAGCGACGCCATGAGGCGGCACGAGGACAAGTCTACGACAAGGTTGGTGTCCTATGTATAATTTCTTCCACACTCTTACATTCCAGCTCTGAATAATACATACACAATTAATGTTATAACGAGTGCGCCCGAATATCATAATATAATATTTGGATATTTGGAAACTTTAGATATTTGATAATTGAAAACGCTGGTTAAAAGAACTAGGATTATTGCGGACATAACATGGGGAATATTCGTAAAAACTAGTATTAAGCAGGGCAAAAGGTGAGATCTTCACACGCTATAGATTAACTAATAAAAGGAAATTGGAAATATAGGACAGGGTTTTTCTGGATCCATCAGAAACTCTGAAGTCACGCTCCTGAAAAGATGTCTTGTAAAAAAGAAACCCAATTCGACCATTTGAAACTTGCAGCCAGACAGTATTTAAAATAAATACGTATTCATTATGGACATTATTTTTCTTGCTATGAATGAAAATCTGGCTATTCCATATTTATATCACCGAATTTATTACCACACTGAGGAATTCATTTTTCTGTTTTTAGGCATGTGACTGCAAATTAGCTTCTCGGGTAGAGATTTTATAAATATTAATAATGTAAATATTTTATAAACCGAGAACATATGTAACTCGACAGTAGGTGTAATCACAGACAACAATAATTAGAGACTCCCATTCTAAACTCGAGGGAAACGTGAAATTCCGAGAAATGTTAGTAACACTTAGTAACAGTTAGTAACATACTGAGGAACTAGGAGTGATATACCATCAAAATGATTATATTATTATTGTGATGTTTCAGTTTTTCAGAACATAGTTACGAGCTATTTTTAATAAAAATTAAATTAATCATTAGATATACAAAAAAAATCTATTTAACGAAAAAATATTTTAGTCGTTATCGAGATTCGAACCTAGACCCTTTCCTATCCGAGGAAATGCGTTATCCAATTTCACTACATCGACCGAGTTGATACGACAAATATTTTAAATTATATTCTGTAGTTCTTTAAATTGATACATCTGTTATTCCTTTTTTAAAAGCAAACAACTTTATATTGCGACGAATCTTAAATACCTTTAAGAAACACACACTTGGAGACGCCATAATTAAATTAATTTATTTTTATTAAATTTGGATATTCAATAACAGAGGAAAAGTCTTTTTAATTTCTTTTGAATAAATATTGTGAAAGCTTTGGAAATATATTTAGGGTGTTCAGCGGAAAAATTTCAAGATTAAATTATAATTGCTCGTAAACCCTCAGGGTGAGGTAAGTGAGAGGGGTATCGTTCGACGCTCGTGATTTGCGGGATTGCCAGTCGTAATGAGTTACTGGTCTGGAGCTCACCGCGCGTTTGCGATCGAGCAATATTTAAAGGACGGTGATTCATTGATTCGTGCGCGTCGCGCTTTATGTACTCACTTTGGGCCGAGAACGCAATTTATCCGGTGTTGGGTTCAAAAGTTCAAACAAGAAGAGACGATGGTTAACCAAACTCCTCCGGGACCGTCAACGTCATCAACGACGCCAGAACAAGTTCGACGTGAAATTATGCGCAATCCCCGTAAATCGATAGTAAAGATTGCAGCCTGTACCGGAATAAACAAATCAACAGTGCCCGTTATTTTGAAAAAGAAACTTCAGTTTCACCCATACAAACTGCAAATCGTGCAGTTTCTCAACGAAAATGACTGTTCTTTACGTGAAACCTTAGCGAAAACGATGCTGGAAAATTTTGGAACAGCACGAATGCTTTTTGTATTGTTTACTGACGAAACACATTTTCATATCGATGGCCATGTTAATAAACAGAACATGAGATACTGGTACCCCAACAGCCATCAATAACAACAACGTAAGTAACGCCATCAAAAACATTTACATTGTCCAAAAACGATAGTGTGGTGTGCAATTTCTGCCCAAAGGATAGATAGTTGGCCCTTATTTTTTTAACCAACGAGAGTCACTGCTGACGTGTATTGCCAAATAATCGACAAGTTTTTCGTACCGCAACTGCAGCTGTTTCCCGGGCTTAATAATAGAACACAATTTTAGCAAGACAAGGCCACTCCTCACATAGCTAGAATTTCAATGGAGAAGCTGAGGGGAATTTTTCCCAATAAAATAATCAGCAAGTACGGAGACATTCCCTGGGCACCTCGGTCACCGGACCTTACACCGTACAAGTTTTTTTATGGGGATACCTTAAGTCGAGAGTTTATAGCACCAATACTCGAACAATTCAGACCTTACAAGAAAATATCCACCGTGAAGTTGCTGCCGTTGAACCGACGCTTTGCTCTCGCGTGTTCGCAAATTGAAGAGTCCAATTGCAAGAATGTCTCGAAAGAAATGGACGGAATTTAGACGATATTGTTTATAAAACCTAAAATAAGCATCAATAAACTCAATTTTGCTTTCAGTTTTTTTATTTTATTTAATATTATACTTGAAAATTTTCCGCTAGACAGTTTTAGGATTCGACGCTTTCCATATAAATTCTTCCACATAAAGAAACTAACCGCATATTTCATCGTTTTTGACGTAAAATATTTTTCATTTAATTAATAAAATTTATTTATTAATATTTTTATTAAATTTATCAAATAGAAAATAAAATGCTCCTTCCACTATTCTTTAATTGTCATTTCACTTTTTCTTTAATGCCAATTTCTACCGTTTTATAAAATAATTAATAACGCTTAACCGAGTAAAATAAACTAGTTCATATTTTTTTAAACCCACAGTCGACTATTTTCGGTTTTAATCAGTTTGGAAGTACCTATGTACCTGATATGTATGTAATGATTTCTGGATAAACAAAATTAATTTCTAATACGGTTTCGAGGTTTTAAAACCTTTTGCATAGATATATATGTTACTTAGCTCGATTGGCCGACGCGTCGTAACCAATTAAGGTCTGATAATTCTTGAAAATAAAAATGAAATCGGACAAAAGTTCATATCTTCTGCGGCTTCACGTTTTCTGGGCGATTCTGCCCAGACATTTTTTGACATCTCTGGCATTTCAGATCTTCTTGTAGGGTACATTATTGACGTGTCGGAGACCAAATAACGCAAAAACCACACAGAAGATTCCGAGTGGCCGTGAAAACGAAGGCACATTTTTAAAAGTTATCGTGCATTGTGTAACCAGTAGGAGTTTTTCAAACATGCAGCTAGTTTCTCCTTAACTATGAAATGTATCACTAAATAATTTCGCTAGTAGCCATCGTTTTGCAACTCGATCAGTGTACGCGCACAAGGGACCGATAAAGTGTTCAGCGCTAGCTTCACGCGGTGTTGTTCTTAAACGAATGATTGAATGCCAGTAAAGTATCACTATTCGCGCACTCACAAATTTCTTTTAAAAAATCTTCTCTACGGACGATAAGGTCGAAGCGTGTATCGAAAAGACGCTTCGACCATCGACGAGTGAACATAAAATGTAAGAAAGTGAACGAGGCAACAAAAATGGCACTTTAGCCATTCAGCCTTAAGTTAGTCAATATGTTACGGTAATTAATATTAGGTCATTTAATCATCTTATAGCATCGAGGTTCTGAATGGTCGAAGTAGGTACCTACATATTGAATATAATTGTTTTTATCGCAATAGATTCAGTTTTCAACTGTTATAATTGAATCATTTACTTTCATTATGAATGACAGGGTGGTGTAATTACAATGTATTGTTAAGCGACCACTTATTTTGCGGTAAATATTTTTAATTGTTAGCTATATATATCAAAGTAGAAATATTGTATATATTTATATAATGCTGCGGTAGCCTAAATTAAAATTAATTTAATTAATTAAGAAGTCTAATTTAATATTTAGTCCAAATACATTCAAATTATATCAATTACATTCAAATAAAATTATAATTACATCGTATTTAATCACATCAGTCCAACCGGTTTGGTAAAAACCTTTTATTCTTCATAAAAAATTGTTTTATTTGTTTTAAAAAATTCAAAAATTTTCAAAATCTATATGTTTAAAAAAAATTTAAAAAATAATTTTTGTACCTTACTTAACAAAGTTTATCATAAATAACCGACTAAATTTAACTACGCATCCTATAAACGTTTCCAATAATTTCGTATCATTAAGATCAAATTTCCACATCATCATACTAATTTTATATTGTACGCGGTCAGATATTAGAATTATATTTAAATATGATTATAAAATATAATTTTTGTGATAAAAAATATGAATTTTATGTTTTAGTTTTTTTTTTAATTACCTCGATGAAGGAAAAGATTTTTTCCGAAACCGGTTGGTTATTTAAAAAAACGCACGTGGTTAAATCCGAAGTCATTATTATTTCGGCATTCTACTCGACAAAAACGAGTCGCGTTAGATATTTTGTATGTTAAATTGAAATTATATTATCGCAAGAAACAATAAACAAGAAACATTTAAAAGTATTTCCTTTAAACAAAAAAGAAAAATAAAAATCAAAGGATGAAAGAAACAATAGGTGGTGGCAAAAAATTATTTCAGAACAGAACGGTCACTCGCACGCTCTGTTCGAAATAATTATTATAATTAGTGATCGAAAGATTTATCGGCGAACAGAAATAATGAAGCGCACGAAGCAAACATTACCGTTATATTGAACGAATACCGAACCTAATATTATAATATTATAATATTACACGGAGCGGTAGGCTGGCTGAAGAACGATTCATTTTAATTAATTCCAAAACCATTCTGATAATTTAGCTAATTTTAACAACTGATTTCTCGATTATTACACAAATTAAATTTTGCTGAAGTGCTCGCGGAACCGGTCTGTGGAAAAGGGTATTAAGTAAGGGTGAATTGGTAATATCACATACGAGCGGCATTATTGTTTTTAGATCAATCACGTTCGGTACTCTCCATTTTATTAACCGGCTTTAGCAGCAATATGTCTATTTACAGGGGAGCAGAAAATACATTTTTCAAAAAAGGTTGTATTTTTTAAGAACACATTTTTGTCGTGAAGTTGTATTTTCAGAATAATGTTCTACAAATTAAATTAATGCAATACAAATTAAATTTATCAACTAGAAAGATATACAGAAAAAATCTATTTATCAAAAAAATATTTTGTTGACCTTTTCCTATCCATGTTTACCATTCCGCTACAGTACCTGATTACAATTACGACTTGGTACATTTATCATTATTATTATTATTATTATACCTCATGCTAGGAGACGCCAGAATTATTTTGTTAAATATTATTGTACACGACTACTCCTGTTATAATATTGAATTGGAGATAATCTGGTAATCCTCTAGAGAAGAATAAAAGTACACAATTTCTGCGTTTAAATGTTATTTTAGTGAAAATGGACATGATAACTGATGCCTCCGAGCTACAGATGTACATACAGTAAATACATGATAACTGATGCCTCCGAGCTACAGATGTACATACAGTAAATACATTATAACTGATGCCTCCGAGCTACAAATGTACATACAGTAAATACGTGATAACTGATGCCTCCGAGCTACAGACGTACATATAGTAAATACATGATTGAAATAACCCTCACGTTGTACCGAAGCAATTTGTCAAGGAGTTGTCAATCGTATTAAGTTACGCTAGAATATCGGCTACGTATTTTGTGCATCCGAGAGTATTCTCGACCCGAGAATCTCGTTCCAGTTTCTCGCAATCCATCGAGAATAAGCTAAAATAGTGTTAACTTGATGAATCCAGAAAACGATATACTAGTCGAGTCAAAATATTCTATACAGGTAAACATTTAGTTATTCATATTTTTATAATATTTTCGTATTTGTGTGATTTTATACATTATATTTTAAACAAATATTGGTATATGTATTTAATATCTTAACAGATATATGCATTAGATATGCAAAGTTTTTTTTTTGTTGTAAATATATGATTATTTTAATTTATAACTTTTGTTTCTGCGCATACAACTTGCTGTAAAAAATGGCAATAATATTGATTTGTTTTAGTGATGTTGACGTACAATTTTTAAATAAATAAAGTATTCATTACATACATCGCGCGTCACATTCTTTTATAAATTTAGTTATCTTTATATTTTTCAGAGCGTGCGTACCGCGAGCGTAAGAATTATAAAGAAGTTAAAATGACGACAACCGAATTCGCGATGAGAGTTTCTCCCGTATTTATTTTACAGAAATTACTCAAGTATAATAATAATAATGTCTTAATTAATTGTTGGTATCTTTCGGGCTAACTTTCAGGAATGGAGATCGTCCTCCTCGCGGGCCGCTAAATCACAGCTGGGTTAACGTTATTAACTCGACCGTACCGCATTTAGTCGATCGGTACACCGTTCAAAACTGGGTCAATTACATTAATTGTGGGAATTAATGAGAATTTATTTTTTATTTGCAAGGGTAGAAGTTAGTCATGATGTAATTAAAAAATACAAATAATTCATTATAAAGCTGATTGCTCCAGCTCCAAATTTTATGCCAATATTATAGGCTGATTTATTTATTTTTCTTTCCCTTCGTATTAAATTAACGCAATTAAGATATTTTAAAATTAGTCTTTGAAGTTACTGTTTTAAAAATAATTTCACATTTTTTAAAATATACTTAAATAGTCACATTCTGCATACAATTAAAAACATATTTTAATTGAAATTGTAAATACCGTATTATTTTTGCTACGTAATATAGTTCGCGCTTAATCAATTAATTTGTTTTGATTGAAATACACAAGAATATCAATTAGTTTTGTTAATTTACTAGTATAGTATATTTTGGTTATAATTATTATGTATGATTCATTTTGACTTTTCTTATATTCAGAGTAGAAAACTAGTGCATTGACGGACTTCATTCAACACATTCAAGACACATTCTTATTGTGAAGTTGTAATTATTCAGAACATAGGTCTGTGATATTTTAAAAACTAAATTAATGTATTAATTATAAATATATACATATAAAATGAATTTTGTCGAAAAATATTATTTTTGCGTCACCGGGATTCGAACCTGGATCTCTATTTCCAATCTGGGGAAGTACACTACCAATTGTGTTATAACGCCAGTATTTTTCATGACAAATTTTCAAACCCATATGTTACATTTTTTCAAATGAATACACCTGTCGTTCCATTATTTGAAAGCCATCTACATTATTTTTACAGAATCTCAAATACCTTTGAGTAAACCCGGATTGGAAATAGAGATCCAGGTTCGAATCCCGGTGACGCAAAAACAATATTTTTCGACAAAATTGATTTTGTATGTATATATTTATAATTAATACATTAATTTTTTTAGTATTTAAAATAATAATAGTATATACTAAACGAAATTTTTCCCTATTTCTCTTTTCGCTATTAATGTCATCACTCTGATTGTGTGGTCAGTGCGCTTGGATCGTTAGATAAGCTCCCACACGAGCACTATGGAAATATGTATTCCGGAACTACGATACGTACACAGATAGATAGATAGCAATATACAAATAGGGTCAATAATAAAGGATTCACGTCCGAATAAAAATCTGATTGGAAATTTTACTTGGAGCGGGACGGAGCTCGTGCTGAGTTCAACGGTGGTCGGGACGAATCTGGCAGTGCAAAATGGAGGAAGCGGATATTCCTAAGATTTGCAATGGAACGAGGGACTAGACGTTCGCGCGCCGTTTAATTATTTATGGCGGTAGGTACTCAGATATTAAAATAGATTCACGACACAGGCTAATGCAGTTACCACAGTGGAGACAATTTTTGTGGTTATTAGGTTATCACAATATAATACGATTTTTGGCGAATATTACATAGAAAACTGATATTTAGTGACCGGTATACATCTCGAAATCCGTAACGAAATGGTTGTATAGGGTATCTATCAGAAAATTTTAGAGAATAATATTAAATAACAAAAAACTGCAATGTTACTCTCATATTTTATTTATACAAAATTGTGTTTATTGATGCTTTTTTTAGGTTTTATAAACAATATCGTCTAAATGCCGTCCATTTCTTTCAAGACAATTGCAATCGGACTCTTAAATTTGCGAACACGCGAGAGCAAAACATCGGTTCAATGGCAGCTACTTCACGGCGGATATTTTCTTATAGGGCCTGAATTATTCGAGTATTGGTACTGTAACTCTCGACTTAAGGTATCCTCACAAAAAAAAAGTCGCACGATGTAAGGTCTGGTGACTGAGGTGCCCAGTGTATGTCTTTATAGTTGCTGATTAATTTTTTGGGGAAAATTCCCTTCAGTTTCTCTATTGAAACTTTAGCTGTGTGTGGAATGCCCCCGTCTTGTTGAAATTGAGTTCTGTTATTGAACCCAGGAAACAACTGCAGTTGCGGTACCAAAAACTCGTCGATCATTTGGCAATACATATCAGCAGTTACTCTCTCTTGCTGGTTAAAAAAATAAGGGCCAATTGGATAATTCTCGGATCTCGGGCAGAAATTGCACACTGCACTGTCGTTTTTAGACAATGTAAACGTGTTTTATGGCGTTCCCTCAGGTTGTCGGAGCACCAGTATCTCATGTTCTGTTTAATCCCTTCGACGGCGTTCGTAAGATCTGCCGTTCGCGGAATTCGGAATCCTGATATTAGTAAGAGATGATTTTATATACGAAAGCAGGATATAAGTTTTTTAAAAGAATATTTTAGGATTATTTAAAACATGCAAATATTGAGGTCAGCGTGAAGCTCGGATGCGTTGGCCGAAAGAGATGCGATCTACAATACGTGTATCAAACTGGGAAGATGAAAGAGATAGATAGATTATCGTATGTTATTCAATATTATTTCCATTGCTAAATATTTGTTTTTCATATAAAGCGAGCAGACGTACGTTACCAATAAAGTTTACGCCATCTGTTTCGTGACACCGCGGTTCGCGTTTCTAATGCTTTGTATTTAGAGTTTATTGATATTCAAAAGAATAAAAAATTTTCTAATTAAATAAATTTGCTATAAATTTAGAATGGCACCGGCGTGTCGAGACAAGTCTGACTATAAACAAGAGAAATATTATAACGACACGACAAACAATGAAACGTTACGACTGTAGTTCGCAGTATTACATTTCGAACATTCCGTATTCTGATTATCCGCCCCATTGTTCCGTCCGGAAGGGGGAATCCGCTAATTTGGGAAACATTCATTATTCACTGTCCCCAAAGTACAACGAGACAATATTCACAATCGTATTATATAAATCGGGTTGTTGATAAACATATCATGCCCAGTTAGGAATTAGTTCCTGAAGAAGTAAGCGAGATTTCTCCGTCGCTGCCAATATGTACTAATTCTTTATTTATTCTATTGGTTCTTGTGCTATGAGAAAATATCTTTAAAAACGTTCTCATGATTTCGCGGCCATGCCCTTGCCACAGGCCATAGTATCCGAAGTCAGATCAGGGCAGACAGGTCAGAGACGTATAACAGAAGACTCTTCACAGAAATCGTCTGTGATCGAACTTTGGGAAAGAGTGAACCCGATTCTAACCTTACTCGAAAGGTAATCTAAAATACTATTTAAAGTATACATTAATGATTTTTTCCAAAGAAATGCGAGAAGACCTTCGGTAAAAAATAGTAAAGAATTATTGTTGATTAAGGAAAACACATTCTTATTGTGAAGTTGTAATTATTCAGAACATAGGTCTGTGATATTTTAAATACTAAATTAATGTATTAATTATAAATATATACATATAAAATCAATTTTGTCGAAAAATATTGTTTTAGCGTCACCGGGATTCGAACCTGGATCTTTATTTCCAATCCGGAGAAGTGCACTACCTTTGTGCTATAACGCCAGTATTTTTCTTGACAAATTTTCGAACCTATATGTTACATTTTTTCAAATTAATACACCTGTCGTTCCATTATTTGTCATTATTTAAATTTTTATTTAAATAATGACTTATTATTAAAATTTTAACTCTATGATACAGTTTACCAGGAACATGAATCTGTTTAACTTCCCTTGCTCTCTTAATAATCAACTCTTGACCAAGAAATCTGAAACTAAAAATCTTGGAATTATTTTGGATTCTAAATTACTCTTCAACATGCATATTGACCATATTACTTCCTGAGCAACCAAAATGTTAGTTTTCATTCTTCAATTACATAAACAATTTAATAACATATACACTATGAAAACTCTGTACTTCTCATGCGTTCGAAAATACAGAATAGCTTCCTGATATATCTTAACTTTGGTAGTTATCAAACCTTAACCATCACTGAAACCATCACAAAAATAAAATTCAATCGCTAAAAAATAATAATGCTGCTGGTACAGATGGTATTGCGGTTAATATACTTCAAATAATGTATGCGCGACTGCTAACCTATCTTTACATTACATTATCTTATCAACCTTAGTCTAAAACTTGAACATTTCCCCACTAAATTAAAACAAGAATTAATTATCGCAATCCACAAAGCAGGAAGTAAAAGCGGCATCAATAACTATAGACCAATTATGCTCGAGAGTATACCTCGAGAGTAATAAAATTATTTCTAAAAACCAGTTCGGCTTTAGGGCAAATATGGGTACAACTGAAGTTATTGCTTGTGTCACGGACTTCATTACTAACAATGTAGATAAAAGTCATAAATGTACATCCATTTTCCTTGATCTCGCCAAGGCCTTTGATACAATTTCGCATTCGAGTCTAATCGAAAAACTAAAAAAAACTGTTATCTTAGGTACAGAACTTGATAGTTTAAAAGTTACATCACGTACAGGAATCAACGTATTAAAGAAATTTGGAGCAATCCTCTCTTCACTTACTTCGGGGTCCCACAGGGTAGCATATTAGGTGCAATACTATTCTTAATATATATTAATGACCTACGCAACATTCCTTTCAACGGAAGCATTACTTGTTTTGCGAATGACACTGTTCTTCAATTCCAAGCTGATACATGGTGAGCAGTATTAAAAAAGCCGAGAAAGATATAAGTATTGTTAAAAAATGGCTCGACCTGAACACCTTAACATTTAATACCAATGAAACTAAATACCTAACTTCGAGCATAAAACAAAATGGGCAACTCTCGTATGCTTACAAAATAGCCATAAATACAAAAAGTTCACAATTGTTCCAACTCAGATACGTGTCAATGCAATTAATTATACAGAACGTACTGACCAAATCAAATACTTAGTAATTATATTTGATCCTTATCTCAAATGGAGTCATCATACATAACTCATTACAAATAAAATAAAATAAACAACATATTTTTTTAGAAATATTAGGAATTTCCTTAATATAAAACTTCTCAAAATGGCGTACTACGCAATCTGTCAATCAATCATAGAGCATGGTATGATTGCTTGGAGTGGAGCGACTAGTCAGCAATTAATCCAGTAACAGCTGCTCAGGAAATTATATTAAAAGTTAACCTCAAAACCCCAATTACAACGAGCACTGACGAAATTTTTAATAAATTCGATGTCTTTGATATAAGACAAATATATGCTAAAACTATTCTTAAATACATATATAAATACAAACAGGCACATTTTAAAACAACTCAAAATATAATTTTCACACGGACAAATACAAATAACTTACAAACCCCAAGAGCACATACAACATATGGCCAAAGGAATTACAAATATTCTGGACCTAAACTATTTAATAGAATGCTGAAAGATTTAAACCGATTGAATTGTCCCAAGAACATGAAACTATATATTAAAACTTAGATTCGTAATGTGGGTAGAGCCAGTATTGGTGCACTCACCCAAACATATTGACTCATACTTATATGAATTATTGCTACAAAGTGATCTAAAATTAATTTATTAAGTCCATTTTAAAGTTGTTCTTCATATACACCTATTATATAGTTATAAATGTAATTCTATCTACTACTTGTAATTCTAATTAATTGTACAATTGCTTGTAAACTATGCCCATCTCGACACAGAATTTCTCTAGTGAGACGGGCACAGTCCAAACATATTTTCACATTGTATTATATAGTTAAATATTACCGGAGTGCTGATCAGCCGAGGTACTACCGAGCACACACACATACACACGTACACTCGGCGCCCGCTCCCAAAACACATCGCGCATTGCTTACGAGACAGTGACGCTACTCGCTCAATAACCGGTGTACGCGATACATACTGTATAATATCTGTATCTTGTCCTAGCATAGTTGGTATTATAATGATAAATACATATTACGTATTTCATTTGAAGTATAATTACTTTTCCCCGCACACCAAATAAAAGGTTTTATAACTCTACAGTCGTCAGTCGGTAAATCCTTCTGCTACCGAGGTTATTCAGGGACGGTCGGACTGACGGGTGCGCGCACGGTACATTTGTACATTTGGGTCGAGAAAATGATAGTTTATTTTATTGTTTGTTCGTGCAGTAGCCCATTCAGGGAAAGTGTTGTAACGCTTTTAAATATTTTTTTGTAGTATAAATAGTACATATGAAAAATAAAGGTAATTGCTTTACTAGACGTAGTCTGTTCTAAAGCAATAACCTGTACAGTTTTTAAAAGTTATAAATGTTAAGAAGTAAGTAAGTATAATGAGTGAGTTATAAAAAGTTACGTGAAAAAAGTATAATCAGAAGTTATAAAAAGATATTGAATAAAAGTAATTAAAATATTATTTTCAGTAATATACAATACAATAGTCGGTGACAAGTATGTATGAATGTGTGGGTAACTAGGTTAGCACAAATGACTAATTAGTTTCATTTTTCTTTCTACCCACATCAAGCAACCACTTTGTTATTTTTGGTTTGAAGTCATTAACCCTTTAAGGTTTAGAAAAAGTTATGTGAAAAAAGTATAATCAGAAGTTATAAAAAGATATTGAATAAAAGTAATTAAAATATTATTTTCAGTAATATACAATACAATAGTCGGTGACAAGTATGTATGAATGTGTGGGTAGTTAGGTTAGCACAAATGACTAATTAGTTTCATTTTTCTTTCTACCCACATCAAGCAACCACTTTGTTATTTTTGGTTTGAAGTCATTAACCCTTTAAGGTTTAGAAAAAGTTATGTGAAAAAAGTATAATCAGAAGTTATAAAAAGATATTGAAAAAAGTAATACAAATATTATTGTTAGCAATATACAATAGTCGGTTACAAGAATGTGTGGGTAGTTAGGTTAGCACAAATGACAAATTGGCTTCATTTTGTTTTCTAAACACATCAAGCAATCACCCTTATGACCCTTTAAGGTCTAGTGCCAATTTATTAAATATTCTCGGAGCAAAAAAAGGGAAAGTACGTTGAGCGAATTTTTTATTAAATTTTGGCACTGAGTAGTATCCTAAGGCTTCGCTCCTGGTTTCCTTTGGATCGGATCTAGGAAGTAAAGTAAATTTTTTCTTAAAAAATAGTTTTAAGATTCCTCTGGTAAACAGTTGTCTTATATCCAAAACTTGATAGGATTTAAAGAGTTCTTCAGAGTTATATCTAAATGGCCTCTTGTTCAGAGTTATATCTGATGACCCATTTCTGAGCCTTAATTAGAGGATCCATTGAAGTAAGAGCTGCACCACCCCATGCACATATTGCGTAACTGATCAGACTCTGACAAAGTGAATAGTATACCATTTTTAATAAAGCGTTATTCATGAAGCTGCGTAAAATTTTAAATATGTAAATTAATTTTCTCACTTTGGAGCTTACTCGATTGATATGAGGAATTTTCGCAAATTTTCATCAATTGTTAATCCAAGATAAATGATCTCATTAGATTTTTCAATGCTGTCACAGTTACATATTTGATTTGAGTCCGAAATGCATGTTTGTGTTCTAATAGTATTTGAGACAACATGGTTCTCTTGTTTTTTAACGAAAAGGCAATATTTTTTTTTTTTTTTTGTGTTAGGTGATTGTCTAGAATACTTTTAATTTATGCAGTAGCTATGTCTGCCCTTTTAAATGTTTCATCCCACGTATCACCATTTATAATTATTGCAGTATCACATTCGTTATCGCAGTATGCATAACTAATTTTAATTCCGTACTCCAAAGATTTATTTAAAAATTCATTGATATATATTTCAAAGAGAATCGGACCGAGTCTGCTACCTTGAGACACTCCATATTTGATATAAATACATTGGATCACTGCGGGTGCCATTAATTTCTATAGTTTGTTTCCTATTTTCAAGATATCTATTTTGAACCAATTCAAGTAATTGCGTGTGATACTAATATTATTGAGCTTATTTAAAAGCAAAGAGTGTGATGTAGTATCAAAAGCCTTCGATAAGTCTAGAAAGATGCCTAGCACTTTGCGTCCCTTATCCATGTATGTTACAGTGTGTTCAATTAGTTTTAAAATAGCATCTTCAGTTCCCATATTGGCTTTGAAACCATTTTGATTTTCGGATAAAATTTTATTTATCTCAATATGTTCCATGAGTCTCTTTTTTACTGATTTTTCCAGTAGTTTTGCAAAATAACTAAGCAGACAAATCGGTACGTAGTTGATTATCTTTTTTTTATCTCTACTCTTGTAAATAGGTCTGATAACTGCTTCTTTTAAACGTAATGGTACTATTACTGTTTCTAGTAAGGTTAAATAAATAAATATATTCTTTTACTGTGAAACTGGATATCCTTCTGTGTTCCACTGCGCAGTTTGTTCGTAGAGATGAAATTAGAGTGGACAATTCACTTGAAGAAATTGGGTAAAATTTAAAACTATGTGGTGTGCTGAAAAATTGCATTTCCAGTTAGGTGTGCTTTGTCTAAGTTTTTGGATTTAAGAATGATACGAGTATGTGCTAGTCTGGGACCCAAGTCGGTATAATGATCAATAAATTCATCAGCAATGAATTTAGGATTCTCTTTTACAGTTAACAAATTGTTCTGGACTTCAATATCGGCTATGGCCAAATAATTGTATTTATTTTTGTGCATAGAGATGATATCAATGATGATGATCTGGCTTATTTTTTGGAATCTATTTTGGCTTCTTTAATTTTTTTTCGTAATAAGTTAAGTTTCTTTTGTGATCTTGAGTAAAAGTTTACATTTATTTCTGAACTTTTTGAAAGCATTTATGAGATGTATGTCATTTGGGTATTTGTTATTTTCATATGCATTTTGTTTTATTTGCGGATACTATTTATAGGCCTGGAGTTATTTCAATCTTTAAATATTATTACGTCTAAGGCGTCTATTATGCTGTACATATTTAAATTCAGTATTGTTCGTAAGATAAGAGTTTAGTCTATAGGTAAACTTTTCCATAGTCTCATTTGTATCATGTGTATGACAATATCTAGTAGATGACCAAGTCTCACTTTTTAGATCTTCTTTTAGTTTGTTATAGTTGATTATTTTCTTTAGATGTCGAATTGGACCAGGAGTATAATTTAAGGTTTTCAATTTATCGTCTTTGATTTTTAGGTTTATAAGTGTCGGGTAATGATCAGTAATTGTGGAGAGCAAAACAAATGTCTCAAAAGATTTTTTAGTCTCGATGAATATGTGGTGTCTCTAGTAACGGTGTTGATGCTGGAGACGAAGCCAAACGATGCTAACATAGATAGGTAGTCGTTAGCCTGCGGATGTATGTTGTCAATGATATTTATATTGAGGTTACCGGCAATGACATGTTCATTTCTATTTAACAATGTTTCGAGGATTGTAGAAGTAAATGCCAAAAAAGGTGTGATAATGTATTCCGATGGAGATCTATAGATTCCAAGGATACAATGTTGTTTGTTTAGATTGCTCGTAAACAATTAGTTTGTTCAACGTGTACTTTATCTACGGTATGATTTATATCATCATTAATATACACTATAACACCATCATTTTGTTTATTATTCATTTTGGTATAATACAGTTTATAACTTTCGATTTCGTGAAAAAGCGAGTTTTTGTATATCCAGCATTCAGTTAATATAATTACGTCAAACTTGATTTTTAAGCCATTAAGGAGAATTATAAGTTCATCTAATTTTATGGTAGCTTTTGATATTTAGGTTCAAAAATGTTAAGCCAGACGATAGAAAATTATAGATGTACCCAGTATCAACTGTTTCGGTTGGAATCGTGTCATGATAGTTATCAAAGTCGATTAGAATTGTTATTGGATAGGTTGACCATTTAAGTTAAGAGCTTGGATTCATACCTTGCTGTAGGATATTATTCTCTATATCTTCTTCGGTTCTAATAAATATAGTTTCAGCTTCATCGTCTCGTTTTGCGAGGATTTTTCCATTTTTATGTCACAAATATTTAAAGCCGTAATTTTTGGCAGCGGTCTTGGCTCTCCATAGTAAATCTTTTGAAAAAGGGAATATACCCTCATTAATATTTATTCTGTTTTCTCCATGGCCTACTATTTCCGATGATGTGATTATCTTATTTCTATTACCAATTATTTGATCTCGTTTGTGTGGGTGGGGGGGAGATCTAACTGAGATTATCGGTATGCCACTTTGTCGGCTGAATTTCGTGTAATTGTAGAGGGATATCAAGTTTCTCGGTAACTTTTAAAACTATGTCTTCAATTTTTTTGTCTTTTTTGTATGCGACAGTTATTTCAATATCATTGCTGTAATGTTTTTGTTCCAGTTCTGAAAGTCTAACTCTTAAAATCCTTATTAAAATGTTTTTGCAGCTCAGTTCTCGTTTAAGACTCTCCACTTCATTACCCAGTTTCGACAGTGAAGTCAGTTTTTGCAGAATTTCATCAGATTGTTGAGATATAAAGTTTTACTCTTTACCACTTCTGCCATCTCCGATTCCAGATTTTAAACTTCTCGGTTTTAAGTTTTTCCATTTTTTTTTCAAAACTTTTTGTGATTTTTTGCAGAAAATCATCATATTTATAGTCTCCAAGATTAGTTGCTTGAGTTTTATAATGTTGACCTCTATTTGACTCGTTAGAAAAATGTTGGTAAATTTTAAAACTTGACTTTATTTCAAGACACCCACTTTAGTCTTGAAGGGTTATTGATGAAATAGAGTGACACCGACTTTCATGCGCGCCCGCGTTTAACTCTGTTGAATGTATTTATTCAACAGATATCTCACTAAAACTAGTCACGAATACTGCAAAAGAAATAACGCGTTAGAAAATTTTGTAACATTTTTTCATATAACATTTTTTTTTACTATTTTGGAGACCTAGTATCGATTCCGGCATATTTCACATGCTAAGCACCGTCTCTAAAACGTTAACCGAATCCCTAATAATACTGTCATTTCATAATGCATATGCTAAGAATTAAATGAATTAATTAATATATTTTTACATACTTTATTTCATCAAAGTTAACATCAAAATAGTTATCGTAGGGGATTTTTGTAACGAGCTAGTTTTATTTCCATATTTATAGTGCAGTTTTATAACTACTACTAAAGCATACTAACCTAACCTAACCTGTGAACCGGCAGCTTTCGTAACAACGAACATTCTTCACTGCACACCGTTACTTCTCGCTGCAAACATTCGCGCGTTATAAACATCGCGAAACTAGAAAATATTTTATCTTGAAAACGTCCTCAGCGGCTATTGCTAACGAAAATTCAAAACGGAAACCTTCACGACACTCCTACCTATCGCTTTAAAGATCATAGATAATCTGCTAATATTTCGCCTCACTTCTGCAAACTCAGTTGCGTAAAGTTGAGAGTGTTCCTTCGAGTAGAGGTCGAGTTTTCGGACTGTACCAGCGCAGCTCTTCTAAACATCTATCGAAGATGTCTTTAATCCGAGTTGTTTTTAATCCATTAAACGATATCGTTACTTTTTCTCGCTTCTTTGAGTTTGTCCTCCGACTGAAGTTTTCGAAGCGAATAAACAATAAAGCGACGATCGTAAATAACTTGTCAGACATTGCAAAGCGAACGACCGGTGCTCTCCTCCGCGGTTTCACTATATTTCATTTGATAAATCAACGTGACACGTGAACCGGCAATAAGCGAGATCAGCTGAGGCACCGCGCTCCCTCGCTCCCCTGCTCCCCTGCTCCCCTGCTCCCCTGCCCTCCTATCCCCCCTATCGACCCTTTCCGCGACCTGCGTGTGGAACAGTCTCACGTTCAAATTTCCTAAAACCGACGGAGGTTGCTTTCAAATGTGTAATTAAATTTTTCCGTCTGCATGTAGAACTGTCAGGCAGTCGGAGCATTTATTCTATTTGTTCTATGCGCGTCGTAACAGGTTTATCAAGATGACTATCATTTCTAGCTCTGTCTAAAGTGAAAGAGCGGCAGCCCGCACAGCTTGCGACCTCTGAAGATATCAATAGCCGATATATAACTCTTCTTGTGGACTTATCGAGATGTCCCCCGAAAAGAGTAGTAGTGAAGATATTCCGTTCGAGCACTTAAAATAATTTCAATCGCACAATGCATTCTAAAACGTACTATTTTTTAAAAAATTTCAAAATATTTTAATTTGCTGTAATTTATCTCGACTTAGATTTTCGACCGTTCACGATGTTGAGAAGTCTGCTTCAGCTCTACTTTATCAACGCAAATCTTCTACGAACACTATAATGGAATGCAATTTGAAATCGCTCTTCCGGATAAAGCAGTTCCGAGTACCGAGAGAATATTGCTAGCTTTTGTGTCATATGTGACATTTCCATAAAGCACCCGAGATTTAGTGCATCTTGTCACAGCCGCCAGAGTAAATGTAAATTCAGTCTACCTATTATTTACAATTTATTACTTAAGGCTTCTCTTTCAAAAATAATTAATATTTCCGCGTTTTTGACGAAAATGTGGATTTTTATTATATTATTCATTTATATCAGAAGTTATACACTAAAATTGATTTTTTTTAAAACTATTACTTTGATACGGCGTCGGGCTTTCCTCTCAGCCCAATCATCGTATCGTCAATGCGCCGTTGGTCACTGAGGAGGCGGGGATGGGAATCAACAAGTCGGTGATTAATTCTATATTTACAATTTTATTCAATTGGTTAGGCGAGAAGACAAAATAATCCTAGGCCAAATTCTTAACCTATCTTATGAACTACTTAATTCTAATCTTAAATTAATCTTAAATCTACCTTAATTAAGTTGGCGATTCGGTCCGGGCTTCGGCGATCGATGTCTGTCGCGCGGATGGCGACCGACGACGCGATCTGGGCGGGACCGTGGCTTCATGTCCGCCCTGCAACACATCCTTCTGGTGGGCGGCCTCGTTCACCAGCTCCTCTGAACTGCTTTCCTCCACCTCCGCTCGAGTTATTCTGAGACTTCCGTCCGGGTGTATTTCCGAGTCTTCCTTTCATGCTGGCCGATCTCGAGCGCTGGTGCTTCCCTCCACCTCCGCTCGAGTTATTCTGAGTCTCCCTTCCAGGTGTAATTCCGAGTCTTCCTTTCATGCTGGCCGATCTCGAGCGCTGGTCGCCAGCCGTCCGATGGCTGAAGGTGAAGTGGGATATTTAACTCGAGAGTTAACTTTTTTTATCTCCAAGTGTCTAAGTGACTAAGTCTCAAGTCACTGTCTAAATGTTAGTGACTAACTCCATGTCTCTAACCGTCTCACTCACTAGTGTCTAACTGACTGGCCAACTCACTAACTCCAAGTGATTAACTGTGGGTGTTCTTTACTAACTCCAAGCGTCTGACTAACTGACCAACTGTTTAACTCCAAGTGTTCTCTTCACCGCCGCGTCCGGCCTTTTAAGGACCTCGGGGCGTGTCCGTGATCGGTGCTCTTCTTTCCTCGAAACAGGTGCATTTTATGGCTGGTTAATTACGGCCGTCGTAGATACGTATTTTCCCAGTCATTTATTATTATTGGAAAGGTAAGTTGTCGACAATATACAATTAGGGTTAGATGCATTTCTTGGGGTTGGACCGTCATAAAATATCCCTTAATCCTCCAAGAAAGCAAACGCATTCACCTAATCCTAATTGGTTATACGGCCTTGTTACCCATGCTTATAATCCCTTAAGGAATGCACCGCGTTCGGATTAACGTTAAGTGCTTTTTTTTTCACCATAATATGGGGAAATTCGCGTCACCTTAATCGCCGGGCGCATCAACTTATATAGGAAATTTACACTAATGTAAAATAATGATCGTGCCGACTTTATCTTCCGGGTAGTATTCATCTAAATCATAAATAGAATTTTTAGTTTGTATCGAGTTTAATAAAAGTTATTATCTTAATATATTGATGATTCTAAATGTGACAAAGAATGGCCCAAAAGTAGTAGTGCACCGTTAGCTTTGATTTCTTATTCAACATTAAAAACAAATCATTTTCTATATAAATGGGTGCTAGATCCAAACTTAATAACATATTATTTTAATTTTTCCCTACTCCAGCAACAAAATACTCAGAACACACAAACTCTTCGCAGTTTCGTAGTACATTTTATTTTGGTTCAGGGTCATTCCATGTGAATTGGTAAATACTGGAGCATTTCACCTTTTTTTGCAATCATCCTAACTCGTTGGTCGTTCAAAATTGACTATTATTTTATTTTTATTATTTTTGGATTTTGCGTGGCAGCCATATTTGTTTTACGTGGCTTGGCATATGTTGCACTGTAAAGGGTAATGAAAGGGCAAAGGCATATGTGCAATGAAATATCTCAGCTCCTATTCAACGGACTATCTAACATACCAGCACGATATAAAAGGGTCGTACAGGAAGTAAATGAATATTTTGAGAAAGCCTCGAAGAAACTCATTTCCGCGAAGGAATCGCGAAACTGGAGAACAGTCGGGACGAGTGCGTTGGACTTCAAGGGGACTATGTCGAAAAATAAAGTACGTTACAAAACTCTAATTGTTTTCTTTAATACCAAACCGAGTTACTTATAAAACCACCCTCGTACCTTCCTGACATTAAATAACTATATTTGTGAGGAGTGAGGAGTAAGAAGATGGTCAAGCATGAAGTTGGTCTGAAAAAGTGATTTGACAACTGCTTGCCTATCCCTAAAATTCTGCCATATCTTATATATGTTCCACTAACTGATGCAGTCATAAGATAAGAAGGGGTACAGATATAGAAAGCTTCTTTATTGTCCCTCCGGAAAGGAAATATAATCGTGTGCGTATGTGAAAAGCAATGGTACCTTGGAGTTACTGAGAAAGTAGCCCTCGAAAATAATTATTTCAAAGTTCAATTTTAAGAGCAAGTTGGACCGCGAACCTCTTTCAAACTTTCATCACGTGACAAGACCTAGGTACCTGTGAAAAATATTCTGAAGAAGCTCACACTGATGGAATTTACAATTGTGACTGGTCATTCTAGTTATAATTCAGGACCTACCTTTTTGAAGTTGCTAGCTCAGGTGGATAGAACAGTTCTCTTTCGTCCCAAGTTTACTCGGAGTCCGACTCGATATATGCTTTTGTGGTCAGGGTATCGAAATAAAAGGTTTATGTACATTTAGTACAGAATGACATGTATTCAATTTAGGTATCGTAAACAGAACACGGATAGTACAGCATTGAGATGTTTATAATTGTGATGATGTTTAAAATAATATTAAAAAATTACATATGAACACATACAATATACAATATAAGGAATAGGTATTTCTGAGTGTGCGGTATTGTGGCCGTTAGTTACATCACACTTGATAAAACTATAATATAAATAAATAAACAGAATTTACGTGTTGTTTTTGGTTAAATGGAGAGTAATATTTATTTTATCTTATTTTTAATTGAGGACTGGTTCATACAAAGTTGTGCTACGTGTTATACCAGAAAATGGACACCGGGGAGGCACCGAACTAATCCGACCGGGTCTAATTATTATACTAGAATAAGGATTACTTATTATTAACTAGAGATGGTCGAATATGGTCTTATTATGTAGGCAAGATTGATCAGAACTTGGATGTATGTAAGTAGCAGTGCTCCGGTTTACAAATAATTATTAATAATCTTTTTCTTATTGAAATTGAAAGTGACAAAGAGTTAAAGACAATACCAGAATCTAAGGTGGAAATAAAATGTATCACTGGGACAAATAAAGTTCGTTGAAGTAAATCGAAAGTTATTATAATTTCTAAGGCGGTCGAAGATAATTTCTCACTGTCAATGGGTTTTCTAAAATTTACATACGCAGAAAACTGGAGGAATCACTGTCCGCGAGAGTTGAAAGAACCAGATTAAAAGAGTTCGACGAGGTGGAAGTTTACGGTAAACGCTGAACACTGGGGCACACGAAAACCTTTGTTTTAGACGTGGAACATGGTGACGGCGTATCTAATGACACGCGGAGCCTGCGGTCGTCAGGTGGGCAGAAGCGATCTTCCTGGATCTACGAAGCTGGTGGAAAGCGTCTGGGATGACTTCTTGGTGGGTGCGAAGTGATCAAGAGCAATTAGGCGATGTGGAAGATAATCAAAAAATGTCGATAATCTAAGCGGCGGTCTTCATAAAGAAACGTCACATCTCCATAAAACACTGGTAGTCTACCGATGGATATTAAATAATTGATGGTACATTACGGCAAAAATTCGTATAAAACTTTTGTATATTGCATACACGATTTGTGAAGGTGACTAGCTCGGACTTCAGATAAGAAATATTCTTGTAATAGATTGTTTTAACGTGACTGATACATTTTAAAAAAAGCACTGAAAAACATCGTGAACCGATAATCTTATGGACTCGCCTCCAGGTATAGATCTAGTCGATGTCGGATTTATTTGTTGCGGAGACGAACGTGGGGGTCGTTTATATGCCCTTTCGTAGGAACGGTTATGACAAATTATTGGGAAAGGGAAAGGCTGGAATTAAGAAATGCACCCTTAATACATACGGAATATGCTGGACTTTCATGGGGGAGGGACTCGTGACACTATGTTTCGGTTTCGTTGGAACGGCACGTGTGCACTCGGATATTCTATTTTTAGACGCTACATCCGGTGTACGCGTGATTTTACCGGTACTGGCTGATGAAATTTGCACCTAATATTAATATTTGGGCGGAGTCAATTTGAAAGCTATTCAAAATGATTATTATTTTCTTTAATTTCTTTATTATTTATATCGTAATAGTGGCATGTTGTACAAGGAATAAATGTTTCTTTTATGAAGGTTTAGTAATTTATATTTAATGAATTTAAAAGACGAGTATATTGACTGTGGTGAAATTATATACACGATAATTACTTCTTCAATATTTGCAACCAAATTTATTGATTATTCTACATGTTTCAGCATTTATGGTATCTTCTTCAGGAAACGATATATGTATACTGAAATTTAAAAAATACAGTATAGATAAAAACAATAAATAAAGTGGTGAATAAGTGAGAACTAATATGAAAACTAATTTAAAAGGTGACTATTTGCAAAGAGGATTTGGTTATTTATAATATTTAGCTAGTTATTAACACTTTTTATTATTTCTAAAATTTCGAATGTATCTAACTGTAAACCCCTAGTATTTGTATGTAAAATTACTAAACCCTTGTTAATATCAAAGGAATGGTTTGTTTCCAAAAGGTGATTTTGAATATTTTTTTATAATTGAATGTGAAGTAAGAATATTTAAAAACACAATTTTTCTCCACTGCTTCCCACTATCTATAATAGGTGGGTAAACATACGATCTGATAAACTTATTCTTGTACTTTTTGTTCAATAAATTGTCTATCAATTTAATATTATAACCATTTTTAATTGCAATTTGTTAAATAATATTTAATTGTATGTTGGAGTTATTTAATGATAAAGGAACATTAACTAATCTACTAAGCATGGAATGAAAAGCTGATAATTTTTGAAAAAACGGACGATTAGAAGTGTTATGTATTACTATGTCAGTGTAAGTATCATTACGAAAAATGATCAATTCTAGTTTATTTTTAATTATAGAAATGTTTAAATCCAAAAAGTTTATACTGGAATTTTTACCTATTTCTATGGAAAATTTAATCTAATTAAATTGTCTAGGTTGTCTTTCAGTTCCAGTCCAAATACATAAAACATCATCTATATATCTTTTCCAAAAGAGAATATATTTTAATACTAAAACCCTAAATTATTTAAAAATGTATCAGCAACTAAAGAACTAATATTAGAACCCATCGCTAATATATCGTTTTGTTTAAAAATAGTGCTATCAAATTGAAAATAATTTTGTTTCAAAGTAATATTTTGTAATATTGTTTTAATATTTAAATCTTTAGACAAATTTTTCGGTAAATTATAAGAATTTAGTAATTCTTTAATAATGGTTGTACTTTTCTCAAGCGAAACACTAGGAAATAAGTTAACGACATCAAATAATACTAATAAAGAATTATTAGAGATATCCAAAACTTTTAAATGGTCTACTAATTCAAAAGAATTCTTAATAGTATGTGTAGGTATAAATATATTAGTATCCAAAATAATTATGTTAATTGTATACGCTAATTTAAAGCTGGGAGCATCACAATTAGAAACTACAGGTCTAACAGGTTGATCAGTTTTGTGAAATTTCAATAAGCTATTTATTTATTTATTAATTTCAGTACGATCTGCAAATACGAGCATTTTCCGCGCGATTTCATTATCAAGATTCAAGAAAATGTTCTGAAGCGCCTCCTCGTAACTTTCAACAGAGGGTTCGAGACTTTTTTATATAATTTATAAATTATTATTTATTTATTTAGTAAAATGTGAATTTCGGTGGGTACAATGTATTCATATTTAATCTTCAAATTGTGAACTAGGACTTTCTTCCGCTCCTCGGTAGCTGGAAACTAAATGGACGACCTAGCCGAAATCCTAATGAACTAACTCGAGGGTTATATGACCCGGAATGTCTACAGAATTACGACATATATCTGTTAATTGAAACAAATATTGAACCTAGATCAAGGTGGTTAATACTAAGTTCGTCATTTGTTTCAATTAGTAACCATGCCTAACCACTAAGTTAATGCTATTCAAAATATGAAATACGTCATCCAAGTGAGAAAAGTTAGCGAGACATTTGATGTTTCTATTTTAATTGTTTATTCAGTTAGACATTAGAACTCATACTGCAGAACTCGTATTATTACCCTACTAATATATTTGCATTTTAATTGTTTATTCAGTTAGACATTAGAACTCATACTGCAGAACTCGTATTATTACCCTACTAATATATTTGCATTTTAATTGTTTATTCAGTTAGACATTAGAACTCATACTGCAGAACTCGTATTATTACCCTACTAATATATTTGCATTTTAATTGTTTATTCAGTTAGACATTAGAACTCATACTGCAGAACTCGTATTATTACCCTACTAATATATTTGCATTTTAATTGTTTATTCAGTTAGACATTAGAACTCATACTGCAGAACTCGTATTATTACCCTACTAATATATTTGCATTTTAATTGTTTATTCAGTTAGACATTAGAACTCATACTGCAGAACTCGTATTATTACCCTACTAATATATTTGCATTTTAATTGTTTATTCAGTTAGACATTAGAACTCATACTGCAGAACTCGTATTATTACCCTACTAATATATTTGCATTTTAATTGTTTATTCAGTTAGACATTAGAACTCATACTGCAGAACTCGTATTATTACCCTACTAATATATTTGCATTTTAATTGTTTATTCAGTTAGACATTAGAACTCATACTGCAGAACTCGTATTATTACCCTACTAATATATTTGCATTTTAATTGTTTATTCAGTTAGACATTAGAACTCATACTGCAGAACTCGTATTATTACCCTACTAATATATTTGCATTTTAATTGTTTATTCAGTTAGACATTAGAACTCATACTGCAGAACTCGTATTATTACCCTACTAATATATTTGCATTTTAATTGTTTATTCAGTTAGACATTAGAACTCATACTGCAGAACTTATATCCATTACCCTATTAATATGTTTGCATTTTAATTGTTTAATTGTTTATTCAGTTAGACATTAGAACTCATACTGCAGAACTCATATTATTACCCTACTAATATATTTGCATTTTAATTGTTTATTCAGTTAGACATTAGAACTCATACTGCAGAACTTATATCCATTACCCTATTAATATGTTTGCATTTTAATTGTTTAATTGTTTATTCAGTTAGACATTAGAACTCATACTGCAGAACTCATATTATTACCCTACTAATATATTTGCATTTTAATTGTTTATTCAGTTAGACATTAGAACTCATACTGCAGAACTTATATCCATTACCCTATTAATATGTTTGCATTTTAATTGTTTAATTGTTTATTCAGTTAGACATTAGAACTCATACTGCTGAACTTATATCCATTACCCTACTAATATGTTTGCATTTTAATCGTTTATTCAGTTAAACATTCGATAACAACAAAACAGATAATTTAAGTATCGCTGAGAGAATAGTCAGTTTCTGAAGTGCCTACTATTATTTCACCTTTGTAATGTCTAAAATTAAAATTTTGTCATCCGTGTACGTTGATTCAATCTAAAATGTAGAACTTGGTGTCTGTAAGTTTGAATATTTTTCACCCGTTAATCACGAATATACAAAAAGCTACGAAAAATTAGTTACCGATCATCATTTTAACCGAACACAATTCATTCAGGTAACGGTTTAACCTATTAACTAACTATGACTAGTCTACGGGACGAAAACTGTGCGTAAAACCCCTCGCATGAAAATGTTCCGCAGTATTCTCGGCTTATGTAGTTACAGTTAAAATCCGTTATTATTAATGCACGTGAATATTGGCGATAATTCATTTTATTTCATCGTTATGTACTTATCTTTATAGTGTTTTAATAAGAATAAAATATTGTTCTCAATTCTGCTGTATAATATAATAAAACAAAATACATTTCACACGAAGTAAGACTCTCAACCGTTTGCCTGAAACAGATGAAGGACCGACGTGATTAAGTTAACATTATCAGTTCCCAAATTTTGGTCAATGAATTTGAAAATATTTTTAAGTTAAGCGGGATTGACATTATTTAATCGAAAAACAGTATCGTACTTATTCACTTTGTGATGAATGTTGGAATATGTAAATATGTTGGAATAATTTAAAAAAGCAACGTAAATCTTTTTAACATTTTAGGAACTGACCGTTGTAGTTTAAATATATATGATCGACTCGCGATCGTGTCTGAAGGATTTGTTGCTGCGAGACTGAAGCTCCTGACATTTTAAAGTCTCACGCGGGTCGTTTGTTTGTCGCAGTGTAGGGCGTCTGTTCTTGTAACTAGAGCGAGGTATTTAATTGAAAGAGCACTTACAAATTTTCGTTTATTGATGTGTTGAATTATACAGTTAAATACGCGTCGAACTCTGGAATGGCTCGGTGGAGATACTGTTGAATGGAGATGTCGATGTTCATCCGCCTCTGGTGCATATTGTCTTATTGTGTCCTCTGATTAGTCGCTTTGGTTTGGGCCCTCTATGGTTGATAGGTGAGTCCTTACACGGCCATGTCTGCAAGCGCGTGCACGGTCACCACAATATGTCTTGTACAATTCAATTCAAATTTCAGAGATACTCATAATAACCTACTACAAGCTGTCACAAATTGTCAATTCATATTGTCATCATCGTCCGCGCGATGAATAAACTTTCAGTGATTCGTCTTGCGAATTAGCGGAGAACCGTCCCTGAAGTCCCCGAACTGAGGTTCCGGATTTCATTTTCAGAGGGTTATGTTAATGGTCTGACAAGTTCTGTTGGCTGGAGAGCGTATGAATTACCTTCGGAGGCAATATGGGGGTGCTGGTAGAACTTGCTAGTCAGATAAGTAGTGAACATTCAATATGAACATATTATTCAAAAGATATCTAAATAGGTGATGAAGTTGTATATACTATTTTTAAAAAACAGTTATTTTATTTGTATGGTCACATTATTAATATAAAAATGTTTTCTTCGTCTTCATAAGGGATATTCTCTTTTCGCTCCGATATTGATTATTATTCTGTACCAGGTGTTTCGCTTGTCGAACTCCCGTAACTGCTCTACTGCAGCGACCGGCTCACGAAGGTTTTTCTCGGCCGTCCTCTTTTTCTTTCTATCTTTAACAATAAATATATGTTTCTCATTCCCCTCCAGTACCATGTTTCGAAGGCTTCCAGTCTCTGCTTATTTTTATTAGATTTCTGCATTCATATTCATATAATGCCATCTGCGCTCCATATTTTCTCTTTAAAATTTCTATTAATTGTTATATTTATTTATACGACAAAGGTGGGTGAATACTTTTTATTATCTGTCTATTATTTTTCTAATTTGTTTTTTTAAAATTCATCGTAACCAGTGTTTTAGTTTTACTCTGATCGATGTTCTCGTTAAAGCGAAAGAATGTTGCGTTCATTCTATTTAGCATTTCTTTTAAAAATAAAGATTGACAGCTTGTTATTATATTATCATTGAATGAATCTGTACGGTTAAAATGGTACATTTATTTAAAAATAATATGCGACATAAAATTCTATCATTTAAAATACCTTTAAAAGGTTAATAATGCAGAAAATATTAGTTATTTACTATTAAGTATGTTATTTACACACAAACTTGTAAAGTATTTATATAAATTCAATCTAAAGATAACTCGGAAGAGTCTTTATCAGTTTAAATAAAATGATCCATCTACGGCAGGTTGAAATTTCTATTAAAAATAGGTTTAATTATTTTTTGGGAATCGAATAGATCCGGGTGGAGCCGGATCGGTCCGCCGCCACCGCTCGACGGCCAGTTAACTTTCAATGTATTTTTGTTTCAGGTAAGATCTCAGCAATTCCATCCTGAAAATAGCTTCGCTCTTTTAAATGGGTAAGAAATATTTTTATTCCGCTGATTTTAAACACATGTGCGGCAGGTGCTTTTGGAAATGAAACGGATAAAGGAAACAGCTGAAAGAAAATAATCTGTATAAAAGCAAATTGTTTTCGTGTGCTGGCGTAGTCGCGCGTGACCTGAAACGCCTTATCTAAAATTCGCAGTAAACCAATTCTAAACACGGTCTACGGGAAAAGGTTTTATTAACAAAGAACTGGGAAAAACTAACCCTGAACTGGCTAATACGTCTCGGACTCAGCACAAAGGGCGGACGACGTCGCCGGTTGACAATCTATCCGACGTTTGGAAAGTCTCCTTCGAGCCCCGTTCTTATTCAATAGTTGTGCTCTTTATTTTATCCAGAAATTAAAATTAACTTCTAATATATTTTACCCAAAATTTATATTCGCATACTATTTCACGTTGAAATGAATAAATATATTACTAAAATTATAGTCCACGGGAGAACTTCCATCAATTGAACAAATTAGGTTTGGCGCGATGCTATTTTTGCCATTATTTTTATGCATTTTCTTATCACTTATCACTTAATCCAACCGGATAGTTATTACCCATACTTTCATATATTTTCCATTAAAATATAATAAAAAATAGCTTTGTCTCTATGAGATATCTGATATTTGTTTAATAATAGTGCCTTTGTAGGTAAAAATTCATTAATTGTGTGTTCTTGCCATATTCAAATATTGCTAATGAAATACTATTAGTATGCTAGACTATTAGCCACTACCTACCTCGCTAGGTGCACATAGTACCTATTAGCCATTAATGGATTCTTATAACTATTTATTATTGTTTTTTAAATCCTGAGTAAATTACTAATAGAGTGATTTCTTCATTTAAAACATTTATTCAAAATAGGTTTCACTTTTCGACTGGTCCGTGGAAGTAAACATGTGTCCAGAAAAATATATACTGAGCCCCGCGATTCTGTTTTTGGAAGGTTTGGCATTCGGACAAATTGAAAACGTCCTTTCCAGCACGCAACTGGTTAATCATTAATGCTAATTTTATAAACATTAAGAAAGGAAAAACCAACAAACTACTTCACAGTATGGTGGAATGAGTGAATCATTAAGGGGCCACTTTCAATAATTATTCTAATTTTCACATTTTGTACGAAAATACGTGTTTTTATTATTCATTTATATCAGAACTAATACACTCAATTTTACTTTTTTTAAACTATTACTTAGATAGTACCTTTACACTAATTTAAAACTAATAAACTGAATGTTATTTGCCATAATTAAGACAATATAAGCATTATAAGAAAGACCGTGACCATTTTGCGTGCCACAAAATTGCCTTAATATGGAAAATTCTTGCATATTCGAAATATAAAGGTGTCTAAACAAAAATTTTAATTTTAAATAAAACATTTTTTTTTTTGAGATAATACCGAAATTTTGACTTAATCATCAAGTAAACGTGTGGGAATTACGTATGGAACAACGCTTCTGATAAATGCCTTCCTCGGTTTCGCTGCCATATTTGCGTTCTTTTGACCAAATCACCATCTCTTTCAAAACTTGGGTGGTCGTGGGATTTTCGACATAAACTCGACTTCAAAAAATCCTGTCGCTCAAACGGGAATTAACATGATGACGAACTCTCTTCATTGTGAATGGTCCGCAGGTTGGAGTAGTTGAGTCAGTTGGATTTTGTAGGCAGGAAGACGAAAATATTTCGTTATAATACGCTGCATAGTGACTTCTTGAAATGTTTAGTTCTGGAACACGATCCCGAATGGATATTCTCGAACTCTCGGCCACATTCTGGCGAACTGCCGTGATATTTTCTCCTAAACTACCTGGACGAATACGCGTCAATGGTCTGACATCAGTAATCGAGTATTTTTCGATAATTCTCTTTACAGTTGATGCATTTGAAACATTTTGATTACTAAAAATTGGACGTAATTTGCGAATCACGGCAGTCAAACAATTTTAACAATAAGAACACGTGTTGTGCCGAATGGTGACCCATTTTGACTGTTAAAGCGCAACAGCTAAAATAGTGCTAAATTTATTTTTTTCTTGTTCAGATACCCTTTATTTTCTTATAACCTTGAAGGAAAGTTTACGGAGACGAAATGTTAAAAATTAATAGTATTATAAACCATTCAATTTGCAAGACGAATTATCAATTTTTGACCTTTTTAAAATACTTTGTTTTAGTGAAAACATACGTTTTTAAATAATATATTTTATTTACTAACACGCTTTGAGACTTCAGTTACTCTTTAAAATTACGTTTATATCAAAAACACATTTCTCTTATTGCATAATATTTATATCGATTCCATTAATTGGTAAAGTTTTTTCACTTCATTCTACCGGTCTCGAGACATGATAGACGTTGAATTCGTACTCTCGTAGATTTCGTTAAAAATGCCGAAAATATATGTTTTCACGAATATTTTATCCACAATTGGAATTAATACTGAACTTATTCACGACATTAGTAGCAAACTTCATAAATTAGATGCTTCCTACTGATTTTACTGTTATCTTTTAAATACTAGCGGTTGTTCCATAAATACTGTGCAAGGATGAAGCAAATAGCTCGCAAAACGGAAAATTAATCAAAACCAGAAAACATATCTGACAATAATTTTAAAAAAGAACATGTAGGTACTTTGTTTAATTTCAAAACCTATTCACATATATGAATTTGGTCCTTCGAAAAATTATTCAAATGACAACACACTTTTTTATTTCATTCCATAATATCAATATGAAAAAACGTGGAAAAGATTAGATACGAGTTATTTTTAACACTCGTATCGAATGCGAAAAAATCAACAATTTTATTGTTATCTATTTATATTTAAACCTTCCTCTTTCGCACGATTTACGTAACAAATAACGTCAATAATTATTTTTCTCATACTTATAATAATTTAACTATTAGCCTCAGTGTTGTATCGGACGCCATCCGATACGGAGGTAACACTGCTAGTTCAGTGTTTATTGTGTATACCTACGTCAACGTCGCGTAACTGCGGCATTACAGTGTTTTGCATGAACGAAATATTTAACACCTTACAGACCGACATAGAAAAAATCACAAGCGTATCAAAAACAGAAACCAAAGGACAGCAAGAAAGGACATACAAGCTATTGAGAAATGTGTCCGACTTTGGAAGAAGTTTTAAATAAAAGAGAAATATATTAACAACAACCAATAATAGAACTACAGGAAAAAATAATATCAAAAAAGAAGAAAAATCGTACCTTCAAGATCAAATAAAAAATCTGCAAATAACCCTTATCAACAAAAACATGGATTATATAAATAATATTGTAAAAATTCAGAGTGAAAGGGAAAACAAAAACAACTTATGCGAATATAACAATAGAAAGAACTACAACACCACAAATTCCTGAACCACAATTTTCAATGATGATAATATCCAATAAAAAGAATATTACAAGCGAAAAGCTACAAAAAATTGTACAATAGAATATTAAAATAAGCAAACCGGGAGTTGGTGTAAATGGGATAAAAAAAAACAAAACAACAAAATAAAATTATAATAACTCGCCACAAAAAAGCATAATACTCACAGAAGAAATAAATAAAATAAAAAGTGACTTTGAAATATCCGCAGAAGAATTTCAATAAAAAACCATGCGTTGTTTTTAAAGGTTTACACACTAACTACCAAAAAGAAGACTTTCTAAATGATATTCTACTTCAAAACGATGACATTAACCAATTATTTACCACAAATAAAGATAAAACTTATTAGAAATCAAAAAAATAACTAAAAATCAAAGAAATACACATGTATGCAACTACATAGTAGAAGTAACTGAAGAACTGAGGAAGTTATTATTACTGAAAGGAAGAATAAAAGTGGGTTTTACTTAGAACTCACGTCGAAAACTGCAACCCACTCGTGTAATGTTACAATTGCCTAACTTTCGGCCATATATCTATAGGCTGTACAAAAAAACGGATGCACCTAAATGTGTACAGTGTTCAGAGGAACATACCCACACAAAATGTTTGAAAATAAATTTAAAACCAAACTGTTTCAACTGTATAAAACATAACGTGAAAAATAACACAACAATATGCACACCCAATCAGCTAATGACCAAAACAACCCAATTCTAAAAAAAATGAGAACCACAGCACAACGAATGATTATATATATAACTACAATGAAAGACACACCGTTTTAAGAAATACAAAACTATTGCTCCATAAAATAAATTATATGTAATGATGTTGATGCGTGCTACAATATATTCACACATAAAAATGCTTCATCCATCCTACAAATGAATATAAAAGCATAAATACAATAAACAATTTATAGTATTAACAGAAACACATACATTTGATAGAGACATTCCGTACACTATTTCCGGCTACAATAACATTGCAACGACACGTAAAATAAACAAAAACAGTGGAACAATATGTTATCGCGTACGCTACGAAATAACTGATACCTCAGAAATCTTTTCATTTTTTCATTTTTTATTTTATTTTATTGAAGGAGAAGGAAGGAAATGTAAACATATTGTAATAAACATAATAACTATTTAACATGCGATACTAGTAATGAAAATCCACAAAAATATTTGGATAGATAAGTATGTTTAGATGCAGAAAATAAATGAAAAGAAGAAAATAAAAGAAGGAGAAGGGTGGGGAGGTTGCAACTATTGTTGCGGTAAAGAGAGAGCAGTGTTTTCATAAAATACGAACTGTTTGAAATTAGAAATGAAAACACAAAAAATAACCTATAATATGATTGCTACATATGGAATATATAATTCGAATATAGGACTTAAAAAATATTCTACTGAATATAAGTAACAAATCAAACATAATAGTGGGTTATATACTCGTAAACATAAACATTGCTTCGACCCATATTAGCATAGATAAAGACGAATATATGTACCTAATGACTGAATATAATTATAAAGCATGCATAAATAACTATACTCGACGCATGGAAGGTCAACGTCCATCTTGCATTTACCATATGTGGACCAACATAAACACCGTATGTATACTAATATATATCGTCACCCTAAATAGTCATAGAAAAAATAAACATTAAAACGACGTATAATATTATTAACACAGAAAAATTGAACATCTAGAGACACGTGAAACGAACCGCCAGAAGCAAACTATGCTGAATTAAGTGCAACAAATTTGGAAACGCGCGCGTGATTTGCGGATTTGCCAGTCGCAATGAGTCACTGGTCGGGAACGCACGGCGCGCTCGCGGTTGAGTAATATTTAAAATGCGGTGATTCATTGGTTCGCGCACGTCGTGCTTTTTTTACTCACTTTAATATTCGACGAGTAAGAGATGGGACCCGAGCACGCAACTTATATGGTGTTGTGTTCAAAAGTTCAGACAAGAAGGGACAATGGTTAACCAAACTCCTCCAGGACCATCAATGTCAGCAACGACGCCAGAACATGTGCCTCAGAGGATGGTTTAGAACTGGTTTTGGAACACCACGAACACTTGAAAACATTTTGTTTACTGACGAAGCACATTTTTATATCAATGACTATGTTAATAAATAAAACATGAGATACTAGTACCCCGTCAACTCAAAGGAACGCCATCAAAATTGTCTAAAAACGACAGTGTGGTGTGCAATTTCTTCCCGTTTTTTTAACCAGCAAGAAACAGTCACTGCTGGCGTGTATTGCCGAATGATCGACGAGTCTTTGGTACCGCAATTGCAGCTGTTTCCCGGGTTCAACAACAGAATACAGCTAGAGTTTCAATGAAGAAAATGATGGGAATTTTTCCCAATGAATTATCAGCAAGTACGGAGAAATACCCTGGCCACCTCGGTCGCCGGACCTTACACTGTGCGACATTTTTTGTGGGAATACCTTACGTCGAGAGTTTGCAGCAACAATTCTCGAACAATTCAGACACTACAAGAAAATATACACGATGAAGTTGCTGCCATTGAACCAACGCTTTGTTCTCGCGTATTCGCAAATTTAAGAGTCTGATTGCAAAAGTGTCTTGAGAAAAATGGACGTTATTTAGACAATATTATTTATAAAACGTAAAATCCGTGTCGTTAAACTCCATTTTGTATAAATAAAATATGAGAATAACATTGCAGTTTTTTTTTTTAATTTAATATTAAACCTGAAAATTTTCTACTGTACATCCTTTAGATGACAGTGACAAATGTATTGGTTTATTTATAGACCTAAGAAAACCCTTTAATAGCATATCACACAAGAAACTACATAATAAATTTTAAAATATTGGTTTTGGTGGACATGTTGTATCATGGTTAATAAGTTATTTAACATACCGAAAACAAAAAGTAAAAATAAATTGACACAGTAGCACATCTGAAACTACTGATTTTGGCATACCACAAGGTTTAAACCATTACTGACGCTACATACTGACGCTAATATATCTGCAAATGAAGATGTTAATACCATTAGAAAGTGGACGGATGAAAACCTACTATCATTTAATGCTGATAAAGCATACTTTCTACGATTTTCTATTCAACAGCAAAATAACACTGAAATTAATATTAAAATTCAGCTTTGGTAGCTTGTACTCAAAATGACTCTTGTGACCTTTGTTTATCAATTGAAGAAAAATAGTGTATTAAGTATCTAGGAATCACAATAGATAACAAACTCAAATGGATAAAAACATTAAGGAAAACTGGCTACATACTTTTAAAAAGCGAATTCCGATCTACAAGATTTAGAGACCAAATTAATATTCCAAAACTAAAATAAACCGCAACTCAAAATCACTATATTTATCAAGGCATACATTTTTTTAACAGTCTCCCCATCTCAATTAGAAAAATTACTGACTACTATAAATTTGTACCTGAAGTCAAAAAATGGGTACATGGACTAACTGACACATGAATTATACACTCTTGTATGTACTCCTTCTCTATACACGAGTCTTACTCTGATAGAGAAGAAATAAATGTTAAAAGAAATATATATAAATATATCATACTAATTATTTAAAAAATGTATTATATCTTCTATAATAATATTAAAATAAACAATTATTTTAAAATCCTCGTCTCAAAAGCGTATGTAATTCGTGTAGAATTTTTCGAATTTCAAACTGGAAAAATGAAAGCACGGCCTTAACATAAATATTAAATTTTTTATATATATCCTACACTTTTCGAGAATATCGAACAATTTAATTTCTTTACACGTGAATTAATTATAATCATTAAAAATGACGTTCGTCAATAAAATATATTCAATATCAAAAATGTCAAATTAATTTATGTTGTGGCATTCTCGCGAGACAACCGGCCCACGGTGCGTGACCCACCAACCCGTAGCTGATGTTTATTTTTAACTTTTGTTGGTTGTTGGAGCGACAACCTTCTTAGATCTTTCAAATATTTAATTTCCATTAATTAATACGGCGTATTCCATTATTTTGTCTTTTTCCACAAATTAATACGTCACTGATGAAAATTCTCGACTGCGGCAACAATACACAGCTAAATAAATAATTCCAAACAATATTTGTTTGAAACAAAATGTTTTTTTCCGAGTATATAATACTATTACCTTTCCCTATCTTCTTGTATGACTTTCTGGACGTCTAGCACGTCTTGGATGTAGTGTCATTTGCCAGTAATCCATAATGACATTACGTTTACCCATCTATTTTTATGACTTTCTGTACATCTTGGATGTAGTGTCATTTGCCAGTAATCCATAATGACATTACGTTTACCCATCTATTTTTATGACTTTCTGTACATCTTGGATGTAGTGTCATTTTCCAGTAATCCATAATGACATTACGTTTACCCATCTATTTTATGACTTTCTGTACATCTTGGATGTAGTATCATTTGCCGGTAAAAAAAATATTCCCCAAAGTAGCGAAATAATCGAACGTGTTTTTAATATATATAGGTTAAGATTATTTACCCTTTTTACTTAAATACTTTCTCTTTTGTATATTAAATATAGTATATGCGAATATATTATTAAATATAAAATATGAAATATATTCTAACATTACGGTCTGAAACTGGTTATATCAAAATTTTTTGGTTATATCAAAACCAATATACAGGCGGACCTCGACTTTCGTACATGATTGGTTCCTCAGAAATGTACTAAAATCGAAATGTGCGAAAGGAGAGGGAAAAAACACGTAGTAAAAAGTATATGAAAGAGAATTTATTCTTTAATAAATTTATCAAGAGTTAATTGTATCATATTTTTCTTAATTTTTTCCTAGTGTAATTAATCGGAAAGGAGACTTAAATACCGTAAATAACAGTTGGTTAATATATATTTGGATTATTTGACTCACAACTTAAGTGCTAATTGCTACTAATCACTATAATGTGGAATAATTTTAATTATATAGAGATTTTATTTAGGTGTGATTAGAGAAAGCTCTATAAAAAACCTCGTTTAGTTGCCACTAGATTTAAAATAAATAAACGTTGCAATGGCGGCGCGGCGGCCACAATATCCGCAATAGATAGTGCGTTCCGTGTAAGTAGTTACTTAAGCATCAGATTCTCATCTCGATCTAGATATAGACCGAGATAGTTTATTGTATTTGATACATCAGACAGAAAATACTTTTCACTTTGTTGTTATCTAATAAAACTAATCTCTAACTTGTATTCCTGCGAAAGGGAACGTTTTTACTACATATGTATACATGTAATAAATGTATCGATGTTGCGGTTGTTCATAATAAATTAGTTTATAGTAACACTTATCGATTTTAAGCGGAGCGGCTGCACCCGCTGTGCTTTTTTAATGTCAGTCATGCTTATTTTCTGTGCGACTGTATACTGCGTCTTACCTCTGTCCTTACTGTACACTGTCTATTGTTTGTCCATTAATAATTATCTTTGAATATTTCATTCGGTAACTATATTCTTTTATAATTTAGTTTTTTCCTGTTGGACGATAATTAAGCAAATGCGGCGATTAGCCCTTAAATGTACACGCGTTGGTCATCGGCTATCTTTACAAATACCATCCACTTCTCATACAAAGTCTTTGTTTTTGGGGAAACAATATGACAGGCTAAATACAAACATTGTCGGTAATTAGTCCGTTTGTGTAGAGCCATACCAAAATACCAGAATTATTTTAGCCCCCGACGTGCATTATAGATTCAAAACATGCTCTGTTTGAGGAAGGTTTTCTCGTTGTTAGCATCATTATCTCAAAGTTTTATCTATTATCGAAAATACACCATTTTCTACAATGGTATGCAGTGTACGGGAAATAATGAAATAAATCATCATTTTTAATAACTTGAATTAATATTTTTATAAAGAAATGCAGGATCAACACGAAAGACTTTTTTACTCACTATATAAAAAGTATTAATTTATATTATATCGAGTATTTGATTAATACACAGACACATAGTGTAACAGAAAGAAACCACGGCTGCGTGTGAGACGACATTAGTGAAGCTCGCGATCAGAACGGAAGTGATATCCTCAGGGCGACTCCGTAGGGATACCCTTGCGTTAACTTTTTTTAACAAAACACCTATTCCTTATGGGAGTGAAAACTTTGTGAAAGTCTACCGCTCCTAGCGCTGATACTGAGTGCTTCGAGTTCCAGGAACTACAAATAAAATACCTTTTCACATACTTATTCAGCTTGTAACTGAGAACTTTGCTTTGAATTATTTAATCCCTCTATTTACTATCTTCTGAATAATACTTCAGAATTTTATCGTCTCAAAAAATAAACCTACTATCGTTAGTACTCAAATTCGTATTTGAGTTTAAAAACGCGTGGATATTTATCGTATTTGCTTAACACGAGTACAGGCTTGAAGAACTCCACCGCCAGGTGACAATCGATTGGCCATTCGGCGCATGTATACTTGTACAATGAAGCGTACTCTTCACGTTGAAGTGGGTGACAATCATTCAATTTCAAATGAACTCGCACTGCTATTTTAAAAGCTAAATTAATTGAGTGTACCGAAGAAGAAAGGAAAAAATTATTATATATCCGAAAATAAGCTGAATCAATAACTAAATTAAAATTTTGCACGTCTGAACTTTGTGTAAAAATACTCGATTGATGAACGCGTGTGGAGTGGATACTATAGACAGAATTTATTGATAAATGACCTTAAATAATTAAAATAAGGTTTCAACTTTAAAACTTCCAAAAATATATCGTAGAAAACATTTCATAAATGATACGCAGAGCGTAATATTTTAAGTGTAATTGAGACGCCACTTATCAAGCGCGTTAATGAGAATTTTTGATATTATTTTAATATTCATAATTAAAATACAAAAACGTACTTTTCACCTGCGCTGGTGAGTCAAACAGTCGGGAAGAAATATTGTAGCTGCGAATAAGCCGCGAGCAATTAGAAATTATAAAGTTTAGCTGATAGCATTTCATATATCAACAGAGTAGAAGCAAATCAGAATGCAACACTCAAATACTTAAGATACTCGATCTTAACAAAAAGGAGAGCAGATCCTGATAACATCTTTCTTTATTTTCAAATGTTCAAAAAGCCTATCTCTACCCTTATTTATTCTATTTATCCGATCAGTAAACGAAGGGTAAATACCAATTCTCTGGCAAGAGACATTTATATCCTCAATTTTTAATAATGGTCGAAAATTGCAGACCCATCTCTAAAGCTCTGTAAAAAATATTTATGATAAAGTAATACCAGTCCTTCGGCCAGTACTAAATTCGAATCAACGTGGGTTTATCTCTAATCACTACAACTTCCAATTTTGTATCCTTTGTAGAGTTTCTACAAGATCACACCCATTTATATGGTTTAATATGACGGTATGGTGCCTACCTCAATGCGTAATTTATGGCAGGAACTCTCTCAGCCGATAACACTGGATAACTCGCAGTTACATTTTCTCTCTGTGGTCAAAACGGATAAGAAAATAAGAAAAATGTAGTTCCAAGCGATCTAAAAGGGTAAATACTACCACATTGGGTCATTGATGCATTTGTGCCGTGTTAATTACTTATTTTGGGTCATTCTAATGTTTGTTTTAGGACTATGTCCTTTTGTTATTGGTGGATGGTGGCCGCTCGCCGGTGACACGATCCCTTCATGTTTAAATTCACTGGTGGAGTGCCCCGGGTTCATCGATTTTTATTTAAGTTGACTGTCATGGAGGATTATCCACCCAATTATTACACGGAGACGTGAGTATTTAAGGGCTGCGGCCATCTCGGGGTTTTGGAACCGAGACACGAAAACTTGTACCTATACTTCTAAAGGAGACTTCCACTGTTACTGCGCAAGTGATATCAATTATATTAAATTTATGCCATCCAGCAAGGCGTCGCTAGAGCTTAAATCGTCTGAAATGCGACCTACAAACTCATTGTATCAAAATTACTTGAAGATCTCCGACTTCTTAATAACCTTAATTTCTATCGTGCAAAATATGTAGTTTTCAAAAGCAACTTTTGTAGATCTTAAATTTTATGGCAGCCTTTTGTGACAATAATCGTTGATTCTGTTCTACGTCATTTTCAGTTTGATTTCTTTGAATGTCATCCAGTTAGTTTTCTTCCAAAATTATATTACTTTAAACCACTTTCTTTTTACTACGGCAGATGGTAATCGGTGGGTGTACTGGACATAGGTCACGTACGTCTCAATGGACTACAGAAAAGCCTTCGATAAAGTTGTACATTCTAAACGCCTCCTTATCGGAATTCACGGAGATCTATTAAGATGGTTTTTCTCCTACATATTCAATAGGAGCCGAGCAGTAGCGGTTAGCGGCTACAAATTCGACTGGGTACGCGTTACGTCAGGTGTACCTCGAGGGTCACTTCTAGGACCACTCCTCTTTAATATTTGTATCAAAGACATCTCTTAACTCTTTTATAATATACTCACATACTTTTATATTCGATCGTTGGTAAAAAAATATTTACTTCTCGAAAGTACATCCCGTAGTAAAATCATTTTACTCCCCAATATCCGAAAGTAAAAATGAGAATCGATAGTTAAATATAGCGAACTTTTCACAGCTATTCCAAAAGTCATTGAAAGTTGCAGTATACGACAATTAATCATTCAATATCTCGCTATTTTAGTGATGAGAGTTCGTCCGATGTTGATCATGTTTTTAATATATATTAGCATATAATACGAAAAAATTTCACCCCCAAAGTGACAGGTTTCAAATGCCGAGGTGAAAAAATCCATGAATAATACATCAAATAAAGCAGAATTCATGATTATTTATCGTACCTATATCTATGCCTATATCCATCTTTGCTTTGACAATAGTAAATTTGATATTTGAACAACCCGCAAACAATTCCAACTACGGGCGTTAGTAAAAGGTTATTACTGATCACACAACCGGCTCTAAATAATCAACTCTTTATTAAGAAATATGGAACTAAAGATCTTTAAATTATTTTGGATTCCTAACTACTCTTCGACATTCACGTTGGCCATATTACCTCCAGAGCAACTAAAATGTTAGGTTTTATTCTTTGGGTATGCAAACAATTTAATAACATTACAACCATGAAAATTCTGTACCTCTCGTATGTTCCAAGTATCATCGAATATGCCTCCCGAGTCTGGAATCCAGGATACAGCACATACATCAATAAAATCGAAAAAATACAGAATACTTTCTTGTAATATCTTAACTTTGGTAGTTATCGAACCTTAACCAGTACTGCTGAGTCATTCACCATTTTTAAAATTCCATCACTACAAATTCGAAGAGATACGGCTGATGTCATTATCCTACACCAGACCCATATCCATTCGAGTACCATCTAGGTCAACTAGAACTAATCCCACATTCAACCTTCCACATTGTAATTCCAATCCCAAACAAAACTCATTTTACTATTGAACCTCCCTTTATTTCAACTCACTTAAATGAATTAGACATTGTCAATACTTCATTACCTTCGTTTTATTATTATTACACATATTTTATTCCCTATCTCATTTTCCTCCCTCTTCACTTTCCTGTTTCACATGGAAAATATTCTTCTTTTTAAGTTTTATCTCTCCTCTTTTTTTGACTTTTTTATTTTTTACTTTTTCTCCCTTTTCTCTTATTCTTTATATTCCTGCAATATAAGAGAAAGTTCTCTCTATCCTTTATGTTTTTCAATGTAACATAAAATTCATTCTTCATTACTAAAGTCTTAATAAACTATTGTATCAATTTAATAAGTCTTATTAAAGTAATTGTCTTAAACCGTATCTAATCTACAGTTAATTCCGAGAAAATATGTGATCGGTTGAATGTTTGTCACACTTTTATTATGTTTTTTTATATCGATTAACTGTTAGTTTTAAAAATAAAATAAAATCGAGTATTGATCACTTTTTGAGAGAATTTAGCGAGAATGTTTTTAATCATTTTTAAAGAGAACCCTTCCATCTGTTTCTTTAATCAACAAATTTATTTGATGAACAGATCTTGCTGAAAACCTTTTATAAAATTACAATTTTCCACCCCGAATATTTTTTGAGTTGACAGTTTTCGATATTACCGGAGAAAATTGGGCACAGGAGGTAAAACTTATTTCGCCTCAGATGGCAAAATGCCCCTTTCTACCTCGGTCGTTACGACATTGTTCAGTGTTTGTTTAGGGCCGTCTGTGATCGCAGAGTCTGTGTATTCAGTATTCCCAGATGGAATTATTTCCAAAATAGACATAGAGCATCTGCTCATTTTACGCGGGCACACCATTGTTCCACATTCATCACGCCACGAGGTTCTCCGAACCGCCCTCGGATCGCGAAATGTTCTGTCAGCCAACTAATTTATTGAATCCGTCCTCCGTCTGACGATGACTTCAATGCGATTATAATTATTATTACTCCGTGGTAACATTATGGCAACCCTTTCGGTTATACTGTCCTTCGTTATAATGGTATACCTCACAATGGTGGTGGGATATTCTAGAACGTTTCAGTGAGCGATATCTCTGTTAAAAATGATTATCTGCAAACGTGTCATATTATCGACAGTTTGTTAAATATGGTCATAGACAAAAAAAGAAGAATTTTAAGCGTAAAACTAAATTCAGTTCTGCTGCTGGAGACATCTATTGCATATTCGATATGCACTATTCGATACCATTGACTGAAAGTTAGGAGCGGCCGGAGATATGTTTGTTATACAGGTGGCCCAAGAAAAGTGAGAACATCTCGTAACACATGACTTATTTAAAAAAATAATATAATTAATTATAATTCTTAACGTAATTTTTTTGCGCAATATTTAGGTAATCAGAAATTATCAAAACACCCCATATTACATAATCTGGGCTGTTCGCCAATCTTTTTGATTTTTTTTGATCAGAATACGGTCATCTGCAGTGATTTTTGTCATTCTGGGCAATAATTTGAAAAAACCAAATATAAACAATGGGAAAATGAATAATCCAAGATGGCGACCGGAAATCACCGATATAAAACATAATATAGGTAAATAGCTAAGTAAGTAAATTAGTAAACTATTGTTGATATAGCTAAACTAATTTTGATCTAATTATATCACATTTCATGGAGTGTTCTCACTTTTTTTGGGCCACTCTGTATAAAGGGTGTCCAGCGGAAAAATTTCAAGATTAAATTGTAATTGCTCGTACACCGTCAGGGAGAGGGGAGTATGTTAGTGAGAAGGGTATTGTTCGACGCGCGTGATTTGCGGGATTGGCAGTCGCAATGAGTTACTGGTCGGGAACGCACTGTCCACTCGCGGTTGATCAATATTTAAAGTGCGGTGCGTGCTTTTTGTACTCACTTTAATATTCGACGAGTAAGTGATGGGCCGAGCACGCAATTTATCCGGTTTTGGGTTCAAAAGTTCAGACAAGAAGGGATAATGGTTAACCAAAGACCACCGAGACCATCGACGTCAGCAGCGACGCCAGAACACATGGATCAAGTTCGACGTGAAATTATACGTAATCCGCGTAAATCGAAAATGAAGATTGCAGCCCGTACTGGAATAAAAATTAACAGTGCACATTATATTGAAAAAGAAACTACTGTTTCACCCATACAGTGTGCAAATCGTCCAGTTTCTCAACGAAAATGACTGTTTTTTACGTGAATCCTTAGCGAGAGCGTTTTGGAACAGCACGAACGCTTGGAAACATATTGTTTATTGACGAAGCACATTTTCATATCCATGGCTATGTTAATAAATAAAACACGAGATACTGGTGCCCTGACAACCCGAGGGAACGCCGTCATAAACGTTTGCATTGTTCAAAAACTGCAATTTCTGCCCTAGGGATAATTACTCCTTCTTTTCTTAACGAGCGAGAGACAGTCACTGCTGACGTATATTGCCGAATGATCGAAGAGTTTTTGGTACCGCAATTGCAGCTATTTCCCGAGTTCAACAACAAAACACAATTTCACACACAGCTAGAGTTTCAATGAAGAAGGTGAGGGAAATTTTCCCAATAATTAATCAGCAAGTACGGAGACATGGGCACCTCGATCACCGGACCTTAGACCGTGCGTCTTTTTTTTGTGGGGATACCTTAAGTCGAGAGTTTAGAGTATCCTTGAACAATTCAGGCACTGCAAGAAAATATCCGCCGTGAAGTTGCTACCATTGAACCGTCGCTTTGCTCTCGCATGTTCTCAAATTTATGAGTCCGATTGTAAGAGTGTCTTGATAGAAATGGACCGCATTTAGACGATATTGTTTATAAAACGGAAAATCCACATCGTTAAACTCAATTTTATATAAATAAAATATGAGAAAAATATTGTAATTTTTATTTTTTATTTAATAATAAACTTGAAAATTTTTTGCTGGACACCCTTTAGTAGACATAGTTAAGATTGTTCGGGCGTACGAAGGTATGGATGAAGAAGGAACATTTATTTTCCCGTCATTATCATTTGCGGTTGTCCACTGCTTCAACCATCTTCAATGATGCTCAAATATGGTCATCTCCCCTTATTAATTCGACCGTACTACCTCGGTCGGTTTTCTCTCACCTTTTTTGTGGTATTGTTAACCTTGAAGCCGCCTCGGACGTTTACGTTTCGTATCTTGTCTTCGAGGGATGTTACCATTCGATAACTTTATTTCTATGAGTGAAGAAAGAATGGAAAAAATATATGTATGATGTGAGTGCAGAGTCAACAGAAGTTTCCAAATTTTCCTTCCAAGTTTCCTTGGAAAAATCCAAGCTTTTCTAATCAACGAGCGCACATAAACATAATGAATAACATAGTGACTGAGGCGAGAGTCGTATGTCAAGATAGAAGATCGTTCATGTTGATTGAAACAGAGTGACTATAATGTGATTTTTGAACTTAGTAGTCAATAATAGTGATTTGAACAAAATGTTAAATAGTAAATAGCTGGAGGTTACTATTTGTTTTACTTTGCCAGTTTAGTTACTTTATATGTACGTTTATAATAATAATAGTCCATTAACTATAATTACAGTCCAGTACTGAAAGATTTCATATTTAGAACTCGAAATGATTAACCACCCCTACTCAGATTATTAAAAAAGGTTAATTGAGTATTTTTACTTGTTCCTCCATCCGCTTGCCTGCCGTGCCTTGAGCCCTTTTTTCATTCATTACCGTAAAGTGAAATTTGGATATGGTTCACGGACTTATCCCTCACCACCTAACGTATTTTTCTGAAATTCTAAATTACTAAAATACAACAAATATTTCTAATATTATTCGCGCACAGAAATCTATGATAATATAGCGCTTCCCCAACTTTTATCTATGACTCACTGGACTATATTGGACGTCTTGTACTGTAATAATAGTGTCATTGTGATCGTACAGTGCTCGTTTAAATGGCCACGTCTGTGAGGCGCGAGCAAAGGCAAGTATATTGAGCTTCCTTATCTATGGTCGCACTGTCAAATCATGTCAAATGCGCAGAATAAAATATTTCTGCGACGTGACACGAATGACAGATGAATGATTATCTTTGTTCATAATGATTAAGTTAGTTCAATAATCATTTATGTAAACATGATCTTAGTTTTTTCAAGAATGTCTTTAAGTAGATGATATATGAAAATGTTTAAGCAATATGTGTCTAATCTCAACCATGTTAGAGATATAAGCATTAAAAAAATCGTTATTATGCGATTGTTTCGATTAATTGAAATATGTTATTAATTATAAACTATATATTGAATGCAAAATATTAAAGGTCATAGAATTTCTAACCGTTATACTATTTTTTATAAGATAATTTAGGACCTGAATCAAAGATATAGATTAATAGTAGAACAATTTCGCATTGCGTAGACTTCAAGCTTAACATATGATATTTTCCGGAACAGTGCAAAATTTGCACATTTTCGACCCGCAATTTAGTCAGGTATCCACCCATAAAATATTGTGGACAAGGTCTGCTACAACCTGTATGTTTGAGTGCTTCAAAAAATTTAAGTTTTTTTTTTATCGGGGCACACTTTTATATGCTCTCAATGGCCAAAAAAACACATATTTTTTAATTTACATTTGAATAAATTTTACTAGTCGCTACGATTGATCAGAGCTTCAAAAATACGCATCGTTTAGAGCAATAATTGCAACGTTTCAGACCAAACATGTCACCACATGCAGCATAAATAAGTCGCGGATAGGTTGAACACACCCTTCTCCATCGGGATCGTCTAGTAGTATTGTAAACAATAGGAAGCGTGTTTAAACGTGTTAGTATCCCAACTAGAGTCTGAGTAATAACGTACTTTTTGTTCTCAGGCTGAATTCACGATCGTGGCATACAATGGCATTTACCAGTGAAATCGTTATTAAAACTCTTATCGGATAGCTTACACAAACTTTGTCTCGATCGAGATTACCGTCCGTTAAAGAAGTTATGAGTTTATTTTTTTATTGATGTTCTGCAAATATGGGAAAAGGCAAATATTCCTACCAGACTAAAGAAACCTGTAAATACTTCAATATTTTATTGAGTGGCAAAAGTTAAAGAAAAATAATGAAAATAAAGAAAAACGTTCGGCTGTGATAAAAAAACGGAAGAAAAGTTTAGAATGTCCATATTGCTCATACCATTGCACCGGAAATGATTACTACCGAGGAAGATAGACTGTTTCTACTCGCCCAGAGGAGAAAAGAACGACCGAGTTCTGACTCGTAGGCGGTTTATATAGAAAGATCGACAAAACACAAGCTATGAAGTTACAAGAGCTGCCTAAGTTTGAAAGCAGAAAAGGGCGAGAATCAGAAAACTGAACTGAATACAACTGAACTGTGAACTGAAAAGTGAGTTAATGTCATCGTCTTCGACCTCATTAAATGATGATGAAAACTTTAGTGGTCCGAGTTCTCCATTTCCCGAACCATCTACATCGACATCACAAAAAAAACAAGGCAGGAAAAGAATAATCGACGACCGACTCTGCAAGCCTTTATATTGCTAAGTTGAGCGATCGAAAAGCGGCTGTTGTGTCGATATCTACTCTCAAAAGCGCAGGTTGTGATGTCAAGAGTTACAACGTCAGTTCTTCGTCTATTCGGCGCCAACGAATCCGGCGACGAAAAAAAATTGCTGAGTCTTTAAAAAGCGAGCTTAAGCCAGAAGTTTCCCTCACTATTCACTGGAATGGTAAAATGCTAGACGATATAACAAGAGACGAGGTTGTAGGCCGATTACCTATCTTATTATCAGGCCAAGAAATGGATCAACTTTTGGCTGCTCTCATACTACCAAACGGAACAGGACAGGCTGGCCGCATTATCACAGTCAACTTTATCTCGTGCAACGAAATGAAATCTATACCGCTGTATCAAACACAGGTCGAATGAATGGAGCTTGTACCTCAATAGAACGGAATTTGGAGAAAAATTTATTATGGCTCGCATGCAGACATCACATTTTGGAGATCGTGCTTCAAGTAGTTGCGGCTTTAGTAGTCAGTGTCTCCAGTAGGCCAGAAATACAGATCTTAAAAATATTTCAAATGCGTTGGCCACAATAAAACGAGAGAACTTTAAGGCAGTCGAGGGCAGGGATCTAGAGACGGGAATGTGTGTTGAAGATATAACCACAATAATGATTTATTTTGCTACACATTTTTGGGAGGAACACCTGAAAAGGGTGTGTCCTTCAGAGTACCTACTAGAACTAGACGCTAGATGGCTAGAGCAATCTACGCTTTAAACATGTATTTATTTTGAGTACTGCTAAAATTGATAAAGAGAGAACTAAAAGGCATTAAGATGTTTGTATTTTACTGTTTGTATTTACGCCAAGTACTGGCTTCAAACTCCTTGCTCGTGGTCTGCGTCAAATAATGATTTACAGCATTTGAAGGACTCGGTGGCATACGAAAAGATAAATCAATCACTCGCAAAAGCTGCTACGAAAAAGAATATGGAAGATCTTCGGTATCTGTCTGAAGAACTTGTTGCTTTTGTATTCTTCGATTTTAAAGTTTCCTCGGCAACCAAACAGTGGATGGTCACTGCCCTCGAAAGATTCTCCAAAGCGAGCAATCCTTGGCAATGCTCTCATTCTAAAATCTAATAAAATAAATGTTCTTCTAAGATCTAATAAAATATAATCTTCTAAGTTTTTAACTAATTAAAAACTTAGAAGATTTTATTTTATTAGATCTTAGAAGAACACGATCACGCCGTTTCGTGTGATTTTTTGACAAAATATGTTACCTGGAAGAATTATGATGACTATAACAAAGTGAAGACTTTTGTACATTCTATGAAAGTTGTTAATGACATGACAGAGAGAAAAGAACCGCTCATGGAAGACTACAATCGTCTTCACATCAGAAGAAGCGATACTTACTCTCGGCGGTTAAAGATTATTTACAAAAATTTCCTGACTCAAAGAAATCTACCTCGACGGCAACTTGGATAATTATTATTCATCATAATTATGTTTATTTTTAAATGTTTCATGAATAATATTATTGATCTCGTGTTTAACTACTCGCTTGTAAAAAATTCCTTAAAATAATTTGTTTAAATACCAACTTTAAATACACTATAAATACCAACTTCTTATATTTTTTGATTAAACCCTGCTTTTATACAGCTGGTAGCAAACCTTAAAACCCCTTTAAAAAATCTGAAAAAAATATTATGTAAGAGATATAAGTAGACGTATAGAAACAAATGAAAGAATTTACGTATATTTATATATTTCAAAGTCGATACGTAAGAACACCGTTTGTACAATTCTAGGAGGGGCAATACAAAATGTGCTAGCAGAAAAGCGATCTGCCATAGCCGATTGCTTTTTGCTACTAGAACCTGTGGGCGGCTATCGTGTCCGCGAGGCGGCCGGAAGTAGCCACCACTTTGCCCGCGGTTACCGCTGCGCGGCTAGGGCTTTCGTACAATTTATATTTCATCTAAAGCAATTTAATAAGAATGCACTATTGTTAAAGCAATATAATAAGGGATTTCCGCATCGAAATACAGATTCTACGGAAGCCCCACCACTGGGCGATAGCCGATTGCTTTTCTGCTAGTTAATTGATAATTGATGTTACCTATGTAATAGATAGAAAAATCTTGTGAAAAAAATCCCTATTTTTATGCAAAAAATAAGTAACCCTTCGCATTGTAGAAAATTTTATTAAAAATATGTATTTATTAATATGGTACTAAAAAAAACTGGTAAATATATATTTATTAATAGGGTACTGGTAATGCACAAAATAACTCCTAATATTAGAAAAGTACACCGATGAGTTTCATTTGTGTATGCACTGGATTAACTGAACTGTGAACACTGCAATCGTAACACGAATGTACGTGACATCATATTCCAAACCGTATTACGACCATAATATATCTTTGAATATGAAACGTGGCGGACGTGTCACCGCCGGAACGGTATTATAGGTATTTATTCGGTGCCTAGTAATAAGCTATTAACAAATTGTTTTCTGATAGTTAATATTATTTCTGTTCTGTTCTGTCAAAAATATCTGTCGACGAATTTTCTTTCAGCGCGATTACTCATTTATCCTGTCGGATACCACTCGCTCCTCCGGACTCCCGTTGCCGAGAAATATTCCAGAAACATTATTCAGTAAAATATTTCTCTTTCTAGTTGTTTCAGGATAGTGAGGCGAAATGTGCGACGCGGAACCATCACTCTTAGTTTAAAAAAACTCCAACGTTTCAATCCGAAGCGCTGTAATATGTAACGGGCTCTACACGAGTACGTTTGCTCTACGTGTCGTATTTTTTATACAAAGGTTTTTAAATTAGGTTAAATAGGGAGGCAAACGCAAAAGATTTTTTCACTCTCCAGTATTATTTCCTTTAACGAGTCATTCAATTACAATTCTTAAATAATTTTTAGATATCGTTCAAATTTTCTCCTTTTTTATCATTCATGTTACATTCCATATTTTTAATTAGAACTAAAATAACAAGTCACAGAATACATTTCATTACAGAGTATATTTTTGCATACTGTAATGTAAATGCATACATTTGATCGAATATAAAAACTCGTTTGATATGTTCGTGTACAATTAAAATAAACATTTGAGTAACCTTAACCCAGACATATTGATGATAGATGACAAATATTTCATTTCAAGTTGAAAAACATTATAATATATTAGCGAACTATAATGTAAATAATAAATATTATTGAATGTACATGAATATACACAAAAAGAGAAAACATCAGATATTAAAAATACTTTCGACATGTAATACTTTCGTCAAGGTTTGTCAATGCTTCAATGTTGGTAATTTTACCCGTGGCAGATTGTCAGTAGGAAGATTTAAAAATATAATTTATGTAATTGTTTTTTTCATTAAACGGTCTTCTCGAAATGTAAACTTATTGTACCGGCGCTAGAGACAGTAAAGCACCATTACGCGCACATTAACATAATATAAAACCTGGGACCGAGACTTGCGGAGGTGCATTGCGAACCGTGTCTTGTTTGACTGAGTGTATATTATGTATACTAATGCTTATATATAATACAGTTCTTGTGCACGCGAGTGTGAAAGTGTTGGCAGAGGTGCGCGAGCGTTAGAACGCAGAACGCAGAAAGCAAATATAAAAGTCCACTCGTGCCGGTCGTAGAGATGGATATTTGATATCGAGAAATATTAAATATACAATCCAAGAAAAACAATTTGGGCAATAATGTTGAATTATTGAATTACAATTTCCATAACGTAAAGCTGCATCGGAAGAACAAAACTGAAAAACTCACAGCATTCGATTGTACCAAAATTAAAAAAGTTATTTTTTTAATCTAATTTTTAAAATGTTAATATTAGCCAATAGTAGAAATTTACCATGGAACTCTACCTTATCGACCGAAGAGGTCTATTAATATTGTTGCCTAAAAGACGTAGCACTCGGATGAAAGATTTACGAAGTTGCTCTAAAGTCAAACACGACACCGCACCGACCCGCACAGCCGACCGCATTTCCCGCACCAGCTGAAAGTTCCTGCAGATTGGGTTTCTTCCGCCTTTAGCTTCTGCCACCATCAGATCAGTACCTGCACCAATGGATTCAGTCATCTTCACGTGTCTGCCGTAAGTCTTCTTGGCATCCATAATGTTTTCAAAAGTGCGGCCATCTCCCGCTGAGACATGTTCTCGAGCCACCGCAACCTGCAATACTAACAGCACGGTATATTATAGAATACATGACGAACGAACGTCTCTATTCTTCAGAAACTCCGTACTAAAGTTCTTCACAAGATTCGGGGCGACAGTACTTCACACTGTAGAAGCTACGATACTCAGTTATCAGCTCATGGACCAAGAGAGCGAGAGAGATATTATTTGCGACTATTTTTTGTTAGGTGATTTAGGGCTTGAGCAAAGATATAGATTAATAATAGAACAATTTCGCAAATATTTATTTAGAAGTACGTAAACTTCAAGCTTAACACGACTTTATAAAAATTTCGTACAGTTTTTAAAAATTTGCACATATTCCTTGAACATTATCTACTCGCAATACAGTCAGATATCCACCCACAAAATATTGTGAACTAGGTCTGTAATATCTTGTATAGTAAATAATTTCTTGAGAAATTATATACCGAACGAAACATTATACCGCTTTATTATTGAATGCAAGCTCTCCAAATAATAGTTGGGTATTGATGAATGATATTTCATCCTTGTAGAAACGTTGCTATTCCATTTGCTCAGAATTGACCAGCCCGTTTCTGAAACAACCCTCCTAAGCGTACATATACAAATTGCAGCAATCTGTTTGAATTACTGAAAAAGTGAAAAATAATTTATGAATCTGAGTAATTTTCCATCTCCGCAATCTTACTCCCAATTTGGCACCCAATCCCTTCCCCTTCGGTTTCTACCCGCGGGAAACAATATTCCACATGTCAATTTTCAATCTGAAATACGGTTAAGCTTTATTTGGGAAATTTCCCTGCTCCCCGCTCCCTACCGGGGAAAATTCGGATCCACCCCTGCGGATCGCAATTTAACCCTACCGGGGAAGAGAGACCGGGTTGGCCGCGCGCCGCCGGGGAGCGGGCGCAAAATAGCATTTGCGGTAAGATACAGAATATTATTTTTTATTTTATTTTTTGCTTTGTTACGTTTTCAGTAGTACACAGCGGTAAAATCAAATTAATTTGCAAGAAAAATACAAAATTATATATTTACGAATAATAACATCAATCGCTTTGAATACGAATTAACTCATTGGCCTTTAAGCCCTTGAGCTTTATTACGATTTAGTTCTTAAATAAACATTATTTTTATTTTTCCAGTAAAAAAATTAAAAACCTTTTTTGGGCGATTAAAAGATTGTTCAATGAGATGATACGCAAATAAACCATGTGACCGCGTATTCTACTAGACTGAACTTACAGTATTAGTGGAATAGGTTTTTTGTCTTTTTTCTTTTGTCATGTCACACAGCATTATGTAGATATATTCCTTTGAAATTTTCCAAAGTTAATAAAATGTATTAATTAATTTAATTCTGGAGTCTTCTTTCTGGTTTAACTCAAAGGTATTTGAGATTCTTCATAATACAAATTTGATTGCTTTTAAAATTGGAAAAGTAGATGTTTCGGTTGGAAATATTACAGAATATAAGTTCAAAATTTGTGGAAAATGTATTCGATTGCTATAGCAAAAATAGAGAACGCGTTTCCCCGGATAGGAAGTGGTTCAGGTTTGAATTCCGATTGCAACTAAATATTCTTTCGATAGCTAGAATTTTTTCTGTATATCTTTCTAATTGATTAATTTAATTTGTATTAAGATATACTTCTATTTTTAAGGTTAGCTAAACCAACTTTGTGGTTAAAATCCATTATTTTAGCTTGTTATTACCACTTAATGAATTAAATACATCTACCGGTTTCGAAAAATATAATTTTCTTCTTCATTAATTAATAAAGAACATATGTTATATTGTTCCATTAACAAAGTCTATTTTTAAGAAACAATAATTAGTAAAAAAAAAAAATTAATTATTACTTAATACAAAATTATTAGAATAATTTTTGTGGTTAAATTTAGTTGGTTGTTCATAATATTTTGGTTAGTTTTACAAGCTTTATTTATTTCCAATGATTGCAAATTATTTAACTTAAGATCAACACCGTTTACATGTAAAATAGATAATCCCAAATTTTTATCAAAAGTATGATCATTTTCTAACAAATGATTAGAAAATTCCGTAAAACCACTATTATTCAAACATCTCAAATGCTCCTTTACTTTTTTATTAAAACTTCGACCTGTTTTATCAATATGAAAAGCAGCATAACCCTTACAACAAAGTTTATAGACACCAGAATTGTTAAATTTATCATTTTTTCCTTAGAATTTATAAGTAAATTTGCTATATTATTGTTTATATAAAACGTCGGTCTAATGTTTCGTGGTAGATGTTTAGATATTTGGTTCGAAAATTGATTTATGTATTAAGTGGTTAATAAAACAAAGTTAATAATCTGAATTAAAGATATATTTCTACCATTTTTGTTACTAATACGATAAAATAGTTTGCAATTCCATTTATAAGTGATCCGCGCTCGCTACACTTTTGTTTACAATTTATAACCAAATCGATGGCAATAATTGACTTCTCAAACGAAATTAAATAAGGCTTGAATGCGTTTTTTATGAATTTTATCACTATATTTTACATCTTTAATCTACCTGCTTACTACCTATAACCAAGTTTATTTTGTGAAACATTCTCCTCTCGTATTAATAAATAACATATTAATGTTGTTTTATTGTTTGCCGTGGTGTTATTTATTGCTATAAATAATAATAAAATAGAAATGTTTTTTTAATTCCGAAAATATCACACGCAGAGTTGGATCGAGTAGTAATCTAGCCTCGGCAGTTGTCATATTTCTGTCAGATTGGTTTAGAGCCTGCGCAGTCGTCTCTCCAGAAGAGGCTGTCGGGTGGCATTCGTCCTCGGGTGGTGATAAATGCGTGATTTAGGATACACCCGATTGAAATATGAAGTTGTGAGACATTTAAAGGTTTGGCACGTAAATCGCTTTATGAAATATGCACAAAACCCGCCTTGATCGGCACCTATAGATTATTAGATGCCGGTTGGCATCACTGAAGCCGACTAATATTCTCTATTTAAGCTACCTCAGATAAAAAAAATTATTGTACAGGGTGAATATTATGCTCCAGGCCGATTTTGTTTGGCCTCCATTTTAGTTTAGCAAACATTTGTCAGTTCGTATTTAATGTCGCAACAACGTGTTGAAGTCATTAAAAAATTTTATCTAAATAATTTTAGAAATGAAATTGCTGAGATGCGGCCAATGTCATATTCCATACATAATTATGACAAACCAAATAATCTATAAATAAAAAAAAATCATTTCTTAATTATTCAAAAACAACATCAGCCTGGAACAGAATATTCACTCTGTATCTTATAATAATTTAAATTAAGTGCATTTCTTAAATTCGACATTATTTTTTCTAACTCTCGCGCTGTTTTTTATTCTGTTATAAAGAATATTATTTTTATGCAACGACTACTTTTCATCATTAAAGAAGTGGTCCCTACTATTTTTCTATAGAGAGAATTCGAACTGTATACATACAGTGTTTGAATGTCCAGCTGCAATAAACTTCGCTTTGTTTTAGCTATTCTCGGTCAATAATATGTTGAAACTATGAATCGAGCATGTCACACACGAGAATTTTACTATTTGTAAGCCAATTTATATTGATATGGCGTTCTTCATCTCCAAATTTCATCATTTTATTTATATTTTTATATAATAATTATAATTTCTGATATATAAAATACAAATGCCTATTTAAATATTATTTTTATTGAATTAATGATTTTTTGATGACTTGATCGTACAATTTTTTAATTTAATTTTGTTTGAAAAACGTAAAAAAATTATGAAATGTAACAATAAAGATGTGGTCGTTTACAAATGCTCACCCCGTGCGTGAATCACAACTCGGCATCCCCAAACCGACTCCAACTATTTTTTTTTTCTGTTTATTGTAAATGAGAAAAATGTGTAATTTTGAAAGTTAAGATAATTATTATGGAGTGAGTAAATATTATTATTATTATAAATATTATGTTGAGTCCGTCCGAAAAAATAATATTTAAGTCTAACCGAGACGTGTGTGTAAACAGAAATAATGTAAACGGATTTATGTTTCCTTTCTCTGTCGCCGTAACCCGCCCAGGCACCTGCCGGCCATTTCCTCTGAATTATCTTCGGAGGATTCCCGCGCCTTTAAATATATTCAGCCAATAGGCATCCATTCCTCAAGGCGTCGTATATCAGAGACAATAATAAAACGGAATTACATATCTCTGTTCCGTACAGTTAGTCGTTTTCAATCCGCTAAAATATTATAAGTGGCGATCGGACTTTTCCCGGCTTGTCCGGGCTCGACGCGATTTATTCGCACTGATTTTTTTTTATTTGACAGCCGCTAAAATTTTAATCAGATTTTTTTATTCGCGATTGGGGTCGCTTTCGGGGGTTTCATGAATCTTTTATTAAAATTCACTTCTCATTCGTATTCAAACACCGTAAAAATTTGATTCCGTTTCCATTTTTACTACCTACAACCAAATTTTTATTCTCTTCACAAAAATTGAAAAATAATAATTTAACGAATAAACACTTGTGAATAATTGTGATAAAATAATATAAGTTCTAAAAGATACGCCAGTGCAGTGCTAAATCAAATCAGCTGTTTTATTTGTTAAAATCGCCTGTCAAAATCAGCTAACGTTTGCATTTTGGCAAATACCTACCATCTAAAGGTAAAAAATCCAGTTAATTAGTTTTAGCTGCTATTACCCGCAAATAAACAAAGAGATGGCGATCTTTAATATGTGTATGTGCACTATAATAAATAACAAGCAGAACCTATGCTGCAAAAAATGCTCATATTCTTACCATATAGAATGTATAAACATATCCATAGAAAATTTCAAAAAGATTTCTACTAAATACATTGATTCATGGAACTGCCCGACATGCAAAAAAGATAAAAGAGTTGGAAAGAATTCGAGTGAGCCCTCAATGACTCATCTCACCCTAAATACTAAAGAATATTCCTCCTCCCTCATCACTATCGATGCACAAGCGGCGGCGCAATACACTCTATCACCTAGAGGAGCTGCGGTCTTCTTTGATGAACTACTTTGATGCTAAACTAGAAGAAAACCTTCAACATTGGAAAGATATTACATTTCAGTTTGTAAGTAGCCAATACGAAGATCTTAGGGCAAAAATTGCACTTACAAATTTAGGTGTATACAAATTGAAAAAATGAATGAGAAGCAATCTGAATTAGTGAGAAGAATAGAAGCACTAGAAAGAAAAAATTGACGAGCAGGAGTACCAACAAATATCCTCCAACATAGAAATTCGAAGCTGCGACGAAACTTCATCAGAATCGACCGCTGAACTCACAAATCGTGTGGAAACTATCGTCTCAACCGTCAACTGGAAAGGACTACAGAGTGAGATCAAAGGGCGTAGCAGCACCACTCCAAGAAGACTTCCGATCATTGTGAAGTTTGCTAACCGGTCTAGTCGTGATTCGTTCCTCGATAGTGTCAAAGTTCATAATAAACTATATAAAGGTAATGGAGCGTACACTAAATACTTCCATTTTTAAGAATAGCATAGAAACTGGACCACTTTACATGTCCGTACATTACTAAGAAAAACAAATTTCTACTAGCCGAAACAAAAAATATAGCTGTCGAAAAGAATATTAAGTATGTATGGATTAAGAATGGACGTATTTATACACACAAAAACGACGATGAACCATTTTTTTGTATTATATCTGAGTTGGACCCGTCAAAATTGTAATGTTTAAATCAATCTACTCGCAGCGTTCTCTTCAGATAACTATAAATAAATAATACCTTTTGAAATCATAAACCATAGATGTATATTAAAAGAAAGGTTGCCACACGATGATATAAATCTGACTTGCTTTACCATAAACAAATTTTTAACTAAACTTATTGACTTTCTTCAACTATTGTACTAATTATCAATATTATTAGAATACTGAAAACATGTGTATTCGATAATAAGAATTTTTATTGCAGTTGCTACCTTTTTGAAGATTTAAAATTAGGTTTACAAATTCATCATTTCTCTCTTTTATACACTTTGATGTTATGTGCCTCGTAATATATTAGGATCAGACCTCATATTTTTACAAAAATTCTAATTACTTATATTCGTATTTAATTAAATCTTTATCTCACTTGCATTACTTTTATACTATTTTTTTCACTAAATATTTATGTTCGGTTATTTTCTGTAAGCACCTACCACCAGTTCTTGATGTTATTTTTTGTATGTTTTTACCACCCATTCTTAATGTTACTTTTTACTGCCTGTACTCCGTACATACAGATACTACCTACCAACACCAATACACAGCTCAACATATGCTCTCAATTTCTAGCGTGCATCCTTTTGTTCACCACGTGTTTAACACTCGCCTTATTGTCTTTTGTCGTCCTATTCTCTACTGACTGATGATGACTGATGATGACCGTTGATGACCTTTCGGATGAAATAGAGACATTCGAACCTATGCAAGCTATCAGACTCCCCACTCCCGAATCTTGCAAACCATACTTCATGTCTGATCATTTATCACAAAGAGTAGTAAGCCTGAATATCAGAAGTCTAAATTACAATTTCGGCCATTTTCTCATTTTATTGCAGAGGTTCGAGACAAAATTGGATTATATCATTTTAACGGAAAGCTGGCTAAATTCATCGTATGTACCGAAAAAATAGACGGATATAATGTACACAACACAACCAAACATTACAATCAGAATGACGGAGTTGTTGTTCATGTGAATGTACAATTAAATGTAACAATTTTGGAACCGGACATACAAGAAGCAAAATGTTTAGTAATCAAAGGTAACAATAATAGGACTGTGGTAATGTGGTAATGGTAATATACACACCTCCAACTTTTAGAATAATCAATAATTTCTTAGATTGTTTGAACAAACTTCTACTAGAATATCAATAATAGAATATCAATATTATTAAGGCTAACGAATCACAATCGTTCAAATACATCTCTCTAATTTCGGAACACGGTCTTCTTTCCTCAATAAATCTTCCCATAAGACAAAACGCGCGCCTAGACTACATAATGGTTAAAATACAATATCCCTATAGTCTGTGAAACACCGGTAACTGATCATCTCCCCACTATTTTGCTTCTCCACTCACCTACTAAAAAATTCTTCATGACCCAAAATAAGAACACATAAATCGACAGATTATCCCAAATTGAACAAAGACCTAAAAAAACATGATCGGTTCGACTTATATCATTGTAATGATGCAAACGTTACAACGAATATATTCCTCACCACCATTCAGGAAAAAATAAAAAAATATGCACAAATATTCATATTAAAAACAAAAAACATAAATATAAAACCCTGGATCACAAACGGTCTAGTCCGATGTATAAAAAAACGAGCTAAAATTAAAACCCAACCCCAAAACACACACCTACAAAGATAATATAAAACCTATCGTAATATTTGTAACAATGCTGTTAAAAAATCGAAAGAATTATATTACAAAGATTTGTTAGAGAAAAATAAGAATGACCTAAGAAAAACCAGGAACATAATCAGGGACATTATCCACACCACGCGAGAAAAAAAATCGAATACCACAGGAATCCCGCTTGATGAATTTAACACATTTTTTAGTTCAATAAGTCAATGTCTAGCTAATAAAACTCTCCTAAAACTAAACGTCACCGAAACTGAACACAATGAACAACTGAAGAAATATCAACAATAATTAGTAATCTAAAAAGCAATAGTGCCCCAGGAATTGACTCGATTACGAGCGACTTTTTAAAGAACACAAAGGATCACATAATCAAGCCTATATTTGTAATCTCAGTATGTCCACGGGCTGTTTCCCAGCCGCCCTCAATTATTCTATTGTCTATTCTCTCTTCAAAAATGGAGATCCTGGTGTCGTATTAAACTATAGACCGATCTCATTACTCAGTGTTATTTTAAAAATTGTTGAAAAACTCGTTAATGAAAGAATTACAGATTTTATAGACAAACAAACTGTTAAGTAATAACCAGTATGGTTTTATACGAAATAAATCACAGAAGGTGCCGTCATTGCGTTCTCTGAATATGTTACATACAGCCTCGATCAAGGCGAACATTGTATTAGTGCCAAAGCATTCGATACTGTTTCTTTCCCTATTCTTCTACGGAAATTAGAAGCTGTGGGTATTAGAGGAGTAGCTCTAGATTGGTTTAAAAGTTATCTATCGGAAAGACAACAAGGAGTTAGAAATGAGTCAGTATTTTAAAATCACTTTTGGAGTCCCGCAAGGGAGTGTTCTAGGGCCCACCCATTTTCTGTTATACATAAATGATTTGTGTGAATTGAGTCTCACCAATGGGAAAATTGTTATATTTTCTGATGAGACTGCTTTATTGTTTCGTGGAAAAATATGAGATGAAGTTTACAGATATGCTGGTATTGGATTAAAAAAGTTCAAATCGTGGCTTGATGTAAATCTTCTCACATTAAATATTGACAAAAGTAAATACTTGTGTTTCAGTGTCAATAAGGCTCGTAGTCCAAATCTCAATAATTCGTTAAAACTTCATAATTGTAACACTAACACTACTCTACCTTTATCATACTCATCATACACAGCATGCAAATGTAAGGAGCTAGAGAGAGTAAAAAGTATTAAATACCTCGGCATTTGGATTGACCAACTCAAACTGGTCTGAGCATATCAATAAACTTTGCCCTAAATTAAGAAAGCTGACATTTTTCTTCAGATGTCTTAGGAATGTTCTAGAGAAACGTACGTTGAGAACAATATACATTACTCCCTGCCAATCTCTTTTTAACTTCGTGATCTTAGGTTGGGGCGGAGTTGGGAAAACTGCCCTTAACCAATTAGTAATCATACAAAAATCCATTCTCAGAATCATCTACAAAAATCCTCTGACTCGCTGTTTGAGGAATGTCAGCTTCTTGATACTAGACAACTCTATGTAAAAAGGCTGATATTTTATTTTCATTCCAACAAAGAACTTCATCAATATCCATCTCATAGTTATGTTACGAGAGCAAAAAAGAATAAGATCACCGTGAAGCCTAAAATGAAAACAGGCTTTGGTCAATCCTTCCATATGAAACAATTCTCGATGGATAATCTCAAACACCATCTTGGGAGCTGGTTATTGGGTGTGAGCAGAAAAGAAACTGAGCAAAGATTCATGGAAATGATCATGTTCAATGATAAATGTTAATATGAACATAACGTAATTTCTTTATATTCATTTTTCCTTTTGCATAGTGTTTCAATGATGGGTATTTTTGTTTTAGATAAAAATAAAATAAAAAATAATTTCATATTTGTATTGAATAGAGATAACGGATGAACCTGTCTTCTTTAGTACAGACTTCGGTCTAGTTAAAGAGACAGTGAACATCATTTACATTATGAAGATTGTTCACCTTTTTTATTTACTTTAAGAATTGTTTATAATGTATAATATGTAAGAATGCAAGAAAGTAAAATAAATTAAATTAAATGTTCCTCATCATGAGTATTTTTTATAAAGGGTAATTGTTTTTGTTTTACAGTATTCTTGACCATTAGAATTCGTTTGCAGGCCTATGAAAAAAAAAGTGCATTAAAAATATTATTAACTGATAATTTGTATAATTTAATAAATTGTTATTATTTAAGATTAAATTAAAAATGTAGTATCACATTCAAAATGTAGTATCAACAAGAAGTGAAGTATGATACGACCTCTAGAACATTATAGAATTATGCGCGAAGCGAGCTGTCATTCATTGTATTTTGTAATTTTGTACGCGAAGGAATAACTTGTCTATTTTTATCGCCCAACGTACGAGTCACGAGTCAAAGTCTCCTTTATGAACCTAGTTCACTTAATCTAAAATCTCTTGACGTATAAATCTATCTGTAATTTATTTAGTATACTCCAAACAGTGGCCTAATATCGGTCTATAATTATTATAAACATCTGCAGTAGTGTCATACCGTGCATTTTGTTCCTTCGTTTGTCGTGCGGGTTGTCGAGTCGAGATGAGGTGCGAAATAGTGAATCTTTAGGTCTCGTTGTGACTTCTGTTCTGACTTCAGCGCAGATATTGCGCACTTAGTGCTAATCGCGAGAACATTTAAACCGATTAAATCTGCCAGTTTTTACCGTATTAACAAGTCAACTAATATGTTACACGGAACACGAAGTTCGGGTAGGCGAACTCTGCAGCTGATCGAAGAGTCAAGCGGAAGTCCTCGCTGCGACCACTCAGATCCGCCACAAGTATCATAATCGCCCTTTATTGATAATGTTCAACCGATTGCCTACAAACAGGAGTAGATAAGTTGATGTAACAAGCGACAGGTGTCAGATGTCAGAACATAATTGACTGAATTTATGATGGTGCTGCCCTATACCACTATATTAAGGTCTGTACAAAGCCCTGTGTATAGACCTGAAAAGGTCTCGGACCACCCTTGTCACTGGAGAGCGTGTGCGGGTGATACTGTGCAATACCGCCTACACCTTAAACAATTCCACGCACGGGCTTCTGCCATGGCCAATCAATTTACTCATCAGGTACACTCCTATACTATTACAAAAATGATGGAGGAAGATTCTGTGCTCAGAACCGCCCTGCCCGGCGGATGTACGTACATGTACGCACATACGGAGTGGTATGCAGTTCGAGAATAGGACTCCTCGGCCACACTTGGACCGTGACAGACGTCACCCTTGTAATTGATATTTTGTAATTCTTGCTCTGTAATTGTAATAATGTGAAATAACTAGTGAAGCTAATATTAATAAATACTAAACCGTACACAGACTAACAAACACAAATAATTTAACATATTATCAATTAATTTATTAAAAAAAAAATTATTTGTATTCGGATTCCTCGTAGCTTGCCCAAACCGAGAATATTTTCAGTGAAAATAAAACTTCTGATGTTTTGTTCTAAATATATTCACAGTCAAATTTTCATTAGATAATTTAACCTTATGTTCATTCACATCGCGTCTTAATATAAGTGAGACTGTTCTCTCACACCATAAAAGCTTCTGTTTAATGCGACAAGAGCTCCGCGGGGAGGAATGCTCACTCCCCGTCTTCTCCGGCTCCTCCGCCTGTCTCCTTCAATAATGAGATCCTCAGTTGAGAGTAATGTATAATTAGTGCGTAAGTAATTTTATTATTAAACAGGAAGCTCGCAGTGGATCTTCTACATTATCATGATAAAAATCAGTCATGTTGTCCTTAATAATTAAACTACAGCATCTTTGCAGCGGGTGACACTTTTAAAGATAGTCAATTTCTTTTCACGCTAGATAATCATTTTGTCCATTAAAAATATTGGAAATAGTGGCCCTTGTCGACTCAAAACAATCTCTGACGTGAGGATATTGCTCCCGTGAGATTCTTTGGAGTCAATTCTTGGCTAAAACAAAATAAAATGTTCAATGTGGTACATATCTGTTTACACGATTTTACATCCTTCGATCGATAGTCCAGGCTTTGCTCTCGACTGCGTCATGTCAAAATCAGTCATGCCGAGACTGCGCAGTTCAGTACTTGCCGACACCGATAATACTCTGGGTAGCACCGAAGGGGCGCGAGGAATGCGACACCGAAAGAACTCAACGGAGCGGCAGATTGCATCTGGGAGATCGACCGGGTGTCCGGGTAGTGGTGATTTACTAGTGGTTAGTGACACGGTTTTATATTATCAATACAAAACCCAGCACGGGTATTTTAAACGCACATTATCTACGGTTCTAGGTGAAGATTTAGATTTTCGTTATCAAATACAACGCGGCTCGGCCAATAAATCTCTAGTTTTCCGATCAAAACTTCGACAGGTGACACTCTGATACTTATCTCTGGAAAGGTTGGCGGATTGTCGGGAGATAAAGAAAGGATGGCACTTACTTTATGATCTGCTATCTGCTATCTTCAGAAGCTGGTTCCGGTTGTCTCCCTGGGTCCGCCAATTCACTAGCGATGCAGAATTATGTCACAAACACTTGGTGACACTCGCGTTAAAGGAATTGTTTTAAATATATTAGCGGTAGTAAAATTGGTTATTTTTATTAATTAATATTAGCGGCAGAAAGCAGATTTACAGCGACGGCAGAGTACCGTGTTCGGTTCCAAAAGCGTAGTGAGTTCGTTCGGGCGTATTAAACGGTAGGGATATCTTCTTTCTCCCTCGCGCCTAGGGAATAGGACGGGAAAAAGAAAAGGAAAGGATATATTTCTACAATCCAATACGGTGTGCGCGTATATGTGCGTGAGTACATTAAACGAGGCTAACAATCTCATTGTGCCAGAACAACAAGGCTTCTGTCAATATCAGATTAAAACAACCCTGTAAAAAATGTCTGACATTCCTCTAAATTTGCAAATTATAGCTTGATACAAAAGTTAATTTATTTCTGGCTAAAATAATTTATAAATAACGTAAAAAGGGGGAAGATTAAAATCAAACGCCGCCCCGGTTCTTTTTCATTTAAAACTACACCGCTGTATATTTATCTAATACAAATACGGAGAGTCCATATGTGATCTAATTTATCCGTTATTTGTATCGTTAGATGTTAATAGATCATTATATTTTGTTAAATCTTTTTTTTGATAAATTCAATAAAGAATACATATTCTTTAAGAATTGTTTCCACAAAATAATGAACGCCTCGAAATTGAGTGCAGGTCTTCGTTGTCTCTTAAAGGTGGATAACTTTTGATGTATCAATAATAATGAATAATCCTTTATTAACCAATGAATAATTTTACAATCGGCTGGTATTCGATTTATTGATTAAAATCATATTTATTTGCACAAATAATGATTTCCTAATATTCACTTTATTATTTACCAAGATTATGGTTAGACTCTATGAAAATAATAAGTTCAACATAAAGTAATAAATATTCAATATAAATAATGAAATATTCTGCTCGCGCTACCTCCGGAATACGAAACATTCCGTACATTATAGCCGAGAAGCGGCGCAGCGAGAAGGGTGAAGCGTGAACCGGTAAGCCAGATAACACCGCCGCCGCCGACTGCCTCGGATGCAAGCTCACGGCATTATAGAAAAGGTTTTTCGTGCGTTGCAATGCATTTGAGCATTGGCCCTATGCTTAATACCAAAATGAAACTTACCTAATAATTTTAAGCAATTTTTAACAATGCTTTTTATTTTCAAACTCAAACAATTATTTGATCTTTGCTCTTACACATTACCTTGTAGTTTGAAAATTTAATTTATTAAACAATAATTTACGTAATAAACATTTTTTAATACTTTTATCTTTTTATCTACCCTAAAATAATGTTACTTTTCTTCATTTAATAATTTAATCTTTTAGTCGTGTAATTTTACGAGTACCTTTTCCAATTTACGTCATGAAAATAACATTTCTTATTATTTGCAATGCATAACCCAAATGTTTTATACAATTTTTTTATTTTAAATGCCATGAGCGAGTTAACTCGCTGTTTTTGTATCAAGCATCGCCGAGAATGAGATTGCTCGTACATTTCAACCTTTCAGAGAAGTAATCAAACGAGATTTTCAATTGTCGCGTTCCGTCTTCTACTTCGACCAACATTCCCCAGCGTTTCAAAATATATAAATATATTTAAAATAAAAATGATTACGTAATCAAATTCCGACTATCTTTTTTGTGTATTTTCAAAGCAATTTAATGGAGAAACGTGTTCATATTGCTCTTAGAATGGCTTCCCTGTCCGAGTATCAAATTTGATTGACTAAAAGGTTAAATGTAAAATATTGAATCAGTACAAGTATTGCACGTTTGACTTTGATTTAGTTTTTAGAGAACTTCGCGAATATAATAAATTCCCTGTCTGTTTGGGTGTCTTGCCGACAATATACAGATAAAGCGTATTCAGCAGTGAGATAAGTGATTATTCAACTTCACTTTGTACTGCGGCTTCAGGCTGATGGATAGTGAGATGAGAATGAGGAGATTAAAAAATGAATATATTTTGAGATGTTTTTGTTTTATTAATAAAGCTTTTTCAATTCGGTTACAATTAATAAATAGTTTAATTTGATCATTTTATGTGTTTTATGATCACTTTTTATAAAATATATTTAACACTTTAAAAAAACCTATTAATGATCCACCGGATTTAAAATAATTAATTTAGTGGTCCGCGAGGTCCTAAAGAGAGCTTCTAGTCATGACACAGAGATGGCCTCAGCGGTTGAACCGGGATATTTGTCACAGTAATGGATCCTGATCGGATTTTAGGCGTTATGGAAATGGAGGCCTGTCTTCCCCGTTATACATTCCCTGATAGGTCCGGGGATATTGTGTCAACTCTCAAGGTGGCGACTCGGATCGTCCGGTTTAATGAAACTAACAGGGTTCTCATATTTAATCTTTCAGTAAGAGAAAGGTGCATACCCTCAGCCCTCAGCCCTCAGCCCTTAGCCCTCTATCGCTAGTTTCTTGTTCCGAGAGAGGTTTTATAGGTGGTCTCTCTCCAGTCTTTTTTCAATTTACAAGATGCTACCTGGCTCTCTTTTTTTTTATTTGACCGAAATTCTGAAAAAAATAGAAAATAACAATTTAAAGATGGTTTAATTATGTGAAACTTTTAGCATTATACATTTCTTGTGCGGTAAATATTCCGGCTCACTTGAAACAAAATTATGGAGATTTGGCTCCGATCATGTTACTGCAGCACGATCGGTCTTTTAATTTCTGATGTGTGCCATATTGCTGGATCGTAAGTGTAATAAATATAATAATTGACCTAAATTCAATAAACTTGTGATGTAAGATTCCCCAATATTCCATATATATTTGATACTATAATATTATTTTATATTATAATAAGCTCGTCTGCTAATACTGTAGTAGTAATAGCAGTATGTGTTTCATCAAAACATCCAACTCCACCAGATAAGTAAAATTTTTCATAAAATCTCAAAAAAAATTAGAAAAACATCTCAACACGTTTATAAACTCTAAATAATTAATAAAATAAGTTTATTGATCTTTTATGCGACTTTCGGACAGCAATCGTCACTTGACATGCGGCATTAATACATTTTTACATCATAGTGTGCCGCTCACTCGTCGGGACAACTATCCGCTCTGCTAGCGAGCGTGACTCGCTTCACTCGAACGTCTGCTGACAGGAGGTCGCGATGGTTGCGTCCAGTTATTTCTTGGTAAGACTCGTGACAAAATATGTAAAGCAGTTAACGCCTAAAATTCAAATGATCAATTTACTTTCAGTATAAATATGGTAATTAAAAAAGTGTATTTAGTATTCTTCTTGTGCACTCTATTTATATACATTTGTCATACATTAAGAATGTATGACAAAAACAATGGTGAAAATGAACCTAATAAAACGTGAGTATTATTTTAAAATGCCTACTTCTGTTTGCGGTAAAATATCCGGGATAGCGAGAGCACAACTCCTTTCGAGAAGGACTCTACTCGGGTTAGGGTGGAAAAGTTATTAAAATGGATTATTTAGACCCCTCCGATGGATACCTAAAGAGCTGCAAAATGACGTTTTTCAATTTTCGAGTTTCGACTAAAATATAACTTTTTCATGAAGATTATGTAAAAGAAGTACTAATGCTGTATTTTAAGTTCTCAGTTAAAGGTTTGATTAACGTATACCTATTAATTTCTTCATCCAAAGTGTATCAAAGTGACCAATCTTCCGAAGATTACGGTCAATCCTGTCGCCTATGTCAATATTTTAACATTTAACAGATGATGGTAGTTTTTCTCCTTCTATATTTATTATTATTTATCTCTCTCTTATTAAAATATAATACTGGTGTAAATCTACGTCTTGTCTATTTTTGAGGGCTGGGGTAACGTTATCGTCAAGAATTCATCACAATAGACATGAGCAAAGTGATACTTTTAACTATAAACTTTCGAGCATTATTAATCTAGCGTCTCGCTTCTACATTGGCACCGCCACAACATTAATAATATGCTACCCGAAGCTTGGAGAATATACACACCGCTACCTCTTACAATAATATTTTTTTCATGATGTATATTTATGACTTGTACGTCTATAAAGTAACATTACTTTATATTTAATGTAATTTTTTTATGTATCTTTTCAATGTAATCATATTATGTATGTACTTTCGATGTAAACTATTATTGAATAAAGACAGCACTCAAAGGACGCCGGAAGGCCTAAAATTAATTAATTTTAATAATTACATCGAGTTTTCCTTTTCTTTGACACATTTTGTTTGATTTAAAGTGACGTTTTTATTAACTTTGATGAGTGGGACTTACAAGGGAGTCCTGGCTTTTTAACCGGTCCCAGGTAGGGACGGGTCCCCCTCTCATTTCAGCTGTGCTCTTAAAAAAACCAAAATAGAACACCAACCGTTAATATAAACTTTTTCGTTATACAATATTGTATTTAAAAATATATTCTTTCCTACACAGGCGCCTTACACAAGGCAATCTGCTTTACACGGCGCTGTGTTCGTTATTCGCTGCGATCCGAAGGACACGCGCCATCTGTGTCTTGTTTAATTATACTTTTACACGTTAACCAACATAGCGTATACGAAGGGGGTTTGATAAGTAACTCGGTTCGCTTACTACTAAATGGCGCTAACGTCATCTGTATATGTAGTCATAAAGTTTCCTTCCCATGAAAAAATAATGTATGGTCTCAAGTCATTCTAATAGTAATTCATTGTTTTACAGTAGATTAAACAGAAGTTTTTCGAATAACAGTGGAAAATGAATAAAATTAAAATTCGTGGTGTGATTCAATTCTTTTTTCTAGAAGTTCATGAGAGGATTTAACGTACATCGGGTGACTCGCGTCCTTCCTGTCAAACTGCTCGACTTTAGGTAAACGAATTGAATCATTACAGATCCCCCGCGTCCTAATCATCGATAAAATTCGTGATTGGGTTTTAACCGACAGACGGATGAAAGTGCGTGAACCAGCAGAAGCCACAGTTCATTTCATTTTGCATAATGAATTTCACGTGGAAAACCGCGCAGAACAAAAGCGAATTCGCATGCGAACTTCTGCCGACAGTTTACAAGTATCGAATAGAGTTTTGACGTCCTTTTATGACAATTATCGTATTCGGCGAACCGGCTCCGATAAAGGCGAAATGCGTTCGATCCGCTGGAAAAGTGATGGCGTCAGTTTTTTGGGATTTTTAAATTGTCTTAATTCTCGAAAAGGATAAAACCATTACCGAAGAATATTATACATTTTGGACCGATCAAAGACGATAATAGGAGAGAAACGTCCGGGGATGGCCAAAAAAATATGTTGTTTCACCGTGACAATGCACCGATCCATTCTAGCCGTGCTGCCATTTGAACTGATTCCGCATCCTATCTGATCCGCCTAGCCAAATCTAGCTTCCTCGGACTACCATCTAACATACCAGCGGGACACGAAAGGATCGTACAGGAAGTAAATTAGTATTTTGAAAGCCTGAAGGAATCGCGAAACTGGAGAAAAGTTGAGGCGAGTGCGTTGAACTTCGAGGGGATTGTGTCAAAAAATAAAGTGCATTAAAGAAGTCTAATTATTTTTTTTAATATCAAACCAAGTTACTTATCAAACCGCCCTTGTAACGGTAACGGTAACAGGTCGATCAATATACATCCGTCCTGTCCAAAATAAAATGATAATAGTTGAAATATCGCCCAGCGAGCAAACCAAATTCAAACCGACCAAACTGGTAACAAACTGTAACATTATTTTACCATGTCGATTGTCCATTGGCGAGTTGATAGAAAAATTATAATCAGAATGTGAGATCTTCGCGGAGCTCGTGCGATTGCCCCCCGCAGTGCGAGTACGCACGCGATACGACAGTGTTCGAATCTTCTATCAGTAACGATGAAGGACGCTATCCAAGTAACGGTATTGTTTCGTTATTTATTATTAAAATCTGAGTTACAAATCACTCGAATTTTTATAAAACTGTTTAATTGTCGACGGCTAATCTTCCACTGTATTAAATGCGGAAGCGTTTCTCCTGCGAGGGCAAAGCCTACGTGAAGGGGTGAGGCTCTCTACATTTTTTGTTTTTTCTTGTTCGTTTTGCGAACAGTTTTTTTCCTTTTAGAGAAAACTCATTTACCGAATTTTTCAAAGTTCAGTTTTTGCCTCTAATTTATTTCCTAATGCCTTACAATTTATTTGAGTCTATATTTTAGCGAAATAATTAAGCGCCCGGATAATAATTCAAATTTCAATCGATTTTGACTATAAATAAACAAATGTATTAAAAACTTAAAAAAGTATAATGCTGTTTGTAATTTTGGTATTGAATATATAATTGAAATTATAGCTGAACTATACTGAACTGAATAATCCAACGAAAGAATCATTTTGCGGAATTGTATTTGAATTGGTAGCCACGTTGTCTCCAGCGTGACTGGGCTCCTATTATGTACAAACAAATGTATTATCTTTCACTCCACAGATATTTCTGTTTTATTCTGTATTCAGTACTAAAACGTAACTTTACAATGCTTGGAGTACTTTGATCAAAAAATCTAGTATAATTTTCATCCGACACTTTCCTATGTTCACCATCGTATCTTCCACACAACGAATGAAGTAATCAACATTTTGATTTATAATGTAGTAAAAAATAAATGGTTATTCTAGCTGCGTACTTCATGTGTAGTCAGTAATGAATTTTTTTGTCAAAAAATTAAGACAGTTCATGAACACGTAATACATATTTTTGTATTGAATTTCGTATGTTAACTGATTTCAAAACTAGACCAGATTTTGCTAGGGGTTGTGATGACTCCGTTAATTCTCCCTCAATTTATATTAGTTCTAATTTATATTAATTCTTAAATATTAATTTAATCTAATTCTTAAAACTCCTGGTCTCCGGTACCGCTGTAAGAAGACCGTTATTTTATACTGAATTAAATTTTAATGTTATTAGTTAATCCGTCCCCTGTGTGAAGATCTTGTATTTTTTATTTATTCTTGAATTTCTAATATTATTTTAGATATTCCTGGTCGCAAGGCACCAGTGTAATGAGTACTCGCTACTTTCTAAATCTAAAAAATAATATTTTATTTAACTAAATTTATAATACATGTATTCGCCCACTTGTACCGCGTGAGTTGAGAGATCTCGCTTCGTGAATGACAATTTGTTTTAGGAATAAGTGTTATTTGAAAATTTGTCCGCTTAGTATTTAAATTTGACTAACGTGATCGATCTAATGGTTAGGAATATTTCCTAACCTAGGAATATATCCTAATTCTTTTAACCCGCCTTTGCAATTATGAATATCTAAAGTTTCCAAATATCCAAATATTATAGCCGCCCAAATACTTATAGATCAATTGTTAAAATAAATATACTGACTATCTTATTAGTGCGCGATTAAATAACGGAAAACCTCCGACCTTGCAGTATAATACCCGAGCGCACTCGTTATAACATTAATTTTTACTAGTCTTCGATTTATTACCTCCAATTCCGAAACGTCATTTGCGCGTATGTAAATAAATGAATCTCGGCGCAAGCCAATTATCATAAGATTAGGTATATATTATTCAGAGCGGGAATGTAAGAGTGGGGAAGAAATTATACATAGGTCACCAACCTTGTCGTAGACTTGCCCTTGTGACTGTAGCCGCTTTGTGATGTCACCTAGCTGTTCATAGGATTATGGGAACACGTGAAACAACACACGACATGCTAAGTGCCTTCGTCGCCAAGCAAATACGTTCCGTGATTATGATAAATTCACCAGACATCAGGGTTTGCGTACGTCAAGCACCCCGGACCCCAAATCAGATATTCGTGCGCCTGTTTATTCAGGTCTACGAATTCTTGACCCTTGAGCCCTGCACCCACGCGTTCAAAATGTTAATGATGATGATGATGATCCAAAAATTTAATTCGACCGATGTCGTAGCGAAAAATATCCTTTCCTAGGACTCGTTCAAGATGCATGGCCGAGGTCCTTGTATCTCCAATACTCTGCTATTCAGTATCGGTAGGAAAATGGTCGCGTCCAAGACTGAAAGTAATTAATTGTGATTACTCGTACACCATGATAGTACGATTCTCAGGAAAATTGCCGTTATTCCTCTGGGCGCGTCTGAGAATATACGTCATGTGACAGCGGTGTTCGAAGGATAGTTTAGTTTATCTGCAGGATGATCCTCGGTGTCTTGAACAATGCATCTCGAACGGAGCCAGGAATATATGGTTAAGACTGTTATCCAGTGATAACAGTGCAGTCATGCTGGTGCGTGTGTGTGTGTGGGTTGCCGACATAATTGCAGATCGTTTCGGGAACACTGTCTCTGGATTTTACGCTAGCTATCATCCTCTTCAACTATACTAAGGTACGGGGTGTTCAGAAAATCCTACAGGAACCCACCTGATACGCTCGTAAGCTGCTTACAGTTTGTGGTGCACATGATCGGCAGAATCGGTTGAGAGAACTGATTCTGCCGCGGAATCGTCACCTTAGCCTGTAGCCTCTTGTAGGTGACGACAAGGCATAGTAACATATCTAAATTCTCTCAGCGATTGGTCCCGAAATCAACGCATATCAGTGCCAAACTATACTTCATCATCGGTACCAGACGTTCTGAAGGTCAGCCTAAACCCTTTCGCTCACGTTCAAAATCCTTCAAGCATGCTTATATATTAGATATTCGGTTCAGCTCGCTGGCCGAAGGAAGTAAACAAATAAATACAGCCCCTCGTTTTGTGGTGTGTAATATCGCAGAACGCATTCAACAACGGTAGTAGCTTGTTAATTATTTTTGGGGATTAATCGTGCAATTTATAATATAACAGATGGTTAACATACATACCGATACTTTGATTCTCCGTGATTATACCAGTTTATCTTATTCAAGACCGAGCCCTGCAGTAACCAAGATGGTTATCGTTAAATTAGAATTTTGAATAATCATAAAGAGTCAAAACATATATTACAAATGCTCCCACACACGTGCGATCCCCTCACGCCAAGACATCCTCCTCGCCCACTCTAAGAACGACTGTCTACGTTCTCTGTTTCAAAGCAACTCTCCGTTTCCCGGTTCAAAAGCGACTGTCCGGAGAAGCGTTCACAAACCCCCTTCTGTCATCTCCTCCCCCAACCCGCTGTCCTCTCATCCCCTGACCCGCTGCACCGCTCTTCTAACAGACCGCCCTAGAAATTTCGTGGAATTCATATTTTTATATCAGTTGATTTTATGTGGATCATCACAGAGTCACTGTTCATTTGTATATTTGCAACGTTAAGTAATATTTGACAGTTTTACATCTTATATCACTGATTTAGACATATGTATTTATGATGTATATATAGTACACAGTAGGGATTTTGTATCGAGACATCCTGAGAATCCCATTATTTTTTTGCTATCTCGAGTCCCGGGACTACAAAACAAAATAATCCGAGACTCGTGACTGATATTATCTATTTTAAACAAGTTATCATATATATTAAAATCTACATCTACATATTATTAAAGTCGTAATGTATATTCGGTGCTGTTTGTATATCGCGTTGTAACATTATCCGTCACACACGGAACACGCTGTAGCCTGCAAGCCTGAGAGCCATTTGGGTATTTTAGAATTTTGCCAGACAGCTGAAGGATGACATAAACTTTTCCCCTTGACATTTTTTTCCTCCTTTTCTCCTCTATTTGTTACAACTGTTTAAGTTTAAGTTTTTAACTGTTACATGTGTAATTTGTTACAACTTGTTACATTTGTTTAAGTTTGAATTTCTTGCTATTTTTTTTTAAATTTAGCCTAACTTTATAATTATTATCAAATATTTCCGCGACGGCCTACGTTGAACGGTATCGTTGCGTGTATTTTTTTAAAATTATTCTTCTTCTAATTTCTTCGTAAACCCTGATTAAGTGATTGTTTTTGAGTTTTCCTCTGCGACATTACAACTATCTTTTTTTTTTAATTATTCCAGTTATACAAAGTGATCGCGCGGAATTTATTATGAAGTTTGTAAACTCCCGTAAAAAACCTTTTTTTTTAAATGTACAAATGAACCTAGATACGCCGAAAATGCGAAAAAACTGAAACAACAAACCCCGAATTCTCTAAATCTCGCGATCGTGTGAAATAACAAATGCAATGGTTTTTATGCTGTTTAACCATCAGAAAGATGACAAACTTTACGATTCATGATAAATGTCGATTTTCACATGAGAAATATATCATTTTTAGATTTAAAAACAATCTCTCTACACTATACAGTATGAACCGTTCCTTTATAAATATTCTAATAACAAAGATATCAATGTATGTGTGCACCATGAAGTAAAATATTAACCGAAACCGAATTAAAAGCCTTATTTTATTTAATTATGTATTAATATTATTTAACGACATGGAGTGAATAAAAATTTTATGTCAATTTTAGAATGAACGTAAAAATACATTTTTTCTTTATAACGAACTATGTTAGAGCATATTCCGGACTGTGAATTTCTGTAAAATATTAAAACGAAATGGATCGGCAGGATTTTCATACATTAAATTACCATTATTATAATAATACTCAGACAATCGATCTTTTTGTGTCAAAAAAATTTGGCCAGCTTAAAAAAACAACAATAGATGGGTAATTATGCGCCGTTTGAGTAGAAAGTATTCATTACTGTGGATACTATTAACATTAAAATATCTAAATAGAACATGGATATAATATTTTAATTATTCATTTTGTTCAATTAGAGTTTGAAGTTTAATTATTTAGATATTCATTATTATATTACATATGTTATTATATTTTATTTTAAATATTCATTTATATTAGTTATCCAATTTGTAAGCCTTCACCACTTTGCTTCAATCTCGGTATTTTACAAATACTATTTAATGGCATCAAAGTATAGTAAAACGATTTTTTTTATCAAACTTAACGTAAACAAGTAACAATTTACAGTAATTACCAGCAAATTAATAAGTATATATAGTTAGGTACTTTACCATAATATTTGTTCCGTTCGCATTGTAATTATACATAATGTTTGAAAATATCATCATGTTTGATTTTTATATATGATTATATATTTTTCCTTATTTATAACAACATTGTTCGTTTGCATATTGGCAGTTTACAAATACCAGAATAAATTCTTGGCTATTGCTATCTAACATTGGAATTATAAAAATTAGAATTTGGTCGTAAAATCGCAAAGAAAAGAATAAAAACACGAAATTTCACTAAATCTTCACAAAGAAATTAGAAGAAGAATTTAAAAAAAAAATGTTTAATGATACTGTCCATCGGTGGCAACAGCCAAAAAACTTAAAAAAGATTTTTGCTTTCAAATTCGCAGAGTTATAAGCGAGAACACGAAAAGTTAGGCTAATTAAAAAGTATAATTTTTCAAAAATCACCAAACTAAAAGAGTTGTAACAAATAGAGGAGAAGAAGAAAAAGGATGAAAAAAAAAGGTTGTAAAGACACAGTGAACCTTCAGACATCTGCAAAAAATATACAGGTAGAACGCATAATCGCTGAGTAATTAACTAAAACTTGTGTTACAAAATCAGTTACAATATAAAAAGACATATTAACTTCGTAAAATAGGCCTTGTTATTTTAATATATACTAGCCTACCCCCACAGCTACCGCATGGTAGCAGACGTATCCTGCAGAGACGCAGTACTCTGTTGTCAATTTACAGAATAAAAAAATAATTAAAATCGTCAATACACTTTGTAAAACCATAAAATTGAAATAATGCAAGCGCTGACATTTGATACATATAAATAGATTCATGCTGTGAGTTTGTTTAAATAGTAATCGGCTAAATGTGTCTAGAATGATACAATATATTTATTTTTAAATGCGGTATAATTATTTCGATAATGTGGTAAAAAATAAAATTTTTGAGATGATTTTACTTCTGAAATATGTTTTTACTATGTACAGATCAGAATGTCGTTAAATGCGTCTTTGAATTTACAAATAACTTTATTCTTTATAGGAAAATGGTTTGTCTGCCATCACATTTGTTTTTGCAGTTTTTCTCGGCCATTAATAGCTCAATATTTAAATTTAAAAGTTCTGGTGATAGATAAACGTGTAACACATATATATTTATATATTTCACTCTTCTTCTTCTTATTTTTCTATCAAAACACTTTTAATCGAAGTGTATTAGCGATTTTTTTTTAATCTGGAGAAGATTGACAATCGAGTACTGCGTCTCTGCAGGATACATCTGCTACCGTGCGGTAGCTGTGCGGGCAGGCTAGTATAAATTAAAATTTCAGTTGCTGACCATTGCGGTACAGCAGGGAGCGACCTAGCGGCGAGCGGTGCACGTGTTCAATTATTATAGCTTCTAAATACTAACAAAGCGAAATATATGATAATTCTGGTAAAGTTTCTGAAGGGAATAGTTTTGTCAGTTTGTTCAAACAGAGGTTTTAATTTCCTTGTAAAATGTGATGTAAATATTTAAGATAAAATCGTGTCATCTTTTGACGAAAGTAAATTTAGATGAGATGAAATTATTAGAAAATTGTTATTGGGGTACTTCAGCTTGTCATTGATTTTGATCAAATATCCCATACTTTATTGTCTTCCGGTGTAATTGTTTTTGATCAAATATCCCATACTTTATTGTCTTCCGGTGTAATTGTTTTTGATCAAATATCCCATACTTTATTGTCTTCCGGTGTAATTGTTTTTGATCAAATATCCCATACTTTATTGTCTTCCGGTGTAATTGTTTTTGATCAAATATCCCATACTTTATTGTCTTCCGGTGTAATTGATTTTGATCAAATATCCCATACTTTATTGTCTTCCGGTGTAATTGTTTTTGATCAAATATCCCATACTTTATTGTCTTCCGGTGTAATTGATTTTGATCAAATATCCCATACTTTATTGTCTTCCGGTGTAATTGTTTTTGATCAAATATCCCATACTTTATTGTCTTCCGGTGTAATTGTTTTTGATCAAATATCCCATACTTTATTGTCTTCCGGTGTAATTGTTTTTGATCAAATATCCCATACTTTATTGTCTTCCGGTGTAATTGTTTTTGATCAAATATCCCATACTTTATTGTCTTCCGGTGTAATTGATTTTGATCAAATATCCCATACTTTATTGTCTTCCGGTGTAATTGTTTTTGATCAAATATCCCATACTTTATTGTCTTCCGGTGTAATTGATTTTGATCAAATATCCCATACTTTATTGTCTTCCGGTGTAATTGTTTTTTTAACAATTGTTTTTCTTTATATATTTCAACTAAATAATTTTGGTTTGTAATTTTTATAGATGTATTATTTTTAGTCTCGATTCCTGGGAATTTCTGGGACTTACAGAGTACACAGTGATTGGGATTACAACTCTTTGAATATCAAATATTATTCTTTGTATTTAGATAATATTTATATAATACAAAACAAATTACAGGATAAAATTAGATATTTATGTTGCAATAATTCTGAATAAAGTCATGACAAAAACCAAAGAGGTATTAAAAGATACCGTACCGTAGGGAGGGGAACATTAAAGGGTAACACATAAGGGAGGGGAAAGTTCTTAATAATCAAATTAATTTATTCATTAGCCTCATGTTAGGTACGTTTCCTTTAAAATCAATTTAATATCCATCAACACTGTACTTTCCCCTCCCTTAATGTTCCGTCTAACTGTATATGTATTCTGTCTCTCTCTTTCGCATATAATTTTATATTCTGTCTCCTTTGATGTTCTGTATAATTGTATATGTATTCTATTTTTCTCTTTCACATGTAATTTTATTTTCTATTTCCTTCTTTATGTATGTATATAAGTGCGCTCTTTTTTACTGTATTTTTAGTTTTAAATACGCCCTGACGAAGCTTAAGCTAAACGAAACCGGTTGGCGTTTAATAAAATTCGTGGTTTCATACAAAGTATTGTATTTCACTTAATCTAATTGGTCAAATCATAAAATGATTGCTTTCTACAAAAATAAAATTTTTAATAGAGATGCGTACACGGAATACACTTCACATCAATATTCTTACTATTTTTAAACTAAGCTAAACGTCTGTGCTATGAAAATAGGACTGACTTGCTGGTGTCATAACATACAGGTTTACATCATGAAATTGCATTAATGCGTTAAGCTTTTTTTATGAAAATAAAAATTTTTCATAAATTACAAACGTTTTCTTTAATATATATTATAATGTGTACAAGATAGGCAGAAAAATCACAGCCTCGAATAAAAAAACTGCCTGCGTATACTAGAGTAGAGTATTGTTGGATACCGTTTATATTTTTCAATACTACCCACTTTGAAGCTGAATGCACGTTTTTCAACAATCCTAAAAAGTTTTTTTTTCATTTTAAATAAAGATTTTTGAATCATTTCAGTTTTATAAAATAATTCAGCGAGGTTTTCAAAATATCGGTCTGCAGCCGCTACGATACGATACCATCGTTTGTGAGATTCCTTTGTTTCGCCGTAATTTATTTGAGATTAAGAAAACGGAGAAAGTCTGATGGTGGCGTGCTTCGTGATTAAGATGGATGGCTCATCTATCAGAAGCCGTACACCCTGGCTCATTTATTTTTGATTTCTTCTCTCATTGTTATTTTGTTGACTCTCTTCCATAGTTATGAAACGTGACAAGAAATGGTCGGGATTAGTGTCAAATAAAGTAGCTTGTTTATTTTATTTTTTATTTCTTCTTTATTACATATATTGTGACGTACACGACGTGATGTCCACAGGTTCACCCGAGGTAAAGCATGAGACGCGTGGATCTGATGTACAGAATTCGCCATACGGTCTCCCATCCACTTTCGTAGACATTCTAAAGGAAAATAAATAAATGAAATCTGATATTTTACAACAATATAATTAGTTAAGTTTTCACCATACAAAGATTGAATAACAAATAGAAAAAATGTTAACGTCGACAAAATATTACGCAACAAAATAATTTTACAATAGGTTTTACGTCAATAAAAGAGAAAAACGAATTAGCTTCATCAGAACTACAGCAAAGCATTAAGATTAAGTCTGAGATGTGTGATTGAAAATTATAAATTTCTACCTCATCGACATTATTATTAAAGGAATTCAATTTTACACACCGAAATACAATGAATTCTACTCTCCGGAAGCAATCCACACTTTATACTAGGTTTTTAACGGCTTTGAGTCACCATGTCAAATTCACTTGATAACTCCTTCCACAGCGAATGTCACAAAACTCAATTCCTTGCTTATTGGCGTAATCCACGATGAAGTATAGAAATATTTTGCAGATCAGGTTGAGCAGATGGGAACCAAATCGTATCCTCTATCGTACTCGGGTTCATGAGTAATCCTTCATGAAGATATTATTGTTATCACGTATCCAGGTCATGTTATGACAGTTAAACCAAAAAATACGCCTCCGTTTCTTGAATATAATAACATTAAACACTTATATAACACGGCACAGCGTAACACAGATGCCTAATATAACCAATTATTTTCACCCTTCCTTTTTAAATTTGAAATCACATTTTGTTATATTTGATTTCACAAGACGTCTACGCGCTCTCCCCGTCTGTTTCCGGAAAAATGCCATAGACAAAATTCTCTCCAGCGGTATAGTGTTGCTATTTCTCGGTAGGTACTATAACGTAACGTTATAATGTATTAATTTTAATTTTATTTTTTTTACTTCTTGTTACGCCTCGTTCCAGGAGACTAGCAAGTTAATCCTATTTTCATAGTACAAGCGTTTAGCTTAGTTATAAAATAGTAAGAATATTGATGACATGTACTCCGTGTTCGCATCTCTTTTAAAAAACAATACGTATATATATTTTATTCCGATGGAGAGCCGCAGAATTTCTCGATTTGGAAACTGAAATGAATTTCTTTCATTCACTCTCAATCATCAATAGTAATCTTCGATCTTTTGATGTTTTCTTAGATTACCGCAGTAGGACAGCCTTCCACTGCGAGGCGACGTTCGTCTTCAACGTGCTGTCACTCGACTGCCGAATAACTAAAATAGTAGGTACTAGGTATATTCTGACGAAAAGAATTGGAGACTGGGTTTTGTACCGAGGCCGATAATTTTTTAACCTACCCTCGTACTGTAATTATAATGGAAATGTAATATTAGCTCTCGGAATAGAAGTTGTGTATACTCAATTCTCGTATTTACATACCGTCTGGTTTGGTTATTAAATATATCAGGCCGGCTCCCTTTATCGGTGTACGTATATTCTTTATTCTACACCGCTGTGAATAAACTTACTCTGCTTTGAGATTACACATTATTTTCGTTAGATCAAAGTATTAACAAACCCCTAGAGAAATGTTAACTATTTAACCAAAAATAATATTACATACTATATACGTGTACGAGAGTTTGTTCCGAGTTTTAGGGATCGAGAGACCGTTTCGAGGTCGGTTGTGGATTCTAGTAATCTGGAGCCAAGGGGTGGTCACAGCGACGCGACGGTGAACATTGAACGTGTTTTCAAAGTTTATTTTTAATCATAATATCATTTAAAATATGCAAGATATATCATTTATATATTATTATATTCAAATAAAATCAAACTATTCTTGACTAGTTGTCACTATTTTAACATTTTTTCACGCAGACTTGTAAAATCCAGTTATTGCCATTTGTCCTTAATATTATCTATGCACTATGCACGTACGCATACCGAAGTTGTGTAATGAGGAAATAATTACATTATTATGTTTACTGTTTTAACACAGCTCCATAGAAAGAGTCGAGCGAGGCAACGTTTGTATTTTCTTCACGTCGCATTTATTGTTAGCGCACGTTTCCTCGCTCCGTTTGAACTCGGTTATTTTGAATCCACGGAAGTGAATCAACACGTGAACTTTATCGACTCTAAATTACCAAAGCCAACTCCTACTTCACACTACTTTTATGTCTAATGATATTGTCGCAATTTCTTTGCTTTCTGGGAATTAGAGCTATTTTACCATTTCTTCGTCTAGACCGCGTTATTTCGAAATTGAGGCAACGCTGTTTCTTATGTATTTTTTAACCATACCGTTTTCTTTGAGTACAGAAATAGTAAAGAAGGTAGTGATTCAATCCTGTTATTGTTGCCTCGCAAGTTTATTGTTTTTTGATAATAGAGGACTTTGGCCGACGTGAATATTTTATTCAAATATTTTATTTATATCTTTTTTATATAATTTCTTCATTCTTTACTCTGTCAAAAATGGATTTTCCACATACATATGTACACCTGAGTGATATCATTTCCCTTGCAACCCTACTTGACACCCTCTGCAATATCAAACCACAGTGTGAATGATCCATTGATCCTTACACACGCATAACTTACTTCGTATAGGGATGCGATTGCGTGTATTAGTTTACAATTCACCCTGTAATCAGAGAGTACCTTCCAAAACCATTCTATTATACGCCGTCAACAATCAATTAAAGATACATAAATATTATATAACAAATACACAAACATAAAAATAGAATCGGATCAGTTAGCACACAGAAGAGGGAACGTATAGACTTGTGATCGCGGTACCTTAGTTTAAATTGCCATAAACAAGTTATATTCGCCAACTGTAGTGCAGGGGCTGGATCAAGATGTCTCGAGGAATGGATACTTGAAGTCTGCTATAAATAATATTATTTTTTCAAGAAATTTAGTTAGTAGTTAGTAGTTAGTGGAACTGGTATCTTGGTAAATGGTATCTTTGGGTGTCTGTATTTAAACTACTCAATGAGTAATGATTTCGTATAAAGTGCCAACTCAATCGAGGCAACATGAAGTGTTCTTTGTAGGTACCCAGTACCCATAGAAATAACTCCGTAAACTCGCCAGTAACAAATTAAATTTCGTTGACATTTTTTGTTGCAGGAGCATACCTGAATTGAAAAAATATTTGTACTTGAAATATACTTAGTTTTAAATAATGTATTGTTATATCTAAATAAAATATATGTTACTGTTTATGTAAAAGCCTACAAAGGGCATAAATGGTAATAAAATAAAATAAAGTAATTGAGTATGAAGTCGTAATATCAAAAAAATATATTTAACTCCATTTTTATTAACATAGAGATGAAATAAAAAATACTTCCACATGATATTGAAATGTTACCTTTTTAGAATATAATAAAACTGTAGTTTTTAGTTTTTTTAAGGGCTCACTTTCAAAAATAATACATATTTTTATGATTTTTACGAAAATGTGGGTTTTTATTATTCATTTACATTAGAAGTAATACACTAGACTTAACTTTTTATAAGTATTATTTAGATTGGACCTTTATACAAATATAAAATTAATAAACTAAATATTATTTGCCATAATTAATAAAATACAACCATTATAAGAAAGACGGTGACCATTCAATATATTTTCCACGTGCCACAGAGTTACCTAAAAATGTAAAATTATTGCATATGCGAAATATATTTTTTTATAATATTGAAGCCAAGATACATAGACCATCTCAATTAAGACAAATTAACAAAATGTTAAAAATTAATAGACTTATAACCATTCAATTTTCGATGTTTTTAAAATACTTTATTCTAGTGAAAACACACGTTTTTAAATAATATGCTCACATGCTTTGAGGCTTCAGCTACTGTTTAAAACCAAATTTTATATCAAAAACACAATAATCAGTTTTTAGAAATATATTTTCAGTCTTATAAAACATGATAATTTTAATTGTCCATCGAACTTCAATACGCCGCTCGATCCAGCCATGACGGTTGTATATTATTATTATTTTCGTTTAAAAATGCAGAAAATATTTTACCAACATTAGTAATAAATTTCATAAATTAGATGTTTTTTTACTGATTTTAAGGGAAAAAAGCGTTTTCTTGGACAAAGTAAACATTTTATGTACGTTATTTTTATGTACGCAATTAAATATTTCGTTTATATATAACACTGTTGCATTTTAAACACAAGCTCTCTGTTTCATAAATAGTATATATAATTATGAAATGGACATTTCGATAATATTAAACAAAATAATAAATTGAAGCTGTCATAATAATTTTAAATTTAGAACATTGATTTTAGCAACCATCTATTTATATGTGGGTACTTTGTCTGATTTCAAAACATATTCATATATATGAATTAGGTACATAATAAATTATTTAATTTTCGATGGAATTAATTCATATGACAACACGTTTTTATTTCATTCCATATATCAATATAGAAAATACTCCAGATACGAGTTGTTTTTAACACTTGTATCGAATGCGAGAAAATCAACATTTTTACTGTCGTCTCCTTCTATTTCTATTTCTTCTACTCTCGCATGATTTACGTAAAAAATAACGTCACGTATTATTTATCAAGAATTTGACTATTAATCTCAATTTGAAATCATATCTAATTCGTGTAGAATTTCAAACTGGAAAAATGAAAGCTCGCCCAAGATTGATAAAAAACCTATTGAAAGTCGGCAAAATTGGAATTAAACACGAGAGCTCGCAATCTCTTCCTGTAATACTGAAAGTACTATATAAATATGTACATCTCTTAGTTGTGAAATCAATTGATCGTTAATTTATCAGTTTTTTTAAAAAAATGTAATAATTTAAAAAAATATTTTATTGAAAGTGCCATACAAAAATAACGTTTTCATTTAGCAATAAAAATACCTAGATATCTCTAGGCGTCCCCCTCACCGACACTCGACTTGCTCGACTTCATCTGTCGGTCAACAGTTATCTAGCGCTGCCGAATGAATTCGCTTCGTAAATTAATTCGGGTTCGGGTCACTTCACCGTGAGACAAGACATTCGGTGTAATTAAAAGGAAACACAATGTCGAGGATCTAATTAACAAACTGTGTTAGTCCAAAGAAAAATTTCAATTTAAAGTCGCGGCTTTCTTTTATTTCATTAAAGTCTGTAAGATTTATAATTTCTTTGATCTTTGTTTTAATTGAACCACTTTTTTACCTCTTTTACATATTTTTATAATGTAATGTTTTGTAGGTACTTTAACAGCAGGTGAAATTGTCGATTCTCTGTAGATCGTGAGCTTTTCTTTTTAAATTATTCTTTACAGGTGACGGTGAAACTTTTTCCTTGTCTGAACGTTAGTCACACATTTAATGACGAAAGAAAGGCGTTCACATGCACATTTCAATCGCTTGGCAAAAAATATACTTTTTCACTTAACCGGATATGAAATAATAATGCGCTCAATTTTATTAGAATGTTATCGAAATGGACGCACGATCCTACGTTTTGATATATGTAATTTGTTGACTGAAAAATTAAATAAAGTGAACCGGTGGCGCTAGACCTAGCGCTGGCCCTAGACCATAAATACAATCATAAAGTCCATTCAACTAAGTTGTACATAATCATAATAAAGGTGATATTAAATATTTGTCCGATAAGAGTATTTTTTAGATCACACCGCGAGTAGTGAGTAGTGAGTAGCGCTAATAAGTGCTTCAGGAATATACTTGATTGTGTGATAAATATTTGATTTTTATTATTGTTTATCCATAAATTGATTTGAACGTATGAACTACACTACACGGTACAGCAGGGGTAGAAAATAATATAAATAATTAATTGTCGCATTAGATAATTGAAAAGTTTGCGAGAACTACATACATGTTTATTTTATGACAATTTATTTTCTTGTTTTTATGTAAATCTGCAATTTGTTTTAAATAAACACCAATTTGAACGGGAAGAAGTGTTCTCGAGAGCGTCAATCTGTGTGTCGCGTCAAATCTCGGTCGTAGAGACGTAGCTTTATTTAGTATACCTACATTAAAATATTAAAATAGCGTCGATAAATTAGTCCATTTGAAGGCATCGCCCAGACCAACTCCTTAACACCGTAACACCGTAACACCGAATATTCCTTGTTATACCTTGACCTCGCAGGTTTCACAGTTTGTCCGCGCAATGCAGATGATCTGCTTGCATTTGTAATATTGAAACACGCGGTGATCTTATTTCCTATTCTCGCAATGCAAAACTAATTTGGTCGAGACCAAGATCAATAATAGTATAATAATGTTTTCATTCGGTCCATTGATCGCACAGTGAGGCGCGCCCTCTCTTGCTAGTTGTATTAAGCTATTTATATATTGTATTTAATAAGTCTTTTTCTAATTATTATTTTCACTGTATAAAATTTATTGTAATTTCAGAGAAAACTTGTAATTGGTTCAATTATTGTTGCACTTTCATTGTGATTTTTGTTTTTATCGATTAAATGTATGTTTTCCTAATAAAATTAAAATTAAAAAACCCTTAGGTAAAGATGTTTTTTTTATTTGTTTATTAATTCTTAATATAGTACATATTATATATGCTCTAATATAAACGAGATCAAAATGTTCCTTTTCATTACAACTTATGTGGCACATATTTGCTTAGTTTCATTATGAATCTAAGTAGGTTTTCCTCCTTTCTTATATCTTCTGGCATTTCACAAAATATCTTCATTGTACTGTACGTCATCGATTTCTGAGATTTAGCCATCTTCCTGTCCATCTTTTCATCTTGCATGATGTTCCTAATTTGTTCCGGGTGCTATCCGAGGAATTTGGAGTATTCTTCGCCAACACCACATATTCGAGGCGTCAATTCTTCACATTTCTCTCGGTCTCCTGCCACCTTCAGTTGGGGAATCCTCAAATCACTTGCACCGAAGTTCTCACATACCGACCATACGCATATACATAAAATCATATAAATCTCCCACCGTTAATAGAATTATCCCTAAAAATAATTGTAAAAAAGCGAACTGGAATCATTCTGTAAACTTTTGGAATCCTCCATCCCTTCATCCCTTTCTCCTTCTTACATCGATCGCTTCAGTTGAAAATCAGTCATCTTTTTCTCTTCATTTAGTCTGCTGCGGATAAAAGCATCTCAAAATTAAATCCTAATCCAAAATTCCTCGTCTCTCCTCCCCGGTAGGATGAAAAATGTTCTCAGGCAGTGAGAACTCGTCAAATAGCTATCTCTGCATATAAAAAATACGTGAGTATAACTAATTTCTTAGTGGTCAAAAAACTCAAGCACGTACCAAAAACTTCTTAAAGAATGAAAAAAGAAAGGGTTGGAACAGTTTTGTACTACTTTATCCCCATCCTACTCCTATTTCTTCAGTGTGGACAAATGATTCGTAGGTATCGTTCATCTTTTATAGGATCAGTTAAATGATCCTGAAATCATTGGCTGGAAGATTTTGCTGAAAATGTACCCCCTCCGCATATAAGAATCGCTAATCCATTTGACAAGTCCTTCGTGACGGCTGGACTCCCCTTGACATTCAAGAATTAATCTACCCGCACCAAAATATTAGAATTTCTTCTCCCGACCTGGATAAAATATCCTATATTTTCTTACATTTTCCACCATCCACTTAAAATTATTATTTATATCTTATTATTAAAATATTTTAAACCGATCAAATTCCCGAAAAGTAGAAATTTCAATTGGTTCTCCTAATTCTAAAGCCAAACAAAGATCCAGATTTCGAATATTTTGATCTTCATATATGTTGAAGGTATTCGAGCGTATGGTGAAAAACCGAATTGATCGGTATGCAGAACACGATGACGTCCTTTTGCCATCTCAATTTGGTTTTAGACATTCTTAACTTCATCTTGCACTCTAACCGACACTCCACCGATATTGTCGGAGGATTAGAAACTAGAAGTGAATTGCGACGAGCCACGACTGTCGCCGCAGTGGGTGAACCGTCAATCAATTGGATCGCTGCATCCTTCGTCGGTCGGTCGGTCTTAAAATGCCAGCTACGTTCTCATGGGTGTTGTTAGGCCTCGATTGGCCCTCGAAACAAATAGGTATAGACAAGGATTGGCCACGCGAATCGCGGCCAAGCCATTTTGACATATCAATTCACCTTCCAACAATAACTACGATGAAAATTAACCGTTGCCGCAGTGGACGAAATTCAAAGAAGACTGGGTATCTTAGGGCCGGTTGCGTCATCCCCGGTTACTATAAACTTTACTTTTAAACTTAGTTTATCCGAAAACGCGTTGCGTCATCTCATTTTTGTCGTTTACTTTTAACTATAACTATAAACCGCCGAAAATCTCCGCTTAAATGTAAACTTTACTAATGCACATGCGCACTGCGCGCGAGCCACTGACAGATGTCACCGAAATCGAGTATTTTTCGATTTTTGACACTGTAGTATCGAAATGTACAATATTATGTCGGATAGCAGTGATATCGCAGACTTTTTTAATGATAAACTAATTATACAGTATATTCTTAACAGGAAAAGTAAAACTCGGACCTCGGCACATTATTTTTTGCGGGAAGAAATGGGTTTTAAAAAAATCTTTTTCCGATAACGGACTGCATCCACTGGATTTGTCATCTAGGGCACATTTGCATTGTGCGCATTCGCTTGACATCCGTCATTGAAAGCATTATTTTAAATTATTCGACATTGTATTATTGAAATAAATATTATTATGTCAGATAGCACTGATACCGATTCTTCTGACGATCAAATAATTGTTCAATACATCCTTAACAAGAAGAGCAAATCTTTTAGGCCACAAACCGATCATTTTATATGGGAAGAATTAGATTTTATTGGAAGATTCCGCCTGTCCAAAAGTATGGTTAGGCAACTGGTCTTGCTTATTTCAGACAATATAATATCATCTAAAGTTATCTACTTCATAGATATATAATAATATTTTTGATAAAGATCAGAAATCACGCAGTTCGTTCTGTGAACCAGGTCTCGATAACTTTACATTTCTATGCCACAGGATCAATGCAAAGATGCAAAGGTGATATATCTGGTGTACACAAGAGCACTGTTTCACAGAGTGAAGCAGAGTGAGCAGAGCAATAGCCGCTCTCAGATCACAATTCATGTTTACCTGAATCTACCGAAGAAATTCAGCAATATCTGAATCAATTCCACAACATTTTTAAATTTCCAAACATGATTGGTGCAATAGATTACACTCATGTGGAAATCCTATCTCCAGGAGGAAATAATGTGGAATATTATCAAAATATGAAGGATTACTTCTCCATGAATATGCAGGCAGTAATAGATGCCATAATAAAATACACAAATATTGTTGCAAGGTAGCCAGGCTTAATACATGACAGTACCATTTTCAGTCATTCTAGATTAAAAGGGCAATTAGATGATGATATTTTTGATGAGAAACATCTCATTGGTGACCGTGGTTATCTACTCAAACCATACTTACTTACTCCATTTACGAATCCAATATCTGTGGCTGAAAAACAATATAACGAGAGCCAAATCAGGACTAGGGATGTTGTAGAAAGAACATTTGGGGTGTGGAAAAGGCGTTTCCCTGCAATAGGTATGAAACTCAGGCTGAGTATTGAAAGAGTGGCAGCAGCTATAATGATAGCCACAGCAGTGCTGCACAATGTAACCGAGCCACCAGACTTTGTGGCAATATTATATAAAATTGACTCTGAACCTGCACAGGATGGAAATAATACAAGACGAGATCTAATAAATGGCTATTTTTCCCAATTATTAAACCAGCCATAGCATTTAATTTATTTATTCTTAATATTGTGCATACAATTGTGTATATATATATATATGTATATGTTCTAATATAAATAAGATTGGACTTATCTTACACATATTGGCTTAGTTTCATTTTGAATCTATGAAGTATCTTCATCTGGCATTTCATTAAAGATCTTCATCGCTCTGTACATCATTCATTTCTGAGATTTAGCCTAAATTGTCACATTTATTTTACAATAATATTGAATCTATAATAAAACAATTCTTCCTCTGTAAAAACTCTTTTATTATATTTATATATATACCTTTTAACATAAATCACATACATAAATTACCATAATTTATTTGTACAGAGAAAAGTCTAGTAAGTAAAATTAAAGTTAATTAGAAATAACGACATAACTACACATTATTATTTTAGTAAATAGAAAAACGTTTATGTTAATATCGTTAAAATGAAAGGGGGTGAAACCACATTAGCTAAAAACAGTGAGGCAGTAAACATTTAAAAATAGAGAAATTGTTAATGTTTATAAAATTAAAGAAGTAAATTATTTAATTAATTACATATTATTTTTTTCTTTAACTAATTTAAAATTTAGTTGGGCCAAATATCTCTCAGCTTGACGTCTGACTAAAATTACAACACGCAGTTCTTGTGTATTGTCTATTTGTTCATTTGGGGTGGTTGAATTCATTTTGCATTTTGATTTATCTGCGAACAAAGAAAGGGTATATATTATAAATGAAATAATTAAACTAAATAAAAGCATTATTGATATCTAATATTTATATTTTTTTACATTATGTAAGTGTGCATACACCAGAAAATTAATTCATTATATTGTGAATTATCATTCTACTCACTTTTTAGAGGTGATGCCATCAGTTGGCATTTAAATGCAATGCCAAGATATTCAGACTGGAGACTTGTGCTTAACATCTTCCACCTATGAACATACAAACACATTCCATTTGTATAATTGATCTGCTCACAACTGGGGTGTGCGTGGTATTTATTTGTTTTTAAAAGGTACCGTATTAAATCCAAAACGAGTGATAAAAAATTTTTCTAAATTAAAGTGATAAGATTTACATTGCAAGGCCTTGCAAAGTACTTGCAGTTAGAATCTGTATCATCATCAAATACCGAAACCCGCTATCCATTGACATCTACATCACAATTCGTATCCATTCTGCTGTTTCTTGCTTCGTCTTGGATTCTCTGAATAAATATTAAAAATAATGTTTACTAATACGTAATTTACAACGTAAACTTTTAAATATAGTTGAAATACTAGAATACTTACTTTACATTGACATTCATCGTTCAAAAACATCAATTGCTCATTTCGGGAAAGTAAACACACCAAATCAACGTAAACGTCAAATGTCAAATGAAGCGTCCTACACGTGTTGCCATAAGCAAAAAGAAAATGAGATTTTAAGAGATCTATGTAATTGCTACACTGGATAACTATAAACTCTGTTCACGCATCTTAATTTCTGTCAAATTATTTGAATCTCGTTTAAAAGTAAACGAGTTTGAATTTAAATTCGATTACATCTCAGTTATGGTTACCGAAGATGAAGCAACCGGACCTAAGCGATGGATCCAAATTCCAATCAATTGGCTACACGGGGGCTGCCTATTACTGCCCTAGTGATGGTGATCAAGGTTTATTCAAACTATTCAAGGAGACCTCTGGGAGATAGCTTGGCTATCCGTGAAGCGCTGAAGATATTAAACCAAAAGAAATGTCTAATAATTTCAGATTCCCTAAGCTCACTTATAAAAATTAGGTCCTCCCCTATTCGCCATCCTGATGTTCAACTATTTATGGAAATCAGAGCCATAATGTATGATCTATAGTTAGATAAGATAGAGATTGATCATACAAGGAGATGACTATTTTCCTCCATTTAATGACCTTCTAGAAATATCAAAAATGACATTGAACTCCGGTGACAAACGCATTGGGATAAAAGAAAAGTTTCAAAAGATCGACACTGCGCCTCGATTCCATAGGATTAAATAGAACAAATACAAAATGCGGCTTGGTCATTGCTTTATCCGTTCCCACCTTGCCAAAATACACGTCCTCGATTCCCCAATTTGCTGTCAACAGGAGGAGGACCTGAATCGTCTATTCTTTAACTGCCCAATAAATATTGGTGTTTCGTCTCTCCTTCGAGACCTAAGTGAGCTTAAAATCTATTTTCCAACAAGCATACGAATAATACTCGCAGACTGCCGCTATCCAATTCTAAAATTGATAACAAATTTCCTAAAAATTAATTCTATTCAGCTGTAAGCGCGGATTTAACTAGCAGTCTCTATCTATAGCTCGTCTATCGAGTCGGTCCATATGGAGAAATCCCCATCGCTAGATTTCTCTGTTTGAATCTGCTCTGTCGAGCTCGACTAGCGGTTGGCAATAACACCCTTTTCACTGAGTGACACGCCATTCATTACCCCGCAAGTATATCGGGTAGATCTTGTGCGATTCGCTAGCTATAATTTATCAACGCTATGGAGCAATGCTTTTATATTTTATTATTTTATAATACTCGGCGTACCCTTAGATATCATCTTATCGAGACAATTAGCTATTGACAACTCGCCGATAAGGAAGGGTCTAGAAATATTTTTCATTACTTTCGGTGTAGTGACGCAATGTCCACAGGAGACCATATTGATCATTTTACATATGCTTAGATGAGTTTTATACATATGCTTCATTTAAAAAATCTTAAAACCAAAAAAAATATACCTAAAGTATTATCAAATGAATGAAACTCAGAACAGTCGTGTTTGTTTAGAAAGCAATAAATCTTTGTTATCGTTATTTATGCTTATAACGAGACTGCTCCGATGATATCCAGCATTGGACTGAATAATACCGCACGTCGACATAGAAACTTTTATTTTAAAATAATTGTTTATGGTTTTAAGTACCTACTCGCGTTCTTAAAATAAAACAATTCTACTTTGTTTAGCTGTGTAGGTAATTATTAATCATCTCAGATCTTCTGTCTAAGTGTTATTTACTTCATTAAAATATTTATGTATTATTTTAATACATAATTCAAACAAACACATCCGCTCGTGTTCATGTGAAATTGTTTCCTTTTATTTTTTATGTCAGTGGTCAGTAGTTAGTGGTTAGTGGTCAGTGGACAGTGGTCAGTGGTCAGTGGTCAGTGGACAGTGGTCAGTGGTCAGTGGACAGTGGTCAGTGGACAGTGGTCAATGGACAGTGGTCAGTGGACAGTGGTCGATGGTCATGAATATTTTCCTGACAGCTTTCCAGGCAGTAACTTTTGAAATATTCCCCGACGAACTTTTATTTGTTAAATCGTTAATCCGCCTATCAATAATTATTCCCTATTTGTCCAGCTTATTTTCCGAGTTACTAATGTACACTATGTGTACTAATTTTGACGTTATATTTTCAATAGTGGCATTTTTTTTATACTTTCTTCTAATGTTCCTCTCTGTCGCGTATTCATCCTTTAGGCATACCGCTAGCAGCACTGCAGATGCCCTGTTCGACCTATCACACTATGCTATCGACAGCAAAGTGCGGTGGCTCTCCGGCACGAAGCGGAGTCTCCCGTGAAGCATCGCCTGACCCCAGCGTTATCGATTAAAGTCGCAGCTCCTCTACCGTCCGGGGCGCCCGCCTTCGTGGAGAATCGATACGAATTAAATATTAAATACTAATTTAACTAAAAATAAAATTACAGGTAGCTAGTAATTGAAATGGAAGACCATATTAAGTCAACATTTCTTCTGAAATAATTCCACTTTACAAAATATGAGCACATCCGCCCGTCCGCCCGTCCGCCCGTCCGCCCGTCCGCCCGTCCGCCCGTCCGCCCGTCCGCCCGTCATTCGCTACATTTCATTTCAGCGATGTTTTCATTTTTTAATTTAATTAACACGTCAGTGCATTAGTCCTTAATATTATTAAGGAGAACACACACACAATCTTATTGTGAACTTGTATTTATTCAGAGCATTGGTCAGTAATATTTTAAATACTAATTAAATGTATTTAAAAACAAAGTAGATGGTTTTCAAATAATGGAACGATAGATATATTAATTTGAAAAGTGCAACATATAGGTTCGAAAATTTGCCGACGTATAGGTTCGAATCCCGGTACCGACAACAATAGTTTTCGATAAAATTGATTTTATATGTATAACTTTCTAATTAATATATTTAATTTGTATTTGGTTTTTAATATCTTTAGGGGCTTAATTGTGTTAGCGGTAAGATACTTGCCAGTGAACTTGAGTTGGAGGTCGATTTTTGCCTGAGGAAACCATAGACAAATTTGATACATAAGAAATCTAATTTTATTTTGTTCTCATTTTTGTACATATCATCACATTATTTTTTACAAATCCTTGCAGTAAGAATACAAAATAAATGCGTTTTACTCTTTACATTTTTTACACTAAATACTAAAATTTTAAATATAACCCACCAGTTACAATATATATATATATATATATCTTTATTTATTTTTTTATTATTTATTTATTTGAGTCATAGAACAATATGTTATAATGGGATAAAATATTGCAGCAAAGTAAGACATACGTTTCAGTACTCTGCCTGCTAGTATTTTACAGTGGTTTATGGTGTATAATATTATAGCAGACAGCACTTTGTAATGTTCTATGTATAAAAAAATATATGTATAAAGAGTAAAACAAGATGCAATCAGATAGCATATAAATACAGTGTATATTATAAAACTTAAAGTAAATGTAATGTTCAATTTATAAAAAATAAAAAAAGAGTTCTTTACTTAAAGTAAGAGTAAATATGTAAGTAATATACAAATATGACGTAAATTTATGTATATGTTCAATGTATAAAATAAGTAAATAACATTCATATATGAATTAAACTTAAATAATATTGTAATGTTCAATGTAAAAAGAGTGATAAAGTTCAGTTAAATAACACACTGTTGAGAAAGTAAAAAATGCAATATATAATATGTCGGTACTGTTGTAGTAGTTTTAATCTCAAGTTTAGACTTTTAAAAATTCTAGGGCGCAATTTTTCTCTATTTCGTGGAACCAAAACCGCACTTTTCTTGAAATATATCCAAGACTTATGGTTGTAATTTTTTACGTTTGCATTTAGACTGTTGTATAATTTTGATGCTAGAAACAAATGGAACCTTTGTACAAAAGTTTTGTTTAATTTTGACACGAGATAGTGACAGTTGGCCTGAGTCTTTGTTAAGTGAGGATGCGTTATTTGCTGATAATGTTGTACGTATCGGTAAAAGATTTTTAGTGTATCAAGTATATACCTTTATCAGATGTCTAGAACGACATTCTTTGAAGAGTTCATATAAAGGATAGCAAAAGGGCTTCTAATGAATAACTTTCAAAACCATTTTTTGGGGTTTACTTATGGAATCTATAATACTACTAGCTGCACCGCCCCAATTGACAATCGCGTAGTTTAGTAGCGAGTGACACAACGCACAGCATACAATTCTTCTCAAGGATGTATCGAGTACTTCTCTGACTTCCCTAGAAAACAAGTAATTTCTTATTCAGCTCGTGAGATACTGAATATGATTTGTCCAGTTTAGTTGTTGGTCAATTTGTACTCCTAAATACCGTATACTTTCCGTTGTCTATAGTTGAGTATAGCCACAATTTTTTTTTTTGACCCAATTTCTAGCATTTCTGGAAAGTGATCTGCGGTAGTGGTTTCACATATGAAACCTTTTGCTAGGAATTTACTTTTGACCGTAATATGATCTAGGTATGCTTTACAGAGGTAAAGTGTTGGGTTGTTGATGGTAGGTAATAAATCTTGTTCAGCTAGCATTGGATAGACATTCCGACGCATTTATGGTGAGGATATCTTTGGATATGTCAATATTTATATATCACCAGCTGTTCCGTATTCATAGAACACATTTTTGACGCTTCTTGAGAATCGGTCGCGATCTATATTATTGACGCCTTTCCACGTTCAAATTCTCATCCATTCTTTTCCCTACTGCTTGTTTTTAGTATAGTAACCTTGATGTCAGCAGACGTTAAAGCGACGCGATACTTGTTCGGTTGCGACACCGCGATTGCATTAGCGGTGTTGAGTTATTCAACTCCGGTGCATCAGTACTGTATTGTAATCCTGCGATTTGTGCACAGTGATTATTGTGTGAGCCACGGATGAAGTGAGTGATATCGCCGTCTTCATTTGGAAATGGAGATCTCCCCGCCCGCGTCCTGTTTGTGTGATCTCAGTTGCGACTGCGAGAGTAACGAAGGCGTCACACACGAGGTAAAGCGAGCAGTCTTTCAGATTCCCGATTCCTTCGACTGGATTCCCTCCCATCATCGACCCTTATCCGTTATTTCAGGTCCCCTTACTTCCTTCCTTTCTTCCTTTTCCGACCTCCCATCGGCGATTCCGATTTACGATCGGAACCGTCGTAATCCAATCCGCGGGACGCGCGACTCGAAGATTGCGCAATTCGTTCGTTAGATCCTTTTCGGCGCGGGATCTACGTTTTCTTTACACCAGCAAAGATCGTAGTTGGAGAAATTACTATTTTATGTATTATAAAGACGGGACTCGTACATTTGTCGAGTGTAACGCGGGATTCTACTTACGTCAAGTGTCAAGGTGTACATAATTCAAGCAATAAAAGATAGGCTGACCTGTTCAATTAAAAGATGGTATTCTGAGGAGCAATCAATGTGCCTGCGTGTCTCTCTGTCACTCCTACCTAGACTAGGGAGGAAGCGTGCGGAGTCGTCAGCTTTTTGTTTCGTAATTAAAATATTGTCCAATATCAACCTACGTAAGTAGTTTGTTTCGAGTTCTATCGTTGCTCTATTTAAGGGCTAACCAGCGCTTGAGAAACACCTTATTAATTTTATCTTACCTTAACTTTACCTAACATAAGTAATGTCGAATAGTTTGGTACTTTATTCACGGACTATTAGGTATTGACATTCAGCGTCACGGTCACCGCTGTCGACATTAGCTGCAGCTACTGCGTATTTTGTGAGGGCCATTCGCACCGGGCTGCAGTTCTATCTCGTCTCGTATCACCAGTCTACAAGTTTCTAACCATTTATAACAATCGGTTTTATTTTCGAGCTTTACACACATTAATATACATTCAATTAATTTACAAATTGTTCATGTACCAAAAGAGGGTTCGGTCCTCATTAAAACTATTTTGACCGAGAGAAAATGTTTAATAATATAATATTAAAGTTTAGCGAGTCAATGTCGCGACCCGCTCACCATTGTGGAATATAAATGTCTTATTTTATTAATGAAAAGTTTATCTTATATTTTATTTTCTCCTTTCCCGGAACCGAGATCGACCGGTTGATGACTTTTCTTGTATTATTAATAATAATCTCATTGATGGGATTGCGGCGTGATGTGGGTGGCTGGATAGCCTGAATTTTTAAACACAGACCTGTATTGTATTTGTAATTTAACATTAACATCATTTCATTTTTTGGCATGTTTGTTCCACTTGCGGCGGTCATTAATTTCAATATGTAGACATTGTCTCGTTCTGTGGAATCTCCATCTCCTTAAACTTCTTCACAGAGCCACAACTTTTAACATAACCTAACAAAAACGAAATTTCGCGCGCATCTCACTTCACCTTTTTTTTATTTAAAATATTCATTAGACATCGCGAATCGGGACTAGTTTCCCGCTGCGCTCAGTTCATCTTCTTCGTGAACGTTTTTCTTCCGCGTTATATGAGAAAAATTCACCACATCCGCGGGGAAGGGGGCAGTTTCCTTCCACCGCTGCTGCACTCGTAAAGAAGTGGCACTCGCCCCCTCTAGCGATGAAATATTCATGAGGTCCGCCACTGTTTTGTTTACAGGTCGAGAGCAATTCATTCTCTGCCGTTCTTTATTCACGTTTTTGTGAATGATCTTATTATTGTGCGGGTATGAATATTGAACGCACGACCGTCAGGTAATCTGTTTTGTTAAAGTTTAAATGTTGATCCAGTAGAGGTGCGTAAAACTATTTGAAGGGATCTTTTCAGAATCCCATTTGTTTAAAAATTACCGAAATGTGTTTTATTTTAAATGGATTAGAAATACTCCCACCAGAATAATGTAAAACGATTTAGGCTCTGAATAGTGTGTTGTAATGTGACGATATTTCAACCACTATCCCGTATTGCCGTCGGAAATTTTCTGATATAATTCGTTAATTTCTTTCATTTTACTTCAAACCTCCGTACTTTAAGTATTATTATAGACATCCGTAATGAGAAATAAATTAATTGTTATCTCATATGTTGTGACGTCGTATTTTACTCATCCTCCAGCTCGTTAAGTATAAAGCATGAGGTGCGTGGTTCTGATGCACGGAATTCACCACGTCGTGTCCCATCCACATCAGCAGTCATTCTCAGGGAAACATAATAAAATAAGTTTTAAAATGTGCAATATTATAATTTAACAGTTTTGCATACAGAAATTGAGCATGCTAAGATATTAAATCGTGTGAGTTTACTAGGTAAAAATATAGTAAAAAAAATATATCACTTAAATGTGATTTTGACAAATCTTTCTTCAACAGAATAATGGATTTTTATCAAATTAGCATTTGCATTGAGAATAAATTTTATGATACACTAGATCTTCAATAGTTCACATCAAAAATTACTTTACAACAATTCAAACACCAGGAGCAATTCACCGTTTTCGTCTAGTTTTGATGTTCCGAGGGCACCCTTAGAATACTTGTGTCTCCTCCCATGGCAAAACGTCAGGAAGGGAATGGGTGATCTGCTTCCTTTTGAAGTCAATCAGAACCCTTGCGTTCACTTTTATTGTAAAATAGGTTAAGTTGAAGAATAAATTGAGCATAGGGGACCTAATCGTGTCCCTGTCCAGCTTAGTTCGTGAGAAATCCTTCACGAGAAAATAGTATTGTTCTCTAAATCATACCTCTCTGCCGTCAAGTAAGGAAGGGATGCTTCACATTCCCTCCATGTTTAAATATGAAATGACATCTCCTTGATAACAGTATCATGAGCAGCTGCTTTTGCGCTCGTCAACCGAAAAATACCATGGAGAAATTTCTTTCCACGGTGCAATGTTGTTATTTGGTAAATGTCAACTCAAATAACATCTCGTGATTGGTAGGTACCAGATATAATGTTACAATGTATATAAAATCTCAATGTCATTTTGTATTTAACGTATAGTGTTAACGCGAGTCGAATACTCATTCCCTGTCCCCTTTCGTCAATCCAATAATCTATACCTGTCCCGCTCTGGCCGATAGCAAAGCATCAAGTACTTGTGTTCTTCCTTCTGCCACCCTATACCTACGCCGTGCGTAACGCTGGGACAGTGCCGCGCAGAGGAAGTGGATTCCAGATTTCCGGAAGTGCAGTGTTTGATATCTCGATTCGGCATAATAAACGTGCTCGTCAACCGGAGGTGAAGACGACGCCCAACCCAGGACTCCAAAGCAAGGTAGGCCAGATGCATCTACCCTTATGTTCCTTCAGACTTCCATTTCGGGTTACGTCAACTACTTAAAATTATTCTAGATACAGTCCACGGGATCTTATCCCATCACATAGAGAAATTTGTATCAGAAATTGACAACTTCATTAAGAACTGCCGTGATCTGAAATCTTTACGTTTATTTTTTTTAAGTCTCTCCGCTTTACTACTACCTTTTTAAGAAATACTTTATTTTTCTATAGTAATTTTTGCAAAATTGGCGCACCTAATTCGTACAGGAAACAAGAAATGTAAACAAGGGTGGTTCACCGATCTCCGCTTCTCTCAACTATCCACGATAATGATGATTATAAGGTCGAATGAAATGAAACACAAAAGATGTTCACGCCAGGTACACTGCAGCGACAAAAACGAGAATGGGTTCTCGCCCGCAGAATGCCTTGTTTTATTTCAGTTGCAAACAGTACATTAATTTATTCATATTTTTCCCATCGTATTAGCAAGTAGACAGTGAAGGGCGCTGCTCTGGTGTATTTGATCTAAAATGATAGTCTTTGTTTACAAAAATCTCTCTCACGCATTCCTGATGCCTAGCTGATAATACAATTTTAATTACTGCCTCGTGTTCAAAACATTCAATTTATTTGGCGACTAATCCTATGTGATACACAATCTCTTTATCGCATACCCATATTAGCCAGAATTAAAGACAATTTGGTATATGGTGGACGGATTGATATCTTTGAGATATGGTGCTGGAGACACATGTCGCGCATATCATGGACGGCGAGATGCATGTCTCAAAGTAAATCAGCAAAACTGTCAGTGCATACTACCATCAACTTAGACAGATTAAAAGTATTCGGAGACATCTTCCTCTTGAGGCAGCCCGTCTACTCATTGTGGTGTCACGTGTGAACTATTGTAACGGTATCTATGCTGGCCTGCCAATGTTTCAGCTGGATAGATTACAATACATTCTAAATGCGGCAGCACGAATAGTACATGGAGTTTCCAAATTCTCTCACATAACATCCCTTTTACATGAGCTACATTGGCTCCAGTTTCCTGAAGCAGTAGAATTTAAATTATGTTAGTTGATGTACAAGGCGATATGTAACATGGCGCCTCTGTATCTTCAAGAGCTTTTTATCCCAGACAATTTGAATGGTAGACGTCAAACTCTCAGGTTAGCTTCTACTTCAGCTACAGGAAGGGTTGTAGAACCGACCAACCGTTGTCAGAAGTCTAAATTTAGTGTACGGGCGTTTGTTCTGGCAGGCCCAATAGCGTGGAACTCTTTGAATTGATCAGAGGCTTTATTTAAAAGGAGACTAAAAACTCACCTTTTCAAAAAATCATTTCCGTAAGTTAAAATAACAATTTTAAATTTTAAAAACAAAAATAATATAGGACTATAATTACATATATATATATATATATATATAAATACATTAGCTGTCACCGATTGGTTGCTGCTAGGTCCTGCGGATGGCTATCGCCAGTTACTTTCCGATTTTTGCATTGACAGAGAAGCAATCGGCGATAACCGATATTATGTAGCATTCTGAATTGCTGTCCCTGGGATTGTATAAATGGTGTTTTTACGTATTAACTTGTGTATTACTTACGTATTAAAATATTCTTGAAAAATACGAACATACTGTACAGAACAAGACATTCATAATTTGACAGTTCTATCATAGATACCTGACCCATAGAGTGAATAGATGAAATGACAGGATGACAGATGTTAAATATCTTTGCCAGCCGTAATGCGTTTTCGCGGATATATATTTACGTTTTGTCATTATATATAAAATAGAGAGATGTAATATATAATAGAGAAAACATTTAACTTATCTTAACCTTACTTAAAAAACCCGCCCGCTGGCGTCTCACAAACCTGGCCGATTAATCGAGCATTATATAGCCATAATGAAACAAAATCCAAGACTTGCAGACGTCCAGAAAGTCATAGAAATAAATGAAAATAGATCGGGATACGTGATGTTATTATGGATTAATAATAATAAGCCAATGATCCTTTCAATTTTCAGGTCATATTTTGCGTCAATATGACAGCCTAGAAAAGAAAATTACTCTGGGCACAATTTTAGGGTGGAGAAGACCCGCAATAGTTCCACAAGTGGAGTGGATTGATGCTGTGCATCTACTTTACCTGATCCGGAGATTCACGTTGCACTCTGACCGCTCCGACTCGGGTATCATAAACCTCCAGCGAGACTACTCAATTGGCCTAACTGCCGCGTACCATTCCAATTATTATAGCACTGTGAAGTTCGTGAGGTTGATTCTCTGAGTTTTTCTGAGATTTGTGTGAATTCAAGAAAGATTCTCAAACTTTAGTAATTGACCCTTATAATGTAATATAATCAATCATATAACCAAAATTACTTTTTATTTTATACTTACTGATTTTTGTACATACACACTGTAGTAGAAATTGGTTCTGGCAATGACGTCAAAATGATTTTATTTCCAAGCGAGACTTCACACGTCGCACGAACGTAATACAGCCTTGCCGCTGGAAACCTTCAATCTTACACTCGTAATATAACGCGCCCTATTTTTTGAGGCTCGAGTATTAAATTTGCATACGTGGCTTTCGCATCCGCCGCGGTAACGTTATTTATTAGGGGAAAATACTCCGCAGCCAAGCTGACATTTTGTTTTTATGTGGCAGGCATTCAAATTAGATTTTGATCTGACAAGACTCGGCGATTAACTTCGGATTCCATTTTACCCACCTCGCTCATTTTAACTTTGAAATAAACTTTTTATACCATACCTGGAACGATTTATTATCTTAATTGTGAGCGCCTCCGCAATACTGGAGGGACATCATTCGGTCAATTATGTAGGGGAAGTTTCACCCCTGATTTGACACGGGTGTGCCAGACCTTAATCCTTCCATAGCCGTACAGTCACGTAGGTCCCGCGTTCCTTAATCATATATATTCTAGATGTTCCATGATATAATTGTGAGCGCCTCCTTAATACTGGAGGGACATCATTCGGTCAATTATGTAGGGGAAGTTTCACCCCTGATTTGACACGGGTGTGCCAGACCTTAATCCTTCCATAGCCGTACAGTCACGTAGGTCCCGCGTTCCTTAATCATATATATTCTAGATGTTCCATGATATAATTGTGAGCGCCTCCTTAATACTGGAGGAACATCATTCGGTCAATTATGTAGGGGAAGTTTCACGCCTGATTTGGCACGGGTGTGCCAGACCTTAATCCTTCCATAGCCGTACAGTCACGTAGGTCCCGCGTTCCTTAATCATATATATTCTAGATGTTCCATGATATAATTGTGAGCGCCTCCTTAATACTGGAGGAACATCATTCGGTCAATTATGTAGGGGAAGTTTCACGCCTGATTTGGCACGGGTGTGCCAGACCTTAATCCTTCCATAGCCGTACAGTCACGTAGGTCCCGCGTTCCTTAATCATATATATTCTAGATGTTCCATGATATAATTGTGAGCGCCTCCTTAATACTGGAGGGACATCATTCGGTCAATTATGTAGGGGAAGTTTCACCCCTGATTTGACACGGGTGTGCCAGACCTTAATCCTTCCATAGCCGTACAGTCACGTAGGTCCCGCGTTCCTTAATCATATATATTCTAGATGTTCCATGATATAATTGTGAGCGCCTCCTTAATACTGGAGGAACATCATTCGGTCAATTATGTAGGGGAAGTTTCACGCCTGATTTGGCACGGGTGTGCCAGACCTTAATCCTTCCATAGCCGTACAGTCACGTAGGTCCCGCGTTCCTTAATCATATATATTCTAGATGTTCCATGATATAATTGTGAGCGCCTCCTTAATACTGGAGGAACATCATTCGGTCAATTATGTAGGGGAAGTTTCACGCCTGATTTGACACGGGTGTGCCAGACCTTAATCCTTCCATAGCCGTACAGTCACGTAGGTCCCGCGTTCCTTAATCATATATATTCTAGATGTTCCATGATATAATTGTGAGCGCCTCCTTAATACTGGAGGAACATCATTCGGTCAATTATGTAGGGGAAGTTTCACGCCTGATTTGGCACGGGTGTGCCAGACCTTAATCCTTCCATAGCCGTACAGTCACGTAGGTCCCGCGTTCCTTAATCATATATATTCTAGATGTTCCATGATATAATTGTGAGCGCCTCCTTAATACTGGAGGGACATCATTCGGTCAATTATGTAGGGGAAGTTTCACGTCTGATTTGGCACGGGTGTGCCAGACCTTAATCCTTCCATAGAGCCGTACAGTTACGTAGGTCCCGCGTTCCTTAATCGTATATATTCTAGATGTTCCGTGATATAATCAAATTTATTCATATTTCACTATAAATATTTTAATTGAAAGTATTAACAAATATTTTACAGACATTAAAAAAATAAACACATTTTTTTCTCATTTAAAATGCTTAAAAATTATACTACACATTCCTCACAATAATACCAGTCGACATGGCCGCGTACTATCCGGTATGTTCTATCACGGTGTGCTGTGGGTTACAAGTGCACGAGTGTTATACCGCAACGCTAGTATCTTACCACTAGACCAAAAAAGTACGTTAATTTCTGTATTTTTATTAAGTATATTTTTTATACCATTATATTATTGTTGATAAATCAGCGAGTTGCCCATCTACTTATCTATGGAAATGGGAAGCGGGCGTATCTACGCACTTCCGTGTAAACCGTCATGTAAAAACATGTCGATCGAATAAAGCTGTACAATATAGTTTATCATCTTAAAACCATCCAGGACTTTTATTAAGAAATTAACAAACAATTAACAATTATAATTTTCAACGTTTGCCAAACTGCGTGATACTTTTACGGCAAGGATTGCCCTTCATATAGCGCATAACAGTGTTTAATCAACAACAAAGATTTCAAATAAATAAAATACAACATATATACGAGGACAAATAATTAGATAAGGGTGGCCACACCGGTCACTATTTATCTCATTGTCGATACTTGAGTAATGTTATCCAACGTTCGTGGCACGACACGCCTCCTCGCACACACGCTTCCTTCTCTCACCGCACACATTGTTCGCGATCAGAACTCTCACAGTTCGACCCGAGGATCGGTATTCATATTTAGTCAACTCGCAAGATTTACCATATTTTAAATGATTTATAATAATTATCTTAATAACTTTAAAGAATCTTAATTTTAATCGTTTAATTGTACCAGTATTTGTTTTATAAGTTATTCCAGAGCTACTTACTCCATAATTGAAAACCGAGATTTCAATTTTATACCATTTTTTTTAAATTTATTTTTATGTTTTAAAAACTGATTACATTTTTTAAATTCTCGGTCCTAGTTCTAAAGAAAAGACTTGAGTAACAGTTTATTGCACATACGTGTTATATGTATAAATTATGAAAATCCGTTCATTTTACAATGAGTTTTAAATATAATTATGTTAAGGCGTTTAATACTGTGATTGCCGAGATTCCATATTTTTTAATGTGTACGTAATAATATAAATGTTGTTAAAGGTTACCTGATTATATTATTAAACAGTAATTAAACAAAATCTCTTCCATCGTAGGCCGCAAGAATTAAATAAAATTAGTGTGTTCATGCAGGTACATTTTTTACTATTTTATTTAGATCTTATATCTGTAGAGTTGCAGACTTCTAAAGTTTTCGAACAGCCGCCATTTTGAAACAAGATGGCCTTTTCTTCCAGAACCTCGCACTTACGAATTGCAATACCTCTTTTGAATAATCGACTGCTGCACTGGGGAACAGTTACTGTCGGATGCTGAGGAATATTCGCGAGGAAACTCCCCGAGACTCGGAATGGAAGTTTCTGGAGTTATGATAAGTTTTCAGCGGCAAGCAGTCTGGGGAAACTTTGGACACATTTTGTTCCGAATTCCAAGCACAAAAAGGTTTTTTTTATTGCAATAAGAATTTTATGAATCTGAATATTTCTACATTGTTTATATTATATTTTATAATTAGATTTTTTGTATCATAACCATTAATTTATAATGTGTAAAAACTAGTGAATCAATTATAAATTCATTACAATTAGGTAGTCGTTCTCCAGCGACTAATGTTCAACCTGAAGAGTGAATTTTATTAAAAACCACTCAGTATTCACAATGTTGCAGAAAGAAAATAAAATAGCGGTACCTGTCCTGGGAGCGCTGATCATCACCGTCAGATCGTTTACGGGTTTCGAGATGCTATTAATGCACCCGAAATATATTTTTCTTCATTTTTGCCATTCATAATTGTTTACGTTGGTCACTGAACGCTATTGCCTGTTTACCTCTCTACCTCCGTATGTAACAGATATATACGTGTCCAGTCAATCTTCTTCCTGTCTACCAGTTTACGTCTGCTATTATGCTAATGTCACCTAGAATTACCTAATATCACCGATCAAAAATCGTTATCGTCCAACCGTGTTCCGAAATTCAACATGGATTTGTGAAAAGTTCTATCTAACTAACGAACCGTGAAAAGTTCTTCTACAAAACCATGAAATTTCTACAGAATTCGTGTCGAAGGAAATGGATAATCAATTATCCCGGCCAGCTTTCAAGGGCTTCTTTGAATTACTGGAGGTTCGCTGTACATAATTCTAATTGATCTCGAGCCGATACATATTCATTTATTATACTCGATACAAGGAGGCATTTCTTTATTTTTTTCTTCCTTTTTTATTTCTTCCTTCCGCGTTATCTTATTAATATTTTTAACGAGCTTATCATAATCACAGCTTATTCGAGAATAACTTCACGACCTGAATAAGTAAATATAAATATGATTATTTAAGTAAAAGATAAAGTTGGACAGTTTTGTCCGCGCTTTGATACGTTTAATCTTTTGTCAAATTATCATTTACAGCTTACGGTAGCGAGAGAACTTCTTCACCGAAATAACTGATTGATTTAATTTATGTGTCAACTTTATCGAAACTTTATTATCCTGTTTACTTAAAGATCTGTTCATATCCAGTAAACTGTGTAGCAAAACAATGGCGCCTGTATCAATACAAAGGAGCGGATGTTCTACGACAAAGGAAGGGATGTTCATTATCTTTGCGATTTCAGAATAACACGAGTCGGGTGGTTTCGCTCGAGTTGCGAATGTGATCAAATACAATGTTTGTAAAAAAACCTACAAAATATTAAGAAGAATGTATTTTTGCTGTGAAGTTACATTTTCAGAATATAGTTTGATGGTATTTTAATACAAATTAAATTAACACAAAGATGATTGCTTTTAAAAATGAAATAGTAGATGTATCAATTAGAAATATTAAAACAAAATTTATCGAAAATGTATAACGAAAGTGGAGAACGCGCTTTCTCGGATAGGAAGAGGTCCAGATTCGAATCCCGGTAACAAGTAAATATTGTTTCGATAGATAGATTTATCTCTGTATGTCTTTCGAGTTGATTCATTTAGTTTGTACCAAAAATTATTGTTAAGGAGAACACATTCTTATTGTGCAATTGTAATTATTCAGAACAGGCGCTCTGCGATGTTTTAAATACAAATTCATTATAAATATTATTAATAATATAACTTGTATCAATGTGTACAAAATTTAATAAAAATGAATTGATAATCCTGGCGTCTGCAGTCGGTTTACTCACAGGTATTTGAGATTCCGTAAAAACAATATACATGGCTTTCAAATAATGGAACGACAGATGTATTCATTTGAAAAAGTGTAACATATGTCATGAAAAATGAAAAATACTGGCGCTATTACACAATTGGTAGTGTACTTCCCCGGATTGGAAATAGAGATCCAGGTTCGAATCCCGGTAGCGCAAAAACAATATTTTTCGACAAAATTGATTTTATATATATATATATATATATATATATATATATATATTTATAATTAATACATTAAATTAGTTATTCTATTGTCTATTTGACAAGTTATTCTGTATTGTAGACTTAAGTCACCGTCATTTTAATAAATCGTGACTAAACATGCATTAGTTATAGATGTATAAATATAAATTTTCAACCCATGACTACTGTAATTATTTCAGTTTTAAATTAACATAATGGTATTAAATTATTGTTCCAAATTGTATTTACATATTTATAGTACACAATAGATAGAGAGAGGTGTCTTTAAAAGTGTGGTGTCATTTATTAAGATTAATTAATAAATTCTCATATTTAATTGATAGAATGCTGGCTAATATCATTGATTGATTTGGGAGTTACTTCGTGGTATCGTATCACTTTATACTACACACAATAATACAACAGTCCTTACCGAAACTAGTCGTTTTTTAATTCAAAAAAATAAATGGCGCGTGTGTAATACAAAGTGAAAATAAATATATATATATATTTTTTTAATTATAAAACCAGTTTTTTGAGCAAACGTAGGTATCTACAGCTTTACATATCTAGAGCTTTAAAAATATTCGAAAAGTGATGTTTGAATTTTCGCGGTAAGTAGTTCTCAGGACAGGTTTCATACATTATCCATATAAGCTGAATTCTCCCAAACATGTGATTTTATCGACAACGTTGTCTCTAAAAACGTCTGTGATCTTACAAACTGAGGCCCAATTAAATAGTTATATAGCACTTGAAACCATTATTTACAAACTGCAATGAGAACCGTCGGGGAAAGCCGCGCACCGAGCGCACACTTTTATCATTATTCTATATTATGCTACTGTGTAGGCAGAAAGACATTATCTCGGCTGTGTAACCTCAGAAAGTGGTTCAATGTCTAGTGTTATACAGGATAAATAAACACACTGCAGATCTTCGATAGAAGGCGGCCCATGAAGTGTTGATACGTCTCGCAGAATTATTAACTTTCAAACGGTAGATGGTATATACCTACATTATCCTATAGTATTATTATTATTACTATCAGACTGAGGTCACTCGGAATATAAATAGTTACTTATGTCGCTGTACTTTACCACCCTGATCATAAATTGTTGTTATTACAAAATGGAACAAAAACTTCTATATAAAATACTCGAAATAGTTGATATCTCGCATCTCTCGGGAAATATACTTTCAATTTTCAGATGGTAGAAATACTCGCGTTGTTCTGCTCAGCACTCATTAGTATTTGTTCTCTTTGATATAATATTTGTTCTCTTAATTTACAGTTTATGTGAATTTCGTTTATTCTACTAATACCTTATATTACTAATAAAATGATAAAAAACTGACAACTGATTTATTCGTAATATTTATATTTAAAAATTGCAGATTGCTCTTTACTTATAAAAGCAGAGGTTTGATTATGTCCTGCATCTCATCATGACTGTCGGTTAACAAACTCTATAAGTGCAAGACGGCTGTCTTACCTCTGTAACGAAATAATTTGTTTGTAATTTTATAGCTACATCTCGATTTGTCAAAAATGATGCACTCTACCTACGTAATTTTCCTTAATATTTGACCAAACCTTTCATTATACACGCGTGTCACAAGGCAGCCCTGACCTGGCCTCACTCGAGCCGTACACGGAATATGTAAAAGTGAAAAGGAACGTTATCTCACTTGTTTTCAGCCTAATTTTCTAGCTTCATCAGCAACTCGGCTGTTCCGCTTTATCGCCTAATAAAATGCTACATAAACCCCCGAGATATTCCCGAGTTAGACGAGCGGGAGCTCGGATCATAATAAAGTCTTCGCTCGTATCTAAAATTGTTCTCTGAATTGTAGGAAAATGTAAGAATTACAAGAAGATATTTACGCTTAAGCTTCGGGCTCGCAGTCTGCAGGCCTCTCGGCTTTGCGAACGACCTTCAGCACGGCCCTGCAATTACAGCGATAAAGACGGTTCTCGAATGAGGAGAAAGCATAATCATCGTCTTTCCGACCGTGGCGGGAGTTACAGCCGGCCAGCGAGGGAGGGGCGGGGCACTCCGCTTCCGCTCTAACCCTGAACACCGAACTCGAGAGTATTGAAATCTGTTCCGCACAGCAAGGCGGCCGCGGATAAAACCGCGGTAATGTTTAGCCAAGACACGAACCCGGCCGCGGAGAGCGCGGCGCCCTGGCCCGCGCAGGCGTTTTAGCCAAGACGCAAACCCGGCCGCGGTTTCGCGCCGCCGGGTGGTCGCGGGGGGCGCAGCGCCCCGATCCAAACACGCGCCGGGCCGAGATGTGGACTTGGCCGCTTCATAACATCTTCGCGGTCGCCACACTACGCCCGTGGAGAATCGCCGCCCCTGGGGACAGCGAGCGGCCGCCGGGGGAGCGGGGAGCGGGGTGAACGGGCCGCGGACGAGGCCACGCCCCGGCCGCCGCCAGAATTTTAGAATATGTTTTGACTGAATAACTTTTGTAGAAAAATTATTGGGAATAAAACGAATATATGAATAGAAAGAGAATTGAGAGGGCGATCGCCCGGCAATGATTTAATGCACCTCAAAAATCCTTTGGTAATAAAGAATGATGTTTTAAGGTTTGAGGTGCATTTACAAATTATCCGGGCTATCGCCCGCTATAAAAACTACCAGGCATCGCGAGGCAGGTTCATGTTTGTATTAAAAAATACTCGCGATGCCTGGGGCATGTCATGTTTCATAAATATAATAAGAAATGTAAGACAAATCAGAGTTCTGCCGCCCCTCACGGGACGGCGGAAAAAATGGCCGCTGTTGCCAGTTTTCGCCGCCGAGCGCTGGCGGCGCGGGACCGTATCGGGGTGGCGCGGGGCCTGTCCTGGCCCCCTGATTGGTCCCTGAGTTTGCTGGAGCCTTACGCTCCAGCACAAAAGAGTTATCGCATAAATAAACGATCCAGCGGTTGCAAGGGCACTCTCTCTCGCACTTCGCTGCACCTGCACCGCTCGACAAGAACTACATCTGCTTTTTTACTCTGACCCCTGCCTTCACTTTGGACTTCCTTCCCTCTGGACATTTCAACTTTGGCTGCACACTTGGACTGATCCCGGAAGAACTCCTACGACTTGGCACCACTACTGGACACGATTTGGACCCGCTTTTGGACAACTGCGCACCGGCCATAATCGTCGTTCGAGCAACGGAGCAGCGACACTGAACCAGCACCTAAGCGATTTGATACAGTCTTGTTCCTGTACTGAACAAAATCTCAAGAATCGATAAAATTCGGCTGTGAGATGAATTTTATTCATTTGGGAACTCTCTTTTTCCTACATAGGAACCTAATTTACGTTAACATGCTAAAAATTCATGTCGCTTTCTCTAAATAAAACCGTGACTGAAGTAATTTGTTACTCTGCGAGAACTTCTCAAGTTAATTATATTTAAATTTTTAATTTAATATTTACTACAAAAACTACTAGTTATTAAAAAAAATTGTTTTGGAAAAATTTAAGAAGAAAGGAAATAATCACCTGACTTATTACGATACTTCTTACAAATATTTATTAAAATGATCCAGCCCTGAAATGTGTCTGTCATGTGACACTGTACCTGGCTAAATCTTAAGTATGTCCCTGGGTAACTGCAATATCTTCGCATCGTGCTGATGATGACATTTTCTGTGTGCGGGATCGTGTCGTCAGAATAATGCCCGTTCGTGGTCACATAAGAATTTATTCCGAATGCTCGATACACTGTGTTACATGTAAATACGAGATCTTATCGTGTTCACGGTTTGGAGGCGAGAGACCGCGACACATTTATCTCTTTCGCACACTATCAATCGTACCGACCTCTCGCGCGTATACGCGTATGTCCCGTAGTAACATTAATCATCTGTTTTTTACGCTTTTCTTTGTTAGATGAAATGCTTTTACTATTTTTTTAAATACTGTATACTAAATATTTGTTGAATACTAAATGTTGTTGTATACTAAATATATGTTGTCCTTTCAAATTGATACATCTGTCGTTCCATTATTTGAAAGCCATCTTCTTTATATTTATGGAATCTCAAGCACCTTTATCGGTGTAGCATAATCGATTAATGCATTTTCCCGGATAGGAAGACATCCAGGTTCGAATCCCGGTAGCGATAACAATATTTTTTTCGATAAATTGATTTTAAATGTATATCTTTCTAATTAATTTGTATTAAAAACACCATAGATATAACAACCGTGTTATAAAGTTTTAAGTCCGCAGTGAAGTATGGTACGCTACAGAAAGGCCAGTACAAAATGTCGTCAAGCGCGGGAAAAAATTAAGATAAGAATAATATTGGCCGAGAGCTCTCTTCAATGCGCACTCATTCCGCCACAGCAAACATATTACTTTAACCCGGGAGTTACCAAACTTTTAATGCTAGTTAGTAGCTTATATCAACTGAGTGAGAATTCGAGGGCCGAATATATTCGAGGGAATATTCTGAACTAAATGTATGGCAGATTCTTTAGAACTATAGTCAATTAGATCATAGGTGGAATGAGTCAGTTGAAATTCTCGGATCTTTCATGTCTTGTGCTCACCTACCTGATCGCGATATTTTTATAATAAATAATCCAGCCCGCGTTGAGGTTAGTCTGTCGGGGGGAAGGGTGATAGGATTTAGCTGGGGTTGAATCATTTAAATCTTAGCGAACCCTCGGGTGTAAGAAAGAAAAATAACTAATAAATAAATAAGTATTCCTCAATGAGCAAATGTCATTAAGATAGATATCAGCATTAAATCCAGCGTTTACGGTAAATCTCTCAATGAGACTTTGATCTCCGAAAGTGATTAAAGGTATTGTGATGTCGTTTTTTACACGTCCACCGACTCGCTCAGCGTATAGCATGAAGTGCGTGGTTCTGATGCACAGAATTCACATGTCGCCTGCCACTCACGCTAGCTACTATTCTCAGGGAAAATAATAAGATTAATTTCAAGTTTTTGTAGTAACAAAATGTACTAATTGAATCAGATATGAAAACACATGAATAGTAAAGTAAAATGCAGTAAGAAACTTGTCATAGAATGTAATTACATGGAAAGATTAATTGACAAATCTTGCCTTAATACAATAATGGAATTCTTACTATTGTGTGAACATCTAAATCAACTGATTAGTATTTAAAAGTAATAGTGAGATAAAATACTTTGATTCATTGAATGTGAAAATCTTCACCTAGGAAATTATATTATAACAATTTTGAATCACCTGATGAATTTGTCAGGTCAGATGTAGCAAGTAATCATATTAAATAAATGTGATCAACAAGATTAGCAAGATATTAATTGAAATTTGAAAGGTGAGGAAAAAAACAAGACTACAATACATCTAATATTAACAATTCACATCGAAATTCAGTTTACAACCATTTAAACGTGAGGTAGTTTCGTTCATTCAGCAGTGATCCACAGTCTTCGTCCAGATTTGATGTTCCGAGACACCCGTAAATACTTGTATCTCCTTACTTATCAAAACGTCAGGAAGGCTGGGTCATCTACTTCTATTTGAACTCACATGGAATCCCTTGCGTCCTCTTCTGTTATAAAACAAATTCAGTTGTGAAATTATGAAGCGGAGGAGACCAAATCGTATCCCCATCCTGCTTTATTCATGAGAAATCCTTCATGAATCAAAAGTATCGTTATCTACATGACCTCTCTGCTATCATATAAGGAAAGGATGCGTCCATCCTGCAATCACACAAACCATTATCAAACAATATTGTGCAGGATAACACAGATGCCTAATATATTTGATTATTCTCACCCTTCTTTAATTCAATACGAAGTCACATCTTCGTGATTTTAGCATCGTCAAAACTGTCAAAAGAAAGAATGCTAGCGAGAATTTTTTTCTTACGCGGTGCAGTGTTGCCAATTGGTAAATGTCAACTCCCAACGTATCTCGTGCGCGGTAGGTACCAAATGTAACGTCATAGTATACACTCCACGATTCATAAAACGCTTCGCGCTGAATTCTACGCTAACTCAATCGAGATGAATCTAAGGCATAAGGCTGCGGGTTGTCACAATCACTTCTATCGCCCACCGAAGAACTCCTTCCTCAGAGAACTTTCAGTAAGCTTACTGAGTACTGTCAACAACGCGGGACAAATTTTTGCAATATTTCGAGTGGTTTCGTCACGTCGTTGAGGACTCAATTCGCGTACTTTATTACATTTTGCAAATCGAAAATTACCGTTGAAATATTACGGTCTCCCATAAAGTTTTCTTTGTTTTATGTGGCCTCACTAAACACCTTGCGTTCATTTAAAAAAGCTCACAAATGTTGCGACTATCATTTTGTGTACAATAATAATCTGAATTAAGTCAATAACGGCAAATATCTGTATATCATTCGTTTGATCGCAGTACTTTCAGATTTGACTCATTCCTGTTTATACAACTTAAACATTTATTTACATTCAAATCCGAACTCAAATATTCGCTTAGTCTAAAATCTATATGAATTAAGTTTAGGTTTATTTTTCTATTAGTATTTGAAAAATTTCGTTATCAAAAAACTATTAGACAGCTTACCGGCGTAACAGGTAACGGTGCAAACGGAACCTTGTTGCTCTGTAAAATAATGGTCTCTTGCAGATGGTACCCAGTATTATTATTTAGAAAATGGAACCTTGTAGTTTTAAGACATATTAGAAATGTGACTCAAATAGAATATTATTACCTTGCTATTTCCCAAACTAAAGGGAAATTTAAAACATTGTTTTAAAGAGTAAATTATTGTAAGAATTTTGGTACAAAAAAGTCAGTTTTGACCAAAATGTCAAAACCTTGTTGTTTTCCAAAGTCACACTGTGACAAAAATCACCATTTCTGTGAAGACCTTTTTACTAAAATTACTGCTGTTGAAGAATCGTCCCTTACCATCAGACTTGTTCTGGTATTTTAAATATCCAAAAAAGTTATGCGATTGAAACGAAGATATCAGGATCGGAATTCTCCACAGAAACTTATATTTTATAAATTTCTTTATTTTTAAAGACACCGAATAAATTATCAGAAACTTCATGAACTCTCAACAGCTTTATTCATTCTTAATCTCATTTCCTTTAATAAAGTTTAACATTCTCACTGCAAAAGTTATAATCTTGAATAAGACCATAAATAACAGTACAAGTCGGTTGTAAAAGAAAAAATACTCGTAAATTTGTTCTCCACTCTCGACAGTGGAGAACAAATTCAAACAGAAGGAGGAGGTTTTGCGATCTTTGTCGGATCCTGTTGACGGCCAAAATGACTTTAATTTTAGTCTCGAAATGACAAAAACTGAAATAACTTCCGGTGGCAGGTGGAATTCGCAGTGGTCTCAGCGTTAGCTTATCTCAACTGTACGGTAGAAAAGATAGACGAATGGCCGTGCATCAAATCATTGAGTTAAAGAAGAAACTTTGTCTTAACGATAAATAATCATTTCACATCAGATTTATCCTAATCCATTCGCGTCGTACCCGTGACACCTTATAAATAACTTAAACTTAAAATAACTTAAAATTAAAAAATAAAACGAACGAAAGATAACAATACGTTAGAACGAAAGATATGATACGAGTATGATATGATGATTCTAGTAATCAATAATTATTGAGTTTTTTGTACATTTAAGTAGAAAAAAAATTATTTATAAGATGAAAACCGTTTCAAGGGGGGGGGGGGTTACTCACTTTCATTTATTCAGTTCAGATTTGTAAAAAAATATTGTCATTAAAATACTAATTATAGTAAAATGTTAAATAATGACCTGAATTGTAAACTAAATTTCTGAAGAAAGTGACACAAGCTCGGTTCCTGTAATAAGTCTGTGCTTCGTCAAACATTGATCGATATATTAAATTGTGGGTAAAGGGTTACAGAATGTGACATATCATATTGGATAGATATAAAAGTGACAGTAATGAGTCACTAGAGTCGATGCTTCGCTAATATATAACTCGAGAACAAAAACAATAATTTTTTTCGAGTTGAAAATGGTTCTCTCTGTCTTTATATTAAATTGAACTATTTTGTTTTAAGAAGGCTTCTCAAATTCACGACTACTCCGGAAATAACATGAAACACACATAACTAGACATGATAAAAATGTTTCCGCTGATTTAAAATGAAAGACGCTTTATTTCTTTTATAATTAAATATAGTTGTTGAAATTTCATTAGTTAATATTAGCATTGCACACTGTGTACTTTTCCATTGACACAAAAACGTTTCCTATTTGAAAATAATAAAAAATAAAAATTCGTGTCTCTAACAACGAAGATTACCAATATCATCAACAATGAATAGTTAATCTTTGCAGTATCGGCGCTCGCGTATGTCAACTTTTGAACTTGTTATTACTGATTACTTTTTGACTTATGTCAATTTTCCCATAGTTTTACTTCTCTGATTAGCGTTTGACATTTTAAATATTATTTTGTTTCTTTTTCAGCGATGACGTACATCAGTCAGCGATAATGTTTTCTCATTATTAATTATTCTCCAATACGCGAGGTGTCACTCTGTCAGCGAGCAATCAAATTAATGATGACTTCTAAATATTGAATATCCCGCTTTTTCCTGAAAAAGACTGGTCAATGGAGAGATTATCAAAATGAATTAGTTATTAGGTGGGCGTCGCGTCGCTCAGCTTGCGCGGCTAACTGCCGAGCCCCGGCCGCAAATACAGTGAGCTCCGCTCCCACTTTATGATCATTCGGTGAATCTTGGTATTTTATTCAGCCATCGGTCCATCATCTTTGGATGTAAAACGGTTGTACGACTATCGGTCGACATCTGTGTACATCGGCTCGATTAAAGAATCGAGAATACGTTCCTCCGTTTGTCGTAAGGTTCTCGCGATGTCTCTAGAGTGTACTGCATAAATATCTTAAAGAATGGTTCAGACGTCATTCAACAAAGTAGGTAATCAATAATGCGGAGAAATCATCACAGTTTTAATTACCAGCGCACGCACAGACTCTTTTCTTTGTAAATTCGTGTGTCGCGTCTGACACGCGAGATAGAAGTTTATTACGTTATTATTTACGGCATCGAATGATCCATCCTCTCCTGTTTTAGAGATTTCCCCGAGGACCAGCGCAGCGCAGCTCTGACATCTTCATTTCATTTTTTCCCGAAATATTAACATAATCTTACATTATATATTCAATGTTTCTTTACCTCGAGAGTGAGTTGTGACGAATAGGCCACAAAATTGTATAAATTTGTTCTTCGCCCGCGTCGGTAGTCGGCAGTCGATACGGCGGATACTGCCCATTAATATTAATGCATTTAAACTCGGGGAAATATTGAAAAGCAGAATTATTTAATCCGCTCATTAAATCATTTTGTTTAATATAAATTTTCCTGGATAAAGTTCAGGTTTAATTAATCTTTTTCATCCCAAATTTAGTTATAAAAACTTTTCAATATCTCGTATAACTGAGATATTTCAGCAGTTCGTACATTCAAATGTGCCAAGTCTTATTTTCAGCGAACCAAATCGGTCGATAATTTTACACTTATTTTTTATCAAAATGTATGTTCACATTATAATAGCTTTTGCTGTCCTGAAAGAATTGATTTATTAATCGAATGTTAACTAAAATTTACTATGTGTAACGATATTTACTTAATTTAACAGAATTTCAATAACAAAACATACATTTATTGAGAAACCTTTAATTTTTTGATATATTAATTGAATAATAACAAACAGGAGAATCACCAACCGGATCTATATTTGCGAGAATCTAGAGTCCCACTCTCTTTATATTTTGAAACAGTTCCGCGTATCTAAAGTTGCGATAGAGTTCAAAGACAACAATGTTTATCACCACTGCTGATAACACATATCTACATGCTGAGCATTTGGGATGTCAGCATTTCCCCAAGTTGCGTACCCGACATAAGATCGTCTGTAGTCCAGAAATGAAACACGACAGGTGCCAATTACAATCTTTATTACAATAATACTGTTATGGTACCATTATATATAGACATCACGACAGGCGGTGCTCGCGCGGTGACACACACGCGTCGTCATGATCTCGAGGACATCGCACTATACATATATACTACATCCCTCCTAACATTACCGATAATTTATAAAGTGATACCGAAATGGCCATGCGACTGTAAAGAGATTCACTTAATTGGCTGCTAACCCCTTCGGATATTGTGACGCGTTTGAACAAATGGATATTTTAAAAATAAAACATTCTCCAACATAAACCACTATTCTAAGTTTTGTATTTCTTCTTTAGATAATGTGTTACCTCTCTCATATTGAAAATCAAAAATGTTAATATAAAGGCTGTCAGAATGTTTCATTGAGTAAACAAAAAGCACACAGGTTTATTATTAGAAGCACAAACCGTGATCCAGGAACCCCATTTTAAATTGATTTTTCAACCTGTTTTCGTGCTAACTATGGAATAAATTAGACAAATGAAGAAACACTGTACTGTTTGAAAATTAAACAGAATATAGTGTCATTATAATTATAAATTTTATATACAATATTATATGTTTTAATGTCTGCAATTATTGGCAATAGTAAAATAAAATTGTTGATATATTGCAGACGATGCGCGACGTGCGCACTTTAAATTTTTTAATCGTGAAAATGACTCATTAGAATAGTGTACATAGAATAGTGTACATAGTAGTATAAAATATTAAATATAGATCTATTAACGTACATCTCATCTAATAGACCAATTATTTATTTAATGAGATGTCTCGTATTTAAAATAAGGGAATTGTCAATACAGTATTAAAGTGTATCCAAAAGCTTTAGATTAAAATAGGGAGCGTTAATTTCAATAAGTTAATATTTTTTATTGGCAATATTGTGATGATCCACATATAACCAACTGATAAAAAAATATGAATTCCGAGAAAATTCTAAAGCGGAACGGGGGATGAGAACGGCAGGAGCGGGGGTAGCAAAAGCTTCTCCGGACAGTCGGTTTCAGGAGGGCGAGGGGGTCGCATGGGTGTCGGTCGATTGGGAGCTTTGCGCGGGAAGCGGGGAGAGATAGCCTGGAGCGCACTCGGACGGTGAGGTTACGCGGCCGCGAGGGTTGTTAGAGTTGATCCAATGTGTTAATTACCTCACGACGGTCGCGAAAGTGTTGGCGGACAATTTATTCGATCCGCATATTATCGCGGGAGACGTGTGTTGGTACCCAGAAGGACGTCGGCAACGAGGACCTGCTTGAATCTTGATAAGTTTCTTTTGCATGCCTTTGTTGTTTACCATACTATTTTACCGCATTCGTAATATATCTTTTTATTCTTTATGATTACTCAAATTATAATTGAACGATAACCACCTTGGTTGCTGCAGGGCTCGGTCTTGAATAAGATAAACTGGTATAATCATGGAGAATCAATGTATCAATATGTATTTTAACCATTTGTTATATTATATATTGCACGATTAATCCACAAAAGGAATTAACAAGCTACTACCACTGTCGAATGACTTCGGCGATTTTACACACGACAAAATGAGGAGCTGCATTTATTTATTTATTTATTTACTTCCTTCGGCCAGCGAGCTGAACTGAATATTCTGATATGTAAGCCTGCTTGAAGGATTTCGAACGTAAGCGAAAAGGTTTAGGCTGATCTTCAGGGCATCTGGTACCGATGGTGAAGTATATTTGGCACTGATATATGGGCGAGTCGCGTTGATTTCGGGACCAATCGCTAAAAGAATTTAGATCCGCCACTATGCCTTGTCGTCACCTACAAGAGGCTACAGGCTAAGGTGACGATTCCGCGGCGGTTTCGGTTCTCTCAACATACGTCATGTGCGCCACAAACTGTATGTAGCTTACGAGCGTATCAGGTGGGTTCCTGTAGGATTTTCCGAACACCCCGTACCTCAGTATAGTTGAGGAGGATGATAGTAGGATCTCTAGCGGTTAATACCCAGAGACAGTGTTCCTGAAACGACCTGCAATTACACAAACCCACACACACGCACCAGCATGCAGTGATAATAATCCTAACTATTTGTTCCTGGCTCTATTCGAGATGCATTGTTCGAGACACCGAGAATCACCCTGCAGATAAACTAAACTGTTCTTCGGACATCGTTGTCACATGCCGTATGTTTTCAAACGCACCCAAAGGAATCAAGGGAATTTCCTAAGAGTCGTACTGTCATATCACAACCTCATCACAATTAATTACCTTCAGTGGTGGACGCGGCCCCGGATTGGCCATTTTCCTACCGATACTGAACAGCAACATATTGGAGATACAAGGACCTCGGCCATGCATCTTGAATGAGTCATAACAAATGGTATTGTTCACCAAGACATTGGCCGAATCAAAACTTTGGATCATCATCATCATCATTAAATTTTTGAACGCGTGGGTGAGAGGGCTCGGGTTTAAGCACCTGTCGTCTACCGCGAATAGGCACCAGGCGTACGGGTTTCTTAATCTGGGGTTTAGGAGAGCCGAGCAAGCGCCACAGACTGGTGTCTAGAGAACTTATCATAATCACGGAACATATTTGCCAAGCGAGGCAGGCACTTAGCATGTCGCATGTTATTTCACATGTCCACATAATTTATGAACAGCTAGGCGACGCCACGAGGCGGCCACAGTCACGAGGACCAGTCTACGACAAGGTTGGTGTCCTATGTATAATTTCTTCCACACTCTTACATTCTAGCTCTGAATAATACATACACAATTAATGTTATGACGAGTGCGCTCGAATATCATACCGCTTGACCGGAGGGTTTTCTGTTATTTAGTCGTGTACTGTAAGATAATCGGTATATTTATTTTAATAATTGCTCTATAAGTATTTGAACGGCTATAATATTTGGATATTTAGAAACTTTAGATATTTGATAATTGAGAACGCGGGTTAAAAGAACTAGGATTATTGCGGACATAACATGGGGAATATTCCTACCACTAGAACGATCACGTTGGCTAAATTTAGATATTAAGCGAATAAACTAACATTGAGCGTAAAAACTAGTATTAAGGTAGAAAGAGAGATCTCTACACTGGCGACGGAGACCAGGAGGATATAACCAATACAAAATAATATTTAAGTGAGTAGGAGAATTACGGGATCCCTTACACCGGTGCTTTGCGACCAGGAGCGCTCGCACCTAGGAAAATACCGAAAACATCACAGGGGTGCCTTGCGACCAGGAGCGCTCGCACAGGGAAAGTGTAAATTCCGCATTAAATAAGAAATAATAATATTAAAACTATATTCAAGTAGACTAGGAATTATCAAATTCTTTACAGGGGTGCCGGAGACCAAGAGTTTTATTATTTATTATAAATTAATATATATAGAACTTTGGAGAATGGGGTTAGGGATTTATCGATTTTATTACAATATTTTAATACGTCCAAGAACACACAATTACGGGATTTTTACCTACAAATGCACTATTGTGGTTTTTTTTTTTGTAGAAAGCAATTACTTTGCGGTTTGACATATTACATTAAATAAAATACAATCACTTTGTATGTAATTACGAATTTTATTACACGCCGACCGGTTTCGCTCAGCTCTAACTTCACCAGGACGTATTTAAAACTAAAAGTTTATTTAATCTAATATTTATTTTATTACCTTAGCTAAACTTGGTAGTCGCATGTTTGTAAAAAAATATCAATTTTCACTTAATATATAAAATTGATATAATTAACTTCCACCTCAAAACACATTAAATAATTAAACTAATTCATAGTGCTGAGCTGTACTACTCTGTGTAAAAGTTCGATTCTTATTATTATTAATAATAAAATATATTCTATAAAAAAAATTTACATTGAACAAGAATTGTATCAGTCCATTAATGACCATAAATATGTCATCATCGATCAGTTCATCCATAGTTGTATATTTTTGAAATAAGTATCCGCACAAACAACACAGAATTATTAATTTTCTTTAAAATGGCCATGTGAGCTTTTGTAATACACAACACAATACAATAGTACATAAATCAATCAATAAGAAGAAATGTTAAAATTAGTAAATTCAAAAAGTCAGTTAATTCACTGGTAGGCGTGTGTTACAAAATAATCAAGTGAACAATTACTATAAACAATGATTAGTAAAAGAAAATGAAAGCTTTAATACCGTACTATTATATCCTTATAACATCAAAAAGTCAGTTAATTCACTGGTAGGCGTGTGTTACAAAATAATCAAGTGAACAATTACTATAAACAATGATTAGTAAAAGAAAATGAAAGCTTTAATACCGTACTATTATATCCTTATAACATCAAAAAGTCAGTTAATTCACTGGTAGGCGTGTGTTACAAAATAATCAAGTGAACAATTACTATAAACAATGATTAGTAAAAGAAAATGAAAACTTTAATACCGTACTATTATATCCTTATAACATCAAAAAGTCAGTTAATTCACTGGTAGGCGTGTGTTACAAAATAATCAAGTGAACAATTACTATAAACAATGATTTGTAAAAGAAAATGAAAGCTTTAATACCGTACTATTATATCCTTATAACATCAAAAAGTCAGTTAATTCACTGGTAGGCGTGTGTTACAAAATAATCAAGTGAACAATTACTATAAACAATGATTTGTAAAAGAAAATGAAAGCTTTAATACCGTACTATTATATCCTTATAACATCAAAAAGTCAGTTAATTCACTGGTAGGCGTGTGTTACAAAATAATCAAGTGAACAATTACTATAAACAATGATTTGTAAAAGAAAATGAAAGCTTTAATACCGTACTATTATATCCTTATAACATCAAAAAGTCAGTTAATTCACTGGTAGGCGTGTGTTACAAAATAATCAAGTGAACAATTACTATAAACAATGATTTGTAAAAGAAAATGAAAGCTTTAATACCGTACTATTATATCCTTATAACATCAAAAAGTCAGTTAATTCACTGGTAGGCGTGTGTTACAAAATAATCAAGTGAACAATTACTATAAACAATGATTTGTAAAAGAAAATGAAAGCTTTAATACCGTACTATTATATCCTTATAACAAGACCCGCGCTTCAGACTGCATGTATTATACCGCTCCTGCGTAAAATACGTATTTTCTAGTTGGAAAAAAATATTCATAAGTTTAGTTTGTTCAGTTCAATCAACGCTGATCACTGACTCGCTGATTCTAACGCTGTAGCATCGCATACATTTTACATGCGCACACTTTTATAAAATATGTATTGTGAAATGCATTTGAATTTTCACCAAGAGATGGCGCTAGAAATTAAAGAAAAGCTTACAATCATTTCAAAATCAAAACTTCTCAGAGTAAATATTTCATTTATATCGCTGAAAATTAATTTAAAAAAAGAATTCATTAGCATCAAATAAAAGAGCGATTTTCATTGCTATACAATTACGTAAGAAAAATTTGACAGGTTCTGTGTTTGAACGGTCTTTCCTTTTTGGTCGGCATGACATTTATATGCAATTATTTTTTTCTCAGTTCTCATGAACGAGGACGAAGATCCTGCTTCTAGAAAGCGTCGCTCGGCTAATGAAAGGCAGAAGAGGTAGCGGGAAAATCAAAGTCAGGAATCGCGTACGAAGATTCGGGCCTTAGACGATGATGCTGCCTCGCATCAATCAAATGACACCCGAACAATTAGCCGCACATCGTAAAGTAAGCTCATGACGCATCACGTCGCTGATTGACACGTGACTAGTTGAAAAATCATCCAGAAAATGTTGCGATCAACAAAGCTCTCCATGACATTAACTATATTCTTAAGGTGGAAATCTTGGCTTACCAATCCCAATAGGAAATGGCCATGTCGACGATGATCGAGCTTTTCACATTTCGGAAGAGGAATTAGAATAGGCAAAACAATAGTTGTCGGTGGAGATTTTCCACAGACGCTTCCGGTCGTTCCCGGAGGCGCGCGTGCAGAGATCATCGAATGCTGCATTCAATCGAAATCCGCTGTGGAATGATTCTAAACAGCCAACTGTTTCAACTAACATGCGGAGTGAGGGCACAATGAGCACAATCATTGGCTTCTCAAATTAGGATCAGCTAAATTGCCTCGGGTAGCAGGAATGTATGAAGAAGACATTATCGAAATCTCCACGGAAACGATGTCGACTGGAGACTTGATCGAGACAATTTTTGGTGATTTGCAACAATTGTCAATGCGAAAACTTTCAAAACGATTTATTGTCGCGCCAACAAATGCGCAAACATTAGAAATGAATGGGAAGATGATCGATTTGATCGATGGTAAAAACAAATATTAAATACAATTATTTTGTCATACATTTTTTAATATTTCATATATATGTATACCAGAATTAATTTTCATTTGCACAATATTAAAAGAAAAATCTGAATTTTTAATAAATATTTCGTGTATTACTTTAAAGTGTTTGTTATATTGATCATTTTTCAACGGGCGCCTTAGGCGCCTTAAAACCGACTAGTTCTGTATATTGATATTAAATATTAGTATAAAGATTGTAGTACTATGAATCAATGCCTTCAATTGTAAAACAAAACAATCGGCATATTTTATGCTTTTATGACACTGCAATCTGTTAGGGGATGACAGTTAGGGGTGACTGTTTGGCATGTTAAAAAATATTACTAACGCAGATTCGTGACAAATGTTCCTCAAGAAACCGGTATAGTAAGCACATTCTACGGTAAGATATCAATAAAATGAATTCGTTACGGATCTCGTGTAATCTTTGGACTGACTAATTAATGTTATAATAATTTATTCTTCACATATGTATTAACGCGAAGGGAAGTTCGCTGACTTGAGACATGAGGAGGTACTTGAACGTTATCAACTCTGTTGAATTGGTTCAACTTTCCATTTACTATTTTATAGGTATGTAATAAAAGCGTTAAATCGCTCAAGATGCTCCTACACGATAGGGTAGTTAGATAATATGCGCATTAAAGAATGAATTTGTTTGCTCAACGAATATGACTAATTACATATTATTGATCTTCAAAAATGTATGTTGGACCTTCATGTTTAACTGCTGAACAGCTTAATTATTATTAAATTCGCTTAAATGATATTTCGAACGAGCCCGTGTAATTGTTTTGCAGAGTTGAACGTGTCGCGTATGTACCTCCAGCAGAGCCATTTTATAATTTTCAACCGAAAACTTCTTGCGGCAAAAACTAAGTTTAAATTCCTAATGGCGTTATTACTTCCCATCGCGTGAGTAATAAGTTCGGCAGATTTATGTGAGGGGTTTACTCGCTCCGCAGGGTTGTACGGGACCGGGACTGTAGCCGTGAATGTATTATTTTGCTCACAAATTATTTGCACACAAAAATATCAATTTTCAGTCTAGTAAACTCAAAGGTACTATATACTATTTTTTTACTCATTTGTTTTATATTTTTTTAATAATACGCGTGATATATTTACTTTTTTTCTTATAATTCGTACATACCTTTTTTCTATTTAATAAATATTTGACAGAAATACATACCTAAACCCATCACAAAATAGAATTTCTACCAAACGTTATCCTGAATCCTAAAATTTTATACTTTTATATTTTTCAGATGTATGGAGAGAAGTCTGTACACTAATTATATCAGTCAATTATTGAACGCTACAAAATATCCGTCTATGTATCGACTTCGTTTCGAGTATTTCATTTAGATGTAAATATGTACAATATAATGAAGCAATGTACACCAGATTTAATGTAACATTATTTGTTCAAATTTTTACTGTGTTCAAAGTTAAACACGTCTTTTTTAGAACACCCTATATAGACTTTATTATTAATTTTATATCGTTAGAAAAATAGGTGTTTATTATTAGAAAAATCTATAATAATTTTGTGAAATGTACATACAGCACTAAAATTTTCTTGACATCCTGTACTACGATAATTGTAGTCAAAGTTTATCGGATGCGGGAATGAAAATCTCGACCTTCAAATCAAATCTGGAGATGTGTTTACTAACGGGCTAATCGATTGCCTGATTATTACATATATATTGTACTTTTACCTGTATTTTATCACTTTTTTTTGGAAAAAAATCTAATTTACTATCCACATTAAAATATGTTAATTTTATAATTATACGGTCGCTTATATTTTGTTTTCATATTTGTTTTAGTTCTTAAATCCTTCCGCTTGTTGATGTGAATGGAGCGAATCTGAAATGTTTTAAAAATAAGATTTTCTTCCAATTCCAAGTTAAAAAAAATGACTCAAAATGTTACTACCACTATGACCTCCACTGTGGGTACTCTCTTGCTCCAAATTCTTATCCCTTATTCAATTCATAATTCATAATTCTCAGTGTTTGTGTTTCAGGCTTAATTTCATCATAGTTCCCTAAAATGGGTTTTTTCGACCCTTAACGTCGTATTTACTCTTCTGGCAAACACCATTTTGTAAATTCCCACGTTTTCACAGCTGTTTTTACCATTCATTGAGCTATATGTTTTCTAAAAACCCTGGGGTGAAAAGGCCGTATAAGAGGCCATTCTCACTGAAAGATGTTCTGAAATGCCGGGAGAGTTTTATTACGCCTCAGCTGTGGATGAGAATTTAAAAATACTTATCTGTCGATATTTATGATTTTCCATGTTATATAAATAAAGATCACAGTACTGTAAGATCAGTATATTGACAAGTGATGCGTGATCCCGTAGACATTCGATGTGATAGTTCATTTTATTAGTTATTATGACATTGTAGTAAAAACAACAAGAGTTTTATTATCAACAAATGTTATAATATGTAATATAATTATAATTATTTCAAAACGTATAAATAATTAGATTGCTCAACATTTATTTACAAAACAATTTAATTAATCAATTAGAAAGAAATACAAAAAAAATGTTTAGTCGCTACCGGGATATTTTTCGATAGATTTTTCTGCATATCTTTGTAATTGATCCATTCAATTTGTATTAAAAACACCATATTCTGAAATTGCAGCTTCATAACAACAAATATGTCTTCATTAAAAAAAATTACAATGAAGAAAACGGTCGCCGAATGTCGCCGAATTTGCTTTTGTACGTACTAAAGAGATTAATTAAGGAATTATTTGCACAATTTAGAGTTGCTGGCACCAAACAGTCAGATGCATGAGAAAAAGTTTGCAGGTGCAACAGAAATGGCGACCGTTTTGAGGAAGGCCTACACATCAGGTAAAACGTTAGTGACGATGACAATAACATAATAAATAATTCATTCTTACACCTCTGGGAAGTTTGAAAGCCATTTATATTGTCAACAATGACGATCCTCGGCTAGTGGTCGGTGGTTCGAGCCTTGTTCCATGAGGCCATCAAGTTAGTCCTGTTTTATTAGCACAAGCGTTAGTTTATTTTGAAAATAGTAAGAATATTACTATTAAGGAAAACACATTCTTATTGTGAAGTTGTAATTATTCAGAACATAGGTCTGTGATATTTTAAATACTAAATTAATGTATTAATTATAAATATATACATATAAAATCAATTTTGTCGAAAAATATTGTTTTAGCGTCACCGGGATTCGAACCTGGATCTTCATTTCCAATCCGGGGAAGTGCACTACCTTTGTGCTATAACGCCAGTATTTTTCTTGACAAATTTTCGAAACTATATGTTACATTTTTCAAATTAATACACCTGTCGTTCCATTATTTGAAAGCCATCTACATTATTTTTACAGAATCTCAAATACCTCTGAGTAAACCGATTTGCAGACGCCAGAATTATCAATTCATTTTTATTAAATTTTTGGACACGTTGATACAACATATATTATTAAGGAAAACACATTCTTATTGTGAAGTTGTAATTATTCAGAACATAGGTCTACTATATAGGTTTACTCAAAGGTATTTGAGATTCTGTAAAAATAATGTAGATGGCTTTCAAATAATGGAACGACAGGTGTATTAATTTGAAAAATGTAACATATAGTTTCGAAAATTTGTCAAGAAAAATACTGGCGTTATAGCACAAAGGTAGTGCACTTCCCCGGATTGGAAATGAAGATCCAGGTTCGAATCCCGGTGACGCTAAAACAATATTTTTCGACAAAATTGATTTTATATGTATATATTTATAATTAATACATTAATTTAGTAAGAATATTACATTTAAAATTAGCAATATTAACTTGGTGGTTAAAATTCATATTTTTTATTTATTATCTTAGTTTTATTAACCACAATTGAGTTTAAAAAACATTTACCGGTTTCGGAAAACACCTTTTCCTTCTTCAGGATGTCATGACTAACTAAAATATAGCATTGTTTCTTCACCATAACATAATTTAATAAAGTAATCAGGAAATTTTAAACAGCTAACTAAATTTAACTACGAGTCCTATTCTAAAAATTTTTCCTAAAAATTATTCGACTAAATTTGTATTGAGCAGCAATTTGAGTTAGGTACTAAATTTATTTTTTTAAATAATTGTTGTTTTTTTTTTTTTTTAAATTTAAAAATAGATTCTGGTGGAGAAACAATGCTATATTTTTAGTTAGTCATGACATCCTGAAGAAGGAAAAGGTGTTTTCCGAAACCGGTAAATGTTTTTTACTCAATTGTGGTTAATAAAACTAAGATAATAAATAAAAAATAGTAAGAATATTGATGTGACACGTATTCTGCGAACCACTTTTCTTTAAATGTTTGGAAATTGTACGTCTGATACTGGGCATCCATTTTATATCTGATACTGGGCATCTGTTTAATATCTGATACTGGGCATCTATTTTATGTCCAACACTGGGCATCTGTTTTGCAATTAAAGTAATATATGCACTTCAACTTCTCGAGTAGTGTATCTAAAACAGAGTTGCGCAGAGAACTTTGTCAGACTCGTTTGTTTTTTTTCGATTGAATATGGTCTATGTAAAAGTTAGTATAGAATAAGATAGTAATATATGAGAATTGTAGTGCGAAATGCGGTCGCAGGCCTGAATTCACCGATAATAAAACCGAAGAGTCTTCCGCGTTATTTTTAAGACGGTGTCTAAGGTTACCGTTAAACGATTTGATAACGACCACTTGAAATCTTTATATGCGTATTTGACGTTCTTTTATGGACACTGCAAAGTACCTCCTGTAAACCTCCTGTAAGTTTTGAAATTACATTCTCCAAACTGTGCATCATTGCGTATGACTTTTTTTGTATAATTTATTTCTACTAAATAATCACATTCACCATCGGACTATAAACGGATAGCGTTACAAAACAATCACAATTCATTAAGTGGCGTAATTGGGCGCGCGAGCTCCACCGCACCTCGTGAGTCCCGAGCTCGATCTCCGGATCCGAGTTAAAGGCAATCCCCGCAAACAGCTCTCGCCGTAGTCCATCTTGACCGCTGTCGTACGGAAGCGGATGTGGCGTCGTCCAGCGCCGATAATCGAAATTAACGACGCGATCGGCGCTAGATAGACACTCGACAGAGGTGTGACGGCGCGACGCGGAGCCGACGCGACGGAGAAAATCTGAGACGTTCACGATTGTCGCTGATTTAGGCCTTAAAAATGTATATAAATAAATAAAAACTTTCATAACATACACAATACACTACAGTATCCGGAACTGCTATAGAAAACATTTAATAAATCGTATACAATGTGGCACCCCGGTATACGTCCATATTCCGTTCCATGCTCTTAGACCTATACCAAATAGGACGTATACCAAACAATTTTTTCTCATAAGAAATAAAGGAAAAATGATTAATCCGCTTCTATGAAAAAAAATTCTACTGTTATTGGCATATTATATTATACATTGATGGGGTTGTATAAAATAATTTAAATAATGCTTAATATTAAAATACAAAAGCAATTAGATGAAATAAGTGAAAATTTAACAAACTTTAATGTTCTCTTTCCTATCCCTTTTCCCTACTTGAACCTGGCTGACGATCATGTACCTAAAATCTGTCCAAAGAACTACGCTTCTGCCTTCACCGTCTTGCCATTCCAAACAATGCTATTACGGCTTGTTAATATGGTACTTTGGAACCGAGGTGCCGCTGTATTTGCAAAGTAGAACACTAATAAAAACTAAATGCATCAGGTAAAGTAATTTCAATCGATAAGGAGCTATGTTTATTTACATAGTTAGTAATATTTATAAACAACACCGACACCTTTGGAACCGGTCTCATCAATCAAAACCTAGACCTAACTTCGGGAGGTAAATATTAGGTGAATACATAATTATCCGCCATTTTTTAAGAATTATATTTTTGTAATCTTGCAAAATTCGGACTCGGTCGGCCTCGTTCTTGTCTTCCACATCTTTTTTCACATCTTGCCGAGTTTTCAGAGAAGACCAGTGTTCTTGCGGTGCAACTTTCGTACCTACTTGACTGACTTGTCGTCTAATCTGGTATCACCAGCTTTAAAGCGAACAAACCACTCTCGGCATGCCTTTTCTCTAATCGTTCCTTCGCCAAAAAGATCTTCGAGATTGCGAAATGACTCGGCAACTTTCCATCCTTTCTCCAAGTGGTACAGCATAATGTGGCATATGCCCGTGTACGGCCGTGGAACCTAAGAACATTTCCTAACCCTGTTAAAGAATTATAGTGTGACAAGTGTCAATTATACGTCAAATTCAAAGAACAAAACGGCGGATAACTGTGCATCAACCTAATACATTTTGTCGTTCTTCTTTTGAAATTTAGAATCGCCATATTAGCCTTCGATTGTTGCGAGCATTGCTGCTTCTTGTGACAACTCAATTCCGGAAATGTGAGTTCTATTGAATGTAGAAAATATCACCTGTGTACCGGCTGAAGAGAAGGGTTGCGTCACTTTTTCTTAAGATTCAAAGATAAGTTATATCGGATTTAGTAATCATCATTACTCCGGGGCCTGTTGATCTCTATTTCTGTTTTACTTCAGTTCTACATTCCCGAGACAGATATGCCTTGAAGACATTATCACTCCACCTTAGCTTTGGCCTCCTCAAGCTCCTGCGCCCTGTCCTGTTCTCCGTACGGCCCAATCACCGAAATGTTCATGTTCTATAAACTTTGAAACGCTAATCTCATTAAACAAAGTAGAGATCTCATTGCTGTAACGTCTACGCCAAACTTCACGTAGGTCAGAAAAACACATATCTACCATCTAGTTCTGCTAAATGACTTATACTCGTAAAAATTATTAGCAAAACTACACGATTTTATTTGGCCGCCATTTTGGTTAGACAGACATTTGTCAGTTCGCATTTCATAGTCGTGTAAAGAGTTGTTGATTACAATTTATTATGGAGCATCTAACGCCTCATCGACGTGTTGAAATCATTGAAACATTTTATCTAACCTAATCTATTATATTTATATTATCTTATCTGTAATCATCACGGTGATCGCTGTCATCACACGTCGAATAGGGTCGATCGGGCCTGTAACACGTGTGAAGACTGTACTGCCTCACACACTGTCCGAGCGACGCTTCAAATTTTGCTAGAATTATTTCCCGGCCACATATTGTCAAAAAATTGTGATATTGACTAGCCACCTCGATCACCTGATTAGACGGCTCCCGATTATTTTCTACGGGGGTACTTGAAACGAAAGGTCTACGCTAATAAGCCAATAATAATTCCGATGCTACAGGACAATATTCGAAATGAAATCGCCGAAATAACACGTGGATTGTGCGAGAATGTTATAAAAAATATGGTGAAAAGAGCACGCATTCGCGCCGCTGCCAGAGACGGCCACTTGATCGATATTATATTCCATACATAATTGTAATAAACAAAATAATTGATATATAATAACGAAATTAAAAAATGTTCATTATTTTGTAGTTATTTTAAAACAACGACTTGGAACATAATATTCACCCCGTGTACCGACCAACAAAATATATACATCGGCGGTTTCAATAAAATATCGCGGTAAACATCTGTATCTTCAATCGGTTAAAATAATTTGATCGTACTCATCGATTAATACTTATTTCGTTTGAATAATTGCGGTTATCTGAGCGTGAAGATCGAGTTTGGTTATTACCTGCGCGGTTTCTCAAGTGCCCTGATCACTCGAATATGTTTGTAGAATAACGAATTAATAAATCATCTAAAAATATCTCTGCTGGACTGTTCTGGCACGGGTCACTTTTTGTCGTAGTCAAAGTTTCGGGACACATTTCAGTGGCCATCATTTGTGGGCCATCGTGAACTAAATGAAAAATGCGCATGTATAATTAATTCATCATAAAATCTAGTATTACGATATGCGTTGCCTCACCATCACAATGCAGTTGAATGATTCCTATTTTGGAAGTACTGGCAAAGTCCGTCAGTTTCTAGCAGTGCTCGTAGTCCCTGTCCCGATTGAGTTAATATTTGTCAGCGCATCGTCTCCGAGTATCTTCGGTCTCCTTCATAAATTGAATTAGTAATCAATCTGCACTGCGCTGAACCGATTGAAGGAAATTACGGTTTTCGCTTACCTTTTAAAGCTTCGCAAAAATATTCTCTCGTAGCTTTATTTATTTTAAAATGTGTTCACGCGTACGCCTGCTACAGATGCACAAGAAAAATAAAAAAGAGACATACTATAAGATTTGTTCACTTTAGATAGTTTCACATTTTACGAACAGAGCTCTCGATGATTTTATATATAACAAAAAGGAATAGTATAAGATATAAAGTAACATTGTATTAATAACATCTGTAACGACTGCGGCGCTATTTCCCAGAGGCATTAGTATTATTAGATTAGCAACCCGGCGAAGAAATAAATTCTACGATGCATAAAACTTTGTTTTTTCGTATATTCTGAGATTTTTTCATGTTCAATAAAATAACAAACATCCATAATTATGCAGTGCTTCCCCGTCTACATCTGTGACTTTCTGATTGCCGACTTCGGTAGTGTCACTATGGCTGTACAGTGCTCGCTTGATTAAACGGCCAAGACTAAAAACTAACGTGTTTTTAATAACTCTATAACTTAAATATTTTGTCTATTTTATATTCAAAACGTCCGCAAATATACTTTTAATTTGAAATGAAAAGATATTTTAGCGAAATCGTATAACGACATCTGTCATATTTTCTTCTGTCTTCCGTAAGTCTTACCGCATAAATTGTCTATCCACGATTCTTACATGTCATTTTTGTTCGTTTTGACAGTTAACTTACAAAGGTGGAATAATTTTAATTACATCGACATTTTATTTACGTGTAGTCACAAGTACAAAGAGTCCTGTAATAATATTTGAGCTGTCATCCCACCTTTCATCCATAGCAATAAGTTTCCGCTACCTACATTTCTTCGAACTTGTCCGTCTTTAATTTGTGACTTTCTGTGTTAATTGATAAAATAAGAATATTTGTATCACAAACTGGTCTCTTGCAAACTGGTCTGTCTGGTGGCTTGAGCTAACCTTATCATTAAACGTGTGAAAGTCGAGTACACTGTCTGCCCAACGTGTGGTCCCATACGCCACATAGGTAACTATTGAGATACATTCGCTTTCACCAGCCAGCAGTTGTAATCTTTGAGTAGTCTTTTCTACTACAATATTTTTGTTTACCATTTAAAAATTATTATAATACAAATTAAATGCATCAATTAGAAAGTGTATTGCGCTAAAGAGTTATCTGTATGTATGTATGTATGTATGTATGTATGTATATACAGATAAAGTCAATGATCCAGGATCTCTTCCTATCCGGGAAAGTGCGATAACCGATTACACTACGTCAGCCTCATAAATAGTCGACAAATTTTTGAACTTATATGTTGCAGATTTTTCAAATTGATCCATCTTACATTCCATTTATTTAAAAGCTATCACCTTTTTATTGCGAATACCTTTGACAAATTAAGTTTATCTGTAAGTATGTCTTTCTAATTGATACATTAAATATCTATTAAAATATCACAAAACTATGTTCTGAAAAAATTACAACTTGTCAGTTTACGCTTCAGATTATCGTTGATTTTTTTTAATTGTGAGGAGGTTGGAGAGAAAAGGAAGAATCTATATTCTAGGAGACAGAGGAGCGAGTCGGCGGTGTTCGGTCTCAAACCCTTCGTGACGAAGCGGAAGATGTGTCGACAGCGAGCGATCGGACCAGACTTGGCACTTGGCTCCTGAATCCAGGTGTCGCCGAGTAGTAGTAGAAATAGTTCAGCGAGTAAAATTGAAAATGTGATAAAATCTATTTTTACCGTGAAAGGAAAAGTTTTCACAAATAAATTTTGTGAAATATTTTAGTTTTACTTATACTTAACATTAAATTACGTAAATCTGTAATTGTTGAATAATTTTTATTATCAACTCGCTTCTTAGTTCCTTTAATCCTGCACATGGAAAATCAGTTATTTAATGGAAATTGAAACATCTTGTTCATAATTAATTAATTAACATAATCGATAAATCATTTTCTATCTCAGCACCTTCACTCTGTTACCGCAGAAAGGGTAGAATGTCGAGAAGCTGGCGCCGCGCTCGACTATGCACTTCCTTTGTCTCATTCATTTACTCGCACCATTACAGTACATCATAAAGAATACACCAATCATAAAACTCATCAATTTATAGAAGAATATTTTTAAATATTGTGGACTAAATATTGTTAAAAAGAATAGAAGAGTGGGTGAAGACTTAAGAACTAAAGAGTTAACAGAATTCCGCGTCTCGGCTAAAGTTGACATTAAGGCTTGTCGGTTTTCAAAAACCGAGTTTGAAAACCCGATTTTTTAGCTAAGTTTGGAAAGCCGGTTTTTTCAACTTGATAACACAGTTTCAAATATTAGAATTAATATTTTTTTTTTTTATTATTTATAAAAAACAGTAATATTTTAACCTGAAACCGCCGTCAAATAAAACAGGTTTTGTATAAATAATAGAGAATCCGTTGCGATAGTTCTGGTTTTCCGATGATTTTATATTTTATTGTTTATTTTTGAAGCAATAGGTACATAGGCACGTATATAAAATAATAAGAGGCAAGGTGGCATTGCACTTGTGACTGTGTAATAACAATATATGAAACGATCCGTTAAATGTTGACGCTAACGACACCCTGGACGATATAACGCCGCCACTAACGGCCGTTATAACGCGCCAATGATTTAAAGTGTTTTCGTGTTAGTGTCCCATTACCCAGTTTTACTGTAAAACAACCCCAATCCTGTAAATGAGTTCCAGATATGTGATCATCGCCGGGTAAAGTATCGATATTACTTCCACACCGCAAAGTAAAAGTATTGATCAAATAAAATATTAGTTCAGGTGGAAATGCAGAGCACCGATAAACTTTGCAGGAGTGTTAGTGGAATTTTGATTATAAAAATTCATTTTTAGTATTTTCACTAATCTAGTTTTGCATTCATTTAAATATAACCTATATGTAGTGAAGTTTATTAGGATTGCTTAACCTTTCCTCTCCAATGATGATCCTAAGTTGACATTGCCTCGAATTATGTAAATATCTCTGTAAATATATTTAATACAGAGTTCTTATTTAAGATATTTCTTCGTAATATATGTATGTATTGTATAAAATAATTACTATACATAAGTATATACCATACACAACAATATAAAATGTTTTCTCGAAGAACCTAAAGTGAATTTGTCAATACGTGCATGTGTTAGTACCGAGTGGTGCGGACGGTGCAGTGCGCAGGACGCGAGGTGCCGGATGCCTATCGTTACTTTAGTGGCAGAGCGTGCGCTGGCCGAGATGGACGTGTCTTATGCGTCTTTATGCTGTCGTTCGTGATGATCGATGTGTCGTACAGGATCATGCTCGCAGAAGCTATATCGAGCCGCGGCCCTGAAAATATATTTTTTTAAGCCGGTGTACCACACTACGCCACTGGAGAAAATCGTAATTAGCGGCCTCGGAGGTTTTCGGTCTTGCTCCGAGGCCGCAATCCGAAGTGCGTATTTTAGGGCGCTAAGCGCTTCAGGATAAAACAAAACTATCCGAAAGCAAAAAACAATGTGGAGCGGTCGCCCACAAATTGAATTGTATGAGATATTATTATAATTGGAATATTATCGTTATGTATATTCTGATACCTTCGGTGTTCTATTCTCTGCCGCTTGTTTGCTTATCTCGTGTACGGATTATTGAAAGATAAACTGGGTCTTCCTTGTAACAATTATCAATTTTTCAGACTTCAGATTCGCCTTCCCCCCACTCACACTCACACTGTCACGGCGGTTACACACACACACACCACTTTTACACAATAATTGATATACATATATATATATATATATATATATATATATATATATATATATATATATTTGCCAAGAATGTGTCAAAAATAGTTTGATGAAGTATGCTATGGGCGTGTTTCTGGACACATCGGGCGCCTTTGATAATGCCTGGTGGGAGAGATGATCCTCACCAAGCTGAAATTGCAGCAGCGCCTGTGGTATCTTTTCGAACTATCTCGGGAACAGGTCTGTGACTTTGAGTTATGGGGGGTTCTCTGTTACCAGGGAAACAGGACCCATAGTGTACCTGCAGCCGGGTGAGGCAAACGCCGGATCACATTCTCTGGCATTGCGTGATTCTGAAGGATGCTGGGGAGGGTTTCGAGAGAGTAGATTGAAGTTTCATCAGATACTCCGATCTGCTCAAGCGTGGCAGGAATCTGGAGTTGTTCAGGGCCTTTGTTCAAGTGTGTGTCTCCAGATGGGAGATCCTCCAGAGAACTACTGCTGCTGAGTGGCTTCATAATTATTATTCTTCTCTTTTCTCTTACTCTTTTTATTAGTACTTACTTTGATAATTCTGCTTTTGTTTCTTTTTGATAATCTTCAATTCCCAACTATTGTGCAATATCGTTGTTACTTATCTCTTGTTCACTTCATTATTTTTATTTCTACCTTCTGTTCAAATATGATCTCCAATGTACTGTTCTTGTGGGTTAAATCTGCCGGCAGTGGTACATGGAGGGTGAGTCTCCGATGTGTTATTATTTTGTGTCATCTCGTTTCTCGGAAGCGAGTGCATCTTCGCTTTGCCTCTGCTCCTCGGCCTTGTTACACCTTGTCTATTTCGCTGTCAACTATTCTATCCATGTTATTCTATTATATTTTAATTGTATTGTTTATATTATCACTTTTATATATAAACGTGTTTTGTTATTTATATAAATGTATTGTAAATATCTATTTACTAATAAAGTGAGTCAGCCGGGGACAATGAAGGCATATTTTGTTTTGGCAACTGTGCTGTATCACTCTGTCATATAGGCGGGGCATTTCCGAACAGCTGCATTGAAAAATGGCAACCAGGCGGTGAATGAATAGGACCGAGATAGGAGCCTTGAGCATATATCATCGGTCCTGGGTAAGCAGTGGGTTCGCCCTCGTTATATGTATTCACATGTGTACAGGGTGTAACAGACCTAGTTCACAAAACTTTAGGAGGTTATACTTTATAAAAATATGACTCAAAAACGTTTAAGTTACCATGTTCAATTCTCAACCATTTCAGAGATGATCGAAATTCAGTTTTCGATTTTTACTTGTATTGGATCAAATATCGTGAACGATCTAATGTACAATTCCATCAACAAAATAATTAAATCGTCTAATAAATAAAAGGAAAATTGCTGTAAAAGTCCAGTTGAATTTATATCACAATTTAATCGTTCTCCACTCGAAGATTAAGCACTCCCTCCAGGACTTCGCAACTTTCACTCGCGCAAGCCGTAAAACAACTAAAAATACAGGCATTTTTGAATACCTACAAGTAATTTGACCCACTATGCAAATGTCATATATATTAAAACAAGGCCTATTTCGCAATGTTTATATGTTTATATGTAACCGATTTTGTCCCACACGTTTTGGTTAATTTCTCAGTTATTAGGCGTTCTATCCGCATTCTGACATTTTTTCCAGAAGTCTGAAGGTTGACTGTGTCTTTACATTTTTTTCGTTTCATTCTTTTTTTTTTCCTCTATTTGTTACAACTCTTTTAGTTTGGTGATTTTTTGAAAATTTTACTTTTTAATTAGCCTAACTTTTTTTTCATTCGCTTATAACTCTGCGAGTTTAAGAGCTAAAATCATTTTAATATTTTTTGGCAATTACCACCATAAGCAGTATCGTTACACACTTTTTAAAAATTCTTCTTCTTCTAATTTCTTTGTAAAGCCTGATTAAGTGAAATTTCGTGTTTTTGAGCTTTTCTCTGCGAGTTTACGACCAAAATATAATTTCATTACATCTGTACATACATCACAATAGAATATAATTTATTTTCGTATTTGTAAGCTTCTATCTTTTAAAATTCACCTTTAAAATCTAAAAAACGCGTAATTTTTATTTGAAAAATCGACGTACCTACCTACATACGAATGAAATGAAGAAAAAGCTTGATATTTTGTAGACGTATTAATCAAACGCAACCCTTCATATTTTCAAGCAATAACCGGGCTGTGATTGCTCAATCTTTTTATTGATCGTTTTTCATAAATGGCTGCCTGAAAATTAAATAAACAGCTGTTTTACCTGTCATTATTGCAGTGCGTAATTTTCGCGTAATTTTTTTTGACGTTTCAAATGTATGACTTTATTTCGACTCGGCATTGTAATAAACAGCTGTTGATTTTCGCATTTTATGTCATGTATCGACATCCAGATTTCACAGCTTGCAATAGTCATATATATTTTATATTTTCCCTCACAAGATAAAATTAATGTTTTCACTCCGGAATTCATTTAATTGTGGTGAAATACATACAATTTTTCTATACGTTTTTTTTGATTTTTATAGGTTAGTTCTAGAATGACACAATGATGATTTTTTTTTAATGCGTTATTGAATTAATTATTATTTCGCAGTTGTACACGTGACTTAAGTACGTCTGCCTTACTACAGACCGGTCGAAGGAGTTTGTTCTTTTACGCGTCTGTTATTCAATATTTAAATTGAGCAGTTCTGGTGATAGATAAACCTGTAACTTACTTACCTTGATAGTGATGATTCACGCCGTTTCCTCGCGGGGATAGGCAGAGGATAGAGCGCCACCCTTCTGTCCTGACACATAATTCTCGCTCATCCACATTCATACATCTTCTCATACAAGCTCGATAAGTGATAGATTATTATTCTTCTCTTTTATTTTTCTTCTTCTTTTCCTTTCAAATCACTTTTTATGGTTTTATCAATGAGTATTTACAAAATGTTTGTTTTTTTAAAACCTGGAATGATGGGTTGGTTGTTGTATATCAGCTCTGTTTTTTACAATTTTAGGATGCCGAGAATAGTGGTATTTTTTTACGTGGTAAATAATCTAACCTAACCTTTTTCAAAGATCAACACGCATTTGACCATCTTGGGTTGTTAGTTGTGTACGTCGGCTCTGTCGCTTTTGAAAAATCGACGTTTCTACCTACATACGAATAAAATATAGAAAAGCTTGTTTTTTTCAGTCTTATTAATCAAACGCAACCGTCTATATTTCAAGCGATAACCGAAGGTTCTTATTGGAGGAGCTCTGATTCGTTGGTTTAAAAAATGGCCACCTGAAAACTGTGAATGATCAGCTGTTTTACGTGTGCCATAATTTTAGCGCGCTTTTTTTGACGTTTTTAATTTTCACAAAATGGTCGTTGAATAAAAATCTGTTTTATGTCTTTCAATTTAACTTTACTTTGACGTTTCTGGTCGGCCATGTTTTTTTAAGCCATGAAATGAATTCGATAGAGGGCAGTAAAATGTTGAAATGATTCTTGGGAAACGTGTAAAAATTGTACATGTGGTTTGAAAACAACACAGATGCCTCAATATAGATAATATGGGTTATTTGATTATATTAGTTAGTTTAAGTGCGATTTTAATTTTTAAAAATGTTTTTTGTAGGTTAATATGTTACGTATTGAGATTAATACTTTTCAATTTCTTTTTCTTGTTATTTTCCTATCAAAACACTTTTTATAGTTTTATAAAGTATTGACGATTTTAATTATTTTTTTTATTCTGTAAATTGACATCAGAGTACTGCGTCTCTGCAGGATACGTCTGCTACCGTGCGATAGCCGGTGCGGGCATGCTAGTATCCATTGAAACGTTTTTAAAGATTTATTTTAAATTACAGCTTTAGCCTTTTTACCCGGAATATCTTCATAATTGTATTTTATTGCAGACTTGAAAATTCACAGTAAACAATTGTTATTCGATCGCAACGATTGACTACCGATATTTAGCTCTTGGTGATTTAGTTTATAATGTACCAGTGATTGCTCGATGAATTACGAATATTCAATTATTAGTCATCGTTTAAATAAATCACCAATTTCATAATATTAATTTAAAATAGTTAGGCTGGCCATTAGTTAAAGGTGATCTTTTGTAAGTTAAATAAGTAATATAACGAATCGTCAAATTTACTAATAAAGACTGAATGTTTTTGAAATACTGTTTCAGTGGAAGATATGCAGATATAGAAGAAGAACAATAAAGAGAAGTGAATGTAAAGCTGGTTAAAAAAGGATTTGTTAGATTTTAGATATAAGAAAGATTTATAAGATATTATTTACTATAGACATGCTGTCATCGAAGATGTGATCAGATAAACCCGATAAAAGAGCAGCTTTGTTTTAGTCTTCACGAGGCACGGTAGAGAAAAATAAATGTCGCCCGAAGCTGCTATAGCCATAAAAAGTTATATGTAGTTATATGAATGCGGAGCACTTCAAACAATGCACACTGTGTATTGCGCCCGGGCGACATGTTACAAGTCTACAAGGCAACCCGATAGACATTCAAGTTCATATGAATCACACGAATGTATCTGGTTCTTACATATTTGTACCTTGCGTGTACATAATTTCATTAGAGATATTTTATCTCAAATATTCATTGGCATTCAAAATCTTATGTGGTTCTGAGTTAATATTAGTTTTTCTATCATCCTAATACATAGCATTTTTTATGTTAATCATGTTATCTTTGACTTTATGGCACATTCTTGAGCACGTGTATGTTTATAGAACTTGGATGAGTGGATATATGTAAAATTCATCGCAAAAAAGTAGTCGCCTTATTTGCATTTAAAGTTTTAAAATATATTTATTGCGTAGTAAACATTTTTAAGGCTCGGTAATTTAAAAATTTCGTTTTCATTATCGATTTGTTTTCAGGGTCAACATGTTTTTATAGAAGCAAACTTTAAAACGTATTTGTTATAAGTTTTATGTTTTCTAACATATCTATAATTTAGGCATTTCTTAACAGAAAACGATATCATACATTTTTTCGTTATAATGATGAGAAAAAATTCGTTTGCGGGCTTGCACAGACAATACACATTCTATAAAATAATCAAATTGCTATATTGTAATATTATTTAAATATTGATTTTATACTTAAATTAAATTCATCTATCACTACAACTCCGTGTATTTATTTATTCAATTCTTAACCGTATTTTTTTTTTGGTTATTTTACATAGGTACATGAAAAAGTAATATGTAGTGGTATTTCAAAGGAAAATTATTATTGGTCACAGATTGAGAACCACGTCAATGTTTACAATGTCTAACGTCCCAAAAGTTATGATTTACAACTCCGTCTAAACCTTAACTTGAGAGTATACTGATACAAGCAAAATATTAAGTATTTTTATTTGACGTAATTTATCACTTTTAGTTCCATATTTTTTTAGTGTTGTTTATATTTGGTTTAATAGACTTATATTTATATGGTAAAAGTCGCAGATTTTGCATGAAGTGGTAAAGATTGTTTTAAACCAGTTCCGTCTGATTTTCACAATAAAATTAAAGGCATCCTTTGAATGAAATTGAAATTTCGATACAGTGCTTTAACAAACATTTTATTCGTTCTATTTTATTAACGTATGTGTAACACAATCAATAAAGTTTATCAAACTTAGCTACGAGTTATTTCAAATAAAAAGAGGAGCACGGTGTTTCCTTAAATTTCAAAATTAAACTTTCATAGAATATTATTCGTCTAAATATGCATTATTTAAAAAAAATTACCGGATAAACATTAAGACGCCAAGTATAAATATTTCAAAACAGTTATTTCCTCCTTTTTGATTCCGGTTTACCTTAGGTCAAAAACGCGAGACAACCAAAAAAATATCTCAAAAGTTTACATTGAAAATGAGAATAAACAAAGTAATTATTGAAACCTGTTGAAAAATATTATTGTGTGAGGATTTTACAAAATCATTACAAACTTTGTCTACGTGCTTGAAAAAATATTTGCAAAATTAACCCATTATTATCCTGGACCTTTCTTTACTCGAGCGCCAAAAAATATTTCTGGATCATAAGTCATCTAAGAAAAAATAGTCCAGCTGTTGGAAGTTCGATGACCTTTTGTTTTTGGTATTCAGTATATTATTTAAAATCAATAAAACACTTCTTTCAATTAATCAAAAACCTCAGTGACTATGACTTATTCAAATCTTCTGTGTATAATTATTATACATTAAAATCCTTACATCTTACATCATATTTGTAAAATGTATAACCTCCTGAAGTATTGTGGACTCTTACACCTATACATCAACAATTATTTTAATGATTAATAAAGGAATATAAGTAATAAATGTAAAATATTCATATTTATCCGATTTAAAGATCGCAAAAGTGTCCATCCCGTGTACACCGAGTTTACAGCTCCGGAACGCGCGGTTTTATTTTAGCACCGTAAGGGAAAGTAACACGAGTCCAACAGAAACACAATTCAACCTTTGAACGCTGACATCTCTATCGTGAGCCTATTCAACACGCGTCTCAGAGTTCTTTTAAAATAATACGATGCTAAATGAAAGAGTTCATTCAAATGAGAAAGGAATAAAAATTTAAAAAGCCAAATCAAAGTGGCCACGGCCCTGGACGCGTTATTTGGTCGTGTGTTATTTGGTCGTGTGTTATTTGGTCGTGTGTTATTTGGTCGTGTGTTATTATGGTCAGTATCCTCATTCGGTGGTTAGAAATATTAGCCGGGATTCAAGTGCAAGACCCGTTTAAATAAAATGCGTGCGTTTATTACACTCGAGCAGTTAAGATTGGAAATCAGCCCCCGCTAGGCTAATCGTCGGTGACTTCGCGGAACGTTTGTGTCTAAAGAACGTTTGCCATTAAATAAAAAGCGTTGAAACGCTTCTTCGAGACATTATTTTTTATTGTTCAACAACGCGCGTCGGAAATTTAATAAAATATTTGGACATTTATTTTTCTTAATAAAAACAATACGCGGAACTTCATTTATTAACTTATAATGTACAAATTGTTTCTAAATTACTGTCCTGAGTTGGCGTGTATTTTGTTTCCACTTTATCATCGCTATTTAACAACCTCCTTTAATGTAAAATGTACACAGAATTATAAAAGCCAGGGAGTTAATACGTGTGATGTTTTTTTTAAGTACAACATTGAATTATAAAATACTGAAAGTTCATTTAAAGGATGCCTGTTGACGAGATCTCGACAAACGTTCGATTCCCACTTCACTCCGGCAAAATTACCATTTTTACGAGACTGAAATAAATGACTCCTTACATTTGTACAGATATTTTCTATCGCGACAGTTTAAGAAGAGTTTTGCACTACGATTAATTTTCCTGGTTCTTACCATTCAGATGCTTAATCTACAAATTATTTTTAAAAAAATCTAATCTTCGATGAGGTGACGAGCCCCCCACTTTTTGTACCAAAAATCTGGGCTGACGACCATCCCTCTGTACTGAAAATGACCGAGCGTCTTTTGTTTCGTCTGTCAATTTGTCAGTCTGGCTAGATTTTGTATTCCCCCGGGGAACTTTTGCTTTTCTTTAACAGCAATCTCATGTTTTACAATCTTTTTAAAACAACTTTAGTCTCAAAGTACTTTTTTTCATTACGAAAAGAATATTTCTCTCAACATTTCATTTCGATAAAAAAAATATGAAAGAAAAGATACCTACTGTCGTTTTATAAAATATATTGAACATTTAAGCGTAATATTGGCTACGCAATACTCGGACTCCCCTTACAGATTGTGCTAAATAGTTTTCAGAACAATATTATGGAAAAATAAAACGTTTTAATTGCTCGTACAAAATAACTCCCTAACTCGGTTCGATTACACAGTGTTTACTTTCATCTCTGTTATTGTCACCTTTTTCACCGTTAACAAATACCTTTTTCCACACAACGTCAACACTCCTTCGCGCGCGCTTTTTCACTGATTCTTCCCGCGTCATCCATGGATGATGTCGCACCATCGACAATCCTTTGCCATAGATCATCACAAACCACACGCCCTCCTGATGTCCTCATCACCAATCAACACTCATAATCATTGAGCCACTGCGGGGGCCGCCGAACCCTGGTTCCCCGTCTTTGTCCTTCAGATTTATTTGGCACATCATCTTCTGCTGCTATACCTTCATCCAGCTCCACAGCCTCACTGAGCTCCTCATCGTCTGCATCTTCTGATTCGCTTTCTCCACTGTCGTCAAACAGTCGTCTAATGTCCAGCACATGCCTCGGCACACCGTCTATCTCTACGTTGTTGTCACTCACAACCCGAGTGACAATACCAGGCTGCCACCTTGTGGTACACCTTGCATTGGGCGGCTTCAAAACTACAACATCGCCTGGGCGGTACGAGGATTCCTTAGTTTCTTCTAGTTCAGCAGGTGGTACGAGTGGGTGCCGCCACATGTAAGCATGCACAATGTTGGCAGGCGACGTCTCTTCTTGACCCGGGTGGGCAGATGCTAAGTTGTACCAGAATACAGCTTGCAGGGGATCGATCTTGCTCCGTGCCGCAGTCCTCTTTATCGTGCGGTGATGCCTTTCGACTATTCCATTCCCTGACGGACGATAAGCGGCTCTGAACCTCTGGCGAACACCCCACTCCCTACACAATTCTCGTAGCGCCAGAGAACGGAATGCTCTACTATTATCGAGTAAAATTTCGTCCGGGGGACCTCTTTCTCTAAAGACTTCCTTTAAATTACGGACCACATCTTCACTGCTCTCGGCTCTAATTTCTTTCCACAAGGCAAACCTACTCGGCCCACAATCGATGACAGTGAGGTAGCACTTACTCCCAAAGTGCGTCGCGTCAACTGCGATCCTACTCCAATTGCGCTCCACGTTCAACACTCCAGAGTTGTGCCTATCAGGCGCTGGATCTATGGTCCGGCACTGTATGCAGTTTCTTACGCATTCCACCACTTCCTCTCTCCGAACGTCCGGGTTCACCAGTCGGTTTAGATGAAGAGTCCTGTCTACACCAAAATGATGTTGCTCATGCAAGCGTTTCACATCAGAGTTTTCAACCACTCCCACAGCCGCCACATCACTTCGGTGCCATCTGTGATCAACTCTTGTCAAAGGATCTGCCTTGTTTTCGATTGACTTAACAAGAGTGATGGTCAACTCGAGACCATATTCGTCCACCAGCTCTTTTATCAGTCCAAGCCTCCTTTTGACTAACATTTCAGACATACCAGAAACTCTGATCCGGTGATCCTTCGTCAAAACAGACGTGACCCATCCCACCACTGTTGCGGAATCTGACATCAACTCCATAGCTCTTAGTCCCCATTTCAATGCCAACGTTATTCCCTTAACAACAGAGTCAAGTTCTGCCACATTGATATGACCAACGTCCGTGGTCTTTCTTAACCATGACATATCTTCTACAACTTTCCCATCAATTTCCACCATAGCTCCGAACGCTAATGAACTTGCGTCGCACCACACTCTACCCGTCGTAAGATCTGCAGGAACATTCCAAAAACCCTTTACGGGATCATCGCATTTTACTTTTTGGATCACCTCACTGAGAATTCTCTGGGCATTTTCTCCTACATGTGAGTCCCATGTATCCCCAGAACATGCTCTTTTCACAAAACTACAAGCAACCCGAAGCCACCCACACACCGGGTAATGGCCAACCAACTGCCCACAGACAGAAAACAATTGCCTCTTCGTGAGCTTTGTAGCTGATTCCAGTTCAGGAATAGTATTCCCACGCCTGAACACCAGAACTCCATTTTCTCGCTCAATTCGAAGCCCGAGAACGCGTCCGCCCTCCAGATCTAATGGTGGCTTTGCTTCCAATCCATACCTCCTTAGGTGAGCCGCTACCTCCTCAGCTGAAACCACTGTCTCGTCCACTATGATGTCGTCAATGTAGCTGTCAGTGCCTCGCTTAACTCTCTCGTTTCTTGACAAGACCTCTCTAACTATTCTTGTCATGATTTTGGGAGCGCTGTTTAACCCGAAACCCAATCTCGTCAAGCAATACACTCTGTCTTCAAATCTCACAAGTTGATATTTCCACAGATCTTCGTCAACGCGGATTTGAAGGTACGCCGACCTTAAATCCAGGAGTTTAAGTAGCTCACCATGTCTTCTCCATCTCCTGAGAGTTTCATCACATACTGCAACCTCTTCCCCCGTGTGACTTTGCACATGGTTGTTTAGCTCTCTATAATCCAGCACTGGCCTGACCTTTCCCTTGTTCTTCTGAATGACTCCCAGTAGTGGTACAACACCCGTGCACTCCCCGGTCCACGGCTTTAACCAGCCTTCCTTCATCCACCTCTCCAGTTCGTCCTTGATCGCATCCTTCACATCGTGCTTGTGAAGACTGGAATATGATGCAATGTCATTCATTAAAGCTACCGGTCCTTCTTTCCACGCCCATCTAACCCACCACTTCTGACCATCAAACCGTGCTTGAAAGTCCTGATCTTCGATACAGATAGTTTCAGGTTCAGCCGCCGCATTTATAACATGGCAATCAAGATTTGTTTGTACACTCGAAAAAATTACTTGGTCATCATTCACCGTCACTCCTCCGCACATTTTTATGAAATCCATCCCAATAATCGCATCCACGCCATCAAACAACTTGTTCACCACCACACAACTAACCCACACTACACTGGATTGGGCCCTTCGCTCACCATTTTTCGCCCCACACATCACGTCAATGCTGACTACAGCTTCGCCCACACACGGCACTTGACTCCCATCAACACTAATCAACCTGCATCGGTTCCCGCCACTGCGAACGTCACACCTAATGGAACTGGACAGCACTGTTCTCGAACACCCCGTATCCACCAATGCTCGCACCAACTTTCCTCCCACACAAATCTTCACAATCGGTAGCGCCGTTAATGTTGACGAGGAAGAACTACCGGCGCACCAGCTCTTCCTTTCCCGTTTCCCTCCTTCGTGGGGCATTCACGTGACACGTGTCCTGTTTCACCACATGTCCAACACGACAGAGCTTTTTGAGTACAATATCTCATAAGGTGTGGCCCACCACACTTGAAACATTGCCTCGGTGTCCCACTTGATTAGCGGCTGCGGTCGTTAGACAACGACCGCAGCCGCGACGCCCGGATCGTGCAGTTCAGCCATCAACGCCCGCGCCCGTTCGAGCAGGGATGACAGCGCAATCGTCTCTACGCCTGGCAACGCCCTGAGCTCACGTGATATCGTGGCCGGCAATCCCACAACAAATGCTCGTCTGAGCAACTGGTCCGTCACCACACCCGCCAATTTGGCCAACTTTCTCAGCTCAGTGAGATACACGTCGACAGGCTCATCTTTCCACCTTCGCTGGGCCAACTGCTCGTACGCCTGAAACGGGTTCATAGCGAATGAATCGCGCAGGGCTTTTTTGATGCACTCAGCATCTTTCTTGTCCTCGTCTCTCAATTCGCTGTAGACGGCAAACGCGGACCCTTCCAAGAATAGCGGTATGACGGTTGCGAGATCTCCGATATCCTTCAATCTCGCCACCAATTCCAATTTCTCCAACCACTGAATGACGTCTCCTTCACCGTCAAAACATCTCACCAAATCACCAATTTTTACTGTCGCCATCGTTACACGCCGAAATAGCTTGTTATTGTCACCTTTTTCACCGTTAACAAATACCTTTTTCCACACAACGTCAACACTCCTTCGCGCGCGCTTTTTCACTGATTCTTCCCGCGTCATCCATGGATGATGTCGCACCATCGACAATCCTTTGCCATAGATCATCACAAACCACAATCTCTAGGTCAGATAACTAGCACCTAGTACCTAGTACCTAGCACCTAACTACGGCACTATAGAATAACGTGATCTTCATATTTAAAATTGGCACGCACAATTATTGTTTCATTTTTAAGTGTAAACATACAACATATAATCAAATTTAAGAATTGTGAAGAACTTTCGTAATTTTTGCCGTAGTTTTCTTTGGTCTAGATTAGATAAATTGTTATATTATAATCACTATTATCATTAAAATTATTTTTAGACACACTATAATTATTTATCAAAAAAATAATCCGCAGCAACTCCATACCGCCGCACATTGCAGAAGATATTGTCACAGATAATTTAAAACTGTCTGGTTCATATTTTAAAAGCAAAGCAAGGATAAATCAGTCAGCCGTAATTACTCTTAACGGAACTAGGAGTCATCCTGGGTCGGGAAATGATCCTACATTTTAAAAAAGTTCCTCGATGGCCCGAAGCGACGGGTGTTTGAATGCCTCCTGCCGGTGATGACCCGCTGTACCAATACTCTAAGGGCCGGTTCCGTCATCTTCGGTTACCATTAATTTTACTTTTAAACTTAGTTTATCCGAAAACGTGTTGCGTCATCTCATTTTTGTCGCTTACTTTTAACTTTAACTATAAACCGCCGAAAATCTCCGCTTAAATGTAAACTTTAATAATGCACATGCGCACTGCGCGCGAGCCACTGACAGATGTCACCGAAATCGAGTATTTTTCATTTTTTAACATTGTAGTATCGAAATATACAATATTATGTCGGATAGCAATGATATCGCAGACTTTTTTGATGATAAACTAATTATACAGTATATTCTTAACAGGAAAAGTAAAACTTGGACCTCGGCACATTATTTTTTGCGGGAAGAAATGGGTTTTAAAAAATCTTTTTTCGATAACGGATTGCTGAATTTGTCATCTAAGGCACATTTGCAGTGTGCGCGTCCACTTGACATCCGTCATTAAAAGCATTATTTTTAATTTTTCAACGTCGTATTATTGAAATGAACATTATTATGTCAGATACTGATTTTTCTGATGATCAAATAATTGTTCAATATATCCTTAACAAAAAAAGAAAATCTTTTAGGCCACAAACTGATCATTTTATACGGGAAGAAGTAGATTTTATTGCAAGATTCTTGCTTATTTCAGATAATATAATGTCATCCAAAGTTATCTACTTCATAGATATATAATAATAGTTTTGATAAAGATCAGAAATCACGCAGTTCGTCCTGTGAACCAGGTCTCGATAACTTTACATTTCTATGCCACAGGATCAATGCAAAGATGCACGGGTGATATATCTGGTGTACACAAGAGCACTATTTCACGGATTGTGAACAAAGTGAGCAGATCAATAGCCGCTCTCAGATCACAATTTATATTTACCTGAATTTACCGAAGAAATTCAGCAATATTTGAATCAATTCTACAACATTTAAAAATTTCCAAACATGATAGGTGCAATAGATTGCGCACATGTAGAAATCTTATTTCCAGGAGGAAATAATTTGGAATATTATCAAAATATGAAGGATTACTTCTCCATGAATGTGTAGGCAGTAATAGATGCCACAATGAAATACACAAATGTTGTTGCAAGGTAGCCAGGCTCAATACACGACAGTACTATTTTCAGTCATTCTAGATTAAAAGGGCAACTAGATGATGGTATTTTTAATAAGAAATATCTCATTGGTGACTGTGGTTGTCTACTCAAACCATACTTACTTACTCCATTTACAAATCCAATAACTGTGGCTGAAAAACTATATAACGAGAGCCAAATCAGGACTAGGAATGTTGTAGAAAAAATATTTGGGGTGTAGAAAAGGCGTTACAGCAATGCTGCATAATGTTACCGAGCCACCAGACTTTGTGGCAATATTATATTAAATTGACTCTGAACCTGCACAGGATGGAAATAATATAAGACGAGATCTAATAAATGGCTATTTTTCCCAATTATTAAACAAGCCATAGTATTTAATTTATTTATTCTTAATATTGTGCGTATGTTCTAATATAAACAAGATCAAACTTATCTTACACATATTGGCTTAGTTTCATTTTGAATCTATGAAGTATCTTCATCTGGCATTTCATTAAAGATTTTCATCGCTCTGTACATTATTCATTTCTGAGATTTAGCCTAAATTGTTTTCACATTTATTTTACAATAATATTGGATCTATAGTAAAACAATTCGCCCTCTGTAAAAACTCTTTTATTATATTTATATTATACCTTTTAATATAAATCACATACAGAAATTACCATCATTTATTTGTAGAGAGTAAAGTCAAGTAAGTAAAATTAAAGTCAATAATTAGAAACTGAAAAGCCATAACCACCTTAAAATGAAAGGGGGTGAAACCACGTTAGCTAAAAAAACAGTGAGGCAGTAAACATTTAAAAATAGAGAAATTGTTAATGTTTATAAAATTAAAGAAGTAAATTATTAAATTAATTACATATTATTTTTTTCTTTGACTGATTTAAAATTTAGTTGAGTCAAATATCTCTCAGCTTGACGTCTGACTAAAATTACAACATGTAGTTCTTGTGTACTATCTATTTGTTCATTTGGGGTGGTTAAATTCATTTTGTGTTTTGATTTATCTGCGAACAAAGAAAGGGTATATTTATAAATGAAATAATTAAACTAAATAAAAGCATAATCGATATCTAATATTTATATTTTTTTACATTATGTAAGTATGCATACACCAGAAAATCAATTCATTATATTATGAATTATCATTCTACTCACTTTTTATATGTGATGATACAGTTGGCATTTAAATGCAATGCCAAGATATTCAGACTGGAGACCTGTGCTCAACATCTTACACCTATGAACATACAAACATATTCCATTTGTATAATTGATCTGCTCACAACTGAGGTGTGCATGGTATTTATTTGTTTTTAAAAGGTACCGTATTAAATCCAAAACGAGTGATGAAAAAATTTTCTAAATTTGCATTGCAAGGCCTTGCAAAGTACTTACAGTTAGAATCTGTATCATCATCAAATACCGAAACCTGCTATCCATTGACATCTACATCACAATTCGTATCCATTCTGCTGTTTCTTGCTTCGTCTTGGATTCTCTGAATAAATATTAAAAATAATGTTTTAGTAAACGTTATTTTTACGTTATTAAAAATTACGTATTAGTATACGTAATTTACAACGTAAACTTTTAAATATAGTTGAAATACTAGAATACTTACTTTACATTGACATTCATCGTTCATAAACATCAATTGCTCATTTCGGGAAAGTAAACACACCAAATCAACGTAAACGTCAAATGTCAAATGAAGCGTCCTACACGTGTTGCCATAAGCAAAAATAAAATGAGATTTTAAGAGACCTATGTAATTGCTACACTGGATAACTATAAACTCTGTTCACGCAACTTGATTTCTCTCAAATTATTTGAATCTCGTTTAAAAGTAAACTAGTTTGAATTCAATTACATCTCAGTTATGGTTACCGAAGATGAAGCAACCGGACCTAAGCGTATGCGAGTGCCGAGTTTAAATAAGCTTCGAGTACGTCAATAAGCAATGGAACGCCGATATTATGATATGTACTGGACATATATGGACTATGCTAACGTGGCCTTGTAAGAGACGAAGAAATTTACCGACAAATCAGACTCAGAATATAACATCAGAAAGAATATCCCCATGTTAAAACGTACATAGACCTTGTCTGTCAAAACAGCGACAATAAGAAGATCGGAAACGATAGGTAGATAGTTGGTTGTCAGAGACGAACTAGTAGCTGACAGCACATCTATAAGTGGATTGACACGGACTAAAGAAGAAGAATACACTTTCGTTTAATTTTTAGTAAAAATATGATCAGATTCTAGGAATGCTAATAACCTAGAATCAGAAATCAAATAGTTTTTAAAAAAAGTCATTGTAAGCCCAAAAGAAAGCCCCATTTTTAACCAGTGTAACGGATATATAATAAAAATGTGGTTATGCCAGCGTGATCGGGTTGCTTATGCAAGCCCGAGTTGCCATGAAAATAATACATTCAAGTAACAACATAATTATGAAAAGATATAAATAAATGTTTTGAAAAGTGCTTACACAAGGGGGTGTTGAAACGAAAGGTAGGAAGTGTGGTAGGAATTTGTTATTGGGTGTAAGGTATATTTCCTCGTAGTCATTTCGTATTTTAACCCTTATAACTTTTACTCTCTATCTTCTTCAGATACTTACATATTTGGTTGTTCTGTCCGGCAAGGGACGCAAGTGACTGTGCTCGGCTAGTCAGTCAATGGTAGGCAGTAAATATGTCACGAAGGCTCTGGATTTCTACATATTGCGGTGAAACCATTTCAAATAAAAATATGTTACAGTTATATTAGAACATTTATTCCCATAGGTAAACAAATTTAATATTGCCTCGAGTATTATTTAACTAAGACGGTATGAGCACGATTCTTAGAATATAAGTGATCGGTATTACAGAAGTTCCACTGAAGGGAACCGCAAGATAACAATTTATGGTAAACTACAAGTTCAATATGCAAAGATTATTATCAGCATTACCAGATGCTGAAGTGTGTAATATATAAACTCTTACAATTATTATGAAAGAATCTTACAGATTGCAACGGAGAAATTCTTATTAACACTGAAACACTGAATCTAATATGTAAAGCGCTGTTGTGGTAAGATAAGAGAACAATATAAATAAATGCCTTTATCACTTTAACACGGCGTAAGTATGGAGAGGTCTGAGTCCAGTAAAATGTCTGGAATAAACCCGTGTAAATTTAATCCTTTACGTTTTTGAGCGCAACTTAAAAGGGGAATTAACAAAAAATTGTGTGTCGAACGAATATTTCGATAGATGAAAATGAAGACATAGCAGTTTCAATAGAAAATGAATTGATGGGCGAAAGTTTAGGAAGAAACATCCCAATATCTCAAATCTCTACATTGGCAGAAAATAAGTTTCCTTTCAAAATATCCTCTCATTTAAAAACTATTTATTCTGGCTCTAATCCGCCAAAGCAAATTGGTGAGCGTAAAAAAGAAAAAGTTCCATCCACTTTAGGATCTGAATTTGAAAATAGTGATGATTGAATAGATAATGTCTCTTCACCGACGCGTCTGCACGTTGGTCATTTTGTTTTCTTCAAATATGAAGGAAACAAAAAATTTATGAAATTCTCTGACAAAATTTTGCGGGTAAATTCTGATGCAGCACTTATCTCATATATATCTATACTTGGTATTGGCACGCGAACTTGGCCCAAGGTACCTGATGTATCTTGATACAATTAATATAAATCAGTACATCTGTTTTTTTTATTTAAACAATAAATATTTTGTTACTAGTTAAGAGTTATTGGTTCCATGTATGCCACGTATTGGAGAAAAGTGAATTTGGCTGCCAGCTATTGGTATCATGAACAACATGTTTTATTTAATAAAAATAAAATATTATATCTATTATTTTTTTATTATAACGGCCTTTAAAAATGTATTGTTTTTTTATTGGATAAAATTAACATCTATTTTAGTTACCAGTGCCAGGTATTGGGTCTTTCACCTTATATTGTAAGCAAAATATAAATACAAAATTTTAGTCACGGTTATTATTGTATCTCTAGCTATGTAGTCGTCGCCATTTTCTGGTCATCCTTCTATGAGAGCGCAGCTTACACTAGAGAGTTGGCACCGAGCTCCTGTTGCAGCTTTACGCAGGCAACTCGATGTTTCAAAAGCGAAACGAATCCATGCACACGGCCTTCGGCAAAGATTGTAGAAACGTTACAATAACGCACCAACCCGAACAATTTTCTATATGAGTTGTTGTTCTGAATTCACAGACGGTTGTACGTCACTTGCTTATATTTTGACCAGAGCTTGCAGGTATACATGCTAGTGAAGACTCCTTACTCCATCGGTAGAAGCGCCGTGACAGCATATTTGCACGAACGCTTAACTGTCCCATCTGTCGATCGATGTATTCATTGTCTTGTCTATCTTCATTGAAGATATGGCCAAGGTATTTTAAACGCTCAATTACGTCCCGTCCAGTCACACGGGAGGGATATTAACTTTTCCATATTTGAATGTGATTACGACCGATTTGCTGGCATTGTATAAAATATTTTGTTCACTGGCACATGTTTCGAAAATCTGTAAAAGCTTTCTTATTGCTTTTATAGATGGCGCCAGTATAACCATATTATCGACATAATTAATGTGGTTCACATTCGTCCCGCCCACGTGGCAGCCAATTTCTGTCTCAGATTACCGCTCGCTCAATTTGTCCATGTACATATTAAAGAGAATTAGCAACATGCACCCGCCCTGCAGCTGCAAAAGTGCAGGCAATCGGAGTCAACGTCTTCCCACCGCACTAAGTTCTCTTGCTGTCTGTGGCATCTGTCAAATATGTCTACAACTGGTTGGGAAACGTTTCGCGCATGTAGTTTTGTCTATAATTATTTTTTTATTTAATTCTTAACATAATGCGTACTCCTTATAATATGCTCTAATATAAACAAGATTAAAGTATTTTCTTTTACTAAAATTTATCTTTTATATTTATATTTAGTCAGTTTCATTTTAAATTTATTCAATTTCTCTTCCTTTCTTATGTTTCCTGACATTTCATTAAAAAATTTCATCGCGCTATACATCATCGATTTCTGAGATTTGGCCCACTTCCTGAATGGCAGTCTCAGTCTATTCCTTCCCCTTGTACGATGCTCGTGCTCATGTTGATTTGCATCAATTTTTCGTGTGAATTCCGCTGATATTTTCTAATTGATGATTTTGTAAATAAATACCATTATATTAAAACATATTTTCTGGTTAAAGGTCATCATATTCAGATCTTTCAGCATTGCACTGATCCGAGTATATCTGTTTTTTCTGAGTATTATTCTCATAGTTTTATTTTGCAACACTGAAAATTGTTGCATTTCTTCTTCGTTAGCCAAAAACAAAACGCTGCTGCAGTAGTCGATGTGAGGAATAATAACAGAGTTGTAAACTATTTGACAAGACTCAGTACTAATAAATCTTCTGATCCTTCCCAGAAGTGAGATTTTCTTGGCAATCTTTTTAGTCACGTATCTTGTAGTTAAATAAATAAATACAATTTTGAATCTATACTATAACTCCCAAATATTTTATTTCAGTCACTTTCCTTTAGACTTTCACCATCTATAATAATTTCTGGTAAATTGGTATTTTTTTATTTCCAATGTTCATGAATTGTGTTTGTTTATATTTAGTTTTAATTTATTTTTCTTCAACCATATTGATATATCGTTTAAGTCATAGTTTAATTCTTTCTGTATAGTTGCATAATTGTCTCCCGCTATATATCTGAGTGCATGGTCTGCAAATAATCTTATTTTGGAATGTTTTAGCATTTTTACGACGTCAATAAAAAGGACAGGTCCAAGAACTGACCCTTGTGGTACTCTTAATGATATAAGGAGGGATCAGATATTAAGTCACCTACTTTAGAGGTTTGGTGTCTATTACTTAGGTATTCCTTAGACCATTTCAAAGATGTTCCCCTTATTCCGAGTTTCCAAAGTTTTTTATTATTATATCTCTATCGATGGTTTCAAAAGCTCTTTTAAAATCCAGGAAAACTGCAATGATATATTTCCCCTTATCAGAATCATCTTCCCAATCTTCCAGTCGATTGAGATCCATTTAACATGAGTGATTATTATTTAAAAAACCACAATGTTCTTCACACAGTATTTACCATTTTTGTAAAAAGGCTACAAGTTCTTTTATGATATATTCAAGAATTTGTTCATATTTCGGTAGTGTATTGACTGGCCTTAATTCTTCACATGTATTAGTAATTTTAGTTTTTGGTATTGGAATTAGCCTGGATATCTTCCATAATTGCGGAAACTCTCCTAAAGTGATGGATTCATTTATTATGTTTAAGAATTATTCTCCAATGACCGGTAAAGATTCTTTGATTAACTTGATTGTAATTCCATTGAGACTCAGTTTTGATGTCATTTTATAGATACTAAAGTATTACTTTTAATTGATTTAGTGTAACTTTTATGAATACTAGTTCATTGTGTATCTCTTATTATTTTCACCAATGCTAAAATGGACAGTTGGAATACTTTCATTAATCTCTTCCACGCTTCTTATAAAATATGTATTAATTTTATCGGCAATATTAGCTATACCTATTCCAGGAGGAAATTGTATATCTTCACGACTCATTTTGCTTGTATCATTTTGTATTAAAGATTTAATAGTAACCCACATATTTTTTGGATCTCCTTTTTCTCCTTTAATTTTTGTTTTAAAATATGTACTTTTTTTATTTATCAATTCTTTGAGTATTTATTTCTATAACTTTTATATTTATCCCAATATTCTGAATTTTTAGTAATTTTTTCAATTTTATATAAATTTATTTTTAAATATTGTTGTGCCACTTATTATTTGGTATATTTATACTTTATTTTTCTGGTATAGTGTTATCAATAGCATTTTTTATATTACCTATGAGATTATCTAGTTTTAAGTTAAATTCTAAGCCCATTATGTCATTTCAATTGCATCCTCTTGGTTGCATTTTTAATTAATCTACATCATACTTTCCATAATTTCTGTAACGTTTTGTTGTTTTTAAAGGATGATTGATTGTTTCCCAATAAGACATGGATGATGATGGTATGATCTGTAATTTTAGGGGAATCTAGCAGGTTAACACGTAACTCAAACATATTTGTTATCACTAGATGCTTGAGGTACTCTTGTAGATTGTTGAACCATTTGTTTCATCCCGTTGAATTCTATAATTTTTTTTAACCTTTTTGAATATATGTCGTCAGTGATTTTCGTGTTTGTGTTAAAATCTCCTATAATAATATTAGATCCATTCTCTCTGATGATAATAATTTTCTTGTACTTGAATTTGGTGAATGGTATATAATAGAGTATATTCCTACTTTTAAAATTAGCAATATTAACATTGTGGTTAAAATTCATATTTTTTATTTATTATACTTATTTTATTAACCACTGAATTAAGTTTAAATACATCTACCGGTTTCGAAAAATACCATTTTGTTCTTCAGGATGTCACAACTATGAAACAAATATAATAAATAAAAAATAGAGTATATTCCATTTATAAATCCTATGAAGGAAATCTAATTTCACAGTCTTCTATGTCTTCAGTTACACGTTTTTCACTTAAAATTACCATTCTAGGTCAATTTTTTTCCAAAAAAAAATTATATTTCTTCCTTATGGGCTAATAAACTCTATATATTCAAGTAGATTATGTCGTCAATTTCGTTCTTATTCAAAAAAAAGAAATTTTTGATTTCTCTATTTCTAATTTTCTTTTATATACCGGACATTCATAGCTCCATGCTGGATGATTTGTTTATATTTTTAGTTTTAGTTTTTTTACTATATTAATGTAATAAATACACTTATTGACCTGTATACATTATTGAGCTGTGTACATTCATTGCTCTTATGATTTTTGGTGCATTTCGGACATATGTCACGCTCAATTCTACATTCTGTTTCTTTACGATTGAAACTATAACATTGATAGCACCGTTTTACCGAAAGAGCATCGAACACTCGACATTTTTCTCACCCTATATTGATTGTTCCATTTTGTATTATATTTCTATAAGTTTCTCCATCTAATTCATATATAGTGTGTAATGTATATTTTCCAGGATTTTTCCTTATGTTGACAACTTTAATTTGTTTTGGTAAGTAATTGTTACATTTCATTTTGTTTCATAATTTAGTCAATTATTTTATCCTCAGTGAAGCATTCTGAAACACCAATAATTTTTATAGACGGGAATCTTTTATCTGGAATTTTCACTCCATAGTTTTTTTTCCCAATTTTTCCTCAATTTGCTTTTTCAGTATACTTTTAGAATCCGTATTTTTACATTTTAGAATAAGCTTCCCTTAAGCAGAGTTTTTTATGCCAATTATTCCGGTTAATGTTGGGTTCAATGTTTTTTTAATTTCTTCTTTTATTTTATCACACGACTGCATTTGCTTTGGTTCTACTTCCATTACTTCATTTTTATTCCTGTTATGAATTATTATTTTCTTGGCGTCAATAATAATGGCGTTAATAAGTATTTTACTTTCTCCATATATTTCAGCCATTTGACTAATAATTCCAAATATTTCAGTGCTTTTAGGAATAAGTCTGTTAATTTGATCGTTTGTTAATTTCATACCGGTGTCCAGGATACACTCTTGCATATTATTGACACCTTTAATGGCGTTATTTATATAGATTTCAGGATCCATAATGCTATTTGTTCTGTTTGAACCTTCCAAGATGACCACTTTTACAAAAGACTTATAAAAGGTTTACCTTTTCTCCAATAGGTATCGCTTAGTAATTATTTATTTTCAATTTACATTTTTTGATTATACTTGATTACTCTGTTATAAAATAAGTTAATTTGATATACAATAGATGTCACTTTAATAATTAATTTTTTTCAAGTCATTCAAATACTGGAATAATTTGAGGATATTCAATTATCAATACGTACTTTTTGGTTTCTTCCACACTATTTTACACCTTTATTAGACTTATCATATTGTTTCTGCTCTGTTAGAGCAATAGCTCAGAAATAAAAGGTGTAAAACTCTTTCAATCCAGAGTTGTTGTATGTTTTATATATTTTCTACGCAGATAATGGTTTCTTATTACACTTGAAGTGATTTCCGAATTTTCTAGGCTTATATTTAAATATTATTAGGTTTATTATAAATAATAAAACTCTAGGCCTCCTGGTCGCGAGCACCAATGAGGTGAATTCGACTTTTCTAAGCCTATTTATATATGATTTTATAATAAATAATAATTCTCCTGGTCGCCGGCACCACCTGTGGCAGTTCCGTATTTCCCTATGTCTATTTAAATATTTTTGGTATTACTATTTCTAAATTAATGCGGAATCTTCAATTTCCCTGTGCGGGCGTCCTGCTCGCAAGACACGCCTCTGTTATGGATTCGGTATTCTCCTACGTGCGGGCTCTCCCGGTCGTCAGTGTGGAGATCTAGCTCTCTACCTTACTTAATACTAATTTTTATGCTTAATGCTAGTCTATTCGCTTAATATCTAAATTTGGCCAACGTGATCGTTCTAGTGGTTAAGAATATTCCCCATGTTATGTCCGTAATGATCCTAGTTCTTTTAACCCGCGTTTTCAATTATCAAATATCCAAAGTTTACAAATATCCAAATATTATAGCCGTTAAAATGCCTATAGAGCAATTATTAAAATAAATATACCGATTATCTTATGGTATACGACTAAGTAACAGAAAACTTCCCGTCAAGCGGTATGATATTCAAGCGCGCCCGTTATAGCATTAATTATGTACGTGTTATTCAGAGCTAGAAGGTAAGAGTGTGGTAGAAATCATACATATGTACGCATTATTCAGAGCTAAAATGTAAAGTGAGGGTGAAATTATACGTATGACACCAACCTTGTCGTAGACTCGTACTCGTGACTGTGGCCGCTTCGTGGTGTCGCCTAGCTGTTCATAAATTATGTGGACATGTGAAACGACATGCGACATGCTAAGTGCCTGCCTCGCTTGACAAATATGTTCCGTGGTTACATGACAAGTTCCCCAGACACCAGTCTGTGGCGATCGTTTGGCTCCCCTGTACAAAACCCCAAATTGGAAATCTGTACGTCTAAGACGACAAATTTCCAACCCCGAACCCTGGTCACCCAACGCGTTCAAAAGTTTAAAGATGATGATGATGATAATCCAAAGTTTTGATTCGGCCAATGTCTAAGTGAACAATATCATTTGTTATGACTCATTCAAGATGCATGGCCGAGGTCCTTGTATCTCCAATATGTTGCTGTTCAGTATCGGTAGGAAAGTGGCCAATCCGGGCCGCGTCCACCACTGAAGGTAATGAATTGTGATGATTGTGACAGCTATTCAGTATCGGTAGGAAAGTGGCCAATCCGGGCCGCGTCCACCACTGAAGGTAATTAATTGTGATGATTGTGACATGACAGTACGATTATCAGGAAATTCCCTTAATTCCTTGGGTGCGTCTGAACACGTAGGTCATGTGACAATGGTGTCAGAAGAATAGTTTAATTTATCTGCAGGATGATCCTCGGTGTCTCGAACAATGCATCTCGAATAAGGCCAGGAACAAATAGTTAGGATTATTATTACTGCATGCGGGTGCGTGTGTATGTGTGTGGATTGCCGACGTGGCGGCTTAATTGTAGCACATTTCAGGAACACTGTCTCGGGGTATTAACCTCTAGAGATCCTACTATCATCCTCCTCAACTATACTGAGGTACGGGGTGTTCGGAAAATCCTACAGTAACCCAACTAATACGCTCGTAAGCTACATACAGTTTGTGGCGCACATAACGTATGTTGAGAGAACCGAAACCGCCGCGGAATCGTCACCTTAGCCTGTAGCCTCTTGTAGGTGACGACAAGGCATAGTGGCGGATCTAAATTCTCTCAGCGATAGGTCTCGAAATCAACGCGACTCGCCCATATATCAGTGCCAAACTATACTTCACCATAGGTACCAGACGCCCTGAAGGTCAGCCTAAACCCTTTCGCTCACGTTCGAACTCCTTCAAGCAGGCTTACATATCAGAATATTCAGATCAGCTCGCTGGCCGAAGGAAGTAAATAGATAAATAAATAAATGCAGTTCCTCATTTTGTTGTGTGTAATATCGCCGAAATCATTCAACAATGGTAGTAGCTTGTTAATTCCTTTTGTGGATTAATCGTGCAGTATATAATATAACAAATGGTTAAAATACACATTGATACTTTGTTTCTCCATGATTACACCAATTTATATTATTCAAGACCGAGCTCTGCAGCAACCAAAGTGGTTATCGTTCAATTATAATTTTGAGCAATCATAAAGAATCAAAACATATATTAAAAATGCGGTAAAATAGAATGATAGTCAACAAAGGCATGCAAAAAAAACTCATCAAGATTCGATCAGGTCCTCGCTGCCGACGTCCTTCTGGGCACTAACACACGTCTCCCGCGATAATATCCGGATCGAATAAATTGTCCGCCAACACTTTCGCGACCGTCGTAAGTTAATCGATTATCACTTTCACATTAGATAAACTCTAACAACTCTCGCGGCCGCGTAAACTCATCCCGAGTCCGCTCTAGGTTACCCCTTCCCTCCCCGCTCCCCGCGCAAAGCCGACCGACACCCATCTGACGATTCCGAAAGCTCGAACCCCACCTCTTCGCCCGCCCGGACCCGACTTTCTGCTCTCCTGAGGCCGACTGCCGTGCGTCATCCCCCGACGGCGTCTTCCCCTCTCGACCCTCCCCTCGCGTCTCCCTTCCCCGCCCCGCTACCCTGAAACAACTGCTCTAGAAATTTCTCGGAATTCATATTTTTTTTATCAGTTGTTTATATGTGGATCATCACACACTTTCTGCCAGTGTAACATTTATTCTTCAATATTTACACTTCAAAACGATATATTTTTAAGGGCACTTGTGATGTAAGATTCTTATGATAATTATGAGAACGGTAATGCACACAAACCAAATACATAAATAAAAATAATTTTTAAGACATTTTCACTGAAAATTTTTAAGTTAGTATAATTATGTTCGGTTATTCAATGCAACTTTGTATTTTTTGTAATTATCTCTTACATTTTTCTATTATTGAAAATACAAAGTTTTCAAGAATTTTTCTTTATTGTTCCAGGTAAGAATACAAATGAGGAGTAATAACAAGGAACAGAAAAACGCTACGGGTAATGTTTTAATAACTATTGAACAGTTCATTTATCAGGATCATGATATGAACCATCTCGAGGTTCCCCCATTCTCTGTGACTGTAACTTTACCGGGAGCAACGGAGGACTCGGCGCTAATGAAGCCTCATCCATCATGCGCGATATGTACAATACAGGCCCGACGCTGAAGTAGATGGATGACGCCTTGTCGCCATCGCTTATCCCTTAATGATCTACTATTATTATTTATATTCGCCGTGGAATTGTAAATGGCTTGAAAATACTGTTTATATAGCGCGACATCAGCTTGAGGTAATAAGACTAAAGGGACCGCTTAATTTCCCGACAGCATTTAACCACGAGGTTGGGTTGCAGAGGAATCACAGAAGTCTTCATTATTTATAAACATTGTACATGAATTAAATCAGGAATATGGGGCTCCTAGGTAAGCCCAAGGTGTTTGGATGCAGGAGATGGGCAGTAGATAGATATGGTGCAAGGCGATGCTCGTGCATTGGTGACGGGTGTTTTTTTTTGCTTTTAATTTTCATCATTCGATGTGTCGGTAATAATTAGGAAATTGGTCTCTACGCTTTCAATAGTTGTTTCGTTTCTAAAAATAGGGAGATCGGATGAACATCGAATCTCCCTATTTTTAGAAATGAAACACCTGCACACCTTTGTCTCGTTAATTACATCGGTACTCATCAAAATTATTAAGATTAGATTCATTTTTATATATTTATGTGTATAAAAGAAAATACCCTTTCAAAAATAGACGAAGGTTACTTAAACATCGTTTTGGTCATGTATAATTGCAAATATCAATTTCCTTTGTTACACTTTATTTAAATATTAACATGTCGTGAAAAACTTTCAGCAGCTTCTCTTTAATTAAAATGATTACAACAATATAAGAAAGTATTTTTATAAAATAATAAAAATAGCTTCGTCTCTATGAGATGTCTGATATTTATTTCATAACAGTGCCTTTGTAGGTAAAAATTCAGTAATTGTGAGTTCTTAGACATATTCAAATATTGCTAAAATAAGTACATTATATTCCTTCTAACTTCGGTATAAAAGCTGTTCAAGCTGAGCTCGCAGCTCTCAGGTCACAGCACCGCACGTGCGCCGTGCGGAACGGGCCGGCAGCCTCTGCGAGACTCGACGTGATTTCCTCCGTGACTAATCTGTTAAAAGCTTCCCCGGTGCAGTCGGGTTCGGGTTTAAAATCAATAAAGCTGATAATCTGAAGTGGATCCCGTAAGAAGCACTTACGTTCGTTACCTTTCGCGGCTACCGTGCTCTTCGTATGGCGGTGTATCGCCGCTATCGCGACTGTCGAACCGCTTTGCAGGAACACGCGATGAGCGAACTCATTTGTTAACTATTAAATAATTTGAAACGGAACAAAACATTAACAATATTCAATATAATTTTTTTACACGTAGAAAGGCAAAATTCTGCATCCTTATCCTATATTATTTATTATTCCAACCTTGTAAAAAATTTCCAGTTTTAGGGCAAAAAACTCATCAAGAGATGTTTTGACTTTTTTTGTTGAATTAATATTTTTACCATTGAGAAAATTTTGCAGATATCGGAATAAATGGTAATCACTGAGTGCCAACTCCGAGGAGCGCGGGGGAGGCTGTCAAACTTCCCATTTCAGGTCATTTAGTTTTCTTCGGGTGGTTGATGCAACGTGTGCAACTGACATAATCTTGATAAAAAATGACATCTACCTTTGCTGTTTATCAAATACGGTCGGCTTGGACACCATACCCAGACTATACAGATGTCGATTACTGGTCGATTGGTCGATATTAAACCTCTCTGCAATTTCTCTTGAAGTTAGTCTGCATTCACCGCAGCCTTCAGATCCTCGTCTTCGACGTCCAGCGCGGGGTTAATCTCCCAGAACGAAACTTTTTAAACCAAAAAAAACACGTTCGTCTTTTCACCATACATTCACCCCAAACAAAACGGATATTTTCAGTTGCGTTCATGAAGCGTGCGATGTCGTAAATAAATTTTATCTGGGGCCGTGACATTATTTTTTTTGGCGGTGTTACACGATCAGCTGTTGAACGGAAACTGGCCAAATGGAATGACAAAAAAAATTTAATTTCAAGTCAAAAGACAACCGTTTACACTATCCGCATTAGTATTAAAGTACCGTTAAAATGACAAAAACTTATGCATCAACTTAATATTTGTTGTGCGTGTTACTGAAAATTAGAAAAAACCTATCTACGGTCACACCTTGTGATCTGCTGCGCTGTTGTCTCCTGTTTTCTTCTTTGCTTTCCCTCGACCGATCGATAAATATCTAAAATTATCCATTACCGCCGAACAATACGCGTTCTTGCGACAGCAAAAGTTTTCAGTCTCACACACAAGTCGGTTATTTAAAATCATATTTAATTCATATTCCAAATGAGCTGTGATCCGAGCTATTTTCAAGAATGGTGTCGATGAGTATTATTAGGAAAATCTTACGCCATTAAAGTAGCTAAGAAAACGAAAGCTCCAGTCAGGGGGGAGGCAGAAGAGCTTCCCGGATATCCACTCACTGGTTCTTTAACATTCCAACTCGATTGTTCTGAACTTACTTGAAAACTTTTCAAATCGCCTCACTATCGCATACCATTTAAATAGATGGTATCGGAGCCGAACGATGTGAATGTTGGTCAGGCGTAGACCAACTATTACGGCAGAATCAGAGTAGACAGGTAATTATAAAAAGTGTTTAGCTAACTATGTACCTAAGTCTCAACACCGATCACCTCGGCTAATGTGTTTACCTCGGCTGTAACTCTTTCTTTAGTACTTTTAAAATTAGCAATATTAACTTGGCGGTTAAGATTCATATTTTTTATTTATTATCTAATAAATTATTAGATAATAAATAAAAAATATCTTTCTTTAGTGTTTGGTCTTTCAGTCATTTTTTTAATCTTTATTCTTAATCTACCGCGTTCTATACTCGCTAAAACATTTTTGTCAATTACATATTTTATAATTACACGGCTCCGAGTCCTTCCTGGGACGTTAAAACGCATCATCCCATCGAGATGCGCTCATTACTACTCCGTCCTCGGCGAGGAGCCGCCCGAGCCGGGCCGGGACGGCGGCGCCGGAGCGGGGGGGACGGGTTCAGCGTGCATTATAAAAGAATAGCCCGGCGCGGCCGCGAGTGGCGCCGAGTGGCAAAAAGTGACGTCAGGACACTTGCAAAATGGGCCTTAGAGGAAAATTACTCGAAATGAGCGAGCGTCGGCGTCGTTAACGCGCTCGCTGCCGGGTTAAACCGTCTCGTCATTAAATAAAATGAATAATAAAGCCATCAGAGTCGTTCTATTTTATAAGTCAGGTTTCCAAAGTTTTTATTTTTCAATGAACTTTACTTTATACCGCACACGCGCTGAATTATACTATCACTACTATTGTGCTATAGTTTTTATAGGAGCGTTCCCGGGGTTTTGCCACCATTACCGGGAGTATGGGGAGTAGAGGTGAAATATTATATTGGGAAACATTATGTTATCAATTATTTGTTGTTATTAATGACGATTATCAATTTTTTTTCTTTTCCGAGTGGAAAAGTGACTATTGAAATAATGATTATGAGTAGTTTAAATTCTGTGATTAGCGATTTCTGAGAAGTTATCATTTTTAAAGGTAAGTGCGATGATATTTTATTCTCGAATTTAGATTATTAGTAATTTATTTTTCGAACACCTCTGAAGCATTCTACATTAGCACCACATTTTGAAGGCGTCGATTTTAATGATTTTCTCGGTTCACGATCTGCGGTTCCACAGTAGTGCGGAATCATGAAGCGTAGCCTGCATCTTTGTGCTTTCGATATGGAATATATCGTATACAAAGAAAAGAAAATCATTTTATACATCGATATATTTCATCAAGTTAAATACATACAGTTAAATTTAGAAATAGTTTAGGGGTTCACGCAGTTATACATGGTTCAGGACAGGATAAAACATTACGTTTTCTCAAGAAAATTATGAATCGCTTTAACTTTTATATTTTTCTTATTTCAACTATTCAAGTCACATCTCTGAATTTTAATTTATTTGAAAACGATGAAAAAGTGTTTTCAAAACCAATAAGTGGATGCCGAGATCGGAAGAAAGTTCTATGCGATGTGCGGGAGCTGACAAAAACGCCATTTTTTTTTGTAACAGTAATCTGAAAAGAACGGTTTACGTATCTCAGACACATGTTTCATACCACACCTTCATATAATACCTTTTTCCAACATATTTCTTACGCATTTATGTCTAAAGAGATATTAAATACCCGTAACATATTCTTATATACTATTACCCACTGCGAACCTCCTATCTAAAGTCCGAAAATTTTCCAATGCAATTTCAAATTTTCTTTTAACCGGGAGCCTCTGAAAAATACTATTTATTGTTAATCATAAAAAAGTTATAAAACTTGATTTATTGTAAAATCTTCATCGATCGTATTGACTTCGTAGAAATGTAGAATAATTAGTGAGACAGTCGCTCCGCGTCCTCGCGACACGCCTGCGAGGCGACTCGTGTATCTCGGCACGCGGCTCCGCGACTCGTGTATCTCGGCACGCGGCTCCGCGACTCGTGTATCTCGGCACGCGGCTCCGCGACTCGTGTATCTCGGCACGCGGCTCCGCGACTCGTGTATCTCGGTACGCGGCTCCGCGACTCGTGTATCTCGGCACGCGGCTCCGCGACTCGTGTATCTCGGCACGCGGCTCCGCGACTCGTGTATCTCGGCACGCGGCTCCGCGACTCGTGTATCTCGGCACGCGGCTCTGCGACTCGTGTATCTCGGCACGCGGCTCCGCGACTCCGCCGAGAAGAATCGCTAGAATATTTAACTAAATATATATATTTCAGACAATCGTGTTGCGGAAGGGCCGTAATGAGATAGTTCACAAAAATACAATTTTTGACAAAATTTCTCAGATTCTTGTCAAAAGTGACGCCATTAGCGATGTATCAATATTCAATATTTATTCATTTCGTTTTGACCCAATAACTATATTCTACAGACAAATTAATATAGAATGCAATTTCTAGCTGCCCAAAGGATATTAATTTGAATGCTCGATTGACCTCTTTGTTGTAGTTGTACGTCAATTATCATTTCAATATAAATTTCAAAAAAGGCAAACATATTGCTGCAGGGATATTTCTGTCAGATTCAAATTTATAAAAGTTTTAAACACTGTAAGTCTTTATATAATGGCAATCCAACATTCTAACATAATTTATACAATACCTACACTTCACCAGTCTTACAACACTCCCACTACATATTTTTTATTTATCTTTTTATTCCTGTCGATGATTTAAATAACATCACAACAGCACGAAAAAAAAACTGGCTACTTTAACACAGACTTCAGTCTAGTAAAGTAGCCAGGACAACGCTGTATATATCAGAGGTGAGGTCTACTCAATCTCACACATGTTTATCATGTTATAATATATTCACCTCTGTTAGAAAAAATATATATGTCATATAATAAATAAATAAATAAATTGTTCCGTATTCATAGAACACATTTTTGGCGCATCTTGAGAATCGGCCACGACCCATATTATTGACAACTTTCCACGTTCAAATTCCCACCCATCCTTTTTCCCTATCGCTTGTCTTTAGTGTGAAAAGTGACCTTGGTGACAGCAGACGTTAACGCGACGCGATACTCGTTCGGTTGCGATACCGCGATTGCATTAGCGGTGTGGATTTGTTCAACTCCGGTGCACCAGTACTGTATTGTGATCCTGTGATTTCTGCACAGTGATTAATATGTGAGCCGCGGGTGAAGTGAGTGATATCGCTGTCTGAAGAATGAATTTGAAAGCGGAGACTGCCCGATCGTGTGCTGTTTGTGTGATCTCGGATATAACGGAGGCGTCATACACGAAATAAGGCGAACGGTCCTTCAGATTCCCGATTCCCCGAGATCCACTGGTCCCTCGACTAGATTCCCTCCCATCATCGACCCTTATCCGTTAATCCAGGTCTTACTTTCCGCTTACTTTCTTCCTTCCTTCCTTTAACCCCCCCCCCCCCCCCCCCCTTTCGGGGATTCAGCTTTACGACCGGAATCGTTGTAAACCGATCCGCGGGATGCGCGACTCGGAGATCGCGCAATTCGTTATGATAGATCCTATCGGCGCGGGATCTACATTTTCTTTTCAATAATAATATATATCTATAAGAACATTTTAAGTACAAATAATTTTAAAAAGGTATTTTTTTGTTATTGTTCACTTACTGCTCCAGTATGGAATAATTGGGTAGAGAGGAGCATACAATAATATAACGAACTCAGTAAAACTAATACAGAGAACAATCATCAAAGTATTGGGAGTATGCATTAATTCATGCGGTTTTCTAAGAGAGGGCGTTACTAGTATTATTTCGCGCCGTGTTCATCCGTGACTATATTCATTTGAAAGCTACTATCATTGCGCGTCTTTTTCAGTATATGTCATTTGATTGAAGTGTAAACAATATTTTTTTCTATTCATTTGAACATGTCGAACTTTGTGCCAGAAAAAGTGTTTTTGCGGGGAGTTCTTCTTCATTACTTTAACATGAAGAAAAGTGCTACCGAAAGTCATCGTATTTTAGTAGAGGTTTATGGTAACCATGCTCTAGCTGAAAGAACGTGCCAGAAGTGGTTTGCACGGTTTAGAAGTGGCGATTGTAATGCTCTGTATTTGGTGGGATCAGAAGGGTGTGTTGTATTATGAGCTGTTGAAATCGGGTCAGACGATCAAAGGGGACCTCTACCGAACACAATTAATTCGTTTGAAGAGAGCGATTGCGGAAAAACGACCAGAATATGCAAGGGGACACGAATCCATAATTTTCCATCATGACAACGCTCGGCCACATGTTTCAAGACCGGTTCAAAACTATTTGGAGAACAGTGAGTGGGAAGTTCTACCTCACCCGCCTTATAGCCCAGACATAGCCCCTTCTGATTACTACTTGTTCAGATCAATGCAGAATGCCCTCACCGGAATACGCTTCACTTCAGAACAGGGTATCAAAAATTGGCTTGATTCGTTCTTCACCACCAAGCCGGAGAAGTTCTTTTGGGATGGAATCCACAAACTGCCAGAAAGATGGGCAAATGTTGTAGCTTCCGATGGACAATACTTTGATCATTGAGTGTATAACCATTTTTTCACAATAAAGCCTTAATTTTCTAAAAAAAAACGCATGAATTAATGCATACGCCTATTAATATTAAAAAAAGATCAACTTTTTCAACACAAACACTTCTTGCAAAATTCCCAGTTCCCAAAATAAAAAATATTTACAAAAAAATCTCATTTAATTAATTTATTAAAGAAAATAACATTGTCAAATTAGAAACAGGCACATCAAACTTTAAAATCCCTAAATGTAATACCAAACACTATCAGCAAAATTTTATATATTTAGGGATAAAAAGTTCCAACAGCCTCCCTACACAAATAAAAGATAAAGGTGTTTAGAATGAAACTAATTGAACACTTCAAAAACACATAATTAGAAAATAAACAATATTACAGAACACTTCAGAACCACATAAATAGACAATAAATATAATATATGGAGAGGTAAGCGAAAAAAAAAACATTTCATTTTAAAAATGTAAAATACTTTATTCATGTTATAAAAAAATGTAAAAATAATAAATAAAAAATCTTAGTTCGCAGTACATCAATTTATTCCCAAATTTGTAACATAAAATTAATATTTATAGCGCTTACATATATTTAAAGAACTAAGTTAAATATTTTTTTAATTTATTTATTTACTATAGTGTAAATTTAGAATAAGGTTCTAAAACAGAATCTTACGTGCGACCCCTCACTTTTTCTTTTTCAGTATAAATTATTTTTAATACCGTTTATATAGTAATATACAGGCAGAAAGATGGAAGTTTTTTATTATTTTGGTATGCTATAGTTGTTTATTTCGTTTTTGTCAATTTACCCACTCAACACAGACAACGCAGCACTCTAACCGAATGATGGAGCACAAAGTAGTCAATATTATTATATTTATTCGAATAATTTATAATACTTACAAAATACTAAACGCGTGTGAACACATTCAGCGTCTTGGCTAGGTTACGGTGGACCATTATACTGCGATTTTACTATAATTATGTATAAATATTTTGACTCGACCGACCCCCGAAAGCTACTTTAAGCTGTTCTTCCGCTTTTCGGTATGGATCGGGTACAAACAGACAGGATAGCTCAGAAAACATTTCGTTATCATCCTTCGAGAACCTCTATATGGGTTCGCTAAGTTATCACACTGTGATGAATTTGAGGATAGATAGGTAATAAGTTGATCAATGATCCTTTTACACGACCGCTCCTCTATGAAAAGGAAAATATAATGAAAAAAGAATTGAAAATACTACATTACATACATTTAGCATTTTGTTTTGTTTGATAAATTAGTTGTGCCATATGTATACTTTTGTAATTTAGTTTTTGCGATAGAAGGGTCAGCGTCCCCTCGGGGAGACAGGGCGGGTTCGGTTTGGAAGTGGAGTGGTACTGAGAAACAAAAGAAAAGGCTCTATGCAACTTTCAGAGAAAATGAAACCCGCATGAAAACCAAAAGGGTTTACAAGTAGAGAAAATCATCTCCGCCTCTTCTTTTTATATTCATTTCGATAAGGGCGAGCGGTCGTTAATTTCTTTCGATAGATAGTCATCAGGGGAAGGGCTCTGAGGGACTGCGTAATGGTGCATTGTCGTCGAACGCCGCTCGTCCGGTGAGTCACCTTTGTCTGCAATCATTTATACTTTCATCAAATATTCCGCATCCGACCGGTTACAATTTGTTCCCTTTGATAAAATGAAATTATTTTCTCTTATACCTATTAGCGCCATATCAATATATTTATATGGCGAATTGGGTTTCTACCCGTAAATTCGTCATATTGGTGGCAGTCCGCCAGACGTGACGGGCGACTACACCGCTACCTCTGAAAATTAAATGTTTAATGGGTCAACTCGAACATTCATCGAAGACAATCTGCGTTTGGAAACCGTCCTATAATTTGCGAGTCTTGAGATCTTGACAATCGTTCGATTTAAATATACTTCATTTGAAAAGTTAATTTCGAAGTAAAATTATTTGATCAACAAATCAATCAAACCGAGTTATTAAATTTCGAGTTAATTGGATATTCTCCGAGCCGAACCGCGACGTAAGGCTGGAGAATGATACTCGGAAACTTGACTTACCAGTATAGTTGGACTGAAGCCTTCGAATATTTATTAACTTTTAATCAATCACGCCAAGTTTAGTTGTGTAACAAATAGATCAATATTTATCATTTATTGCGAATTCTCTCAATAAAACGGAAAACTTTGCTGCTGCGATACTCGAACACTCATCTCAGGCTGACAATCTTCGGCCAGGCTAATGTAAATGTGCTGCCGTGGATATAATTTCTTGATAAATTCTCTGAATTTAAAATACCGGTAGGTATATAATTCATTCTAAGAATTTAGTATTCTGAGATTACGTTTTACTTCTGAATTTTATTTTGTGTTTCTCGTTTAGCGGAACAACTTTTCAATAACAAGCTAACGATATTTTTAGTGAATATTTTCATCAATTTGGAAATTTAATATTTATTTTTATGTACAAGCACGACGATGTTTGACGGGTATGTAGGGCGCTTTAGCTAAACCACTTCAAAGTACAATCGACTGGTCTGGAATTCGAGCCTTGTCACTGACTAAGTTTTCACTAATTTTAATGAAAAGGAGCATACAATTTTTTATTTTTTTTAATAACGAATATACACTGTCGACAGATATCTTCAATATCTGGAGCGCATAAAGTTCAGAAGCCGGCGTTCGATAAAAAGTGTACCACACATCACAGTATCACAGTTCAGTCAGCTCGAGCTTGCGGTAGGAAAACAATAAATTACAGCAGTATTTTACAAAACAGTGGGATTAATTATGCGAAGAAACGTTCACAGAGCAACTTAAATCGCGAGCTCAGTCAATTGGCGTTTGTGGTAACTTGTAAACTAATAACTAAATAAATGAAGTGTTGGCATGCTTTTGTTTTAAAGATCTTTGAATGAAAGAATTATAAATAAAAAAATTTAATTGGACAATATATTTTTAATAAGCAACTAGCCTACCCGCACCAGCAACAGCACGGTCGCAAAGATACCCTGCAAAGACGCAGTACTCTGTTGTCAATTTCACCCAACAAAAAAAAACTTTTCTCGGTATCCCGAAATTGGAAGAAACAAAGCCGACTTATATAGCAAACAACCTAAGAGGTGGTGAAAAAATTGTACGGGAGCTACACGACTCACCCCGTGCACCTAAAAAAAATACATCTTTTCTCGGTATCCCAGAATTGGAAGAAACACAGCCGACGTACACAATCAACAACCCAAACGGGTCAAAGACATGTAATCTTTGAGAAGGGTTAGATTAGATTACTTACCACGTAAAAAATATACTACTTTTCTTGGTATCCCAGAATTACAAAAAACACAGCCGACGTACACAACTAACAACCAAAGATGGTCAAAGGCCTATAAATCTTTGAGAAGGGTTAGGTTAGATTAATTACCACGTAAAAAAATACAACTTTTCTCGGCATCCCAGAATTGGAAAAAACAGAGCCGACGTACACACCTAACAACCCAAGTGGAGGTTAGGCTAGGTTACTCACCACGTAAAAGAAAATATCACTATTCTCGGTATTTTAGAATTGCAAAAAAATAGAGCCAACTTTCACAACCAACAACCCATCTCTCCGGGTTTCAAAAAAAAACATTTTGTTAATACTCATTGATAAAACCATAAAAAGTAATTTGACAGGAAAAGAAGAAGAAAAATAATAATTCATCACTTGTCGAGCTTGTATGAGAAGTTGTATGAATGTGGATGAGGCGAGAATTATGTGTCAGGACAAAAGAGTGTGGCGCTCTATCCTCTCTGCCTACTCCCCGGGGGAAACTGCGTGATGGTAGGTAAGTAAGTAAGTTACAGGTTTATCTATCACCAGAACTGTTTAATTTAAATATTGAATGACAGACGCGTAAAAGAACAAACTCCTTCGGCCGGCCTGTAGTAAGGCAGACATGTTGTATTTGTGTCACGTGTACAACTGCGAAATAATAATGAATTCAATGACGCATTTAAGAAATCATCATTGTGTCATTCTAGACCTACATATAAAAATCGTACAGAAAAATTTTCTAATTATGATGAATGTACTTCACCATAATTAACCAAATTCCGGAGCGAAATCATCAATTTTATCTTTTGCGGTAAAATATAAAATATCTATGACTATTGTAAGCTGTGAAATCTGGATGTCGATATCTGACATAAAAAAACCCGTGAAAATCAACAGCTGTTTATTACAATCGTAAATCGAAATAAAGTCAAACATTTGAAATGTCAAATTTAAAATAATTTAATATCGCACAAACTATCTAATATAATAAAAACCCAATGTGGTGGGAACATAAGACGAAGACGAAATATGAAATCCTTTTTTTAAATGCGTAATATATTCTGCTATCAGAAGAATTTAAAAAAATTAAAATCGCACTTGAACTAAGCAATATAAACAAAAAAAAATTAAAAAACCCTGTGTGATTTTTTCAAATAAAGAGAAATACGCCTGTGGATTACTAAATACCAACGCCAATGCTATAGAAATTGCGCATCAACCAGACGTTTCTCATTTATACTCATAAAAAATACATTATATTATTAAAATCGGGTTTTCTACAAACATTTGTAAGATAGAAACAGTACATCTTCAGAAGTAAAACTGAAACTAAGTAGAACTAAAACTCACAGACGAAATCATAATATGTCCACGGGATATCTCTTTAATTCAAATTATTAGCTATGCGCCTGTGAAAGACAGTTTACTAACGCCAGTGTTTCATCTATTGCCAAACCACAGGCATAAAACATTTATATCCATTAAAATAAATAATAATCATAAAATCGACGTTTCTCGAAAAATAATACAAACACGACATGTTTAATAAGACTTTAAAGACGCAGAATACTCTTTTCAAAATCTAAATTAGCCATTGTGTGTTATATATTATAAAAACTATTTCGAACATATGTGTGCCTGTGTTGAAGCTGAATACAATTCAAAAGGCAGCATTCCAATTATCTACACTTAGAAACTAAATCTAAGAAAAATCCAAATTTTCTCTCAGCAGGACTCATTTTTAGTCCTCACAGAGGACCCGTACGGCGGTTGGTTTGTTTTTATAATATTTATTCATGGTCAGTTTATATTGATTTACTAAGAAAATTAAGTATTAAACGTCTAAAAACCAACTATTTCCATCAAGAAACGACATGTTTAAACGTCAAAATGCATAAATAGACCGCGAAATGACAATTTAAAAGCTTGAAACATATGTTTACGACATATATCAACGTGTAACATGGACGTCTTTAGTTAGACATTGATTCAAAAAACAAAATGGGGTCCGTAACCGATGCTGCTGTATCATCATAATAAAATGTCTAGATCATCTATTAAGAATATTAATATTTATTCAAAATCTATAAACGCTATTTTGTTCGGTATATTGTAAAAACATATTTGCATTACTAAAATTATTTAATATAAATCGAGTTCATTTGAATTATAGATGTAAGTACCATAAAAAACAGCACGTGTAGTGACATCTATGAATGGTTGTGAAAAAACCTAATACATCGCGGCAAATTCGTTTTCAAATTTGATTTTTTATCATAATATGTATTCAAAACCTGAAAATGCTATATGATGGACTAAATTGAAAAAAATGGTTTCCGTAAATAAAATTAACTACCGAAATATCGTAATACTCTGCAGTAAAATATTGCGCTACAACAAAATCTACATGTTGTAAAATAATATTAATACATAATTAAATAAAAATGCTACTTTTAATTCGGTTTCGGTTCATATTTCACTTCACGGTCCACACACGCATTGATATCTTTGTTTTTACAATATTTATAAATGATCGGTTCATACTACACAGTGTGGAGAGTTTTCAAACCTAAAAATGTTATATTTCTCATGTGACAATCGTGAGATTTAAATAAATCGGAGTGAGTTGTTTCGGTATTTTACATTTTAAAGATCCAATTGAAACGATAGAAGTTTACAAACTCCAGAATGAATTCCGGGCAATCGCTTCCTATAATTATAATAATAATAAAAAAATTGGTCTTAATGTCGCAGAGGAAAACTCAAAAAACGAAATTCACTTTTTCAAGGTTTGATATGATACCTTCCACAATCTGCCGTCGCAGAAATATTTTAAAATAATTATCGCTTTTAAACTCGTAGAGTTGTGAGCGAAAATGTTAAAGTTAGGCTAAATTTTTAAAAAAATTAGCAAGAAATACACTATACTTAAACGTGTGACGGATATTATTACAACGCGACATACAAACTTCTCCAAATATACCTTACGACTTAAATAATATGTAAATGTAGAAGATGTAGATGGTTTGCGATCTGTTGACCGGGATGAATCTAAAGGAGGCTGCAGACTTCAAACAACTATGTTACTGTTGGCGATCTGCTTTCTGGATTAATACAATATATGGCCTACAGATTCGCAACTATTTCATATAAGCAGTGAGTTATAATCGGAAGTTTAGAAGAAGAATTCATTCATTATTGAAAGATAAAACAAAAACAAACTCTTTGGCGGCGAGATAAAAACTAATTTTTCTTTGTAATGTCACAAAAAAAATATTATTATAATATATTTTACTTACTGTAAAATATATTATATTTTGGCTGTACATATTGATGACATTTATGCATATATACTTAAACTAGTGCATAACAATTTACATCCATTTTTAAATATTGTAGAATTTACACAACGCATATTTTCGAAGTTTTATTTAAAATTTAGAACCTCTATTATTATTTTCTCCACCATTGTATTAATAATCTTCGTTCCATAATACACTTTATAAATTCATATTATTGTTGGTTTGAAAGTAATGATCAAATTGAATTCTTTCAATGCACTGGTTCCGAGTAGACCTATTTTTTGTCAGTATTATTCTCATGACTTTATTTTTCAGTACTAATGATCTATATGAGGAATAATAATAAAGTTGTATACTATTTTAGATGACTCAGTATTATATAGTCCTTCCTAAAAGTGAGATTCGTATAGCATCTTTTTAATCTGAATCTTGTATTTTAAGAAATAGTTTCCTATTCTTTAAATCGATTGAATATTTATCTCAAGAACATTTAATTAGATTTTACGACAAAAGAAGACGCGGTGGACCTAGGAAAAGATTCAAAAACGCGAATGGCGAATCAGAGTAGATGTAGCATAGGTTCTGAACACTGGGAAACCGCGGCCCAGGACCGAGGACAGTGGCGTCATAAAGTACATTGCGCAGGGGAAACTTGCGAACAAAAGGCGGCTGACGTAATTACCGAAAAAAGGAGAAAGAGAAAAGAAAAGGAGAAGCGAGGCAGTCACTCCGAACGTATGGAAGGGTGTGCGGCTCGAGAATAGGACTCCTCGACCACACTCGGACTAACAATCGTCAACCATGCCAGACGTCATCCTCATAACGAAGGTCCGCCAAAGAAGAAGAAGAAGAAGAAGAAGAAGAAGAGAACATTTAAATTTATCCCAGTCTTTTTTCTCCTATTTCTTAATTATTTTTGGTATTTTATATAATGTCCCTTTCATATTGCAACTTCTTAGATTATTATTCCACTTATATTTGATCCGTTTGTGCTGTGTTTTCAGTAAAGTATCTACCTTTAAATTAAATTATAATATATAGTAAATAAGTGTATCACTTCATTTGTCTTCAATTTACGTTGCATAATTTCTATAGCGGTGTTTTTTTTTAAATTTGTTTTTGTATCCCAGGAAGATATAGATTATGGATGTGATCTGTGATTTTAAGAGAGTCTCGAAGATAATCACGTAACTCTAATAAATTAGGTATGTTTATGTTCTGTGAAAATCTTCTTTAATAATATTAAATTAATTTTCTCGGATATTTAGTTAGCACACACTTTCAAAATATGATAAAAATCCACTTGTATTAGAATTTTATGAATTATTAATAATAGATATATGGATACATATGTTTCCTTTAACGAAGCCTTTTTTAATTTGAATCACCGCGTTCCAAGCCTTCTCGTATCGTTCATTAGTTATCGAAGTGTATCTTTTCTCTAATTGCAACGATCACCCCTCGCGTGCTTTGCGAGTCATCGCACATTTTTGTATTTGTATTTGTATTACACAAGTTTCATGCACATTATATACACATGTTTCTCTTAACATTAGCACCTAACTTTTTTTTTTCCAGTAATATACTTTATTTTCTTTTCCAGTAATACAGTTTATTTTCTCCAGTAATATACTTTAATCTTCAAGTGTGTATATTAATTTGGTTCTTATTTAAAAAAAAAACGTTATTTCTATTGCGGACATTCACAGCTCCCTGCTGTTTTACTTTAAGCTTTAGTGTAATTGTTGCCTCCATAAAGACAATTAATACACTTACTTTTCTCTCTATATCAATAGATAGAAAATCATAAGAGTAAAATGTATACAGTAATCTGTATACATTTTACTCTTGTGATTTTCGATACATTTCGACATACGTCATATTCATTTTTATATTCTGTTTCTTCATTTTTAACAACTTTTTACCGAAAAATCATCGATCACTCGACATCTTTCCATTTTTTATAATATTTAAGTTTCTACATCAAATTCAGATACGCATATACAGTGTAAAATATGTATTTTTATAACCTACATTTGTTTGGTAAATTATTGCAAAACATTTCATTTAGTTTCGTAATTTAGTTAATAATTTCATCCTGGCTGAAGCATTAGGACTGACCGATAAATTGATATGAAAGGTAATCTGTAATTTGACTAGTTTTACCTCAATGTACAGTTTCATTGGACATCTGTTCTCTATACAACCTAACCACACATCTGCTCGACACATCTCTCCCCTTCCCCAATATAAAAGTGTAACTATTTCAAATTACAATTGAATTTATGAACCGCTAGGTCATACACAGAAGTCCACTCGTCCGATATTTTAGTGTGTACTTTGCAAAATATTTGGTGAGAAGTGAGGTGTTCAGGGTTGACACCAGCTGTAAGTTCACGGCCTTACATACATAATACATTAGTGTCTACCTCTCACGCGGAACTAATAAATTAAATTTATGTTTAGACTTGATGGAAAACCTAATTCTGTGATCAAAGCATACGCGAGTCTGCGGTGGGCGGTGACTACTGCGGATGTCGAAAGAGTCCTCGCCACTCGGGCCGCAAAATAACAAATTCCACGAGTTTCAGCTTCCGGCACAAACTGTAACAATGTACTCCGCTGTAATACCTCGATGAGCACAAATAGGATTTATTATATCTAATAAATCGTTTTTCTCTTTAATTAACTGTCAGTACACGACATGATGCATTAATTAGATGAGAATTATAAATGGACAGATATCCTATATCACAATTTGCCTATAATAAAATGAAGAAAGAAATGAGCGAAAACGGAGCGAGAGTTTGGAACAGCTAAATACAGTGTGCGCTCAAAGTAAAAATTCAGTAGGACCTAGCCCCGTTAGCGCGGTGACTACTGCTATTATTCTAATTATTTATTTTTCAAAAATAAATCAATTATACATCTATCTCTCTCGGTTGACTGTCGCTGTCGTCAATTCTCCATTGTTCGCGATCTCGGCCATCGTTTAGTGTGGAGGAAAAGGTAAGAACATATAAAGAAAAAATATGAGTGAAGTCCGGCTGTGACCGAACGAAGAGGAGTAAGAAAAAGAGGGTAGCGTAGGAATATGTCAGTCAACTATAATATAATAAGTATAAAGCGAAGTAAGAACACGAGAAGCCGTGCGAGTTGAACTAAGGACACAGTAGAGGCGATGATCGTCAGCGAGGTTCGGAATATGTGGAGGCGAGTAAGGCGCGCGGTAATAAAATAGGTGTAACAATAAACAAGTATTTAGTGATGAAAATGTTCGTCCAAGCTAATAAGCTAACGTTATATTCCTGACAGAAGAAGGTGTATTGATACTTTTTTAGCCATTTTATTTAGTTGGTTGGTCGGTTTGGTGAAATGGTTTCTCGGCCTGAGCGCGTATATTGCTGACGGGCCGCCACTCATTTGGCAACATTTGGCTAGATATCGGCTATTAGTTTTATTGTCGGGTGTGAGTACTGACGGCCGACCCTCGAAGACATTAAGTGAAGAATAAACAAAGGGGAGCCGGGTGAACAAAATCAGCGGTACTTTTATTGCCGAACACTCGCAATGCCGACGGCCTGGTTTATTTCCTTTCCCAATGTGCGACAATGGAACTGCTCCTTTTGTAATTAACTGGTCTTCGGTTCATACACACGATCGTGCACGAATTCACGACACTTTATTCGAATCGAAAACTTCCTGAACGCACCCAGCATTTAGCCTCGAGTAGATAGTTATGTAGGTTCTTAAATCTCACTCGCTTTCCACTATTTTGCTTTAAAAGTTTTTGCTGTTGTTTTAAATAGTTAACATAAAAATTAAAAACTTTGTAATATAAGCGATATTGATCATTTTTGTACATTTTCTACCAGTGAGATGCCATTATAACCAGTACTCCGTATATTCTCGCACTCCTTATAACTTTATGAATAATGTGGGCCTTTTTAATAACTCGGGTTCAACTGTGAAAGTAGATCAATCAAATAAATTCCTCTACCATAAATTTGACTACAAAATGAGAAAATTCAATATCAAGTATTTACAATTACTGATCTATCAGAAGAGCTATAACATGAATCATAACTATTGTTAATAAAATTCATCGATATACATAAAGGAATCTTATATTATTGATAAAATCGGCGTTAACTTTATAGAGTTTCATCATAAATAATGGATATTAATAAAACAATGTTATAACTCAACTTGAGTCTATTAGCACTACTCGAGTAGAGTTATAACATTGTTTTATTTATATCCATCCAGAAATATATCTCGGTTATTGTGCTGTCAACAGTTGTAGCAATAATAACCCTCACTATCGGCCTGCCGACTCGGCTAAAACACCTTTCAAAATCTTTCAAACGAGAACTATAACAATAAATTTCATCTAAAATGTAAGTATTGACCTCATTACCGAGATAGGACTATTAACCTATCTGTGGCCATATAAATAACATTTTATTTCTCTTAGTTAATTTTTTTTCTTTAGATACAAATGACAACTTAGATATTTACAGAAAAATCTAAATATTCTTACGAAATGTCGTAAAGTGGTACGGCATCGAGTGTCGACCGTATTAATTAAATATGCCGCAATAAAATACGACATATTTCCTTCATCAAAATACTGTTAAAAGTTACATCAATAAAGTAATTAATTAACAATAATCAACTTTTGATGTATTTTCAACACTCAACTTCACTTTTATTATTTCATTTAAAACATCAGATTCCCTGATACGGTACGCTGTATCATATGATCGATTCCCCCGGATACGTTCAACATGTGTACAGCCGCTGTCATCTATAAACTAAACGCACTTAGCCCATTTTATACCCATTACTCAGTTGTGAATGGAGAAAAAATAAAATTTAGACATATCTCGATAAACCGTCAAATGCAAACGATTGAGATCTACACATAGACAATCATTTATACAAGTTGCTTTATGTGCACGTATCAAACTCTCGTTTAATCAATTTCAAATACATTTGCGGTGAGCAGATATGTTTCTGATCTCTCCGAGTTGTCAAAAATTAATACAATTCTATAAAAACTTTAATAACGACGGAAGCTTCGCAATCGTATTTGAATTGATTCGTTGGAAATTCCGCTCAGTCGGCGGAATATTCCAGACGGAACGGCGCCATTGAAAGTCGCGAGAGAGGCGCGCACCGGGTCGAGGAATTCTAGTAAAACTATCAGACCGTCGCAATAAACACAGCGAGAAACGGACGAAAGTTATCGATCGGTTACGTACACGCCGGGAGTGAATTAATCCAGCGCCAAATCTATGGAGAAATTTAATAAATAATCAATTATAGATGAAACTCTTCATTGACGAATGTGTTTACCGCCACCCCCGCCCCCGCCCCCGCCGCCGGCGGCTAGATCGAAAGGATTTTGAAATTACGCCATAAATTTGAATTTTCTATTTTAGGAGCCAAGTATGGCGGAAAGTTGGAATAATTAACGAATCTCGCCATCACGGTGGAGCTATTAATTTAGTAAATGACCGACCCCGCGTGTCACGTTTTTTGAAAATCCGCCAGATTTCGGAAATTTACCGACTATTTCGCCGGAAATTTACCGACTGTAACAGGAAATTGGTATTCGATCCTCGGGGATGCGATCACACCATCACACAGTGATGAACTAGTCCAAAAATCTTGTCATATTTGGGACGGTAGGTACTCCGAGTTAGTCTGGCTTTTGACTAGTGTGAAATTATCGCCGTTTGATTGGTTCTACCCGTACTGCTCGGAAATTTATCGCCACTAAGCGAGTGCTCTGAATTGTTTTTATACTTTTTGCTCTATCTGTACTGTATACTGTATTATTAAGTTTTGTTTACTCCAAATAAATGAACACGGTTTAGTATCACACCCTACACAAAAAATATTGCACGCACACAATTTTTTATAGACTTTTTCTTCATGAACCGCCTTCTATCAAAGGTTGGCGACCGCGTTGCGGTGTGTTGATTTATCACATTAAACCTCTTCTGGGGTTATATAGCTAAGATTATCTGTTTCTAGCTAAGCCTCTGTTGCCTTCTATCTTCTCCGACATAATAAGTTGTGAAAACTCACATTTTTCATTGCGGAGAATGTGACCGGAGCATATAGCTCTCCTCGATAGTCGTTATTAGTTCTGTTGACTTATATAAGCGTGTTGATACATCTTCATTAGTTCCAGGCCCTAACAATGTCTACTTTACGATGATTTTCTTAGTTTCTTCCCTAACGCACAAATAATAGCATCGGTTCTTAAAATTACGCAAAACATTTTTTAATGCGCACACAAAAATAGAGGGAATATGGCAGCCACATCAATTTTCCCAAACTAAGCAATTACACGGCTATTATTAATTTTTAAATAATCCCTTACAGCAATAGAAAGGTCATAAAGTTTGATCCGATCTGATATGATAAGAGTATAAAATAATTATTTCTTCTCTAGCTACGCCTCATGATTTGTGACATCACACCGAGATACTCGGCGAGGTGTTTGCTCCACTACCTACTAATTCATTTACGAAAATAAGCTGATGTTTCAACAAGTCTCCAGTTATCGAGTTAGTTCTTCCGAAAACGGATTTTAACTCGGAACGAACTCAGTCTCTTTCAGTATATTAACCCGAATATATATTCCATAAATATCACTAACACGGTTCGCGCTACCTCTAAATCAAAACACCGACCATTACCGCGAGTTTCTGCTTTCGGAGGAAACTTTCCAATTATGGAATCTAGAGGTAGAATATAACAATTTCTCCACCTGTGTGACGCGATTTGTTCCGTTCAATAGCGAATAATCAGAACAGACGCGACTGCGAGTGACTCCGAACTAATCGGTCGCTCACTCTTTCATTTCGTATTAATTAAACCACTAAACGCAACAAAATCTTGAGCGAACCGGTCACCTGACAACTTTAATCTGAGATTAATTACAAAATATATATTATTATTCTTGATTTAAACAAATAAATACAAATATTTCACGAAGTTGCAATTTCACAGGTCAACTAATGTTACAGGGTGGAGAATAAATCAATTAGGAGAGAAGGCAAAGCTAATTTTTGAATGGTTAACCAGATTAATAAAGAAGGTTCGGGGTTTGGCGATGTAAAACGGAATTATGTAATGAGTGGAAACAGGACCGGTGGAAGAAAAATGTATTATATGAAAAAGTGAGACAGAACGTTCGCGAAAGACATTTATCTTGCAATCCTTCAATAGACAAGATATCTTAATATTATCGAGACGCTCATTTTTACGTGCCAGATCATAATATATAATTCGATCCATCTTCTCTGTTCTATCTTCTCCGCTACCCCCTTAAGTAATATGAAGCAAAGTGTACCGATCGACGGAATCAATAATAGTATACATAAATCGCGGTCATGCAATATGTTCGCTCTGTCGCTACTTCTTCGCCAGTCTGGCAGGAAGGTTCTCGGTAAACAACTGAATAAAGAACACCGCAGTTACAAAGCGCTCCAGCACTCTTCCTCCGCGCTCATCATTGTCCGGAGACGACTCGGTCACGTACGAGTGTGTAATGAGAGCGTTTAATTGTTAATTGTGTTCAAAACACTTTTTTAAAGATGTGATGTGCCCGGCGATTAGGATGACGCGAATTTCCCCATAGTATGGAGAAAAAAACACTTAACGCGGTGCATTCCTTAAGGGATTATCGGCATGGGTAACAGGGCCGTATAACCAATTAGGATTAGGTGAAAGTGTTTGCTTTCTTGGGGGAATTAAGGGACATTTTATGACGGTCCAACCCCAAGAAATGCATCTAATCCTAATTGTATATTGTCGAGGACGTACCTTTCCAAGGATAATACCCGGTCGGAAATTTTCGCAAGCCCGCCAAATTAGATGCATTCTCAGAATGCCGACAAGACCTTCCAACGTTTTAGTATTTTCCGATTTTAGTATAATAACAATAGACTAGGGTAATTTTAATGGTATAGCATGTGTGACCGACCTGTCCTTACGATCCGCGCACACCCTAAGCCCCTGAGGGTTTAAAAAGGCCGGACACGGCGGTAAAAAAAACACTTGCAGTTAACACTTGCAGTTAGCAGTCACATTTAGTCACAGGACTTGGAGCTAAGCAGTTAGCAGTCGCAGTTAAAGTTGGAAAGTTAGACTCGGTCAGTGAGACTCGAACAGTTGCAATGAGGCACTAGCCAGTTGGTTACTTGAAGACAGTTAAAGCTAACACAGACAGTTAACTTAGACACTTGGAGAAATGGAAAAGTTAAAACTCTCGAGTAAATATCCTACTCCACCGTCAGCCATCGGACGGCTGGCGACCAGCGCTCGAGATCGGCCAGCGTGAAGGAAACGCTTGGAACAACAGGCGAACTTAGACTGGAAAATAGTGCAACTCGAGCGGAGACGGAAGAAAGGCAGTGCAGAGGAGCTGGCGAACAAGACCGCCCACCAGAAGGACGGGATCGCAGAGCGGACTTGAAGCCCCAGTCCCGCCCAGATCGCCCCGTCGGTCGCCATCCGTGCGGCGGACATCGATCCTCGAAGCCCGGACCGACCGAACTTAATTAAGGTAGAGTTAAGATTAATTTAAGATTAGAATTAAGTAGACCGTAAGATAAATTAAGATAATTTAGCCTAGGATTATTTTTTTTTCTCCTCTCGCCTAACCAAATTAATAAAGTTGTAAATATAGATTAATCATTGACTCATTAATTTTCATCCCCGCCTCCTTCTCAGTGACCAACGTTGCATTGAGATACGATGATCGGGCAGAGAGGAAAGCCCGACGCCGTATCAGATGTAATTAATTTTAATACGTTTAATATATTGATATTATGTATATATATGGAGTAAGGTTCTAAAAATAATTAGTCATTAAATTATTGTACGAAAATACGGGTGGTCGTATATTGTAAGTCAAATGAAAACTGTTTATTTTAAAATGAAGTAAAGAGAAGACGGTTAGATTTGTTAAAAGACGACATATTTTAACAGATTATTTCAATATTAAGCGGATTGCTCGCTTATAATTTTGAAAATCGGAATTAGACCTAAGATGTAAAACAATATTTTTATACCATTATACAATATTAGAAATATTATTTTAAAATACTAACAAGGATTTAAAATAGAATTCAAAAACTAGTAAATTCAGAATCAAAGTAGTATTACACGTGTATGTCTCTATTAAAATGATTGTCTAAAAGTATTCGGCATGAAAAGATAAAACCTAAGCAGTAGAATCCAAATTTAGATCGGATAGCTGAATGCCGAAAATGCACGGCTACTGAGGTTTCTAGAAGGTTCTTTTCTTCTTTTTGTGCCTTATCCGTTCAACAGACGTCGGCTATCATCATTTTGTTTACTGCGGCTCGAAAAACCTTCACAGTAGACGGGCCAAACCATTGTCTTAGGTTCTTTAGCCGCCTCTTCTTCCGTCTTAGGTTCTCCTTCTTCCGAGGCTCCGACTTTTTCCTTTTTGCTACCTTTCTTTACATTATGAGGTGCAGATCTCGCACTTCTCTTTATTTATTTCAATACTTATTTATCTTTATTCATCCGAAGCGTGACACGTTCATTCGTCACCATCCGCGCGATCCTCCTCTCGTCTCCTTCTCGGGTTAGGAAAATAATTTTAAATTAGGCAGTCAACGTTACGCGTATTCAAATATGTTATTGGGCAACCGGTATTCATATAGCGTGACTTCTCATCCTTTATAGCGAGGAATATAACGTGAGGATAGTATATTAGCTACATCTGGTACAACTTCATGCACGCGAGCATTCTTGTCAAACGATTTACAATAACTCTACTGTAAAAAATACAGAATTACTGTAAAGACTTTGATGTTTTTAAATTGACGAACTTCCTTCCAAAAATATTATAAACGTATTTCATGATCCGGGAAAATATTTCAACTTTCAGCCGGGGAACTTAAAAAGATTCCGCGGCTGAAGGTGAAGAGAATTCAGGTTTGCCTTGTCTATCATTTCATTAAATAAGTAACGTTTTACAATATTTTATCCTCTTCATTAGAATCATATTTTTGTGAAAATATTAATGATTTAGATATATAAGTGAGCTGTATTTTCCATATGTATCATCCAAAAAACGCGTGCGCGAATGGTACATAATTAACAGTGTGCATATTCACACACAAAATTAGCTATCCGAGGGGTTTACCATCACCATCATAGCTCTGGAGGGATATTATTTCACCTTATAAGTACTTCAACTACTTTCCAAAATGTAAATCCGTACAGAAAAATTGGAAAACGAGTGTCTTATATTCTTCGTCGGGCTTTGTCTATCGTCATGGGATCACAGCCTTCCTCCTAGTCATTTCAAGTTCGCGTCCTCCAGTATTTGTAATTCCCCGGGTAGTTTCAGTCCATATCCTCACATTATCGTAGATAGAGCTCGTCGAGGCATTGAGGCACTGTGTTCGTAATTTCGATCATGTTTACAGATGTTTACAGAATTCCGATTTCTAGATAAATATACAAAAAAAAAATTTTTTCAAATTCATACAATTTACAGATCATAATTCATTATTAGATTGTACTTTAAAAAGAAAAATTAACACGAATCGCACGTATATGTAACATTTCTTGACGTAAGCGATCACAAACATGAAGTAAAATAATAATTACGAAGATTTTGAACACTAAAAATGTTTTAACAAAATCTCTTAATGAAGTTTTTAATTCAATTATGAAAATACCGCGTTGTACTCGTTCGGTATCCTCGGCAGTCGGAACTTTATTTAGTTGACCGATCCCGGGCGAAAGTAACTACTTTTGTCCCGCTAGGAACTGTAACGAAACAGTCGCGACTCAATACAGTTGACATATTGTATTGGCCGGGTCATTTCATCAATTAAATATCACTTCGGCATAAGAAGACTATAAGAAGCGGTACTAACTGTACAGAGTTTCTAACTGCGTACAAAGATTTCGGTTTGATATTTTATAAGTGCTACAAAGTAAATAAATAACTCTAAACATAACTCCGCATGTAGAATTGTGTTATATTAATACTCAGTAACAATATATTATTTTAATGGTTTTATTATTAAATAAACAATTTTGATAAAGATGCCTAAAAAGTAATGATTTCTCCGAATTCGACATTTCACAGAATCTGTCCATACAGAGTATTAACTATTTTACATGTGAAATAGTTCTTCATATCATTCTAAAGGAAAAACCAAAAGATCAAGCGGATCTAAAGGCAACCCCATTTAATTAAAATAATTTCCGTTAATCACGATTCACCCTTCTTTTTTTGTCTTCCCTCCCTCCCCGCACCGACCCCAGGACGCGACGTGACAGCCGATGATCAGTTCCTTTCGAACAGCAGAGCGAGAGTCGCTTACAAAATGTCGGATCTCTTCCGAATTAGCGGTGGCCAGACGCGAAGATTCACCATCACCTCTGGTTTTAATCTCATTCTAGAGTACGTGATGAGGAAACAGTGAACGGCGACTGACGACAGTGTAGATATATCATCGGCATGTACGGATGTTATATCTATGTTCCGTTAGTCCTAGACCAGTGACTGTCAAAATACATACGGATAACTTAATAACTACTAGAGGTGGGACTAGAGATCGGCACTGCCGCCATCAGTATCGGCATTTCGAGCCATTCGAGACCGATCTCGACAATCGACAGTGCTGTCATCGAAGTAGTCACAAAGTTTCAAGAACGATAGACGATAGAACGAATTTACGAGTATACAACACTGATATAATTGATCTCTCTACGCATGTTTGAAGTTTGGTCTCTCACTTTAGTGCTTAAACAAGCTGGAACTTCGGGAATAGCATACCACCCCCAGATATCCTGAGGGAGGTAAAAGCGAGACGGCTGCAGTGGCCGGGACACGTGGCGAGAGCGAATGAGTCCCATAACACGCACAGAGCCCTCGTGCACAATCCGACAGGATCGAAACCGATGGAAAAGTCAAAACGTAAATGAGCGGACAGTGCAAAGACAGACCTTCAAATGGTAGGCGGGTACCCGGCGAACTGAACCGCGAAGATGACGTCAAGATATGTACGGTGCTCCGTTGTGCTTGCGGACATGGACTACCGATAAGACCGCTAAAGAAGAAAGAGAAGAAGAAACAGTTTGACCGAATACACTTTTTCTCCTGGTCGTCGTCTAAGTAATTATTTCACAACGTTCAAAAAAACATATCGAGCCTTTAATATTTTGTTCCTAAAATGTATAGTAATAAAATATGTCTCTAAATATTCCTTTTTTTTTAAATAAAATTATTTAAAATCTGGAAGTATTTCATATTTTTACCATTTTTATTATTTGATAATATAATTTGAAATTACGCCCAACCGAGTAGCGGTAGGTTCAAGCTGAAAATTATTAGATTATCTTCCTCTTCGATATCGGTTGAAAGTGTTTTACGGTCGACTTGACTCGTTCGATAAATCAACAGCCTAAATTTCAATCCGATTCTCTGGGTGCAATTTACTTTTCGATTGAGAATTGAAATAATTATTTATTTTAAAAGTCACTAATTTTTATTATTGTATTTGTATATTTAGATACCCTTAAAATTATTAAGTTGATGAATAATAATATAATAGAAAAACAAAATAATAGCAAGACAATTATATTTTGATAATGGCTTTGAGAATAGTTAGGTTATATGTTTGTGTACTTTTATTTGTTACAGTGAAGTTATATTTTCACTAGTATAAATATATTACACTAACTCGATCAGTTAAAATACATCAAGCAATTGATTTATAATTTCACTTTTTTATATTTGTTCACAAAGGAATAATCTCATACGTATATATACCATGCGCAGGGTATATATACGCACGTATATATACCCTGCGCATGTGTTTGTGTTATTGATGCCACATGACGTCGGAAAATGTTGGCATTTGATTTATAAATAGGTTTTTAATACGGAGTATGGTAAGTTAATGTTAGTAATAGAACTTTCATTTAAAAGCATATTGGTAAAATTTTATTTATTTGTATTTAGTAAAGTTCATGAATTAGTACTAAAAAATATAAAGACAACCTTTATTGAAAATATAAACTGTTTTTGTAACTAGTCGACAGAATAATTCGGCTTTTTTCGTATTTTAATCAGCATTTAAGTGATTTAAGTGAAAACTAAAATACGCAATTGGACTTTTCACAACTGTAAAGTTAAGTTCATAATTTCACTAGCACTTATCAGTTAAATTATGATTTCGCTAGTAGAAATATATATTGCTCTCTAATGAACAAAGTTTTGTCCTCAGTACACACATAGAATAGCGGTAAAATGTAGCACAGATTTAGTGATGAGTCATTTATTAAAGTGTCTTCTATTGTATTTTGTATGAAATTCATTCATGGAAAGTCACCATTGCAGCCGCGGTTGAAAAATGCCTCGCAGGGAGCTCACTCCTAGCTAGCCCATTGTTCATTAGATGTTGCCCCAAGTTTTTTTCGTTGGTAAAAGGCGACATCTATTGCCCTATGAAAACATATTGTATTAGAATAAAAAGCAATCAAGTGTTCAAAGAGAAATGTCCATACTTCTGTGACTTTCTGGATGCCGACTTCAGAAGTGTATTTATGGCTGTATAGTGCTTGATTAAACTCCCTGGTTTGTAAAAACGAACGTGTTTTTGATATCTGTAGGTTAATATTACTTAAATGTTTTCTTTTTTATATATTCATTAACAGTACGTAAATATATATTGAAATTAAAAAATATTTTAGCAAAATCGTACATACATCATAATCATCTTTTCTTCTGTCTGTGATAAGGGAGAAATCTTATAACAGAAATTGTCTATCCACGATTCTTATGTCATTTTTGTTCGTTTTGACAGCTAACGTACAAAGATGGAATGATTTTAATTACATCAACATTTTATTATATATATATAAATATAGATTCTATTGAGACTCTGACCGTCACTCTGAGGTTACCGATAGCCGTCCGCAGGGGACTAGCAGCAACCAATCGGCGAGACCCTGATCGCGCAATGGTCACTAATGTCACTGCATTCCGCAGGATCTGCCTTTCCTTTCCTTTCTTCCTTTAACCTGGGGACCATCTGTGACCAAAGGAGAAATAACCTCCTTCACGTGCATCGAGCAGATGCAATCGTAATAGATCAGATCCAAGCGGTGATCGAGCACCCATAGTTATTCGCTCGGGTATTCTATCGCAAGTATATCCATAAAAGTTGCCAGTCATCTGATTAAGGAGACAGTGAACATCACTTACATTATGAAAATTGTTCACTTTTTTAATATACTTTTAGAATTGTTTATAATGTATAATTAGTATTCGATACATCCTTGAGAAAAATTATATACTTTGTACTGTGCCACTCGCTACTTAACTATGCGATTGTTAGTTGGGGTGGTGCAGCTAGTAGTATTCTAGAGCCTGTAAGTAAAGCCCAAAAAATAATTTTGAGAGTTATTAAAAAGAAACCATTTTGCTATCCTTCAAATAAATTCTTCAAAGAATATCACGTCCTAAACATCTGCCAAATGTACATTCTCGGTGTACTTACTAAAACACTTTTACCGGGATAATCAATATTATCAGCAAATTACGCACCCTCACTTAACAAGGACACAGGTTTTCACTATCTTGTATCAAAATTAAACAAAACTTTTGCACAAACATTCCTTTTATTTCTAGCACCAAAAATATATAACGGTTTAAATGCAAAAGTGAAAGATTGCAACCATAGTCTTGCATATTTTTCACGAAAAGTACAGTTCGAAATGAGGAGAAATTACGCCCAAGAACTTTTAAAGATTCAAACCTGAGAATAAAACTGCTACAACAGTATATTGAATTACCTAATTGCATCTCACGATTAACTGTTTATATTTATTTTTATATATTGATCATTGCACTTTGCTTACTGCTATACCGGAGGAACACTATCTGCTATAATACACTAACTTACTAGTGTAGCAGGCAGAGTACCCAAATATATGTCTCACTTTCTTACTGATATGTTGTATTTACTTTGCCAAATTTTATATGCATGCTCTCGGTACATTTGTCTAATATTTTAAATATTACGCAACACTCATAGTCATTAACTAGGTGAAAATGTATACTTAATGAATATTACTTTGGAATAGTAATACGTCAAACCGTTACACATTATTTATCAATGTAAATACATAATACATGTAAAATGTTAAATGTATTATTATTATTATATGTAAGAAACAAATTAAATTTTTAAAAAATTAATTTAATTTAAATAAATTAATTTAAATTAGATAAATTAAATTTAAAATTACCTTCAATTAAAGGTCAATATTTTTGTCACATTTACAATGGGCAAAAAGGATAGAACGGAGGACACTCTTCTGTCCTGACACAATTATCTCCTCATCCACACTCACACAAGCTCATTAATTATTGACGCTTCTAACAGGACCATTCTGCAGTATCCGGTTTACCTGATCGTGTCAAGTCTTCCGCGGACGCCCTCTATTTCTGGTGCCATCAACACTTGCGTCATATATCTTTCTTAGCATTCTCTCCTCATTCGTCCGTTCCATATGATCCAGTAATCCTTTCTTAATCTTACTCACTGCGCTAACGTCAGATTTACATTCTCTCCTGATTTCATTCTTACATATCTTACGATCTGTTACACACACGCTTAATTGATGTAGGGTTTAAATCGCATTAAATGTGAAATAATGTCGCTCTGATACATTCAACCCCCGAGCGACATCGGATCCCCGTTCAAGTATTTATTTAAATACCCCGCCGCCCTCCCCTCGTACCAAATATTGGTATCTTGTTTACGCCTGTTCTAAATAACGATTTATCGGAGCGATAAATTGATTCGCGGTAAACACATTTCAGTGTCGCGAGTTGCGGTATTTTGTTTAACTTGCAAACGCTCCGACAACTTTTTATATATTGAAAGGTATCTTGTGAAAATATTTGTTTTTCTCGACAATATTTGTCACTTGCAAAAGAGACTGTGAGGAGGAAACAAAAAAAACATATTTTTTATGAATTTTAGTACGTATAACCGGAGAGAGACAAAACAATTCACTTCTTTGCAAAAGGTCAAAAAATTTACATACATTTCTTATATATTTACACTGTGAAGTTGCAATTTTAGATCACAGTTCTTTAATAATTAAAACAAATTACATGAATAAACTTCAAAAAGTGATCTATTATATTCAATAAAAATGAATTAGGAATTGTAGCGACTCTAGGTTTTAGAGATTCATTGCAGTTAAATAATAATAGCAGCCATACTAGCGAACACATTATTATTGTGAAGGTACAATTTTTTCGGAATATAGCTCTGTGATATTTTAATACAAATTAAATGCTAATAAATACTAGAAAGGTATACAGAAAAAATCTATTTCTCGTAAAAATATTTGAACCTCTAATTTATTTATACCTATCCGGAGAAATGCGTTACCAGTTACACCATGCCAACCGACTAAGTTGACGACAAATTGTTGAACTGTTGAGTGTTGTAGCTCTTTCAAATTTACACATCTATTATTCCATTTAAAAAAAATAGAATAATATAATTTAAAAATACCCGGAAATAAAAAAAACTCGGATAGGAAAACGTCCAGGTTCAAACCCCGGTAGCAACAATTTATTTATTTCGAAAACTGATTTTTTTTGTATATCTTTTTATTTATTAATTTGTATTATAATATTTTTTAATTGGAAGTAAGACATTTTTCACTCCAAAAGAAGGAATAACATAAATGACGTGACAGTAGATACCCGGTTAATGACAGAATGTTGTTGGTAACGCCATACTTCGGGAGAGAAAATTCCGGGTTCGAGTCCGGGTGGTATTTTATGTGTTTTTTAAGTGATTGATCTAGTTTATTTTATATATTTCTGTGGTTTAATCATAATTCTTCATGTACGTCGGCTGCAGACATACAATAGATTATCTCATTGAATATATATTCACAACAAAAAATAAAAGATTTGAGTAAACACAGAATTCGCGATCTATAAATCTTTGTATCCTTAATTATTAAAGTTGGAATAAATTGTTTTAAAAAAAGATTTATGTTATATCCTAGTTATGTTTCACGAATATTTATATTAAATTATTTAAAATAAAGCGTATTTTTATTCATCTTTATTGTCGACGTAATGTTCATAACATATATTTTTTTTTAAAAAATGAATATCATATTATTACGATGACAGAGCTACCTTCCCGGGAAGCTATGAAATAATATGAATCGCACCCTCAATGGAATCACCCCTGTGTGAGTGCTGATCCTCGATCATCGGAGTCTAGGTAGGCAGATTGGTAATCTACCTTTCCCGGGGGAAGGTCAGAAAGCGTTAAAGAGTGCACGAAGTCTAACTTTGCAATTGTGACCTAACCTTAACGCCGTGCAAAAAAGATATTGAAATAGATGGTTACTATCAACTTTCTAAAAAACAATAAATGTATTAATAAGTGGCTGCTTTGATCTTGAAATCAGTATTTTTACTCGTTTCGCATAAAGAATTCCGTTACGTGTAGAACATTCGTGACGCACCCCTGACGTGACGCTGTTTCCTCCCCTCGATGAATATAATTTATCGTAATGTTTTGCAATTATTGCGAAGAAGATTTAGTTCGATGAAAGGGTCCGCTGCGTAAACCTTTCGCCGCGAAGCTTAAAAGGATCTCTTCTATAAAATATCGAGGCAATCCATTCTCTACGGGACCGTTACAATGAAATAAAGTGAACGATGGAGTCATTATTCTTCCCTCAGTGTCGATCTCCTCTTAGTTCTCGACCGTAACCGCTAGGTCGACCTTTAAAGGTATCGGACGATGTCACGATCGTGGCGGTAACAAAAGAGGGGGCGCAGATTATTTTGAAAAGAGGGTGACCGATCCTCTCGGCCGATGACCGACCGTCCCTCGAGTATCCATATTGCGCTTCCAACGTCCGAGTGATGGAACGGCCCATCGAGGATGAATCATTCCAAACTTTAAACACTTCCGGTAACGTAATGTTCACCTCTGGCCTCGCAATGATCTTCTCGCGTGCGTGTCGCAGACCAGGATAGAACGAGTTGAAGAAGGTATTATATTCGAGGACCTTGTTCACTACTCTCTTTCTATTTATGTCTTACGTGAGGAAGATCGCTCTAAAATCATAATTATATATATTTTTAATTATTACAATAATGTTAATAAAATTTTCCACCAATGGTGAATTTAAAGCTGAACCTAAAAAGCAATAGCTTATTTGAGGTTCTCAGTATCTTTATTTCAGTTCAGCTGAAGTACCACCAGACTCCACATATCTATCTATCAAACTGAGTATGAAACCCCTCGGATGTCAGTGCTTTACTGCATCGCTTTGATCATCATCATAATTATCAGCCGTTTTCCGCCCACTGCTGAATCGAAGCTTTTCCAAGTGTCTTTCTCTTTTCTATGTCCATTGTTGTTGAAAGTCCACTGTGTCTTAAACCATTCTCTTGATTCCCCTTGGCTACATTCGTCCAACGATTATCCGTCCACCGAGCGATGTAGTCTGCCTATATTCTCTCTTATCCATCCGTTTTGTTTTGTTTTACGAACAATTTATTCGTATGTGCCCCTGCTATGGAAAAGTGTTGTTTGAGGTAGACATAATTATCGATTAGTTCAAACAGTTCTATTAACATTAATTACTATCTAGTCAAAAAAGCAGTTCATTATTACTTTAGTCTTTAAGACGCTTTTAATCCTGCTCTTCCACTGACTTCTGATCGTTCCTGCGTTCTGTTTTGAAGGTCTTCTGAAGTATTTAAGAAGATCACTATTTACGCGTTTTAATACTTCGATGGGTAAGTTTGGCGTTATAGTTTGAATATCTGCATTCTATTTGTGTTGATTTAAAAACAGGAAACAAACTGTAAACTTTATCTGTTCAGAGACGGTTCAGAGATATAAAAACATTTTGTGTTTTGTATTTTTCGGTTATCGGTTGTGCTAGAGTTTTCGGAGGCTGGCCAGCCGAGTTTCAGAAGATTCAAGACTGTAGGGAGAGTAACTATCGGTAGAAGAATCGGCGAGTAACAGCCCAGTTTCGCAAAGGTTGGTGTGTTTTCATTTACATAGATTGAATGAATATATTCAACAACCCAAAAGAGAACCCAGGACTAGCTATCGAAGTTAATTACGGCAACAATCACAATATTGGCAAATGCCTTTCTTCTCCTAGTCTGAATACATTTTCGAGAGTAGTAACAAATAGTAAAGGTGAGATTGTATCAAACCTGATCGACAACTTTCTCGGTTAGAAAACTACAAAATGGCTTATGAAGATTAACGGCGGATGCTGTGGTGTTGTATATCAGGCGCGGTCGCTTCATATATGCTTTGGATGCTCCGCATCCCTTGTTTTCTTGAGTCAAAAAGCTTTGGATTTTTTGTTTTTAGCCGAAAACAGCACTACTGCAAATAAATTCGTGACCAGTCATAACACGTAATATACATTCTTAACTTTCGAACATCTGTGAATCGCTCCAGATGTCGAAACCGGAAGATTCTCCCGTCCTGTAGCATCATTTCGCGCATGCGCATTCAGTTCCGCTTGTCAAGGTCTGAAGATAGTGTATACGCATTTATTAACAGCATCCAACTTTCAAAAAACAACTTTAATACTTATGGGTATAATGCACAGAATAGCATACATATTACGAAGCTAGTAAAATTTGTTTATGTATTGCATTTTCGACAGTCAGGCTTGAATACTTGAAGCGGAATTATAGAAACATTGAATATTCTTCGATTATCTATTTAATTCATCATTTAAGTTTTAAAAAATACGGATAATGACATGGCTACTTCATCAAAGTGTTTTAATGCTGTAAACGAAAATAGTGAATTGTGTGAGTGTATTATTGAATCATTAATGCGTAAAAGTTTTGTGCCTCGACCGTTTGCGGAAAAAAAACACATTCTGGATACTGGAAAACCGACTCCAATTTTGAACATATCGTCAAGAAATAAATCGTTTCTAAGACATTTTCAAAACTCAATTTATTCACAAGTTTCTTGGATTGGTGGATGCGCTAGACTCTCCAAATTATTTTGTTGGCCGTGTCTTATATTGTGTAATGAAAGTAATACTAATGTGTGGAATAAGCACGGATTTAACGATTTGAACGATCTTTCAAAAGCTCGGAAAAGACACAAGTGCTCTCAACAGCATATCGACACGTGTGTCAAGTTAAAACGGTTCGGCAAAGAAAATCATATTGAGAATTTTCTTAGTGCTCAGTATAAAACCAGTATTGATAATTATAATACAAACGTGGCGGCTAACAGATACATATTGTCGAAACTGATCGATGTGGTTTGTTTTTTGACGAAACAAGAACTGCCTTTAAGAGGTCATCGAGAATCATCCGATTCCAATAATAGAGGAAATTATGTCGAGACATTGTATTTATTGAGTACTTCTGATAGTCTTCTGCAAACTCACCTGGAAAAGTCCAAAATATTTACTGGAACATCCAACCGTATTCAAAATGATTTGATTACCTCCATATCAAATATTATTTTAGAAGAAATTAAAACTGAAATACGACTTGCAAAATATGTTTCTATTATTGTTGATGAGTCGACTGATATTTCCCAGAAGTGTCAAATGTCCACTATATTCCTTACCTTGATGAAAGAAATGGTAGTATTCAAGAGAGATTCGTGGGTTTTACTGAGGTGACCCCGGATAGGTCTGCCAGTGCACTTTTTAACCTTATCGAAAACAGGTTAAACATTTTTGACTGCAAAAACAAACTGGTTGCTCAAACTTATGATGGTGCTAGTGTCATGGCAGGTGAGCATAATGGTGTACAAACAAAAGTGAAAAATATTTGTAAAAATGCCATGTTTGTACATTGTTATGCCCGTAGACTTAATTTAGAGCTATCTCAGTCAGTAAGCTGGATCCGTGAATGCAAAAAAATGTTCGATTCATTACTAAGTTTTTCAACATTTTTCTGCCGATCTTTTAGGTGAATTTCCGCTCTCGACCTTAAAATAAAAAAAACGTTTTCCAGCATCAGCCCCTACGAGATGGAATTATAACAGCAGAATTCTCAAGATGGTGACGGAGTATAAATTATAACTGAAAGATCTTTTTTCTAGTATGATTGACGAAGATGAGCAATGGGATTCTGAACCGTCGTTAGTGCAACTGGCCTACATAGTTATTTAACTGATTTTAGTTTCAATTTCCATTTACAAGTGTTTCACAAAGTTTTCAGTTTTTCTGACCAACTTTTCGAAATCTTACAGAAAAAAATATTCGATGTATCTTATTGCGTACGAAAAATAAAAGAATTCCTCGATTTTTTACAAAACATGAGGAACAATTATGATTCATTTTGGATATCTTTAAACGAAGAAGGCTTTTCCGATATTCACCCGAGAGGAAGACGACAAGAAACTGGTGACAGAAAAATTATTTACAATAGAAAGTACATTGAAATAATAGACGTTTTGACAAAACATACCCAAGACCGATTTGCAGACATCGAAAATTTGATATTCATGGAATTATTAGATGTTTCAAAGTTCAATGAATCTACAAATATTTCCCGGAAAATTATTTGAATTGCTTACAAAAATATTATGGAGAATATTTCGATTTTTTAAGGCTAAAGAGTGAACTAATATATGCATATTCCTCATCAGAATTCAATTTGGAAACCTTAATGGAATTGAATGTATATTTGATCAAGAACGACTTAAAAGATGTTCTTCCGGAAGTGTATAGTTTGATGAATCTTTTCTTAACCATACCTGCAACTAGTGCCTCAGCCGAACGATCATTTTCCACAGTGAAAAGGATTAAAACGTACAACCGGAGCACAGTAAGCGAAGACCGACTTTCATCCCTTGCTTCAACTCTATTGAGAAAACACTACTGCTGGCCTTAAAAGAGAAGACAACATTCCATGATCGTGTGATTGACGATTTCATAAAGAAGGAGCGTCGAATCGAGCTCAAGTTTAAGTAAATGAAAACTCAGCTACAATTTATTTATTTATTTATCATTTATATTTATATCATATCATATTTATCATCAACACATGAAATTTTGGATCTGTAATTGATGTTGTGGAGCGTAAAGGTTTTATTGAACTAATTTCAAATAATTTGACAGACTATTTTTTTTCAGTAGTTACATCTTGTTCGAGGGCTAGTCTATAGATTTGTATATTTGATAGTAGGTATAAACTTATTATCCAGCATCCCTCCCTCAAAAAGTCACCGACCGCCACTGTTGTATATATTTCTGAAAGTTTCCAAATCGAGACTTTCTTTATAGAATTAAATGCCCTTAAGTAGTCGATGAATCTGAGAGATTTCTCAAACAGTGCAATCCGTACTGCTGAAACCTCCCCTGAATCTTGCTTGCGATGTTGCCAGATTCTTGTCTAGTTGAATTTTTAGACTATTTAAGAGAATATTAGTAAATAGTTTGTTAGAAACAGACTGATTGGCGGATGTGCTTAAATCTAATGAATGCTTAAATTCTTTTATCGTTTTGATACTTTCCAAAAATGTTTCCCGTAATGCTACAGATTGTATAATGCTCCCCTTCCGAGGAATCGTGAGTGCATTAGACCTCATTCGTGTGACCAAAGAATATTTAGTGGCGTGATACATATGATTAAAGACAATTCAGAATTTAAAGACTAGTTAAACACTACTCATTCAATTAAGTCGACGTTTTAAAAGCTTTCGGCATCAAAAGATAAAAGGTAGGTCAACGGTTAAATACGGTCAGTGGTAAATAAGTTAATTCTATTTAACAGATAAAATGTTCAACCACAAAGTTTTCGCTACAAAGAACAGAAAACACGTACCATTGAAAACGATCGCCTGCCGTCTGCATTTACTTCAGCAGCCATGTTGTCCGGGGGAGTACTCGACCGACAATCTGGTTTTCGAAATCGCAATAATCGCTTACTTTTCCAATTACGAGTAGCAATTACCATATTATTACAATTCCGCTATCGCTGTAGAGCTTCGGGGCAGATTCGGGTGCTGCTCGACCGCGGCTAATCGGGATACGAAGCACGGAATCCGGGAGACCGAGTGCCGAAGGTGGCACGCGACCATTCTATCATCATATTCATCACGCTAGGCCTGTACTCGCGCTGATACACTACTGTTTCACCGGTCTCGATGAAACACAAGTTCGTTTATTAATCATACGTATACATGCACACGAAAATGTACGTGCCTACAATATATCAAAATACATTTCTAGTGCTCGATTCATTTGCTAGTTCGATATAAATTAAATCAGAATTCGTTTTCTGTGCAAAATAACAATTAGCAATACTCACATATACAGATTTGAGATGATTTGATGACGTGCCTGCCAATTTAGTGGTCGGGCTACACGCTCAGTGATCTAGCGGTCGGGGGTTCGTGCCTCGTTCCGGGAGACGAGCGAGTTAGTTCTATTTTTATAGCGCAAGTCTTTAGTTTTGTTCGTATTCCGTGTATGCATGTATATTTTTAAAAGAAAAATGAAAGAAAAAATGTACATATATGTGTCAGCGTACCCCTTCTACTCGCGGTATCAGTCTGGGAGATTCGTACCTCTAGTCTGGGAGGTTCGCCCAGACTCACAGTCAGAGGGTGTCCGGGAGATTCATACCCTCTCCTGTGGAAGTGGTGGAATTTCGAGGACTCTCAATCGTAGAGAGGCAACTGAGAATCTGTTGACAGAACGATTAAAATATGGGGAGATATTTTTTCGTAAGTATAAATCGCGAAAAAGTTTAGAGAATGTTAATTATTAAAAAACATATTAATCGATAAATAAAATAGTACTTAGTAATTATTTAGTATTTATTTTATAACAAAAGTATAAAAATTTAGCAAAAATAAGGTTACTTTAAGCTTTTGAGTTAGTGTCTGGTGCACATCTCGACTGCTTCAAATTTAAAACAAGCTAAAGTATTCGTTTTTGTGTTTTTCAACAGCCAGTTGACTTTTTCACTGTCCGCCCCCGGTACTGCGCGGCAATTCGCTTTGACCATTTTTTTATTATATTTTTCGAGTGTTCGTGGAAGCTAAATCACTATTCACACCGTTCCGTACAAATTCCGGGATACTAGATTCCTAGCTGAATTGATTAATATATTTATTCACGACTCGTGTATAGTCCGTAAGGTAATTTTCTTATGTTTTGAGTATTATTAAGAGGTACATTTATTATTACACAAGAAAATAATTTTGAAGTAATATTAAAAAAGAAAGGGCTCTAAACATCATTCGAGTTGTATTATTTTAGCTATTTATTCAACAGTTCAGAATTCAACAGTTGTAAATGGTGATTGTATTGTAGATCATTTTTATAGTACTACATATTTTCGTAAAAAATTTACCTCAAGGACACTTTACACATTAACTCTATACAGTCTTACGCTATATTTGGATTTAATTTTTTTTTAATTATTTGAACTCATGGAAACAATTTTTTGAAAAGTTGCGTTTTTAGTATATTTTTAAATAAAGTCTCTGATTTCTGAAAGTTATGGAGTTACTAATGAAAGTTGAAAATATAAGATATCAAATTTGTAAAAAAATGGACACTTATTTATATCAGAAGGTTAGGTATATTTTTATTGGCGTCCTTTGTCCCAAATATCAAATTGAGTTTTAAATTTCTGGAAGTCATATTTGTTTAGTATCTTTTATGGTCTGTGAAAATTATTTTAAGTATCTGGGGCGAATAGGACTTTGGGGGGAATAGGGACAATAACCAGAAAAAGGTTTAGTCTTATTGCGCCACTTAGGCTTCAGTTTTAGACTTTAAATAAATAAATATTTTAAGTAAAAAAAATTACCTACTTGTAACACTATTACCGTGAAGTAATATAATAGTATATTGATCAAAGATTTGCAAGTTATTGGACAAAATTTTACACTGCAAAACTTTGCTTATAAAACAATGAAACAATTAGGTTTTTCGGTTAATCTTAATATTTCACAAAGAAGAATTTTAAGTTGAAGGCTGGTATTTTTTTTTTGTAAGAAAATGTTGAATCGATAAATGTTTTATACTGGTTTTACTGTCGAGTGTAGTTTCAAGGTGAGTACGGACAAGTGGACTAAATATGGACAAATCATGGAGTAAATACCGACAAGTTATGAGATGAATAGGGACACATCATATGGGATATTGAGCGGAAAAGTTTCAAGATTAAATTGTAATTACTCGTATACCATCAGGGTGAGGTAAGTGGGAGGGGTATTGTTCGACGCGCGTAATTTGTGGATTTTCGCGTTCGCCGTTGAGTAATATTTAAAGTGCCCTGATTCATTGGTTCGCGCGCGTCGCGTTTTTTGTACTCACTTTAATATTCGACGAGTGAGTGATGAACCGAGCACGTAACTTATCAGGTGTTGGGTTCAAAAGTTCCGACAAGCCTTGACAATGGTTAGCCAAACTTCTCCGGGACCACCAACGTCAGCAGCGACGCCAGAACATGTGGCTCAAGTTCAACGTGAAATTATGCGCCGCAATCTACGTAAATCGATAAGGAAGATTGAAGCCTATATTGGAATAAAAAATCAACAGTGTACGTTATTTTGAAAAAAAATCTAGTTTCCCTCATACAAACTGCAAATCGTACAATTTTTCTACGAAAATTACTATTCATTACGTGAAACCTTAGCGAAAACGATGCTGGAACGTTTTGGAACAGCACGAATGCTTGGAAACTTACTGTTTACTAACGGAGCATATTTTCATATCAATGGCTATGTTAATAAACAGAAAATAATATACAGATGGCCCGACCACCCAAGGTAACGACATCAAATCGTTTGCATTTTCCAAAAACGACTGTGTGGTGTGCAATTTCTGCTCGAGGGATAATTGGCCCTTATTTTTTTAACCAGCGAGTGACAGTCACGGCTGACGTGTATTGCCGAATTATCGACGAGTTTTTGGTACCGCATCTGCAGCTGTTTCCTGAGTTCAACAAGAAAACACAATTTCACACACAGCTAGATTTTCAATCGAGAAGGTGAGGGAAATTTTCCCAATAAATGAATCAGCAAGTACGGAGACATATCCTGGGCACCTCGGTCATCGAACCTTACGCTGTGCAATTTTTTTGTGATGATACCTTAAGTCGAGAGTTTACAGCAACAATCCTTGAACAATTCAGGCCCTACAAAAAAATATTCGCCGTGAACCGACACTTTGCTCTCGTGTTCGCAAATTTAAGAGTCCAATTGCAAGAGCTTGAGAGAAATGGACGGCATTTAGACGACGTAGAATCCGCATCGTTAAACTCCATTTTGTATAAATTAAATATGAGAATAATACTAGTTTTTTTTAACCTTTATAAGTTATACCATTTTAACACTGTATCACTGTTCTTGCTGATACATTGTCATCTTATGCCGACAAATTGACAAAGCCGAGAACTTATAATATCTTACCCAAGGGGTCAGAGGTATTTGATATACAAGGAAGAAGATATTTAGAAAGCTGTTAGAAAATGAACGAAGGCAGAGAAGAAGCTGCTATCCCTAAAAGCATCTTCCCATCTTTATTGGCTAAAATTTAAATTAACCAATAAAGTAATACATCAATACAGGTTTTAATAAAACAGTTAAAGTGCTGTTAGATCATAATTGAGTGTATTGTGGGTCCTGCGATCCAAATTATAAGCTCTGTTAGCCTACCTCTCTTAAACGACGATTGAAAATCTTTTTCTCTCTTTAATATTTGAGTTTGATTTTACGTAATATTTTTACCTTTATCTAGTAAAAAGAATTATATTTATTATTTTTATTAGACTTTATTGACATACATGTTTTTATTGTAACAAAGATGAATGTATTATAATATAACATGATTAACATAAGAACAATTATATTGCAATTAAGTATATTCTCGTAGTTTATTGTGTGAGATGGATTAGACTCCACCTCTGATGTATACAGCATTTTCCTGGCTACTTTGCCGTCTGTGTTAAAGTAACCAGTTTTTTCGTGCTGTTATGGTGTTATTTAATTCAAGAAAGATTTAATTTAATTCAAGAATATTCGACAAGAATAAAAATAAAAACTGAGAGAAAAAAAGATGAAAAAAATGCAGTGAGAGTGTTGTAGAACTAGTGAATTATTAGTGTAGGCACTGTATAATAATTATGTTAGAATGTTGGATGGCGATGCTTCCGATGGATCATGTTTTTGGGTCATTTTGTGTAACCTTATTGGAAGTGAACGATTTCTAGTTGGTGCTGATTGTGTTGTACAGTTTCGGAGCTAAGAACATGTAGAATCTTTGATAAAATGTAGTTGTTTCTCTCGTGTAACGTGTAGATGTTTGTTGTTTGTCTTGTGTTGTGTTCATAATTTATTGCTTGGGGTGAGTTGTTGTTAGCATGTAAATATTGGATGAGTCTCAACATATAGATTTGTCTTATGTCTAGGGCATTGTACTCTTTAAATATTAGATCTAATGGATATCTAAATGGACAACCATTTATTTCCCTAAGAATTGTATTTTGTGCTCTTTTAGCCGACACTAATATTGATTTTGCTGGTCATTCCAAAACCAAAATAGCATAATTAATTAAGGATTAGCAGAATGCAAAGTACACCGATCTTAAGAGTTTGTGGTCAAATAATACATCGCATTCCTTTAAAAAAAGTAAATTAGTTTTCTTATGCGTTTAGCTAGGTTCAATATATACTCTTTCCATTTAAGATGATCATCGATCAGTAATCCCAGATGTTGAATAATTTTAACTCGTGTCAATTTTTCACATTTACTTCAGGAATCTGTATTATTATTTGTTTGGCAGTCATGTACGATGAGTGTAGGATTTTGATGTGGCAATATTTTTTCGTTAATATAAAAACACACATATTTTTATATCATTGTGTTAAGTGATGGAAGGTTCGTATCAAACCATTTTTTCGACTTGTCCAAACCATCCTGTGCACGAGTATTGACCTCTTCCCTAGACTTACCCTCAAAGCAAAGCACGGTATCATCCGCGAAAGCGATTATTTTTCCATTATTTTTTCATTAGTCATTAATATATAACAGAAATAATATAGGCCCTTAAATGCTTTCCTGTGGAACACCGTGTGTTATTAATGATGGATTTCTGTATCTTTCTTTATTTCGGACAATTTGACGTCTATTTGTTAAGTAGTCCTTAAACCACTTATATGCTGCGCCTCTTACTCTTATTTTTTCAAGTATTTTAAGCAATAGTAGATGTGGTATGGTGTCAAATGCGAGATCAAGAAAAATTCCAACGCATTTATTTCCCTTGTCCAGGTTCGAGATGATATATTCTACGAGAGACATGGGGGCATCTTTTTTATTGCGTTTTGATCAAAAACCAAATTGTTGATTGGATAGAATGTTATGTACATCTTGGAATTTGAGGAACCTCCGTTTAACAATTTTTTCTAGAATTTTTGAAAAAACACTTTAAAGAGAGATCAATCTATAGCTGAATATATATCCAGTATACTGATATCAGTAGGATTTCCGCTTTTATAAATTGGATATAACACCTAATTTTTTAGCACAGTTGGAAAGATTCCAGTTTGTAGACTAAGGTTAGTTATAAATGCAAACGGTTCGGTTACGTACTCCTTAATTTCTTTTACAAGCTCGGCTGAAATACCATCTTTATCTGAAGCACTGTTAGTTTTTAGTTCTTGTATAACTGTGTTGATTTTGTGTGGTGCAGTCGGACTAGGCCTATAATCAGTTCATTGTAATTTATACATTTTCTTGGCAAGTTGTCGGTCTTATGTGATTTGTTGGTGTACTATTCGATGGCCATCATTATTGGGAAGCGGTCGGTTATAGATGAGATGTTCGACAAATTAATGCGTGCATTGGATACTTGGACTTAATATTAATCAATTATCTACCTACATATGTTCAAGACGAGATTTGTTTATTGCTGAGAGGAATCCGTGGTGAGCAAGGACATCGAGGTAGTCTTAAATAATAGTAGACATGACTGGTTGAATGACGTCGATATTAAAGTCCCCTGTGATAATTATTTCCTTAAATTGTGAGAGAGTGATGAGGAAAGTGATACTAGGCGTTCTGAAATGAAGGCGGGCGGGCGATATACCGCTAGAACGTGAGTAGACTTGCCAATGATTAGGCGAGAGCAGTTAGCGTCTTGTATGATGGATGATTCTTCACTCGTGACGTGTACATTGTTTGAGCGTACACTACCACTACCACTCCATCATTTTGGTTCATGTTCTCGGTTGCAGCGTGTGCATTGTAGCATTTGCTTCGGTACGTACAAGTTATTCAGCCGACATTCTGTCATCATGTCATATTATATATATTATATTATATTATTATTATATTACATCAAAATGGGGTGCGTTGGAGTAGCACTTTAATTAATGCAATAAATTATAATCAATGACGTCGAGTAATTTGATTCTTAAATTATTTCTTTGCAAGATTCCGGTTCCCCGACTCGGATCGAATTCTTGTAGAACGTCATGAAAATTAAAATTAATGTCTTCAAAGCCTTTTAACGAAATTACAATTGTGGTGGTGGCGTCGCAGTTAAACCTGATGCGTGTGCGTGTGTATGAAATGTTATCGGAAATTATTGACAGTCAATTTAAAAATATACATTGATTTGTTTGCATTCTGTTGCTTGCTCCGCTAATGACGTGAAGTCTGCGATGATGAGTAAATATAAATATTTATGGTGAAAATAAAACACTATTTTAGATGTTCTACGTAATAGTGGAAAACATCCTATAAACACGAGATTAATTTTTTTTAAAAAAAGGAAAATTAAAATAAATAGAATAATTAAGAAATATTAGAAAGCAGATAAATAAAGTATAGTAGTCACATATATATTACTCGTTAGCCACTAAAATAACTTTATCTCCATCAGTTTTGCGTACATAGATTTTACCATTACGGTTCCAAACAAATTTAATATTTTTTTCTCTAGCTCATTTTTTTGTTACAGCAAAAAGGCGTTTGGTTTTATTTGGTAAGTGCTCAGATATGTAAATATATTGAGAATCTTTCATTGACATCCCTACATCGGAGGTGTTGAGCCTATTGCGTCCCACACAGTTTACATTGTAATTTTTCGCCATTTTTAGAATGGAATTTAACAATAATGGGATAGGGCATATCCGGCTTTAATGGAGATTGAACCTGGTGGTAGTTCGGATTTAATTAAGTTTCCAATTTTGCCAACTATTTTCTTAATATTTTCAGATTTAGAGGCAGGGATTCCTCGGATTTCTATTTCATTTTCCATGTTTGTAAATTCAATGTGGTCCAATTTTTGTTCCAGATAGTTGACCTTTGCTACAAGTTCCAAGTTGAAGTTAGTACATTGTGGTACAATAAGTTTAATTGTTTCATTTCATTCTTATTAAATAATAAGAAATGAATAACTTGTTTTATTTAACTCCATGAAACGACAGTAATAAACAAAAATAATAATTGTATTGTCCCCGTTGACCTCAGTACTTGTTCCTATTCACCCCATCGTAAGCTAAATAGAAACAGAGGTATTTTATCTATAGTTCATGATCGATTCAAATTTAGGTTAGGTGAATAGGAACACGTAGAGGAACCGTTGAGTAAATAAAAAACCTCAGTTATACATCTTGCGTGTGTCGATTTATAACAATGCAAACACTGAAACGTGTCCCTATTCACCCCAGATTACGGCTATATAAAAATATTTCGTGTCGATTTATAACAATGCAAACACTGAAACGTGTCCCTATTCACCCCAGATTACGGCTATATAAAAATATTTCGTGTCGATTTATAACAATGCAAACACTGAAACGTGTCCCTATTCACCCCAGATTACGGCTATATAAAAATATTTCGTGTCGATTTATAACAACGCAAACACTGAAACGTGTCCCTATTCACCCCAGACTACGACTATATAAAAATATTTCGTGTGTAAATTTGATGTAAAATTTTGCGCTTTGTCTAATAATTGCTCCGAAATTATTCATTGTGGCAACTGTCACGATATTTTGACTGAGAAATTTAATTAAAATTTATCGGAGCGCGGATATCACAACATCCGTCGCCGTTTTGAACGGCATTCTAACCGTGTGAGATATAATTAATAATATCGTATTTCATAAGACTGGAAATATATTATTTAAAAATGATTATTGTGTTTCTGATATTAAACTTAATTTTAAATAGTAGTTGAAACCTCAAAGCATGTGAGTAAATATAGTATATTATTTAAAAACGTATGTTTTTACTAAAACAAAGTATTTTAAAAACGACAAAAATTCATCAAATGTACTGCAAATTAAATGATTTATAACTCTATTCATTTTTAACATTTTGCTAATTTGTTTTTCTACAAATTTGTTTCCGTAACCTTGGCTCCAAGATTATAAGAAAATATATTTCGTTTATGCATTAATTTAGCGTATTGACTCAATTTCGTACCATACCTAAAATGCATCTAATGGTCTGGATCTTTCTTATAATATTTGTGTCGCCTTAATTATGACAAATAACATTCAGTTTATAGTTTTATATTAAATATAAAGGTCCAATCAAAGCAATAATTTAAAAAAAAGTCTAATCTATTGAATAACTTCTGATATAAATAAATAAAAAACGCGAAAATATGAATTATTATTGCGAGTCGCGCCTTAAGATAAAATCGTGTCAGATTCTAAAAAATTGTTTAAAAAAGGTTATTAGGGGACTTAAGTTTGTCATTGATGTTAACCAAATATAGACGTTATTTTCTTCCGATATGCTTCTTTATCAATTGTTTTGTTTTTTATTTTTACAAAAAAACTTTGTTTGTAATGTAAGCTCATTTTCATTTAAAAAACTACTAATAATTATTTTATCCAACAATTTATTTTCGATTTAATACGAATAATATCCCTAATAGCCACTGTACGGAAAACATCGTCGGCGAAACCAAAAAATTGTGTAACTTCCTTTTTTTATGAAATTAATGTTTAGCCGCTATCCGTTGTTAAGTTGGGTATTAAAACAGTTTTTTGTCTCTCCTGTAAATTTCACAAATCTGGAGTGACATAATTTTTGGGTTTCGCCGACGATATGAATATTTATTAAAATATATATCTTTTTAAATTAAATGTAAATCTTGGTCTCGATTCCCGGGATTTCCCAGGACATGAATATGTTGACTCGTCCCGGGAATTGAAAAAAGTCGAGAGTACAGAATCCTTAATACGTGAGGTGTACGTATAAAAAGCAATTGCAAGGTGGATGTTCAATGTATTAATTTGAAGAAATTTGTGATAACAATTATTATAAAACAAATTTTAGATATCTCATAGAAACGAAGATATTTATATTATATTATATAGGAAACCATATAATAAATAGTTTCGGCTCTATGCAATATCTATAATTTGTTTAATAACAGCACCTTTGGAGGTAAAAATCAACGAATTATGTGATCTGACAAAAATTTGGAGATACTCAAATATTGTTAATATGATATACTGGTCTAAGTAAGAAATATATTTAATTGAAAAATGGCTTTTCAGGCGTATTCTAGTATCTTATGTTAATCATATGTCTTATGTACAGATAAAGAATATAGCTTCCGTATTTCAAAAATATATCATTTCTCGTTAGTGACATCTATGCTGTTTCAGGTAAATTAATATCAAATTTCAGACCATGGATGGTGACATCGAGGTTGTAGTTAAATACTCGAAGTGTTTCTACATGATAACATATATATAACCAAAATATTTGATAGATATGGAGGTCGAGATTAAGGTTGATTGTGTAAAGTGACCAATTACGCCAGCCGAAGACAAGTCGTAAGCTCTGTAATACCCATACTTCCATATTTTCCAATATAATATAGCTTCGTCTCTATGAGATATCTATAATTTGTTTAATAACAATGCCTTCGGAGGTAAAAATCTACTAATACTAGCTCTAAGGTTATCGAGATTGTCTCGCTCTCAGTCGATTCTCGGCGCGCACTGCATGCCTCCACTCTTCGCGATCCTGGGTCTCGTTCGAGAGAGCGACGTGTAGCGAGGCTCCGGTCACGTGTCTGAGACTGTCTGTCCATCTTGCTGAAGATCGCCCTCGTATTGTATATTCCCAGCGGTCACCGTGTCACGTTGTGAAAAGCCTATCTTAGCACGCTACATATAGTTCCTTAAGATCAATATTACGACAGTACATTTAATTATTACATAAAAGAAGATAAATTTTATTATAAAACAAAATGCATAATTCTTACTGCTGCCAAATCCTCACTTTAATGTACGAACTGCCAATGTTAAACGACACCTATTTCTGTGACTAGAAATTCATTAGTAGACTTCTTCATCACGGGCCCAGAATGAAAATGCGAGGCTCGCGGTTGGCGCGTCGGTGCACACCTGACCTGGTGTCACACCCATCGCCATATTAAACGGCAGGTATCGCACCCATCGCTTCACAAATATTGGCACAACTCCAATCTTGGCGGAAAATTCATTTGAAATTATGATTCCATTTCCTTTGCAAGCTTCGTCCTTGTATCGACCGACCCGGCCCTAAATCAGATAATCCAATATTGCATGCGCGAGAATTTAATATTCCTGCCTTTTCGCTTTATTCGCTTTTATTACGGGAGATACTTTTTTTAATGAACAGTCAAAAATCTTTAATATATTTAGGAGAGGCAATAAAATTACTTTTTGGTGTGCTACATCGTTAAAGCATACCCCTAAATAACCATATAAACTCAACGTATAACCCGTTCCCGGATACAATGGAAATATAAATAATTGACCTCCTTGATCACTGCTAATCTCGTATAGACCTCGGTCGCTAACTGATGTGTTGCGAACAAAGCTTGCAAAGTTTCATATTTAATAAATCTCACATACAATAGATTAGATTTTCTTTGATCAATTGCAATCAATTGCATCGCGTCTCCAAATAAACTTCTTAAAAACCTGTATTATCCAAGCTAGATCTCTTTACTATTAATTTTGCTTTTTAAGATGCTGTGACGTATGCAACTTACGTGGCCCGTCCGCCGGTTCGATAGAGCGTGAAGTATAGTGCCACTTTACACAGAATTGACTACTCACCTTTCACGACTCGCTTCGGAATAGTTCTTTTAGAGGAAAATGAAATGATACGATGTAATAAAAAGAGAAAGTAGTTTAAATTATATATAATTACATAAAACGAATATTACATCGAAGCATATGCAACATAAAATAATATCAGATAACATTTCAGCCATTTAAAACAATTAAACTACCAATTTGTTGAAAAGTTTGGTAAATTAAACAAACCGTGGTATTCTCCTGAAATTCATCAAAATTGTGTAAGCTAAATTTACAAAGGAAATTCTGAACTGCAGAGTGAACAACGTCGCAGGCAGCAGACTGACGATCCGAGTTCTGGATGTACCTCGACGAACAGAATAAATATAATAAAATAACGTCACTTGATGTACTTCCAGGATATAGCTATAGCATTTGAAATGCGGCGTAAATTTGCATTTTAAGTTACCAGTCATTTCAGAGATTCATTCTTTGTGTAACCCTCCATGATCTCAATAATAATTTCTCCTTTAAAATACATCTCGTGTACCTTTCGCATCTTTCATTATATGATAACATTGCGTCTCACTAATTTCAGAGACCCTACTCAGAAAGGGAAGGTCTTAGAAAAACTATTTTAAATGATACACACAATTCACAATTTGTAACACATTGACATAAAAGTCACATTATCCATAATAATATTACGTCTCCTCATCTATTTCTATAACTTTCTGAACGTCTAGTAAGTCTCGGGTGTTGTGTCTATGGCTATATAAAGCTTGATCAAACGTACAGGTATATGAGACGCCAGCGGGGCACAAAGGAATGTGTTTTTTAAGTAAGGTTTTCTCTTTGTATATTCAATAACAATATCTTTTATATATTCAATAACAGTACGTAAATTTTGAGATCGTGCGAATTTTAATCTCTCTTATCTACGGTTATCTCGCATCGTATCATAGAAGCGGTGAATGAAATCGTACGAATTTTTTCTACGGTCGCACTGTCAATGAATGAGTTTACGCGTGTATAATAATAAATAATTTATGTAATAATGATCTTAGTTTTTTTAAGCCGGGCCCGCCAACCTCCGGCACGGTCTGTGACCGCCGCGCCACAGTAAAGAGGAACTGAAGGCTAAAATTATGCCACTAAATAAAAAAGGTCTCTTATGATTCTATTTATATTTACTGGCTATATACCGTAAGAGTGGTTCCTGGTGATGTAGTATTATATTAATAAATTACAAACTTAGATACTTACAGCGGTTCGAGATTGCGCCCCGTCAGGTGACGCACGTTACCAATGTGTCGCTGCGGCTAAGCAGTCGGGAACAGAGCGAGACAAAATATGAATAGCGGTGGGCAATCTCAGAACAGTGATAAAATGATCTCAAATAAAATAAGGGGTTTTGATATGACCACATTTATTTAATAAATCGTAGAGCATCGAATTGCTACAACCGATGATTCTAAATATTACAATTACATATTCAGTGACGACCGACGACCTTGTTTCTCTTCCGTGGCTTTCTTTGTGATATTTGTGTATTTGTGTATTTGTGTGTATGGATGTTTGTATTTTCTTTCTCTCTATAACAGTTTTGGTGCTTTTCTCTCGGTAGACAATGTTTTTAATTTTAGTTGAATTGTATGGGTTGAATTGTATGGATAATGGGAAGGTGTTCCCGAAACCGTTAAATATAATAAAATGTAGTGAAATAAAACAACGTATTTCAACTGAATTTACAGAATAATGAAGTTTTGTTCGATCTCACGAATCTATGCATTGCCGCATGACGCCTTTTTTATTTTGTTCTCACGTCACCTTTGTCAGATAATATTAAAGAGCAACAGACAAAGCTCTCTACGACAGCCGGTTCTTTATGAAATAACATTTATAATTGTATGTTTACAATGTTACGAGCGAGTGCGCTCAATGAGGTGTATTGTGGGTGTTGTCTCACTGTTTTATGCCGGCGGACACAACTCACGCTTCAACTTGTGCAGCTCGAACCTTCCTTCGGGAAATCTGTAGGAAAATTTTCTCCGTGTACATACTCGTATTTATTGACCGAAGAGAACGCCAGCCGATATCTCCTGCAGGTGCATACAGCTGAACCCGGTTTTAGTAGAAAGTAGGTAGTGGAAACTGATTACTTTTTAAGAACCATTCAATTATGTTCGTGTGTAAATATAATTTGTTTTGAACGATACCACCTGGTGCCCACCAGGTGGTATCACACAATTTTAATCGTCTTCTTCTGCCGATCTGCGTTCAGTTCTGAATATAGGTTGCGAGGGACTCCCTGTCTTAGTTGCCCGCGCTTTGCTTACAATTCTGTATAAAAACTTATCTGATGTTATCTAACCGTGGCGTCTTGGAATGGACCCGTATATTATCTATCTACACACGATGTCTAGGACCTCGAACTGGCTTCTCTGTTACCGTTTCTCCTCGCTCCTATTTCAATCACTAACCTTGATTCGATACAATAGGGGTAAGTTTTGTCGTAGCTTATCCATCGATCATCAATCATGTACTAAAAATCCTTTCGTCAAATTCAATTGGATGAACCTGTCTCCTTTAGTACAGACTTCGGTCTAGTCAGGAGACAGTGAACATCTCTTACATTATGAAGCTTGTTCGCCTTTTTTTATATGTATAAGAATGTTTATAATGTATTATACAATATTTACGTATATTAAGAACATGAACAGAACAAAAAAATTATAATTTTAAAGTGTTGGAAAAATTTTACGACATATACCGGATATTTTTACATAAAATAATGCATATTTCGAGTGTTCGAGGTACACAGAGAGATTTGTCTCTTAATTCCAACGCAATTAGAACCAAAAATTGAATTAGGAATTACGCGCTTTATACTGCGATAAATTAAACTTATGGTTTCTTCCGGATTAATGAGTTATAATACTAAGACCTACCTGAGCTCTCGAGCCTCCATCGCTGACCGGCCTCCGTCGTCGGATTCTTATATCTTCGGTCTCCACTTCATTTGCACAATCCACGACTCCAGTGCAGAATTTCATTAATCCCACGTCCACCAGGAGTCATCCTGAGGGCCCGGTCTGGTCCCCTAGCGAGAATAATATTATTATAGACACACATTTACCAAAATCTTTAGTCATCTCGAATAGCTTCCATACGCACTACATACAATCATAACTATCAGGACTTTCGATACACGATTGTCCCCGAGGATTAACTAAAACTTCATAAATTTAATACACTTTTCGAGGAAAACTTGCCTTTTGACGTAAACAAACCGTAACTGCTCGCACGCGGCAGTCAAACAATAAAGGAGCCTCGTAAAGTCTCCGGAGACCGCTCTCCTTCGCGCGACATATCCTCGGCAGTTCATCTTAATGGGGTCATTACGCTTCTCCGACCGAGGAAGAGCCCCCACCCCGCTCTTCTCGTTTGACGACTCGGTAATGGCCAGCCAGCCAGCCGCAGTCATTATTCCTACGAATAATATTAGATCTTTCAATGTTAGATCTTTCAAAGAAAGCAGGTAGTGTTGAAAATACGATAAATCCTGCCCAATATCGTAGGAACTATTACTAATAGTGTAATTAATTGGATTAACTGAACAAGGAACTAACAGAACTTTAATTTCAAGTTTTCCGGAGCACAAGTGCATGGAACTGCGTCTCTTCTAGGTTAGATGGGGTTTTTAGTAGATGGTTTTGACCACGGAAACTATCTACAAAAAACGTGATTTGACCCAGAAGAGACGCCAGTTATCTAAAACTACAACTACAACTAAAACTTAATGCTGAACTGCCGACCTAAAAATACACTGCTTCGCAATCATTTTAGAATGACACTTCATCGATAAGACACCCGAGGATGGGTATTGAGATTTACCCGAAACGTTGGGATAACAAGACCAATAAATGCGGGATAACATTATACTGAACCCATGAAAACCTCAAATTTAGCGTACATGTATATATATATATAATATAATAATATAGTAACAGATGGAAGGCTTATTTATAACCAACAACTCCACTGTCCGTCAAAACCACTCCCTTCCTCCCTTTGTGGAAACCTCTATGCTTATGCTCGTAGATAGCGTCATTCTACGTAATTGAAATGCAAAGGAATCTTAGATATTTTGACCGTGTGCGGTAAGGTAGTAAAATAGAGGGTAGTATAAGATCACGGGGAAGGTCGCAGACCGGAATAGGTGGCGACAGGTTATCTCATTATGACTATAAACATTATAAAAGCTACAATCTGTTCAGAACGCACGCCCGTACTGTAAAAGGAATGTATACGTGACAGATCAGAAACTATTGCAATACGACAGTATTCTAATTCTGAAACGCGCTGTTCAAGTCGAGTCGCCAATTGTTACATGGAATATGAATTAAAATAAATGAAAATTTATTTAATTCATTTCGCAGATAAATATATTAGGTATTAAAGGAAGATATATTATGTATTAAAGGTAGATATATTATGTATTAAAGGTAGATTATAAAGGGTTTTTCATTAAGGGCGCTCAAACTTTTTTTTAAAATACATTTAGTGGCAATTATGTATGAAATTCAATTTCCCTCGCATGACTACCGCGGACACGTTTGCAGAAGTCTAATCGTTGAATCCAATTTTCCACCACTTTTTCACATAATTCGGCCCGAATCGCACCAATTTCGCGTTCAATATTTTCTCTTAGCTCTTGTAACGTCGCCGGCTTGTTGGTATAGACCAAAGATTTAACATAGCCCCAAAGAAAATAGTCCAATGGTGTTAAATCGCATGATCTAGGCGGCCATTGAACTGGTCCATTTCGCGAAATAACACGCTCACCAAATTTGGTTTTCAATAAGTCAATTGTTGCGTGTGCTGTGTGACTGATAGCGCCGTCTTGTTGAAACCACATATTGGCCAAGTCCATACCTTGCAATTGAGGCCAAAAATAATCAGTTATCATGGAGCAACACGATTACCATTCACAGTAACATGACGATTAGCATCATCAACAAAAAAATATGGTCCAATGACACCTCCGGCATGTAATCCACACCAAACAGTGATTTTTCCGGGATGCAATTGTGTTTCGTGAAGCACGTGTGGATTGGCCTGCCCAATAACGCATATTTTGCTTGTTTACATATCCATTGAGCCAAAAATGAGCTTCGTCGCTAAAGATGATTTTTCGATGGAATTCAGCATCATTTTCAAATTGTTGTGCAGCCCAATTGAGGAATTGGCGACGCTTCAAATGGTCAAGCGGCTTTATTTCTTGTGTCAACTGGATCTTGTATAGATGTAGGCCAAGATCTTTTCGCAAAATTCGCCACAATGACGTCACAGAAATGCCCAATTGTTGAGAACGTCGTGTTAGTGACTCATTTGGGTCATCAAGAACAGATGCTCTAGCGGCGGCAATATTTTCCTCACTTCGTGCATTTCTTTGTCTCACTGGCACTGAAACATTGTGTAGCGACAATGTGCTTTCAAATTTTTGCACCAAACGTTTAATTATTGATGTGGCAGGCAAGTGATGACGGCGATAAAATGGTCGTAATGCTCTTAAAGTTGCGGTGAGCGAACGCGAATTTTGGTAGTAGATTTGAATAATTTGCAAGCGTTGCTCCGGTGTGTACTGCTCCATGATGATTTGCCAACTAAGTACAAGTGTTAACCTCAAAAAAAATTGAAGAAATATGGCGTAGTTTCTTGTCCCTGTTGAAAGAAAGTTTGAGCGTCCCTATTGAAAAACCCTTTATTATGTATTAAATTAATTTATACAAATTTATATTTTAAAGTGATAAAAGTTAGCATCGTGCGGCGCGACCGTCAACTTTTAAACTATATTTAATTTGTTTTAAAATACCTGGAAGATCCACGTTGATAAAAGAAAACTATCTCGCTGTAAAGCGAAGAAAAACAACGACTTCAGACGACAAACTATAGAAGCTTAGCAAAAATTCACGAGAAATAATGTGTCTTATAAGCCATATTTTCAAGTTAGTATCCTAAAAAAATACTTAACTTAAAACTGATTTGAAATGAAAGTTAAAAATTATGATATGAAAAAAAGTATAATAAAACATATGTACACGATATTGAGGTGATTCCACCTTTTCACTCATTCTACCATGATGAGCCTACATAATATGTCGATGAAACAAAAATTGACAATTATAATATGGAAACCGTCAATATTTCGTCGAAGTCACACTGACAGTCCAGGATTTATAATGGAAATCGCTTTTATTGCCCTCGGGACAGTCGTGAAATCAAAACCGTCCATCAAATAAGAAATTGCGATCTACACGCAATAATGCGCCCCGCTATTAGCTCGCTCGCGCGCACTTGAGCCATGGACTGTTACAAAAGCTTCCAAAAAGAATCTGAATGTCTTTGAACGAAAAGTTATGAGCCGACGAGAGATAAAATTAGTCAGGTCATTGGCGTATTCGCCACAATTTAAAGGTCAGAGATCTTTATCAAAATCCTGATTTAGTCGGTGCGGTAAAATCGCATAGGATGGGTGAGGATAAAGATACGCGGGGTGCACGAATACTGAATGAGTAACATCGAAGATTCCTAATTGGACGGCGACCTCTCGGCAGATCCAAATTAAGACGGAACGACCAGGTCAGAAGTCTGGAGGTCTCCGAGTGGAGTGTATTAGCCCAGGATAGACCCAACTGTACATCAGACGTCAAAGCAGTATGTAGAATAGTTGCAGTGGTAGAGTAATAAAATATATTTCGTATAGAAGTTGGGATGGGATGCGATCGTGAATAGGGTTATGTGGTAAAAGATTGATAGATAAAGGAAAGAATGCGGATATGAGTGAGTGAGAATTGGCTATGGCTGAACGTTGAGGTGCAAAAAAGAGGACCTTCGAGAGTTGCATCGAAGGAGTATTTTAGTCAACTGCTTTTGAGATTATTGTGAAAAGTGTAGTGAATAAATGGAGTTGCGCGAGATAAACTAACTAAAAATTGTTTTCGCACATCTTTGGATGAACTTTTCACCTAGTATTATGATTACTTACACATTATTCCGCGTAAGATTATGGCCCAAATATAATATTATAAAAATCAGTACTCAATAGCGGATTTGCAACAGAACTAAATTGAGGAAACTGTAAATATTTAATAATTTCATAGAATATCAAATTACTGGCAGACTCTCCACCCAGGGTTAGTAGTCGAGACGAGACCACCATAAATTATTCTGAATAATGACATATGACAGTAAAAATAACTTTGGGTGAGAGCCTACACGAAGAGAAAATAAAATCGCCCGACGAGACCGGCATTTGCCTTTCCTCAGTCGTAATCCGCTTTATATTCCGACTCCCCAACATCAGCTCGTAAACAGGACTCGCGAACTTTGACTATTCGGTCGATGAACATAGCTCATTAGTCTTTGAAAAGTGTTCTGAATAGGGGAGAAATGTATCATCATGTTTCAATCTCGCAAAACCCTCGACCTACTCAAAATAACATCACCAAAAATTAAATCAAAATTAGGTCATCTTATTTCACAAAATACTTAGCATTTACCGGAACGTATTTAAGAAGAATGTTAATGATTTCATCATTCAATTGGACAGCATTAAATTAGTATGATGTCCGAGGGATGGGAGAATACAGACATAGCGGCATGTACACCCGATGACGCTCTGCGGCGGAGATTAGGTACAATGATTCTCTTGAAATCTTGCGCGGTAGCGTACATTGAAAGCCTACATTAAAAGATTTTTAAAATATTAAACCTACGGTACGAGAAGATTGACTATGTGCAGAGTTATCTACAAATAGTTAATCTAAAAAAATAAAAGCTGTATTATGTTAAGTGCCAGTATAACGTGCACATAGATAATGGAGACTTCCAGAATTAAAATCTTGCCGAAGAAGCAGGATGGGTCATTTCTTCACAGCAAGAACGCTTAGTTTTTGAGTTTATGAAATAGTAATAATATTTTTTATATGTTCTTATTCTTATTATATTACATTTTACCTTTCCTCATCTATTATAACTTTCTGAACGACTAGGATGTATTGGATCCAGAAACTTTATGGCTGTATAGTGCTTGATAAAATAGCCAGGTCTGTGAGACGCGAGCAGGGCAAAAACGAACGTGTTTTTATATCTCTAGGTTAAGATTTTCTCATATATGTTGTTAGGGTGCCTTCTGACCCTAGAGGATAGAAGAAGCCAGAGGTGCCGCCACCAATCTAGCTCAGTCTGGATTCTGTAAGTGTGCAGGTGTTCGTGTGTCGCTTACCATTACTACCTCGGATGGGTGGAATTGGTTTTAAGAACAAACTCTGCGGTGACACATTACACTATTTATTACAAGAAACATAACAAATCTCGACATTGTAACCGCGATAGTAGTCTTTCAAATCTTTTTTTTTTCTTGTTAAACTTTTCTCTCAGTGAGGACACACAATGTTACCGATTTAGCACAATCGATGTTACCGAATTAGCCATACCAGAATTGATCTCCTCCACAGGGGGTCATCCTGACGCGGAGTCACTGCGTCACTGTGGAGTCTGTCAACCCCATACGTGTGCCATCGTTCGCATGCGATCTTCCCCCTGGTTGCAGCGGACTCTCCTCTAATCCCGCGGATGAATCAGGCCCAGTTTCAATCTCCGAATCCACCGCGGTAACTCCACCTTCAGTTTCCACACCGCCGCTATTCTCTCTCAGGAGAGCGGCCCCGCCGACCCGCCACTCGATTCTCGTCCCTGATTCGTTCTTTTTGACAGCCAATCACCGCTCGTTTCACAGATCGGTCAAACAGGCCGCCGCACTCAAGGATAAAGTACTAAATTACGATGACATAAATATAAAATATAATTTTATTTGATATTCTGATCAAAAATGCTTGTGAGGAGCTACATATAATTATGTTTCAGAAAAATACCTATCATAATATTCAAATTTTAAAAACATAATTTCATACACATTAAATTATTTATGTATTTTGAATTAGTGGAAAAGGTACATAATGTACCATTTTGATGAAAATATTATTGTACATCTACATCATCAGTTTCCTGATCCCCATTACCCTCATCATCACAACTTCATTGAATTGTGTTTTATTATTTTAGGTATTTTGCGCTCGTTTGTCACACGAGGAATAAATATGAGTCCCTCTTTCTTTTGCTCCAAGTCGCATCGCTACATAATCTTCTTTTGTCTAAAGTAAACATTTCAATTTTTTTTAAACAAAAATAGTATTTCATAAAACATATATTATATCTTTGGGGGTTATGTTGGTGGTTAAATGAAAGATAGATGTTTGTTTGCGCGTGTTCAGATTTTATTATGACAGTATGGTAAAAACAAGAAAGACAAAATGAAATGAATAAATGTAACAATGAAATGATGTAGAAGGTGCGTGTATATTACGGAATGAAATAATGTGAAGCAATTTGGCTGTCTCGCCGGCGCTCCGGGGCCGGCGAGACCGCCGCTGTAGAACGCTGAAACTAGAGAGAGCGCCTAGCGGTGAATTCTGAGCCAGGCTCGTGGCAGCAACCGGCAACGCTGTCGCTAGCGTCGATGCCGACTGAGATGGCGGTGGGTTTGAATTCCGGCCGCTACATATCTATACTGCGTACAACTGTTATGATAACAATAGTTTAATGTTAAAGTGCACACCTGACGCTTCAATATCCATGTTGAAAACGGCGCAGCCGCCGCGCCAACTGTCAACAATCCAGGCGCAACCGACCGGTATCGGCCGTGCGACAGATAACTCAGCTTCGCGCGCATGCGCAGACTACTGTGTAGCGTTGACAAAATGGTTTTTACGGTTCATTGTGGACCGATTTATAGAGAACGTTTTGAATGTATTTGTGATTAGTTTGAAGAAAATATTTTGGCGCCGTAATTCAGTTATTCGGCCGCGGCGCTGGCTCGCAAATTCAAGTGTGACATGGTTCAATAACAGTACGTAAATATATATTTAATTTGAAATGTAGTGTACATTGTCTTTATTATGAGTACGAAAAAACATACATGACATCTGCCGTCTTTTCTTATCTATACTGTTTATGGTATAACCGTAGAATAAAGCACTTTCCGGAATGTCAAAACAATGTTTTTTGTGTTTATTATCGCCTATCCGCGAACAAAGATGGAATATTTTTAATTACATCGTTATTTTAATTACGCGCAGTTTGCTATAGGAAAAGCTCTATCATTGAAATACAGATACTATTGAGACCCTGACCGCGCTTGCGGTCACAAAAGGCCACGTAGCCGTCTCAATAGCCGCCCGCAGGGCCTAGCAGCAAACGAGCAATCGGCGATACCCAGTGAGACCCTGGTCACCAACGGCCGCGTAGCTCATCTGCTAGTATATATTATTTGATCTTGAATCGCGCCAGTCCCCCAAAAATTTGTGAAAAATGTTTAACCAAACAACAAATATATCATACTCGTATCAGAATTAAAACATATTTAAATGAAATAAAAGAATATTTAATTTAAAACCACTTTAAAACTAAATATTCTATCACTTGATTATAACGTCAAGTCATAACATGTTTGCTTTCATCGAAAATTTAAAACATATAATATACATATGGCACGTGTGTTCAAACGTGTCCTTCCACATCCCTGTAGCCACCATCCTAGGTACCTACACAGATTCTACTTAAAAAATAATATGTACCTAGCACCTACCTAGAGAGTTCCATATGGAAAGGTACAGTATTTCATCGTGAATTCAGAAACGGTGTTATTAATATGTAATAATATAATAAATAAAAGAACCAAACTGCGATTCGCCACTAATTCGACACCCTTTGTCCTTTAGCGAGGCAGTTAGTGCTAGTTAATACCGTGGACGGGGATTTTCACGGTTTTCTACATGACAGATTCAATCTAATAAGACTACCAGACGGACGGCTAGCGAGTGTGTGTCCCGGGTATGATTTATTAAGTGGCCCCGTAGTAATAATAATATTATTTCGCCAAACCAAACTGCTAATGTTATTGTTACCCTGAGCTGGTTCAAGTCTGCCGGTCTTGAAGGGGGCCGCGATCTCAGGGTTGGGGTGTTACGTGGATTACTGTTTGTTACTGTACGTAGGCTAGTATTTTAATGCCGCCCATTTGGGCGTGAGTGTAAAACTTAAATTATTCTGTCGTTGATACTTATTATAATATTTTGTATTACTTATTATAATATTAGGTAGTATAAATATTCGTATATTAAACTCACAAAAACATATGGTGATAATTTATTTATTTTTAAATAGAAATGCGTACACGGACTACGTGTCACATCAATTTTCATACTATTTTCTAACAAAGCTAAACCCTTGTTCTATGAAAATAGGACTAACTTGATGGGCGGGCTCCTGGAATGAAACTCGAACTCTCGACCGCTAGATCATTAAGCGAGTATCGTAACCACTAGACCGCAAGCGCGTCTTATATCACTAGACAATTATTTCCACTTACCGCGCGACATACTGAGAGACGAGGATTCAAATATCCCAGTTTTAACGATCATACCTGCATTAGATACCCAACTACTTGGACTAAACGTTTTCTAAATTCCAAAACTCATCATAGATGTTTAAACTATTCCGATATCGAGCCTTTTCTCCATTATCGTCAACCCCTACCTTAAATCTAAACCATTGTCGTTCCGTCAATTGTGACATACTCGGATGTAATGGTTGTGTGTCGGAACATTGATATTTGATAGATATCAGGTTGGACGTAAAGGTGTACACATTTAACAAATTATTCTTATTGATCTCTCGCTACCTTAAAAATGTATTTATAAACATTCTTCGTACCCAGAAATTACATTCCTGCTACGCGAGTGCTCCTCGGTACTGAGTATTCTTACAATAATGCGTTAGCAAATGCGTGGAGGAAAATTTTTAGAATCTCATTTTCATTTATCACATTGAAAATAATTAAGCTTAGGTCATGTCTTTCTGTTACACATAAACCAATCTATAGTACTCGGATGGATACCGAGATAAATTTTATCTGAGTTCGACCAACTGGTATTCAGAATATTTTTATAATTGTACATTTTTTCCTTTCCGTAGATATTTATTAGTTTTGCCATTATTATTTGTATCGTAATTTAATTTGGCGATTGTTTCAGATGGAGGCACTGGTCCGAGAGATGCAGGAGCCGGAAGCGGGCGTGCCGGTGGGCAGCCAGAAGGTCTTCCTCACGCACGTGCCGGCCGCCTTCATGGGTGACTCTCTTTCTTACTCTCCCTCAGTGCGACATGACACACAACTCTATTAAATATATTTTTTATACATATAACATTAAACCGAAAGAGCCGGAAGCGACCGTGCCGTGGGTAGCCGGAAGGTCTTCCTCACGCACGTGCCGGCCGCCTTCATTGGTGACTGCCTTCCTTACTCTCCCTCAGTGCGACACGATTCACAACTCTGTTAAATATCTTATTTTTACATATAAAATTAAACCGACAGAGCCGGAAGCTATGTGAACCGCGAATGGTATTTTGGTTGAATGGGTCAATAAATACAGATGCCCGGGCACGTGGTTGAACGCGGTGCGGGGGTGCGGGGGTGCGAGGGTGCGGGGTTGCGGGGGTGAGGGTGGAATTTACCCGAACAGCCTTCTTTGTTGCGCAACAGAGCGCTGAATCTATTTAGGTAGCGAATGACCCGATGCCGCGATTCTCCTGTATGCACACGGGACTATGAAAACAAACTCCCATGATCAAAATAAAAGCTTTCGAAATGTGGCTCTACAGAAGAGGAGAAAGGCACGAGAAGAAAAAACAAAAAAAATGTAATGTCCGAAAAATATTTGCTAATGGACGTGTGTCGAAGATCTCCTGAATTGTACCAGCGCTCTGTAATAATGTATCTAGAAGAGCAAGTATTTGTAATTTTGTGTGTCTGGAACTTTTTCGGTATTTTATTTTATGTCTTATCGTTTATTCATTTCTGCATCGAATGTTTCATAACATAATTTATTTAAAACTATGAAATCATTTCTTAATACATTTCATTGATAAATTTCTTGAAAAAATGTATTTCTTGAAAACAGAACGTTTTCATTGAATATATCATACAAAGGTAGTGTATAAATAATAAGTGGATTACAAAAACGTACTGAAACGGTTTTCTTTAAATAGTGAAATAAAATTCTTCGAAAACTTTCATTCAGAATGTTTGTAGCATTCTGCTGGAAAAAAAAAATTTTTTTAAGTGTGTTGTGAAAAACGTAAATGAAGATTTTCAATCCAGCGAATTACTATAACTATAACCGCTGTAAACCATTAAACATTGCGCGATACGTCTGGTCCCTCGCTCCCGTACACGTCCCAACGTATCACAATGCCCAACAGCGTTCTCTCCAGCGCGCTGTGAGTACCGACATCGTCGGATTTAGGTTTGAGTTTCTTTATATAACTCAGCTGCGGTTCGGAACTTATCCATCTTAATCCACCATTTAATTATCACTGTACCGTTATCCAGTCCGCGAGTGATATAATAAAGCAATTCGGGTTCACTTTCTTCGAAAAGTGTACCACGCAGCCCGCAAGATTCGTATTATCTAATTCTTACGTATCACCCATTTCGCGACTTCAGTATCTTCTAAATATCATAAGCGCGCTGCGACATCTCGAGAATCCGACCGATCCGCAAATCTTGTGCGATTTCATCACCCACCGCGTGTCAACGTAGAACGTTGCCGTCTCATCATCCACCGGGATCATGTGACATGTCTACCGTCCCGTGTGTCCTGCAGCCTCTGTGCAGGCAGTCTCCGTCCACCGTCAGGTTTTAATATGTGAAAACGTCGAGGTATTTATTGAACAATTATACTGCGTAACTTCAGTGAGTGATCTGGCCCGCGCGGGGACTCCGCAGACCCAGCCCTCATTGTGTGCTAATTAAATGAAACAAGGTTATCCTAAGCCGCCACCTGCAAGGCGCACTGAGGTCCGAATTGTATTTACTGCGACTTGATTTTTAGTACTCATACTCATTATTTCGATCTAAACGTATGTTCAGATGTTTGTACTGTCTTATACTGAATTAAATGCTTTGTAAACCAACCTCTTTCATCGAAACGCCTTCAGTTGTATTGACATTTATCCACAGACCCGCACGAGTAAAGAAATCTCATCTCCGCTGAGCTCTAGCTCTATAAAGAGATATTTTAACACCTAACCTCGCTTACTTATTCTCCACCACGAGGAAACCTCTACAAGAAGCTACCGCCAAATCCTCCCGGTGGGTCGATTTCTTTTCAGAAAAAATAATTATATTCGGCATTTCTTAAATGACATCCACATTATACATATTAGACAAAAATGAGTAATGCCTCAAGATGATTGGAGTACTCTACTATAATACTAGGGACTTATCTGTGTATTTAGGCCACAGTAGATATCGGGGGGTACAGTGTTGAGACACTCTTTCAATTGAATTCGAAAGTAACATTTAGGTAATCTGCTAAGATCGATGTCTGTGTTGGGACGAAAATATCATTCCCTCGAGTAATGCTACTAAGTGAGCCGTTGGTGACGAATGGCTGGTTGATGACGGCATAAAGAGCTTAATAGTTACTTTAAACAGTTTTTGTCGTTTAAAGGAGAACAATTATACTATTAGGTATTTGAACAGATGACTGGGAATGTATCATGTTCACATTGGGAATTTCGTTCTGTCTTTTTTAAAGTACGCACTTCAGGCTCTTTCTTTTCTATTTAAATTAAAATACATCGGAATAAGAATTCGAGTTCTTTTCTCATTACGTTGTATTTACGTAAGCCGTGATATTGAAGATACTCGGCCCATAATATTGATAAAGTCTTTCGATAGAATTCGAGATTGACGCAGAAGATTGATGTTTAAGACGAGATGAAAGTATCGTTTTTATTTTACTCAGCAGTAAGTCAGTTAAGTCAGCAGCTTAGTTGCTGGTCTAACCAATATTTTAAACATTAAATTTATTTTCTTATATAAGTAAATAATTTCGACTGTATATTTTTAATAACTTTTTATTTATAAATATTCACATTATTCGTTATTTCACAATTACCTTGAATAATGGCAGTCGATAGCGTAAAATAAATAAATTATACTACAATATATTAGAAACTATGAAAGTGAAGGAAGAGTGCTAAATATTATCTTCTCTCTCTCTCTCTCTCTCTTAATTATACAAATTGCAGATTTAAGCAAAAATAAATATAAAATACATTACGTTTCTGAAGAGTGAATTATATTTTATATGTAAATGGCGAATTGACTTTATAATTCATTTTCGTCGAACAAATCAATAAAAATTTATAATCATGTCTATGAAAAAATTCACACCGATGATTCCATCCTGGTGTTCCGAAGTCAACCTACTTTCTTCAATATCGTTTCATTCTACTGCATTTAATTAGACTTTCTTGCACTCGGAGCTACGAATGTCCATACAATTTCTTAATCTAAAACGTATATTAAACGAGTCAAACACAAGATTGTAATCTTTAATCTGGCCCTAATAAAATGCTACTGCCGTACACTCTTGTCTTGGAAGATTGTCCGTAGGGTCACATTACGCCCTGTGTACGAGTATAAAAAGGGTTTCTTTAGAATAAATATGAAATATTTGGAGAAAAAAAAAACGTAAATAAAGATTATATATAATAGGTGTTATATTCGAATAGGTGGAAATCAGCTCGTTTTTGTGATATAATTCAATACTAAAGTATGTATGAATGTATTAAGTCATTAATAAATAAAGTACGCGAAATGTTAAAAAGGTCTTCAGTAAATTTTGTTCATAAAGGAGTCAATCGCATCTGCATTGAAGTGCTCAAAAAATATTTCTAACTATATACTTATTATAATTCTCAGTCGCGTGCAGTAGACACAAACACAAGTTACGCTTTTACCGACGATGCTAACTAGGTATCAAAAAATGTTATTTTAAAATATAATTTTTAGAACAATTCTATCAATTTAAATATAGAGTATAATCTATATATATTAAAATAATAGGCCCTATTTCGCGATGTTTATATGTTTATATATATGTTTATATGTTTATATGTAACCGATTTTGTCACACACGTTTTGGTTAATATCTCGCTTATTAGGCGTTCTATCCGCATTCTGATATTTTTCCCAGACGTCCGAAGGTTGACTGAGTCTTTACATTTTTTTCTTTTTATTCTTCTTCTTCTCCTCTATTTGTTACAACTCTTTTAGTTTGATGATTTTTGGAAAATTTAACTTTTTATTTAGCCTAACTTTTTTTTCATTCGCTTATAAGTCTGCGAGTTTAAGAGCTAAAATCATTTTAATATTTTTTGGCAATTGCCACCGATGGGCAGTATCGTTACACACTTTTTTTAAATTCTTCGTCTTCTAATTTTCTTATGAAACCTGATTTAGTGAAATTTCGTATTTTTGAGATTTTCTCTGCGAGTTTACGACCAAAATATAATTTTATTACATCTGTGCATACATCACAATGGAATATAATTTATTTTCGTATTTGTTAGCTTCTATCGTTTAAAATTCACCTTAAAAATCTAAAAAACGCGTATTTTTTTTTTTGAAAAATGTACGGACCTACCTAGATGCGCCGAAAATGCGAAAAAACTGATACAAATAACCCCGGAAAAGTGAAATCTCACGACCGCCGGAGAAAACAAATGAATGCGGTTTTTTCCATATTTCACAGGCGAAACAATGACAAACTTTGCGATTTATGAAAAATGTCGATTTTCACATGGGAAAATGTACATTTTTTGATTTGAAAACGTTCTCTGTACACTATTCGGTATGAAGCAGTCTATTAAAAAGATCATATTCATGGAGGTATCTTCGTGTCCATGCACCCTGAAGGTTAATATATACCCGATACGAATTAAAAATAGTATTTTTATTAAATTATGTTTTAATATTATTTCATTTTAATCAAAAATGTCAATTTTCACATGAGAAATGAAACATTTGAAAATTGTTTCTACACTCTATGCAATATTAAGCTCATTAAAACAATATTGTAATAATACAGGTAACGGTTCATTCGACCACCTTGAAGCGAAATATGTGACGAATCCGAATTAAAAAGAGTATTTTTATTTAAATATGTACATTGACATTTTTCGACATCTGCATTTTTCTCTAGGCATTTTATTGGCAATCTTTTACCGCCGAGTAATATGATATTTTTGTAGAAATGTATTTATTTTATTTACGGAAACTACTTTTTTTAATTTATGGCGTCTTATAGCCTTTTCAGAATATTAATAAATGTTATAAATAAAAAACCAAATTTAATAATTAATTTGCCGCGCATTTTTTACAAATTTGAAACACAGATGTCACTATACATGCCGTTTCAGAAAAAAAAAAAATTAAATAATTTTGGTAAGGAAAATATGTTTTCTTAATAAATATAATTTATTTTCCTCAAAAGGGTGAAGAATATTTTAAATGTTTTTTTTTTTATGAATTCAATTGCATCAATTAAATGTTAAAAACGCGAAAAAAAATAATTGAAAAATCGATCTACCTCCATACAAATTAAATGTAGAAAAAACTTGATTTCTTGAAGAATATATTAACCCAACGCAATCATTTTTATAGAGTTAAAAAAGCTAGCTATTTTATCGGCAATTTTTGACGTTTTATATTGTTTAGAAAATGTCAAGCGAATCTTTTGGGATGTAACCAAATATTTTCAGATTATAGTATGAACGTACATCTCATTTACAGTGTGAAATTGAACTGATGAGTGTGTATAACCACTATGCTGTATAATCGGAGTTTCCACCAAAATAAAAACTCGTGATGTTAATATTCTTACAGATGGTCTAGACATTTTTTTTATGGTGATCCCACAGAAGTGTTATGGACACCATTTTGTTTTCGAATCAATGTTTACAAAGAACAGCCATCTTCCACATTGAGATATGTGGTAAACACACGTTTCAAGCTTTTTAACTGTCATTATTTCGCAGTATATTTCCAAAACATAAGTTTTTCGCGCAAAATTTGAAATAATGTAAGCACAGACATTTTATACATATAGATTGATTCATGCTGTAAATTTGTTTAAATAGTATTCACGGGAATTACAAATGTGTCCAGAATGACACAATATATTTATTTTTAAATGCGGTATTATTATTTCGATAATGTGGTAAAAAATAAAATGTTTGAGATGATTTTACTTCTGAAATATCTTTTTTACTATATATAGAACAGAATAGCGTTTATACATATTGAAAAACTGAATGAATAACAAAACCTATTTTCAATATGAGTTTTCATTTGCGATGTATTTAAGTTTACATATAGTATATATTTCGGAAGTGAACGTAGCCCTGTTATTCTTTTAATCTTCCTTTCGCATTGGTCTAAAAAAGTAAGATGGCCAACAAAAAATATGTCCACATGATCATAAACATGGCGGATTTGAAAAAGAATGACACTATGTTTCTCAACTTTGTAATAAAGTTTGTTTAGTAAATAATATGAATTGATTATTTACAAGCACGTAGACACGAAGCTAAGGGTATTCGTGGTTATATTTATCAATGAACAGGGACATTATCATTGAAAAATTTACATTTTATTCGGGTGCATTTTGTTCACGTGATGAGAAAATGGCGGAATCAACAAACATACCAGGCAGCCATTGTTGTTTATTTTTAAATTACGACAAAAGATGGCAGTAAGATGAAGAAATCCATATCTATGTTAATACATTATTTAATGGCCGCTTACATGATAGATTAGAGACATCGATTTAAAACAAAAATGGTCACCTCTAGATCGGCCATTTTTGTTGACTATTTCTGAAGAACAAGACAAAAACCACAGATGGCAGTATGATGTCAAAAGGCCATGAAATTATCGCAGTGTTATTTAAAACTTTTTTTGACGTTTCAAATGGCATTGTAATAAACAGCTATTAATTTTCGCGCGTTTTTTTATGTCAGGTATCGACATCCAGATTTCACAGCTTACAATAGTCATAAATATTTTTCCGCACAAGATAAAATTGATGATTTCACTCCGGAATTTGGTTAATTATGGTGAAATCATACATTATACTTAGAAAAATTTTCTGTACGTTTTTTTGGATTTTTATAGGTTATGTCTAGAATGACACAATGATGATTTTTTAAAAGCGAAATTGAATTAATTATTATTTCACAGTGGTACACGTGACTTAAATACGCCTGTCTTACTACAGACCGGTCGAAGGAGTTTGTTCTTTTACGCGTCTGTTATTCAATATTTAAATTGAACAGTTCTGGTGATAGATAAACCTGTAACTTACTTACTTACTTACCATCACTCCGTTTCCGGGGTAGGCAGAGAGGATAGAGCGCCACACTCTTCTGTCCTGACACATAATTCTCGCCTCAACCACATTCATACATCTTCTCACACAAGCTCAATGAGTGATGGATTATTATTCTTCTCTTTTATTTTTCTTCTTCTTTTCCTGTCAAATCACTTTTTATGGTTTTATCAATGAGTATTAACAAAATGTTTGTTTTTATTAAAACCTGGAGAGATGGGTTGATGGTTGTAAATGTCAGGTCTGTTTTTTACAATTTTAGGATGCCGAGAATAGTGGTGTTTTTTTTTACGTGGTTAGTAATCTAACCTAACGCTTCTCAAAGATCAACAGGCCTTTGACCCTTTTGGGTTGTTAGTTGTGTACGTCGGGTCTATTTTTTACAATTCTGGGATACCAAGAAAAGTGGTCTTTTTTTTAGGTGCACGGGGTGAGTCTGTGTAGCTCCTGCACAATTTCTCCACCACCCCTTAGGTTGTTGGCTATGTACGTCGGCTCTGTTTCTTCCAATTCTGGGATACCGAGAAAAGTGTTTTTTTTTTGTTGGGTGAGATTGAAAACAGAGTACTGCGTCTCTGCAGGATACGTCTGCTACCGTGCGGTAGCTGTGCGGGCATGCTAGTATTACTTTAAAAAGGCAAGTTGTTTTATTGATCCGTACCGCATCTACTCTGCTTTTCATTTCGCATAAAATATTATCACCGATTTCTCCTTCGGACAACGGATTTAAAATGTTTTATTAACAGTGCTCAAAGTAAGTAGCTTACCATAACCGAAACTCACAACAGAAATTTATTTATTTTAACATTTCATTTCATATTGGTAGTAATCAAACTTCACAATATTCCTAAATATACAAAATCGCTCGCTTGACGGAAAACAAATTGACGACCGCATTACCATACCACTTATTTATTCAAACGCCGTACGAAGTTCGGAATGACGTTGGAATATACCGTGAAAACATAACGTTAATTTGTTAACAAATCAAATATACAGAAGATGTCATTGCACGCAGTTTTTAGTGAGAATTAATCCCTTTCGTAGACGACAGAATTAAGTACAAATTGTTTGAAAAATGCAGAAAATTGTCTGAGGCAAGGATGCCAATTAACAAGATTCAGTAAGAATATATTTATTCCAGTATGATTGTTATGCGGATTGAATAAATAAACTAGAGGCGTATTAATGTTTTAAAGCTAATCCTGGGAATAATGGCTGGAATTGTGTACGGTCTTTTCATAAGATAAGGATTATTTCATTCATTTTTATTTCTCAGAATCTTTAGCAATCCACAGCTTTTATCTTGTATGCAATGCATGCCCCTTATATTTCCGTAACATAGCATTTTCATTCAGTAAACTTTTAAATTGTCCCAATAAAAATATAATGTTAACAGGTCAACGTTAAAAATGTCGGTTGGGCGAACACAAATGTTAAAATGTCAAGCGACGGTGTACACGAAATAATAATAATAATATCGGTGTTCAGTGTGACAATACGAGCGCCGGTTAGCCGGTTAGCCGGTTAGCCGGTGAAACTGTAGCTCCGTCCCACCGCGATGTTTGCCCGGTCTGCCTACAACCGGAGCGCGGACCCGATTCGCTAAATATTTGGTATTTGAACTCACGAGTCGGCTGTAGCGACGCGCGGATAGAACCATTTTAAATATTTACCGAGCGGTTTGCCGAACGAAAATTCCATTTTGTATTTGACAAAATACAATATTGGTAGGGATATAAGTCCCAAAAGAACACATGAAAAATACAATATAAAATACAAATCGTGCAACAGGTTGTGAGTCGTAAATGATAAATTAAAAATGACCCGTTTCTTTGTGATTAGTTTTTAACAACTCCCTATCGGCTAACCGTAGAGAATTCCTTATGAATAATTGAAGAAATCTTTTCGAAGCCGTTTCTTTTATGAAAAAGAGGTAGAAAAGGTTTTAGAAGTCTGTCTTAATATTAGTAATAGTATTTAATGTATTCAGAAAAGATGCATTCGTACAGTTAGTGTACGGAGTTTTCATTTTAGTGGTCGTAATGTAATATCGATTGACGATATTCTACGTTCAAAATTATTGTGAAGTTTTTTTCATAATTTCGTATAATTTTACTATGGTAATAAATATGCACTGGATATCAATTTGCGACAACTTCAACGATCCAAATGACGTTCATAAATTTTTTTTTATAATTTAGTAAACATTGTTTTTCCTCAATACGGATGTTACCGTTCGTATTTTCGATAGCTAGTCCTGGGTTTTCTATCGGTAATGCTGAATACATTCATTCAATCCATGCAAATGAAAAGACACCAATCTTTGTGAAACTGGGCTGATAGTCACCGATTCTTCTACCGATGGTCGCTCTCGCAGTTTTGAATCTTCTTAAACTCAAGATACAGATATCTCACAGAGACGAGGCTATTATTTTTACATGGAGAGTGTGGAAGTCTTGGGCGTACTCTAAATATTGCTTCTTAAACTCAGCTGGTCAGCCTCCGAAACTGTATGTAACCGATAATCGAAAAATAATACACAAAATGTTCTTATATCACCAAAACTGTATCTCACCAAAAGCAGTTTTCCTTTTGTTCCTGTTTTCAATTTACATACATGGAACGCACCCATTCAAACTATTATTTATTTATTAGTAACTATATAATACTATATAAAAAATTGTTTGGACTGTGCCCGTCTTACTAGAGAAATTCTGTGTCGAGACGGGCATAGTTTACAAGCAATTGTTCAATTAATTAAAATTACAAGTAGATAGTATTACATTTATTACTATATAAAAGGTGTATATGAAGAACAATTTTAAAATGGACTTAATTTTTGGATCACTTTGTAGCAATAATTAATATAGGTATGAGTCAATATATTTGGGTGAGTGCACCAATACTGGCTCTACCTATATTACGAATCCAAGTTTTAATATATAGTTTCATGTTCTTGTGACAATTCAATTGATTTAAGTCTTTTAGCATTCTATTGAACAGTTTAGGTCCAAAATATTTGTAGTTCCTTTGACCTAATGTAATATGTGCTCTTTGGGTTTGTAGGTTATTTGTATTTGTCCGTGTGGAAATTATGTTTTGGGTTGTTTTAAAATGTGTCTATTTGTATTTATATATGAATTTGAGAGTAGTATTAGCGTATATTTGTCTAATATCAAAGATATTGAATTTATTAAAAATTTCGGCAATGCTCGTAGTGATTGGGGATTTGAGGATAACTTTTAATATAATTTTTTGAGCTGCTATTATTGGATTAATTGCAGACATAGTCGCTCTACCCCAAGCAATTATACAATGCTCTATGATTGATTGACAGATAGCGTAGTATGCCATTTTAAGAAGTTTTATATTAAGTAAATTTCTAATATTTCTAAAAAAATATATTGTTTTTTTTATTTTATTTGTTATAGTTGTGTTACACCAGGCCTACCGGTCGAAGTATAAAACGCGTAAACAATGGATGTAAAACTGTCAGTCTAATTGATTAATTTGGCCACTTATGTTGAGAAAAAGTACAATATTAATTCATTTTGTTGTCAAAATATGCGTGAAAATGTATTTTACGTTGTTCTGCGGCCGCTCGACTTTGCGTTATGAATTTAAGAAATCAATAAAAAATATTCATCATTGGGACTGACATATTGTTCAGCGACAAATTATTTAGTTACTTTTAAATTATAGCTCTAGAGCTTATGACTAAATATAATATATTAATTAATTAAAATCGTGTATTTATACAGGGTGAATATTATGTTCCAGGCCGATTTTGTTTGGCCGCCATTTTGGTTTGGCAGATATTTGTCAGTTCGCATGTGGTAGCCGTAGAAAGTAGTCGATTATAATTTATTATGGAGCATCTGACGTCTCAACAACCTGTTGAAGTCATTAAAATATTTTATCTAAACAGTCGTGGTAACGCTGTAACCATTACCGGTGATCGCCATCGTCACATTTTGGAAAACTTCTCGGTTGCCAAATTGGGTCGATCGGGCCTGTAACACAAGCGGTTTCAACAAGACGGTGCCACCTCAAACACAGCCCGAGCTACGCTTGTAATTTTGCAAAAAAAATTTCTCTGCCGTATAATGTCAAAAAGTGGCGATATAGACTGGCTTCCTCGATCACCTGATTTGGCGGCTCCCGACTTTTTTTCTGTGGGGGTACTTGAAAGGAAAGCTCTACGCCGATAAGCCAATAACAATTCCGATCGACAATCGAAATGAAATTGCTGAAATAACACGCAAAGTGTGCGAGAATATTATGAAAAATGTAGTTAAAAGAGCCAGAGGCACCTACTTGGCCAATGTTATATTCAGTACATAATTGTAATAAACCATATAATTGATAAATATAAATCAAATTAAAAAATTAAGTTTTATATTTTATCTATTTATAAACAACATCGATCTGAAACATAATATTCACCATGTATTAATACTAAGCATTTTAGAACACCTAAAACTGGCATAGTGTAATGCGTGTAAAGATTTATCTTCGTGCTCTTGGCTTTAGACTAATGTACAATACAAAATATATTACTTCTATATTATATGTATTTTCCGTAACTACGTAACCAGTATTTTCGGCCAATCTACAAATTATTTTGATGGTCGTGGTCTTTCAAATAATGTGCTGTTTATTAGTTTTTAGTAGTGTAAAGATTCTATCAAAGTAATTGTTTTAAGAAAATCTAACCTAGAATTAAATTTTGATATAAATGAATATTAAAAACCCTCATTTTCGTAAAATTTCCCCTGCTTAAAAGTTGAATTAGTTAGTCGAAAGTAGACCCTTAAGCTAATCTTTTTTTATTATTCAATTTGTGTAAAATAATTAGTTCAAGCTTGTCCCAAAATTATCCAGAATGTTCTGGAAATTTTATTTAATTTTTATTGGAGCTAGTTATCTGCGTATACTTAAATTACCATTGGTTTCTACCGTAAATACCTTAAGTGTACAATTATGCTCTGGAATGTTCGAACTTGCATAAAAGGAGAAACTACCTTTAAATGCCACCTTCTACGAAATTGCTAACTTATTGTATTTGTTTCAGGCTACGATCTCATCGAGTGGTTGATGGAGCGGTTTGGCATCGAGGAGTCAGGTGATATTTCTTTACTTTCATTCTGTTCGTCGATCAGATTTGTATTATATTGTCAAACCTACCAGTTTTAATGCAGTAAACTTATTGAGATTCTTCTCATTGTCGTTATCTCGTCCTTTTGATTTTGTTATCGGCTTAAACGTTCTCGGGTTGCTAATTTATTTACGTCTACTACTAGCGTCGTTGTATTCAATTCATCAATTTATGTGGTTCTACATATGAGAGAGTCATCATGTATTTACAAGTTTTTAGGCCCTCCGCACTATTTGGATCGCCTGCAAGATGGTCACTCTATTTTACTGGTTTTCCAAAATATCACGTAGTTGTGAGATTGCAGAATTTACTCACATGCTGATCTTGAAGTTTACATGGTCCTTACTGATGATTACTGTTCTAATAAATTCCTTCGATAGCTTGATTTGTCCCGGGGCTTACTATTGATAATATAACCATATTCACAGTAATAAAGATCACCACAACGATTCATTTTAAAATTGATTAAAAAAATCTCGAATCGATACCATCATTAATGTCACTATATCGGGATATATTGAATTGTTATTATTACATGTAATATTATGTTCATGTAAAATGAATATACTGGTTTTCCTTTTTTGATAAATCAGTTATTTGATTATATCGCCAATTTTTTTTGTAATCGGTTTTTTAATTTGTATTCATATTTGATGTCACCAGAGGCGCTCAACCTTGGTAACCAGCTCTGCCAATATGGCTACTTCTTCCCTGTCAACGACAGCAAGACCCTCGTCATCAAGGACGACTCTTCGCTTTACAGGTTCCAGGTAACTATCAGTTTTTCCTATTGTTATCGATCAGACAAAAGCAGTTTGATATTACGTCTTTTTAATCAGTTATAATAAAAACTTAATATTCAATTTAACGTTCTACTCGTCTCGAGCTGACTTTCCGTTTCTAACTTCCTGGGTAATTTAGATTGGCGAGGCAGCGAAGGGGGAGGGACAAGGGACTACTCTCCCCGAAATTGAATTTCCGCGCCTTTAGAAATTTGATTCCGAAACGCTCGAAAATCGTTGATGCACTCTCGTCCGCTCTGCACCTCTTGTCAGTTTAACTCGACATGAATTATGGAGGTGTGGCCGCATAACTGTTCGGTCAAGTTTAGTAAAATCATTTTCTTTTTATCTATATATATCTGAAATAAATTAGCAAAGTGAAGCATAAATTATTCATTTTCTTTAATTCAAAAAAAGTTCTAGCGCTCATACATTAAAGTATATATTTAACATCTTCGAAGGAATTAACTGTTAGCTTCTCGGATACTTCTTTGCTTTTCGATTGTTATAAAATTAATTAAGTGGAAATATAAAATCAGCTATGACGAATGTTCAATAACAAAGTACCGTAGTAAAGTGCCAAGGCGGCAGTCATTTTAAATAAATTATTTATGTTTAATTTCCCATTATATTATACATAAATACCCATGGAAAAGTTGGTGTTATGTCTAAATAGAATGTGAATAGAATGGATCTAAAAACAAGCAAACAACGTACTTCATTAATTAATGTTTTATGAAAATGTAAAGTGGTCTCATTTTGTAATATAACTTCTTCATATTATTTCGTGGAATTCAATAATAACATTTTATAATATTTATAGAGCCATTTTCTTAAAAAGATTCAAATCGAGGGCTCTTTACACAAACTGTTTAGTCCTACACTATTTTTGTATTTAAAATTTAAATTTGTTATTTGATCATAAGGATATGATTTTTTGAAAAGGTGCGTTTTTAACCTATTTTGAAATAAAGTCTGATGCGCTGTTCTTTATGACGTAGAGCAAAGAGTTCCACGCTTTCGGGCTTCCCACCGCAAATGTCATTTCACTAAGCTTAAGAGTTCTAGCAACGACCGGTCGGTTCTTCCTGCGACTGAAGTAGAGGTTGACCTGAGAGTTTGATGTTTACTATTCAAGTTGTCGGTGACGCAGAGCTCTTGAATATACAGAGGCGCCTCGTTATGTATCGCCTCGCACATCGACCGGCACAATTTAAATTCAACTCTTTCGAGGAAACGGAGCCAATATAATTTACGCAAAGGGATGTAATGTGAGAGAAATTATAAACTCCATATATTAACCGCGCTGTCGCATTTAGAAAAGATTGTTATCTATCCAGCTGAAACATTGGCAGGCCAGCATAAATGCTATTACAGTAGTCCACCAGGTGACACCACAAATGTATTTAAGAGTAGTAGAACTCGCTAATCACAGTCTATTTCTGGAGAACGATTGGGCTACCCCGATTCACCTGTCGCAGGTCTGTTTTGATATTGTCCACTCATCTCAGCTTCGATCTTTTAGCGAAGCTTATTCTCATGTGAGATTATGTAACTTGATTTTTCGCTTATCTCGCGCGTCGTTCTCTCTCGCTGCACTGACCGACCTTATTTTCGCTTCCTTCAAAATATTCAAGCAATCTTCCAGCGAAATTCACAATGTTTCAATCTTCTTCAGTATCTTATTTATAATCATTCATCTCGGGCTCCGGGTGGCGAAGAGTCGAAGAGTGCTCGTGGCCAGGTGACGGCCAGGCAGCATCCCCGAAGTCTCTGCCGACGCTCGACCCGCCGCCAGTCAGCACAATTGTAGTCATTCTTCATCACATTTTAACTACTCAACTGATATGATAACTCCGAAAAATATTCAGTTTCAAGTCTAATCGAGCATTATGAACTTTAGGGAGTCATCTTTTTTTTCTTTTGTTAGTGTTTTTTTTTTCTTTCCTCAGTCCTAAACGATTTTTACAATGCGAAAAACTTTATCTGAGCTTTACGATCGAGTAACCTTCATCTTCTTCAGCATTCTTTTACGTGAACATAACTAGGTTTTTCGATTTGCAAAATTTTAACATTGCTAGAGTGTAAATCTAATGTAATTAATGAATAAAATATCATTTTCTTCATCAAGATGATAAAAAAACTAACTAAAATCATATGTCTAAATACGTTACTTACCTGGTTTAATTGTTACCATGATGAAAGATGTGAAAATTGTCTTAATGATCCAAAATGTAGCAAAACCGATTGGTGAATATAAATAACTCATAATGGTTTTAAAGACAAAGTTAATAAACTACTTATTATTAAAATGAACCACAGCGTGTTTGCTTTGAATATTAAACATAAATCTAAAATATTTTAAAGTGATAACTTGTCCATTATTTGGGTCTCCTGCCAAATAAATTGTTTAGGTCTCCAATACAGCATTTGAAAGGATAATCTCCTTTCTTCGCTCCAGGATTCATGTTTCAAGCCGAACCCAAATAGGGAGATACCGGTGCATGAATTTATTCCATTTTTGTATGTCCCTCTACCTCTCTCCCTCTATAAATAGGGTCAATGTGAACATAAATTTGCGGATCGTATTTTTCCGTTCCAGTCGCCGTACTACTGGCCGTGGCAGCAGCGCGGCGGAGCGGCGGGCGGCGCGGCGGGCGGCGCGGCGAGCGGCGCGGCCGGCGGCGCGGCGAGCGGGGCGGCCGGCGGCGCGGCGTCCCCCCCGCCGACGCACCCCGACAACGTGGAGTACGCCGTGTACCTGTGCAAGCGGAGCAAGCGGAACCGGCAGCGGCACGTGCTGGAGGAGTACGAGGCGGAGGCGCTGGCCGGCCTGCGCCGCAACCTGCAAGCCAAATGGGAGTTCATCACCATGCAGGCCAACGAGCAGGTGACCGATTTGTATCTAACGCTTATCTAACATCTGACGTCAAAGTATTTAAGTCCTGTATGTGACCGTCGCGTGAGCTTCCGATAACTGCACCCAAAAGCTCTAAATATCTGATTTTTTTAGTACTTGGCGTAGACTTTTTTCACGCTTCCACGTCACGTCATCGTGATCTTTCCTTTCCCGATTGTTCAACTCACCCGTAGACGCTTTCAACATTCTTAATTCTTGACAGTTAAATGAATTGTCGCATTAACCTAGAAATTCAGACAGACTAAGCTGACGCCAAAGCACACTGTTGGAGAGTTTTTGATGATTAAGACTTTCCGTCTCATAATGAAGGTTGCAATATGGTACTAATTACACTGGTCAACATCAAAAGTTTGAATTTGGATCTATGGTCCAAAACCATTTGTTGTGTTTGAAAAACCTTTTGATTGATTTGGAATATAATACGATTTTTAACAAAAATATTTTTTTATTTCTATAATCGTAAATACTTTAATATTGTGATACGGTCTTTGTTGCCGTAATTACCCTTCGATAACTATCTATTAGTATCTTGAAACTTCTAAACTCTGCTGGCGAAACTTTATCACAGCCGATAATCCAAAAAAATACAATATAAAATGTTTTTACATCACCATCATAAATAAATCCGATCGAACCGAAAATCGTATCTCACCAGAAGCAGTATACACAAATAGAATGCACATTTTCTAAATTTATACCAGGCCTACCTATCGAAATATAAAAACGCGTACACATCCCGCCCCCTAACCGAGCCCAGCCCTGGTTACTAATTTTGGCAATAAAATCTGATGTCGAAATTCATATGAGAGCTCCGAAGCTCCGATTCGACCGCCGATCCGAAATATATTATCCTTATCAAAAAATAAATTCAATCGCCGCATAGATGTTTTAATTGGTTTTTCCTAATTTAAAGCCAATATCTCTTCATTAAATTGTATTTGTTGTACCATCCGAATTAAGTGTGAGATTGAATTCTAAAGCTCTGCAACCGTAAGTAAACCGTTTGTTCGAAAAGATTAATTTTTACAATTATTTTAAAATCGTAATAGGTAACCCGTTTAATAGTTTATCAAAAGAGCTATACTGTTCCAACAAATTAAACCCCGAATCTAAAATACCGATATTAACTGCCTTGGGTGTAGCCTTCAATTCGGGCAACATATCTGCAGGAATATCCGAACAAAATTAATAATTATTTTCGTGATATCATTCTGAAGTCGCTCGCCCGAGTGCGAGAAGTCATTCAGAGAAATTAGTTTACTACGGTGGGTAGTGAACCGATGCTGGTGGGTGGAGGAATAGTTATAATAGTCATTTTCCCATCGAAATTTTATCCGTACATTTGTTGTTGCCGATATTTCCGCATCGATAACATGGAACTCTAAGATTGCAACTCGATGCCGCAAGTGTGCCAAAGCATTTGTGGCACACATATTTGTTTATGATCCAATCTTTGCGACCGTCATTAGTTAGTTTACCGAATTTATAACAATCATCAATTATGTGACCCGAGAATCGTTTATTTTTATTATTTGAACCATTGCAGTTATTATCGCCGCTTTTAAAATTATCAACAATTTTTCTTTCTCGTTCCATGTATGAATATAAAAATATAATATTAAATATATATATATATATATATTATAAATGTATAAAAATAGTAAGTATATATTTATTATATACTAGTTATTTAATTCCGAAGATGGTGTTATTTTTATATATTATGTTATTACTTGTTATTATTGTTGCACTGTTTGTTTCTCTAAAAATAAAAAAATAAAAAAGAACCGATAATAACCGGTGGAGTATGGACTAACGAGGTATGAATTGGTCAATTAAACTACATTCATTTTGCAAAAAGTCCATCAGCTGATTATCTGTAGGTAAGTTAGACGGCATTTGACCATAAATTTTTTTATATATTTGTGAAAGCACATCCGTAGCGTCTGAGACCGAAATAACGCGGATATCGCATCTAATTGATCATATATCTCTTCCGCTTCTATAAATAACTCATCTTAGGAATTGATCACCTCCTTATTATTAGTAGCATTTAAAATTGCTTCATATATATCACGTAATATATAAATATATATATATACTTGTTCTCCGAACTCCGCAACCGAGCCGCAATTACCGTAGACAACTGGTTTTTATTTTTAATTGTTAAATCCGTGTTTTTAAACCAGTCGTAAGAAATTTTATATTTATTCCACCTCTGCAGCTATACAGTTCAGAAAATATTCCCGAAGGGAGAGAAAACAATTTTTTTGTCGACCAATATTAAGTAGGAAATTCTATCCGTCCCATAAAATATAACTAGTGATGGTCTCACCGCTAGTTTAATGTGTTTATGGCAAAATGATATATTTGGAAGAGGATGAGAGTTTTGAGGTCTTCTGACATCCGATATTCAGTACCTAGGCAGCTATTAATCGGTCATTAACTCAAATATTATTGAAATATGAATCCACTACTTTCCACTGCTGGGGCAGCTCAACTCAGTTGAGTTAACCAGCCCTCATAATTTTTCTATATATTAATTGAAGCAGTCCTTTTGTTTAATGATGAATGACGAATTTCATACGTACACATAAATACACATACTTCGGTCAAAAGAGTCGAAGAGAATGAATATCAATTTTTCACACCGTAGATAATAAATAATTGAAAGGTTTCTACATATATACAACTTCTAAAAATTATATATGTGCGGTAGTCGGGTAAAATTGGTGAACGTTGCATTGTGTAAAGTGGTCACTTAAGCCAGCCGATGACAGGTCGTAAGCCCCGTCATACCCGAGACTTCCCTTACTTACTTTCCCATGTAAAATAAATAATAGCTTTGTCTGTGTGAAACATTTATAATATCTTGAAGCTATCCGTTCAATAATTTTGTATTACTGGACGAATTCGTCCATAACTCCTTGACATGTTAATTGTGTGTAGTGTTGAGGTGTAGATGTACACTGTAGAAAGAGTAAATGATATATATATTGTGACATACGTGACCTACGTCAGTACACCCACCGAGTATACGCAGGGTAGTGTATAAGTTAATGTGAGTACTATGAACACAATTGACTATTGCTGCTTACCATCTGCCATGAACAGCTATTCCAGGGTAAAATAAATAGTAAAACAGAAAGCGGTTTAAAGTAATATAATGTTCAAAGAAAACCAACAAGATGAAATAGAAAAAAATTCTAACAAAAAATGACATACTATTGTCACAGACGATTATTGTCACAGAGGGCTGTCATAAAAAAAGTTGGTCTTTAAAACTACTTATTTTACACGTTAAAAATTAAGGTTCACGTAATTATGGCACAATCGAGGCAGTTAAATTACACCAGAGTTTCTTCGTCGCATCGGATCAGATTGCAGGTCACATCTCGAAGGATCCAAGCTCTAGAGCTAGCGGCACCTTGTTGGATCACGTAAATTTAATACAATTTATATAGCTCGAGCAGAGGGGCAGACGTCTCCTTTTAAAGTATCGGTACAAGTTTTCATGCCTCGGTCCCAAAACCCCGAGGTGCAAGATGGCCCGATCCCCTTCAATCCTCACGTCTCCGTGTAATAATTAGATGGACAATCCTCCATGTCAATCGACTTGAATAAGTAGAATTCAACGAACCCGGGGCGCGGGGCGCTCCTCCCGTGTATTTGAACATGAAGGGATAATGGCGTCGCTGGCTCGCGAGATGTCATCAAGGAGCAGCCGCCGTCCACCAACAAAAAAGGGGCATTTGTCCTAAAACAAACATCAGTATGACCCAAACTAGGTAATTAACCTCGATCTCTTGGAGCAATTGTAATTATTATAAAATTGTAATTAAATTATCGTTATTTTCAAAAGAGTTGTGTCAAATCTTCCGGTCATAAAAATGGACTCGGAATCAGAATACTGCGTTTTAGTTATTTTCTATTAGGGAAAATGAAGTATCACCAATGCAAAGCAAAAATAATCTGACGCAAACCTTAATTGAATCAACGGAGCTTAGTTCTACCGCCAATATAAAGGTCGTTGAGGCTACTCAATATGGCATAATTTCAGTGACATACCTACTTTGGTTCAAATAACGAGAGTTAAAATTCCGTAACGCCAGAAATCAAAGGTTTTCAATCAGCGTGACCCGCCAGTCGCGATCTACAAATCGAAACTTGGGCACGAATACCCCACATATTTAAAGCAACTCAGTAACAGGAAGGACTATACTTGAGATCCGAAAGGGGGCAGAATTCCGTAGTTCCAAAGTAGAAAATACGTATAGTCCGTTGAATAACCAATCTTTAAATTAACGGGACAGGGATTATTTTTTTTGCTATAACGGAAACTGAAATGAGAGCTATCCTTCAACTATTTGGACTGCTGAACTAGGTGGATCCTGAGGACGCAGTATGGAGAAGAGTTGCCGTGATTGAAGTGCAGTCGTTTTCAAACTATTTCTGTTCACAGCACCTTATTGTAGGCGTGTGAGTGTATTGTCCCTGAGTGTATTGTGAGTGTATTTCAGTCGACATTATTTTCTTGAAATTATTTAAACCAGTTTATAAGATGTGATAAATGCTCTTCAAAAACAGATTCACTGGAGTCACAATGCTCTCCTCCTCCAGTAAAGAAAAACTACCTTTACCGCTGTAAGCTGGCGCATACTTTGAGAACGGCTTCAATAGTGTATGAACGTGGGCTGGAAATGATAATGAGATGAATCAATAGACGACCCCAGCAATCCCAATCTCGGCCGTCTCGGCAGTCATCCGATCCAATCTTTCAACTCCCCCTTCATTTTTGACTCTTTCTTAGTGACTGCATCTAAATATGTGTAATATTACAAGATTATATTATCTCAATCTAACGATATTGACCCTCTCTTAACTTTGCCCCTCCAAGACATGGATGATCTTAATAGACCAATGTAAATCCTCATAAAATTGAGCGCATGTTTTTGTCGATCGATCAGGCTTAATGCGTAATTTACTGGTAAATGAAATACGGATTTTAAATATTGGTACTCTTTTTCCCCGGGAACGCGACGGTGTTCGAGGGAAGGGGGGGAAGGGTCATCGACCCCTTTCTTTGTGTCCGGGCACTTTTATCGGTCCGCCTGTTCTTGGCGAAAATCTCTCCACGGATTGTAACTTCGTATGTACTAGTTTTTCTATTGTACCCTTCATAAAAATATTTTAGCGGGCGGTAAATTTATACGCAGAAGCGTAATCATTTTCTTCAAGTCTCGTTTGTGAACTACTGATCGAGAAGAATATAACAATTATGTTTTTTTACCGATAATATAGATATTATTGTCGCTGAGGTCTTTGACAGTATTTTAAACACTCCATTCATCGTCCTGTCTGCTATACTAAGTGGACTACGGTGAATTACAGCTGTGAAACAAAATATATCACATAAAACAGTTCCAATCATACAACTTAACGGAAACCTCACCTCATTTTCACACCGTGTGAATATGTATGAAGAGTCTAGAGTAGAAACCCTAGGTGTGTATCGACTGGGCCTCGAAAATTTTTAATATTTTTTATATTCAAAAAGCTTCGATATTGTTAAAATGAATCGTTGACGCTAGTGATGGTTAGCCGTTATTTAAACGGTTATTGTGATTGTGATTGTCTAACGGGGATTGGTAACTGAGATTTAACTTCTTAAATATTTGCAAAATTACTTTCTGGCCTCATTTCATATTAATAATTATACAAAATACTTTGTTTAAACTACTATTTAACTGTCGGGGGCTTAATAATAATGACATTAGATCATTTTTGAAGCCCCAATTTTGCAAAAAACTTCCCCACAAGGGCAGGGCGCTGTTTGGTTCTTTACTTTTTGTACTTGAAATTAAAAATTGTTATTTAAACTTATAGATATGATTTTGAAATGATGCGTTTTTAGTATATTTCTAAAGTCTCTGATTCATTATTCCTTATGACAGAGGGTAAATTTACTTTAGTTTCTAGTGAACCGGTGCTTGCTCAAAGAATTACGAATGATCAGTTATAATAACGGTTTAACCATCAAGTTAAGTATTTATGGATTCGCACGGTGAGCGTGAAACGTGGAATTAGGAGTACTCAGTACTGAGTCAGAGCAGGTTGCGCACTTCTGCCCGGTCCTCTCACTTCAAGCTCGTTTCTGGGTTTAATCATTTGACGGTAACATTGTGTCGCGCTACCCCCACACTATTTCCATCATCAATCATCATGAATTGTTCAAATTTGACAGAAAATATATATATTATATCAATCAATGTCACTCCATCGATCAAATTGAGCATTTAGAAATGTTTGCGAAATAAATCAATGTACGAATAAACTTGGACCTCAGAGTTTCCGGTCAACCTTACATTATTGTAAAATCCGAGTTATTTTTTAAAAAGTTATTTAAGTTTAATTATTTGAACACACAATAACTACAATACTATTACAAACCATCTGTCATAATAATAAGTGGTTTTCTAAAATTCTCAAAGAAAAAACTCAATTAACTACTAAAAATACTTATATGCTCTTCGAACTAAATTTAATTCGTTTAAACTATAAATATTTTAAAACTATTGTACAAATATGTATAAGGTTCGAAATTGGGATTTTATTCTACATTTTATTTTATTTCGGCTAGTTTCGAAGCAATAGCTATCTCTTCAGGACAGTTTTGTGTCGTTGCTGACGGACTAGGTAAATTTCAGTTTTTTTAAATTTAATTAATTAAGATATTTTTACAGTGTAAATAAACATAATATAAATAACATAATAAATAACATAATAAAAATGAAAATCCACAGAAATCCACATAATATAGTAGAAGATAAAAAAAAAATTAAAAGGTGGGAGAAAGAGTGGGGAGGTAGAAACTATTGTTGCGGTAAAGGGAGAGATAGATGTATGTATGTATAAAAATAACTCATTGAGCGTAGTAATGCTAATGTTGAAAAAGTCAATTTATCGCGTAATAACTGAAGCAAATTATTATTATTAAAGTTAACGTCGGAAATAGTTCAGCGGGTTTGATTGTCCGTTTTCTCGAATCAAAAGCAAATCTATTGTCCTCGAACGCAAAGCACGATCATGAATATAACACATTTAATAAGATAGTAAAATTTTCTAATTAGTAAAAGAGGAAGTAAATACTTAAATGATGTTAAAAAATAGCCTACTAAACAAAAGAATCAGCTAAATAGAATTTTCAATTCTACTGATAATACCTACTGGTAACAATTGTACGGCTTAAGTAGAACGGTAGATTAAAACAGGGGTTAGAAATTTTAAAATTGCAATAAATTAAGAATAACCGAGTTGACAACTACAGCACTCCTGCGGCGGGGCAAGATAGTCGTGGTAGCTTTTAGAACTAAACAATGAACAATTGTACTGGCACGAGGCTAGTCTACCGTTATTATAATAAATCGTCCATTTATGGATTATTTCAATTATAGTTGTTTTCCACAATTTCCAATAATGCACGGATTTTTCAATAATTCTACAGGTCAGTACAGTCACCGTTCAGTTAATCACGTTAACCTATTGCGTTTTCCGTGGAGAGAACCGGCCGATATTTATCCACCGTTCTCCGTTTACATACGCTTTCGATCGCTTTTAAATAAATTATTCTTGAAAAATTAGATATTGTTATAAAAATATTCAAATTCCATTTCACCAGTCCCTGGCGCGCGCTCTCACTTTCGTGTACCTTATAATATATACTTTTCACGGCATTTCCTGAATATTAAATAATGTAAAAAATGTTGTTTACAAAAAAAATCACATTAGCATAAACAGAAAAGGTTTTTTTTATTATTTGTTCTGTTTATTTTTCATCCAGCGCTGAAAGGAGCAATTTATTTTAATGACTTTTTGTTCCGCTCGCCGGAGACAGACGGAATAGGACTTTCACCGCCGTTACTTCCTTTATATTGTTTATTAAAATTAGACCCGCACGATGCGTGCAGCCTGATCCCGTTATGTTTTGAAAAATATATATTTCGGTACCGTAAAGGATCTATTCAATACATCACTCGCAGAGAGCTCTCTGCGATTTTCTTACAGTAAGCCGTGTACCTATATGCATATTTTTCAAGACGAGCTTCGAGATCGAGTTCTAGGCTCGATGATAATTCCATATTTTATTATTTTTCACACCTCTCAATTTCACTCAATTTCACGTAACAGAATGTAGGATGATCCCACCATAAAAATTGTACAATTAAACCGATCCTGGAAGAGGGACGTCAATATTCCTCCGAAGATGTTCACTAAAAAGCGTCGAGCAATGTTTCCAAGTACCTATTCGAATAGGATCAATTTTAACTTAATATAAAAAAAAATGGTTCTTCCACCTGCAATGTTATCATTGTGACAATAACGCCAAAAAATAATGAATGCTCTATTCGTGAAGAGGTATCAGCTCGCAAAAGTCGAGTTCGGTGATAATAGAACAAGAGCGCACACTCAGTCCCTTCCTGAAAGGAACTGATTCATTCGCATTACTGAAGTTCGCTTAAACATTCCAGAATGTTCTATTTCTGTTTAGGTATCTATCCCATCTTTATAGGCGATGAACTTTTATTTAAATTTAAATTGAACGTACTCAATATCGACAACACTGAAAGCGTTGCGTGCCAGCGTGTGAGGGTGCCAGCGTGTGAGGGTGCCAGCGTGTGAGGGTGCCTACGCGCAAGGCGTGCGGGAGGGGTGGGGTTAACGAGGAGTGTGGTTACGCTCCGCGTCCTGATATCGATCCCCGCTCATAAAGTTGTTCTGAGAATGATAGTTTATATCTCTTTAATTCCGGGATTTATGTCTTGAAATAAGAAGTTAAAAAGGAGTAAGAAGGACGCGACTGCCCTGTAGTGTAGTATCCTCACTTTTCCCAATAGAGTTGGCAGTTTTGCATATTACTCATATTTTTAAGGATTATAATTTAATTTCGCTTAAAAATAATATTAAATTCAAATATTGATATCATTGTTCTCGTATCGTACCTTCACCACTCTATCTTTCGAGTAAACACTTTTAAGGGAGGAATTATGAAGTGATCCGTACATTCCGGCCGCCTTCCGCTCGCGAGCTGTCCCGCAACACGATGGCCTTCTTATAGGTTGCTTATTACCTGCTTGCTTATTAGGTTGCTTTACGCGTCAACTAGTACACACTGAGTGTGATGTGAAAACAGAAAGAATATTTTTTGTGAGGCGTCTCACGTGTTAATTCATTCTAATATTTAAACTAGGTACCGCGCCAATCAGTTTTCTTTTCTTCTTTTAATCTTTCTGTTTTTCGAAAATAACCATAGCTTCGATAAAAAACAGAAGTCAATATTCTCCACTAATAATAAAGGTAAACGCTTAGATAACTTAGAAATCGAGAAGTCCATAGATAAATAATGAATGCATAATGAACAACCAAAAAAATTTAACCTACAGTCCTATCTTAAATATGTTTCCTTTTACTATATCATCTGGCTCTGTTCCTTTAACATCTTTTAATAGTATTTAATCCTCATTTTAGTGTGACGGTAAGGTTGATAATAGACACACTTTGTATCCAGTTTGTAATGCCTCCGATTTTGCCCTGCAGATATGTAAAGTGCTCTCCGTACCGGAAAGATATGCTCCGCAGTGTTCGCACCCACCCCACCCCGGGAGGGATATATTAAATATGCACCGCATCGTGGCCCACATAGTATACTCTAGAAGTTCTGAACCGCTCTTGACAATGCGCACTGAATTCTCCCCGGAGTCGTATCATTTCGATATACATGTCCATATCGATACTCCCAAATGCTCCATCGGTTGATAACTATAAAAAGCTTTCTCCTGGGAAACAATTTTGAGTGAGAATCTTCGCCCGGTGGCGACTATAACGAGCCGCCGGGGATACACTTTATAATTCCAGAGCTTCCTATCCTGCGTCGCGCAGCATTCGATATGTTGGAATGAGCGTTGCGCTCACTTCGTGTTAGTAAAACCTAAGACGTGTGCCCTTCCCGGCGCGATATAATTATTGTACGTCGGACTGGGAGCTCGGAACTTTCTGATTCTCGAGCGATGAAAAGCCGCCTGAATTATTTGCCGATGCCGTCTACACAACCTGTAATAAATCTTCCTTGATCTTCCTCACGTTCGCCGTTCTCAGTGTGCCCAATCCCTTGTTTTATTACATCCCATGGGAATTAGAGGATCTTGGCACATCTTTTCCAATATTTGTATCACCGCCGTGAACGTGTGACATTTTACTTCCAAAATAATCCCGCCGGGGAATTCTGAGAGCGAGAAATCTATTTTCCGAGACCGAGAAGCGTGACAGCGGAGAAAGTGCTACGGAGGAGTTCTCCTCGAAACCCAACCCTTCTAGCCTCATTACGTCAGTATCGTGTGCGTAGCACTCGGAGTCTCGCGCGGTGCGAGCTGTCAATTACTGTGTTCGATCTTTATGACTATTGAAACGAAAACTTTTACTCTATTAGATGTTTATAATTCAGGACAAGTTATTAATTCTTGACAGACCTTTGATTAGGTTCTCGAGCACCTACCTTTTGAAGTTGCTAACTCAGGTGGTAGAATAGTTCTCTATCGTCCCAAGTTTACTCGGAGTCTGACTCGATATATGCTTTTAGAGGTCAGGGTATCAAAATAAAAGATGTATGTACAGTTAGTACAGAATGACATATATTCAATTAAAGTATCATGAACAGAACGAGGACAGTATAGCGTTGAAATGTTTATGGCGACGAAAAATAATGTTGAAAATTTATATATAAACACATAGCATAATTTACAAAACACTATATAAGGAATTGGTATTTCTTTGTGTGCGGTATTGAGGCCGTCACATCGCACTTGACAAAATTATAATATACATTAACAGAATTTACGAGTTGTCTGTGATTAACTGGAGAGTAATAATGTTTTATAATTTTATTTTAATTGAAGACTCAATACAAAGTTATACCAGAACATGGACACCGGGCAGACACCGAACGGATATTAGAATCATAGTTGACCGGGTCGAATTATTCTAATAGAATAAGGGTTACCTTATAATTTCACACTGACAATTGATTTTCTAGAATTTTCAAACGCAGAAAACTAGAGGAATCACTGTCGGCGAGAGTTGGAATATTCAGAATAAAGATTTAGAAGAAGTGGAGGTTTATAGTAAATGCTGAACACTGGGGGGCACACGATATCTTGGTTTTAGACGTGGAACATGGCGACGGCGTATCTAATGACACGCGGAGCCTGGGGTCGTCAGGTGGGCAGAGGTGATCTTCCTGGATCTACGAAGCTGATGGAAGGCATCTGGGATGACTTCTTGGTGGACGCGAGGTCATCAGGAGCAATTAGGCGATGGAGAAAGTAGTAAAAAATGTATCGAGAATCTAGGAGTAGCGGCGGTCTTCATAAGGAAACGTCACATCTCCGTAAAACCCGGGTAGTTTACTGGTGCATATTAAATAATTGATGGTACATTCGGCAAAAATTCGTTTAAAACATATATATATATGTGTGTATATATTGCAAACACTATTGGTGGAGGGAACTACCTCAGACTTCGGATAACTTCACTCCAACATGCCGAATAAGTTATTACCGCACATAGATATGAATATCTCGATGGTTGAGAAATATTCTTGTAATAGATTGTTTTAACGAGACTGATACATTTTGAAAGGATGACCGGAAAACATCGTCAACCGATAATCTCACGGTCGCACCTCTAGGTCGAATAGATGTTGATTTTTTTCTGCTACGGAGACTAAATGGGGGTCGTTTATATACCCTTCCTAGCAATGGCGATGACCAAATATGTAGACGGGGAAAAACAAGAATTAAAGAAGACCCCTAGAATATATGCGAATACGCTGGTAGTTTCATACGGAAGGGACTCGTGACGCGAGGATTCTGGTTTTGTTGGAACAGCACGTGTGCACTCGGATAGTCTATTTTTAGACTGTACTTCCTATTTGCAGGCTACTTTCTAGTAATTATTTAAAATATATGCGCATAAGGTATAATTTATTAAAAAAATTATATAAAATACAATAAAATTAAAGAATTTTATTGTATTTTATATTATAACATTTATTTTATATTGATATATTAACTAGGGTTCCGGCATTATATTTTTTGGTTATAATTACAATATATTTAGACATTATTTTTTAAATAAATGCTTTAAAATTGATCGGATCTTTTATAATAAAATTGATTGAAAACGCGTATTGCTGTAGTTTTTGCAAAAAGATTGGAATACTTTACATTAAATTAAACCAGATAAAAAAAATGTTTATTGTGTCCTGCTGCTTCTTAATACTTATTCATAGTTGTTATTAAACGGTTTTTCAACATTCATTTTAATGTGTATTTTATGTGTATATTTACGGTGAATTTTTGTTAATATCATTTATAATAAATAACTACAAAGTGATAGGTGAACTGTACATATACCAACATAACATTACAAAATATGGGCAATCATATATCAGTGTCAAGTGTTAAAGTAGGGGCGGGTAGGTGACTGTAGGATGGGGGTAATTAATGGTAGGGGAAGGGAAGTGGTTTTTAAACAAAGTGAATTTTTGTTAATTTCATTTACAAATAATTTCGTTTTGTACGTAACACGTAATTCAATTATATTTACTTTTTTAAGCCAGTTCTTAAAACAAAGTCATCTTAAAAGTCACTCCATCGACGTCAAATGTGCGGTCCGGCTACTCAATAAAGCGAAGTGAAGTCAGTGCAGATTGGCACGAGAGCTCGGTGCACGGATTTAACACCAGTCTCCGTACCTAATCTCTATTGATAATCTATTGACCGAAATCCCAAGGTTTACCCAGTGCCGTTAAAGTGTCTGAAATTTGATCGTTCACGTCTTTCTCCAGCGAACGCTCGCTTACATTTCATATTGGACGAAGCCTGAAAATCCCGATTATTATCAGCGCCGGTAAGATTTGAGCGCGAATGGTTTCTAAACCTTCGCCATCCCCTTCAATGAAAATATATTTTTTAAAAGTAATCACACTTAAGATATATTTATCCATTCATATTCTCGGTACATCAGACGCGACCGCGTACCGGAGAGAATTGCCAAAGTTTTCGTTTCAATAACAAAATGGTTGTCATAAGCTTTTCCAAGAGACGTTTGTCATTCGGCGAGAAAATAAAATTCACCAATAAAAACCCTCGTTTTCGTGAAAGGATAAGTTCTTTCTTCTACAGATCGTATCGGGAGTTATGTGACATCTCGGCGTGATTGGAAAACTCCAGCCGTTCGGTGGAAGGGAGAAGGGACGCTCTCTCCGGGAGATCGCATCTCAAGTAGCGCGGCCCGTATTCTGCCCGTGTATGGCTCACGAGCATTTCTTCTATGGTCGGAGTCTAAATAAAAAACGCTTCATTCACTTCGCACGTTTTCGTACCCAATTCAAATTTGTCTTTTGTGACACTCCTGATGCGACAATCCTAATGTTAAAACTTAAAGAATGACGACAGCTTACTTCCAGACAATTTTTATTTTATGTTTAAGCACAAAACAATTGAATTGAGTTACGTTCTCCATCTCACTGTCCTAATTGTATAATTAATACGGTTACATAAAATATTTTATTTTGCCGATTCGCTTCCTGAATCAGAGTATCCGCCGGCCTCTTAAGTTAAATTGTATTTGCGATGAATTTTTAAAATATTTTTTATTTATTCGCTTAACGCATCTCTCATATTTTATATTCTACAATAATATTCCACACTTCCACCCGGTCAGAACGGTCTTTGCTCTCTTGTTTTCATCTACCCATCCATTATTTAATCCATCAAATGGCTCGTTCTTTTATTATCGCCTCCACCTGACCTCGAAAGCCCGAAGTGAGCTTCCCAGTTTCCACCGATCGGTACGGCACGGTATAATACCGCGGCACACTAGTATTTCCAGCAAAATGCTTTTGCTACGAATTGGATCGAGAGAAGGTATAGTTGTACCCTGTTATTTGTCTTATCTGGATGAACGAATGATCTTCGGGGACCAAAATGAAAAATTTAACAAATATTAGGTAAAGGAAAAAGTTCAGGAAGATGCAATGAAGGTTCTTTTCGAAGAAAAGAGAATATAGAAATATTCCTGTCATCAATAGGTGTAATTAACAAAAAAGTTGTTGATATTACACCAAAAAGTAACTGCCCTACAAATTAATTATACAAATTTCTTTAAGATCCCATCGGTATGAATAAAAACGACCATCTCACTTATAAATAAAACCTAATATGTACGGACGAACGGTCGTCACAAACGAAATTTTCATGCGAACTGCAATCATTTGATTAACGAGAAGTGTCAAATTGAATGTTTATATTTAAACTTTTTGTTTATTGTTATTGTGTTTAGTTTATAGTACTCCATTTTGATTTTTAATTAAATTAAAAAAGTCAAATTATAATAAATATTATTATCGAGTTCTGCTAGTTCGCGTGAGCATTGTTATATGTTACAGCTGTTTCGTCGGTCAAGGCAATTTTCAAACAGCGGATAAGCCGTACGCGTGCGGGGTTTCTGTTCCGATTTTTTTTAAATAGTGAACAAAGATTCTAATGTCAGATTTTTGAAAACATTAAAACGTTGAAACATTAAACTGCTACGGCGAGGTGATTCATATTGGATAGGTAATAATTATTTCGATTAATAATTAATAATAATAAACATAGCTGTGTTTATTAATAACTCGACTCACCACTGCACTTACAGTTACATACTTATTGGCTACTTTAACACAGACTTTAGTCTAGCAAAGTAGCCAGGACAACGCTGTATATATCAGAGGTGAAGTCTACTCCATCCCACACATTAAACTATGTATTATGTATGTTTATTATGTATCCATCTCTGTTACTACAAAAATATGGATGTCAAAATATATATAAATAAATAAATAAATAAATAAATACACTTGCGATCTTAATTTTAGCCTACATTGTACCTTAAGAGACAGGTCGAGTTATCATTAATATAAAATGTCGCCACAAAGTAACACTGCAATTATTGAATAAATAACCATTTCAATTAGTTACATATTTTTTAATAATAGCGATCCGTTTTGAAAATGAAAACATCCGATATCTCGGGATATCCCGATACCGCGCAATAAAGGAACGTGAGATGAACGAATGTAAAAGAGTTGCTTCGGGCATTTGGAAAGAATAATAAAGTTATAGATGTACGAGTACTACATATGAATGCACAAGTTACAGTTATCACATAAAACTATGAATTCTATTAATAATCTATGTAATACCAGTTAAATAAATAAATTAATCTTCGTTATTACCGGTAATATAGAAAACAATTACCTGTAATATCAAAAGTCATAGCTATATCTAAAAGAAATATCAAATGTCAGTCGGACAACCATTTACTGTTTTATCAACCAAATTTGTATTATCAAATTCGTTGTGTTGTTGTTGTATTATTGTACGTAATGGATCGACTATTCGATTGGATAAATGAATATTGTAAATTGTGGGATATAAGACCTACGTCCTTCCCTTTCACCGGCTAGTCAGTGTAGAACATGAGATCTCTTGTAAATTTTCATGATAAAAATTGTCGCCTACAGTGAGACGATTAACTCCAAGGTGAATCCAAAATAGTAATTAAAGTTAAAACCCCGAGGTATGCACCAGAAGCATAAACCAGAGGCATAGCCAGAAGCAAAAACCAGAGAGAAACGTCTTTTTTCCTGTAAAGATTATTTACCATACGATTAGATTAAAAAGTTAATATTAAATTATGCACTAGTGATTGAACAATAAAAAATACTTACCCTTTGGGTATAGAGAATCACACACAGCTACATTTTAGTCTGACAGCTTTGGCGATGATTTGAAAATAAACCATAGATCGCAACCGTTTTTATAAGCTGAGACACCGAATGTTATACCAACTTGAGGTAACTATTTGTGAAATGTCAAGATGCTTGACAAAAATAAGTAACGGGGCAATTTTGTACGTGATCCCAATTTATAACGTCACAATATATAAAAATATAATGTCTGATAAAGATAATGATGTCGTTATTGATGTATAGAAAAATATTCCAACGAGATAGCTCTCATTAAAGGAAAGCTTATTTTCACAATTAAATAAAAAATCAACGTTAATTTAATTTATAAAATACAATACGTATGTCCGGTGCTACAAAAAGCTTTCAAAAGGTGATACGAGACGGAAGAAAATATTTTGCGAAGAAAAATTCGAAGGAACAGCTAGAACACCCGGTTTACCAACGTTTTTAAAAAATCATATGACTAATATGGAATCAGAGAGCATAGCAGATAACTCTACAGGTTTTATATGAACGAAGATTAGGAATAGGTAACATCAGACTGGATTTATTTACTAGTTTATTTTATTCTTCAAAATGAATTATGATTAAGAAAATGCAGTAACAATATAAAAATATTATATTTTTACTTTACCCAGTTACCGTGTAAAATAATAAATGTAATAAATAATGTAACTTCTTTAAAATCACAAAAAAAAAAATTTATGTCTTTAAAAATATGGTCATATTTGATAGTCCGAATTAAATATTTGGGCAATACCAGTAATTTTGGAATTCCCCAAAAACCAAGGATTTTTACGAAGGACAAGTGAATTCCACATTGGATGAGCTTATGTAAGAAATTGCGTGAACGTGAATATAAAACATAAAACAGTAAACCCAGTCTGCCCAATGCACTCGCAACATACTTATTTGAATGCCATCGACGTTGACCGACCTCCGCTGATTAATTTAGCTAGGAAAATAATAATGTTCATTAATTACTCTTTAATAATTCTAGTTCACGACCCCTGCAAAAGCACCCTTTTATGAAATGTCAAGATTTCCAATAAAATTGAACGTCGCTAAGGGTTGGCATTTGGTCATCGATTTAGGTCGCGAGACTTTCCTTTCATGCCGAGGGTTGAACAGGCTCTGTAGGAATTTTGTCGGCTTTTAAAAGGTTCTCAATATTCAGCAGGCTATGACGTCAGCAGTTTTAGTGGAATAACTTAATTTATCTACAAAAGAACTTAACTTTGAAAAGATTGTTAAAATTTAGATTTGCACAATCCATTTTAATTGACGATTATTTACCATTTATACCAGACTTCATTTACTTCATATGAATTTATCATTTCTTTTTTTATTTACTTTTGTGTAAATTGCAATAAAAATATTAATCAAATCTGTTGAGCTAACCTTACAATAATTCCGAAGGTTTATGTAACGTCATTTGACGAACGTCAAAAGTAATACCATACCCAACTCCAGGGGGCACTGTTCATTTAGAATTGGTATATGTTTATGTAATAAAATAATATATATTCTATTGCATTGACACTTAATATTAATTTCCGTTATAATATAAACCACCCTCTTGTCAACACATATAATTTGTGGAAAATACATATAATATTCATGTAGCCTACAGATAACGTAAAATAATAATATAATAACATCTCTACCACTTGAACATTAGACCTGCGTTTTACACAAAAATAATATAGGGAAGGGAAACTTCCGATAATTTCAGAGGACAATTCAACAAATGCAGAGTTTAGACAGTTAACCATAAAGGTTGTACAATAAATGTTGAGTGTATCTTTGCACTGAACCAAAGTATAAATAACCAACTAAAAGTAACCACCAGTCATATCCTAAAAATGTTCTAATTATTTCGAATCATTTAGATAATTTTCTTTAATTATCATTCTAATTTTTATTTCATTCAATATTAGTTTTATTTTATACAGTCAGGTGTTTAATTAATTATTTTTAATTAATATTTTTATGTAATTGTATTTTTGAAACTAAAAACAATAATTTTGTTTAGTTTTTTGACTCCGCTGGCCATCCAGGTCCGCGGTCGGCTGCACGCCATGTGAAATGAAATCATTCTAATAAAGGAAAAGTATAAAACTCACATCAACTTAATGCGTACACTCATACTATATACAAAATAGTTTTTAACAAAAGCAATCACTGTGGTTTGACGTCTTTTATTAAATAAAATAACAATCACATTGTATGAAACTACGAAATTTATTATACGTCAACCGATTTCGCTTATCTCCCCTCTCTTAATGTTCCGTCTATCTGTATATGTATTCTGTCTCTCTCTTTCGCATATAATTTTAAATTGTGTCTCCCTCGATGTTCTATTAACTATATATGTAAACTTGAGATAAGCGAAACCGCTTGACGTGTAATAAATTGCGCGGTTTCATACAAAGTGATTGTTATTATATTTAATACAAATATATAAAATAGCGAACCCGAGAAAATAATTGATAAACAATAAAATGAACGAATGATTGAATACTGAATTATTCAACACTGAATACGGTCATAAGAACACTTTAAAACCCATTTAAAATGTAACACTTCAGACAGGTAACCGCTACAAGTCGAAATGAGTCGTAAAGCAGCTCTCGCCGCCCCGTCAGTATTTTTGAAACAACTTAAGGCGTCAAGTATTGATTGGGGTGTCTCACCACCTCTGGGATTCCGTCGGCGAGGGGCGGCGGCGGGGGCGGGGGCGGGGGCGGCAACCATCGCTCCCCGGGGACTTTAATAAAAGCTTAGACCCGCTGAGGCCACCCCGGCCTGGTCTGGCCGAATGTCAAGCGTGATGAAAGGTTACATTTCATATTTTGCGTCTGCCGTCAGCGACTCGGTTATTTCACAATTTATGTTACGACATGTGAAAGGAAGATAATTGTTTGAATACAACGAGATTCGCTTCCGTATTTAGAGGCTAAAATAGAGTAGGTACCCTGCACAGATCGAGTAGCTAGTCAAATTGAATGCGACAGCGCACTCCAGAAATGAATTATTATTATGAAAAATAATTAATTAGACAATGCGAAACGATATACCTTCATAGATATAGATAATGCTTCTTGTCTAAAATTATCTATAATTTCTGCGAAATAAATCTATATTACCTCTGATGGTTTTCTAGCTTTATCAATGTGATATCAATTATTTATTTATTCTATATATTGTGTCGTGGAATAAGTCTTTGCGGCTTTGTTAAATGATTTATTTTAAAATCAAAGTTTTAACAAACATTAAAGCATTAAAATTAATGGCGTATTATTCTCCATTATTGTTCAGGACTTCATTCCACCCTTCAACCGGTTTATCGACACCTTTTCTATAAAAGTCGGCTGGTTGAGTATGTAAATATAATAGTTTGAGGTCATCGTCGTTACTTAACTTAACGCCACGCATTTGATTGAAGAGCGATCGAAAAAGGTGATAATCTGACGGAGCGAGGTCGGGACTGTAGGGTGGTTGCGCAGAATTGCATTATGGATGCATCGGAACCTCGATTAAAGGCGATATGAAATATATGTCGAAAATGTTCGTTCTTCTCAACTTGAAATTCCATTATTTGAGCTCAAAAAGTAAGAAAAACTATAAGATACAAAAAACGACGAAACCGAAATACATTTTTTCTCACAAAAAACAAAATAGCGGGAAGATAGTATTTCTAAAAACACAATAAATAAGTTGTATTACAAAGTAAGTTCCAAATCTATTAATAATATAAATAGATATACCGTGCATATATAGCGGGAGGATACTTCTATCGCGCCGTACTGTTACGTGCTCCCAGTTCCCTTCTGCATCGAACGTTACCACTACTGAGCATTCACGAGATGCAGATACATCAGTGTCGCCGCGTCGCGCGTTATCGTTTCAAGTTCTGTTGTTACAAATTAAGCAGCATGCAAATTACTCTTTTTCTTTAATCAAACTGAACAAGAATGTGACATAAAATTAAAAAATTATACTTTTAAATGTCTTTTATTCAATCAAAATCACAAAATACCGTTTAAGATGAAAACAATAAAATAGCTAGTAACATTGGGGCCCAAAAGGTGGCGGTCTACAGTGCTTTTGGTATCGGCACTTTCCCACCGCTAATATGGTGTCACCTTGCGTTCTGGCTCCGGAATCCCTCCGGCAAGGCTCGCTCTGCGAGTGTACGCGTGTACGATGTCGGAATCTTATTTCTTCTAGTTAAACTTTCCTCTTAGTGTTACCGATTTAGCGTACATCGATTTATGCCCGGTTTGCCGCGTTCGTCAGCCTCGGTCTAGGCCGCCACGCTCCCGTACCGGAAGTGATCTCCCCCTCACTGCGGAGTGTCCCCATGCGGCCTCTCCCCCGGTCGCAGCGGAGTCTCCTCTAATCCCGACGATGGATTCCATTTTCAATCTCCGAATCCACCGCGGGAGAAAACCCTCACGATTTTGGTCGACGCCATTTGCTGCGCGAAGCAAATCCTTTTTTCATTTGCGAGTGTACAGAAATACATAAAAACACTTTTTTTATAAAATTATTAATTTTATAGGCGACAAAAGACAAATTTTATTCGTAATGGATAAAACCGTACATTACTTAATATTCTTACATATTACATACAACACATATACAGGGGCCCCCCTTTTACATTTTGCATTAGGGTCTAATTTTTGCAGTTACGCTACTGATAGCCTATTGTAGATACAATTATTTTAGATTAAAATGCACGTGCTCGACCCGCACACTTTCTCAGAGCCGTGGTAAGTATTGTAGTATAATATAAGTGCTTATAGTGAAACTTTGTATATAACCAATTCTATTCTCAATTAGAAAAGAAATAAGCATTTAATCAGAAAAGATGGAGAGAGCCTAGGTTAGAGATCTGAAGAACGCAGGGTGCAAGGTGACGCGGCCACCTGCCGCCTGTCGCCCGAGACCGGTGAGAGTGGACACGGTCAGAGCCGACTAATGAGCATCCTCAAGTTACGAGAGCGCGGTCTACCGCGGAGACCACCGAAAGGGTGCCGGGAGAGCGGCGCGTCCCGCGGGATGTACCGCAATTTTATCCAAATTATAACAGCTACGCGCTCTCGTGACACTTCAAAACTTTTAATAGGATTAAGCAATCGAGGAAGACCGAGTCCGCGTAGCCAGATGGGTGATAAATACCTTAATTTTTTTTAAATACCTTAAATTTTTTTAAATACCTTAAATTACAAAACTAAGTGGAACCCTACGATACCTTTAGAACATTTAATAATGGTTTTAGTGGAACCCTAAAGTCCTCGGCTCTATGCGAAATACATCGATCCCCTTATAAACGACGCGGCATTATTATTAGCTCATCGACTGCGAGAAACGTATTGACAAAGTAATCGATCAAAGTAAATCAACTCGATTTAAAATTCATTATTTCTAAATCCTTTTTGTAAATTATAGTAAAATTCAAAGTTTAAGTTTCATTAACGATTACTCCGTTGGAAAACATTGAAAGCATCGAGGGTGTTCGAGCGCGGACCGGCTCCCGGTGCCGAGTTGAAATATTTTCCACGTTCGAAGAAACCGTCTAAATGACAGGCGTCAGGATTTGGATAGACGTACGGGAGAGGCGAGCCTCAGAATGGAGATTTCATTATGATAGGTGATAGGTATCATCAGGTTAAAATCTTAAATGTAAAATTTTGAATCGTATATAGCATTTTGATTGAATTCGTCAAGTTAATGAAATTGAACGCTACAGGTAAAGCTAAACCTTTTTCATATTTTTAATTCAAAGTTGTTGACTTACTGCGAGTTTGTGAATTAAATCTTGTTCGAGATGTATCAGTAATACAGTTCTTAAAGACGAGCGGCTAGAGAAATGATAGTTAATAACATTTCTATATAATTTAACTCATTCATTGAATGTACATATATATATATATGTGTGTATATTGGGTCATCCCGTGAATGATGCGGTTTTTCAATGACATGAATTACGTTACTAAAAATCAAGGGGGGGTGGTATAACTACCACACGTATCAGGTAAATTTACTGCCTGCAATAAAAGCAGGTATGGTAACTTATTCTTAATGCTTACTGCTCTCGGAAGAGTGGAGTTCGATTTGAACAGTTATTTTTTCAAAGCAATAATGGAAGTGATAAAGGACCACATTCGGCATATTTTGCTTTATGAGTTCAATAAAGACAACAGCGCAACGGAACGTGCGAGGAATATAAATACACTGTCTGGGGGTGAGCCAGTGTTAACGGCGGTTCCAGAAAATCTGAGCCGGAAGCCACAGCCCAGAAGACGAGCCTGGTCCTGGCCCGTCGAGGACGCCCTGCAAACCCTGGTGGAACAAAATTCCATCGTCACTAGCGGAGAAACTTGAATTTGTTAACGGGTTCCTCGCAAACTTTTAGAATCAGAATTAGAGCAGAGAGCGAATGCGTGCTCTCCATCGCTATCACGTCTCAGGAATAAACCTTTTTTGGAATAGACCACCGCATATCTCGCGTGATCGTCCCAGACTTACTGTATCAAATATTATATATGCATATTTTTAAAACATATTTTTCCTCTGTCTGAAATAAAAGTTTACACATCATTAAAAATAGTATTTGAAGTGACCGAGCCATTTCTACAAATGTCCTAGGTAACAAAAACCAATACTTTTACCGTGGAAGTTGAAGGAATAGTTCCGTCGCTGACAACTTGTGGCAATATTCGGACTAATTCGTTCTTCATTACTTTTTATTTCTCTTTATGTTGTCATATTCTTGGAACAGTTTTCACACAAACACTCGAGAAATAGCGTGCAAAGTTAGCGCAAGAAGCAATATTATTTATTATTTGCCTCTCATCATTTCTCTGATTCTTCGCAAAAAGGGAAGTAAAGAGAAACCAATAAAGCGTGTAAGACTCCAATCTCTCATCGATTGTCTCATTAACGATCACTCTTTCTACGCGTATGTATAAATAGAATTTTGTGTCTTCGGTAAATAAACCAGGGAGTAATGTTTTCCGAAAAATGTGTCAATTTATTAAATTTTCCTTGTACAAATTCGAAGGTATATAAATAAGAAAAGTCTCCAGTGAATGTTTCAAAAAAGTTTTTAACGTTAATCATCTAATTCAGAAACAGGATACAGTCCACGTAGGGGCTTTAAGTAAACGACGAACTTAGGAGAATGTTCCTGGAATCAAATTGAACAAATTGCGAGAATTTCCATCTAGAGGGAGGTGTTCTTTGATCACTTTCGTGCTTGAATTATTGATTTGATTAAGAACAAAGACATTTCAGAACTTAACCTAAATCCGACGCTAAACGTTGAGCAGGGAGTCAACTCCGTTATTAAGGTGCGACGGGACTTGAAATTTGAAATCTCGAGGGACAATACTCTGACAAGAATGAGCTAAAATACGTGTCTACCGTTCAGGAATATCAGGTGAATACGTGTCGAACATTCCAAAAAAATAGTATTGAAAGGTTTTCAAAAAAAATCATTAAAAGATTCATGAAGGAAATACTGTTATTTTTTAACGCGACGCGAATATATAATATAATTTGTGAGGATCCAGTATCCTTTAATTTCTTCGAGTCTTAATTAATCCTCCGAGATCATCTCTCGAGATATATATATATATATCTCGTGCGTGTACATGAATAAAACTTTATTCTCTCGGTTTATTCGGCGGTAAAGGTCAGGTGTTGGTGAAGATATCCAGTACAAGGTGCGCTCAGTGGATGATATTAATTTTTTAAACTACTTCCATATAATATTACAAATAGTAAACCTTCAGGACATGGTAAAACTTGACGACTTTCATATTTAATTCTTTCTAGTCTCCAGACCTCATTTTAAGTAGCAAAAAAATGGAAATTCTAGTATTTCAGTAACATCATTCAATCCGCCTTCTCACTTGCGGGACGTCAGTATCGCCTCCCGCGACGGCCAACCCTCGGGTCCTGGTCAATGTTATCTAATTATGTTTTCCCGATTTGAATACGTATTATTGCAAGAATTTATTTTCCTTCTTTGGATATATATTGAAGTTTATTAAGTGCGTATGCCATTTATTCCAGGACTATTGAATGTTTTTATAGAACTGTTCACTCGCACAGCGCCGTTCGGGGAGTTGATGAAAAGCTTACGCGCTGTGTATCTCTCCTATCGCAGCTTTCGACTATCATTTCGAGTGTTCTTATCTATACAATACTACATGTCGAGTGTTCTTATCTATACAATACTACATGTTGAGTGTTCTTATCTATACAATACTACATGTCGAGTGTTCTTATCTATACAATACTACATGTCGAGTGTTCTTATCTATACAATACTACATGTGGAGTGTTCTTATCTATACAATACTACATGTCGAGTGTTCTTATCTATACAATACTACATGTCGAGTATTCTTATCTATACAATACTACTTGTCGAGTATTCTTATCTATACAATACTACATGTCGAGTATTTACCACAAACGCAAGTAACGACCGCGCGCTGTACACTTAGCCGAGACATACCTACTTATTCAACATTTAATTCATGACACAAACAGCAAAGAAATTTGTCGCAAGACGACGTTATAGTTGTGTGTCGCGTCGTATCGCCGGAACATATACGAGTAACGAGTTTTTCATATTTTAGACCGCTTACCTTCTTTGATAAATTACAATTTAAAAATAGGTTTCAAGTTCAGCAATTTGCATAATATACTTCATTTAAAAATTTAATGCGACCGTGATTTGTATTAAAAAATGTATAATTATAACTGGAATAATTATTTAAATGTTTCTTTATTGTGGTGCGCATCTTTGTGGTATGGAACATCGTAAGCCTACGATATATCATAGGCCTTTAGTCTCTGTAACATTTATTTCAATTATCTTTTAATTTGATAATAATAAATCAATCATTATTTTAAATAGTTCCTCTCCAACCGATTATTTCATATTGTATATATTTAACAAATTAAGGAGTCTAATTACAGGCTATGGTATATAATTTATTCGAATATTTAGATGACAAAATAACGTTAAATTTATAAAATTTTACCAATTGAACACTTTTATATATATACAAATTAAATGTATAAATTAGGTATACATATAAAATCAAATAATGGAACGACATATGTATCAATTTGAAAGTGCACCTAATAAGTTCGAAAATTTGTGGTCAACTTACTGTCAACTCACACACCTATGTTCTGAAAATTGTACAATAAGAATGTGTTCTCCTTAAAAAACTTATATATATAAAAAAAAATTTGCACTTAATACACTTGCTTTCAGCATGAATCAGAACCGCTATTCCAAAAACTCAAGGTGCTAAATATCAAGCAATTATTCATAAAAACTCTGTTTGAAGACATACATGAAAACAGAATCCTGCGCCTCGTCACACATTCAAGGTGTACTCGGGCTAAAACTCTAAGAAAACTAGCTGTCTCGTTAATAAAAACCTCATTTGCTTAAAGACGTGCGTGTTTTATAGTACCGCGGATATACAATAAGCTACCACGGGAGATGGCAACAGTGTCGTATCCTCAATTCGGTGGGCTTATAAAGGAATAGCTTTTCAAAATTGGAAGAAGTCAGCTGGAAGAGTTCCTTAAATGATCAAAACTACTCATTTTATGTAATTCGTTACATCCTATCTCGTACTATCATGTATTGTTTGCTCCCTGCTTGTTTCTTTTCTTTCACTTCTTACATATCTTTAGTTTGTATCAAAAATTTACTTTGTTCAATTCACTTATCTCTACTTTTCTCCTTCTGATTTTTCTGTTTTTTACCATTTCATTTAATTTGTTACCTTAGTTCCAACTTATATTCTAACTAATGGAATCTTATGGCTACCTACCTCAAATTAGGTACTTTATATGTACCTAGCGGGGTAGGAATTATTTATTCAAAATATACATCGAAAAGGATTGAAAACTGATAAGCGCCGGAAGCCCCGAGTTGTACTGTACAGATATAGATGGAGCTTGCGGCTCTCTCGAAAGGATCATTCTGGATCATCATTCCGGTTGAATCGGTCGAAGTGAATGCATTGGATAAAACAATTTTCATAAGTAAACTGGATATTCACTCCAGGAGTGAAAAACTGGAAAACTTAAAGGGATTTCATTTGCACTATAGAACGAATAGAATGTAATTACACATACGATATGTTTAAATAGAAAGTGCTATATTTTTGAGATATTCTTTTTCAAAAATTCTAAAAATAATTTTAAGATTACAACTTTATCAACCATAATGAATATAAATAAATACAGGGTTATTCAAAACGATGGACTCACTTTTGTAACTATATATTTCAATCTGCGGACGAGTGACAAATATAAAGAAAATTACATTTGATAATACCTACAATAAAGTTTACACAAATACAGTTTATAAATGTTCAATATGACTCTCTTTGGCTGCACAGCAAACATGGTCGTGTTTGAATCTGATTTCCAGATTGAGTAGCAATTTTACTCTTTTGAAAAACATGTTTTTGAAGCATTTTATCAAAAGTATATCTATTTTTAAATCTCTGCTCTAGAGCTAGCTGTAACAAATACTTTTATCTCAATTTCGTCAATTGGACAGTGACGTTTTTTTGAACCCTGGAATTGTAATAAAACTAGTTACATCCATAATGTAACTGTTTTAGAAAGATTTCCTCATAAATAATAAAATAATAATTTTCGGCTTGAAGACTTACAATATACGTAGATAACTGAACTGTTAAAAAATAATACTTTGAAGTTAATCGAAAAGGTGAATTTTTTCAATCTATTGTATAACAATATAACATAACACACTACACAGTTGTCGCAATACGAAATTATTATTGTTTACGATTTGCGAAATCTCGTCATTCATTACGACGCCAGCTGTGTTTAGTCCAGCGTCTCGTTTCACTGGAATTATCAATTACTTTGGTCTCGTTTAAAAAAATCCCTCATGTATTTCTGTTAAAATAGTATTTTCAAAGGAAATTTTATTTTATTATGTAATTTTAGCAAACTTTTCGAATATTTAATTAATTTTCAATCAATTCGTTCCAGAATGTTCTCGAGTAAAACTGTTTTCTTGTTCTCCACTCACTTAAGGACCCCCGCTCCTCTCCCGCCGCGTAGGAGGCGGCCCACTCAGCGCGGAGGGACACGGAGCAAACTTTCAGTAAATTGGGAGATTTTTTATCAGAATTTTTTAACCTACCAATTCGTGTATTAATGTAAAACACATGTGATGTTTATTACAATAAGGTAGTTATTAAAAGTGTTAAAGAGATCAGCGCTAATCCACTTGTAGTAATAGATTAGTACTCAGAGTATCGTAGATTCAAAGGAATTGGAAAGACAGAATCCGAGCAAAGTGGCAGTATAGAACTTTAAGCGAAGAGAGTCGGTAAAGGTGTGTACTTTATGCGCCATTCTAATCCGCAAACCAAACTAAAGTGAGAAACTCTGTATTATTAATAGAATCGGCGTTAACTTTGTAGTTTCATCATAATAAATTAATATAAATAAAACAATGTTATAACTCTAGTTGAGTTTATTAGCACTACTCGAGTTTCGAGAGAAACAGTAACTCTCATCGACAGGTGACGTATTAAATTAACTTCACACAAGTATATGAAACAAGGTTTAGGTGGTAGATATTGGTTGTAATATTGAGAGGAAAGAAAGTGAGTAAGAAAATGTAATATTATTAAGGAAAACACATTCTTATTGTGAAGTTGTAATTATTCAGAACATAGGTCTGTGATATTTTAAATACTAAATTAATATATTAATTATAAATATATACATATAAAATCAATTTTCTCGAAAAATATTGTTTTAGCGTCACCGGGATTCGAACCTGGATCTTCATTTCCACAATTGACGCTAAAACAATATTTTTCGACAATTAATTTTATATGTATATATTTATAATTAATACATTAATTTAGTATTTTAAATGTAATATTGTTTAACAAATTAATACCCGAGTTCAAATTCCTTTTTATTGGTAAACTTTCAAAATTATTCATTTTATTACCTTTACGCGTGACGGGATGGAGAAGTCGAATGGTACACATTCCATTATTATCCATGATGCGGTTCGTGAATTCGGAAAAGCTATCACGGAAAAGACAACGATGATGCTCTTTTAATCTAATGTTGAGATTTCTAGAGGTTTGTTCGATTATTTACTATTGCATTTTCGTTAACCCCGCTTTTTTTTAAGTTATCTATTTTTATCTTTGAATTGAGAAGTAATGCGCTGTTGTTATAATACGCGCTAATAAGTTGCAGGGGTAATACGAGGAGGGAGAAATGTTGTTATGTTAGTGGATAATAACGGTTACAACAGCGCGTTAATAGAAAATTTGCTAAATCATACAAAATTGAGTGATCGCTTTTTATATTCCGGATACAGTACTAGTAATACCATTGACAACACTTCATGGAGGAAACTACTATATATTGGCTTAATATCCAATCAATAATTTTGAAAGTTTACAAATAAAAGGGATTTGAATTCGGGTATTAATTTGTTAAACAATATTACATTTTCTAACTCATCTTCTCTCCTCTTTCCTCTCTCCTCTCTTCTCTCGAAACTCGAGTTGTTCTAATAAACTCAAGTAGAGTTATAACATTGTTCAACTTATATCCATTCATTATGACGAACTCTGTACAAGTCTTTATGCGCATTCGAGTCGAATGTCCATGAGAAACTTCATCCGTGAGCATGAACCATTAGACTGAGTTAACTAAAATACCAGAGGTGAGCTGGAGGGGGTCGGAAGGGCTCGCGCGAGCCCCTTATTAAATTAATCAAAAACAATATTCAATGATCAAATCAGTACCTATCTGCAGATGTATGATAGGTAGATGGTTTAAATGTATTATGAAACATAAGACTTGTTGCCTTTTCAAATTTCTCCTAAAATACATTTATTTCGGGTGCATAATAAAAAAGACCTATCTGTATTTTTATCTATGGTCTAACAACGCTTAAAAACGCCAATGTTTGACATATATTACTTGCAGGTGTTCATAGATGTTCAACGCAACATTTTTGTGAACGATGCTTTGAACGATTATCCTTCATACTTCACACGTGCACTTTTTTCCCTTTCCCGTAATTATGCAGTTTTATTTATTACTTTGTACTATCATTTACTTAGGAGAACTTCAGTTTCAATCCATTGTTCTGTGTTAGCTGTGAACAACATGTGTTTTATACTTACATTAGTTTATTAGTCATCTTATTTGCGAGTATTTTCAACATTCATTTAACTTAATTATTATATTTACAATAACCTTTGACTCTACTGCAAAATGAAAAGACAAAGAACATTATCGTTATTTTTAAAAACAAAACAACCTAAAGTATTGTGTATAAATATGTAATAATTACTATAAAATTTGAACTTTATTTTGATTTTAACATAAATATATCATATTTTACATCTTTACACACATTTAAATACATTGCCTAACTAAGCTAGCCTGTTTTTGGGCAAATTATATGTATATAATATTTTATAAAACCAAAACTCATCGAAGGCAAAACAAAGTAAGATCGAATACATACATGGCGTATAATGTGAAAATATTGAAGGAGAGAGAAAAAATAATAATAATAATAAGTGTATATATATAAAATATAAAAAGAACGAAGAATTACTGAAGCGGCAAAGGGCAGAGCCGTATAACAGGTCTCACGTAACTACCCGTTTGCGTCCTAACTTTAACGGTGCGTACAACTCCGTCTCTACCGGGGTAAAGTTCCTCGATAACTGCGAGAGGCCAATTAAGCGGCGGAGAATTGTCTTCTCGTATAACGACGATACAGCCTTTCTCTACAGGATTCGAAGGAGCGTTCCACTTCTGTCTACTTTGAAGAGATGTTAAATATTCCTGACTCCATCTCTTCCAATAAGATTGGACGAGCTTATTTAACAGTTCATAGCGATTGAGTCTGTTTTCAGGAACATTCGCGATATCTTCAGCGGGTAAGTATTTAAGGGGAGTAATGTTTAAAAAATGAGAAGGAGTTAAAGCGGTGAGTTCTGCAGGATCAGAACTTAGCACACATAAAGGACGGCTATTCATCAGACCTTCAATTTGAATTAGAACAGTATTAAATTCTTCATAAGTGAGAATTTGGTTTCCTATCACACGCTTCAAATGATTTTTAACTGCTTTTATATTACTTTCCCATATTCCACCGAAATGTGGGGCATAAGGGGGATTATGTTTAAATTGAATGCGTAAATTTAGTAAATGTTGGTCTATGTATTTACTATGAGCCTCACTTTGCAAAAACGAGTAAAGTTCATCAAGCTTTCGCCTTGCGCCGATGAAATTCGTACCACCATCACTTAAGATGAGTGACACTGGTCCGCGTCTACTAATAAAGCGCTTGAACGCGTTTAAAAACATTTCAGAACTCAGGTCTGATACTAGCTCCAAGTGTAGCGCTTTAGTAGTTAAACAAATGAAAAGACATAAATAAGCCTTTGTGGTTTTTATTCCACGGCGACGATATGGAGTTACGAAGAAAGGACCTCCGTAACCACTCCTGTGAAAACAAAGCTTTTTACTTCGCTGACACGAAAGTGAGGTAAATCGCCCATCATAGGAAAAGTATTCGAGGGATTTGTTTTGAAACAAATATTGCATTTTTGAACGCGTTTTCGAATCATATTGCGTGCAGAAAGTATCCAAAAGTTTTGTCTAAGTAAAGCTAATAATAAGCTTGCGCCAGCGTGTAAATTTTTAGTATGATAGTAATCGACTATTAACTGAACAATACGATCCTTCGCGGGTAAAACAATAGGATGTTTTTGTGTAGCACTGAGTTGTGATTGGTTCAAGCGACCACCAACGCGAATGACATTGGCGGCATCTACATAAGCGTTTAATTTGCGTAAAGCGTTAGAGTTAATATTCAAAAAATGATGACGTTGTATGTGACGAAAAATGAAATTTTCTGTAATTTCCAAATCCTCGACCGAAATGGAACCACGTGATTTTACAATATTCGAGAAACGTAAGATGTATACAGAAACGCGTAAGAATTTGTTGTAATTTGACATTCTATTTGCCACGTCGTATATCACGTTGGTTTGTACGTCAACATTTGACTGAACGTGAAGGGACACGGCCTTTAATTCGGAGAGCTCATCGTTTGAGCTTACAGTAGCGTCGAAAAATTTGATAGGCCACTCTTGTATCGGGTGAGTGAGCCATGATGGTCCGGAATAATAAAGGTCATTGCCAATTAGCTGACTTGGCATAATAGGACGCGAAATTATATCTGCGGGATTTTGCGCACCCGGAACGTGAAGCCAATGTTCCGCTGGTAAATTTTCGTTTATTGCAGCAATGCGATTCGCGACGAAAGTTTTGAATTCATAAGGAGCTGCGCGGATCCATGAAAGCGTTACCGTGGAGTCTGTGAAAGCGATTATATTGCTTATTTTAACTCGTTCGCGGATAGTGTCTCGGACGCTTACTATCAAATTCGAGAGCAATAGCGCAGCACAAAGTTCGAGTCTCGCAAGGGACACATATTTCGGCGTAGCCACTCTCGACTTCGAACATAATAACGAAACTTGACCTTCGTCATTGTCGTCATTACTAACTCGAACATACAGGACAGCGCCATAACATTTTTCACTAGCGTCAGCGAAACCTACTAGAGTGACATTCGGACGAGATCGTGAAATACCTACATGACGCGGTATTTTTAATTGTCCGAGTAAATGGAGTTCGCTTTTGAATTGCTGCCACTGTTTCTCGATATAAGCGGGGACGTCGTCATCCCAGTCCAGATTCTGCTTCCAGCACTCCTGGACCAATAACTTCAGTAGAGCGGTGACCGGTCCTAACAACGAAAGAGGGTCGAATAATCTCGCGGTCACAGATAGAATTACTCGTTTTGTACACCGATCTGATTTACACAAGTCAGAGTTTATTTCGAAAAGAAAAGCGTCATCGATAGGCTTCCATTGAAGGCCTACGATTTTGGTGTTAGCGTCTTCATCGAATTGAATGATGCTCGGTGACTTAAGGCTATCGGGAATTCGATGCATTAATTCGGCACTATTCGACACCCATTTGACGAGATTGAAGCCACCAGATTCGAACAGCTGTATAAGATCGCGGTGAAGTTGATAAGCTTCATCAATTGAATCGACGGATGAGACATAGTCATCCATATAAAAATGACGTTCAGCAGCCCAGGCCGCTGCGGGCCAGCGTAATCGCTCATCTTCTGCAAGTTGTCTAATTGCACGCATTGCCAGATAGGGCGAACTTGAAATTCCAAAGCAAACGCGATTAAACTCGTAAGTTTTAATTGGTTCATTAGAGTCAAATCTAAACAAAATGCGTTGAAAACGGTGATGATCAGGAATCAATTTAACCTGAAAATACATTTTTTCAATGTCTGCTGAAAGAGCAATTGGAAAAAGTCGAAAGTTAATCAGAAGTTCAAAAATGTTAGTTTGAAGATTCTGTCCAACGTACAAAATATCGTTAAGCGACTTATTAGAACTTGTTTTGCTACTAGCATTAACAACAACTCTGATTGGTGACGTTACTTTCTCAGGCCTGTATACAGCGCGATGCGGCATATAATAGCATGGACCGGGAACGGGATCTTCAATCGGATTGAGGTACCCTTTATCAATATAATTTTTTATAGTGTCGTTATATTGTTTCCGTAATTCAGGAGTAGAATCTAATTTCTTTTCCAATTGGAGTAAGCGTACCTTGGCTCGTGTTTCTGAACGGCCAAGTTCGGTTGGATCTGATTTAAAAGGAAGCGTTACGGTGTAACGTCCGGTTGCGTCGCGTGTAAAAGTTTCTTTAAAAATGCGTTCGGATGCTGCGTCATCAGGACTAAAATGTTTTTTGACTGGAACGTTCTCTAACTCCCAGAAGCGTTGCGTTAAACTTTCTAAAGAAGGACTTTCAATCATAGCGTGAAGTGAGCGGTCATTGAAAGTAGGCTGAGCATTGCATTTAGCTCTTCCTATAAGTACATAACCTAATGACGTCTGTACACCAACTACCGACGAGGTTGGTGACATGACTTTGCTATTTCCTAACAAGAATGGGAATAATTCGTTACTAATTAACAAATCTATATCCGCAGGCATATGGTACTCTTCGTCTGCCAAAGGTAAGCCGAGCAAGTGTTCTAATTCGTTTGTATTTATTACAGCGTTCGGTATTTTATCCGATATCGTATCGATAACTCGTGCATTTATCGTATACCTACAGCGAGCGTCAAAGCGGGAATAAATCGTGAATTTAGCGAAGCCCAGCACAGACTTTTCGGTATTTCCAATACCTCGTATTGTTGTAGGCGCGTGTACAATATCGACTTTGAGGCGATTACAACATGCTTTTGTTACAAAATGACTCGTTGAGCCACTGTCTAAGAACGCTCTAATTCTTAAACGCTCACCAGCGTTGTTATATGCGTAAACAATAGCACTTGGTAGTATAACAATTGAGTTATTAAAAACGTGTGGACGCGTAGCGGTTAAAGCGATATTGTTTTGCGTTGAAGGCGGGGAGTTCGAATTAACCGGTTTCGATTCAGGTGATTGGCGTGACAGCATAGGCGATGCGTTAATGTTGTCAGATAAGACGCGTGACTGTGAATTATAAAGATCGGGTTCGATTCTCGGTGAATCCAAATGCAACTTCGTGTGATGCATGCGTTGACAAATAGAACATTTGTTTTGTGATTTGCATGTTGTTATGTTATGAAATCCCAGACAGTTGGTGCACAGGTTATGGTTTCTTACAAAATTGTTCCTATGATAAGGATTCAAGTTGAGAAACGAATCGCATTTATACAGGGCGTGAACACTATTATTGTTGCAAAATGGACATTTTGGAAAATTATTATTATTGTTAACAACAAAAGATTGCACGGTGTATTTTTTATTTTGAGACTTATAGGTTGTATTATTTTGTGAAGCATTGGATTGATTTGATTGATTTTTATTGCAATTTGATGTATTAGATTGTTGTTTACTTTGAGAAGATCCAGCGTGGCGAAGTGTATAAATTTTATTTTGTTCCTTAACGAATGTGATCAATGATCCAAATGTAGGTATTTTCTCATTGCGTTGAGACTGTTCGAAAAGCGCTACGGTTTCTTTGTCTAGTTTTGATAAGGCGAGATGCGTTAATATAAAATCAACTAAATCATCTATCTTGAGCTGATTCAAAGCGGCGCATGCAGAGTAAAACTGTTCGAGGAACATATCTAAAGCGTTTAGCGAGGGAGATTGACTGCCCTTAAAATTAAAAATTTGTTCTAAATATAGCGTAGCGAGCGTGCGTTTATCCTGATATTTCTCTATGAGAGCATTCCAAAGTATCTCATAGTTGTCCGCGATGGGCGGTATACCGGCGCATACTAAAAGCGCTTTCCCCGAAAGTTTGCCTATTAAATATTGTACTTTTTCGGCATCTGATAGATGACGGTTTTTATGGATTAGGGCGTTAAAATTTTCGTAAAACAAAACCCATTTACTAGGCGAACCATCAAAGCTTACTAGATCCAAACTAGGTAAACTTCGCTTGAACGTTTCTATTTGTGGTTGTTGCATAACGGCGGTAGCGAGCCCTGTTTGTACGGCTTTTACATGACAGTACAATTCGTCAAAGGCTATAAGAGCATTGAATTCTGGCTGCGCACTAGGGTCACAGTCTAATATGGCAATATTTAAAGCCTCTGTCACTTCATTAAATTCTTTGCGAACATTTTCCAATGATTGAATGCGTATGAGGAACTGGTTTCTTTTTACTTGATCCTCCACGTGTTGACTCAAATCATATAATGCTTGAATAATCGCGAATAAACTTTGCTTTTTATGTGACAATATAGAAACGCGATTCTTCAATTCCACATCTGCAGACGTATTAACTTTAGGCATTTTGAATATTGGTAATAAATTAATTATATTAATTAATTAATAAATTAAAAATTAATTATTTAATTTTTTGGCGTTAGGGCCTTTTGCGCTAGACTCGTAACGCAAGTAGCTGTCAATCAAACCTTAGTACGTATTTGAATGCGCGAGCGACATTAATATTATTGGCACGATGTTGACAATAATTTGCTGTTTCTATAAAAAATATATTCTTTTATATTATAATAGCGGCCGTAAAATATGGCAGAAATATGTCGTGTCTGAAAAGGACTTCAGGACTCCGGTTAGAAGGACCATGGAAAGTTGGCGGGTTCTCGGGAGATAAAGATGGGATGGCACTTACTTGTAGTTCTCCGATCTCTTGCAGCTGGTTCGTCTCCCTGGTCCACCAATTCACAGGCGACGCAGAATTGTCTCGTACTGGATAACACTCGCGTAGAAAAGTAGATTTATAAAAGCGGTAATAATTATTATTTTTAAATTAGCGGTAGTTATGATTAGCGGTTATAAGCGCGGTTTACAGCGACTGCAGCGTACCGTGTTCACTGTCGAACGACGGAAAGTAGAAGAGACGGTCGGCAACAGCTCCTGGCGGCAACGCAGATTACAGGGATCTGCTATCTTCTTTCGTGCCAAGGGATTAGGATAAGAAAGAGAGAGAGGGACAGAACACATTTCTGTAATCCAATAGAATACGCGCGCGTACATTTAAAAATGGCGCTAACAATAATAATACCAATAATGTAAGCAGATATAAGGTAGATGTAAATATACTAGACCAAAACACACAAAAGTAGTTATACAAATTATTTCATTATATAAAAGAGTTTACTCTTTCTATCTGCTCTTCCTAATTGCAACAACCAATTTGAAATATCCTTTTTAAAAGTCTTAATGTCAGTTAAATTTCTAATTTTATTTTCAATTTGATTATATATTCTGGGAGCTTGAAAGGTAATTAATCTTTGCTTGTTTGCTCTTGTGGGATAATATCTTTCAGTCCTCACAGATGGAGCCCTTATTTTCCTATGAAAGCTAGTTAATATATTCTGCACATATCTTCTTATATCCAAAACCTGAAATTCCCTGAAAAGTGGTTCTGAAGGATAGGAAAAGTTACGGCGGTGTATTACTCTGAATATAGCCTTCTGAGCAATGCTTACTTGATATATATGTACACCAGATGCACCCCCCCAACTATCAATACCATAGCTCAAGATAGATTGGCACAATGCATAATACACAGTTTTAATCTTCTTTTTATTCAATATTTCTAAGTATTATAAATATATAGATTAATTTTTGCAATCTTTTAGCTAATCCATCTAAATGAACATCCCATCTCATGTGCCTATCAATAACTATTCCCAAATACTTTATTGATTTACAACTTGCTATACCAGGACAATTACAGCCATTTATATATTTACAAGCACTAAAGTGTAATTTAATATAATTTAAATGTTTGGGTTGTCCTACCTCTGTAATGGAGAACGGTATAAATTTTGTTTTTGCTACATTAAGCGTTGATAGATTTTTATCCAACCAACTATTGATAATATGTAGGTTTTTTTCAGCAATATGGTAAACATGTTCCCATGTTGTTCCATGTTGTTCCCTTGAATATTAATACAGTATCGTCAGTAAAAGTTATGATTTTACCCTCAATTTTCAAATCACATAGATCATTGATGTATATCATAAAAAGCAATGGGCCCAGTGTACTTCCCTGTGGGACTCCATATTCGATCTCTTTTTTGTCGCTTACTACATTTTCACAAATTTTGGTAGTTTGTTTTCTTTTATCCAAATAACTTTTAAAGAACTCAAGAGCCATGCCACGTATACCTAATAATGGAAGTATTTTATGTGACGCCGTATCATAAGCCTTCGCAAGATCTAAGAATATTGCTAATACTCTTTCTCCAGCATCCACAAATTCACATACATATTTATTTAAAGAGTTTAAGATATGTTGGGTATTTTTACCCGTTCTGAAGCCAAACTGATTTTTTGACAATATGTGTTGTTGTTCTAGATAGGAATACAGCCGCGTTTCCATAGCTTTTTCAATTATTTTAGTGAGCGTACTCAAAAGAGAAATTGGCCCATAATTACCCACATTGTTTTTTCTCCTGATTTAAAGTAGGGTCTAACGATTGCGCTCTTTAAAACATTTGGAAATTTTCCTTTGGAGAAACACAAATTTATTACGTGTGATAGAGGTTTACTAACATAAGTTTTTATACTTTTCATAATATTTGCAGATATTTTGTCTTCACCTGTAGAATGAACCTAAACTGCAGATTATGTTAGTGTCGGTGATAATAATAAACTTAGTCATAAAGATATATATCGAAATTCGATTGCATCAAATTGTATGTCGGTCGGTATTACAGATCGGTTTAACTCAACTGAGGGAGATGGTAATTTTTGAGGCAACGAGTGTATTACTACTGTTGTCCTAGATTTCCCCATGCTGTGATGTACGAGACGTTCACACTCACCGGCTAGATGAGTGGAGAAATATGGGATGCGAATACGGAACTCAGAACTCGCCTCGCTGACGACTTTTTTCTTCGCTTGTGATACATTTATAATTCAGATGGACAGGAACCCAGTCCAATCCAACCGAAGATAATTTTGCATTCTATGTATGCTTTCAATCGATCACATTACCTTAATGAAACCATTAAATAAACTACTTCGGAGCAAACTGCTCGGAGTTTGTGCATTTTGGAATAAACTGAAAAAGAAACAATAGTGTTGCAACTCTACCTTTTATAAAAGAGTTTCACGTTTTTATCACTATTATAATAATGTCCTTTTTCCATCCCTTCGCGTCGCATCGTAAAACAAACGTGTATTGACAGCTGTTCGTGTCGTACGGCAACATAAAAGCAACAAGATATGACGTCAAAGTGTGAGGTTATCGCGTCAAACAAAGTAAAATACAATAAAGAAGAAATTCAGTTGAAGCGGACTGCTGACACGCTCGGCGGCACGATCTTACAACGCAACGTAAAAATGATGAAGAAGCTGCAGAATACCGTGTAAGAGAGTAAGAGACGCGCGGAGCGGGGAGTAACGAGTCGCGCGAAGCAACACGTTTAATGAAATTATAGAGTAGCTGCAGAACGTCGTGCGCCTGTTTTCGTTGATTTTTCAAATAAATAAAGGCTATAAAAATGATCGATTTCTCAATTATATACAGTTTACTTTTCACTATATTTGTGTATTATAATATATTGACTTCTATATTATAATCATAATATTTTGTTCAATTATTAATTACATTTCAATCAATAATGTATTCACTATTGTTCAGTCATACTACTTCATCCCATCTTTCAGCTGTTTGATTGTTGATGCTTTTTCTATAAAAATCGGCTGGTCTGGTATCGAAATACCTAGTTATCGACCCCATTTCTGAACTCATCGTTGTTGTTGAACGTTGTGAAATATCAACGTTTCAGGTTGAACAATAGCAGCAGGATATTTTACGTTAGGGTACAGCTCACCTTTTGGTGTATTTGTATATTGTGTGTGAAGTATTTGCATATTGAAAATATTCTATCAATTTTCACTATGTATTGGTCATAATAATAATAATAATAATGTGTTTATTCCTGCGTGATCAGGTTTTTTTTTTTAAACCTGATTCGCCATAAATACAATACATATTAAGTTATACATTAAAGGTTATGAAATAAATATGCTGTGAAAAAGAAAACAAAGGAAAATATTAATAAATATAAAAAAATAAAAAAAATTTAAAAAGTTAATAAAAAGTAAAAAGGTCACACATATATACACACAAAATATAACTATTACATATATAACTACTTCAGTCACGGCCATTGTTGTATATGTAGCTATTTTTTAAGCGCTGCCATTCTCTGGTCAGGGAACCAGCTTTCCATGAGAGCGCCGCTTGCACCAGCTTTATGCCAGCAACTCGATGTCTTAGAAGCGGAACGAATCCATGTATACGGCCTTCGGTAAACATTGTAGATGCGCTACAATAACGCGCCAATCCGAACAGTATTCTGTATGAGTCGTTGTACTGAATTCGGAGACGCTTATACGTCACTTGCTTGTATTTCGACCAGAGCTCGCAGGTATACACGCTGCTGAAGAACGATTCACCTCCTTACTGCATCGGTAGAAACGCCGTGACAGCATATTCGCTCGAGCGCTCGACTGTCTCCTCTGCCGTTCTATGTCATCATCGTCTTGTCCATCTTCATTGAATATATGCCCAAGGTTATGGCAAATAATAATGTCGTTCCCGGTTTGAACAAGAGAAACAATTCTCTTAAATGCCACGTTTCATTGAGTTAACTTCACTGGCCACTTATCACCATCGCGGTCTTCTCCTCGCGTAGTGCGCTGTCCGATCTGCTATTCTCCAGGTGTCAGACCTTCCCTTTGTGAAAATGTGAACTGATACAGTCCTCATCTCATAGTCACCCCGCCTCTTTCTTGATCTACCTCAACATCGTTTAGAAGTAAAAAATAAACTTCACAGACGTTACGATTTGAACATGAACATTAATATTCACAGCTGCATAATGTAAAGATGATTGGGTGCTCCTTTCCTGATCCTCGATCCGTACGTATATAAATAATCTTTCATCTTGTATTCGTGTGCACAAGCTATTACGGGCTTTCGGCGTTCCCCGAGATTCTCAAGAGGGACACTTTTGTAGAAATCCTTTTGTTACTCAGGGCCGACGTCGCGCCGTTAAAAATCTTTTCCATAAAGGAGCTCCTCAGTCTTCCTAGTTCACCCTTTATTATATTATTACTGTAAAGGCACTCTCGAGTTGATAGCTCACTCGAGATGTTGCGCCGTTCTCAAGATCTCCAAATCTGATTAGAGAACCGCGCTTACGGCTGATGTCTGAGTTCGAACTGATTCGATATTTTAAATACGGCATTTTATAAGATTTTCCTATGTTTGCCAGCAATGTAACAAAGGACTTTTGAAATATAAGTGATGTAATATCAGTTTGAAAATTTTAACACAATTATCTGAATAAACGAAGTAATTAATCAAGGTATTCCCAAAAGGTATTTACCGGCTTCAATATCGCGTTCTCGTTCAGTCGCGAAAATTAATTAACCTCAAATCGTATCATTGTACCTGTAGGAACAGGCAATCGGGCGAGATGTAAAGTTAGCAGGAATACATTAGTGTACGTTAAGAGCACTTCCGCAAACATACCCGTTTACTCATTTGTATATCATTCAATAGAGACATCCAACCTCTAACTTGAAGAGTGTTGTTGGCGTGAAAACCATTTAATAATGCTGAATCTCCTGGCTTGTTCCTTGGCCGTCTCCAGGGTTCCATTGTACAGTTTATAATACAGTTTATAATATGCAGTCATTACTAAACTTGTTCAGTTTATCACGCTGTTTAATCTTCCAAATTGTGATGGCCGTATTCTTTGGAATGTTTGCAACAATAAAGTAACGTATTTATTTGTCCCGTGTCGTTGTTTATCGGCAGGTGAAGCTGGCCAAGGAGCGCAAGAAGGGGGACAAGATAGTGAGCGATAGCCAGGAGCGCGCCTACTGGCGGGTGGGCCGCCCCCCGCCCGGCGTGCCCAGCGCGCTGGAGCCCTGCCCCATCCCCAGCCGCTGCCGCAACGGACCCCGCTCGCGCCGGAGGGACCTGGACCACTGCAAGAAGGAGGTGAGCACCCCTACAGCACCCTACATGCCTTCAAATAAAAATTTGTTTGATAAAATAAATTATTCGTTTTTAAAATGAAATTAAGCTTACATTTATAAATAAATTACAAAAAAAAACAATTACTAAAGAATCACATCGGAAGACGTATATATTTGGTCAAAATTAATGACAAGCTGATGTCCCCTAATAACCAGTTTCAAATAATTTCATATCATCTAAATTTTGTTTTGTCAAAATATGACACGATTTTTTCTTAAATATTTACATCACAACATAATCCCCTGTTTGAACAAACCGACAAAACTATTCCCTTCAGAATCTTTGTATACAAGAATTGACACACGTGCACAGCTCGCCGTTTGCCGCTAGGTCACTACCTGCTGTACCGCGATGATCAGCAAACTAAAATAGTTTTTCGATAAATATATTTTTTCTATACATCTTTCTAGTTGATTCGATTAATTTATATTACTCAACTTGTTTAAAATGTATAATAACAATAAAAATCAGAGTCTCGAGTACCTGGTTGTTTTTATAAATTTCCGGGCTCTACACAGCATTAAATCATGGGATTCCCGGGCTGTTTCGACACAGAATCCCTAATACATACATATCTACCCTTACCAGTCTACTAATATTGTATTAAAGGAAAACACATTTTTGATGTGAAGTTACATTTTTCAGAGCATAGTTATGTGCTATTTTTAATATAAATTAAAATAATCAAGTAGAAAGATATACATACAGATAAACTCAATTTATCGAAAAAATATTTTAGATGCCAATTTATCGAAAAAATATTTTAGGGATATGAACCAGGATCTCTTCGTATCCGGGGAAGTGCGATAACCTATTATACATACGTCAGCCTCGTAAATAGACTACAAATTTCCGATCTTTTATATTGCAGCTATTTCAAATTGATATATCTTACATTCCATTTGTTTAAAAATGATCATCTTTTCAATGTGAATACCTTTGAGAAATATTCGCTAGGAGACGCCAGAGATTTTTTAATTTCATTTTATTCAATTTTTGGATGTTAATTTTTGGATTTTAATACAACTTATATATCTTTTAAAAAGGACACATTAAAATTACAACTTCAAAAATAATAATGTGTTCTCTTTAAAATATCAATTATTTGTTTGTTCACCAAATAAAATAAAATTAGAAGGGTGTGCCTTACCGAACCATCGTTTGTTACACGATTCCATTCTAGTATTGTCTATTTTTTCTTACAAATAAATATCACCTTTTTCCCTTAACCACAGACTGCGAGAGATAAAACAAGATCTTTCAAAGAAAAATCCCGAGTGATTCAAACATTTCCAAAAATTAACATTCACGAAAATTATTTGTTTAAGAATTTCTATATTTATTTATTTACTGTACAAGTACGTACTTCGTGGAATCAATATGGCAAAAAAAAATACAATTTAACTTGTTTATTATTAATCAGGTATTCACGAGTAAAAATCAAAGTAGAAATAGAGGTTTTAATCTTAAAATATTAGATTTAACAGTAATAAATACTAAGGTATAAAGAATTTTTTAAATTTAACTTTTGTTACAGCCTCAATATATTGAGACTTTTACTCGGTGCATCATTCCACAAACAATGAACCCAAACATCTACATTGGACTTTAGCAAAAAGAAATTTTACAACATTCCGTAGAGAGGCCTTTGGAAAAAATATGTTATTATCGTGATTTCTCTTCTTTTTCTTAAAACGGTGATAGGGATGTTAACGTAGGCAGATTTTGTATCCATTTTAACCCCTCGGAGATTACCATGACGACTACTGAGATGACCCCAGGAATGCATACATTCTATTCGGTTATTTGAGAAACTGTGCTCTCTGGCGGGGTGACTCCTATTGGTAAATAGGCACATCGGCTGCGGCAGCTTCATACATGAATCATACTATTGAATAAGTCCCCGGACTGGCTGTATCTGGGCTGTTTCACCGTCTTCCCGTCTCCGCCCATCCTCCTGACCGATCGTTCATGTCTTTTTTTGTAAAATTGTCGCAGTTTTAAATGTAGTAATTTATAATAATTGTAAATAACGTTCATCACTTGGACATTAAAAGATTGCACAGACGGCAGCAACTTTTCGGTCTCGGTATAGCGACCTGACCTGATATTATAGATATTAATCGGTACCGGTAGTCACGCGTTATAGTTAATTAAGCTACGGTGTTTACCTCTCACCCTTTCATCTCGTGAGAAACGCGTCACCGAATAATTATATTATCGTTCATGCAATGTAATTCGGCTTGACGTGACGCGTGTTTTACTTTAATTCGTGTTTAAAATTATTTTTTCACTCAAAAAATCCTTTTAAAATAGGGGTTTGATAAGGATCAAATTTGGCTTCCCGGGGACCGGTGACGTAAACTGCTCCTGTCGCTAACAGAGGCTTTAACCGTCTACGCTGAGAGAAATAATTGTATATTTTTGTCTGGCAGCCTTCAGGCAGCGGAAAACCTCGGGGAAAGTGTTCGCGTGAAAGCCTTATTTACTTGAAATATGATACAACATTTCCTTTGAACGCTCTGCATCATTAATTTAATTTGGACATTTAAAATTTGATATTTTAAATAACTGTTATTCTGTTTTAGACCAAATTTGAAATAAAAACAATGATTAGCCAAAATACCGGTAAAAGCTTCTAAGTTGAGTTTAGTTAGTGGAAAAGTGACCCATATAATGACGAAATAAAACTAAACTCAAATAAAAAATAGGATAGGTTCAAATAACCTTGTAAGCAAAAATGATACGAATGCTATGTGCCTTTCAGGTCAAATTACTATACGCGAATATTACGCGTTTTTCAATTCCTTATAGTCAACCTTGCTCCACATTGGCGAAGCAACATCTGAGCCTAGTATAGCGCACTGACCCAACCTCTTTTTTAAAATAAAAATTATATAGCATAGTTGAAATAATAGTTATTTATAGCATATTTATTAATACTGGCAGAAAGCAATTCGCAACCGTGGCCATGCTAATAGCTGCTTCGTGGCCACGGCCTTTTTTTCTGTAAAACCTATTTTTCGTTTAAGAAATTATAACAGTGGTCATGTGGAATGTACGAATAATGTAACGAGTAACGGAGAAATATTATTTTTGAAGCTGTTGAAAGCTGTAGCCGTAACTTTCTAAGAAAACAATTTAAGACTAGACTGCCCGCAGCAGCTAGTAACCGCACGGTAACAAACGTACCCACAATACTCCGGAGACACAATACTCTGTTGTTGACAACAGAGTATTGCGTCCATTGATCTCCAGATTAAAAAAAAAATTAAAATTCGCTAATACGCTTTGATAAAACCATAAAAAGTGCTTTGATAGAAAATAAGAAGAAAAACAAAAATTAAAAATCTCAATGCGTTACGCGTTTATCTAACACCGGAACTTTTAAATTTAAATATTGAACATAAACTGATTAAAAAGTTTAAAAAACAAATGTGATGGGAGAAGAACCATTTTCCTGTAAACAATGAAGTTATTGTAAATTCAATGACGCATTTTAAAATAAATATATTGTCATTCTGGACCCATTTTTAATTTCCGTATTAAAGCTGAATACTATTTAAACAAACTCACAGCCCGCCCCCTACATCACGTACTATAACCTAACCAAATCTAACCTAACTAAAACGAAACAAACCTAACCAAATCTAACTCTCGCCCGATGCCCCGTGCATCGCAATCGTAGCTAAATTACACAAATCAAAATTCGACATTACATGACATATGTTAATGTCGTTTCATAACTCTTCATTTTAACAGATTTTTTTCTAACATAAATATGTATGAAAATCTAAAATTACGGTCCATGTGCAATACTTTTGCAACTACGTCAATGTCAGTATGGAAATGGTTCCTGCACAATTTCTTTATACATAGTGTGAGAATAAAGACCGGTGTTCTACCCTCTCACCGGCTAGTCAGTGGTGAACACAACCTCAGAAACATATACCCATCTTATTTTATCACACTCTGTCTTCATCCTAAACTGGGAAAAATTTATAAGTAATCTTATTCATTATAAAAATAGTATCTAATCATAAAAGAAACATGAATAAAGGAAATAAAATAAAGATACAATTCATATTAACAAATGCTCATTTCGTCGGGACAGGCGCGAGTTGGACGTTCTGCGATGCGGGCAGGTGACAAGATGTTCCATTAACCGGCATCACTCCGGTCCATGCCCATCCGAGCGACCCATGTTCTTGGCCTAACATCGTAGATGATCCTCAGCATCCGGGCCGACGCAATTAGATTCATATCCACAATTGTAGAAGATCATATCAACGAGACATATACGGCGAGAATAGCCGTAGGCGAAGAAACCAAAGGACACTCAGATTATTTACCGTGCGATTAGATCAACAAATATATAGTAAATTATGCACTAGTGATTGAATAACATAAAAATATTTACCCTTTAGTCATACTGGATCGCTTGCATTGCATATTACTCATATAACGCCGGTCGCGGCAATTGAACCGCTCAGATCTGATAGCTCTGCTCGATGATTTGAAAAACAACCGTGGACGGTCATCGTTTTTATAACGTTGAAAACTGATTGCGATACCGACGTAAGGGCAATTATTTGTGATTTCGAGGTGCTTGGCAATAAAATGACGGGGCAATTTCGAACGTGACCCTAACTTGTAATATAAAACAAAATTATATTTTAATATCTTTTCAAAAAAATCGACATTAAATATTGCAAAAGTTCTTCTCGTGAAATATCAGTTTATTTCAAAATTTTAGAATAAATAAACCGCGAAATAATGACAGTTTAAAAGCTTGAAATATATGTTTACGGCATATATCAACGTATAATATGGCTGCTTTTGGTAAACATAGTTATGAAACAAAATGGTGTTAGTTACCGCTTCTGTGATATCACCATATAAAAATGTCTAGACCATCTGTTGAGAATATTAATGTCATGACTTTTTATTTCGGTGAGAACTCTTATTATACAACGTACTGGATGTGTATACTTCTCAGTTAAATTTCACACTAAATAAGATGTTCGTTCATACTATAATCTAAAAACATTTGGTTATTTCCCAAAAAATTTGGTTGACATTTTCCATATTATGTCAAACGTCAGAAATGGTCGGTATAAAGGCTAGCTTTTAACTCTATCAAATGGTTGCAATACTTCTGCAAGAAATCAAGATTTTTCTACATTTTATTCGTATGTAGGTAAATACATCGATTTTTCTTTTTTTTTACTTTTCTTAGATTTTAAAGGTAAAATTTAAACGATATGAGTTTACGAATACGAAAATAATTGACAATAAAATTATATTTTGGTCATAAACTCGCAAAAAAAGCTCAAAAACACAAAATTTCACTAAATCAGAAATTAGAAAAAGAAGAATTTTTAAAAAAAGTCGGTCCATTAGTGGCAATCTCCAAAAAAATCAAATGGTTTTTGCTCTTAAATTTTCAGAGTTATAAGCGAGAAGAGGAAAAGTTAGGCTAATTAAAAAGCATAATATTTCAGAAAATCGAAAACATTCAGCTGTGATAATATTCGAAATTTATGGTAAAGTTTTTAATTAAACTACATTTGTAGTTGGTTTTTACCATTTGATTTTAAAATCAAATCAGTTCACGAAAATGAGGAAAATTAAAAACCAATACAGGTTCAAAGTATGCCTTCAAATGGTTGTAGAACCCTGGAAATGATTAAATAGTTTTCTAAAAGTTTCGCCCAAGTTAATCTCGGGCCAATGGTAAATAGTTTCCCTTCGTCCTAAAGTCCTATAATCACATTCTCGGCTTGATAGTTTTGTCCAGGATAATACCATAATTCCCCACTGTGGAAGTGTGTTTTGCGTTTCGCGTAATTATGCCGACTGTCTGCAACCCCCTCCCCCCTCCCCCCTCCGATTCCGGATTCCGATTAATTAGTTAAGTGATCAAAATAATAAAATTTGGACGGAATTGTTATTATAATTTAAATAAATTCTCCAGTATTTTATTATTTATTTAATATAATACTGGAGAATATATTTCCATTTCAAATAGGTACATATGTGTAAATGTGTATGTGTTTTCTGAGTCTGTCCGTTTGAAAGCTGTCTTTTCTACATTATTACCTATGAATCATTAGTTTTGAAACAGAATGGTTACTTAGAATAATTAGAAGCATTCAAAAATTTATGGAAATCCTCAGAATTCCTATGAATGCTTTTTTCCCTTTTCATCTCATAGAAATAGCTGTCCCCCACTATAAATACAAGTTGTTGAGTTAAATTGTTACATCGATAATGCCCTTCCAAGTCGAAACGCGTCTCGAGTAAATTAAACGAATAGAATACAAGTGTTTTATTTTGACATATGTGATTATGGAGTTCTACGAACCTACCTCTGAAACAGTTCATAAATTCCTAGGTAATCAAAAATAGCAAATAGGTGATTCTTCTTCCGGCCTCTCTTTTGCGAGTCTTTCTAAAATAAAAGTAAGTGCTCGTGTATTGTGCTCACAAGAATCTGAAACTCGGGCGCTGATAAAACACTCTGAAGGCTTTATAATTTTAAAAAAGATTTATTTCGTTTTATATCAGTAAAACCGATATCTCCCTCACCTCAAGTTGACGAAGACGAGTTCCCATATTTTTTCTGCTGTAAGATAACCGATCATTTATTTATATTTTTACTATATTTTATATGTCTTTTTATATTATGAAGTCTTATCTAATTGAAATACATAATTACATAAACAATTTGACAAAACCCTTATACTGAAGAAATATATTTAAGTGTATACCCCAACATGGGCACCGCCCACCGTTGTCCATAATAAATGAACCTACCACGCCAAATCAAGATGTAAATGACACGTTAATTCTTACACGTGCATCTCTTACTACCTCAATAATCTTTCACTCTATATCTAGATAATTACTCGTCAGTAAGACTACCATTTTGAGTATAATTGATAACGCAATTTAATAAAAAAAACTACTAAAATAAAATATAAAAGCAATAGAAATCATCAAACATGACTGCACAAATTGCAGTATAAGTAAGAGTTGGTCTCGCCACTTTTGCCACATGAAGTATAAAGTTTACTATTCATTTTTACCAAAGCTAAGTGAACAAAATTGTTACCTGACAGTTTGTCAGGTCAGGTGTAAAACAGAATAACATGATAAATTGATCGGTTGACACTAGTTGGAAAACCGTGAGTTTCAAATTAAATAGAGAAACAAATATGCTACAAAAAAGACAACTTATCTTTAAATTCCTTGTACACCAAAAAAATATGCATTTTTACAACCATTGTGCGATAATTATTGTCCGTTCCTGCAGAAATTCACTGTCCCCGTTAATTTGGTCAGACCAAGGTACACGTTGAAAAACTTGTCACTCCTGGTACCGTACATCAGACAAACTGAATTCTGACATTTGGTATTCCTTGAATCGCTCGCATCGCCATCGTTTGGAAAAATTCATTCTGTCGAACAGTCGGTGTCAAGTTAACACGTTGCTCTCATCCCCTGTACAGGAGAAATCCTTCCCGCTGCATCCCGTGGCATGACTCCTTCTTTGTCATGTCCACGACATGAGTTGTGACAAAAAGGCAACAAGACTTCCATTTCGTAAGATTTTAGAGTTAAAATAACAGGGCAATGTAAATCACTGATGAAAAATAGTTTAGCGTAGTTAGCATTTTGTGGATAAAGGGAAGATGAAGATAGTTAAATATAAAAATTTGCGTGGAGAAATAAACTAAACTGAGAAATAAAACTATTTGGAGAAAAAGACTGCATGGAGAAAGGGATGCGTATTCTGAAATTTCACGAATTTCACGAAGTCAATAGTCCAGTTTAAATATGATACAGGACAACACAGATGTTAATATATTATATTGTTCTCACCCTTTCCCCTTATACAAGCCACATCATTGCTTATTTAAATAATCGGATTGTTCAATTCGTCGTACTCGACAGCTGTCAGATGAAAAAACCGTTGCACGAAATCGTGTCCCCGCGTGGCTGTATTGCCAACCTGAGAATGTTAATCGGTAGGTACCAGATATATATATATATATATTTTTTAAGCTATTTATTATAATTTTATAAAATATTAACAAGGGTAGTTATTTTTTTGTACAATATTAAATGTTTCTATTAAAATTTGGTTTTATTCATATAATTATAATTATATGCATAAATCAAATTTTAATCAAATAAAAATTTCGTATAAAAGTGAAAGGATCTACTTGTATAGAAAACGCGATATTCTAACAATTTTTTCTGGAGGTTCCGCTGAATAACATGTTCTACGTTACAATTTAAATTAATTATTTTTAATGTATAATTATATTATTGATATTTTTTAGTACTCGACATCTTATCTTTAGAAAATGAAATTCTGCACTGTTAATTAACAATAAAATATGTCCCGCTGTGCGCGCTTGTCTCATTTCTAAAATGTGGTGGGCCCATGAGGGGTCCCTAGTCCATTTTTTTAAATGTTTACGAGATTTAAAAGTATTATTATTTAAGATGAACCCTCCCACTACTTTACTTCCCAGACTTGTGAACTGAATGTGTAATTTTTCCTTATAAATGACGCCTAAACGTATTTTAAATCAAAGGGATTCAATTTTTTTAAATCCGAGTCATTATGAAAGTTATTCATTTTATTTTAACCTTTATAATATTCATTTTATTTTAACCTTTATAATATTCATTTTATGTGTTAAAAGTTAGTTGATAAAAAAATTTAAACCTCTAAGCTTTTCTAAGTTTATATTATGCTATATAAATGTAAAGCTTTCACATGCTTCTCTTATATTAATTTATTGTGATATTATTTTTTAGTATCACGAAAAAAATTCTAAAAAATACCTTACGCAAATATTTAAAAAAAAAGGTAGATACTATAAAATCTTTAAAATGCGAACTAAGTATTCATTACATAATTCAGAAGGATGGGCACCGACACCGTCGCTCGTGAGCCCGCCCAGTGCTCATTTATAAACCCTTCCGAGTCAGGTGACCGCGTCACCGACCGAAGGTAAATTTTTTATTCTTTCATAATTCGTAAATTTTCAAAGGATTTTCAATAAAATTTCGTTATTTTCTTACTGTAATCGGAGAACGCGGACATTAAAAGTTAATATGTTTCATCTCATTTCAATGCAGCTTCACTCAGCATCAAATCTACATATTCATTAGGATCCTTCAGTAAGGTTAAAGTCTAGCAATAACCGAGATAAATTTTCTTCCAACTTTGGAAAGGATTGGTGTTATCGAAAGAATAACCGCACCTCACGATAACGTTACTATTAAAAGTGTCGAATTAATCAATTCTGGTGATGAATGAGTGATCGCCGAGAGGGAGCTAGACAGTTCAGTAATCTAATTCTACTAAACGGAAATTTTGGGACGAAAATGTTGTATTTCTGTCAGGAATCTTCGTTGAAATAAAAAAATTTGGTTCGAAGTCGTTTTAAAGGTCGAATAAGGGACTAAAGGACTACGTTCAAATGAGTGCAGATGGATATCCAGGCCGAAATACATCCCTTTTATAAAATGACGATGTTGAACTTCCTTTTTGTCGTCAGTTATTTTTCCTTCTGTTAAGATTCCTAGCCCATTCCATTTCAGCTTTTTTAATCGGCAAATGACTTCATTTCTTATTCTATCTTCTCGCGAGCGCGCTCCGAATATAGATGAAAGTTCACCGGGTCGCCTCGCGTGACCTTGTGAACGAGGCCCGCTGTGAGTGTCCAAGTTTCGGCACCGCGGGTCGGAATCGGGAATCAGGAAGATTCAGCTTCGACTAAAAACTTTTCATTAGAGTTTATTTTAATAAATGATAAATTTTATAATTTATGGCCTATTTTGGTAATGTTCAAATGCGTAACGATAGACAACATGGCGAGATCACTGAGTTATTCTGATTTGGATACAATAACTATTTAAAAGTTTGGTTTGGTGGTTTAAAAGCCACACCCGCTTAAATCCGAGGGTCTCGTTTTAGTTTAAAAACCATTTCTGTTCTCGTCACCTTCTCTTCATCGCCTCGTGGCTTCCTCAGTGTTTGTTCTGACTTGAAAACCAATATTGGACGTCTCGAACTCGGCTGCCCGGTTATTAAATTAAGATTCAACTTTGACGAGATTTTTTTATTATTTAATGAAAATTATTATTATACATGTAACGATCCGTTAAATTCTCTTCACAAATTTTCCAAATAAATACCAAATTACTTTTTCAATAATATTATACGAGGACGAGGATAGTTTTTGTCTTATAAATAAATTGGTAAACTGTTCACCTGCCGATATATTTATATTTTGAAAAAACTAGACCGCGGGGGTCCGATCGAGAGTCAAGTCATCGGAGATGAAATTACTTACAGGGGTAGCTGGAGCCGCACCGCGAGAGCTCTGTCCGAGAGGAAGCAGAGCTAGAGTGTTTAAAGTCTTCAAATAAAATGAAGAATATTATTATTCGAATGTTCGTACAGGCTTATCTCACCCGCACTCGACTCGCAAAGCTTACTCGAGTCGTATAGGTTCAGCTCGGTATTAAACTATCAAACAAACTTTCAGATCACGATTATTTCATATAAACTTCCTAATCGCATCCGACACGTCCAAAAGTATCCTCGGTCTTCGGGAAGTCTTTCACCGTGAGGATTGATAATAATTTTCAATTAAATAATTTTCCGACGTATTCTTTTTAAATCATCCGAGAATGAACAGTCCGCCTGTCGATGAGTCTGGCGGTACAGAAGAAGACGCGAGTAAACAGCGCGCCGACTTCATTGTGTTTTAATTCAAAATAAACAAACTCCTGGATTTTTCAAACGAAGTGAAAGAAAAAAGCATTTCTTTTATATTTTTCGTAATCACTGTTTTTATAATATACTTAAAGAGTATTCGGCAGCGGATCGCTTCGGTGACTGACGCGGGCTGAGTCTGGTTCACGAATAGTGATGAAGTACGAGGGAGGCTCGTCTCCCGACTCCGCTTTTAAAGTCACTCGGAATTCTGAACATTGTCTCCGTTTCTTTGCCCGGCCTCGGAGCGCCCGCCTGTGCAGCGTGAACGAACAATGCGCCAATACGAGCGACCCGAGGCGAGAATGTTATTAAAATCCTCACGTCCCGGGGCGAGATGGCAGATGACGAGATGGCGAGATGGCGAGATGAGACGGGGATATTAATCGTCTCCTTATCATTCTCGGGCATCACCGAGTTTCCCGAGAACGACAGAATAAGGAGACATCATCTCTTAACAAAGGACACGACATATTTTCTTTGCGAAACAAAATATAACCTGGTTCTTTTATAACACGCGAACATTTGATACCTTACATCAAAAAAATTAATAAAATTCGCTATCATTTTTTATTTTACATCATAGATTGTCGGCGGCCCTTAAAATCGGTAACAATGAATCGAGCCGCGCACTGCGTGTGTGTAATCTGTTATTAACGGGGCAGTTTAAAATAACGGAATATAGTTGACAGGCTGTTCATTAATTAGATAACCTACAACCTTCGCAGATTCATTTCTAAAGATCGTTCACGGCAGTGACGAATTGACAGTGAAAAATTGAGTAAAACTTACGCGTAAACCAGTTTTCTATTCTATTCTAGCGCTGAATCATATTTTCTTAATATAAGATTTATATAATATATAAGATAAGACGAGGATAAGTGTAACATTAAAAAAGGATCGTTTGGGCGGTTCGGTCCTATGAAACGGATAAATGAGAAGAAGAGAAACGGAAGACTCGGCATGAGCAGTAAACCAGATGCTGGAATCTTTTATTAGTCCTATTAGAAGCCTCAATAATCGGCGAGCTGATCTCACTAACATTATTAGATATATCCGAGACTTGAGCATGCGTGTCGGGGCTATCGATACTATGACGGGAGCCTATTTTGGCACTTCCAGCTTTAGCTGGTGTCCTCCCCACTGACCTTGAAGTAATGGAATTGTTGCCCCGCCGCTCCCTGAGGAAGGCTCTGAAGGTCGATCATTTTGAAACAACGAATAGTGACATTAAGCAAATGGAAAGAAAGATGGGACGCTGTCACGCAGAGCAGACGGACTTACACCTTTCTCCCTTTCGTGGCGGTGAAAATGAAATGTGGGGGTGGTCCTCTCGGCAGGTAATGATCTCGAGGCGTGGGCATTTCATGAGTAAACTCTTCGACTTAGGACTTGTCCGTGATCAGTAGTGTGTTTGCGCTCGGGTGAGGCAGACACCGGACCACATCCTCTCAGGCTGTGTGATTATGAATGATGCACGTGAGGTCATGATTGCGGGATTAGAAAGAATAGGTTATTGGATCCCCCAAAACGATGACCTATTAAGAAATTAAAGGAATCTCGGACATTTCTGGGAATTTATTAGGGTGTGGGTCTCCCTCACCGGGATGGACGATACCGGGAAGAAGAGTGGCAAGAGACATTCTACTGGCTCTCCCTCGAACTCTTGCGACCTGTACAGGGTGAGTTTTACGATTGCAACACATAAATGTGACGTCTACCCTCCCTTTTTGGGGGTGCATGATTTCTACATCTTCTCTCTGACTGCGCTCTGAATTTAATGTGATAACAAGTCTCACGTCAAATTGTACGGGTATGACTTTGGTACGATGATATCGGAATCAACCTTTGATGGAATGAAGATGTTAATAACTAAATTTAATAAATAATAAAAAGTTAAAATGTAATATTGACGAATCGAAACGAGAGTAAACAACTCTCAAACTCTAGAGAGTTCATTTAGAAATGAATGTGGATGAGGCGAGAATTGTGTACCAGAACAGAAGAGAGAACCCGCAATGAAACGACGTGATGGTAATTTAGTTAGGATAAATAAAATCCACACTCCCCACATGTGACATAGTGATTAAGTAAAAATTTAGAAAAAGGTTAACTAAGTTAGAAGGTCAAGGCGGCGTCTTCAATAATAATTGAATTTTTTGCGTTTTTTACGAAAATGCAAGATTTTATTATTCATTTATATCAGAATTTATACACTAGATTTAACTATAAGCCTTTATACTCATTTAAAACTAATAAACTGAATTTTATTTTCCATAATTAAGACAATACAAGCATTATATGAAAGACCGCGACCGTTAGATGCATTTTCCGCGTGTTTTGGGTTGATATGGTAAATTATTGTAGAAACAAAATATATTTTCTTATAATCTTGAAGCCAAGATTACGGAGACAAATATGCATTGAACCAAATTAGCAAAATGTCAAAATTGAATAGTGTTATAAACCATTCAATTTGCAGGATACATTACTAATTTTCGACGTTTTTAAAATACTTTGTTTAAATGAAAACATACGTTTTTAAATAATATATGATAATATTTACTCACATGCTTTGGGGCTTCAGCGACTATTTAAAACTAAATTTTATATCAAAAACACAATAATCAGTTTTTAGATAATATATTTTCAATCTTATAAAAAAATAAAATACAATAATTTTAATTGTCCATCGAACTTCAATTAACTGCTCGATCCGACCATGACGGTCGTGGAATCCGTACTGTTATTATTTTCGTTTAAAAATGCCGAAAATATATTTTTTCATGCATATTTTATCTGCAGTATGAGTTAATATTTAACTTATTCCACAACATTAGTAGCAAATTTCATAAATTAGACGTTTTTTTATTGATTTTCAGTGATAACAACGTTTTCATGAACAAAGTAAACATTTTATGTACGTTATTTTTATGTGTCTCGCAATTAAATATTTCGATTATATAACATTGTTACATTTTAAACACGAGCTATTCGTTTCATAAATAGTATATAATTATAAAACAAACATATCACCAAAACGGCAACAGGACGTTTTAAATCGACAATATTAATATTTAATTAATATTTATTTATTTTTGTTTAAACAAAATAATAAATTGAAGCTGTCTTAAAATTTTATTGATTTAGGCGACCATCTGTGTAGGTAATTTGTCTGATTTCAAAATATATTCATATATATTATATGAATTAGTTACTCAATAAATTATTTTATTTTCGATGGATTAATTCAAATAACACTCATTGCATAATATTAATGTAAGAAACGTATATAAGGCTAGATAAGGCTCTAGACACGAGTTGTTTTTAACACTTGTATTGAATGCGATAAAATCAACATTTTTATTGTCGTCTTTTTCTATTCATTCATGGTAAAAAAAACGCACGAATTCTAACTGGACTGCACAATGGATGGATCCAAATAATCATAAGGGTAATCGTCTTAAAATAATTCAAGGATCTGTTCCCCGCATCCCACCTCAAAAAGGAAAGTCTCCAAAAGAACAGTATTAAATACGAGTATCTCTAGAATGAGAATTGGGCATTGCCAGTTGGCCTCTCATTTATTCAGATTGAACTTGATAGATTTCCTAATGTGTGATTGTGGTGCCGAGGAGTAAACCCTTTACCATATATTTTTTGCCTGTCCATTGCGGATCACAGGTTTTTTTACAGTGGTCTCGTCAATGGTAATTCTCGGCTCCCGGTTAACTTGAGTCATCTTCTTTCCCTTATCTCACCACGTTTGATCTATATAATAGCAAGTTTTTTGAACGACAATGGTATTGACTTGTAATATAGTATTTCCTATTCTTATAATATTATTGTACTTTTTTTCTACAAAACAAAGTTTTTAACTTAATTAATAGCACAAATCACTCTTGAACGGTGAATGCCTATTTAAAAGAAGAAGAAGAAAGTATATGTAATTCGTGAATAATTTCACGAATTTCAAACTGGAAAAATGAAAGCTCGCCCTTAACTAGAAATCGAATTCCCTCTGAAAGGTAGGTTTGAATTCTACAGTCTGTTGAGTTTTTTAAACTTTGTTGTTTTAAAATTTCAATTGTTTGCTTTATTTTCACACTAAAAAATAATTAGATTAAATTTGCACCTATTTTATAAAGCGTTATTTACATGTTTGCATTTTAACACTTTACCACTGTTTAATAAATCAAAATAAAATACTAGAAACATCTACAATGTACCTATCGCACATCTCTTTTGTAATTTTTTTTGTAGAAGCCAATGACATAATTTTTCCCATTCATAAAATAGATTTATTCCGTCCGAAGATCGGTTAGATAACAATTTTGTTTGAAGCTATGTAACATGGTACCTAACAAAATTATTTGAAAATATTATTCTAATTATGATTTTGTACGGTATCGTGGGTTTATTTTAAACCTTCCCTAGCCAAGCAGTAACTTAGGTCTACCGATACATTTTACCTAGTCCTAAAAAAATCATTTGCACTTAGAAATGAGTAGTGGAAAACCAATTATGTAAAGCGAATCATAATAAAAATAATAATTTTTGGATTCAATGCTATATAAAATTGATGCGTTGTATACCAGCTGCGTTAAAAATACCACTTGTACTATATGAAAAAGATCACACATAAATTTAAATGATGATAGATAAAGGTGAAGATCATGTTAGATGGGCCTTCTGACGAATGCGTTACAATAATAACGTTTGAGAATAAAATGAACGTATTTAATTATTATATTTATAATTTCTTATTATATTTATAGAAACTATGACATTAACTATTTTAAAGTTATTTAAGCTTGTAAAAGCATTTTATTTCCATTTAAAGAGTTAAAAAAAACACAAATTTCTTGCAGCAACACGAGTTGACAGCATGGCTGCGTAGGGTATTTATAACATGGTATGATAAAGGTTAATATCTGACTACCTACCGTCAAAAATAATAGACTGCACGAGCACGCTCTAGTTCATCGTATTGTACAAGCGACGATGTATATTTCGACGGTGCAAATTGTGTATAAACTTTGATATCTCTTTTTATTGAAATGTTCCTTATTAGAATGACGTTGACCCACAGCCAAAAGATAAGATATCTCACACTACACACTGAGCTAGACTCGAAGGACCCTCCTTACAACGGCTACTAGATTTAATATTCGAAAAAACACTATTCGAATATTAGTAATAACGTATAGGTATTTATTTAGAAATTAGGTATTATTGGTGGCGCGTCCACCGGTTTCACCCAAGATAGAAAATTAAATTTGTGGGTACTATGAACATAAGTAGCTATTTTATCTTCCACCTGCTTCTGATAAAAAACCCTCTAAACAATTTACTGGAAGTTAAATGCTTCAAATTAATTAGGCGCGACACTTTATGTACAGTGCCGCCTTATTCTATCATAATTCTTATAGGTAACTAAAATAAATTACAACTACACTTAAGAATATTGTTTTATTGTTTACAAAGTCATGGATTGGAGAGTTCAGTCGACGCTGTCCGCTTCTGTGTGCGTCTCAGTCCGGAGGATCGAGCGCGTTGGTTCGCTTCAGGAAATAGTGCCTGGGCAATCTATGTTTGTATCTGAAAGGCATTAAACTGATGTTGTGCTCGTACGAGCCGAGAGCTCGGATGAGGGGATTATCTTGAGAAGGATGAGAGCAGGATTTGTGGAAGCTTGCCGATAGTTTATCAAAGCATTGTATTATTGTGTTCACCTTGTGCTGGTGGTGTAGTCTAGATAGATTTGTTTTGGGTGAGGCGTTGTGTATGATTTTAAGTGCTTTGTTTTGAATAACTTGAAGCTGCGTATATTTCGATTTGTGTATGCTGCTGAAGGCAGGCGCTGCGTAGGTGATAATAGGCAGAACCATACTGTGGTATAATATTGATTTGTTGTGAGTGGATAGTGCGCCTGTCCTGTTGAGACAGCTAAATTAATCAACTATCATTCCTATTTAACAATACCACCGGTCGGTACGGAGCAGGCAGCGGGTCGGGGGATGAGAGAACAGCGGGTCGGGGGTTCGGAATGCTTCTCTAGGCAGTCAGTTTCGGGAGGGCGAAGGGGTCGCACGTGTGAGAGTCGCTTTTGGGCAGAAGAGCCGCTTTGAAACAGGGAAAGTAGACGGCGGTTCTTAGAGCAGGCGAGGGGGACGTCTTGGCGCGAGGAGGTCGCACGGGTGTCGGTCGGTTGGGAGTTTGGCGCGGGAAACGGGGAGAGGTAGCCGGAAGCGGACTCGGACGGTGGAATTAATCTAAAGTGTCAAAGTGATAATCAATAACGTTACGACCGTTGCAAAAGTGTCGGCAGACAATTTATCCGATCCGAATATTATCGCGGGAGACGTGTGTCGGGGTCCAGAAGAACGTCGGCGGCGAGGACCTGCTTGAATCTTGATGAATTTCTTTTACATGCCTTTGTTGATGACCATACTATTTTACCGCATTTGTAATACATGTTTTGACTCTTCATGATTACTCAAAATTCTAATTGAACGATAACCACCGGTCGCTGCAGGGCTCGGTCTTGAATACGATAAACTGGTATAATCATGGAAAATCAAAGTATCGGTATGTATTTTAACCATTTGCACGATTAATCCCCAAAAGCAATTAACAAACTACTACCATTGTCGAATGCCTTCGGCGATATTACACACCACAAAATGAGGAGCCGCATTTATTTATTTATTCATTTACTTCCTTCGGCCAGCGAGCTGAACTGAATATTCTGATATGTAAACCTGCTTGAAGGATTTTGAACGTGAGCGAAAGGGTTTAGGCTGACCTTCAGAACGTCTGGTACCGATGGTGAAGTATAGTTTGGCACTGATATATGGGCGAGTCGCGTTGATTTCGGGACCAATCGCTGAGAGAATTTAGATCCGCTACTACGCCTTGTCGTCACCTACAAGAGGCTACAGGCTAAGGTGACGATTCCGCGGCGGTTTCTGTTCTCTCAACAAACGTCATGTGCGCCACAAACTATATGTAGCTTACGAACGTATCAGGTGGGTTCCTGTAGGTTTTCCCGAACACCCCGTACCTCAGTATAGTTAAAGAGGATGATAGTAGGATCTCTAGCGGTTAATTACCAAAGACAGTGTTCCTGAACGATCGGCAATTACACAAATACACACACACATACCAGCATGCAGTGATAACAATCCTAACCATTTGTTCCTGGCTCTATTCAAGATGCATTGTTCGAGACACCGAGGATCATCCTGCAGATAAACTAAACTATGCATCGGACACCGTATCACATGACGTATGTTCTCAGACGTACCCAAAGAAATCATGGGAATTTCCTGAGAATCGTACTGTCATGTCACAATCAATCACAATTAATTACCTTCAGTGATGGACGCGACCACGGATTGGCCATTTTCCTACCGATACTGAACAGCAGCATATTGGAGATACGAGGACCTCGGCAATGCATCTTGAATGAGTCATAACAAATTATATTGTGACATCGGCCGAATCAAAATTTTGGATCATCATCATCATCATTAACTTTTGAACGCGTGGGTGAGAGGGCTCGGGATTAAGCACCCGTCGTCTAACGCGAATATGCACCAGGCGAACGGGTTTCTTAATCTGGGGTTTTAGGGGAGCCGAGCGAGCGCCACAGTCTGATGTCGAGAGAACTTATCATAATCACGGAACATATTTGAACAGCTAGGCGACGTCACGAGGCAGCCACAGTCCCGGGACAAGCCTACGACAAGGTCGGTGACCTATGTATAATTTCTTCCACATTCTTACACATACCCAACATTATGCGCAAATGATGGTTCGGTATTGAAGGTAATAAATCGAAGATTAGTATAATTAATGTTATAACGAGTGCGCTCGGGTATCATACCGCATGATCGGAGGTTCTTCCGTTATTTAATTGCGTACTATAAGGTAGTTGGTATATTTATTTTAACAATTGCTCCATAGGTATTTGAACGACTATAATATTTGGATATTTGTAAACTTTAGATATTTGATCATTTAAAACACGGGTTAAAAGAATTAGGATCGCTACGGACATAACATGGGGAATATTCCTAACCACTACACGATTTACTGCATTCTACGAGATATCGACAGCGTTCCTGCTCTCCGTCAATGGAAATGCTTAGACAAAGATCTTTTAATGCATTGGTGTTTCCATTGCTATGTGGCAACCATAGACGACACTATCGATGGGTAGGTACTATAACGTAATGTTATAATATATTCATGTTTTTTTTTAAGAAACCAACAGGAAATGAGTTGCAAAATATACAATGTATGTTTGTAATAAAGCAATTTATCGTTGAAAAAATGTCTAAGTTATTAGAAGAATTTACGGCATTATATTTTGACGTAGAGCGAATTACAAAACAATTTTTTATTAGTTAGTTCTGCCAAAATTTAGGTAAAAAAGATTATTTTGTTGGGTGTGTGAGACAGTTTAAAGTTATTTGTTCTAATAAATAGGGCGAGTCAACTAAGTCTTATGTGTTTCTTCTATTTAAGAGGTGGGGGGTGGGAATTTTATGGAAACGCTCACTTTCTGAATGAGATTTAATGTCTAAGCTGCCACGTGAATTTAATATATTTAAAAATGTATGTTGAACATTTTCAAGTCTGTCGCTGCAGGTGGAATAATGCGTGCAAGTTGACTGCGTACTAATAAGAAATATAGAATGTTAAGAGTAAAAGGTGATTGGAATGGGTTATACGTTCTAGCAATAAATCCAAGGAGTTTATAGGCCTTAGCAATTACCGACTTCATATGCGGGATAAAAGTTATTTTAGAATCTTAGATTATACCGAGATCTTTCACTATGTAAATGAAAACTTCATTAATTTTTCATTCAACATATGTAAATGAAAAGTCACCAACTATTGCAAAACTGGGCTGTTATTCGCTGATTCTTTTACCGGTTATGGTCACTCTCCCTACTTTCTTGAATCTTTTGAAAACTCGTCTGGCCAGCCTTTACACAACAGATAACAGAAAAATACAATACACTAAATGTTTTATATCACCGGCGTAAAAATATATGACCGACTCCGAAAAGGTTTCAGAACAGAAGCAAAAATACAAAAATGAAATGCACATATTCAAACTATGATACCAGGCGTAAACAGATCTAGTGTTATAACTGTAATAACTAAAACTATCGAACGACTAGAAAAACTATCGAAAGAATCGAAGCCACTTCCTCGGCAGCTATTTTCGATTGCTTGTGAACTCAGTTTTAAGCTTTAGAGCTGGCGTGATTGAAATTCCTGCAAACTTTATTAATATACAAGTTGAATATAATTTAATTATTTTCGCATTACTATTTTTAAAAGTTCATTGATAATTCATTAATATATTCGCATGGGGCAGGTCAATAAGATTTAGGATTTGCGTGTGCCTCATTCTTTTATTGCACCATTTCTGATTTGGACGCGATTTATCAGAACCGGACAAAAATAGTAAACAAGCATATAATCTTATTAAGTGCGATGATATATTGTTTAAAAAAATTGTGTCGATACCGGTGTGGCTATTACGGTATATATTTAATAGAGCGAAAGGTCTAATAAAAGCTGTCTACTCGGTGATCTCGAGCTAACTGTCACCGTCTAGCAGACTATTTGTGAAACGAGATTACTCGATCGACAAAGATGCTTTTTAGCATCACCATAATAAATCACCAAAATCTCTCCCACAACAATAAAAAACTTGTAATTATGAACGTTAACTTTATAGAGCCATGAAAATGAAGTTCTGATGTTAATATAGTTACATTTAATAAAAATATAAGATTTGTGGCCTTCTTTATTTCTGTGCGATTTTCAGAAATGTGTGACTCTCACCCAGTTCAGTTTAATAAATGTTAATTTTTATTACTTAAATAAGAACTTTTATTTCGCTGCCCGGGGCAAAAAGTATTTTTATTTTACCTCGAGTGCGGCACACATCCATTAACAAAAGAGTAGATTCCATCGGGCGCTATTTCTCCTGCGTAAAAGTTTTGGGAAAGCTCTCGAGTCGACTTTTCTATTTTCTGTTTGTAGTTTTCCTCAAAGCCTCGCTATTTTAGGAAATCCACAAATAAACAAATGCTTGTTTGCGGTCGTAACATTATCATTTTGCCTTTGTGTAAAGAACACATTTTATTTCTTTATCTTATTTATACGTCACGTGGCCTCAATAACATTTGAGTATTTCTGCTCATCCTCTCAGGCAGAAGATCGGATTATATCAGCCGCCATTAGAGTTTATTGTGATGCAGCGCGAGTAAGTAAATACAGCAATGATAATACTCTCGAAGAAGAAACTTTCGCTACAGAAAGACGCAATGTGTTATCTTTAAAATATATTCTGGAAACTTGGTGCTTGCACTAGTAGTAGTAGTAGTAGTAGTAGTAGTAGTGAGGGATGAATGTAGATTATGCTAGGAAAACTTTTAACATAGAGCTTGTTTTTTCGGAGACCTCAGTAAAATTTGTAACCAAAACTGCATCAGAAATAACGCGTTAAAAATTTTATCTTACTTTTTCCTCGCGTTTTAATTTCACATTTATTTTTAAAAAAAGAAACGTTTCCCATCATCTATAAAATTATACTGACGCTTCTACTGAAAATGAACTGGCGCCACCAGTTCCATATATCGCTAATTATCTTCTATATATTGTGACATTTCAAAACAGAGCGTCATCTACCGATCCGGGTAGACGCGGACGGTAGGGGATAAGGCTCGAGGAGAAAGGGGCGGAGGTAGAACGCCGGGCGGCGTCTCGCCAGGAAAAATGGCGAAAAGATATCGCAAACAGAAGATTGAATGAGGCGTGGTAGATCCAAGCGAGTCGAAGCATTGATCTACCCGCGCGTGAGAACTGGGACTGGCGGGAAGACTGCATGTAATCGATGGCAAACGGATGGGCTCGGCGGACTCCACAGCGACTAGATAGCATCTGAATAACTTTCTGGAGGAAGAGATCACTTCTGGTACGGGGTACGGCACCTGGACCCCGTGCCAAACTGGATAGAAATCGAAGTGTGCTAAATCGGTAACATTGTGTATCTTCACTAGGAGGAGAGTTTAACATGATAAAAGAAGATGTCAAAGTCAATCATCTTGCTTACAATGGTCGGTTTGTTATGTTTTATGTGATTGATGTGCTGAAATCAAGTGTCGTTATTGTCTGAGATCATTCCCATCCATACTGTAACTAGTTTCAGGGTCGAGTATCCCACGTCTGTTGGTCCTGGGAAGGGCCATAGTTATCCCAACATTTCGGTTAAATCTCATTACCCATCTTCAGGTACCTTATTGGTAAAGTATCTCTCTAAAGTGGTCTTGAGACACGTCCTCTAGGGCTAAGAGTTCAACGCTAAATGAGTTAAACTAAACTTTGCTTTGTATAATTAGGGCATTTACGACTTCTCGTAAAATTAATGGGTTTTTAATATTGTTGTACTGACAACATTTTCTATCTTCTAATGAGCCAGGTATTAGGAAGCCTGGTACTATTGTTTCTATTATTTAATCTATTATTGAATCTATTATTTGGTCTTTTGTATATTTCAATTGCTTCTCTATATATCTTTTCCGTTTCATCGATCAGGCTAGCAGCCTAGCAGCCTAGCAGCCGAACAGCCTAGCAGCCGAACATATTGTGGACGTAAAAAACAAATTCACGTTATCTCTAATACTGCATACCATGGACAGAAGGGACAATGGAACGGCAAGGGTATATGGATAACTGTTGTTCTTCTCAGGACCAACAGACGCGGGATAACCAAGAAACTTTACCTCGATATGTATATTAATACATATACACATGTTTATGTATATATATATATATATATATATATATATATATATATATATATATATATTTTATTTTTTTTTTCATTTATTTGAAATTTTTACAATTTTTTATAACATGAATTAAGAATTTACATTTTTTAATTTACATGGTTTTTCTTTCGCTTACCTCTCCAAAAAAGAGAACAGCTCTTGTGCTTGGAGAGGGAGTTACACTACAATAATTTTATACAATACCTTAGATATTCTATTCATTGTCCTGATGTGTGCTACCGAAGTGTTCTGTAATATTGTTTATTTTCTAATTACGTGTTTTTGGAGTGTTCATTTAGTTTGTTTATAAACTCTTTTATATCTTTTATTTCTTTAATTTGTCTAGGGAGGCTATTGAAATTTTTTATCCCTTCGTATATAAAATTTTGCGGATAGTGTTTGGTGTTACATTTAGGAATTTTAAAGTTATTTTTAAACCTTAATGATGTGGTTGTATCAAATTTTATAGTGTTATTTACTTAATTGTTTAATTGAGATTTTTTGTAAATATTTTCTATTTTGGGAATTAGGAATTTTGCAAAAAGTGTTTGTGTTCTCTATATTATTTTTCTCTATATTATTCTCTATATTATTTTTATTATATTATTGTGTGCTCCTCCCCACCCAATTATTCCATACTGGAGTAGTGAGTGAACAATAGCAAAATATACCTTTTTTAATTTATTTATACTTAAAATGTTCCTTAATCTTATGAATATATAAATACATTTTCTTATTTTTTTCACTAATTCGATAATGTGACTGCCATTTTAAATGTTGATCAATAATTACACCGAGATATTTGATTTTTTTTTTCGGGATTAAGTTTGTACTTGAGTCGTTACTGTTACAGTTACAGTTATGTTAACGTTACAGTTGTCGTTATGAATAGTAATTTTTATATGGGGCGATGTTTTAAGACTTTTGATTGAAAAGGGAATGTAATAGGTTTTTTCGGAGTTTAAAGAAAGTAAATTTCTATCGAACCAGGATTTGAATGTGTTTATGATGTTATTAGCATGCTCGTTTGTGTTCCAGTCTTGTCCGTCAACAATGATAGCAGTTTCATCGGCGTATGATATAATTTTTCCGGTCAATTTTAGTTTGAAAAATTGACAAATTATAAAAAGAAGTGAGCCCAAAACTGTCCCTTGTGGTGGTACCAAATTCACTGATTAGGGGCTGGCTTCGTTAATTTTTACGTTTTGCGGTCTTTCGTAAAGATAGCTTAGAATCCAGCTTAGTACTTTGTCGTCTATACCGACGGGTTTTAATTTTAATATTAGTTTATTGTGGGAGACACTATCAAAGGCTTTTCTCAAGTCCACGAAAATTCCAATACATTGAAGAGATTTGTCTAAAGATTTTTGGATGACATTAGATAGTCTTACCACCTGTCTTGTGTACTTTTGTTTTCCGTGAACCCAAACTGGATTCATCAATTACTTTGTTTATTTTAATAAATTGAGTCAATCTTTTTTTAACAATTTTTTCTAAGATTTTTCCAAAGTTTGATAAAAAAGAGATTGGTCTGTATTTGGTTATTTCCTCAGGGTTTATATCTGGGGGAAATGATGGCTTGTTCTTAGCATGTTGGGAATACCTCTGTTTTTAAACTTAGGTTTATTACATGTATTGGGGGTTTGGATATTTGTTTTTTAATCAATTTTAATGTATTAACAGTATGTCCATCCTAACATGGTGCTGTTCCTTCCTTCATACATATTATGGTTTGTTCAATTTCGTCAATTGTTATGGGTTTAAAAATTTCTATTTTATTTGCTATATACTCTATTAGAAGTAGCTACATCAGTATTCCAGTTCTTTGTGATTTTACTAGCCAAGTTTTTACCGACGTTACCGACGTTACAAAGAAATTATTAAAAATATTTGCTGTTTCCTCGGGATTTTCTGAGCAATTTATTTTTGAATCGTCCTGTATGATAAAACTTATTTTTCCTTTTTTTTGCCTTGTTTATTTCCATAATTTCATTAATGATATCATTTTCTACAGATTTTAGAATTTTTTGTAGTATTTTTAATTAAAAATATAAGTTTTTTCTTGTATACTTTTAAATATCTATTTAGTTGCTCGTTATTTTTTTTTTTATTAAGAATTCTTTATGTCTAATTGATACGATTAGACCATGAGTAATCCAGGGTTTTATCGGTTTGTATTTAGACGATTTGCATTTAGGTAAGGTATATTTAGCGGCATTAATATGTTTAGATAGTGTGTCTTCAAATATGTTGCAACATTCGTTAACATTATTGCGTTGGTATAATTTAGTCCATTTTTCAGAATTTAATTTGTTTCTGAGTGTCATTTAATTTGATGGCATGTACATTTTTGGTTTGCAATTTTTTTCCCGTCACATGAGGATTAATATTTTTGTTGTATTTGTAAGTAAATATAGTCGCGTAGTGGTCAGTGACTTCTGTATGAACAATACCAGAAATACTATTATTTATGTCTGAAATGTTACAATGCAAGAAGGAAGTTGATTTTTTACGTTTCTAGTGTATCCATTTATACATGACATAAAGTTTAATTCAGTTAGCATATTTAAGTAATTACCTTATTATTACGTGAGTGGTCGTTAGCTAGATTTAAATGTATCTCCTAAAATAATAGTTTTTTAGTTTTAATAATACATATTTTAACTCTTCTATAAATGTTATTTTCGATGATAAGTGAGTTCTATAGATGGCTAATATATTCAATGAATTACTATTGTATTTGATTCTTAATTTGAAAATGTTTACATTTTTTATATTTATTTCTTCGAAATTGTGTACAATATACGTATTTAAAACGAATATCCCCATTCCACTATTTTTATTTATGACATTATTTAGTTGCAAAGTATGTATAGTTTGGTATGTGGAAGTTAACGTCGCGTATATAATCGTTCGTATTTTAATTTATGAAAATAGATAATTAAATTTGACGTGTATTAATTTTGAAAATGAATAATTTAAAATAGATAATTAAATTTTGAAAGTATGATATGTGGATAATATAATTGTTTGTTTTGGTTGATTTGAATGTATTGTAGATAAATAAAGAAAAATGTGCACTTATGTGTTTTTAAGTTGGATCACTCATTCATATTCAATTCTGTCCTTAGCAATCTGTAGCATTTTTATCCTGTAATCGCAGTCTTGGTTATCTGCTCTGTGTTCAGTTTGATATTTCATATTGAAACTGTGATTTTGCATGCTGTAGTTGCTGCAGATGGTTTTTTTTTGTGTATTTGAGCAGCTGGTTTCCTTGTGATCTTCAGAACAGTGTTGGCAAGTCGGCGGTTGAGTTCTATTAAGACATATTTGTGATGTATGCCCGAACTTCTGCCAATGGTAGCACTGTGTTAACGGATTGCAGTCTTCGATGAATACTCTTTGAAATTTTATGTTTAATTTTCCTTTTTCAATTTTTCTTAATTTCCCTGTTGTTTGTAGTTTGTGGTTTCTCTTTCTTTGCCTTCCTTGTCTATGTTTTTCAGTTTTTAATTTCTTCTTCAGTTAATCCTCGTTCTAGTTTCTTTTTGATTAGAAATTATTGTTTATTTTTAATTTATTCCGCTTTAATGTCTGTTCCCAATGTTTTGTTTATTTCCTCTGTTAAATTTTTTGAATCTTCTTCTTTTGAACAATTAATTATTATTTTATTTTCTCCAATTTTTTTTAGTCCTGTGATTCCAATTTTTAATTTTGTCAATTTAATGTGTTTTCGTATTTTTTCTTTTATTTCTTCATTTTTTAATTTATCAGCAGACACGATTATTGCATAATTCGGTTGGGAAGAAATGGGTTTATTTATTTGGTCGTTAGTGTTCCGGCATATGATTTATTTTTGTTTGTTATAAAATCTTCTAGTTTTTTTGTGTGATATTCGTTGTTTTTTATAAGTTTATCTTGTAAAGTTATTATTTGTTTTTGAAATTGTGTTTTTACAACGTTGATTAGTTCTTCCAACGTTTTTAGGTTTTGTTCTAAGATTAGTTTTATTTTTTAATCTTTTACTGTAGTCATTTTATTTAAATCACTTTTGACATTAACTATTAAAGAGTTCACGTCCATGGTGGATGCGTCGCCCGTCCGGGCGTGCGCGCGTAGTGTTATTGTCACTTCTATGTACTGTATATGTATGTATATTGTGACGTGCACGATGGGACGTCCACCGGTTCACCCACGATAAAGCGTGAGACGTGTGGGTCCAATGTGCAGAATCGCCATTCAGTCTCCCATCCACTTCCGACAGTCATTCTCAAGTCAAATAAATAAGATGAAGTCTGAGATTTTACAACATTATAATTAGTACAGTTTTCACAACACAAAGATTTAATAATAAAAAAAACGTTTACGTCGTCAGAACATTAGAACGAGCAGCTTCATCAAAACTACAGTAAAGCATTAAATTACTTAATACAGAAGTGCAAATGAAATATTATAAATTTCGTCCTCAGCGAAATGAGTAAACTTTGACTTAGATTTTTCAATACAAAAACATAATGAAATTGCACTCGAGGAGCGACCGTAATTTATATTAATTTAATATTAAGTTAAGTCACCATGTCGAATCCCATTTGATAGTTCGTTCCACGGCGAATGCAACAAAAACTCCGTTACTTGTGTGTATTGGGCGTAGTCCATGTGAGGTATTGAAGTATGGCTTCACCATATTGTGAAGATCATGTTGAGCAGATGGGAGCAGAATATTCCTCCATCGTACTCGTACTCATGAGCAATCCTTCATGATGATATTATTTGTCATCACATATCCAGACTACGTGATGACTGTTGTACAAAAAAATAACGCCTCCTCTTCGCGGAGTTCAATCGGGAAAAATATTTTACATCCTATAAAACAAATATAACCACATAAACACTTGCACAATGTTGAACAGTGTAACCTGTGTGATGCGTAATATTTTACAATTATTCTCACCCTTCCTTTTTAAATGTGAAATCACGTTGTGAGAGTCGGTTGCACGAGACGTCTACAGCGCTTTACCCATTCCGTTACCGGAAATGCATAGACAAAAATTTATTTAGCGGTGTCGTATTGCCATCGCTCCAAAACCGCATTTCTAATCACCCTATCGGCGGGTAGGTACTATGACGTAACGTTATAATTATGATTAGGATGGTTTAGGCGGTTTGGTCGTATGGAACGATGTATGATTATAGGATATATTTAAGAAAGATATATGACGCAAATGTTGATGACCAGAAATAGAAGACGTCCGCGGACGATTTAGCACGACCAGGTAAACCAAATTCTGGAGGTGGTTTTGTAAGAAGCCTCAATAATCGACAAACTTTTACGAGTGTGAGAAGATGTATGAATGTGGCTGAACGAGAATTGAACAGTGTCAACACAGAAGAGTGTGGCGCTCTATCCTCTCTGCCTACCCCAACGGAAAAATGGCGTGTTATTAGTTAGCTAGTTAGTTAGATATCGAATCCTTGAAAAGATATTTATATTTAATTTTTGTTTCAAATTTTTTGTGATATTGGACCGTGGAAATGGAGGAGAGTATCAGAAACGCTGACCCTAAATGTGATATCTCTAAAAGAAGTCCCGTGGATTAAGAAGCTTCTTCTCAGATCTGCACAGCTTATATCTTCTTCAGGCTTCCCCCCACTCCCACACCACTTCTCACAGCAGTACACGCACACTCCCGCCTATACATCTGTCAATCTCACCGCGATGCGCTCTCACACGCACACATTTAACGGACATAATGGATTATATTATTTTATGTTAATATTGTTTGCATGTATCTATTATTACAATAAATAAAGATAGCACTGAAGATGAGATTAATTTTGCCCGTAACTTTGCTTTAATTCGTGATATAAGGACTAAGCATCAGTCTCGCGTTAGTATAGCAGCCTACACTACATCTTTTCAGCAGCAGAAAAAATATATATCTGTAATAAAAAATAGGCCAATTTGTTTTATGTTTTAACAAACTATAATTAGTTGTCCTAGTTACAACAGCCGCTTAAAATTTTGTCTCGAGCGACAGATCGGTATCTCAGAATGTGTCCTTTCCAGGTGGAGTTCCTGAAGGGCTGCCTCAGCCGCACGCGCGTGAAGGTGTCGGTGGCGCTGGACGGCCTGCTGCAGCACGCGGAGACCTTCGCGGAGTACGACCCCCTCATCAGCCCCGCGCAGCCCTCCAACCCCTGGGTCACCGACGATCTCACCTACTGGCAGATCAACAGCGCGCTGTAACTATTGTCACCTTGTCGCTATCCTTTTACGGGGCAAACTCTAAACTGACCACCGTTGCCGGATCCTCGTGTGTCTGACGAGGAGACGTGTAGACGGATGAATCTTTACTCTCGCGTCATTCTATCGGGATGCATTAGTTTTAGTGTCATGCAGTCTGCTCTGCATATAAAATACAACGAACGACAGCTAGCTTCACGTAACTCGGTATTGTTCAATTTTGTTGACAAAAGTATAATCTGTGTACACGCACCCTAATAGTATAATCTGTGTACACGCACCCTAATAGTAATAGTATATGATGATACAGTTTACTGCCTCAGACGACATTCAGACTCATGCAAGTACCGTTCATTAGCATCGCGGGTGTTCTTTTCGACGTATATTCTGCATCCATCTGTCACTACCTATGATACCTCCCTTTAAGCAGCAGTATAACTACAAAAATTGGCCTCCAATGCAGAATGGAAAAAAGTCCCGCCTAAATAAGTGTACTAAGTATAATAAGATTTTCGAATATTAGTACTGCGTGGCTTATCGTCGATAATGTTTTTGCTTGATTTTTTAAGTTGTGTAATTCCGTTTCTAGGTGTGGATTACTATTAACGCTAGTAAAGGTATTGATTCTCGTAAAAATAACATTTCAATGGATTGCTGGGCGCGAACTTTTCGGGCACCGATGCACCATATTGGCTGCAGGCATAGTTACGTCACTTAGCACCATATTGTATTTTCTTAGTCTTGTGTGTCTTCGTCCGCTTTTATTCTCTCAAGGTCCGTGTTTTAAAACAAACAAAAAACACTCATTTTTCAGGTCACATTTTTTTAAGAAAAACGTAAAAGTTTGGCGCGGTATTTTTTCAGAGTCGAGATTCCCACAGAGAAGAGAGTGAGGCGCTGGGCGGTGTCCATGGAAGAGCTGGTGTCCGACGCCACCGGCCTGCACGAGTTCACCGCCTACCTGCGCAAGGAGTACTCCCACGAGAACATCCGCTTCTGGATGGCGGCCAACGACCTGCGCAGGAGCGCGCAGTCGCAAATACAGCGGAAAGTCAGTGAGATCTACGAGTGAGTGCTCTTCCTGCTCCCTTCCCTCCCCTTCTCCGTGTGGGAATATTTTTAATCGCTTTCTGAATAAAGCTACAGAAGTACCTGAAATTACGCGCCAACAGATTCTAAATAAATTTAGTGCATAATTTTCTTGATTAAATTTATTATTATCTTTTATATATTTTTATCCATTGTGGGGTTGTGCGCCATTGCGAGGTGTAGCCGCGGCTTGCCCATCCGCCGACTAGCTACAGCGAAGACGTGAGAAGTGAGTCTTTCGTTTATCAGATGCCACCTGCTTACCGCGGTGTGAAGATCCATCTTAACCACGTTCCATGTCCAATTTTGCGTCGTATTCGCTCCTGGATACTTTAGGTTCAGGTTCCATCTCCGAGGAAAAGACTTCCATAATACGGTGCACTTCCAGCGCAACACGCGAAAAGTTACACCGTATTATAATTGCGCTACGTTGCATTCATTATATCCAATGTTAGTGTCCTATTTCTTTAAAAATTTGCTTAATAATAATTATTATTAATATTCATTTACAATCTTTTCACTGCGCAATAGATGTCACTGACGTCTAACATTAGAAAAAAACTACTGTGAATAATTCTTGGATATGAAATATCGCATTTATTTGAGGTTATAAGTTAATTTTTTTGCCAGTCCATATTCTTTAATTATTTATTTAATTAAAGTATATTCTTCATGTTGACGCTTTTAATAACATTCTGCCGACAGTTAGGATGTAGAGACGCAGGAAATGAAATATGGCCCAGTCCCGCTATTGGCATACCGAATCATAGACCCGTTACCTGAGCGCAGTGGCGCGAGCATAAATCGTCGAACCAAATTATCTTCCAAATATCTTTATGGATAATATTTCAATTATTCCCACAATACTGACGAGCTAGATACGTAACTGAACCAAATTAGCAAAATAAAACAATGTTTCCGTTTCCTTCCTCGCCTCGCCGCCAGAATATAGTGTACCGCTCGACGAGATGGTTCACTCGATCGCTGAAGGGCTACTAAAAAAGAATTATATTTATATTATACACGAATGGAAGCTCTGGCAAAGAATATTTTCTTCCTTCGAGTGCGCATTCCGCGAAAAATAAAAAATCTTTTCTCCGCTTCGGTAAATACATTACCTGCTTCAAAACTGTTTCAGTAATTGGCAACTGAAGGCCTCACAAGTAGTAAATTCATGATAATTATTATCTACACCACTCGATCTCTGCCCAAACTCTGCGTCACTCTAACTTGAAAGCATTTACAGTCTAATGCTCAAAATGACCCAAACCCGCGGTAAATGCTAAAATTAATTTTATTTCATTTTACGATTCCCCACCGGCCCGTCAAACGAATCGGTTTATAATTACTTGTCAGATTGTTTCATTGATGATTGAACGGTTCGATTGCACAAAGAGCGGTGGTGAGCGGTGGTGAGCGGTGGTGAGCGGTGGTGAGCGGTGGTGAGCGGTGGTGAGCGGTGGTGAAACAGCGGGAAAAGGCTAACCAGCCGCCTCGTGCAGCGTACAAGCCTCCTAGCCGTTTCCGTCAGCGGACCTGGCCCGACGGTTAATTTTTTATACCGGGTGTCTCATAGCTAATAGCAAAAACTTCGGGGGAGTATTCTTCTTTCAATTTTGAACAGAAAATATTACTTACACTAAAAATTTACAGTTTAGGACATATGTGACATCAATTTTTTTCAATATTTCTTACTTATCTTTTGTAAAAAGTTGAACTACCATTAAAGTAATTAATATCAAATGTTATAAAATATTTATCTGTGATAAAACTCAAAAAAAAAAATTTAATTCCGGATAACATTCTATTATTACCACCGCTTTGAAATTTTAGAACAGCCGGCTGTAGCTATATAAATATGCACATGAATATTGTACATAATATACATACGTACCGACCGGTACTCGCTAAGAGTCCCGCTAAATTTAAAACCGTGGTGCGCTGTTTCACTCGGCACAAAACGCAAATACTGAATAAACTTTATTTAAATGTTGCGTATAATATTTAAATAAATTTAAGCACTGTAAATTACCAAAAATAATTTAAAAAACAAACCAAAAAAATGTAAATAGTTTACCTACTAATCGAAAATATAGATAGGTATGTATATCTACTCCTAATCTTGTGATATTCAGAACTCGAAAGAACAGAAATGTCGCACGGAATATAATACTAATCTTATAAACTTATAATCTTATAAACACATCAAAATGAAAAATGACGTTTACACGAAAATCTCTTTTATACAAAATAACACACAATCTGTGCGTGATTTTATAGAACAATCATTTATTTAAATGAAACGATTTAAAATATAATTTTATGTGGAATTAATATAAATTAAATAAAATCATCATTTATTTAAATTAATTATATATTTTAAGTTAATTATATTAAAATACAAATAAGATTAAAATTGAAAACTGAACTAAAATGTTAAAACAATAAATTTAAAATGGTTTATCACAATTCGTAAAAGTAATAATATTTAACATAAATACGATTTATTGTAAATATGAAAACATTGTATGCTGTTTATTAAAATGTATGTTAAACATACATGGGGTTAAACATACATAAATGGGGAAACATACGCGCCTCATTTTTTTAAATTCATTGTAAAACCCTTCGGGTAGCTCCAAAACGCATTGAACTTAGTAACGCACATCTTCGTCGTAGGTGACAAATTATTCAAGTACGACAATAACCAATTCATGTGTCCCTTTTTACTTCGGGCCTCAAAATTGGAATTGGAATGGACGATATCCATAAACATATAAATGGTATAGTAAACATTTTTATTTTTAAATATCCGTGGAAGGGAAAATATTTTTAAAAAATATTATTAAAATAGGTCCATTTACTAGAATGAGATATTGTATTTTACATTAAGGTTAGCTCATTTAGCTAGGTAATGGGAGGTCAAAAATATTAGCAAATTTTTATTCATTACGTCATAAATAAAAATCTCCTTGAGGCTCAGGTAAATAATTTTTCAGATGTTGTGTCATTGAATCGAAGGATAAAAATTTTATTTTGAAAATGTACTTACTTCGGAAAAGAAGTCTGTTTTGGCACATCTGTATAATTCAATTTCCGTTATTAAATTTTTTAAATCAAGTGAATATTATTTGGAAACCGCAAATAATAAAAGTTTTGTGGACTGATGAATGCACTTTTTCGCAATTCGGCCTCTTCAACTCGCGAAATAGTCGTTATCGGTCCCAGACAAATGTTCGGGCTGTGCGCTCCTCGTATTTTCAATATAGACGGTCGGTGCATGTACGGGCTGGCACCTTAGATGTTCAAACGATTGACCCATTTTTTCTTTCACCCAGAACGACTAGTGCTAATTATTTATCATTCTTACAGTACGATTTACCCTCAATATTGGAAGATACTCCACTTAGTACTATTCGGGGAATGTGTTTTCAGCATGTTCCACAGTGGAGGTCCGTCGGGCGTCAGCATATTTTAAATAGGGACTTATTTAAAATTCGCTTTGAATAATTTAAAAAATGGCTACCGATTTGACAACACAAGTTAAAGAACCGTCCGAAGACGGTAACTATAGACGTAATAATACTTTCACAAATTTCAGATAATCCTTTTCACAATGAAAGCTTGACGCAAAAAACTACATATGTTATTGTAAGCGATGAGATCGCACGGTAATAATTGAAAAAAATGAACGATCTTTCATTGCGTATTTTAAAGGTTATGTTATTACCCTGCAAATTCTAGGTCAGTGGGTCACTATGTATTGAGGTCATCGAACTTTAAAATATGCAGTGTATTATATAATACTTAACCTTTTCAATGCAAATTTTGACAAATAAAACAATAGAAAGTTGATAATTCCCCAGGCAGGAGAAAATCGACAAATTATTAAGAATATTTTTCGTTCAAAATAGATCGATTTACTCATTCTTGAAGTTTGGACAACTAGCTACGAGACACCCTGTATTATAAAATGGCTGTACTCGGTGTCCATTTATGTAAATAATTATATATAAACATGTAAATTTTAAATTTTAATTAACCACGTTGATTACTTGATTATTAACGTCGAACAGGGTTCGAAACTCTGTTATTCTCTCAAATATAGTTCTGGTTCATAGGGTTCTCACAAATAAGTTACAGTTTCTGATTTTGAATTCAATACAGCAGTAAATATATTGTAAGTGTATACTTTTTTGATCAAAAATAAGTGTAATGTTTCGAATATATCCTTTCCTGATTGTTCAATTTTTCACTTAGACTCCTGACGTCGATCGATACGGATACCATTGTGTCTTCGTTAGTAGATACAAACATACACTAATTACGCACGTGATTGTACGTTTGTCCTGACAAAGACACTATGAATCGAAACCAGTCGATGTCTAAGCGGTCGTGTTTAATACAAAGTTTCTTGTTTAAATTATTATATAAATCTCACTGTTAATATAAATATTGCTCCAAATCCTAGACAGTCCAAATATATGTACCGATACATTATAATTTATAAGTCGGAGTGGGAACTACCAATAAAATAGTGAAATCTCGCTTCGGTTTGTTACAAAAATACAAATAAATGAAAAACAAAGAACCCCTGCTCCTTTGTAAGATTGTAATAATATAAGTGAAGATTTGTATGAGGGTCCAAAAGAATGGGTACAAATGAAAGTACTAAACGTGGTTGCAGAGAGTTCCTGGCCGCAGGCGCGCCGTGCGAGATCAACATCGACGGCAAAACGCAGGAGCGCGTGCAGCACGAGCTGAAGAACCCTTCCCGCTTCACGTTCGACGCGGCCGCCGACCACGTGTACGCGCTGTTGCTGAAGAAGGACTGCTATCCTCGCTTCATTCGCTCCGAGCACTACAAGGCCCTCATCGCAGCTGGCAAACAGCCTCTTCACAAGAAAAGGTACTTTCTTTTGTTATATGACTTCTGTAATATTACTAAGAGGAGTAAGTCTAAAAATGATGTAAACATAATCTAATTAAATATAACATATTAATGTAACGTAAGAATAATGAATGAAGGCGGGGTAACGCTATAAAATTAGTAATTTATCTAATAATTAATTTAATAGACTTGTCTTGGCGACTTGTGTCGAAACCGCAGTGCAAAGATGAACACGAAACGAACTATGACTCATTGCCTCCTATACCTATTTTGTATGCAGAGTAGAATGTTATTATTAAAAGACCTTATTTCTTTTATTTTGTTTATTCTCGGCCCGGTACAAATGTATAAAGGACAGAATGAAATTATGGAAAACGATGTAAGTAGAATTGAAGATAAACAAAGTGGGGCGCTCGCCGGGCGCAGACTGCAGACTCCCGCGCATGCGGGGAGCGTGGCTTAATCTTTTCTCTAATGTTCTCAGAACTTTCTCCCTTTATTTTCTCGTGATGGCGTAATACCTCGCGGGAGAAATAAGGGACCGAGTAGACACCTGGACGATGCGCGCGGACCGCCACACAACTATTACATATCAATATTTTCCGACAATTCTTTATAACAGGATACTTGTACATAATAAGAAATTTGTATATAAATGCAAGAATTGACATGCATTCAGGTCACTCTTTAATTTACCTAAAATGTAGAATTAGTTGTTTTCCTTCTACATAGAAGCTAAACATTTAGCGTAATAATAGCATTCTCGCTGGTGCCTGTTTTCCATGACAGATTATTGGTGGAAGCGTTCTTCACGCTCATCACTGACGGCGCCGAGATTGTCCGGAAAGAAATCCAGGTGTGAATGCGAGAAATGAATTTTGAGGGACATATTACACCCCATTTGTTTGTACGACTGTAATAGTTCACCTACAATGTCACGTTAGTTGAGGGATTTATGATTTCCCAAAAAGTTTTTACTTTGAAATGACCTCCACGCTGATTCTTCAAGTTGGCTCGAGCCAACTGTTAACTGTACTTCGAATTGCCCGTCTTCTATCTTCTTTTATTTAGTTCTTATTTGGAGATCCACAAAAATCCCTTCCTCCGTCTTAGCGTCACTAATACTAGGAAAGTTTTGTTTCAAATAATGAAATTCAGCACCATTTTTATCCATCGCCTCAACAAAGTTTTTTTAAAACCCTAATTTTATATGGAGTGGTGGTAAAATAATAATTTGCGTGTTAACTAGCGGTGAGCACTTCACGCTTCGGCCATTCCTTCTTGTCATCATGATTTGTCCTATGCCTGCTGACCCATCCAGTATATTAAAAAAACAATATATTAAAACAACAAGGCCTATTTTGCGAAGTTTATATGTTTATATATATATGTTTATATGTATGTTTATATGCAACCGATTTTGTCACACACGTTTTGGTTATTTCTCAGTTATTATGCGTTCTATCCGCATTCTGACATTTTTCGCAGACGTCTGAGGATTCACTGTCTTTACAAACTTTTGTTTTCATTCTTCTTTTTCTCTTCTATTTGTTACAACTCTTTTAGTTTGGTGAGTTTTTGAAAATTTAACTTTTTAATTAGCCTAACTTTTAATGTTCTCGCTTATAACTCAACGAATTTGAGAGCAAAAATCTTTTTTTAATTTTTTGGCGATTGCCACCGATGGACAGTATCGATACACTTTTTTTTTAATTCTTCTTCTTCTAATTTCTTTGTGAAGCCTGATTTAGTGAAATTTCGTATTTTTGAGCTTGAGTTTACGACCAAAATATAACTTTATTGTATCTGTGCATACATCATATGTGCATGCATAATTTATTTTCGTATTTTTAAACTCCTATCGTTAAAAATTCACCTTTAAAATCTAAAAAACGCCTAAATTTTTTTTGAAAAATCGACGTACCACCTACATAGGAATAAAATGTAGAAAAAGCTTGATTTTTTGCAGACTTATTAATCAAACGCAACCATCTATATTTTCAAGCGATAACCGAGGACTCTTATTGGAGAAGCTCTGATTCGTTGGTTTAAAAAATGGCCTCATGAAAACTGTGAATGATCAGCTGTTTTACATGTACCATAATTTTAGCGCACTTTTTTAAACGTTTTAAATTTTCACTAAATGGTCGCTGAATAAACATCTGTTTTATGTATGTCATTTGAATTTAACCATACATTTAATTTTGACGTTCCTGGTCGGCCATGTTTAATTTATGAGCCACGAAATAAATTCGATAGAGGGCAGTAAGATGTCGATTGTAATGTGATTCTTCGGAAACGTGTAAAAATCGTACACGTGATTTAAAAATAACCTGGATGCTTCAATAAAGATAATATGGGTTTTTTGATTATATTAGTTAGTTCAAGTGCGATTTTAATTTGAAAAATTCTACCAATAGTATTTCGCATTTAAATAGTAATGTATTACGCATTTTTAAAAATTATTATTTATTTCTTTTTCTTCTTCTGTTCCCACCACATTGGCTTTTTTGATTATATTGGTTAGTTTAAGCGCGATATTATTTTTTTTAATTCTACCAATAGGTAAATTTGTAACGCATTTAAAAAAATATATTACCTAATTCCTTTTCTTCTCTGTTGCCACCACACTGGGTTTTTTGTTTATATTGGTTAATTAAAGTGCGATTTTAATTTTGAAAATTTCTACTGCTAGCTAAATTTGTTACGCATTGAGATTTTAACTTTTTTACATCTTTTTCTTCTTATTTTCCTATCAAAACACTTTATATGGTTTTATCAATGTGTATTGGCGAATTTTTTTTTTTTTTTTTAATCTGGAGATTGACAACAGAGTACTGCGTCTCTGGAGGATACGTTTGCTACAGTGCGGTTTCAACGGGTAATCTAGTTTATATTTAAAAAATGACAAAATTTGGTGTAGCCAGGTTTAAACCCATTAATAACGCAACAACGTTTAAATCCCTACATATTGCCCGACAGGACTTGTTGTATTGAATTTTTTCTTAAAGGATTTTGATTTTATTGAATGTTTCTTTCATATTAGTTGCACAAGTTACCAGCACAGAATGAAATCTGTTACCATTATGCAAAAGTACAGACCTTAGACTAGTTTTCGAAGAATCGATGAACACTACTTACTTCATATTCTGATCTTCTAAAGTTACATGTGTAGGAGGTTGCTGTACAGATAAGTCATATCCATGAGGCGCAGGCCTTATTTTGAGTACTGCACTGTGTGTTTTGATTTACTGACATCTGTGAACCTGCAGTAAATTAATCGTCACGCATAAACACAAGTCAAAAATAATTGAATGTTGAGCTGCATATGCCGCTTACTGCGAATTAAAGAGTAGAACTGCTCATACTAAAACATCCGAGTTAAGTGTGAATATATACTTCAGCAACTCAATTAATCTGTCATGTACCAATCAGTGTAGGTACTTTAACATCAATAGATCGCACGCGGTAAGTGGATCCTTAACTTTTTAATGACAAGTTTGCGACTAAGAAGTTTTAAATACTAATGTTAGTTGTATTACTAATGTTAATGGCAACTGATGTATTTACGGATCACTTTCGTTATTTTAAATTAAGCGTAACTTCAATAGCATTCGGAGCAACAGCAACAGCAACAGCAACAGCAATCGCGGAGCGGAGTGACAACACTTGCAACATGACTAGGTTACAATTGCTCAACGATACATCTAAGATGTGACCACTGTTCAGAATAAAATGTCGGTGTAAATTTGCAGATTCTTCGGATTTGGCGGTCCCGCCAAGAAGAAGTCCTCGACCAGCGCGCCCCCCGTCACGGCGCTGCTGCAGCAGGGGCCGGCAGGCTGCGGGAGCGCCTCGGGGCCCCCGCTCGGGCGCCGCCGGGGCAGCGACCGCTCGCTGTCGGGCTCCGCGCACGAGCTGGCGGTCTCCGGGGTGAGAGACGCCCACCACCAGAAGGTACCCCATTCGCACAGCCAGTCCAACCTCAGTGACATACCCTACAGGTGAAAATAAATTATTATCAATCCACCCTAATCTAACCACTCAGAGTGAACAAACCTAAATATCGCAACAGGGATGAGGTTGAGACGATAACCAAGAGGTGGTCATTAATTATTATTTCTGTGTCCTAACCGATGAGTCTAAACAAAAGAAAAAAATGTTCATCTTTTATTTTCTGATATCCCGGGATGATATGAAGATGATTAGATCTAATCTCCGCGGTCACCCAACCTCACCGCTAGTTGCTTATTGGTAAATAAATTACACATCCAATAAAACATCTTATCCTAATAAAATGTAACTATTTTTCAAGACAAATAACCTCACTCCAGGTGACGTATCGTGCAACTATGGTTGTAATAGAATAATTAAACTAATAATAACTGCTTTCGCGAGCTGAGCAATCGAGACCCGAATAATCATTTGTCTATTTAGATTCCATACCCTCGAGAGAGAACCTACCTACTCTTCACACCGTTAACCCCCTATTGAGTCTATTATTACACTAAACATTTAACTAAATTATTCTTGTGTTTCTGTGCTCAATTACTGATGACAAATGTTAAAGATTAACAAATTTTAAGGTTCTCCGTTTTTACAAAATATGTATACCTGATGAATTAGATCAGTTCCTTTTAAGCAAGCAACAAATTAGATCGAAACCTTTTAAGCTTTCAACGAGGATGCTTATCCACGATAAATGAACTCTACAGGATGTGAGACGCTTAACAGTGAGTTGTCTTTACATTTACTTAACATGTTTCATATAGAGAAATGATTGACCCAACCAATATAGATCTAGATCGATTTTTATCTCTACTATCTGCCTGTTTTAAAGACCTATGGACACGCACCTTAATATTTTTTCATTTCAATTCTTTATTATTCTATATTCAGTAAATAACAATTGGTAGCGCTTTCAGGTCTTCTTGCGATTTTAACAAATATATTTATGTATATATTTGATATATATCTCTATCATTTATAAACAAACATTGATTCAGTCGACTTTTTGGTATCCCCCTAGGGACCGTGCTGTTTAATATATATATATATATATATATATATATATATATATATATATATATATATATATATATATATATTATAGCGGTGCGTTCTGGCTACGGAAAGAACGCCAGGGCACCGATGGGTTCGGCTGGAATAGAGTCCTAGACACCTTCAACCAACGACCTTTATTTCAGTGCGTAATTCGGTCAAGGAATCAAATCTTCTAATGATAATAAAGTGGTTAATTTACAACAAGATTGTTTAGTACACAGAAATACCAAATTTTATGGAACAATCAATAATCACCAAGGCATAATCAAATCACATTCCTGTGGCAAGGTTCTCGGATCTGATGTCTCGCCAAACACGCGCCACGCCTGTCGATGCTTCACGTACAATTTCCAAGTTAGAGAATGTTGTAACAGAAGCAATCCCACCCTCTGGTGGTAATCCCTCATCCTAATAAGTTTTACAGTCAACAAATAGGTTGGTCACATAACCTTCAAATCTGCCGCATCCATTTGATTCCTAAGCATAGGATCGCGGCCCGATGAAGCAGTCTCCATCCCAAATAGAGACTAGTATTCACCGCACATCTCAGCTATTCGTGACGGCAACTCCGCATTAAGACCGAGTGTCCTTAGCTCGCGGTCCGAAAAAGGTAATTGTCATTTCTGCATAGGAAGAGAGTACAGTGCAAATTAGATACTACAATATTTTACAGATGATGCACTAGTGTATTCACAAGATACTATTCTTACCCTTAACTTCCAATCGAGTACGCAAGCACGCGGACGGCAGAGAACCGACCCGCGCGGTAGTAAAGTGGCCAGCCCGAGCGCTGTCGGGTGCCAAGCGGTGTCGAGCGGTCCCGAGCGGTGCCGAGCGGTGCCGAGCGGTGCCGAGCGGTGCCGAGCGGTGCCGAGCGGTGCCGAGCGGTGCCGAGCGGTGCCGAGCGGTGCCGAGCGGTGCCGAGCGGTGCCGATTGCCGATCATATCATATCATATATCAACGTGGCGAGTTGTAAAAATTACAACTTGAGGGATTAAATTCTAATGTAACAATATCTAAAGGACATTTTTTTTCAATCAATACGCGGTCAAATTACTTCGTATGCTGATGACACGGTCCTAATAATAATAAGTTAAATTAATTGGGAAAATGTAAAATTAAAGGTCATCGAAGATATAAACACAATTAAGAACTTTTTCGATATTCATTTATTATCATTAAATAGTGAAAAACCTTATTTCGTTTGCAATAAAATCAAATGATTTTCCGAAAAAATTCGATATAATAATTCATGAACACTCCACACAAAATGCGACTCACAATCAAAATGAAATCAAATATCTTGGGTCATCGATAAAAATCTGAAATGGATAAATCAAATTTGTCAAGTTGTTAAAAAGATTAGAAAATGATTATACATCTTTTTAAAAATCAGAACATTTTTATTTAATCCATATTACAATATGGCATCATTAGTTGGGGATCAGCTTATAAACACTAGTCTGATTCCAGTAAAACATGTTCAAGAACTTTTCTTAAAAGTAATGTTTAAAAAAACAAAAGATTATTCGACAATATTACCTTTTGAACTATTTCAAGTACCAACATTTTGTGATCTATTTAAAAGAAATTCTATTCTGAAAAGAAAAATTAAAAGATTAAAAGATTATTATTAAAAGAAAAACAAAAATATTGTTTTATTACTGAAAATCGTACCTGACTCGGTTACTAATCCGATGATAGTCCATGCATAACTTAGAAATGGGCCGAAGTAATTATCCCATCTTTGCCAGATAACCTGATCAACCATGATCTGATCTCCAGTGCATAGGAGATCGATTGTCCTCTTTAATCAAGACTAAATCGTCAAGTTTAGGAGGGACCGTCACCGAGGTCCACATATATCAAATATTGCTACACAGCTTCAAATAATCCACCGTGATTTGGACTTGAAGACGCATTGAATAACCATGTGATACTTTCCTGAGCCAGTTTCCGATCTATATCTGACCGATTGACTAAGGAACGCGTACAGTTCCTTGAGGTATTTGTCCATGCCTACATTGCCTACATAATTGGTTCCGCAATCGGATCTCACTAAAGACGTAAGGCCCCTTCGTGAGACGAACAGCGTCAAAGCTGCGACAAACGACTCAGCTGACAGATCCGTTACAATCTCCAAATGTACAACCTTGCAAAAATGCACAAATAAAATTTTTGTAGTTTAGAATTCCGTATAGTACTTGTTTTTATGCGAAATAGTCCGGAAAAATCGGTACCTATCCCGAGAAATGGGCGCACCCCTCTAACGCGATCAGGTACAAGGTCTCCCATATATGGCTGAACTGAACGCGCTCTCGATTGGTCGACCGGTAACGCTGGCAATAGCTCTCGTGACGCGTCGAGCTGAGACGATCCAGTATGTATGAGACAATATGACTGCAAGTGTATTTGCCCCTACATGACAATAAATCTTGTGATAGTGATTCACTAATAATTCCGTAGATTGTCCTGCTTTTGGCAATAATATTCGATGCCGAGACTCATATGGAAAATTTGACACTCCAATCCTACCACCGACCCGAAGAGAATGTTGTTTGTCAACAAACAGATTTAATCGCGGCGTTGGAGTTTTAATAAGTTTTCCCGTATTTAAAGACAATATTTCTTAAGTAAAATGTATAGTTTGTACCATCCGAATTAAGTATAAGATTGAATTTTTACATTCAGCTACCGTGAGCGGACCATTTTTCCAAACAGAATTATTTTTACAATTATTTGCAAACAGTAACAAGTGACCATTAACATTTACTAATTTGTCAAAAGAACTATACCGTTCCAATAAATTTAATTCCTAATCTAAAATACCAATACTAGTTACACATACGATATTATATTTAAAGGTCTGTCTTGTAATTCGGCCACCGATTGACCGGCTCACAGAGCCGATTTGGATTCCACCACAAGTCGTGATATAGTAATTCAGCCGCCGATGCACTAAGTTTCGCACAATTCACTTCTCTAGGAACATGTCTCCAGTTAATTGGGACCTATGATGAAATGATTTGACTGAGACGGTTGTCCTCAAAGACCTGCAATTTATATGAAGGAGTGTTAATCCACGCCAGCACAATTGTACTATAGCACTAGGCCGTTACTTCTTCGAACACAATGTTATCATTCATCGACGTTACAGTATGATTGACCAGCACCATCAATAGTGCGGCACAATTCAATTTCATTTTGTGAGTAGTCAGCTTAGTTTTCAAATTCATAATAATGTCTGTGATATCTCTCATTCTGAAGTCATGTGCCCGAATATAAACAGTCGTTCAGAGAAATTCTCGTGCTTGTCACCACACTACCGTCAAAAACCCCGAATTTTATTGGTTTCTCCAGATTTTTTAAACAAAAAGTAGCGTTCCAAATCCAAATTTACGTCAAAGTTGGAAAGCATCATGTGTCCGAGTTCGATATATTCCGTCATGGATCAAGAAGTGTTTCTCACGAAATTCAGAATGATGTTGCATCCGTCGTAAAGGAGCCATGAACCGTTTTAAGGCCATTTGACTTGAATCTCCTAGCTGTCGATGATCTGGTAAAAGTGGCAGCCGAACCACGTATTTATCGTCCTCCCTACGTGACATGGTTAATGTGAAGAACCGTTCACTTTCCTCGTCCACTGAGGTTAGATACCGTTATTTTTGGTGGTTCTTCCGACCGCCAAAATTTCTCCACCGCCTCCAGCAGAGAATGCCCGAAAAAATAACAGATTCATAATTTGACATCAGATTGTCCAAAATCTCGTCTGGTCAGGCAAACGAAAAGAGTGAGAAGTTAAATATGGTACCCAGCGCGTAGGATGCACCCATAGTTAAATCAATTTTTTCCCCCATAATTATTTGTCCCAACATGTCACAGCCAAAAACGATGACAATCTCCACCCATGGAAAAAAACCGTCATCCGAATGTTTAAGTTTGCCGCAAGAAGGTCCCGATTGACCTGCCAAGAATGTGGTTGGCTTTTTTAACATTATCACCTTAACCGATAGTTTTGGATAATCCAAGTTTTCCGGTTTAACATGAGTGATGACAATATGACGACTACTGCCCGACCGTAATCCACCAAAATAATAAATAAATAATGTTATTAGGTTTTCACCGTTCAATAATGTTATTAGGTAGGCCGTTCAGAATCTTCTATGTGTATTTTTATGAGCTAATCTACCATGTATATCTGACCTTTATGGCCAACGTTTCGGATCCCATTGCAGGGTCCATCATCGGAAACGTCGGCCATAAAGGTTAGATATACATGGCAGATTAGCTCAGAAAACTATACACAGAAGATGTAAAATAATAATACCGTTTCAGTCCTAAGGTTATTACCAAGTCGCTTCTGATTATTATTACCTGTGATCCGAAGTCTAACAGGGCTCGCGCACGTACAAAGATATTCTGCGCCGATTTTATTTCAACAGTAACGGTGGGTAAGTTTATATTGTCCAATAACTTGGGCAACATTTCGACATTATTCTTTGTCACGAGTACAGTTCACCACCGTATGCTCCCCGAAGCATCTAAAGCATCATTTATTTGTTGTCACCCAATCTTCGCGGTTGACATTGGATATGCTATATATACATATAATCGGCAAGAGGATTTACTGGAACCGTTGCGATCTCTTTCCATGACTTGAGTATTTTGAACCGTGTTAATAAATTTCCATCTCCAATCCCCAAGTGAATTCATATGAACCGGTGGACTTATTCTTAAATTTCTTGAAATTTTAATACTTTCCATCGTCACCGTGTCAATAATTCTGCATTCTGTTTGTAAATAATCCGTAAGGTCAGTGAACACTCTAGTAACAGAAGATTGCTACCTCTGTATCTTTGTTCAAAGTGTGATTTTATCTCCGTCGGTAATTTGGAAGGGTGATATGCAACAATATACAACCCCATTCATTAACCGGGAAACCTAAATTATTTAAAGCCCGAGTCGATTCAGAAATCATAGTCAAGACCGGCAAATGTATGAGATATATGTGAGAATAAAATAGAATAGAATCAAATTCGGACATCGATAAATTAAACAAATATTGCTGAATTTCATATAAAAACCTATTTAAAATTTGCTTGTTAGCAGATATGTCAAATAGACAATTAATTCAAACCGAGACAAATATTTTCTCAGCAATAAGGCGATAATATTTGGTCATGTGACCCATGGTTATTGATCATGTTCAATATGATCCCAAATGTAACAGTTGTGGTACGATGGTTTTTTGCATTTTACTTGAAAACAAGTGAAATGGATATATGTATCTGCTTTTGATTCTGGACCTCATGCATAAGAGTCTGCTAATAGCAATTTGTTTATATAGCGATTTCCAATGATCCGTCCACTAGGGGCAAATGTTGTATTAATGACGAGGTTCATAACTATTAAAACTCCCGGTTATAGTTCGCTAATTTATTTTAGAGAAAAAAGTGTTCTATTTTTCAATAACTTGTTTACATTGATTAAACAATTAGATTTAATGTAACCGATTTTAACAATGTGACCTTCATATTGAAATATAATATAATATAATATAATATAATATAAATAGTTCACAGAAAACCAAAATATTTTGGTTATTTTTGGTTTTTGGAAAACCAAATAATTTTAAATTAATCAATATTCATTAAATTATTTTTTACTATCATTACTTTTATTTGGGTTTCCTCAGTGAGGGAAATGAAAAAATTAGTCTTTTGGCACTTTATAATTCAGATTAATTTAATTGAATTTGAAAGGTTTCAAGCAATATAAGTTATTAAGGAGAACATATTCCTATTGTGAAGTTGTTCTTCAGAACATTGATCTGTGATATTTTAAATACTAATTAAATGTATAAATTATAAATTAATGTATTTAATTATTATTAAATGCACCTTTCCCGGATTGGAAAAGAGATCCAGGTTCGAATCCCGGTAGCGCAACAACAATATTTTTCGATAAAATTGATTTTATATGTATATTTATCTTTTATAATTAATACATTTATTAGTATTTGCAATATAAGTTAATAAAATTATGTTTTATTATCCTCATCAAAGCTGTTTTATATTTATTAATTTTGTACAACTTATTCTGACACCCCTAATTTGACATTAAAATAATAAATTAACCCTTAGTATATGTTTTAAAAAGTATAAATAAACTCTACACATTATTGTACCATTTATTTTTTATGCATGTAATTTCATCTTATAAATGAGTAAATTTAGAATTTTTCTTCATTTTTCTAATTTTTCCTAATATTTATTTTGTACTTAATTATTTTTTATACATACTTGTGTGTACCTGTGTATGAATCATTTGCGTATAATTAGAACACATGTTAAGTATCTGCGATGGTCACTGAAGATATAAAGTTTAATCCGTACATAAATCGGCAAAGCAATGCGTTACGAACTAGGATTTCCTGACCTCGTGGGAGATTCCTCTTGGATGTAAGTAGATATCAACTTTATGCCGTCTTGACGTACTTACAGGCAACTGATTCCCCATACTATTATATTATTTTTACCCTCCTATACCACAAATGAGCGGCATATATATTAAGAATCATTCCAGCTCTGGAATATTCCCAAATGCATTGTTATGTGGGTAACTTAAAAAAAAACATTTTATTTCTGTAAAATAAATTCACATTATTCAATATATTTTCAGCAAAATGTAGACATTAGATTATATTTGAAATTATGAGCACATTTTATTCCGCCAATTCTCTAGAAGCTTATTATTTGTACGCTTATGAAAGTCAACAACAATGCTAACATAAAAAAGCCAATAAATTTTTCAAAATGATGCCTATAAAGTGTGGCTTATTTTGAACAATTTTACCACCCTTTAATCCTCACAATAGACTACGTTTTGTTATGTAAAGAAATATATTCCTGACTTTTATTTAATTACGACAGTAATTTGATTACATTTTAAAATGGTTATGGTGGATAATTATGTACCACATGTTTTTTAATTATTGTTTTCAATGTCTCAAAAAGTTCTCATCTTCCGATGACATGAATGGCGTGATACACTGAGTACATTCTGTTTTCTTCCAAGCAAAGCCCCTCGGTGTCCTGTTTGGTGTAATTATTTTGCTCGAGTCCTGCTTGCCAAGTTAGTGATAAAAATCTTCGACTATCCCTATTTATGTATTTTTTTATGAGATTTATCAGTAATCTTACTAAATTCAAACTTAGCTTAATGATTGTGCTGTACCTAAAAATAACCTGGTGGTATTCCAGGCCGAGGCTTAAACCTCCAACCGCTCGATCGCCAGGCAAGTGTCTTAACACCGGTCCAAACAAGAATGTCAAAAAGTGTAATTAAAATAGTCAATACCTTCTGGCACTATTCTACAGGGAAAGTTGTATCTAATCTACTGTTATAAATCTCAGAACAACAAATAGGGCATTTTGGCATACGTGGATCCGGAAGATGAGATAAATAAGTTCAAATTATTAATTATCAAAGATTATCCATTAAAATGCTATTGCAGGTTTCATCGTGTAGACAAATAATATCATTAATTGATTGATCGATTGTATCTGTAAAAATATGAATGGATTATATTTCTTGACAAATATAACGCAATTAGCGCATTATCCGCAACACACAAGAGACATGCAACCCCAGTGGACGGAGGCATATCTCTATATTGTGTTTAGTAGGATGTTAGTAGGATAGTGATGCAATAACTGATTGTAACTACTACACTCTGCAAGTAGTGCGTAGTGATGTTAGTGTCATTACACTTTTCAGGGGTGATCTTCCGTGCCAATCCAAACTGAATCTTGTCGCAGCTGAACCGAGTTTGTAAGTTCCCACGATGTGCTGATAATTGATTGCAAGACACCTTGTATTTTCAACTACATAGCATAATAAGATATTTTCCTCCGACACTGTTTGATCTGTTTATACTTATGATTGTTCCCTGTAAATGAGCTTGAAAACTTTGACTCTTATTTTCATATTACCTCAAAAGTGTGTCTTATTCCAGAGATGTAAACTGTGATGCGACAAATCCAAATTGTGCGCCCATGGCACAGCTCGCATCTCGGTGAAATTTATTCAATGTTTTGACACTGTTAAACATTATTAACAATTTTTTCTATGTATAAATATGCAGTAAAGAATTAACACTGCCCAGATAAAGTAAATCAAACTGTCAAAAGTTATTCTAATATCTATATAAAAAGGAGATAGGGTCAAAGTTTAGGTTTCGTTTGATTCATAAACCTCCTTAATCTACGAAGTTCATGAATTTTTCATTCAAATTATTTAATGAATATCTTCTTTGGTTATTATAACTTCTCTTGTTTGTTGTAAGTCACTTTTGAGTTTCAAACATTGCTAATAAATATGCAAAGGAGAATGCTCGCAGTAGCCCAGTTTGAAATGTCTCTGGAATACGACTTATACTTAATGCAACTCCGCATCAATACATTCCAATAAGATTGACTGTTATTTTAGTTCAAGATATCTTTATTTTTTTATTTATATTTGGATATTTACAAGCAATGTTGAATAATAATCGTATGTGTTTCACCAAGTGCCATTGATGTTGTATCCACCACCAATTTCAACTTTGATGTTTTCCAGTTTTGCTGTTGAAATTTATTATATCTATATAAAATCTTAAACTGATATATTTTATGTATAAATGATGTCCCTAAAAGATCGGGTGCCTCGGAGAGTGCCGTTTAGAATTGTGTTAGTCATCTGACCGCTCTTGTAAAGTGCACATTGTTATTAGTACCAATATAATTGAGACAAACATTCTTACTTGTTACAATATTTTTTAGAATAAATTAGAAGAAAAAAATAGAATCTACACAATGATAAGATACTGTCTAATTGCGAGATATCTAACATGCAAACGATAAAAATATTTTAATCTGATTGGCTTAACAGGTTTACGTGTCTTTGTTTTGTCTGCAAACTTATTTATGTCTAACAAGATAATTTAAATAAACAATGAATATTCATGTGTAAAGTGTAAAGCACCTTTTATAAATGTTTATCCCTGTTTGTTTTGCTTGTGCATGCGTTTGAAATATTTGTTTAAATAATTTTTAATTCAATTTAATTATGTATTCATATATAGTTTCACATTTTTATCTATTGATAAACTATTTTGGTCCAATGCATAAAATGTCTTCTTAATAATGCCTTAAATAATAAAAATGTTAAATAAAATATTGTATAATAATCCTTTCCTGAAGTTTTGCTGGTTTATAGTGGCAGTTAGTATAGTGTCCCACCTAGTTGGTTGTTATTTAAGATTTCTCAAAGCCCCAGTGTTCATTCTGTTGTAAACACTTGTAAAAAGCGCTGAGTGGCAATATAAGTATTTGATATAAGACATAAAGAAAAAAGCCATCATTGGAAGCGGACTCTGAAGCTCGGAAGTTCGATCCCTCCATAGCATACATACTGTTATACCTTTGTTCAAGTTCATAGCTTTATTCAATTTTTTTTAATTTGATCATATAACGAGTCATTTTGTTAAAAAAATTAAGTGAACGCTAATTTAAATACGAATACTGCTTTGAATTCCAGTATCAGATTATGAGGATGTACATAGCTCTATAGTAAATTCTAAATGATATTTAAAATACAGGGTGGAAGTGAGCAGCAGCGGTGGAGAGGAAGGTTCCAGCAGCGGCTGCGGGGGATCAGGGGGCGGGGCCGTATGCCCCTGGGAGGGGGGCCCTGAACGTCTGGAACCGACTCCCCGCTCCAGAAACAACTCTGCCATAGATTCCTGCTCTTCCTCTTCGGACATCAGCGTGGCGGTGACGGACGTGTCAGAGCGACTGCGACGTTCCTGTGTGCTGCAGCAGCCCCCGCCGGTTCCGCCTCCTGCTCGCCGCCTGTCCGCCTTCGAGCCCCGTCGGGGTCCTATGGCCGTCCTCGGACTGAGAGATGATTTCCCTCACCGCTCTTTCGACTCATCCACTACTCCTTCTCCGTTTCCACACGATAAAGATGATAACAGCACCGATGATGCAAAATGCTCTAAAAAAACTCCCAGTCTGTTAAAATCATACTCTGTATCATCAGCGGCAACTACAGTCGCTCCGGTCATCAGTGTTAGCTCTGTGTCAGACGATATTCCTTCTGAAGGGGAATATGACCGCACTAGATCGCCTTTTCCAGAAGACGCCAATCAATCAGAGGAGACAACCGATTCACCGTCCACTGTCGGATTAATGTCTACTCTGTCTCTAAACTCATCTCCTTTGACGCCTTCCACTCCGCTCCCTACAACCTCGGTAGCCTTGTTGCCAGATGGGGAAGAAAAATCATACAAAGAAGATATAGAAGAGATTACGATTGTGCAAAGTCTTATTCCTGAAGTTAGCGAGGTGAGCGGTGATGTAGAGAAAATATTTACTGTGGCAATCGCTCCGCTGGCCGAATCTGAAGATGCAGCGGAAGAAGACGACGATGATGGCTTGGTGGAGGGAAAATGTGAGGAAGAGAAGCCGTTAGCCCCGTGTACTCGCGCTCCCTGCCCGCCTCTCGGAGCTGATGCTCCTCGCGCCGCCCCACTTCCCAGCCAGCCCAGCCCTGCCGTAGACCCTTCGCAAACATTACCTGATAAGGATGAAAAGGGGAATGATATTTGTCCTTGGGAAGATGAGTAAGTATTAAAAAAAAATTAATTAGGTACCCATCATTTGAAATAGAAAACGGAATCAAAACAAAAATATTGGTACATTGTTACCTAATTATTATACTTTGTATACATAATAGCAGTCACTATTCCTTTAATAGTTGTCTTCATGATGTTACTTTCAACTTCTAATATGTATTTAACTATACTTCCATCCATGTTGCTTATATTTCTTGATCTGTTCATTTTAGAAAATCAAAATAGTGATTACTTTGTGAAATTTTCTCTAGGCAGCCGACATAAATACAAAGATGTCATTAAATACATCTGTATTTATATAGAAAATCCTGTGATGTGAATTCAAAGTTAGAAACTTTGAATTCAATTTAGATTTTCACCAATAAGTCAAATGCATTTGTAATTTTCACTTTAAATCAACACATTCTGAATAAATAACCATTCTTTTAAAAATTGTCTTTTGCCCAGAAAGTTTAATGAATTATTACTACAGACTGGAAAGTCTCAAAATCCCTACATAAGCCTAAAACCTACTTAACCCCTCTTCAAGGCCCAAACGGTGCTGTGTACTCCGCTGCTGACAGGGCCGAGACCTTCGCAGACAGCCTTGAAGAACAATTTGCCCTGAACAAAGCCAGCGACTCAACCTTCACTAAACTAGTAGGACGACCATGTTGAAAACCTTCCCAAAAACCCCACCGACGGCCCGAAGCTAAAATTCACTACCCCTCAAGAAGTCGCCAAAGTAATTAAAAACATGAAAACAAAAAAAGCCACCAGTCCCGACGCGATCTCCAACAAAATCTTAAAAATCCTCCAAAAAGGCTTCACACAGCCCTCACAGCCATCTGCAACGCCTCCCTTCGACTCAGTTATTTCCCCACCGCGTTCAAGCTTGCAGATGTGATCCTCACCCCGAAGCCGGGTAAGGATCCAACCATACCACAAAACCACCGTCCCATCAGCTTCCTCCCTTGCACGGGCAAAATCTTAGAAAGGATTATTGTCAACCGCCTAACGGAATTCGCCGAATCTATCTCCCTAATCCCCGACTTTCAATACGGCTTTAGGCGCGAACACTCCACCAATCACCAGCTCCTCCGCGTAGTTGAGCAGATCAATAACGGAATTGCATAACGGCATAATGGCCTCCTCTATAAAGCAGACCGCGCCAGATTTCCACCCGCATTCATAAAAATGATAGCCAGCTTCCTCTCCGACAAGAAGTTTAGAGTTAAACTAGACGGATTATTATCTTGCCTCAGAGCATTATTAGCTGGAGTCCTGCAAGGCTCCATAATGTCCCCGTTCTTATTTAACGTCTTTTCTCATGACATCCCCCCCGCCCAAGACCCCAACACCACGGTCGCCCAATTCGCCAATGACACGGCATACCTATCAACTCGTAAAAACCCACATCTGCCGTGTCCAACGACCTCTTAGAGGATTGGTGCAAGAAGTGGCGCGTCGAAATCAATCCATCAAAGAGTGCCGCCACTCTATTCTCAAGAAGGCGCCCTCATTCAAAATCCCACTTAAAAATGTTTGGAAAAAACATCCCCTGGACCAGCGACATCAAGTATCTCGGTGTTACGCTGGATTCCGAACTCATGTGGAGCAAACATATCCAAAATAAATTAAGCGCTGCTCTGCACATTGTATCCACTACTAGGCAAGAACAGCAAACTTGCCGTTGACAACAAGCTCCTCATCTACAAGGGCATCCTAAGGCTTCTACTTCTATTCGCAGCCTCCGTCTGGGGTCACGCGGCCCCTACACACATGGAAAAACTTCAGACCTTCCAGAATAAGGTCATCAGATTAGCTCTGAAAGCCCCACAATGGTCAAGAGTCATCCAATTACATCACGATTCCGGCATTCCTCCCGTCATGGAGTTCATTAAACAAACCTCCAAGCGTTTTTATGAGGGACTCCCCAAGCACCGAAACCCAGTGATAAACGTCCTATCGTCATATGATATAAACACCCCATCGCTAATAAAACATCCCAAGACCGTCCTCGCTTAGAGGTCTTAATTTCACTGCGCCATTGAGCAGTTTTCATGCGCCATGTTATAATAGCAGAATAATAATAAAAACCTAAAAATAAAATTTTCTCAGGCCACTTAGGCAAACTTCACGATGAAAGGGCAAGAGTTCCAGCTAAACTAAAGTTCCAAAAAAATTACTACATAGGTCGTCCTTGAGAAAACTCAATCACTATATCTAACCGCTGTATATCACTTCTTGAGACCATTAGTGTTTTATGAGAATGCAACTTAATACGTACTGCCTGAAAAAAACGTATAATTATTTTTTTACAGAGAAACGTGTAAAATGGATACACCGTTTGTGAAGACCTACGCTACACTTGGATATTTATAATTTTCAGCCATTGACGATATAGGAAGTAATATCTACTTTGTAAGTAATGCTGGTCGTGTAATATAACATTAAGTACAATCATTTATTTCTGTTATATTGCTCACTGAACAATTTAAACAATTCATATCATTGGATGCACAATTTAAATGTATTTCATTTTCAAATTACATAATAATTAATATATTTTGTAATTTGTTATTTACAAAAGATTTACATATTTCTGATTCATTATTCACTCACTTTATTATTCTAATTCTAGCGTGTACTTAAAAAAGTTATTTGAATTGCCTATGAATAAAAACACTGAATGACTTTGGATGAACTCAAATTTCCTGTTAATATCAAAATCTTATCACCATTCCGAGTGGAACATTATTAAGCATTGCAAAGTATAATTCTGAATACTACAATGATCAATGTTGTATTTCAATATACCACTCTAGTTTAACTGGTTAAAGTGGTATTTATATTCATAAAATAATTACCAAACTGTTGTAAATAATAAAATTACTGTTATGTAAACATGGTGAGGTTCCACAAAAAAATAAAATTTTCACATTTCTTAAAACTAATTACTTTAATGTGACAAGTCATTGTAAAACATCTGCAGTAAGTAAAATCAGTTTTATCCCAGAGACTGGATGAATGTTTCCAGTACCGTTTGCCTCTCGCTGTCAGTGTAAGAATATTGAAGTCAGAATGTAGCAGTGCGTGCGGCCTTGCGCGGGTGATGGTAGCCGATGGCTCGTCCTCCAGAGTTTGAGGCCGTGAATTGAGCCCTTCACTCTTGCCCTCACTCAGTTGACAGTCCTTGGCACCATCCTAACCTCACTAGCACATAAGGCGTGAACCACAATCTTGCATATGCCATTTTTTATATTCCTTTCGATGCTCAAGTCTAACAATTGATGGTCGTACAATAATTGTTTTTTTTTTACAATACAATACAAATTTCCCAGACATTCTACATTACCTACAATTCACTCCAAGTAAACTGAAAGTTTACTGATGAAATCCAACAGCCTTGTGATTATGTTAGGCGTGATTGTAATTGTACTTGTGACAACATATTATTATTAACAATTTTCAGTTCACAAATATTTTTCTAATTTCTCGAGGAGTTTATCATAACTATGTCGGCTAATTTGAATACACTTAGCATTGAAAGGATTTTATACTTTTAAATATGCTTACTGTACTAAAATATGTGTTAAAATAGCTTAAATTACAACTAAACGGCACCATTAGCCCAATATATTAAAGTTATATGTTTAAGGAGGTTACCTTATTAAGATTTGCAATGAATGTTATTAAACATAAAATGCTTATTAGTTTGTGCTTGTAATCTGTATTGCTAACAGTGTTAGAAATAATTTGATGATAAATAGAGGCAGATATGGTTTCTATATTTATATGACATCAATCAGGCGGCGAGGTTCAGCTAGTACAATGAAGAGTAAAGTGTTTCACCAAATTTAATGGTTTACCGATTTTAAGGATTACAAATCTTTTATATTTAAATTCTCTTCTTTGAATTACTCAATAAATTGTATTTAACGTTACGCACCACTTACACCCTTTCTTTGAAGGGAAAATTTTATTCCATATATTTGAGTATAAGATATTTATGTGCACATAAAAATTAAAAATACCAAAAAAAACATATATGTTCCTTTATGTAAACGTGTTGTTATATTGTAATCGTGTTATAGATAAAAATTTAATATTGGTGTTCCAAAAAATGTAGGTAACCATTTATATTGAAAATAAGGTATTTAAAATTTATAAATGAGTAAAATAAACTTAATTATATTTTTTGAAATTTGGCAATGCGGTATTGTGGTGTGGAGAAATAAACATTTTATGGATACATTAAGAAATACGAAGCACTGACAGATATGAAGGCATAGCTGAGTGGGTACTTTGCCAGTACTTTCAATGTTCACATCTGGTATCAAATTATTTATTTTTAAAAATCATCCTTCATTGCTGCTGTCTGGGTATTTTTCATGATTAAAAGTTGCATTTTTTACTTCAACATACACCCACAAGATTGGATAATTTATATAGCGCCTTGAGGGCGCTTGATCCATGATCAAATAATAAAAGACCTTCCTTTACGTCAGCAGCAGGGTCGTCTTCTTCTAGCAATGGAGAACGTTGCAGGGGTCAGGAGAAACGTACTAGTACATATGCCTACAAAACAAGACACCTACATAAATCAAAAAAATTTTAGAACGTGATATGGCAATGGTAATCCATTTTTTGTCTTTATTCAGAACAATTTTATGGAAATTCATATTTATTTACAGTATGTATAATATTGGATTCAGACGCTGACAGATTTTCTATCCAGATGAATAATATCAAAATGTGCATCTAATGACATGAATGTTTAATTTACATGAACCTCCTAGGGTTCCATTGTGCTGAAGTAACTAATACTTTACTTTAAAACCCTCAAATGTAGACGCTTAGGATAAATATGTAGTACGTATGATATTTTTATTATGTTTTAATATTATTTAACATTGTGATTCAGACATTACCAATATATTACATATTGTGTATTTTAGCATACTCAACCGATTTCTATTTGTAATTATTCACCAGGTTCTTATACTTAAAGCAGCTCTATGATATCAATCTCTTACTACTAAATATTTGAATGGCTAGATAAATGGTGATACATATAAATATATGATAGTATATTACGTCAACGATCTTACTGTAATATCTGGGTTCCTGTATCTGATATTACTAGTCAAGTATTTTAAAGTAAAGTATAACAAAATGTGCATTAAAGTGTACCTATGTACCCCTCTTACAATGACTTTCACCCACCCTAAAGTGAGGATTTGCAGGTGGTTGTGGATACATTTAAGGGTATTCTGCACTGCGCAAGTGGATAGTTTTACCAGGACCTACTTCTACATAAATATGTTATTCACATCTTAATTATTAATCCCTTCCTACTCCTATTTGAGATCCTAAATATTTAATAAAGTATCTTGAATGATTTTCATATTTGACTATCCTCTACAACATTTGGCAAATTAATGAGCACTCTTCTTATAATGAAATGACTGTTACACTGAGTAGCGCGTTGCGTAGTCGAGTGTTATAGGAATATTTAATAAATGTATAAGTGCATACATGTTGTTTCATATAAAATGAAGTATAACTGATGTGGTAAACTCTTTACCCTAAGGTAGACAAAAAACTGTGTTGTAAATAAAAATAGATAAATGTGTGCAATGTTGCATTTTCACATTAGATAACAAATGTGCGATTAGTTAGAAACATAATATGAGGAGTGTATTCAGAGCATGATGGGTGGTCTTGTTAATAATATTTCATATGTTACGCATTCATTGTTTTAACTCATTTTTGATGGCATATAAAAATTATTTAGTTCATAAATATATGCACACATTGAATGCTGGATGAGGTTTCATATTTTCATAATTTTTTTATTTTAATGGTAAGTGCATACACTCATAATTGATTGTCAAATAATCAAAAGACTTATTGTAACCAGAGCTCTTAGCGAGCTTGCACTCCAAAGACGCGGGTTCCACCACAGCCGTATCGCATATGTGGCAATGAAAAATGACTAAAAAATGTGATAAATATGTTCTCAAGATGAGCAAACCATCACTCCCTCGTTCACCCTCACTCGTCCTCTTTTTGTTCCCATAGTCCCAAATGTCCAATTGCAATGGTGTGATGCATGTCTTTGGTGGCAACCTTCCTTAGACAGAATGGTAGACCTGTGTAAAACAGATTCATTTATATAAATGGTTGGGGGAAGAGTCAAATTATTAACATGAGTTTGTATGGGCTGCTAAGTGTGTTGCTAGTCGCTAGTTTCATAACTCAGCAGCCCACACAAATCCGAGTTAGTATCTGACGGCTGTGAAAATGTATGTTTATAGTCTAATTGAATTTTTTAGCCAAGTTTTACTTAATTAAATTTAGATAAAAAATGTACAAAATATATTAATGATTCCAAGTCATTGTTTAATTACGCTGTTAAATTTTCAGTCAAGACCATCTGGAAAGACATTTACAAAGATTTTATGGTTTTACAAAAGGTTCTTCCGAGGGTTGTTATAAGTAGACAAGCTTTAACAATAATGTGTTGTGGCTTAAATAAGAAAATATTATAAGGTACTATATTTACCAATGAAATAATTTCCGTTAAGGGAATCTATAATATAGAATATAGAGTATGCATTTAAATGAGGATTTTATTAATTTGTTTTAAGGAAAATATTAAACATATTCATTGTGTTATGCAGGCACTTAATTTTTTATTTATTGTTTAATTCAGTCAAGATTTTATAGTTTATATAATTTATTTTGTTTGAATAATAAAAATCTTCATTATTATTTTAAATATCTAAATCAAGTTTTATAAAACCACACTAGAGAGGCATGGGCTGTGAAAGTTGGGCTAGAGTTGATATGCACTGGCGAGAACCGCCCTTCTCTGTAGCCGAGTACCAACTTAAACGACGTCAGTCTCCTATAATGACATTGGTCTCCATAAATGACACAAATACCACAACTTAACTTATTTTCTGAATCCTTAGAGATGGCTTGCAATGTTAAGAAAGTAATTTGAAAACCTTATATTAGTTTAAATTAAGTATATGAAAATATTTAATGCACATATAAGATATTGAAATCAGAATGAGTCTTGTCTCCATGTGGATAATTGTTACTGGGTTACAGAAAATGTGACATTAGAATTGAGCATGAACGAAGTAACTTGATAGCATTTTTAATGAAAATTATGGCCTAAGGCCCAGAAAAGTATTCCCATAGTGGAAATGTACGGTTTGCAATATGTCTACATTTAAACCATCTGCTTATAGAGTTCTTTTTAATTGCTTCTGCTTATTCACCTGTTATTACTTTTTCTTTTAATTCTTATACATAATATGGAAAATTATACTAAGTCATGGGGTACTTTGAAAAAATTTCTAAAATTTCATGTTTAATTCAAATTGCATTGATTGTCAAAAGCACTTACTGTTTTTTCAATATGTACGGCTTTACGCTATTGAAATATTTGCAAAGAATTTTGAATAAAATGATGGAAGATCGAACTACATTCAATATTAGAAATGAACACATTGGCCACGACCAGGTACGCTTGTATCCCTTAGATGTGAGTATAGACATCTGGCGGGAACGAATGCTTATAAATTGTAAAACATTTTTTAGAATTTGATCCAATATTTTTGAACAAAACATTTCTTAGAACAATAACTTGATTTAGTTTTCCAATGTCATTTAAATATCATTGACTAAATCTTCTTTATAGATGTCATTATAATATATAAACATCATATTACATTCTTAAGAATATTGTTAAAATAATAGTGTTTGTTCAAGTTAACTATGATAGGAAATAGAGAATGATTATAAAAATAAAGAGTTTCATTTAACCATTTCTTCCCTCAGATTATATCCCTTTTCCCCATTACCATATATGTATGTTCTTCCACATTAGTTTCTTTACATTAAGATAAAGCTTTAGTGTCATTATATTTTTGTACATCGGAACTGAATACATATATGTATAATAATATAACACACTTATTAGTTGACTGTGTGGGATGCAGGAGGTATCCACCTCTGATATAAAGCATTGTCCTGGCTACTTTACTAGACTACCATTTGTGTTAAAGTAGACAAATTTTTTTCATGCTGTTGTGGTGATAACACCATAAATTTATGTTTATATTAACTAAAATTAAAAAGAAAGATTCAACAGGTATCTGTATATAAAAAAATTAAAAAATAGAGAATGAAAAAATATAATGAATGTGTTATAAATCTAAAGTGAATTATTAGTGTATTGTATTGTGATTAAGTTCTTCTGACTGATCTTTACCCAATTGAATCATATAATATGTATTGAATCCATATTTTTTTTAAGTGAACAATTTCCCCAGATAGTATTAAGTGTTTTACAATTTTAGAGCTAAAAACATTTAGAACGATGAACGAATGTCAATGTTGCTCTCGGAACTGGTGTGTAGATATTTGTTTGTTGTCTTGTGTTATGATTTATTGCTAGGGCTGAGTTATTATTTGAATGTAAATATACGAGTCTCAACATATAAATTTGTCTTATGTCTAGAACATTAAACTCTTTAAATAGAAGATCTGATGGATATCTAAAAGGACGACCATTTATTATCCTAAGAATTGTCTTTTGTGCTCTTTTAACCAACTCTAATTTTGTTTTTGCTGCTCCTCCCCCAACTAAAATCGCATAGTTAATTAAGGAGTAGCAGAGTGCAAAGTACACCGATCTTAAGAGTCTAGTCAATTATACATGTATTCCTTTAAAAAGGTCAATTAATTTCTTATGCATTCAATAATAAATAATTTGTGTTTTAACAAAATTATTTATTTTTAAACTTCATATTTTTTTTATGAATCTTACAGCAGCAAGACACGCTACATTTGAAGTAATTTTCTTTTAAAACCATTATAATGGAACATGCATAGGTATGTATAGAATACTACATATAATTCTGAACAAAAGTGTTATAAAAATTTTGTTTAAAATGTCCCATTACCAAAATATATTTTAAAAATATTTGGGTCTAAATTAAGTGCTTGAAGTGATGAAATGAAGAAGCATTAAGATTTACTTTTGATGAAATGAGAGTTGATGATGAACCCCCTAGGGTACAAAATTCAATTGGTGAAGGCTGCAAAAATGTATTGAAGTTACAGGAATCATTTAAAAAAAATGCTCATTCAATGTATTCATCGACAGCTAATGTAGAGAATTATTTTTGACTTTTTGAACCTCCTGTATTGCAGTACGCAGTGTAAGCGTTTGAGATCTCGCATAGTATAGTTGAAGCACGCGGTGAGCTGCAGCAGAAGCCATTATAGTAATCCAACTTGATGCAACCTACCCAGTGTTGAAAGGGTCTTCCCTGGTTTAAAGTTTATTCTACCCAGACAATAGAAATAATTTTAATGAAAATACATTGAAAGATATTTTAATAATTAGAGGTAACTTTCACATTTTTTAATCATTAATAAATATACCCAATAATTCTGTACTTCAACTGTGAATACATATACGAATTTGTTTAGTTTACATATGTTACATTTTTATTTGTTTTGTTTAATAAATTATATTATCTTATTATATACTTCTAGTTCTAATTATTATATTTATAATTAATTATTTATATTATATTATTGTATTAATTCGTGTAGTATGCTTAACGTGGTCCATGTGAAGAGGAAACTGTCAATTTTGACAAAAACCAGAAGGGCTTGTATTTCAAATGATAAGTCGGAGCTCTTAACTCTTAACCGGACTGAGAAAGTCCTTTTCTTTTGTCGGGAGAAATAATAAGTTCCTCATTAATCTCTCAGCTTTAAGGGAGAAAGACCATTACGCGGGCCACCTGATCTAAACTGATATATCACAATGACGTTAATTGTTTGAGTGATGATTGGCAGTTCAATGGCATTTCCTAGATCCTAACTATCCTGAAACAGGACATACAATATCGGATAATTGTTTCCTGGCTCGATATTCCCATAGATTAATGGGCAAATTATAATGGAAAATGCACTGGTTTGTTTTAGTCGGACGGGAAGGACGTATGCGCCGGCCGCTACAAGGGAGAGCGGTTCTGAGAAATCACATATCATAGGTACATATACACGCGCGTGAATAGTCCAAGTTAGATTAAAAATGATAAATTATAATATGTCTGGATAGTATATGGAAAGTTCTTATTGAAAACAATAAAAAGCCTAGTATGTGATGCAAGTTGAGCATAACATTTTAATGATTGATATTGAACTATGCGCAGCCACAAATTGTTTTGAAATATATAATACTTCCAATCAGATTAAATATGTATCATTATTGTGGTATTATGGTAAATGGAAAAAACTAATGATAATCGGGTCTATTCTCAATTTCAAATCAATGTCAATAACCATGATCTACATCGCTATTGTATAACATTGTATACTTCGTCAATTTTGACGTTTTCTACGATTGAGTGACGTGAAACCAAAAGTTCAATTTTAGCAATTGGTTATGTGAATACAGCAAATGTTTGTTGTCTATAGTTGGATATTTTTATTTATGGTATAGTCGGCTTCTGATTGGTCGATAACCAAATAGACATGAAAAAGGGTTGTGCATTCGCAAGCATCGACATCAGTACATGATTTTATTTTTTGTTTTATTAGAAAAATAAACACGGATTATAATTTTTAAAATGTCTTATATACATATTCTTATTAATGTATAATAATTAATGACTTACTAAAATAAGTAAACTGTCTCTCTGAAACGCATGATTAATAAGTATTTTCATTAATTTATACCATGTTTCAAACTTTTTGTGTTAGCAACTGATTTAATTTGTTGATTCGCTAATTTGTTTTTACAAAGGGAACTTTACAAAATTACAATAAAAGGGTATTTAACGATCCAGCGTCTTTATTTATTCAACATATTTTTTTGGATTCCGAGCCGATGCGGGACAAACATTTGATACGCACTGATTTAAGGGTAGGAATACAGCCAATAGCAGAAGAGATAACGTAATAACGTATATGCCGCATTTTTGTCTTCATGAAAAAGTCTTAACCCATTAGCGGTACAAGTATCCATAAGGACACACATATTTTGATCTTTGAGTGACATGGATTTTCATTTCTTTTTAAACTATTTTTTTATATCTACATTCCAGAGAACTAGTAACTGGAAGAATTAACAGACGCATTGCTTGACAGACGAGTTCATTCTTATATCCAACGTACAACTCCAAAATAACATTTTACTTAGAACCACATTATAGCCAGTCAAAATTAAAATTCCAACAAAACAACTAATTTCATCTGAAGTGAAGGTTTAGATTGGTTTATTTTTGAATTGTAAGTATTTATTAGACTCCTCAATAAGCTAATTTATGATAGTATCATAGAAAAATAATTCAAACAGCTGAGTTGTAGATTTATTTTTGAACCAACTATAATCCGATATCTTCTATGGTATCATCAATATCAATTTGGTCCATTTTTATGCATACACATGCATTATCATTACATCATCGGCAAATAATTATCTATAATTTAAATTATCTATTTTGCCGCCTTCGTCTTCATCGTCCAAATTTTCATCGTTAAAATGGCAGGATCTGGCGGTGATATATATATATACATATCATACTCAGTAACTTCATCACTATTCTCTTCTTCTATTACGTCCAATTTTTATGTAGGTGTTGGCAAAGAAATTTCCCTTCAAAAATTCAAGTTAATAACTTTCTTAGCTTATGAGCTTTGGGTGACAGACAAACGTGATTCACATGCACTGTCTTTGGGTAATGCGTGATTAAATAAAGGAATAGTTTTCACCTTTGTACTTCCTAATACGTAGTCATTATTTAATAGTTCCCATTGTATTTATGCTTTCATTATAAATAACCATCTGTCTATCGTACGAATTTTATTTGAACATTGAATACTGTGAAAAATTTATGCACGCCCATTTAGAACATCTCCATTGAAATAATCGAATCTCCCGAAATATGTACTTTTTAAGGACTTTAATGCATGAAATATGAAAATAATAATTCTAATAAAAAAATTTACCACAGTAAAAGTCGGTATTATTTTTGCGAGATCATTCATTCTGCACATCCCTAAATGAAAAGTAAGAATTCTAATATTTACTACGGATATTACTTGTCAACATAAATGAAACAAAACTTTGTTTTGATTTACGAAGTTATTTATTGAATTAACAAATGGATATGTCGGCTCACCGTGGACTTGAAATGTTGTCGATACAGAGAAGCCTGATGCTGGATTGAAAATCAGGCCAAAATGTTAAATAATTGCATTGATTGGGTGTACTCCATACAAATGTAAGGTTAGTTTAATTTTCCAAATTTAATGTTTTTTAATGAAATTGATCTGTATGATTCTGAAACCAAGTCAAGATTTTAAATGAACATATTTTGTATTTACTTATAATACAAAGATTATGTGTCTGAAAATTTTATACACAATTTGATTATTTTTGCTGTACTTTTTAATTCACATTTATTTAGAATCAAACATGTGTCCCTCAGATCAAACAGTTAATGCTTTTATTCCTGGATTATGTGGCTTATCATTGAATTTGATCTAATACAGTACATTTCAGTCTTTCATAGAATTGCGTTCAAACGTCAAGAAGAGATCAAAAGATTATTTGGTAAAGTCCAGGAAGACAAGAGGGGCACCTCCCACATTACCTTTCTCAGAACAGGATGAGAGATTCCTAGCAGTCGAGAGGATGCTGGGAGTAAATGGAAATCCAGAACTTCAAGAGATTAGAGTTAACATATCTCCGGACATTAGCCTACCAGGGAATGTACAAGGAGAAAGCCAGGCGTCCATTTCACCATCACCGTCATATTCAGTCAGGGTCTTCACAAATCTTCACTGTGACAAATAGCCCAGTTCAACCACTGAAGCCCTTCGTGGTTACGCCCACGACCACGGCCTTACACGACTAGAAGATCCCTGGCAGAAAGAGCTATGCAGATGCGAGCATTATGTTTAGAAGTGTGGCGCAGACCGTTTTCTTAGCATGATATGTCATGCTGAGAAAATGTCAAGCATTAAAAGAACACATAATCACATTATTATATTTTTTAACTGAACCCCGGTTAGTTATCTCCTCAGATGATAAACCAAAAGGGAGCTTCTAGTCATGTATAGGTACGGAGATCGCCTTGACCTCTGCACTGGACTACGCCACAGTGGCAGAACGGGAGGTTCCTGACTGAACGTTACTTATTAGAGAAATATCTGTCATTGTGGGAATGGATGTGCAGATTTCCCCTTGTACCTGGTAGGACAACAGTCTACTTTGTACCCAAGTGTACATTCTACATTAAAGAATCGTTAATTACTGCCAAGGTGGGCGACCTGTTTGCCTGACTTAATTTACTTACCACTTTTATTTATTTTCTATAATGCATATCTATATCTATGTTTTATTAATGTACGCAGACAGATTTGTTTATTATTACTACAGTTAAATGTGAAATAATATTTGTAAGTTTATATAAAAACATAACATTAAACCTGTGTTTTAATATTCAAAATATATAACACTTCTTTCCAAATAAAAAGTATGTATGAGGAGGATATCTGCTATCGGTTTATTTACAACATTCTAAAAATAAGGGAAATTAAATAAAAATATGAGTTGTACATAATGAATTTAATAATACGTATAGGTAAGGAATATCCCCTGATTCTATTACAATTGTCAGAAAGAATCGGGAAAAAAACTGACATGATAATACTTTCAATATATTCACAAACGTTTGTCTACAAGATAAATATGTAATAATACTTGAGAGGTTATGTATAAAGGTCAACAACAGTAAATTAGGATCAACAAAGAAGACAGGCTAATTTATTAATGTAATAAAGGAAAAATGTTCCTGTAAAACTTCATTCCAGACACCCCGTTCTTGAATTGGAATGCTTATCGAATGTTCATTAGTTGGAGGATTTCCAATGACATGAAGAACTGCATGAATTATTATGAACATAGAAGATTCGCCCAGCAACAGTAGGACTATAGTTCAAAACTCTGTGCTTCATAATACACCAAAATCTTGATTTTAAAACTCATATACATCTTTCCAAAACATTTCTTGATTAAATGTAGGCTTTATTTGTATCCGGATTCCGGTGTATTCCTTCCTCGATTTTCAGAAGGTGTGATAAGCCAGGAGCAAGGGTTCTGATGGATATCCAGAATTACCTGAAAATTCAATAATACATCATCATAATACCCAAAAAACGTAATGCGATTTGTATATTTTCACAATATATTTGAAATTAAAATTACCAATCTCATTTCAATTTTATAAAAATCTTCTAATTTGTGATGTGTGCCATATTACTGCGTCGTTAGTGCACCCGGGATACAATGCATTAAAAGACAAAATCTTAAGATCTAGGCTCCACATATATGTAACAAAATAATAATTAAAACGTAATTATAAAAATTTTGTATGGTACAATCGAAATTCGAAAAATAACCTAAAAACGCGAGTATTATTTTAAAACATCTATCTTCGTTTGACGTGAGAGATCTTGCAAATACCTTTACCGCCTTGATAAGGAAACAGTTATGCATCCAATAAATATATAACTGTTTCCTTATCGAGGCGGTAAAGTTATAAAAACTGGTTATTTGGAATCTCCAGCGGGTTACAGAAATCTCGCGAACAAAGTCTATCTATTCTCGAGTTTCGACTAAAATATCAGTTTTTAAATAAAATAAGTACTAATACAGTATTCAAAGTTCACAGAAAAAGATTTGTTTCATAAATTACCTATTAATTTCCTCATCCACAGCGTCGTAGTGAAGAATCACGGCCAATCCTGTCGCCATGTTTATGTTTTGACAGATTATGGTACGTTTATCTCCCTCACTCTCTCTCTCTCTCTCTCATTCAAATATAACACGGACGTTAATTTACGTACTGTCTATTTTTGAGAGAAGGTGTAACAATCACCATCATTTCAATATTGCAATCTTGAGAATCGGCCTGAATATACGACGAATGGACAGGTTCAAAGCAAAATGATATAATAGCAATAAGTATATATAGGGAATTCAGGAAGCGAGTTTTATATTATAGATACCGTGCACCGAATTTGATAATCGTAAGAAGGGTAGGAGCAATGAGTCATAAAATGTCTGATAAAGGATGGTAATTTATAACTGCTTCATGTTATTATGTTTAGTAAATACAAAATATCAAAACTCTGTAATAGCTGTTAAATTATGAAGTTAATCTAGGGTTAACCATGATTTACTGGAGTCTGAATTTCAGCTCAGAAACAAAATACTGGTATGGAATTGTAATCTTTACTTCATATAACATGACAATTATGTGTCGTTATTCTTAATCCGATAATTATGATTTGCAGTCTTTCATTGGAAGTTATCAACATTAATAACATATTTTAGAAAAATATTTGAGCCATTCAATATTATCAGAATGTGGTTGAACTTTATAGGTATAGGGTCTTTTAATAGGGACGCTCAAAATTTGTTAGGTTATAGCAGCCATGTTGTTAAAGTGACATCTGTCAAATTTATTGTCAATTGTTAAGTAGTATACGGCAAATTACCACGGAAGGTTGAACAACGTGTGTAAATCATCAAATTTTATTATCAAAGTCACGAGCGATTTGAGGGCACGGTTATCTCGCGCGGCGGTGACGTGAACTGGCCACAGAGATCGTGCGATTTAACGCCTTTAGACTTCTTTCTTTGAGGCTATCTTAAATCGCAAGTCTTTACGAATAAGCCGCAAACAATTGACCCCCTCAAAGTCAACATAACAAACGCCATCCAGCAAATTTAGTCAGATTTATGCGATAAAGTCATAGAAAATTGGACCTCCCAAACCTGCCACCGAACAAAACCGCAGCGGATATTCGAACAACGTTATATTCCACACTTAATGCCATAAAATATACTTTCAAATGAAAGAAAAATTGAGTGAATATCTCACACACAACCTGTTTAACTTACATTTTAAAATCGAGCGTCCTCGTTGAAAGACCCTATAGATACGTACATGCGTGTAACATCTTTTAATACAACACATTTATATCTGTAGATTAAATTTCTTACAAGGTAATAAATTGATGTATTAAATGATTAGCTCATAAGTATAATTTTATATTAAGTGAATTTATAGTAGATGGATTCTCAGATACCAATTATAAATTTATGAACAATTAATAAAGAAAAAATCCTCATACCCAATTAGGTGCAAGAATTTTGACAAGCAATAGGATTAATATTCCGCACGGGAAACAAGACTGTAGATGTTGACAGGTGTGGCTCGCCGGTTCGCTCTGGTGCTCGAACGTCGATGTCCGCAGCGGAGTGCAGTGGTCCAGGGGGGTCCAAAATCGTCGTCCAGTATAGCAGCCAAAGTCGTAGAAATCTCCAGGATCGGTTCCAAATGTCATAGCAAAGGTCGAAAATCCAGGAAGTCCAGTCGAATAGCAGGGGTCAAAGCGGCGATGAATGAAACACAATGTTCGTCAGAGAAGTCCAGCGGTGCAGGTGCAAACGAGGGAAGAGATCTTTGCAGCCGCTGGACCATTATTTATTTAAGAAAAATCTCTTTGGGAGCGTAAGGCTCCCTCATGAGGCTGGGAACCAATCAGGGGACGCAGACATTCCCCGCGCCACCCCGATTTGGTCCAGCGCCGACACCACCTGGTGGCCGGACTCCGCAACTTGTGTCATTTAGCCCGTAGCTGTGCAGAACAATTAATATGACAAGTGTAAATGTATAGAAATAAGGTTGATTATAAGAAGATATACATGATAAGAAACGATGTCTATAAATAATGGTGTAACGAACTCGGAGTTTTTAGATACCTGGGTAACTTTGTGATGAGACAGAGCGCGGAGTGATGATTTCATGTTAGGTATATAAAAAAATAAACTATAAATTTAAGGTTATTCATTTTGGGCAGACGCCAGACGAATAAAGATCGTGGGTGAAGCGTGGACCACCAGAATGACCAATGAAACGGAGGATCATTGAAATTTGAACCAATAAGGTACTGCCGATCGGAGACAGCCGCAGTCTACCGCAGACAGCCCAGAAGTCAACCTGACAGCCTGTCGTCGAGCCAGCCTGACAGCCAGACACCAAGTCAACCTGACAGCCAGTCACCAAAATCGGCCTTATTGCCAGTTGCTGAACCAGCTTGGAAATAACCGCCAAGTCAATCATCAAGCAGCCGGGCGTGGGCGCCAGCCGTCGAGCAAGGCTGAAAGTCGTTAAGCAGCCGCCCTGCCTGCTGCCACACCAGCCGGGGCGAAGCCAATAGGTGCAGTCATCAGCAATGCCGCATCACCCGGCCAAAGACCGGATCTCTGTAGAAGACCTCGAAGAACCGTCACGGATTAATTAAGGTAAATTAAATTAGCCTAAGTTAGAGTTAAGATTGTACATCTGCCCATTCGTAGCTAAAATATATCTGATTAATGTTTGTTTTCCGTGTTTTTCTATTTTCACTTGTCCAAATTTCTATAAATAGAACCGAAGGTCGTAGGGCCATTAAAGCTGGACCCGTTGTACCGGCGAGAATAGGGAATGCACCGTTACGTACCCATTAGCTAGCGTTCAGGGTCGAAACGTGACGAGAACAAAAGATGCCGTTTCTTTGTGCAATCTGCTCTTTTAATACAACGTTGGACGAACCACATGGCTCGAAATGTAAATGAAAATTGCAAGAAATAACATTCCCGCCAATTCAGTCTTTAGTTTAATCACTAGAATATAATAAATAATATGTTTTTATTGACGCGTGAATATGATTTTGAAGGGACGAGTACGAATCTAGTAATAGCTTAATGAATATGATAATCGATCACGGTGGGCCTAGTGTTAAGTGGAATAAGAATAATTAAATGATATATGTAACTAGATAAATTCTAAGATATTCTAAGAATTATAGATAATTCTGTAAAGTACCGTAAGAAATAAATAAATAACTAAATTGACTAAAGTGTAAATAATTAGAATATAAGATTAATTATAGTCAGCGATAAGACGAAGGAGGAGTCAGTTCGGGTTTGGATCGGGCGTGGCCTCCAGAAGAAGCAAATGGACCAATGGGATGATGGCCCGTCCCATGACGGGAAGAGGGCAGATCAGCAGATGGAAGACACCCCACTGTTGAGATATAAAAATGGCCTACACACGGCCCGGGGCTCAATCGTAAAAAAGTCAAAAACAGGGAGAGTTGGCGAAACTCCGGGGGAGTGAGTCGGACACGAGGTCCGGGAGGATTGAAGTTGTAGAGGAGAAGTGGAAACCAGGAAGTAGTAGCTCAGTTGTAAAAGTGGAAAACAGAGGGAGTTGCCGAAACGAGGCCCGGAGGAGTGAGTCGGACACGAGGTCCGGGAGGATCGATGTTGTAGAGAAGAAATTGTAACAGAGAGTTGTCGAAACGAGGTTCGGAAGAGTGAGTCGGAGACGAGGTCCAGGAGGCGAAGTTACACAGAGGGAAGTTGTCGAAACGCAGTCGAAAGCACACAGGAGCAGTTCACCGCATTTTATCCAGGAGCAGTCGCCCCGCCCGTTCAGAGCAACCAGTCTGATAGCCTGTCGCCGGAGCAGCCGTGGAGCCAGCAGGTAGCCGCCCACGCCGGGTGATCACGATATCACTTCGCCGACCAGAAGACCCGAAGAAAATCACAAGATGACCCGAGGTAGAATTAGTCTTAGATTAAGATAGTTATAAGTATTTGTATGTTCAATAAATGTATAGTTTGTGCTTCATCGTGTGTTCATATTCACCCGCCTCACTCTTCCTATAACCATGGTACTGATGAAAGCGTGATACCTCGGTGACGGATGAGTCGCGAAGCGAACTTCCTTTAGAGTGCGGGGTAGCGTTCTGATGAGCGATCAGGGGCTGATACGCATCTCTACTCTCTCTCTTGTGTGTCCTCCGGGGGTATCAAACTGTTGTAATTATTTGCGATTTACATTTATCTATGACATCTTTGATAGTTTATGTCAAATACTTTATGACACTTCCGTTTCTGTCATTCGGCTCTCTTATCTATGATCTTATTTCGCTTTCAGCCCGAAGATAAAAGGGTATGGTGATAGTACGGTTTTCCTACTTTTGCCGTGTTTCGATTAATTTTAATGTTTTCCCGCCGTATCACTCGCTCGATTTGCCGCCGCGAAATTGATCCTGGTTTATGAACCTATCTCTGTGCGGTGAGATTAGTAAAACTAATAACATTTTCAGTCACGAAATAAAATGAGAATCGAATCAAAAGATTTACTGTCACAGCAATTCCTTCGATGTGCGAGCTTGAAAGAATATGACTGGAAGGTGAGACTATCTTTGAATTATCTAGGACCATTAGTGCTTAAGTAAAATAAAATAACAATAAATAAATATTTGTTTTCTGTTATTACTTTTTTCTCTAACTTCTAACCTAAAAATAAGTATTGTACGTTTGAACATTATTTTCTTTCAGCACATTTTAAAATTCCTCACGTGGGAGGAGCAGGGCGCACTTTTGTCAGAAAGCGTGAAGCATCCTCTCGCAATACGCTTTCCAATCAAGTTATCATATCAAGTTACTTTTTTGAAGGAGATCATTGATTATCTAGAATCTGAACATATTGAGATTCATGATGACATTTACTCGACATACTGTGAATTATTGACAGCTAAGAAAAACGAAGAAGAGTTTTGTTATAAACATTATATAATCTCTGATGGGATTGCAGTCAGTTTAAAAGAAAGTTCGAGGCTTATATCTGATGGAACAACCGGTCTCCACAGTTGGGAGGTATTTAATGTTTTTAAACATCAAACTAAAAGTATTCACTTATAATGTGATCAAATTTAAAATTCAACCCGTTTACAAAAATGTTAAACTGAATTTCCTACAATTCAGTTTGACATATGTCAGTAAGTACAACAGATAACAATAAGTACTCAATTATGATATAACTAACGTATTCCGCGTAGCAGTGTGTACCCACATATAAATAACATCTCAATGTTTTGTAGAATCTAATTTCTATAAATATGAGGCAAAAAATTAATGCCCTTATATTCAGAATTCAAAAGCTCAATTTTTCTCATAAATCCTTTTAATTTAAAACCACCTTCATTAGTAAGTAAAAATTTATATAGATTACATTTTTTAAATCCCTACTTACAAACCGCAGAACATTTGATCACATTAGTTCTCTCCTAAATTCCTCCAATTTGTTCCTGTGAGGTCACTGAGTGCTCTCTCACATTTTAATCTGAATTATTTTAAAGTTAATCCTCAAGTGTAGGGTAGGTCAGATAGATCTTATTTGAAAATATTGTAAAATATGAAATGTTTTCATATTCATATTGTCACCTTACAATCAACGCTGACTATTACATATTTTACAGGAAAGTGATTTAATGAATTGAAAATGAAATCTAGTTTTAAATCAATTGGGGAGCAATAAGCCACATTTCAGATATCGCTTATGATGAGAGATAGACATTAAACCACTTTTACTTGTAAGGAGATGAATCTCTGGGACGCAGGTGTGCAGTAGGTATGTTGTGCCTCTTCTTTTGAACTTTGAGTACTTGTTTTCTTGCATTACTCTTATTGGGACAGTTTCTCCCATTTATTTAGTCAGTACTTGTACCGCAAACACTAAGTCATTTCATCAGTATTCGGGTGCACTCTTCATCAATGAAATAAAAAATAGAATGAAACCATTTTGTTCTTAATTCTTTATGGGTTTCCATTTCCAACAGTATTATAACCACATTACTTCCTGAGGTGCGACACTTTTAAAACTGCAATTAAAGTATTTATATTCAGATTTCATTAAATGTGTTCCTATCCAGGCATCATTGGTCCTTGCAGAATGGTGTCTGCAGAACACGGCTCAATTAAAGGGCAAGCGTGTTTTGGAGCTGGGCTCCGGTCCGGGCTTGACCGGGCTCGTGGTCGGAAAGTGCTGCAGCCCGAGACAAATGTGGCTCACGGATTGCCACCCTCGTGTGCTTCGCTTGCTCGAGGAAAATGTGAGGCTCAATTTCAGGGACATTCCTAAAAATCAGAATGTAAATAGGGTGCTGTATCAGGTTCCAGCCGACCCCCATTCGGATATCGGTAAGTGTCGCTTTAATCAGAATGAACTTTTATAACTTTTTTTAGGTCAAACTTGTGCGTGTTAAGAATCGGCTTAACTGTTCCAGTGAGCACGTGGTGTGGCCCGTCAGAGTAATATTTCCGTGTTTCAGCACAACTCTGCAAACTCTGCCCATCCTTTCAACTATTTTCAAATATTTAAACAATGTGTGTATTGTGATGGCAATATTTCTGAATGATAAAATGCTTATCTACCTTACTACCCACTGCTGACTCACCCACCACTCGTTTGTGATTTGTACCAATATTTATTATTTTATTCATGTAGTATATACTGTAGCATTTTTTATAATTTTTAGGTATCATCAATTTACCATGGGAAGATTTGGAAGATGATGATATGCTGAAATCAATAGTCATTCCGGACATGGTAATCGCATCTGATGTGGTGTACGACTCTTCCATCTTCCCACCGCTGTGTAAAGCTTTGGAGTACTTCCTCCGGGTAAATGCCAAATGCAGAATAGTCCTGGTGTGCACTGTCAGGAACCACAGCACGTTGGATGATTTTCTGCATTTATTGGGTAACGAATATTCAAATTTTATAAAAATTCTATTTGTTGATCCAATTTAAAAACAGTAAAAATTGACTACCATCTCGAGATGGAGCATGGTCTGTGGTCTAGGGAAAAATAATATTTGCAGTTACAGTTGTACATTCATACATTGTTATAGTTATCATTTGTATTACCACGTTAGTAATATATACATGTTTTTAATTTGTTACAGAATCGCATTCGCTGACTGTATCACCGATTGCGATACCAAAACCGTGTCATCTCTTTTGGCCGCAGACAGTGAACACCAGGATGTTCGCCATAAGTAATTCATAAGTCTCTTGACTATGGTACTTCTGTTTAAAAAAATCCAAAAATGGCATCGCCTGTTGTGTCTTATCGATTCTTTGAAACCGGCATTATAATTTTTTTTCATTTTTTACTAAAGAATTAGAATTATTTAAATGTTTTCAATGAAAATGCTGCCTCAATGGTGTGGTCTGTGATTTTACTTACAAGGTTTATTGGATGACTATATGTTATGATCTTGAAATGGACCAAATTCTGTGAAATTGTCAAAAAATGACACAAAGCAAACTAAATATTCCGTGCCTAAACACATTCCAAGAATTATATTTTTATTATTAAATTTATTTAAATTGCATAGTATGCAATATTGACAGTGAATGGTAGTCCAAAAGATATATTTTTCCATTCCCCTAAGAATTGTTAAAATTACATTTGTTGATATTACATTTTTTAATAAGTCTTCTAGATTTCAGAGGGTTTATTATATATATTTTTTGTTTATACATATATTTTATACATGCTATTTTTATAAGAGAAAAACAAACCTCGTGTTTAGAGAGATAAATAATAAAGACAAAATTACAGTTTGAACATTAATTTATTATTGTTACGTGTTATAAAATTTCAACTGGGATAAGATTAATCCGAGTTTTATAGAGAAAAGATTACAAGTAAGTCTTAACCAATCCCTGTTGTGCAAGTCATATTTTTGTAATGGAACTCTAGATATGAAATGGTCTGAAATACTCTGGAAAAATGCATGGTAAACTGTTAAACAATGGAAACATAAAACTAATAGAAGTCGCAGAACAAGTTATATAGTGGGCTTCAACTTTTGTGTGATTGAATGATTTTTGTATTGGTATAAGTACATTTTTTGCATATATAGTAGACTCTCCGGAATTATCCGGAATGCGGTAATCTGAATTTCGAAAGTCATTGAAAATTTTTTTATAAAAACCAAAATGTTCCACGTGTTCATAATCACGTGTTTAGAGTCAAGCACATCAGTTGTCATTGTGTCTGAAAACATTTATTATTATTATATAGCTTTTAGTTTGTTTTAAAGCTTTATTGGGATTGGTTGTGTCCGTTTGTGTCATTAAGTTGTTGTTTACAGTAGAATGTAGTTAAATTACAAAAGTGGCATTGTGTTTTCTCCATAGACTATTATCGGGGGTGTCACAGTTTTTTTTTATTGTAAAAAGGTATTTTATTTTTAATAATGGATAAATGCATTAAATTAAATTTTTAATAAACCAATAATTGTTTGACTAAACCATACAGGACATCACGAAAAAAAGAGAAAGCTGGTAGATTTTGTAGGCACATCAGATATTGCTGTAGGCATGACCAACAGAAAAACGATGAAATTATCAACACATGAGGATTTCGACAAGAACATGGTTTTGTGGTTCAATTAACAAAGGGCGGAAGGTATTCCTTTTTTAAAACTGCGCAGCCAAAGCAAAATATTCTTATGACAAATTAAAGTTGCAGGGCGATTTTAACCCTGTCTTCTTGATGGTTAACTTGGTTTAAACAGAGACACGGCATCCAACAAATTGCCATTTAAGGTGAAAAATTAAGCTGTAATGAAATAGCTGCTCAAGAATTTATCACTATGTTTCGAGCATTTATTGAAACCGAAGATCTTACACCGATGAAACTGGGTTATACTGGAAATGTCTCCCGTCGAAAACTTTGGCCTATGAGACTGAATTAAAAGCTCCTGGACATAAGCTTCAAAAGCAGCGACTTACGGTTCTTTGCTGTGGTAATGCCTATGGATCTCATCTTCTGAAACCTTGTGTAATCAGCACAGCAAAAAAACCATGAGCTTTCTCAGAAATATAAATGTTGAATTTACCTTTCGATTACAACAAGTCAGCCTGGATGGACAGAGAGATATTTTCCAGCTGGTTCAAAACCAAATTTGTGCCATCAGTGCGCCAATATATTTATCATCTTTAAGTTTGGCACAGAAAGTTGTTCTATTATTGGACAATGCACCGAGTCATCCAAACGCGAAGTTTTAAGGTCAGACTCTGGAAATATTTACTGCCCAAATGTGACAGCTTTAATACAACCGATGGATCATGGCATCACCCAGAAAGTATTAAATGACAAAGTTATTTTACAACGTGCGACAAATGATACTCTGTGCAACCTGACGAAAAGGAAGACGAGTTGATTGCATCAAAAAAAATCAATCACGGTGTTCATTACTTCTTAAATATCTTGAGCAGCAGAGCAGCTTGAGCACTCTCATTGAAAAAATTATGTTGGGAAATATTTGAAGTAGAATTCGTCAAAAAACAGCAAAGTGCTAAAAAACAATTGTCTATACTTTCTTATTTCTCTAAATGATTCCATATTTTATTGACGCATCTTATTTTTAAAATTATTGATATTGTGTTAAATTTTGTGGCCGACATGGACTTGAATTTAATTGAACTTATGGTGATGAATAGACTTTTAATTTTAAAAAAATATGTATAGTAGAAGTTATTTGACAATCCTGCAATAATATCCCCTTTGCGCTATTCATGAATGCACACGTGTACTCCTTTTTTTGTAAGTACATACACACATACATCAATAGGTTTTTGGATTAACCGGGAATTCGATTATTCAGAATTTTTTTACCATCCATCCTGGATAGTCGGGAGTCTACTGTATATTGTTATGCACAGAAGTGCAGTTGCAACAATACAAAAAAGTGGTCGCCCAGTTACGCTTACCGCTATGGAACACTCAGATGTTGCGGAGCGTGCTGTTAAGCACGAGCTTCGAATTCACCAGTGGTAGTAGCTCTGATTTGTTTTTATTCGTAGTGAAGCGGGGCGCAGAAAGGTGATGTGCACAGAAGAGAGGTAAAAGCCAGTCACAGATGTTAACAAGAGCTGGCCGCGGCGAAAACTGACTTTTTAGCCACGGTGCCCCCTATTTATTTAATGTTTCCACAGACTTGTAGCGGGACTTACAAACCTTCCGGCAGCGGTCCACCAAACCAAAGCAGCCGGAGTGCGACACCGGCCGTCCATACTCAGTACCGTGTCAAGTCACTCTCTATACCAAACATAAAATACAAATAGTTGTGGAATATAGCAAGCAATAACCAATTACTATCAAGATCCAGCTCGCGCTATCCACAACATGATCATGGTATTTATTTCAATAATAGACAAAAATATGGAACATGAAATAAACAGAGGGTGGGGGTGATCGCCCGTAATTTACACATTAATTTTCGGGGCGAGCACCCCATTCAAAAACACAAAACAAGTGTGTGGATAAAGCACGCAGTGGGTGGATATCGCTTGCGATATCCATTGAACTTACTTGCATTAAACATTTATTATCAAGACCAACCCGCAATATCCACTACATAACAGGGAACAAATTACAAATGTGGGTGATCGTCTGAAATTTCAATATACAAAAAAATGTGACGCACAGGACTAAACAAGTCTCAGGCGACCCAGAAAAGAGCCTTTTTGTCAAGACTCAGGCGGCCCTGAGAAGGGCCTTTTTTGACAAGACCCACTGCAAGAAAAGTGAATCGGTGAACCACCCCTGCAGCGTTTACTGTTCTTGTTTCATGTGCGGAACAACTTTCAATGGACGGTCGCTTGCTCCCATACAATTATAATTGGCGGTCCTATTGAAGACCGCCTGCAACCCCACCATGGACACTTGCCTGGGCTGTTCGCCATCGCGAGGTGGTACGTGGTGGCTTGCCCTTCCGGAGCCCACCACTGGCGCTCAGCGCCCATCGACTCGCTCAAAGCGAAGGCAATACTGCAGTGGATCTTTTCGAGTCTGGTGCAACGCACACAGCAGTTCCTCGCGAGAGGCTGCCTACTCAAGCCCGCTATGGGGTGTAATCCTTTGTGACACATTTATTTTGGAGAACTGTTGGAACTTCAAATTTTAAAAATATTTCCTTAGAACACATTCAAATTGCCATCTTAAGATTACTTTTATTATTTATTATTTGCCTTTTGTGCTATAAATAGTTGTTCAATATATCTACAGGCTGCATATCCCCATTCAATTATGCCATATTCTTAACTTAACAAGTGTTGCTTCCAAATTTGGTGTGTAACAAAAAGTCTTCCACCTTTTTTATGTAACCTATTCTATCAAGAATTACTATTGAGATATCTTTGTCAGCTTTTGTTAGATCATTATTTTTAATATCGTTTGGTGTTTTGACTTCTGCACTTATAGAATATTTATTTTTAATGTTTATGGTTCTTTAAAATATTTTCCGTAATGTGTTTTGTTAAATTATTATTTTTAACTTGGTACAGTTCATTATCAGGTGAGTAGTAAATTATTTTCCTCTATTTCAAATTTTGTGCTCGACAGATTCAGTTTTTTTTTTATAAAAATCAATATTTTTGCTGGGGGCAATCTCGGTTATTTTTGTTATCAATAAGATTTTAAAGTTTGTTTTGTAGAATTTTTAATTTCTCCAATATAATTTTGCTAATATGTTCAATCAAATTCCCACTCATGAAGTTTAAATGTTAATTCTGAGCGGATATCCTTGATGTAGCGCAGCGATGTGTCCCGTTTCCGACAGCACTCCTTAGTCTCTTCCTTCAACAATATCCTCTGTGCTCTAGACACAGTAGCGATACTCCACAGTTTGAAAATAGCCTTAACCGCCGAAACAACTGTAACACTTAAATAAAGCTTTACTCAAATTAGCAGAACTCAATAGTAATATTTTATTCAAATTTTATTTTTTTAATTACTTATAAAATAAACAAAACTAAACACAATAAAAATAAAATTATGTTTTCATATTGTTTAGATTTAAATTTCTGTCCAATAATCTTACAACTTTATTCACCAGAATCCTTCTATAATAATTTAAAGATTATTTTATTATTCCTAGGTTCAATGATTGGAGTTCAACGGTGCAATTCAGTGGGGAAAATGCCAATTTAACGCTGGTTAGCTCCAATGTGATAGGATGAGCAGGGCATTCTGTCTAGGAATAAGAGAATCTCCCAATTGTTGACTATCCTATCCGCAGCAACCGACTCCTGTCATCCATACCTTCTTTTTAACATATATTTCGTCAGAAAGCTCTTAACATTTTTAAAACAATGAGGCCTTTCTGATGACCGACAGTTGCAGTTTTTGGCTGCCATCTAAATTAACCATCGGACAGTCGTAACTTACTAAATTTCCTAATATGTAATATCCTGCAATCGGTTTGGGTACAATTAGTTTATTCTCAATCCTCCACTTACTCCAGGTCAAACATTTTAGTGAACAATGTTATGGTGATTCTTTAAGCGTTCAATCTGTCCATTTGAGGCCTTGCAGTACAGGTGTTCAGCCTGTTGGCGATATTTTATAACATTTTTTCAAAACAACGCTACCCACCTTAAGATTTGACATTCTCGCAGACAAAAAACAATTCTATCAATATTTATCATTGGTAAGCAAACTCAAATCCAAAATATGAACAATGGGAACAAATGGACCAGATGTCCAAGAAGTTAGGCGTGTGTTGTTGGATTTCTGACACCGATGCATTGTTAGGTTTACAATATGTTTATAGCACAGAATTAAGTTCTGTCATTGTGCAATGATTCAATGATTATGATGATTCACAATTATTAAATGTTGATATTGTATTTTTTTTAAATATCATTGTTTCCATTTTTCATACCAAAACATGATGTAGAACTTATCACATTTATTATGTGACCACTTTTTTTTTCCTTTCGTGCACTTTTTAAATAGTATTTGTAGTATCTATGCTGCTGAGGTGCACAGGGTACATTTATATAAATATTATTTCAAACAATTGTTCACAAAATAAATCAAATCAAACTAAGCATTAATTATGAAATTGAATGCATGGATTATGTGTACTTAGGATTATTTTTATACTTTTATATAGAAAAATAATTATATATATTGAATAGATACTTGTGCTATATCACCCCTGCATTGAATATGTTTAATGACTGGCTCTCCGGCCTTTTTTCAATTTTGTTAAGAAAATAAAATGATATTCATTTTATTGATTTGTATTTTATTTTCATTTCCTTCGAGTCACGATACTCGAAGTCGAGTACTCTACATGCTAATCTACTACAAGTGCTTCGGCATATCGCTTTCACCCTTTTACAAACTACCTTATTATTATAAACATCGTCTGCTCGTGAGCATCTCAGTCTGGAGGATCTTGAGTGCGTTGTTCTGCTTCAGGAAATAGTACCTGGACAGCCTATGTACCTAAAAGGCATCAGACCTCGAAGCCAAGGTTTTGTATGAAAGGATTATCTGATTTGTAAAAGTTTGCTTACAATTTATGGAAGCAATGTGTAATCATGTCTACTTTGTGCTGTCAATGTTGTACAGGCGGTTTTCGATTTACGAACATTCGCTATAACGAACATCACCATTTTTTTAATGGTGATGTTCGTTAATAAATGCATATATAATGCATAAAAAACTTGTCCTCAATTTGTGACTAGTGCAAGTAATTTTGAGGAACTTAAGACTTGTGACAAAACTGAGTAATCAAATGGAACTGGAACTTGACTGGGCTGATGAACTCATATTCTGAGGAATTGACAACTTCAAATTGACTTGAAATCAAATAGAAATATAGAAGTAAATTTAAACACAGAAGTACAATAAAAATATGAAATTACACATTCCAGAACATTTACGACACAGAAAATGACTGCAGCTTTTAAGTTAATCCTCAGGTATTAACAATGTTTAAAGACCAGATCTTGAATGTGGAGAGAATTGAGAAAGAGGTGTTCATGATCCGCTGACATGTTATAATAAGATTTTTAATGAAAAAAATTAACTAACTGTGCAGTCTTCCATTAAGCAGTAGGTATAGATTTAAGTTATGTTGTTACTAATCGTATTATACAATCATATATAATATATGTACTACAATGTATGTTATACATAGGATTATGAACTTTTGTTTAACCAGTGTCTTTAGACAAAATGAATCCATCGTTTATATAACCTTACAATGTTTTTATTTGTAATTTTAGAGTACTATTAATAGTATTTTTAAAGTTTAAGTTTTAACGTAAAATAATTCCTTTTTACCCATTGTGACATCACCATGTGTTGGGAGCCAAAATGTGACGTCCACCGGTTCACTCAAGGTAAAGCATGAGTTACGTGGATCCGATGTGCAGAATTCGCCATACGGTCTCCCATTCACTTCCAGTAATCATTCTCGAGGAAAAATAATAAAATGAGTCTAAGATTTACAACATTATAATTAATTAAGTTTTTTCATAAAAAGACTGATCATAAATAGAAGAAAAAAATATTAACGTCGACAAAATAATATTATAACAGCGTTACTTCAATAAAAGATTTAAACAAATTATCTTTATCAAAATGGCAACAAGGCATTAAAATTAGGTCTCAAATGTGTAAATAAAAATTACAAATTTCGAAAATTCCCAGTTGTATAATTTTGATTATTCAACTGGGAATTAACTTCACATCAGTAAAACGCAAAGAACCTTTGCTCTACTGGAGCAATCCGCAATTTAAATTCAGTTTTTAATGATTTGAGTCACCATATCATATTCACTTGATGACTCCTTCCACCGCAAACGTCACAAATGTTTGGTTACTTGCATATTTGCGTAGTTCCTGTGAAGCGTAGAAATTATTATGTCATCTTGTAAAAATCAAATTGAGCAAATTGGAACCTAATCGTGTTTTCATTACGCTCTGGCTCACGAGTAATCCTTCATGAAAATTTTTATTGTCGTTACATTCCCATGTCTTGTGATGATCGTTGACCCAAAAAACATCGGAGTAGGAAGGTAGGACATCCTGTAAACACGCAAATATAATGACATAAACTCATAAAAAATATGGTACAGCGTAACACAGATGCCTAATACAGGGTGTCTCGTAGCTAGCTGTCCAAACTTCAAGAATAGGTAAATCTCGACACAGAATTTCTCTAGTGAGACGGGCACAATCCAAACAGATTTTTACATAGTATTATATAGTTACTAATAAAATAAATAAATAATAATCATGCAATTTAGAATGAAAAATATTCTTGATAATTTGTCGATTTTGCCTGGCGAATTACAAACTTTCTATTTTTTTATGTTTCAAAATTCGCATTCAAAAGGTTAAGTATTATGTCATACATTACAAACATGAGAGTTCGATGACCTCAATATGTACTGACCCACTGACCTAGAATTTGCAGGGTGGAAAAAATATAAGATAAAAAATGCCGAGATTGACAAAATTGTAACACGGAATGAAAGATCGTTTATTATTTTTCAATCATTACCTTGCGCTCATTGAATACAAAATATGTACATTTTTCTGCGTAAAGCTTTGATTGTGAAAGTAGTATGCTTATTAGCCTACAAATTACGTCTATAGTTCCTGTCGGACGGTTGTTTAATTTGTGTTGTCAAACGGGGGCCATTTTTTAAATTATTCAAAGCACATTTTAAATAAATACCTAATTAAAATATGCTTTGATAAAGACATGTCAGTCAGTATAAAGTTAAATATAAAGTATTCTTAAATTGTAGATCCCCCAAAATCAGAATCATATCTACGTACTCCGAATTTCTATACTCGTATGGCATTTTATGCAATATTACAAAAACACAAGATCTTTGATCAAATAATCACTTTTTTATTGTAAACAAACGAGAGTTGAGTCAGTACCGCATTACCGCACACCGCAAACTAATATGAATTTGTATCTGAAAGAATCTTCCAGGTACAGGAAACTTTTACCACATGCTGATATCATTAACAACACGGTAGTTTTTTTTTTTTATCTAAAAGTGCATCCTTTCGAATTATGAAAATAAATAAGTACCTATGTAGTTGTTGAAATTAAAATAATATTCACATAATTTAAAAATTTTAATATCCTTTTTTCCGAAGTAAATACATTTTCAAAATAAAAATATTTATCCTTCGATTCAATGACACAGTATCTGATAAATGAATTCTCAAGGAGATTTTTATGTATGACGTAATAAATAAAAATTTGCTAATATTTTTAACCCTCCATTACTCGCTATATGAGCATTTCTTTAACCTTAATATAAAATACAATATCTCATTCTAGTAAATGAACCTATTTCAATTATAATATTTTTTATTCAATACTTCAATAAAATGTTTACAATACTTACTTACATACGTTGTAAAATATAAACATCCATCCAATATTACGCGTTCCGCCATATAATTTTCATATGCGAAGTAAAAAGATATCAAGACTGCTTATTGCCATCACGAATGGCGTCATGTTACTTACTATAAAGAACATCCGTTACTAAGCACGATGCAATTCGCGCTTACGTTCACATATTTTGCAGGTGTATTTAACAATGATTCTAAAAGATGGAGGCGCGTATGTTTCTCCGTATTTTAACATACATTTTAATAAACAGCATACAATGTTTTCATATTTCTTTAATAGAGACGCTCAAAATTTGTTAGGTTATAGCAACCATGTTGTTAAAGTGACATCTGTCAAATTTATTGTCAATTGTTAAGTAGTATACGGCAAATCACCACGGAAGGTTGAACAACGTGTGTAAATCATCAAATTTTATTATCAAAGTCACGAGCGATTTGAGGGCACGGTTATCTCGCGCGGCGGTGACGTGAACTGGCCACAGAGATCGTGCGATTTAACGCCTTTAGACTTCTTTCTTTGAGGCTATCTTAAATCGCAAGTCTTTACGAATAAGCCGCAAACAATTGACCCCCTCAAAGTCAACATAACAAACGCCATCCAGCAAATTTAGCCAGATTTATGCGATAAAGTCATAGAAAATTGGACCTCCCAAACCTGCCACCGAACAAAACCGCAGCGGATATTCGAACAACGTTATATTCCACACTTAATGCCATAAAATATACTTTCAAATGAAAGAAAAATTGAGTGAATATCTCACACACAACCTGTTTAACTTACATTTTAAAATCGAGCGTCCTCGTTGAAAGACCCTATATGTTAAATATTATTACTTTTACGAATTGTGTAAACCATTTTTAATTTATTGTTTTAATATTGTAGTTCAGTTTTTAAATTTAATCTAATTGCATTTTAATGTAATGAACTTAAAATATTGAATTATTAATTACATATAAAATTACATTTTTAATCGTTTAATTTAAATAAATTATGGTTTTATAATTTTTTACACGCATAGATTGTGCGTAACTTTATGTAAAATATATTTACGTGGGATTTTTGTGTAAATATTATATTTAATGCACATTGATGTGCATTAGTATTATATACCGTGCGACATTTCTGTTCTTTCGATTGCTGAATATTACAAGATTAGAAGTACAAACATACATACAGATCTATATTTTCGATTACTAGGTAAGCTATTTACAATTTTTTGTTTAGCTTTCCATTGAATATTTTGATTTCCTTGTTTTTTAATTATTTTTAGTAATTTACAGTAATTTACAATTCTTATGAACTTCATTATTCGGTGGAAGAGTAAGCGAACCACCGTTTTAAGTCAGAGGAAGTGGAGAGCTCGGTAAGTTATGTAAGGTACCTATATATGTGTATATGTATTCATGAGGTATAACTGAGGTAAGGTAAATCAGCTGATTAGCATTTTGGTGGAGTAATTTCTATAGTATTATATTTTGAGTGTTTTATCAATTAATTAATCAGCGAATCAATTTATAAAATTTTATATGAATTACTTTAATGGACTACCAACGTTTTACAAAAGATAAGTAAAAAATATTAAGAAAAAAATGCACACTTTGAAGTCGCATAACTCGTTAACTGTAAACATTTTACCAAAGTGTAAATAATATTTTCTGTTCAAAATTGAATGAAGAAGACTCCCCCGAAGTGTTTGCTACTAGCTGTGAGACACCCGGTATATATATATATATATATATATATATATATATATATGCCTCTACACAAAGGTAAAGGGTCGCATACGAAATGCGGTAACTATAAGGCAATTAATCTACTAAGCTCGGTGGGCAAACTATATAGAAAAATTTTAATAGAAAGAGCAAGTACTATGATGAACGTGCAAAGGGCCTATGTCGGTGGAATAGGATGCATGGATCAGATCTTTTCTCTACGAGTGACGACCGCAATTTTTTTAGCGAAAGACCAAAAACTTTTTTGTGCCTTTGTAGATCTGCAAAAGGTGTATGATAGAGTTATAAGAGAAAGGTAATGGAAGGTACTTTTTGATTACAGGGTGAATAGTAAACTTATTCACGCAATCGCATCCCTATATGAAGGAAGTTCTGCATGTGTAAGGATCAATGGATCATTCGCACCATGGTTTGACATTACAAAGGGTGTCAAGCAGAGTTGTATAATGTCTCCATGGCTGTTCAACGTGTATATGAATAATTGTGTGAAAGAACTGGAATATATGAATGTAGGAGCGAAAATGGGCGATTATTTTATTTTAATTTTATTTGTAACTATATTTACTACATTTCTTTCATTTAACCACCGATCTAACCCCCAAAAATATATTTGCCAGTCAGAAAAAGTCTAACGATTTCGCTAATATATGTTTTTTCTTACTCCATAATAAAGACAACGTACACTTCATTTTAAATTGAATATATATTAGCATACTGCTATTGAATATATATTCGCATACTATTATTGAACATACATTCGCGTACTGCTATTGAACATATATTCGCATACTGCTATTGAATATATATTCGCATACTACTATTGAACATACATTCGCGTACTGCTATTGAACATATATTCGCATACTGCTATTGAATATATATTCGCATACTACTATTGAACATACATTCGCGTACTGCTATTGAACATATATTCGCATACTGCTATTGAATATATATTCGCATACTACTATTGAACATACATTCGCGTACTGCTATTGAACATATATTCGCATACTGCTATTGAATATATATTCGCATACTACTATTGAACATACATTCGCGTACTGCTATTGAACATATATTCGCATACTGCTATTGAATATATATTCGCATACTACTATTGAACATACATTCGCGTACTGCTATTGAACATATATTCGCGTACTGCTATTGAACATATATTCGCGTACTGCTATTGAATATATATTCGCATACTACTATTGAACATACATTCGCATACTACTATTGAACATACATTCGCGTACTGCTATTGAACATATATTCGCGTACTGCTATTAAACATATATTCGCGTACTGCTATTGAACATATATTCGCGTACTGCTATTGAACATATATTCGCGTACTGCTATTGAATATATATTCGCATACTACTATTGAACATACATTCGCGTACTGCTATTGAACATATATTCGCGTACTGCTATTAAACATATATTCACGTACTGCTATTGAACATATATTCGCGTACTGCTATTGAACATATATTCGCGTACTGCTATTGAATATATATTCGCATACTACTATTGAACATACATTCGCGTACTGCTATTGAACATACATTCGCGTACTGCTATTGAACATACATTCGCGTACTGCTATTGAACATATATTCGCGTACTGCTATTGAACATATATTCGCGTACTGCTATTGAACATATATTCGCGTACTGCTATTGAACATATATTCGCGTACCGCTATTGAACATATATTCGCGTACTGCTATTGAACATATATTCGCGTACTGCTATTGAACATATATTCGCGTACTGCTATTGAACATATATTCGCGTACCGCTATTGAACATATATTCGCGTACCGCTATTGAACATATATTCGCGTACTGCTATTGAACATATATTCGCGTACTGCTATTGAACATATATTCGCGTACTGCTATTGAACATATATTCGCGTACTGCTATTGAATATATAAAAGAAAAAACGTTTAAGTAATCTTAACTTAGAGATTTTAAAAACACGATCGAGACATATTCGCTGCTTTGGTATTTTTTCTTAATGGCAATGGCAATGGACACTCATATCCAAATACATATCTAATAGCGACGACATGCATTCATATTATTAAATTAGATTATATGATTTAGAAATGTCTAAATATGAAGTGGTGGCGTAGAGGGGCTCAATACATTTGTTAGCCTGTTGGTTGCGTTCATTTCATACGACGTTGTATTGCAAATAACTCGTTTTTTTTTAATTTATAATTCGGATTTCATTTTAATAAATCCGAATACTGATTGCACAGTAAAATCTCTGGATTATCGCTAGCCAGGTATTCCTCGCCTCGCCTATTCGGTGTGCGCAGCAATAGTGCCTACTTATATCGGCGGGTCAGATAAATGATCTAGAATAAATGTAATGTTAATCCAGAAAATAAATCTATAATTTCCAAAACGACCAGACCCAATGTGACAAGTTGTGTATAGCAACAATTATTGTGTTTTCGCGTGTAACTTCTTCATTCTTTTTCCATTCAATTTTCAATATTACTTCCGTTCTAGCCAGTCTTTATAGAGATCCAGTGGCTACATATGCGCTTGTACCTACGCATGTGCTTGTCTGTACATATTTGTCTCTACAAAGTGAGAAACGAGATGAGTGCGGATAACTGGACTTCTTGTTCGATTTTTCATTTTCAAATATCGTTCCGAAATTTTTAGTGCCCCGAGCGTAATAAAAATATATCCACACTCGGAAATAAAGCAGTCGTTCGTGCACTCGCAATTGTAACAAAGTAAGGATTTTACTCAAGATCTTGCTCAACAAGAGATGATTACTTCTTCACCGCGATTCGGTGGCTCCACTTTACGAACGTCGACTGTGTCGCTTCACGCTAAACATTAGGGCTCGTCATTAAACCGCGTCCCGGGGTTTTTTCAAACGCCGGATAGAGGTTCGTTATACGAATCAACCAGGTAAAAAGGTTGTAATGCAATCTAATCGATAGTTAAACGATTTCATTTCGGGTGTACCTTTTTTACTTACCGCGAAGACGAATATTTTGGAGCTGCGGGCGCGCGTCCTTTAAGGTTTGGGGTTTTGCCGCCTGATGGACGTGGCGCCAGAATATTCCCGCCAAAGGAATAAGGAGAAAGGTGCACGCTGAAGTTTTATTTATTGAAAAATATATATTTTACAGTTAAGGCAAATATTGGAGTGTACCTTGTGAGCAGTTTTTTGGGCTACTCTACCGTCTCCGACCTCTCTGATGATGGAACCCGCGATGAGATCCGAAATGTCGGCCAGAGGTCGGAGACATACGACAAAGTAGCTCAGAAAACTATAACAGAAGATTTTGAACGGATTACCGTAGAAAACCTAAAAATGAGGACCGCAGCGCTATTAAAAGCTGTTGACATATTGAAGTAATTTTTGAGCAGTTATAATATTTTTTAAATGACTGTAGTCGTGAACTTATAACTCTTTTCTTTCCTGAAAGTTTAACCACACAGTAGTGTACTGGAGAGTGTGGGAGACTGCTGCTCCTTTATAATACACATCTTTTGTTTTAGTGAAGAGATAATCTGCTATTCGATCATCGAATACAAATCACACAGCATATACTGATATCAGTAACTGAAAACTGTGATTGCGAATGCTTTTTTACAATAATATCACAATGTATAAAATAGATTAACAAGAAGCAAGCGAGCTTTAGTATTCTACGAGTATTATACATTATTATATTGAACTCTCTTTTGAGTAAAAAGCTAAATTCACATCTTCCAAGCTTTAATAAGTCTATCAAAATATGTAAAGTAAACCACGCATTCAATTCTTTAATAAATCACGATATTTTCAGATATATCACTCTTAGTGAGTGTGATAGCGGCGTAACCAGTGGCGTAACTAAAAAAATTAGATCCTAATACACAATGAAAAAAAGGCCTTCTATAAAAAATCTCGACCTAGGATATTTTAATATAAACAGTAGCGCAGTGTTCATTTACTAATTACCTTAATAATTTCACATTTTAAGTGGTTTTAATGAGAGCATAATAGCTCTCGTAATAATTGCTATCACAAATGTATCTGTACCGCACAGGAATTTCTCCGCCGAGCAGGCGCCCTATTGATTGACGCGATAGGACACGTGTTGATAGTTTCAAGGTGTCGTCATCGGCGCGGCGCCAAAGAACCCGAAGAAAGGGATAGATTTGGGAAAACAAAGACAAAGACTAGAGGAACGTCGAAGGCGGCGGGCTGTCGCCGTTTTACGTGTGTACTTGCAAATGACTGCACGCATTGTTTTGAATTCAAATAAAAACAGGAGTACTTTGCTGCGGCAGGCATTCTCCATTTTGTCGCCGTGGTGTGGTTGTATTGAACATCTTTTGTGTTTCATTTCTTTCCACCTCATTACCATCATCATCATCGTCGCCGGTTGAGAGAAGCTGAGATCGGCGAACCACCCTCGTCTTCTTGTTTCTTGTACGGAACAGTATTCTTAATGCGAAATTCGCTTTGCGGCCAAGGTATAAAAACTTTTTATTTTAAAACCGGCTGAAAAGTAAAAATGTAGGTAATCTGTATATAGGAAGTCAATTCATATTATAAGAGGCGCTTTTTTCCATTTTGCATTGGGGCTTAATTTATGTAGTTACGCCACTGCTTAGAAATATCAGTGATGTTTATACAATTTGTAATTTTGAGCGCGTTACCGTAATGGTACGTTCAGATGTCGATGAACATGTTCGAAAATGTTATCATACCTTCGCAGTACCGCAAGTACTCCGGCGTTCGACCAAAGCGATGAAAGTGAAAAGCCAGCGAACAATAAATAATTAATTATCGATATTATAGATATTGAGTTACTGCCACCTCTTATTAGCTAATTGCAACAACTAACACGGTTTTATGGTGATTACCTCCACTCGTGGCTGTCAGAAATGATATAGCTTTACGTGCTATATTATTTCTACCTATCCTGAGTCTTTTTAGAAATAACACTTGTACAATTTGATGGTATACTATACCTTGTAGGTACTTATGTACGATGTAAGATTTTTTATTTCAGATTATTGTCAGTGATGTCTCCCTGCACTGGTTCGTGCTAATAAAACATTTGTTCAAATTGAAGGCCTCTCGCCGAACCGTCTGTGGCTGCATAGGACAGCTAAATCACTCATTTTATTACATACGAGGGCGAGTTAAAAATTAGCTGCACTTTTCATTTCAAGGTTGTCGTACTGCCTTCACACGCGTGCTTAGAGTCGGTACCCGATCGCGTCATTTGCCTTTCGATTATTACAGTGTAAACATGTCCACTCCGCTAGAAGTTTGCACCGAGGAGAAACAGCGAGCCGCGATTCGATTTCTCTATTCGGAGGGTGTGAAACTTTTATCCCAATACGGGGACAGTGCTTTATCACGTAAAAGTGTTTTTTTGTGAATCGATACGCTTAAAAGTGACCGGACGAGTGTGACGCACGAAGAGAGAGCTCCAATCTCCACCCTGCTTTTGAACAACAGTCACGGTTCTGCCCATCAAATCATCCACATAGAGCTCGGCTAAAGCTACATAATGAATTGTAAAATGAAAAATGTTTTTCTCGCCTTTGTATATTAAGAATTGCTGTTAATTCGTATAATTGAACCAAGAAGAAATTCAATTATCTGACGGCTGTGAAAATCTACGAGCGTATTATAGATTCAACTCCGCGTGTTTTAGCTGATACAATAATTCTTTAAATTGTAGCTAGAGCTGAAGTTAAAAGTATTCCATTATTCTTCTCCAGTACGCCATCCATTCACCATAGAAAAAAGGCTACCCATTAATCGGTCCGTCCGCTCAACTTGTAAAATAAAAATCTCCCAAACGACACAATTTCATCATGCGCCCTTCGCTGTGCCGTGTAATTTTGTCTACCCCTCCCGCCGCTCTTTTTTTAATGTTCCCATCCTCCCCGACCGCTGACCGCCCGAGGTGTCAGCTCTACAATGTGTGAACCGCCGGCGCCCACGCGGTTCCCCGGGATCGCGCGGGAGGTACGCGCGTCACGCGTCCTACCCGCGGGTCGATCGTGCCGCGTGCCCGCTGGCCCGTCACCTTATCAGCTGACCATCCTCGCCATCCTCTACACATTGAGAGATTCGAAGACATCGAACTAACGAGAATTGAAATGTTTTTTATGTTACATTAACATTTCTCACGCGATGTACTCACGCTGGATAACTTTATTCTAGTACGCGAAACAACAATTTCGTAAACTGTCGACAAGTGAAATAGAATGCTCCCAAATACAATTTAAAATGATCCGTTTGCAATTGAATCTATTGCGTTACCGAGATCCCTTGACCAGAATGGCTATTAGTTATTATTTCATTTGAAGTGTAAAGCTTAATTATAAACATAAAATTAATAATCATATTTTTTGGGAATTCCGGCATTTGTACGAATTTTTATTTTCAAAGTATGACGTTTCAATTCACGTTCGTTTGATATAATTTTTATTTTCATCAGAACTAGCAATCTGTTTTCACTTATTTGCTATGAATAATCAAATTAACATAAGTATAAGTTCTCGGTGGTCCATTCTAATATGAAAATATTTTTTATTCCCGCGTTGTAAGTTATTCACTTTGAATTTATTATCTTAAAAAACTCACTATCATCAGTATCAAAGTGCGTGTGATATCTTTGACCGTTTTATCGCATACGCTCGCAAGTAATTATATTATAGACTCATAGTATGAGTTTTTTTTCGTAATATTAGATTTAACGACGTCAAAACTAGCCGAGACTGGCGGTCATGTTACTAAACAGAGAAACAACCTAAAGGTAAGCACAATCGGCACGAGCGCACGCTTCGGAGACGGAAGTGGAATCTTTAATTGTGGACGTTTCAAATTGTATAAAGCCCGACCGAGTCTCCGCAGGTCCGTATAACCCAGTATCGACTCTAGTCAGTGACGTAATTACAAAAATGGTGTCCCAATGCAGAATGGAAGAAAGCCCCCCCTAAATAAATATCGTATAAAGATATAATTGTGGTGGTTTATCAATTAAATGGTAAGAACAAAATATCACTTTCATAAAGAAAACGTTCTTAATATTTAGCGATGTGCAGCAAATTAAAATAAACTCGCTCGGCTTTAAGACGACTTTCTGGTCTGGCTCTAACCCGACCTTTAATAAGATACCGCTACTGTATATATGTATTTTCATGATAACGTGAGAAATGATTCATAATTTTTTTTTAATCATTTCTTGCAGAGGATCACTATTAACGCTGGGAAAGGTATCGATACTCGTAAAATATCAATGTCAAGTAGATTGTAGGGCGAGAACTTTTCGGGCCCCTTTTAACGCGGGCCCCGCTTAAGGCTTCCGATTCGGGTAGAACCAGAACCGGAGAACCGGGTACCTGAGTAAAAATAACTGAGAACCGAGTAATTTTCAACGGGTACCCGGTTCTTTTAATATATTTAAAAAAATGATTTTTCCAAATTAAACACCTTTTGTCACACTAATATATTATTATTTATTAATAATAGGTATGAAAGTATAAAAAACGTTATCATAGATGCAACTGAAACATATCCATCAGCAACGCGAGAATATTGCTTTTAACTATTTTCTACTCGCAAGTTCACCCTGGATAGACATCACGAACCCGACCACAAGTCGCAAGTCTATTGCGAAAAACCGATGCACACCGTTCATTCAAATGCGATATCCTCGGATGCTGATGACGCAGGTCTACAGAGGAAGACTTTAACATCTACGATGTATATGATGTGTTTAATAAATGTATGTAATATGATACAATATAAATGTATAAGGTAGGCAATAAAATAAAATGTATTTGTTCTTGTCTTCTGACTATTATTATCACATTTTTGTTTAAACGATACGAGCGTGCGTGACTATTTCGATTGAATGTAATATTAATAATTAAACAATTTTTATTTAATTCAATATTATTTTAATGCTATACTGAAATCAAACTTTATATCAAATTTTATAATATAAATATAATCTCTGGATCAGTATAATTATAATAGTGGAAAAAAATTACCCAGAATCGGAACCGAACCGGGTACCCGGTTCTTTCATGAAAAATACCCGAGAACCGGGTAATGAATTTGGCCGGGTGTTTGGGTGCCCTATCCCACTGCACGGCATTAGTTGCATCGGGATAGTTATAATTATAACTGAATTTGTCGATTATTCTGGAAGGGAAACATCGCCAGATAGGGCGCTCGGCTCTCCGCCCAAAGAAAACTTTAAATAATGAATAATGCCGTTCATTATATTTATACATACATCTACGCATAATATAAATAAACAAAATATATTAGGAAATTATAGGAAAATTAGTGACACTAAAGAACTATCAAATGATTCAAAACACTTCAAGTGAGCTTAAAAGTAAACAATATTTTAATTGATATACAGTCCACTTCTCTACACAAGCATAGGCTGTCAAGAAGGTATATTATATCTACCATAAATATTATTATATCATAATTTGAAAAATATATTAATATCACTTATGGGTGGATTTTATTAAGAAACTCGAACTAGTAAAAGACAGGTGCGAGTTTTGGACGATTTTGAATAGAAGTTTGAAAACAACGCAGATCACAAAGTTACAATTAGATACATTGCAGTAAAATTCTATTATTTTACATAATAAAGATATGTGCAAACTGTCTGCTGTGCGGATTTCTACCTGCCGTATTGTGTAAGCCACTTATTCTTAATTCCCACCGATGTAAACGTATTATTATACCTGTATTAGGTTTAGTAATACTTAACCACTAACCGCAAGTTGAATTTAAACGAGGTAATGTGCAGTGCATGATAGCAAAATATCGTAATAAATACAAATAGTTGAGATGTTTAATTAAAGTGCAGACCGCGGATGTTGTGTTGTAGCGTTTAATATTTCAAATTACTGCACCGCATAATTTTCTTTCGTAAGACTAATTTTGACATTAACTCATTTGGATATGTGCGGATAATTGTAAAAGGTTGCTTTTCTGTTACATTGAAGAATAATATTTAGTCAGTAGTGCCGTAATGGTTCGTTTTTGCAATAACTGATTTAGTTACGATAAATATTTAATAAATTACAATAAATATTTTATATTTCATTTTCATTCAAACTGATGAGTATTCTTCTCTGTCCGTAAGTAAACTGTAAACTCTCGCCACATTCACGCGAGTATATGCTCGTTAAATTAAATTGAACGTATTTGTATACGTTTGTAGCAAAAATTGAAAAGTTCGTACCGCGAGGCGTACAAATGTTATACTTAATGATTACCCAAAGACTTTGATAAATATGCCGCCTTGCGTATATCGGGCAGGTTGTCAGAATGATCGACGAAGGACTCGATAAACTCGCAATCGCAGGGAATCGCAGTTGTGGAAAAGCGAGTCTCCTAGACGATGGGTATACCGAGTAAAGGAATTAAGGGGGTATATTCGTATATTCCAATCTACCTGACTCGAGACTGGAAGGAACGGAGACGAATCGGGCATCAAGTTCCAAACAAATCGAGCGAGCGCGATGCTCAGCATTGAGGACACGATGAAGAAGTAGAAAAATTAGTTGATAAAATAATACGCAGAATGTAGAGCAGTCAATCTCGGTACTGCATTATTACATTACAATATGGTTTTATTGATTTGGGCCGCATTGAAAAATAATTGTTCGTCCAGCTCACCGTAAGGAGTCGGGTCGTCTGATTGGATGATCCGACTTCTCATCCGATGCCCCCGCGTGCTCACTCGTGATTCTGTACGCGAATGCAACCCGAGTAATGTTTCGTATTTTCTCCCCCAGCGCGCAATTGGTCATTAAAATTGCACAAAAGATTTTTTACGAACAAATTTAGAAGGAACGTTGGCCAGAACTGCGTACTGACCTAGTGTGCATACTAGGTTACATTTGACCAATGTGCCGATGAAATATATAAATAGAAATAATATGATAACGAAACTGCCAAGATTGGGCGTCCATAATACAAAAACAGAGGTTATTTGCACAAATTTTGTATTATTTTAAAGGTTATAATATGATAAATTAAAGAATAAACTATTAACTTAGACATTTGTAAACATATACCTAAAAATAACATTATATTAAAAGAAGAAATACATTTAAGGAAGATACATACTAGGGATTTGTTTCTCCGTTATCTCTAGCTCATTGCGATTTTCCTGCTTAATAATTTTTTTAAATATATTTTTTAATTTCTTTTAAATTTAAATGCTCCGAAAAGAGTACATCTTAGTTTACCAGCCAATGAAAAAAAGTTTAAAGTTTCTTCTTCAATTCACTCTTCTGCGTAATCAGTTCTTCCAACCCGTTCAACGATAGTTCTTCACGTTAATTTCGACCCCTCTTACGTATCGTAAGTAAAAAATGACATTTTTTATCATTTTGTACGTATTTGAAACAATTTTGAATGGCTGTAATTTTTAAAATTGAATGTAAATATAATAATAGTACCTACATCATAGAATACAATATACGCGAAATACTAGAATTATTGAAAATGTCATTTTTTACTTACGATACTAAAGTTTACTTTAGTATCGACTTTAGGGGTCGATTTTCTGGGACCAGTTCTTCTATATCCGTCACAGTAATGACATCGAAGCCTTCACAATACGACTACGGGTGGACGAAACCGTGGATAAAAAATCCACGAAAAACGAGGAATTTACTGTATACTATGTTACTATATAAGTAATGTTCCTCGTCCCGGGGGACTGGTTATAAAAACGTAAGAATATTGATCTAAAACTATTCTTCAATCATTTTTCATAAATTCTATTCAGCTTGATCTCAGTCAGGATTTTCATCCTAACAATAGTTAAGTTAGGTTAGTACTTAGTCATAGTTAACCTAGTACTCAGTTTCTTTTCTCGGCATGTATTTTAGAAGGAACCTATACTAGGTATGAATGGAATGAAATGAAAGAGAAGGGGCTGTTCTGCTCCGACACTCTAGCAACCCCAACATCTAACATCCAAGTCCAAGAGATATTACACAAGAGATATTACAATTTTTTGCTAGTAAAGTTAGGGTAATTTTCAAGGTGATGAATATTTGACAAACCCAACGCAGTGCGCTCGAGTGAGGACGTTAATGCATCTTCGCTCTATAGTATACTAATACAGGACACCCCGTATAAATTAGAAGTTCAATAATTAATATGTTAACAAGTCATTAAATAAATCAATTGAGATGTCACTTTTGAAATAAGGATGCGTTTCTATTATCGTCATGCCTGAATGACGGACAAAAGAAAGAAAAGAGCCAATTCTGAGAAGGCTGTTCTGTTACCAAAGATTATACAAACAGCGTGGACCATTATGCGGGCAATCCCCACAAAACGTTCACCTTAAGTGCCCTTATCGCTTCCTAACATCGATGGCCGGTCTTATGGTCCACAATATCCACAATGGTGAAGGGCTGTCAAAACACTAGTCGGATTTGTTATCAATCCACTTCGAATCATTATAATGTCTATAGACTATAGCTCAATTCACGAGTACTAGTCTTTATCCCGCGCAAATAAATAAGCAATGTTGAAGTTATACTATTCTGAAATTAATTAATCGTACTTTGGATATTTCGCGAGGGATTCTTAGACTTGCGAGACCCTCCACGAGTCCGTGTCACACGAGGACGACGGATCCCGGCAGAAGAAGAAATCCTCAGGTGGCCAGACATTTAATCTCTCTTCCGACTTGTAGTCTAGTGATCGAGGGTTCGAGCTTCGTTCCGGGAGGCCATCAAGTTAGTCCTATTTTCATAGCACGTTTAGCTCGGTTTGAAAATAGTACGAATATTAATGTGACATGTACTCCGTGTACCGTGTAGCCCGAACATACTTTTAGCTTATTTATTGAAAGATATGTAATGTGCGGTACCCCTATGTGAGGTGTACCGTCACTATAATGTTATCAAATGGACCTGAGATTTGAGTAGGTAAGGTGAGTAAGTGCACATATTTGATTGTTTATTTCTTGATACATCGAAAGCTGAAATAAACTTGATCTCTCTATCTGAAAACTGAGAAAGGCGCATAGGGGCACTTCTCTCCTCGCGAGAACTACCTATCGTGTAACCACATTTAATGAGAGTTTTTTAATTTTTCCGATTTATTCGAATCGATACTCAGAAATGCATAAATTCAAATCAATCATGTTTTTTCAGATTCAGTTTACCGTGTGTTCTTATTATTCTTAAACATTGGTTTAAGAACAGAAAACCGCGATTTAATATTATAAAATGTGTCAAATTTGCTTGCCGTTAACGGCGAATAGTGAACGAGATTTGGAGTCTAGTTAGGAATATACGATGTAACTATGTTGTACTACGAGATCGATCTTTCTAAGAATGCTGTCAAGTTGAAAGTGATGGTATTTGAGGAGAAAAGTAAGACAACGAGCGAAATACTCGTAAGCGATGAAAGTTTAGAGTGAATGTTATGCTCCAGGCCGACTTTGTTTGGCAGACATTTGTCAGTTCGCAAATGCAAATGGTAGTCGTAGAGAGTAGTTGATTACAATTTATTATGGAACATCTAACGTCTCAACAACGTGTTGAATTCATTAAAACATTTTATCGAAGTAATAATAGCAATTGTGTAACCATTAACGGTGATCCCTATCGTCACATGTTGAAAAGCTTCTCGGTGGCCGAATTGGGTAGATTGGGCCTGCAACATATGCGGTTTCAATGGGCCGGTGCCACCTCACACGCGCAGCCCGAACGGCGCTTGAAATTTTGCGAGAAATTTTTCCCAGTAGAATGTACGATGTATGCGAGGAAAGCGACCTCGTGATGAATGTTAACAGTGATGGTATTCGAGAAGGAGGAAAGCGAGACACCGTGCAAAATACTTGTAGATAATGAATGTTTGGAACAAGTAGATGTGCTTGTGTATTTAGGAAGTATGTTTGATAGAAACGGAAAGGAATATCGAAAGGAGGGTGACTGCAGGAAACAAAGTGAACGGCGCTTTGAATGGAATTACATCTAACGGGAATTTGTCAACCGAGGCAAGACTGGCGGTGCACAATGGAGTCCTGGTACCGACACTGATGTATGGAAGTGAGACCTGGAGCTGGTGAATGCAATGAAAATAAGGTCACTTAGACGCGTATGACAGAATAAATAACGGAATATAAAGCTGATATTAGTACAGTGCGTGGAAACAATGTGATTACGAACAACGATTACTCAGATTATCAGTGTACAGAAAATAAATTTTCTTATAAAACGATATCCGGAAACTGTCCACCATTTTATTACATAAAAATACCAATAACTGACATGTTCAGAAAAATTGCTTAATTATATTAGCCCCACAAATTAAATAATCGATAATCTTCGCAGTTGAATTTTTGGTACGAACATAATTCTTCGTGGATGGTGATTTTATCGATTACCCATTATAATCCTGAAAAGGAAATTTATTAAATTAACACTTCGCCAACAGACTAATCTAAATTCACCTCTTAACTTTTTTCACTAACCAAATCGGTCAAATTGACTTTCGCCAACATTAATGGTTAATTAAGTTCAAAATTAAATATAAACAAATTCAATTGTTATTACAATTTTATTAAATGACAATTTATTGGTTAATGTTAAAACGAAAAAAAATCTTTACGTGTCTCATGGACATAAATACTTAATACTTAAAATACCGATAACAACGTTTTTATTAGTCCAAGAGTCCATCCGCGAACTTTCTATCTAGTGTATAAAATGCTCTGAAATTTTCTAATGCAATTTTAAATGTTCCGGGGGAGCCTGAGAAAAACATAATATTCCATATTAAATACCTGGGATCTGTTTTATTTTCATAAATCTATTTTCTTTTAACTTCCACAATGCTCAAGTTCATGCACGCCGAAATCCGCAGTGCGTACAGCAAACGAAAATTCTATTTCGTCTGTCGACCGCGTAGACCCCGCACCAAATAAATAAGTTTAGAACGGGACAGCGCGTACGCAGTCCCGACTACCAAAAATTACGCGCCCGAGTTATCCGCATTAGGGATAATCGCAAGGGTCAGCCCGACCGGAGTGCAATGGAAGAGCCTCGCCCTGGGGGAACCGCCTTGTTGATCACGGTATCCCCTACGCCAGGTAAGTATGCTCCAAACTGGTATTCTTAAAATAATTATGAACCGCTGAATAATATTCGTATATCAGTTCCGAGCGATAGTGGCACTATCTTACGACGGCACATTTCACTAACTCACATTGTTTCATAAGTTAGTTTTTTAAAACATATTTGAATATTTTTCTAGTTCTTCGTTAATTAGTAAGCTTGACATGTGCACAGTTAAGAAAAATTATTAATAACTTTGTATTCAGAAATAAACACCGATGAAGTTAATGGTGCACTTAGGTTTCTTCAAACGTCGGTTCAATAAAATTACATCTAATTATTTATAATTTGTGGATAATAAATATTTTGAAAATTTTAAGCCCGTGTTTTTTTAATGCATCTCTGTTTTCATAGAATAATAATATAAATGGCGGAACACGATTCTTTTACTTTTTAAACCATTTATCTAACCCCAACATAAAATCTTTAAAAAGCATTAGGCAATAAATTAATCAATTTGTGAACAAAATCACAGTTGGAGATTCAGTGTATCTACCTAACATCTATTTCCATAGTTAGTTGCGATTATTTTTTTATAAAAAGATAAAATATTTTGATATATTAAAAACTGTAGGTATGTATAAGTTTTGGATTGAATTAGAACAATTTTGCTATGGTTATTTTCCCTAATTACATTTTTTTCCCTAACCTAACCTAACCTAACCTAGAAAGTTTGATGTTTTATAATTATATGTATTTTTGTAAATTATAATAAATACAGGCACATTATTTCCGTAGTCATCTGTGCTTGTACATATACATATTTTTTTCTTTGTGTATCATTCAAGTATCTTTCGGTTCGGTTATGGTTTTATCTTTTCAGCTTCCTGAAAGCACCTTGGCGTTCTTTCAGTTTTGAATGATATACCGTCTGGCCCTTGAAAAACACAAATATTATTTAATTAAATTTAAATGTGACTGTGTGTTCTGACCTATTACTGTTCCTTGTCCCGTTCACATTCATATATTTAGTCCGGCCCGCCATCAATTCATCGTTGAAGCTTGAATATATATATATATATATTATAACAAGACCGTGTTCCGATACCTTGTCCACCTGATCGTGCCGAGACATGCGACGGCATGCAACATCACTTTGATTTCCTCGTATGTCTTCCCATCAGAAAAAAGGAATCGAATCACTGATATTTCTATTTTTCCATGGTTGCAAACAAACACAAACTTACCCACTTTCAACAGCTATCAAAACAAAACTACTCGATAAATTAGGCGTCATTTGAAAGATGGCGTTAAACAATGGTATACAGATTTTGCGTCAGTGGCGCCATCAGTCGTCAAACACAAATACTTGTCATACAGCCCTCGTACATGCCCATGATAACGAAGAATTGTATTTTTTAGAACAGAATAAAAAAGGGGTCTCTATTTAAAAAAAATAAAAGAATGACTAAATAAATGAAGTCGCAATCCAATGAGTAATAGTACGCGCAGTGAGCGACTAAAGTCATAAAATATTTAAAATAACAGTTTTAAACTCTTTGAGCACGCCTACGAAATAATGTTTTGATACCTAAATTAACATAATGACTCGTGTCCATCGTATTGTACTTGAACTCTCATTACCGACAACGGTATGCCATGAAGTCACCGCGCTTACAATGTCGTCATTTAACATTTAAGTACGAATAGCGCACGTCCACGCGCGCTCGGCTGAGGAGCTAGGAACCGGGTTCAGGTACATCATTATTTCAACAGGTACTGTATAAAATACACCCGTGTCACTAGTAAATGAAATGCAGATGGGGAGAAGGGGAGAAGTTACAGGTCAATTTTAAAGATCAGACCGTGGCACCGAGGCCCTTCCGGCTCTCAATCGAGAGATCCGATGTTCGCAAGAAACTCGGGTCTATTGATCATAAAAATAATAAAACTCTTACTTGGACTGATTATCCTACTGAAACTGCTCAACAAGCTTTAGGTTACATCCTCTACAAAGTTTTAAGAATTTTTATATCACCCTTTCTTAAAGGTTCTTGTTCTACCGCATAACGGCCAGCCACACATAACAAAATATAAAGAATTGTGCAACACGTTACACTTTAACTTTTCTCATCTTATTTCATCATATTAATGTAAGTTTTTCTATTTGGTTTTAAGGCAACATAATACATATATGTCCGGGACTGCCTAATTGACCCCGATTTCAATAGCTGTTGGCAATTTTGTGCAGGACTCCAAATAATCTTAACCGTGTTGTGTATAATTTGACCACGCGCAGTTATTTGCAATAAAATTGCCTTATGTTATGGCAGTATAACCATTTGTAAACAAATCTTTAAGGACAAAAACAAAATGAATATAAACATATCAACATACTCGTATATCGTATATAGATTAGTAAAAGATGGGAAGCCTGCTGTGTGATATTATTTATTTATTAAGTATTAACTTAATAAATGTATTATTAATTGACTGACTACAATGCACTCTCCGAAAAGTATAATTTACAAATGCAAATAGAGAATAGAACGCAAATATAATCATTTTAATCATCACTATAATGCCCGTATTGAATCGTGTTAGTCAGTAGATTAGTCGAATAAGTTATTGTACACCTGTTAGTAGCGGTGCTATTGCTATTACTACGTTTTGTTTGTTTGCTAGAATTGTTTTTTCCGTATGGTCGAAAAAGCCTATTTTCCTCTTTAAAAAGAATATGATGAGTTCGCCCGATCGCCGCTTGTAAATATTGACCGAGCTTTAATTGTTAATGAAGTCACGAAGCACATGTCTGCTGACAACAATAGGATTTTTTTAGCTTTGTCTAAAAGGCCTTTGCCCTTTTCTTGTTTAATTCTTTATACTACTTTTACCGTAGAGGCTAAACAACATTTTTACCGGAGTCTTTTGTAAAACTATTATTTATTTTTGTGATCAAATTAAATTAAAATCTAAAGAATTTTTTCGGCGTTTATTCATCGAGTCGCACAGGATCACGGTCGCGGGAGCTATGTCGGGGATGCGGCCCTGAAAAGAGTTATTTTTTTGAGCGGCCCTGAAAATAGCATTTTGGAGACAGTTTTTAATAATATGAATAATTTTAGAAAGACAGTGAAGAACAGGTGCCGAATGTAAGAAACAATATAAAGTATCACTATTATTTAGTATTATTTAGTTTTAAAATGTAAATGAATAATTCCCAATCGTGAAATATGTGCTGTATCACGGGCAAACACGATAATAACAAAAAACGCTCGCGATACTTCTAGCTACAGTATTGTGCTAAATAAAATATAGTGCAAAGTAAAATTTGCCGGCCCGGGCGCTGCGCCGCCCGACTGGACGACGAATGCCCACCGCTGCACAGACATCGCCTGTTCCGCCGCCAGAAGAGTGAATCGGTGAATCGGTGAACCTCCCCTACAACGCAGTTCTTGTGTCTACGCGGAACATTCACTGTTGCATGGAAATAAATCTGTATATGTGTAAATATAATAGATTAAAAGAGCAGAACCGGCAGAAAGAACATTCTGCTGCGTGCAGAGTCACTTCTCCATATACAATTTTATTCATATATTTCTAAGCTTTCGTTTTAAACGATCTCCACGACACTGTGATTTTTTTAGCAATTGATCGCAGTTTTAAATAAAATAAAATGATGGCTTTCAAAATTGCGTCGATTTTCTGATCCCATTATTATATCATTTTAATTGTTTCAGCATCATCCGTGGACAGTTCAAGGTTGACCGAATGGGTCCATGACACGTCTCGACTGCTGAGTGCCGAGTGCCGGGCAGTCTGGACAGTCTGGGCGCTGATCGCAGAACGCAAAACAGAATCGAAGAAACGAATCAGCGTTATTAATACGCTCCCAAACGATAACGGCCTGCTTGACGCCTTCGTTCGTTGGTGATATGTACAATTGGCGATAATTAGATGCTGTCAATACGTCAATTAAAACTAATTATCTTTAGTGACAAACATCATTTGTCAGTCAATTAACAGAATGTCTTTTGGCCGCCGGCGAGGGCCCACGTGCAATTGTAATTAAAGTAACGGCTTTTTAAATTCTGATGTGAATCAATTGAAATTATTCAACATTATTATTATTCGTATTAACAAAGGAACACTATTATAGCATTTCGTCTTGCTGCCATTACAGAATCACATGTATGCGTGTACTAGATGTACATGTATGCCGAGCACAATACCAATACCGAAGGTGGTATCCGGAATATTTACCGCCAACAATTCACCGTCAAAACAATACAAAGCCTAAAAACTCACCTCAATAGAAATACTACTTGAATAGGCACAGTGAAAATAAAAATAACGATAAAACAAAAAAAAATCATCAAATTTTCTGAAACAAATCGCCACTTTTTATTAATTAAAAATCAAGAGTAAAATTACCACTTTTTCCAAATGAAATAAAAGGCTCTCTAATAAGTATGTGTAAGTTAGTAACGAATACTTTGGGCCATTTAGGAATATGTATATCACATTTAAATTAACAATGCGGACTAGTGATGGTAAACCGTGATTGTGACGTTGATTGGTATTTGTTGGAGGTTTATTTTCTAGTGTACCAGTCATTGCTCGAAGAATTACGAATAATCAGTTACCAATCATCATTACAATCGATTACAACTACAGTCACAATTCACATTACCGTTTTGACCATCGGAGCAGACTTGGTGAGTAATGGGTCGAGTTAATTAATAAAGTCTACTGAGAGCAGTCTCACGAGTGCAAACGGTTAACCGATAAAGCAGTTAATTCAACTATCAAAATTTGTTAAATTATGTTTTTAATTATAATTGTATTTTCGTTTTACTACAATAAGTTTAATCTTCTGAGAACAGTTTTCTGGAACGGCCGTGAAAACCTAAAGACATTTTTAATAAGTTTACACTTGCATTTAAAATTGAACAATTGCATACATGAATACCGTCATTTTAAATTCTAGTTCTTCTTAAATAAAAAATGTGTTCATTATTTAGAAGTTTACATTTGCTGTACCTACTCAAAATATTTCTGTTGCCTCGCCGGCGAATTGTAAGCGCGATGAATTGTTTCGACGATGAATTCTAGGCGGTGAATTGGCGGCGGTTATTGTTCCTAAATCCGTCGAAACCGCCTTTACCGAAAGCTAGCTACTGTTGCGTGCTTACGTGCTCAGTATGAATATAGCAATCCGGTCACGTGGTCCACAAATACAAACAGAGCCCGCCATGCGGCGCTTCTGAAGGAACACTTCTACGACCGATGACGGATTCTTTGATGCGTGTGCGCACAAGCGTTGAACCACCGAAGCTACTTAAAATCATAATGAGTTCAAAAGACCCAGACCCCAAAGCCCAATTATTGAAAATTAGTTTACCGCGATAAGCGCTTTTAGTGACTTGTCGACACGTGTCGAGACGTGTTGAGACGTGTTGAGACGTGTTGAGACGATACTTTAGATACCTTTATTAGGATGGAAAGAAGCATGACGGGAATCACTATAAGAGGAGGAAAAAACACGCGGATTAGACCGGTGAGCAGACCAAGGTGTCATTGTCACTACTAAAAAGCGCAAATGTTAAAGCCATATTTCAAAATGCAAAGATTACCGACATGTGCATTCAAAACAACCTTGAGAGTGCCCAAAGTCACGACGAGTAGACGAAATTATCGGAACACTGGGAGTGGCAAAGATTAACGGAGTACCATAGGGAGTCTGGCGAAGCCTTTATCCCACAGTGGATCAACAATGACTGATGATAATAATGCTAAGAGATCTCGTCACTTTTGGGTATTAGGATAGATTGAAAAGTTTCCAGAATCACCGCTGGGGAGTTGCTTTTTTCCAAATGTTTTTATGTTGTTGTGTCGAATCGATCTGTCAAATAGTCCAGTTTTGAGAAGCGTGTCGACCGACTTGGTATGTTTTCAATAATGGATGAAAACCTAATTTGAGCAGTCGTCATTTTTTTTTCATTTGGAAGGAAAGACCGCAAGGGAAATTAAATCCAGTTTAAATGTTGTTCTTAAGATTCATCATCTTCATTTTTACATTAGCTTTGATTGAGCGCGCTGGTTCTCCGGCGTCGCACGCTCTCCGGCTGGTCCGATGTTATTGTTCTTCTTCTGGGTAGATTTCCGACTGACGGAATGACCGGAATGCGCACTCCCGTCGCTCCGATTATTAAGACCTCTTTACTGGACGAAGTACTGGGTGCAATTGCGTCTTGTCGTTTTTCGCGCTCTTCAATCTCCGAAAAAGGCGGCAATATTCATACACACAAATAACCAATACAGCAACAAGAAATCCCAAGAAGGAAAAAGGCGCGTAAACAAACTGAATGCGGAAATTCAGGAAAAACGGCCGAAAATGGAATCAAGAAAAAAGTACTAATTCACCACGACAATGCACCCGCTCATTCAAGTGCATTTGTTTAACAAAAATTATCAGAATTGAAGTTCAAAATCCTCCCGTATACACTGTATCCTGATTTGGCTCTCTCGGACTTTACCTACTTCTGAAACTAAAAAATTCCAGGCAGAAAAATAGTGAGGTGGTCTAGGCTGAAAACGGTTACTTTGAGGACCTTGAAGAATATCACTTTCAGGAGGGAATTGAAAAGCTAGCGAAATGTTGGACGAAGTGTGTTGAGCCTCGAAGAGATTAAAAAATACAACTTAAATAACTTTTTAATCCATCCACATACGCATTATGTACATCAATTCCTAAAGATTATCATGGCGATGTTTGCAGTACATAATATACTTTCATACTAAACGAAATATATTCATGCCGGTATTAAGGTCACCGGTTCTATATTCGCGCAACACATTGCCTGAAAAGGAAACTATTTTGACTGTGAGATATGGTATGCGTCACACGAGGAGATCAATTAACTACCTTATAAGCTTCAAGGTTCTTCCGATTTGTTTTAACATTATCACAAGATCGCAATGACCTGTACACTAACTACATTATGAGGAATTGCTATCATTGGGAGCTGTGTCTGTTTCTGTTTTACATACACATCGGAAAAGTGAATTGACTAACTTGTCATCACGCTGATTCTCCGCAGGGAGAAACAGAAAAAATAGAACTTTTGTCTTGTTATATTTATAACTAGTTGTTTTTGATGTTCTCGGTGCACGTAAGATAACATTCTGTTCCGTGTCACATTCTTAATATAAAAACCTCGAGGTGCAGATGTGAGATTCAGCGATATAATTAGCATTACCGATTGAATTGACAAATTGTACTTCTCATCAAAAATATCATAACGCGAAGATACAGTTCGACTCGCGAAGCAGAATGATTTCATCTAACGGACTGAAGATATATGAATACTGAAATCATAGACCTCAAACCACTTTTTTTTTAAATTTTATTGTTAATTATTACCTTTGCCCCGAAGTGAGCGGTCTTTCAACGTTTTATAAAAATAACGACTTCATAGATATCGGGTGGAAGAGTAACACGATCTCTGTGATCAGAGAAGGCGGGAAACTAGGCCAGATAATTAAGAAATCGGGTGACCGTATAGTCACTAAATAAATACCGGCAGAAAGTAAAAAAGAAGACCTCGAGGGATCTGATGGTCAAACATTAAGAATATGAAAAACGCCAGCGTAAGTTAGGAAGTTAAAGTTAGGTCACAGGACAGAACTCTAACTTAGAGTCTCGAATGCACGAACATAAACAGCGATAGCTAGATTATTAGATAGGTTGAGATAGCACATATCTATCTCAACCTTAACCTCAAATTAGCTCGCAGTGTATATGATAACTAAACGAGATCGCGAATCATGCGTGATTTCTAATAACGATTAGGATTCACGGTGGCGATCACGGAACGCGGCGCTTGGTGATGCATGCGGGCCACGCTCGCCTCTCACTTTTCCGACCGAATACATTTCTCTAGAGGTGCACTAGAGCAGTGTGCGATTGGCGGTCGCGATAGCTATGAGGTGACAAAAATACTGCATTTCACTTTGATACAGCAGAAGTGATTCGCGGACGACGGGCGATGAATGCCCACCGCGGAATGGCACGAGCCATATTTAACGTAGATGGTCAGTGGGCACGAGCATACTAATTGGAAAAAAATGTTCAATTAATTAATGCTAGTGTGTTAGTGTCTCTTCCCTTCCGCCGCTACAGTGCGCTTTACATTATCGGTGCCAGGAAGTCCAATACTTTTTATGAATAGGAAAAAGGAAGTGTTGCTCATTAAAACCGTGACTCCAAAAGGTAAACTTAAAATTCCGTTAATATCTTAAGAAATGTCATTCAGAGTCCCGATGTAATTTACTACACATTTGTTCTATATATATTATATAACGATGCTCGGATTTTCCGGACAGATTTTTGTGGACAAGATCTTTCCGGACATTGATTTTGGACACAAAATATTTTTAATATTATTATTATTTTTTTAATGAACGTAAACATTTTAATTGTTAAATTTTCAATCCTGGAGTTCAATCTATCAATCGACTCGAATTGAAAATTGAATCCGATGAATCGTTTTTTTTCGAGAAAAACGCCAAAAAAAACATTTCATTAGTTTTTCAAAATAGCCTTGATGTATATTTCGATTATTTTTGCAAGATTTTTGACTAGATGAAGTCTATCTATCCATTAGGTTATCGCTATCGTACACGACATGCGTTGAGCCCTTAAGAGGTATGCGTATGCATAAATTTTATATAAATGTGCAAAATTCAAAATTTCATTCACATCCAGTGAATGCAATTCGACTGCTAAACTCGAGGGTTGAAAATGTAATAATTGTAATGTTCACGTAAAATGAATATATTTTTAAATATAATATTAAAAATATTTTTTGTCCAGAATGTTCAGTGTCCGCAAAATTCACCGAACCGTATACAACAATATCTAATGGTATTTTTGGTTGGGGAAGGTGCATAAAATCAAACCGATTCAAATAATGTTTCTGTACAGTGATAAGCGATCTTGGAATTTAGTTATATTTAAATAATAATGCTAAGAATATTGACTTCGAATTAATAATAAAAATTCGAGACAATCTAAAATAATTTAAATATTGAGGCATTCGTTCGAAAGATGCGGTGAGGCTACAAGTTTCCAGTATCGGAAGACCACACCTGGTGGTGGTGATCTGGTGGACGGTTGTGCGCTTAGCCGTGGACCTGAAAAGCCCTTACAGCCATCTATAACACAAGTATTGCTATAATATAGTCACATTGTATGATCTGTCAAGTAAACAAATGAGGACAAATTTTTAAAATTCAACAATGCCTCAAAATACCAATTTGATTATTATTTATTTGACAGAAAGGGTGTGCATAATAAATGGCATCACCGCTTTAGATTTATAATGTTATTTTAAAATAATATATATAAATACATACTTAGATTAAGATTTATGCAAATTCGATAAATAAATAAGTATTATTTTTGTTATATTAATTACCGTTTACTAGTAGTTAGGTAGTGAATATTCACCGGTTAAGTAGTAATTGTATCAATGTTTCGGTGATGCTGAATAAGATGTCCAATGTTGAATGACCACGTGGGTGTGCAGTGCGCGGAATGTATTAAAAGCACTATTTTTATTTTGCAATCATAATCATTATCAGTAATCTTTTTAATTCTATATTACTAAATCACCCAAAGTATTATAGTAAAATCTGCAATCGCGGATGCGGAGAACGTTCGGTGGAGGCTGAAGCTTGTAACCTTGCCAGATCCGCAAGTGAAAATGTAACCAGATTCGGCGCGGATAGACACATCAAGTTACAAATCTCTCACGAAGATCATTTTTTCAATTTTATATTTCACGAACTCGCGTCAATATTCAAGGTTCAAGTTTGGTAATTCTAAACCGCCAGCTTGCTTAATGATCTCTCGCGATTCTGGTCAAAGTTCGTTTGTCGCGGGAGGCACGGGAAAGTCGCCATGAACGTCTACTGTAATTAACTCAATTTGGCAGTTAACTCAATTGAGTGTCATTAGCACTCTCTTCTGATGCCTTCAACTCGTGTCTGGGCGGCAATCGGAGAGCTCTTCGCGCGAGTAATTGTGAATCGTCGCCATCTGGAAGAGGAGTATGGCGCGCTACTGGACATTGCGAGAGAGAAACTCTGTAGGGTTCATTATTGGACGGATGTGTACTCGTCCGAGAATCTAACGGACAAAGATTCACACTTGTGCACGAACACTTGGATTAGTAGAACCTTGAACTCTACACTGCGTCATCTGAGCGTAAGTTTAAGCTGACTGCGTTAGCTTCAAGCCACTGAAATAACATATGGCGCACTTCAGCCCCTGAATACCCATTATCAGCTGACCTTCGACTCACAACGCTTTGTCCTCCAACGATTATAGCGCTCATTTGCTAATCAAACATATTTGTTGATAATTAAATCTTTACGAAACCGAAACCTGGACCGTCAACCGGAGAGAGAAATAGTTTGGAAGCATTCCAGGCGCGGTGCTGGAGAAGGATGAAAGGAATAAGCTGGACCGAGACGATCACGATCGAATAAAAGTGGTCCATAATAGATTCCATCGAAAATCTAAGGAACCAGTGGATAGGACACATTCTTGCACATTCAGTATTCGAGATGAAAGTCCAGACATGAAATACATTCTACAAATAACGAATGCCGACACCTGCAGATAACTTATAAGTAGGATCCAGGACAGAGACGCGTTCCGACTATTGTAACGTTAAGATCACAATTCTTTAATATGAAGAATGAAGATATAAAACAATAATTCACTTAATGTTTTTCTATACTCGATAACCTCAAATCGATATACAGTAGAACATGGATATCTTAAACCTCAAGGGAAAAAATTCGAATTAAGAACAAAGTCATTAGGGTTGCTGAAAACACAAGTGCATATTGTGCTATTACGAAATATTTATTCAAAATGTATGTATGAGATTGTTAAAATATCATAAAGTACGTAAATAAAATCATAAACTAATTCAAAATAAACAAAACGTGTTTCACATTTAATATTAATTTTTTGAATATAATTTTAAATACGTTGAAAAATTGTAAGTTATTTTTAACTGTTTTTTTGAACTAATTATTTCGCCTCACATAGTTGATGTGAATTAAAACTTCGCCGGAATTCGGAAGTTCTTAATTTCGGGAATCTTGGCTTTTTCATCTGATGATCCTCTGCCTTCTATACTTTTCTAATATAAAACAATTTTCCACACTGGCTAGGTCAGTGTCGATGCTAACTTCGAATTTAAACAAAATATTTCGAAATATCTTTTGTATTGTTTTGAAATGAAATTCACGGGACCAACAAAAAATTCCAATTAATGATAAATTCGAATTAACACGGTTCGAGGTATTCATTATGAATATTGTACGGGTATTCGGTACAATGTACATCACTAGACTAATTGACAACTTAATTGTTCACTTTGTTATCTAAAATTGTATCCATAATCTTCGTAATAAAGAAAAAAAAATACTCTAAAGTGTGAAGGGGCGCCACAAGACAATTTAACTAACTGACGGAACAGAACTAATCGAGAACTGATTGTGTAATAATCTCCTTATCGAAGCGGAGGTGCGTCATTTCTGCCGATGCAGTAAGGAGGTGAAGAGGATCGTCGCATTGTCAATGTAATTCCACGTACTGCGAGCTCTGGTCAAAATACGAGCAAGTGAAGTACAACCCTCTCTGAATTCAGTACAACAACTCGCACAGAATACTGTTCGGGTCGATGCGTTATTGTAGCGCATCTATAATATTTGCCGAATGCCGTGTGCATGAAATCGTTCCGCTTCTGAGACATCGAGTCGCTGACGTAAAACTGCGGCTGGAGCTCATCACCGACTCCCTAGTGCGAGCGGCGCTCTCATGGAAAGCTGGTTCCCTGACCAAAGAATGGCAACGATTACAGAATAGCTACAGATACAATAATATATTAAAATATTCATTAAATATATTAATTAGAAAGATATACATAAAAATCTATTTTATTGAAAAATATTGTTGTTGCGCCATTGAGATTCAAACCTGGATCCTTTTCCAAACCAAAATTTAAAAAAAAATTAATTGATAATTCTGGCGTCTGCTATCAGATTACTCAAAGATATTTGAGATTCCGTAAAAATAATGGAACGATTAAATGTATTAATATAAAAAAGGTAACATGTAGGTTCGAAAAATTTGTCGCTAAAAATATCGTCGCTGTAGCATGGATGGATAATGCACCTTCCCCGGTTTGGAAAGAGATCCAGGTTCGAATCCCGGTGGCGCAACAACAATATTTTACGATAAAATGTGTTCTCCTTACAATAATATATGTATGAACTTAGTTTTTTTGCATTTTTAAATATTATTTAGTTACTTAAATGTATTCCATTATCTTTATGGCGAATCGGGTCTCCATAAAAACACCGCGTGACGCTGGAATAAAGGCAGCATTATTATTATTATTACTCCATAACGGTTCCGGGATAGGGTGTAAACTGTTATGAGCCATATTTGCCCTAGCAAATGTGAAGCAGTGATTTCAGAATTATCTCTAGATCTCTAGATCAAAATAACACCTCGCGTGTTGGAGATTGGCCTTCACGAGGAGAAAAATGTCTACCTTTTTATAATAACATTGTGTATTTTTATTTAACCTATTTGGCTTCGTGTTGATCTTATCTGGGGGCCCCGAGACCGCTTTATCGGACTGCCGTAAGAGGATAAAATATATTACAAACTAAACAACGAAGGGTAAGTATCTACTACTATTAGGAATTGTGTTCAAATTCAAGTCAGAAAAAACGCTCTCCCAGATGCGCTCGGCTTTTCTTCAGATTGTTTTGTATCCCATTTTTTATTATTTATTTGGGTCCGGCCGCGGCGGCTCGCCGGCTCCATCATTCATAATATTTTTTGTACATCCTTCGCGCCACTCTTTATACTAAAAAAGAGAAACAGGTAGTGAGCTGCTCCGGCTAGACTCGCGCTAACCAAAATCTAATCCTGACGTGTTTAGTTATATTTTACAATTGAGGAGACTGCAAGAAAGCTATCGAAAATCATAGGAACATTATCCCACTGGCATCCAATCTTAGGAACGGTTGTTGATCAATGCAAATTTTTACCATAGTAAAAAAAAACAACAAGCGACCAGCAGCCGCAGCAACCGGCAACCGCAAAAATCAATAGGCAACAAACTGCGTTGAAAATATGTGAGACAACGCTCGCCACGCGTCTTCGGTGCGATCATCGACAAGAACAGAGTTGTTTAATATAAAAAAATGAAGAACGTTTGCAGTATTTATTTAAACACTTTTTTAATTACTCGGTTATTTACATTTCAAACTGATATCTGTTCGAAGGCTAAGAAAGTACTTAAAGCAATGACGGCGAGGAATAAAGCGAACGGTGCTCGAAAAGGGAAATCCTGTCGCTCAGGCGCGTGTGAGCTCTCACGGTAGTACTCTTTGTAGCGTGGCGATAGTTTGGGCATGCGCAAGGTATGTCGAGTGTTGAAGGCTACAGAAACAAAGGGTTTTATGGAAGCCGTCTAAGGAAGATAATACGTTTATATGACGCTTGGCAATTTGTCGGTAAACCATCACTTCGGTCATAATTCAGTTTAAGGAGTGGTCTGTCGGTAGTACAATCAAATTTTCATCGTTCATCGCTAATGAAGTTTTCAATGACCAACCTGACGCGATCGGTAAATTAGCGTAGATATTCATATTCGGCATTTGCTGTAATCTACAAAGTGCTTAATGTTTCAATTTAATAAAATATATTGTGCTTTACTCGCTTTTTGGTTTACGTTCAAGGTGTAAAAGGTTTGTCGGTTTATATTTTTAAATCGATGGACTATTTCCAATGTATCTACAAATTGAAATGGAAGGTTGCATATTGACATATTTTCCGTCAATATTGACGGGTTGCATCCAGTAATGTCGTTAATCTTACAAGTTTTTGAAAGAAAGAAAAGTTTTTTACTATTTTAATACTCAATAAAGTTTTTTTTAATTGTTGCTGAAATTGTATAATGATACTATGTATGTACTGATATAAAGTCAACTTTAAAATTCAAAGAAAAAATCGACGTTGGTAAATATTATTTGAAATAACTAACACCACATTGCAAATATCCTTTATGTAATATACATCCATAACCGATCCAAACATGACGGTACCCAAGCGTGGGAACAAGATATGGGAGGGATGCCACTCGGAAAGATCTTTCGTCTCTGCGACACACATGTTCGTTTCCCATATACACAACACCATTTGCTTGCAGATTGCGATCAAGCATTTAATTTTATTTGCATTAGAAATTGCGAACGGTAGCTGCGGAGTGCAGTCATCTCTAATAATTGGCATCTTTGATAGCATCTTCGCAGTACCTCTGCAATCTGAGTGCGTCTTGTCCCGTGCGCCGGCGGTGATGAGGCTCTCAACTCGAGATTGGTGTAATGAAGAAATTGTTCAACTAATGCACTGCGCTGACTAATAATTTTTAGGGTTTTTTCCAGCATGAATATCAATTTCATAGTAAAAAATATGTCGTGAAATGTGAAATTCGGACACGTTGATTGGCTATTTTTAGGATTCTGTGGCGAATTTTTCAAGAAGTATTGCTTTTTTAGCGACTTCTCTCAATTTAACAAATGTGTGTATTTCATATAGTTTAACGACAGTTCGCGTATGTTCGGTGTGAACTACAGGCGCTTTAGATACGTCATGTTTACTGAGATGTCAAAAACAATAATCCAAAATAAATCATTTGCGTCCAGTCGCGGATTGGTCAAACAACCTATTTGTGCTTTGTGATTGGTTTTGCGTCCAGTCGCAGATTGGTTAAACAAGCTATTTGTGATCTATGTTATTGGTTCTTACCGAGATAGCTGGCCAATCACCGGGATGGCTTGGACGGAATTGTTTTGACTTCATAGTTACGTTTGATATGCGCCTTGGTTACGTCAAACAATCGTGGGGTATTATGAACAATTATCAAGTGTACTTTTAAAATTAGCAATATTAACTTTGTGGTTAAAATTCATATTTTTTATTTATTATCTTTGTTTCATTAACCACTTAATTGAGTTTAAATACATCTACCGGTTTAGAAAAATATTGTTAAACCTTTGTATGAAACAAAATTATTTTTATTTTAATAATATAATATATAATCAAACAGGGGGTCTTCCTATGGGAGCACCCACAAGTCCACTAATAGCAGATATTTTTGTAGACAATTTGGAGAGGAATATTTTTGATTGTGATTCTCCTTTGTTAAAAAATGTTTTGTTATGGAAAAGGTATGTGGATGATATATTATGTATTTGGTCAGGTTCACAACATCAACTAACTACATTTTTAAATTTCATTAATTCATTTAATAATAAAATACAATTTACATTAGAAATGGAAAATAATTTGACCCTAAATTTTTTTGGATCTAACATTGATTAAAAATAATAATAAAGTTGAATTCAAAATTTTTAGAAAACCAACTTTTACAGATACTATCATACACAATGAATCTAATCATCCATTATCGCACGAACATTCAGGGTTCCACTCCATGATACATCGTTTAGTCAATATTCCTATGTCAACACCCAATTTCAATATTGAATTGAATACAAGTAAAAAAATAGCAGTTAATAACGGGTATAATACAGGTTTGATAGACACTATTTTAAAAAATAAATTAAAAGAATATAATAATCAATTTTTATATAAATCACAGATAAAACATAATAATAATTGGCATAGGATTTTATACATAAATAACTTTTCGAAACAAATATCTAAAAACCTACCATAAAACATTAGACCGGCATTTTATACAAATGATAGTATAGGAAATTTACTCATAAATTCTAAAGACAAAGATGATAAATTTAACAATTCTGGTGTCTATAAACTTAGTGCAAGGATTGTGCTGCATTTTATATTGGTAAAACGGGTAGAAATTTTTATATAAGAGTAAGGGAGCATTTGAGATGTTTGAACAATAGTGGGTTTTCAGAATTTTCTAATCATTTGATAGAAAATGGTCACGGTTTTGATAAAAAAATTGGGATTGTCAATTTTGCATATAAACGGTGTTGGTCACAAATTAAATAATTTGGAATCGTTGGAAATAAATAAAGCATGTAAAACTAATCAAAAAATTATAAACAACCAACTAAATTTAACTACGAGTCCCGTGCTAAAATTTTTTTCTAAAAATTATTCGTCTAAATTTGTATTAATTAACAATTTGAGTTAGGTACTAAATTTATTTTTTAATTGGTTAAGAAACAATAATATATGTTTTTAGTTAGTTATGACATCCTGAAGAAGAAAATGGTAAGAAGATAATAAATAAAAAATATAATTATCAAGTGAATTTGTAATAGTCGTCACAAAGCATCACTTTCGCTGTCAAATCAATGATGCCACCCGAACGACAAGCTATCGGTCGATCTACACCTCGAGCGCGAAAGAAAAAGGCACCACGATCGTCTGAAACAGACGAGCAACGGGAAGCGAGACTGGAGACCGTTCGATCTCGCACTGATCGCACTGATCGCACTGCTCAACCTAGACGAACAATACGCGCTGATTTAAATCTTGGTGCATTCAATTACAATGCTAATTATGATCACAGTCTTTACCCAAGTGTGGTTATTGGAAAAATGGATAAATTATGCGGGTGCTGCAATGCCCTCAAATTTAAGAATGAAACACCAGGAATGTGCGGCGCGGGTGGAAAAATGAAAAGCTAGAATTACATTCAACACCTGAACCATTATCAACGTTAGTATCAGGGGTGACACGAGCCAATCTAAACATTTTTTGAAAAACATACGCAAGTACAATTCATGTTTCCAAATGACATCGTTCGGTGTAACATCGCGCGCGAGAATTACACGCCAACATTTAAAGTGCAAGGGCAAATTTATCATCGCGCAGGATCACTACTACCAGTGCCGAACGTAGATCACTAATTTCTTCACATTTATTTCACGGGAAACACTGATGAACTAATCGATCAACGCTATCCATTCAACGTGGACACTAAATTATCGCTGAATTACAAACTTTATTCGATCAACGCGACGAATTAATTCGATCGTTCAGAACTGCCCTTGAACAGATGCCAAATGATGACTACAAAGTTGTAGTTACAGCAGACAAAACACCCGTCGGCCAACACGAAAGACAGTACAATACAATACACCGACATCGATAACGATGTCGGTGTATTGTATTGTATCTTCTCCAACTATAAAGTTGGAGAAGAATTTAACTCGCGTGATATGATTCATCGCAGAAATGGTGATGTTCAGCGAGTCTCGGAAACTCATCGCTCCTACGACGGATTGCAATATCCAATTTTATTTTGGCAAGGAGAAGATGGATATCGTTTCAAGATCACGATGAGAAATTCACAAACAAATGAGAAAACGAATAAGAAAGTCAGTGCCGTGAATTATTATTCATATCGATAGATGATTCGTGAAAACGCTGAAAATCGTATCTTGAAATATCGACAATTGTTCCATCACAATACATTCTAGATATGTACGCGAAAATCGAAACCGAACGACTCCTCCATTGCCTCTTGATCAATGAAGCGGATGGGTGTTGACGAGAAAGAACATTAAGTTTTATTTGTTAACATTACCGTTTACCTAAGACACACGAGAACATTCAATATTATGACTTGTAAAATTAAATATAAAATATGAGACAGGCCATTTTTACCCTGCCTGTGTCGGCAGCCCGGCGCGCCGCGGAGCATTTTTTAAAGTTCGGAGAAATACAAAATAAACCAGATTAAGTTTTATAGATTAAGATTAAGTTTAATAGATCTGTCATTTTGTGTGTAAGTAAGTACCTAATTTCTTTTCATTTTATAGATTTTGAATGTGTGGTGAAATGTTGAAAATATTGTCTGTAAATGTAAAAGTATACTGTGGAAACGGGTGGGTGGGGGATTTAATATAAATAATAATATTATTTAATGAAAACACTTTTTCTTGTGAGTAAGTCGTGAGTTTAGAATGTACTTATTTCTATTTACAACAAATTATATCTTTCTGATTGATTAATTTTGAAGAAATTATTATTATTTATTATTATTAATTATTATTTGTTATATCAGTGATATTCCAAATTAAATATGACGGATTGGTTTATCTTGGCGTCACCTAGCGTGTATTAATTAAAAGTTTTTGGGATTCATTGCATAATAAAGTTGATAGCTATTTGAAAATGGAATAAAAGATGTATCATTTACCTAAGATTACATTTATAAGCTTCAAATTTTTCGTAATCTTATATAGTTAACATAGCGAAATTAAATAGATAGATATTTTTTACATGTCTTTCTGATCGGGTCATCTAAATTGTTTGCTAATATTGAGACCTGTGTATGCGCATACACAAATCTTATTAACAGAACACTAGCGGTCCGCAAACACAAAATACTTACAATTTTAAACTAGGTACTAAATTGTTTGCTAATATTGAGACCTGTGTATGTGCATACACAAATCTTATTAACAGAACACTAGCGGTCCGCAAACACAAAATACTTACAATTTTAAACTAGGTACTAAATTGTTTGCTAATATTGAGACCTGTGTATGTGCATACACAAATCTTATTAACAGAAGACTAGCGGTCCGCAAACACAAAATACTTACAATTTTAAACTAGGTACTAAATTGTTTGCTAATATTGAGACCTGTGTATGTGCATACACAAATCTTATTAACAGAAGACTAGCGGTCCGCAAACACAAAATACTTACAATTTTAAACTAGGTACTAAATTGTTTGCTAATATTGAGACCTGTGTATGTGCATACACAAATCTTATTAACAGAAGACTAGCGGTCCGCAAACACAAAATACTTACAATTTTAAACTAGGTACTAAATTGTTTGCTAATATTGAGACCTGTGTATGTGCATACACAAATCTTATTAACAGAAGACTAGCGGTCCGCAAACACAAAATACTTACAATTTTAAACTAGGTACTAAATTGTTTGCTAATATTGAGACCTGTGTATGTGCATACACAAATCTTATTAACAGAAGACTAGCGGTCCGCAAACACAAAATACTTACAATTTTAAACTAGGTACTAAATTGTTTGCTAATATTGAGACCTGTGTATGTGCATACACAAATCTTATTAACAGAAGACTAGCGGTCCGCAAACACAAAATACTTACAATTTTAAACTAGGTACTAAATTGTTTGCTAATATTGAGACCTGTGTATGTGCATACACAAATCTTATTAACAGAAGACTAGCGGTCCGCAAACACAAAATACTTACAATTTTAAACTAGGTACTAAATTGTTTGCTAATATTGAGACCTGTGTATGTGCATACACAAATCTTATTAACAGAAGACTAGCGGTCCGCAAACACAAAATACTTACAATTTTAAACTAGGTACTAAATTTTGCTTTTTTTAATTATTATTGCGAAGTTGCAGTTAGTGCAATAGTTCTGTGATATTGATTATTCCGATAAATTTATTTTCTATGTACATCTTTCGTCATATTTCTCCACTTCCGCAGTTCTTCAATAAAATCAAATCAAAGCAGGTGATGATTTATTTTACTTCAGTCACTCCTTGAAGTTCTGTACGAAGCCGAAGAAAAACCGTGTCTTACTATATATGGAAGTTTCTAGGTTCCTCCGTTACCCAGTTAGCCTCGGAGGAACAAAAGCCGATCGATTTCCCGCTCTAATATGGCTGACTGTCGAGCGGAAACCGGAACTTCTCCGGTCCGCGCTCCTCGCGCCCGGCCCTGGAGAATCTGGCCAGTACTGACTAATGGCTTAATGGCCTTTTGACACAAATCTGGCCAAAGAGCGGATGGCAGGAACTGGCCTGGTTTATATAACGCGTAAATGTTAAGTTACGAACCTCGCTAACTCAATGTCCAAAACGTTAACCTATTTTAATGTATCGCGGAAGGGGGATGAGGTCAAACTATTATCAGCTTTAATAAAAGCCGTTTTCGTGGCTATCGGATAAAGGCGGCGCCCATTCTGGACTCTTCTATTTTGGTTTTACTCGACGTTTTGTAATCGTAACCGACTCACACTGGGAGAGACCAAATTATTAATATGTTGAATTATGGAATTATTATTATTTTAAAATGCATTAAGCAACATTGAAATCGCTTAGCATTCAAAATTTTCGAGACTCAATAGTCTTTTTATTCGTATTGTTTGTGCATTCACAAACAATAGGAATAAAAAGTTTGCGCAGTGTAGCGTTTTTTGAAATAACTCTCAAAGTGACAAAAAAGATATCCGCATGATTGAAAATAACTAAAAAATATTAATCATCCAATACAATAAAAAATAACAAATATTGGTTCATCATTTATTGTGAAGTATCGCTGCAAACCTTTTCCAGTGAAGTTGTCTGCCTTTCAGCTATCGCATTGTTGTGTCGTATAGATTTTGTCGTATTTCCCAACATAGTGCACACAAAAAAAACATAGGGGTACAGAAGACGATAACCTATTTTTAATACTTTGGTAAAATACATAAACTCTGAAAATACTGGTAAGTAATGTTTTTTTAAATATTTCCCCCAGCGCATAAATTACACTGAGCAACAAAATAAAATTTTATTTTTGGTGCCGGAAAAGTAAGAACTGATTTTGGATATTTTTGATGTGTTGATTCCAAAAATACCTGACTTTATTTGAATCAGCTGTTTTTAAGATACAGGCTAATTGATTTTAGTTCTGACAAAATAATGAAAAAATTATATTTTTAGAGGCAAAAATTTAAATTTTTGCACCTAAAATTAAAATCTAATTAGTCAGTTTCGATTACTTGGTATCACCCATGACCGTAAGACTCGACATACCTATATCTGGGTAACCCCCACCATGAACTAATTAATAATTGAACTAGGTTAAGCAGAGGTACGCCTACGCCTAACCTAGTTCAGTTTACTATCATTTTGTGTAAAGTTTTGGCGTTATTTAGTTACATTGAATTTAAATCATGACATCCACAAGCAGACGTAACTATGTGAATCGTCCAGACGTTTTTCGTTATGTATGTTATGTAAAACATGTATTGAAAATTTACGACAATGGACAATTGAAAAGTAGAAGTTTGGAATACCAATGGCTTGGAGGGAACCAAGAAACCAAGTACGAAGAACATCAGTGGGTGATTTGTGTCGATCTAAAAATGGTAATCTTCCTCCTTGAACAACAAAGTGGATAAACAAAATATCCTTGTTTTCAATGTCTTTGAGACAGCAGAACTAAAGATCAGCACCGGGTTAACAGAAATTGGCCTTTAAGAAATTTTATAATTCAAGGAAAACAAAACTTAATCAACAAACGGTTTCGAGAGAGAAAATCATTTTCCACCCTTGCATATCAAGTTGAGGCTTATGAAACAATTCGTGAAGGCTTTAAATCGAGATGGATTTTGTTTTGGCTACTTAACACAAAAACTTCTCGGAATTAGCACAGAAAAACTGAAAGCCGGAATATTTGATGGCCCTCAGATAAGGCAGCCTATTAAAGATCCACACTTTACCGCATCTATGAACGAGATTGAATCTAACACTTTGTGTTCATTTGTTGAAGTAGTAGAAAATTTTCTTAGAAATTATAAGGCACAAACATACATAGAAGTAGAGGAAAATATGTTTTCCATCTTTAATATTCTCGGTCGTAACTCGACCATAAAGTTCACTACCACTACAACATTTTAGATTCTGCACCGAAAATTACCTAGAAACAGTTAAAAAATCGCTGGCACCAAAATGTGTGTTTTTTTGTATGTACGGTGATCCAAAAATTAAACGGATCGTTGACCTTACCTAAAGAGATTTTAAACTCCTTCCGTCTCGAGGAGTTCAATTTTTGCTTAATTTTCAGGAGTTCATAATCGTTTACTACTCTCGGGGGATTTTCTATTATGTATTCGTTGGGCCCGAATTGTTGACTATTGGCTGTATTTTTCGATTAATGTAATCTTGTTTTACTCTTTATATATCTTTTTTATATGATATCTAATTGTATCTTGTTCTACTATATAATTATTATTATTATTTTATACATCGAACATTAGACTTACTTTAAGTTTTACGTTTTAATTATATGTTATTTAATTGCATCTTGCTTTACTCTTTACATACACCAAATATTATATATTATACATTGAAAAATGCATTTACGTGAAGTTTTACAAAGTATTTGCCTCTATCTATTAGCATTCTTTATATATATATATAATTTTGTACATTAATCATTGCGCTTTGTTTACTTCTATACCGTAAGAACACTGTCTGCTATATATAATACAGTAAAATACTAGTGTAGCAGGCAGGAAACCCAAATATATGTCTTACTTTGCTCAAATATTTATCCGATTATAATATAACACACTGTACTAAAAATCAAATAAATAAATAATAATTATTATTACTGGTTTTTCATTTGTTTTCTCTACTTACATCTTCTTTAAATTCCACTTTCCTTCTATCGTCACACGGCCTTATTTATAGCGACACTAGTGACACAATAGCCGATACAATCGTGTCAGAAATTGTGAACTTGTAATGAATTCAACGATTATTTGGTCAAACTCGCACTCCGGCAGAACTCCGTGTCGAGGTTGCGGATGTCAGCGTCCCGGTATGTAACACAATAAGTTTCACACAGCCATTTTATGGGTTAACTCCTAGGCATTGATATTTTAATGGATTCGATTTCCTTTTCGCCGCAAAGACAATGGCCAGAGAGCATTAATCATAATCTCTGGACCGGCAAACGTACAAGATGGTGGTAAACAATGCCTGCAGACTGCAGGACACAGTGGCGTAAGTCGTCTAGAGCAACCGCGGTACATTCATGATGGTATAAATAAGGGAGATTTTATTCTTGTGCACGCACTCTTAGAATGAGAATTAGACACGGATAAAAATTTGCTCTTATATGCTCTTACATTAGACGATGAATGACAGCTCGCTTCTTTAAGCTAATTTCGACACGAGCACCTTTACGCTAAATCCCAAACCTAAAAACGTATATGAGGAGAGAAGGTATGCAGTCGTTCCCGAGAAGGCGCGAGCGGCCATCATTCGACCGACAGAAAGAGGCGGTTCAGTTATTGACAGCTGACCGTGTCCTGATTCTAAAAACGAAGGCAATAAACAGAATATCAAAACATAAATCAGTTTTTTGTGATTTCTTTACTCTCGCTTTAATGTTTGTATAAGTATTGACAAAACACTGGCTACTTTAACACAAGGGAGAGTCTGGCGAAGTAGCCGGTATTTTGTCAATATTAGTACTACTAAAATAGAAGATATTTATTTATTTTTTCTCGCACGCATTCATAATGCCAGCCTAACTGCGATATTCCCGGACTGATATAAACATTATTTTAATTTTGTGTGCAACAATATTACGATTATTACTTTACTTTATAAACCTAAAATATGTACTTAAAATACAACATTTCAATATATTAGCACATTAATTAAGTCAAATAAATGACGAAAAATACTTTTAAATTATTTGAACACGCTAGGAACATACTTAGTTTTCCGCACAACTAAAGAAGTAGGAACTATGATATCTATTATCATATCCACTTGAAGATAAATAGACGGAATTACTACTGTTGAGCTAACAGAGCAATGAGCTGGGCCGTAATGACGACCGTTCCGAGTCCCTCACTATCCCCTCAAGTCTCGCAGCTGGGCCCATGCATAATAAAAATCTTATTTGATGTCAAATTTTTTAAATTAATTTAATATTTCCTTACCCCTCCCCGAGTCCGACTGCGGTGACGCGGTGACGCGGTGACGCGCTGCCGGACGAGTACCCCTCCGAACGAAACGAAGTGTCTACCTGAAGGCCATGGAACCCGCGAGATGGTGACAGTTTGAAAAATGAATAAAGAGAACAATAAACTGTCTAGAAAACGTGTTGGCAACAAACGCACCCGATGTATAATTTTCATAATGAAATGGCGGCCTTTCGACCATCACATTATTTCATATATATCTATCTATATTTGTAGAGACTTTGATGTTTTCTCTATGAAAATGAATTCGTAAAATCCAACGGCTATTGTAGCTCCGGCTGTCTAGTTAGAAAACAGAATATAATTAAATAAATACTCAGTTAATAGTTTTCAATGAAAACACCTTTTGTTATGGTGTTACAATTGCAGAACGCAGTTCTGTGCTATTCTTAATACTAATTTCATTATTAAATTAATATTTTTCCTGTATATTTTTCGAAAATAATATATCCCGGTAGAAACCAAATATTTTTTACTGTGTATCTTTTTAATTGATTAATTTAATTTGTATTAAATTAATAGTCATTCTAGGAAACTAGAAATTCAGTTTTTATTCTGATTAAATATAAATATCATTTAGTTGTCATGCCGACGAAATTGATGCTAGTCGGGCAATAAAATAATATTAAAATGTCCTAACTCACGTCAGAAATACTGAATACATGTACATGTTCAAAGAGTGAATATTGATTTTGATTATCTTCTTTATTTTATATACCTTTATCCTTTAGATTTCTTATCTTAAATCATTATCACTATCCTATAGAGTAAACTGTCACATACAGCCAAAATTTATTTTTAAAATTTTAAAACACGCCCAGGGCCGGATTAGCGACCTGAGACTAGCGATCCGAACCGGGAAATTTTTTAAAATTTCAAACAATTTTGTTTAAGTCGTTTACAAATTAAGGTGTTTTCGTAACACGATTTAAAAATAACACACAATATGGAAAATACATTTATTATAAAAGTGAAAATAAGTCTAAAAACACAATAGTCTCACAAATGGATTTTCTCTTTAATAAAACGTTTTGTTTTAATCAATCTAATTGAATATGTTTTCGCTCTTGGCATTGATAATAGTTACCCTACCCTGTTCTCGACTCGTACAATATTTTAGAGAAACAAATTATTGCGGGGCGCATCAAAAGTTAGTGCTCATTCAGAACCCTTTTCTAATTACCGACTAGTTTAGGAAGAAAATAAATATTATATTTAATAAAATAAAAACAAAAATCGAAACCATCAGCCCGCCGGGTCTATCCGAACCTGCATCCGCACACAAGTTACCGTACACGACACCGATGCTTTTCAATTATAACTGTTTGATAATGTTCGTCATATAATATTTACACTTTACCTTACTTTAATTAATAATATGTATAGACTTAACGGATTTATTTACTACTATCAAAGTTATTAATCTAAATATTAGGATAACCTTTCGCTAGAAGCCGCGATGGTGACCTGGAGCTGTGGAACCGCGGAAATGTCGCGAAAGATGACATTTATTCACGGCAGGGCAAGTATTTTGGATAACAGAAAAGTGACGGAGGCTCATCGAGCCATATTCGGACAAGACCGCTGATATGGTGATCGGCACTCAGTGCAAAGCATTTATTTATTTATTTATATATATTTTGACATCCATGTTTTTGTACTAACAGAGGTGGATACATAATAAATATACATAATACATAGTTTATTGTGTGAGATGGAGTAGACTTCACCTCTGATATATACAGCGTTGTCCTGGCTACTTGGCTAGACTAAAGTCTGTGTTAAAGTAGCCAGTTTTTTTTTCGTGCTGTTGTGGTGTTATTTGGAATAAAAAGATAATTCTAATATGAATAAAAAAGTAAAAATAAAATAAAAATATAATAAAAAAATATGGAGTGGGAATGTTGTAGGACTAGTGGATTATTAGTAAAAGAATTGTATAAATTATATTAAATTGTTGGATATCCATGCTTCTGATTCATCTCTACCTGATTGAATCATAAATTGGGTCCATATTTGTGTAATCTTATAGGAATTGTATGATTTCCAGTTGGTACTGAGTGTATTGTATAGTTTCGGAACTAGGAACATGTAGAATCTTTGATAAAATGTCGTTGTTGCTCTCGGAACTGGTGTGTAGATGTTTGTTGTTTGTCTTGTGTTGTCCATGATTTATTGCTTGAGGAGAGTTGTTGTTAATATTGAAATATTGAACGAGTCTCAACATAAAGATTTGTCTTATATCAAGGACATTGTACTCTTTAAATATAAGATCTGATGGAAATGTGGTTAAACGTGTCTCCGTGTTCAATGTAGGTAAATAGATATCAGTGTGAGTAGTACCACGCGTAATATGCGCATTGTAACAGTGCATTGATGCCGCTTAGAGTTTTAATGGGTCAGTGGTCCTTTGAAATCAGTTAAAAACACGGTATCCACTAAAATATTTATGGAATGTTGGAATTTTGTAAATTAGGATACTTTATATTTATCTTAATATCTGTTCATTTTAGTTGACTCTTTGTATTTTTATATTATTACCGACATTTATTGGTTATTCATTTGATTCTAAGACACTAACCCCCTGGACATATATCCCCCGGACAATAACCCTCCGTCAAAACCCTCCTGGACATTAACCCCCCGTACAAATAACCACCCGTACAAATAACCCCCCGTGTAAATAACCCCCCGACAATTAACCCCCCGTGCAAATAGTCCCCTGACAATTAAATTTCAATTTCATTCTTTCTAAATTAAAACTGGTCTGCAGAGCGAATAGTGGATTTCATAGAGAACGAAATGCGTTGACCGAAGACCATAAAGGTATCCTCAACACACAACCACTTCCTTCATTGGTTCATTTTGCCTATGGTCATGCCATTTTTCTTGGCTCAGTTAATAGTTAGTTATTATATCATATATGTTCATTAGTTTCACGAGCATCATGAGCGATATATGCTGTCCATTTCCATTTCTGGTCCTTTATCCACAATCTATCCAGAGATTATTATAATTATGACATCTATTTTTGTTTAGCACATATTCACTTTATTTAATGTAATTTAAGTATCACCTGTGAGCTGCGAGCTGTGAGCTGATAACTCCACATGAAAAGGAAAGGGATTCGCCTCGCTGACAATCTATTACTGACTATCATTTAACGGAGAAGGGTGACGTGAAATTCAAGACCATTTAAAAATAATGATAATTTCTGCAGTTACTGTCTCCTGTAACTTGTCTACTCTTATTAGATTAAATGGCCAAATTAATATGAACGAAGCTTTTAAACCCTCGATCGGCGACCGGCGACCGGCGACCGGCGACCGGCGACCGGCGACCGGCGACCGGCGACCGGCGACCGGCGACCGGCGACCGGCGACCGGCGACCGGCGACCGGCGACCGGCGACCGGCGACCGGCGACCGGCGACCGGCGACCGGCGACCGGCGACCGGCGACCGGCGACCGGCGACCGGCGACCGGCGACCGGCGACCGGCGACCGGCGACCGGCGACCGGCGACCGGCGGCGGAGACCGGACGATCAGGTAACCGGCAGATTGCGATACGCAGATTGATTTTTACACCGCGTGAAAGTGTCCGCTCCGAGTTATGACTTCTGTCTGCTCCAGAAACGGCTGTTTGCGCATATATTAATAGACACTCGGGGCCGGTTGTGCGCGGTCAGGGTCTCGCAGGCTCGTCGCCAGTCCCAGCGAGGTCTCAGTGTAATCTATATTCAATGATAGAGTTTTCCTCGAAACAAACCGCGCGTTAATAAAATGTTGATGTAATTATAATTATTCCATCTTTGTAAGTCAGCAGTCAGCTGTCAAAACGAACAAAAATGTCGTTACAGAATCGTGGATATACCATTTCTATGGTAAGATTTCTCGCTAACTATAGACCGAAGAAAAGATGATATACGATTAAAAACACGTTCATTTTTCACTAAACAGCCATAATGACACTGACGATACCGAAGCTGGCATTCATATATATATTTTTAAAATTCGAATTAAACGTATTAATTAGAAATTTATTAAATACTAAATTAATGTATTAATTATAAATATATACATATAAAATCAATTTTGTCGAAAAATATTGTTTTTGCATCACCGGGATATGAACCTGGATCTCTATTTCCAATCCGGGGAAGTACACTACCAATTGTGTTATAACGCCAGTATTTTTCATGACAAATTTTCAAACCCATATGTTACATTTTTTCAAATTAATACACCTGTCGTTCCATTATTTGAAAGCCATCTACATTATTTTTACAAAGTCTCAAATACCTTTGAGTGAACCGACTGCAGACGCCATATATTACACACATTGATACAACATATATTATTAAGGAAAACACATTCTTATTGCGAAGTTTATTACTAATAATAATAATAACAATTAATACATTTAATTTGTATTTTAAAAAAATATCACAGGCTCGTGTTCTCCTTAATAATATAGATAATTGACTATGATATTATCATCGTAATTTAGCATCGCTTTGTCAGTCGACACAAGATACGAGGGCTCCGCACACGGGCAGCAAAATGTCATCTCGATGCTTTTGAAGGATGAAAATTCATTTTACATAAAAACCTATGAAATGTTTGCAGCTCGAGGCTAGGCTACCAGGCGATTAGTTCACCGAACCCAGCGAGAATTGTGAAAAGGGTTTTTTTTTGCAAAAAATTCACAGCTCTCCGTCAGCCTTCAGGAAAAGATTTGAAGTCTCGCTGAAGTGAGTACTTTGATATTTATAAAAGCAGACGTGGATCTGTCCAGGAGAAATATGAACATTATTATTATTAAGATAGTCGGCGAGATAGTGGGCTCTAGTTGCGCGGGGGCGGACCGGGCGGGTGGGCCGCCAATAATCGGATTATTTCTCACATCCTTTTATTTCACTCGCATCCATTCATATACATGCTAGAAAATATATATCTCTGACGATTAACTATATATGGAATAAATTAAAATCATCTGCTTTTGGAAGAAATTAATAAGTACTTATCTAAATATGATATGTCAGTATTGAGACTCTTTCAACATAGAAAATGAACACATTACGCAAAAATCAAGACCATAGTATATGAAATATTAAAGATTACACATAACTATAACATTAATAATCATTAATACCCATCAATTGGTTATACAACCCTAATGGGTCACAGCCTCCGTCCCTCATTTACCTTTGTTTTCCCTCGTTTTAGATCCCTTAGACAGACGCTTCGAAGCTCTAGTTTCTACATGAGAGTATAAAGGCTAATTTTTTGGATGTAGCTAACTGTCATATATAAGAATAATTAAATATTAACTAATTATTTTTTTCATAATACTCTTGTTAAATTATGATATAAGGTCAATATTAAACAATCAAATTAAAAATAATAGAGTGTGTATACGCACCTTTTGTTCCTTTGACTGGGACCCCTGAGATTTCTTGTTGATTGGTATTGGTTATTTATGTTATGTGAATGTTGCCGCTTTCAGAGATTGAAGGATCGCTGTCAAAAAAGTCGGATCTGAATTGCGGTCAGTAAATCGTCCGGTAAAGAGCTCTCAATAATAAAAGCTACGGGATTTTGGTCGGTTGGAACACTACCCATAGATAAGAAGAATAATAGCATCGGACCAAGCCATGACGCCAGAGAAGCAGTTATTGTCAATCAAGGTGAATGGCAATCTTCATTCTGCATACATGACTGTATTATCAATAGGTAACCCGGGAACAACAGCGATCGAAGGCATTCACAGGAAAAGTGCAAAATAATATTAAATTTAAAATGTTAAAGAACAATGAAAAGTGAGTGATAATATATATATATATATATATATATATATATATATATATACACAAGGGCATTATAAAGATACATTATGGTGCACCAGATCGTCTTTTTGACATACATATATATATATATATAGACATACATATATGTATGTCAAGACGATCTGGTGCCCCATAATGTATCTTTATAATGCCCTACAAATAATTACGAGAGTAATAGTTGTGTTTGCCCCTATTTTTTTTTATTTTAAATGCTTTTCTTCTTCAATATTTTCAAAATTACATTGTGGCAATATATTAAATAAATAATATGAAAAAATGTTTAAACCACTATGTTTCAAGACAAATGGTCCCTTCTCAGGATACATTGTATACTAAAATTAAAAATACAAGCATAGACAAAATACAAAACTATAAATATAAGTGATGGGTAACTAATGTAATATAATATAATGGCTCCAGGACACGTACTCCGTTGTTCCGCATGAAGTGTCATGCAACAAGCACCATGCACAATAGCAAAATGTAAAAGGTTTCGGCCTGCACAGCGAGAAACCGAAATACACTTAAACAATATCAGCCCCACACAGCTGGACGATAATTAACATAATTTTCACAGCCCACCGTACCACTTGTAAACGATTACTGTCTGTTCGATGTTTCAACTTCATGTTAATTTATCAATAAACAGTGGTTTAAACAAAGCGTTTTTTTATTATTTAAATGCTTTTACTTATTTTTCAAAAATAGTCAAATCTACCACACTTTTTCACATGTTTTAGTACGACTGTAATTTTGATTCGCATATTCGTGGGCCTGTCTTGCGTCATCAATCCGACCCTGTAATCAATGAATCTAGTAGACTTGGTACAAAGGTAAATCATTCATCTTGTTAACAGCCCACTGTTGACAGCCAATTTGCAATCTCTGGAGCGACGGGAAACTGGCCTTTTCTTCGCCAAGTGTCTTTAAATATTAAGTGCCACGAGGTCACCGGTTCCTTCTACTCCCATTCATAAACATAACCAAAGCGGGTCCAGCATCCCAGCACAGCTGACATCAGTTATAGAAATCGGTGGGTTCTCGTGTGTAACTCTCGAACAAGGGGTGGGTGTATTCAAGGGTGGAGTGCCGATTATTAGAGGGATTCAATTGTATATTTTTCCCAATATCTGGAAGTAACACACATCAAATATCAGTCCATGTAAACATTACTATATTATCCTCTAAACCAGGGCTGATACGATAATGTGTAGCCCGCCTGTTTGCTAGAGCGATAGTCAACTATTCCAAATTCCTTGATAGTCAATTTCTTGATAATCATTTTCACATTTACAACACGATGTGTGTGAACATTATATTCCAGGCCGATGTTGTTTTTGAATAACAAAATATAACAAAAAAATACATTTAGTCTTTACTAATCAATCGTTTGATTTATTACAATTATATATAAAATATAACATCGGCCAAGTGGCTGCCTCTGGCAGCGGAACAAATGTGTGCTCTTTTAAGCATATTTTTCATAACACTCTCGTACACTTCGCGTGTTATTTCAGCAATTTCTTTTCGAATATTGTCCTGTAGCATCGGAATTGTTATTGGATTATTGGCGCAGACCTTTCCTTTCAAGTACCCCCGCAGAAAATAGTCCAGAGCCGTCAAATCAGGAAAAATTTCTGGCGAAATTTAATGCTTAGCTCGGGCTGTGTATGAGGTGGCACCGTCCTATTAAAATCACATGTGTTGCAGGCCCAATCGACCCAATTTTGCCACCAAGAAGTTTTCCAACATGTGACGATAGTGATCACCATTAATTTATTTATTTATTTAATTCTTAACATAATCACTCCTTATATACGCTCTAATATAAACAAGATTAAAGTATTTTCCTTTACTAAAACTTATCTTTTATATATTTAGTCAGTTTCATTTTAAATTTATCCAATTTCTCTTCCTTTCTTATGTTTTCTGGCATTTCATTAAAAAATTTCATCGCGCTATACATCATCGATTTCTGAGATTTGGCCCACTTCCTGAATGGCAGTCTCAGTCTATTCCTTCCCCTTGTACGATGCTCGTGCTCATGTTGATTTGCATCAATGTTTCGTGTGAATTCCGCTGATATTTTCTAATTGATGATTTTGTAAATAAATACCATTGTATTAAAACATATTTTCTGGTTAAAGGTCATCATATTCAGATCTTTCAGCATTGCACTGATCCGAGTATATCTGTTTTTTCTGAGTATTATTCTCATAGTTTTATCTTGCAACACTGAAAATTGTTGCATTTCTTCTTCAACCAAACCAAAAACAAAACGCTGCTGCAGTAGTTGATGTGAGGAATAATAACGAGTTGTAAACTATTTGACAAGACTCAGTACTAATAAATCTTCTGATCCTTCCCAGAAGTGAGATTTTCTTAGCAATCTTTTTACTCACGTGTCTTGTATTTTGCGATAAATTCAATTTTTAATCTATTATGACTCCCAAATATTTTATTTTTGTCACTTCTTTCAGACTTTCACCATCTATGATAATTGTTGGTGTGATTGGTATTCTTTTATTTCCGATGTTTATGAATATAAATCTGTTTACATTTAGTTTTAGTTTATTTTTCTTCAGCCATATTGCTACATTGTTTAAGTCATTTTTTAATTAATTCAGCATAGTTGCACAATTGTCTCCCGCGATATATCTGAGTGCATCGTCTGCAAATAATATTATTTTGCAATGTTTTACCATTTTTATGATGTCGTTTATATAGATAATGAAAGGATAAGTCCGAGAACTGACCCTTGCGGAACTCCTAATGATATAAGGAGAGGATGGGATGAATTAATGGTTACAGCATTGCCATTATTACGTCTTCAACACGTTGTTGAGGCGTTAGATACTCCATAGTAGATGGTAATCGACTACTCTCTACGTCTACCAAATGCGAACTGACAAATGTCTGCCAAACAAAATCGGCCTGAAACGTAATATTCACCCTGTAGTTACATTAGTCAATGACAACCAACAACCGCAGGGCACATTAAATTAATTAAAATAAAATAATTTAGTATTGAATATCTACTTTTTCAACTAAATCATAGATTATCAAGTTTTTATAACGAAGTTTAAGTACTCATTGATCAAACAGAATTCCGGGAACACACACCCCTTACTCTTTCATTTTGTTGTAGCAACCATTGCGGTATTAGAAAGCTGGTGTTAGGTTCTGCTAACGTACGGCAGGATACCGCTAAATGGAGCAGGCGGTTAGTCTTTTAGAGAACCATTTGAGAAGTATGTTTATGTGGCATGAAGCATGAGAGTATGTTTATGGTTGGGGGGGGGGGGGGGGGCAGCATGAAAACGTTCGGATAGTTGTCTGATGTGGTCCCTTATTAGAGGGATACCTGTTGTGATGAAATAGTGTAACTCTAGACCAGCTTGGCGCACCCAGAGCTATCCGGATGGCTTTGCTTTGTAGAATTTAGAGTCTGTTTATGAATTTTATTGGTGCGTGGCCCCAGACGGGGGCTGCGTGTGTGAGTGTACGCCTAATTAAGGCCTTGTAAAGTAGGAACTTGTTATCTATGGCCAGTTTGGTGTTTCTGCCCACGAGTGGATACAAAACAGACAGTGCACGCGGCGCATCATGTGTGTGTTTGCGTCACACGAGTTTGGAGTCAAAGTGAAAACTAAAGATTGAATTTCTTCGGTCCAGGGGGTGTTTTCTCTGAATATAATAATGTTGGGTTTGTGTCCGTCTGCGCGAGAAGTGACACCCCGTTGTCTGCATCACTTTTCAAGTTGGGTGGCGAGACGCCGGACGCGTCTGATAACTACTGAATCATATGAGGATATGGACATACTTATGGAGAGGGCGCCCTTGAGTTTGGCTGGCTAGCCAGCCAACTCCTAGGAGTTGGGTTAGGCTAAGCGGGATGCCGTATAGGTCTGTTGTGCCATATTCGATCGAATGTTTTGCTAATGTCGACGAAAGGACTAATACCGTGGTTGATTTGTTCGAACTACGCGCAGAAGTAGGTGTACAGTTGAGTGACAATAAAATATATTTAGTGTATCTTTATTGTACGGTGCGTCCTTTTGACCATTTTTAATGGCGGTTATCTGATGTTGAACGTCCCTGCTCTAGACAATTAGTTGAGGTTTTTTTTTTACTGCATCGCAATACAATTTTAAAAGGCTAAGTAGTCTAAAGTGCCATGACACTTTTAAAATACAAACAGACAAATGATCCTGGTACGATCTGAGAATAATTAATTAAATATTTATAATAAATAAATAATATTAATCGTGCTTCCAACCCACCCCGGGTTTATTGCACTGCGGGATAACAAATTAGAGAGAAATTTAGATTGTGTGAATCACCATTTTTACAAAACATAAATTAAATTAAATTATCATTGAAATGTGAAAAAAATCTCTGTGCTAATATGGGGAGCATTGTCGATAGACGATGCACGAACCATAAAACGATCAGAAGCCACTCTGGTTCTGTCCATGAAGGACAGGTGCGACTTCTCGAGTGATCTGGCTTGCAAAAAGTGGTGAATCCACAATCTGGTGCAGGAGCTAAAGCTGGACTGGATATCGTCGAGCGAAATGGAAATCAAAACACTGTTCAAAACAACGCCTTGTTGAGAAGCAAATAGGCGTGCGACCTTAACTCAACTACAGCAGTGCTCGAAATGTAAACGCTATTAAATATGAAAACTATTGTCATTTAAGTCATCACGTCTAAGGAAGAAATATGGGCTCTACAGTTGCGAGAATCTGTGGCAGTAGACTTGAACAAAAAAATAGAATATGAAAATCACTAGAACCACGTCTATGCGACTGAGCGATCGTGGTTATATTAGAAAGGTTGGTACTTCATTAAAAAAATATATTTAGAACATTTAAAAAATAAATATAAACTAATAAAATATATCCTATCTCTATATCAAATAATATTTTCGACAATACCTACAGGTTGCAAGAAAAATTAGACTTCCGCACGGATGAAACCGAATACCCAAAATTCGCTTACGGATAAAACGATGCAAATTTACAATAACATACCGGAAGATATTGGAAACGAAAGATCCATCAAGTTGTTTAAAAGGAAAATGAAGAAGACACGAGATGATGCAATTTCGAATATTATATGTATTGTATGTTTACAGTAGAACGGATTGCATACCTAGATCAAAACTAAGACAATTCAAAAAGTCATTTTTCAGTAGATAAAATATAATAACATTTTTCTCCATATTTTGTTACTAAAGTTATGAAACTACATAACGTTTAAGGTCATAAATATATCCTAAAATGGCATTATTCAAGAACTGGGGCTAAGTTAATTGCATATATGACAGATTATCCGAATACAATAATAACTCAAAATTCTTGTATTGTGTGCGACATGTAGCGCCTAATTACAAAACCCCCTAAAACGGATTTCGGATAATATGAGTTAAATATGCATTTTTGTAGATTTTTTTGTCAGCTACGTGCAGAACATGTTTGTTGTTGTGCGTGTTTAAAATCATGGTTAGTTCCAAAATACCCCAAAGCAGACAGAGTAAAGTTGCTATTCCCCTAAAATGAAATCAGCTAATCACAACGTTTGTTGATGATCACGTGATCTAAAAACAAACATTTAGCACATTTGCTTTGAAAATACACATTTTCATCAATTACTTAAAAATTCATTAAGTCATTTTAGAGGGTTTTGGAATTAGGCGCTACTTATGTACAATGTATAAAGAAAAATTAATTAATCGCAGTGTGCCAGTTAATAGTTTGCATGTGAAACTAGTGTTTAGAACTATAATTATGATATCATGCATAATAACACGACATATGTTACGTACGAGAATGTCGATTACTGTATAATATAACAGTACCACATGGAAAACGAGGTACTCTATCGAAATCTGAGTAGGTTCGTGATAATTGACAGAGCGTTCAATATTCTACAATCTAACAATCTTAGTTAAATCTAACATAACAATTTAAACAAATAATCAAATTTTACAGAACCAAACAACACCGTATTTATAATGTATTATTATATATAATATATAGTAGGTGAGGAAGTTACCGGAATAAAGGCACTCGCCTAGTCCGGTCAGCAGTCATACTTTACAGCAACTTTGTAATAATAAAAATAAATAGATAAATAATTATTATATATTTTGCACTACTATATAGGAGGATGCATATATACGTACTTTATTGATTAAGAAAAAATATTATATCACCCAAACAGTAGGAAAAAACTGACTACTTTAACACAAGTTAAACAAAAGTCTAACAAAATAGCCAGGACAAGGCTGAATAGCTGATAGAGCTGATTAAATGTTGTTCCCTACTGAAGGCCATAAAAGAACTGTTATTTAATGTAGTAATTATTATTTATTTCTAATAGAAATGACTCGTGTCCCATATGATTATATTATTGTTATCGTAATTCACCTCTCATATAAAACACTGAAAAAAATTGTTACATACTTATCTTATTTTGTATAATAATCTTATTTTTACCTTGTCTTATCTTAATATAATAGCTATCAAAGCATGATTGTGAAGACACCGTAAATATTCTTATTCAGATATAAGATTCAGATTCAGGAATAGGCTTGACTACCTCATTAACAGAACAAATTACATTTTTACCGGATGAATATAAATAAAACGATGTTATAACTATCCCTGAGTTTATTACCGATTCTCGAGTTTTGAGAGAAACAGTAACTCGCATTTTTACTAGTCTAATAATCTATCGTCTCTGCTGGATATGAACCGGAACAGTGCTCCCGTTTATTCCGGTCCATTTCGAGATCTGGTTAGGTACATCTTTAGAATTTACAAGGTTCAAGTGACATTTATGGCAGAGAAAATTGTGATGTGGCATTTAGTACCCGCTCACACTCGCAGGTTCTCAGTAAACTCACTTAACGGTGAATCCCAAATCGGGAAATGAGAGAGTGGAAAACTTTCGCATTTTGTACAGGTTTGGGAAGATTGGAAATCCTAAATAGTAATAAAAGTGCTTCGTTTATCGGGTGGAATTTCTGATTGTGACACAATTCTTTATTCATTTTAAAATAACAAATTTCACTGGAAATAAAACATTTAGATTGATAACATTGACAGCGCGACTATTATTTCCAATGACTGAATTAGTATTCGCTAAGGAAACTATGAAAATTACACTTACTCGTGTGTAGTGTAGTATGCTCGATTAAAATTAAAAATCATGAAAATCAGCTTTTATTGCTGTCAGTGAACGCTTTTTCTCGCGCTAGATTACTCGCGGGTAATTAACCGGTCAGCATCAAACGTCTTATTTGAACAATCACTCGACTGAAGGCAGCGTGCGCAGGCACTCGCCATCGCTCGATGTACACATTCAGTCACTCGCTCGATTCAAATAGTAAATAAATGCCGAATCCATCGACTTCACAATTTTGAAAATCAGGAATTATCTAACAAAACAATTTTGATGACGTATTTGTTTATAATAAATATGTTTTGCCATCATTTGAATTGTTCACAGGTAATGTTGGGTTTTTTTACCTCCCTACCTACTTCTGACAAATAATATTTTTCTAGAACTATCAATTAGTAACACGATATTCTTAAATTTAAATAGAGACGGAACCGGGAACGACTCGTTAATGTTTTAAAAAATTAAAATAATGATTTTTCGAACATCACATCGAATATATTTCGTTTGATTAGTCTTTTTACCAACATTCTATTTAAGATATTGATAATTCGGAGCAAAAATAAAAAGCACTAGGCCAACCGACGTATTTTTACCGCTATTTTATATTTACTCGATGAACTAAGGAACGAATTACGAGATGTCCAAAACCCGCACAAATATAATATTTCTCGAATAGAAAAATGAATGTATGAATTTGGCAACATTTATCGCCTGACATAATAAAAGCGTCACATAAACCACTTTTTATCACGTATTGTACCCACCTGTATTCGTCCCGATACCCGATGCAACAATAGCCGTGTATGCGAAGTCGCTCTCGTGTGACGCGATATTAGAAGAAATTAAGTTATGTCGTCATACGCGAGAGCGGGCCGCCTCTCCGCGGGTACGGCGATAAAAATCCTATTGTCGACCCCGTTCTCGATTCCTTCTTCAAAGTTAGAATTGCAAATGTGTCCGCCGATCTCTTCGTCCCGCTGATCTGATTTGTCTCCCGTTTAGCATTCTACTCGGTCCCTACTCGGTCCACTTTCGATTGTGCATTTTTCAAGGTTTGCCGGCAGAATTATCGTACGCGACCGTCTCTCACTTTCTTCCGGCAAAAGTGAAAGACGACCATTCCGCATCTCTCGATACCGCTTCCGGTAAAATATTCGCAACTCATTTCCGGATTCATTAAAGTTACATTATCGTCACTTTTGGACAATTTAATGAAACTTCTCGTATCTGGGTGAAACTGCAGCACGCTTTTTCTTTCAGTTGCAGTTGGACGCCCGCCGAGACATACTCGCATTTACATATACCGGATTTACGATCCGGTCTTTGAAACAGTCTCTTTTCAGTTTATATTATCTACGACTGTACCATTAATGAGGACAGAAAATGTGAGAAAACTCGGGACAATCGTGTTAAAAATTAACTTAGAAGGAAAGTAAGTTCAAACGCGGAGAGCGAGATGAAAGGATAATAAGACAGATATATGGATCATAGGAGACCACTAAACGAACATATTTTTATTAAAATAGCACCATAACACATTCAAGGTCTGGTTTCGCATCGGTTTATCCAAATTTAATGTTAATATTCTATCTTACTTCAAACCGTTTGTTATTAAAAACTGTTAAAAAATCGTACATTGTCAAGAATGTCAAATTATTATTATTGTTAGTAGTATCGCTTGAAGATAGTTGAGATCATTGATGGTATCAAAAGTAGTCAAAATAATTCAAATTGAATGGACAAGGTTTCGGTTAACTTTGTCAAATCTACTGATATTCATGTTAAATTTACAACAAGAAGTTAAAAATAAATAGGAATCCTCGTTGATATTTTGACAAGGGATCTTCGCTGGCGCTGAAGGTATCAGTGTAGGATCTTCACTTTTGTGCGTACATATGTATGCGTAGAAGATTTGACAACTTTTATAAATAATTCTGAGACCTGTATTTTACCTTCGGCATATAACTTCCGCGGACTTGTCACGCAATCGGGTTTCTCATTCATCGAAACAATTTCACCAGCCGATGCAGTCTACGTTACAAGAACCAATTTATTAGCCAACAACTTTTGGCCGCCGAATATGTGGAACACCGGCGGAGCCCGCGGACTTAGCTCCGACCGACGATATTTCAGGCTCAGACAGCGGACGCGTGAGGTGCACAGCTTCTCTATAAAGTTGAAATTCAACACTCGAGAACGAATAATCTTTTCTACTTCTTTGTGTATTATCCATAATCCAGTGTACATGAAAAAGATTTTTTTGAGATTGTCGATTCGAGAAAATCTCTGAAATAGAGACTGCGCTTCCCTGAGATTCTTTAGAGACAACTTTCGGCTTCTGCAGTCCACCGTGTATGCACCAAATTTTTATCCGACTCGCGCCTTCACGTTTGTTGTACGTCAAAAGTCAATCCATTGACCGTTGATATTCCATTTGTGTTTATTTATTTTTATTTATTTTTGTAGCATAAAATAATAATAATAAAATAAAGGTACTAGACGTGGTCTGTTCTAAACCGATTACCACTACAGTTATTAAAAGTTGTAATTGTAATGTAGTTGTAATCGGAAGTTATAAAATATTATGTAAATAAAGTACAATAAAAAATTATAAAATGTTCTTGTAAATAAAATTATAAAAATATTTTTGTCCATCATATAGTTGGAGACACAAAGTGTAGGTAGTTAGGTTAGCACAGATGACTAATTAGTTTCACTTTGCTTTCTACCCACATCAAGCGACCACTTTGTTATTTTTGGTTTAAAATCGTTAATTAAGGTCGAGTGGCTATTTATTAAATAAACGCAGTGCACAAAACAAGAAAGTGCATTGACCTAATTTGGTATTCATTTTTGACACTGAAAAGTATCCTAATAGTTTTCTTTGGATCGGATCATAGATGTAAAGTTTTTTTTTAAGTAGTTTTAGGTTTGATCTGGTAAACAGTAATCGTATATCCAAAACATGAAACGATTTAAAGAGGTCTTCAGTTATGTCTGTGTTAAATGGCTCCTCGCTTATCACTCTGATGACCCATTTTTAAGCCTTAATTAGAGAATCCATCGAAGCGAGAGTCGCACCGCCCATGCACATATTGCGTAACTGATGAGACCCTGAGAAAATGAACAGTATACAATATTTAATAAAGTGATATTCATGAAACTACTATAATATATATTTTGAAAATATATATTAATTTTCTCCCTTTGTAGCTTACTCGATCGTATGAGTAGCCCATCGTAAATTATCTCACTCGTTTTTTCAATGATGTCACAGTAACATATTTGATTTGAATCCGAAATACATGTACATATTTAAATAGTTTTTGGGATGAAATTATTCTCTCTTTTTTTAACGAAAAGGCAATAAAATACGTTTTTTTAAATAAGTGTTAGTAGGTGATTGTCTAGAGTACTTTTGATTTCTGCATTGGCTAATTCTGCCATTTAAAATGTTTCAGCCCACGTATACTGCAATCAGCATGACTACTTTTAACTCCATTCTCCAAAGTTTTATTTAAAAATTCATTAATATATATTGTAAAGAGTATCAGACCGAGTGTCCTACCTTGAGGCACTCCATATTTAATGTACATTGAGTCACTGCAGGTGCCATTGATTTATACGGATTGTTTTCAAGTTAATTTGATACCAATATTATTGGGTTTATTTAAAAGAGTGTGATATAGTACCAAAAGTCTTGGATAAATCTAGAAAGATACCTGTATTTTGCGTTCCTTATCCATATTTGTGGTATTGTTTTCAACTAGTTTTGTAATAGCACCTTTAGTTCCCGTGTTGGTTCTGAAACTGTATTGATTTTCAGATAAAATTTTATTTCTCTTAAGATATTCCATGAGTCTCTTTCTTATTGCTTTTTCCAGTAGTTCTACAAAACAGCTAAGCAGAGAAATCGGTATGTAGTTAATTATCTTTGTTTTACCTCTACTCTTGTAAATAGGTTTGATAACTGCTTCTTTTAAATGTGATGCAACTATTCCTTTTTCCAGGTTAAGGTTAAATATGTGTAGCAGAGGTTTCAAACAAAGTTTTTGATTTCTTTCACAGTGAAAATGGATATCGTGTCATATCCCACTGCGCAGTTTGTACGTAGAGATGAACTTAGAGTAGAAGAAATTGGTTAAAAATTAAAACTATGCGGTGTGTGTTGAAAAATTGTATTTCCAGTTAGGCGTGTTTTATCTAAGGTTTTGGATTTAAGAATGCTAACTGTTAGTCTGGAACCCAAGTCGGTATGGTGATCGGTAGATTCATCAGCGATGAGTTTAGAATTCTCTTTAACAGATAGCAAATTGCCCGGTCATCAATATTGGCTATGGCCGAATAATTGTATTTATTTTTATGCGTGGAGTCATTGATGATTTGCCATATTTTTTTGGAATTCATTTTGGTTTCTTTAATTTTTTTTCGTAATAAGCTTATATTGTGATGTTGAGTAACACTTTTACTACATTTACACTTATTTCTAAACTTTTTGCATGCATTTATAAGATTTATGTTATTTGGGTATTCTGTAACTTTCATATGCATTTTGTTTCATCTGTGGATACTATTTATTAGACCTGGAGTTATCCAATGTTTAAGATTATCACATCTTTGACGTGCATTGGGCTGTACATATTTAAATTCAGTATTGTTAGTAAGATAAGTGTAGTGAATGGGTAAACTATGCCATAACCTCATTTGTATCAAGTGTTGTTAAGGTAAATGGCCAGGCTCACTTTTCAGATCTTATTTTAGTTTGTTATAGTTCATTATTTTCTTTACATGTTCAGTTGAACCAGGAATATAATTTAGTCTCTTTGCTTTTTAGGTTTATAAGCGTTGGGTGATGATCAGTAATTGTGAAGAGTAAAACTGTGCCAAAAGGTTTTTAGTCTTGGTGAATATGTAATCTATACAGGTTTTGGATGAATTTTACTCTCCACAGAAAACAGAATAAATAATATTTCAATTTAATGCCTTCTGTTTATCTAACTTTACAGAATGTAGTTATTCTATAAACCATATTTACTCGGAATAAATATTTGTAATTTAACGCCTTGCGTTTGTCTAACTTTCCTGAATAAATAGTGGCGAGCCGAGCCACACCTATGATTAGGGAACAATGCTATCATTTCCAACAGCAAGTAAATGTCACAGAATACGTGTACCTACAGGCGCGGCGCGGGCGATGGTGCAATGCAGACGACAACAAAAAACCTATTGTCCATGCGATTCGAGTGCGAGATAAGCCAGCCCTCGATTCCGGGAAGAGGCCATAACTCCCCACAGACCAGACGAGATGAAAGGATTATGGATGAACCAGGGAGCCTGGAAGTCGGACAAGCCGTAAAGCATCCAAACCTGTCAGAGATGAAGAGATATGAGTATTAAATTGTGGCAGTAAAAACTCGACCGAAAAACTCTCAAGGCAATCGATTCTTAGCATCGAACATGATCTTCATACGCAATTTGCATACATGAACGACGAATTTTGAGAATTTGGTTCATTAAAGGAGGATGTATATTTGCACCTTTGAAAATAGCGTACTACCACAGCACTACCACAGTACCGCCACAATACTACCGCAGTACACCCAACTCTGTAAATATTATTTTAAACTTTTAAATGTTCGAATGAAGCATTCCACCATACATAATATTGTGAACTTTACTTTTGGAAAGTTTTCTCTTTAAAAAGAATTATTCCACTTTTATTTGGATAGCTCTAACTCTGAAACTCATTGTATTATTTCATAGACCCGTAACCGGAATTGTAATTACAGTGGAAAACATTTAAACTAAAAACGTTTAACATGAAAAATCGGTTAATTAAATTTATTAAAAATGCTAAGACATTTCACATTTATTTATTTTGTTTTACTCGACACAAAATTCACTTAACCTGAAAAGATTTCGCATCCTAAGATCGAAAAGAACAAAATATGATATTATAGAGGCCGCCACATCATTACAAAATTATTTACCGTTTATGACTTTATGACTCAAGTTTCTGACTGGGTCGAGATCTGATAATAAACAAGGATACCGCTTGTCGCACACCACCCTTATGTCGGCCGCGTCGTCACCGAATTTATAACTATATATTCAAATATTTCGATCCTCGCGGTTTCGCGTAGATCGTTTTCCAGTTTCCACTGTATTGTGTAGCCGCTTTTGTAATTATTAATAAATTCGGTTTGGTTGTTGATTGTAAAAGTATTATGATTCGGTAGTAATAACTCCGTGATCAAAATTATTTTATTGAGGATTTTATTCATTTGTATGGACAAATTGTTCAACACTTAAACAGTATATTGGATGTACTGTGTACGCCTTCAATGTGTATACCTTCAATGTGGAGTGGTTTAATCATTAGCATTATATATTAACTAAATGAGAAAACTATTTTCCTCAAATTTAATTATCACACTCAATTAAATGTTATTTACGATAATTTTATTGAATATTCAAAGTGGAAAGTTGTAGAGTAGCGCGAGTCTACAAAATGTAAGATCACCGCCATTCCTGTACATTAAAAATCTCGCTAAAGGATTGAGGAATCGTACAACACGGTATACCGGCATCTAGACCTTGCACCGTGAGCCGTGAGCCGTGAGCCGTGAGCCGTGAGCCGTGAGCCGTGAGCCGCATCTTTCTTTTTATAATATTGTGTTTTCTATATCTGGCTCGTATTGGTCCCTGGATCGGTGCAGTATGTAGCATATGTAATTGGCTTCTATAAAATATAAAAACATTTGAAATATAGCTTCTTAGAAAAGAAAAAAACTGGTTATTTTTCATCTTTAAAAGGAAATTTTATTTCAAGTAGTTTTAGGAGTAATAATCTGAAGTGCTTTTATAATCTAAGTACACGTACAAGTAGCTTACCTCGCTTATACAACGGGTTACAGACTACCGCTGTAAAGCAAATCACACCCATTTTTCACATATCTACACTATTATTATGTTTGGACCAAAAAAACCGATAAACGCAGGAAAAATAAAAAATAAATTAATAGTTTATTAACTTTCTTTTATTTTAATAAATCAACGCTAAAGTTTGAATACGAGAAATTCTGTGTTAACAAACTGAACATGAGATATCAAAGACGCCGAAAAATTTGCACAGGGTTGACTCCACTCGAGTCTCGTGATGTGCGCCGCAGCGTCAGCAATGCGCCGTAGGAGCAATGCAATTCCGAAACTAATAATTATGATTAAAATTTTAAAGTGCCGTGTTAGAGAAAGGGCCATAAGCCCAGGTGTACCTGTAGGAACATGTGAAATAATCTGGCCTGAAATATCCTAGTTTTTAATTGGGTGGTTATTCATCTTTATTTTCAATGTTAACATGAATTTAAATCTATAATAGATATTCCGTACAGAATAATGACTGTGTTTCCTCGTTTTCGTCTTCTTTCTCGGGTGCTGGTTTTTTCAATCTTCTGGATATTTTAACCGACTGATAACGATTTGTGAAGAAATGTGTAAAGATTTGTGTAGAGATTATGTATTACGATTTCCGGATGTATTCCATCATTAAAAACTCAGGTTATTTCACTTTGGACTTATTCAAGAGAACTGGTTATAAAATATTTACCGGCGTCTCATATAGACAGATTTTCTTCCTACGTGCTATTTACTCGTGTATTTCATGTGGCGGACGTGACATAAATACGTCGTTATACAGGGTGGCCTAAATGAGACAGAAGGGTTAAAAATATCCATAACTTTTTTGGTTTTATGCTTTTTTCTATATGCAAGTTATGAAACATTTTTTGGAGATATATGACGGTTACTTATTATGTGCAGCAACGTGTTAATTTTTTTTTTTATATTCTTTTGAAAGGTCTATTATCTCAACTCGACGAAAATCCTTAGTTTCCCATTTAGAATAGTTAATCTCCCGTTTTGAGGTACAGGGCTCAGTGGTAGATCTTTCAGGAAGAGGTATTCATCGGTCTGTGCGTACTGAAGCAGTTGTGGAGGTTGTACAGCGGAGTGTAAAATACGATCCATATGTCTCAACTCGTCGTCGTTCTACTCAACTAGGCATCTCCCCAAAATCCCTGCAACGAATTTTGAAACTGTGTCTTAAAATGTTTCCGTATAAAATTTAAACGATGCTGGAACTGTTACTTCAAGATCCTCGGACGAGCCTGCAATATGCCATTCATGTTAATCCTTCAATTTAATTTGGGCCACCGTATATTATTAATTAATTAATTTATAGTATACAGGATTTTCAGGTGTTCTTTTTAACCATTAAATGCGGCACACAAGAAATGTTGTACATGGAGCATCATATTTGTAGTTAGATGCACCGTGTACATGAATTCTCGGATTATATTATTATTCGCGTTCGTAATCAGTCTCTTTAAACATAGTTCTAATTATGTATGATCTATACGTGTATAATAGTAATAATAGGTCTATGACAATAATTAAGACAGGAAGGTGAAATAGACCTAAGAATCAAGACTACTAGTGGTATTTTATGTTCCCTTTACAGTGTTGTGATAAGTTACACATTAAGATCAAACTGACTATTTATAAAGTTACGTATAGGCCCACTTGACTATGAGTGGGTACAAGACTTCAGACTGCCGGAATGAGTGATCTTAGGTGAATAGGAGTCACGTTAATAGACGGATTGAAAATTATCGAGATAAGGGAGACCCTCGGCATGGAGCTTTTACTTCTACGTGCGAAAAAAATCTCCAATAATGTGTCTTGGACACGTCCTGCGAATCCCAGACGAACAACAACCAAAATATATCTTTTCGGCAACTCCGTCTAGTAACCAGACTATACCAAGTAAAATAGCAACATAGACTATATGAAGACAGATTGGGTCCGTAAATACTATAATACAAGCTGATACAATAGCAGACTTGACTGAATACTATAATACAAGCTGATACAATAGCAGACTTGACTGAATACTATAATACAAGCTGATACAATAGCAGACTTGACTGAATACTATAATACAAGCTGATACAATAGCAGACTTGACTGAATACTATAATACAAGCTGATACAATAGCAGACTTGACTGAATACTATAATACAAGCTGATACAATAGCAGACTTGACTGAATACTATAATACAAGCTGATACAATAGCAGACTTGACTGAATACTATAATACTCGCTGATACAAGAGCAGACCTGATTAAATACTATATTACAGACTGATACAATAACAGGCCTGATTAAATTGTTTTGTACTTGTCCCAAAGACAAAAAATTATCATATATCGGATCTTTCAACCACTTTATCTATATTTTAAAAAAAGCTTAAAACAAAACAAAAGAAATGGACCACTAGAAATGCTTGTTAGAAAATAATTTCATATATGCTATTGTAAAAATATTAATGCACGTTCAGATATTTATTTGAGAAGGTATTGCACCCACCATAGCCTAATTTACATAAAATACTCGTACATAGATTGAGACATTGTAAGTAGACTCGTATAATATACATTATAATACTTAGTTATATACGAAAATAATTTAACTCGTACATCTTTATTTTTTAGTAATATATTACGAAGTGAAATAACTTCCATTACCTATTACGTTAGCCGTTAAATTTCATTTCCCAATCTCAACATAGTGAACAGGAATAAGAAAAGGTTGCTTAGGTGGTTTAGTCCTGTAAGAAAGTTAGAAAAAATGAACGTAATAAAGATATGTGACGCGAATATTGATGGCACCAGAAATAGAGGAAGTCAACGGAAGACGAAAGGGCAAGACCAGGTACACTAGATACTGGAATATGGTCCTGTTATAAGCCTCAGAAATCGACGAGCTTACACAAGAAGGTGTATGAATGTGGATAAGGAGAGTATTATATGCTGGACAGAATAATGTGACGCTCTTTCTTTCTGCCTATTTCTGCGGGGAAACAGAATGCTGGCAAGTTATCCCGAAAAAGTACGCTATCACATAGATACGAAGGTGCCGAAAATGACGTTGTCTATTAGAATAGAACTTTTCATTTTTGGCACTTCTGAAACTGATGAAATCGTTTGTTTGTATGGAATCGTCGTTCAGTTAAATAACAAGCTCCTAATCAAGATATCCTAAAAAGCGTCCAAGCTTGACCTGACAGGGTCAGTGAGCCCAGAGCTGGGAGCTGCAGATCGTCGGTCCGACAACATTCCCGATTCGCCTTTCAGCCGAATACTAAATATTTCCCGCGCGTTTTAAATATTCCCGATCCCACTTTTTCCTCCAAAACTTCCCGAATTTGGTCACTGTCACCTCCGGGTACCCTGCGTAGTGCTCGGAGGCGGAGGACGCTGGAACAACGGTCGCACTCGGGCTAGTCTGTGTTATTTCTTCGATAAACTGACACCAGTCACGAAGGATAGTGGCATCTCGCAAGTGTACTCCATACTTGAATACTACGTCAATTTGGGCTCACAAGTTGTATCGCGAGGAACGTAGATAATCAGCGAACCTGGCAGTGTATACTCGTACAATTAACTCGAGGGTTTGCTGCTCTCGTGACTCCCAGTAACCCACATTAAACTGCCTCACAACAACATAGACAAGAGATGGCAATATCTAAATAGATTTGATACCGTCATCCAAATCCGCTCAATACCACTAATACTACCCATCCCGTAAATCAAATCCGTTGCGTTACGGCTCAAATCCTGGAGAATTTTCTGGAAACTTACTTAGTTACTTACTGGAAAAAAATTAGTGCATCTGCATCTCGCTCTCGAGTTTCAGAAGAATAGGTGGAGATAGGAATGAAAGAATACAAAGATGAAAAGTAAAGTGGTACACGCGATGTGAGAAACCTTCAGGATGCTAGGGAGCAGTATAAAACGTATTCGAAGCGACCGCAACCGGTGTACATACATTGACCTTAAGGGAGTAAACTCTTTGTGACTCAAACGAGGGAGTATATCTGCTCAGTGTGCGCACGTCTCGCCTTGCCATGCCTTGTACTCCAAAGGCGTTAAACTGAATACGAAACTTGGCTGTACCACCTAAAAACTTTACCGTCGTATGAAGAAGAATTACACGACAAAATTAAATAGGTTTTCGTGCTTCTTTTTACATTCTATCACCAATCAAATTTTAGTTTATAAATATATTCTGTTCATACTTACACTATTGAAAAATGTCAATGCAATACAATTCATGCGCGTTCCTATGCGATCTAAGCGGGGCCGCACACACGGCTTAACGAATCTATAATTAATAAAATATTAGTTTACTTCTATCAGAGTTTTCATCTAATCAGCGCGCTATAGAGTAAGAATGGAAATTAATATTGTTACGTGAAGTGACCGTATATATTAAATACCATATTGAAACATTTGCAAAATAACCAATAATGTCTAGTAAAATAATGCGAGATTTCAGGTTATTATAAATAATACTACCTAAATGCTATCATATGTAGTGCACTTGCAAAGCTGAATTGTATAAACAGAATCTAACAGCGTTATCAAATCACCGTCACGAAGACTTGATCAATTTAGTTTGAAAATTAATAGAGTCGAGACGAGTTGTCTCTCCCCAGTCTCCTCGTCTTCTTGTGGCAGAGTTGACTTGTCCCTTAACTTCCTTTTCTGGTCCATCGAAGATGGCGACCGAGCGAGCGACTACCTGGAGCACTATGTGACGTTTCATTCCTTGTGGAACTCTCTTATGTGACTCGTCTCACACCAAAACCCGGTTATATATGCATAAGAGTCACCAATGTTGCTTCTGATCTTCATTTGGCCTGCCCGAACGTTTCGTTTCATTTCTTCGTAACTGTGTACAGAATACGGTGCAATAAAATGGCACGGTCAGTTAATATGACTATTTCGTGCGAGCCAAGCGGGACCAGCCTCAAGTGTCACCTGCGGGCTAAAACAATGTTTCTTGATTTGTATACCTTTGTACAGTGCACACGAACGAAATCATTCATATCATTAGATGCTTAGTGTTGCCACCATTCAATATTCATATTACCTCATTTCATACAACAAAATTAAGTGAAAACATTTTTACACACTTTTTACCCTTTAGGCTTTGAGGGAACTCTGGCAGATAGGTACATTATTTCTTTAGATATGAAAATTATTCCACACATTAAACAGATTATGTTATTAATGTGCTGACGTGTACAGACATGGGAAATGAAATGAGTTAGAAGATGGTACGGAAGATACATGACGCGAATGTTGACGAGACCAAAAATAGAGAAAATGATGAAGCTTAAGGGCGCTTTACACAGTTGATGTGTAAAGCGCCCTTAAGCTATACAAATTATCCAATATTATTATTATACACGATCCCGTCAGAAGCTTTACATTGAACAGGGTGGTGCTCTATTCCTCGTGTCTTACCTGCAATATACTCTTCATTAGAGAACGCACTGCGTGCACGGATATTTAGTAGTAATGGTCCTTATGCGTTGATTAATCATTCTGGTCTACTTACAAAATATTACACAATAGACAACGAATGACAGCTCTCTTCGTGTTTAATCTGTACTGTCCTTTACGCGAGCGTCGAGACAAAAGTTTAATCTGTATACACGCGCCCTTACACCTTCCCCTGCGAAGAAACGAGGCAGCGGTAAAGAAGTTAATCGTATCTGACGGGGGCGCAGCGGTATCTTAATAACATTAGACGCATTCATAACTATTTTATCTTGACATTCTACAGAGCGGAGGTGCTAATTAATAGGAACATATTGAACATGTTGAACGATCGCAGCTTTCCGATTGCCCCACTGTCAAGTCGATAAAACAGTCAATTATAATGTTGATAAACAACGCAATAATATATTACAGATACGCTATCATGAGAAATATATGAATAATGTGATAAATTGAACAATTGCGATACATTACGCATTCAGTTTTCCCCTATCATCCTGCATCACTAGGAAATCAATATATCGGCGGTTTTATTTACAATAATTGTAATGTTAAATCAAAAATCTATGTATATATTTGTATTGTTTTTGGTAATTTATTATTTAATTGTCACCACGAAATGTGCGCTGTCTGATTTTGGTGCTCCAATGGGTATGCAAATCGGGGCAGTTAATTTCGGAGATAATTTTATACAGACGCACCGAGACCGCAATAAATTTACCTCTTATCAGTCAATCTCTGGTACCTACGATGTACTCAGTCAAGGCAACAGTTTGATAGTTCAAATATCGATAGCGCTGACAAGGTCTAAGGTAGGTATAAAGGGGGCCACACCCAAAGTGTCTGCCGGCGAACCTCGCGCTTACAATTTATACTTTCCACGGTACGACAGTACGGCCGATCGGTTTAACCTTCGATGATATGTTCATCATCACTTTCAATTTCATTTGTTAAAGGTTAAGGCACGACTAGCTCTCGGTTGGGCAAAATTCGGAAACCTTAAATTAAATATGTCGCGATGAAGCCGCGTCAGATATCAAGAAGAACGACCCCATCACTTCCCCGAAACTTTTTAAAGAACCGGTGATCTTATATTAGTTTCAGTGTATACATGTACTTTTTTCCAAAGCTTCTATTGAATTCCGTTCAATGACCGATGGAGTGTTAAGCTTTATAAGTATTATTACGCACACATACAGAGAAGAAAAAATAAGTCATATCTTGAGAATATGGTCCTTTCTCAGATTTTTATAAAAAATATATTTTTCGCTAAAATTCGAAAAAAGAACCATATTCTCGATATTAGCCAAAAAGAATACAGAATACGAATACGGATACAATAAAAATAAAATACATATAAAGAAAGGTACAATACTGATAACAAAAGATTTAGGCAACAATACAAGCAAAAGAGTAGTCTTCAGTAACTCGTACTACTATCCTGACGCACGAGCATTGTACGCTCCGTGTTGCAGATTTCATTGCGCGAACGAAAGACAAATTTGTGGATACATAGTCAAAGGCCCGCTGAACCAGCAACTCGGCAGAGAAGATGGACGGAGTCGGGTTAGGCGTATCTTATACTGGACGCAAAGATGCCGAGGATGATAATTCTAAATATTTTGAAGAGTTAACAATTGTAACACTACCCGCTGCATGTGGCTACCCGCATTTCGGTCGATGAGCAAACGGGATACTAGGTAGGTAATGTTGATTAAATCAGTACGTTTCAGATTTATAACAATGTACAATTAAATAATAATCATGTTTCACCGCTGATAACATAAATCTAAGATAATTTGGATCGTATAAAACTACTCGGTGATAGCCGTACTGAGATCCGAGATCTTCATGTCGGAAGGTTGCGTCAATTGGCCGAAACGCAATCGATATATAATATTACAATAAACTATTGTGTGTTAACTCTCTCCATTTATAAAAGAAAATTATTAAAAGTAAATAGACGCTAAATATCACACCAGCTAATGAAATAAACATCAGTTATACTTAAAAAATACTTAAACAAATCAACGGTGATATTTATTATATATAGTCTTTACATCGAGAAATGTTAGTAATACTGATTTGTTGATGAAAAATATTTATCGGGACAAGTAAATCACACCTCGGTGTCGTGAAAGACATTATATAGTTAATTACTTATTTCAACATTTTTTTTCATTCATCTGATTAAAGTGCCCATTCAAAATTCTACGATAACCAATATTTGACAGGCAAAGGAGACCCCAAACAATAAGAGAAAAGGTTTCAAAATACCTTTAGGATCTGTAGATGATTATGGAATTGATAAAACGGTTAAGACCTCAAACAATGCAGTGGCACGTGTGCAAGATCCGGTGAAAAATTTTGATAAAGCAAATAAATAATACCTAAAAGCTATTTCAGGTAAGATAAGATTTATTAAAATTCAAATCCATCGAGTACTGTATGACGTACAACGAATCACAATGTTGACGTACGATCACTGTAATCATTACGTAAAGAGGCCAAAAGTAATAATAAACTAATAAGCTAAATATAATATATTATATGGATAGATTAATAAGATAATTAATTTCATAATAGAGAGCAGTATGATATTTGCCATTTGTTTTATTTCTACTTTATGCAACAGATTGTATTATCTCGCGATAGGACAGATACTAATTACTCATCAAGTTTTATTAACACACTCGATTATCGGAGTGGGCCATCTCCGTATTCGGCCGCTCCCGCGCGTCACGCGCCACCCCGCCTTACCGGGCCGACAGATGATTGCCTTTGTCAGAAGGAAGACGAGCGACATTACTATAATACTTTTTGTCGGCTGTCAAATAATAAAAATGTAATAACGCGAACACCGAGTTTCCCAGCGGACGAGCGGTGCGCAGCAGCTACACACTTGGGTGAATTTATGCTACATTTGCAGACATTTTATTATAGAAATCGAATGCACGCATCGTGACTTTTACCGTGTTGTCATTTCTTACACAAAGGAAATTTGCGGAACAATTTCATTTATAGAAAGTGTGCGATATACTCGTGTATGGAATAATAATACTACTGTTAATTACCACAAAATGTTGACACGCGTCACTGCAAGCGCGCCTTACTTCATTTAGTCCTGCAATGTAATACATAGTTGTGTGTCTTTAAGAGCGATATTGTAAGATTATATTCACGCGTAATGGCACCAGGAATAGAGGACGTCTCGCCGCGGAAGACTCGGCACGATCGGGTAAACCAGATACTGGAAGATGGTCCTGTTAATAGACGAGCTTGTATGAATGCGGATGATGTGATAATTGCGTATCGTGACAGAAGAGCGTGGCCTTCTATCTTATCTGCCTACCCCCGCGGTGAAACAACCTGATGGTAAGTTAGTCAGTTAATCTATAAAAACCTTCCGAAGAGGAACTATTAAATTTATTATATACATTATATCTTTCGATACTGATTGAAGATTGAAAACCGAAGTGCGCCCTTTTCACATTCGTGGACAACACCGACGAACGAATTTGGTCATTTTCTTTCTAAGTTATACATAATATTTCTTATTCATTTTATGATAAACTAATGTTAAAGAAATTAACTAAATAAATAAATAATTAAGTATATCATAGCACCTCCCCTGATTAACTAAATTGTTTATTATGAACATCGCTCAGTGATCGTTCGTCAACAATGTGATTCATTGTATGTCGCACAGATTTGATATTTAATAAAAATAATGAGTTATTATGTAATGTATTTTGAATTATAATCAATATTGGATTAAGATGTGCGGAAAAGTTTCCTTCGTAGATTGTGCGTAATTACATAGTCCGATCATAACGTATTTAGAATTTTATAGATTTTAATTTACTTTCCATAAATCCTAATAATGTACGCTGGTACGGGTTGTCCATATCTGGCCGACGAGTGAGGCAATTCCATATTTTCGAAAAATTGCGGTATAATTGTGAGAATGAATAATTCCAATTAAGAATGCCAATTCAAGAGCCCCTTCGCTACGTGGGTGTGGTCACGTTTGCGAGATTGAATGAACAGGAAAGTACGTCACGCGTTCATCAGTCTCGACCGTGCCGTGGCTTGCGAATGGAATGGAAGAGCCCGTATCAGTCATACGCGACAATACCGAATGTTACCGAACAGGCCGAGTGCGAGTCCAAATGTTTTTCATGTCTCTCTCACGGGGACCGCCTTGAATTTTCTACTATATGTTTCGTCGATAAAAGTACTATTCGGTGAAGAAGAAGGGATGGAAGGGTGTACAAAAAAGCGAGCCTATTTAAATTTAAAAATAAAAACAAAATTAACCCATACCCGTCCCGTGACTCGCTGTGTGGTCGAAGGCTCAGGGTCTACGAAGGTCGGGGGAACGAATCTCTCTAGCCGCCATCGAAATAAACCTAAATACTTTTCCAAGCACGATGGCTTTAGTTTATTTTGAAATAATATTGATGTTATATTCGTATGTATCTTTTTTTTTAAATTTCATATCATATATTGTGCGCAAATTTAGTATTTTAATATCTGCCTCAATGGGTTTCTTCTAATTTAGAGTTCATTTCTCCGGTAGAACGTGTGAGAGGATAGAATGGGACTTGTTTTACTATTTTCTATATTCAGCTGGTAATAGACCTAGTCTAGAATATTTAGTGGGTACCTGACCGGGTCGCGAGGAGAAAATGTTCACTGCGCATGTACTAATGTTGTCACGGAATATCTTATTGTACAAAATGACGTTCATGTTTACGTATTTTGAAATAAATGTTCGCGAAATTGACCCATTATTGTTCTATATCTTTGCTCGAGCCGTAAGTCATCTAATCTACAATAGCCTCTCGAAGTTCGATGACCTTTTATTTTGTGTACTCTAATTTGGAATCAATCAAACGTTTCAATTAATCGAAATAATCGCATAACTACGACTTTTTAAAATACCTACATCTCATCTACAACGCGGTTGAGATTAGACACATGCAGGTTGAACATTTTCGAGTCATAGATCATCCGTAGATCTATAAGGTCTAGAATTTAGAGGAAGGAATAAACACAAAAATTAGCATGTCGTTTGTACATTTCGGAACAAAGAGAACCTGTAACAGAAATTAATTTTTTAGTAGAAGCGCTAAATAGTGGTTCTATGCAACGCAACATTGAAATCTGAAATCTAGATTCCATCGCCCTATGTGATACTAATCACCCGTTCAGCGATACAAACCGCACATATCTAGGAAACGTTGTGGACCGTGACGGATTGTAAGGTACCCACCCACTGCCGACATCGTGACACATCCCGGGACACTTCATAAACACATAATATGTTACTTTTAAAGTTAGCAAAATTTGCATTGGGATTACAATTCATTACGTATTTTTATTTTTTAACTTTATTTCATTAACCACTTATTGAGTTTAAATACATGTACCGGTTTCGAAAAACGGTGATGGTCATAAATTAAATAATTTAGAATCGTTGGAGATAAATAAGGCGTGTAAAACTAATCAAAAAATTATAAACAACCGACTAAATTTAACTACGAGTCCCATTCAAAAAATTTTTCCTAAAAATTATTCGAGTAAATTTGTAGTAACAATTTGAGTTAGGTACAAAATTAATTTTTTAAATAATTATTGTTTTTTAAAAAATAGATTCTTGTAAAGAAACAACAACATATGTTTTTAGTTTGTATTGACATCCTGTATTTAAACTCAATAATTTTATTAATGTTGTGAATATATAACTGTATACATTCACAATATTGTCTTAATATTATTATATTACAATTAAAAGAACTGTTTTTTTTTATTTTTGAAAATAGTAATGTCGTGAAGTTTTGTAAAAATTAATTTGAGTTGTTTTTGCGGTTTTGGTCTGTTATGTTTGGTTATATTATATTGTTCAAATTAAGAGAAATGTGAAAGTATAGTATATATTTGCACAATTTTCTTAATAAATTAAATTAATACTTTATATGAATATATATTTCGCATTGCTTTTTTATTTTAGTTATATATTTTTTTGAATTTATCCTTCACTTTACAACAGTTATAATTTGTATATTTTTTTTACTTTCCAATATAAATGTTCTTCTTACTATGTTATGTATGGAAAATTTTTTTAAAAAGTCAACATATGTTAATGTGTTAATTAGATTTCAAAAATCAAATACTTTTACTAATATTAATTAATAATATTCCCATAGTTATGTATTTATGTTAATTGGTTATATATTTAAAAAATTGTATTATTTCATTTGTATATACTTGTAATGGCTAGTTACACCTAATTGGCGAAGGCCATAATAAAGAGAAAAAAAAACTCAATAAGTGGTCAATAACGAAACAGTTAAAAACAAGTTAAAAAATAAAAATAATACATAATATTTTAAAAGATTTATTTGTAGAATAACGCCGAAGGTTTGCTGCTCTTCGTATTATTTTAGCAATTGGAGCCGAAACGAACTGACCCCACGTGTCTTTCGGCAGAAATGACAAAGCACATCGTCTCCGGGAACACCCACCGAGGGTAATATAATAGCTGTCCACTCGTTCACCGTCTCAGTGTTTACTGAATTTGGTAGATTACAGCTGACCGAACTAATTGAAAGTCGATAACATTTATTTTGTTATACTTTTACCAGGCCAATTTTGATAGCATGTCGCACTATCCCGCGCCTGTATCTCTTATGTATATCGGGAAGATAAGATAAGGCTAAAGGAGGAGGAACCGCAAACAAAAATTGAGAAAGCAACATTATTTGAAACCACGTCGCATGATCGCGTTCCTCCACAAGCCATATGTGAATGTTACAATCACTTTTACATAGTCGACAGCATTAAGAAAGAATAATTAAAACTAGATATCTTCGGGCATGTGGACCGTACGGCCATCAATCAGCACATCTATAAAAAACCTGAAATTACTGGGTATTTCAGATATTAAATGGCAACCTTTTAGACCCCTTACCGAAAGTATCCAGGGTTTCCGAATATGCTCGCATAGCATGTAACGTAAATAATAGTAAATGACTGAAGGGTTCAGATGAAAATTTTAGGAAAAATCAAATATTGCTATTAATACGATTACGTCATCATCCGGCTTCTGTGGATATAGTTCCGCCTGGAGCACTTTGTGCTGTAACAGCTGCCACGCACTTCCCTGAAAGTGTGTCCGGTCTGAGTAAGGTGAAGATCGTTACGGCAGAGCTAGATAAGAGTGGATCGAGGGGAGAAGTTGTGCTCGAGGTGGAAGTACACGACGAGAAATGTTTTCAGTTCAGAGCCTGCGCAGACTCAATAAATTATAGTTCAATTAAGGTTTAGCTTACTTTTTATGATAATTGTGGCCGAGCCAAACCACCTTTGCTTTTAAGAATTTGTCAAACTTACAAAAAGTCTATGATATTATCAGAATATACAAGAACACCTGGATTTTTTTTCACAACAAAAAGTAAGTAAGTAAATATCTTCAATAAAATAAGCTATAGCTTGTTAAAATGCAAAATTACCCAAAACAATATTTTGTTCAGGGGTACAAAAGCACTTAGTCGGAGTAAGGGACGAGCTTGCAATAAACATGGGTATTGTTAGATGAACGGTGCGGCGTGGGAACGCCAATAAAAAATCCAACGAACATGATTTTAGTCACATAGGCAAATGCACCATAAAGGATGCATCACCCTCATGTGGCAGTCTTCCTACCAATCTCAGCCGGTAGAGATCGCTCCCGGCTGAGATTGGTAGAAAGATTGGTAAATACGATCTAGTTTTCAATTAAAAAACAAAATTAGTATCGTCTCTAGCACCAAGCGAGCGTTTATAATCTGTAATTCCGGGGTAAATTTAAATTTTGCGCCTCGAGAATAAAGCTTAGACTGTGATGTTCTTTGTGTTTAATCGTTGACATTAAAATATAAAAAGGGTCCCGGTGGATCTATATCGTATTGTAATTAAGAACATCGCGTCCAGAGTCCCGGTTTGCCTAGATAATTGGACATCGTCTGGTGGTCAATCCTGAACTCCGTCACTCTACCCTGGCACCACAACTATTGGCGACACTTCACTGCCCGGACCATCATCTACACGTGGAAGGCGTCTCCTGAAAGGTAATCTCGTACGTGAGGGACCTGCATAGTCAACAACACAAGAATCGATACAGAAAATTTGGTAGTTAACTTCATGTTGGCATGATGGGCATATAAATAATGTTAAATTGTTAGTAATCATTTTTGAATTGTATTATTAATAAGAATTAGGTAAAATGGTTTTTTTGTTCAAATTTTAATACATGCAAGTCACACATAATAAATTTTATTATAAACAATGGCATTCTGTTATTTCATTTAATAACCATTTGACTTGATGATAATTTAAAAAAAGAACCAGTTAGGCTACATGCCTCCCCCCTGAACATGAAGCCGAGGCAGAATGAAGAAGTAACGTAACAAGCTATAAGCTACTTCCATAACCGTACCTCAGACACCTACAGAAACCGACTTTTTTCATTTTCAGCCGAAACCGAACCGAATACCTACTGTGTTTCAGTTTCAACTGAGGCCGAAACGGAATTATCTTTATTTATAATTAAATAATCTATCATACGTGACTTTCATTCTAATGTTTACAAAATGTCTACAAAAGCTCTGACAGTCACAAACCTAATGTATTACCTATTGAGATTTGATACTAATATAAATATTATTTGGTGTCAGATGGTCCTGTTAGAAACCGCAATAACCGGTGAGCTCGTTTGAGAAGATGTATGAATGTGGATGAGGCGAGAATTGTGTGTCAGGACAGAAAATTGTGGCGCTCTATCCTCCCTGCCTACCCCCGCGGTGAAACGGCGTGATGGTAAGTCGAGAAAAGAGTTGTGATAAAAAGTATACATTAAAATGAATAGTATTAAATTAATAAATTAAAACTATCAAAATGCGCATAGATGGCAAAATTTAGAGACGCGAGGCGTACCCGTATAACTAAATTTTGTGCAAAATTTTCAAGAATCGGGTCGCGTTATACATATATTATATATTTATAAGATTCCAATCCATCTGCGGCGCTTACACATCTCAACCTTTCTAATTCTTATTCTTGTCAAAACACCTGATTTTTGTGATGTCGATCAATTGGCTGCGAATATTGGATCATTTGTATATCGCCATTTTCGTAAAAACTTGCATCTCGAGGGCGCCTTACACGTCAATTGTTTATATTCCTACAATTATCATTGTTTTTAAAATTAAAAATAAGTATTTTAACTAAATATAAATGAAAGAAAAATGATAGCAAGATGGTACGAATTAATGAGAGATAGATTAATTAAAATTGTTCTCTGTAATTATATCAGGATCAAATGACCAAACATCACAGAAAATGTTGCGGGGAGGAATATTAATATACCAGATTTAATATGTACGGTATTCTGCACACAAACATGCTTACTGCAATAGTATAATAGGAACATTTTGGCTGCTTACCTAGGCAGCTGGCAGTAATGAAGGCAATTAAAAGTGATCGCCGCCAGATTAACCACATCTTTCTTTCTTCTTCTTTCAATTACCATAAAGTTTTGTATTACATTATTATCGTGAAATTTTATGGGTTAAGCCACAACTCGACACAAAGGTTAAAAACATCCAGCAGTATTACTTTACATTATGTATCCGCGTATTTTTAAGTTTAAATAGTAAAACGAATCTATAGGAATATGTGAGAGTTGTCAGGTGTAAATTAAATAGTAAATAATTGAGCCAAATGTGAAAAGTAGGCGAAGTAGAGAAAAAAATTATAATATAAATGAAATAAATCAACCAGGTAGAAAGATATAGAGACAAGATATATAACCTGGACCTCTTTCTATTCGGGGAAGTGCATTATCCAATTTCCCAACATCAACTGAGTACGTTATTACGATAAATTTTTTGAACCTACATTCTGCAGCTCTTTAAAATTGATGCATCTGTTATTCCATTTTTAAAAGAGATCAACTTTATATTACGATGAATCTTTAATACCTTTGAGTAATACACGCTAGGAAACGCCAGAATTAAATCAATTAATTTATTTGAATAAACATTGAAACTTATCAAAAATTAATTAATTTAATTCTGGCGTCTCCGAGTGTACAACGCGTTTCCCCGGATAGGAAAAGGTGCAGTTTCGAATCCCAGTAGCGAACGAACATTTTTTCTATATATCTTTCTAATTGATTAATTTAATTAGTATTAAAAGTGGCACAGAATTAAAGTTCAGACTTCACGACAAAAATGCGTTTTCATTAATAAATAATTTTGATTTAATTTCTTTAGCAGCGCAGCCGAGACCGCACGACGGAGACATCCAGAGGCGATCTAACGAGACAAATTAGAAAAACGCATCGGCGCATAACCATCCGCCGCGTTCGTGCCTCTCCGCCGGCGCTCGGCGTCTCGCGTCTCGCTCCGGCGCGGGGCGCGCCGCTCGCACCGCGCCGCCGTACGCACTGTTTATCGTTTACGAAACGCGGCTGCGGCAAGTGGCGGTGCATCGTTTGTTTACACTTCGCCCGCTGTCATTCGAAGCTCGCACCGCGTACGCGCCGCACGCTGCACGCCAAGATACACCGCTCACGATAATATTACGAGTGTGTTCATATTCTCATTTGACTCGAATGAAAATATCAACATTTGTGCTTATTTTGTGTTTTTGACACATGATAAGAAAAAAGTTTTAAAAATCTGTGAACAATTTTTAATTGTGAAATAATTTTTTTGTGTAGTCTATTATTAATATTGAATCAGCGGATAATAATTCACATTGTCGACACTTTTGCAGTGGCTGAAAGTGTATTTTTTTGCGTAAACTAGAAGATAAAAAGTAAGTTCATTTTTATTTTTGAAAACGTATTTCCGGTAACAATTTTTTATTTAAATGACTTATTTTGCGTTTACAAACGAAGCCGGCTGAGCGTTTACACGGTTTCACAAAAAATATTTTAACACCTCTATAGATACAATAATGCTATAATATTTATTGGCTTACTCGAACATTCCACATCCGCGATCATTGTTCGTCTAATGTCACCTTATTCATTTATGAAGAAGACATCCCGTGACGAATCGAGTCGAGCGACGTAAACAGAACCGAATTCATTATCAAAATATCCACCTCATTTCGAAGAGTTCAAACAAAAAAAAAATACAAATAAACGACCGAGCGGAAAGTTAGCTAGTTGAATTTATGAAGTGGTCCGAGTCAAAACGTAATATAAATTACATACGAACTTTATTACCAATTAAATTATAATTCTTCATTATATTTATTACGTATTACTACTAATAGCTAAATGTAATTCGAACGGTAATGTGTTTTTTTTTAAATATGATCACGTTGAATTAAAGTAATTTTTTCATTCCGCGTTACCGTGTCTTATACTACAGGAATACATTTTTTAAGCCGCACTCGTAATAGAGAGAATACATTTACAATTATCACATTTCTTACTAATAACCTCAAAAATTATGCGAATATATAAAAGTACAACAGTATGCGCACCTTTTCTAAAAATTATAATTTATACAATTAGTGCAATTTAAAAATATTAAGCGACAGCCGTCAAAATTAAATCACTATTACGATCATTTCTATCCGTACGTGTCGCATAACAACGTAATAGCGGTTACAAACAAAAACCATACATTCTTTAGGTATTCTATTTTAGTTTAATTTTAAAATTAATTCAGGTTATTGCAATAATTTTTAAATATTAATTAATTTTTGATTGGTTATTTCTAGTGTTTGAGAAACAAACAAGCAAACAAATAAAATAAATATAATATAGCGATTGTCTTTACCGAGTGAGAAACTAGTTTCGAAGCGTTACTGAATTGAGTGTAATATCGTAAATAAGTAACGCCTGTATTGATGCCGATAAATGTTATTTCCACAGCATCCACAAATCGCGCGTCCAAAATGCCTTTATAAAATTATATATATTTCTAGCGAGAGATAAAATTATATATATCTCTAGCGAAAATATTTGCAAAATTACTTTGTGGTCTCATAAACCACTATTTATTAATTATTCTACATGTTTCGATACCTACGGTTCAATTATAAAAAATATCCCAAATTCTATACAACCAGCTTTTTACACTAATAACAAATTAAAGAATTATATATTAAATAACAAGGATAAGAACGATATTTAAAAAAAATCGGGAATCTACAAATTAATTTGCAAAGATTGCAATTATTTTTTTATGTAGATAAAACTTGCAGAAATTTTGATATTAGAATTAAGGAGCATTTGAGATGCCTTAACAGTAACAGTAACTATTCAAAATTTTCCAATCACCTTTTGGAAACAAACCATTCTTTTGATATTAATAAGAGTTTATAAATTATACATACAAATACCAGGGGTTTACAGTTAGATAAATTTGAAATTTTAGGAATAAGAAAAAGTATTAATAGCAAGGTTAATATTATAAATAACCAAATCCTGTAAATAGTCACCTTTTAAATTTGTTTTCATATTAGTTTTTACTTATTCACCATTTTAAAGTTTTGTTTTTATCTACGCTTGTATTTTTTAATTTCAGTATACATTGTTTCCTGAAGTAGATACCATAAGTATCGAAATATGTAGAATAATTAATAAATAGCGGTTTAAACAAAGTATGTGGTATAATTATTAATAAAGATTATTGTGACTAGTTTTTTTAAGTCTCCCAAAAAACATCCAACTAGTTTTTCAAAAGGCACAAAGGGCGCCGTGACAGGTTTGGCGATTTGTGCCAATATTATGAATGACCGAATATGGACCCCAACTCGGTCCAAGAAATCATCGCCACCCCCAGCACCATTTCACAGCAAACTGTTTGTTACTTGTCCCTTTTTCGTATAATAGTTCGTGTATCGTACCACAATGCAGTAAGCGTTGATGCTATTTCTGCGTCTCATATTAAATATGATAATAATATTAATTTCAAAAATTTTTAAAAGCTCTTGTTTGGCAGAAGAAGACACGTTTGTATCCTCGCACAGCTTTTTTTTGCTTTCTGTCTCGTTCGTCCTTTACTATTACTATTTCCATCTTTCAAATTTAGTTATATTTCATCATCACAGACCTTTGTGGTCGCTCTCATTTACATACAAATCCACTTTTACCTTATAACATTTATTTTCCATCCCACTCTTTTCCTGTTCTTTTTAATCTTTGAGGTTTATCTTTTTTTATTTTTATCAACAAATCTGTCTGCAACTCATTTTTCTAACCCGGTTAGTGTCGTGTTCATGTATTCATTTCGGTTTGGTGTAAGATTGCAAATTTGTCGAGTAGCGCTGACTTGTCTTCAGTTTACAATAATCTGTCTATTCGTGAGAACTGAAGTACTTTATTTACAGTTTTCTGCTAATGGTCAAAATAAGACTATTCCTAGTTAGTAATCATAATTTTAGCATTTTGGGTGACGTTGATTTGTAGTTTTTTTTTACTGATGTATAGGTGTCGGGCACCAACTCAGGTTGACTTATTTTAACGTTGCTACTTTTGGTTGCTACCTAATTAACTTGTTACTACTTGTTGTTGTTTTCGTGAGGTATAATCAACAATTAACTAATTAATTATATTGTTTAATGTATCTTGAAACCTTTTGACAAAGTTGACATTGTTTAAAAAATCGTCGTCCTTTGTAGCTTTGTAAATCATTGTAAATCTTTTGTTATTATTAAGCAAAATAAGCTGGATGGATATAGTTTCGAATAAAAATGTTACGTTTGGATGAATAAAGAAAAATAAAAATCCTAAAACTGTAATATCTCGAACATGTAATGAACCATCCGGAGAAATACGAGATCTCGCACCTCACAATGCAGGGATAGATTGCTGGAAGTCGGGGCCCTGGAAGAAGGAGAATATCATGGCTATGAGAGCAGATCCACCGCTTACCCATGACCGATGGTTTGGCCAGTCTACTGTAGAGTTTTTCTGGGCCGCAGTAAAGTGATGATAGCCAACGTCCGTTGAACGGCTAGAGCGCAAGAAGAAGAAGAAGGAGTAACAAAATAAACTTAATTCAGTTGTTTTAAATAGCATCCGCGAAGCTCACTAATTAATTTGACAAATTTGATAGAGTTTAAAAATCGTCGTTTTTCATGTTGCGTCTTATTGTCATTATAAATCTTTTGTCATTATTAAACATAACAAAGTTAATACAGTCGTTTTCAACAGCGCCCGCAAACCTTACTAATTAATTAATGGTATGTCCAAGACACGGCCGTCTACCCTGAACAATGCGCGTGAGGAATAATGGCAGGTGACTCTCACGCGGTTACACTCGAGAACAGTTACCGCCGGGCCGGCGTGCGCTCGAGGGTCGAGGAACACGATCATATTCGAGACTGTCCAGCAGGACTCGGGACTTCTTCTGTAACCAGTTTGCAGTGTCCGCTTGTCTTTTATGATCGAGTTTGTTTCTGTGATTACACCTTGACGCTCGGACGTGCACATTGGGTTTAAACTGTTTATAGTTCAAATATAAACCGCGTAACAGTTCACATATTCGTGTTACGGGTTTATGGCACACATGTGTATGTCTTTAAGACTCTTTGGTAATATTTTTTAAAAATAATAGATACATCTTCTGCCGTGTTCGTGTGACTCCTCAATAACTTCAACATTAGGAAACGTATATTGAGAATAATTAGAATGCATCATCGGTAGACAAAGGGAATCAAATATTAAGAATGTAATTCCTCTAATGTTGACTTAATGGAACAAATGAAGGGATCAAAAGCGGGATTGAGAATGGCCGTCTTGATTATATCCTGCCTACTAAATGCAAACGCTGTATTTGTAGTTCATTATAACAGTGAACGTGACGTGCAGCGCTCGGTGGCCAGGAAACTCAACTAAAGATGAATGTTAAAAAATCTAACGTTCGAGAGAGATGAAAGTGTGATGTAATGATAAATAATGAATGCTCACAATAAGTGTATGAGGTTGTGTATTTGGGAAATATGTTTACCAGGGAAGGTACGGTTGATGACGATATCGAAATGTGAATAATGATCTAAATTCAATTATCGCCAATAAGAATTTGTCATTCGAAGCGAGACTAGCGGCGAACAATGGAGTTTCGGTGCTAATATTGTATGGAAGAGAAGTCTGGAGAGGTAGTAATTGTGGGTGAGATCAGATTAAGACACAAGGCAGAGAATTGTGTCGGGATCCGTTAGCGTTCTACTAGTAAATAGTAAATACATAATCCTAAAATAATAGAACGCCCGACTCGGTGGTCCACGTGCACCAGCACCAGCATTGAAGATAATTACGCATTAATCTCCGATATTACGAGCCGACAACATTTGTTTACACTTCATCGATAAATCGTATGTATCTAAATGAATTTATCGCATTGAATATTTGTGATGCGCGTTCCTTTCATATTTGTTATTAAAATGAACATAAAATGTTTTATTAATGACTACGGGCCTTGTCTGTAAACGATTACCCATTACGTGATAATTGCAGAGGAGCGATTATCCCGTGAACGGTATGTTTGTTAATTATTTTTATTTAAATGGATAATTATTGTTTTCGACCGTCGTACGTATAAATCAAAAAATATTGATAAAATTTATAATAATAACAAATATATCCTCGTGTGAATACACTGCTGGATAAAGGCCTCCCTGCTCCGACAGTTTCGTCTATCCGTTGAGACTTACGCTTACCTTTTTAGTTTCTGAAAAAATGACAGTCTCGATACAAATATTGCCATCAATCACCATACAGACAAACTGAAACCGAAGGTACCTTGAAACGTTTTCTAGTACATATACGGTAAAGGATTATATTTTAATCGAACTATCACTTATTTCTTCTTCATTATTAGCAAAATTACTTTGTGGCCACACATTATGTATATAATAAGACAAAACACTTTGTTTAAACCGCTATTTACTGACAAATGAACATGTTTCGATGCCTACGGTATCTTCTTCAGGAAACAATGTATACTAAAATTAAAAATACAAAGATAGATAAAATCTAGGCTTGTATTTTAAATTAATTAAACATGTCGATTTATTAATAAATGGCGGTTTAAACAAATTGTTTTGTCTTATTATTTATTTATCGGTGATTTCGGTCTTCAACTTCTCCGAGCGGTAGTTCCTGACCTATTCCTCGGGACTTAATAATTATCTTGAACTTCTGCCGTTCGTCATCTGTACCTGCCTGCGAACAGCGCGAAAGGGAGAGGGTGGGGGAGAATCCACGAATTCGATTATATCGTGATTTCAATTGATGAGAAAAGCGATTGGCATTGAATTGTAGGAGTTTTTAAAGCAAACATCGCTGAAGTTCCAGCAGATTCAATTATTGATCAGATGATTGATGAATTAATCATGTGTAGCCGACAGCTACGTGAACTTTGCGGAAAATAATTCTAAACTACCGAGTTATCAACTTATGGCAGGTCGTACACATTTCCGTTACTCGGAGTTATAGGGATGTTCTGAACTAGTAAGTGAAGACAGTAGTCGTCGGTCAATACGTGTGTCGGTCAGCACTAGTAAGGAGCGATATAATTTATTCTAGATTTGGATTCCATCGGTAACATTTCACTCAACAATCACTAAAGTTTTGGCTGTGCCGTTCGGTATCACGGTTGTTTCAAATTCAGGCAGCCATCCCTATTAGTGTTACGTGGATAGTTTCCCTAGATCGATCAATATGCATTTACACTCGTGACTCGTAAGTCAGGAATCGATCGTCCGAATTCTTTGACTTTTGCAATCAATTTTCAAGTGGACTGGTCCTGATGCGAGTCAATATTTATCTACCTCAGCGGAGACAGAAATATTTTATTGACGGTCATCATTGAGAGTCGTTTTAATCAATAGTACGGTGAATAATTCTTCTCTTCTTTATTAGTAATTTTTCAACCATCCCCAGTTCGGGCCTCGCTCAAACTCTGCCCCTTTCGCAGCTATCATCCTGCAGGCGAGCATTTCTCTTTAGATTAGCTTACTGCATTTTCAGGCTTCTACTTCCCGCTGCAGGATCCTCCAGGCACATCTCTCGATGCTCAAATACTACGTAGACGTACGAGGTTTACAGACAGAGATAAATATGGATGGTGAATAATGCTACCCATTATTTATGCTCGTATTGGCTCTTTTTTCTTCCGAGTTCATTAGCCACACGTAGGCAATACGAGCTCGATTAAGACACATACACACTTTTCAATCGAATTAAGTTCGCGTGGAGGAATCAAATCGGCGATCTTTAGCATCATTTGTCTTTTTGTTTGCTCATTCAGCATTCACATTTTTTATGTCGACACACATTACCGGTCGCAAATTAAATGCACATTAATATGTACCCGAGACCATTTAAAACATAGGGATCGTATATTAGGTACGTTTAAACTGTACATAAGCGATATTTAATCGGTCTCTTCGCGAAATTAGCAGAGGGATGCGAGAGTGCTCTCGCGGCCAGAATCATCCATCAAAATGTTTTGTAACGCTCTTTAAATATTAAACTATTTTCTGCGCAACGTTTTCCGTGTCACCGTGTCACTTCTTTAGCTTTCGTCGAACCCGCGGCATTCATTGCAAAGTACGATATAATCGAATCCTTTTCCCCCGACGCCGCTCTGACGCTTACCGCGATCTTATTCGTTAAACCTTACTCCGGGCGATCCAGGTCGTCGGTTGAAAGGCATTTCGATATCGATGCAAATAACAACAGGTTTGATATTCGACAAAATGATGTCCGACTGTCCGCTGTACAATCTCCGCGCAGAAACCGTCGGGTCATCGTCTAGCAGAAAAAATGTGATTAATCGGAACACGAAGTTCGAGCGAATGTGAGACACGATTCGCCACTCGAGCACGTCTCGTGACGTCACAATGCTGTATTATTCATCATTATATTAGCATTAGGTTACGTAACCTGTTGTGCGGTGTGAAAGTTCACGATGCTCCGTAACAAATCGTGAGCCCGGTCCGCTGCATCTCTTTCGCGGCGACCTGCAGCATCCTCCCTGCTCTCGCCCCGCGCGCGTATCCGCAGCGTCGCGTGTCGCGGCTCAATCGCGGGTCTCCGCGTTTCGAGCGGTCGGCCCTCGGCTCGCATAACTGTGATCCGTTTCGCGAAATGCGCAATTTTAATATTATTTTAGAAGGTATCCGGCGTCAGATAATGATTTTTATTATTATAATCGGAAAAGCGATAATTTTTCGGTTGCGATAGAAACACAGCACCCGTGTCAGTCCCGCGCGCGAGTCCAAAATGGACCAAAACATGAATAATATACGGTGATGCTGCCCTCCCGCCCGTGGCAGGTCGGACTTCATAATGATACTCTCGTCAGAGTTCAGCGCTCGCGCGCGCGCGCGTTCTGCAGCCGCCCTCGCGACGATCGAGAGTATGGTTTCTCAATAATCGGCCGCGGTTCTGCGTTCCGCCAAATCATAACTTCGGCGAAGCCACGCGATCACCAGATATCAATCTGTACCGTCGGTCCATTGTCATCCCGCAGTAGAGCCGCGGGGCGCTTCCGGCGGCGGTTACCGTTTTATTTTGTTTACAACGTTTTTGCAAGTCTCGAGAATATTGACCCGCGAAAAACGCTTCCTTCAACGCGGCTAACTGCGGCTTTTAAGTGAGTACAGTTACGACAGGTTCTTCCGTGCAATGAAGATATATGAAAAAAGCAGCCAAGGACGGACCGACATAACATTACTTAAGTACGTCTCGTCGTTCGGATGTTGCAGCGAGATCTCAAATCAAAGAGAAGCCTTCGGTATACATATGTTTTGTCGTGTATTAGTATAATCTATTCACGGTTTAGAGTCGATTCGGTGTAACTACGAAATAGTTTTGGAAACATACAATCGTATGTTCGTAATATTAGATATTTTTATTACTTATATTATTATTATTATTATGTACTACTTAATTTATACGGGGAAACAATATTTTTCGAGTTCACGTTTGGAAAATTGAACCGCATTTTTATTTTTAAATATTTTTATTTATCTCAGATACGCTTCTATTTTACAGTCGGCAGTACCTAATATTGATAGTAGAAAACCGGTAAAGCAGAATGGACAATGAATAAAGTGGTTACTTTTATTCCAAAACCCTCACCAATTATTTTTTTAAATATCACATATTTTAATAAGCACCAGTTGGGGGGTAAAGAAAGTTAACATAAAATAAATAAATAAAATTCCCATTAGGAATGAATATTTCTATATATCATTTTGGTCCTATTACAGACTAAAATTTAAAATAGTGATAGTTTTTTTTTTTATAGTTAGGTACTCCTAATCAACGAAGTGAACAATCGATATGTCACTCGATAAAACATCAGTTTAGGTATGACTTCATTAAACAAATGTTAGGAACTTCGAACTCCGAGGTTCTTATCGTGTCCTATGGTATTCACGATGTCGCAACGCGACCGAGACCCGATGCCCGCGAGATGGGAGTCACAGTTGCCGGTCGCCAGTTGTCAGGCAGGTCGTGTCGCGTCCGCCGTTCGGCTGCGTTCCCCAGGCTCGGAGGAACGGCCCTGTCGACCTGCCAGAGGGCGAGAGATATCGATCGAGTAGCTCGGACGCGTAACAAAGGAAATCGGTTCAATGTTTGGAAATTATTGGCAAATAAAAGATAGTCGGGCATAATAAATAGACCACGTTGTTGCAGCGGCTCGCTACGAGTTGTTGGAATGCTGTAATATGTGATAGTACAATGTTTTGTACACTTTCTTTGAGTTTCTAGAACTAATTGCGTTATTAACGCGCGCATTCCTCGTCATTTATTAGAAATCGTGTCGAATGAAGTAAATTACTGGTAGTTTACAAAATATCTAGACTGACCGTCTAGGCTTAATCTAGGATAATCTTTCAAGCCCACCTGAAAGGAAATCTCTATAGAAATTTTCACTGTCGTTCAGAACTGTCTATGTAGAGTTTTTTAGGCTATTCTGCCTGCGTACCTCCGACCTCTCTGGCCGACGGTCTCTCTCTCTGGTCGGATCTCGACGCAGGGTCTATGGGCACGGCCGATATCGCTGCCATCCTAGACACGGCAGGAATAATACTATTTTATTTTGTTTATTATTTATATTTATGTACACGATAATGGAAGCGTCGCATTTGCACTGCGGAAGTTGGTCGCGGCTGCGAGGCGCGGACCGCGGAGCGGGCACCGTATGCGCTCGACGCGGACGTGACCAGTCCGAGCGACCTGCGCGAGGCCGGCACGAAAAACTCTCGACAAAATTACAGAGCTGGACCGATTACTTATTCGCGTTCGCCCACAAAGAGATCGGCCGCCCGGTAATAATTTGGTACTCGTCGTTCAGCGTTTGCCGGCAATGCGTTTCGCCTCACCTAAGTTATCTAAAAGTTAAATTCTCGAATGGTAATCCGTTCGTATTATATTAAATCGTGAAAGCTTTAAATGCTTTCTTCCCGGACCCGATGTTGCATTACGAGTTGCGTCACAACGGTAAAGAAGAGTTCTCCTTTGTAAGCAAATTAATTCACGAACCGCCAATATTTCATTGAGACGAGAAGCGGCAACGGGACGTCCTCGATTATTCCCTTCTTGAATTAACTCCATATCTGTATGTCGGCGGTCGTTAGCAATTTTCTTCACCTCTCTCTTCGCCAGATTTCATATTTCTCTTCTTTAATTACCATTTCTCCACTCACTGCATTTTCTGAATCACTATCAATTCGATCGTCCGTCTGCACGCATCAGGATGTCACGCAAAATTAAATTGATAATAAAAAATCAATCCGAATCAAAAATTAATTTCACAGTCGGTGGTCGCGAGCAGAAGAGCGATTCGCCACGAGAGCTCGTAACCTGCTGTTATGAAACGATTCGTACTCGGTTCATCATAATATTTATACAATCGTCCTACTTTTGAATGATTAGTTTACAAACAAAATGTCAGTACTGTGGCCTGGTTGTAATTAAAAACTACTCGTTTTTCGATGTTCACACTGGCATTACTCAGTACCGCTGTTTACATTATAATAAATATGTATGTCAAGTGTATATATTGTGCAAGAATTACTAATACTAAGTGCACGTTTGTTCCTTCGGGTCGGATATCCTGTAATAATCGCGTAATGTTTCATCTGTCTTTGTTTATTAGCTAATTGGAATTTTTAAATTATTTTGTACGACGTCCGTCAACGGAGTAATTTTCTGTTTCCTTTTAGGATTCAAACATCAAAGTTGTCTCAGTCAATTCCAAATTAAAAAATTGCAGTCATTTCTTTTGTGTACATATGTATGTGTATGTGTATGTGTAAGGGAGTTCTCAAATGTATTGGAATTATCCGAACGGGCCAGCCATTACACCGCGAAGGTCGTTTATCATAATAAAATATGTACAAATCATTAGATGATTACAGGTTACATCTCCAGTGGGTCACCAAATACATCCAGATTAACTGGTTTATTATTTGCCGGTCGATGGACCGATAAACTGCCGTTTGATTGCCGTCATCGTGCCTAGCTTAACCCTATAGCCTAGTCCCGAGTATCGTAGGATGAGTTATTGTATAATATTACTGTTTATATTTTATAAAGTTCAACTACGTTTCATTACACGCCATACTGTTGATTATAAATAAACTGTTTATTTATAATCAATTTTTGCTGGAACCAGTTTTTTTTTCCACCGAGATCAAGTTCTGGTTTATTACGTTTCCTTTTTTTCTGGCGAGTCGCGTCTTCGGCAGTCGAAAATCGATCGATTGTCCTGCCCGCTCGTGTACTCATCTGTGTTCGCTCGTTGTTGACAAACATTTTAATTATCAACCCATAAGTGCTTTCATGAAAACTGCTGATCTGAGGCTTCTAAACAAATATACACGTACGTAAAAAAGGGGTGTTAATTTTGGGAAAAAAACTGTTTTATCGTAAGAATCGACAATTAGGGTTTCAGTGTTAAAAAATTTAATTATTATCGAATTACCTTTAGTACATGTATATTTTTTTATCTTCCCCGGTATAGGTATCAAAAATTAGAAAATATTTTCTAAATGTTGTAGATTTTTCGCATATACTTTATTGCGTAATGCGAAGGAAAACATACATTCTATGAACAATACGAGATAAATTATATATCGTGTACGATAAAAGAATTAATATAAGGAGTACGAGTATCCCTTTGTGTACAATAAAACGAATGGAAATGTATGGACGCACATTTTCAGCCGCTGCGAAAGTATCGAGACAACCTCATCGGAAGGTGGCGATCTGAATAATGTATATTCTGTCGATCCTCACCGAGACGCGCCGTCGTCGTTATGGTTAAATTACAAAGCTTCGTCGGAGCCGCGGATCAGCGCCCTGACTGAAAGGCCGTATGCGGAAACTGTCAGCGTCCCCGAGGCGCGCCGTACTTCAAAACGTGTAACGATAACCTGTTGTAAAAAATATAATTTGTCTTACTGGGTCAAGTTCCGCAGCCGCCGGACTCGGCGATTTGACGCAACGCCAAAATGCCGTTTTGTCCGTGCATTATTTTGATTTTATGACAGATTTCTCGTTTTTTGCGTCGAGGTGAACGCGCCAAATAATTCTCGGCATTGTCGAGAGGAAATAAGAGCCATTATATTTTGTTATAAAAAAGGAAAAACGCCGCGATAAAATATAAGCGAAGTGCTCGGTTTAATTTTCACAGCGGAAACGGAGGTGTACTTAACATAGTTCGAGAGACACCGCTAAACAGTTTTGGACCATTAAATGGAATTCCTGCGGTAGTTAATATGATTCGCAGATCAATCGAGCTAACGATCAAGCGGTTTGTCAAAGTTTGTTAACTCAGCGAAATGTATTAAAACATCGTATTTGTCTGAACAGAGCGGTCGCGGAGTCTCTTGAAACTCTCGCCCTCGGTCTTGCAACTCGGGAGCGACCCGGTGGAACGTCCCCGAAGCTGAGCTATCCCTCACTCGGTCTGCGCGCTTCACTGCAGTGCTTCGAGAAACGCACTGTTGCACCACTGTTCAAACCGTTAGAAAAGTGTTTTTTTCTTTAACCGAGGCATTCTGTTTTCGAAATTGAACAAAAATTATAAATTAAAATTTCGTGTCCTTTTGTTTTAAAAATTTCAAGTCCTATCACTGTAAACGAAAATATTTGTACAACTGTCTGCGGTATTAGAAACATTCTTCTTCTACACTAAATATCTAGAGCTTCTTTCTCATTTTTCTCCAAACAGAACTAAAGGTATGTTCTGACTGTGATGAGACCTCGTTGTTGCAATATGACTTTTTGCTACGGAGCTTCCATTGTTCATGATGATTATTCCCTCATAAATGTTGATCATTTGATCGTTTCAGAGATCATAAAGACGTGCGCAACTCGTGTCAATAATATTGCTTATCGAGTACCACGCTATCGAATATCAGCTCAGTCAGCAGGCTTATTTAAGCCGCTGGGTAAATATAAGTTTTCAATTAGGGTGCGCCGGCCAGAGCGCATCGTGATCCGCTGTTTCGCCACAATTTTGTATTTTGACGAGAGATTTTGGCATCACAGCGTCTCCAGCTTTCTAGAACATCCTGTCGTTCGAGAAGCTTATTGATGACGCTCCCAAAATTCCAAGGACTAGACTGTAAACATGTTTGGCTATCGATCTAGCGAAACGACACGGACCTGAGTGATCGAATATTGTTCTGCGGTTCAAACACTTTCTATCGAACCCATCGGCCGAAAGATCCGAGTCACGGCAGTCGGACGACGATGCGCAGGATGCGCATGCGGTCGGCATCATGAAGCGTCACGAGGTCAGCGGAGAACAGAACGGAGTGGCGACAGTCACTCGAGGAGGCCAAGGCCCACACCAGACTGATTATGTCGATTAAAACAGTGATAGTACTGCTCTAGATGGTCATGGCGTTCAACAATTTTGAACAAATCAAATCGATCGTCTAATAATTATTGCAGGTACTCATTTTATCTAATTTCTCGAGCGCCACCCGCGTTCTCGCAGCGGTGATCCGAGCTAATATCGAATAGTTTTATTCTATTTCGATTGGCGAGTCGCTCCGTAAACCGCATCGTCCGTCGTCCGATGTTATGATTTTATTAAAACCGTGCGATAAAGCGACCGCAACCTTATTGCCGTCTCGATCAATAAAATAACAAAGTACTACGCGGCCGTTGGTGGAGCGAGTCTTTTGTTACGGGCAATTGTCGGAGCTTGTCCTACCTCATATTGTACTCGGACGTGTTCATAGCTTAGGGCGCGACACAATACATCAATGCGCTATACGCGCATACTTATATTCTTATTATTACAAGTACATCTTCCAATTTATTCGCTGCCATTCGTTCAACTTCCAATGCCACCAACGTAGATTATTACAGACCAGGGGTGGCGGATCTGAGGCACGGGTGTGCGAATCATTTTTTATAATATATTATTGGCCTCCTTTCGCCTGCAAGATGCTGTCGATAAATAGAGATGCTGCCTTCACAAAGCCGGGTTTACGAAGGCGACTGAAGTAGCCACCACTTTATTTGATGGCTGTAAGACCCGCACGCGATTGCATTTTTCAGTCTTGTTAGGTACCTTCCGGTACCCACTCCCCAGTGCCAGAATGAGCTGAAAATTCTCGCAAGCTGCTGCTTTATTTTCATGGTTCAACCGCTCATTGTTAAGGGTTTCTTTGTATATTTCGAGCATCTGACACCGTATATAATTTCGGCGTATTCTTCTCATTGGACAGTTATAATATGAAATATTTTATAGAACCCGAAAGTAGCACGCTAAACAATCAGTTTCGCATTTTCCAAAGACAATTAAAGATTGCTTTCATCGCTTTCTTCGTAAATAAATAGTATATAAACCTGGTGTGGGGACCGGAGGTGGAAAGTAGCCGAGGAAGATAAAGCCATATTAGACTGCATATATTATATACGCGCTTGATGGAATAACAGATGGAAAAATTTGAAAGTGTAACATATAAGTTCGAAAATTTATCGTTAACTTACTATGTTGACGTAGTGCAATAGGTCAGCGCACTTTTCCGGATAGGAAGGGTTCCCGGTTCGAGTCCGGGTGGCAACAAAACTATATTTTCGATAAATTGATTAAGTGTGTATATCTTTCTTATCGATACATTCAATTAGTATTGTACAATCGTTGACCATATTGTTTATGAACTTTCGACCGCATTCAACAAGTCTGTGATCCTCCACGTGCGGACGCAATCCCGACGCAATGACGACACAGAAAGTTTGGTGTGGAATTCAGAAAAGAAGCCATAGAAGGTTGGAGATGTTAGTTTCTTTCTGTAGCGTGTTAATAATGGTATTATAATAACCTGAGAACATTCGCCACTCCTCACCGATCAAATCCGAGTACGGTAAGGGCCCCAGTTGTAGTGTAGCTTTCGCAGCAACGCGGAAATTGAAACGTGCGACTCGATTTAAAAATAGAATAGTACTCGTAAAGACATTCTCATTGGTATTTAAGATGACATATTCAGAATATTTACTCATATATAATGAAGTCGTTGAATGGATCATTATTCTTCATATTACACTGATATAACTGAAGAGGTCTGCAGAAGATACGACACGTTTCTTCATTTTGATCTGCTCTACCGCGTGTGGTCCCGTGCGGTATCTGTGCTACGTAACAATAGAAAATGATAACACAACATTATAAAAGCTCGACAGCGGTGAAAAAACAGGAAGAAAAACTCCACTGAACTCACGTTTCGAAGCAATATCAAGGATAGCTTATACTTGGAGAGGAAAATATGATGCATTGTTTAATAAATACCTCTGTGGATAATCATCCATTGTGTAATGCATTTATTTGTCTTTTACACCTTTACTTTCTTTTCCACTATCTACAGATACATGGCACAAGAAAAATCCAATACTTTTCGGGTAAAATTCTACTTTTCGTAAGATGCTAGGTAAAGTCATCATTAAATTGTTTGAAACAATAAAACATGAGCGGCATCGCAGATCCGGTTGGAGAGTGGCCTCAGCTGAGGAAGTTGGTATTTTCGAAAAGTGAATTTGCCTAATATCTAAGTTTAATAACGGATCGTTTCATGTGTTTACTTGCTTTTGCATTTATAACTCTTTAATACTAAGTGATATTTGATGTAATTTAATTTTTTCTTATGTTTTTAAAGTGTTGTATACTAGATGTAAGATATTTTTTACAACTAAATAAAAAATATACATACATACGTGTGACTTGTTTTGGGCCTTTCATTCCAAATGATAGTTAAATTCTGACAGGAGACGCATTTCAGAAGGGGGGCAACAACGACCGCGATGTGCCACCGACCGACCGACCGACCGACCGACCGATCGCCCGCTTTCTTATAGAGCTGGGTTATATTATTCGAATGGAAGTGCAGCGCGCGGTAATAGTTAACGAAAATAAAAAAAATAGCGTTATGGTCTAATTCCGATATATGTTCTATTTTCAGTATTGGAAAATAGAGCTGCCTTTAACAGCGTGGAAATGCGGGGCTTCAGTAACCTCGTTTGCCGAAATTTCATGGACCGGCTGTTCAATTTATAGAGTGAATTTTTTAAAAACGTTATTAATAAGTTTTTTTTCACAATAATAAACAAATTAGACTGTCGTCGATTAATTGAAAATTTAAGCACTGAATGCCGCAGTAATATTATATTATATCGGTAGGCAATCATTATTTCACAACGGTCGTTTCTGAAACTTAAAACCTCGACTTTTTTTCTCGACATTTCAACACCTCAGTTATTAAAACATGTCAGTGGACTTCAATCAGTACGGAAGAAGATCCAATTCAGAAGAACCGACACTTAAACGACACGACGACTTATATTTGTTCGTCTAACTTCTTTTCTTACATTAGTTCGCATTAATGCTAAGTAAATCTTTCTTTTTGTGGAATTCCATACCATATTTATTGCAGAGTCCAATCTATCTAAGAAGGCATTTATTTTTTAGTTTATTTCTAATTATTCCTAACATACACGATACACGTCTATTCTTCAAACTTCTAATGTATTATCTTATAGAATTTGGTGATTCCGAGTATTTCGTGGTTGCCCTTATTCTCGTCTTCATCTGAGCAGGACCCGTCTCAAAATATAATGAATTAGCTCCAAAGCGGTGTTCCCAACGGAATCATTCGGTACGTGGTGTGCTCCTGTATCAATGTCTCCTTTCTGTCAGCGGAGATTGACAAACGACAACGTTTACGAACCGTGTTCACGTATGTACTCGCATTCACGCGCATATTTGGTCTGATAAAAAAATAAATGAACTCATTCAAATCAGGTTTCGCTTTTAATGAAGTCGCACTTACATTCGATAAAAACTTAAACCGAAGACAGAATTGAGGACAAAGTCGAGGTGTCGGTGGCGCTACCTATCCAATCGCTGCTAAAGCGCTGCGCTCTGTTTCTGATTCCTCGCTCCTCCGTAATATGTGACATTTAAAGATTAGTGTTTATGCAGGCCAGCTTTTTTGAATAGTACTTATATATATTGAAAAACCACTATTGAAATCAATAGGTTCTCCCCAGATAAGCAGACAGAGATTAATCAATTCAGAACATATACACTAGAGTCAATTCGCCAGCAAATTTCATCATATTCCAGATTAATCAACAAGGGAAAGTTTTGCAGATCTTTATGCTGTCAAACTGTTATTGTTTTTAATTAGTGTGATTGCAACGTAAAACTGCCGATCGTCGAACACAGAGGTCGCCTCTGGCTCGATGTCAACCGCCGCGTCGCGTCAACCGGTTATTCCGTAAAATCTATATTACGATCTAATGTAAATAAATTCATGTAGCTGTCTTTTATTATAGATTAACATTCATATAAATACAAGTTGTCGAGTTCAATGGTTAGAATAATAATGCCCCCGCAATATGGAACGCGTCCCAACTAAATTAAAGAAGTAGAATCAAAAACGAGTGTTTTATTTTAACGTTAAAATTTTTATTTTAATATTAAAACGTTGAAAATATAATTTATTCTCAAAATAATTTTAATAATTACAATTAATAGTGATAGCGATATGTTATGTACATTGTTTCGATTATTTAATACAATTTATATATTGACGACAACATCGTACGACTTACTCAGTTACGGGTACGTTTTTAGCACAATATTGTATATGGATACTCGGGAGAGGTATGCAGTAATCTAATTAACAATAGCTTCAACCCAAAATCGAAGTAAGTACTGTCCACATCTGAGCGCTGCTCCACCGTGTGACGTAATGTGCTCATCGAGGCGAGGGCGGTGTCGTCAGTAGTCTGCCGGGGCGGTGTGAATAGCCGCTCGGTGCTCGGTGATCGGTGCCCAGCCTCATTACCCCGAGAGAACAATGATCTCACATCGCGAGTCATCGTTCCTAAACCTGTTCTCCGCGCACCGTCCGCAGTCTCCGAATTGCGCGCGGGCGGGAGGGTCTCCCGACCGTGCCGGCCCGACGGCGCTCGATGAGATCCGCCAACTTCCACTCGGGAGGATGCTGTCAGGGGAGCGAAGGTCACACCGTTCGTTCTAACCGGGATTAACTCTTTGATAACTAAATTTGTCATGTTTCTGATGAACTTATCAACGTTACTCGCTTTCGGCAGTCTGAGATCGGCGGCTACCGGGACCGGCTTAGCTGGGTGCAAATTTTAGCCCGGGGCCTTTTAATTTAATGTGAGGGTAAAAACAGACAAAGTTTGCCCGAATATTTTCTAGTATACGAGACCCATCTAAAACGTACTTATTTATTTCACAAAAATATAGTCATAAATGAAAGTACGCAATTGGTAGATCGTATAATGAACTTTCCAAATGGATCCTCGGATCGCAAATCGCACCAACACAATCTATTAACACCCAATATACGTGATCTCAAACCGAATAATAGGATTGAGAGGCCGACTATTTGAATTGGAGTGGGACCGAATAATTGAGCAAAACTCCATGTTTTTATTTTTTATCTAGGTGTGACTGCACCAGGCGGGCCAAATAATATCTCCTTTAGTGTACTCGCTGGCTCGCGACTCCAGAATTAGTTACGCCTTGCGTATATTAAATATTCGCAATAAACAGTGAGTGCCATTTTATTGCGGCATGTGTCGCACATTCTTAGGAGACAGAAAGAAATAAAAAGATTTATTTATTAGGTTATCGATCTGTTCGTCACCTTCGTGTCATAAGAATATTAAATATTTCATTAATAGTGACGTTCAACTTCCCTTCATTTTACTCTCACTGAGAGTAGTTATGATCATGGAACCGTTCATGGAGTCTGTTGGCGGATGACGTCATCTATTTCGGTCCGTGGCGTTTGTTGTTCGCTCTAGGAGTGGTGACCTTCGGCGAGATCTGGTTCATTTCACCCCTCCTTTTTATAATTTATATTTTTCATTTATTTTTTTATTTTTAGATAACAAACAATAATAACTGATAGTAACATAATATATAAAAATAACACCAGTGAAGTTTTTTCGGAATTAAATAATTAGTACATAATAATCTAAAAAATAATATGCCCAAACAAACTGATAAACAAAAAAACTTTTACATTAAAATAAACATAATGAACTAAAAAATAGTGTTTTTAAAGTGAACATACAAAGTGGAAAGGGTAAGGAGGAGAGGGAAATGAAATGCAATATATACAATTTGGATGAATATCACCAGTCTTTCCACGGAGTCCTCCAGGTGTCATGGCAAGACTGGTGATCTTGGTAATCTAAGAATTCGAAGCCATATATTTGAGGACAGTCGATACTTGAGACGAGATAAGAGGTTCCGAGTTCTGACGGGTCTCATTCCATTGGCCCGCTCGGGTCATCAGTGATTTTGGGACAGTGCCCTCGAAAATATGTTTATCATCTTTCCACTTAAACCGAATTTTACGTTACACCAAACGTTTCCCGCCGCGAAGGTCACTACGAGTATTGTGTACGATTCGTCGCTCGAGGTCACGAAGCCGAACGAGTGTGGAAGTGCAGTGTACTCTAATATGTAATTGACTATTACACTTCCATTCAGCTTTCAACTTGCTCGTATCGCGAGATCGTTCCTTTCGAATCACTCTTCTGCCGTCATATTTATGATTAATGTGCTTTCCGCAACCGACTACATTATTTGTGAGACAATATGTAGTTCAGTTGACAGTTGACAGCTGACAGTTGACACTGGACGCGCGGCTCTGAAGTCAATTTTCATTTATTCACTCGCCATTCAACATTACTTTTTTTGTGTTCACAGCTAAATTTGAAATAATTCAGTATCGAAAAATATACTGGAAATGTCAAATATTATGTATTTATACTATGTACCTATTTCTAATTCAATGTAAAAAGTTATTGAACTGTTTGCGATTGTATTTAAATATTCTTCCAAATTTTAATTTCACTTACTTCAAGTAATATTTGATTTTATTCCAAGACACATTAAATTAATCAACTAGAAAAACATGCAGAAAAATCTATCCATCGAAAAAATATTTAGTTGCTACCGGGATTCGAACCTGGACCTCTTCCTATCCAGGAACTAACTATATCCGGGATTAACTTTATATTGCGGTGAATCTCAAAGACCTACGTGTAAAACGCGCTAGGAGACGCCACAATTAAATTAAATATTTCATTTTATTAAATTTGGATAAACTTTGATACATTTTGATATATTTTTTATTTATTATCTTTGTTTTATTAAAATTATTTAATAAAAAATATGAATTTTAACCACAAAGTTAATATTGCTAATTTTAAAAGTACATTTTGATATCTTTTTAAGAATACATTTTTGTTATTAAATTGCAAATGAAAATGCTACTTCATAACACAAATGTGTTCTTAAATAATGTATGTATAAAATTGAATATCTGTCTGTTTGTCTGCCTGTTCTCAATGCAATCCTACCCATTTTGATCAGTCTCAACCAAATATTGCACTCTGTAGACGCCATCACCACCCCCCCTCCCCCTGACTGCACCGCACCCTCCCTCCGATGCAAATGAGTATCGAGCATCGCCTTATTGAATGCCACCCAAATTTTGTCCAAGTGCATTTTAAGAAATGGGGAAAATATTTTTCATATTTCGCGTACAAGGTAATTATTATGGCCTCTGCGAAACGAAAGCACACCGCTTCCCCTCTCCCTCAAATGTGTATTTAAATTATAACTAAATCTGAATCAACGCCCGGTAAAGACCGCTAGTAAATAATAATTAAGGTTAAAAAAGCGAGCGTGTCACATAATATTCCAACTTCTTCGAGAGCGATCGGCGCTCGTATTTCCAACATGTTAGAAAGCAGGACTTGCGACTGCGCCATGTTGCATATCCTGTTCCTCCTCGGCGCTGTAGCGGGGCCGGTGTGACAATCCTGAGAAGTGTCAGCGGTGCCGCGGCGCAACCTCATTATTAAAACGGCCGAGGAGTCGAGTTTCCGAGTCGGCCGCACCGTTATGGGAATATGAAACGTGACACTCCGAAAGCCGTTCCCTCGCTGATGCGCCTCGTCCAGCATCATCCGATACGCGTTGCTTCTAACGCCACCGTCACGATTCATCCGTCCACCGAGTCGGAAGGGTCGAGCGGTCGCCGGACGCTGTTCGAGCGCGAATGTGCCGAAGCAGACCGTTTGTTGATTGATCGCGCCTGTAGCTTTCGCGGGGGTCCTAACGGTTTGTGCCGTTTAAACGCTGTGGCCCATCGGTGAAATGAAATGCTCACTAAAAAATGGGCAAAAACTTCAGACTTAGCCGATAAACAAAATTCAGTTTTAAAAAAAATCGATTCAAGAGATTATTGTGAATAGACACGGTTGTTGTCAGTGGTGGATCACTTTTATTTTGTTTCTTTTTCGTTCTTTCAAATATAAATATCATTTTCGATTATGGCTTAATGTCACCTCTATATTATTATTATTTCAGAAATTAAGGATCGCTTTGGTCGTTTGGTCATGTTCGACGAATGAATGAGGAGAGAATGGTAAGAATGATATATTGAAACGAATGTTGATGGCACCAGAAATAGAGGACCTCCGCGGAAGTCTCGGCATGATCAGGTAAACCAGATACTGGAAGATGGTTCTATTAGTAGTCTCGACAATCGACGAGCTTGCATGAGAGGATGTATGAATGTGGATGAGGCGAGAATTGTGTCTCAGTACAGAAGAGTGTGGCGCTCCATTCTCTCCGCCTATTCCTACGGGAAAACGGCGTGATGTTAAGTTAATTAGTTTCGAGAGGTACAGTTTTCATCAACCGGTGTAATTAACAATTTTTGATAAGGGGAACTGGACTACATCTTTCGAAACTAATTGTAGACACAAATATAACTTAGTTGTGTGTGCAGTGCAATTTTTTATTCATGTCGCACTATAAAGTACCTACAGTGTCAATTAATGCTCTGTCTCCTGAATGCTAAAAAGTGTTTTCAAATAACATTCTCAAGAAAATTTAACAATATTAATTTTTCTTACACAATAGACAGCACTCAGTTAGAAAATAAAAGCGATCTTAAAGACCTAGGAATAATCCTCGATAGCAAACTTACTTTTAAAAATAGCGTTGACCAAATTACCTCCGAGGCCTATAGAATACTAGGATTCATACTTCGAACCTGCAAACAGTTCCAAAATCCATACTGCTTCAAAATACTGTATTACGCATTCGTTTGTAGTCACTTAGAGTGCGCTTCTCAAATGTGGAACCCATGGCAGATTACATATATTGCGAGATTAGAACGAATACAAAATGGGTTTATAGGACAACTGAATGTTAGATCTAATCTATCATTCGGCTCCTATTTAGATGCAGCAAACTTCCACAATATGAAGACCCTAGAACATCGACGAACACATGCTGACCTAATCCTTCTCTTCAAACTACTGCAAGGCCATATTGATTGTCCCAGCCAATTGGAATTAATATCTTCTCTCCATGTGCCATCTAGATCAACCCGGCAATCCGTACTCTTCCACATTTCCAGAAGTAGAACATCTTACATACAAAATTCATTCATTCACCCGTCATGCAAATACCATAATGAGAAATTTACAGAAATTGACTTGTTCAACATTAGCCTTACTAAGCTCAAAGGGTTCTTCTTATGAACCACCATAATCTAAACTTTGGCCATTCACTCTACCTATAAAAACTCATGTTGCTCTCCCTTTACCGCAACATCCCCCACCCCACCCTGTTCCCCTTCTGCTTCTTTCATCTAAACATTTATGTATCCAAATATTTTTTGTGGATTTTCATTATTAGTATCGCATATTAAATAGTTATTATGTTTATTACAATACGTTTTCACTGTCAAAATCCCTCAATAAAATAAAAATGTATAATAATTGTAGTTTAGATCTTAGTTGTAGTAAAGAAGGGCGGCATACGTCTAACATACATACATAAAAAATGTATGTTCATGAATAAATAAATTTTAAATAATGTTTTAATAATTTAAAATGTCAACAACTATATTTGATTAAATTCCTTAAAAGTTGGGAATTAAACTAGGCTTACCATTTGCGAGGATCTTCGACTCTTCCGCTGTTGCCGTCGGGAAATGTTTACTTTTGTTACAGCTGACAGCTGATCGCGGTCACCTGGACAATTCGTTGATTTCTTTATTTGATTCAGAACACATTTCATTTTATATTTGGCGTGTTTACACAGAACGATGGCTGCGTGAATATTTCCCAACTAACAATGGCGTTCAGCCCGCTATCTCGAGGGACATTGCGAGTTGCCATTGCGCAATACGCGAGTGTCGAATGCCGCCATTGTACCGTGACCAGAAAATTAGTCAAGACTCGGGAGCACAGCTAATTTTTGCGTAACGCTCCGGCAACATTACTTTCCTCTCTTAAATACAAATCAATGTAACCGAGTCCATTGTTTTAGATTCCTCTACCTACAACTAACCTTGCGCACGATTCATTCACTGGACACACGATTTCATTTCCTTTCATTACGTTTCAACTTCGACTCTTACGTTTCACCGTCGTTTGATGACGATATAATTTGGTGTCGATTATTCTACCGCGGCCCATTACAGGACAACTCGGAGGAAATTCTGGTACCTTCCTCTAAAATGCTTCAAATGACACCTGATTCTCTAATAAATTGACATTATAATAATAAACTATATGAGATAAATCACATATAGTTTTCGACCTTGCAGAGACATGATTAAAACAAACAAAACTTGCTGTCCTAGAGATTTCTCCCCTGCAGTAAAAATGTTCTAATAATACCTGTCGGTTCCTATTTTAATATTATTTTTAACGTTATTTAAGCTGAAAACTGTTACTTAACTGGTACTTATTAATACTTTTCGCGCTGACTCCAAAATAAATGTAGAATATGTATATTTATTATTCCAGTCGTGATGGCTCGCCACGCGGAACCGACGCAGCGGGAATGCACTTGTTCGTTTTATTAATCAGTATTTATTTACGTTTAAAAAATGAATCATCTTTTTGATTTGTCTCCGCGTCTTAAAGGAAACTTGGCAAGTTACAGGGCAACGATTGGCGCCGTGACCGGGACTGCGGACGATGCCACAACAGGCCACAACAAACAACGTACTCCCGCAACTCAAAGCGTTCAATCGTAATAAATCAGTTATTGAAATTCATTTAACTCCATATTTTTCGTTAGAAAGTTTGGAAGCTCCGCTGTCCGGGTCCGCTCGGGTTGAATAGTCAAGGGACCGGTTAAGTATTCACATTTGGCACAATTATTAAAAAAATAATTATATCTAAACCGACATCGGTCTTTAGATCGAGGTTCGATATTCGTCTCAAGCGTCCAGCAGATACACTCGATCCACTTTGGAGGATAACCTGACGCGTGTGGTTCGTATTGTAATCGTCGTGTAATAAAACGCACTTATCGCTTATCTTAAATCCTCTTCTTTCCTTCGTGTTATTTGTGACCCTGATGACCTCATTCTTGTGAGACTTGATTCGTTATGCGCTACCAAAATGTCGTGTAATGTGGCTATGGAGGATATACGATTATTTATAATATGACCGAACGATATATGAAGTGTTTTGACAACTAACGTTATCGCACACTTACGAATATTTCCCGCAAACTTTACTAATAGATTTTTTTTTTTTTATATACGTCTTTTTGCTTATGTAATTTAATTTATTGTTTCTTTTTCACAAATATTTATTTATAAATAAATATATATAGTACGTATATGGAACTACCCAATTTATACCTCAGAATTCCTAAAGAATATATTAAGGATGCGTGCAAAGTGAGTGCTGAGTATAATTTATTATACCGTTTCATTATAATAATATTTATACGATTTGCAAGCGTATAAATATATGTATGTCCCTTAGCTGGAGACCGTAAAGCATGTCTGCCGGACAGCTGAGAGATACCTACCGAAACTGTGAGAAATAAACTTGAGGAAAACAAAAGCTTCGAATCTGATTAACTTTTATTTGATCTGTTTTCAAGTTTTCGTCTGTGATCTGCTGATTACTGCTGGCCGTAGACGCGTAGAGAACGCTAGCTCCATTCCACACGGCGCACGGCGCACGGCACACGGCACACGGCACAGAGTCACGCACCACGCACTGAAGTTGGACTGCGTTTAGACGTGCAGTCGATCTCGGCTTCCTCGTGATCCCAGAAGATTTCAGCTCCTAGAGGTGTTTTATAGTCTTAATTACTTTTAAAAACGAAATGCTCGCGCAATAAAAATATATGACGAATTGCTTGAACTACTGGCGCCCCTCAATACTAGAATAAATTAAACTTTTAGATTCGGTGCAAATAAAAGAGTTACGCGTGTTAAAGTAAAGACCCATTATTGATAGCCAATTTGCTGTCTCTGAAATAGAATACATACTCGGTGTGCTGTATCTTTTAATATAGTTTTCAATAGAAAGTTGTCTGAAGAACTTGCGTCACCGGTTGATAAAGCGTTACCCGGCACTCGCACACTTGATGAATGCTTTCTCTCATCATTCGCGATATGTGGGACCCCTCAGATAAATCACTTATGTACTCTTATGACATATGTGGCTTTCCTGATTGTTAATTATGTAATCATTATTTAGACCTTGCCTAATTCGCTAGTCTTAATCGTGAAGCGAGTCTTACTAAATCCATTGTCTAACAAAACATTTCTCATTATTCAACCTCTTTTTTGTTCCAAAGACAAATTGCTTTCGGCAGTTGCGTCATTTGCTCGTGCGCGTGCGCAATGTAAGAAAGCATTCAGCGCGCTTTATAGAGGCGAATCACAGAGGGCTCATCTCGCGGCTTGCTCCGCGAACGATTCACGAAATAAGTCTAAATGAAGCGTGCAGGCGAGTGTTTGTGTAATGCCACCCGTCGGAAAATAATTTTCTGTGATGAATTTCAAAGCAGAATTATGCACAATTTCTGCGGTGCGGTCAGTCGTGCGTGAGCTTTGACACAAATGCTGCGATGGTGAGTTGCTGTAAACCGCACGCTGCACGCTGTCCGGAGGAACACAGTACACAGTACATAGTAACACATGACCATATTATCAGTTATCCATATTGCGTGTTTCGGTTGACACGTTGATACGAGAATTAAGTACACTTTTTAGCCATTTTATTCACCTACAGAGTGATGTTACGGCGATATACTCCCGCGCTATTTTCCGGCTCCTTATCGGGGTCAGGAAAGTGCGTTAAAAACGACGCGGTACAGAATTTCCTAATGTTTTATAGGACGTTTATAATTTCAGAAGAACTTCTAATAATAATGCTCTTAAATGAATTTTGTCATCTTATAATGCGCGCTGCTATCTTGAAGATTGCAAATTCTGATGTTTCTTTTATATTATTCTAGTTCTGCCTTCGTTCACCGGCCGTTAAATAAAGGCCTCTCTTGACAATCGTCCTCTATCTTCTGCTATCTTCCATATCCATCTACTTTTCGCAATCCTTTTATATCTTCAGTTTAATTAGTTCATCCCTTTAATGTTATGTGAGAATTTCTTAATATTAAAATGATTTTTAAAATACATTTATACTTACAGTTATGAATTATTCCTGCAATCTTTATACCATTATAATCATATTTTGTTTTAAATGTACATTAACCTTAAGGCACTGTACCGCCGAATGGCGCGAACTGCGTTAGCCGATACTGCGCGCCTCACTCAATTAAATGAAAACTTTTATTATTATTTTGTATATGTAGTTCAATCGAATTCGAATAGCATCACGATTCCTAGTACTTCATTGATGACCCAAACCCTCCTCCCCCACCCTTCCAGGCTCCAACTTTCAACTCGATCAGGTCGATACGAAACTGTATTTAGTTTAGCTATCACCTGATGATGAGAGGGACTGCACCTCTCGAAACTGTAGTATTGATGAAATACACCTACGTGTGCGTAGTACTGTTTAGTTTATTAAAATAATTATGTTGCACCACAAAGTGACCGCCATGTCACTTAATGGTATGAAGTTAGAACGTGGCAAAGTTAGTGAATTGTCATTTGTTCATAGGGAGCGTCTAATTATGACGTCTTATTATGACGCTTGTCTTATTATAACTTGGCGGAGGATCCCCGGGAGTGTGCCACTCGAATGAAAGTATTGAAGAACGATACGCGAATGTTAAATCACCTCAACCTCATGATAATAATGAGTAGAATGGTAAAACTCCGACCGACGGAACAAAAGCGTGCATTGAATTGCCTTGAAATGCACAAAAAATTATAATGTACCTATTATTAATTTTGCTTAAATTACGGCGAACGCTCAATATTACTTTTATTAATGTTATGTATTCTCTGCTCGGTTCTCAAAACTCGCGTAGAACACCTAATTAAATTAAAATGTATCCAATTGTTTATTTCCTAACTGCTTGAAATATTTTTTCTTAATTCATGAATGCGCATGCGCACGAGCGCTTGAATAAATAAATACTTAATTAAATATTGTAAATGAAATTCAACACGGTTGATAGATGACAGCCGGGCCGCGATGCCTAACGCAAATGAATAGATAATTAATAATACTCCGATAAGATCGCCTCCAGCCGGTTTCACACATTTCTAACATTATTTTCCGAAGATGTAAAGGTTTCGCTGAACCTTTTCGACTGTGGAATAGGTGTCCAATCTTACTTATTTAGCGATCGATAATTTATTCGATCGTTTTCAATCGGGTTTTGAAAAGCTTTAATTCTTTTTTGTCGATTTGCATTCAATGTTTTTGACATTCTAAACTGTTCATAAACGAAATACCTACGGTAATTATTATGTAAGACTCGCGCTGCATATTGTATTTGTGTAGCTTTGATTTCAATTTTTTTGTATGTGCTAAATATATTCAAGGAAATAAAATACAATACATCCGACGATAGCTTTAGTATTACTCTTTTTTTTAATGATCTACATCCACTCATTTTGTATGACATATTTACACTAGTGAAATAGCAAATTTATAGGGTGTGGAATCATGAACCTCGAAGGTAAGGGAGAGAAGACGGATTGATGCCTTCGAGATGTGGTGCTGGACACGCGTCGCGCGTAGATCGAGAACAGACTCTCAACCTGCGGCCTGAGTCGAATCCTCCAATTTTTTGAGCATCTCGCGAGAATGGAAGACAGCTCGGAAAGCTCGTCGCGGCGGGCCGCGTCCGAGGACGAAGAGGAAAAGGAAGATCCCCCATCCGTCAGACCGACCGCAACAGGAACTTTTCCGGTGACAGCCCTAAGATCTGCAGGATGTCGAGAAAAGTGGAGGAGCGTAGTCAAGAGGGCGAGAGTTTATGGAGATCTCGATCCTCAGTCGCGAGGGACCGACATGGATGAAATAGCGACATACCGGGCATATTGTATCTTTCTTCATTCTCACGCATGATGTTTGAGAAACAAAATTTAACGATGATTTTTCGTTTGGAGATGAGTCATAAAAAGCTACAACCGCTGGCGGAACTACAAAACTATTGAGACACTTTTTACTCTTGTCTAATCAGATGAGATAAATTATACTTACGTCATATCTGATGTTTAATGGTTTTGAAATGTCTGATTATCATGCAGTATCTAGTGCAGTATTATACATCTACAGGTAGATACTGACCGCAAGTGCAGACGAAGGTACACGCCGTATTTCAGTCGCAGAAGTGAGCCACTGCGACATCGGGAGATGAAACTCGCAATCGATCAGGGAACATAATATAATTTGCCAATTATTATATAGTCGGCGTGATGAATGTCTCGGTGATTTATTTTTGTATCACGATTCCACCATTCTGATTCAGTGGTCCGGCTAGCGTCATCGAGGGAGATTAATGTCCGACACCGCCGAACCGCGAGCCCGGCACAACTCCACCACTGCACCAGGCACAACTCTGCATCTGTAGTCACAATCTGTTAAGCTATACAGACCCGCAGTTTCAATTTACAATGACCATATATATATATATATATATATATATTGTTTAGGGACGAATAATCTATTCTGGATACCAAGATGTATCGCTTCACTTCAGTATCAATCCTCAATGGAGATCTGTATTCGGACAGGTTCTGATCTTTGTATTATTCCATATGATTCTACCTCACCGTGTCTTTTCCAATTTGATCATCGCAGCTCTTGTCATACAGATAAAATAAGTCGCAAACCGTTGTTTTGCTATGTCTGTTGACGAACTTCGTCCACCCAGCGTGAGGTTAATTTGTTCCTATTAGGTACCGCAGGATCTTCAGTTATTCATAAAAGAAATAGGTATCTTTTCCAGCACTTGCCAACGGCAATATTTTTGTTTTTCAGAATTGTGAACAGAAATTGTCTACCTCAATCTGCGCTCATTAATGGAATGGGTTCTGCAAAATATTAAAAATGGCACATTTTAGATCTGGAGAGCGAAAATTTAGCTCGAAAATGTGGTTGTAAGATCGAGGATGTTGAGAAAAGGAAGGGGATAGTAAAAAAATATATATATGTATTTTACATGTTCAACGTATACACAACAGAAACTTCTAAGGTATATTTTTTATTACAAGGTAGAATGATCTACTTCATTTGATCAGTAAGCAAAGCATTGATGTTTAAATTATATTAATTAAAAATATATATTTTGTCCAAATAGTAAGTACATTTGATTTGATTTATGAACATTGCGTTGAGTGGCATTGCTTTGAAATTACCTCAAATTTCTAAACACCTGTAATCTAACTTCAATCATAAAACCGTATTATTTTTTATTATTATTATATTTAATTCTTATTGTTGTATTTCTGGTACAGTCTTGTAGTTCGACCCGAAAGCTCCGTTTTGACCTAAAGGCCGGTTACCTCAGACAACTCATTGAAAATATTTTAATCCGTCTTCTGCAGCCCATTCAAATAATCTAATGCTTATTACATCCATTCAATGAAATCACACTTTGTATAAGTGCATCGTTTAAACCTCGATGATCTTCCTACAGTTATAATATGATTACTTTCTTTTACATCGGTGCCTGTATTTTATTCCATACTAAATAGATTCAAATGGGCTATAAAAGTCGTGTCTTTACGACACCGGTTGAGGTTGGTTTTTGGTGTTTTTTTTCAGTGACAGATGATATTTATTAGCGCTCTGAAAAAGTACTCAATATATAAGGATACTTAATGATTATAAAAATAACTATATTAGTGTATAAAAACTCTTTACTTTAGCTGTCGACCTCACTATGTATATTTGTTTAAACAGAAATGTGCACACGTACATAGTACAAGTCAAATCAATATTCTGACCAGTTTCAAATGAATCTGAGCTTTCGCTATCGGTCGGAAGAAAGATTTCTTGCTTTTATGGGTAGAATACTAAATCCCATTTATATTCGTTACCTAGACATGATTCTCTGGACTAAACGGTTCAGACTTCGCGGAACGGGTAGCTTTTTGACCCCTAACGACCAACCGACAATATGAAGCTCTCGATGAAGGCATCGCCGAACAGATTTGTTGTTGCATTTTCAGTTTGAATGAAAGGATTGCTCAGTCTTCCCCAGTTTGTGTGTTTTCCTGCAGTGTTTGGGCTAGGGTTACTAAGATATGTTTGAGGAACTCCGCTAGCGCACAGAAGTGACAATGTATCAAATATGCAAATAACGGCTAACGCCGATTACTTCCGCCGCTTCGATTATTAGGTACTTTAGTGTACTTATATATACTTATTATTGTACTTCATCTTTATTTATTATATATCCAAGAAATATTTACAGCAGTTTTTGACAAATATTAGACATCGGTGACATCTATTGCACAATTCAAAAAGATTTAAAATGAATATTAATATTCATTATTGTTTTTTGCTAATCTGTATTGCCATCTGGCGGGTTTCCAAAGAAAATGGATGACACTAGCATAAATGCAATGGATACAATAGATGCAATCTATTGCATCAATATTGAAATAGATTCTTAAATGAAAGACTTGAAGAAGTCAGAAATGTAGAGCCGACACGTGTATATAATACACGTTATGGTTTATTTGGAAGATCTCAGGTTTGTTCAATGACAAGAAGATTTTCTCGAGATATTACGGTAAGCGGTACCGATAAAAACATTATTACTTCTTCACAACGCTTCCTTGCATTGTTGGCTCGGTGTAATGACACCCATTCCAACGCCCTGAACTATCCGCGTACGTTCAAAATTTCCGCCGCACGACATGCAACACTTAGAATTTAGTATGTGAATATACCTTCTGCATTACAGCCGCTACTCACCATTGACTCGACATTGTTCTTCGCGCGTCAAACTTTAAGAAATCAATATCACGTCACCGGGTGACTAGGGTGCGCTAGCTACAGGATGAACATTATGTTCCAGTCCGATGTTGTTTCATTCATCAAAATTTCAAACGTAGCTCGGGCTGTGTGTGATGTGGCACAGTCCTGTTATAACCACATATATTGCAGGCCCAATCGACCCAATTCGGCCACCAATAAGCATTGCCTCTTGCATCCTGAAAAAAATAGGGCCCGATGATTCCACAGTGCGCACCATACAGTAACTCTGCGTCGGTGTATTAATCGAAGATTTTTACTGCTCCAATAACGGCTGTTTTGTTTATTAATAAAACCTGACAAGTCGAATTGAGCTTCCTTGCTCATATTTTTTTTCCAAAAGTCTGCTTTGTATTTGTTTTAATGTTTTAATGACGTTGTTGAGGCATTAGATACTTCATAATAAGTTGTAACTCTCTACAATTACCCAATGCAAACTGACAAATGTCTGCCAAACCAAAATGGCGGCCAAATAAAATCGGTCTGGAACATAATATTCACCTGTGGTTCCCGCGCCTCTTCCGAGTCTAGTAAAGCAGAGAGCTGTTTTACAAAATGCCAAACAAGTCTGTGAACAATTTGATATCTACTTCCGTTCACCTTCTGGCGGCCTGATACAGTCTGATTAAACGAACCATAAAATAATTTCCTTTCATTGTTTTAAAAGCAAAACTATTTTTAACGGATCAAAAGCTACACAATTCTGACGTAGAATTTGTATTATTTTTGAAAAGTTAATGATGAGTCATTTGACACATAAAAAATCCCAGGTTGGTTGTACGCACACGTGTGACCCCTCTACGCCGTTCCCAAGAAGTCGTTACCAATTACGGTTCGGGGAACATAAATGTCATCATAACAATTATAAATAACTACTACTATTTATTACCATACTAAAGACGAACATGTTCATAACTCTATCGAGTTCGCTACAAACCGATCTGTATATAGTCACTAGAAATTTGTTGTTCATTTATTCCTTTTTCATACAGAGATTTAGCACATGCGTCTGAGGGGTCGTATTTCCGCCAGTCTTCACTTCATCATTGTGGCACTAAAACTTCTCTATTCACTGCTAATCTCGCTTTGAATAATAAATTCCTATCGGGGATAGACGCGTTCAGACCACCGTTTACTTAATTTTCCATCACCGTCGTTCCGAAATACTTGTCAACCTCACTATCCTTAGAAAACATACTTCCCGAATACACAAATTCATGGCGTAGATGGTTTGGATATGGGGAACGTGAGAGGGGGGGAGAAGATGAGACGAATATTGCGGGTAACAGAGATAGAGGTATCTCCGAGAAACCTGGCACGGTCAAATAAACCAGATGTTCGCGGTAGTGTAAAATAGCGTGGCATTATACGATGGTGAGTATAATGCCACGGTATGACAGCGTGTTACGAATAATATAAAAATATGATGATCTTCCAAATCTCTCGCTCTTATAGGTGCCTGTCGTTTTCTGTTCAAGTCATCACATTAGTGGTACTCTCCTCGGTGCCGTTTCCGTCTTCAACTCTTCTACCGCTCGTGAATTATTTCCGCAATCATCGATTTCCAGGAATAAGACGGAATTTCGTCTTAGAATTCCAAAAAAAGTCATTCATCGCACGCCCAGTTCACGATTTCTTCTATCTCCAGCCCTATTTTGGTAGACTATACAGGGGAACTGACAACATTAGCTATTTGAAATACAATTTTAACTTCACTTATAAGAAGTCGTCAAGAATCATAACAATGAACAATCTCTTCTCACAATTCATTTTTCCCATGGTGGGTTCAGATAATCACTCGAAAACGTGAAACTGCGTAGATATTTGACTGTTCGAGCAGTCTAGGGACATCCAAATAGCTACGCAGTCTGCGTTGTCAGGGATTTACGGAACTCGATTCATCAAATTGAATCTCCCGCAACGACTGACGGGAATGTTCTAAGTATATTATATTTTTGTAAAGTGTGTAAGTTGAGTTTGCGAAATCAGATCAGTCGGCTGAACGGAGCGCCGGGTCGATCGGAAGGTTCCTGCAGACCGCCGCTTCGCTCATTATCTTTCGTTAGCATCAGACGCCACGGTAATCTGTCCTCGCCGTTTTGTTTCCGCGAACGACAAATCATACTCTGGTAAACCGGTAATGACATCACAAAATAGCGATTAACTTTTATTTCGACAACTCCTTAAAATTGCATTTAACGACTGTTCGCGCTCTCGAACGTTTTCAATTGGGGAGTCGCTGGTTATCTGCGTATCCGCATATTAATCCATCTATTCGAACATTCTAATCATCGTCCATGGCGCTTAGTAGATTTCTGATCGGGTTATCGAGTCCGTATACCGTATACGTGCATTATTTCGAAGTGTGCAATCTGGCGCACGGGTTTCGTCTCCGACAAACGGTGTCGGGAAGGAACTGGGAAATGTGACACGAACGGTTCGTGTCGCTTCATTCCCGCGCAAAGTGCAGAAGCGCGCGAGGAACGGCCGGCCGAGCTGAACCGCGGAAGCCGAGTTTTTATAACTTGACCGCGCGAAGATCGACCGGAAGGGTGCACTGAAACGTCACTACAGCCGTGTGCGACAATCTTTCATTTAATGATATAAGCTGAGTTGGAAAATAAAGCTACACGCCTTAAAATAATTGTTATGTATCGATAGCCGCTCACTACACCGAGCGGTAGTTCCGTTTGCATAAATGTTTTACCCGATTTATGTTCAGAGCTGATTTTAGTTTTCATCGTTAAATTAATTGAGCTCACTCAAAAGTCAGCAGATTTCGAGGAAATTATGATCATTGTAATCAATTAACGCTGAAGGCCGAGCAGAGTGTAATATGCTAAGATTTTAGATTGTATTTGATGAATAAGCTGTCTAATACAACGCCGTCAACTATTTGAATTGTACAAACGATATGGAATTGTAGTAGTTGCGAGGATCGCCTGTTCGATGCGGCGCATTATGTCAAACTAAATACATAATGTAACGATGACGCGGTTGTTTTCGTGACCGTGTTTTCTCTCATCTAAAAAATCTCTTAGCCTTTAATTTTTTCTCAAATGTACGATAATTAATAGTTTTATTTCTAATTTTATTTAGGTCGTAAATTTAAGTATATTTATAAATATTATTTCAACCCCTATTTGAACCTAAACTGTTAAATCTACATCGAAAATAAAATAAAACCCTTTTAACTGATATGTACGTATCCATAATAATACTACGCTTCCCCGTCTATATGGCTTTTTGGATGAGGCGGCTTCGGTAATGTAATTATCGGTAGTGTCAGATTAAACGGCCAGGTCTGTGAGATGCGAACATGGCAAAAACGAACGTGTTTTTAGTATCTCTAAAAATAATGAACGCGACATTCTGAGTTACCAGTTCTTTATCATAGCATTAATATCCTTAATTATACACCTTGCCGCAGACAGCTTGGGTGCCGTCGTATGGAATTAGTACAATCATATAGTGATACTTTATTTAGGCTGTAAAGCAATCTTTCTGCTAGTCATATTTACACATCCAAAAAGGGAAGTAAGGAAACTAATAATAGAGATTTGTCTGCGATCTTCTCTTTTGTGTAACCTTATGACACGGCACTAATTGACTTGTCGACAACTTTAATTACTCGCTTGCTCGGCAATTATTATTTATCATTACAGAGGCTTCGATCTTCTTACTCGAAATCTCACTTCGCGGCTCGTAAACTTGGAATATTTATTCAACACACACCGACCCGTCTCTGCGTATTTTTTAAGTACGGTCATGGACAAGTTGCCGACGGTCCGACTATCAGACTCCGAGGTACCGCTCCGGAGATTTAATGAGGCCAAAGCCCTCGTATTAAAGTTTATTTGATTTAAGTACTCGCGCACTCGAAGTAATCCTCGACTTCAACAGATGTTCACTGAGGATTATTCCGAAATAATATTAATGTTTTTAAACGAGTGGCATTTTATAATTCCAGTATTCACCGGGGAGATATTACGTGAAGCTTAAAATTGATATGTAATTAATTGTCACACAAAATGTTCGACGCCATTAGTGTTATTTGTTACAAATATATGTATATATATATATATATATATAACGAATTATTTTTGGGGGAACCCGCGTCAAATAGTTCCGAAAAGGACTTTTAAACTCCCTACGTTTCGAGTAAATAACATTACTCATTCTCTGGGCCGGTTATTCTGAATCCTGCCCTAAAGTGAAGAATAGACTCGACCGTTCAAAGCGAGAGCCAAAATGAATACTTTCCTTTTGGCGTATATATACATGCTCGATTTCAGCAAAAATATTAATGAAATAAAACGTAACTTTGTATGTATCTTAAAATTAAATTATCCCGATTCACGATTTGCATAGCGTGTATGTAAAAATATCAGTTTTTAAATATATTTTTCATACAAAACTAGATAAATAAAAATATTGGCGCGCTTAACGAACAGCGTCTTGTCTGTATAAAATAATATATATTGTAAATATGAGAAAGAGCATTATTTTTGGAAGTAAAGTAGTGATGAACTGAACCGTAATTTTAACCTTATTGTGAAATTTGTATTCGATTGTAACGATGATTGGTAACTGATTATTCGTAATTTGGCGAGCAATTACTGACAAACTGGAAACTAACCGTTCCACAGTTGAATCTAAGTTACCGATCATTGTCACAATCGAATACCGATCGTACAATCACAGTCAGAATAATAGTTTAACCCCTCACTGACGTGAAGTAAAAGCGGAAAATTGTGTAATGAAAGGATATTTTTATATGTCATAAAATGCTATTTCATACAGCAAACTCGTTTTTCATAATCACACATTTACAACGACATCTGCATCGCTCTGCTCATTTCCGCCTTATTCAGAATATACGGACTGGCTGGAGGCTGGAGGTTGGAGGCTGGAGACCGGAGACTGCTGGAGGAAGACGTTCTCGGCCCGCCATTATTGATAGATTAAGTCAGATTGGCCGGCCAAGTAATGAATATGATTTATTTTATTCCCCATTAAACTTCACGTGAGTAATCAAATTAGCTTTTAAATCGTGTAATTTCTACGCTTAGATTTCATTAAGCCGCTGTAATATCGAATCATAAATATTCTATCTTCGCCATCATTGACCCTTCACCGCGGAACGGTAACACTGACTTATGAGCGAGCAATTAGTGCCTGTAATACAATTTTTACGTATTGTGCCAGTTGGCGCGCGTACGGGAGCACGCGCGTACGGGAGCCCGCGCGTACGGGAGCACGCGCGTACGGGAGCCCGCGCGTACGGGAGCACGCGCGTACGGGAGCACGCGCGTACGGGAGCCCGCGCGTACGGGAGCACGCGCGTACGGGAGCCCGCGCGTACGGGAGCACGCGCGTACGGGAGCACGCGCGTACGGGAGCACGCGCGTACGGGAGCACGCGCATATGAATTCGCATATTTCACCTGTCTCTAAGTGCGCGCGGTCAATGGTTAAAGATTGGGATTACGCCGCGCCCCCGGGCGATTCAATTCTTAACAAAAAACCTATAAATTTCATCTCAATAACTATATATATATTTTTTTTTTTTTTTTTGCATTCTCGTAATATCCGCCCGCTGTACGATATTTACTGCAAAAAATTCTATGCAGAATACTTTGTATCAAAATATTATTTAATGTATTTGAAATGTAGGTAAATTCCATTCCAGTCCTGGCCCCACCACACCACCGGCAGTATGATTCATGCATCTGGGATATGTTCAGTTCACTGGAACTCGGGAAAGCGTTAGAAACGATAACATGACAACGCCTAAAGGAAAATTGATACAAAGATGGGAATAGAGCTACAAACTAATGACTAGACCGGATGACATCATGACTACCGTAACGCGTTTCCATTTCCATGAGCGAGTATTATTTTGAATTTTATGTAGGTACCGGCACTGAAATTTCACTCGAAAAGTATACGTGAATATTTGCGTCTAAACGAGACGAGGCAGGCCGCGGACAAAGAACCCGAGTTGAACTTATCATCTGGAGATTGTCGCCAGACACGAGGATGTAACGGAGGGTCTTGTCAGACCGTTCCTGCTGCGAGCCGCTCGCCCAAACTGTTGACTGTTGACAATACTCCTTTGTGCGGAACGTAAAACATAAGCTGCGGTCGGGTCGGGTCGTGCTGTGCCTACGCTCATCCGCGGAAGCATTTGACGAAGTTCCGATATTCCCGAGTGAATAAATAAACTATTATTCGATGAACAATGCGTATTGTACCCGACCGGGTTAGTCGACACTCGAGCCTGTGAACCTGTGCACCTGATCAAAGTTTTGAACCGCAGGAAATGAATAAACGCGCAATGTGTGGAGTCATCCCTTAAACCGTCCAGGAATCGGCGAAATCATTTATTTTAGTTATTTTCAATTCAAAAATGGATAAATACAACTGATGATGTGAAACTTCTGTACGTATAATTTGTCTCGATTTTGATCTCACGCATCATTCAGTCAAAATAAAAAATCTTAAAACGTTTCCCCAAATTTCTCTAAAATATTAGTGACTTCACAAACAATAAACAAGAAACGTCTATTTATTTAAGTTGCAAACCAGCCTCAAAATACTCGGTATAACACGAAAAACGACGGTTAAAGCTTTGCGGCGCTGAGAAGTTCGTTTCAGTGTAGAAGCACACTCCTGCTCCTGCCGGAGATAAAGTTACTCTTCAAAAATAGACTCCCGTAACGATGGTATAAATTTTGAAGTACATTTCTAACTGTTTTATATCGACTGTCATCTCTTTACACGAGAAACTATTTATTATCCACTTTCGTCTGCCTGTTGAGAACCGATCATTTTACGCGTCTGAATCACTATTGGGGTTATAATTTCCGTCTGCTTTCTCATTTACATCAGTCGATAAGAGCGAACACGCGAAACGGTTTAGACGATTATTGTACGTGCGCATTATACATTATTTGCCGGGTCACCGTCGGGATCCGCGCGAGATGCTGCCAGACAGATAACGAGATCAAAAAACTGACAATTAACGAGCGATCAATATTATTCGAGGATTATGATAATTTGTTTGAACGATCAAGTAAAGATGTGCGTTTTCTCTCGGAGTAGTTTGAGCGTAGAGTTGGCGAGACACGCGACAACTTTTTATACATTGAACAGATATAAATGTATAGGTGTGTACGCTATCGGTGCCAAACTTTGCTTAGTTGCACTCTAGGATAGGTACTGAATAAAATATATTCGCTTCACCTGCCCATACCGAATGTTGCACGCATCGTTACTTTTTAGGACTTGCGCAAAACACAGGCCCGCCTCACTACCAGTGAATGATGATTCGATGGAGTGATGAAGTTACCTGACCCCCTCCCCTGATTCGCGGGTAACGCCGGACGCGGACGGCTAGCCGTTAATATTTCAGACTTTCGCAGCTGTACAGAATTTTCTGTGTAGAATTTTTTGGACTTATGCCTCGCGTCTTTGACATCTTCGGCCTACGTTACGAATCACACTGTGTCAGTAGTGTTAATGTAAATGTGTCTCTGTTGCAGGTTTACTTTTCTGGTGAATCCTCCCACTCTACTGAAATATTCAATTCGAGAGCATTAATTATGTTTACCAGTAAATATTTTAAAATAAATAAATGACCGATCACTTATAATGTATAAAAATGAAGAAAGGTCGTTTCTTGCAGAACCCGCTCGCGTTTTGTTTGTAATTAGTTGAAAGTGCTAACAATTACGAATGCGATAACAACTGTAATATGGTTCTACACGGTTTCACTTTAATAGCGGGCTATCAGTTAATCAGTTGGAAACTCGTCAGTGGGTAGTTAGACACTATTTTCTGCACACTTTCAATTTTGTAATGTGCCTAATAATTGTCTTCTCCCACTTTCGTTACCATTATAGTCCACCGATGTTAACACTAACCACCGTTATGTGTGCGGTCTTGTTTGGTAATTATTCCGCTAGACACGCCCGGTGGGCCGAAGTGTGGAGCGATTACTTATACCAAATTTAAATCAAAATTTACAAATAATATTAGTAGTCGCCGCTTGTGATCTGACTCTTCTTGTTTGGCGACCGAGTTGCGGTCTGCTGATTTATCTTATGGGAGATGTGTAAAATCGGCATTTTGAAGCTACTTACCGCTGAGGTTTACGCAGCAAAGATAATCTGAAACTACCTACGCCTCTAACTCTAATATAATATAATGTTTTTCTTTTCTTTGCAGATATTCATACGATTAATTAACAAGAAAAGTTAAACCGCTTCGCATATTTCCTTTAACTTTTGTAATATTTTATTTTTATAACGAATTATCAAGAATTGCTGTATTAGTATGTGTATTAAAATACGCAAAGGACAGTTAGTAGGAGTTAATGATGGTGAACTGTCGTGTGACTATGATCGGTAACTAGTATGGAAGTTTACTTTCTAGTACACTAGTCATAGCTCGAAAAATTACGAATAATCAGTTACAAATCATAGTTACAATCGAACACAATAACGGTTTAAATAATAATTATACACTACAGATACTCAGATACTCCTCTGACTCGAAAAGTGGTGACCCTCTTAGCGGATGAAAATATGTGCAGAACGTGAGACTGACTATTCCAATATACGACGGCTTCAGTTGAACTGCGTACGATTAAAGTTCATAACGATGATGTTCCAACTAGCCTATTGTAGTGCATCGGACATGTCTGCGAGTTCTCCACTTCATCGCCTGTACTTATTTGAAAAAGAGCATCGGCATTGCTTCAGATTGAATAAACGAAAGATTACTTTTATATTAGTGTGTCTATCAATTTTAAATCCATTCATATAATTATTTTTTTTACATGATTAATTTATGTTTAACAATTTATATAATACGATAAAATATTATAATATAAATTAAATTAATCTACTAGAAAAATATACAGACGAAATCAATTTATTGAAAAAATATTTTAGTTGCTACCGGGATTCCAACCTGGATCTTTTCCTATCCGGGTAAATGAGTTATCCAGTTTCGTCCCACCAACTGAGTAAGTGGACTACAAATTTTAGAATTTATTATATATATATCTATTATTATTATTATACTATTTGATATATCTATTATTACTATTATACTATTTGATATATCTATTATTTCATTCTTAAAAAACTTTATATTGCGACAAATCTCAAATACCTTCGAGTAATATACGCTAGGAGACTCCAGAATTAAATCTATTCCCTTTTATTAAATTTGGATAAACTTTGATGTGATATATATACAAGTTATATATTTTTAAGGAGAACACATTATTATTGTGAAGTTACATTTTTTTCAAGACTACAGTTATACAAGTATGTTCTGAAAAAACTGCTCTCTTTGAAAATATTATAACTAAACTATTTACCTTTATATATTAATAATAAGTTTTTACGGGGATCGAGATGATGTCGAAAAGGAGACTCACAGTAAGGACAGGACGCGCGCGTGACTTGCGGCTTTCATTGTTGTTCATTGATTACGTTCATACAATTTTCAAGTTTGATTTATATAATATATATATTATATAACTTTAGAAGGAAGGAAGGCAGAGCGACCTCGATCTGTTGCTATCGCAGCTTTTCGCAGAGCTAAATTATTTCTAAAATTTCATATTATGACGTTTTGAAGAATTATAAAGTTGGGTTCGCTGTTTTTTAAATTCACTTTAATGATTAAACTTTGTAATGCTTCTACAAGTGGTAACGTATTATATTTAAAGGCCCCGCTGGAACCGATTATTTTATTATTTATCGTTATCACTGCCGATAGAATACACCCTTGAACGCTCGCTGGGATAAATGGTTATCAGCATTACTTTCACGTTTCATTAATTTCTCGATGAGAAAGCTCATGTCCATTTCAAAGTACGTTCAATATAATCTAGCGGCAGTCGACGGACCGCAGGCTGATCGTCGCCGCGTATAAACTAAATAAAAATAACAATAAATATAAAGCGGGTACTGAGCTGGACGCTTGTGCGGAAAAGAAATGTCGAATCCGCAACAGAAACGGAGGGAAAGGCAAATTGCCTCTAATGTCATGAATCAAATTTCTAAAAAAATGGCGGATTTAATGAGCTGCACTTGTTCTGCGACGGAGATCGGTCGTGGCCGTGGTGACAGACAATCTCTCCAGCAGACGTGAAACACGTTTCACTGCAGGCAATTGCGAAAGCAATTTAACCATTTTCGTCAATTGATAGATGCTATTACCTTCACGGGTAGTATTTCTAGTTTTGAACCCAACCATTTTTTCCAACGGCGACTTTCTTTGATTTTACAATAAAAATTATTAATGCGACACAGAATCTGATCTCGTTTTCTATACAAACATTATAAAAAGGATTATCCATTTATCTATTCAAATTGCTTACTCAGGCTTTAAAGGTAAAAATTAAGGTGCTTCAAGACCGAGATGGCAGTCATTCGTCACCAGAAATATGCAACCTACCTCTGTGCTTCAAATTGAGATCCTAACGATCAAGAAACCTTCGGGATTAATATTTTGGTTTCATTTCGAGGTACCGACATTTAATGAAACAACACAATGATGGATAATTTGTACAGCGCCATTTTCGTAAAAACTTTCACCTCAGGGGCGCCGTACATAAAAACTGTTTATAGTTCTGCTTTTATCTTTATTATTTAAAATTAAAAGTCTTATTTTCACTTATGGAAATAACTTTTTAAAAAGGTGCATTTTTAGTTTCTTCTTTAAAAAAGTCTCTGACTGTACTGTTTCTTATGACGGAGGGCAAAAAGTTCCACACTTTTGGGCCTGCCACCGCAAATGCCCGTTCACTAAATTTAGACTTCTGGCAACGGTCGGTCGGTTCTACAACTCTTCCTGCAGCTGAAGTAGAGGCTGACCTGAGAGTTTACGTCTACTATTCAAATTGTCTGGGATACAAAGTTCTTGAAGATACAAAGGCGCCATGTTGTGTGTCGCCTTGTATATCAACCAGCACAATTTAAATTCAACTCTTTCAGGGAATCGGGGCCAATGTAGCTGATGTAAAAGGGATGTTATATGAGAGAATTTGGAAACTCCGTATATTATCCGTGCAGCCGCATTTAGAATAGATTGCAATTTATCCAGCTGAAACATTGACAGGCCAGCATATATGCTGTTACAATAGTCCACACGTGACATCACAATGAGTAGACGGGCTGCCTCAAGAGGAATACTTTTAATCTATTAAGTTGATGAAAGCATGCACTGACAGTTTTACTGATTTGTGTATTCATTGAAAGATCTGAATCAATGAGCACGCCCAACAACTTAACTGCAGATTTAGGATTCGCAGAAATCGATTCCTCTATTAAGTTTTGCCTTCTCGGTGTTGCTATCCGTAGTAGTTCTGTTTTAGATGCATTTAATGTAAGTCTATTTTGTGCCATAGGCCTTGCCTATTTTATTTACATATCTTGCAATTATTATTTTTAATACCTCTGTCTTACCCGGCTTATTTAAATTTATTTAAATTTGTGTATCGTCTGCATAACGTGAGGTCATAATCCTGACGATATTATTATATATTCTATATCTTTCATATATAAAATATACAATAGTGATCCGAGAACAGATTCCTGAGGTACTCCGATGTTAGAAGTAGATGTAGAGGAGGTTGAATTTTCAAATCGCACCTATTGCGAATTATTACAAAGATATGATTTAAGCCTACCGTGTGCATTTTCATCTACCCCATAGGTTTTTTGCAATCTTTCGAGCGAGATTTGACGATCGACTGTATCAAATGCAGCACTCATATCTAAAAAAGCAAGTAGGACCAGATGCCCCGAATCAATAAGTGTTATGTCAGACAGGACTCGAACCACCCCTGTTTCTGTAGAGTTATGACGTGTGTGTGCAGATTGCATTTTAGGAAATAAAGCATTTTTTGTTAAATACTTATTAAGACGACATCATACAACCTTTTCCATTATTTTTGAGAGGAGCGGCAGATTAGAGACCGGGATAATTCATGAGGTTTTCGGGGTCTAATGTAGCATTTTTCAATAGTGAAGTTACGCGGGCCATTTTCATTAAGTCTGGAACGCTTGATGTTTCTAAAGATTTGTTAAGTAAATCCACCAAAAATGGAACAATTTGTAGATGACACTCTTTTAGTAACCATGTTGGTATTGGATCTAACGCACATCGCTTATTAGATAAACCTTCGACTATTTTGGCGATCGTCGTCAGCGTGAAATTATGCAATCGCGATATAGTTTCTTCCTCGATTTCAGATATCGAAGCTGAGCTGGTCGAGGCACGATAGCAGTCACTTTGTTTGTGAAACTGTCAGCAAGGTTGGAAGCACTGGCAGTTGTCAAAATTTCCACTCTACGGTCGCCGCGAACAGATTTGAGAGCTCTCCACAAATTTTTATGATTTTTCTAATATTCTCTAATCTTGGAACGCATGCAGATTGTTTGACGGTCTTGCATTATTTTTTATTCAAAGATTTTTTATTTACATAAACACAAATAAGTATTTCGCATAAATTATATTCGTTCTTTTGTTTTTTTTTTATAAATTTTAAATCAATGAGCAAACAAGTATTTACTAATGCAGGGAACGATCTTGGGATCATAAAAAGCGAATTACGAAATCCCAGAATTCCTATTTTATCTCCGGATTGAAATCGCTAATCAGGATCTGAAGGATGATTGAATTCAGGAACCGCGGTCTGTTTTAAATACATCGGGGGCATGGAACGAAATATTATTCATTCGACTGAGTCGTTTTGGTTATGGAAATTTTCCTGTTGACCCTAGAGTTCCGCGAATTGGTTCTCAACAGTCGCTTCTCTCGTGAATCAACAGCTTCTTTGCACGAAAGATGTTTATCAAGATCGTGTAGATATCTGCTCCCTTTTGGAAAAGACCCAACTGGTGGTGACATCATTCCTAACATTGTCATCGTGTTCCCATCCCGATGACATCACCGGATTCGCCAGCGTGTCTGCGCACCGTTTTTGGCGGAGCAAACTTTACAGTCGCTTCGTACCAAAGATCAAGGACTCGGGTTCGACGCTCGAGGTGATACTCTTACTATGTCGAGTACTTGCCAAACCGCCGAATGCAATAATGCGTTCGGTCATAATATTCGGTAATAAGTCGGTTGCGTTACACGACATAGTCCGTGAACCTCGACAGTGAGCTTTATCATCGCGCAACACCGGGTCCAGTGCCAACATTAAACATGTTCACAATTGCACTCGTCAGACGTTATTCACACTTGTTGATTAAGACTGCACCTCTCGAAACAATAGTCGTGGTAAAAATAATAGTCAGTTGTGCGCACAGTACAACGTTTGGTTTCATTAAAAATTAATCAAATCACTATTGCACTCGTATCTTGGTACCACAGAGACGAACTACTTACTTGTACGTACTTAATCCCTTATTACACTGGGCGATAAAATGATTGCCCTTACGGTGCGTGTAAGGGGAGAAAATGTACTTTAATCTCTAAGATTTGGGGATGAAGGTTTATATTATGACGGTTACTTCTGGTGTACTTTCTTACAAATCAATTTGCTATTGATTTAAGATTTTCCATCTTTGTTATTCGATTGTTTCTAGTCTTTTTCAATTTATTAGCGCATAGATTTTTCAGATCTTATCTGAATAAAGCTTTACGAGTGAGCACGCAGACGCTGAATTTCAATTTATTTTAAATTGTAGATCACTATTCGGTTTGCAAAATAACGAACAGTCGCGTGTCCTGATATGAGAATCGGCTCAAGTACGGTACGCGCCTATCGATCGATCAGTATCAAATGATTGCTGATCAATTTAAATTGACTATTGTATCGCTACGGGCAATTGATTCGATAACTAATAATGCGAGACGCGCCGCGCGTCGGGCAGCTCCGAATGTTGTATCGCCAACACGACGATTGATTAACAGTTATCAGGTCACTACCGACTGCCGCCGAAGTGTCTGTAGTAATATTGCGCGTGACTTGTGATCTTCTCTCCCGACCCGAGCGACTGGCGATAGTATAATCGGCTCACTCGTTTTACAAGAGAACAATCGTCGGTTTAAGGCGCGTCTGATTCTTTACACGAGTACTGCAGTACGCAGGGTGTCCCGGAGACAGCAATCCAAACGATGACAACAATAGCAACCCGTGTTGAGCTTTAAATAGGGTTATGCGAAATTCAACGGTTTAAAAGTTTAACGAACTTTTATGAGTTTCGTCAAATAAGTTCAAATAACTATTTTTAATTAGCAGTAAACAAAAATCTAGTACATTATGCGGTAGCTACATTATAACAATATACGTGTGCCAAATTTCATCGCCATAGGTTGAGTATTTATGGCACAGTACTCATTTTTGTAAAGGTAGTTTACAAATTTCTCGAAAATCTCTAAAATTCGAATATTTTGTAAATTGAATTTCAGATAATCCTATTTGAAGCTCAATAGGTAGCTAGTGTCCCTAACTTCAGGCTCCGTTTAGAATATTTCTTGGATACCCTGTACGATAGCATTTACGAGCTTCCGGTGGATACCGCTAATTCGAGGACAGATTATCCACTACCAGTTGATATATTCTGCGTTGCCCCCGCACCTCCCGCCGTACGGTCTCCTTCCTGGCATATTCCCCACAACAATCATTCACATAATGATTTTATTTATAGATTATATATATACCAAAGTATTAAACTTATAATCAAAAGAGGGGTTTAGGAACAAGAGCACGGAAGACTTGTTGCGGTATCCTCGATCAGCGTCGCGCAGAGAAAGAGTTCTCACGACATTAAATCCAATTCAATCAAATAATAATGGGAGAATGTTTCAGCTGACCATAAATGTCTTTTGTGAATGGTTTCCAAATACAGTTATAACATACTCCCGTTCATAGCACCCGATCCATCTACCAAACGACGTATCAAAATTATTTACGAAATAATCATTAGAACAATCGGAAAGTTAATTTTTAAAATATGTTGCGCAGGTTTGCGGAAAACGAGCACTAAATTAATATTTCTCGCATCGAACGACTGCCCTTTCACATTATTTAATTGTCTTTCTATTCGCATTTCTTCGCGCGGAACGTGCAGTGGAACAATAACGATAAATATGAACGGAGAAGTAGAAATTTGAACTAATTTAAATATGGAGCAATAACGAATGTGATATTCGAGTGTGTGTGACGTGAAATCAAATCGATTCAAGGATTTATACTAAGATTCAGCTTTTGTTGTATTATCTGTGCCAACCCGTGGATACCATTAACATGATACTAGGTATGCAAAATGTTAGCTTCTGTTGTCTGACTTTAGCTGTAATCATTTCTCACCAACATTTTTAACTTCGTCTCGTACGCCACCGTCTTATATTTTCTTTTACTAATTGTAACTTACTTTTATTGGATCTGCATAATTTTGACATGCGTCAATGCATCCACGATTGTATCTGGTTCGAATTTGATAATTACATTTTTTTCAAAGTAAATCAAGAAGGCAAAAAATATTTTTATTGACAGTTAGTATAGTTATTTATTAGTGACAGTTAGTATAATTCCGTTTATGCCTTGTTCCTGTTAATCATTATACGGTGGCACAGTGAGGCCTGGCCCTCCCGGGAATACTGAAGTATTGCAGTACGTTTAGTGTTAATATAAAGTATAGTAATATAGTTTAGGATTGAGATGCCGCGCGCGACGGTAGCCCGGGGTCAGCCCTCAGCCCGCTGCGGGAGTCTTGCCGGAGAAACCGCAGCGCAGTCTTGCCGGAGAAACCGCAGCGCGGCGGTCGCGCCGGACAATAAAAATGAAAGTTTTACCGCCGATTGTTGAATCGATAAAAGTTCCAATGTTACAGCCGTAAACGTACCGATTATACCCGGCCGAAAATAATCGTCCGCCATTACATTTTGGAGAAATTAGAAACATAGACTGGCGTACCTCGTACTATTCTAACTAGAGTTTTATTGATGTGTAAACATCCCCAACTGGAGTAATCTCAGAAAAAAATGACCGAACAAACACGTCCACCTCGGTGACTGCATATTTTATTCAATACCCCATAAATTTCAAATTTACGTTTTGAATCACACATTCGAAAATTAAAATATGTATTTCCACATCCTGGTATAGCTACTCAAAAAGAACATCTTTGTGAATTCAATGTCTGCACGGTACATACCTCAAAATTGGAATTAAAGAAAATACATATCTAGTACCTACCTGCACAAAGTTCAATTTTTATTTATTTATTTAAAAATGTTATTACCATAATTACACTGTGAACGTAATTATGGTAAAATTACAGTTAAATAATGATGTTAATCGTTTTAAAAAAATTAAATTTTCAAAAATAAATAAATTTAAAAAAACAAAAATAAATAAAAAATTCACCATGATAACTGATGGTCTAATTGATTATATTCTTATATTGATCACTATTTCTAAACTATAATGTAATTAACGTATATAATATTTTGTTTCTGTATTAATTATTTTAATTGGTGTTCTTTGTTTGATGACATTAATATAATACTATACCACTATACTAAAGCTAAAATTATACAGTTTATAATTACAAAATAATGATTATTAAAAAATACAGTAATTAAAACTATATGTAGGTGTACGAAATGACGATTAAAATATTTGGTTATCCTCTGGTAGTGGTAGTAGTAAACGCAGAAAAAAATACTGTCATTTTATATTATGTACACCGTACAATCCTATTTAACGTTTTCAACATAATACAAATAGATAGGTACTAAACTTATAATCATTTGATATGTTAAGTGTGAAATGCAGACAAGATTTAGAAACGGATGTGCGCCCATCTCGGATTTGATAGAAAGTTATTACATTGTTAGGGGATTAAAGATTTCTTTTTTGAGCTTGAGAATATCTAGGTAGGTACCCGTGTACAACGTAGAGGTAAAGAGAATTCATCTTCCGTAATGTGTTCCATCTCTAAATGCGCTGCTTGGTATTCTTGCCACGTGCTGTTTAACTTTGATACCCCCCCACCTGACTAATGAGGGTTTTCACAGCTAGGGTGACTGAAGGAGAAAAACCCTAAGAGGCCTGAACCAGAACCTTAATTTAATATTCGTTAGATATTCTTCTACAATCAATGTATGTGAAACCGATTAGTTATTTTTTTAAATGCATAGAAACGATAGCACTTGATTTAACTAAAATGTCTGTTCTCTAATTAATCTTAAATATTTTATTGAAGATCAATGTTTGACATACACCTGCAGTTAAAATATATCCATAAAGCCGGCCATGTACATATGTATCGTACTTATGTATCTACATATGTAAATATTTATGTACAATATTCTAAATCTGAATATAGTACAAGATTATCTATTGAAACATTACTTTTACAGCTTTATTGGTTTGTGAATCGAAATAAGTTTTTATAGATGTATATTTTTATAATTATTATGTTCTACTACATTATATTTTATTGAATACTTTTTATATTAACGATTCAACTATTATAATACAAAATTATATATTATAAAATCGTACTTCCACCATTTTAATGTATAGTTCTAAACAAAATTGCGAGTTATCAAATATAATTAACCTTCATTTATTACAGCTATATTCGTTGATCAGAAGTAAAGGTGATGGTCTTCAGTACAAATTACCAAATGGATAGGGCGATAAATTCTTTAATAATTTTTTCAATATCATCATTTTATTTCCAGCTCCAGTCCTCTATCTGTATGTTATTTTTAATTATTTGTATATGTAATCATCAATAATAAGAGTTTAATAATCAATTAACTTTAACATACCCACATTTTTTCCATCCGTAAATCAATCAGTATGTTTATTACATCTGTCATTCATTTTGGGCTACAATAAAACAATTGTATTGATGTTTTGATGTTTTCGGAACAAATAATTCGTTTTATTATTATGCAAATTAAATGTTAGTTTTATTTTATTTTATTTTTCATTATTATCTATACGTTCCTTTTACACAAAGAAAAATTGAAGTTAATCTGTACTCAACATAAAACATGTCTCACATTATTGTATTAGGAACGGAGCATAATGTTCGAACGAGGGTTTTGTTATCCGCACCGCATTCACGGCCATTCGACATTCACTTGGCTCGGCCGGTAAAGCAGTAACCTGCTTTTAGTCTGACATTAGCCTCTGTGGCTCGACGTTACGTCGGTAGATCGAGCCTTTTTAACCCGTTTATTCTTAAATATGTCGCGAAAATATCGATTAAAGTGTTAAATTGTAACAATTATGGTGAGTTCTTCTAACATTACAGTGTTGGAATTAGCTGGAAACATCAGTTATCTGCCGGAATCTTGTAGGTTATGATTTGTCATCAGTTGCGCACGCGTAGTACGCTACCGATGTGTTTTAAACCTAATTAATATTATGATGTGAAGTGATTTTAATTAATTAATTACGGAAATCAAGCGTTTAAATGATAATAATTTGTTATGGGTTGAGCGCCCTTGTATGCGCGCTTTTTAAATATTTTACCGAAAGTTCCCGAATGGATTTAGAACTGGAGGTTTATTTTTTATTGTGTTCATGGAAATTAATGTGTCATATTTATGCAAACAGCTGATAATCACCGGCGAAACGTCAATCTTCTGTCATAAGTCATACTATGACTCAATTAAGACGAGATTCACAAAAATAAGTGAAAAGATAATACTATTATAAACTGTTTACACACGTGTGTAATCATCTTTGATATTTGACGAATAATGTGTGCTCTTACACACAGTATTTCTTGTTTTAGTCATTTTTATTTACTTAAGTACTCAAATGCATTTTTACGTTTTTCTTAACAATGTTCACTGACAATAGGACGGAAACCGCAGGCATTTCCTTCAATATTTTTATTTAATTGATCTGTACCGTTGCGCTTATTTCTCAAGACTGGTCCGTGTACAATTTTAATCGCCACATTATTCTAATTACTATTTCATTTAAAAACAATATGATGCCTATCACTCCGTCCACCATTTCACTCAGAAATAATATGGTGCCTATCACTCCGTCGGCTATTTCACACAAAAACAATATGGTGCCTATCACTATCACTCCGTCGACAATTTAACGTAGAAATAATATGGTGGCATTGCCCATCATCCAGAAAGAAGATGGTGCCTATCTTTCGATTGCCTTATCGGACGATCATTGCAATTGTTATTTAAAATGTAATACCATTAAAAAATATCATGTTTGGTGTAATCTCTTTCAAAATCTCCCGAAAATAATGAAAAAATACAATATATGTAATTTGTATACGTATGTTCAATTTTTGACCTCTTTCCTACTTGAATTGTTATTTTCGCCTCCGTGACTTCTTTTACAATTTTTCTCATATGTTTTAATTTTTTATTGTTTTACTCGAGTTTTTCTCATCTGACTGTTTTTTTTTCTTCCAGGAGAGTGCAATGAGCGAACGCAAGGGAACCAAGGCCTTGGAGCTGTGGTGCCGCCGCATCACCGATGGCTACCCGGGAGTCAAGGTCGACAACATGACGACGTCGTGGCGCGACGGCCTGGCCTTCTGCGCCCTCATACACCACTTCAGACCCGATCTCATGTGAGTCGTCCTACAACCGTTCATTTAGAAAACATGTACGCGTCATAAAGTTACCGAGAGACCTTTTTAAAAATTAAAGAAAATCGCAGAACAGAATCGATTACTTTTTTATTTAGAAAACTTTTCTCGTCGGATGTAAAAAAAAGCGCATATTTATATGTAAGTAGGTACTTCATACATTAACACACTGTCTAAAATACATACAATCTAAAATAAAATAATAGTTTTAAAGAGAACACATTATTTGTGATTGTGTCATTTTTTCAGAACGTAGCTCTGTGATATTTTAATACAAATTAAATGCATCAATTATATTCAATAATATTATATCTGCCACTGGGATATGAACCAGGATCTCTCCCTATCCGGGGAAGTGCGATAACCAATTACACTACGTCAGCCTCGTAAATAGTCGACAAATTTTCAAACTTGTGGCTATTTCAAATTGATACATCTTACGTTCCATTTATTTAACAACTATCACTTTTTTATTGCGAATACCTTTGGGAAATATTCGCTAGGAGACGCCAGAGATTTTTCAATTCCATTTTATAAAATAATTGGATATATTTTAATACAACTTATATATATTTGAGGTCAGTAGAAAGGGACTAAAACTTAAACCGGTGTACACGACCATAGAAACGTACAACTATTTATTCTGAAAGTTAGACTTACAAAAGACATTACGTTACAAATTACAAACTTTATTCTGTTCCGACTGCTGCTGGGGAGATTCAATTCAATCGATTCACGAACCGACATTTGATGTTTGCGGGAAATGGACAAGCGAGAAGTGGCGCGATGCCGCGAATCTCCGAGATCTGGTGTTGTCGAGATGCATAGGTCGATCTTATGGTCACGACACTTGAATAATGTGCCGTGAAGTCATTATTATTATTATTATGATGTGATTAATATTATTTCATTCCATACACATAAAATATTTGAACATTAAACAAATCTATGTACTGTTTATTATATTGTAATATTAATAAAATTATACTAGCGACAGATTCGTCAGTGGCCGACTGAACAGCGCCATGAGTAAAAAATACACCTGTAAGTAGAAACATAGGGTGTAATCTAGGTCTGCCTAGTCCACAATAATTTACATTACAATTACAAATTACGCAACTAATTATGGTATGAAATTTTTACAAAATCGCGTTAAGGTTAAGTCTATATACTTCGAAGTACACATTAGCAAAATTGTCATTAATATTCTACATCATTGCTTCGGGCTCTAAATCATCGTACAGTCTGGCTGCATATTATTATGGAATTGCAGTATTCCATAATAATTCGGATTCAATCAAAATAATCGCGTAACTGCGACTTTTTAAAATGCTTAATGCTGCGTGTGCTGATCTCCGATTGCACCGGATGTATCACGCCCTGTATGATATTAAAATACAATTTATACAAATTCGCTCAAATAAAACCACAACTCGAAAACATCTGCGGTCAATGTTATTTGCGGTGGCACCGTTTAAAAGTATGTCCTTAACTTTTTCTTCTAATCATTTTGCTAAGTTCTGTAAATGTTTACCAGTGTCGCGGAATAAATCGATTATTGTGAAAGCGATTTAGTCATTTAAACTGTAGGTTTATTAATCGTTTTTCAAATAATCGTTGTAAGGAGAAACTTCGTCAAGTATATCAAAAACACTTTTTTTCCCACAGATTCTGCTGTGGTTCAAGTTTTTCACCACTGCTCAGCCACTATTTATTTTTTATTTAGCCAGAACAATCTCACTTTTCAGCCTTTGTCGCTTAAAAACTATTTGTGGTTCACACCACTAGGATAATTTTTTTTTTTAAATAGATTTTCAATCGCTGTTTGGAACTAATAAAACTATTTGTCTTTTGTTTTTTTTTTTTATTTTATTTTTTTTTTTTTTATTAAGGGATTTTGACGGTGAAAACATATTGTAATAAACATAATAATTATTTAACATGCGATACTAATAAAGAAAATCCACAAAAAATATTTGGATACAAAGTATATTTAGATAAAAGAAAGAGAAGGGTGGGGAGGTTGCAACTAACGTTGCGGTAAAGGGAGAGCAACATGAGTTTTTATAGGTATAGTGAATGGCCAAAGTTTAGATTGTGGTGGTTCATAAGAAGAACCCTTTGAGCTTAGTAAGGCTAATGTTGAACAAGTCAATTTCTGTTAATTTCTCATTATGGTATTTGCATGACCGGTGAATGAATGAATTTTGTATGTAAGATGTTCTACTTCTGAGTATGGATTGCCGTGTTGATCTAGATGGCACATGGAGAGATATTAACTCCAATTGGCTGGGACAATCAATATGGCCTTGCAGTAGTTTGAAGAGAAGTATTAGGTCGGCACGTGTTCATCGATATTCTAGGGTCTTCATATTGTGAAAGTTTGCTGCATCTAGATAGGAGCCGAATAAAAGATTAGATCTAACATTCAGAAAATCTGGCAATAAATAATCTTTTCAAATAGTTTGCTAAATATTGATAGTTTTGATATAGGTCTGTAGTTAGTCACATTATTTTATTGACCAGATTTAAAGATAGGAGTAATGTATGCATTTTTCCACTGGTCCGGAACAGTACCTTCATCGAGAGATTTAGTGAATAGTAAGCAGAGCGGAGTAACAATACTAGAGCAGCACGCTTGTGCAAAAAATGGAGGAATTCCATCAGGTCCTGCACTTTTATTCAAGTCTAGATTGTTAATATGGCTTTGCAGAAGAATATCAATTAGAATTATCAAAATATAAAATACTTTTAATATAGCTTTTTCTTCCAATTCCCTAGGGTCTACGATACTCTTGAGTAATCTACATACTAAACTATTTCTTACTACAAGTGCATCAGCGCTATTCACTTTGACACTTTTACTAACTACCTTCTTATTATAAACATCATTAGTGTCTTATATTGAAACATGAATTGAAGAGAAAAAAGTTAAATAAAAATATATTGTACTACTATTTGAAAATGAGAAAATAACTAGGCGCGGACACATATACAGTGCAGCATTATTCTAACATAATACTTAAAGGCAAATAAAATAAATAAATTACATTATACGTGAATTTTTTTTTATATATTCACATGACGCTGTCCACTTGTGTGTATCTCAGTCCGATGGATCGAGCGCGTTGTTCCGCTTGTGTGGATCTCAGTCCGGTGGATCGAGCGTGTTGTTCTCCTTGTGTGCATCTCAGTCCGGTGGATCGAGCGTGTTGTTCCGTTTGTATACAACTCAGTCCGGTGTATTGAGCGCGTTGTTCCACTTGTGTGCATCTCAGTCCGGTGGATCGAGCGTGTTGTTCCGCTTATGTGCATCACAGTTCGGTGGATCGAGCGCGTTGTTCCGCTTGTGTGCATCTCAGTCCGTGAATTGAGCGTGTTGTTCCGCTTGTGTGCATCTCAGTCCGATGGATCAAGCGCTTTGTTCCACTTGTGTGTATTCGCTCACACAGACTCAGTCTCTTTCATGTATTTAGCGGCCTATGTTTTGGTCCATTTTAGAGACTAGCGGGATTGATATTAAGATTAGAGCAGTCTGTCAGTGCTCTTAATTCTAAGCCGATTATATTCCAAGCCGGCTGTCTAAGCAGCTATCAATGTCGCCGGTCAGTGATGCTAATGCGACACGCTATTCACAACACTGTTCCGTCACCGGAGCCGAGAGTGTGCAGACTCGAAAATATCATTCTTCATATTCAATCCATTCTCATTTACGTCCAAATAATTCATGGTTCGGTTTTGACTCGGGATTACTAATCCTACAGTACAGCTGTACTACAAACAAGAAAAGGTATTAAAAACTCAGCAACTGCCGAGAAACAAATTCACGTTTAAAAAACACGTTACGTTCGAATTACAATTAAGTTCCTTAAAGGCGGCGCCTTCAATAAAATTAAAATTTTCGCGGTTTTTACAATGGGGTTTTTATTATTCATTTATATCAGAAGTTATACTCTAAATTTGACTTTTTTAACTACTACTTAGATAGGACCTTTATACTAATTTAAAACTAATAAACTGAATGTTATTTGCCATAATTAAGACAATACGAGCATTATAAGAATGACCGCGACCATTAGATGCATTTTCTGCGTGCTACAATATTGTGTTAATATGATGAATTATTGTATAAACGAAATATATTTTTTTATAATCTTGAAGCCAAGATTACAAAGAAAATCTCGATTGAGACAATTTAACAAAATGTTAAAAATTAATAGTGTTATAAATCATTCAATTTGCAGGAATTCCAACTTTCGACGTTTTTAAATAATATATTCTATTTTCTCACATGCTTTGAGGCAAAAACTATGTTTTATATTAAAAATACAATAATAAGTTTTTAAATAATATATTTTCAGTCTTATAAAATACGATAATATTAATTGTCCATCGAACTTTCAATACGCCGCTCGATCCGGACATGAAGGTCGTGGAATCCGCGCTGTCATTATTTTCATTTTAAAATGCCGAAAATATGTTGTACACATATTTTACCTACGATATGAATTAATATTGAACATATTCACAACATTAGTGGCAAATTTCATAAATTACATGTTTTTTTTTACTGATTTTAAGGGAAAACAACGTTTTCTTGAACAAAGTAAACATTATATATACGTTATTTTTATATATATCACAATTGAATATTTTGTTTATATATAACACTGTTGCAATTTAAACAAAAGCTCTATGTTTCATAAGTAATATGTAATTATGAAACAGACATCACCAAAACGCCAACGTGGCGTTTTAAATCGATAATATTAAACAAAATAATAAATTGAAGCTGACATAATAATTTTAAATTTAGAACATTGATTTAAACGATCATCTAAATATATGTAGGTTACTTTGATTTCAAAACACATTCATACATATAAAATAGGTACCCAATAAATTATTTAATTTTCGATTGATTAATTCAAATGACTACACACATTTTTATTTTATTTCATATGATTCCATATATCAATATGAAAAAAGGTGAAAAATACTCCCGACACGAGTTATGTTTAAAACATGTATCGAATGCGAGAAAATCATAAATTTTATTGTCTCTTTCTATTGAAACCTTCTTCTCTAGCATGACTTACGTAACAAATAACGTCATTAATGATTTACCTGATACTTAATAATAATTATTTAACTATTAGCGTCATTTTGAAAGCCTATCTAATTCGTGTAAAATTTTTCTAATTTCAAACCGGAAAAATGAAAGATCACTATCTTTCTTTCGAACTATCATTCGAATAAAATTCAATATCAATATTACAATTCGATGTTAAGAATATAAAACTATCATTTCGAACTATCATTCGAATAAAATTCAATACCAGTATTACAATTCGATGTTAAGAATATAAAAATAATGTAGCACATCAACGCGCGTTACATTTCTTTAACGATATAATTACTGTGTGAGAGGTAGCCGGATCGATTCTCTATACCTCCAATATTTATTTGAAATCAAAAAGGTCTACTGGCACAGGGTAAAAGTGAGAGTATAATTTCTTAAGCACTAATTTTAAGGCAAATTTCGCGACAATTTTGACTGGGGTACCCGCTAAATAAACATATATGTAAGAATTACACATATATTTGTTCGCTCGAACTGTTCACTTCTTAATTTGATTTTCCTCGACTCCACCGCGTCTTCCCCCGGTGATTATATTAGAGTCGAAGCCGCGGAACAACATCGCATCCTATAAACGCCGAGACACTAAAACCGCAACCGGCCGATATGGTCGTTCAAAAATATGGGTTAAATTTTTTTTGTCTAGCGTCTAGCAAACACGTTTCGCTTCCATCCTTCTCTGCGGCGGTATCGGCCTTCTCTTCCTCGGTCAACCGACCGCCGTTATAATTTGATTATATGTTGGGTACTACAATCTCCCTCTAGTAATATAACCCAGACAATCTGTGAATACTTTTCCATGAAGACATTTCTTCTCGATTGTCACGCTACGTTTGTACTAATATCGAAATGATGGCGAGTTGATGCCACAATCCTTTTCAAATAACTTATCAATCCCGATAACAGTATTTTATCGTCAGGGGCTAATGTGACTCGCGTGTCCTCTCCGACTGCAGCTTTTCCGGGCCGCAGTAAACAGTGACGAAAGCCAACACGGTAGCCGGTAGTCGAACGGATAAGCCGCGAGAAGAAAAAGAAATCGTTTAGAAAACATCCTGGACTTCTAACAGAAATTATTTTGTCAGTATTTGAGGTAGTCACTTTCTTTTTAGTTCTTTCTAGTTCCCTACGATAGCTGTCAATTATATTCATTAGGTTTAACTGCACTCATTCAATCGTGTAATTTTATTCAGTACATAGCTAAAGATTATGTAGATCTGAAGCTGATTGCCGAAGAAGTGATCGCTAACAATGACAGTCATCTGACGGACGCCTCCATTAGACTGAGCAATTTTGCCACTGTACCTGTTATAACTGTTAATCGCCACCCGAAGTACCGTTAACTTCTAATACTAAAACAGCCGATATCAGCAGCTTTCGACTATTCAAATTAATTACGTTTATTTATTTTCTGGTCCTTAACAACTGTACGGTTGTTGTTTTCCGCTTGTAAGACTAAACAGAGAATCGTGGATCGAGTCTCTCTAATATTGAATTGGCGTCAAGAAGTTACTCTCTGCAATCAATTTAGAGTGTGGGCGAGTAATTCATATTACTAAATATAGTGGAAGCAATTTACCAATTCACCTCCGTCATTTTGATTATTCGATTTGCCAATGGTTTAACGTTAATACTATTAAACTTAAAATGATCGATGGTGCACTAATCCAAGAAAACTAAGAAATAAGTTATTCAGTATTTTTATCGAGTCTTTCTCCATATTATATCATATTTACAACATTTATAATACTGCTAGGCCCTGTGGGAGGCTATTGACCGCTGCGTGGTGGGTTTCAATAGAATCTATATTTCAATGATATATTTTTCCCCAAAACAAACCGCACGTAAATAAAATGTCAATATAATTAAAATTATTCCATCTTTGTAAGTTAGCTGTCAAAACGAACAAAAATATATGTTAAGATTTCTCCCTTACCATAAACAGAAGGAAAGATGATAGAAGTCAATATACTATTTCGCTAAAATATGTTTTCATTTCAAATTGAATATATATTTACGTACTGTTATTGAATATATAAAAGAGAATACATTTAAATAATCTTAACCCAGAGATATTAAAAACACGTTCGTTTTTACAGACCTGGCCGTTTAATCAAGCACTATACAGCCATAATCATAATACTGAAACTGGCATGTAGAAAGTTACAGATGTAGATAGAGAAGTGTAATATTTTGGATTTTTTATTTTTTCGGGGAACACATTATTGTTGTGAAGTTGCAGATTTTCAGAACATATATATTTTTAATACAAATTAAATTAATTAATTAGAACGATACAGAAAAAATCTATTCATCTAAAAAATATTTTAGTCGCTATCGGCATTCGAATCTGGACCTTTTCCTATCCGGGGAAACGCGTTACGCTGTTTCGCCATATTGACCGAGTAGGTTTACAAATTTTTGAACTTATTCTATAGCTATAAATTGATACATCTGTTATACCTTATTTTGTGCAAATCCCCGGATAGAAAAAGGTCCAGGTTCGAATCCCGGTAACGACTATAATATTTTTTAGATGAATAGATTTTTTCTGTATATCTTGTCGATTAATTTAATTTGTATTTAGCTGCCAAACAGTTGTTGTGTTTTTGTTTCTTGTGTAATCCGACATATTATGAATCATTTAACTTGTTGGGAATTTTACCTGTCAATACAAGTTTAACTCGGCGATACAGGCAACAAAAAATGTGATTTTATATATATAATATTATTTGTACAACGATGGCGCTCTAGCCCGGAGTGCATCTTGGTCATCTGCCGCTCCGTAGCTGTGCTCCATCCAGATTCCTCCGGATCCCGTCCAGCCTAGGTCGTTTATTATATTTATATAGATTGAATAAAACTAAAACATAATTTTGTTATAAAATCATACGATTTCTTTAAAAATAAAACATCTTTAATTAATTCAATATCCTGATGCCATATAAATTAGTTTAATTTTCTTCGGTCGCTTCAGGAGCTTTATTTTAGCCGCAGAATTTATTTTAAGCTTTATCGTATAATAGAAACTGCTCGGCAGAAACAGGATTGAGTTCCTATCCAGCGGTGCTGCACGCGGCGGAGGCAACGCGGATACTGTAAAATCCCGCGACAGGCGCACATTCAGATTCATTCAGCAGATGGTCGAACCGTCTAATTTTGTATTCATTTCGGACTCCTTCTTACTGCGCAGCAACTATACCCGCTTCATCGAAATAATAAAAGGAGACGATCGTCCCCGGACCGATCGGTATTCGTGCGGGCGCGGGGAAGTCGTGCCGGCCGCGGATGGTTTCACCAGATCCGCACCAAAGTAGATAATTCATCTTGATCAGAATGGAAGTCTCGAGTCTCGGTGTTACCGTCGGCTTCGAGGAATGAAAAACGCACATAATGAGTCCTAGGCCATATCGTTTGTAGCTCTACGGTAGGCAGGTTCGCCGCATTAGCATTCCGGTCTGGTTAGCTAATTTATTAGCAGCGATCGATTATTTGAAGGTCGCGGGGGTGGAAGAGCGCTCGAGTTCCATCTCTGTCTTCGATCATTTATCGTCGACGATGCTGATATAAAGTAATATGCAAAAGTGTTATACCTTGATCGATAAGCCGCTGCAATTCGGCCGAGAAGCCTGCGAGGTGCGAGAGAAGGGTAGGGGTTCCTATAATTGGGTGAAATCACAGTTCGGTAATGAAGCACCGGACTTACTGCACGGCGGTGCTTCCCCGATCCGCGAGAGACTGATGCTTCTCGTATTACAGTATTACAAACGCGGCGCTCGACCGCCGCCGTGACGCGGGAGGGAGCATTACCATTATCCGACACGAGCTCGACTGAAGCGGAGCGCGACGCTTTCGTGTCCTCGTGAATTATATTGATTCACAATTCTTTGGGAGTGAAAAAATCAAGCTTGAACTAGTTCGCTACTTTTGACTGGCGATAACCTTCAATTTCGTCATCTTCAGCCTGCGTCTCTCCGTCGCTAATGAGGGGAGGGGATCCGCCGCCAACCCGGGACCGGATCGGTCCTGCTCGTTCATCGCTAGGTTGGCGTTTCACTATACTAAACAGGCGACCGTGTGACGCAGCTCGGGGCGTGAACAGTTGTAACCCTTTCTAATGTTATTCTGTCAAAAAACAGCATAGGTAACGACTATATAAAACGGATCAACCGTAAGGAATTTTCAATTCAGTAAATAGCCATTTATATGACTTGAGTAATTTACTAGCTTAAAGATAGAACAGAGTAATATAAATAGATCGATGAAGCGAATACAAAATAGCGTCACGGGTACAGCGTTTAATTATCGTAGTAGTTTTAGTTGTGGTAGTAAAAGTCGTGTGGTAGTAATTGTAAAATAATGTTTTCTTTTATGTTCATCCAATTATTTAATTTATATTTGTTTCCCAGAATTTTTAGCAATGCACAGCTTTTTTACTTGTATGCACTGCACGCCCTTGTAGACAACGGAGACATGATATGTTTTGGAACTAGACTCTAGACATTGTTAATTCCAATTAATTAATTGGTAACGAACCAAAAAAGATAAGGTATGTCATTTTTTCACACATTAGCCACGATGTTGTCCAACACGCTGTGCGCCTCATTAGCGCCTAATAAAAAATATTATTTAAATAGAGAACTAAAGCAGCTACCGTACAGGTTTCTGCCTCCTGCCTCCCACAGCCACCCGCAGGTACTGACGGCAGACCCGCGATCGATCAATCAGTCAGTCCACCCTGCGACTGCTCCAACGCCGACACCACTAGATTTGCTCACCATTTCACGCGCGTGGTGTCAAATATTTAATTTAGATTAGCTTCCATTTTGTTGTACGATGATCGGACCGAAGCTCGTAATACGCGTTTACCGCGATCGTTTAATTCTTTTTTTAGAAAGATAATCATAATTATATGACCCTTGAAGAATATATTATTTGGCATTCATTAGTTTCTTCTAATTCGATTAAAATAGGATATAATGTATTTAAGAACTGTATTCTTGCCGGTGAATCATTTCTCATGTTGGTTTATAGTGTAAAAGACAAATTTGCACACCTTTGAAATAAAACTCAAAGTTTAACAACAGTTTAATAGTATCTACAGAAACATTGCTCGGCAAAAGAATGCGTTCAGAGTACTCAACTTCAAATCTCTGATTCGATCCAAACGCGAATCTTCCGGAACGCGTGTCGGTGCACATCTGTCGGTTGGATAGAGTATGATGCTGGTGGCCGAAACACATTTCCGCTGATATTTGGGCAATAATCATTGTTCAAGCGAGTTTATATTTTCGTGAACGGGGTTTCTCTCGTATTTCTAGTAACCGGTTGTTCTGTGTACCGTCCGACACTTTGACTAGTTTCTCCAAATACGTATACACTTTGCTCCTTTAATTTAGTTACTCGATGAAGTCATATATTTATTTTTCGTTTTGTCGCATGTTAGGAGTGGTTTTAGCACCTTACTGCTAAGCGCTTCAGACTCGACTCGCAGTGTCCGTCTGTGAAGTACCTGTGTCGTTTCGGTCTCAACAAAGCATCCGGCAAATTGGCTGGAGCCGCGCAGAATAGAATCACTCTATTGTTACTGGATGTACAGAATAACTAATGTGCAGGTAAAATTGCCAGTGATGGAGTCATAATGCACAATGTAGCGGACAGTTTCCGAGCGCTCTGTATAGATCCGAATGAACTCAAACGCCTGATCGAGGTCAGCCCGTGGAGCATTATCCGTCATATAATTAGCGTAATAAACTGTTAGAGGTTTGCCTTATACGACCGTGCCGGCCGAGCGCCGTCGCCGATGGGCCCCGGTAGGAAACAATTAACGCAGGTCTGACAGTCCTCGCCGCCTGAGGCTGTTTGTGGAAGTAAAACATCAGTTTTAATGCCATATACGGCGGCAGATATACGGCGCAGTCAATAATTACATTCTAAGTAGCGACCGTAATAATATATGAAATATCTTTAAACACAGCCAGGCGCAATATAAAGGTCTGCATGTGCCGGAGCCTCGATTGCGTGCTGATCATTCTCAATCCATCAGATGCAAACAAAGTAAAAAGACCTGAGACGATTTGTTAAATGTTGGCCTATCGATAGGTTTACGGTTTTCGGTTTACGAAATTAGAACATGCGCACACGAGAAGATGCACTCGAAAATATAACTAAAGTGTTTTTAGATTAAATTAAATACTTCGTATGAAACCACGAAAAAAAGAAGTGTTTTTATTTTACGGAATACGTAATGTATTCGGATGTTGTAAATGTTTGTAATTTTATTTAAAAACCGAACAGTCCACATATTTAGCTATCCGACTACTACCTACACCACTTTCGTAAATAAATTTACATTCACATTCGTTTTTCCAAATACCTATTGTAAGCATTTATATCGGGCACCATTTTGAGTTGATTGACAATATTTTGAAGACCTTGTATTCGACGAACATAGGATATATATATAGGACACAATATTTGTCTGTTCCTCATTCTCTGCACTCGCTATTGCAGGCTACAGAGCTCCGACCGCCGCCAGTCCGACGCGGCACGGCTCAGTTCAGCGGTGGGCGTGCAATGAGCCCCCGTTAAATGTAATTTTTGGTCTGTCGTATTATTACATTACGATACACAAATCAGATCACTCCGACGCAGGCTCCTGCAGCGCTTCGTGTCAGATCTGCAGACCTTAAGGAAGCCTAACTGTATATAAATACACCTAACGGCAGAATACATTTAGCGATCAAAATATCTAAGAATTTCTACTGTACTTTTTTTCGTCAGTCTGAGACCGCGAATTTGACCGCTATTAAAGATTCGATCAATTTATAACCGCTGCAACTGTCAGATGACTACTCTCGACTGACAACGGATAAATGAATATTTAAAATTTAAAAAGAAAATACTTTCCAAATTTAGAGGATCCAAATATACGGGACCGAACATTAATACCAGAGAAGATAGCGGAGGATTCACTCGAGATAAATTAAATCATTCATCTTCTCATCGAGTGCGAGTATTGCGTATCTGACTCGTGCGAACCCGCGGGACGCAACTGACTCATTAATAATATTATACGAATGGAGGCTAGGATATAAATAGACGTCAATTGTGATACCTGAGATCATGATGCAAAAAGAAGAGGACAATGGCAGCCTTGAATTGTAACGCTTTGAATCTTGTATCGTAGTTGGCAACGCGCTACACAATAACAAGTAAGAATGAAGGATGGATCCATAATCGTGCTCTTCCGCGACCAGAGGACACGACGATCGTCACGCAAACGTGAGGGACAGCCGACGACGTTATCAGTATTTAATCGTTATAACGTTTCATACGCCAGAGGTGTTTGTTCTCTGGTTGCATGTTGCATGCAAATCTTAGTTAACGTCGCGTGTCTGCTGCATTTTGTCATTTTTGTTTTCCTGTCAGTCCGCGTAACGGGATGTTTTCAGCTGATTGTCGCCGTTCACAAACCCTGCATCGGTCCCTTGATGCCGCTGTCGGCCCCAGGATAGGATGCTAGTGATACAATTGAGAGAAGTGTATGATAGTGAATCATCATTATAAACTGTAATGACTAGAGATTGCACATTATCAGTACGGAAGATGAGAAACCAGTCGGCGTGGGCGGCATCCGCAATAATCCTAACAGGCCTGCCAGAACCCATTACCCGTCGATGTCACCGTTCGATCGCTGGAAGCAATGTCAACAATTTTTAAATCTTTTTTTAATTTATTATCTTTGTTTTATTAACCACTTGAATTGAGTTTAAATACATCTACCGGTTTCGAAAAATACCATTTTCTTCTTCAGGATGTCATAACTAACCAAAAATATATAGCATTGTTTCTTCATCAGAATCTATTTATAAAAAATTTAAAAAAAATAATAATAAAAAAAAAACAATTATTTAAAAAATAAATTTAGTACCTAACTCAAATTGCTGCTCAATACAAATTTAGTCGAATAATTTTTAGGAAAAATTTTTAGAATAGGACTCGTAGTTAAAGTAAGTTGGCTGTTTACAATTTCCCGATTAGTTTTACATGCTTTATTTATCTCCAACGATTCCAAATTATTTAATTTGTGACCAACACCGTTCATATGCAAAATTGACAATCCCAATTTTTTATCAAAACCATGATAATTTTCTATCAAATGATTAGAAAATTCTGAAAACCCACTATTGTTCAAACATCTCAAATCCTCCCTTACTCTTATATTAAAATTTCTACCCGTTTTACCAATATAAAATGCAGCACAATCCTTGCAATTAAGTTTATAGACGCCAGAATTGTTAAATTTATCATAAAGATTTGTATTATAGATTCATAAGAGTGATATTCCAATAAGACCTGTGGTTTCATACTGTAGTGCTCCAACTTTTAAATTATGTTCTTTTATTACTAAAACTATAAATAGACTTAATATTTTTAAACCAAAACATACTATAAAAAATTCGTTGCAATTAGTGGATATGTTAAAGGACATGGATCTTCCCAACAATGTTAAACTTGTTTCTTTTGATATTGTTAATTTGTTTACTGATGTACCTATTAATGAAAGTACAATTTTAATTTCTGATTTACTAAATTCATCTAATTTACCTAATAATTTGGTAAAAGATCTACGTCGTTTGTTAAACCTTTGTATGAACCAAAATTATTTTTGATTGCGATTCTTCTTTGTTAAAAAATGTTTTGTTATGGAAAAGGTATGTGGATGATGTATTGTGTATTTGGTCGGGTTCACAACGTCAACTAACTACATTTCTAAATTTTATTAATTCATTTAATAATAAAATACAATTTACATTAGAAATGGAAAATAGTTCTACCCCGAATTTTTTGGATCTAACATTGATTAAAAATAACAATAAAATTGAGTTCAAAATTTTTAGAAAACCAACTTTTACAGATACTATCATACACAATGAATCTAATCATCCATTATCACACAAACATTCAGGATTCCACTCCATGATACATCGTTTAGTCAATTTTCCTATGTCAACATCCAATTTCAATATTGAATTGAATACAATTAACAAAATAGCAGTTAATAACGGGTATAATACAGGTTTGATAGACACTATTTTAAAAAATAAGTTAAAAGAATATAATAATCAGTTTTTATATAAATCACAGATAAAACATAATGATAATAATGATAATTGGCGTAGGATTTTATACATAAATAACTTTTCGACATAAATATCTAAACACCTACCACGAAACATTAGACCGGCATTTTATACAAATAATAGTATAGGAAATTTACTCATAAATTCTAAAGACAAAGATGATAAATTTAACAATTCTGGCGTCTATAAACGTAGTTGCAAGGATTGTGCTGCATTTTATATTGGTAAAACGGGTAGAAATTTTAATATAAGAGTAAGGGAGCATTTGAGATGTTTGAACAATAGTGGATTTTCAGAATTTTCTAATCATTTGATAGAAAATAATCATGGTTTTGATAAAAAATTGGGATTGTCAATTTTGCATATAAACGGTGTTGGTCACAAATTAAATAATTTGGAATCGTTGGAGATAAATAAAGCATGTAAAACTAATCAGGAAATTGTAAATAGCCAACTAAATTTAACTACGAGTCCTATTCTAAAATTTTTTCCTAAATATTATTCGACTAAATTTGTATTGAGCAGCAATTTGAGTTAGGTACTAAATTTATTTTTTAAATAATTGTTTTTTTTTATTATTATTTTTTTTTTAATTTTTTATAAATAGATTCTGATGAAGAAACAATGCTATATATTTTTGGTTAGTTATGACATCCTGAAGAAGAAAATGGTATTTTTCGAAACCGGTAGATGTATTTAAACTCAATTCAAGTGGTTAATAAAACAAAGATAATAGTACTTTTAAAATTAGCAATATTAACTTGGTGGTTAAAATTCATATTTTTTATCTATTATCTTAGTTTTATTAACCACAATTGAGTTTAAAAAACATCTACCGATTTTTTTTTTTTTTTAAATTTAAAAATAGATTCTGGTGGAGAAACAATGCTATATTTTTAGTTAGTCATGACATCCTGAAGAAGGAAAAGGTGTTTTCCGAAACCGGTAGATGTTTTTTAAACTCAATTGTGGTTAATAAAACTAAGATAAAAAATACAAAGATAATAAATAAAAAATATGAATTTTAACCACAAAGTTAATATTTCTAATTTTAAAATCGAATAATAGATGTATCATTTAAAAAAGACTCCAAAATATAAGTTGAAAATTTGACTAAAACGTTATAGATTGATATATCGAAAATGGTCAGTGCGTTTCCCCGGTTAGGAAAAATTTCGGGTTCGAACCCCGGTAGCAACCAAATATTTTTTCGATAAGTAAGTTTATTTTGTATATCTTTATAAGTGATTAATTTAATTTGTATCAAAAATTTAACACATTTACAAATTGAAATGCCTTCCACTGCGCCCGCTTCTCATTTCATTAATGTTCTTGATTCTCTCGGTTTCGGTCCGAGCGATTACCGCGGTCAGCTTCCGTTCGCTTGCAGTCAGACGGTAGTCAAATCTGGACCGGAGCAAAATCGTATAGATCAGCGCCAAGTGTAGTTTCTTATTTACTCTATTCGTTCCATCGTTAATTCGTCGCCACGGACGTTGCTGGTAGAAATCCAGGTCACTATTTTCCGAGTCGGTGTTCGATTTACAATAGAATTAATGCAATACGACGAACGTCATTAGCTCCGTTGCACCGACCACCGCGCTGGAAAATTGCGCTTCGATATTTTTTGCACACTAGCAGTGTTATGGCAAATTGTTGACCTAATGAGATACAATTGAGAAAACCGCTCGAACGATTCTCGGATCGTGACGAAACGCTTCGCTCTGGTGCTTCTTTTGCGGGTGGACCGATCTTGCTGGCTAACTGTGGGGCAAAACACAGCGCGACCTTCGGCTTGTGCTCGGGCACAGTTAATGCTTTAAACTGGTTTTATAATTTGTACTATTGCTCGATGTTTTCAAGATGAAAATATTCTTGAGGACACCTACAAAATTTATCGGACTGAGGTAAAGTCGATTACGAGATGAAAACATTTACGTCGCTCTCGACTGGCTTTTTTGCTGCCGCTCCACCTCTCTTCTCTTGTTTCTGTGAGTGACGTCGATTCGGTGAAATGTGTAATACAGAGCACAAATAGCTTCATCGCTTATATAGATTGATGGTTAAGGTCACCAATTTGGAGAATCGATTTGTATGTCACCCCTAATGAGGTGATGCAAGTGTTCGGGTGTAAGGGCTCGGATGTAGCCACCGGAGAGGTGTGTTTAGCATATGGTTGCCCATATGTCGACCGATAATATCCGCTTGTTCTTTTGTATCCCGGAGTTATTGTGTATTTGGAAATGTATGGATATTAAATGACACTACTTACAGTTACACTGAATTTATTGAATTATACCAAGGTTGAGGCTATCACTAGGTACGCGAACTAAGATCGGAGGCGGCTTCTAGAGCTGCCGCTGGGGGACGTCGATAGTCGCGGTGACGAGCAGTGGATCGGTCCGTCCGGGCGCAGGCTGACGTTATGTATTGTCGCACGCGGCCAGTAATCAGTTATGAAGCAGGTTTATCTTCGTTCTGCTATATTTAGATGAATCGCTTTATTATTAAAGAAAATACAAATGATTATAAAGCATTAACAATCATGATTACAGAAAACGGAATTAATGAATATACATACATAAAAAAAAACAAGTTGCAGGTCAAAACAGAAAAACACGAGTTATATAGATATTAATTGGCGATGAATTATAATATTCAATGTTGATGGCAAAGCGCAGCATCAGGGCCGGGGAGTAGTGGGAAAGCGAGGAGACTCTGTCTTTCGGGGAAAAGAAAAAGGTGATTCTGTCGGGGACAATGAGAGCAAATTTTTTGTTTCGGCAACTGCGCGGTATCGTCCTGCGAGGCCATGCCACTTGAGGATCCCGGCAGATTGACGTAGATTTCTCGCACCATCGCTGTGTAACTTATTATTATTGTTATTTGCTGATGATTAGCATTCCTTTATTATGTGCAGAGGAGTGTGGGTCCGTTTTTAAAACTTTAATTTCGTTTTCAGTAATAACCTGTTATTATCCAGATGTCGCGCTGGATCAAATATTGTATTTCACCTCAATTATAAATTAGATTCCATTTTATAATAGAGAATATTTTTTCATTTATCTCTCCCAGGTATCGATTAATACATTTTCTCAGTTTAGGACGAAGGCAGAATGTGACAGAGCAAAGGTCGGTACGCGTTTCTGAGGTGAAAAACTCGCTGTTCTTGCTTTTTCCACTAACTAGTCGGTGATGAGAATAGAACGCCGTTTTTTATCCTCACAATATTAAATTTGAAATGAAAACATATTTTAGCGAAATCGTATATTGACATCTGTCATTTTTTCTTCTGTCTATGGTAAGGGAGAAATCTTATCATAGAAATTGTCTATCCTCGATTTTTATATCGTTTTTGTTCGTTTTAACAGCTTACTTACAAAGATGGAATAGTTTTAATTACATCTACATTTTATTTACGCGTGGTTTGTTTTGGGGAATGTTATATCATTGAAATATTGATTCTGTCGAGACCCTGACCGCACAGCCGTCACCGATGGACACGCAGGGCCTAGCGGTAAGCATGCTTATCTGCTAGTTTATAGTATAATTGTAAACGGTTCATTTTTATATTCTATCGGAAACCACTCGTAGGCGAACATTACTTTCATTTTTTAATAACATCTCGCCAAGTAGGCGGGCCAACTCCAGTCGAGGTGTGCAGCAATAAGATGAAACATTAGCGCATACAGATGATGGCAGAATTTTCTCGCTCTCTGCCTCCTTTCAAAACTCGCTGATCGCTCGTCGTTCGACCAGCCGTTCGCGCCGTCACTTCGTAATGAAATTAGAAAATTAATTTACACAAGTTTTTCCAAAGCGAGGCTTGATGGTATGTGCTCATTGAATTGATTTATTAAACATACCATTAATTATAACGTACCTATTACGTAGGAAAATGAATGGGTAGTATGCGGGATAATACTCGTAAGTCATAAAGCTACAATCCACAGTTTTTTTTACACCCGACGAGCCATGGAAATGTCTATTTTCTGAGTGCCTTAGCGGGATAAAATGAGTAATAGAGATATTCATCGAAGGGTCAAATGTGATGATGCTATCCGCCGAATAACGAAGCTAAAATGACAGACCATTGTGGTGCAATGGTGCTCGAGTTCACTCTAGGCCCCTTTCCTTAACCGAAACATAGATTACCTGTCCATTGTAAAAGTGTTTTTTTTTAACGATTATAGTTCAACAGCGCTATACTGGGAGTGTCGCCTATTTTTGGAGAAAGGTGGAGCTGACTATCTTAACATCAAACAAATATTCGCACTTCATTACCTCATTAACATTATGATATAACATGAGGACTAATGTTGTTGCAATTAATAAGGCGACAAAAATACTTTTTTCCTCATCAGTCGGATAAAGTGGCAAGTGGCCGCTGTGCCATTTCATACTGCAGAAGTTTAGATGTAAAAAAAGATTCCCGCTGTTAAAAGACGGCGCTCGGACAATAATTAAAGAGCTGGCCAGCCGAAACCACTTCCATGAATATTTAGTCTAATTAGAGCCACCTTTATTTGTATATTTTATTTTACGAACTTTCTCGTTCAACGACCGGATGAAGACAGGTGTGTTACTAATTATTATAATGGCAACATATTATGCTCGGATTAAAAGTTTATTTTTTGGCTGAACCGGTCTTCGCTATCTACGGCGTGAAACTAACCAGTGCGCGTCTCACTGGAGAACTCGCATTTGATACTATCCATCAGCCTATTTCTTTTTATACCGGGTGCCATTTTGATATTCTGACTTTACATCGCTCGGTTCCTGAAGACGTTGACTTGATCGGATTAATGGACTCAATGTCATCTGGTAAAATTTGGCTTGCAGTAGAATTATTTATTTAAGCGTCGCTTAGTATATTTGTGGATGTACTTTTTACTATTACCGAGATGAAGAGTGTTACACGCTTATCTTTCTAATTTTTCTGTACGGATCTGAGACACGGACACAGAGACCACAACGATGCAGGAAGACGGACACATAGAGAAGTAATGCTCGTTCGAGAAATCTGCTACAGTTCTAGGTGTATTAGTATTCATCAGTACCGAGTCTTCTAAAATAGTATACAACTCTGGTATTATTTCTCACATAAACTCGTGAAGAAGAAATGCAACAATTACCAGTACTGCAAAATTATCAGGATCAAACATACTCTCATCAGTGCAATGCTGAAAGATGACTTTTAAGCTGAAAATATATTTCAATATTATGGTATTTCTTTTTAAAATCATCACTAAAAAATATTTAAAAATAATTGACGCAAATCAACATGACCACGAACATCATACGAGAGGAAGAGACATACTGTGACTGCCATTCCGGAAGAAGGCCAAATCTCAGAAATCGGTTCTGTACATTGAATGAAAATTTTCAATGAAATGCCAGATGATATAACAAAGGCGGCGAAACTAAACAGATTCGACATTAAACTAAGCAAATATGTGCAAGATAAATTATAGCATGGCGATGTCCCTTTTCACCTTCGCGGTGAACTTTTATGTTGTGACGTCGAACACATTTGTATTTCCACACAATTGACGAATTTCGCTAACGAGCACATTTAAAAAAACTGTATAAACTAACGCGCTTATAAATTGAAACATGTTTATATACTAATAGTTAATCACGTGACTCGATGTAAAGTCTGATGGGAATCGGCTCGGATGACCGACTTTTTAGGCGCCGTTTGCGTCGAATTACCGAAGACCCAAACCTGTTTTGAAACATGCAATATTAATTTGCGAATATTATCGGTTAAGAGGCAGAAGTTCATCTCCAATTAAGTGAGTGTTCGGTTGTACAGTTATCATTCTTGCCAAAGCGCGACGAGTGAGTGACCCTATTTCTTCATCCGCGGCACCACCGATAATAAATATCGCCGTCGACTATCGGTCCGGTCGGTAGGCACCTCGTATTGTTCGCGCATTGACGCATCTGTGCGTTTTTATATTGTCTACGTTCCTGGTTTGCTTTGTTTCGGTTTACGTCCGCCTCATTACATCGAGGGACTGATAAACTACATAATAATTTTATAAGCCGCATTAAACAGTTTGTAAAAAGACTGTCGTTTATGTAAACTGTCCGTTCTCGGAGTATAGAAATGCGAGCATTAGGTAATTTTACACACGGTGTTTAGAAAGTCACGGTCCTACCAATATTAGTTTGTTATAAAATTAATTTCGGCCTAATTGAGAAATCAAGATGACCTTCCCACAGTATTAGGTGTAGAAAATGTTCAACATGAATAATAGTAATAAATATAGTATCATTAACTTCTTCTCGTTATTTGTCGCGCTATCTTTAAACAATATTGTAACTTTTTTTATTATACAACTAATAAACACTTCGTATAAATATTTGTAAATCGTACAGGCTGAGAAAGATATCGAAAGGAGAGTGACTGCGGGGAATAAAGTGAACCGCGCTTTGAATGGAATTATATCTAACAGTAACTTGTTAACCGATTTTGTTAGCGATATGCAATAGAGTCTCGGTGACGACACCGATGCGCGGAAGTGAGGCCTGGAGCTGGCAGAAAAGGAACAAAAGTTGACTGAATGTAGATCCATTTATGACAGTAAAAAATGAAGAAATAAGGAAATAATGTAACGCTGATCTTATCAAATGAAATAGGATTAAGAAAGTTAAGAGTTTGGTCATACGGAACGGATGAATGAAAAGAGAATGGTAAGAAAGATATATGACGCTAATGTCGATGGCACCACAAATAGAGGAGTTCCGTGGAAGACTTGGCACGACCGGGTAAACCGGATCTGGAGAATTTTCCTGTTAGAAACTTCAATAATCGGCGAGCTTGTACGTGAAGATGTACGATTGTCGATGAGGCGAAAATTGTGTGTCAGGACAGAAGAGTGTGGCGCTCTATCCTCTCTGCCTACCCCCGCGGAAAACGGTGCGATGGCAAGTTAGTTGCAAATGTTTTTATAAGACTTATGATGTGAGATATCTGCGTGACAAATTAGTAAATTGCGACGAATGTAGAGAATGTACGAATACAGTATAAGTGCGTACTTCCACGTGTCTAAGTGGAAGTCACAATTCTCCACAATCAACCGCCAAGACCCGCGAACCAAAAAAATTGTACATATCTATATTTTATAAGTAATGCCCCATTCCAGAGTGCAGTTAAACAGCCAAGTAATAGTCATAGTGTACACCTACGCACGGCTCTCGTACTTCTTCGCACACCCACTCTCACGCATTCACACCGGCACGCGCGGCGGTCAGGGGCTCAATCCCCGTTCCAGGAAACCACCAAGATACTCCTATTTTTCATAACATGAGCGTTTAACTCGGTAATTGTAAAATATTTATGCGTAATATTTATTCCGACTGCGAAACTTTTTTCTTTTAGTTATTTAGTTTTTGGCCGACTGAAATTGTAGTCGGCTCAAGAAGACGCGCGTGTTGCATTTAAGTTTATGGAGGAAAAAGGACTCGATGTCATTTGTGAAGAAGCTGAAAGTGAGGAATAATATAATATTATGTATTGCATCTTGTCTGTCCACACGTTACTAAGATAATACTGAATGTGTACTGCTGTGTCCGGCCAGACGTGCACTGGTGATCTTTATCCTGCTTGCGCAACTACAGCCGCAGGCTCCATACTCGTACGCTACTGCAGTGACGGTGATGATGGTCCTCCGCTGTCCAGGTGCCCGGTGCCGGCTACCGAGTGCCAGGTGGTGCGTGGGAAGTGGAAATGGAAGCTGGGCTTAGCCTCGATCGAACACTTCATTCCCTTTTACGACTTATAATAAATTTACATTTTTGACGAGGATTTTCCGCAAAAATTATGTAACCGTGGATGTTAATTATTATTTATATTAAACATTAATATTAACGACATCTATCTAGGAACAAAATCGAGCAGCGGTCAGCGTCACTTTTTTAACATTTCATCAGAAGACAAGTCACATCATCGTGACTAGATTTTTTGAGTATTTCATGTCATCGCCGAGCGTCTCTTGTTATCGCAATTGCTACCGTATTGCTACCACACTCGTCTATTGTAGAGATACGTTATCATTGAATGTTTTAATAAATGATAACGATAATCTTTCTCTAAAATTTTTGACTTTTTGGTTGACGTTATGTAAAAGTATTGCAGAATCTATTTATTGAGAAGGCTATTATGAAAAAAATCATGTATGTATATCTAATAACCGATGCTGATCCTAGCGTAGTGAAATAGGGTGGCTCGGGTAATTTAGGCATGTGGAACGAACGAATGAGGAGAGAGAGGTAAAAAGGATACGGATGCGGCGTGAATACTGATGGCACCAGAATAGAGGACGTCGGTGAAAACCTTCAATGAAAGATCACAGTCCTGTCAGAAGCTTCAAAAATGAACGATCTTGCGCGACAAAATATACTCGTATGGATGAAGCGGTAGTCGTTTTGTGCAGTGCGGATTGGGACTGTGAAGAGTGTGATGCTGTGTTCTCCGGCACGAGAAACGATTTGAAGGAGCCCGTATGTACACATTGTATATTTTCAAAAATGAATGTCTTCAATTTAATTGGATTTCAGACTACTCTAGTATACCTATTCTATTCATTCTTATTAATACAAAGATATAATGCATAGTTATGGTCTGAAAATAATGTATTGTATTGTATAATATAAAATAAGTACTTTCCAACACAGTGGTTATTTAAAAGGGCCCTGTTTTCCCATTGATTTGAGGTTTATCCTCATATAATAAATAATATAACAGAATACTTTATTAACTGAGATCTTTAATTTGCACTTGGAACGAGACGCCTATTCCCCTATATAATAAATAATAAATGCATTTCAATGGTCTCTATGAACACATTTAAAATTAAGTATAACTATGTCATTTGGAACGCGTATAGACGCCTCAAAAACCTGTGTACGTTGCCAATTGTCAGCAAACAGGAAGTCCCTGGTCCTCTATGTAGGGCGTGTAAATGAAGGGGCTGGTCATTTTACATACCATTAATTGCGAAATTGCATAGGTGGTCTAAATATAAAATAATAAACAAGTTTTGCTGTAGCATTGCAAAACTTATAAATTAAACTTGACTGAATATTTTTTCTGGGTTTTAAAAATGTCACTCTGCTTCTTGTAGCAGACTTTGAGAAGTCTTAATATGCAAAATCGTCTTCGAGTTGGATTGTCAGTGAAGGGCGTTTTAACAATTTTAACGATAATGTTTTTAGCCTCGCAGTCGCACACCATAATTACGAGTATTACCGATCTGGTCATCAATATGGTAACTTCCCGCATTGTGGTGCCTTCCACCGCAGCGGCGTGCAGGGTGCAGGGGGTGCCTTTATAAACGACGTCGATCAATCGTCGCGCGTTAATTAAGTAAACCGCATTCAATGGATTAATGCAGTCTTATTTATCGTTAGGGGCCGGATTCGAGCCGATAACGTGGCGAATGTGACCATTCACGCTTCACAGCACCAGGCGAGACACCGAAGCGTTCAACGTTAGCGGAGATTTACAGCATCCGATTAATATAGCCTTTGTTCGAGGGTCGAGGGTTCCGTGACTCAGGAAGATGGAAACGATGTCCGCAAGGTTTCGTGCGAAATAGGACTCGGTACTCGGTACGTCTAAGGTGCATTTTGATTTGATCGAAACGATGATAATTGAACTCAATTAACCCAGTTCTTAATGATTTTATGTGTATAATGTATATGTAAGGCCGAGCAGCAGGTGGAGTGAAGAAAGATGGATTAATAATGATTATATTTTCTTCATTATTAACAATCTTTAGAAAATAATGATTGAAAAAAGATTTATGAATTATAATTATAAAAAAGAAATAAAAGAAATAAAAAACTACTTAAAAAACAATCAATACACATACAATCACATCATATTTCAGGTTACTATTTTAACTAAACATTGCGGGCACAACGAGTATTGAATATCATCCGGTTGATTATGACACACCCGTAGTCTAAATTGTACTAGTGGAATTCTCGTTGTGGACATAAAACTCGAAGTGAAGTGCTCGCTTGTGCGGATAAGAATTAGTACATGGGACGTGAAGCATCAATATTCTTATTCTTGTGTTCAAATTAAAGCTCTCGCGCTACGCAAATAGTTCACTCGACGCGACCTTTATTATCACAAATCCCGACAATTCAAACATTTTCTTGTTGTTCGGCTCTATCATTCTCATTTAAACATTTAAAGCTTTTTATTTTGCCACTTAAATTATATTTTAATACTAAATTAATGTATTAATTATAAATATATACATATAAAATCAATTTTGTCGAAAAATATTGTTTTAGCGTCACCGGGATTCGAACCTGGATCTTCATTTCCAATCCGGGGAAGTGCACTACCTTTGTGCTATAACGCCAGTATTTTTCTTGACAAATTTTCGAAACTATATGTTACATTTTTCAAATTAATACACCTGTCGTTCCATTATTTGAAAGCCATCTACATTATTTTTACAGAATCTCAAATACCTTTGAGTAAACCGATTTGCAGACGCCAGAATTATCAATTCATTTTTATTAAATTTTGGACACGTTGATACAACATATATTATTAAGGAAAACATATATTTTAATAATCTGTCCTGTGAGCTATTTTTATTAACGTTTTGGTTCTTCCACAGTGACTTCTCCAGCCTTAAGAAAGAAGATGTGTACCACAACAATGAGTTGGCCTTCCGCACAGCTGAATCCTATCTGGGTATACCCGCACTGCTGGATGCCGAGGACATGGCACAATATGCTGTTCCTGACAGACTCTCCATACTGACTTACCTATCGCAGTATTATCAGCACTTCGCTTCAACAGGTCAGTCTACTTTCGGAACATTTTGCAATTTCCATGTCTTGAATAAGATCATTGAGTGCGGCGATTCTAAATTTATGGCCGGGGTTGAATTAGGTCAGTCGATCAATTTATATGAGATTAGTTTAGGTTAAAAAAATTAAGCGAGAGCTACAGACATAGACAACAGGAGCAAAATATTTCTTCCAGAACTTAAATCTTTTATTGTAGTTTATATTGTATTCTTTATTAAAATATATTAGTAAATAAGTTCCTGAACAATGCATATTTAGTATTTGTTTAGTCAATAGCGTTATGCCAAATTGTTCCCTCCTTTAGGATAGATTTGTTTGTAGTGTGATAACCTTTTTTTTATACTCGTTGCACCTAAAAATAAATTGCCACTACCATTAAATGCATTCAAGTGATCCGAGTGGTAAGTTGAACCTACAAATTGTTTTTGTAAGTATCATATATGCATTTTAAACATTCATTTAACATACCAACATGTACAACTCTTTACCTTAGGCTTATGATTCGCTTCTGTTTAGAAAGTAGCCTCAACGATGAACACAAATTTGCATTACGCTCCAAATTACTTTTCCTTTTTTCCTCATCGGTCCTTCGATCTCTCGTAGCGCCCTTATTTTGAAAGCTAACTGTGAGTCGACTTCTCAGCGGGGCGGCCCCTCAGATCAGACTGCGACGTGCATTCCAGGGCCGGATATAACCGGTCGCATTTCTTCTTTCAATTCGCCGATTTTCACCATTTTTTCCCCGACGTTCGGCAGTTTGTCTCCGCGATGGATTGTCCAATTGTCGACGGATCTCTTTGTTGCTTGATAATCAATTTGTCTTTTAGGTAAAGAGTAATACTTGTAATTTAGACGTCGTATTTGCTGGCAGTGGTGTCCTGTGCATTGTGCTAAAACTTGTACCGATAGTACATTATACCGCTTTGTTTGTATACATTATTTAAATCACGTAATAATCTGTTGCTGTTAGATAAAAGTCGATCAAATTTGAAAATTCTGTAATGTTGAGTAATTTTTTTGCAGTAGTTTCATAGGGTTGTCGAACAAATATGATAATATAATTCCTGGCGGGTTATTTGGCCGTAGGTCGGTTTTCGTCGCTGACATTTCGGGTCATCTTCGAGGCTGATGCGGCCTTCATCAGGGCCGGACGGTCGGCTATGGTAAAAGTCGCTAATCATCTGACACCCTGAAGTATTTTAATCCGTAAGTGTGCAGTACCTGTATTGACGACAGCAAGTCACTGTTTGGTTCTAAAACACGTTTTTCAATGACACAATAAGCGCAAGTTTAATGGACTCTCTAAATATTGATTCTTTTTGGGAAGACCGCCGAAGTGGTGTTTGGAGAAATCGTCTCCAGCCGCCTGCGCCTGTTTACCTCTATTCTGTAGTTCACCGTGGGGAGTGTCACTCGCTTTGTACTCTTGGGAAATTACCGTCGACGTTTACCAAAAACTTGATTCGTGCAGGTCGCGAGGTAGCATCGGCACCCGAAGTACAAATAATATTGATAAACGAATATACCTAATCGATTACTACATCATTCTGTATTTCTGAAGAATACATCCATACTGACTATAATATAACTATGTGATGATTTATGTCTGTCTCGGTTTACTTTCTTCCCTTTAAAAGTATTCTAATTGCCGACCACAATTGTCACACGTGACGGAACACATTGCTCATTTATTTCGTTAGACCTGCCGTCATAGAATACTATGTTACCGTTTTTAAGGACTTCAAGTATAATAAAAATTACGTAAATACAAGGGTCAGTCCAGTCAAAATATAATTTTTGCCTCGATTTCTGTAAAACGATCGTCCTCGGAGTATCACGTACAATTGTTGGAGATATCTTGGAAACAAATTGTTCTATTGAATGGTTAATTCATTTTCTGGTGGTTGTGTAGCTCACGTCGAAGACGAGCAGAAATATTTGAACATTATATAATAATTGCAGGTGGTAATATCAGTAAGGTCGGTGATAATGAACACTAACCTAACAAACTTCGTATAAACTACTTTGATTTCGATACTAGTAACTTTGTCAAGGCGGGAGGGAGTACACTGTACGACGCCCGTATTGAAACGAGTCAAAATTGTATTCCCTATACAAAGTTTGTTATTTTTAATAATTATATCCAATCACAAAGTAAACGCTATAAACATCAAAAATACATTTTTAAGAAAAACACATTCTTATTGTGAAGTTGTAATTATTCAGAACAGACGGTCTGTGATATTTTAAATACTGATTAAATGAATTAATTAGAAAGATATACATATAAAATCAATTTTACCCAAAAAATATTGTCGCTACCGGGATTCGAACCTGGATCTCTTTTCAATCCGGGGAAGGTGCATTAACCGACTATGCTACAGCAGACAGTACTTTTGACGACAAATTTTCGAACCCATATGTTACACTTTTCAAATTAATACATCTATTGTTCCATTATTTGAAAGCCATCTACTTTATTTTTACGGAATCTCAAATACCTTTGAGTAGTCCGATAGGAGACGCTAGATGATATTTTATTTTATTGATAGGCACCTATTATCGTCTTACAGTTTTTCTCAAAATTGAGATTCCGAAGAGCCCCGTCATTTAACATTTGCGTCGTTGAATAGCGGAATAAGAGATGTCGCGGGCAGGGTGTGGCGGTGTGGCGGTGTAACGCTCTCCCGAAATGTTTCCACGCGCGACTGAGTGATGGTCTACTTTGCCGGCCCTTCGGTTCGCAATCCCTCTACGCGCTTGCCGGAGAGCTCTCGAGACAAGAGATGCCACTAATTTCATCCAAGTGTGTAACAGTAGTTTCGGCCAATCTTGTTTCGGTATTTTCATAGGTAGATTGTCAGTCACGTGGCCACCACCACCAGCGTAAACAGTCTGTGTAAACAATGTGATTATTTTTTTTGTCATATTAACATAATATAACTCTAGAAGAGTGATAGATTTTCATGAAAATAGACGAATAATGCAATTTTGTGGTTACATAAATAATTGATGTACGTGAAAATTAGAAAGATTTTTTAACTTTTAAAAATTACGTACTGGAAATAACGGATAAAATACGAGTATATCTTTCTCTCGTTGTCGATGCTCTCATTTTAATTGTGCTTGAGAGACAGAGATATTTTGTGACAATATATATAATATACCAGCTCGATAATTTTCATTAGTCTGAATTGAGATTTATATTCTATACAATTACGTAAAGAGAAATTTTGCCAAAAATTAATTAAGTAAAAAATGCGTAGAAGGGCCGCTAATCTTTCAGTCGTATTTCGGTATAAAAAATATATATATTTCATGACGTGACCGCGCAACGCGACGCGTAACTCCCTCACGGTCCGGAATGCGAATGGTCCATACAAAATACTCGAACGATCAGACAGACGTGCAACCTCTTTACGGATGCTGCCTCCCGAGATCCATTATTTTATGTAATCATTGCACGCATCGCGCGAGTACCGAACTGAAATGTTAATTATTTTACAGCTTGAACAGAATTTATTGCATTTTGCATATATTTGCATATTGTGAAGTCTACATGTATTAAAATGAGGCGTTAAACACCAATCATAATAGACATCAAGATACTATTCCGCCGACCGTACTCAATAATATTAATCCACCCTGACTGTGTGATCACTGAATCGTGAAAACGTCGACTCGTAAACAATGTTAAATGTCAAATAACCTTTATCAATATGATAGTTTTAATAATACACATCAATATTTTAAGTTAAGAAATTTATTTATTAACGCTCTTATGGGCTTTTACAAAATAGGTTTGGTATATATAAAAAAAACACGAGCAGCTACACAGATAGTATGGAATATATTTATATATATATATATAAATAGAATAAAAAAATAGAAATTTATAAATAAGCAGAACAAACTATAATAATAAAGGTTCAACTCAGAAAAAAAAAAAATTTAGGTTTGACACAGATTAGCTGAGTATCAAAATCAGTTGTATCTTTGACTCAGAACGGCACCAAAAACATCACTCTTATATTTAAACATTGAATATAGATATATGCGAAGTATTCTATAAAAATTAGTATGTATATGATGAATTTACATGGAACAGCATCGACGACCTGGTACTCCGCGCAGGAACGTGGTATACAATCAGTTCAGTTAAATTAGGGTCGTCCAGTATGCCATTTACTATTTTAAATAAAAATAATAAATCACTTAAAGTTCTTCTACACGACAAGTTAGTAAAATTAAGAGTGCTCATTAGAAAGTCATAATTAAATTTTTCAACGGGTATACACAGTTTGAAGTTAATAAACCTTAAAAATTTATGCTGAACCCTTTCTAATTTTAATTCGTGCACTTTGTAGAATGGAGACCTAATAGTCGAGTTGAATTCTAAATTGCTACGAACCACAGCAGCGTATAAAACTTTAAGTGAATTGATATCTTTCACCATTCGTAATACAAAACCGAGATATTTCATAGCTTTATTCGTGATTTCGTTAATGTGCGGTACGAATGATAGTTTTACATCAAATAATATGGCAAGATCTTTAATTTGATATACTTTTTTAAGAGTATCGCTGTCTATGCTGTCATGAAAAACAATGGGTTTTTTGATTCTGCAAAACTTTATAGATTGGCATTTATCAATTGTCATCAAAAATAGGAGTAACTTGGCGGCCTCCCGTGGTCATGGTCCTTCTCGTATCTCGCTGGGTCGCCTCAACTTGCGGACGAAATCTTTTAGCACTAAAGATCTCGATCACATTTTCAGTTTCGTATTTTGTGCTCTTCTACAGATTAGATGAAATATCATGTATTACATAGCCAAGATGTTTTTGTAGGATGATGTATTACCGTTAATTGAACTATTTATGCCGTGTATTAATATTCATGAGTGTGAAATATCTGTTAACACGCAACGCGACACGTATACATACTTACGTACCTGCCTAACTTAGAAACTTGACACTCTCAATCCGTGTGCGTATTTATGTTGCGCATACCCGGCACTATAATAAAAAAGTGAATATTTAGCAAGTTATGCTTGTTGTGTCAGGGGTCCGCCCGGGCGTTTGATCTGACCCACCTTTTACATCCTCGTCATAAGTCACTTTTGTCAAGTCGAGTGGAAAAGTCAAGGATGCTGACATTTTTAAAAAGGCATTGATTTGTTCTCTTAACGTTTTTATACCAAACGATACAGTGTGAGAATTACTTGTGCCTAAAATCACCGTCTCTCTTTGATTTAAGTCTTTCGTCTCTTCGTCTTCCGTGTCAGCTGATACCTTCCGGTGGTTTGCCTTTGTTATTTGTTCCGAAAGATGCTTCCAGCATCTGAAATCACCCATATAAATTCAATACTCATTACAGTACTTCTAGAGACTATGAGGGTTCAGGTTTTCGCTTTCCTTTCAAAGAAATACAGAAAATTCTCGGTTTATTATCATCATCTCGTTGAATATCGTTTCAAGTAATTAAAAAGAAGTCCCGTATGCGTCATTGCCTTTTTCCGCGAGAAATGAAACAAAATGCATGCGAGAGTGCAGCACGCTGCTATATTAAAACACATTTACCTTTTTTTCTTTCTGGACATCGAGTTGAGGCGTCGGTTTCGTTTTTCATTTGCGGCAGACCCGTCTAACTTGCAGGTGTCTCCAGACTATGTAGGTGAGGCTGAAGTATGCCGACGGGTATGACATTCGCCTCTTCTTCACTCGCACTTGTCACCGGTAAACGTGCGCGTTAATGCATCTGTGCCGTGCGCCCGAACTTGGACCATTTTAAGAAGTCTGTTTTGTTGTTTGTACCTTTATATTTATACCTTTTGTATAAGTTAAATCTATTCAATATTTTCAGAATATTAGAGATATATTGTTTTACTCTTAAAATATAATCGCGAATAAACTTACAAAATGGTTGGACGCACACGTCATATAAACTAAACCTATCTCAGAAATGTTCGATCGCCGTGAAAAGCCAACTAGTTTCATATATTATCTTTAATTATACTATAATTTTTCAGCTTTGGATAAACTGACCGACATCATCTCGGTGCGTTGTCCCTCGGAGTGCGATGGAAACGACTCCGCTTTCTGTGAAGCTAACATATTATATATCCGAGAGGTCGATGAGTACATATTTTCTACTCAACTGCAATTACAATGCGTCAACAGAAGTCGTTCAGAAACGTGTGTTTTTAATAATATTGTGTTGTGTTGTTGAAGTAGTATTCCGCGATCTAAATAAGTTGAGTCGAAGCAGGCGCCTACTATGTATGAATAATGAATATAGTAAGCGCCCATATGACCGTTTCGTTTTTTAGTCCAACTGCTGCATTAATTTTCTTGTAAATAAATATAGTACGTCAATAGGCTTAACATGATTTACTTATCTATTCATACTTCCTATTGTGAGATGTCTACATAAAATAAGCACATATCGATAGCATTTCAGAAGTAGTAAATATTGATAAAGGTCATAAAGAGTCCAGTGTAGCGTTTCTCTGAGGAGAGAACGCAAAGCTAACAAAGCCATATCTTGTTATGTATTTTTTCTTGTTTTTATTTTCGACCGACTAGCACCGCTTCAACGACTAAATTCAAAAGATCATTGATCTTTTTTCACTGCCATGCATATCTTTATTAGGATCTGTATTCTTCCCCGCGTCCTTTTTATGTCGGATATGACGGTCTGATTAACAATTCTTCCATTTTTAATCTCCGTTCGGGCTGTGCCGGGCGGCGCGAGCCCGACCTGCGCATCGCGATACCGCGGAGCGACGCGAGAGAGGATCTCGACAATCTCCGCGATGGCCTGCGTGTGTGGCCGCCCGACCCCGAGTTATACAACACTATTAAAACCCCGGTTTCACGAAACCGAGCATCGAGAAGAAAGAAACCTTAAATATTGTCAAAAGATCAACCCTAGTCCGAAGACCAGAATTAAAGAGTTTGAAAACTTTCGACTCGGTGGCTATTGGTGGAGGCACTTGACGTTTTTTCCTGTATAAAAATACACTCCGGATCGATCAATTAACGACCGTAATGTTAAGTTTTATCGATGAAAGGGGTATTTTCAACCGTCGCCCGACTACGTAAGGGCATTGATTGCCTTTCCATATCCTACTCGGAGGCTGTAGATTATCTTTCTGTTGGAGGGATCGTAGCTCGAAGAGGACATCACCCTCCTAAAAAGCGGACAAAGCGCTGACGGGTCATCGCGGTCCGGTGGATCACGTTGCCACCCGCGTGGTGGTTCGTTCGATGGCCATCTATTAGTTGTACTACTATCGTTTTCTTCCGTCTGTCGACTACCTTTACAACTCTTTTATTCTGAACGCTTTTTATGTTAGTATTTATCTGACGACTTTTTATACACAAGCGAAGGCTTAATCTTAATCTTCGATATGGTTTGAATCAACTATGTTCCAAATGGATTGAACCTACATACTATCCGAGTTAATAATAGTTAAAAGCCTAGTTAATTTTAGTCGTTTTAGAACTACATCATATCACGGTGTACTCCCATCAACTCGTACCTTTTCTCGTTGCCTTAAAATAGAGACAGATAATGACAATAATCATATCCAGTAAAAAGATTAAATTGGAAAAGTTCCTCGTTGTACTGAGGCTCTTAGTGCATACTTCAATACCGCGAAGTTTACAAGGTGCTCGTACTTTATGTTTCTTAAATATTTCAGTCAGTGGTTTAAATAATTATATTTTATGTATCGAACTTTGCAGCACCTTCTACGTCATTGTTTTATCCACTTTATTTTCTCTCTTTATCTCCGTCGTGCGATTTCGTGATCATCAGTTTTGTAAAGACGCTCCTGACCGGTGCAATTACCGCCTCTCCTCTTCTCCCCCGCGGATCAGGGCCGCCCACCCCGCTTCTGTTGAACCTCCTAACCGTGACCGGGTGTTTATTATTTTAACGAACCGCGCTAATAGAAATCTAGTTATTCCTATCTCCGGTGAGGTATATTCGCGAGTTCTCCCCTCGGACGGTTCCATCAGCTCTGCACGACTGGGGGTAATTTGAGTCTGCATTCTGCAGGCAATTTTCGTTATCTTTTTTGTTTACACAGACAGTATTTCGTCTAGTATAAATGTTGACTGATTATTCACGATGCTATAAAACCTTATTCGTAATATTAAACCTTCCGTCGATCCAGTGATGCTGCACATTACATTTTTAATTATTAAGTCATCTAAATGGCTCTCTGTGTGTCTTCTGGTAGTTGTTTTGTAGCTTTGTACGTTGATAGTAGTACTTCGTTTAATCTCCCTGTTCGATCACAAACGCATTTTTTCTTCATACAGAAAAGGAATCATTCAATTTTTATTTTTATCACAACTATAATTTCGAGATAATTATAATTTGCTTCTCATTTATAAGTGTAACAACCGTAATAATACTAATATTTTAATATTTATTGTAAACTTTACATTGTGGTTATTCATTTTAATATAAATTATTTATAACTTTGTTTTTAACCACTTTAATGAGTTAAATTTAATATTTATATTTTATTATTATATTTTTAGTTTTATGTATATTATTACTTAAATAATTCAATAGTGCAATAATGCGAAGTAAAACATTTATTATTATTACTTAAATAATTCAATAGTGCAATAATGCGAAGTAAAACATTTCATTCGGTGCCCTACCTGCTACACTAATAGTGTACTGTATTATAACAGACAGCGCTTTTTCAGTACAGCAGTTAATGCAAACGTACCACAACATCAGCTGTTGTGATACCTCTCGAAACTAGAGTGATCGGAATTAAATAATCATATTGCACGACATAGTAATCAATTAATGGAATCATTAATTCGTGCTGATCCTTGGCTTATTTAAATTTCTTCCCGTTGCCTCGGAGTAATTTACCCACTGCAGATTGGAGTCACGTCATACCCGCTGCCCGTCAGGTTGAATTATAATAATGAATCCCTTCGTTCTGCCCTCTGATAATATGATTTATTTACATCACCTGGAATATTTGTTCCGCGCTATGTTTCTTTATTTACCATTTGGAGAACTACAATTTGCTCGTTGTGATTAATTTAAATAACAATTTTCATACGAATTTTTAAATTTCATTACTTTTCTTAGCCTGAATTCAGAATGCTGTTTACACTTCATATAAACGATTAGACTATATTTTGGTACTCCGTCGTTAGCTTAACCCTACAAGCCACGGTCTTATGTATGGTTGCTATAATTACAGCTCTGTTTGCTTTTAGCAATTTCGCGCTGAGCGACACAGCCTCGATGTCTCTTTGTTAGCTCGACACGAGGTTAATTCAATTATGGTGAACTAGTTAATTACCCGCGTGACGTTGACCCAATTGTCACTATTATACTTGCAGAAAATCTCATATTGCAATGACATATTATATTTTGTAGAAAATCATTAATCCTGTTGTATTGTTGTATCCAGAGCAAAAGCGCAGCTTCGACGTAATGTAGGATTAAAAGTAAACAAGTGTTTGTAGAGAATTCTCTCGAATGCAGCACAAATTATTTAGTCTGAGAAAGAAATGTTATCGAATCCTTAACAACCTGTAAACTGTTAAGTGAGGTAATAAAATGGTATGTTTTGTGTTTGCTCAAGTATTTTATCATCTTATTGGTGCTCTAACGAGCCACTAATTAAGACACAGACTTAATTACCGCCAACCTCGTCTCTCCTCCACTTCATCTCGGTTTTATTCTCGTCATCCCGAATGAATGGTCCGAGATAACATTATGGAAGCGAACACGCAGCTCGCAGCTAAACCCGGGTACCGATATCGCTACCATTCGAATAACCAAAACCTTTCGTGCTCGCCTCCCTATTGTGGGATCGTTTTCCCTCTCCCTCTCCCTCGCTCTCTTCAACTCGCGCAGACTCTTCCGAGCTCCGACTCGAGAGCTCGTCAGCGAGGAGATCTGGTATCTCCGTTTTCCTCGAAAAGAGCGCGATGTTACAGGACGGTCTCACGTTGTCGATGCGGGTCGCTTGCTGTTTGATTTTTAACTCGTTACGTCAGGACCGGGCTTATTGTCGCTCCCGGCGGTCCTCTCCCCGTTCCTCCTCGTCCCGCGCCGGTCCGTCCCTCCTTTGATCTCTACTGTGCACAGTTCCGCCTCGCGTGTTCGTCTCGTATTATATTGTATCGGTGTTCCCGGGCGGTGCTCGTTTTGTTTCATCGATCCCGTTTGTTTTTTTGGTCCCTTCATCTCTCTCTTCGGCTTTTGTCCGGGGTCGCTATCTCCATTCTACTCGCACGATTTCCTTTCACTCTCCGCTGTAGCGGTGTTTTTTTTCGGAATCAGGTTCCCAAACTTGTTTATATCTCATAAGCCTGTAATATAGATTTTTCTAAATATAATCTTTAATACTATTATCTTTTGAAATGCCTTTGTAATTGTGCATACTATACTGGGGATTATTTATTATACCAGCAAATTGATCGTCGATAATTTGGATCGAACAAAGATTTACCTACACCGTTTAGGTATAGTATACGCGTAATATTTTTCTTGAATTCTATTTCAAATAGCAAGTATAATCGATCAATACTAGTTAATTTTTTTCCATTCCTCTTTTTTATTTGACCGAACAGTCCAAATATTTTAGTTTGTCGAGCGCGCGAGTCCTGCCCCGACAGACTGGGGCAGTGGGCGTGTGGAGGAGTACCCGACCCTTTTGATACTTTCCGCCGCCATCTCGAATGTTTATATGGCTATCCTCGAATTAATATTTCTTATTTTCCTCGTGTCTAATTTTTACGGTATCAGCTTGACGTTCTGTATCTGTCGGTGCCGAGTCCGGTGTGTCTTTTTAAAAATTGGATACTGCCGTGAACCGTTTATATTTAATATGTTACTTTTCAATTGAGCGTACATGTACTAATCTTCTTTTTAATAGTTGTTAATATTTTGTTAATGTCCTCTTTCATTGCTTAAATATTTCTAAACATTTCACGTACAGAGTTATGAAGTCTGCGCTCATTGTAATATGATCATTCATACATTTTCAACGGGTCCGAGTGATGTGCTTTTTGAATATAAATTTTATTTTCGAAGCCAATAAACAAGCGTATTACTCGTTCTCATTGTCAAGTATCACACGCGCCTAACACTAACCGCTGACGTACTCTTAAAGCCGAACCGCACGCGGTTAGCTTGTTAACTAATATACGTCGACGTGTTCTTGAGTTTTCCGTTGAGAAAAATGTACGCGGCGAATGAGAAATAATATATTTGTCGAATGTAATACAAAACTCCTCGAAGGTTATTTTAGCCTCGTATAGATATAATTTAATGATGTATTATTCACGTAAAGATGAACATCTTGTTTATTTTCTTGTATATGTGTATGCGCACGGTGTACTCAATTACGTGGAAATTAATGCTCAATACAACCTTCATATTGCCTTTTCGTGATTTAAGTGCCTTAATGATGGTACCTTCGTTCGGATCTTATATCTTAGCACGTTCTCAACAAATTATGTTTGGTATTGCGACAATTATTGTATAAGTATTTTTGTTTGAAATGGGCCAAGATTATTTGAATTCTGTTTGATTGTCTGACTTTGCGCTGGCTCATAATTCGGAGAACTCACAAATAAATGTCGGTCAGCGAAGATTGATACTCGCGTTATTAAATATATCGACGGTCGACGCGGACAACTGTGGCGAGCAGATATATCTTGAACACCTGCCTCACTGCAGATCATTGCGCCATATTTGCATCGAGTGTCGGTACGAAAAATGCCGACTATTGATTAAATAGGAGTTGAGCAATATTGAAATATTCTATTTGTATTATCGACACGTGTGCTTTCCATTTTGTGTCCAAAATGATTCTTGTACCAGTCGAGAATTAGAAAGAGTCCACCTGATTATTGACTCTTTCTTGAAGATTTAACAATTTTTAGCAAAACCGTCATCTCAGCAATGATCTTTATATAGAATCATGCGTATGTGTGTACAGTTTTGTATCATTTTAAGTATTTTAGAGTGTCGTTTTAAGTATGGCTATATATTTTTAGATTCGGAGCATTCGAACTCACTATTATAACACATTATTATTTATAAATGCGTCGTTCTATCGAGAGATTGACCTAATACCGTCTGAATGCAATTATAAGAGTGAGTAAGAAGAAAACATATTTACGATATTGACGATAATAATTCCTCTATTAATATGATCATATCATACCATTGAGATCGTAACAATGCAATTTAAAACAGTCCCGATCGGTGTAAACTTCATGCAGGCCCCGGAGAGTTGTTGCACTAATGATATTTAGTGTTATACGCAACGCAGAATCCAATACACAATTAATTGCGGCTCGTGAGTCAGCGATTTCGATGTGCATCTAGAGAGTTGCCAGGTGGCGAACTTTGAGGTCAGCTTCAAATCTCCTCGACTAAAATGCTCGAATGTTATGGACTGGGCGTGTCTCGATTAACATTGCGCATTTGCAAATAATATTCCGTTCCGTTACTATCCGAGTCGAGTCAAGTCAGCTGTACACATTTTAGATAAAACTTAATCGCGTATGTTTTTAAAATTTAAATAAAATCGGTCGCCATTGAAATCTGAATTATTATTTCGTTTAATTGTTCACATCTCGTACCACATAGGGATTAAGTTCGAGCAGCTTTATTTGAATATAATTTAGTGATACGATTATTGTGTATCTTTACAATTAGTGTCAAGTCACTGTGAAGAGCACCAGTTGCGCAGCCACCGGTAGCCGATCGGAACATGTAGGTCATTATTCAATAATCACTTTTTTGTCATTCTCTATCGGGTGACGCCCTCCTTTCGAGCGCTACTCTGTTAAATGCCACCTATAATTTGCCGACACTACCTCGAGCGAGGTAAGATCGATCTTTGTCTATTCTGTCCTGTTCGCTAATTTGCCCTCGACTAATCTCCAGGTCGCCGCACGGTCCCGCCACTGCCGCAGCTGGACTACAATGTACCGAATCCTGATGACAAGCCGATCCTTGATACATGTCTCGTGTCTTAGTAACCCTCCGAGCACCAGCCTCTGTCACGTTAGCGCTGAAACGTTCTGATTAACCGTTCGTTAAACCTGGTGCGGTGTTAGGAGACTTTTTTATTCGGGTTTTATGTTTCTATAAACGTAAGCTGGCAATTGAAGCATTTTTTAACCGGGTTACATCGGAAACAAACTAACAATATTTCTAATACAATTTAAATTAATCGACTGGAAAAAATGAATTTATTGAAACAAAAATTGATCGCTACCGGGATTGTATTAAATATATATTACTTCTTCAACATTAACAAATTACTTTGTGGCCACATATTATAAAAATAATAAGATATATAATATCAACTTCGAGACTAGACCAAAAGTGCGATACGTTAAACGATTAGAACTTCTTCCCCATTTTGTTGTTTATGCTTTTCTAAATTTAATTAGGCGCGCAGTACGTTGTTCATTATTGTTATCCTGACGGTTCGAAACAGCTTTGAGTTTTATCTGCATGAAACTCGACAGAAATCTCCCAGGCACCGGACACCGGAGAGTTTTCCAAGTTTAATTGGCGTCGGTATCGTTATTGCCTATGAAACGTGTCTCGGGGGTTTATCTCCATCTCACCGGAGGCTGTGAAAATATGTGTTCGAGAGAGAGAGATACTCGCGGGACCGGCCTTGTGCTACTGAACATTGCAAATATTGGTACCTTACCGACTAACCGCCGTGACTGCTGTAGGGTTGGCGATTTATTAAAACTTATTTTATACTGAATCCAAACATTCGTGGATATGCACGTTCTGGGTTCGTCACGTTGTAGACGATCCACGTTTTCTTAATTAAAATATATATATGTACATTTATAATGTTTCCAAAAGGTGCAGTATGTTGTTTTCTTAGCACAAACTAAAATAATAGTCGTCGCTTGCGGTTGCATCGCGTTATTTTAGTTTGTTCAAAGTCCGCGTACCCTTATCCCTTATCAGATCGCACGCCTGTGCCTGTGCCTGTACCTGCCCCCGCACTAGAGCGGCCGGTAGCGTCGGGTCGAATACGTGTTTCGATAACCCTAACTCGTTGTACCTATTTCTAGTTAGCTCATTGGTCCCCTTCTGTTCTTATTCGACTTGATTGTTTAATTGTCATAAATAAAACAATGAAACTGGAGCTGGCTGTTGGACAGCTTCGCAACGCTCTCGCGGGGCGTCGCCTTCACGTTTCTGTGACGGCCAGTTTCTGGACGCTTTATTGGCCTAAACACCTGGGGCCGGTTGAGCAATTTTCAAATTAAGCTTTAGAGGGCATCGCCTTCGAGCTTCTCTTTAATGTTTTCGGTACTCATATAAACCTCGTTACGTTTTCTGTTACTGTACACTGTTCGATGCTGGTCATCCACCTTTTTTTGAACAATGTTTGATTTCGATTTGCACACACTGCAAAATAAAGTGATCCGTGCAAGATGTTCCCGATTTGACTGGACCCAATTTTTTAAATAAACATTACTGGACCCCGATTTAACCTTAACCAAATTAACCTTTTTTACGGCTGCGTGGCGAGTCTTGCAGACCACTAATGCAGTATTTATTACGAGACTTTTAACTGTTCGTTGCATCTCATTTTATAGACTTGCATTACCTTATCCGATCCCCCGATTGTCGAATCGCAGTAGTGTGATATCAATTAAATTAATCAATCGATTAATATTAATAACAAATTACATATCGAACGCATTTTGATAAGAAAAAAGCAACCCACCTTGACACTGCCCTACTTGTGGGATCCGATGATAACGAGTTGTGGTTCGACAACACAATTATAGGTAAAAAAATTCGTCACCAGACATGATTTAAGTCGTCCGCGATATCCAGGTCATCGTCGATATTTTTGACCGTCGATTCGAATTCGGAGACCGATAAGTGACAATCGCCGGTTTTGACGCATCAAGCTCCTGCCCCCGTTTCTGGGCACGTACCGTTCTGGCGGATCTGCGATGATTGACCGGCCAACTGTGTCAACGGCTATCGTTTTTATTTAAATCGATGCAAAAGACTCGACGAAAGTGGGCCCGTTTCGTTTGTCTCGAATATATCAGACCGGGCGGAAATGTATCGGTGGAATGAATATCGCACAATGGAAGATTTGCTAGCTCGAGTTTTTAGGAAAATGCGTGTCGCGCCATCCAGGATCTTTTCAATTTATTTTAAATTGAATAGGTACTTTATTTGATGCGTTTCTTGGCACTTCGTCACGCACTCAAATCAAATTATGTCGCTCATTCGTATGCGCCGGTTACTTATGCGCCAAAATTCAATGAGAATGTAACGAAGTATCAAATTTTCTATCGCCATAGAGATATATATCGGAATCAGAAAAACAGTGAGACTCGAAATAATATTAACGGAATTGTTTTGTCATAAACTGGGATGCCACCGATCGCCCTTATCCGCTTCACAGCCGTCATATAAAGAGATAGGGTAAAAAAAAACAGTTTTTTTTACCCTATCCCTTTATATTTTTACCTTCCTCGTGATGCTTGACAATGCTTTCAAAAAATCACTTGTGTATTTTGTTACGAGCCCCGATCACCCTGTATCTGTATACACACGTGTCTAATACACACGTCTTAATTACGCATAAAAAATGTTATCGAAATTAAGCCGCCGTTTTAACAATTTTATTAATGTAGACCTTCTGGTCCGTCTCAAAGTGCTCGTGTGCCGGTCGATTCGGCGCGTCTCGCACTCGTTAGCCGAATAAATCGATTTGTTCTTTCCGAAGTTCGTCATTCCGAGGCAATTGATCGAACGCGAAGCGTAATGGCCACCAGTATCTGACTAATTATGATTTTGCAGTACGGTCCGTGCACTCAATTTGACCCAAAAAATGTAGTGTCCTTTACTTTGTACTAGATACCCGAGAATCTCCTATAAAATATTTATCAGTAACATTTTACAGGACGTTAACAATGTTTTATAGGGGGTAACAATTTTTAATGCGCTTTTCGCTTTCGTATCATGTTTTATACGAAGCTTTCGAAAAACTTATTCTATTTTAAAAAGACTGCAGGACAAGTATGGATTAGTTACTCCTTTGAACATACTAAAAGACACCAAACTAGTTATAAACATATTGGATTAAAATAGTGTTGATAAACAAAATAACGAGTCCGGGACAACTGCGATAGCTTCGAGCGTTTGAAATAATTTCAGCTTTTAGCGTATTCACTGTGTTTTTATTTAGAAAGAACAATTGTATTAGTGTGAGTTACCATACGAAATATCCGCATTGTAACAGTGTATTGATGCCGCTTAGCGTTGTATTTGATCAGTGGCCGGGGTCGTCCTTTGAAATTAGTTATAGGCCGTTCAGTTGTAATGAATCGCTCCTGTTTCCTCAATAAGTGTGAGCTTGACAATCTAACGTACATTCCTTACTTTACCGTTAGCATAATCTATATTATATAGCCGGTGGACCTGTAGCTTCTGCAACTGTTGCGATGAAGCTCGATGGGAAAGTAGAAACATTTGATTATTTAGGTCACTAAACCGCAGTAAGGTTACCTGGAATGATGGTCGAAATTATCGGTGATCTGATGTTCGGTGACCGTTTTAAATCCTGTCAAACCCGTACGCTATCATCGCGTACCTTTCGCCGCGCTCGCCGTGACTAGAGACGGGCTTCTCTACACGATTTCTTTAGTTCCTCGCGCATCGCTGCCGGGAGATTATCGGACTACTGTGCACTGTCGGTAGTGTTCTCGGCTATCCTGAGCAAATGTCAGCACGATTATGGTATAACGTGCCTGCCTACCTACGCGTGTGCGCCGCGGGAGTGCCGGTGTACCCATTATAAATAAACAATGTCTCGGCATATTGCAGAAGACGTTCTGAGCAGATGTGGGTCATCAAAACACCGATGGCGTAATGTATTGTTAATATAATATAAGAACACCTTTTATTTGTTCCTAGCTGCACATTTTTCAGACCTCGCAAACTTTTTTAAAGTCCGCACCTATGTTTTTTTATTAATTCTTTACGTTTTAATAAACGACTTTGCTTTTAATAGAGGCAAAAGGTGCTTTAACCGACAGGTACTGACACGAGAGAATTTTACCCTCCACAAGGGATGGTGACAATAAATGAAAACATTTCCCACGACGATATTGAAATAAAATGACTAAACAACCGACTGAAAGATCGGAAAGTTTAAAGCCTCACCATTGAAAAAATAACTGTCTTCTGATGCTAGTGTTAGTAATCTCTAACCCTAGATTACTATCTAATATCATCATCATCCTGTGCCTCGGTTGCCAACATTTCGGTAGGTTGCAGCGCACCAAATGCGACCAAAGTGTCATTTGGTATTTTTTTCACACTCATTGTAACAATCATTTTGAATCTGGTCGCGATCGCTGCCCGGTGCCCGCTGCCCAGTGCAGCCAGGACGGTCGCAATAGGCGTTTTAATTCTGCTATTGCAGTGTTAATATCGTATCTGTGTACTACTCGAATCGATTATCCTATTAAATAACGTCTATCCTATTTACCAATTGTTTTCAGTGCAATACGCACTTTAAAATTGGTGTTATATGTACGGTTTCATCTTAGGCCTGGGAAGTCTACGTTCATACCTCAAGGGCGAACATTAATGTCGCGCTCGTCAGAGCCGAGGTTACGGATGAAGAGGTTCTCGTGAAAAGGATAGGCACGTGATCGTGGAGGTTCGCTGACAGTTTGTGAAAGCGGTGTCTAACTGCGGCCACTCGCGCTGGCGGCACAATAATTGAATATCATTTCTATTTTGTTATTTAAACAGTTCCTTCCGTTCGTTCGTTAAACCGTTCCTTCGTTGTAATCGTTTTTATTTATTTATAATTAATTATTACATTACCTAAATAAATGTAGAAGGTGGATAATCTTTTTTTTATCACATGACGTGGCATACGCACGGTTAGAATGTTTTTTTACTGCTTTATTTGGTCATGCGGCAATCTTTCGCGGTTCAATACAATAGATGCGGTATTAATTGAAATGTGGAGATTGACACCTCCTTTGTTAGAAAGCTATTAAACCAGCTTCCTAAACTATTTTGGAACAGATCGTCTCCGCTCATATTGTTTTACGTTGATTTGATTATAAGCGGTAATCAGTTTTTATATTGCGCTGCGCACGGCGCACGTGTGTGCGTGCCGAGCGACCTTACGTTCACTTGACAGATTGCATCAATCAATAAGTCTTTATTTCGAATTTCGAAATTGCCAACTCGGGCTCGGACAAGGCGCACTCTGATTTGATTGATTGCACGGCAAGAAGTCGCCTTACACCGCACTGTCCGCTCAGTGTGAGTGTGTGAGTGTGTTAGTGTGTGAGTGTGTTGACCGCGCCGAACCGAAAGGATCGAAATCAACATAACCGCCGCACCGAGTCTGCTTCTTTTGCCTACTTACTATAACGCCGATTCCCGCGGGAGTAGGCAGAGAGGATAGAGCACCGCAGTCTTCTGTCCTGACACACAATTCTCGCCTCATCCATATTCATACATCTTCTCACGAGGCTTATTAGTGCTCCAGTATCTGGTATACCTGGTCGTGCCGAGTCTTCCGCGGACGTCCTCTACTTTTGGTGCCATCAACACTTGCATCATATATCTTTTTTACCATTTTTTCCTCATTCATCCGATCTATGACCAAATCACCTAATCTTACTCACTATACTGAGATCAGCTTTACATTATTTCTTTATTTCTTCATTCTTTACTCTGTCATAGATGGATCTGCCACATATACACCTAAGCGATCTCATTTCCACTACATTCAATTTACTTTCGTTCCTCTTCTGCCAGCTGCAGGCCTCACTTCCATGCATCAGTGTCGGTTCCAGGACTCCATTGTGAACCGCTAGTCTTGCCTCAATTGACTAGTTCCCATTAACAATAATTCCATTCAAAGCGCCGTTCACTTGATTCACTATCGAACATACTTCCCGAATACTCATCTACTCATTCCAAACATTAATTACCTCCAAGTATTTAGCACGGTGTCTCGCTTTCCTCCTTCTCGAATACATCACTTTCGACTTGTCGACATTCATAATAAGGTCGCTCTCCTTGCATACATCGTAGTTCTTTTTCATTATTCGCCATTAGTACAGCACCATCGATATCACTCTAATGTACCTTCACTAATAATTCTCTAGTCCTACAACACTCCCACTACATACATTTTTACTTTTTTATACATATTTGTAATTCTCTTTTTATTCCTGTCGATGACTTAAATAACACCACAACAGCACAAAAAAAAAACTGGCTACTTTACACAGACTTCAGTCTAGCAAAGTAGCCAGGACAACGCTGTATATATCAGGTGAAGTCTACTCCATCCCACACAATCAACTATGAGTATAATTAAGTCTTATGTTTATTATGTATTCACCTCTGTTAGAACAAAAATATGTATGTCAATATATATATATATTATATATATATATATATATATATATATATATATATATATATATATATATATATATATATATATATATATATATATAATATCAAAATATATATATATATATATATATATATATATATAAATAAATAAATAAGTATCTAAAATTAATGTTTAATGAGCCTTTGCCACAATATCGTAAAAACGCGGCGAGATCACTCACAGCTTTTAACGTGTTATTAAATAGTGCTTTTTCTCTTGCTTGTTAATTTATTTTATACGCTATTTTGGCTATCTATGCGACCTGTGTGTTAGAGTTAGATTAGAGTGTTAGAAGTTTTGGTTTCCTATTTTCACTGTACATTTAGTTTATTCGTGCGATAATTAAATATACACCCGTTATTCGATTGTGATAATTCACTCGTTCTTTGTTGTTCGAGGGTATTATCGGTGAGATGTGTGTATGGCAATGTGTATAACAAGGTCATACACATATCTCGATAACAATTCGTCAATTTCCATCACTATCTACGTCCAACAACAATATTGCGTTATTTCATCTGATTTCACGCGTGTGTACAATGTGAAGGGTGTCCAGTTTAATATTAAATTAAATAAAATACTACAATGTTATTCTCATATTTTATTTATACAAAATGGGGTTTAACGGTACTAATTTAAAGTTTTATAAACAATATCGTCTACCTACATTTCTCTCAAGACTCTTTTGCAATCGGACTTTTAAATTTGCGAACGCGCTAGAGCAAAGCGTCGGTTCAATGGCAGCAACTTCATGGCGGATATTTTCTTGTAGGGCTTGAATTGTTCGAGGATTGTTGCTGTAAACTCTCGACTTAAGGTATCCCCACAAAAAAAAGTTGCACGGTGTAAGGTCCGGTAACCGAGGTACCCGGGGTATGTCTCCGTACTTGCTGATTAATTTATTGGGAAAAATTCCCCTCAGATTCTCCATTGAAACTCTAGCTGTATGTGGAGTGGCCACGTCTTGCTGAAATTGTGTTCTGTTGTTGAACCCGAGAAACAGCTGCAGTTGCGGTACCAAAATCTCGTCTATCGTTCGGCAATATACGTCAGCAGTGACTGTCTCTCTGGTTAAAAAAATAAGGGTCAATTATACCTCTGGCAGAAATTGCACACTGTTGAAACTGTCGTTTTTGGACAGTGCAAACGTTTTTGAAAGCGTTACCTTGGGTTGTCGGGGCACCAGTATCTCATGTTCTGTTTATTAACATAACCATCGATATAAAAATGTGCTTCGTCATTAAACAATGTTCCCAAGCATTCGCGCTATTCCAAAACGTTCCAGTATCGTTCTCGCTAAGGTTTCACGTAAAGAATAGTCATTTTCGTTGAGAAACTGCACGATTTGCAGTTTTGTACGGATGAAACTGTAGGGTCTTTTTCAAAATAACGTGGCCTGTTAATTTTTTTATTCCAATACAGGTTGCAATCTTCCTTATCGATTTACGCGGGTTGCGGATAATTTCACGTCGAACTTGAGCCACATGTTCTGGCGTCGTTACTGACGTTGATGGTCCCGGAGAAGTTTGGTTAACCATTGTCCCTTCTTGTCTGAACTTTTGAACCCGACACCGACAGGTTGCGCCCTCAGCCCGTCACTTACTCGTCGAATATTAAAGTGAGTACAAAAAGCGCGATCAAAAATCACCGCACTTTAAATATTGCTCAACCGCGAACGCGCGGTGCGGTCCCGACCGGTGACAAATTATTTTTTTAAAAAATTTAAAATTTTTTTTTTTAAATTAGTTTTAAATTAATATGTTTCAACTTGTTAGGAACGATGTTACAAGTTTTTAGGGAAACTTACACGTAAACAAAAACAAAATATTTTTTTTAAATACAAATTAAATGTATTATTTAGAAAGATATACATATAAAATCAATTTTATCGAAAAGCATTATTGTTACTACCGGGATAGGAACCTGGATCTCTTCCAATCCGGGGAACGTGCATTAACCGATTATGCTATACCGACTCACAGCGTTGACGATGAATTTTCTCGAACTTATATGTTAAACTTTTCAAATTAATACATCTATCGATCCATTATTTGAAAGCCATCTTCTTTAATGTTACGGAATCTCAAATACCTTTGAGTAATCCGATAGGAGATGCCCGAATTAATAATTCATTTTTATTAAATTTTGGACACATTGATAACAACTTATATATTATTAAGGAGAACACATTATTATTATGAAGTTGTAATTATTCAGAACGTGGGTTCCCCGTATTGGAAGAGATCCAGGTTCGAATTCCGGTAGCAACAACAATATTTTTTGATAAAAATTGATTTTATCTGTACATCGTTCTAATTAATACATTTAATTTGTATTTAAAAAAATATTGCAGACCTTTGTTCTGAATAATTACAACTTCACAATTAGAATGCGTTCTTAATAACGAATTATTTGTTCATCTTATCACTTTGCTAATTTTGAATAAATTTTAAATTTTAAACGCCAACCGTGATAGTTGTAACCGCAGAAACAAACATATGGTTTATTTTATTATTTAACGATACAGATATCTATGTAAGAACCTACTTTGAAAGTTCTAATAGGGTGGCTAAATGTTTCCTTGATTATGAAGAAATGTTACAAAAAATCCAATTATGAACCTACACACACGTACGTGTTCACGGGTTGACCTACTCGTATTTTTCTAAATAGTTTTCGATAAAATAACCTGGACCTAGCGATGTCGGGAAGGACTAACGGATATTGACATGATTACCGATTGAACAAATTCTGTCGCAATTGACAACCATTTTAGTTGTGACGTCCTCTTTTATTTTCTGTAGCTCTGAAAATCATAAAAGCGTGTACTCGAATGTTGCTTCTGTAATACGAGTCTGAAAGTCGGTAACAGTTCGTACCTAAAACAAAGCACATAATTCTCATGAAACGCTTTGGCGAGATATCACGTTTAAATGGCCCGTTTTTTAACATTATATCGTGTTACAGCGGCTGTCCGTGTTTTTGGCAAACCTAATAAAGAAACAAATATTTTATGAAGGTGAAACTCGACAATGGCCGTAATGCGATCTCGCGACAGAAGTTAAGAGCCGACCACTCGACACGTTATGTTTTATGTGGAAAGTAATATGATGGTATTATAATGTGTTCTACATATTAATCCAATCGGGTGCTTCATAAATAAAGTCGTATTCGACTTTTCTTCTAATTGTTGTAATTCTCATATTCAAATGCTTGATGAAATTATTGATTTATGAACCCGAAGAAATTGGATACTTTTTTTCCATCAATCTATTTAGAATTCGTCATGGTTGCAGTACCACCGTGGAATTTTGGAAACATTGCATTCAGAATATTATAAGATCTATTGGCTGTGTTCGGTGGTGTTCTTCGTTATTAAATATTAAGGTGTAATCGACTTATGAATGAATACCTGCCTAGAATCAGAGTAGAAAATGTTCAAGGTACATGTGAAAATTCTTTATCGTAATGAAAATAATGGAGCTTCCGTTATTGACTTTTTTCGAAATATTCTGAAACATTATTAAAAATTTGTGTTTGATAATTAAAGACTTACCTCTTTATTTTATATTCTGTATTCGTTAATTTGAGAGTTAATTTTGAAGTTAAAAACCCACCCCTAAAACCCGTTACGTCCTGACTAGCCTATACAGAATTTTTAAATTACTAGAATATCCAGTAGCAGAGAGTGCGGTATCTAAACATTGCAATAAATAGACCCGTGTGGCCCAGTTTTTAATTTGGTGGCAATCGGTGTCAACAGTTTTGTCACTCTCCATCCGCAATGAACCGCTGGCTATCTGATGGATAAACGTCTCGCGAGAGATCAATGCAGAATAATATTTCCATTGTGTGACTCGGCGCATTGTCGGCTTTCAGCGGTTCGCCGTAACGCTGTGAATAATCGCTGCACTTGTGACGAAATGGTCGACTTTTTCTGACCCAACCGAACCGCACATTGTTTGTGTAATATCGTTAATCTGTCATATCCATTTAAAGTACCAATTTGCCAGAGCTGTATTGAAATGGTAATATCTTATCCGCGCTCGGTGTACAATCCTACGCGTTATTAATTATCCTACGCGTTTAGCCAAAAATAGCAACTCCGTTGGTAACATCTAACATGGTTACCTAATTAAGTACAATCTGAATATCTGAAAAAGACGCCATATCAATAATTGAAGGAACTGCGTGTGAATGAACGTAGCTTCGAATTGAATATTCATTAGTTATATCATATAGTTATTCAATGTAGAGTCAAGGTTGAACAATAACAATGTTTTCGTTTTAATTATCCTACGCGTTTAGCCAAAAATAGCAACTCCGTTGGTAACATCTAACACGGTTACAATCTAAGGTTAAGTACAATCTGAATATCTGAAAAAGACGCCATATCAATAATTGAAGGAACTGCGTGTGAATGAACGTAGCTTCGAATTGAATATTCATTAGTTATATCATATAGTTATTCAATGTAGAGTCAAGGTTGAACAATAACAATGTTTTCGTTTTAATTATCCTACGCGTTTAGCCAAAAATAGCAACTCCGTTGGTAACATCTAACACGGTTACAATCTAAGGTTAAGTACAATCTGAATATCTGAAAAAGACGCCATATCAATAATTGAAGGAACTGCGTGTGAATGAACGTAGCTTCGAATTGAATATTCATTAGTTATATCATATAGTTATTCAATGTAGAGTCAAGGTTGAACAATAACAATGTTTTCGTTTTAATTATCCTACGCGTTTAGCCAAAAATAGCAACTCCGTTGGTAACATCTAACACGGTTACAATCTAAGGTTAAGTACAATCTGAATATTTGAAAAAGACGCCATATCAATAATTGAAGGAACTGCGTGTGAATGAACGTAGCTTCGAATTGAATATTCATTAGTTATATCATATAGTTATTCAATGTAGAGTCAAGGTTGAACAATAACAATGTTTTCGTTTTAATTATCCTACGCGTTTAGCCAAAAATAGCAACTCCGTTGGTAACATCTAACACGGTTACAATCTAAGGTTAAGTACAATCTGAATATCTGAAAAAGACGCCATATCAATAATTGAAGGAACTGCGTGTGAATGAACGTAGCTTCGAATTGAATATTCATTAGTTATATCATATAGTTATTCAATGTAGAGTCAAGGTTGAACAATAACAATGTTTTCGTTTTAATTTATATACAAAATAATAACAGACCAATTTGCTTTGAGAATTTTGTAACATTATGAGTTTGTTTTCTTGGTTTTGTACGGCCACTTTTTGAGCGCTATATTGAATTTAATTATTCGACTAAATTAGTCAGAACAACTTCATTTATATTCCTACAGGCATTTTTTTCCTCTTTCACCTTAACATATGAAATATATCGTATCTCGGTTACAGAATACACCTCTGGTATGGTCTGAAATTATTAATTTGATTAAACCAGTCGGCAGTCGGTAGCACCGATTATCCCCTAGACCCGGTACTGCCGAGGCTGTGTCCCGCGTGTCCCCGTCGCGAGGCCGCCTGTCGACTCGCCCGCAGACGGCAGACTATTACTCAATAAAAATAAATATATATACAAGTCCAACCCTACAGCCTTTCACAGACGCCTACAATTCACATTTAATGCGTGGCCATAATATTGAATCGAGATTTATGGAAGTTTTTGCATTCGCTGATGTGATCGATAGTTTCACTTTTCACTCCACGGCCTTGGAACTGCACTTGTGACTCATACAGACTCGGTAAAACTCAATCTTGAGCTGGAATCGTTTACAATAAGAGCCATGGCAAAGAGCACATGGCACCGAGTATTAAACCGAATATGTATATCATATATATGATATACATATATATTACAATTTTCAACATTTGCCAACTGCTGAACAGTTTTTCGGCAAGGATTGCCCTTCACATAGTATAAAGGAAACAAATAATTACATGAGAATGTGTTTTTTCACTTTGCATTTTAGGGTAGTCAATGTCTCTTTATTTTTCATAATATTTAATAAGTCTTTATTGAGGTTATTAAATATTCGTGCCACGCCACATTCGTTCTCTCACCGTACACATAGTTTACGATCGGAACTCTCACGGTTCGAACCGACGATCTGGTAGAAATCTATATTTAAACTTGTGATTGGTTTATGTAAATATCATCTCCTGGAGAGGTGGAAAAGTCTCGACTGTCTCGATCGATTTGAATCATTCTTCTCCAAAGGGCGCGACATTACTGCATCACGGCCGGTAGTCGGTTCCTGGTTCTGGTTGCTGGCACCAACCCCGCGGATGTTGAACAATGAGGAATGGCCCGCGGACCGCCGAAAACTCGTTTCGTTTCGCGGTTTTACTTTCGAAACCACCGTCGGAATTGAAGCGAATCGCATGCCCATTGGTCAATACACAGCTCCAGACAATGCGTCATCTGGATTTATGTTTTAACCTTTTGTTTTATCTGAGCGTTGTGGATATTTGGCATTTCAATCGGGGTATCGGTATTGTAATATTGCCGACTGCAATGTGAGGTGTTCCACAAGGCTTATACTCGGTGCCGCACACACACTCGGTACACTGAAATGATTATTTCTATTATTTGATCTGTAGTTACAGTAATTGTTTGTCGTCCCCAAAATTGAGTATCACTTTCTTCTATTATCTAACCGAATAAACAATAATTAGTTCTTTTTTATGTAAATGTTTCCGATTACCAATAAGCACACATATGATATATGAATTGCACTAACCTTTTATTTTTGCTGTCCGATGTTGTTGTTCTTTTAGCTGGTTGTCTTCTTTAGATTTCGACCGACCGAAGCGCGCGCTGGTGGTTTATTTGAACCGCTGGACTAGTCGAAGCACGGGATGTAATTAAATGACGCCTGTCGGATACCGTCTTCTTGGCTCTCCGAAAAAAGGACGGCAATACTCACACACACACACACACACACACATGTACATTATTATAAACTAGGAAACCCAGTGGTGCTAATCGAAGTAACAAGGCGCGTACACAGTTATGTTCCTGAATAGTTTCACAGTCCATATTTCAGAATGATATTAAATATATTTGCTCTTCCTAAAGCTGCCCTTATTTCATAAATATTCAATGTTGTCATTTTTATCAAGGTGTTTTTTTCTTTGTTACAGGTAAGACACTCCACGGGATAGACATTTTAGATTACCGCGCTCATTGGGTGAGCAACTTATTAACAAATCCTTTTATTTATCACCGAGGTCGACAAGAAGTCGTGGGAAAACAGTTCTATGAAAAGAAAGAAATAAATAAATTGTACGTCACACTGTGATTTTAGGTGATTGACATCTCTATTTATCGCATCTCATTATGAATTTATGAATGCATTAAAATGGAAAATTGGTATCGGAAAAATAAAAATTAAATGTTGTCTATCAATCTAAATATGAATTATTTGATAATCCATTCTAATTACTCTTTGTCTTTCTAATTTTTGAATGCTTATTTTGACGAATCATTGCTTTTTGATTATTATTTTTAATTATCAATTAAAACTAGTCATTCGAGACTCCGGAAGTGCACTATCGATCGTTAGAAATAAATCATCGGACTTATATTTATTGTAAGGGAGATGGATCTGCTTTAATACCCTGGAGTGTATAATATTATTTTTCCATCACATCGAAATTTGATATAAAATTATGCCGTATAGACAATGAAATCGGTTCGATCAATGAAATAAATTTTTTTTTGACTGTCAGAAAAAATATCTTGCGCCAGTAGATCATCTGTCCGATCAAACATATACTTAATTTAATGAAAAATTATAGAATTTTACAGTACTTGTTTTACTACTTCTTGTGCCGACTTCTATCGAAGGTTGGACACCGGCATCAATATCCAAAGGTATTGAACTGCTTTCGGCTGCGCAGGCGAGATAACCTGTTTCTGTCTTCATCTCCGCTGTTGCATTGTAATAGAACCTTCCCTCGCATGAGTTGTGAGAGATCGTTTTTGTATTTTAAGTATGCAGCTTTCCTTCGTTTGATAGTTACTCTACTTATTGCGTCTCAGATAATGTTATTTAATAGTCCAGCCTTTTAATAGTGGCTTCTTTTAACTTCCAAACCTTGACTCCATAGAGCATCACGGGTAGGACTTGTGTTTCCATTGCACGAGAAATGTTTAACCGAATGTATATAATTGACTGCCTCGAAAGTAATCAACTATCCTTGAATTTTCGGTACCAATTGTATCCTGTTAGAACCGCGAGTTTCCGTACACCGTGTGTGTCGTGTGATCATCCACACTATGCAGTTAAATCGACGACGATTCAAGTTCGTCGATCTTTTTCGGCCGCATTATCGGCCGCTGCATAAATCACCGGGCGTCATTTCCTCCAGTGCGATACGGTGCGCTACGGTGCGATACGGTGCGATACGGTGCGGGCGAGCGAGCGCGACCACTTCTCCCCAGTAATGAAATAATGGCGGGTCGTGAAGCCGGTATTAACTCTTGATTCTTTTTTGTGCCCGACTGGACGCGCCGCAAAGGGGATTTGCTGACACGAAACGAGAATCCGGTTTCCGTAATCGCCTCGCACTCGCGCCCGATCGGATCGATGAATGAAGCGAGGCTGACCATTATAGTAGGAAAAAAGCAAAGGAGATTGCGGCCACGCTACTCCATCAGGCTTCTGATGCCTCGCACGGCCCGCGAAATCGTTTTACTTTTGAACAATGCGGTACGATCAGTTTACGTTTGTTTAAACGACTGTTCAGTATAAAAGATGACAAAATTACAGTCGCAGTCACTCGTCGGACGAACGTGCGATCGGTGCGAGCGATGATCGCGTAATGCAGTGTGTACTCTGTATCGCGATTTGCGATATTAACAAGATTGAATCGATTTGTCGGTTTTCGATAATTTACTCCACATCGCGCGTCCTCGGAAGTTTCACATCAAATCGGCCACATTAACAGATTATAGGGGTTTTGCAAACATTCAAAAGATGTTAAGATTCAACAAAAATTGACATTATTTTATAATATAAGCTACACGGAGAACTTCAGATCAGACGCCCTGAGGTCAGACGTCCGATCGAAAAAGATAATTTTTCTCACCGTTGGGCAAAATGAAAACTGGCGAACTGCATGCGGTCTACGTTCCTTTGTCGCTTTCAATAACAATCGGGGGCAAAACGCCGCCGCCTTCGGCAGAAACCCATTTCCGGTGCCTCGGTTCCCTGGTCTGGCGGCGTGCGCGTGCGCAAAAAGAGCGAGAGCAGCGATGGGGAAGTTTTCTCGGAACTCGAGCGATCGGCTCGACGCTCTGCAAAGTTTTCCACGCGCCGGACTAGCGCGCGCACGGCGGACGGTGCGTGCCGTGGGACTTGCGAACGGAGGAGCCAGTACTGCAAGAGGTATGTACGCTTTTTTCAGCTTGTCTTGTCTTGTCTCGACACACGCGCCATCTTTTTAATTTGCCTCAAATCATTCTTTGAGTAGATTGAATAAGTAGAAAGGTAACCAAACCGAATGACGGAGCATCCGAGAAGTAATATTTTCCAATGTGTGTGTCGCGAATTAATAAATATTTGGCAAATTAATTGGCGAAATCGGCTAAACACTCTACCTAAGCGGACTTCCTTGTTGAATCTAACGCGCATCGCAGATGATGAACAGGTTTGGTCAGTCTACTTCGCACCGTCCGAGCTGCAGACGAGTCCCTTACTGTTAGTGCCGGAAGCTATAGACTTCGATACAATTATTCTAGTACTACCGCCGTGATCGGTTTAATTGCCACCTTTATATTTTAATGTGTATTGCCGAGTTATGGAGTGCCGCCCGCGCTGATGTAATAGCAGAACACAATTTTACTCTTATATGCTAACTGAAAATATGCTCTTTTTTTGGTCCCGTTCAATTCAGTTTTCATCTACCGAGTAAAATGTCCCTTTGGTCTTGGTCTTGGTTTTCTGTAAGCTGGAGCACCACCACCTGGAACGTACAGCTGTTTTAACCCCACGATCACTCAATATGTTATCGTCACGTATACAAAGCGTTAATTTATTGCGGGTGTGTAGGGTATTTTTTGTTGCCTATCGAAGTATTACTAAGTAAATAATAAGAAAAAATAATGTTTAAACCACTATTTATTGATAAATCAACACCAGGATACGATGTATTCGTATACTAAAATTAAAAATACAAGCGTAGACAAAAACAAAACTATAAATATAACTAATTAATTAAACTACGTGTTTTTTTCTTATTATTTATATATATTGCCACAAAGTAATTTTACAAATATTGAAGAAGTGAAAAGAAAGTTTAGTCTAATAGATCTAATATTTTTATCTATACTCGTCTTACTCTCGCAGCAATTAAATGTTTCCAGCTTTAACAAAAATTTATCAGACCATTATTTATAATTATTAGTGGTTAAAGGTGTTTTCTCGCGTCAAGAGATTTGGCAATGAAGATCGATACGCGTCAGTTGGTCTGCGAAAAAAATATAACACACAGAATGATAGCTCGCTCATTCGTATACATCAAACAGCTTTAACATATTTTGTCATATCGTATTCAATATTTCATTTCATTATTCGCTTCGGCAGCTCGCGACTTATCTCGTACTGTTCGCTGACCTGTTGCGTAATACTCTCGTCATTGTGGCCAGCGTTCCGCGCAAGCTGCTGTCACTGCATCTCGGCCATTCATCAGCTGGACTGGACTGACGATCACGCGTCGGCGGTCTGCATTTCCTTACCCTCATTAACGCGGCTTCTTCGGTTCATTCAGTAAAATAGGAAGTCAGTATTTTTCTTTTTTCAACATTCATTCATTTAATGGCACAAATATAATATATTGCGATAAGATCTTTCAAAACGTCCTAATTTAGAAGACGCCACTTATTTTATTCTGTTGGTAAATAGATTGACTCAGAACACGCGCACACCTGACCTGTAAGAAAAAAATCCTTACAAACATAGTATTACATCATAAATAAGTTTTTGAACGATATCGGAATCAGCATGACAAACGAGTAAAAAGTATGCGAGATGTCATCGGCCAAGAAAGTTAAGGAATAACGTCATATTTCAGTCTCTCAAGATTTGATGTCATTTTTTAACATTAACATCACAAATGAAATAAAAGTATTAGATCTTTTTCAGCAGCCCCGCATTTCATTTAACGTCATTTTTTCTCGTGTCTATAATCGAGTTCACGCAATAATTTTCTCTCATTAAAAAATGAGATGATGATGATTAAAAAAGATAAAAATGTTGCATATATTCCATTGAGCGTTCGCCGAGCGGCCGGCGGGCCGAGCCGTGGCATTATCCGACAGCCTGATCGGTTGATCTTTTTTTCCGCCGTTTTCGTAATACGTAACAAAGGCAAATGGAAAGTCGGCCTTCGTACGCGGGCTGTGTTTAATATTATGCCATTTTTATGACCTGACAGATATGGACCTGGAGTGTATTCAGCATCTAAGTAATATTTCCTGATACGTTACATAAATGCGAACAAATGTAAAGTATGCACGTTCAAAAGGATACTGTATTTTTGAACGTAAACACCGATTGCAATTCATATCGCTTCTAAATTCAGGATACATTTATTTTAAACCTGTATTACAAAATTTGATGTAAAATATTGCTTTATTATAACTGGTTTCCCTGCTTTATGTTTCCAGTCGTTCTATTCCGTTTATTGTCACGGACTCTTCTCTGCCTAGCTTCCGCGCTATTATGACTATTGTCGCATTGTGAAGTCTGTCGACTCTTTTTCAATGATCATATATGTGCTGGCGTACTTTCGTCATTTCTGATCGATTCTATTTTATTACCCGAGTAGCATTGTTTCGCGCGTCAGCCAGACCAATTTTGTAAAACGATGAATTGTTTGTGACCAGTAAATTACGGATCCACCAAATTCACCCATAGTCGATGTGATGTACCTATTTGGTGAATTTGTCGCAGTTCAATGATCGTTTATGATATCCATTGTACGTGTGTACTCATACCTCGGTGCCGCTGTACGTGTGTACTCATACCTCGGTGCTATCGTACGTATGTACTCAAAACAATGCTCACGTTCTGAACCAAACTGGATCAATGCTGGTTCCGTTTTAATTTCCCCAATATTCCGAAATACGAATAATCATTTGCGACACCGCAAAATCATAATTGATCAGTCTAAGAAAATCAAAACGAGAGTCGATCGTATCGGCCGTGTCTTACGAAACACGACAAACGAAATAAACGATTTAAATCAAACAAAATACGGAAAAGAAGGCTTTTAAAAAACAAACATTAAAAATGAAGATATATATTTTGAGTACTATGCAAAAATAACGAAAATATGGTGCAATTTTAGTTGAAAAGGCACTGTGGTAAGGTTGTATTATTTATGAAATACTTCCGAATCTTACATAACGTACCTACACACTATTAAATATTCAAGTTACGTGATTATTTTCGTTTATTGATTTATTTTTTGAAAGTTGTCAGCTTCACTAGCGTTTGATCGCTACGGGCTGTTTGTTGGTGATGCGAGCACGCGGAGAGTTCCGATCCTCCGCGCGCCGGAAGCCGCGGTGGTACCCTTCGCGGTCGCGGTCTAGCGATTACACTTCCTGTAAGAACCGTTGATAATTTATCAACTCGTATTGGATATCTGGCCAAATGCAGGTTGAGCCAATTAACGGTCGACGTTGTAAAAGTGTCCGCCCTGACGAGAGTTCGTTAGATAACTGTTAGAAACAATTAGGTTTCAAGTATAGTTCAATTTTACCACTTCATATTTTATTTCAGGTTTAAGTTGTCAACAATGCAGTGTCGTATTTTATTTACCTTCGGTCGCGACAACCTTTAAATAAATACCATCGGTATTTACAAAATGCTTTTTGACACATTTTTACACGTTCACAATTTTCACCTTTCCCGTGTACGTAGTGATCCTATTATCTTAATTTGTTGTCGGTATTATTACACGCAAAAAATAATAAATCTGAAAAAATTATTTATTTTTTATTGATCATCTGACAAATCATTTTCAATTTACAGTTATTAAAACGACGTATGAGCTTTGCGTGACGTCATAAATTTGAATCGCTTCGGAAAATATTTTTATAAATAATTCAACAACAATACCGAAGCAAAGTACAAAGTACTGATATCTTGTAACTGTCAAAAAGTGCCATTGATAATGAAAGTTTGAAATGTGTCAAGTTTGGCGTTTGACGTGAACAACGTTGAGACGATTCGTTTGTAGTTTTTCATGGTTACGCGATCTTAAACGTAAGATATCTGTTTATACAGGGGCGGGGAAGGGTGGAATCATTGAAAATACACGGTTCTAGAAGGAATTCGCGAAATATCGTGAAATCGGAATATTCGTAAAAATTTTAGGCAGTTCTCGAGGTTTCTCCAAGTTAAAATTGTATAGTTTTACATTATTTTGTGCGCATTTTGTGCCCGAACACGCGACACTATTATATATGCTATATTATATTATATATGCTAATGTTTGTTATGATTTGTATTATCTACATAGCGAATCTGTTCTTTTTTCTACCTCCATTCTGTTCAGTTCACCGATGATCATTTTCAATTAGAAGGAAAAAATCAAAGTCGTATTTTATCTGTCCATCGCGGTGCAAAGTAGTGTAGATATGCGCGTGCGCACAGCAATTTGTTCAATTGAATTACAAATAAACATCACACCGATCATCTCAACCTTCAAGTATCCGTAAACAAAAGTGGACTTTATTCGTATTTTATTTATTTGATATACTATGCCTATCACACTCTCTTATATGACGATAAGAATAACTTTTCATTCATTATTACATCGAGGCACATTCCGTACATGTAGGTATCGCGCGTCTGCACTGTACTGTACTGTGTTTTGTTAATCTTCACTACATCATTAACGTATTGTATCGATCGACATACATTAAGCGCGTGAATCTCATTCATCGGTTACACCACTAAGTAACTCCCGTATCCGTGAATGATATAACAGTAAGTATTTATTTTGTCTTTAACACGTGTTCAATTCCACGTAACTTAATAGAAAGCTTCCGCGTACCCAACATCAAATGCCTCTTACGATGTAGGAAATTGTCACTAAATTATAGGATTGAGCTTATCTCCCTCCGCGCGCCGCGAACGGTGACCGGTGACTGGTGACTAGTGACTGATGGCTGACGGATATGACGAGTCAGTATTATGGTCGTCCGTTTATATTGTAAATCGTTTATTGTTTTGTAATTAGTCCGCAATATTACTTTTTTTTTTTACTTGAATGTTATTTCAATTTTAAATTTACAACTTGGTTAAATTTAAAATTCCCAACGGCATCCGTTTTTGATACAGAATGAGCGTTAGAAAATTTGGTAACATTTTAATATAGTCTCTCTCACTTTTATCTTGTGTTATTTTCGTCTTTACCGGTACCGGGATCGACACCAGGTGCCTTTTACGAACCTTTTTAAAATCAAAAATATTTTGGAAGTGCCGAGTGTGTCGATCCTGCTACCTTTTAAGCGTGTGCCGAGGAAGCGCTTTACCATCTTGCCACTAAAGATTCCACCCCGAATATTTAATATTCGATGTATTCGATCTTTTTCTACTACTTGACACTCGAATATTTGTGCAGCTATTCGAATAATATTCGTACTAATTTCTAAGGATGGAATATTAAACAATTCTCAGGATTCTTATTTGGACGCAGAAGAGATACCTATTGCTTGTTGGTAGAGTTCGTTAACGTCCGAATGGCAGACTGAATTAAGAACCATTTTATCCCCCGTAGAAACTACAAATGTTTGTTCAAATAATCTAAAAAAAGATTTTAGATATTTGGACAATTTCAAAACAGGACAGATACGTTAGACCTACTATTTAAAATACTTTTAACAGTTAAGCTAACGTCAACCGCTACGGATGCTAAATTTAAAATACGAAACGTTCAATGTGTTGTTATTTTTAAAACTACAATAAATAAACAGTTTATGGTAAATTAGCTAGTTTTCTTATAAATTTTGATGTACTTTTAAAACTATTCGAATATTTTTAATTTTAATATTCGATATTCGAATAGTTGGAATCTTGTTGCTACTCCGCAAAGTAAGGCTGTGGTATCAGATATAGTACTGGTAATAAGTATAACATCCAATTATAATATTGAATTTTATTTGAAAAATGGTTTCACCTAGTGAACTTTGTAACGAGCTTAATATTTAAAGAGCTTAAAATATTTTCTATTTTAACGTCTCATTCGTATCCATCGGTAGTGCAGTAGTTACTATACCCGCTTGTCACCCGTGAGACAGGAGTTCGGTTCTCCGCCAAGGAGATTGTAACCGAATATATAGGGTGTCCAGTTGAAAATTTTCAAGTTTAATATTAAATAAATAAAAAATACTACAATGTTATTCTCATATTTTATTTGTACTACGCGGAGTTTAACGATACAAATTTTAACGTTTTATAAACTTAAATTATAACGTTTTATAAACAATATCGTCTAAATAACCGTCCATTTCACCTCATAGGTACCTTAATTTTTGTTGCCCATAAATCCAAGGAGACGGCGATATAAGTAACGATGACAGCGATTTTATCTCAGGGAGAGGATTGAGATTCTAGCTATGAGTTCAATAATCAAGTAACTCCTCCGTCTTCGCCAAAATCACCACAACTGCCTTCGATAAATCCTGTGAATACTTTTTGTTCTGATAAAAAATATAGGCCGGGACTTAAAGGGTTTTAAGCTGCAAATTTTTTCATTTTTATTTTCTGGCCTGATCAATTTAATGAAAAATCATTTTTATTGTAAAGTTATAATTTTAGAACATAGAGAGTTATAGATACGATATTTAAAACAGTTTACATGAATTAGAAATAGGTATACACAGAAGAATTATTCTTATCAAAAAGAAATATAAAAATAGGATACCTAACAGATGCAACATTTATATACATATTGAAGTCTCAAATGTGTATATACTGATGCGCACTTTTTAAAAATCCTCTTTTTATCCAAATTATTCACATCGTGAAATGCTTTCCGAGAAGAAAATCGGCCCGGTAGTGTAATTAATTAATCTCACTATTTTACCGTTGCCTCCGCGTTACGAGCAACGAGCGACGCCCTCTAGGAGTGCGCGGATGTGTGTGCGCGCGTGTGCGTGCGTGCGTGCGTGCGTGCGTGCGTGCGTGCGTGCGTGCGTGCGTGCGTGCGTGCGTGCGTGCGTGCGTGCGTGCGTGCGTGCGTGCGTGCGTGCGTGTGCGCATGTGTGCGCGCGTGTTCGCAGCGCACAGGTGGTGGTGTAGTACAGCCCGAGTAAACCCGTCCAAAACAAACATAAAAACGTCTCGAGTACATATGATTAACTGGACTGATGATCTCGTGTCCAATAGTAACCCGACCGAGCGTGATCGGAGCCGAAGACGCTAATGCACTTCATCACGAACGATTCGTGTCACGTGGTTGAGATTTAGCCAATTTGACCACTTCCGTTTGTTTTGACGGGTTCTAATGCGACGGTGAGCGCTCTCATCGCGACCGACGACCGCATCGCGATATAATACACAAATAGCGTGCCCAGTAGACGCTTTTATATTTCTTTCAATTATTATTGTGTTTGATACCCGATGAGTGTAAAAATTTGTTTGTTTCCGTTAATAATTCCAAAAATTATACCACATAAAATATAATTGGGTAGATAGGTTTCGCTTTATCCCTATCGTAAACCGTCGAGCCTCAGCGCGCCTCGACATCGGTCTACTTAGTTAGTTTGTTAATATAATGTTCGAACAATGTAAAATAATAATTAATTTGAAAGTAAGTGGGAATGAGGAATTTAAGAAAATAAATATAAAGTATGTACCTTGAAGCAGTCATTGCCATCTTATTAGCAGATTGCGTGATCCCTGTACCAGGATTCGTCGTGTGGATATTTAGACTAGATACTAGATAATGATTGTAATTCTGAGTCACACAGAGCCGGTTTCTTAAGAGACCGCTTTGCAACAATTAAGCCCTCCTGAACGCCAACTCGTTCTCCATAGTCTGATATTTGATAGCTTACAGACTTCTTCCGATTGTAATGTCAGTCTCGCGGCTTTGAGAAAAATATACCAATGCGTCTTATTTATTGTACACGTATTAGGACGTCGTGTTCTTCGTGTAGTCTCTCGGAGAATCGAGGAGAGGTACCTCTCGGGGGAATAAGAGGTAGGAAGAGTGCGAGAAAAAACGAATTAGAAAGAATGAAGAGGTGATCATATAATATGGCGGCATAACTCGACATTAATTCATTACCGTCCGTCCGCTGGCGCTCGTATCTACTATCTGCTGCAGATTACCGAGGACGGAAATCGTTTAGCAACTGGCATCAATACAACATTACGTTGCGAAATTCATCATTCATGTAACATATTTAGTTTAGCGGTCGTGTGTATAATTATTTAGCCGCTGCACGTTTGCGCAATACCGATTCGTACAGTTTGAACATACTCTGGTCGGCTGCCGGTTATAATGTTTGCGACATGAACGGTTTATATGTTCGGTTCGACCGTAACGATCTTCCCGTATCCTTTGTACAATACTTTACAACACATTTTTTCCGAACCTTAGTAATATAATATCGGCTTTAATAGGTATAAATCAGTTTATCCTCGACACCCTTTCGTCGAAAATACAATATCTCGCTTGGCGGTTAACCTTTAAAAAGAGCAAAGATCAATTATTATTCCGCAATGTGTATAAAAATAACAAGGTCGCCAAAAGTGACGGCCGTTTCTCACACTAATAAAACTTAATAATCATCTTTTCATATTTTTTATTAAATTGTTTTTATTAAATCTTGCGCAACTCGGTGCTATAATAATTCTTATTTCTGTACAATTTAACACTTTCATGCCGTTACTTTTTTAATACAAACGACGAATGATTGTACAACTCTAAATTTCTATTTAGAAGGCAGTTAATTTTAAGTTCGCGTGTCACTACCGTTGATGTATAATACTCGTACGCTGGCTGCAGTGTTGCCGTAACTTGTAAAAGTTTTTCAGGTTTTTTATGATTTCACTATTTTTCTACGGGAAGGGGAAGGTAGGTTGATAGTTGATAGGGGGTTTTTGGGCATTATTATATGTAGTTGCTCGTGTACACCTAAGTATATAATAGTTAATCTTCGAGTTATTTGCAAAAGTCGAATTAATGTGCTCATTTTGTAATACAATATAGCCTATTTTGAAAATAACAATATTGTCCTTTTATATTTAAACTCTCAAAAATACGCTGAGGGCATAGTCCGTATAATGTTTATGTTTTGTTATTTCTAAATAAACGAATGTTAATGATGATAATATTTGTTCCGACACTATTAAATATGACTACGCCACAGTTGACGAAACGTTCAATATTTAATCAAAACATGATTGTCAAAATATTTGCTTCCTTGTACCATTAATGACCATCTTACAACCATTTCAATTCAGTTAATTTGTTAATTTTAAATACTAATTAAATCTATTAATTAGAAAGAAATACATATAAAATCAATTTAATCGAAAAATATTGTTGTCGCTACCGGGATTCGAACCTTATATCTTTCTAATTAATACATTAAAATATCACAGAGCTATGTTCTGAATAATTACATTTTTAATATGAATTAAATATATTAATTAGAAAGATATACATATAAAATCAATTTAATCGAAAAATATTGTTGTCGCTACCGGGATTCGAACCTTATATCTTTCTAATTAATACATTAAAATATCACAGAGCTATGTTCTGAATAATTACATTTTTAATTATTCAGAACATTGGTATGTGATATTTTTAATAGGAATTAAATATATTAATTAGAAAGACATCGATAATTTTATCGAAAAATAGATTTTCTATCTTTCTAATTAATAGATTTAATTCCTATTTTAATTTGTTAATTGTCTCACGATGTCGTATGTCCAACACTTACTAGTGCGTTATTTCTCCTTCCACACACAGGTGTCGGTACCCAGGCATCGAGAATTTAGCGACTTCGTATCCTTTCCATATCGTATATTTAGACAGTTTCGAAGCAAAGTGCAACTCTAGTCAAATGCGAGAGAAATCGATTGACATTTTTATTATAGTACCTTTTATAGGACCTTCGATTTTGATTTATCGCGATTCGGATAAGTCGAGCGTTAATTAGAAAGTTTTTAATTTTCCCGCGACATTTCCGCGCGCCGGACCCGTCGGGCGCCGCGAGCTGTTGATCTTTTAATATCTCCCCACTTTTGTATCCATCACGACCGGCCGCACTGACGAAATGGTCATTAAAAATATTTGAACAGTTCTCAATGCGTGCGTATTAGAGATTTATTTCGGCGAACCGTGTGGCGTGTGCCCGGTGCGATCCGCCGGATCGTACATTCTTTTATGGCGAGGTGCGCGGTGTTCGGAGAGGTCGGTTCCTTTTAATTCGAAATGTTGATCGAACGAAAAAACCGATAACGATGATATATTGTTTAACATCATTTTTATACCAAAAAATATTAATACGTCTTTGTACATAGAAGTGAATAATATGTGTATCTAGAAAATTGCGACACACTCTGGCGACAGATACGGAATTTTGCTAAATAAAGTGGTTTATTTATATTTAAAAAAACTACTAAAGCGATTGGCGATTTGAATCCGCCATACCAGAATTTCAGCTGAATTTGTCAGTTTTTTACAATGTATTCCGAAATATTACAGCCTATAAGTGGTCAAATATCGTGTTTTATTACAATACTGATTAAACTAATTTGCACAGAATATACAATTTTATAATTTGTTTAAGTACGATGTGTTTATTATGTACAATCATGTTTTCATAGTGGTTTCCTAATACTTGTGATGCTCTATATAAGCACATAACCCTGCGGCTAGTTCGGTGGCTCCCGCGCGGTGCGGTCAATATTTTGTAACGTATTAGTAAATTAGATTTACGCTAAGTGTCGCGCTTTCCGAGGGGGCGTGGACTCGTCAATATTGTTTCATTTCTCTACCAATTCCGCCAAGTCCGTTCGTTTCACGTAACGGGCAGAGCTCTCGCTCTCTGTCGGAGCGCGGCGCGGTGCCAGCGCTGACGTGATGCTGAACAAATTGTGCAACACTCGGTGCCCGGTTAATCGAGTGCTTGTAAATTTGAAAAAAGAATTTCTTCTAACTGTATCTGATATTAAAAGAAATGCTATCGCTTTTGAAAGTAGTTCACTCAAAAGTTAATATTTTCAACACCCTTTCTCCCTCTTTTTTATCTTTTTATTTATCTTCTGCACCTAAACATACTTATGTACGTGAACATTTCTGTGGATTTTCATAAATAGTATCACACGTTCAATATTTATTATGTTAATTATAAATAAGTTAATACACTGTCAAAATCCCTCAATACAATAAAATAAATAAAATATATGAACACCGGATTCATACTATAATGTACGGTGAAGCATGAAACATATAATATACAGAGTGTTAACGGTTCATTGACACGACACTTCAAAAATAATAGTTTACATTATAATTAAAAATATCGCCATTCAACCTCATTGCGGACTACCACTGCGGTGTGTAGATGTACTACAGTGGGTGTGAACCGTGCATTGTCAATAAAAGACAATGTACATACTAATGAGATGTTACAGCATATATCTGAACTAATTAAAATGCTAAATACAAGAAAACATAAAATAATGTAGGAATTTGAATATAACTATATATAAATATTTACCACTAATATATACAAACATGGTTTCTAAAAAGTATCGTGTTTTTGTGGCTTGTCCAACTCATTAACTGTGTTAATTAGCTGAGGTCACATATTTTTTAGCTTAGGTTCTCTATAATAGGTAATCACATGGATACTTACAAACAACGCTAGACATGTTTCCTTCTTCTCTATTCACATTGACCATAAATGTGATGAAACATTTAATGGGTGTTCTCTCTCTCGTATTGCTCGTGTTGTATCGTGTTGCTCGCGCTGCCTGCGATTTATTCCTCAATAAATCTCAATCGCAAAGCGTATTTTAAATCCATTGCCTTTACACAACACGCCATCTGTTGTCGGCGGCTGCGGAGAGCGCCTCGCTGCACTTCTTCCGACTTGTGCAAACGCATCTGTCATCTCTGCCATCTGTCGGTGTGGAATGTTCGCCTCGGTCTTCCTGCACCGCTTACTACTGTACTGCAGACGTTCTCGGGGAAATTCCATTTATCTTCCGCAAAGTAAAGTCGGGCTTCGGGGTGATCAATCCTAGCTTCCCATTGATGCTGTAATAAGTGCTAAGTAGCGAGTTGACGACAACTTCTGGCGCCCGCGGTATCTGCGGTTCGCCAATCTTGCCATACTCAGATCAGATATGTATTGAAATCATTGTTACAGCGCAATACGTTTAGTTATTATGTAGTTAGTTAGTAGTTTGGCTCGCATATCTCGCATGTGCACTGATGAAAACTTCTTAGTATCGTGACTTTCGTCGATCAATCTTCCCAGGGTAAATTTTTGGTTACATTGACCGCGTCCTGGCTCCGCTGTAGACGGTTTCGGTGAATGGATAATTTCTAATTGGCCAGGTAGCGATGTGTCGGTGTTAATCAAATTGTTTACACCTGGTCGTGAAATGCAAACCTCCGGCGAGAGGTGAAAGGACTCATTAGAGCAGCCGCGGGTGAGTGATGGCCGCGGGCCGCGCGCGGCTGCAGCTCCGCGCCATTCTTCTACCCATATTTGTTGTGACATAATGATTGTCTGACTGATGGCTCGAGTTCTGTTATTAACGTGCTCCGATGAACTAACAGATTAATCAATCAATCCGAACAAATGTTGTCTTCGCCCGCGATGTGGTCACCGTTCATCAAACGCGAGTCGTCCATCATTTCCACCATCGCGTTAAGCTCGCGACTCGCATTCATTCAAGAAACTAGCTCTTCTTGCTGTTGGTAAATTATGATATCGCTCGCTGTCTTGTTGAAACCTTGAAATGGGGAAAAGACTATTTTATATGCGAAAAGGCGATAAGTCACTAATAATTTTGCGACTCACGGTGGACAAATTTCAGACCCACTGTAATTTACAAGCTGAGAACTGCCTTAGCTAATAACTTTAATAATTTTAAATAATGAAAAGGGCTTAAAGATATAAACACGAACAATGGGCCGAGCATCGAACATTAGTATTACGAAATTATTTTTAGTTTGATTTATTTTTACATTTTAATACAAATATATGCACCACTCACCGTTCAAGAGACGATTCAGAAATCACACGAGGTCGTGCTAGGGAGCGATCCAGGGTGGAGATCGTGTCACGGTCGATGTACTAGACGACTGTGTAATGCCTTTTTCTACCTCATAAAATATTGTTTTTTTTCGCCTTTCGTTGTTCTGAACCATCCCGCTTTCCGTACTTTGGGTGATGGGCTGGCTACAACGCTATGGGCTAAATATTATCCATTCCTTTTAATCATTAATGAGATTTGAATTATATCTATCCGCATTTTGGTTCGAGTGTCTGTGAGAACTGTGAGGGCAAATGTCATCCGGTGAGGTGTGTGGTGTATTCCTCCGCTGGTATGCGTTCTCTCCAACTTTCCCCGGCAACTAATGCAGCCGAGGGGAGGGCGATGTGACGCACCGCACCGCGAGCCCGCCTGCTCTGCGCTCTGTGCCCTGTGTCCTGTGCACTGTGCACTGTGGACTCCGCCTCGGCTCTCTGAATGAAGGGCTGGCAAATCATCTGATTAAACGATTTATTGGCGGCAAATCCGGTTGCAACGAAGGGGTGTGCACAGCGCAAGGAAGCTCCGCCATCATCTTTCGTTTAGATCACTCGGGTAATACTGAAGTCATTTCTGATCAGGTTAATTTGCAATTTTGACTTTGCAACTCTAATTTTTAATCTCATTTACCAGATTTTCACGACCGTTCACAAATCTTTACCTGTACATACTGTACCCGTAATACAGAAAACTGCAACTTCCTTACCAGATCACCGCGAGTGAACACTAGTTTAACATCTGTTGAATTTAAGATTGAAATATTGTAGGTCTACCTCACGCGCAAATTTTTTACTTCCCGTTTTATGCTCTTTTTCGTAAATAATTCCCAGTTACGCGCGTTCCATTTTCTCGGAGATGTATTAAAGGTAGGCGTTAGTTTCTGTACTGCGAATAATCCTCCGATCGTATGATACCCTGGGCAGCGAGAGGAAACCAGTTTGCCGGTCTCCGGCGGCGACCTTCGCCATATAGGGCCAGCCGCTAGCGGGCCTGCAAGGCCGCCGCGCTCCCCCGACACAGGGACGAACGGAAACCTAACTATTTTGCACTGCCGAGGACGTGGACTCTTAAAGTATTTACAATTGTTACTCGCGGGACAGTAAAGGTTTCATTTTTAGTAAGTCCGGACCGTAAAAGTTGTAGACATTTCGCCGCGTCTGACCGACTTCCGGGATGCACTTTCGGGTTTGAACAACTTGGAGTCATAACAAAATCTATACAGTCGTCTCACCTCTCCTCGTTCATGTTTGGACACGACGTTTTTTCACGTTTAGACATTTGACGATAGAGTGGTTTGTATGAAATCTAGCGGTACATATATGAGATTTGATGTGTTGGAGAACGTCAGGTGTACGTCTAGTTTGCGTTGTTTTCCATCTGTCTCGCTCGTGAAGATCTTCCATTCTATCGACAACGTCGAAGGGTTTTTCTGAACTGAATCATCTTTCTCGTTGATGAAACATCTCAAACTCGTTTTAATAATATTCAAATGAAACGCCAAGAAAAATAATTTTGTAAACCGATCTTAATATACTCACTCCAGCATTGCAATATACTATTTTTTCAAATATCTGACAGTAGATTCCTTTGTTTACTATTTTAAAAAAATATATAGATACCTTCAGCACAAAAAGGTATTTTAATCAACTTAAAGGGAATTTAACAATTCACTTCGGTGAAATGAATGAATTTTTGTTTGTGACAGAATATAAGATTAATTAGACATCGAGCTCAGAAACTGTCGAAAATGTAGCGTTTATGCGGAATCTGCCCAAAATGATATTATACATTACATCCTTTATTCGTGTCATTTGGAAATATACTTATCTTTTTCGAAGCGAAACTTGCACTAGTGTTACACGCATCGACGATATCGTTGATTATGTAATGACATTATTAATTTATTTCACGATACAACATAACTTGAACGTTTCGATTGTAGTACTCATTCACGATGCTCCTAAAGTATTTGCCGTGGTTGTTCGTCCTCTATTCACGTCTAACCTTATATAGCGGTACGTTCAGTGTAGCACACGATCGCCAGAGAAGCGTGGGTCGGTGTCGGGACGATGATCAGCTTAGTTTCTTTAGTGATGAGTAATAACTTTTTCACGGGACATTTCAGAAATCTCTTACGACCGTTCGCTAATCTTCTGAAAGTCTTCTTCTTAAAGAACATTCCCTCGTCGTTGTAGCTCTCTTCGTCTATTTCTATTCTGCGCCGAGTCTTTCATTTCCCGGTTTTGAATCCGTTCATGGCTCATGAACGTTTTTCTTCACGCGATTCTGAACACCTCACTTTATACGGTACTTGTAGCGAGTAACATTAAAGATGTACAACTTTTGCTGAACCGAGTAGTGAACGCGCGTGAGGCTTTTGGGTTAGAACTTAATACAATTAAAACAAAATACACGTTCATCAGCAAACATAACGCAGCTAACAATTAAAAATGTTATATTGCTAGAAATAAATAGGAAAAGATACAAAATACATATTATATATCCAGGTTGCAATATAAATGGGATCCTTCTAGTGAAATCGAATGCCTCGTGCAACCTGTATTCGCATTAAAAAGAAAAAAAATGCGAATGGTCAGATGCTATGTGTTTTCGGAATGGAAGAAATGATAAGGCCACTTGAAGCGTTTGAGATTTGGATCTACAGAAGAATACTCAAAATAAGCTGGATTGGATGGACAGAGTTACGAATGAAGATATTACGGTTCGAATGAATAAAGAAAAATAAGTATTTAAAACAATAATAATCTGAAAACTTCAATATCTCGGACACGTAATGAGACATCTGGAGAAGTATGAGATATTTCACCTCGTAATGCGGGAAGTCGGGGCCATGGAAGAAGAACATCATGGCTGAAGAACCTGAGGCGATGATTTGATCAGTCTACTGTGAGGCTTTTTCGGGTCGCTGTAAACAAAGCGATGATAGCCAACGTCCGGTGAACGGATAGGGTTTATTGTTTCATTTCACCGGGCTATCACGTTCGTTGTTGCCACAACTTTTGCTTTCTGCTCAGTTATCACACGCGTAAATATTTCATTCCTAAAATATAACCCATGAATTATGTAATCATTTATCTACCGAAGACCCACTGTGGAACTTTCCCTCCATTTAAATGCGTATCTATGTGCTTCCATACTATCTACATCTTCAGTTAATAATCACTATTTTTAAGTCCGGAAATACATTAAAAATTTAAAGTATCCTCCGCAAGTATTGAATCTGCCTCATCCTCGTGTGCATGACGTCCGCGTGGATTCGACCGTCAGTCGGCGGCTAAAGGTCTGGCCGATGGTCGACATTTCACCGTCGCAATGAAACATCATCCGCGTCCCGGTAGGCACCGCTCCCTCGACCCAAAGCCGCCTTCTCTATAATATTTACTCTCGATTACGAAAACTTTTTAATGTCGTAAAGCGTAAACAAAAAACTCGTCCTACGCTAAAATCCGAGTATCACTTTCGGAGAAAGTGTTATACCTACAGTTAGAAAGTAATCCCGTGGCGTTGAAAAGAACAAGAACGCCCGACTGATGTTTTGTGGCAACCGATAGTGTATTATCTTGTCTGCCGCGGTCTTTACACTTGGCTGGCTTTGAAGAAGTAACCCTGAATGTCAATAGTAATCATTATGGGTGCGCGGTGCGTAATACCAATTTAACTCCGTGCGGAGAGGCGTGTCCGATTGTATTTCACGAATGGATTCATAATATCAATCACGGACCGGACCCACAATCGACTCTCACTTTCGATAGATGTTCACGGTGCCATCTCTCGTGAATGATTCGACACAATTACGCAGGTACCACCGTGAAAGTATCTACCGGTTGGATTCTAATCGAAATTGTCCCAAGACGAAAGTAGGTATTATCATTTAACGATCGCCGGTTGTGATCTGATGCCTTGGAAACCGGAACTTCCAAACTGTTCACTACTTTCCGCAAACGAGATTTTACCTATCATTCGCTAATTATCTGAAAAGTATAAATTGTGTAGTTTTTCTTACATTTTATTTAGACTTGTCTATTGATTCATAATTGAAATTCAATTACAGTGAGCATTTTGTTATTGTTTATGTTTTGCGCTGTTTCTTCCGCTAGTTACGTTGTATTTTCCCCCGCTGTTTGCTAGCGATAGCGGTTGACGCGGCGTGAACCTGACCGTATCTGAACTCCATGCCGTAACCTGAGATACTTCTTCCACGGTCCGTCCAACCCAGATGTCCGGCTGGACGTCCGACCGTTCAGTTTCAATTTTCTGCTCTTGTTTTTAAGTATTATTAACCTAAATTACAATGACACAGTACGTCAATGTAATGAAATGATCATCATTTTGTTTAATTTATGCTTATGAGGACACACCGTGCGTCAAAATCTGAGAGTTGGCCAATTATTTCTCTTTTAGGGATTCTACATATGAATTTACTTCGATTTGAAACATTAATTATACGCGTTACATATCTCAGACACATATCGCGTCACCACTGTTTATTAATCATTTTGATATCAAAAATGTTTTAGAGGCGTGCAGTATCGATTCTGGTACCGGTAAAACTAAAATATAACACAAGATAAAAAAGAGAATAGATATTATATATAAAAATATGACAACATTTTCTAAATGATTAGTGGTACATTACTCACTCTGATTCGTTTTTAGTTTGAATTTATAATATTTGACGATGTGTGGTAGAAAATGAATGTCGCTTCGAGTTGCCCTCGATCTTGGGTCATTTACAGCGACAACCGCCTCTGACTCATTCTCGCCTACCGGGGTACCAGAGTACCGGGGTACCGGGGTACCGGGGTACCGGGGTACCGGGGTACCGAGAGCGGATCGCTCGCAGCGGCATGAAGCCATCACCCGACACGATAATAACCCTTTTTTGTTACATTCTGTTTACTTTGGCTAATGAGCGTTTCCGTTTTCGCCTCTACACGTTGAATCGTTATCAGATCACTGGCGAGCTGCCGCACGATTGATGGTTCTCCTCGGCCTCAGAAACTGACCGAACCTTACCATTGTACCGAATGGCCATTGTACGCCGCCGGTGAACGCCTCTGTGTTGTGTGAAGTGTTTCTATACCGCAATAGTTCCTTCGCACTTTGACACGGTAAACTATTTACGGCTAAAAACAGTTTTGGTTGAATGATGCCGAATCGCACATAAAACCTTAGCGCTCGGCGGTCGCTCTTGTACAGTACCAGATAACGACAGAATTAATTGCTAACCTCGCGCACACAATAAAACTCAATTAAGCATCGTCATTACTCACGCGAGACGCTTCTCGACTCGGAATACTACAAGCCAAATACCTACAGGTTAGATAAATTGATAAAAAGTACTAACATTAAGATGTCACGTCTCTCTGACTGCGCATCCGATAGCTCTGTACGGAGTTGGAACGCGGACCCTGAGAAAGAAAGAACGAAATGTGCAACGAAGTGGTCGACCGGGACCGAGAGAAGTGGAGACGAGCACTACCGTGCATGCGGTAGTTGGTGATTAAAGACCGCGGTGTTCAGAGACGATCAGTCGGAGATTCTCCGAAACGCTCCTCACTACTGACCAAATTCGGGAGGCAAATAGGTTTAGTAAACTTTATCTCATTTAGAATCCATAAAGATTCCGATCGCTCCCTGCCACTAGTCTGCAAAAGAATTTAGTCGCGAAATTGCGTGACCCGTCATCGCGGAAGCATTACAGATAAATTTGAAGAGACTCTTCCATCCGCTCTATCGGTGTGCAGTAGCCGTCTAATTTATAGGTTTGAATAATAGTTAATGTTTTCAATAAATTGGATTCAATTCCGATGAATCGGACTCAGAGCACCTCCTCCGACTGACAGGCAAATTATCGTGTAAATATTAGCAAGAGATCTCCGAAGGTGCGGCCGAGCGAATTCATAATTATGTGATTTTCAACAACTTTCTCTATTTTCTTTGATTTACTTCACTTTTTTTCAGATTGAGGTTATCTTACCTATATTTCAACACAACATAGTGTGTCTGATTTTCACTCTCCTTTCAATTTATATAATGTGATATCCGATCCGTACCGATGTGAGTACGTAATAAATATAAGGCTATAAATTACTACACAACATTGTAGTAATTTATAGCCTTATATATTTATTATTAAAGTTCAAATTTCGACATGGACGGAAACGTTTTCATTTCCGTATTTTCTGCAAACCACACGACCATCTTCGCAATTAATTTCTAGCTATCGTTACTCGGTAGCTAGCCTTGCGTAATATAATATAATACATCGTAGTGGCGTTTCTTCCGTGAAAGTAGCTTCTCCCAAACATGTCAATGCAAAAACTCTCAAAGCGCATACAATTTTTAATTTAATCCTAAAAACAAAGATAATTGTAGAACTATAAACAGTTTATCGTAAAGCGCCCTTGAGGTGAAAGTTTTTACGAAAATGGCGCTATACAAATTATTATTATTATTGACAAACGTTGGTCACTCTGCAGTCGAGTATCTTAATCTATATACTATGTTCGCTCTAAAATGCGAGAACCCATCATATCGTATAGCTTCTATTAATATTTTTTAGTTTATTATGTACTATGTATTTAATTATGTACTATTTACTATTTTTTAATTTATTATGTACTATGTATTTAATTTCCGAAGAAACTTCACTGGTGTTATTTTTATATATTATGTAATTATCAGTTATTATTGTTACACTGTTTGTTTCTCCAAAAAAAAAAAAAAATAATAAAAAAATAAAAATAATAAGAAAAATAAAACCAAATTAGCGTTTGTAGCAAGTATGATATATCCACACTTTGTATTATCGCTCGTAGAGCCGGATTCGGGAATCAGAATCGCCCACCTTTAGAAATATAGTAGATACACAGGTGTTGCATTTCAAAAATGTGTATACGCAATGGAGACCTCGAAGGGTTAGACTTGGAACTCAGTTCTTAACCGTTATTTAGAAGCGTGTTAAAATAGTCATTAATCGAGAGAACTAAAATATTGCGCGAACATTTCTTCCGGACTTAAGGTGCGCCGTGCGCCACCGATGTATCCTCATCCTGCGAGTCGTCGGTCTGGCGAGCGGGGAGAGCGACCCGCGCGTCATTTTCCAGGCGAGTCGTGTCGCCACTGCCAAATTCAGTAGTGTAAGGGGGAAATGGGAAAGTTGTTAGTACTAAATAATCAAATGAGAATAGCCATTTTATTAATAGGCCGTAATGCGGTAGACACTGACCGTAATGCGATAGTACAAACAATGATAAGCACGATTATTGTTATCAATTGTCGGCAATGGTCACGCTTTCGATTTCATCGCGCACGAATTACCGCCGCGCGGTGAAACCGGCGGACTGCCGTGCGAGCGCTCACCGTAGGGCGGCCGCCCACCCGGCCCTGCGCGGGAGCGGAGGGGGGCGATATTTGAATTATCGCTCTCTTCTCGACTCGATTAACGCCTTCGCTCCGGGTTCCGGCCGAAAATCTGCGGTAAATCTGCACGCTTCTTTCTGACATTCATTTTGATCTTCTCGCATCCACCCATAGTTCTTATAACATCGTAATAATGATTTTTGATTTTACTATTTGTGTGCTGCATTCGGCATTCAGTCACATTCAGTCAGACGCACAGTGCGCGTCACATAAATATCATATTATGACTATTTTCTAACTAATTGAAACGTGCGCTCGTAACCCAGACCACTAGATCACTAGGCGAGTTTCTCAACCGCTAGACCGACGAGCGTGTCGTATTTTCTTATATTACCGTATCTAACATTTAAAGTCTTTCCACATACTAATAACCATCTTCATCGTCACTTAACGCTGTGGGATGTCCAGTTCCAAAATCGACTGCGCGAACATTCTCCAGGCATCCCTGTCTATACCCAAGTCTCTCCAATCTGAAACCTATCTGCGTACTTTTTCGTTGTAATCGTCCATCATGTCGAGTTCCGGCCGGGACACCCTCGAGGAGCTTTTAGTCTCGCCGGTGACAACGCAAAGATGTGATGATATTAATAATATTAAAAATTATATCGATAAGTACGACGATATGTACGATTTGTATTAGCGCGGCCGGAGTTAGATCGATAAGTCCCTAATAAATTGGTCAAATAACTGCGCGAAATATAATGGGACGGAATCTACTGAGCGGAATCTACCCGATGCATCATTCTCCATTTTTCATGGCCGATTAAAATCGTACAAACTCACGCGAGTAGCGTTGATGGGTGGACACGCAATGCAATTGGAATTCACACTGCAGTGTTAAATACAATCCCAAATATGTATCCCAGAAGACTCGTTATCTCGCGACTGACCTAGCTCACCGGTGTAGGGCAGTGCGTAATTAGTGCCGAGTCATTCATCCCGCGGCGTAAAACCCTCGAAGAAATTATCGTATCGTATTGTTAGTAGATAGCAGATTGCAGAAGCGTAATGGCCAAAATGTGCGCAATCTGCGCAAAAGTGTAATTCATACAAGACATTGAGATGTGATCTTTCGCACCGCATCTCGTGCGTACGAGAGAGATGCGTGACTGTGCCGTATATGAAAGTGAGTGATGAAGGTGCCCATTTAGGTTTGCCGGGACGTCAGGTACGTGAACATGTTTACCTGATACAGCGGTCCACGGTGCTTTTCTATTATCTCGTCGGTCATAAATCGTGATGGTTATTACGTCATTTAAGCGTATTCATTATTTCGAAAAGCTCGTTTGAAAGTTGAGTTGCGGCGTGATAAAGATGTCCCCGGTCGGAAGTGTCGCGTTGCGCAATCGAGAAGCGACCTTACGGCACTCGCATTTCATTTTCATTCGCGCTCTTCTTCTCTCGCGATCTCTTGCGATATTCTTCCGTTTGTACCGTCGGAGATTTTCCACGAGCTCGATCGCGCCGGCTCCGTCGAATCGGTCGCTCGGGACAAGTCACGGGGGCGGGTAGCAGATGTTCTCTCTTTCGTTTCGTGCCTCGCTCGAGTCGGGAGAAAGCTCTTCCCTAATGTCGCCGTAGACTAGAGTCGGAGTTCTGCCGCGAGACTGATGCGGCACTGCAAAGTCACGGAACGAGGCTTCGGGAGAGAGTCGCATTTTCTATCGTAAATCCGTTGTCATGTAAAAATATTGTTTCGGTTACTGTTCACCATACGAGTCAGTCAATTCTCTCCAAATCACTTATTCCATTGTTTATAAATATTTGTATGACGCCAAATAGAAAAAAAACTACATATTTCTGAAACATCTACTGCCACAATGTTTAATGAACTTTTTAAATTTTTTTATTAAAATTAAAACAATATATTATTACATTTTATCGATTTTTCCTTGTCTTTTCACCTTATACACTAGTAAAAGCATACAATCTTCACCACAAGTATAATTTTGGATTGGACTGTACGATATACGCGTGACGTCTAATACAACATAATTTGTTTCTTTAAATGTAACGCAGGCAAACAATAGATGTTTTATAATTATATTATTGAACTCGTCTGTAACCGATCAACACGGTAATTATTATTATTATTATTACCTGATCAAATAAACATCACGCGATTGCCTGCTCGACTCTGTTGTGTTCTGTTTATTGGTTGTAAGTAACGCGGATATCAGTATAAATGCATTGGACATGGAGAAACAATAAAATATTCACAAATTAGTGACGTGGCATATTTCACACGGACGAGAAAAGATGATTCACATTTTGCGCCGAAGAACTTTGTTAATTAGGTTTTTAATTGTCGGTAATGAAACAGAAAATATATCAATGTCGGTGAACAAATCATTGTAAGCTCGACATTGTCACTATAGGAGAGCGTAATACAAATTTGGTCCAGAGCATTCTTACATGCTCCATTATTTTTCTCCCGCATTAAACAATAATCACACTTCGATTGGTGGCTTTTGTAACTGTAACACTTTTACTTTCATTAAACGTAAAGTATATTTTAAAACCTTTTTTCTGTACGTTTTTAAAAACGCTTTTCTCCCACGGTAGCGCGCGCAGCGCGTCGTCGTGTCGCACTTCCCGCACTCGCATCGCATTCGGCACCAAACAATGGTAGAGGCGTTCTGCGGAATCTTGAACTCTCATATTGCTCAAGATGCTGCAAACTGGTGACCGGTGAGCGCTCCGCGGAGAGTGAATCATTCTGCAGATGCGGCCACCCTGTTCGCCCGTCGACAGTTCAGCTTGCTCGGGCTCTCGCCCGGGTCGCTTGTTAATATATACTTGTTACTACAAAATTAATTTCCTAGTTTTCTGATTACTAAAGTAAATGATTTTTTATGTATATAACAAAGAAATAAAAACGTGTGTTTAATCTTGCCTTATTACCGAGTATTACATTTTAAAAGACTCAATCGTCGTCGTTAGAACAAGAGTGCCTAAAGTCGTGGTCGGAATAAAATGTTTTGCAACTTCGAATTAACGATCACTATTGTTCTGAATCCGAGTGTCATTTTCGAGAAAAAAAGCCTGATGAAGTTTGGCATTAGCGCCGTGTAGTTTATCTAGTGTATTGCGCTGGTTCCGAAGGTTTGCGCCGCCGGGCGCCTGTAGCAGTAGCCGTAAGCACCGTACATGGGTGATATTAGTGGCATAATTTGTCAGAAATTGAGAACAAGGTGAAACACAATTGTTGAAGATAATCCACGGATCATTTCTCTAAAGTACGAAACGATGATTACAGCACGCCGCGATAAACAACCCCGAGCGCCGTTCTCAACAGCGGGCATAAACCTTTTTTCTATTTGCTACACGAGTTTGTTTCCTCGGGGTATTGTACTCTCTACGCACTGGAAAACTCTTGTCGCTCGAGTTCACCGCGCATTGGGCGCATTGTGCGCATCGTGCGCATCGCGCTTTGCGACCGTTTGAGAAGTTGAGAAAGAATTTAACATTTTGGATTGCTTAGTAGTGGATCAACCGCATAAATATCATACAAAGAGCCGGTTGTGCTAAATTTTAACCGTGGTATATTTTTACCATAATAACTTTTTACCATCGCCCGTGGTAAAAACGTTTGTGGGTTGTTCGTACGTCAAATTTACCACTGTAAAAGTCAATCCCGCTTAATAGTGTGGCAAGGCGAATAATCATCAAATACCTGCGATTTTTACCAAAATTGATGTATTTTAAACATTCCCCATTTTAACATTTCCATACATACAATTTTATACTTTATCTATGGCTTTATTCACCACTGCATTCGAAACGTGTCACTTTGCTGGTGAAAAATCTTCGGTAATAAAAAATAAGCAATGAGATCATCATCGGACGAACTCTCATCACTAAAATAGCGGGAGAGATCAGGAGAGGAGATCAGATCAATAGAGGAGAGATCATCATCGGACGAACTCTCATCACTAAAATAATCGAAGCGCAGCTCGCGCACAGTTTAAACTTCCCTTGGAAGCATCGGATCGTCCTATTTCCATTCACCTGCAAAAACCATTATCAACTTTTTATTCGGAGCGGAGCCGGTACGACAAATTCTCTAATATTTGATCTATTTGACATGGTGAGATTCAATTCGAGACGAACATGAAAATTTTAAAGAACGGGTCTTTAATGTTCTCCTAAATTCTAATGCGTCCTCTTTTTTGTCGTTGAAGACAATTTTTGCATTCCGGTCCCGCCATCCGAAGAACGCGATCCGCAAAATTTGCAACTTCGCGGCGTCTCGGACGCTCGCTTCTACGCCGTCTGTCGTCTGGCTTCATCGATACTAAATAGATCAGCTAAGCTTTAGAGTGCCCATCTACTACGCACCGATTGTCCGTCATTCCGTCGAGATTTATCAGGAGCTGATAAAACTTCTTGATTAGTTTCAGCAGCTGCTCCCAAATTAAGTTCTGGGAACACGAAAATATACTCAATAAAAATAAAAACTTAAGAGGTAATTAATTTTAAGTGCGGATCATAAGTTCAAAGTTTTAGTAACCTCGGCCAAATATGGTCACCGGACACGATTACACGCAACCTCTTACCGGAGCAACGGAATCTCTATCAGCGACCCCATCGGTTTATGTCGCCATGCATTTTTCACGTTTGCAATTCATCAATTCTGGAAAAATTTGAGAAGTGGAAAATAAAAATTGTACGTGGACATCTTTTTTTTACCAGGAATATTCTATATACGAATAATGGTCCAAGTTTGCGACTCGCCTACGCTTCGTGTTGTATTTATTTTTTCTACTGAGAAAGATTTCTCGTTTTTTCCATTTCCCGCTGAACCGCTGTCAGAAGACAGTGACGGTTGATTAAATAATATGGATTTATGTTAAATATGGCGACTCTATTTTAGTAAATTTCTTGTTTATTAATACCACCCCGAAATAGACTTTTGCGTAGAATCTAGAAGAACGCGCCAGACTTAATTTGTATTTTAGTCCGAGCTCATTCTCAACAGTGAACCGCGAGAGTACCGATCGCGAACAATGTGTGCGGTGAGAGAACGAGAGAATGTGTTGTGTCGAGAATATTTAATACAATCAATAAAGACTTATTAAACTTTTTTTTAAATTATGAGAATTATGAACCCTAATGTGATCACCCTAAAATATAACGTAAAAGAACACATTTTTATCTAATTTATTGTTTTCTTGTTATATTTCATTTATTAAAAAAAAGTTATAAAACCTCAATAATAACTGTGTAAAAGGCAACCCTTGCCCCAAAACTGTTGTGCAGTTTGGTAAAAAATAAAATTATAATGTATATGTAATAAAGTTGAAATAAAAAAAAAACACGTTTGTAAGAAATGCAACTCTCGAGACAATTTATGTTGATCACGGTCCACCCCATCCACTCCCATCTCCCCACTCTCCGGTGTGTCGCCGCTTTCCTTCTCGGGTTCGAACATTGAATATTTAGTGATCGATAGTAGAACACTAACACACGCGATGAATAATGCACCTCGACCGTTGTGCCTCTGCATCTTCATACATCGCGGGACGCCGCTTCGCTTTCATTTCCCATTGTGTGATAATGAAAATAAACCCTTTAGCTCCTGCGTTACAATCCTTATATGCTGAAAATAAACCCTTTAGCTCCTGCGTTACAATCCTTATATGCTGAAAATAAACCCTTTAGCTCCTGCGTTACAATCCTTATATGCTGAAAATAAACCCTTTAGCTCCTGCGTTACAATCCTTATATGCTGAAAATAAACCCTTTAGCTCCTGCGTTACAATCCTTATATGCTGAAAATAAACCCTTTAGCTCCTGCGTTACAATCCTTATATGCTGAAAATAAACCCTTTAGCTCCTGCGTTACAATCCTTATATGCTGAAAATAAACCCTTTAGCTCCTGCGTTACAATCCTTATATGCTGAAAATAAACCCTTTAGCTCCTGCGTTACAATCCTTATATGCTGAAAATAAACCCTTTAGCTCCTGCGTTACAATCCTTATATGCTGAAAATAAACCCTTTAGCTCCTGCGTTACAATCCTTATATGCTGAAAATAAACCCTTTAGCTCCTGCGTTACAATCCTTATATGCTGAAAATAAACCCTTTAGCTCCTGCGTTACAATCCTTATATGCTGAAAATAAACCCTTTAGCTCCTGCGTTACAATCCTTATATGCTGAAAATAAACCCTTTAGCTCCTGCGTTACAATCCTTATATGCTGAAAATAAACCCTTTAGCTCCTGCGTTACAATCCTTATATGCTGAAAATAAACCCTTTAGCTCCTGCGTTACAATCCTTATATGCTGAAAATAAACCCTTTAGCTCCTGCGTTACAATCCTTATATGCTGAAAATAAACCCTTTAGCTCCTGCGTTACAATCCTTATATGCTGAAAATAAATTCATCGTTGAATAATACTACATTAGTAAAAAGAGGCTCTATCAGATGGTAATGCTAAGCCAGCTACAGTATATCGCCTCACCAAATGGGTTACACGTACGCGGCCATAATTTGTTCCTTTTCCGAATTCCCTCGTGCTTTAATTCTCTCCTTCGACCAAATCTTCTCGACTGCAACCCCTTCGCGGTCCCGCCCGGACTCACTTTAGTCGACTACGTTTTTAAAGAAAGTCTTTTTCCAATCAGTTCGTATTCATGTGCGGTGCGCACTATTTGTACACGTGTTAATAAAACACGTTAACTGTTATAATGACGATGGTGTGAGACATAGACTTTTAGATTAAATAAATATGTAGATTTCAAACTGGAAATGGTATATTTCTTATTATATTATAATGACTCGGCTTCGGTGAGTCACTCCTCGTCACAGCCTCCGTAAACCTGTTTCAGTCCTCGACCGATCGGATGAATGGACAGGCGGATACATCAGTGCCTCGGTAATTGTTTACAATATCGCACGCGAGGCGAGCGCTTCACGCCGCCGCAGCGCCTCTAATAACGCCTCCACCGGACGGTTTTACGGTGCTTCTAATGCAATCGTGAGATTCCATCAGACGAGAAAAAAGAGATTCCATCCGCAAAGGTGAAAACTATTCCAGCTTTTCTAGATCACGATTCCCCCCATCGCACAGGTGGCGAGCGGAGCGATCGCGGCTGACGGGCATTCTTGTCATTCAGGCATTTGTCGATGGAAAAGGCAGAGCAAATTGACAGCGAGGCTGCCGCGAGGATTTCTCGGAAATTATCGACGAACCTTTTGATTTCACGACAAATTTGGTTTCTCAACAATTGGACTATAATAATGGATAAAATAATAATAACTTACAAAAACGTCATAAATGTATCCTCGGTGTCTCTTTTATAAATAAATAATACGTTTTTAAACCGCCGTTACATTTTTGTAATCGCGTCCCAGCTCGGTGAAGGCTGTCTGCCTGGAACGATTATTTTAGATAAGGCTCCAGAATGTGACCACTGAGAGTTCAGAGAACAGTTTGACTAACACTTCCACCCATTGTTCTGTCACGTGGGGTATTTTATTGATAATTAGTGTATTCTCGATCGCACGTGATCGCGCGGTGCCGCCCTGACCAGTTTTGTACACTGGAATGGACGGAGCGGATGACGCCCGATCCACCGTCGAAACGCAAAGGTGATTCTTTATTCTCGAAATCGCATTTCTGATTGGTATCGTATTAAAACTGTCGAAAATAATGAAATCTTCCTTTTTTGTGTGCAGCAGTAAGTAGCCGATAGTAGTGATAATTGCCGGTAAACCTTTAAGTTCGAACGCATAGTTTATAATTTCTCGAAAAAGTTTGAATATTTCTCTTGACCTTTACTCGTGGTTATTTTCAGACGTCATTTTTCCATTGTACCTCGCGTGCTTGTATCGAATTGTGCTGTGCCTCCGCATTGACCTTATCCACTTTTCCCTCGATAGTCCGAGCCGTGATGATAGGGCCCGCGAGCCAAGACGGCGGGGCGGCGTTCGGTGTCGAGTAATGACTCACCGCTCGCGGTGGACGCCCTCGCAGGGTCTGCGTGTATTTTATCTGAATTTTTTGTCTTTTGAAGGACCAGTTTCTGTATGTCATTTTCATTTTATTTAGTGAAAAAAAAAAAACAATATCCTTTTAAATGTTTCCATGATAATTCCCACCGTGGGGTCAAAATAAGTACGAACTCCACGAATTATTATTTTTTCTTTCATAAAAAATATCATTTTTTAAATACATTATGATGATGCTTTTACTGAGGCAAATTATAAAAATATAATTTTAAAATGAATGATACATTACATGCAGTTTAATTAAAGAGTTACGTATTGTAATATGCCAAACGTGAATCCTAAACATGTTATTGAAATGCAGTGACAGCCTATTTAACAGATGATAAAATGACAATTTGCGGTTTCTTTATTCATGTTAAAAAATAATTTACATATTAATATAATATTGTAATATTATTTGATGTAGCTATTTACGACATATTCTACTAGTTGTAGTATTGCTCGCTACCAAATTAAATTTCGCGCCGACGATCGTTAAGAAAAGTATTAATCATCGTCGAATAGCGATCAACGATGCCTCCAAACCTTCACAATTGACAATCCACTACTCGGACCACGACAATAATTTGTATATACCGTACTAGTATTTGTTTGATCGGTTCCGCCAGAGTCGTATAGCGCGCTTCCGACAACGCTCGGAACTTAATTACGAATATAAATATTTCCTAGTTGTAATTATTGTCACCTATCACTATTATCCAGGTTACCTCATAGTACTCGAGAGAAGTGACAAACGATAAAAAGTATTCTATTTTATTCTATGGCAACGTTGAGGTTGTGCTGAAACTTCGTGTTGGCTAGATAACATTATCCCCGAGTCTACCGTCTTGTGCCCTACAATTAATAATATCTTAAACCATTAACCATTGGATAAGTCAAGAACGTGAGCTCCATTCCCCATTCCGCCTAGTTTCCTATTTATCGCAGATCCGCGCCGAAGATAAGAGTCCGTGGATATTATGTGCGATTTTAGTGTTTTCGTTTTTCAATCCTCGTGTTCGAATTACAACTCGGTTTCAACATGTTCTTCCACTTGGCATTATGGAGCTGTGATTTACCGTTCTTCACCTTCGAATTTAAATGGCGCTCCTAATTGAAATTAACGTCTATATTCCTGAAGTTTTATATCTGAAGACAGTGCAGCAAAGTAATGAAATGATAAATAAACAGCCTTCGCCTTATTTTTATGACTAATTCGGACCGTTTGTTTTGTTCCAGGATCTTCTCCCTCCAGGCTGACTGGCAAAAGGTCTTCCCCTTCCGCGGATCGCAGTCCCCTGCCCCCGTCTCCCTCTTCTTCCAGCCCGCCCACCAAGGTACGCCATCATCACCGCGATACCGCCACTTCATCAAACCCGTACATACGCGTTTTAATCGCAACATCTGTGTGAATAAAGCTTACGTTTCAATAATATGTATAGATGTTTAAAGGCGGTCTTATATATTATACAAGAGAGGAAAGACCGCTTAAAAGCTCTCTGTTATTTGGTTCGGGAAGCTTTGTATGTTAAATTGCAATATAGAAATTTTAGGCAATATTACGTGAAAATGTGAATTGATTTCTCACATTTTCTTCTCATTATGCGTGCCTTCAATTCAACCCTTTAAAGTATTATACATATGTAAATATTATAGTATAAGTATCGATTGTTAACATTAAAATCATATTTCTAAGCAATCCTATCAAAGCCAATCCTCCGCAATTTAACTTAACACGCGGAGCGATTCTTTATGTTGACAATGTTGTATAACAATTCCTCTTTTCGGGGTTGTTTATTTCAAATATTCAACAGTGCTTACTTTTAAAGTTTTTAAAGTTACCTTAGTTTATTGTAGTGTGTGTTTGTTTAACCTACTCGTGGACTAATATCATATTTGTGAGTTTATTATATTATTATTCAAGTAAATGGTCGCTGAGCCTTCATTGTGACAGTCTCGTTATTTATTATTTGTTAAGGGTTTCATTAACAAAGTTATGGAGTCGTGTCTTGGTTTTAGTGGTGTACGATGATATTATTATTGTGACTCTTACGACCAGCAGATAGCGGCTAGGCGCTGCGGACGGGTTATGTACAACTGTTTTAAAAAGCCATACTCGCTGGGTTATGCCCGTGCTCAGGCAAACATTTTATATTTTATGTGTATTGATATTACTTTATAAGTTAAAAAAAACATATGCGATCGCGGTAAAATAATAAATAGTTATTTTACAATAGTAAACAGATTTTCCGTAAAAATATCTGACTGAGGATGAGAGCGATGATGTGGTATCCGGATCCAGGCAAAGGATATGTTGGTTTTATTTTTATTTCTCATTTCTCAAGGCATTATAGTTTAGAATGTTATTTTTGAACATTGATTATATTTGATGAATGTGCAACTAACATCAGCTAATAATATCAGTTAATAGTTTCCCTATAAAATATCTGACTGAGGATGAGAGCGATGATGTGGTATCCGGATCCAGGCAAAGGATATGTTGGTTTTATTTTTATTTCTCATTTCTCAAGGCATTATAGTTTAGAATGTTATTTTTGAACATTGATTATATTTGATGAATGTGCAACTAACATCAGCTAATAATATCAGTTAATAGTTTCCCTATAAAATATCTGACTGAGGATGAGAGCGATGATGTGGTATCCGGATCCAGGCAAAGGATATGTTGGTTTTATTTTTATTTCTCATTTCTCAAGGCATTATAGTTTAGAATGTTATTTTTGAACATTGATTATATTTGATGAATGTGCAACTAACATCAGCTAATAATATCAGTTAATAGTTTCCCTATAAAATATCTGACTGAGGATGAGAGCGATGATGTGGTATCCGGATCCAGGCAAAGGATATGTTGGTTTTATTTTTATTTCTCATTTCTCAAGGCATTATAGTTTAGAATGTTATTTTTGAACATTGATTATATTTGATGAATGTGCAACTAACATCAGCTAATAATATCAGTTAATAGTTTCCCTATAAAATATCTGACTGAGGATGAGAGCGATGATGTGGTATCCGGATCCAGGCAAAGGATATGTTGGTTTTATTTTTATTTCTCATTTCTCAAGGCATTATAGTTTAGAATGTTATTTTTGAACATTGATTATATTTGATGAATGTGCAACTAACATCAGCTAATAATATCAGTTAATAGTTTCCCTATAAAATATCTGACTGAGGATGAGAGCGATGATGTGGTATCCGGATCCAGGCAAAGGATATGTTGGTTTTATTTTTATTTCTCATTTCTCAAGGCATTATAGTTTAGAATGTTATTTTTGAACATTGATTATATTTGATGAATGTGCAACTAACATCAGCTAATAATATCAGTTAATAGTTTCCCTATAAAATATCTGACTGAGGATGAGAGCGATGATGTGGTATCCGGATCCAGGCAAAGGATATGTTGGTTTTATTTTTATTTCTCATTTCTCAAGGCATTATAGTTTAGAATGTTATTTTTGAACATTGATTATATTTGATGAATGTGCAACTAACATCAGCTAATAATATCACTTAATAGTTTCCCTATAAAATATCTGACTGAGGATGAGAGCGATGATGTGGTATCCGGATCCAGGCAAAGGATATGTTGGTTTTATTTTTATTTCTCATTTCTCAAGGCATTATAGTTTAGAATGTTATTTTTGAACATTGATTATATTTGATGAATGTGCAACTAACATCAGCTAATAATATCAGTTAATAGTTTCCCTATAAAATATCTGACTGAGGATGAGAGCGATGATGTGGTATCCGGATCCAGGCAAAGGATATGTTGGTTTTATTTTTATTTCTCATTTCTCAAGGCATTATAGTTTAGAATGTTATTTTTGAACATTGATTATATTTGATGAATGTGCAACTAACATCAGCTAATAATATCAGTTAATAGTTTCCCTATAAAATATGTATGTGCGATTCTCACTGTATTTAAAAAGGGAAGTTCTTGTTTAAACTCTACTCTACTATTGTATTGAAAGGTTGAATCGGCACGAGTATCAGTATCAGTATCAGACCTGATGAACATCTCTCGCCTAATGCTGATAAAAACTATTTCCTACACTCCTAACAGGACTGCCTTCTGATGTCTAGTTAGTATAGTACACTCAAATATTGTAGATTTATTGTAGATCTAAATTGTATTCATTTTCCTATTGTGTACAACGTGAAGGAATTTCATATTTAGATGTAGGAAACCTTGGGTTATATATAATAAAAGATAGCTTCGTACAGCGCACGTGTCGTGTAGCGAATTTGAAAGATGTATTTAAACACATTGTGGAACAACTTTATTTTTTAATGATGTATCACGATGACGCGATATGTAGGACCGTCCGAGCACATCGAGTGTAAAGTGCCGTTAGTTAAATATTGTTTCGCAAAACGGGGCAAATAGCTTTCCAGGTCTAAGTTCGTAGAATGAACCTGCTAAACGCGCAGTGCTGATTGCGTTGGAGAGATTTCCCCGTGACTAATGATGGACGTCACAATGTCAGCGCTCCGTGTAGACCGAGACGATCGACAACAGCAGTCCGCGCGTCCCGCGCACAGCCTCTCCTGCTCACCGGTCAATTATTTTAAGCTTGTGACGCTCCACGCGATTCAGAGGAAAATATGTCTCCTGCAGTTCCCATCCGAGGGCCGCATCCGGTGTGAATGTTTTCCGAGGGTTTTCAGAGCGACGCTTCAGGTCTTCCGGTTGTGTTCATTGAACAAGTGTGGCTTCTGAGTGCTGTGTGATGTGATCTTTAGCGTGTTGTTTTAAGAGGCTGACAATTGACCGGTTCTCTGTGACAATAGAAAGGTTCGCTTTGTTGCGTTTTCCGTACGTCAAGAAGTATTGTGTTCAAGAAGTAGATACGTGCGTCCGTTGCTAAGATGCATTCATTTGTATTATTTACGCATTCGTTAACATGTCTTTCTTTTTGCGACTCGGAGCTCTTCTCCGCGGTCGATTAAATGTGGTAATTAATTTTTTCACGAGTCTCAATGAGTAAACGCATCTTCCATTCAATCTGTAGTGATAATTTGTCAATCGCAGTTAGGAATACGTTTGAACTAAATGTTCATCGGAGTCTTGCAGAAAGTTACATTCGTTACATGGCGATCGTGAATCTTTTTTTCAGGAAAATTAATTACTCTCGAAGCATATAAATAGGCCACGGTAAAATATGCATTAATTTGTCTACAATTTGCATTTCAATGTCTCGCTATCATCATGTTGTGTGTGTGTACTAACAAAACATTAACATTTTCATGACAGCTTGATTTATTCATTATTATGGTCTCTACTCGCATGTTCTCCCGCTCAAAATAATCTGCTTCCTCCATTTGTTCGGTATCCTCACTCCGAACAAGTATTACATTCGGCTATTACACTTTTGTTTATTCTTTACACAGTGTGGGTTGAAATTGAATAATGTGTTCCACCACTTGTAAACGAGTTACGGTTTAAACGTATTTGTTGTAATCTGTTAATAAAAATAAGTCACAGCAACATTACTTAATCATTTTATATTGTTAACAGTGGCTCATCGATCCGTTTATTATTTCTGCTGTAATTATGTTAATTAATTAAATATTTTTCTTTCAGAACGTAAAATAAATTGGATTCATTTTAGTCTCTTTAACCAAATTGTTTAACGATATTATGTATCGTTATCTGCGTGTCTGATTCGTGATTTCATGCTTCATTTACTCGACCTTATGAACACTATTCACTTATCTGTCGGTAGGCGTATCTGATGAGACGTGTTCTACAGCGCTATAATGACTCCAGCGTGCGAGTACAAATAGCGTACACTTCACCCTTTTCTAACTAAATTCCTTTTTCTCAAACTCAAAAGATACGTTTTTTTAAGAGTCATCTTAGTTCAATGTTTTTCTAGCTCAGCCTAATTGCACTTTGCAAAAAGGTTTCGAACATTTCTTGCGCACCGGGCATTTCCTTATTAGCTTCAGAATAAATTGTTGTAAACAGGTGTGTTGTAGAATGCTTGAATCAAGCTGGATAGAATGAAGATGTTATGGTTCGGATGAATAAAGATAAATAAGTATTTAAAACTCCGAAAATGTCCATATATCGGATACGTAATGAGACATCCGGAGAATTACGAGATATTGCACCTCATGATGTAGGGAATGAAGGCTGGAAATCGGGGCCCTAGAAGAAGGAGAACATCACTACTGAAAAAGCTGAGGCAATGGTTTGTAGAGCTTACGAGGTTACGTTTATGCACACGAATCGAGTCTCGTTGTCAAATCAAATGTCACGTATACAGGTTTGATTTTAGTCTCTTTGTGCCAATCTCGAGGTAATCTCTGGGTTTGTTTTCAAATTAAAATCTCAAAACGTGTACACGTTACTGAGATGTATCTCGACTAACTCTCTGAGATTTATCTCATCGTGTCTTATTTCGTAGACACGGGGTATCGGCGAGTTTTTTGGGTCTTCTTACGGGTTTAGCTACGAGCTTAATTTAATATACAATAAAATACACACGCCTGCCAGATAACGAGATAACGTGTTCTCTCTTTCGAGGTATCCTCCTTCGCGTTTACCGTTGCCAACGGTCTCTGCTTCATCTAATATTCCCGGCACTGTACACTGGACACTGGACATGTCCACTTCCCGTCCTGACATCGGCAGGACGCGGCGTCGCCGCTACTCGTGTCTCGCGTTCGCGCCAAGCGGCTGACAGCGATCACTACCGTCATGTTTTTATTCACAAGGCTCGGCGAGTCTCAGTATAACAGTCTCGTACATCGTACTCGGCTATCGTACATCACCCGCTCCTCGCGTCTCGAATTGAGGTCCTCCGGATTGGACTATATGCTAACCGCGTCCGATACATTTGCTGAATGACCCGAACAGTTGGTCAAATTATAACGAAGGAAATCTAATTTATTTTCTCTATCTCGGATCTAATTATTTCATGTCCCGTCTGTGAAATTATTTTTGATGTAGATAAAGCTCGTTTTCTACCCTTCTCTGTGTATTTTTAAACTCGTTTCTCATATTATTGATACGGGTTCTGCCGAAGCGGCGAGGGCTATGGAGACGAGAGCTGCAGTCGTCAGTGTGCCCACTGTCATATATTTCCACAGCCCCTCGCCGTTACGACAGAACTGTCAAACGGTAGAAACTAACACCAGAGGAAAATGACGATAAAATTTCTAAGTTTCACTCTTAACAGTTACCGCCCTATACGCGGCTTTCATTCATATTTCAGTGTAGCAAAGAAGAATAAATCATAATTTGTATTCCAGCCAAAACACACAACCGTCACTGAACACTTCCAGTGGATAGTGCTCATTTCAAATCTTCGTTTAAATAACGGTGGGCATATAAATGACACATTTCTAAAATTTGACCTCAGTTGCAATTAATAGATTATGAACAGATTTAATTGAACACACGTAGTGAAATACGTTCAGGAACTAACTAACCCTAGCTACAGCTAGTACAGATATTGAATGTATTATAATTATTAAGCGAAGGGCTGATCCCCGTCCGCATCTGCCCTGCCGGTTAGTCAATGGCAAATGACTAACGAAAATATACAAGGACTTTAAATAAGCTACCTGGAATATCAGATGACTACATGAACCTCCGATAGAGTCCAGAGCGTCCGGTAGACTGGGCCGGATGGCGCTCTGTAACGACTGCGGGCGGACGAAGAAGAAGATAATAGAGGAGAAAGTACATTTTGGTCCTAACAAGCTATCTGTATATTTATCGAGTCCTTTTTAAATTATCCTCGCTGTTATGCTGTATAGTGATTAAATTATTGATTAATTACTCTAATGGAAATCTTCGAATCCAAAAATTATTACATTTTTTACGACACTCTTGTCGTTATAGTCGTTGTCGTTGACGACATAATTATCTTATTCGGACAACCTCCATTGACAACAAAAAACTGTATTCTGTCCCATTTCTAATCATTTTCGAATTCCTTCAGCCGACATTCGACAAGATTCCCGCGTTGCATTGAAAAATCTGAAGTATGCTGAACGCGCGCGGTCACGCCGGCCGAGTCGATCTAGACTGACTCAAAAACTCGGAGATTCGCATTCGTCAGAGCGATCGGCGAGAATGTCCGCAGATTGTTTTGTCGAACGATTGTCAAAAGGAGCGGATTGATCGATCACATGTGCCCGAGCGAATTAATTAGCGCGTGTCGCGTGTCGCGTGAGGCCGCTCGCCGCTCTCTCCGTACGTATCCGACTGTCGGATGCTGATCACTCTGCACCGCCGCAATTCGGCATTAAAACATTGCTTCTTGTTTTATATTAAATTGCATCATATCATGACATACCATAAAAGGGGATATTTTTGTCCTTTTTTCAATGGTATAATTTCATCAGATTATATCACTTTTATAATAGGGCTTCATGAAAACAAACTTTAGTATTATCAAAAGTGTAATAATAGAGTACGCGCCAGTACGGTAAGGTAACCGCAACAAGGTATTTAGCGCCACTTTGTATAACAATTTAAAAGGAAAGTCAAGATCAATATCGCATTACAGAATAGCGTTATGTCGATTGCGACCCTGCTCACGATCTGCATGGACATTTTTGTGACCTACTTGCGCATTTATTTTGCATAATTCGCGATCGCAGTCGAGAGATGCAACTCTATCGGGAATCGGTGAATAGAAATTGTGCTTCATTTGTGTTGAATAAACGGCCGAACAACCCGGCGCACGGCTCGCGGCTCGCGGCTCACGGCTCGCGGCTCGCGGCTCACGGCTCACGGCTCACGGCTCGCTTCATTTGTCTGGCGCACACTTCTTTTAGTGCATGTTTTTTTACTGTTTTATTTATTTCTTCTCCTCTCGGTCTTCAGTAACAGGTTGTATTCTATTATTAGCTGTGCATTTCATCATTCTGCCTTTCATTTGGGGGTTTCAACCGATGTTTCCTATTCTCGTGGCCGATCTCAGCTATTTTCACCAAACCCACACTGTGTATCATTTGTTTTCTTTTTGTTCGCTCCAGGAGGAAAGCTTGGACATAATGGGCCAGTTTAAACCAGAAATTTTCTGCTAAAAGGTAATTGATTTATGTGCTTCTTGTATTTTAGATTATATTTTCACCCGTATATTCGCTATCACTCATCTTTCATATTTTATTAGTTTTTGTATTTATTAATTGTTTTTAGTTTGCTTTATGCTTTCTGTTTATTTGTGCCTTCATTTATCTGTTGTGTTCTTGTCCAATGGTGCCGTTCATTTACTTCCTAATTTATTTAAAAAATGTTAATTTATTATATCCAGTTGCTTGATTATGTGTGTTCACTGCGGTGTCCGTGAACTGTATTGTATTTGTAACGATCCCTTCCGAGTTACCTCCTTCAGTTTGTAGTATTTTTAGTGTAAAATATAAAACTTTACGGATAAACCTCATTCGCTGACGACCCATCATGACGAATACTTTATACTCATATCTTTAATATTGAATGAATTTTTTCCGTTTTTACTGTCGACTGTTAACGTTAATTAGACGATTAACGAGTGTGTTGTGTTCAGATGTCGGCCGGTCTGGGGAGGCGCGAGCCCTGCGTGTCTTGCGGGCGGCCGGTGTTCCTGGCGCAGAGGCTGCTGGTGGACCGGCGGCTGTACCACCGGACCTGCTTCACCTGCGCCCGCTGCGGGGCTCAGCTCAGCCTCGCCTCCTGCTATCAGACGGAGACGGACGGACAATATTGCTGCGAAACCTGTCCGGACGAAGAATCGGATCCTCGAGAGGACGACGATATCGACAGCGAAGAAACAGATTCTGTCAAGACGGGAGACACGAGCGCTTCAAAGGGCGATGATCGTAAATTGAATATTTTCAGAGATTCAGAACAAAAAAATGCTTACAATCGAATGCTAAGCGACGAAGAGAAGGTGCGTAACGTCCAGCTCTTCAAAGACGCCTTGGCAGCCGAGGATTCCGCTTTTAATCAAAGCTTGAGGGAACATTCAGTGCAAACCTCGACTCCTTCGTCGAAGGCTTTGTCGGGTTTTTTAAATACTCAATTTCATCAAAACAGCGATGATGATGAGGCGCCAGCGTTACCCGACAGCCTTCCGCCGGTTATTATACCGGTGAAAAGTTCGCCCCTGTCGATGAATCGGTTTTCTGTTTCGATGGACCTTGATACTTATTCTCCCGCAGAGGAGTCTGTCGGCAAAGTGAGTCCGATAGCCGACGATGAGAGTAGTGTGCGCCTAGGTCAGTCCGCGTCCGCGAGTGAAGCTACGGACAGTGAAAAGTTGAAACATTTTAACTCTGAAAAGGATGTGAGTGTTGTTAGTGTTGACGAAAAGCTGTTTGAGCTATCTCCTGCCGGGGATAAAGTGATTATTCCCGAAACGCATTGTGCTGCTTCAACCCGAGATAAATTCAATTCCAAAAGTAAAATTGAGAGCACCGTTAAAACAGACATAGAGACTCCCAAAAAAATAGATTCAAGCGGTAGAGAGATTAGGTTACAAAATGTAAATATAGAAGAAACTCACGTTAACCAGCTTATAACTGCCAGTGATTTGAAGGAGAATGATAGCAAATGGAGAAATCCTCGAGATAATTTTGATGTCAGTGCTGAAAATGCAGATTTAATTGCCAAAGAAAATCAGAGACATGTGAAATCTGATACTTTTGATAAAAAGAATGTGGATGGTGAGATGTCACAGGGCACATTGAGCCCATCACTGGTCAAAATGAGAATGAAACTCTTTGAATCGGTGAGCCCGGAAAAAAGCAGGATCTCTGACATTAAAGTCAGTCCCGTAGGCTCACGGAAGAATACTGTTGATCAGGATAAACTAGTATTAACTAATGATAAGTTTAGTGTAAGAAATGATATCATAATTAATAGCGATAGTAATATTGTAAGCTCAACTGCAAATGTAAAAAATGACAAATTAGATATTTCAATTCCAAGTATTCCAGAAATTATTTTAATAAATGACGTGAAAACTCATGCCGAGGAAGAATCTCAAAATTGTGAAATGTATGTGCCTTGTAATGATAGCACAAAATCTACCTACATCGCTATAGACTCAGACAAAAAGGACAACCTCAACCGCAAGGTTGAGACCACTTGTACACCTACTAGCGTTGAATTTAAAGAAGAAAACTTTGTTTTTAATAATAGAATAGATAACTTAGAGGATATTAGTGAAAGTAAACAAATGATCATTAGTGATGAGATCATGGAAATAAATAAGGAAGAAGTTACAGATGATATTGAAGAAAAAGAGTTACACAATGAGATCATATCTAGTAAAGAAAGAGATGTTGAAGAAGATGTGACTAATATTGAAACGGCCGCAAGTCAACCTGAAATTCAATCGTCAATAGTTACTACTGATGAAGACGTTAAAGAATCAGCCTTACCTAAAAATCAATCTTCAACAAGCAGTACTGGAATAAACGATGGCGGTGTTAAAGAATCAGGCTTATCTGAAAATCAAACTTCAATTGGCAGTACTGAAGTAAATGTTGAAGACTCTATTAAAGAATCAGGTTTATCTGAAAATCAACCATCAATTGTTACCACAGCGATATTTGATGAATCTATTAAAGAATCAGACTTATCTGAAGAAAATCAATCTTCAATAGTTACTACAAGAACGTTTGATGACTCTATTAAAAAATCAAACTTATCTGAAAATCAATCTTCAATAGCTACTATTAAAGATTCTGACTTACATAAAAACCAATCTACAAACAAAGTAAATGATGAAGTGGTTGAAGAATATCCAGATGATCTAAATCCTTTCTGTAGTGATGAAGATGAACAGGTAATTATTTTGTATGAAGAATATTTGCATTATGACTATTTGTTTTGTTAACAATTTATATTTCTAATGGGACTCTATATACAATTTTTGATTCAAATAATAGTTCATTTATATTTTGAGAGTATATCTCATAACTATCATGATAAAAATATAACTCAGTTGTGTGTGTAATACAAAGTTTAGATTATTTAAAAAATGTTATTATTGTATTGTGAATTTGCAATCAATGTTGTTAACTACACTTCTAAAGAGTAAAACATTTTTTATGATAAAGTCAAATTGGTGTTTACATATATGCACGTTGGTCGTCAATTTTTATTGGTTAAAATTTTAAAATGGTTTCAAAATTAATTAACAGATTTAATAAATGAGTAACAGTTCCAAAATATTATAGATTAGTGATCATTCTAAAATTGGTGTAATTTAGCAAGATCTTGGTAACTGACAAATAAATGTGCAAATCTAAAGTTTATTGTTTCACTAATTGTTAACATAATTTATGTTAACGCAGAATATCGGAAATTCTATCTATGGGCCATGACTAAAAATATATCATATTTTTAGATGAGTGTTGAGAAAAAAGTAATCACACCGACAAATCGATACTCTCTGCTAAGCCACATGGAATCCACCATAGAAGTGATTCAGTCACCGCCGCAGAAGATCAGCACCAATCCGTTCGGCAGCTGTAGCGAAGACGAGGACGAGGTGGCCAAGCCGAATGTGGCCGTGAAGAAGAAGAGTGGAGAGAAGCCGCCCAGACCTCCTCCTCCAGTCATTCTCATCAATACCATGAAACAAAATTCCAACACGTAAGATTATTTCTCATTGAAAATAGAGGAAGAAAAAATTAAGGAGATAAATTTTAATATTTAAAGCAGAATCTTTATTTATAATATATAATTTGATATGGACCATGAATATAATTTCCACCTAATTCTGTGGGTAGTAATCATTATTTACACATTATACTAATAACAAATTTACTGAGCTGGAGGCGGTAGGCATAATTGTTGTAAAAAATAAACTCTAATATGTGTATTTATTTTTTAATAATGTTTTTTAATTTGATAGTTAACCTTAACTTTGGGACAAATTTAAAAATATTGTTCAGGGCAAGCGACAGGTTAAGATTATTTTAATGCCCAACAACAGGGTATTCACGGAGAGTCGAGTCATATCAGTACCAATGGTTTAAAACACTGTGTAAGCGATAAAAACATTATTGTATTGTAATTATTAATTTAGTTTAATTTTTCAGATTAGAGATGAAGAAAATTATTCCGGCTACGAATTTGAACCCATTCGATTCCGAAGATGATGACATTTCTGAAGATGATAGACAGAACATGGAGACCCCAGTTCCAACACCTAGACAAAGGTATTTTATGTTCTATCTTATATCATATTAGTTTTTAATCAAAATTATTTTTATGTATGGTGGAAATCATTTAACATGAATCTGTATGGAAGAAAATGTTTTTCATGTTAAACGAATTTAGTCATAATAATTAAAATGGTCATGAAACAACAGAAACATGAAAAAACACAGCAATTTGTTTTTTTAACCATATATGTAATGCTACAGAAGGGGCATTTTACATTGTAGAATATTTATTGTAAATACTTAATACATAGATTTAGTATTATTAAATAGAAAGTAAAGTCATTCTACAGTAAACAATATATCTGTACATGTTCAATTTATTATTCTTCCGAGATATGAAATCTTTTTATGTTTTGCGTTTTTTTTTTTTCATATTAAAAGAAAATATATGTTTGAAATCATATAGCACTCTGTCAGGATCAACATATTTATGTTAACAAAATTTTCTTGTAAAATGTTTTCTACTATTACCGTAAAAGAGATTTATGAATACGAGTGAGCCAACCGATCTACAATTGCTGTTCCCAATAAAAATGCAAACAGAAATTTGTCCCATTCTACTCAGAATCGTCTGAGTAGATGTTATGTTTTCTGATAAAACAGTCCACTATTTTATTGGATAGCATTTAGAAATTAAAAGTCTTTCTCCTGTATTTTTTCTGCGCTACCTTGTTGTTTATTTTGATATTCGCACTCGTATGCTAGCAGTGTTGTAAAACTTCTGCTTTAATTATCTTTGGGTTTGAAGGGGATTAAAATAATTTTTGATAAGTTTCTACAATTACATAACTCTGTCTCATTGAATTTGAATGTAATTATTGTAACGGTGTCGGTGTCCGACGTACAGTACAGTGTGTTGAATTTTTCTACCCAACGTTCTCTGACGACAACTTGCAATATTGCTGCCTACGTTTACACTACCTGTTGACTGTTTTGAAAGCATATTGATTAATTGTCCATTGAAATTTGCAGCGCACCGAGCATTCGTCGAGCAATGAGTGATATTTTTATGTCCACATTTATCACCTCTTTATCTTGACTGGAAGTGTGTTTGAGAGGCATTTCTGCATTCAGTATTTAGCTGCGCATTGCTCAATAAACATTTCCTTGTCAATTTGAACCCAAAGTGGCCGATGAGTCGGAAAACTTTTATTTTAAATCAAGCCCTAAACAATAATTATATACGAGTTGTTCAATATTTTCTGGTTGTGATTCAACACATTCAAGAAAAATAAATATGTTCAAATATAAATATTCTCCATCCAGGACAGGCGATAGCCAGGAGCCTCATCCTCTGCCGCGCTCTTCCCTCGGCTCGGTGGGACCCCCGTCCTTCCATGGATCTTCATCTTCACTGTCCAGCACCATATCTCGCAGAAAGAAGGCTCCAGCACCAAAGCCACCGGCTTCTGCCATATTCGATGCTCCCGTAGCTGCGCCCAGAACTATAAATTTGAAGCCTGAAGATGTTCACGATACTTCCACGGGGTCCACCCTGTCTAGTCATAATTCGAGCTTAGTAAGTAAACTAAATTATTTAATTAATATTTATCAATTATTTATTATAATTTTGCTGTGGTTATTTTAATAATAGTTATTTAATAACAGTGCCTTTATAGGTAAAAATCCAGTAATGTGTGTGTTCTTTAACATATTCAAATATTGCGAAAAATTATTTTATTTGATTTATTGTCTTAAATTTACAATAAAAATAATTTTGGGCTCGTCTTTGGAAGATTAAATTTTTCAAAAAAAATTTTTGGATTTGAAAATTTGGTTAAGGATGAGTGAATAAACAAAATGATATTACTTTGTATCTGTTCATCGTGTATTCAATATATTTCATTTCATACCATGTGTACTTTTATCATAAATATTTTATTCATTCAATTAATTATTGCTTCCATTTTGGAAAGGCCTACACATAACAGGCCTAAAAATGTACGTATATTTCTAGCTTACATCTCCACAACTATCACCTCGTAGCCGGAAACGTCGCCCTGCCCCCGCACCGCCTGCAGCCAGCTCGACCTTCATCGATTCTCCGTCCTTGGACTACCGGAGTCTCGACACGTCGGGCCCGATTCCTCCGAGACTCGCAGTCGCGGCAGACGAGCTGATATCCTGTTCACCGATTGTAGCTTCCGCGGAGGATAACAGATCCGTGTCAAGTCTGTCATCAGTGAGAAGAATCATATCTGCGGTAGAGTTTGATGAGCCCGATCCGGAAATGATAAGTTCAGAAGATTGGGATAGCGAGAAGTTGGACAAGGAAGAAAAGAAGAATGGTCAACAGACTAATGATGGTAAAGGTATGCTACAACTTTTATACTACTGATTAATTAATTACAACGTAATTTTTATCAATATCAATGATTTATTTTGTTTAACATCAGTAATTACTTTTCACGTGTGCGATTATAAAAATGTTTTTTTTTATCAGTATCAATATATTATATATGCCGGTTTAGAGATTAATTGCAGTCATTGCTGGCGTTTATAAATATTTTGAATTTGTCATCGGTATGTGTGTAATGTAAATGTTGAACATTATCCAGTGCTATCACAATCCTACGAGAACAAGAGTACATCGGGAGTGTGGAAGCGCCGCAAAGGCCCTGCGCCCGCTGTGCCTTTGCTGCAGCGCCGTACGCCCACCCAGCCCTTGTCAGCGGCGGCCATCAGAAGGGAACTCACTCTATTGGAGGAGCAGCAGAGGGGTCTAGAGAAGCAGGGAGTACGCCTGGAGGAGATCATCCGAGAAAGGGGTGAGGGTGCGCCTGAGGGAACTTCAGATCCCGAGACGGACGAGTTGGTCCTGCAGCTGTTTGAACTTGTCAATGAAAAAAATGAGCTATTCAGACGACAGGCAGAACTCATGTATATGTGAGTTGATTTGTTTTATGCGTAAATAATATTTTTTAATAACCTTAACCCTTTCCTGATTATAATGCCTGAAACTGACTGAAAAATATGACTCCTTTTTCATATAAATTGCCCAAAATTTTGCATAAAATTGTTTATTTTTGAAGCATCTGTGTAATATGTCATCTGTGTAAGTGCAATACCGTGTAAAAATACTCAGGAAGGACATAACAACACCCTAACATGCTTACAAATGTTAGGGAAAATGTTTCTTTCGCGGCATTGATAAGCCGATTCCGAGAAATCTGTTAGTCCATTCTAAAATTAGAAAACTGCAACCGGTGCCCTTAAAAGATGCAAAAAAGTATTTAGAATATTTTGGCTCATACACAGTATCACACTTTCACAGACAATGTAATCAACAAAGCTACTGTACCCTCGAGACCATGAAGAGTTGGAAGGAGAAGATAACTTCCAAGGTGTATTATATTACAAATTTGACCTGAATTCATAAATTAATGAAAAAATTGTAGATTTAATAGTTGCTTTTATTAGAGTAAATAAACCCTGAGGAAATGTGCTTTGTTAATAAAATCGGCAAAGGGTTAATCAATTATATCATAAAAGCAAAGATAATTAAATAAAAACCCTTTCCAGAGAATTTCTTGTATTTCATTAAGGACGTTCCCAAAGAGCAGTCGTACTCGACCTTCAAGAAGATTCCCCCATATATAAATTACTATGAATAAAATAAAAAATAGTTAAGGTACAGTGTACTTTTTCGCTTCCGCTCACATGCGCAGAAGTCTAAAAATATTCTCATTGCGTCGTTTCTCTGATCCGGCATCGTGGTATTCTCACGCTGGAGACGTGTGCGTATGGAGAGTGTAGTCTCAATGTTTTGAAAAAATTTTGTTGGTTACCTTTATATTGGCGATTGCAAATAGTTTATTAATAATGAGTTCGTGTTTAAAAAATGGTAAATTCGTTAAAAAAAAGACTAGTGGTAAAATAGCTAAAGCCTTAGCAAGTATGTTGGCAGAATTAAAAGATATTATTTCTATCAATATGTGTAAAAAAAAATAGCTTTAAATGACATTTCATGTGATCATTTAAAAAGAATCTACAAAGAAGGTTGTGAAAATGCTATTGTGCAATTGTTTACCGAAAAATTAGATGATAACAAAGTGCGGATAACTAAAAATAAATATATTATAACAAAAATCTTAGACTTCTTAAAAATTTAAATTCGCTAAAAATAAAAAGTTTAAAACCAATAAAATAAGTAATAAGAAAGTACTGGTGTCTAAAAATATAATATATTGCTAGGATTTCATGTTTGTTTGATGTTAAAAATAAAATTCCATCACAGATTATATTTTAGAATCAACAATTGTTTATGTTAACATGATGCTTATTAATATTGAATAGTAATAAATATTTCATTTGTTATAAAAATAGATTTTTCATTCACAATAACCTACTGTTAACCTATATCTGTGAGCTACTCGCATTTATTAAAAACTGCTGCGTCTTTACGTTATTTCAAACTTCCCGCGCTGTGCAACGTTGCCAAGTCGCCATCTTTCACTATTCAAGTTATAAAAGCAAACGGCAAAACCATCAAAAGTAACTCACTTTTAACATTTTTTATATTTTTTATAAAAAAAAAATTTATATTTTTTATAACAAAACGAATACCGCTTGTTTTAGTTATTTTTACAAAAAGATATTTGTTATTTTTTCAATTAATGATTCTCAGTTTTCCAAAACAATCATAAGAAAATTACTATTGCTATTCAATTAAATGTGCGCTACAACATCAATCGGGGTAGGGTTCGTATGTTAAATATGCAAATTTTAATAATCAATATTTACAAATTTACTACCGCAAGGACTATTGAAAAAAATTTCTACCTATAAAAGACACTCAAGTATGTATATTCAAAGTTTCAAAAGGATTGGAAGTAAAGTGATTTTTTTGGGAACGTCCTTAACATCCCAAAACGAATTGAAAGTCAATTTGATAACCTGCCATTTTTTCTGCCAGTAAATAAATAAAATGGAACAAAAATCATTGTATCAAAAATTCTGAAGCAATTTTGTTGAACTCGGAAGTTGTGACTGTTTGTTCTTCGTAGTCGGAGGCAGCAGAGACTGGAGGAGGAGCACGCGGACTTAGAGCACCAGCTGCGCTGCATGATGGCTCGGCCCGAGGCCAACAAAACAGATGCGGACAAGGCCCGCGAGGAACAGCTGCTGCAGCGCTTACTGCTGGTGGTGACACGCAGGGACGAAGTGGTAGGCGCACTCGAGGCAGAGCGAGTGCGCGAGCGGCGCGAGGACCAGGCCATCAGGGAGCGGATGGCTGCACACAGAGGTGAGACATCCAATCATAAAACTGTTTAAATGTGTGTTTTGTGTTATTTTATTAATTTTATCTTAATTGTGTTAAAATGTGGAGAAAATATTGTATTAAACACCCCCAGCATGTTATCTGAATTAAAATATTATTATTAATACATCCCCTATAGTGACAATACAATTGTATACTTAACTCCATGGCCACTCACGTCGCAAGTTTCCGACAGAGAAAGGGATGGAATGAGAACTGTCAGAATTTAAATTGGCTATCGTGAGTTCAGCGGTCAACCATATAACATTCGGTGGCGTCTATTTCTCTTGGCAAATGACCATCAAATAACACATGATATCACCGGCGCTGCGGATCGGATCTTTAACCAAATTATTATTTCCAGTAGTGATATTGTACAGTGCCCCATAGAAATCTGTTTCAACTCAAGAACATAACGAATTATGTCTGATATCAAGTGTAAAAATCGTCATTTTTCCTCCATACAAAATTGACAGTTGGTGCTTACTTTTGCGTTGCCAGATCGCAATTATATTAAATTTGAAAATTTAACACACATATTGACGTCAAAGTGCTGATATTTTTACAGAGTCCAATGATGAGAAGGACGCAATAAGTTGGAAAGTATCTGGAATGTTCCAATTTGAGTAAATAGTCAACTAGATTTTGACGTACGTTCGCGATATTTTTCATTTTTGTTGCCAAGTAATTCAAGTGATTACGATATTATTTTTTAGTTATTAATTAAAATTTATATACAAGCGTTTTACTATAAATACAGTGAGTACGCTGTTAGGCAGCCATTGGCCGTTGCCGCGGCCAGCGGTATCATTTTATGTGTGTTGTTAGTGCTATATAAGTGTGATATGTAATGTGTACTTAATTGTGAAGTGTTAATATATTTTTATTTTAAGCATCACATTAAACACAATAATATTAATAAAATCTGATATCTTCCTTCCAAAAAATAAATAATAATGTTCTAAGTGTTATGGCCTGACAACACTATCAACCTTTATTTTTTCCTTTTTTTCAACTTTTTTCATCTCAAAACTGTACGAAATCGCAGTCGATAGACGCTTATGATGAAGTTTTTTTTTTTTAGTTAACCAACGTTTTCATGGTTTTTTTTTGTAAAAATAAAATTCGAAAAAGCTAGCCTGTGAATTTTGAATTTTGGCTCTAATATGGTGGCATGATGCTGTTTCACGTATGATTTTTCTGAGCAACTAACAGGTTAAATAAAATCCCTAACAAAAGTCCCCACCTGTGTTGCTATTCTAACAGCTTGAGTTACCTGAATATTGTTCTTATGGTTTCGTTATTAACATTAACAGTACATACACATGTATATTCTATTGAAATGATTCTCTTATTCAGTAATAATTCACTTCCTTTTTATTAATACATTAATCGCAAAAATTGTAAATTGTCACATTTCCACTCACATATATATATTAATATGTTTCTATTCACGATATAAACTGAAGTTTTCCCAGTTGAATAATAATTCATTTATCTTGCTCCAAATTCTGATTGCCAGTCGCCTACGAACCCATCACTAGGAGGCCATGGCTTTTTGTTAGTTTTAAATTGAGCATCTAAAAAATTGTATATTAGTAGCATGCTGCTGAGTTTGTGATGGCACTTACGCAACTCCAAGCTATTCATAAATAACATAATACAAGCGATTCCTAATGACAATTGATTTCATATATGAAATTATATGTAGCTTCTCTTAACTTTTTCCTAATTTTATCTTTAATCAAAATCTTTAGGGACCAATTCTATATCCATATTAAATTTCTTAAATTAATTAAATTTAATTCTATTAAATCCACTGAAGTCATTGATTTTCAAAACCACGGCACACACTAAATACTCCTTACATGTGACCTCATATTAAATATTTTGCATTTTTTTTAGCCAAGCTAGATGAAAACTCTTCCATGTCGTCAGCTGACTCTCATACCAGTGCAGCCAAGAAGGAAAAAAAGAAGGATAAGAAGAAGTGGATGAAACGAGACAAGCAAAAGAAGCCTGAAGACAAGAATATAAGCGAAGAAACAGAAAGTGCTACAGTTAAAAAAGAAAAGAAAATAAAAAAGTGGTTCTAACTTTGGATATTAGGACATTGTAAATTCAGCTAAGCAACTTTCATTAGCCCTATGATGGACTCCGAGAAGAGAAGAGGTTTGTGATCCACGATTTCTAAAACGAATATCACATTTCTATGATTTCTATGACCAGTATATTTCCAGTTCCCGTGATTTCTAATTCAATTATTATCAAGTGACACTGGCAAACTATCTGCTGAAAAGGTATATGCAACAAAACAACTAAATCAATTTTGTAATACACTATAAACATTTTGTCATAATGAAATCTAGAATAACTGTCTGAAAAATGTCTTCAATAGATATTGATGTCTGTCATTGGGTTAAACAACTAATATGTTGCTCCACCAGAAGACATGAAGCTAGCTATGTCCATATTGATATTATTGTGTAACTTGATGGGACAAATTAATTTTTCATTGAGTTGTTTCTTTAGTTACTTCTTTTAGTGCCATTATTCAGTTTTCTCTGTACATGACATTTCGAGACTGATATAACCTACTGGAAATGAGAAACTGTTGATTTCATTACATTAATTTATTGCATTTGTAATGCATTAATTTTCAAAACAGCACAATTTAAAATATTAACAATTTTTAATACTTTACATTTGATTTTTTAAACTTAGCATTCTGATCACTTTAGGACCATGTTTATTGATCTTAGAGGTTTAGATAATACATATTTTTGAGTAGTTGAACAAGTCTTATAAATTTTTACTTAAATTGAGTAGTAATACTAAATGATATAGTGTAAAGAAATTACTATTTTTAATAGATTTTCTCTACTATATAATGTTTTAAGATTTCACAAATCATTTGAAAGAATTTGCATTGATTTCTTTGTCAGTTACAAAAGATCTACTTTTTGTTTGTAAAGTATATATGTACATTTATTTCAAGTAAGTAGTCAATATCTATTTGATTATACACAAAAGCACGCATTTGTTGAAATAATATATTTACAAGAAGAATGAATTGAAAAGTCATCACTATTTTATAGTTACAGATTGAAACAATAAGTTTTAAGACTTATTGTTACTATTACATTGAAAGAAGGCGTATCGCCGTGGGTAACCAGAGTGCTCGTAGTTGGTATTACATTAATTTTAAATGAGTAAGTATCACATATTAGAAAAGTTTTCAGTGAATCTATATTTCAGTGAATACATATTGCTACATAATTTGAATGCAAAAAGCGCGAACGTTAGATTTGAAACTGAAAGTCATTTTTATCAAAACCAAATTCAAACCATGTTAATGGTGGTTTGAAGAGGAAACATCCTCATTTTATGTTCATACATTAAATAGTTGTAATTTTTAAATAAAAAAATATCAAAATTTGAAAATTATAACATTCTCATAGTAACTGATATATACATAATACATTGTTTTCTTCTTTGACTTTGTTTTTCAAATGAATTATTTTAATACATAGTAAGTAACAAGGCACACTGTATAATAATTATTTTACAACAATATTTTTCATTGTTTGTTTACAACAATATTAAATAATATTTAAGTTGATAAAAATAAACATGTCAATTAAATGTTTAATAGTTAAATAAAATATTATTATAATTATTTCATTCTGTAAATTATATTCATCAATATCATTTATCATTATCAATATTATTTATCACTCGCTGCGCAAAAAGTGTTTTTATGTTATTTGTTATCTGACAAACATGTAGTTAAACACTGGACTCAACAAGAAAGCTATTACATTTTCAAGAATATTACAAAATCCTATTTTCCTTTATTCCAGCAAATTTTGATGATTATCTGTCATCAGCTTTACATTTATTGATGCCTTCAATTGATCCGAGGCACATCTTTTGATGTCATTTGGAATATCTTTTATACTCTTTAGTTTTTTAAGTGAGAATACGAGTCGTGATTTTATTAAAATTAATAAAATTGATCTCGGTGAAAGAATTTGTCATTATGAAATATATTTATGTTTAAGTTGGCAGTGGAGTACCGAGGCACAGTATTTGCATTGGCCTGATTCAAGTTTTTTTGTTGTATTTTACCATAATATTTGTTCGGCTGACTATGTTGATAAGAATTTCAATTTTTGTATTAAGATGTATTATTTCATATGTAATAAATGATCTGATAAATATATTTTGTTTCCTTCTTTATTGTTTTCTCATTAAAAATACCTAAAATAATATTAAATACTTCATTCTACTGGTCTTTAAAATGAGATTTATTTATAATCATTACAGAATTAGTACGGAGATGAACTGGACACTGTTATTGCTTCGTTCACGGAAGGTAGTGGCTCACAGCTCTTAATGTTTTACGTTTCAAAAATGAACACATTTGTAATCTGAAAACTGTTAATTTGAACTACTTAGAGATTATTGAAATAGAAAAAACGGGATGAATGATATTAATTTCACTTTTCTCTTTCCCCTGATTCTCCCCCCTCTTACACACGGTGCTTCATAAAAGGTTTCACGCATCTGCATGCGCTCCTAAACTTCTTGCGGTTAGAAGAATTTGTATATACCACCGAGGAATTATTGATAACTTTAAACACAGTGTCTGATTCCGCTCCAAGTGTCGATGGATTATCCCACTCTTTCCTCAAAAAATCTTCACCAGATTTTCATAAATACTTATTGGGCATGTATGATTCTTGTCTAAATTCAGGAATAAGTTCCATAGGAATGGAAATCAAAAAAAATCATTCCCATTTTAAAACCTTATAAAAATTCTAACCATTTATATTGTCAAATTGCACTTTCATAATGTTTTTTTTTAAATTGTGGAATGTATGATTAAAAATAGACTAGAACGGCATATAGAATATAATTCTCTACTTTCAATTTTAGTTTGAATTTCGTAAATATCTCTTCTGCCTTGACAATCTCAGTACAGTCGATTCTGCTTAATTGGGCCAAATATCCTGGTCCAAATTAAACGGAATCGACTGCATAATGATTACAGACATTCATACAACTTTCACAAATAAACAATTTATAGTGGCTGCATTTATAGATATTAATCCAGCCTATGACAATGTCTATCTATCGTTTCTTCTGGATAAAAATTAAGAACTTTGATATCCCAAATCATCTCAAATAACTAATTCACAATATTTTTGCTGAACGCTCTATTGTTGTAGGCGGCTCAGATGGTGAAATCGAGAGAATGTTTTCAAGAGGACTTCCCCAGGGCTCAGTTTTGAGTCCTTCTAGAATTTATGTTTACATTCTAGGATATGTTTAATGAGTACGTTGCGAACCTCGCAAGAATGGTATCAAACCTATGCAACGTGGTGAACTTTGCAATATATGTTTCGGACAAAAGTCGGTTAACAGATTATTATTTTTTTATTAACTTAAATATTATCAACATATATATAGTTACGCTGATCACTGACTCACTGACTCTGCAACGCTGTAGCATCACATAAACTTTACATGCACACATACTTTCGTAAAATGTGTTGTGAAAGTGCATTTGAATTTTTCACCAAAAGATGGCGCGAGAAGTTAAAGAAAAGCTTACAATCATTAATTAACTTCGCAAAGTAAGTAAATATTCAATTTATCGCTGAAAATCAATTTAAAAAAAGAATTCATTAACATCAAATAAAAGAGCAATTTTATAAAAATACGTAAGAAAAATTTGACAGGTTTTCTTTTATGGTTGGTTTGACATTTATATGTAATTTTATTTTCTCAGTTATAATGAATGAGGACAAAGATCCTGCTTTTAAAAAGTGTCGCTTGGCTAATGAAAAACAGCAGAGGTGGTGGGCAAATCAAAGTCAGGAATCGCATGTGAAAATTTGTCCCTTAGATGGTGCCTCTCATCAAGAACGCATCAATCAAATGACATCCGAACAATTAGCCGCACATCATGTTGTTCATAACGCATCACGTTATGGGAGAATCACATCACTGATTTTACACTTGACTAGTTGAAAAATGATCCAGAAAATGTTGCGATCAACAAAGCTCTCCACGACATTAGCTATATTCTTAAGTAATATGGATTATCATGTGGATATCTTGGCTTACCAGTTCTAATAGGAAATGCTCATGTCGACGATGATTAAGCTTTTTATATTTTGGAAAAGGAACTCGATGTTGATGAAAGAATGGTAAAACTCAATGAAAAACAATTTGACACATTTAATCGAATCATCAGAGCAATTCACAATCCAAATTTACGAATTCAATGTTTTTATCTCGATGGTCCAGATGGCTCTGGAAAAACATTTCTCTACGAGACACTTTTGGCATTCATTTGAGGAAGAGACGAAATAGCATTGGCATTTGCCACAACTGGAATTGCATCAACATTACTCGAGGGTGAAAGGACAGTTCACAGCGGTTTCAAACTTCCAATTCCATTGCTTGATACATCACTCTCAACTATGCGACTTAATTCACCTGAAGCTGATAATTTGCAAAACACCTCTCATTTTAATTGATGAAATCACGATGTTGCCGAAAAATAGATTACGTTGCATCAACAAGCTTCTGAAAGAAATTATGAAAAGCGATGCGAGTTTTGGAGGCAAAACAATAGTTGTCGGTGGAGATTTTCGACAGACGCTTCCGGTCGTTCCCAGAGGCGCGCGTACAGAGATCATTAAATGCTGCATTCAATCGAAATCCGCTATGGAATGATTCTAAACAGCTAACTGTTTCAACAAACATGCGGAGTGAGGGTCAAAATGAGCACAATAATTGGCTTCTCAAATTAGGATCAGCTAAATTGCCTCGGGTAGCAGGAATGTATGAAGAAGACATTATCGAAATTCTCACGGAAGTGATATCGACTGGAGACTTGATTGAGACGATTTTTTGCAATTTGCAGCAAATGTCAATGCAAAAACTTTTGAAACGAGTCATTGTCGCGCCAATAAATGCGCAAACATTAGAAATGAATAGGAAGATAATCGATTTGATTGATGGTAAAAACAAACATTAAAAACACTTTTTTGTTAAACGTTTTTTATCATTTCATATACAGAATGTTTCGTAGCTAGTTGTCCAAACTTCAAGAATAGGTAAATCAAGTAATTTAGAATGAAAAATATTCTTGATTATTTGTCGATTTTCCCCTGCCTGGCGAATTATCAACTTTCTATTTTTTTATTTTTAAAAATTTGCATTCAAAAAGTTGAATATTATATCATACATTCCATATATGAGAGTTCGATGACCTCAATATATACTGACCCACTGACCTAGAATTTGTAGGGTGGAAAAAAAATAAGATAAAAAATGCCGAAATTTACATTTTTTTAAAAATTGTAACATGTAATGAAAGATCGTTTATTTTTTTCAATTATTACCTTGCGCTCATTGAACACAAAATATGTAAAAACATGAAATTAAATAAAATAGATGTAAATTTTTCTGTGTCAAGCTTTGATTGTGAAAAGGATCATCTGAAATTTGTAAAAGTATTATGCTTATTACTGTCGGATGGTTATTTAATTTGTGTTGTCAAATCGGGGGCCATTTTTAAAATTATTCAAAGCGCATTTTTATAAATACTTAATTAAAATATGCTTTGATAAAAAATACATACTGTTCATAAAATCATGATAAAGACATGTCATTCAATATGAAGCTAAATATAAAGTATTTTTAAATTGTAGGTTCCCCCAAAATCAGAATCATATCTACGTACTCCGAATTACTACACTCATATAGCATTTTATGCAATATTACAAAAACACAAAATCTTTGATCAAATAATCAATTTTATTGCAAACAAACGAGAGTTGAGTCAGTACTACATTACTGCACAGCGCAAACCAACATGAATTTGTATCTGAAAGAATCTTCCAGGTATAAGAAACTTTTACCACGTGCTGATATCGACAACACGGTAGTTTTTATTTATTTAAAAGTGCATCTTTTCGTTTTTTGAAAATAAATAAGTACCTGTGTAGTTGTTGAAATTAAAATAATATTCACTTAATTTAAAAATTTTAATATCGGAAATTGAATCACGCAGATGTGCGAAAACAGACTTCTTTTCCGAAGTAAATACATTTTCAAAGTAAAAACCTTTATCCTTCGATTCAATGACGCAGCATCGAAAAAATGAATTTCCTAAGTCTCAAGGAGATTTTTATGTATGGCGTAATAAATAAAAAAAAACTAATATTTTACCTCAGTACTCCCTGTATGACCATTTCTTTAACCTTAATATAACAATATCTCATTCTAGTAAATGGACCTATTTAAATTATAATATTTTTTATTCTTTAAAATATTTTTCGTTCCACAGATATTTAAAAATATTAATAAAAATATTTACAGTACTTACATACGTTGTAAAATATAAACATACATCCAATATTACGTTCCACCATATAATTTTAATGACGAAGTAAAAAGGGATCAAGACTTATTGCCGTCATGAATGGTGTCATGTCACGTACGATAAAGAACATCCGTTACTAAGCACGATGCAATTCGCGCTCACGTTCACATATTTTGCAGGTGTCATCAACAATGATTCTAAAAGATTGAGGTGTGTATGTTTCTTCGTATTTTAACATAAATTTTAATAAAGAGCATACAATGTTTTCATATTTACAATATGTTAAATATTATTACCCTAAGTTCTTGTCTATAAGCCGCGGCTTATCTAAGAAAAAAAGTTGTGAAAATGCAAAAATAGAATATCGGCTTATACATAAGTCCGACTTATACACAAAATCAATTTTATTAAAAAAAGTTGTACATTTTTATAAATTTTTATTAAAAAAAAGTTATACATTTAAAAAAAATATTTTTTATTAATTAAAGCCATCAAATTCTTCATCAGATTCAGTATTAAACAGGTCAAACATCTCGTTAAAGGATTCTGTAATTTCATATTCGATTTGATCTTCGGTTTCTTCTTCAGATTCTTCTTCACTATTAATCACAGTTGTTAGCGCTTCGGTTGGATATTCGCAGCTTTAAATCCATTTTTAATGCAATCCGCGGTTACTTCACTCCAACATTTGTCGATCCATTGACATTTCAGCATAAGAGGCCCTTTTGATTGATCCAGACTTAGTGAACGAATGATAACCATTGACCATCCAGTCCTCCCATTTCCATTTGGCTATAAAAGATTTATTAACGCTTAGATCCAGTGGCTGTAATTTAGATGTCAGTCCCTCAGGAATAACAGCCAACTGTGAATACTTTGCCACCCTTTCTTTGACTTCTTTTGTGATGTGAGGTCGAGCCGAATCGTATATTAAAACTGATTTCTTGCAAAAAAATGAATTCTTGCGTTTACGCCAAATGTTTTCTAACCAATAGCTGACCATATCCGCGTCAACCCATTCCTTTTCGTTTGCTGTGACAACAACTCCTTTAGGGAAGACATCTTTATAGACAAGAATTTAGGGTACTTTAACAAATTGTGATAAACCATTTTTAATTTATTGTTTTAAAATTTTAGTTCAGTTTTTAATTTTAATCTTATTTGCATTTTAATATAATTAACTTTAAATATTGAATTATTAATGCCATACAAAATCATATTTTAAATCGTTTAATTTAAATAAATTATGGTTTTATAATTATTTACACGCATAGATTGTGCGTAACTTTGTGTAAAAGATATTCACGTGGGATTTTTGTGTAAACATTATTTTAATGCACATTGATGTGCGTTAGTATTATATTCCGTGCGACATTTCTGTTCTTTCGATTGCTGAATATTACAAGATTAGAAGTACAAACATACATACAGATCTATATTTTCGATTACTAGGTAAGCTATTTACATTTTTTTTGTTTTGATTTCCATTGAATATTTTGATTCCCTTGTTTTTTAATTATTTTTGGTAATTTACAGTGCTTGTGTTTATTTAAAAATTCTTATGAACTTTATTAATATACGCAATATTTAAATAAAGTTTGCTCGGTGGACGAGTGAACGAACGGTCATTTTAAGTCAGCGGAAGTCAAGAGCTCGGTAAGCTATGTAAGTACCTATATATATATTCATGAGGGTATACTTAGGTTAGGTAAATCAGCTGATTAACATTTTAGTGGAGTAATTTCTATAGTATTGTATTTTGAGTGTTTTATTAATTAATTAATCAGCGAATCAATTTATAAAATTTTATGTGAATTACTTTAATGGTAGTCCAACGTTTTACAAAAGATAAGTAAGAAGTATTGAGAAAAAAATGCAAACTTTGAAGTCGCATAACTCGTTTACTGTAAACATTTTACCAAAGTGTAAATAATATTCAAAATTGAATGAAGATGACTCCCCCAAAGTTTTTACTACTAGCTATGAGACACCCGGTATATACATATACACGAATTAATTTTCATTTGCACAATATTAAAAGAAAAAATTGAATTTTTAATAAATATTTCGTGTATATTACATTAAAGTGTTTGTTATAATCATCATTTTTCAACAGGCGCCTTACAAGTAACTAGTAAACAATATTATACGTATACAAATAATGCAAACATTCAAACAAACTTATTCTATTAATAATTCATAATGTAAGAGATGTTCACTGTCTCCTTCACTAGACCGAAGTATATGCTAAAGAAGACAGGTTTATCCGTTATATCTAACAATACAAATATGAAACAATTATTCTAAATCTAAACCAGAAATATTAAAAAATTTTGTAAACAAGGTAACAACTAATTGCTTTAGTCCTCCATCGTCTATGGTTTTACCCATAGAATATAAGTATATCTTGGAATATCTCTTGTCTGTAGACACCTGTAGGTGACATATGGGTGACATCAATGACACAAATACACTTTCACTGATATTGAGCAGTGAAATTATAAGTCAATTGTTTGAAATTATATTTACTAGCAGATAAGCAATCGACTAACACCGATTGCTTACTGCTAGGCCCTGCAGGCGGCTATATAGGTCGCTTCATTGCGGAATGTGCTTTATTCTATGGTATACAATAAACGGCATAGATAAGAAAAGATGACAGCTGTCATGTATGTTTTTCTTACTCGTAATAAAGACAATATACACTTAATTTCAAATTGAATATATAATTTCCATCATTTCTCCCATATATAAATCAAATAACCCCGAGGAAATAACCAATTACAGACCAATCTCTCTTCTGTTAAACTTTGGAAAAATCCTAGAAAAAATTGTTAAAAAAAGATTGTCTCAATTTATTAAAATAAATAAAGTAATTGATGAAAACCAGTTCGGGTTCATGGAAAATAAAAGTACACAAGACGCAATAGGTAAACTATCTAATGTCATTCAAGAATCTCTAGACAAGTCTTTAAAATGTATTGGAATTTTTGTGGATTTGAGAAAAGCCTTCGACAGTATCTCTCACAGCAAACTAATATTTAAATTAAAATCTGTCGGTATAGACGACAAAGCACTAAGCTGGATTCAAAGCTATCTCCACGAAAGACCGCAAAACGTAAAAATTAACGAAACCCTAAGGCAACCCCTAATCAGTGAATTTGGTATCCCACAAGGGACAGTTTTGGGCCCGCTTCTTTTTATAATTTATGTCAATGACATTTTCAAACTAAAATTAAACGGAAAAATTATATCATACGCCGACGACACTGCTATCATTGTTGACGGACAAGACTGGAACACTACAAACGAGCATGCAAATAACGTCATGAACACACTCAAATCCTGGTTCGATAATAATTTACTTTCTTTATACTCTGAAAAAACCTATTATATTCCCTTTTCAATAAAAAGTCTTAAAACACCGCCCCATATAAAAATTACTATCCATAACGAAAACTGTAACAAAATTACCTGTAACGACTCTTGTACAAATTTAAGCCCAAAAAAAGAAATCAAATATCTTAGTGTAATTATTGATCAAAATTTAAAATGGCACAGTCACATTAACGAATTAGTGAAAAAAATAAGAAAATGTATCTATATATTCATAAGATTAAGTAACATTCTAAGTATAAATAATTTTAAAAAGGTATATTTTGCTATTGTTCACTCACTACTCCAGTATGGAGTAATTGGGTGGGGAGGAGCATACAATAATATAATTAACTCAGTAAAAATAATACAGAGAACAATTATTAAAGTGATATTAAAAAAAGATCAACTTTTTCAACACAAACACTTTTTGCAAAATTGAAAACATCTACAAAAAAACCTCAATTAATTAAAGAAAATAACACTAGAAAATTTGAAACAAACACATCATTAAGGTTTAAAAATAATTTTAAAATCCCTAAATGTAACACCAAACACTATCAGCAAAATTCTATATATTTAGGGATAAAAAATTTCAATAGCCTCCCTACACAAATCAAAGAAATAAAGGATATAAAAGAGTTTAAAAAGAAACTAAATGAATACTTCAAAAACACATAAACAATATTACAGAATTCTTCAAAAGCACACAAATGGACAATGAAGAAAATATGTAAGGTATTATATAAAATTATTGTAGTGTAACTCCACAAGAGCTGGTCTCTTTTTTGGAGAGGTAAGCGAAAGAAACACCATGTATGTATATAACTTTGTATGTTTGTAACCATGTATTTTAAAAATTGAATTTATTTTGCCAATGTATTTTTTTCGCTAAATTAAATAAATAAAAAAAATTAAATAAATAAAAAAGAAAACATTAATATAATCTTAACCTAGAAATATTAAAAACACGTCCGTTTTTAGCCTCTCGCGCCTCACAAACCTGACCGTTTAACCAAGCACTTTACAGCCACAAATGACACTAGTGAAGCCGCCACATCCAGAAAGTCATAAATGTAGACGGGGAAGCGTAATTATTGATACTAGTGAAAATATAACTTCACTGGTAATACACATTGTAAGATGCTTTGCCGTTAAACTATTAGGACCTACGCAATCACAATACACAATTCTCAAGGTAATAATTGGTCGTCCCTTTAGATATCCATCAGATCTTATATTCAAAGAGTACAATGTCCTAGATATAAGACAAATCTTTATGTTGAGACTCGTTCAATATTTCCATGCTAACAAAAACTCTCTTCAAGCAATAAATCATGGACACAACAAAGATCTACACACCAGTTTCGAGAGCAACAACGACATTTATGTTCTTAGCTCCGAAACTATACAACACACTCAGCACCAACTGGAAATCGTATAATTCCAATAAGATTACACAAATATGGAGCCAATATATGATTCAATCAGGCAAAGATGAATCAGAAGCATGGATATCCAATATTCTAATATAATTTATACAATACCTTCACTTATAATTCACTAGTCCTACAACACTCCCACTGCATATACTTTTATTTTACTTTTTTATACATATTTATAATTCTCTTTTTATTCCTGTCGATGACTTAAATAACACCACAACAGCACGAAAAAAAAACTGGCTACTGTAACACAGACTTCAGTCTAGCAAAGTAGCCAGGACAACGCTGTATATATCAGAGGTGAAGTCTACTCCATCCCATGCAATAAACAATGAGTTTAATTGTCTTATGTTTATTATGCATTCACCTCTTCTAATAAGAAGAAAAATATGTATGTCAATATAAAATAAATAAATACATTTTGTTGTAATTGATCTATTTTTTCAATGTTTCTAAATTTGAATAAATTATTATTGGTTCATCTATCGACAACGTTTGGCGGAACCATTTAGCGACGATTGACGGGATATGACTACATGATTATCTTGGTTTTTCAGTGTACATTTCTGGACCTGAACCGAAGAAAGTATATATAACAATGCAAATTCTAAACTGTTACTTAGTTTTATGCGTTATGGTGTTGATAATAATTGTAAATACATCAATTAAATAAATATATTGCAGTTTTCCAAAAATGATAAACCGAATTTTATTCACATTTCATATCATTTGTTGAAATGAAATAAGTTATTTATTTCAAATAACACAACGGCAGTAAGTAGTATTATAAATAGTAGCACAAATCTGCTCATATTTATAGTAAAGTAAATAACTTTAAAGTTATAACTTTTGTAATAGTTCTAATATGATTGAAAGATGTACTTACGTTATTAATTATTAAGATCACACTCACACTTATTTTCTTACACAACGATAATCACAAAAACTAGTAATGTTTACAAATTGACATGTGCATGCACAAGCTTGTTTTATTTGTTTTGCGCCGCTCGCTGGTGTTTCGTGCCGACCGAACCAACAATTCCCCCCGCACGACCCATCATAGATAAAAGATATACGACCCATGGAAGCGCTGCACTGACGTCATTCATAATAGTTCATGCGTTCTCGGCACTTTTCGGCAGTTAAATACAAAGCTTCGGGTCCGGCCAAACCTTCGGCAGATTTTAGCCGAAGCCGAAAGTGTATTTTTTGGCCGAAGATGGCCGAAGTCGAATCCGATGACTTTAATAATGAGGTAAAATTAAAGTTACATTTATTAGTCGAGTTGCAATAAAATCTTTCAGTGGCCGTCTATGGTACCTCATAGACAATGTACCCTCTTGGATAACTGACGCGCGCATAATTTTTTTATCGTGTAATTTTAAAGACCAATGCCATTATTCGTGCGCTGGGAGGAGAAAATAAGAAGAACATTATTTTACATTGGCCTGGGTTGATCACATTACTAATGAAGATACATTAAGATGTATAAATAAAATTGTCAAGGAAAGCTGCATAGAAAGGACATATTCTCCACGATGAAAAATATAATATTTTATCTCATTATGCAGGGCCAGATAAAAGGCATCAGAGAGGTAAACGGAAATAAGTATTCTTGGCTACCTAACCTCACAAAGCGGTTCAATGTTCAAAAATTTTTTTAAATTAATTAATTTTTTAATTTAATTTTTTTTAAATACAAGGTGAAATGGTTTTTTTAAATATATAATTACATTTGTAAAATATAGATTTTGTATTTATTTCTAAGAATATAAATAATATTTTTATTTTCATAATAATGCAATAGAAGCATCGTATATTGTTCGTAAGGATATTATTGTTTTTATAAGATATGTATTTGTTATGTTAATGGTACATTACACCATATAAATAAATAAATACTCGCAATCAAACAAATGGTATTATAAAATAAATGTATAAAGAGAATAAGCCAATAATTTATTTAAATATATAAACAATGAAGATATTTCCTCAATATTTGCAAAATTACTTTGTGGCCTCATTTTATATTAATAATTATACAAAATGTTTTGTTTAAACCACTATTTATTATTCTGCATGTTTCGATGCTTATGGTATATTATTCAGGAAACAATGCATACTGAAATTAAAATACAGGCATAGATGAAAACAAATGAGTGAATAAGTAAGAACTAATATGAAACAAATTTAAAAGGTGACTATTTGCAAAGAGGATTTGGTTATTTATAATATTAAGCTTGCTATTAATACTTTTATTATTTCTAAAATTTCAAATTCATTTAACTGGAAACCCCTAGTATTTGTACATATAATTTCTAAACCCTTATTAACATCAATAATGGTTTGTTTTCAAAAGGTGATTGGAAAATTCTGAATAGTTATTGTTATTTAGGTATCTCAAATGCTCCTTAATTATAATGGTATTTTACCTTTATAAAAATAATTGTAATCATTTCAAATTAATTTGTAGACCCCCGATTTTTTTTCAATATTGTCCTTATCTTTATTATTTAATAAGTAATTCTTTAATTTGTTATTAGTGGAAAAAGCTGGGATATTTTTTATAATTGAATTTGAAGTAAGATTATTTAAAAGCACAATTTTTCTCCTCTGCTTCCCACTATCAATAATAGATGGGTAAACACATGATCTGATAAACATTTTCTTGTACTATTTGTTTAACAGATTATCTATTAATTTAATATTATAACCATTATTAATTGCAATTTGTTTAATAATATTTAATTCTATGTTGAAGTTATTTGTGTATAAAGGAACATTAATTAAACTACTAACAATGAAATGAAAAACTGATAATTTTTGAGAAAACAGATGATTAGAAGTATTATTTATTACTATGTCGGTGTAAGTATTTTTACGAAAATTTTAAATTCTAGTTTATTTTTAATTATAGAAATGTTTAAATCCTAAAAGTTTATGCTGGAATTTTTATCTATTTCTACGATAAATTTAATCTTTTATGGAGTTTATTTAAGAAATTAAGAAATATATTAAGTTGTCTTTCAGTTTCAGACCAAACACATCATCTACATATCTTTTCCAGAAGAGAATATATTTTAATAGTAAAGCAGAACTATTAGAAATTTTATTCTCTAAATTGTTTAAATATATATAAGCAACTAAAGGACTAATACTAGAACTTATTGCTAAGCCATCCTTTTGTTTAAAAATAGTATTATCAAATTGAAAATAATTTTGTTTTAAAATAACATTAAAAAGATTATTTAAATCTTTAGGCAAGTCTTTCAGTAAATTAGAAGAATTAAGTAATTCTTTAATAATAGTTCCACTTTTCTCAAGCGGAACACTTAGAAATAAGTTAACGAATAGTTAATAAATAGAGTGGTTTAAACAAAGTATTTTGTATAATTATTAATTAAGACATTATTTGATACAAAACTATAAAAATCAGAGCTTTATGAATAAAGTATGGAATAGTTATTATAAGGCAACGTGCATCTAAATTTAAATGGGAAATGTAAAAACAAAGTACTTATGTACGTTTACAAAATAATACGTGTATTAATTTTTAAAATGGCAATAACCAGTAAAATGGTTGCGCTCAAATCGTTAGAGGAAACGGATATGTCGGTTGCGCGCGTACGTGCGTCACTTGGGTACTGTAGTCGGCGTTGTTCGTGAATCATTTTCCGTGTTGATTTCGCCCAGAGAAGACATCGCATCCTGAACATGGGCGATCGTAAGTATAATCCGTTGTTATAATGTTATTTATTATACATCTACTAATTCAAATGCGTTATTCACGCCTATAGATGCTCGCTTTATAAATTGCCGCCATTATTTATTCATATTCCGTATGCGTAATTTTGCTACTTTTTCCGTTTGCCAGTTTAATTGAAGACATTTGCATTTTCTGTCGGTTTGTGCGTTTATTTATCTTGGCAATCGGCGTGTTAGCGTACCTTATTAGTCTCACCGATACCCTTTATTGCCCAGTTAGGTGCAATTTAATCAAGTAAAAATGCTCTTTTGGAATGATGCGGCGTCCTCCAGTGTCGGCTTTTGGACGTTGCTCCGAGCATATATCATGTAGGGGGCGCGAGATCATCTTATTAACGCCGAATAATTCTTTCAGAGAAATACCTATTCAGAATATTATAATTTTTTGTATTCACTGGCCCATTGATTTTTCAAGGTTGCGGGTTATTTAGTAGCTTTATTATAAAAATAGATGGATAATTCAACTCTACTTTCCAGAGTACGGCGGTTACGGTGGTGGCGGCGGCGGAGGCGGAGGTGGCGGTGGTGGCGGAGGGGGTTACGGGGCGCAGTACTCCGTACCGCCGCCGGCCAGCGGGGCACCGCCCGCGGGGGGCTACACAGCCCCGGCGCAGGCCTATGACCAGAGCCAGTATGCCCAGTGGGGACAAGGTGTGTACTATAACACTTACCCTTAATCCCAAAACTTAGACAGTCAATTGTGTAGCATAAAATACACTTCGTGGTATTGTTTATCTTGTGGCAACAATGCAGGAGTCACCGCATGATTAGATCTGCCAGTTCTTATTTTAGCTCCTAGCGCATTTGTAAAAAATAAAGTTGCCATTTAAAATTCATCTGAATTGCAGAGCCCTCAAATAATGCCCAACTTTCTATGCTTGCGAGTATTTCAGATTGATACTGTGCGATCTAATATTGTCTTGTTTTGTTATGGAAATATCTCAATCCTTACATACCGTGGTGCCCAACGAATACCGTTTGTGCTTAAAACATGTCGATGAAGGTTTTTTTTTGACAATTTTGTTAATTAAATTGACCTGTCTCGCTATGGAGGTCACAATATGTGGACACTTTCATGAGTCTGGAACTTTGATGTAACTCGCGGCTAATTTAATCAAAGGCTCATAGTTGAAGCTTGCATTTTGTATTATAAAGCACATATTTAGCACAAATAATTTTTCTAAACAGGTTGATGACTTTGTAATCGATAGCTATATAGATGTAATTATTTAATCACACAATAGTTAAATGTTAGGCACGATCTGGCAGAATAGAGAATTTCGCAAACATATTGCATTGTACTCCCACTAGCAACTTGTGTGGACTTAGGCTTGGTGGCTGTTATAAACAATGTACAGTTTTCCTCCTACTAAGTCCTATATAAACCGGTCATTGATAGGCCTGCTGGTTCATTAATAATTGGCAGGGTTGACATTTTGATCCGTACAATATTTTATTTGCCTGTATTAGTTTTATTTCAAATTCGTCACTATTTTAATATTTTTTGACTGTGATTTTTTATTTTCTCAGCAGCGGCTGGCGGCTACAACGGGGCCGCCGCGGGTGGGTATAGCACGGCCGGTGCGGGAGCCGCTCCCGCGTACGGGGGCGGCGCCTCTGCCGGTCCCGGCTACGGGGCTGCCGGGGACCGAACCTCTGCAGCCTACGGAGGTGCGGCCGGGGCGGAGCGTCAGCAGGGCGGCGGGGGTTACGGGGGAGGCGGTGACAGGGGCTACGGGGGAGGGCGGGGAGGAGGAGGCTACGGAGGTGGCGGTGAACGAGGCGGGGGATACGGGGGAGGAAGTGACCGCGGAGGCGGAGGGGGCTACGGGGGCGGTGGTGAAAGAGGGGGCGGCGGAGGAGGCGGGTACGGAAGTGACCGTGGTGATCGCGGGGGTGGGGGAGGTGGCGGCTACGGCAACCGGGATGGCGGCTATGGGAACCGCGACGGAGGCTTTGGGTAAGAAATAATTTCATATATCAGTCTTAATTTAATTTGTTTTATATTCATTGGTCAACCCACACCCCACGTACATTAATTTAAAAACCAAAGGTTTTTTTGCTCCTGAAGATATGTAAATATTTTCTCAGTGGATTATGTTGATTAATGTTTTTTGCAAAACATAATTTTGAAAGCTTTTAACAGTTAAGTGCCATATGTTATGATTAATAGAGGTTCATGGAAAACAATTTGTCACATTGTTACTTGTGAAGTGAGATGCGAGCTTCGCAATGAGGGTTACTCCTGTCAGATGATATGTGCACATAAAACACTTGTTTTGTGATTCTACTTAAGACATGTTTCGCCTTGTAAGGGCATTATTGATCTTAACAATTTAAGTCAAATGTGTATTTATATCTATAGTGGAGGACAGATAAACAATTTTATTTGCATGAGATGAAAGGGACAATGTTATTCATTGGAATTCTGAAGATTTTCATAAATTTTTTGAATGCTTCTAATTATTTTAAGTAACCATTCCGTTTCAACACTTGCCCTTACAAGGTGAAACGCGTTTCAGGTAAATTGAATGAGCAGAATAAAAAACAAGTGTTTTATTTTCACATTTGTGATTATGGAGTTCTACAGATTTACCTCGGAAATAGTAAATATGTTATTCCTGTTCATTAAATACAAGGAAAGTTGCGGAAACTGACTGGTATCTCTGCAAGCTGCCAAATGTTCTGAGCATCCCGAGAACATAATTTATTGCTGAAGCCTGTTGTTTCCACCAACGATATTTTATCAAATATCTGGCCGTCACTTCATAACTCTACGTAGTGAGTGAACTCAGCGCCTGTTGCGTAATGAAGTTTGCGCGATATTATAGCCCAAAACTAAAAATGAATATATCTTGAAAATACAGTAGATTCCCGATTATCCGAGTGATAGGGAAAATATTAATCCTGATAATCTTTGCGAAAAATATCTGAATCAACGGTAATAAAATTATTTGCTACGCATACTTAATGTAAATTTATCAGTCTACGTGAGTCTTAAGTGTGCCCAAACAATTTGTGAACACATTGACTGGGATTTCCAGCCTTTTCACAATTGTGCCAGTTTCCATTGTTAATTTCAAATAATATTTTGATGTTATACATTTTTTTTACTGCCCTGGTTAATGCCTGGAAAATCGAGAGTCTACTGTTTGTGTCGATATAAATTACCTAGAGGATGAGCTGTGTTTTTCAATCGCAATGCATTTAGTTTCACATATGGTGTAGAAGATTTGGTCCACAATAATTTGTCGTATCATTTTCTCAAATTTCAGCCCAGTATTCAGATTGTGCCTTGAAAATTGCAATCTTTTCTGATATTCATTTACAGTTTATGGGTATTCAAAGGATAACAAATACATAGTATTGGATATTGTCGATCCATTCATCATCCATGTGCATCAGAGTAATAGGGACGCTTAAGCTTCTTTGGAAAATATAATTTTACCTTTAATTTAAAAAATTCTCTCATCCGTAATTTATTACGAAGTCCACTGGTGATAAATATAATAAGTTGGACTGGATGCAGCTCCATTGTATTTAACCATGTGCTATGGTGTTATTTTAACCGTGAAATTATTGGCAAATAGCTGAATATTTATAAAATTTGACCTCAGTGAGCTGGCTAAAGTTTCTCTATACAGTGTGAGCATTTTAACTCAGATGAGGTTAGACATCCCTGTATAAAATATTGAGGACTAAATCTTTTACACCTGTATGTGAATTGAATTCAGACCTGCAACTCGGTACATGATTGGATTGTATTGTATTGTATTGTATTTTAGTTTGAATACAATCACCGGCCAGACCAGTCGTTGCAGGCCAAAGTATAAAACCACTTGGTTTCGTAATGAAGGTTTTTTTTCTTTACATCTATATTATTCCTTACCTTATTATTTGGATACTTTCTTTTAACGAGGTTGTATTTTATGCAAACCTTTTGTTTGGCTTCCGTTTGATTATAAGCTTAATATGTATGAAAGCTTGCAGACATTTGAACACAAAATGTCTCTAGTTTCACAATGCAGCTTCATATTAAACGGGAGCTGACGAGGATTCTTGGTTCACCAAGTTTTGTTATTAAATATTAGTTTCTAGAGTTGGATGATGTGGAGTTGGATTGTATACCTTGTTACTTACTGTGTTTGCTGCTCTCTTCTGTCTACAGGGATATTTGTAATTATTGACTAAGACAATCTGAACAACGGTTTACACTCCTGCGTTAAATTAAAGTGGGGTCCTTAAATAACATTCTGTTTGGTTTATATGATGCCACCGCAACATTCACATTACGTGTGCGGTGACATATAAATTCAGTTATTATAGTATTTTAAAAGAACATGTTGCGTTTTATTAAAAGATTCACAAGAAATTGATGAACCCTACATAGAACTCGTCACCGACAATAGGTCTGCGGTGTTGACATTGGTTGATGAAAGTGTACACTTAACTTTAGATTTCAGTTTTCTTCAAAATAGTGGGTCTGATCCAGCAAAGAAATGGTTCATGAGCAAAAAGGTTCTCACTAATTGGTGGCAAAGTATCTCACAGAGTACACAATTATAATAAAACAATTACAATCATTTTAGTCTTGATGTGAATGGTTTTGGTCACAGTTAATTATACAGATTAAATAAATAAAAGGTCTTCATAATATTAATGATTGATATTGGTCCTTAATTAGTTTCTACGAGTCCAAGCGACATGGTGGTTAATTTGTTGTGGAATAATGGTGTTTGCATTGAATGCGTACAGTGAAAACAGCAGATAACAAAATTAGGTTTTCTTGTTGTTTTCTCATCTAAACTAAGGTTTAAGTTAATGGTTATCTAATTCGGTGTTTCACACGAGATACAGGGAGCTGAGTCCCGAGAAGCGTACATTAGAATGGGGGGTTAGGGAGGAGTATTAGATAAAACATGACGGATGAGACCGGACCTGACCAGACTGACCCGACCGCACTCTTCAGATAGACCGAGGTGAAGCAACACGCAGAGTGTTGGCGCCAATAATGAGCCCTCTTGTTTGTTATAGCGGCGGCGCCCGGGGGGGAGGTTTTAACAAAGGTAAAGCCCAGTGCCACGTGCCTGGAGCTATTCTATTATCATCAACACATTGTTTCTGATTATCCCAGAAAGAGCTGCATTTGTCACATTGCTCGTGTATGGCGTCTTCTGCGGTGTGCCATCATTAGTGTCCCTCTGTGTCACTGAATGCCTGCAAACCAAACCAGAGAACCAGACGTCAGTTGCGAGTAGCCAGAAAGATTTTAAATACCTCTTTTCGTTTATAATAAATTGTCTTTATTAAATTTGGTCATTCAGTGCTTATCACTGCAACTAGATTTCATTTGAAAATACTAAAATGCAGCTCTTTCAGAATAGTTATTTTTTTTGAAAATTTTATTATAATCAAATTTTATAATTTATTTACCGATTTGTAGAACTTGACAAAGTCCTAATTGTAACATAGTGCAATATTGGATACAGCACAATCATTTTGATGGTATCGCAACATTATCAAAAAGTGCATCAGCTCAATCTGGATTCTGTTATAAGGAATGGTATCAAGCCCAACTTAATGGACATACATGTATCGTTTGGAATGGGTGAATACTTACTGCCGAGGCTGGAGTTGTGCCTTATTAGTCATCATTATTGTTTTCTTGCCAAATTTTGACCAAGAATGTGACAAGGTTCAAGAGTGAGGCCGGCGGAAAGTTAAAATTTAAGTTGTAATTTTCTTTTTTTGCACAATTTTAATTATTTAAAACCTTATTCAACAACTGTTACATTTATTTATATGCCTAAGTTAACCACGTTGTCAAGGTTACTATTATATGCCAATAACATCTGAGGTGTATGATATTATACAGTACCACCGAGCAGGATAAACATCAGATTTAACCGTATCAATACTCGAGATAAATATGTGGCGAGTTGCGAAACATTACCGGGCGAGAAATATCCGACGCAACTGTTTCCCCACAACGGATGGGTTTAATTTTCTCGTTCTGGTGGTGTTTGCAGATTCATGGTCTGATGGACATATAATGTGGTATATTTAAGTGATATGGAGTTGTAAAATATACAAATAGATTTTGTGTTGCGGTGAAATATTTATGGATTATCTTCGTGGTATTGCAATTTGGGTAAATCTTCCAAATATAATTGGTTGATGTCGAATGGTTGGTTTTGACGGTGTTTATTTCTGTAAGGTACCTATCATACAGTTACTACAAATAGATTTATAAGCAAGGTGACGTGGGTCCGGTCCCCGCTACAAAAAGTTTAAGTGAACAAAACTGAAGGTCTATTAGTCTTCGTACACGCTCAGAAAGTTAAAAATGTGCTCACTCCCTTAATATGGAATTTTCATACGCAAAACATAGTTAAATATCTTCAACCCATGCCATAGCATATTGCATTATGTAAAATAAGTGGTTTAAATTAGTAATTTAGTATTAGTCTGGAGTTGATGTTGGCTCGGGTACCCGTGTGTCATGTGAACGTTGTCAGTATCTAACTTATGGAATATTACATATTTTTTTTTACTATTCTGATGGGTTTATTTCTAATATTCCGATGCATTAATGTTTGTATTATTTGTATGAAGGTGGATTCGGGAGTGATAGAGGAAGCAGTGCAAGCAGCGACATGATCACCCAAGAAGATACCATCTTCATCGCAGGAATGGATTCTGACACCACGGAGGAAGACATTGCACAACATTTCGGAGCTATCGGCGTTATCAAGGTGAAAAATTATTTGCGGTACTCGCTTGGTACATATTGTAAGCGAGCGCACTCTGTGTCCTTTTATATCTTGAAGGATTCAATTTGTTCCCTCGCAATATTAAATTCTTATTGTCAGTTATTTTCAGTCACTTTTTCATATAGTGGCCCAAAAGCTGAGAATACACATTTAGTTTTGCCTTTTATTACAACTCCTTGGTCTGTTACCGTGACATTTTCTCTTCCAGTCTTAATATAATTATTATTATACTTAAGTTTATGTTTTTCTGCAGACTGATAAACGCACACAGAAGCCCAAGATTTGGATCTACAAAGACAAAGCCAGCGGCCGTCCGAAGGGTGAAGCCACTGTCACTTACGAAGATGCCAATGCTGCCACGTCAGCCATCCAGTGGTTCGATGGAAAAGATTTCAATGGCAACACCATCAAAGTGTCTCTCGCTCAACGTCAGAACAACTGGAGCGGTGGTGGTGGCCGAGGAGGTTCTGGTAGCACCGGAGGCGGTGGCGGCGGCGGGCGCGGAGGAGGCGGCGGGGGCTTCAGGGGTCGCGGTGGACGGGGCGGAGGAGGCGGTCGGGACAGCGACAGCGGTGGGCGCGGGGGTGGGGGCAGTGGCGGAGAGGGTCGCGAGGGCGATTGGAGATGTCCCAACCCTGACTGTGGCAACACCAACTTTGCATGGAGAAACACCTGCAATAGGTGAGTACTAATAATTATTAGTAAAAATGAAAAATAGTGGATAGATTTTAGAATATTTTCTTTTCCCATCAACGCTGCAGAACATTTCCTCTTTGAGAGTTGTGCATTTATTATCATGGGGCATATAATCTTTCTCACTTAAAACACACGCATGATCATCTCGATTGGCCTGTGTGTACCTGTGTGAGATACACTCCCATTTTACTGCGCTGCATGGAGATACTTCTCTCGAGGAAAACTAATGCGCGTTTTGTTTTCAGGTGCAATGTGGAGAAGCCGGGTGGCGGCGGTGGAGGTGGAGGGGGCCGCGGAGGCGGCGGTCGCGGAGGGGGCGGCGGACGCGGAGGCGGGCGGGGCGGTGATCGAGGCGGCGGCAGTTGGGGCGGCGGTCGCGACCGAGATGGCGGAGACCGCGGCGGTGACAGGAGAGGCGGCGGCGGCTTCAGGGGCGGTGAAGGGGGGCGCGGCGGTGGTGGTCGAGGGAGCGGAGGGCCCATGCACAGGGGTGGAGGAGGAGGGTGCGTAAACACTATTTTCTTAACTTCTCTGAAGTAGGTGATTCACTAGTTATATAGAACCCCATACCAACGCAGCAGATTATTTGTCCATGGAAAATATTCTGCTTTTTTTATAAATATATGGGAATAAAAATGGTCCAACTATAAACTCACGCAAGGTCTGTACTTTGTGTGAACCTGTCTCTGGACAACACCCATTTGATTCCCCTGTTTTAAAGAACTGGTGTTTGTATCGGTGCAAAATACTTTTAGGAGAACACATTATTATTGTGAAGTTGTAATTATTTAGAACAGGCGCTCTGTGATATTTTAAATATTAATTAAATATATTAATTAGAAAGATACATATAAAATCAATTTTATCAAAAAATATTGTTGCGCCACCGGTAGATGGTTCTTTCAAATAATGAAATGATTTAATGTATTAATATCAAAAAGGTAACATGTAATTCAAAAATTTGTCGCTGTAGCATAGTTGGAGGATAATGCACCTTCCCCGGTTTGGAAAGAGATCCAGGTTCGAATCCCGGTGGCGCAACAACAATATTTTTCAATAAAATTGATTTTATATGTATATCTTTCTAATTAATATATTTAATTCATATTTAAAATTGGAATAATAATTTATTTTTTTTAAAACTTAAATTTACTTACTTTAAACATTGAAAATCTATTCCCAAATTGAAATTTTTTTTTTTTTTAACAAAATTTCATTATTCTAAATTAAAATAATTATTAAAAACTGCTACAAAATATAAGTTCAAAATTTGTCAAAAATGTATGGTGAAATGGTTTCGTGTTTCTCCAGATAAGAAAAGGTCTGAGCATGTATCTTGAATAAATTTTTCTGCAGATCTTTGTAATTGATTGATTTACGTGTACGCACGCTACCGGTACAAAGTCTATATGTTCACAACCCTTGTTTCAGGAGCAGAGATCGCCAGAGGCCGTATTAGATCTTCCCACAATCTCTAGATGAAATTCAGCTTACTATAAGGATTAGTTATAAGATTAAAACAATACTTGCATGGGAGAATTTGGCGTTGAGATCCAGAGTAGTGTTGTGATATATTAGTTGGGGTGTACAGTCACAGTCTGGAATGTGTTGTTTTGTGTGAATATTCATAACTACGACCCCCCCCCCCCCCCCTCCACAATACCGGCCATTTTCTTTCATGTGAATTTCAAACTGTTGCATTTATATTGAACATAGCAGTATTGCGTGAGTGTCGTATTAGTGTCAATATTAATTATAAGGTGTGCCTGTTGGTTATGAATGACATTATCCAGTATTGGGTAAAAAAATAAAAAAGTTTTCAAAAACATTGTTTATTATATATGGAAACCCCCCCCTTCCACAAACCTTTCGTTACACAACTGTGTCAAGAGACAGGAGATACAAGAGGTGGATACACAATCTTTTGCTGTTGAGCGTGATCACCAATTTTCTATTTTATGTTGTGAGTGTTCTAATAATTTTCTGGATGGACTTGTGGTCATGTTTGTTCTCCGTGATTTTTATTCTGACAATTACCCGAAAACTATGATGCTTATAAAGGTAATATGTAGGCATTTTATGAGCACATATAGCGGGGGCATGCACTGCATACAAGCAAAAAAGCTGTGCATTATGGAAAATTCTAGGAAACAAATATAAATGAAATAATCTAATATTAATGGACAATTTATTATATTTAGCACCAGCTGCTGATGTAAAAAAGATATTGGTTTCATATTCTGAAGAATTGACAACTGATAATAGAAATAGAAGCGAATTTAAACACAGAAAAATATACATTTTAGAATGTTTATGATGCCGAAAATGACTGCAGGTGTTAAGTCAAATTGAGGGATTGGCAATGTTTGAAGAACGGGACTAATATGGAGAGAATTGCAGATGTAAAAAAGGCATGCAGAGTCTACTGTGGACGTCTTCTATTTCTTGTGTCATTATGTGATAATGCTGCTAGAGTGTGGCAGACTGCATTATTGCACAAAAGCACTGATCACTTAACAGGTGTCTGCACTCAATATCTTTGTTTTTATTATTTGTGTGAATAAGCTCGTTCCATTATATACTTAGTAATATATTCTCATTCATCTGTTCCATGTGACCAAGCCATCTCGGTGGTTCTTTCTTAATCTTACTCGATATACTAAGACCAGCTTTATATCCTTATTTCTTCATTTTTTACTCTTGCCATAAATGGGTCTGCCGCATATACGCCTAAGAGATTTTGTTTCCACTGCATTCAGTCTACTTTTGTTCCTTTTCTGTCAGTCCCAGACCCTATGAAGTATAAAGTTTACAAAATCATTTCTCACAATTATTGCAAAAACCCATGAAAACATTGTCCATGTACACAGTGAGGCCCCACTAATATGTCGGGTTCGAAATCAATCTATCGCCGTAAAGAAAAGTATTTTTGAAAGTGCATACATATGCTTTGCAAGCAAAATGTAAAGTGGATTCCAAACTCACGTGGAACAAACATATCCAAAACAAATTAAGCGCTGCTACATGTGCACTCTGCGCAATATATCCACTATTAGGCAAAAACAACAAACTTGCTGTTGACAACAAGCTCCTCATTTACAAAGCCATTTTAAGGCCTATACTCTTGTAGGCGGCCCCCACCTGGGGTCACAAGGCCAAAACAAACATGTCAAGATCATTTGATCAGCTTTGGGTGCCACCAGATGGATAAGAGTCACACAATTATATCATGATTTTGGCATTCTCCCCGTAATGGAGTTGATAAAACAAATCTAAGTGTTTCTATGCGGACCTCCCGAAGCACCGTAACCCACCCAACTATAAATGTCCCATTGCGCATTAAGCGCCCCAAGACAGTCCTCACTTAGAGGATTTTAATTCACTGCGCTACTTACCAGTATCATGTGTCATGTTTTTGCAGAATAATAATAAATACTCTAATAATAATATTTTTCAGGCCATTCTGGCAAACTAGATGATGAAGGAGCAAAGGGGTCCGAAGTGACCCCGTACTCCGCAAGACACTAAACCTAAGTCCGAAGTCCAAAATGTAAATATTATTTGAGAGGAGATTAATTTTGTACTTACTATTTATTGGATTAACCACGCAGTACTAATATTTGTATATCTTATACACAACATTTATTTGGGGGCCTTTTTTTCCATCCTGCATTGGTGCCCAATTTGTGTATTACACCACTGCACAAACTCCACTTGTTCCAAACATTCATTACTAGTGATGAAGTAAACTATTATTGTGAAATTTGTGTCTGATTTTAACGATAAGTAACTATTCATAATTCAACGAGCAATCGGTGGTATACTGGAAACTAAACTTGTAATAATTAAATATCAGTTGCCAATCTTCGTTATAAAAGAAATACCAAACAAAGACACAACGTTTAGCTCATCACTATTCATTGCCTACAGTATTTCGCATGTTGTCTTGCTTCCTCCTTGAATACCATCCCTTTCCGCTTGTTGACATTCATAATAATCTGCACCGAAGAAATTAACAAAATTCAGAGATTATATATACGTTTTTAAAATGCTTCATTTTGGCGTAAATAGATTTGAATTGATTTGTATATTGTATTTCTTCACACTTGAGGGCTTCAACTACTCTATAAAACTAAGTTTTGTATAAACTCACTAATTATGTGAACAATTTCGTTCTTATTTTTTGTAATCTTCGCGGAAATAGTGACAAAAATTATCATTTTTTATTTTTCAAATTTCTAAGCGTATAATATTGAAAAATATTGTTTTCGGTCCAGTGATTTTCGTGCACTACGTACACCTGGACATATCAATACTAAACCCTTGTGTTTTATCTTTTAGTTATTGTGCTTATTATTTGTTTTACTCTAATGCACTGGGTAGCCCCATACCACGATGCGAACGAGGGAGACAGCTATATCGCGACTCGCAGCATTCGGACAAGAGACGTCCGGCAAGGCGGTCGGGTCAGTGTCGCCCGTTATGAACTTTTTATTATCGTTTGCATGAATATGATCTGGGGTTTCTATACCCCGCTTCGACCTCTAGCATTATTTTAAAACCTTTTTTTAACATAAGTAGAAAACAAATCTTGAATTAGAAACGCTTAATGGACATCACTCTGGGTATATTTATAGATGTAAAAATTAATTATTCATGTGGAAAAACTTCATTTTTTAAAATAAAATTAAAATAACAACATTCTTTTTTTTTTATGAGTTTGAAGTTATATAAATAGTTTTCTCTTTGGAACATTTCTTGTATCCACTCACTAAAATTAGGTACTTAAATAATTATTTAATTTAATTAATGCAAAGTTATGGTGGCGCACACATAGCGGTTAAACGTGTGCAGTTTTTTCAGTCAGTATGTTCAACGAGACATTCTTCTTGTGACATTGAATTACAAAATATTGTATCCTGAAATGTAATATAAGGACCCACTTCAATTAAAAGTTTGTCAACTATTTATTGACATTCTAAAGCAATCAAAAAATTTCTTGGGATGCTCTCACATATTATGGTACAGTTATAGTATAAACCCAGTGTTTATGATGGCAGCGGCGATACAAGATTAGATATAAAATACAAGCTGTCATCCAGAAGTTCATTTTTATACTGAACTGAAAATATATGTTTTAAAACCGCAGAGCATGTTGGCGTACGATTCCGTAAATCACAGTAAAAACCGCAAGCGTGATAAGTCTAAGAGAAGGGTTATTTTTTATTTTTTTATTTCCAACACAGGGAGAACTGCAGTTTCAGCAGTCTTTCCATTTCGATGGGCATTGCCATCAGGGCCATAAAGACACAGGGAACAATATTAAACATAAAAAATGTATTTTATGGTTTATTAATAATTTGTAGAACACATCTTAATTTACACACTTTTAAATACGTTATCATACCTTGAACCAACAATTTCCTTATCTGACTTGACAGAAGATATAATGTATAAAACAGCCACATCCTAATAATTACAATCTAGTGTCCATATTATAATTTGAAACAAATATAATTCAATAAAATGTTTTATAAATAAAAACTAAAAGAAATAATTTGGCAGTCTTTGAAATATTGAATGTCGCCATCTAACAATATTATTTATCACCAAAAAAAGCACTTTATTCCCTCTTGCGACGGCGATCCTGTTCTTCCTGTAACGCAAAAGAAGGATTTTAAAACTGATGGATAACATCTAATATATGTCTCTTTAATAATTGATAGATGTGGAGTTTAGTATCAAAATACTTCCCAAATCCAGTTTATAGAATTTTCAGTAATAGAGGATTTTTTCATATTTCTTTTGCTGCTAATACTGTGTTTTTTTATACAGAGTTTAAATGATTAAGATATTTTAAAATACGTATCCATATTGGATTACTAATATTTATTGTGAAAATAGATAAAACAAAATGGATACATTCATTTCGCACTTTTGTATCAGGGAACAACTGATACAAACAAACAAGGACAACTGACAAACTTCAATGTGTCATGATGGTTAAATACTCCATCACTATTGGCTGGTTGTGGATTTAAGCAACAGTGAAATGAAAGAATATGGATTTGGAATAAATTAATTCCGACCCAAAATTCGTACGAGTATGCCGATTGTTTACAATGTACATCGGTAACTACAGGGTGGTCAGCGGTACATTTGTGATTCATCATTATTATTTATGGTAATAATTATTTCTAAACCTATATCTTCTTTTCTATATAGTGTTGCTACATTGTATTACATTTATTTTAATTTTATTATTATATTTTAAAAGTTCTTGTTAATTTTAGAAAAAATATAACAGATGAAGAGATAGCGAATCAGTTTGAATATATTATAACAAAACAAAAGGTGCAGTCAATACTGGCGGAGTATTCTTGTGTAAGGTTGATAAGGAAATGACCTTTTAGAATATTTATGGAGCTGCTGAAAATAGCAGCGCTAAATGCCTATTTTTTATGGATAAAAAAATATGCAGAACGTAAAGAACATAATAGAAGTCGTCGAAAATGTTTTATTAGAGACCTTAATTTGTAGTTGTAATATTGTAAAATGAAAAAATAACACCCATAAATTCCATAAACAACAGCAAAATGCCACAGACAGTCATTTCTCACTATCACCCAAAGCTACTGTAAAAGATAATGTGAACATTCCGCTAGAATGCAGATCAGAGAGCACACCAGTGGTGTCTCGAGTGCCATTGAGAAATTGTAAATTCTGTTCGTATCAAACAAAAAAAAGAAGCCGATTAATTTGCCATATCTGTAAAAAAAATCTGTACGTTTATCCCACAGAATAGAAAAAAATAATTGTTTCACGTTTTTTTTTGCGATAGAATGGATACAAATATTTTATTACATTTATCAATTTATATATTCATGTTTTCTTTTTAAATTTATACATATTTTTCATCGAAATGTGTTTTTTATGAAACTTTTATTATAAAATTAAATATTTGATTTTATACAAACACATTTATTTTATTTGGATCACCATGTAGCAAAACTTGCATTGTTGGAGAAGAGAGGGGCGCGGGCGCTAGCCGGGTCAGATGTAAAGGGTTTTTCATTAAGGGCGCTCAAACTTTTTTTTAAAATAAAACAAAAACGAATGAATATATCTAAAAAAAATTTATTATGTTTTGAAGTACATTTAGTGGCAATTATGTATGAAATTCAATTTCCCTCGCGTGACCACCGCGGGCACGTTTGCAGAAGTCCAATCGTTGAATCCAATTTTCCACCACTTTTTCACATAATTCGGCCCGAATCGCACCAATTTCGCGTTCAATATTTTCTCTTAGCTCTTGTAACGTCGCCGGCTTGTTGGTGTAGACCAAAGATTTAACATAGCCCCAAAGAAAATAGTCCAATGGTGTTAAATCGCATGATCTAGGCGGCCATTGAACTGGTCCATTTTGCGAAATAACACGCTCACCAAATTTGGTTTTCAATAAGTCAATTGTTGCGTGCGCCGTGTGACTGGTAGCGCCGTCTTGTTGAAACCACATATTGGCCAAGTTCATACCTTGCAATTGAGGCCAAAAATAATCAGTTATCATGGAGCGATAACGATTACCATTCACAGTAACATGACGAATAGCATCATCAACAAAAAAATATGGTCCAATGACACCTCCGGCATGTAATCCACACCAAATAGTGATTTTTCCGGGATGCAACTGTGTTTCGTAAAGCACGTGTGGATTGGTGCCTGCCCAATAACGCATATTTTGCTTATTTACATATCCATTGAGCCAAAAATGAGCTTCGTCGCTAAAGATGATTTTTCGATGGAATTCAGCATCATTTTCAAATTGTTGTGCAGCCCAATTGAGGAATTGGCGACACTTCAAATGGTCAAGCGGCTTTAGTTCTTGTGTCAACTGGATATTGTATGGATTCACGCTTCAGAGCGTGGAAAGGGTGTCATTCTAACCTATTTTGACAATGGGCAATAAATCCAACCTTGGACAAGTGGAGATTATGTCAAATGGCTTTATAAGGGCATATTATTATCCCAAGAAGTTTTACCTTTGCCGCCCGCCACTTTGGCCACCCGCGCAGACCGTCCCACAGCGCCAATTGACAAACACGATTGGCCAAAATATATTTTGAAATATTTGAATTGTAAAATTTTTTTTTTCGTTATATACGAGGCTTGTCTGTAAAATAAGTTCCACGGACTGCCGCTGGCGCTAGGATCGTTTCTATGCGCGACCAGACAGCAGAGGCAGGTTATTTGGTTCCCCCACTACAATTCCTCACCAAGCCAGCGTCGCTGCGACGTTTAGTCTAGGCCCAGCAGCCGTCAACGATGGAGCTTCCTCTTGCGTCTCCCGCCAGCTGCGAGTTGCGGTCTGTTATTCGTTTTCTGGCCGCTAAGAATAAATCGGCGAAGGAAATTCACAAAGAACTTTGTGAAGTGTATGGAGAAGAGTGTATGAGCTCCGGGATGGTGCGCAGGTGGGTCAGGGAATTTAAAAATGGCCGAACAGACGTCCACGACGAAGCCCGTGCAGGGCGGCCATCGGTTTCCGACGAAACAATTGCCAGAGTCGAAGCGGCAATGCTCGAAGATCGACGGATTACAGTTAGGGAGCTGTGCGAACAGATTCCGGAGGCCAGCAAAACCACAATCGACAAGATTTTGACTGAACATTTAGGCTATTCAAAGGTCTGCGCAAGATGGGTACCAAAAATGCTCACTGCAGATCACCAGCGGCAGTGGGTTGAAGCGGCCCAAGAATTTCTCGCTTTTCACGGAACAACCGAAGAGGTATTTCTGGACTCTATCGTTACTGGCGACGAGACCTGGGTACACTACACCACACCGGAAACAAAGGAGCAATCGAAGCAGTGGAAGCACCCTTCTTCGCCAAGAGCAAAGAAGTTCAAACAAATCCTGTCTGCCGGAAAAATGGCTAGCGTTTTTTGGGATCGAAAGGGCGTATTGTTGTGCGAGTTTATGCCTCGCGGGACAACAATCAATGCTGAACGGTACTGTGAGACCTTGAAAAATCTTAGACGTGCAATTCAGAACAAGAGAAGAGGAATGCTGACCAAAGGAGTGCGTTTTCACCATGACAACGCCCGACCGCACACCGCCTATCGAACCACAGCCCTCATCGAAAAATTTGGATGGAAAATGGTGTCTCACCCACCCTACAGTCCAGACTTAGCACCAAGTGACTTCCATCTCTTCCCCGAGTTGAAGAAAAACCTTGGCGGAACCCAATTCAAGACAGATGAAGAGGTACAAAATGCGGTTGTTAGTTTTCTACGCAGACAGGCGGCAGAGTTCTATGACTCTGGTTTAAAGAAGTGGGTGCCTCGAATGCAGAAGTGCATAGAACGCAACGGCGATTATGTAGAAAAATAAAAGAAGGACTGAACTTTCCAAAAATATACTTTTCTTTAAAATTAAACCAGTTTTTTTATGTGAAAAAAATTCGTGGAACTTATTTTACGGACACGCCTCGTATTTACGTAAATGATCAGTATTTTTTTGTATAGAACAAAAATAATTTCATTATACATATTAAAGAAATTTCGTTGTTTAAATTCATTTTTGTATGAAAAATTGATTGCAGGGAATTAATTTTGAATTTTTTTTCGATATACGTCATTTTTCGGTATAACGAGGTTCGTTTTAAAGGGGTTTTACTGTATAGTGATAGTATTTATAAAATACACATATAAGTAGGTAGAAAATTGATATAAAGATTGGTGAGCATTAAAATCAAAATAAAATCAGGCAAGTGATGACGATAAAATGGTCTTAATGCTCTTAAAGTTGCGGTGAGCAAACGCGAATTTTGGTAGTAGATTTGAATAATTTGCAAGCGTTGTTCCGGTGTGTACTGCTCCATGATGATTTGCCAACTAAATACGAGTGTTAACCTCAAAAAAAATTGAAGAAATATGGCGTAGTTTCTTGTCCCTGTTGAAAGAAAGTTTGAGCGTCCCTATTGAAAAACCCTTTATCTTAATGCTGTCGTTCGTGATGCCCAATGTTTTTTCTCATTTTTAGCATATTTACATAATAATTGATGTACATATTCACTTGTGTATATATCAACTATTATTTGAATGATAAATGTAAAATATTTATCAGACTTAAAAATCTCCATGTACATGAGTTTACAGCACCGGAGCGAGTGTTATTATTGTAACAAAGGTTAATAAAAGTTGTGTTAGTCTCTATGCATTATCTCAAATTTTATGAAAAGTGTATTTGGTTGGGAACTTTTGATAGCCTCAGTTAAAATAGCAAATTTAGTATAACTAGTTCCATCATCAAAATGTTACAATTTGAATATCAAAATATCAGCAGTTGGAGAAAACAAGTAATCTGTCTGAACTTTTGCGATGCGAGCACTGAGTTGAGAATATGTGCCGCCAAAATGGTTGGGTAAATACATAACCTTTACCTTCTGAGTGAGGATGATGACTAGACGCCTGAAGACTCCGATAAAGTCAATAAACAAATCTAGAGAATGCGACACAAAGTCCTTGCTGCCAGCACGACGTTTCTCGATTATCAGTTGTGTATCGTACAGGATGAAGCCACACATCAGCACCAGCCCGAGGTAAAGGTGAGTCTAGGATCGAGAAAATAAAACTGTTATTAAAAGTAACATAATCATCATTTTTATCAGACTACAAACATGATTTTAAAACACCAATGGAATTTTATTTCATTTTCTAGTCTATAGTAACTTTTGTAACTAATTTAGCCTTAAAACCAGTTTATACAGTAAAACCATTCATTTGTGTACCCATATTTCGTATTTTCAAGTAATTCACACTTTTTTCAAAAAACTTAGCCCTGAAAATAACATTTCATACTGATTTCTACCAATAATTCGCAGTTCGTATGCTTACACGAAAGTAAATAATTTTTTTAAGATAATTCACATTTTCACGTGTTTTTAAATCCAAACTCGCCCGACTACGCATTCATGATCCCTTTGTGAACATTTGTAGCTAGCCCCACCTGTTCCTTATCGCAATAGATCGGCGTGAGAGCTTGCAAGACCGCAACCGAACTGAGTAATACTATATTTATGTATACCAAAGTCTGCAGTGCGTTGCGATTTATTTAATGTAATAATGAAACTGAAACCTTTGTATTTAAATACATAAACTATTTTATACTGATTTTTTTTTTCATGTTTCGTTTTATAAAATGGCACAATCATTTTATAATTTGCGTAAATCGTTGACCATTTGAAAATATGGAACTTATTTTAATAAAAATCGATGTCAAAGAAAAAATCAGCAGGAAAATTTCAATTCCGAATACCCGAGTTCCATCTTGAAAAATCACAGGAAAATATTAAGCTTCAACGAAGTTATGCATGTTTATTTTTCTTCCTGTGGTACTGGAACTAGGCAGAACAGCAGTTGTTATAAAAGGAAGAAGAAGAACTCTCGGAAGCTGGTAGCGACCTGGACTGGTCAAGTTTTATTATATTTATAGATACATCTGTAGGTACCAGAAGCTCAGGAACTTAGCGCTTGTTGAAGAAGATGGCGAAGATGGAGGAGTATTTTGAAGAATCTTGATGTTTTTTTTAATCTGTCTCTCTGAGCCAAACGCGCCCCTATATATATGCCATAGATAACTTACGGGGGGTGTGGCTCTTCAGACGCCCCATTCTTACATTTATTTTATTACTCTAATTTGTAATTATAATAGAGAAATATTTGCGGTAACTGAAATGATCTCCTGCAAGTGCTTATCTTCTGGTAGCTTTTCATACATTGTACAATTAATATGAAACATATAAAACATCCTTATAAATTTATTTTATACTCTAGACATTGTTTTAATGGCAAAATATGTTAAATTTTTACTTAACTAGACTTCATGTATGACTTCATACACAACTTATTTTATTTTACACCAGTAAGACATTTCCTAGATTTTTATTAATTATTTAATGCTTCATTTGTAAAAGAAATTATCTCATCGGTGAGTGCATTTATTTCCATGCTGTTAGACGTGGCTTCCTATTGGTCTATTCACTAGAGCGAGGCGCGCATGCGCGGGTTCGTCACTTGAAAGCGGCCCGTGAAAATATTATTACGTTCAAAAACTGATAAAAAAAATAATAATTGTATCTTAAACTGCTCTAATTTGTAAACTGCAATATATTTTGTTCCGGTCTTCTTACTATCGATTATTTTAGCATATCTACGTGATTAACAAATAAAAATGACGGGTAATATTTTTGGATATATTTGCTAAAATTATGTCCGTGATCTTGCGACTAGGGTGAGCGCATGATGTAAAAAATACAATTATTTTTAATACTTTGTAACTTGGTCAATATTGTCTTAATAATGAAAAGTCTGGGGAACTTAACTGCGTACTAGCGTTTGCACAACAAAATACACAAACACTACGTAAACAAAAATAATGATGGTATTAATAGGGAACAGAAGATTGGCAAGCACTGACATTCGCAGAAACTGGGAGAATTATGTTACTTAGAAGGACGCAAAGATAATATTTGGTATCTTTTTCTAATGTAAAGAAAATGAATGAGAAAAAAAAGCATACGCATTAACGTGTCATGGTAAGGAAGACAAAGATTTAAATATCGAGAACGCACTAGATATGCTTTTTTTAGTATACTGAAAATGAGTGAAACAAACTTTAAGCGTCGTGAATCGGTATAGGGGTGATACTACCCATTTGGATGGACTATATTGGACTTTGAAATTTGACAGGTACATTGTGTATTTTGTAGATTACGGACATTTGACAAAAAAATTGAATTGGCGAAAAATAGATTGAAAAACTAATCTGATGAGTCTAAAAATAGCTTCGAATAACGATATTCGATTTATAAATACAATTTAGTATGAAAACTTTCCAGCGGGACCACATTCTGCTCTAAAACTCGACTTATGGCAAATTTCGAATAAACGGTATTTTACTGTATATTTTTCTCCTTTTTATTTCCACGATATATTTATAACTTACCAAAAAGGAAAAAGTGACTGCCTATAAAAGCAATCTCACGACTTGAGATAATGTACATGTTTGAGAGCTCAATTAGAAAAACATAAGAATATTGATTATGATGTTATTCCATTTCCATAGAGACATCTCTATTTATAAAGTTACCTGGTACAGCAGCTGTGACCTGAAGAACAAGTTGGCGAGCGAGAGGACAGCGATGGTACTGAGCAGTGTCATGAGAGTTCCCCCAAGGAAGAGCCAACGACCGCGTTCCGCCAGCATAGCGGCGATGGTAAAGGACACAAAGATTAAGGAGGTGCCGGCCAGGGCGGTGACAATGATAGCGGGATTCAGCATAATGGTGTAGCTGAGCAGAGGGCCCAGACCCATGCCTGGAAAATAGACATCATTTTTATTTAAACCCAACACTGAGAACTTGAAAGAACAGAGTCACTGCCGGGTGACATTTTTCTTCCTTCCTCCTTCGTGTCAATATTGCCTTAATCGCACGAGACTTGACATGTAACGCACGTCCCGGTTCCGAGTTGCTATCCTCAGGGTCTCTTCAGCCAGATGCGATGCATCATCTATCCGTCTCAAAGTTGTGCGTGGGATAATCTCCTTTCGAAGTTGTCACTCTTGACGTAACATGTGGCCGAAAAATAGCAAGAATTTTTTGCTGTAAAGAGGGCTCGGTGTCGTCGGATCGTTGCAGACATTTCAAATCATATGTAAATGTACATATTTAAGATTTCTAACAAGAGAAAGTTGTCGCAATCATCTGCAATATTTTAAATAACTAGCAGATCAACTTCAACAAAAATGAATGTTCAATAGTCAACAAACCGGTAAGTAAGTACAAATATGAAGTTGTTTAAACTAGGAATGGTAGGGACAAACTGGCGACTGATAACACAAGGCAGAAGTGAATTGAGGCAGGCTGAAGAAGAATCTCACACAGAGATCAGAGAGTAGTAGTCTGATATACAAAGATTTCTACAGAAGCTAGATAATTGGCCATAATTAATATTCTTCTAAGCAAGGAAATAATACAATGATGGATAATGCAACTATTAATGCACAAATGGTGTCGGTATGGTGTGTGGTAAAAATACATCAATTAGTATTATCAAATATTTTGTGCATTTAGTAAATGAAGAATGTTAAATAGTTTGTGCTATTGTTAAAGTACCATAGAGCTTTACAAACTAAGTACATTGATATTTTGCTAAAAAAAGCTATTAAATAATTATATATACTCGGAATTTCCCATCACTTGCGGGACAACAATTGCGGAGGAGCCTATGTATAGATATGGCCTAAAACTAATGATAATGCATTATTACAGGTTCCGGGAAAATAAATAACCCATCCATGTTACAAATGGAAAATGTAATTACATTCTACATTATGCTGCACAGCATATATATTTAGTTGTGCTACCCGTTCAGGATCGACAGTTCTGACACGCCTCCATCTCTTCCAGTGGTGATAGTGTTAAGCCGTATTGGAACTTGTCCACGTTCAGCCCACCTATCGGGGAGCTGCCAGTTTGTAGTTTCCTACAACGTAGAAGTCTCCTTTCGTTGGACAGGTCTAAACCAGCAGTCATGATTCGCAGGCTCATGTCACCACGGTACGATTTCACAATTTGATATATTCTAACTTGGCACTAATGTCACAGTTTCCTGCTAAATTAGGTGTTTACTAAACTAGCCCTGTACACGCAGCGGATGTACTAGCTATACATTTGGTACATGTCTATTATACTATACTGATGCCACCCTTGCACTGTGACACGTTAGTGTGTAAATTGAATGAAAAAGTGTATTAATTAATTATACAAATGCAACAATAATAGTGGTTTGGTCTATACCATAAACAAATTTCTATATTGTATTGTTCACAAAATAAAATGATATCTGAAGAATGGGGCAAATAGTGATTAAGAGGTACTGATATATGCATAATATATCAGTATCTCTAAAAACCAAACGTTAATAAAATAAAATAACCTTAATGTTAAAGAACAATACACACAAGAAGGTGAAGAAAGTCACATTGTATATTCTAGATAAGATAAATACTGTTGAAAAACTTGATACACTAAACACACATAAAATAGAAATCAAGATGAACAAAAGTGGCAAGTTGCCAAAATGAAGATGCCGAGATAAGCTGGGGGTCGGGCGGGTTACCATACAAGACAAGATAAGGAATTAATACATCCGAGGCAGCTTCAAGCTATCGAGCCAGAAAAGGCAAAGGAAAACTGGGTGGTACATTCGTATTGACAGAAGGGAAGATGATCACCTACTGAAAGCACCACTAAATATTGAAATTGGTCAAAAGAGCTGCGGAAGACCCCTAACATCTGTCAACAATCTTAAAAGACACGAAAACGATTTAACAGATTGGATTAGGAGGGCTATCCCCAAATGAAGGGAACAAGTTAAAATAAAAGACATATCTGTACTTTAATGGCCATTGGAAAAGCCCTTTTAAGCTACTCAGTTGTATTGGCGATATTTTAGATACTATTCTAGAGGGAAATGGAATAAGCTAAGAAACAATATAGCATAAATTGTTTCTTCAATGCTGTGTTTGTTTGGTCTAGCGATAAGCTACTCGTATTTAGTTAAAGGTTCGAGCTTCATTCTGGGAGACCATCGAGTTACATTTTCACAGCACAAGCCCTTAGCCTAGTTAGACAGTTTTATTTAAGGCAATAATAATTGTATTGTGTTCTCCAAGCATTGTCGACATGAATGTGTGTACAAATAAAATTTCAAATAATAATCAGACAGGCCAATTCTGTGACAAATCACTAGAGCACCTGGTGGTAGAAGAGGGTAATTGACCATGCAGATTGTCTCCAATTGAGACGGACAGATCAAAAAAGGGTATATTGTGATACCTAGCATTTCAGGGTTCTGTGAGATGGCTGTGACTGCTCAAGAGCAAGTACAAAGAATAAGACTAGAAATTAGAGTTTTAAAATTTTTTAATATGGCCGATTCATCAACTGGTGGAAGGTAAACGTGATATTGGCAATAAATAACGAGTCATTGCAAAATCAGAACACTGAATAATGACAACAATAAATTGCATCATAATAATATATTGTTTCGCTAACAATGTAGTTTTAGTTCCAAGAACCAGCAAATTGCTAAATATTTCCTAATTTATATCATTTAGTAGCTATGAATAAAAGAAATAAAATATACATACATTTTATAATTTTACCCTAAAAAGTACTTTGCCAAGACTGTTCACATTTTTATAGTTGCCCCTGTTCCAATAGCTGAAAGATCTTAATCTTAATATAAATAATGTTTGAGTAGAAAACATGTTCAATGTAATCTTTATTACTTTGCATATCAAAATGGCTGTTATTCAACATTCATCAGATAAGCCTATTAAAATATTTTTTTAATGACAATGGTGGCAATATGAAAGTAGACTTTCTTAAAATGCTAACACATTGCAAATTAAATTAACTAGAGATAGTATTTTATTTATATGATGTACACAGGTACTACAATATTTAAGGTACTGGCAACTGACGAGTGAGAAAGTTGGCCAAGCGAAATCAATCATAAAAAGAAAAACATGTTACTGCAACTATCTATAAATATTTGCATAATTAAATGACACTATACAAGGTCATACCTGTTGACAGAGCAGAAGAAATAAAAAAAACAATTAACATAATAAAACGAGGTCAAAGTTTGAAAATAATTCAGCCATGATGACCGGGTAAAGTACACATACCTGTGAGGAATCCAAAACCTAAGAGATATCCGAGACGTTGCGTGGTGTTTTTGCCGTTATCAGGAGTAGACATCAAGAGGAAAATGAGACCGAAAGCTCCGAGGGTGGTGAGCAGTCCAGCCTTGAACCATTCTGTGTATATGTCAACATAGGCTCCTGCGGCGGCCGCCACCGACGTCATAGTCAAGGAGGCATAAACATTCTTGAGATGTAAACGGACGGGCTCCTCACTGTAAGGAATAATCGAATCACGTCACCATTTTAAATAATAAACACTATAATGTCAAAATGAGCACTGGCTTTCATGCATACAGGTGTAATTTTACTCACAGCCTATTGCTGAACGAATTCATAAACGATGTAATCGTAGGCGCCATAGCGAACCCTGGAAGTTCTCACTTTGAATTTCAAAACAGAAATGACAGCAGTGATACGCAAAATATTAACTTAATATAACTTGATACTTGATACACGTCATGTATCGAAGCGATGATTCCAGAAGTTTTGATTGGATAATAGAGGGGACAAGGCCAAGCGTCACATCGTTCGATTTCGTTAAATTTCGTCACGTTCGCCACATGCGTTCCTATGTAATATACTAAATCTGAAATTTTGCCACCGTCTCAGAACTTGTAGTAACGAATTGCTGAGATATGTAGAATCAACATTTAAAGCTACTTTAGAAACACATTATAAATGGTAATGGTTGCGTTTACTTTATTTTCTGATGTTGGTTTCATTGTGATATTTTTTTATATCACGTAGGAGTGCGACCAACATTAAAAAATATATTTGTTGACAGCTGTCGTTTGCCGTTGGCTGCATTGTCTGCCATAACCTCTAAATAACTCGCGCACATGCGGCGCGAGCTGTAAACAAAATGGGTAAAAAGTCGAAAGTAGGAAAACAGCGCAAAGATAAATACTACCAGTTGGCTAAAGAAACAGGTGAGTCGTATTATTACATCAATCAGCACTAGTATAGTTTCAATGTCTGTCAATCGACAATGTACGTAACAATTTTCATTCAATATATTATTTTAATATATATGATTTTTTTTTGCCTTTCAGGTTACAGATCTCGTGCTGCTTTTAAATTAATACAGTTAAATAGAAAATTTGGATTTTTGCAAAAGTCTCGAGTATGTATAGACTTGTGCGCTGCTCCGGGAGGATGGATGCAGGTGGCTCAACAGAACATGCCTATGTCCAGTATCGTCGTCGGAGTCGATCTGTTTCCAATCAGAGCGGTTCCAGGATGCATCGCTCTGACGGAAGATATCACAACAGATAAATGTAAATCTTCCCTTTCAAAAGAATTAAAAACATGGAAAGCAGACATAGTGTTGCACGATGGAGCGCCTAATGTAGGTAAGAATTGGCTTCATGATGCTTACCAACAGGTCTGCTTGACCCTGAGTGCTTTAAAGCTGGCAACTTCCTTCTTGCGAGAAGGCGGTTGGTTTGTTACCAAAGTTTTTAGGTCAAAGGATTACCACCCGCTGATTTGGGTATTCAAGCAGCTCTTCAAAAAGGTTCACGCCACAAAGCCTCAAGCTTCCCGTAATGAATCTGCTGAGATTTTTGTTGTCTGCCAATATTACATCGCCCCTGACAGTATTGATCCTAAATTTCTGGATGCCAAGTATGTGTTCGAGGAGTTGGACATAGAGCCTGGGAAAAAAATGAATATCTTGCACCCGGACAAACAAAAGAAAGCCAAAGCTTTGGGGTATCCAGAAAATGACCACACGCTCCACACGGCCATTTCTGTATCAGATTTTATTGCAAAGGAAAATGTAATTGAAGCTCTCCAATCGTGCTCACAGGTATATAATGAGTTTTGTTTTACTATTTACTTTTTATAATTTTTATATAGTAGTTTATTTTTAGTGTTTTATAAATGTTTTTGTAAAATACATTCGTAATTCATATGGTGGTTGTGAAATGAGACTGCCATAGATAAGTGACACATGTTTTCTTATGAATATTAAGATCATCAAAGAGAAAATAATGAATATTTTTTGTATGATGGACAAAAACAAAATACAGTAGAATAATATAATGTAGCTACACTCATCGTTGACACCAATCTACTTCATGAGCCTTAAGATTGTTTTCAAGTTAATTTAGTTTGGATAATAATTAAAGAAAGAAGAGATTCATAATAGAAAAATAACAGTTGCTTGTGACTGGAAGATAATCTTTGTATATTTTTTCAGATTTTATTAGATGACAATGAAATACTAGAACATCCAAAAACGACAATAGAAATAAGGGAATGCTGTAAAGATATAAAAGTTTTGGGAAGAAAAGATTTGAAGACTCTTATTGGATGGTGGAAAGCCATCAAGGAATACAGAAAGCAGCAGGTAATAACTGATTTTAAAATTAGATTTACTTAATTATTGAACTCGTAGAGTACCTACTCATTATTGTACGTAGTAAGTCACTTTTTTATAAGCATTTTTTGTTTCACATTATCAGGATGCAGATGAAGTTGGCAGCGTAACGGGTGCGGAGACAGGAGAAGCTGGAGAGAGGGTTCTCACTTTAGAAGAGCAAGAAGATCTAGATGACGAGAATATATCTAAACAGATTTCAGACTTGCAGGTATGTTGTAACATATATTTTACAGTTTTATAAGGACCTGGCTCCCGAAATGGAAGAAAAACTGCTCAAGGTAGTGAGAAGATTAATTTTAGTTTAGGAAAAAATGCTAAAGGAATCAAAATTTCAATAGCTTTAAATGATTCTTGGATAACTGTTTTTCTGAGAATTCTTTCTGACAAAACAAGTTTAACACATCATTTTGTGTTTACTAGATTCAATTTGTTTAATGACATCAATTTTAATAAACACTTAATATCAATTTGTTTAATGACAATTTAATTTTTAATTATAAATGCACAGTGTACAAAACACTTAAAACCCAGGTAACCTAAGATAGCCCCAGTGTAACTAAGGGTGGGCCCTCTTTTTCCATCGAAACCCTAGTACAAGTACTAATAAACAAAACTAAACCTTAAAATAATTAAAATTATACCGCTAAATGATAAAGCATACTAATTACATTCCCACTTTAGGAAGAAGAGAGCCGTGAAATGAGAAGAAAGAAGAAGCGGGCTGGCAAAGAAAGGCAGAAACTAAATGAGAAGATGAATTTGAAGATGGTTCTCAAGGGAGACAGTGGACCCACGGAGGAAGCCGACGATCTATTCAAGTTGGATCAGATCAAAAGTACCACAGTAAGTAGATCCTAAGTAAGTTGTTGAGGCCTTATCTATTCTGTTCTTAATTGTGTCAAAATTTAGAAATTAATATTCATTAATGTAATTAGGTATCTTCTGTGCCCTATCCATTCAATGGATGTTGGCTATCATAACTTTATTTACTGCGGCCTGGAAAAACTATAGTAGACTGGCCAAACCATTGCCTCAAGTTCTTCAGCCATGATGTTCTTCCAGAGCCCCAACTTCCAGCAATCTTTTACTGCATTATGAGGTGCAAGATCTCATACTTCTCCGGATGTCTCATTACATATTCGAGATATTACATTTTTCCACTTTTTATTGTTTTAATTACTTCTTTTTTTTTATTCATCCGAACCATAACATCTTCATTCGTAATCTATCTATCTAACCAGATTATTTTAAGCATTTTTCTGTAGATACATCTCTCAAATGCTTCAAGTCACCTTATCGTTTCTTCGGTAAGTGTCCATGCTTCCATTTCATAATATAAAATCGAGAATACATTGTGTCTGACACGGTTCTTTCAAATTTTGGCCATATCAAATCTTTTTCACACCTCGGTGTCGCACTCTCCATTTTTTTTCAGGTAGATAAAATTACTGACTGTTTCTTACCATTAAGAACATTAGTTCTCTGCTTTTGGTCAAAGCGATCTACTCTTGAGAATTTCTGTTTTGTTTATTATAACACAAAAATTCTACGCTTTTATTATCATAGTTTTACATTATTTGTTCAAATTTATATTAAAAATATATTTACTAAAATCATTCCCACACTGGAAGCTGCATTTCCTCCCGAGGCACAGTGTGTAGGTACACTTGGTCTGGCCATAATCTGATAACACAAGTGCAATGATATTGCCAGCTATGAACAGGACTAATATCACTTTAATCATTACAGGACCTTTCCAAACTGTCTGAACAAACTCCCGACTTCCTCGCTGTTTCTGATAATGAATCGGATGAGGACCTTAAGATAAGAAAGAAGTATGCCCGCTATAGTGAAGACACAACTAGACTAGATAGTTCAGGACTGTTTTACAAGGATACGGACAGTGAAGTGGAAATGGAATCAGGGTCAGATAATGAAGAAGGAAAAGAGGGTCTAGGTAAGGTATTATAAATAAAGAATATATCTTTTAAGTTACTCCCGGAAGCCATTTTGTTGATCGAGTTTAAAATATTATGTTCAGAAGCAAATTTATTAGTTCAAGAAAATTTACTTAAATGGGAAAATTAACTTGAATTTTTGGTACTAGTGTAATTAATTTCTTTGCATATAATAATCTCGAGACTGTCTATGGAGTTTCATCCGAAAGGCCATGAAAAAAATTTACTGTTTTGACCAATTTTGCAATCTTTTGAAGAGAAATATTAATAATGAAAATTTGATATGTGAGATAAATCAGTGATCTTTCATTTTGGTACATGACTACAGTATAAAAATTGTATGGAAGCGGTAGAGGGATTCCAGCATTCAGTAAATGACACTGATGCGCCTGATCTTTGTTAAGTAACTATGAATCCTCAGATAAATGTAAATTGTCCGAATCAGGTTTGGTCAATTTTTAATGTTTTTTTCTACAGGTTTTTCAGATTCGGAAGATGAGGAGAAGAATAACAAAAAATCAAAGCCGAATAAAAAGGTGGTGGGGCCGGAAAAGGTAAAAGGAAAAGTGCTAAGTAGTAAGCCTTCCAACCCTCTGTTGGTGGACCTGGATAATCGAGATGCCAAGACTAAACGCATGCACAAGGCGGAACTCTGGTTCCAGAAGGATGTTTTCAAGGATCTTGAACAGGATGAAGATGAAGAATTGGAGCTGGACAGGATAGTGGAGGTTTATAAGAAGAAAGGTAACTCATTAATTCTCTTTTCCTTCTAACTTTATTTCAATTAAAATTAGATTTTGAGCATTATTGCACTTCTAATTAGAAAGTTGTTGAACCAGATAGCATCAATGCATTTGAAGAAATTTCATCAGCATCAGATTGAGTCACATGCGGGTATCGCAGAGTAATTGAAAAATGTATTGCAGCGATATTTGTTTTGCATTTTTTTCAGTGTTGCAAATTTAATCTAAATTAGTTTGATGATATTCCAGGTGGAAAAATTATTGGAGAAGAAAATGATGAACCTTCTAAAGATGAAAAAAAGTATAAAAAAGACAAAAAGAAAATATTATCAAAAGACAGCGGTAATTCATCAGACAGCGAACTTTCTGAATTTGAGGCAGACAGTGGAGACGATGACGACTCAACAGATAGTGAATATGATATTGAGAGACCAGTGAAAAAGTCGAAGAGAGGTGCAGAGAGCGGTCCGGCAGATCCTAAAGTTGGAAAGGGAAAAGCCTCTTTTGAAGTTGTCAAACCAGATGAAGGTAATGATAAATTTAGCCGGTCCCTTCGTACTCATTATAACTGAGTTCAACTGTACTTGTTTTTTGATTCTACTCATTTAATTTACTTGAGATTTGTTTCCTCTTGTAAGAGCATTATCAATCTAACAATTTAACTCGACAACTTGCGTTTATATCTATAGTGGAGGATAGCTATACAATTTTATTTGCACGAGATGAAAAGGGATAACAGTATTCATTAGAATTCTGAGAATTTCCATATATTTTTTAATGCTTCTAATTATTCTAACCATTCTGTTTGAACACTAATGATGTTTTAATGTCAAAGGTAATATGTAGAAAAGGACAGCTATATAATTGTACAATATCGATGTGGCAAAACAGATTTACCCCATACATAGATGTTGCTCTCGGGACAGATTTATCCTTCAAGATTAGATAGTACAGCTCTCGGCAAAGGTTTAAACCCATGAAATTGGCCTCTTGTATATTATTACAAGTCTCAAATTATTTTTTTAAATATACTTCTAGAAATAAAACGCCTCAAGAGATTGGTGAAGATGGATGAAGAAGGCCTAGCTCTGGGAACTCTGCTGGCTACTTCTAAGAAGAGGAAAAGAGATTTGACAGATGCTGGATGGAACCGTTACACTTTCAATGATACCAATCTGCCTGATTGGTTTGCCGAGGATGAGAAGAAGCACATGAAGAAAGAAGTACCAGTTCCTCAGGTAAACAAATACAAAATGTTTCACATACTCATAAGGGCTAAACATGTGTTTAGAGTCGACCACATCAGCTGTCATCATGTCCGAAAACATTTATTGTTATTATGTAGCTTTCAGTTTGTTTTAAAGCTTTATTGGAGCTGGTTGTGTCCGGTTGTGTCATTAAGTCGCTTGTTTGCAATAGAGTGGTGGTAAATTACGAAAGTGGCATTGCGTTTTCTCCATATTCATTCAGGGGTATCACAGTTTTTTTTATTTTAAAAAGGTGTTTCATTTTTATTAATAGATAAATGCAAACGAGTTGTGCTTTCAATTGAACAAAAGCTAGAAATTATTCAAAAGTTTGAAAACGGTGCAACAGTTAAATTTTTAATAAACCAATATAATGGTGGCGACCAAACCATACTTTACATCGTGAAAAAAAAAGAGAAAACTGGTAGATATTGCAGGCACATCAGATAGTGCTATAGGCATGACCAGCAGACAAACGATGAAATTGTCAACGCATGAGGATCTCGACAAGGCCATGGTTCTGTGGTTCAACCAACAAAGGGCGGAAGGTATTCCTGTCTCTGGGGCTGTTTGCATAGCCAAAGTAAAATATTTTTACGACAAATTAAAGTTGCAAGGCGATTTTAACGCGTCTTCTAGATGGTTAACTTGGTTTAAACAGAGATACGGCATCCAACAAATTGCTATTCAAGGTGAAAAATTAAGCTGTAATGAAATAGTTGCTCAAGAATTCATCACCAAGTTTCACGCATTTATTGAAACCAAAGATCTTACGCCGAAGCAAATTTACAATGCCAATGAAACCGGGTTATACTGGAAATGTCTCCCGTCGAAAACTTTGACCTACGAAACTGAATTAAAAGCTCCAGGAGCTTTTCGTAGGCCACTTCAAAAGCGGCGACTAACGGTAATGCTTCCGGATCTCATCTTCTGAAACTTTGTGTAATCGGCACGGCAAAAAAACCACGAGCTTTCTCAGAAACATTAATGTCGATTATTACAACAAGTCAGCCTGGATGGACAGAGAGAAATTTTCCAGTTCAAATTTGGTTCAAAACCAAATTTGTGCCATCAGTGCGACAATATTTATCATCTTTAGGTTTGCCACAGAAAGCTGTTCTATTATTGGACAATGCACCGAGTCATCCAAACGCGGAAGTTTTAAGATGAGACGGTGGAAATATTTACCGTCAAATGTGGATGATGGATCAAGGTGTTAAGGATTCAGCAACTAAAGGCGATCTATCGCCACTTAAGTTAGCAACAGAAAATTAAACTGACTTATTAACATTTTGGAAAAAACTGACACTTTTGGATGCAATTTATGAAATCTCAGCGGGGTGGAAGTCTATAAGAAGTATTACTCTTAAAAGGTCTTTGCGTAAAATTTTGCCAGGAAATGATAATGAATTTTTCGGATTTGAAGAAACTACGAAAAAGAAGTGTTAAAAAATTTGCAACAAATTGATGGGTGCGGGAATGTTGATGAACAATCGGTACGTGATTGGCTTAACGCAGATGATAATGAGGTTGGTCATGAAGTATTAAATGACGAAGACATTTTACAATGCGTGACGAATGATACTGTGCAACCTGATAATGACGAAGAGGAAGACGAGTCGATTGGATCAGAAAAAATCAATCATGGTGTCAGTTTAAATCATGCGGAATCACTTCTTAAATATCTCGAGCAGCAGGGTGACAGCACATTCGCTGAAAAAATGATATTGAAACATATTCAAAGTAGAATTCGTCAAAAAACAGCAATGTGCAAAAAACAATTGTCTATACTTTTTTTATTTCTCTAAATGATTTCATATTTTATTCACTCATCTTATTTTTAGAGTTATTATTGTGTTAAATTTTGTGGTCGACGTGGACTTGAATTTAATTGAACTTATGGTGATGAATAGACTTTTAATTTTAAAATAATTGTGTAAAATAATGTATATAGTGGAAGTTATTTGACAACACTGCAATAATATCCCCTTTGCGCTGTTCATGTTGCGCACACGTGTGAGCCTTTTTTTGGTAAGTACATTCACACATAGATCAATAGATGCGCGAAGTGTGTGATTTTTGTATATTGTAGAACATTTTGTTACATTTTTGGATTAACCGGGAATTTGATTATCCGGGATTTTTTTTATCTTTCATCCCGGATAATCGAGAGTCTACTGTACATATTACACATGTCTTCGGCTATGAGAAAAAATCAATCAGATATACAGTAAGATCTCGATTTTACACTTCTCTGGGGAACGGCATAAAAGCGGTGTAAAATTGAGGAAAATGTATAAGTGAAGAAATGAAAAATGGATGGAAAAATTGACTTTTTATGAAAATAAAAACCATTAATGCCTACTTAAATAGTAGTTTAAATGTGTATGAATATGCAGACTACAGAGACTTTGTATTCGCATTCCACTTGGGAACATGTGTGTAGGTTAAATATTTGAAAATGCATAGGTGACAAAGTTCATTTTCTAAAATTTACGTTGTTTTAGACTACTGACTATTTTTTTTAACTGCATCTTATCTTTGTCATTTTGTATTATGGCCTATATAATAAAAAAGTTTTTAACTTCTCTATGCACAATAATTCTTGGTGGTCAGCCACAACTTATTTCATTTACCACCAAGCCAGTTTCCTCCTTCAAACATATTTTTGCTGGCAAAATGTAAAATAAATCTGTTTCATCTGTGTTGCAAATGCTCTTTGGATCATATCTTGGAAGATTTGGTGTGACAGAAACCATTCTGACAATACCATTTCCATTTTATCGTATTTGGAATTCCGGGAGTTTTTTTTAATGAACCACACCGCGAGGCGCTTCGACTTTCTTCTCGACTTGTGACTTTATAATTGTGTAAAGTCGAACACAAGATGTTAAGCTCCTTTGCCAGGTCAATGCAGAAATCAATGTGATCAAGTGATTTTTCAATAATAATTATCTCCAACTTAATAATATTTCTTTGTTGCGACATTTCAAGAGCAAATTATGAAGGTATTAATGATTATAAAAGGCTAACGTAATAAAAACAACGTAATTAATATTTAATAATTTTAACAGAAAAATTCAACAAGTAATGTGATAACAAAATGAAAACCGATTTAACAATCAAAATTGATATTGAACATTGAAAAACTTAAAAAACAATTTTGAAACGTCAGTAATTGTCACGGTGAATATCGCGGTAGCGCGTGACCGATACGCGTGGCATGAACGACAGTGAAACGAAAATTGTAATGGTGTCGTTCTGTCGTTTGGCAAAATCACAACTCCCCTAAAAATATTACCATTACAAAAATTAATTCTTGTGTCGCGGCATCAGTGCAGCAGACGAATGACTGACGGTTTAAATGAGTAATTTTTGTACAAAAAGGGTCATCAGTCAAACGTTAAAAAAATTACATTGAGCAATTAGTGTGTTTCTTTTTACGTTTCTTCATCACTAGCATATATACTCGCTCGAGTCAGAACTAAACATGACAACGATGAACGTGCATATCTGGGATCGTAAAGCTGGCATGTTGAAAATTCATGTAAAGTTGGTGTGTTGAGTTTTTGAATGAAAAAAGTCAAATTCAAAATTTCGCTCGTAAAAATCAATGAACGTAAGTAGAGTTGGCATGTTGAATTTTCCAAATGTTTCGGCACAAAACTGAAGAAATGTAAAATTTTATCTGCGTATTTATAAGAAATATTTGTATGGGAATGTATGAAGATGAAAAGGGACTTCGACTTTTCGGTGTAAATTGCGGGAAAACGTAAAATCGAGGAACCGAACCTAGGTTTCACTGTAGTTGACATGATGCTAAATGTTTTTGTTTACTCGTGTCGGGTGTTTGTTTATTAATTCTAAGATGTTATGTTGTTTGTAGGAGCTTGTTGACGAATATAAGAAGAGTCTTCAAGAAATCAATGTTCGTCCAATCAAGAAGGTTATGGAAGCCAAGGCCAGGAAGAAGAAGAGGGCTGTTAAGAAGATGGAGAAAGCCAAGAAGAAGATTGAAGCTCTCATGGACAATGTGGATGTTTCTGATAGAGAGAAGGCCAAACAAATTAAAGAGTAAGTTAACATAATATATGTTGTAGTATCTTTGGTAGGTATTTTTAGTAAATTGGTGTTGATTTGTTTGGTGTTTTGTTACATATTATCTACCATTTCTAAATTCTCATTCTCATCCAAATATGTTTTCACTTTCTAACTAAATAAGATAGGCCCTACTGTATATCGAGTCTTGCAGTTATTCATGTTGTATTCAACCATAATCTGTTGAACTCCACTGTTAGGAAAATACCCAATTCAGCGATGGTAACAATGCAGCAACTAATATATGAATTATTTTGTTTTCAGTTTGTACAGGAAAGCAAAGGCTACAGGCAAGAAGGAGATCACTTACGTGGTGGCCAAGAAGCACACCACAGCCAAGAGGATGAAGAGGCCCAAGGGAGTGAAGGGACAGTACAAGGTGGTGGATGGGCGACTGAAGAAGGACTTGAGGGCGGCCAAGGCCAAAGAAAAGACCAAGGGCAGGAAGAAGGGAGGAGGGAAGGGAGCTCCGCCCAAGGGTAAGAGCTTTAACAGGGGAGCTAAACCTAGAGCTAAAGGAAGGAAATAATTATTTTTAATAGATATTATTTTAATATTTAAGACTGTACAAAATTTTATGATATATAAAAATAAATTTATTATCAAATTGATGTTTGTTTTATTTGATAAATGTTCATAGTGAAATAATTAGCATATTTTATAATTCAATTTATGCTTTATTTAAATAACTTATTATTTAAATGGGGTTGCACACATTTTGCATTCAGGAAGGTTCAGTGCACAACTAAAACATGCTTGTCGGTTGGAGATTCCAGCTTCTTCCTGGGAGACCAGCAAGTTAGTCCCTTTTTCATAGTTATTTTACTCTTCTATTGTACTCTACTTAAAAAATATTTTATCTCAACTTGAAAAAATTATTGAAATTATTATTAATTAACCTTTTAACTGCCAACTCTGTTTGAACAGGAAGACACCATATAGGGTAAGACTAGGCTTTAAGGGTTTTGACTTATCTATCAAAAGCATCATCTGTCGTCCACGGATGGAAAAATGATTTAAAAATATGACTGATCTCTGCAAGCTTGCAAGGTCCTAAAGTACGTCTTAACACGCTTATAGCTTGGCGTGTTAACGCGCTCATGACATTTAAAAGGTTAATACGTGTTATATTCTTAGTACAAATATCTTACTGCTTATAGTGCTACCGACAATTGTTTTAATCTGACATTAAAACAATATATATTGTGCTAAAATACTTCTTTAAATATTTTATTTCTCTTACATATGAAAAGAAAAAAAGAAGATTCCATACACGAAAATACCTATTGCATACTTCACGTCAAATATTTGCAAAAAATGTTTTTGATGTTTTGTGAATTTTATAGCGCATTGCATGGGAGTGACAATATTACTAGAACTTAAAGCATTTGATTAAAAAAATAAAAATGTTTAAATAAGAAAATGGATATAGAAAGTATTGCAGAAATGTACACTATAAATGACACAGCGTGGGCTGCTCATGGACCAACATGCCGCAAAAACGTAAGCTTTCACTCTCACTCAAGGTGTTCCGGAATTCTGCTGGAACATATGAAAACTGCCTAGATATGAACATGAAATTTTGATAACCTTATTTATTTATTACTTTTTATAGTAAAATGTTAGTCTTCATTGACATTTCGCTAACTGATTAAATTAAAACATGTTATTGCATTCGTGTTTGAGCGGATCCACCTTGACATATCAACCACTGAAAATATCTGCAACCCTTTTTAAAAAAATCCATTTGTATTATATTATTTAGCAAAAATCTTGAGCCAATGGGTGGTAAAAAAAGCTCTTTTGAGGTGGTCAGATACTGTTTGAAAAAGAGGAGAGGAGTAAGGGCATGTCAATGAGGTTATATTACAAGAGTCAAAACAAATGTGGTGATCTGAAGCTTTAATGGTGGTTTTATGAAATTTGTACGGACACATCGATTAGTCATCTGTCTTTCGTTGGTAACTCTTGGCTGTCATTATCAGAACAAAGTGCGCTTTTTAAGTGGTCTAATTATTCAAAATGGTGACTTGTGCTGTCAAACCGTGTTCATCAAACCCTAATAAATTTTTTCATCGGAAAGAAGTATTTTTTTAAGTTTTAATTTTGCTCATACATTAATATCGCCGCCTATCATGGAAACATTTTTATTTTAGTTGAACTTCATTAGTTAGTCCAACAAATGGAATTGAATATATGTGTGAAAAAATTATAACATTATCGAAATATATTAAACACAAAACAAAATATTAAACGCTATGACAGTTTACTGCAATGTATAAAAAATGTTAATGCATCAGGAATTATGAGATATAAGAAATATACAGATTTTGAATTGTTTTTCAGCAATAACAAAAATTAATAGCACAAGTGAAAATTATAGAATTCCTAATTACAAATTTGGCTGAAATTTCTAAGCAAATAATATCTTATATTAATGGATTCGTTGTGTGACAATTTGCTAAGAAGTTATATTGCACAACCTTTGCCAACAAGAAATCAGTTCGCCATAGTTTTATCATACAGAAAGATAGGGGAGGGTTATCATATCCATCTCAAGATGTTATTCATATCTGTTCACGAGCAGAATCGATGCTAAAAACTATACTTCAGGGATACACTACAAAACACCTTCCTAAACAATATGATAATATTGATAATTTAGTATCAAAAGCGTTAAAGAGATTTTTAAATATAAATTTCATTGAAAATTTATACGTTCATTGTAAAGAAACGCATCCTCTAGATAATCACCAACTGCAATTGTCGAGAGGTGTGCTGGATATGTATTTGTCTATTCGAGTAAGGTATCTTACAAAATTAACAAATATGAAACCTACCAAAAGGCAGTATTACAATAAATTGGTAATTTTTAGTGGTAACTAGTAAATGAAATGGAAAATCACATTTATTAATTTATTGTAATTATCTCATACTCTAAATACTACTTATCTGTGCTTTTCAATACAAGAATATTATTTCTAGTGTGCACATACACTGTTAATGTAAAAATTATTGTGTGAATTAGCTATTTCAGTGTTAAATCATTTAAGGGCGTACTTTTATTTTTCCAGTTTAAAATTCAAGAAATTCTTTGTGAATCACATAACCCAGCAAATCTAATCCTATTTACTTTAGTAACGAATCCCCACAAACTTGGTCGTATTCATTAAACTCGTAAATTTAGTAAATATATAACGAATTTTAACGTTATATTATCTTTGATGATTTTAAAACGATTAAAAACATTTCAAAGAATGACAACGCAACATTTTGAAACAAACAAAACACGATATAAATACCAACCTTAATAAATTAACAAAATTAGTGAGAAAATAAAATAAATTTACGTACTTAGTTTTTTTGTGAAAATTGACTTATGGTGTTATTGTAAGTAACGCTCTTCACATTCAGGTATTTTTGAGAACTGCAGATCATTGCCGAACAATCAGAATAATCTTCTTACATATTACAAAACTTGGCATCAAAATTTTTCTTAGTACAATGGGATAGTTCATCTCTCTGGATAAATCTCTTTGGGGCATGCATTATAGATTTTCAGTAGTCGGTAAATATGACTTAATTTCATTACTGAATTACTGGTAAATATTTATATTTCTAATTACCAGTATTTTTGTTAAATTAAAACCAAATTTTTAAATATTTTAATGTAATTATATTTTTATATAATGTGGCAATATTTGTAGTGGGCATGATCTCAGAATGTTTGTTTACTTAGAAATTCGTAGAATTCTCTCCGACTTGCTTCTAAAAAAGACACAAATGTTAGAATTGAGGGATCCGGGATGCTATCACAAGTCAAACTTAGTCATCAACTATGTTAAATAATTAAGTTTGACTTTGAGAACAGAGATCCTTCACATGACTCTATTCTCTGCTTTTGTATTTGCCAGCTTCAGTCGTGGCATGCAGTCGTAGGGTTGAGCTTTGATCAATACCTTGTATTTATTTAAAACCCCATGAACCATGGCAAAAAATTGAAATAAAATCAAAAAAATCATTTCTCTCATGACTACATATTTAGGTACCTACTTAAAAATATTATGGATGTGTAGATTAGCATAATGTGTATGTTAGTCAGTTAGGAACCAGACCCTCACTGAAATGCGAAAATCGCCATAAAGCGAAGCAAGGAATTTTTTTCAGCTGTGAACGAATATAAATACTTAATTTTTTTTCCAACAACTTCTTTTCAATATTTATCTTTAACTGTTTCCCATACACTCACATACACATTTGCGGATGATATGAAAATGTTCACTCTCAATTAATAAAAATGATTTAAACCGCCTCGATAACTATTGCAATCAACATAATCTACAAATAAACATCAGGAAGTGCTCCATGATTAAATTAACCAGAAATTAATTAATTTCCCTTACTCTCTTAACAATCAACTCTCGACTGAGAAATCTGAAATTAAAGATCTTGGGATTATTGGGACAATTACATTGACTATATTACTTCTAGAGCAACTAAAATATTAGCTTTCATCCTTTGGGTATGCAAACAATTTTTGGGGGTTATGTCGGTGGTTAAATGAAAGATAGATGTTTGTTTGCGCGTGTTGAGATTTTATTATGACAGTATGGTAAAAACAAGAAAGCCAAAATGAAATGAATAAATGTAACAATGAAATGATGTAGAAGGTGCGTGTATATTACGGAATGAAATAATGTGAAGCAATTTGGCTGTCTCGCCGGCGCTCCGGGGCCGGCGAGACCGCCGCTGTAGAACGCTGAAACTAGAGAGCGCCTAGCGGTGAATTCTGAGCCAGGCTCGTGGCGGCAACCGGCAACGCTGTCGCTAGCGTCGATGCCGACTGAGATGGCGGTGGGTTTGAATTCTGGTCGCTACAAATTTAATAAGATCACCACTATGAAAACACTGTACTTCTCATAATATATTCCAAGTGTCTTCAAATACGCCTCCCAAGTCTGGAATCCAAGGTACAGCACATACATCGATAGAATCGAAAAAATACAGAATAGCTTCTTGAAATACCTCAACTTTAGTAGTCATTGAATCTTAACCAGTACTCCTGAGCTGAGTCATCTATTTACAAAATTCCATCACTAAAAATCCAAAGAGACACGGGCCGATGTTATCTTCTACACATAATAGACAACTCCAAAGTAGACTGCCTTGACTAGCTTAGACGCATATTCATTAGAGTGCCATTCAGATCGACTAGAACCTATCTCACATTCTACATTGTAATATCAATGCCAAACAGAACTAATTTTTCTACTATTAGAATTAGATTTCTTCAATCTAATGAAATTAATTAATGAAATCTAAAAACAATACATAATATGTAAACCTTAATGGCCTTACATTTCATTTTTATTACAGTTTTTTTATTCCGTATCCCATTTTCCTTCTTCTTCTCCCTCCTGTTCTTTCTGGAGAATAATTAATTTCTTTTATCTCAACTCTTTTTGTTAATTTTTTATTTTCTACTTTCCCTCGTTAAACTAATTAAAATAGCGCATTTTTATTTTTCGATGGGCCTAGATTTAAGGTCTTGCCTAAGTTTGCTTACTCTAAAGCCTCAATTTTTTTTTTTGAAAAACGAATATATTTACAACATAATTAATAAAGTAATCTCTCGTAGTAAAGCATTTCGAAACACAGGTTCTTTCAGACGGAAGATGCAGGTTATCACACATTTTTGAACTCTGAACAAAATAATGATTTGCTATTATTGAAACATTACTCGCCAATAAGAACAAATAAGTCACAAAATATCTGTTGCATCATTATCGGCTGCAGTATTGGAAAACCAAATAATACTCTTTGGAGAAATTCTCGATATCGTCATCTCGCGAAAACATATCGCATTGTACATCGCACGCTGTGTCGAGATTATTTTGACCTTCGTTCATTGCGGCAAATTGGAGCCAATGGCATGCTACAGGTAAATGTAGAATTTTTGTAACAATAAATGGAATACAATATAGTGTGGTGTAGTGTAGTGTAATGTGTGCTATCGAAGCTTCAGAATACAGAACAAATATTAAACATAGGCTTATGATAACTAAAATGTGATTAAAATATTCTTGACTAATCTGTCTAAATATTTAATTTTCAACAATGCACGTATGTGATGCGGCAATCGTTCAAGATTGTCTATTTTCTACAACGCATCAACTGCACATATTTTTTTACCATAGCCGGTTCATTCGCACGTTTTTGAGGACGCGCCTTCAACTGACACGTTAGAGAAAATTCTATGGACGTGGAGATATTCGGGAAAATATGAAATATTTCGATCTGAATACGGAAAATGTACTAATTAAATAACTATTGCGACTGCAAATGAAATCTCGCTCACCGCGTTTAATTGTGCGGGCCTGTGACAGACACAGGTACGAATATTTCACAATGTTAGAACGATAATTCGAATATTTTTTAGATGTATTTTTGATTATCCATTTTCGTTTCATATCTGTGTGATGCTGCGAAAAAAATTTATTTCACTTAGACAAAATTTTAAACTTTGATAAATTTTGGCCTTTTGAAAGCACTCGTAATCGAATATTCGTCGTCAGTATAGTTATTTTGAAAGAAATATAATTAATTTACACCTGCACTGAGAATAATCGAATAGCCTGATAGCAGAGGGTTTAAATGTATTATGAAACATAACTCTTTTTGTCACCTCTTGAAATTTCTAGTAAAATACATTTATTTCGAGTGCATAATAAAAGAGACCTAGCCGTTTCTTTGTCTATAGTCTAACAATGCTTAAAAACGCTGATATTTAAAATACAAGTTTGTATATTGCTTCCAGATATTCCTAAATGTTCAACGCTACATTTTTGTGAACCACGCTTTGAACGATTATCTTTCATACTTCACACGTGCATATTTTTTCCCATTTCCGTAACTGTGCACAGTTTTGAGAAGGACAGTTCCTAATATTAATTATTTTGTACCATCATGTACTAAGAAGAATTTCCGCTTCAATCCAGTGTTCTGTTTTGAAACATGCAATTGAAGCGAAAAGAATAGTACCTACTATTTCTGCGTCAATATTGGTAAATAATATAAGTATATGAAGTAACATTCGATTGTTTTTACAATTATTGCATATGATTGTATAAGAGTGATAAACAAATCCGCCCCTTCTCCTGCACACCGCGAATAGCTCTGAGATTAAGCGAGCCCCTTGTTAACGTTTTGGCAGCCCACTACTAGTCTGCATTTTGCTTCGGCGATTATTCTATTTAATATAGAACATATGATGCGGATGTCATTTTTATAAGAATCACAACATGATTTTGTATACAATTATATAATGGTACGTAGCTATGAAAGTTGATGGTACCAGAAGAAGAGGACGTCCGCGGAAGACTTAGAACGACCAGATAAACCAGATACTGAAGGATGATCCCGTTAGAAACCTCAATAATCGGCGAGCTCAAGCTCAAATGAGAAGATGTATGAATGTGGATAAGGCGAGAATTGTGTGTCAGGACAGAAGACTGTGGCGCTCTATCCTTTCTGCCTACTCTCGCGGGAAACGGCCTGAGAGTTAATATTTTGTGTATAATATTGCAAGTCCGTATTTGAAGTAGTCACTTTCTACGTTTTCTTATACTGGATTTCGTTCTGGTTCCCTACAAGCTGCCAATTATATTCATAAGGTAAACCTTAATGTATCGTTTCTCCCAAATTTTTTCCTTTCAGGGTAAAAACAGAAATAAGTCTCGTAAAAGTGACCAAACAAACATATCACACTCATTATTATAGTGACAAAAATATAAATAGAATAAATATTGTACCGTTTCTTAATTTAATTTAATATATAGTTTATGGGATAAGGGGTAAGATAAAGAAAAGTTTGTTCGCGGAATAACGCTAACTAGCGCTCGCGAAACGCATTATTAATGTTATCCACCGAGAGTCCCTAATCAGACTCTTAGCGTAATGAAATAAGGTGTAATTAATTCCCGGTATTGATTGCTGTAAAGTTTGTAAATAAGCAATGTATAAATAAATAAACTTGAGTGAAATGTGACTCGTCCCGGCCCGGTGGGGGTGGCGGCCTCGCGCAGGCGCGCCGACCCGGGGAGTTTAAGGTCGGCCTCGCCCCCTCCCGTACCCTTGCACCTTGTGCGCGCGGCCGGGTCAAGGCTCGACCTTCCGCCCCCGTGAACCGGCTCAGGGGGCGGGGGTGGGAGCAGGAGTGGGCCGCTCGCGACCTTAAAACCGGGGCGCGGGTCCACCGATGGACGCTCGGAGATGTCGTAAGAGCCTTGACAAGATTACGTAATATTAAATAAAGTAGGGGTTCATAAATATAATTATGGCCCAATACGTGATTACCTTACCGAAGAATGAAAAAGATGAAAGAATTTGGAACTTCGGAAATGATATATCTACCTCCCTAGATATTAGATATCTGATGCAGTGCGCGAGACTTGTAGGGAGAGAAGATCAGTCCCGAAACATTCACAAAGCTTCGTTCATAAGCCAATAGGACCCAGACTGAGGGAAAGATCAGGAAATTATCTCGTCTTGAAATTATCCGCCCATCCTTTTATCTAAATGGGCGGATAATGTCAAGGCAGCCCTGCAAGAGGTAGGCGGGTCCCCGGCGAATTGGACCACGGGGGTTAAGGGATGTATGGCGCCCTGTAGTGACTGCAGTCATGAACTTCCGACACCCATAAGGTTGTTGTCATATAAACGAATTATTTATGTTCCATAAATAGTTAACCACACGAACCAGTGGCGAAACTACGTCAATGTGGACAATCCGGCGCATTGGGGCCCACGTTAGCAAGGGCCCTTCAGGGATTTTAGCGGTTAATATTTGTGTAAACTCGTTAAGGTCACCAATGGGGATTATTTGTATCCGAAGGTTGTGTACGTTGACAATCGAGTGCCCAATATCTCCTCGCTTCCCCCGTATGCACGTGAAATGTTAAGAATTATTGTGATTTCTGTTTGCGTGTAGAGCTAGAGCGGCTGGATTATGGCAATGAAACAGTACTTATTGGTTGGCGTTTATTTAGAGATTAATTTTACACTGATTGTTACATTATAGAGTATAAGATAGACTGGTACGCTGGAGGCTGTGCCGAGGTGCGAGTAGATGTTTCCGAGAGAAGAGCGGTCGGTTCCAGGTTCCTCGGACCGGTTGCGGCGCGGAGTATCGCTGTCCGGTTTGGTGGGTAGTAGTCGGATTATACGACTGTCAGTGAGTCCTCACGCGGCCATGTCTGCGGGGCGCGTGCAGGATCACCGCAGCCCTAAAGATGCCTATAGTACCTATAGCACTTTGGATATCGATACTATTCCCAACGCTAAATGAACAAATTATTTATAAATTCCACCTCACCAAAAAAGGAATTATAAAATTGAAAAATGTATTACGAAAACATTATTGATGTACGCACTAGTTCTCCACTAATGAGTTGGGTAGTTGGGTATTTGGCTAGTTGGGTAGTCGGGTTAGGGATGGTTAGGGACCAGCCCATCGTTATAAAATGAAAAAAGGTTTTTTTTTCACAAGCGAGTGCATAAAAATACAAAACACGTTTTTGTTTTTTTCTTGAAAGTGAAAAAATTAGAATCAAATTTTGTTCGTTATATTTTATGGATAAATCCTCGTGTCATTTGTTCTTACATCTAATATACATATACAGGGATCACCTATTTTGCATTGGGGCTCATTTTTTGTAGTTACGTAACTGACGCCGACGTTTGAAATTTCAATTGCTTTATGGGACAACAGGACAGTACCCATAAAACGTGCCCGATGTATAGAATATGTTCCAGCATTGATTATGTTTTTTGCAGGCTTCCCGAACAGTACAGCACAGTAGGGGTGGATTGTACGAGTAGCGTATAAAAAGTAATTACAAGTATTTAGCATTTTTGTAAATAACAACGAGGAAGAAATATTTCCACAAAACAAAAGAACAAGTTGAAACAAAATTTAAGGATCTGTATACTTTAATACAGTTTCGGGACATATTTTACGATTAATTTTCTATGTTAATACGTAATTTTCGGTCTATTTTTGGAATATTTTGAAGACTACAAAATACGTTAACGTATATTAGTCCTGATTAATGGTCCTATTTAGGCAACACACCGCAGCGTTCAAATATTGAACATGCTCGCGAGCAACTGCGTGTCAAATGCTGAACGGGACAAATTAGTCGCATATTATCATATATCTTAATTGCGATTCAAGGACGCCATTATACTGTTATAACTTGTTAGCTCATTTTGGATATGAGCTACTTACATAATATATTTGTTAGTACATTCATATACACTGATGATATTAATTATTTATTCATTTATAATTATCTATAATATAATAATATTATATTAGCGAGTTGTCGTGAAAAGTTGGAAGCGAAGCATAAGAGACAGGGTGCGGGAAAAGCGAAAAAAATTAGGCCTATCTGCAGAAGAAGAAGATTAAAAAGTGAAAAGATATTTTAGAATTATTTTAAATGCATAATAACAAAACTTTTATAGCTTCATTAACGCAGCACGCGCGTCTTAGAACGGCTAAAAGGCTCCAGCTTAAGCTTCCACTTTAAATGATGAAACGATTTTCATAGAGTTAAATTAATTCAGCAAGGCAGGTGCCCGAAGACCTACCATTTTTTGTTGTTGTTATTATTGTCAATTTTTTAGCGTTTTATGTTGCCAAACGTTCGAAACGTTAGCGTTTATAATGTTTACATTACCAAATTATTATGTGCAGTAACTATTTAAAAGAATACATTTCAGTTAATAGGTTATTATGAAGTTATAAAATATAGACACAAATTCTAATTTTGAAACTTTTTAAGAGAATAGAATTAAAATTGAAATATATATCTATATCTTGAGAATAAAAACGCCACACATCACACATTCACCTAATCCTTATTTCAAAAGAAATTTAAACTTTACTTCACAGAAGATAGTTACGAACACAAAAGGACTTTTATACATATATTAATTATATTTTAGGTATTTAGATTTTTTAGTGAGGGTAGAATAATAAATTAATAATAATTTTGAATTTACAACCGCGATGTATCTGCCATCTGCCTGATTTATTCAACACCAGCAGCTTCGATTTACTTTTTAATCAGTTTTAGCAACCACCCGTCAGATGTCTCCAATTAATTTTATGAAAATGTGCAGTAATAATACTTGACTAGAAAGCAATCGTAGCTTTACGAACTTATGATTTCCATGCCTTTACTACTAGTATAGCAATTGTTATTGAAGCGGTGTCCGAATATAAAACGATTAAATTATTGGAAAAATACACATTTGTTATCAGTTGGTCGTTCTATTTTACTAAATACAATGGGCAACGAATGCGAAAATGCGACTTTGAAAATAATTTAGAGTAAAAAATTCTGTATTGTTTAGAATGACGCTGAAAATAGTATGTATGTATATGCTTCGCGCAGACTTGGCTAGACGTGTCATACAAAATTTGCATTGTTTTTAAAAAAGAGCAACAATCGTTTGATGTACAATAATTGTATCTAAATAATTAAGTACGTTGACTTTTTTGTGCGATCGCAATTGTAATTTTAGTATCTTAGATTATCCATTCAACGGGTGACCCAAAATCTACCATTATTATAATTTTTTTTGAGGCCTTATTTTACCAATATATTGGATATTGACTTGACCGAAGTGCTTGGGTCGTTTTTAAAGCGTTATCTTTCACATAACCCCGAGGAAAAAAGTCCAGAGGCATTAGATCATTCAACCAGGGCGGACAATCGATGTCTTCGAAACGAGAAATTACGATTATTTCCTGACTTATGCGGCACGTAGCTCCATCTTTCTGAAAATACGAGTAGACATCGTTCAAAACCACTTCGAACCTTACGAACTGTTTCCTCTACATTTTCTCCATTTTTGTTGTGAATTTTCACAATTTCAATGCGTTGTTCTATCGTACATCGACCCATTTTCATGAATGGTATAGTTTTTATTTGATGGATGTTACATATTTATAACGTTTATAACCCTGAAGATAAAAAATCGAGTGATATTTAAAATAAAGATCCTGTACTTGACCATGCTGCGAATGCGAGATCCCATATTGTACTCGTAGATACACGAGCAGGGGCAGCATTCGGTTTATTTGATCGAAAATAAAGATTGAGTTTGGATCTCCTGTACTTGATCATGCTGCGAATGCGAGATCCCATATTGTACTCGTAGATACACGAGCAGGGGCAGCATTCGGTTAATTTGATCGAAAATAAAGATTGAGTTTGGATCTCCTGTACTTGATCATGCTGCGAATGCGAGATCCCATATTGTACTCGTAGATACACGAGCAGGGGCAGCATTCGGTTAATTTGATCGAAAATAAAGATTGAGTTTGGATCTCCTGTACTTGACCATGCTGCGAATGCGAGATCCCATATTGTACTCGTAGATACACGAGCAGGGGCAGCATTCGGTTAATTTGATCGAAAATAAAGATTGAGTTTGGATCTCCTGTACTTGACCATGCTGCGAATGCGAGATCCCATATTGTACTCGTAGATACACGAGCAGGGGCAGCATTCGGTTAATTTGATCGAAAATAAAGATTGAGTTTGGATCTCCTGTACTTGACCATGCTGCGAATGCGAGATCCCATATTGTACTCGTAGATACACGAGCAGGGGCAGCATTCGGTTAATTTGATCGAAAACACAACCATTTCGGACCTATTGGTAATAATAATAGACGAGATTCTAAATTATAACATGACGTCGTGTATCCCGGTAATAATAATACGAGTATGTCTAGATATTTGTTTGAGTTAATTGGTTAAGTCAGGTTATACTGTGGTGGCCCATTTCCCTTTTTTGATTATAAATAAATGCCTTCAACATTGAAAAAGAAATTTTACGGAAAAACCGGTCGCGGTAGGACAACGGTATTAGTGGCGCGTATTTATGTACTATTTCTTGTCTACCATTATTTAATGCAGATGTATACTTTACTTATGGTTTGCCACAAGGAATTTTCACCGAAATTCTCAAAAATAATTTGGCTTCATCACGAATTTATTATAATGCGTGTACTTGCTTTTACCAACAATGTTGATTTTAAGTTCCATCCTAATTAAGTGACGTCTATAGTACATCTATACTTTAAACCTTTTACTCAGATTATTTCTTGAATTAGGGCGTTTAAAATATATATTACGCACACGCACGTGCACGAGTACGATATCTAACACAAAAATAGCTGGAAATGATTTGCAATCAAAAGTTTGTCTCATTTATGTAATTATTTTTAAGTTATAATTAACACATTTGACAAATTTATTGTTCAATAATTTAAAATGAAATAATATTTTTATTATGAAATATTTTTCCACTTTACGCTCAACTATTGGAACTCGTCAATGCCGAACATTACACAAGTATTATCTAATGTCATAATTTGAAAGTACTAGTTTGATTAAATTTTCTTGTTTATCAAATACTAGCATAGAAGATTTCTTCCAGTGCTGCAGGACGGCTGCCAAACTTGGACTTTCAACTGAAGCGAGATCTAAAAACTTGAGTAAAGCAAAGGAAAAATGTATATTGGGCGTCGTACGAAAAGATAGGAAATGAAACGTGCGGATAAGAGAATAGATAAGAAAATGAAGTGTCACATCGTTCCAAAGACGGACAATTCGTGGACTATCACAGTCGTCATCCGTATAATACTCGAGGGAAATCGGAGGCTGAAAGGCGAGTCATCAAGTTCTGCAGCAGTCCTGGCGGTGAATAACTACGGACAGAAATAAGTGAGAGACCCTCGGGAATCCAGTTCATCCAGAATGGATTTGAAACAGCTGCTGCTGATGATGATACGTTCAAATAAGTAATTTTTTGATAAAATAAATAATTGAAATCTTCAGATTACAGCACATACTGAACAACATTTAAATAAAATTCGCATGTGACATTTTAACGAAATTCTTTCAATAATGTTTCTGCTAATAATAATAGATGTGTTTCTGTGTCCATCGCTTCCAGTAAACAATCTCGTAAATGTTCATTATTTGGCAAGACACCCGGCCGGCGGGCCGCCATTAATCCGCGAACTTTCTTCGAATAGCCATAAAATAGACCGCTCCATATTCATTTCAAAAGTTGTGATCGGAAAATAATCCTTCACCGTGAACTCGGCGGCAGAATGGGAATAACAATATCCTCTGCTGGCCCGAGAGGTCACTTCCGCCGGGTGCGCGGGGGGGCGGCGGGGCGGCGGGGCGGCCGGGCGGTGGGGCGGCGGGGCGCGGACGGGCGGCGCGGGACGGGGTGGTCACCGCGTTACATTTTCCAAGACGTGTCATCATACATTTCGTAATGTGTGAACACAACCTTTCTAGATCGTTATGGATCGATATGACGGTGACATTCGGTCGTTTGTTCCCAATATTAATAATTTTCTTTAAATGGTTTTTGATTGAGTTCTAATTTCAGACAAATTAGTATTTTTCGTTTGAAACTCGCAATATGTTTTTTCCCGGTGCGAAATTTTTTATATTGATTAAAAATATTTCTGCCACGGCAGCAGGCAGTTAAACCGCAAATGCGCCAAAAAGGTTTGCTTCTCGGATACCCGAATGATTCCGGTAAGTAAAAGCAACAAGAGTCAGGTTTTTTACAATACATATTGAACAAAAATTATCGTCGCCCCCCCTGGAAGAATTCCTGGATCCGTGACATTATGGAAAATTATAAACTCCTCTAGTGCGGGTATTATTTGAAATGGCAATCGATGTTTGTATTTGACTTGACGTTTAGCCAGACTACTAAAAAAAATAAAAATTAAGCCAAAATAAATTGCAGAGATTAAAGGCATCACCAGAGAAAACGTGCGAATGGACAACCTAAAATAAAATAAAACAAAAGTATGGCGCAGCTCAGCAGTGGTCTTGTAGAAAATGGACAAACAATCCTGATGATTGAATTTTTTCATGAAGCTCCTGATACGCAGCGTTCGATCTTTATGACTATTCAACGATCACCAGTCGCCGTATGCACCCAATATGAACGCGACATTTAGAATGGTTCCTGTCTATTACCTATCCACTACCCCCTCCCCCTATACCGGAACATGATATTTTTCTGTGGTGGGTGCTCTATGGTTTTTCCCATTTGAAGTTGAAACATTGAACTGTAAGGATATCGTGTTTCGGTACCAGTGTTTCGGTTTCTCGCCGTGCGTGTCGAAACCTTGTCGTGTTTCAGTGTAAGCGGTTTCTTGCTACCGTGTGTACCGAATTAGTACTTTCATGTTGCTATAATGCTTGTTGTATGACACTTCGTGCTATCACCGAAGTGTATGTCCAAGAGTACTTCACGGGGAACAATGGAGTACGTATCCTGGAGCCAAAAGACCTGTAGATCCAGTGAAAGAAGATCCAGATACCGACATGAGCATTACGCAGGTGGGTCGTGTTTTCTGGTTCTGAGTAGTTCTTCAGCCGCCTCCCTGTTTCTCCACCTGTCCCTCTCCGAAATTCCTCCCACCTTTCCGACATCTTTTAATTTCCCGTCTCCGAAGCAAGATATTTAGAAAGATTATAGTCAAGAATGTTTATAATTTCATTTTTAGATTGTGAAAAAATTGACATAGATATTGAAGATACGTCTCGTGTGAACGGCGAGACGTACGAATGTCTCTATCAAGGACCTAAACATAGCTAAAAAATATTTAGTCGCTACCGGGAATATTTTTTCCGTATATCTTTCTAGTTGATTCATTTAATTTGTTTTAAAAATAGCACAGAATTATATTATTAAATGCCACCACACATCAAAAATGTGTTCTAAGTATTTGTATTCTGAAGCTTACTTATCAAGAGTCACGCATAGATGTTTAAAATCTGACGCAGTGGCCGAGTGATAATTTCGAAATTGAAAACGAATCCATCCTGCGACGGACGCGTCGGCCCGCGCGTAGCCGGGGACCGCGGTGACGCGTGAGCCCCTCAGCCCCCGCCTCCGCCGCAGCGCCCCGTAATTGCGCCGCGCGCCAAGGGCAAGGCCGCCGAGACGGAAATACGCGGATTACTATGTGTGTGTGTATGTGTGTGTGTGTGTGTGTGTGTGTGGCGCGCGCCTATGTGCGCCCGCATGTGTGTGCGCTGGTGTACGTAGTGGAGTACCCAGAACCAGCCAACCCGCTGGCTTCCCGCCGCTTTTCGCATTTTCATATTACGAGCTTGGTAGATTTCCTTCTCAACGCGGCGAGCGGTCTCTAACTTATTCAATTAATCCCACGATTGTTCGTTTGCGCTCCAGGTTTAGAGAGGATAGAACGTTATACATTCCCTAAATGACAAGCTTTTTTCGTTTCTTCTACCTTTATTCACCACCTTACTTCCAACAGCGTGCGGTCCATAGATTTTATGGAAATATTTCCATAGATTTATAAAGGGAAACTGAATGTTCTTAGCGCAATTGTCATCGTACTACCCACATTTGAATATACCATAATTTTTGATTTAGTGTTATTTTCCCATAAAGTATATTCACGTACAGTTTATTTGAATGTACTGACTGCTCGCGCCCGATATGCGTGCCACCGTATCGTAACGTTGACAAGACGATCCAATAACTTACATTATCGTACACATATAAGTATTAATGACGCGATCACTCTCGGGGTGTCGGCAGACGGATCTATTTTCAAAAAAATATTTTTCGCCGAGGGTTCACTTTACTCAGGCTATCGTCATTCTTATTTTGCAGTAATTTTTATGGATAATTTTATTATATTTATTATTTAATATTATTATTAATCATTTTAATTAATCCATTTTCTACACCAGCTCGGAATATGGGCTGGATATGTCAAACGTGCTGATTCTAGAAACTTTGGTTTTTGCAGGTGATTACGTATTATTATTAAAAAATATCTATAGTTGTTGTCAAGATGAAATTGACCTTCAAAATATATATTTGTAGGGAAATTAGTCGGTTTTTGCGTATCAATTTACAATTAACGTCAATTTGCCGGCAAAGTCTAGAAAACTATGAAACGATTTACTATCATAAATAATTCTCGAAATCTGCATATATATATACACTAAAAGATATACCCAGCGGTTAACTACTCCACGTTAGACAGGGACCCAAAAAGTCCGTCCGCTAGAAAACTTTTAGTATCGATATTTTTGCGAATAATACACACTAATTATTTTTTAATCCATCGCAAGAAGAAATGAAATTATGCAAATTGATTAATAATATTTCTCATTAAAAGTTATTTCTAAAACATTAAAACGCTTTCTCGGTGTGTATACTGCAGTACATAGTTCAGACCCAACACGATGAGCGAGCAGCCTGTGCACGCGCGCGTTGTGTGTATTATTACTGTATTATACTGTATTATAGTGTATTATATAAACTTGTTGAAAACAAATGTGTATTATACTTACGAATTTCAGGTACGTTATTATAAATTTATTAAGATCAAATATCGCATCAATCGTGTTTTGTTACTTACACCTTTTATTTTTTCCTTCATTTTCTTCGTTCTTATTCTAAATTTATAATTGATAGACTAATTATGTATAATATGATTGTTGATTAAAAATATAAAATGTTTGCCCTCAGCACGGGCGGATATTAAATGTACTTCTAACATATGATATGAAATAAACTAAATGAATACCCCGCTAATACATGGGTTTAGGGACCAGAACGCCGTTGTAAAGCGAAACAGATGAAAGTCCATAAAAACGTCTAAGAACTAAGAAAACATTTGTTGTATGTTGTATTTATTACGCGCGTCACTGATTTTAAAAATTCGTTATAATACTTTTTTAATATATTTGAGTTATAAATCATTAGAATCGGAATTATTATGTTTTATTTTAAAAGTACTTATTGTTTGTTGGCAACATTAAATACGTTAGGGTGAGAAAAACCCGGTATAACGCGAAATGACTTTCAAAACCTGACATTTTTTTTTATCACACTAAAATACATATTTGAGTTCAAATTAATACAAAAATTAACGTAAATATATAGTAATTTTATTTTAGATGAAAGTAATGAATCAATTTTCTAAAAAGTAATAATCGAACTTATGAAAACGTGTTAATAGCGGGTATTGAAAGTCAGCGACTCACGTGTACTATTGCGCCAGACTACATTACATTTTGGTGAAAAAAATTTATGTAATGCGTAAAACCGCGTAGATCTTAATATTTTTATATCTTATATATATATAATATGTACGTATACATTTTTCACTTTGCATTGCACCCAATTTTAGAAACGCTACTGAATAAACCTATATGTAAGTATTTACAATAAAAAAATAACATATTAAAATATAAAATCTTCAATTAAAGCTCAGTTACTCTAGACTTTAGTTGAAGATCATTGTTGAGATGTTAGACATCTACTCTTCACTAATATTTAATGTCCAAAAAAATATTTTATCACTACTACAACTTTCATCATAACTATAATTTTATTGCAATAATAATAGAATATTAAAGGAAGGAGTTGACAATAGGACAATGTCAAAAATGTTAACCAACGTCGAAATATAAATATTACAAAATGTACAGAGGTGTACACATTGTGTAACATGATAGCGACAGGTTGTCCGAGTTAATTTTGGATTTCATCGGTTGGAACATACACTTCTCGAACATGCACCGCTTCTGCCATGTTCATGGAATGCCTGGAAATTTCAAACTTTTTCAGTTTTTGGAGCTTTGCCGGTAACGTATATAATTAATTAGACTTAAAATAATTTGTAAGTGCTCACTGTCATTATCTCAGTGAAACGATAGGCGGAATATTACAAATTTGCTCATGAAATAAGTGCATTTAGCATTGTTTAGTATAGTATTGCCGATGGATACCCGTTCATGAGGTGACCTTGATGTGTCGTCTGTTAATGAATGACTTTGTAAAAACAATTCACCCAATATAACTTCGTAATGATATATTTTTTTAAATTAGCGACTCTGTAATCTTATTTATTCGCATTCAATGTACAAGGTCTTTGACAAATTATGAGGAAAAATCTGCGAAGGCGAATATGAATTTCAATCAACGTGTTGGAGATAAACACGTTTTTTTGCATAATTTTGCTACTCATGTATTTTTAAGATATTCATTAAATAGGTTAATAATAGTTAGTTTATTTTATTTATCTTAAAGTGTTGCGAAATGAACATTATTTGAAATAATTAAATTTAATCATCGACTTTAATTTCTCAATATGAGTAATATTTATTGCATTGCTAGAGAATTGTCAACTCATTTCATTATATCATAGTCGGTATCTGAAATGATCGGATGTAATTTATAAATACATAATTTCACTGTAGATAAAAAAATTTATTGTTAGTAATTTTACACCAAGAATTTAATAAGAATTTGGTATTATTACTTTTTAACATGAAATATGTAACTAAAAAATCAAAATATATGTTCTTATAATTTTTCTTTACTGAAATTAATAAATTCATTCTATCGAGAAAAAATACGGAATAAATTTAACATGGAAAAATATTAGGTATCAATAAAAAACACCGAATTTTATATTTTGCTACGTCTAATGTAGTATTAATCGTCTAAGTAATAGAAAATATTCTAGAATTCAATGATTTTGAATCTTATTCAAAGATGGCATTAGACTTCATTATTTCCGTCTAATGTATTGACAAGCACAGACGTTTTGCCACGACACGTTTCGTCAGGCAGGGCGCTACAGAGGTCCGTTAGTCTCTATACTCTATACCTCCGATATGCCTCGTTACATTTTTTAAAACTTTATTATTTTTTCATTACTTACATTCCTTACTCAGTTCATTCTGTGAACTAAACTCAGTCCTGATTGAATCATCTGGTCCTTCGAGACATTCTGTAAGATTCTCAGCTGCCGGGGATCAATCGAGTTCATAAGGGACGAGTCCTAACAATACTCGCAAATTCATTTAGTCGAGATTGAGTTATTTTTTAATTGAAAGATCGTGAGTTAAAAAAATATGAAAACATCGAAAATGAATTTCAGTGAAGCTTGTTAATTCTTTAAATTAATACATTAACCACTAAAATCTAGAAAAAGAAAAATTAAAATTCTAAGTATTTTTTATTTATTTTCGTATTATTGACTAACTAACTTACCATCACGCGGTTTCCCCGCGAATACAGAGAGGATAGAACGCCACACTTTTCTGCCCCGACACAAAATTCTCGCCTCATCCACATTCATACAGCTTCTCGTTTATCGAGGCTTCTAACAGGACCAATTTCCAGTATCCGGTTTTCCTGGTCGTTCCAAATCGGACATCCTCTATTTCTGGTGTCATCAACGCTTTAGTCATATATTTCTCTAACTATTCTCTCCTCATTCATCCGTGTCATATGACCAAACCACCAAAGCGATAATTTTGAAATCTCATCCAGTACGTTAAGACAGCTTTGCATTGTCCCCTAGTTTCTTAATTCTTTACTCTGTCATATTACTGAAAGCGGTGCGGAACGCGTGTGCAATGTGCGATGTGCGATGTGCGATGTGCGATGTGCGATGTGCAACAGGACACGATGCGTATTCGGTCGACAGTCGAATCTTTCGGAAGATACATCATTTGGACAATTGATGTCTAAATTGTATCTCAGTATCGCTAACGACTTCCGACAGGGCCGCTCGGGACGCGACCGACCGCACTTGCAAACGTCACATCTCCAAGCAAAGCGAAGAGCTTCAGCGGATATTAATTCGTTTTATTTGATGTGACTTCAATTGACTAATGGCATAATGGACGACCGACGTGTGAACTGTGATGCGGCGTATGAGTGTTGTGGCGTAACACAATAAACACGACGGCTCTATTCTGGAGCTCGAGAGCTGAAGCTTCCGGGTTCCCGGACTCCTGGACTCCTGGACTCCTCGACTCCTGAGAAGCTGGACGGAAGATGGTCCGCGTTATTCTAATCAATGTATTCGGTCTGTAAAAACAAAAACAACATGATGATTGTTTCTTGACAATCTGATAAATAATCTTCCCGACCATGTTGATCAGTACCTATACAACAATAATAAACAATACTGTTAACTATGATGATTCAGTGCTGACCGTATCAAAATTCTTCTTTGAGGGGCGGGAAAGGAGGGTGGGGGTAGTATTTTGAAATTTAATTTAGACAGTGACCTTCTTCTTGTTTCGAAGGTCAAGTGTGGAGAATTTTATCAAGCTCGAAATAAAACTATAGATTTGTATAAAAAACAAACAAACAGAATACTGGATTTGTAAACCGTGTTCTCACTTATCAACTTTGAAATATATACATCTACTTAAAGACATTCTTAAAAAAACTGAGATCATGTTTACATAAATGATTATTGAACAAACGTAAACATTACAAACATTCATCTGTCATTTGTGTCGTATCTGTGTAATCGTATTTGATAGTGCAACCGTAGATAAGACAGATAATCAATACACTTGCTAGTCGTCTAGCACGATTTAGCTAATGTCTGTTTTTTCTTACTCGTAATAAAAATAATGCACACTTGTTTTAATTTATCTTACTGGTAATGGCACTTACATATACGGATCCATTACATCCGATAACATATCCAGATCATAGATTAGAGATAAAAGTTGAGGAAGCGCAATATTATAACGGATTCCCTTTATTAATAGATTAAAAGAACTACTAACCGGTAACCCGCTCCATACCGATCCCGTTAGCATACCTCCTTTCCTTCTGCATGCCAGTTATCTACACACCAGAAAGGTTACAATATTTGCGATACTAGGAATCAACGCTCGAATATTTTGTCTGATCAATAATAATGTTGTATTATTGTGACGTCAATAAACGATACTGAAGCTTCGCTACAAATAGGCACCGAATGGAATAAGAATACCTGCCGCCTGTTTTCTAGAACGTTCCATTATGAATACGTTATTCGTGAACTTGAATGCGGCTGTTTTTGTTTTTCGCTACTGACGAGATCGCTAGCAAGGTCAAAAAATTACGAAACGGAATAACATACACAAGTATAAATACGTCCATAACGACCGTACCGCTACCACCACCGCGAACAAGTTATTTTCTCATTTCTCATACTTCAATTGTAGCAGTGTAGGTAGATGAACACTCACTTTTCACTGTGACTGAATTACTATTAATATATTTATTTATTTCAGGCACGCTAACACCAGATCATCGGTAATATAATTGTATAAATCCATGAATTGAATCTGTAATTTGTAGAGGTAATTCGTAGAAAATAGAAGCTGCAAAATAAAGTATCCGGTTAATTTTTTAAAGCAGGAGCACGGATATGGGCGATAATATGTCGTTCCGCAAAATAATCTTTATACTCGTACGTCTAAATGAGATCGGTTGAAAGATATTTTCTTCCGTGACACTTTAAGGCACATTTTGTTTAAACATGCTATATTAATAGCTCTAAATATTTTGGTTTCAAAATATCGGTGGGAAATGAATAAATAAAATTCATTAAAAATAATGTCAGCAAAAATGGTAAAACTTTTACATTTTGATGAATAATAATGAGTGATTAAGGAAACAAAAAGCGAGGAGAGTAATATTGTACAACTAATATTAATTAGGTTTTAATAATTTGTTTTTAGGTTCCCCAATGTGTGTCAGCTCACGACCCCGTCAAGGGTAAATCCGTCCCTGTAAAAAAGTGTAAAAAAGATTAGATATAAGCCCCCGTCTATTACGCCAGCGGGGTTTAGAATTCCCCCTCCCCCTCCCGCGAGGACGTGTGACGAGTGTTCCACATAACCGGAAAATCATTTGACGGCCACAACCTTGAACCCACGCCCGCTGGCGCGCACCGAGTCACCGCCCTTGAGCTCCCGGCCAGGCCCGCAGCGGATCCACTCTACAGCTATAGATCTGGGTTGAAAACAACGTTACCGTTATTTGACAACCGTTCATTTCCCTAAACAACAACTGTTTAGAAATAATACAATGAATAAGATAACGAATTTACAATAATGAATATAATATTTTAAATTTGTTATATTTCTTATAGTATAACTCGGTCATTTCCAGTAGCCGCCGCTGCTCCTTCCACGATATCACAAGCGCTACCGAATCAAAGTTAGTGACTGAGGCAAGGGAAGCAGGGTAGAACGGTAGCGGATAAGCCACTTCGAGTTCAGAGACTAGTCGGGAGTGATTTCAATCAGTTTAACATCAGTCATACATTATTATTACTTTTTTTTTCCAAATTAAGCTAATCAAAGTTCTTTTTTAATCTAAAAAATACTCTTCTTCATTTTATAAAATGCTCTTCCATCTTTCTGGTAGACTTGCGAGGCCTTCTTCTAAAATTCACTAGTCCGTGACAAAAAATACTCCTCCAGTACTATACTGACCGCGTCTACAGTATTCACATTTTTTCCATCTAAGTGATTTTGAAGACTGCGAAATAAATGATAATTAGATAGAGCATCGTTCGGAGAATATGGTCGGTGGGGCATCGTTTCCAAAAAAGGTTAATTCCTGGGACGTGACAAAAGAAGAGCACACATTCACTCTCTGCACGCGATTTATAGACTTTGATATTGAACCCATTGACCCAGTTTGCTGACTTTTCCGATAGCACGCGGGTGTCGATGAACGGTTGAATAATCAAATCTCTGCTAGGTTCGTCTTCTAGGCTGTAGTTACCGGCTCGTAATCTCTGGAACCACCTGTGCTACATGAATATTCCTCGCACTTGTTGCATTGTTGCCTTTATTGAACTCTAAATATGGTCACTTCCTTTATAACTTTGGAAAAATAACTGTTCAAGTCAAACTGCACCCTTCAAAACTTGTACTAAGATTGAGTTACTACTTGATTTTATAGTATCGCTAGTAGTTTTACCTGACGCAGGTAGTTTATCCCACCTCCCTCCGACTTTTAGTTCATGTAATTGAGAAAATTACATTATTTGCGGGATGACCGAATATTATTAAATGAAATAACACTGCGAGAGTATTCTCGATCTGGATCTGTCCAGCCGGTAACGGTCCGAGCCGGTCGCACCGGCCAAATTATGTCTGCGACCTTGTCGGTAGTTATTGACTGTGAGATTGCTATCTGCCATGTACGAGTGCGAGTAGATAGTAGGTATTGCGGAGCGGGTAAACGGTCTCGCGCGCGTGGTGGTGATACGGACAATAGCGGGCCGGTACGAGTGTATGTGACCGCGATTAAGTAATCTATTAAAGTATGTAGTATCGACCGACGCGACTAGAATATTCGTCATCGTAACTGACAGCAGCACCGCGCGAGTGATGACAGCGTTATACTGATATTGTTGACATTCCAGAAGATAATTTCTATGTACGCAACAGGGTAGTTACCCTCATGATGAAATAAATAAATAAAACAAATTACATCGACAAAATATTGCCTCTATCGGGACTGGAACCCGGAGTTTGTACTGCTGGTAGATAGATTTAACCAAATATGCTAAATGACTTCAGATTCCATCTACGTAGATTACCTTATTAAATGACTCATGTATTGTTTTCCTATGAACCTTGCGCCACCTAACAAATGCAACTCGAGTAAAAATATCCTCGCTTCGGAAAAAAGTAGGTGTCTCGCTAATAAGGAAATATCAACGTAATGTGTCACTATAGCAAAATTAGTTAAAGCTGTCTATCGGAAATATAATGTTCTGGGTACGAGTCCCGGTGACTGAATTTTTTCTATAATAGTTGATCAAATTTGTTACAATAATTAAGTAGCTAACTAACTAGGTATATTCTGAATAATCGTAACATCAAGAATAAAAATGGTGATTTTATCAAAATAAAAAGTATGACGCTCTACACGCTAAACCGCGTTTTGAATTGAATTGAACAAAAGTGTCATTTCCTGTATTGTACTTAAACAGCAACAAATATTTTTGATTGTATTAGATCGCGTCTCTCCCAAAAAAAATCACACTAATCTCGAGTATGCTAAAAAAAAATGTGACGAAAAAGCAACCAAACATAGACGTCATCCTCGTTACTGCGGTGACTACACATTTTATTCAGTACTCATAATCGTTAAACTTACGTTAAGACACTTTTTAGAAATTCACGTGTTTAAAAAACCACAATCCACAAGACTCTATTTGAAAAAAATTTAAATATGTCCCGGTATATTCAGTGTATACTTTGCATATTCGGCACAAGGTTACTTATTGGTATTAAGGTGATTTAATAAAATGTCTAGTACTTACCTATCTACACAAAGTATAACGTTAAATGACGTTTTATAAAATATCAAAAATAAATGTGATAAAATGTAATTCCTTCCAGTGGACTGTACGCACACAATCCATGTTGATATAATGACGACGGTACTGATTGTAAGTGTTCACTGGATTTTTTCTATTCGCACTGTTATAAATACAAAGCCATGTTTACCATCAACACCGATCACTCGAAAATTCGTTAGCGATCGTCCCTGTAGCAAATTTGGTGTCCAACCGTTGATGACTCTCAAAGTGAGTCACAGCCTCTCCGAGTGCCGGCAATCTCACTTATCTGATTGGATCAACCTTCGTCTCGGACGAGCTTCGGAGATTTCATTAACTAAATACACCCGCACTAATTCTGCGCCCAGCTTTACGGAGGTTCATAATTAAATCTGCAAAGCCCCAGATCTGTATCTAATTTCGCAGCCTCGGACCTCACTGAATCTGTTCTGCATAATTGAGTAGACCCGAGTCCCGGCAGTGGAGCGTCCTACGCCCTATGTAAGATTCAAGGTACATTTACTAAAGAAAACAAACTGTTAAATATGACCCTTCGGATTAGGTACGAGATTCTCGTATTGGAGTACCGAATCGAATCCATTGAACATCACTGATCTGAAAAACAAAATACTGCACGTTTTGAAATATTAAACTACAATAATGATGTAATTAAAAAATTCCCCTCGACATCGATGTTCCATCTAATTTTATATCACGATGTGCGCATAATTGTGCAATTTTAAGGACTCGCTATTATTTATGCGCAGGGGGAGAAAATAAGGAAAACGTTACCAATCCGCTAGGTTTAAAGCTTCCGGTAAGGCTGGGTTGAGCACATTACTAATGGAGATGTATAAATATGTCTAGATGAGTATTAACATTAACTGAGATACAGAGGACACATTCCTTGCAATGAAAAATATGATAGAAGGCAGCAGAGTAGTGTAGGTAGAAAGAGATTATCTTGACTGTGTAACCTCAGAGCGCGGTTCAATTTCCAAAATGTTGGTGATCTTATGTAGGATAAATCAATATACTGCAACATGGTAGCCAACCTTCGCCAGAAGATGGCACATGAAGAAGTCTCGTTAAAAATTGTGTGCGCACACATTAGAGGGAACATTGCTCAACACTAGTCGCAAGAATCAGATAGATTTCATCTCGGTGTTCGAGGGTATATATATTGTACTCTTTTCCCTGGGTCCATTATTAACTATTCCAGTTTTTGAACAGCTGGCATTTTGGTAGAAATTATCGGATAAGGCTAGCTAACGAATTTAGGCGAGATTTTTACTATGTTTGAATGGAGGGTCCGTACTGTAAGCTGAAACATAGATCATCCCTCAGGTCGTTGAACCATTGACATAAGAACGATTGCAGAAAGCAGATGGATACAGAGGATAGAGAGGAACGGCCATTAAAAGAGGCATTTATTCAACGATGGATGAAAGAATAAGAAGAAGTGAGGCTCGTTCGATGAATATCTGAAGGAGATTAAAATCATCATACCCAAGGTAAATTAGCTCATCTTCAGTGGAATAATATTTCCGATGCTGCACAGAAATGTAGAAATCGACGTAAAAAGATTCAAATTGCGTCTCGAATTCCTACATTAGATCAGATGTTCATGTAGTTCAGCAATTGCTTGAAAAAACACATCAATACTAAAATGTGTCGTAATAGAAAATAAATAATAATAAGGCAAACTGCTGACGAATCGGCAAAGAAAAGATTTAAAGAAAAAGGTTGCTTTCGGGGATCCGGGTAACGTAATGGCCATTATGCTTCATCAGCTCACGTCGTGTCGTCGCATATAAAAACAAAAGTATCGACTTAAATGTCAATTGTAAGCTTAACGTATCGTATCGGTTGGCTACGTGTCACCGCGGTGGCCGTGGGCCGCGACGCGAAGGTCGGAGCAGACCCGGGAGCGCTCCCACTTCCTAGTCCGACCGCTGGCCGAACTGTAATTAATACGTGTTGTATATGCATGTATATTCTTTAAGATTTTGAGGAAATTGGGCACAATAGACAACTTATTATCGGAAACACAACTTGACAACGAATTAAACCAATAACTTATCCAGTTCGAAGATCATACAGTTGACAAAAGTTTATATTTGGGTATTTTTTAAAACTCATTAATATAAGAATTCTTCATTTTTCTCCTTATAGAATGAAGATTATCGATGTGGCGCAAACTGGGTTCGTATTCGACACTTTAAAGCCTTGTGGAATACACACTCCCGAGTTTCGCGTGCATTCGTCGTGTTCCCGTTCTACATCCGACATGGACTCTGTCACTCCACTAAAATGATTTAATAGTCAGCCCCATCGACCGATACAATAAACTTGTATGTAAGTCGCCGCGATTCATCTTATCCGCGCGGCAATGAACGAGTACGTATACATTTAAAGTTGCTCATTTGGAAAGGCAGAAACTCTGTTTGTCGCAATCTTGCTTCGCAAAATTGGACCTCACATTACGAAATTAGAAATGCTAACTCCACAAAATTGAACATCTTTTCACCGTGAAATTGGACCAACTGTCTTTTTAACCAAATAATAAATTCAAATTTGATTTTACCGCGTTTCGTTCTCCACCTTCGGCTGTCTCGCTTTAGTTCAACGTTTTCCTCGAAAAGTAATAGAAAATGTAATACATTCTGAAATGATGACGCCATAACGAGGGTTTTCGCGTTGTTTCGTATAATACAAGAAGGACAATTGGGTTTTCCTTAAGAATAAATTTTCTTTATGTTCCGACTATTTTAATTTTATAAACAGAAATCCATTTAAACCTAAAAAACAAGGCTCCGTTTTTCAATTTGCATAAATAAAATAGTTGAGAATTGGAAATACAATTGTGATCTTATCGCTTGTACGTGTAAAGCATTTTTCTTCTGATCATGTTAAATGAGATCTAAGAGAAGAAGCACATCGAGGGGTACTCGGTGATCATGGTAGATGATTCTATCATAAATTCAAAGATTTTTAATTTTTTTGTTTGTCAGTATCGGTTACGAAGTTGGAAAAAAGTTCGGTATTGTGTGAATGCAGTGTCATATAAGAAAGGTCCATCGATGTACATATACTCATCCATGTCAGTACCGTGAAGTTCATCATGTAATAGCGAAGGACCTCAATATGGTGTGATCTTACGATAGTACTGACATTTATTCATTTTTGATGCGTGTCACCCTTTCCATGAAACGGTATCCCTAGTCTCGATCAATGGAAGCGCGGTGAGTGGGAAGATGGCGGATTTTGACATTTCCGGAATCAGAGTCAGACAGACAACGGTATCCGCACCGTTTTGTGTTAAAAATGTAAAATGGTAGATCATCTGGCCTTGTAAAATAATTATAGTTGAAATATAAATAATCGTGTACCTGTGTGTGATGTGCGTGTTACTAGTTTGCATTGTGAATTCTTTACGTTCTAGAAACGTAAAGTTTACTTTTTTGCACAGACGTCCTTTTATTGGGGGTGTATTATCATATGGCATAATTTGGATGTCCCTCCACACCACACCAGGTCAAAGTGGCAGAAATGACTTAACAATAATGGAATATCAAAATTGATTTGTGGAACGCAAAACAAAGTACGGCATCTCAGGATCATCGTAAACTCAGGAAAGTAAAATGAACAGAAATTAAGGACAAACGATGTTTGTATCGGTGAAATTTATGGAGTGATTTTTTGACCTTAACCTAGAAATAATTAATCTTTCCCTGTATATTATCGGCTACACGTAATTATTATTGATGAGTTCTGTGCAGCTAGTGTCGATGTTTGCATAATGTAAACACTAGAAACTAATATTACTAGTGTCATTCCCGCAGAAGGTACTTACATAGTTTAGCATTTTAAATATAGTTATAATATTTAAGGTTGTTGAAGATGTAATATTTGAATGTTATTTTGTTGTATATGAATGCTTAAATTTTATTCAATTTGAGTACGGAGTAAGTTTAAATAAAGAAATTTAAAAAATATTTTTGAAGGATGCACCGTAAATAATGATTTTAGTTCGCATTGACATTCATTTCATCCATCTAGCGCATTTACAATTGATTCAACTTCGTCACCTTCTTCTCATTTTATATCATTTATAGACATTGCTATATTTAGAATATTTTATAAGAGCTGTTTATTCATTAAGAAAGTTACATTGATTGGCGATTCCTTTGAGATTTATAAATTATTTTTGTATCAATATCCAAAAATACTTTTTTTTTACTTCCACAAGTAGTCACAAAAGTGGTAAGTGGTTTTGATGAAGACGACTGACTGATCTCACGCATTTCGGCTGCAGCTGCCGAGCTCTAAATCCAACTACGGCCATAACTGCGCTGATATTCTCATTTCCGGTGAAAACTATAGAAATGCTGTACCCTCGGTACTCATAATTAACTTGTGCGAAGACTGGGTGCGAAAGTGCGCGAAGAAGTCATTCTAATTTTTAAACCATCAATGGCACGCGTACACGGATGAGACTTGACTCGGAAACTCATCTCGAAAGCTGCGTATTTTAAGTATATTATATATTTAAGATTTTGTACGAAGAGTAGAATGACGTAACTGTTTCTTTGTAATCTTTGTCGACAAATCTCTGAGACGAGAAATGAAAGTCTACGTATGGGGTACATCAATCATGGTGTGTGTATATTTCAGATCTAAAAAGATTTAAAACCGTTAATGCTAGATTTGACGGATTCGTTGAGCAACTTTTATTAAGATTCATTCAAAATCGAAGAATGTAAATTTTAACTGGCAAATTAAATGAGCGTAATAATAACCGCATTTGTAAAATGGTTCAGTATCAAATAAAAGAATGAAGCAGGAAAGAAATGCCGTAAAACTAACTATTGACGCAACATCGCGTACTGTTTCTGGACCGCTCCGGGTCCACTCGAAGGTCACCTGAAATGATGACGAGCGCCTGGAGATTGGAATAGCACCATTCGGATGGCGCGCCTGCTATACAAATGTATTAAAATAATTCTCAAACGACAGGTGGGATTTGAAGCCAACCTCTGTGTGTATTCATAATCTTTTTTATTTTTATTTTTATGTTAAGACACAATCTTCCGGCTGGTATATGGTAAATGGTGTTGACAGATAATTAATTCGTGATGTTATAGTATGTATTTTTGTCAATATTAAACCTTCCATCTGTCACACGAAGGTTATAACGTACATTTTAAGTTGTTTTTTTTAATGAGATTATCATTCAGCTTGTTTTATGTGTTTTAGGTTCAAGTAGAAGTAGATAGTGGACCTTCATTCGATCTATTCTCTCGATTGCAGATGTTCTTAACAGGTTGTTTTCCTCTAGTTCTGTAGTTAATAGAGAGAAAAGTACTTCCTTGCAACGCTATGTCCCATACCTGAAGGGCGCGAACTATACTTATGTAATTCCCGATCACACAGTCCTTTTTTGCTTGAATATTTCATTACGATTTGTTTATATATTTTTCATTTTACGCGTGCCTGTAATGCGTATTTTTTATCTTATGTAAGTACTAATACTAAATGTAATACTATTATAAATGTTAAGCACCCTAACGGATAGGGGATTAAGAGAACCACCTCCTCCAAGTAGTGGGACTGTCCAGCACCCTATGCAATTACAAGTATCGCTAACAGCTTCTACTTTCATATTCTTGATACTATTAACTTTTTGTTTCTTACATATTCAATTGTAAGTTCATGTACTGAATATTTTGTAACATTAATGTCGAACAAAGTTTTATATGCTCTTCTTATATTTGTTTGTGGACTGCGACCTACCACACCTGAACATCAACATTGTAACCGATGCAAGTCGCCGACGGTAGGTAGACAGGAAATAGGGAATGATGAGGGACGAGGGTAAGAGAATCCGGGACGGCTTTCGGGATAAGGAAGACAGATCGACTCACTTGACGATGACGCTGGTGGTGATGATCACCTGGCTTATCCTGAAGTTCACCGCAAAACTTGAAATGCAACGACAGGCGTCCAATGTTCCAATCCACTGTCGAATGTTCAATAACTGCACACACACAAATACACTGTTGCGTGTGTCCAAAATGATGATGTGTCCAACAACACTGATCAAATGAAGAAAATTTAATTCTGAAACTCGGCATAATTCCATACAACGAAACACCAAACCGAGTCGAGAACAAACATGTATTTTTGAAATGATCCGACACGAGTGACACTTCCTCTCCAAATCTCGACGAATTACAATTTCAAAACAATCAGTCGAGCCAAAAGAAAAATGTGTACCGATTGGAAATAGGCTAAGGGGTAGAAAAAAATTAAAAACTGGTGACAATGTACTACATTTAACAACAATTATTTTGGGTCAAGTTTGGAAGTATATGTGTTCACCTATATAAAAAATTAATTACGAAAACGGAACATCCATTATGGTCGGTTTCGTCAGATATCAGTTTATGTTGAATATTTAACACCATCTCTTGAAGTATCTCTCACCTGTGATGCATTTCTCTTTCGCGTGACTGATAACAGTTGTTGTCCCAGTCTCGCAGTCAACTTGGATTGTTTACGTTTTATGACATTTCACGGTGGAACATTCTCGAAACACGTGTTCGTGAAATTCTACCGTTTAGCGCCGTGACTAATCCGATTGTGTTATGGACTTCGGGCGAATTTTTTCCTCTCATCCGAGGTCGCCGGCTATTTTGGATTAATACTGGGAAGAACGGCGCTGCGCGGGGCGCTGCACAGGAAGGTCATTCGAGTGATAGGCGGATCGTATTTTTAGCCTCGGGACGGACTAACGGACAGGGCGCCCCGTGTATCATTGACGACATGGGGTGGCTGGCGCGGCACCCTGGCACTGGCGCTGGCACCCGGCACTGGCGTCAGTCCACGCGATGCAATTCACTCGTGCATGCCGGTACACCGCAATAACACATATGACGCATTTAGAAACCTAGAGCATATCCTCAAAATCAAAATACAACAACCTCTAAATACTAAAGCCTACAATCAACGTCATACACAAATTAATAGTTGACCGAAGAGCAGTAGAAAGATCCACGCAAAACCTATTAGAGAACGAAAACAAACTTACAAATTCGATAAAAAACCAAGGTTGCTCCAAAAATCTGAATTCTTAAGTGGCAATGGGCTGATAGAATGGTCCCGGAGTGGAGGTTTCGCGCTAGTAGCATAAGGGTTGGTTTTTCTCAAGCATCGCAAAATTGGCGGGCAACAGATAATGACGACGATGATGATGATGTTGATGATGATGATGATGATGATGATGATGACGATGATGACGACGACGACGACGATGATGATGGTGGTGATGATGATGATGATGACGACGACGACGAGGACGATGATGACGATAATGACTATGACGACGACGACAACAACGATGATGATGATGATGATGACGACGACGACGTCGACGAGGACGATGATGATGATGATGACTATGACGACGACGACGACGATGATAATGCTTACTTTGTATCAGGTAAAAATAAAATATTTAATTGGTACCGGGATATATTTATTATTTCTGTATATTTTTATAGTTAATTAATTTAATTTGTATTAAATACCACAGAACTATGTATGTTCTGAAATTGTAACTTCACAACCAAAACTACGTTATTATATTTTTTTAATTAAGCATTTATTTTTAAAATAATTCACGGAATTCATGCAACTTTTTACAAGACTTTCATTTTTGTATCTCTCTTTCTCTCTCGCGTTATCCGCGCAACGCGCATATTTCTCTTCACCAGCATGTTAAATGCCTTATCGACGCTTCGATACGGAGCCACGTGCAACTACGACTGGGATTATACGAGTAGTATGGTACAGTACCACGAAACAGATTTGCTATTTTATTTAATTATGGATTCACACAATTTTTGTACAACAAAGACGTTCGGCAAAACGAAAACAATATAAATAAAGCTATTTTAAACTCTGCCATTCACCATTCAGCTCTGCCTTGGATTGACTCTTTCTAAAATATAACCATGCCGACCCGATGTGACGAAGCGTTTTCGTTATTACAAAATAATCTGTTAAATGAATGGTATATCTAATAATTAGAAATAGAAAAAATGAACTGGTACCGTATATCTCAAGATCATTATCTCGATGAGCTAACGAACATCAGTTTGATCCGATTAATTGGTGGTGATGTCTGACACTGAATGAACTGTCAAAATAATATGGAGAGATTTAATAAATATACAAAAAAATATTAAATATAGTACTAATTTAAATAAAGTAAAAACACCGAATAAAAATATAATGCTTAGGTAATAAAATTGAATATATTTAGATGTATAAAAAGATATGTGGGTATAATATTTATTTTGGTAGTTTTAACTGTTTTTTAAGATTTTTCTAAGTAAAAAGTACGTTTTATGGTCGGAAAAATACGGTAAAACTTTATTTTTATTATCTAAATAATACGTGTTAATAAAAAATATATACTTTACGGGAGCCACTAGTGAACGTGTCCTTTCGTAATCCACCAGCCGTCGTATAATCTGCAGTCAAGAAAGCCATAACATAACAATTCGGCTTGATTAGCCACCACACTTATATTGTTTAGGGCTGGATTGGAGTGGAGCCACCACTGTGTGGTGTCTCGGGACACAAGCATCTTTAATTTTTAATTTGAACCTTTTATAAATATAATATAAAACTTAATTAATGTAAGTATGTGATAAAATAAAACTCACAAGAAAGTTACAAAAAGAAACACTAAAACATGACTAAAGCCGGCCACACAAGCAACGTTATACCTGACGTATACCTGTTTAGGTCGCCCGTTCAGGCAAACCTGAGCTCCAGCGCGCAGATCTCAGTTGTTCCGTCCACCGCGAAGGGAAAAGTCACGTAGTTCGAGAAAATGGCGTCTCGCAGGCGCAGCGTAATTGTGTAAGATTTTATTGAATTGTATAAATCTGATCCATCCATTCTTAAATAATTACACTAATATTGAGGCTTTATATTTAATTTCTTTGTCAAATTGAAGTGACTGTATCGGCTTCCTTTTAAAAACCATTCTTTACACCAATTTTGTTGCGGTTTTCTTTCTTTGATGACGAGAAGACCTAATAGTGCTACCGCATCGTCGTAGTTGCGCTGTACCGATATTATGGTTGACTGAGAGATTGACAGGTTGGTCGTTATGCGTGTGATCAGAGTTGAGCTACGGTTAACTTGTCATATTTACCTGAACAGGTATATCTGTCAGGTGTACCGTTGCGTGTATGACCGGCTTTACAAATGTAGAATTATTTACACGCAGGGATTCAATTGGATGTATTAAGTGCGAGTACCAGTATGTTTAAAAAAAGTAATATATATTAATTTATTTTATTTTATTGATAACTTTGGTATCGGAAAATTGGTTGATCGTACTATACATATGAAGCTTAAATTTTCATACACGAGTTCGTGATTTTTTTGTGATATATATATTTTTAACGTTTTCCGATACTGTGTATTATATTTGTGATAGATATAGTATTTAATATAGATATATTTTTAAAGTTTACATTTAAATATCCGTACATATATTGCTTTTTGAAATATTTATTTTTAGTAAATGGTTTTTATATTGTAGGTGGGTAGTTTCGTAACAATGATAAAATCTATAATTGCATTCGTTAATTACATAAAAAGATACAAAGGCGAAAAAATGCGATAAACATAAATATAAACAACTTCTCTAATTTACAGAAATCGTACACATATTTTGTGGACACCGTGTTCGCAACTAATTTCAAACGACTACGCCGCCCACTGACGACCTACTGTCCAATTAAATCACTGAGAGGTACTATACATTGATGCTATATACCTACTACTCATAGTATGACTCCCACAAGTCGATCGAATTCTCGCGTGAAGTCTACTATACAACCTTTTAAATATTCGTAGAAAATATGTCGACTATATTTTGAATGCCCAACCGTGACCTAGCACACTTAACCCGCAAGCGAGCGCACGAGCATATTCTCGTTTCGATGTAAATAAATTTTAAAATGTGATAACCTTATGGATTTACATTTAATTTATTCGTATTCATTAAAATTTGCTTGCTTTCAAAAAAGTGATTCAATAAAATACTAATGTTTTTAGTTTAGGATTCAATCAGTAAGCTTTGTCTATCTCGTCTGTATCTTTTATTATATAATACTAAATATTATTGTACGTTTTTGAATAATTTGTCTACATTTTCTGGAGTACTCACTAGTGTGACCACTACAAGTAGAATTAGTAGTAATTTAAAAATCGTACGCAGCGTACCCTGTATCCAATAACATGCAACTGAGTTTCATTCTATTCTTTGTTTTGAGATTATGTTATGTTCGGAATGTTGGTGTCACAAAACTAATTATTCCTTATTCTTAAACTAATATAAATAAGAACAATGTTATAACTTCACTTGAGTTATTTTTGCACTACTGACTAATTTCTAACTTATCTCCTTTTCTCTCAATATTCCCGTTACGACCTCCCCTCCACCTTCCACTGGTAACTCCGCCCCCTCCCACTCCATCTGTCAGTATCTAATTACTCGTATGTCTACCACCTAAGCCTTGTTTCCTATATTTGTATGCATTTATAATAGTTTAATACTTCACCTGCCGACGAGAGTTACCGTTTCTCTCGAGATGCGAGTAGTGCTAATAGACTCAAGTAGAGTTATAATATTTTTATTTATATCCATCCATTATGATGGAACTACTAAATTAACGCTGATTCTATCAATAATATGAATCTGCGATATTCGCATCAATAAATAGGTGTGGCAGAATATTACCAAGCAAATTTGGTACAATCTCGTCCCTGTATTAGCTGTATCATCTAATATTTTAAGAGTCCCCAACTGATACTTTCGTACGGTATAATGAAATGCGCAAGATTAAAATAAATTGGTTTGATCTTGTCACTAGTTAGAAGGTTTATGAATCATACAAAATATGTTAATATGAGACATTCTCTTGTTTCATTTTTTGTTTTACGACATTTTAAAATTATTTTTTATTTTTATCGTATTATATATTTGTACCGAGTCTCAATGTGTTGAGCCACCTTCGATATTTCGTCAAGGGGAAGTTTTTAAAGGTGAAGGTTGATACCAAAGTTAAATCATATTGCGGTAGCAATATTATGTATTATTTTTGTTGCCAATTTTTGCGGCGTAGGTACTATGCGTCATAACATTTGCTAACTAGATGTTCAATATTGCACCTGGTTTACTCGGATGTTACACGATTCGAGAATACTGAAATTAATTGATTATATTCAACTTTTGCGGCCGCATATAAGTCAAGTTTATTTCATAATTTTGTTGGACAACTTAGAATGTTATTGTATTTCTAAATAATACATTTTTTAATACATGAGGACGGCTTTATAGTGTATATTTCAATATTATTATTAGTGAGAACTTTGTTGGTTTAGCGGTTATACACTCGCCTAGTGATCTAGTTGTAGGGAGTTTGAGCCTCATTCAAAGTATACCTTAGTTTGAAATTAGTAAGAATATTAATGTGATACGTATTCCGTGTATTTTTTAAAAAAGGAAAAAAATAAATATAGGTAGGATAGACCGAGGTCAATTGTAATAAAATGCGTTTTGCAAATTTTGCATCGTTAGGATAAGAAAATATATAGGAAACTAATTTTCTCAATAGTAGACAATTTAGTTGTCTTCAAAATTATTATATTCTCATTTCTCTAATTATAATAGGAATAAATTATAAGCTTATAAACACACCGAGGAAAATGGTACAACTGACCCCGACCCCTGGGTCAATTGTACCAGTGGGGAAAATAATTAAAATACACAATTTAGGCACAAAGTAGTCGCACTTTAAACATTTTGGCGAAGAAAAATAGTTTATTGAAAATATTTTCTATAATTGTAGTTCAAAGTCTCCACTACATTAAACATAATACAAAATGTATGTAACCTCGTGAAAATTCTTACAATTTTGAATTCATAAACATTCACTATTTTAATATAATAAAATAAACATATATACATTATTATCCTAACATATAACTATATAAACTTGTATTTGTAGAATGTGGTACAACTGCCCCCTACCGGCTATTTAAATTAAAATATAGAATTTCGATCGTTCTCTACTCGCGAAAGTTTCAAAAGCAGTCATAAAATAAACACAAATGTCGAAAGAAATATTTGTATTAATGAAATGATAAAAATAGATCACATAAATCGTAATATCTAACTATTAATCTGATCAAAAAACTTACTTTTGGCCTCAAAAAATTCATTTTGCAATAGCAATCGTCCGCGTTCCATCAACTGATGGCGTTTCATATATGTGCCACTATAGTTTACGAGTTATTTGCACTGGTACTCCTGCCCCCTGGTACAATTGACCCCAGCCTACTCTATATATTCATACGAGTCATTTAAATATTATTTAATGGTTTTCAATATATCGTTTTGCTTATTCTATTTTAAGTAAAACTGATTTCTGATTAGAAACAAAATTATAATTTGTTTTTGCCTGAAATAAAGTAAGTAAGTACCTTTTATTTTGAACATAATTCCCATCCGTCTTAATTTTTTAATACCATTTATAGCTTCATATCGCAACATTTAATAATTAAAAAAAAACGACGAAGTTAAGGTTTTTTTGATAATAATTAAGTGTAGGATGCACGAATCAAGCATGCACGAAGATTGTTCGAGTTTTCATATAACTGACGCGATGCGCCGCCGAGAGGCAATATTATATTGTTCAATTCACCGGTCACTGCAACGTTTCACACGATGCACAAATACACTTTTTTTACTTTTCATTGAATACCCTATGCTGGAAAGCACAACTAGTATAAGTATTATTTTTAAAAGAGCGTTACGTCACCGCACACGTTGCTCGTACAGATATCTAGATTCGAAATCATTTTTAGATTGACACTTTTTCAAATGACATGATCTAATGGCCTATGTGATTTGGGGTGTCAAATAATTTCTCGTTCCCGAAAACCTGAAACTCCACTGATTACCAGCATATGGCAGCTGCTGAAAATAAGTAATAACACAATGGGTTGGTAATTATTGTATTTGATTTATACTAAAATGAGAAAATCGTAATAAGAAAGGCACCCTTAGATCGCTCCGACGCTCAAATAGCGACCGTTGACTGATTGTGTGTACTGTTCTATTTTTGAAATAGCTGAAGCGCCATCGCTGCGAGCGGGCACCTTGACCTTACCCTCGGGGACCTTGCGGGGTCACGGGGGCGGAGGGAGGAGGTTCGCGCGCCCGCCCCGCCCGCCACGCCGACAGCGCCCCGAGCTGAACTAGCATCACGTTCATTTGACGTATTTTAGTGTCACGTTTATCCCCCGGAGGACGGCCTTACAAACTGCGCACTTTCATCTGGCGATCAATTTGTTTCGTGACAAAATACATGACTAACTACTTTATCGTTTCCCAGTCATACCGCTATTACTACATATTCTCATTCCTTATATAATACGGTAACTGGGTTCTATCAGTCATTTACTTCATCTAACAGGTATTAACTTTATATTTTACAAGTTTTTAACATTCATAATAAACCAATTTACATAATATTATATTAAATATATTACATGTATATATGGTATACCGACTTTGTTAATTTTTTTACAACATATTTTTTTTTTTACATATGCCTACTTTGTATTTCTATATTATATAATGTAATGGTCAATTTAAAAAAAATAAGCGTCTTAGAACCAATGTAACGCGTAATTAATTAACTACGTATATTTAATATGGAAACTGTATTGGATGAATATAAAATATTATTATTACCCAGTCAATTTGGAACTCTTTAAGCATTCAAATAAGCTTAGTGGAATTCCGACTTATGTTGCCTAATCTTTGTCTAATTTTTGTGCAAATCAAAGCTGCAACCGAAGATACCAGATAGTTAGAAAACTAGCCAGAAAAATTGTTTTTAAATGCTAATGAACGAGTTCTAGTTTGTTTCCGCGAATTTTTTTTTTGTGCAAAATATTTTCGTTGCCTTTCGTGTCACCTATTGAAAAATTATCACGATATCTGATATACGTGTTGCATTTTTTAAAATAGAGTTCATTTTTATTTTAATCGTGAAAATAACATATTATTTTATCGAGGGTGAACTTGAATTCGTTAGCAAGTTTTTCAATAAATCAAAAACAACATCTTCTTCTTCGTGAGAATTATTTGTAATTTCTTTATCATTTGTATTTACATTTATTCATAAAAAAATATTCTTTACCTTACATAAAACGAGGCATATATCGAAATTATAAGCAGGCTAATTTCACAATTAGCAGTAGGTAGGTACACGGAAGCTACATTCTTTCATAACATTGGAATATTTATTTCTCGTTTTTCAATTGTGATGTCCTTGAGAATTTGTGTGAATATGTTTGTGTTAGCGCGCTAGCATCACCAGTTGTAGATGTATGTGTGTGTGTGTGTGTGTGTGTGGGGCGGGCTTAAAAGGATGACGCGCGCCGAGCGCGTCCTCTTATTTAGCCGTTTATCTCCGTGAATAGGTGTATAGCATTGTACCATAAACAGTATTATTATTATAATAAAGATTATAATTGGCACATAACGAGTTTTGTCTTATTGGTCTTTTGTTTTATTGGTCTACCGACAATCTTCAATTTGGGAAGTACTGATCATTAAAGTACGTTAGATCGTAATGAGTTCCTCCAGTCAGACTTAGTAAATATTTTATTATAATTCAGGGAAATGACCACAAAGTTGTTATAAACTGAATATTAATGTGATACGTATTTCGTGTTCGCATCTTTATAAAAAGAGTAACTCGGTAGCTTTGAGGTTCACAAATAAAATGAAGTTGTTCAGCTTCTATAATCGTCAAATCTGCGGAGATTTATCCTGATTATTGATTAGCTCATGTAAAGTGAATCAAATCCAATCCAGCTTACATTAGAGAATTAGGATATTTCATTCACCAGTTAATACAACTTTTATGAAGGACTAACAATCAAATATCTTTATTGCCGAGTCAGTATATGTAATGTTTATGAATAGCTTCCTCGAAATGATAGCGAAAGAGATAAACCGCCCTCGGGTGTCCTTGTCACAAATCAATACCGGCCGATCTCTCCCGATCAATCCCGAGTGCTTCAGGGAATTATATGCACATGTTTTATCATATTGCATTTATTATGATCCCCACCTCCCCCCATACTTCACCTTACCGAGCTTACCTTTGGAGGTGCGAGGTGGTTAAAGTTGAGGTCTGGACTTAAATGTAATTTACGGTGGTGGTCTCAAATTCAGGAGAGGTTTAATCTCGTTATTACGTTACATTAGAAAATAATAATAATCGATTAATATTAGAATTCCTTTAGAATATGATTAAGATAATAACTTAATACAACACAATTCTCAGACTTTCTAGTCAACACATTTCGAGATACGCATAGCACTTATATAAATTCGGAATGCCTTTAAAATATAAATGAATGTATTAATCAAGTTTTCAATGTTTGTGGTAAATCTTGGCGTTTTATCCTCTGTGTATTATCGCTATAAAACTCTGCCTTCCTTACAACAATTTTGGGTTTATTACAACGCTTAATGGCACATGGATTTATACAAGATTAACACTTCAGAAATAATAATGGAAGTCGTTTAGATGAGAGAGCGCTTCCTACAGGCGCGGCGACTTATAAAGGTTCGCCACCCCCCGCACACTCTCACTCTCATGGTGGACACGCCCACACTTATTTACACAAACAAATGATAGTTCTCACAATGTTATATATTATTTATCTTATAGAAAAATAATTCGAAATTTGTTTAAGAAATAATTATTAATAATGAAATTTAAGAGGAGAAATAAAAATTGTTAACCGTCTACGTATGGTCATTCTCGACGTCGACGAGATTTCTCTCGGAGATTCGACTCGAGAACGAATTAGGGACTGTACAGAGTCCAGTGCGAAGCGACTTATGAATCATCACCCCATCTGTTGTGCGCGCGGATTAGAATGAGGCATCGAGTATATATGTACTGTACCTTTAGCGACTCTAAGAGAGATCAACGTCTCACCGAGAGATCATCGTGGACACGGGTCTTTACGATGAAACATTATTTCTAATTATTATCTTTTTCCTAGTCTAAGTACATCGTTCGCGGTCCACAATTCTTCGCTTGGAAAATTGTTCGCCGAATACACTGATAAAAAATATTTTATATGTGATACTCAAAAATATTTTTTTTTACTTCTATAACTATGTCGGTACTTATGAATTTATAAAAAAGTATAGCACAACAGTGAGGTATTTAAAATAAAACACCTATTAATAAAACAATATATTCAGAGAGCAATTTTCCAGGCGAAGAATTGTGGGATAATAATATTGTGGCCGGAAACACTGTGGGCGAACTGTTCCGGACATCTATAATAGTTGTACATATTAGTCTACAATTTATTATTTCATGTTGCGCGCTTTCATATGTGAACATTACGAATAGAAAATAAATAAATTATTACCTACATTTTATCCGTTACATATCTTTTTAATGCACATTATTTAAAACTTTGTATTAAACATTAATACATCAACTGGTTTAGGAAAATATCATTTTTTTTCATCGAGGTGTCGAATTAACAAACTAAAACCAAACCGCCAAATTGTTCTAAATAATAAAATAATAATATATAACTCTAGCATCCCACTTTAATTATTACGATGATGAAAGATTTAATGATACAAAATTATTAGAATTTTTTTTCAAATATTAAGATATGTATATAATAAAACGCTCTATCAACTCGGATGTGCAGCTCGAGTTCGCGTTTCAAATATTTTATTTTCTTGTCAGTTTGAAAACGTTTTATTTTCAATATCGAATTCTACGAATTCAATTGGAAAACTTATTTCAAAATGGGTTGGAACATTTTCAAAGTTGCGCTAGGAATACATAGTGAGCCTTCGGGGGTCGCACTCCTCTCCCAGGCGGCCCTGACCCGCTTCGGGTCGTCGTTGAACTCGGATACGGAAAACCCTTACCCCGGGAGATTCAGAGATCAGAACCTTCATTGCTCTCGCGATATTACAATTGTCTCGTATCTATGATTGACAATTCCTCCGGCGGTGGACCGCGTGTTGTTCATCAATGTCGGTATCGCGATGAGGACAAATCGGATGGACCAGATTCAAAATTGATTTACTTCACTTGTTTTAAAATATTATTTATATATTTTAAAGGGTAACGTATACAAATATTGTTTAAAATATCTTTATAATGGGAATTGTCATTGTTGATATTATTAAGTGCATCCAGATATAAATCAGACCGCGCCCAGCGTTTCCGAAATTGATGAAATCAGAGAGAATAAAATAATTTTAGAGTAAAGCGGTTTGCGCCTTGGCTAAATATGAAAAGTAAAAATAGAAGCTGAATGAATAGGCCAGCCGGGAATTTGATCCTGCGTTCACAGAGAGAGAGTCAGACGCTTTAGCCCACTCTGCATCGGCCGGTAATATGTGTCGACATTACCATATTTATTATTAAAGTGTACAACATAAGGTGATATTTTAAGGAAAATATAATTAGGATTGGAAAATTTAGTTCTGAAGTGGTTAAAGTTCAGTGAGAATGATTTGAAGAAGACAGGTTTAAAGTAATCCATCATTGATTATAATCGCACTACCGATAAAATGCATGCACTGTAAATAAACACAAGTACCTACATACTCTATTTATAATGTCATGTATATATATATATATATATATATATATATATATATATATATATATATATATATAAGAGGGATACGAAATGAGTAATTTGTGTCGTGCGCTGGTAAATGGAAAGAAAATCAATAACTCCCTAGTGTTCGAATCCGCATAACAAAATGTATATATATATATAAGAGGGATACGAAATGAGTAATTTGTGTCGTGCGCTGGTAAATGGAAAGAAAATCAATAACTCCCTAGTGTTCGAATCCGCATAACAAAATGTATATATATATATAAGAGGGATACGAAATGAGTAATTTGTGTCGTGCGCTGGTAAATGGAAAGAAAATCAATAACTCCCTAGTGTTCGAATCTGCATAACAAAATGTATATATATATATATATATATAAGAGGGATACGAAATGAGTAATTTGTGTCGTGCGCTGGTAAATGGAAAGAAAATCAATAACTCCCTAGTGTTCGAATCCGCATAACAAAATGATGTAGAGGAATTTAATAAGACTCTCGAAGCTTAACGTGATAAAATAATTTCAATCTAGATTACAAAACGTGGACCGACATTCAGCTTTATCGAATTCCCCGACATATTTCAGTTAGCTACGAACTGAACGAATTTCCGTCCGCACCGAAGTTGGCGGCGGTTTATCTGATTTCAAATTGGAACACGTAACAATATGGAGACCTTGAACTTGACTGCAGCGCCGCCCTAGACACAGATTCCGCGCAATATTGACTGGTGCATGGTGCAGCGCGCTGCCTCCGTCGCTCGCCGCGCGAGTGCCGCGCGTCAGCGTGTCCGACGATAGCTGTCGCATCTTTAACATACAAAATTATAACAAAAACTATTCTATTCTAACAATACTGTTTTCGTCTACAAAATTTCGGTTTCACCCACTGACAGTTTGATAGGCGTAACGCAACGTTCAAGTTTTAAGTTGACAAATCAATATTCATACTGCATATTTTCAAATTAAGCTGCGCGCTCGCGCTAGCAAAATAAAGAACAGCGCGGTCTCTCGGGATAAAGCTTGAACCCTCGATCACTAGCGAGTTTTTTATTACTAGACTAACGAGCACACTGAAGTTATATACCATAGTTTATTTATTCAAAAGAGCTTTTTTAGGGCCGGTTGTGTGATCAGTAGTAACTTTTTACTATGGTAACTTTTTACTATTCATTATAGTAAAAATTTATTGCGGGTTGTTGACGCATCAAATTTACTACTGTCAAAGCACAGATGGAGATGTCTATAGCGTGACAAATAATCATGAAATATGCTTTGTTTTATGCATTATCTTTGTTTTTTTTCGCCTAGGCATTCGAAACTATCACTTTGGTGGTGAAATTTTTCGTATTATGTGCATACATTAGTATATTAAACAACAAGATAGTCATCGAACGAACTGTCATCACTAAAATAGCGGGATATTGAATGATTAACTTATACTGCAACTTTCAAACAATCAATGTGTCAGATGACTTTCGGAACAGCTGTGAAAAGTCCGCCATATTTAACTATCGTTTATACTATTGGATACTATTGGAGAAGTAAATATTTTTTTACTAACATGAATGACATGTTCCGAAGAATCACCATTTATTCAATACAAAGTTAATTGAATATCTTTAATTGCAATATATGTGAACAGCTACATTACAAATTACCTTGTTTTTTCTTCATTCTTTGGAAATAAAAAAATAATTTCTGTAGAATCGAGAAAAAATAATATATCTAGATTAACGCTTGTATATTACGAGACTGGCGTTTACAAAATATCAATGTTGCGCAGTTTACCTTATAAGTTTATAAGAAGTGTTGTCGCGCACTATATAGAAATTTTTGCGCATCATTCCGAAAAAATAAGTAAACATTTCTCCAAATTGCCTCTATATTCACTGTGTTAAAAATATTTTAGGAATTCGATATCTAATAAGGTCTATTACTTTTTTGTCGGTTCGCTGAAAACAACCCTCAAAATATTCAATTCATTTTGTACTTGCAGCGCGAGATAACAAAATTGGTTAAAATTTTGTCGTGCAGAACTGTTTTATTCCGCACAGCAAGTAGAAAAGTTAGAGCGAATATTGTTGTTGCATTTCTATAGTTAGGGTGCCAAGGTCTGAAGTGGACCGCGTCCAAATATCTTTAGCCATTACTGTTTATTAATATGTTATTTTATAAGATGATTGTCCTGCATTTTGCTAACTTGATTTGCAGAAAGAGCGAAACATTAAAAGTCACAGTTCGTCACAGAATGCGCTTGGACGTATGACTGTGTTTTTACTATACCTTAAACTGGGGTGAATAGGACTTTGCGGGGAATGGAGACAATCGTCAAGAAAATGTTTAAAGTCTTATTACACCACCTTGACCTCCGTTTTGGACTTCAAATATTTCGTGTTAAAAATATTAGATATTAATTTTTACCTACTAGTAACACTGTTATCATGGTGTCGCATAATAATATTTAGAATTTTTAATAGATTTGCAAGTTAACGGAAAAAATTTTACACCGCAAAACTTTGCTTGTAAAGCTTTTAAACAATTAATTTTTAGGCTAATCTTAATATTTCACAAAGAAGAGTTTTATTTTGAAGGCTGGTGTTTTTTGTAAGTAAAATATTTATTAATTATTAATTAGTATAAAATATTTCATGAATAACGTGGTCAACCCAGGCCCTACCGGTGGCCGTGCACTGGTGTGGTAATGTTTTAATTTTTTCCTCAGCGCACAAATAATAGCATCGGTACTTAAAATTGCACAAAAGATTTTTTATGCGCGCACCGTAATTCAAACTCAGAGGGAACATTAGTCGTGGGGTGAATAGGGACAAGTCGTGGGGTGAATATGGACATGTTATTGGAAGAATTTGCAAATTGAACTTTGTGGTTTATTATGTTTATTTTTATACAGATTATTTAGCTTTGTTTTTATACACTTAATTTTAATACACAAACCGGTTTCGTTTATTTTCTTCGTGGGGATGTCAAATTAACTTACAAAAAACCATATATGTCACGTTATCATGGCAAATAATAAGAGAACTGGCAAGTCAAAAATAGGCAATAATAACTCAAAACCGAAATAAATACACATACAGTAGTATAAGGCTGTCCACACCGCACGCCCATGAGGATGTCCTCAGCTTCATATAGTATATAAATAAAAAGGGTGACCATCAATTTAATTTATTTGAAAAAATATCATACAATACAAAGTCGAAAACTAAACTCCTTGCAGAAGAAAATAATATTATGCAACACATCTCCGCTGTACTATAAAAAATTTGATTTAAAACTTTAACTGTTGAAGAATTAATCCAAATAGAAGACGGAAAAGAACTTACAATAACAAATACAAAAAAAAACATATAAAATTTCATAAACTACTATTTTGCTCACATAGAAGATCTAGCTAAAGAAATCAAACGCAAAGATAGCAATACACAAAACACAATGAATCAACAACCAAACACAAATCAATTTATACTTAAACCAGTATGTGAAAGGGAACCCCCATTAAAACTCCTAATAAATACACATGTTTTAATGAGGGTTCCCTTCCATCACACCTCAAACATGGAGTCATAATATTTGTTACTGAAACAATTGAAGAAATCTTCAATGAACAACTAACTGAATTTTTGGAATAAAACAAATTCCTTTCAAACACGCAATTCGGCTTTCGGAAAGCTAAAAGTATATCCGATGGGATAGATTCAGTTATGGGATACATCAAGAAACTTGTTGATAAAGGGAAAAATGTATTGCAGCCTTCTTAGACCGCAAGAAACCCTTTGACACTATATCTCATGACTTATTATTCTAAAAATTCAAAGCTATAGGTGTCGATAATAAAGTACTAAACTGGATATAAAGCTATATGAGCCAGAGAACTCAATATGTTAGAATAAACGATACGACAAGCGATACCCTTCCTATCAAATTCGTAATACCTTAAGGTTTTACTAATTATTTTTATATTATACATAAATAAACTATGTAATTTGATCAAGAAAAGCCATATTAAATTAAATTAAATACATGGGAAAATGCTTAAATAAAATCTGAAATTGCCATGAGGAAAATCAAAATGTGCCTAGATACAAACTCGCTTACACTCAATGTGGAAAAAAGGGGACACATGGCCTTCAGCAGCGTGCATCGAGGGCAGCCATCGAGCAATTTTATTTTCAAACTACACAACCTAGCATGTCCGTGTCCCAAAATAGCACGCACAGAGGAACTAAAATACCTGGAAGTGATTAATAACCGCATCTTAAAATGGAACCGACATATAGAAATTACGAGCAAAAGGATCAGAAAACTGATATACATATAATGTACATGAACATAATGAGAAACCAACTTTTAATGACTGTACACTACGTCCTAGCTCAATCTATCATTGAAAATGGAGTAGTAGGATAGGGATACACTACAAAAACTTCCTTAAAACCTCTGAAAATATTACTTAAAGTTGTATTCAAATTACCAATAAGAACAAGCTCGAATATACTTTTCAGCAGTCTGGAAATACTGGACATTGTCCAGATCTATGCTAAATACATTCTTAACTACATATTCATCAATAAGAATATTTTGGGTTTCCATGGAAATGCCAAAAATACCAGAATCTCAGAGGAGAATAATTGGATTGTTTTGTAGCACCTAAATTGTATAATTCTCTCCCTAAATATATAAAAATAAACATTGAGCAACATAGACAGTTCAAAGGCGTAATTAAATTGTAGCTAATAACTCAGACCGAATGTATGTTCATAGTATGGTCACCTCTTCAATATGAACACATATAGAGTCAAGACTTCAGACCCAATACCAATGGGAGAAGCTTGTGCATGTGAGTATGTTAAATTAAATTGTACTGTATTATGTAAACTTATTAAAATGTGTATTATAAATTTATAATTTATAAAGTAGGTTATAAATTTCTCAAGATCAAATATTGTATTATAATTAGTTACTTACGCTTTTTATTTTTTCCTATTTTTTTCTTTTTTCTTATTCTAAATTTATAGTTGATAAACTAATTATGTATAATATGATTGTTGATTAAAAATGCAAAATATTTGCCTCAGCAGAGGCGAAGCCTAGTGAGGCAGAAATTAAAATACGAAATGTACTTACAGCATATGATAAATAAAAAAATCTAATGCTTAAAAAAATATATATTATTATTATTTAAAAATAAATCTAGTACCTAACTTAAATTGATAAAAGATGTGGAAATTGAGTTAATAATAGAAATTTTAAAGATTTTTATTTAGAATATGATTTCTGGTTAAATTTAGTTGGTTATTTATAACATAATTGTTAATTTTACACGCTTAAATTATTTAATTCAAACCAACATTTTTGTTTTATATGTAAAGCAGACAATCCCGAATTTTTATCAAAAGTTTGTTCATTTTCTAATAAATGATTGGAAAATTCTGAATAGTTATTATTATTTAAACATCTTAAATCCTCTTTAATTCTTATGTTAAAATTTAGATCTGTTTTCCCAATATAGAAATTAGTATAACCCCTAAGTTTATAAACACCGGAATTATTAAATTTATTTATTTATTAATAGAATTTTTATCACTTGATTGAATATGAAAAAAAAAAATATATTCATAAAAAAAAAACATTTTATATATAGAAGAATATTCATATTCTAATGGAATTAATTGGATGAAATCTATCATCATCGTGTACAAATTAACTTTATTCTCTCTTACAGTAAACAAATTTATCATTTTTAATACCCTCATTATTATCGTAATGATTATTTATTAAGCTAATTACTTTCTGTGACTTTTGGGTGTCAATTTTCTTTCACTTGTCTATGTTAAAATTTGTCGCATTTCTTGTTCCATAAAACAATTTTCTTTCTCAAAGCAGTACGGCAAACACGAGAAGTGTTAATGGTTTACAAATTTCTTGTTGGAATAATTTGAGATGTAATTTTCTCCAGATTTTGCGTTGATGCAAATATGGCACACGAAATGTCGGCAAATCTCTTGTTTCTATATTTTATGTTAGCATAAATATTACAAGAGAAAAGTCTCTAAATTTTACGATAGCATAAATATAATTAGTGAAATGACTGTAAATTTCGTGTTAATATAAATATGGCAAGCGAAATATAAAAATATATATGTTAACACAAATACGACAAGCGAAATGTTTCTACATTTTATGTTAACCCAAGTATGACAAGCTAAATGTGTATACATTTTATATGACAAGCTGAATGTGAAAAAATGTGAATATGTATAAATATTACTGAAAAGATTTCAAATTTCTGTCACTGTTTAGACTTACGTGGCAATATTTTGTAAACAAAAGGAAAAATATTTATTAAATTTTGTTTACGCGCTTTATACTTCGATAGGTAGGCCTGATATAAAATTTTGAATATGTGTCTTCTGTGTAGATTTGAAAAACAGAAAACAAAAGCGAAGCTGGTTCTGGGAAAAAGTTATTTTGATTTGGACGGACTTTTTACGGCAGCAATAATAAAACTTTTAGTATATATAATTTCGGATTATCGGTTGTGTGAAGGTTTTCGGTGGCTGACCAGCATATTTGCGGACCATCAGGCTACAAGGATAGCGACGTCGGCCTCAACCAGCACAGGTTCACAAAGGTTTGTGTAATTTGAATTTACATAGATAGAATAACTGTATTCATCATTACCAATAAAAAACCCAGAACTGGCTATCGAAGTATTAACGGAAACAAATTTGATATAAAAACTTCAGAAAGTTATTTGAAAATTAAGTCAATTTTTTTTATGTATATTCAATTAATTTATTATTCGAGCACATACAACGCTGATTATATTAATATATTATGTTCTGGAAGCAGAAAATATAAAGACCTGGCCTTATAATGAGACGTCCCAGTTTGTCACGCTAGTTCCAACCAACTCGGTATAATTTGTCTGCCATTTTTTTATACATCATTTTGACGTGGTCAGTGCTGTAACCGCTTTATGCACTGGCAGGTTATATAAGAGGGTGTCAAATACTATTAATGTGAATAGAGAAGTCAATGGACTCGATTGGGGACTGGGATGGCAACATTCTAATACAAGAATATTGAAATTTTATGATAGAGAAGATAGAGGCGATTTTATGAAAATTGTGAACTTGATACAATTAGGTAACATAGAAAACGGTAAATTTGTTGCAATCAGTAGCCTGTCATTTAATGACAATACGATCTGCTATTGGACAGTAAATTCATGAAACCAATACACTGAGGCTATCTAAGTAGACACGACATAATTGAAGAATAATCATTTCTAAAGATCTTCTCTATCTAGCTGATTTCTGCACGAATTTATCTAGAATTTGGGAACATCTAAAATAAAATTAATATTACATTGCAAAGCCCACATTTTTTAGATTGCCGAAAATTTAAAGCACAACGAAAACCAAAATTGAACGTACAATGTCAAAAAAAAAACACACATTTCTAACACAGAGTACTTACATAACAATTTGACAGTACATTCCATTAGGGATTGGCTTAAGAGAACAGAGCGCTTACGAGAGGTACTGGAATCGATTCTCGAAGCTTCGAAAATCTTTTTAATTTAAAAAGATTTTGAAATTTAAAAAGATTTTGAAGACGACTGATATCCATCCTGGTGCCAATAAAAATAAAAATAAAACACAAGGCAAATGTGACATTATATAAAAATGTAACGCGCTATTTCTAACATAGTTTTTGTGACAAATTATAATTTTACTACTCGCTGAGAAAACGTTTGAAGATCAATAAAAGTTTATCAGTGTGGCCATCGAAATTTCTAAGCAAATAATTTCTTATATTGGTGGATTCGTTGTGCGACAATTGGCTAAGAAGTTATATTGCACGACCTGTATAGACAGTCTCTTTGCCAACGAGAAATCGGTTCGCCGTAGAGAGATAGGGGAGGGTTATTGTATCCATCTCAAGATGTTATTGATATCTGTTCACGAGAAGAATCGATGCTAAAAACTATACTTCAGGGATTCACTACAAAATACGTTTCTAAACAATATGATAACATTGATAATTTGGTATCAAAAGGGTTAAAGAGATTTTTAAATATAAATTTCTTTGAAAGTTTATACGTTCATTGTAAAGAAACGCATCCTCTAGATAATCACCAACTGCAATTGTCGAGAGGGGTGCCGGATATGTATTTGTCTATTCGAGTCCTTACTCGATCCTTTACCTTAACTTTATCTTACAAAATTAACAAACATGAGACCTACCAAAAGGCAGTATTACAATAAATTGGTAATTTTTAGTGGTAACTAGTAAATGAAACGGAAAATCACATTTATTAATTTATTGTAATTATCTCATACTCTAAATACTACTTATCTCTGCTTTTCAATACAAGAATCGTATTTCTAGTGTGCACGTACACTGTTAATGTAAAAATTATTATGTGAATTAGCTATTTCGGTGTTAAATCATTTAAGGGCGTACTTTTGTTTTTCCCGTTTGAAACTCGAGAAATTCTTCGTGAATCACATAGTATTGTTTTACGGAAACGTTACTCGTACTTTTGTTTCCGTAACGACCCACTAGCCAGCAAATCTAATTCTGTTTACTTTAGTAATGAATTTCCACAAACTTGGTCGTATTCATTAAACTCGTAAATTCAGTAAATATATAACGAATTTTAACGTTACATTATCTTTGACGATTATAAAACGATTAAAAACATCTCAAAGAATGATAATGCAATATTTTGAAACAAACAAAACACGATATAAATATCGACTTTAATAAATTAATAAAATTAGTGAGAAAATAAAATAAATTTACGTAATTAGTTATTTTGTGAAAATTGACTTATGATGTTATTGTAAGTAACGCTCTTAACGTTCGGGTATTTTCGAGAACTGCCGATCATTGCCGAACAACCGAATGGCTTTCTCGCAAATGATAAGATCTGACTTCAAAATTTATCTCGGAACAACGGGATAGTTCATCTCTCTGGATAAATCTCTTTGCTATTACCCCAATATAAATATTGAAAAGTGATGCGAAAGAAACGTTTCGACATACGATGACGCGTTATTTTTGTTTCTAAGATAATATGACTATAGGATTATCACTGTTGCCGTGGAAAAACTCGTCAAAAAGGTTTCGACCGAATGATTTTTAATAAATTTATAAAGCTATTTTATGTAATTAATTTTTAATAGACATATTTTCGACGAAATGGTTTTAAAAAAATAAATTTACGACGAACTGATTTGAAATAATTAAATTTTCGATTCGGAGCATCTTCCCAGAAGCCCGAACGGCAGGAGGCGGCGGCGGCTGATGACGCGTCCGGCCGCGCGGTCGGTGCGCAAGGTGAAGCGCTTGTAAGCGATCGTGTTCCATTCTTAATTTAAATCCGTTTGACATTGAACTTGAATATCGTATGCGGCAATACCGAGAGTCTGGGCAAATATGCTCAGGAAATTAACGTCGGTGGAATATATGAAACGCTTCAGAGATTGACAACATAAAATTTTAAAAATTACATTTTAAAGCCACGATGTAAGCTTGAGACTGCACGGAAAAACGGGCAGAGGATTTTTTTTAATGACAGAGCAGATATCGGGGCTTTATGGTCCGTGTTTACGGAAGAGATTTTTAGGAGATTTTCCACTCGAGACAATCTCTGAGATACGGAATTTTGTTCCCATGAATAGTTGTGCAGGAAGTGGATACGGGTCGCCCCGGGTGACTGATCACGGATCACTGAGTGGGGTGACAAGATGGCAAAAATATGTGTTTTTAAAATAAAATATTTTTTGGGCTCACGGCAATTTTTCTTTGTCACGGCAATTTTTTTTTGTCACGGCGAATGAGCACTTTTTTCTTCACCAAATGGGACCTTTGTTCATCAATTCAGCGTTGAATCCGCCCAATAAATCAGCATTCCCGTCATTGCCCTTCCCTTCTCCTAAAAGTCGGTCTTCACCGATGATGCCTCGCGAATCTCAAAAAAATGGTGTCATGACCTTTCTGGACGATTGAACCGTTTATGCCTTCTTTGGAGCAGGTTCGCCAGGCGAAGTCCACTGTTTTGACAGTTCTTACATTTCTTGCGCACGGTGATGGATCCATGTTCGTCAACAGTCACGAAACGCCGCAGAAACTATGGCCAATTTTTCGTGTAGGATATTTTGTACGCATTTAATTGAGATGTTTACAATGTTAGCAATCTTTCTGATCACCAGACGGTCTGCTAATACGATATTATGGATTTTGTTGACCATATCTTCAGTAGACACCTCAATCGGACGGCCAGGGCGCTCTTCATTCAAAACGGATGTCCGGCCACGCTTGAATTCATTAAACTAATAACTAATAGTAATCATTAGAGGTGCATGATCCTTATAAACGGCATGCAACTTCACTTTGATTTCCTCACACGTCTTCCAATTCAAAAAAAGGAATCGAATCACTGACCGATATGGCTCTTTTTCCGTGATTGCAAAACAAACACTAACATGTCTACTTTAAACACCTATCGAAATAAATCTACTCAATAAATCTGTCTGAAATTTAAACAGGCGTCTTTCAAAAGATGGTCGCCAGTGTCGCCATTAGTCATTAAACACGGGTACTTATCATACAGCCCTCGTATATGGGCATTTATGAAAGTACACGGGGTACGAGATGCAAACAGCTGTTCTGCGTTTTGTGATTACATGCATAATTGTTCAAAAACCTCTTTGCTATTCCGATTCTCCACTAAGACTAGTAAAACGGTCACGTCATCTATGAGAGAAGTTACGTAAGGCGGAAATGTAATGCGGAGAAAAAGACAAAAACGTAGTTTTTTAGCGGCATTGAAATGTTAACATAAACATTATTTTATATAGTTCTCGTAACACGTGTTGAGAAGGTGTTGAATTCAGGTATGTGAATATATAAATACGTACACATATACAATAATACGTATACATGCTAATGCTATTTGCATTATTAGAGGTCAAGTTTAATAGTGTGTAGTTAATTTTTATCGTACAACGTACAATATATTTATGGCAGAACACGCAAACACTGATAATGAAATATTACACTAAGGTCATACTTCACAGGTAGAAGAGTTGTGTTTCGACGTATCTCAAATATTCAATTGTGAAAAAGATACAGAAATGATATGTTTCTCCCTTCAGTTTTTACTAATTTTTGAGCATCGTGATCCATAAATTGCTCTCAACGAGTAGTGAGAAATGAGTATTTCTGTCCTTAGTATTAATCCTGAATTTAATTGGTTCTATTGTTGAGGATTTTGTTGCTTCGAAAAGTAAACAGGGGTGATTCCTATATGTATTTATATTTCCAACTAGTTTCTCCTTCGCGTACATTATGGCTGTACATGTTAAGTATTATAAGACGTTAGACCTGCTTTGGTAGAAACTTTCCTTGACGTGAAGTTCTCGGTGAATTTAAAATGAAGTTCTTCGTTTGGCTTTAAGGCTTGAAGATTATTTTAAATATGCAACTTATGAACTTTAAATCAAAATAATTCTGTTTGTAACATTGAAATCATAATTGATTTGATCAATTAATTAACAGAACAAGTATGCAATTTGTTTTACAAAATAAACTTTCGTATCATGCCTATAAATATGGTTCACCTACGAGTGTATTATTGTTAAGAAAATAGCAGTTCACGCCACTGACGATTATTTTTGCTTCACTTCAAAAGATACAAACCTTTTAAACGAATTGTTTTTTTATTAGTTAACTTACTTTCTAAGGCTGCGTAAGGCAGCTGTCAAAATGTTCCGCCACGTACATACGTCGATTTCTATGGTCATCTTTCAATCAGAAACGACCTACGGAAGGTGGGCAGTGTGGGCAGTGCGGGCAGCGCGACGCTCGGGGTCGGTTTGCAATAATGATCCAATTCATTAGACTCATCGGCTGACATTAATTAGATGTAACTGTAGATAATGCCCGAGACCTATCAGTCGGGTCTTCTGTGTGCTGGATATTGCCTGTTTTGTGTGTCAGGGACGAACACGCCTCGCAGCGCAGCGCAGTGTCCGCAACTGCGACCGACAATAAAACTTTTATGTCGATTGTTATTAATTTTCCCAACGTTCGCCTTTCGCACTTTTCCATATCGTTTTTATCGACCGTTAAATTTAATGTCACCCAATGGTTGCCATAAACATTAGCTCCGACCTTCGCCGTGCTGAGTTCTGAACCGGAGGGTAGAGCAGACCGGCAGGGCGTGTAGAATACTGCCAGTTGATTGGTCGCAACATTGTTCTTTATACGAATGATGTCTATTATTATGTAGTAGGTACATCATTCATATGCTAAGTTTTAAATTCATGTATTAATACATACATCTTCAATCTAGGTTTAAAAGTATATGTTCCATTATACTTTGCACGCACACACACACACACATATATATATTTGTATCATAGCGATGAAACCAAAATAAATGTTACTGAAAATTGCAAAGGACAAATCATTCTTTCGAAAAAATAGAGCTGCTACTAGGACATGACCCGGGACTTTTCTAATACCGGTACGATGCTCTCCAAGTTGACCAAGAGTTGACATGATATGTGAAGTTTAAAATAATCTTCTTCATTCCATGTTTGTCTACTTTATCCAAAACTGAATATGATTATAGGATTTTTTACCATAAAGATCGCCATTCCTCTCTATTCTCTGTTCAACCCAGCCAGATGTTTCCTGCAATCTTCGTGGGACGACGCAAATATTTATTAAGTTTTCTAATACGATAAAATATATTACTTATCTCTTTAAATACATTTAATAAGGACATCAAGTTTACGCAGGTGCAGAATTTAAGAAAGCAAATAAATTTAATTTGGAGTGATGTTACCAATATATAAGTACTAGCTGAAGTACCCGGCGTTTACCGGGCTTTACGAAGAGTGAAGAGACTTCATTTAGGGGTAGCTTTTTCGAAATCAGATGTAGACGGTAATTTTTCAAAAAATTGTGTGCAAAATTTCATCAAGAAATACCAAAATTCTGCTTTAAGGGATGGGAATGGGGGATGGGGGTGATTTTTCAAAAGCTCATGAAGGCAGTAATTTTCCTCTTGTTTTCTAGGTCAAGTGTACAAAATTTGATCAAGCTTGGAATAAAACTGTAGATTTGTATAAAAAACAAACACACCCACCTACCCACAGACACTCTTATGTAAGTGAGCCCGAGTGCCTACTCCAAATGAGAAGAAAACAAAATAATGGAAAAGGCTTTTCGACATCGAAAATGACAGCACAGAAGTAAGGTTACACTATTATAGATGTATGTACAGGCATTTTATTTAACTCTTTTACAAACCAGCTTCCAAAATAAGGAACTAATATTACTAGTTACTAAGTTAGCACAAACAGTATGACCGATCCGTACATCCGAAGATGCGCAAATCTGTACTGATCGTGTTACTATCGAGAAATAAAAATAACTCGAACTTACCTGAATAATGATGCGATATACACCAGGAAATAACCGTAGAACTGGTTGTGACCTTAAACTCGCTCATTAATGAATAATATGGAACGGTCTCACACCCACAATTAGTCTGTGTGGTGCCAAATGCTGAGTCGCCGCTCCGACTATGCTTGTGATAAATAATTAATGCAAACATTAATATTAGACATGAGCACAAAATAAATGATCGCGGTCGTCTTAGTCAAAAGCGTTTTAATTCGCAACCATTTGCATCGGGGTGCAAATTTCCACTTCACATTACAGTGATAGGAGTTTTCCTAGATCGGAAGACACATTGTCGAGTAGCGTTCTAACGACATAATTACTGTATTTACCATCACCATCAATAAATTCAAGGCCAAACATTTGAGCACGTCGACAATGACTCGCAGACCGCGGATGTTTCAAATGGCCAATTGTAAGCTTCATTGCATTCAGACCAGGCGAAAGTTCGGATAACACGAAAACCACAACACAAACGAATTCTGGAAGACGTACGTCAATCTAAATTTATTAAACTTTTATTAATCAAAACGTCCAGGACCATCTCACCCATATATATATATATATATATAATTTAATAATTTCTAGGATATAGAAAGGTGATGTATGGCTCAGAATTGAGAGGAGTGGTGGGATTTCCTTTAGGCAGACATGGCCCACGCCGGGCTGCAGTGCCATGATGCCGGTGAGACGAGACACTGTTCTAGGACGGGCTAACCCCCAGTTATAAATAAGGTGGCAAAAGTTAGTTCTACATTTAGTCTCTTTCTTCTTATTTCTCGTAGTTGGTAACGATCGGCTCTCGAGTCAGTTGATGCAGTTTAGGATCTCAGGCGGGATTATTGTGGATTTTGGGAGTGCCGCAAAGAACAAGAAGAATCTCGAGAAAATGATCAATGTGTTAGTGTTGCTTTGATTTCGATTGTAACGAATTATATCAACCCATTCTTCAAGGATAATTAGTCGCGCAGTTATTTGATACAAAAGTAGGTATCGAATTACCCAAAATATAAAAATACATTTCTGAATCATAATGGGCTTGGGGTATCTCGCATCTTATTAAATTCAGTTATGCAATTTAACCTCTAGATTTTATCAGTCGTTCTTGAAATCAGACTTGAATGTTCGCGTTTTGAATGGTCATTTCTTATTGGTGTAAATAAATCGGGTATGATTCTGATTTGTTAGTTGACTGGGCTCCAACAGATCACGAATATTTATGACGCGTTGTTTATTGGACGAGCCTCGGATCTCCGCAGCAAGGGCGCACCATTTTGCGACGCAAACCATCTTTTGATATAAGCAGACTTTATTTATTTTTTACCGACTACATTTGGGTACCTGCTGTGATTTGAAAATATCGACAATAAAATATCGAAATTATTCAGCGTGATTTAACTTAAACCATCGTATTTTTGGGGCGTTCTAACGAGCGAACTACTGGTGGCAGGCATTATCAGGTCCGCGCAGCTTGCAGGCGATTTTCCAATCCTTCCACTCTACCTTGAGCCATCAGTCTCAATTTATCATCGGCTAAGTATTGAAATAAGATATGGCAAGCTCGCTCAATAACTACGCCCATAAAGATGCGTGCTATAATCTCTCTTGTTCTCTCCGTAGCATCAAACGGTGTAGAGACGCCGGTAGGAACTCCCGTAAAACCTATTTTTCTATTTAAATTCGTAACGTACGGTGACATGGTCTGGCGGCAAATTCGGAATTTCGCTAAATAGATAAATGAAGTGGATTTTTTAACTCAATTAAATTACCGGCCGGGGGATCTACTACGATCCCAGATCTGATTTAGATTTTTTAATCTGGCGTCTTAGCCCACTCGATCGATCCCTCGATCGGTAATATTTTATTGTACCCAGTCAGTCGTTGAATATATATGTTAATACAAATTAAAGTATTATTTGAAAGATATACCTACATACAGATAAGATCAATTTATCAAAAAAATATTCTGCCTGCCACCGGGATTCGAAGTAGGAACTTTTCCTATCCGGGGAAAAGCGCTGATCATTACCGTTAGATTTTATTTGTATGTATATCTTTCTAACTGATATATTTAATTTGTATTAAAATACAACAGAACTATGTTATGAAAAAAAACTACAACTTCACAATAATAATGCGTTCTCTTTAAAAATATTGAATTTATACGTATCTGGTAGCTTAGAGTCTAAGCAATATAAGCATCGATGATGGAGACGTACCTATATTAAAGGTTCTTGTCTTGTGTAAGTCAGTAATTCCCTTATTAAGACAATAAGAAATACATGTCTTTAAAAATAACAAGACGTGTTGAAGTGCCCGTTAAATATAAAGAAAATGGGACATTTTTATAAATACTTTACACATCTGGCAAATTTAAAATCCACTCGCGACTAATGACGTATCATTTATTTGACATTGAAAATTTGCTGACGGTTTATGTAGACAAATAATATTGAAGCGAGGATTGTTTTTAAATTGCGAAGGTGACATTTGGAGTAGGCACTCGGGTTCATTTAACGTCTGATACGTTCTTTTACGGATCGTGTTCTATCGCGGTATTATAACGCTCCGCACTCATCGTGTTGTGCTGTAACAGTCGACCTAATAGGGACTCACTCTTAAACCGACACTGTCGTTAGTCGTTATATAATATTATATAAGTCTCGGAACTCGAGTCTGGTCGTGTTTAACCCTGTATTATACACCTCAAACCTCATCACAAATTCTTTTTGACATTTCGGCGCACCGTAAGCTGAAGAGGATTGGAAATCATTAATAAAAATACTGGATACATGTATCATCAAATACTTAAATTTATTATTGTATACTGGGTAGCAATCCTTTTTATCTTATCAGGTGCGTAACTATACAAATAGGACGCGAATGTAAAATGGAAAAAAATTCTCCTTTATATGAGTACAAAAATATTAAATACTACGTGGTAATTTGTATAGCTTACTTTAACAAATAGTAAGAGTGTGACATATACCTACTCCGTGCAGACATCTCCGAATACAAAATAAATTTGAATTTCGTAAATATTATCTAAATTGAAATTTTCTTCTCCAGGCTTTTATTCAATAATATAGATCATGCAGTTTGTTTAATAACTTTTTAATTATATGAACATTTTTGACCGACAACCATAGTCGAATGGGGGAGCTCGTATTTTTTGTTCGTTTGATGATCTAACACACTCTTGGCATTTTAAAAAAAAAATGTATATCAGCTGGCAATGTTTTAAAAAAGTCCTCAGCTTTATAATTCCTCTCAGATATAGATTTTTTTTGTATATTTGATACGTAGGTATATATATTAACGCTATGAATAAGAACAATAAGTATTATTACTTTATTAAAAATGTTCTTTTTAAAAGAACTATTTATCTTGATTAGTTTTTAATAGTTATAATTTTTATGCATATTGTACATAGTATCACGAAGTACACTGACAAATGGATAATTCTACACCATATTTAAAGTTGATGATGGTGAAAAATCTATTGTATTAATCTTTGGGATAACCGCTCCGGCAGTTGTAAATTAATGTAACATTAAATAAAATTGCTGAAAATTCCAAATTTAATGCCTATTGTAAACCGTGATGGATATAAATGAATTTTAAACCTTTTTCGTTTAAAAAAAAATATTTTGAAGGGTCTCGTGTAGTTAGCCACTGACGGGTTAATAATAATAATAATGTATACAAATCACATAGACCATAAATCAAATGACTCACGGGTATGGCGAATAATTTTGAATCTATACTTGATAAGATACAGAGAGACCAAAGCAACCGAGGTCTCGCTTGTGAAGTCTCCGGTGCTGTAATTAAATGAATCGTGAACTACGAAGGCTATAAGGATGAACAGATACCTTTAAAATATGATGCTGGAGACACACACTGCATCCTGCGCATACCGCGGATAGCGAGACGCACAAATGTTTCCATTCTATTGATTGTAGAAAGTAAGCATCGATGATGAACTCTCAACCATTTACCAATGACGAATCCTTCTATTTGTTGGCCATCTTGCCAGAAGAGAAGATAGCTTGTCGCGTCTAAGGTCGGAGAGAAAAATCCCTCCCTCGTCGGACCGACCGAGTGAAAAGGGCAAGCTGGCGATGCAGATGTTTTGACGAGTCATCCGATTAAGTCGCGGACCACCAACAGCACGTCATAATATTTAAACAAGCGCTTCACGTGAGAATTTTTCCAAGTATTCTGCTAGCGGTGATTCCTGGTACTATCGAAATAAACAACCGTCACCAATTTTGAGAACCAGGGGTCACCCTCACCAGGCAGACGATTTTTGTTAATGTGTTTGTTAAATCGATATTAACCGGTGACTACTTAAAATAAAACGGTTGAGGTATAATCAATCTGAGCATTATAATGAGAGAATTAAGGCAAATGATTGAGGCGTTAAGACATTTTGACCATATTGGTAATAACCAAATTATAAAGGTTTCACAAAACCTTCATTGATTTAAAAATATGTTTATGATTGAATGAAATTTGGTAAAAGATATTTAAACAAAACCACACGAAAGATATTACAAATATGATCCAATATATATAACATATATAATATTAAATAGTTTTGTGTGCTTACCTACGATGATGTAACTGAATGTAAATATTATCATAAATCGAAAACACCTAATGTGACTCGTGTTTCAATAACAGCCAGCTGTTGTGCCACACTAACGTGTCAAAATCCAGCAAAATTTCACCAAGTTCATGTTTAATTATGTATTTAGTTTTGAGCATAAATGTGTGATCAAAATAAAATAAAATAATAGAGTACGAGTTGTCAAAAACTAAATCAAACAAAACTATGTTTAAATTTTCCAAAGCAAAATAAAAACAAAATAAAAAATTACGTTTTTTCCAAAACAATGGCAACGGAAGAAACCAAAGGTAAAATTAGACCATCAAATTTATATTTTACCATAGTGAATAATGCTATTAATTTTTATCTGAGACTGGTATCTGTGTTGACAATGACTGTGACTTTTTATCTCATTTACTAGTTCAGTCTGCTTATTTTATTTTTTCAAGTTTTTACGGGAAGCAGGTGGAAGCTTTTGCTGATCTCCAAAAAAGATTTCTCCCAATGTATAGGAAAAAAAAATACCTATATATATATATATATATATATTTTGCAATAGTTGAGAATATTGGCGGGATATTAGTTAAATGGGAGTCCAATGATCGTGGAAAGTGAATATTTAAAAAAAAATCCTCTGCCCACGGTTACTTAACAGAAAAAATAAATCTACTGTTAACTGTTATAACTATTAAAAGAATAACACTTTATTCCTATCAGTGGCGTAGCTACGATTTCTTACAAAATGTCAAGAGTAGCTCGGGCTGCGTGTGAGGGTGGCATAGTCCTGTTGAAACCACATATGTTGCAGGCCTAATCGACCCAATTCGGTCACCGAGAAGTTTTCCAACATGTGACGATAGCGATTACCATTAATGGTTACAGCACTGCTTCTTGCATCCCGAAAGAAATAGGCACATACGTTACATGGCGCACCATACACTAACTCTGCGTGGATGTAAAGGTCATTGGTATATCAATTGGGAATTTTCAGTTCCCATAGCGGCTGTTTTGTTTATTAAGAAAACCTCCCAGTCGAAATGAGCTTCGTCGCATACGATGATTTCCAAAAGTTGGGATCATCAATAATGAGCTGCAAAACATGTGCTGTTGCATGTTGGCGAAGCGTTACGAGCTCCATAATGAATTTTAATCAACTATTCTATACGACTGCAAAACATGTGCTGTTGCATATTGGTGAAGCGTTACGAGCTCCATAATGAATTTTAAACTATTCTATACGACTGCAAAACATGTGCTGTTGCATGTTGGTGAAGGATTACGTGCTCCATAATAAATCTTAATCAACTATTCTATACGACTGAAAAACATGTGCTGTTGCATGTTGATGAAGTGTTACGGGCTCCATAATAAATCTTAATCAACTATTCTATACGACTGCAAAACATGTGCTATTGCATGTTAGTGAAGCGTTACGTGCTCCACAATGAATTTTAAACTATTCTATACGACTGCAAAACATGTGCTGTTGCATGTTGGTGAAGGATTACGTGCTCCATAATAAATCTTAATCAACTATTCTATACGACTGAAAAACATGTGCTGTTGCATGTTGATGAAGTGTTACGGGCTCCATAATAAATCTTAATCAACTATTCTATACGACTGCAAAACATGTGCTATTGCATGTTAGTGAAGCGTTACGTGCTCCATAATAAATCTTAATCAACTATTCTATACGACTGCAAAACATGTGCTGTTTCATGTTGGTGAAGCGTTACGTGCTCCTTAATAAATCTTAATCAATTATTCTATACGACTGCAAAACATGTGCTGTTGCATGTTGGTGAAGCGTTACGTGCTCCATAATAAATCTTAATCAACTATTTTATACGACTACTAAATGCGAACTGACTAAATTATTTATTATTCTCAGTACCTAAAGTTACCTCGAATACCTAAAAATTCAAGATTTAACAGAGAAATAGCACGAATTTATGTAATTTTTGCTAAAAACACAAATAAAAGATAGTACGTACTTACTTAAATTTATTATTTGTGATTAAAAAAGTTAATATTGAAAAAATTGTTACTAGGTAACGGTGCACTTGCAATTATACATAAATTCGCGGATATATTAAAAACTCTAATTAAAATCACTCCAACGACTAAGAATAGTGATGAAGAGATCAAAGCAAAGTCGATAATAATTAATACGGAGTCATAGAAAAATTGTGTTCGTGGAGTAAGGGCAGCAGCAATTTGTTGCTACGCCAATGATTTTTGTGTCTTCTACGCCACAAAATAAACCGATTTTGGGCAGACTCACAAAAGAAAACAACGAAAAACAACATTTCTCTATATCTACAGAAAGACTTTTACTATTTAATTATCTCTATATAATTCGTTCCTCAGGCGGGAGATACCCTACCGAGACAGAATGATTAACAGTTCCGGCCTTGAGCCACGATATCTGTAACACAAACATCCTATCCAACATTTTAGTCTAATTTTAAGAAAAGTCGTCACTCAGAAATCCCCTTGAAATGATAAATATTGTTTATCCACAGCGGTTGTAAACGTGCAGTGTTTATCAAATATGCGCAGAGCTGTGTTTTCTTGGAAGAAGAAGCCGGTATTATTCCGACCTGTAGAAAGAATTCTTTCTCGCGAATTGGAATGAACTGAGTCCATTAATTCTTATCAACGAGAATAATCGAATAAGATTCGTTTCTTTGTTCTATCAATAACGATTTGTATCATGGAAGTATTATGTATTATGAATCAGACAGATCAGAATCAATAATCGAGGAGGCACGCCTTCCCGTCTTTATAAAAAAGGTCATATTGAATGCAGTGATGCAGAGGGACAGGTATAATATTACTGACAAAAAGTGATCTAATATATATTATTCTAAACCGTACGATGTATAATAATCCGCATAATCTCTCAGGCATTCAGGATTTTGCCATGGAAGTTGGAGCACTTATAGAGTTAGCGTCGGAACGGTACATAACGTAAATAATTCATTGAATGTTTGTTTGCGTTATCGGTTAAGTTTGGTTGCACTATGGTAGACCATTTTTTTTTTTATAGTAATTTATCTTTTCAATATTAAATAATAGGATTTGCGGAATCACTGGTGGTAGGTATATTATGAAAACCGCATCGCGGTCACTGTAGCTTCCCGCAGGGCCTAGCAAAAAACAATGGCGAGAGCCGATCGCTTTCTATTCTAGCCGTATATATAATATTAAAAGCAGATAATAAATGGTGTGTGTGTAGATTTAAAGTCATGATATCGCTTGTAATGGCTTCAAACACCATTCGACCAATTGTAACGGTGTTGAGTGCAAAGTTCATACCGAGAATCGAGTATTACAGAGTAGTATGCATTGTGACAGAAACTAATTTGTGATCAGACTTAATGAAATGGAAAACATGAAGAAACAGAAATACAATTCCTTATGCGTAATGTTATTTATTGCTGTGTGATTAATAGCGCTCGTGTGGACGTCACGTGATCGCTAAAGTGAGCCTCAATTTCTCTAAGATTTTTATCTCGATAATTAAGATTCGTCTTACTCAATGATTCTCGAGCCCGCAAGGTCAGGCTCAGATTTGAGGTCACGCTCGAGATATTTTGGTATTAAAAAGGGACATTTTCAGCCAATTCTCGGCTAACTCACAGAAGAATATAAAAACTCGTGGGTGGAAAATTATTTTTTTGTTGTTCTTTTTCCGACTGGCAACATTTTTTGACAATTTGTCTGTGATGCCTGCAGCAGCTGTTATTTACAAATGTGTTAATAGTTTCATTAATTTGCTTTCCGTTAAATTTTCAAAATGACATCATGCTATTGATTATCGTGGGAATATAATAATACGAGTATAACGATTATGCATACTATTTGTATATATTTTCTAATAATAATAAAGTTTTCACGTGTGATGCTTGGTAAGAAATCTATTCTGACAGGTGTGATAATGAGTTATCTTTCGAAAGAGTACTGTGTCATGTCAACCGTGTATTTGATTCAGGTACAGGGGCGGATTGGCGACCTAAATCTGGCCTTGGAGATTTTTGAGATAATCAGCCCAGTCACATATTTTTTCAAGCAAGAAATAGAAGTTTCTATGCGTGTAAAAAATTGCAGGGGTCAAAAACACTGAGTCAACGAAGCAAACTGCTAATATATAAAGCTATAATCAGACCAGTGGTCACTTATGGTTGCGAAACGTGGTGCCTAACGTAACCCAAATCGAATAAAATAAATTAGCGTTTTTGAGCAAAAATTAGCTCGATTTGAGCAAAAAAAAAATTGTAAGATTCCACAGGTCTGAAAGACTGCAAAGGGCTGGCCATATTGAAAGAATGCCAGATGTTAGGACATCAAAGTGGATACCCCGGTAGTAGTGACCTAGAGGCAGACCAAAGATAAAGATGGGCTGACTGTGTGGAAGAGGACTGGAGGAGGATGAGAGGGTCTGGGAACTGGAAAAGAATGGCCAGGGATAGGACTCGGTGGAGAGCACTTGTGTAGGGGGCCAAATACTATCTGTGTAGTGCAGTGAATGAAGAAAAATAAAATTATTTTAAATATTTAACGCAAACTTAACGTTGTGGTTATTAATTTTAATATTAAATTATTTGTTAACATTGTTTTTAACCACTTTTAATAGTAAATTTAAAAAAAAGTGGGTTAATATTTAATCTTTAATACAATATGATACGAGCAAAATTAGTCAATAAGACATATCATTTCCTCCTGGAATAGATATAGTAAACACTTCCGATAAATTTATTAAATATTTTATAAAACGAGTGTAATAGATAAATGAAAGTATTCCAACTGTGAATTTTAACATTAATGAAAATATGGAAGAGATACATAATGAATGAAATTCAAACAAGTTACACAAAATGAATTAAAAATAATACTAAATAAAATAAAATTAAAACCAAGTCCCAGTGGAATTACAATAAAGTTTATCAAATAATCGTTATCGGTCATTGGAGAATACCTCTTAAACATAATACATGAATCCATTACTTCAGAAGAGTTTCCTCCATTATGGAATATATACAGTGTAATTTCAATACAAACAATTCAAAGTACTAATAAATGTGAAGAATTTAGGACAAATTTTCTACCCATGACCTATCCTAATGCTTGTCCACCAGTGTGAATTGTGACCTTGACCCCACCGGACGTTAACTTGATCGATATTTATTCGGTTTGATCTTGACAACGCGATTCAACGATCATTCGCGTTGTGGACCGTTCAACTTCAGTGCACCAGCTCTGTCTTGTGTGACTTTCTTTGTGATCATAGTGTTTATTGTTTATGTGTGCGGTGGATGATCATTGACATCGTCATTTTCAGTCAGGAGCGGAGCTCGATCATTCGCGTGCAACCGTTGTGTGATTTCGGCTGCGACGGTAGGGATTGCGAAGGCGTCATACTCAAGATAGGGCGAGCGGTCCTTCTAAATCCCGGTTCCTCGAAATTGCTGGTCCTTCGACTAATTCCCTTCCCCTCAACGACCTCTTCCCGTATCTGCCTCACGATTCCTTCTCCACCTTGCGGTGATTCCGATTTACAACCAGAATTGTTATAATACATTCCACGAGAAGTGCGACTCAGAGATTGCACAACAACTTGTAGCCTTTTTATAAAAATGGAAAACGCTATACGAAGAAAAATATGATTTTAGAAATAACCTGTTTTGTGAAATGGCTCTCAATTTATCCTGGAAGATTGCAAAGACGATTCTGATAAGAGTATCATTGCAGTTTTCGTGTATTTAAAAAAAAAATTGAAACCATCGCTAGAGATATAATAACAAAAAAACTTTGGAAACTCAGAATAGAAGAACCGCCATTGAAATGGTTAAAAAATACCTAAGTAATAGATACCAAACCGCTAAAAGTGACTTAATATCAGACTCTCCTTGTTTCATTAAGAGTACCACAAGAGTCAGTTCATTAACCTATTATTTTCATTATTTATATAAATGACATCGTAAAAATGTTAGAACATTACAAAATAAGATAATTGCAGACGATGCACTTATATACTCGTATATATAGCGGGAGACAATTATGCAACTATACTAAATGAATTAATCTATGACTTAAAGAATACAGGAATATGACTGAAAAAATAGACATGAGTAGAAATGAACATTGGAAATAAAAGAATACTAATTAGATCAGCAATTATCATAAATGGTGAAAGTCTGAAGGAAGTGACTGAAATCAAATATTTGGGAGTCAAAATATATTAAAAATTAAACTTTTCGCAAAATACAAGACACATGACAATGGATATACAGACACACATGAAAAAATAGATATAATCGGATCAGTGCATTGCGGAAAGATCTTTAAGCGGAAAAATATTTCAATTTTATGGAATTTATTTTTAAAATCCTCACTAAAAAAAATCGGCTTAATTTATAAGAAAAATTGATGCAAATTAACATTAGCATGAATATCATACAAGAGAAAAATATAGACTGAGACAGGAAGAAGACTACGCATCTACAGTGCGATGAAGATCTTCAATGAAATCCCAGAAAAGAGGACAAAATACATAGATTCAAAATGAAACTAAGCAAAAATGTACAAGATAACAACTAAGGACTATATTAAGAAGAAAAAAAAATTATACACCAACCTTTTTCGGAAAATAGCTTTTCCTTCATAAAGATATCAATACAAATTAACTAAAATCATGAAATTATTTGAAAACATTAGATTAATTTGTAATCTAATGTTTTCAAATTCAATACATATGGTTTTAGTTAGTTTTTATTGAATTGTATAATTAAGTCACAAAGTGGTTAAAGACATAGTTAAGAGGCTACTTTCATTTTTCCAGTTTGAATTTCGAGATATTTTTGCATTTTGCATACCCTTTCAAGACGAGACTAATAGTTAATTCATTTACAATATCAAGTAAACATAAAAGTGCGTTATTTTTTACGTAAATATTGCTAGAGTGAAAGGTATTAATAGAAAAGGACAAGTATACAATTGTTGGTTTTTTTAAATTCCTAGGTAATAAAGCTATCAGAAAATAGGCATTTCTTCAACATTCATAATACATATGTGTTGCCATTTGAAATTATCAGGCGAAAATTAAATAATTTGTTAAAGTTCTCACCTAAGAATTGTTATGTTTATGATAAAAAACATTGTGTCGATAAACATGATTATTACAATCATGCCCCCGATTTATAAGGAAAAAATTGACGTAAATTCATACTAATAAATAATATTGACAACTTTTGAAGCAGCTGTATTTGTGAAGAGAGAACTATTTATGCCAATATTATATAATAATCATACTATGGTTGTAATAAAAAAAGTTTTTTTTTTTAATATTTATTTATTGTTTTAATAAATTACATATTTATTAATATTAAAATATAAATGAAAATATGACAAAAGTATTATTACTCACTGTTAAATAATTAGTTGTTCATTTCGTTTTTTTTTTCTTCACACGTATTCAAAACAAAATTTGATTCACATTTATTACAATTTAAACTGAATTTAGAAATAAAATTTTATGTTCTTTCACATATTCAATATTCGTTCATGTGCACTCAAACATCGACTTGTGGGAGTAAATTTGATTAATTAGAGAAAAGAATTGGTGTATGTCGTCGACCACTCTTTTGCCATCCAATTTAGGATGTTCACACGAGTCCGCACATTCAATACTCAGTTCGGGAACATCCTGAAAATAATTAATAATATTATTATTGCTATTTAGTTATCAGTATTTTTATGTCTAAAATATTAAAATACATCTTTATTCATTTATATGACTATAACAAATACATTTGTATCAGACAGGTCTGTCATGTATAATTCTTTTGATAAGATTATTTATCTTTAAGGATATGTATTTCCAATAAAAAATAATTTATCTGCACTACATAATATATGTATATGTAATTTGTATTGTTAAATCAAATAGATAATTGTTATAGAAATGGTAAAAATTATCAACTTACGTTGCGATTTTTATTCCAAGAAGATAACCATTTAAAATTTTGTTGGAATATTTCGTAGAGCGTGTCAATGGATACTTTTTGACCTTAGGCATCTTGAGTCACAGGAGGCAGTAATTTCAGAACAATAATTTGTATAATAAAATATAATGAGAACCAAACCCAACAAAAAAAAAACACGGGTTCACGAATGTCACGTTGAATCATGTGAATAAATTAATTTTATGCCCTTGAGGCGCATGCGTTAGATGCGCAATGCCATAGATAAGAGACGCAATGCGATGCAAGCCGCGCATGCGTTGTCAGATTCTTAGCGCTCCGATCCGTTACGTAGGTTTTGACATACGTATTATGTTCAGAAGTCAAAATTATAATCTGTTTTCGTATAAAAACAGCCCAAAACCATATAATTTACAAAAATAAGCAATTGGTATCAAGAATAAGTATAATATTCATTCATAGTGTAGTCAAAATTTGTAATAAAATGTGTTTTATAGGCAAATTTAATGAAAATCCAACGGAGCACAAACCCCACGATCGTCATGGCCGAATTCAACGGCGTTCTGAAGGTCCGATAGACAATTAAAATTATCGTGTTTCATAAGACTGGAAATATATTATTTAAAAAATGATTATTGTGTTTCTGATATTAAACTTAGTTTTAAATAGTAGTTGAAGCCTCAAAGCATGTGAGTAAATATAGTTTATTATTTAAAAACTTATGTTTTTACTAAAACAAAGTATTTTAAAAACGTCAAAAATTCATCAAATGTACTGCAAATTGAATGATTTATAACTCTATTAATTTTTAACATTTTTCTGATTTGGTTTCCTACAAATTTGTCTCCGTAATCTTGGCTTTAAGATTATAAGAAAATATATTTCGTCTACGCATTCGTTTAGCGCATTGACTCAATTTTGTACAATGCCTAAAATGCATCTAATGGTCACGGTCTTTCTTATAATATTTGTATCGTCTTAATTATGACAAATAACATTCAGTTTATTAGTTTTATATTAATGTAAAGATCCAATCCAAGTAATAGTTGAAAAAAAAGTCAAATCTATTGAATAATTTCTGATATAAATGAATAATAAAAACCCATATTTTCGTAAAAAACGCCAAAATATGAATTATTATTGCAAGTGGCGCCTTAATAAATAATTAAATATTAGAAGAAGATTATTGTACCGTGATGGAAAAGTTTTACGTACTTGTCTCTTAAGTACGTTGGTGTATAATTAAGTCACAAAGTGGTTAAAAACATAGTTAATAAATAATTAAATATTAGAAGAAGATTATTGTACCGTTATGGAAAAGTTTTACGTACTTGTCTCTAAGTACGTTGGTGTATAATTAAGTCACAAAGTGGTTAAAAACATAGTTAATAAATAATTAAATATTAGAAGAAGATTATTGTACCGTTATGGAAAAGTTTTACGTACTTGTCTCTTAAGTACGTCTTCAGTGTACACCTTGTGATGTGAAGTTCCAATAAATAGATTTTGTAACAATTATACGTTTGTTACAATACGAAACCATTTAGTACAAGGTATACCACTAGTATAAGTCAAACGATAAAGCCGATGGACATGCAGAGAGAGCAGTTTGTAACCTCGCACACATGCGCCGGCGGTGCGGCATTCACACACAAAATTATTCAGCCCAAGGACACCACAAAAAATAACATAAAATGTGAATTAATGCATTTAATATAAAAGTGAATAATTTATTATAAATAAACTGTCTTAAAGCTCATCGGTCTCAAAAATTTGATTTCTCTTTGATAACTATTCCTCCATTAGATCGATACTGACGTCAATGTCAATTTCATTCAACATTTCTCTCTCCGTTGATATTAACATAAAAGTTTCAGTAATAGTTCTTCGCTATCTATTTTATTCTTTGTCCGCATAGTTGTTCTCTGCACAAATAATATTTTAGAAAAATATATACTTTATAGCAGGAACAATAAAATTTAGCGCTTATGTAGAATCCCTTTAATTTGCCGACAAGTTTAGGATGAATTTTAATGTTGTGTTTTGTAAAATAAAAACAGAAAACGCTACCGGCCGGGTGTCCCGCCGGGCCTATGCGCCACTGATTAGATAAAACAACTAAATCTAATCGAACATAATCTAAGATCCGACTTATTAATGGTGAATGGTTCCGCAATGCTAAACGCTACCGGCCGGGTGTCCCGCCGGGCCTATGCGCCACTGATTAGATAAAACAACTAAATCTAATCGAACATAATCTAAGATCCGACTTATTAATGGTGAATGGTTCCGCAATGCTAAACGCTACCACCATATATCTAGGAATTGGTTATCTTTTCCGATCTAATCGTGGTTTTATGTGTACATTGAAAGTCAAAGAACGAAACTGTGATTAGCTGTTTAATAAATAATAAAAAAAATGCGCGTGTATTTTTATTGTTTATGCATTTAAAATGCATTGTTCCGAGGATTACTTTAGCTCCAATCGTGAAACGGTGATTCATTATTTGTACGGTTCCACATAGTTATAATAAATCGTCAGGGCACGTGTAGGCTACAATAACACTGCAACGTAACTCGGAAAATACTGGATTGTTGAATATTATATCGCCCTTGCTACTCATTCAATGCCGCGGGAAAATGAGGCGTAGAATCGAGGCGTAATGGCCGCAAATGGTAAACAGGTTAATGTATATTTACCAAATTATACTAAACACGTTGCATGTTGCTAGCGATCCTCGCTGTTTCTGATAAATATTTAATCAAAATGTGTTAATTGCGTTTAAAGTTTTATAATTAACGTAAAGAAAAGTACTCACTTTAAAAAACATTTAGTAATCAATATTTTCTGATGCAAGAACAATATTATTCAAGACATACGAGTACAAGCTTATTCATTTTTGTACCTTGAAAATTATCAAAATTGCAAAATAATATTATTATTTATTTATTTATAATGTTATATGGATGGGGCTTCGCCGGTACTGAGGAAAAACATTTTACATAGGTAATCAATAATCATTAGATGTATATATATATATATATATATATATATATATATATATATATATATGTATACATTTTATTTTTAAGAATACATTCTTATTGTGAAGTTGCAATATTTCAGAACATAAGTCTGATATTTTTAATACAAATAAAATGAGTAAAATATATCACGAAACTGCGTTAAAAATAGCGCATTAGAAAATTACGTAATATTTTATAGGAGTTTTGCGAGTGTATTCAGTATCGGTATATTTGTTTTTTAACTGATTTATTTTCTTTAATAAATATTTATAAGATTATATACTACGGTTTATAAAACTGTTGATTTTTAGTACGCACATTAAACAACAGAATAAATAAAAATCACCATAATACCTGACGACCGTCAAAAGTTATCATACTGTTTAATCACTTGGATAAATTCTCAGTCATGTTCATAATTGAGAATCATTTCGCATTCTCATAATATGATATTATTATTAAATGGAACTCATTTGTTTATCGTCAGAATTAACCGGAATATTCAAGATTGTTATTGTTTATAAACGAAACGGTTTCTCGTTCATCTGCGAGTGTTTATACAGAGAAGACATTAAGGTCCTTTGGAATGCTGCATCACGCTGCGTCTCCTTCGCAGACTACTGTCGTCCGAGAATGTGGCGATAGCGGCCTGTCGCTGCCCGTCCCGGGCCGAGCATCAAGAGGCCGCTGCACCGGGAGTTCAGGGATGTCAAGCGGCCGGAAAGGTCGAACTGTCAATGAAGGGCGAATTATTTTAAATCTTGGGATTGCGTTCAGTTCTATTTTGGATATTTTTCAACCGGCCGTGAAATCTTTATTTTAAGCTATTAGGTTATGTGTACATATTACTTTCGCGATTCTATTTGTGATACTATCTATACATTTATAATTATTGCATCGTAATGTTGTTAGATCACGTCTGTCTCTCCCGATGGGGCAATTTCTCGACAGGAGATACTAATTTATAACTTTTCAGTTTAAGCAATCGGATTGCTAAATGTGTAAAAGTTATAAATTTGTCTCTCCTGATTAGATACTATGCAATGAAAGAATTTTAATAACTATTATTAAGATAAATTGAAGATTTAATAGAACGATTATATTAAGAAGAATACATTTTTGTTGTGAAGTTTCATTTTCAGTGAGTTCTGTGGTATTTCAATACTAATTAAATAAATCAACTAGGAAGATATACAGAAAAAAATCTCTCCATCGAAAAAATATTTTGACGCTTATTTAAATTACAATTATTATTTTTGTGGCTTTATTTAAAAAAAAAAAAATTATTTTGGTAAGTATGTACACAATATAGTACCTATTTTCAATACATACTTATTTCCAAAATGATAATTAAACACAATTAAACTTGTGCAGAGATTAATAAACAATTAATTACCGAATGGTGTTATGATAAATTACTTTTACACAATATCAGTCACTTATACGCAGTACACGAATCACTCTTCTAATTGTACAATATTTTAATGGTAGGTTCTTCCAGTCTCGACGGTAGGCGCGGTAGCTCTACTGCACATAGACGTACAGGGATGCACATAGACGTACAGGGATGCACATAGACGTACAGGGATGCACATAGAAATAACATTTTTATTTCAAAATTAGGTCCGACCCCGGTCTGAACTAAACTTGTTGATATATTGAAGAAGGACAATCGATATGTTATAAAATGGAAATTATGCTTACAAAATTACATTCATACATTCGAACGTACGCAGCATCATCCAGTCGCATCAAGTTGAAGATGTAGAAAAGGATAAATACAACATGGTCGTTTTTGTACAAGATTACTACAATATTCCTAGATTATATATATCGATCATTCAATTAATATGTCGCGGTCGTTTTCTGTCAAACTTATTGATTGCGAAAGTGTAAAGAAATATTTCTTAAAAATAATTATAAATATTATAAATGTTATTATGTATTTTTCTTTCAGATTCTATGATTTATCAAAAAAAAATATCAAAAAAAAGGAACGGTAGTTCGTGCGTTAGAAAAAATGAAATGGTGTTTAAACAAAGTGAATTGTTTTTAATTATATTTCTAATGAATTACAATAAAGTTATAGTAGAATACAAGAGTAAAGGTATTATTCTGTTTACAAAACTTAAAGATACAGGGTGTCCGCGAGCCACTAGTATTATTGACAGCTCGCTAGTTCTCGCGAACAATGCTTTAAATTAATTTAACTGAATAATATTAAAAAGATTGTAAACTTTCTAAACGTACCCTCGCTCTTGTCCTTACAAAATGATAACTTCATATTCATGATCCGCTCGACCAGACATTTTATAGTGTCGAAAGTGCCGCCCGTTTTAATAATGCAAACCCCTAGAGAGTAACGTCTAGACGTTACTATTCACATTCACAAGCGACAGTTTCGTAATAGATATGAAATTATCTACATGACCTAATCCTATCGGGTTTACCTGAAAACTGGCACTGCCTGGTGAAATTAAAATTTAATCATAATAACAATCCATTCAATAAATTGGTTAAAACCATAAAACTTCACAAAAAATACTCTAAAACTATTCGGGGTCAAAAGTAGCTGATAGCTCAGCAAAATACTTTTAGGAGAACACATTCTTATTGTGAAGTTGTAATTATTCGGAACAGACGGTCTGTGATATTTTTAAAATATGAATTAAATATATTAATTAGAAAGATATACATATAAAATCAATTTTATCGAAAAATATTGTTGTTGCGCCACCGGGATTCGAATCTGGATCTCTTTCCAAACCGGGGAAGGTGCATTAACCGACTATGCAACAGCGACGATATTTTTAGCGACAAATTTTCGAACCTATATGTTACCTTTTTGATATTTAATCGTTCCATTAGTAGTTACGTTTTATTTCCAACGTTTGTTTTATTTAAAATATTAAAACATAATTATACAGTTTTTTCTTTCCTAATTATGAATGCTACGTACCATATATTAACAAATACCGTACCGAGTAAGTACTAAACAAGTAAGTACCAAACAAATTGTACCGCATATTATCAAATGAATAAAATAAATAATTCACACTTTTGTACAGATAAGTCACCGAGTAAGTGTACGAGAAGCCATAAACAAGACTCGACCGACGGGTGTAGAATGGACGGAGCTTTTAACTTCGGATTTGTCAAGTATTTCCTGAATAGGATTACGACAGGCGCGAGTGTTGCAATCCGAACACTGGAATAACTGTACTAGGAGCTTTATCAGATTAATATATTTTTAAAATTTATTTCTCTTATTCAAGCACAGTACGAACTATCTTAGTTTTTATCTGTAACACTCATTTAATCAATATAAAGTTGTAAATTTTATCACACATTTTATTTTTAATTCTACGTGCGCGCTTTATATATATTAAAGTATAAATAATATATTTTACTAGCTGATAGTTAATATTTTTACGACAAACAGTGTCGAAAGATATAAAAATTTATGTTAATTTTTTTTAGCCTCGACGGCTTTGTCAAATAATCGTAAAACTACGTTACGCTTCGGGACTTCATCACCTCCGTTTGAGCGCTCTCCGTATGTCCTGGTGGAGTGTGGACTTGTGGAGTCACTCTCTCTTTAAGCATTTAACGATCCCGGAGCATTTTTACTACTGGAAATCTAGAAGCGGAGAGTCACGTCTCGCTAAAAGCTTTTACGAACTAACTCTTACTCCAGATAAATCCCTATCCGAAGCCTTTAAGCCGGCGATTTTATTTTCCAATGTGCCCCACCCGCCACCCCCGCCATCCCCGCAGTCCTCGCGAGGGCGCAGCACAAATATTAATACCGACGGGTGCCAAATAAAATGAAAGGTTTACGAAAGTGTACCAGTTTAGTTTGCCGAGGCTCCGCATGAATACCAAATCAAGTATTCCGAATAATTTTTTTACATTTTTGAATAATATCTCCTATTTTCATTTTTTTATTTATAATTTTCCGGACTTTAATTTTTTCAAGTATTATAGATAAATAATGCGGCCACAAAAATGTAATGTAATGTTACATTAGAGGTGTTCATTATGATAGAAAATATATCAGAAAGAATATCGCTTTGCGATGCATCCTGGATCAATAAAGAAAGGAAAGTAGTCGGATCCACATTACAAGGAAAAATCTATTTAACAAGATAAATATCTTGAGCTCTAATAAATACATAGAAATATAATAGTTTCGAGTATACCTTCGTAATAGTTAAAATATCAGCATGTACCTAATATTGCCTCGGTGGACATTTTCATTCTGGTTGGGGCTGCAACACAGAGATTCTTTATTAGACAGGCCTGAGATAGCACTTCATTATTTATAAGTTTATAGGTGTACTCGACCATCTCCGCTCTACTCCGAGGGTCGGTTGTGTGATCAATAGTAACTTTTTACTATAGTTAAAAAAATTACCAAAGTAAAAAAAATATGCGAAAACGGGTTGTTTGATAGTTAGTAAAAAAATATTTACTTCTCGAAAGTACATTCCTTAGTAAACTCATTTTACTCTCCGATATATGATAGGAAAAACGAGAATCAATTGTTAAATATGGCGGACTTTTCACAGCTGTTCCAAAAGTCGTCTGACACATTGATACTTTGAAAGTTGCAGTATTCGATAATTAATCAATCAATATCTCGCTATTTCAGTGATGAGAATTCGTCCGATAATGATACTATTGTTTAATATACATTAGCATATAATACGAAAAGAATTCACTACCAAAGTGACAGTAATGTATACAATAAAGCATATTTCATGATTATTTGTCTATACACATCTTCATCTATGCTCCGACTAGTAAATTTGATGTATCAACAAGTCGCAAAGGATTTTTACCGCGGGCGTCAGTACTATTGATCACACTAACCGGCCCTAATAATATAATTACTATTTCTGTTAGACAGGACCGCAAATGATTTAGTCTGCTGATCGAATCCTCAGAAGCGATGTTATTTAACTATCTTTTATTATAAATCACTACCGAATATAATGTAATTAATCAAACCAAACTACGTTTTGAACCCGGCACCTTCCTGTTTCCGATAGACAGATTTCTCAACTGAGCTACGTTTGCGTGGTTAAAATTCGTCAAAATTATTCTACGCCAACTTGTTCTATGAAATAAAATTTACCAACCTTATAGATGCAATATTTCTCAAATCAAAATTCGAAACTACGGGGGTAACTGAAAAATTTGTAGCCTCGAAAAAAATACTATGTGATAGGTGAGTAGGTGAGATAGGCCACTTTTAGTTCGGCCGGCAACACCCGATATCTCTTGAAAATTTCATTCACTTTTGACAGTTGTTTGATTTTAGTGTGTTTAACATTTTCGGGAAAATTGACAATATTCAGCTGCGCTTCGTGATTAAATATTGCTTTATCGCAGGTTTCACACTGAAATCTTTATATTTATTAATTTATGCTAGTACCGGGTGGTGCCAGTTCAAAAAAAAGTCATTTGTTTTTTCGTCGGTAAGTGTATATATTTTTTCAAAGGAGAAAACATTATTATTGCGAAGTTACAGTTTTTTCAGAATATAGTTCTGTGGAATTTAATACAATAGAAATCGATCAACCAGATATCTATTTAATTTGTAAATTTATTTTAATTTAATTAACAAGGAACGGTACAGTCTGAATAGTTCTAAGATCATCGGTAAAAGCGAATTGAATATCCAATTATCCGTTTCAAGGATACCGTGGACCGCCACACCGGCGTACGCATTAATGACTTTAATGATTTATTCGGTATCTTATGTATCAGAATTGTATCTTTTAATTATTTATTCATTTATTAATGAAATGCTGATTGATGTTATTTATGCGGGTACAGAATGTCGTCGGTGATTCCGAGTGACCGGAGCTTACAAATATATGGAAAATAAATTCACCAGGCAGTTTGCTCGCCAAAGTCAACCCTCTACAATAAATACATTTATAAAAAATCCTTTCTATGAATTTAAATCTTATAAATATTTATACGGGAGTAACGCGTCCAGTGTAACACGCGTCCGGGGGACGGTACAGGTCCTGGAGGATAAAAGGGGTTATCAAAATGTGCATACTGAAATCGTTCAAATATCCAAGATCTACGGAAGACCAATCGTAACGTAGACGAGATTAATTTAAATATCTGGTTCAGTTTATTTTACTTTATTACATTATTTATGATTACCTACTTAATTAAATATTAATAGGAATACGTAAGCGTAATATACATCAATATTATAAATATTTTCAAACTTGTAAAAGAGGTGTCCGGGTACGAGGCTCAAACCACCGATCACCTTATCGCTAAGCGAGTTTTTTACTGCTAAACCGAAGAAGCGTAATTCTATTTATTTTAATGAAGCTAGTTTATTCATTATTACAAAAAAAAATTGTATTTTTCCCACAATACATCTCAATGGCGCATGTGCAACGGATGAAATTTCGCCCTCGAGATATGCGGAAAGCAGCGGTAAATATCAGTCAGTTTAAATACATCTATTTATTTAATCTACTCTCCATAGAATGTATACATATATTGTAACACGTTTAAATAAGTGACTTACCGTATACAATACATACGTTGCGTACTATATTATAATTTTGAGAGAAAATTTCATACATGGACACGCACCATAATAATGGTTCTTTTGTTACTGTAGTCGCTTTCCAATTATCCTGTTTCGTAGTTGGTACCCACGATAAACTTTTCTTGACTTAACTTTTTTCAAATTCCCCACTAAACATTCGTTAAATATATCCTAAGCACATACCAGTAAATGAATAGACACGAAATAAACACATTTATGCAACAATAAAAGTATTCACTCTTCGAAAATTAAATCTTTAAGTAAACGAGACGTATTTTTTACATAATTATTATAATTTATTAATAATAATAGTCATATATTTAAAAAAAGTCGCGAAGCTATTTATTTCCGTAAGTGGTACCGAAACGACCACGCGAGTGATATCAAAATGAAAAAAAGAATTTTCGTTAGTTCATGTCTATACATATATTTGGTAGACTGTGATCCTAAGCAGGTTTAAAATATGTACTTTTTTTTTAAATCACATGATTTTATTCGACGCGGAAGATAAACAGATGCAACAGACCATTTGATTAGTAAACCCGTCAATTTCGACGGGCACCTAGATTAATAATAAAGTATCCGATTATAGCGGCACACAGGTGCAGTGGCCATTCCTGCCCAGAGTTATGACGCAACTCGCCGCTCGGCCAATGGCAGTTCAATGTCAGTGTCAAGGCCGCCAATGAGACGGCGGCTATTTTGTGCACACATACACGCGAGCGTTCGTGTTCGTTCGATCTCGATCGCGGTAGGAGCGAGTCTATCGACGAGTAATATTTGAATGCAACGCAAAAAAAATAAATGACGACGTCTCGCTCTTTATCCTTATACAACAGATAATGTTAGATCGGCAACGCGGTTGGCTCATTTTTAATTTGACCCGCTGGATATTTGTCAGATCCTTGCCGATAGTATAATAATATGAACAGAATCTCTATTCACCAGGTTTATCGATGCTCTTGTTTATTAACTGTGTCACTTTCAAAGACCGAAGTATTTACATACTTTTGTATGTATGCACAGTAGACTCTCGATTAGCCGGATGTGCATCGAACGGGGAAGTCAAAACTTGACACTTAAAAATATTGTTAAAATATTTAAAAAAAAAACATTTCAACACTTACATAATATGTATCAGAAAACTACACCGGTAAATTTGATATATGTAACAGACAACGTATATGGCGAAATAGCGAGGACGTCTTTAACAGGAAATTCAGGTCGATGACGTGTTCGAAAATTATTTTTTTGCGCGCTTAGATTTAGTGTTTGCTCCTAAGCAAAATAAATGTATTTTTTAAATTTCGTTTGTATAGTGAATGAAATGTTATTTCCTTTTTTAAAATTGTTTTTTCTTTATAATATTTTTATTGCGAATTTTGTATTTTCATGTCTCATATCTGATTTTTAGTTAAAAGGTTTACATACGAGTTACACATTTTCATATTGATGATAATTGTGCATCATTTCCTACTTCATTTTAATTTTATATATTACGTATCATAATTTTACATAGGTATTTGGTGCAATCAATTTTACTAAATTATATTTTTATAATTTTTCTTTTACCATATTTATACAGATCTTTACATCTTTCCTGATAATACCTGTGGAGGTCTATCGCTCATCATCGCCCGGCGTTACTGAACGCATGCTTCAGATACCGGTGCGTGAAACAAATCCCCCAGTATCGACGCCAGGTAACAACACTCAATATAATAACAGCACAACAACAACCGTCGGGAAGACCTTCTGACGAACCCTTCTCTTCTCGCCGCCGCCTTCTCAACAGCTACAAGGATCTAATACTAGTAATTTTTATTGTACTGCTTAACTACTCCATACTTGTAAACTGTGTCAAACAATAAATCAAATGATAAATGTAAGTATTTTTTCATTCACATAACCTGCTCTGGCCACATATCTATAACACATACGAAATACATTCCGCGACTATCAAACGGATACGTGAGTAATGCGTGATATATATATTGGGGCATCCACCACTCATACGTTAAGTAGTCTCATAATTCAAAACATCATTTGCATAATCCTTCTGATTTGCATCACAACATATGTCTACACGCACACTTCACATTACCCTTACATTATCTATGTTTATTACAACATGTCTACACTCACACCCACATAAACATTATTTTATAATACCTTCTATCTCCATATACTCATCACAGTCTATGAGGCTAGATTCTGAAGAAACACATAGCTTATTGGTAGGATCGAGAACCATTACATTCAGTTTTACATTGTTGTTGAAAATGCAAAATTCATTTTTGAATCAGTTCGATCAGTTCTCACATAGTTTATTAAAGTAGCTTACTCGCATAGGGCCGTCCCGAACCATTCGGCAAGTAAACAGTGGCGTAATCGATGTCTGGGAAGCCGCCAGGGAGTCCGTGGCCTAGGGGGCCCGTACTCCATGATAAAAAGATTATGAAATTACTATTACTATTAAGAGATTAGAAAATAATATTGTGATGTCATTGATCAGCTTAGACCACAACTTTTGAACTATAATAAATAAATTATATGCTATTAAAAATTAGACTAAACTTACTTATTAAAAAAAAAATGTGCAAATATAATTATATTTATGTACTACTATGGGTCAGGAGACATTTTAAGACACAATACTTTCAATTGAAAAGTATCCCAGTCACGAAATGAGCTGGAGAGTATTATTGAAAATAAGTTCGAAATAACTATACATGTGATAAGTTTACATCGATATAATAGTTTTAATATATTTATTTATTTGTATTTGTAATTATAATACACATGTAGAGAAAAGTAGCCAAATATGGAATATCATTTTATATATTGAATAACAATCGGACAAAATCAGTTACAATGGATTGAGTTTTTATAGGTAATCCGTCATTTGTCAACACGTAACTTAGTGTCTGTCTTACAATTTTAATGAATTACCATTTTTCAAAATCAACGTAATAAAAAATGTATAAATGGAACCAAATATGGAAATGGAAGGTCTAAAATATATTTGTATCACCAGCTTACATTCTTTACTAGCCATACCAGACTTATCAAAATGATTTACTAAATATATGCTAGGTTTTTTTTGCATAGGTTTTCCATTTTCAATACTGTTTTACAAGATCTTTCACGTGTATTGTTTTTCTTTCCAATTTGCTAGCTGTTACTTATTCTGATTCTCTTTAATAGCAAGATCGAAATAAAGTAGTTCTAGAAACGTACGTAACGTATCATTAATAAAATATTCCGTATTTGTAATTTCTCAACGTACACAAACCTCTACTACTGTAATATGTATCCATTATATAACTTATGGATACGATACAAAAATATGTTTATAACAAGTTGTACAGTAGACAGACTATTGAAATTATTTTCTAACAAAGAAAACATTACATTTTATTTACCTTTAAATTTTTTTCGAGCAACGACAAAAGAGAACCACTCTACTACGGTGTCATAATCGCCCGGTTGACGAGTTACAATGATCGTGGTTCCCAAATGAATGAATAATTCAATATATGGCGAGCCAATGTTAATTCGATTGTTTGATTCTTAGGAATGGCGGTATTTCATATTAGGGATTCTATTCCATATTTTGTTACTTTCCTCTTACAATGGTACCGCATTGATATATAATTTATAAACGATATTTTAAGGTTAAACGACATTTATTGATTTTCCAATATTAATTTTCTTTTAAAATATAAAGTGAAAAGTGGTATGTTCTTAGGAAGGGAGATGGGTAGGAGCCCTGTATATGTGCTTGCTCGGCCTCCTGGGGTTCGGAAATTTAATGCCACGCCACTGCAAATAAGACAACACCTTAGGACGGCAAATTTAAGTAAATATTCAAAACACGCAAGCAATTTAAAACATATGTTGAGGCCTTTTAACTAAAGTTTTAATAATATTTTTCTAAATTTCAACATTTTAAATTAATTATTGCGATTGTAGAAATATAAGGGTGATATTTTATAGCTTGCTAGTGATGATACAATATCTCGGCACAGCCCTGTACTTTAAGACGAGATAATTCTACTTTGTCAATTTAAAACCACTGTGGCATACCACCGAACACACTGTACGTAGTGTACGAGCGACGAAACCGCGTGACACTGGGGGGCTGAGAACACATTATGTTACGAGCGTTTTTTTGCTTTTGGGTTTTGCTTTTCGCTAATCGAATCGGGAAGGCACAATGCCAATTTGATAAACGAAAAACCGAGTTGACAGTTTTGGCGAATTTGCCTTCGAAATTTGAACACTGTTTTTTGTTGCCTTTTCTCACCCCGAAACGTATTAATTTATTTTTCGCGTTCCATATTTGAACGCGTCCCAGCTGTCAGAGCGAGATAAAAAAACGGAAAGGAAAATAATGAGCGGGAAGATTGTTCCAAACCACATTCACAATTTTGGCGGAATGCGAGCTTTGGGAAAATGTGTTTTCAGCAAACTGAATTTTTAAACAAATACATAATATTAATTTTGATCTATTTAATAATTTTATATATTATCTTTTCTCTCTTCCACAGCACTGTATTCCAGGGTGGGATTTGGACTTCTTCACAACTGCTCTCCATCAACTCTTATCACTGGCAACTTCAGTTCCCGGACTTTCCCATCCTCCTCCAGTCCTCTCAAACCCATCAATACTGGGGTATACACTTAGTCATGATCGTTCATGTTCTATCTTCTGGCATTCTTTCAATATAGCTAGTCCACAGCTGTCTTTGAGACCTACGACTGTTTCTTACTGAATTTTGGAATTCGCGGTTCGTTTTTATTCTGTATCATTTTCTAGTCCATAATTGGGTTCATATTCTTTTCTTAGTATTAAACGCTCAAACTACGTAAGTACTGATTTGCTTTCTTCATTTTGGGTTAGGCAGCCTATTTCCCTTGTGTTTGAATAATAGGCAAACAAATCAATTGCAATATCAGGCAGATGGATGAACATAGTCAATCCCACTTTTTTCTCGTATATCAGCTCTGGGTCCTTAGGTGAGGTCACGTGGCGATAGACAAATCTAATCCTTATGAACCGGGTTCAGCGCTTGAGTCACTGCGCAGCCGTGTGCCAGGGTATAAATGACAGAGGTCGTAATCTTTGTGTAAGATATTTAATTACAAATAAATAATAAATAGAAAAAGTATTAGTTTTCCTGTTTTACCTATCAACAATAAAAAATCACGAACACAGACATACAATTAAACCTTAAGACTATCTTCTGTTGGTATATAAATTTAAATATATTAAAATTATAAAAATAAACCTCGTTTCTGACCCGACCCGACTTGCCAAATTTAAAGAGTTTTATGAAAACTTTTCATAATTTGATATTGGATAATTGGAAGCTTAGGCTCTATACTTTTTGGGAAATAGGAAACAAAGTGCAAGAGACAAGGAGCTGTGTGGAAAGCAATATAGGTGAGGGCTATTTTCAACAACGGGCGCAAATTGGCAGAAGAAAATAGAAAAGTAAAAAAGATACAAAGACAAAGTGTTGGTCGGCCAAATACTTACTTCGTGTAATGTCATCGCATCTTAGGACTTGTATACGTATTTAAAACATAAACAACCATCCTAGGATGGGCTACAGCCTAGTTATAGTACAATTTATTATTAAAATTACAAACTGACTAATCACTTGTGTATGTTAGATGTAGTGTACAAAGGCCTCTACCTGACCTTGAGATAATTTATTGACTTATTTTAAACCGAAATTAAATGATGTAATTTAATGTTTTTTTATTCAAATTTACTTTGTGGCACCATTTTATAAATAAAATAATAAAACACTTTGCTTAGTACATTTCTTGTCCCGAGGAAGGTAGCGTCGCTCCCGAAACGTGTAGATTTTTAAAAATAAAAATGAATCGTCGTAAAAACAAAGTGTTCTATTATTTTATTTAAATATTTTTAATTTAATTTTAATAATAATTTAATTTAATTTTAAATAATAATAATAATAATTTAAAAATAATAATAATTTAATTTTAATATAGTTTCTAAAATGTATTTATAGTTTGAGTGATATATTTTACTGGAGTATTTGAATATAGAATTTTCTTGCACAACTGATGTTTAAAGATTAAACTTCTGTAATATTTAAAATGGATCAATTCCGACAAACCCATTGAAACCCATTAATTGTTCGCTTTAGACAAAGTCAACATATGAGTTAACAGTCTCGATACGAAGTGAGATCATTTCATTTATAATATATGTGGAAAATATGAAAACAGTCAGTTACACATGGCACGAGACACTCGCATGTCAGTTTTTTTTGTGTTTGAACACATGTCTACAATGACGAAAAGTCATACAGGTTCTCTCATTCATTGCCAACCGTGACATGCGTAGTATGGCATCTTGACTCGCTTGTTATTTAAAAAACAAAGAAACGTTTATATGTTGAAAATTGGGCAGAACCTATAAGTGAGCGAAGGTAGGGCATCGCATAGTCGAATAAAAATGTTACGTTAAGTAACGAACTAAAATTAATCATTTTTCTTGAACCAGTCCAAATGGTTGAGGATTTCTGGCGTCTTCTGAACTGTGAGCATTAAAAACTTTCTTTAGGAGGTCGAATAGAGATCAAACGAAGGATACGTCTAGAAGTGGTTAGAGGTTGAAGAGATAAAGTTCGGAAGGGGGTTATTATGAAGGTTATTGAGTATTCTATACCTATAAGATGCTAATACATTTTCATGCACGTGATTTATGAAATCGTAGGTACATTCAAACAAATATACATACAAATGTTAGGAAGCTCATTCGATGGTGTTGGAAAATTGGAGAGTTTAGCTGATTATTTGTTTAATAAAACAAATCAAATGAATCGAATATAAAGAGACACCGTAATGGATTTCGAAATTAGAACACATTGCTTTAATTCCGTTCTGTTATAAGATTCCACAATTTGACAACTAAACACATACTTGCACTAAAAGAAACAGCTGGACTGCATCACTAACATCAGACGTACAATTGATCGTCTATTGTGCTGTCATTCTACAACTAGTCGCCGATTGCTTGCTGCTAGGCCCTGCGGGCAACTATTATAGTCTTCGAAGTCGATAGTGGCCGCCGCGCGGCCATGGGTTCCATAGAATCCTAATGCGGAAATCCCTTATTATATTGCTTTAACAATAGTCCATTATGCATCACTATTATATTGCTTTTGTGCAGCGGTCACCGCAGGCCACGATGCGGCAACAATGGCCACCTGCAGGTCCTAGCAAAAAAAGCAATCGGCTAATTGTATTTCCCTTCCTGGAATTGTACAAACGGTGTTCTTACGTATCGACTTTGAAATATATGTATCCACATAAAGACATTCTTGAAAAAACTGAGATCATGTTTACATAAATGATTATTGAACATACGTAAACATGTATCCCGCGTCGCTTTTGACAGTGCGAACATAGATAAAAAAGGAAAATGTGACGCAATCTATGCTGCGACGCGAGATGACAGATACTCAATATTATGTCAGTCTTAAAAATTTATATGATTTCGCTAATGCAAGTTTTTTTTACTCGTAATAAATACTATGTACACCTCATTTCAAATTGAATGTATATTTACATACTGTTATTGAGTATATAAAAAGAAGACATTTAAAAGTATTATTACTAATAATATTAATAAAGAGATATTAAAAACACGTTCGACAAATTCGTTTCTCTGGCGTATATGTGAAATTTTTTTTAACTGGCAAATGACACTTACATGTACGGATCCAAATATGATAACATATCCAGATAAAAGTCATAGATAAAAGATTGGAAATCACTATATTATCATGAATAATTTAGCAAATCATAAACACGAGTATAATACGGAATATAGTGGTTCAAGTCGTGACTAATAACCACGGCTACTTAGACAAGAGAAAGACAATTAAGAAGAAGAAGAATCAGAGTATTTAATTAAATTTGATGCTGTATACAATACGATGGCTTATTCGTGCTAACTTCTTAGTTTTCTACAAAGCTAAAAACAGAGACAGTTATAAAATCGTTAAGACTGAGACAGGGTGGCCAGTGGTCAGCAGTGGCCATCAGTGGCCGGCAGTGACCAGCAGTGGCTAGCAGGAACCCGACTACTAGCCCAGAATGAGATGGGCGGAAACAGTAAACAAAACAGAAGTATTCAGATAGATTACAGTTCAGTGGTTCGACACAGGGATGCTTACGGAACGTGCAGTCGACCTCTGGACCTGAATGCCCCTCAGAGCCAAATGATGATGGCGATATTATTAGTGTATATTCTTATTAAAAAGAAAAGTATTCAATGCAGGAACGGATGAAGTGGGAGAAGGTGACAGTTTGTCTACGAATGTCAAAAACTTTGACATTAAATGTAATATTTTCTTTTATATTCATTTCGCAGCAGTAAAGGTTAAAATGATTTATTACCTTGAGTTGACATATATTTTCATATAGAAGATATTTTGTTACACAGGCATATTATGGAAAAAATCACTTAGTTCTACGGTTTGAAATATATTATTTTATGAAAGAGATGATTGACACGTGGTTTTGTAAATGTATTGAAATAGATGGAAAATATATTTTGTAATATTTGAAAGATCAAAATTTATCGAAAATGTATTCGATTACTATAGCTAAAATGGTAGGAAGTGGACCAGGTTCGAATTCCGGAAGCAACTAAATATTTTATCGATATATAGATTTTTTTCCATATATGAAATCTTTTACCAAATCTTATTAAGTATTTATAAGTATCGTATTTATTTATTTTCTCTCAAGGTTCAAGATTCTATTCTTCAATATTTTGATCATGTTCAGCTTCAGATTTGACTACGGTAATCCTTCTTCGGACTGCAGCTTCACTGCTTTTTATTTCATGTCACTCTTCATTTTTGAAAACGAGTCTTCTCTTTTTGAAATGTCGGAATTTGATCTGTCGTTCAAAGCGTATTTGAAAATACTCGACGTTCGCGAGTTAAGGAAATATTTCTTCCATTGGATTTTCCTTGTCTCGGAATTACCGTTTTCCGGTAGCTGGCACAATCAGACATCAGCAATGATGCACTTGAACTAATGAAAACAAAGTGACGTTTACGGCGAACAGAATGTTAAGCAATCGTAACTCCGAGCGCTTCCAACAAATTATTATTTTCCATAAAGCCCAATTTTAAGCCAGTTTTTGAACGAGACAATGTAATATATAACCAACGGCGATGATTGACTAAAATATTATGAATATTTTATTTTTGCACCTTACATCGCGAAATAATATTTGTGCGGTGATGATATAATAAGTAATTAAGAAATAAAAATTAACGCCCAAATTGTTTTTAATAATAATAATCAAAAGTGTAGAATCGTCAGATCCGCAAATAAAGATTGTGAAGAGGTATTACTTATTAAATGAATTAAAGTAAACGTAACGAGTTATATTGGGCTAACATTAAAAATAAAAAAATCAATTGTATTTGCTGCGAGAGCTTTTTTGACAAAAAGATTGATTGAAATATGCGCAGGAGAAAAATAATATATATTTACTATTAAGGAGAACACATTCTTATTGTAAGTTGTATTAAAAGTGTAACATATAGGTTCGAAAATTTGTCATGAAAAATACTGGCGCTATAACACAATCGGTAGTGTACTTCCCCGGATTGGAAATAGAGATCCAGGTTCGAATCTCGGTAGCGCAAAAACAATTTTTTTCGACAAAATTGATTTTATATGTATATATTTATAATGAATACATTAAATTAGTATTTATATATTTATTCATTTTAGTCGGATTAAGATGAGTGCAATAGTCAATCCACCATAAAATAAATATTTTGGGTTGATAAAAACAACGCTTCAATAAGTAATCTATCTGGATTTTATTAAGATCTAAAAATTATATAATTTACGACGTTTTAAAATATAATTTTCAGTTTCCGCCGTGCGGCCAGGACGATAGCGATCTCGATCCCAGTAGCTCGACTCGTATTCTGGCAGTCTTAAACTTTATCAGGATCGTGTGGACTGTCGTCGGCATACCGGCGCAACAGAACCGGGGAAATTTTAACTTCGACGGTATGCTATGATAAATGATGAAGTTCAGCAGTACAGAAAGGTAAGGTAATGAAAGCATCATAAAATACATAAAGGTTAAACGAAACATTCCGGCCATATAAACCAAACATACATACAGACGCGTGAAAAGCTTAGGAAAGTACAGGAAGAGCTGAACGCGGAAGCTGTAAGGTATTGAAAGAGTTTCTGAATTTTAAGAGAAAATAATCTCTTAAGATTCAAAAGAAAACAGATTTAGGTGTTTCATAAAACATTTTAAAGTCATAAGATATCAGTTATCAGTTACACAACATTCACGGCAATGATGAGCGGAAAATCACGGGATATCGTTACACGTTCACGGCAATTGAGAGTTATTTAACTTTATAACACTTTTTATGTTCGATTCTGTTTACCGTTGCACCGGATTCATATATTATATCCGGAATGGAAAATATTTTCTAAGTCTATTGCAACTTACGCGTATTGCTGACATTGTGTCAAATAGCTGGGCGACTGAAAATATCGCATGCCTCGTGACAGACAATATCATCAACTCAAAAGATTAGATAACAAACAATCATACCTTTATTTACGTTGATGATTTATTTAGCATGTATCGACAAGAGTGGCTACTTTGATCTTCGTTTTACCGCCAAATGTCCCGTCAACCGTCTGCGATGCCGGCCGGAGTGCGATGACTCAGTATCGGTTCGTCGCTAAGCCGGTGTCCAAGGTTGCCGACTGCAACTGGAGATGTCTGTCCCGCATTTAATAATCACGATTCATTCTTTAATCTTATCTCGGACGGCGGTTTCTTTATTGAACAGCATACGAAGTGAAGCTTCAAACCCCCGATATATCCCACTCTAACGACGAAAATTTCATAAATATACACTGAACAACTGTTAACTATCTTTTTAATTTCAAGTTAATTTAGATTAATACCTACTTATAAGTTATAAAGATACGATCTTTTACATTTTTAAAACCTATTGCATTTAGGATAGTGCAATAGGCGGATATATTTAAAAATGATTTATTTATTTATCACGTATCACTTTCAAAACATCGTTTGTTAGATCCATCAGCAAAGCATCAGATAATTAATCCTGTTGTCAGTGGAATAAACAAAAGAAAGCACACTCGTGTAATAAATATCGCACGGCGCACCGGCTAATTTTAAAAACAGAATTACTCGAATACCGCGTGACTGTGAATTAAATTTTAAGTTCAGAAACTAAAAACATTACATTTGTATTCGGTGTAATAAAATAAGATTCAGGAATTCTCTCTCGTTTAGGGATGTTCTTCCACTTCCCGAGAAAGAAGTCTAATAAAAAGCTTTCTGTCAAGAAGAGTAATGAGACTTGTACCTTGAACTCAAATAGCATTTCATCAAAAGCATACTTTTTCCTTCACAAAGTGGAAAAATTGAAGAATATTTTTATTTTTCTTCCTTTTTGATTTGTTTTCCGTTCAAAAAATCATTTTCGTTATACATAAAATATGTTTACACTGACTAAACCATCATATATTTTTTGGAAGAATCTTTGATTTTGGTACAAAATCCCAGTTGGGTAGTTGGACTTTTGAATCAAATATTGTACGTCCGCCTTGACGAAAGTACAGTGGTATCGAAACCGGTTGACGTCGAAATAATTATTTGCTTCAATTAATATTTAAATTACCTGTAAATTGTAAAGCGATTATGATGATTCACGATATTTTAGTAAAATAATATAAAGAGCCATTCGTAATTTAGAAGATAACTTTGTATAGTTTCGTTACTTTTCCAGACTATTTGAGCATATTGAGTACATTGCTACTCTTTTTCTTTCGTGGGTCTTCGTCGCTGTCCGGCACGAGCGGCGAAGCACCATATAGCAAGAATGAGATAAGATGAGTTAAATCTCAGTATCGTGTACACGTATTGACATTTTGTTCTGGAGAAACTCGGAGATCAGCTTTAAAACTCAACGTTCGCTTTGACAGCGACGGGCGCGAACAAACGTCACTTAAAACCATGGCTACAATCAACTATTTGTTTTGAAAATAAGGCAAACAGATGACATTAAATTACAAACATTTTTTCCGTTTTAAGATTCAAATTCACCCAACGGACGAACTGAACATCATCAATGATCAATGAATTGGTGTTTCACGTTTGACGTACAACAAATGTGAAGTGAGGTGCAAAACTTAAGTCTTAATTGTGACTGATTGTTTTCGATTATAACGATGATTGGTAACTGACTATTTCTTATTCTTCAAACAATGACTGGAATACTAGAAAATAAACCTCTAACAGTTAAATCTCAGTTACAAATTAAGCAGAGAGTAGTCTCCAAAAAATCACAGGAGCTTAATGATTGAACTTGTTGTCAGAAGTTGTCTAAAATTGAAAATCTATCTGTAGGCACGGGCCTGTTTTCAGTGGCGTAACTACAAAAATTGGGTTTCAATGTCCCAATGCAAAATTGAAAAAAGAGCCCTCTAAATAAGTTTTGTATTCGTATATCCAATAAATAGTGAGTACACAATTAATAAGTCTCTTGTCTCACGTAATATTACACTTTCATGAAAAAGCATACGTGTTCTTAGACATTTATAAATACTTGCAATTAAAATAATACTCGCTTCGCTTTAAGGCGATTTAAGTAGCGGGATCCTGCTGCTGTACACATTGATAATAGCTTCACGTGTTTTCGTGATTCGATTTTATTGTGTTTTGCCTTCAATGAGTTTAGGTTTTGTAAAATGTATCTGTTTACCAATTTGCCCTAAAACAAGCTCGCCTAGTTGGGTGATGCATTTTAAAATGTGCGTAAAATATATGTAACAAACTGTTAAATAAATAAAATAAATTTATTAAAGGGTATCGATAATCGCAAAAAGATCAATGGAAATGAATTTTACGATATGCGAATTTCTTGGGCCCTAATCTAACGTGGTCCCCGATGCACCGCATTCGCTGCAATGGCATAGTTACGCCACTGCCAGTTTTGATTAGTATTTTCGCATCGCAAAGAACACCAACACAAGTGAGACCGTATATGATTATATTTATATTATTTTTCATTTTGTTATCAGCGGGTGTGTAATATGGGCACCTAAGGGTGAAGTAAAATAAAAATGTTTTGTTTTATTTCCCACCGAGCAGTTAGTTAATATGGTATTCAAGAGAGATTCTTACATAATACAAAAGGCGAAGGAATAAAAGGTGAAATAGGGAGAAGATAAACAGAATAATTTATGGAGACCGCTTAAAGGTCGAAAGTACGAACAATGGCAATGAGAAAATGCTTGCAAATTGCCTTTCCCATCCGAAAGTTATCAACGTTGAACTCGGAACACTGTAACACTGTGTAACGTATGTGCCGTGCCCGCGAGTCACCACTGCCGGACATTCATCTCCGAGAGCTCTAGTTCTAGTTCTAGTTCCATCCGGTTATTCTCGCGGTCCTGAGGAAGTAATTGTATCGAGATCAACTGGAAAAAGTTTCAAAGTTTTTCATTTGTTCGAATGTTCCGTTCCTGGTGAAACTGTGACAATGATGATAGTTTCAAACATGTATATAACCTCATCACTAGGAGAGCTTCGAACATTTTTGGCCCTAAATATTGTTTATGATACATTGATATAGAACTGTTGTTCGATTTCAATCTAGAAACCGTGTATATTATTGTCAGTGCGGCTTTGACGTTGGAATCGGATTATCGCGGAATATAGCATATTTATCAAAGATGACGGTTTGCCCAAAACTCCACAAAACATTATAATGATTTCATTTCATCGATATATTCTGAATTGAATAGCTCAAATTGACGGAATTTTAATAAACATTTCCATACCTCAAGCGCCGACTTACATCGCTGGCTTCAGTTTTTTCAACTGAATAGTCTCCACGTATAAAATGGTGATCTACGGACTCACCTAAATGTCAGTACAGTGCTGAGTGTGGTCATGAAGAACGAGCTAACGGACTGTTGCGTACCAACCTTAAACGCCAATAATTTCCATGACTCGAGGGTCAAGGGTACGTGAACATGCACTCTTATTAGATTATATACAATAGGGTGTTTTCTGTTATCAGACAGAAATGCCATCAGAAGTCATATGGTCTTACAGAAAACTGCTTCACGATTAATGGTGTGGGTACTAAATTAACAATGAAGTCCTTTATCTACCTACCTGGACGTGAAAGGAGGCATTTTAATTTTCAACTAGTTAAGGTTATAGTTTTCCGAACTTAAGAAATTTTAAAAAGTGTCTATACATAAGTTTGACCTTAACGGATAATGAAAAATATATGATCACCATGGTAACAAGTAATATATTTTTTTGGATACTTTTTCGTCACATATTTTTCTGAAATTACTCTAATTCAAAGGGGCCCAAACTAATATGTTTACACACCAAAAAATGAATATAAACTATTATTTAATAGCGACTGAGTAAAGAAGCGTAATCACGTCGAAGATGAAGAAAGCACTCGGCCGTATGAAATCTTCCTCAACTAGGGCGGGGGGAGAAGATTGGAGAGAATATTAATTTATACTATTAATCTAATTCCGATGAGAACCAATAGGCGCGGCACAAATAAAGGATCGGTATTAAAAACTCTAATTGAGCGGAAAAGTATTCATTAACTTCCTTTGAAGCTCGGTTACAAGTATTAAGGAAACTTCCGAACACACCATTAAAACTTTATCTTCCTTTGTTAGAAAGGTATTCTATCTTTTAAGTGTTTCTGTGACCTCGCTAACTCACGCAGTTGGAATACTACGGCTTATATTTAATGTCATAAATAACATCTTTCACACTAATATAACTTGGACTTGGATCTTTTAGATATGTAGGTTAGATATGTCATTTCGTGCAATGGAGTGATGTTGGAATGGATATGTTTCTAGATTACAAAAATCGCATTTTGGACAGTTTTATTGTAATGTAATCTATTTAACTCTAAAATAAACCGAGTCCCGAGATTTACTTCGTAAAACTAATGGCTCGTGACCACGAATAAGATTTTCGACTCGAGACAATCTCCGAGATACGAATTTAGCTCAGCATTCTTCATCCCACCGTGTTTAAGATATTCGCTTAACTTCGCGCTCATCGTACGTTAATCATTGTCGTTCGTGTGTTGAGTGATTTTGAATCATTTTAGACGAAATTAAAACTTTTTTTATTGTGAAGTTGCAATTTCGGAATATTTCAATACAAATTGTGAATCACGGTAGCAACCAAATAAAAATAGTAATGAAGTTCAGAATTTTCCAATAATTTAATAGAAGATGCTTTTAAAATTAGCAATATTAACTTGGTGGTTAAGATTCATATTTTTTTAATTTATTATCTTAGTTTAATAACCACAATTGATTTTCAATTGTGGTTATTAAACTAAGATAAAAAATAAAAATAATAATAATAGAAGATGATTAAAATTTTGGATTGTCCGTTTTGCATATAAACAATGTTGGTTTAAAATTGAATAATTTAGAATCATTATAATTAAGTAAAGCGTGCAAAATTAACCAAAATATTATAAATAACTAAATTTAACCACAAGTGCTATCCTAAAAAATATTTCAATATTTTTGTATCATTAAGTCAATTTCTACGTCTTTCATCATCGTAACAATTTAAGTTAGGTACAAGATTTATTTTTTAAATAATTTTATTTTTTATTTTTCTTTTTTAAAAACAATTTGACATACACGGTTTTAGTTACTTTATTTGACATCCTGAAAAAGGAAATTATATTTTTCGAAACCGGTTGGTGTAATAAATTTAACGAAGTGTTTAAAAACAAAGTTTTAAATAATTTATATTAAAACCAAATATTTTTTGAATAAATATATTTTTTTCTGTATATCTTTCTAATTTATGATTTTAATTTGAATACGTAATAAATGTTTATAATTAATAACTTAACAAAATATATAGTTTTAGGGAACTGTGGTGGTTTTAGGAGATGTTTTGTGTGCACGTATTGGACCTCGCTGTCAAATCGCACGTCGTGTACACTGATCTGTGTTTTTGTCTGTTGCTACCGATCACAAGCTGACCTCTGAGTTAATCTCTAGATCAAAATCTTAACACGTGTATATGGTATTGAAATGTATCTAAACTAAATCTCTGAGATTATCTCTCCGGGTCTCTTTCCATGGACACGGGTCTTAACAGTTATTAAAGTTAAGGTTTTTATTTAAATTTTGATTATTGTACATTGCAAAATTCGTGATAACAGTAATATAGAAAAAAGTTTTGAAGAAATTGGACAAGGCCATGTCGTGTAAAGATATTGAGATTATGATGGTGACAATTGCATACATTCTTATGAATATCCGCCCCCCTGGGATTCTGCCCAGATGGGCGCCACTGTGCGATGGCTCGCAGGCATCCTAAATTATTCTCGGTACTAGTTGTACATAAAATTTAATAATCTTCTTTTTCATCTTTAACTAAACTAAAGTGTTAAATGTTGTAGGTTTACGTAAACATTTCACGTAGCGTATTTCAAATCTTTGTTTGACATTGTCTAGTTGGGCCGGGTCCAGGTTTCTGAGGTGAGAGAGCGGAAGGACGTTACCTAAAGATTTTTCTATCTAGAGTAGGTAAGGGTGAAATAATAGTTTTCCATATCATCTCGTCGAGCGTGCTGAGGGGCGGGGGTACTATAAACAGCGGTGAAACGATCCGGCAGTAACGGAATGCTTTCGGGATAAATTCACACGGCGTAGCTTTTTCTGAAAGCTTTATTAAACTTTAATAACTGAATCCGAGCGATGGCAAAAAATGTGATAAAAGGGGATGAAGCCGCGCCCCGAGGGAGGGGGAGGGGGAAGCTGGAATCGAATTTAAACCTAACGGGGTTGGGCGACAGAACCGTAGGTACACCGCAGGCGCGTGTTTGTAGTTAGAATAAAATGATTAATGGTACTTTAAACTAAATTTAAAAATATTTTTACATAAATTATGTCAAAAGCATTGAACTAAGGGAAAAATTATTTAGAAGGTTGTTAATAAATTGGTTGTCTATCGGTGAATCAGTTACTAGGGATTAATTCAGTAATAAAAATAGAAATTCACAATACGTGTTACCAGTCCCTACATATTTTTCCTCTTTTTAAATTAATCTAGTATTAAAAAAATAAGACTAACTTGGTGGTCACTTCAAACGCTGTTCGAATGTCGATTCCCTGATTTAAACATATTTGCCAATCTTTAATAACCAGGAAGTGCCCATAGAAATTCTAAGATTAATTATATCAGGCTGATGATGTTCATCGGAAACATTAACCTTTTTATATATCCGTAATAATATAGCACTTTCTCATCTTTTATCTATGACTTACTGGACTGTATTGGACGTCTTGGATGTCTCGGATGTCCTGTGTGTCTTGGATATCTTGGACTGGACGTCTTGGATGTCATTTAGTGTCGTACCATAGAAGCCGTGAATAATTGTCGGTTATGATAATATCATAATTTATTATGCTTGCGACATAATGTTTGTCAATATCTGAACGGGAATAATTAATTATAACTAAAAAACTTAATGTGTTCTAGGTTGAGTGAGAAAACCATTTATCCGATTCCGTATTTACCTAAATGCACATCGTACTGATAAACTAGCTATCTGCGATTCTTACATCATATCATTTTTGGTCGTTTTGACAGCTAACGGTGCTACTTACAAAGGTGGAATAATTTTAATTACATCGAGATTTTGTGTGGTTTGTTTTGGGGAAAACACGATTAGGATTTTCACGCAGAAAATATGATTTTGTGACATAGTATTTTTTTTCATATTCTTAATAAATAGAAAGTGCACTACTTGATGCATTAATATAATAAGGGATTCCCGCATTGAAATATACATTTTAATGAGTCCCTTACCGCGCTGCGCGGTCACCGACTATTGGCCGCGAAGCAGCTACAATAGCCGCCCGCAAAACCTTGCAGCGAGCAATCGGCAATATATATATTATTGCTAGTAATAAATGAATACAGTATTTCCATATCCTGTCCAGTATTGTAACAGGCAAGAATTTGAACTAACATAGGCCGTCGGTTGAAGAACAGTTTTCATCGGAATCATTCTTAGAATTGATAGCCATTGATTCTGTTCTGTGTCTATTTCTTACTATTCTAAGATATCAAAATTAAATTCTTTAGTAGAATAAATTAACTTTTATTTCTTATCATAAATCTGTTTTAATGAAATATGGGATCATCATTCAAGAATATCAATTTACCGAATATAATTTTTCAAATGAAAACAGAACAATCTTCACAACCATTAAAGCTAAGTTTCTATATATTTTTGGTGGTATAAAAAGCGAGAATCATTTTTACCTTGAAATTATTAAATACGTAAAGGATGATGCAGATCGGGCAGAGAGCGAGCGGTCACTCATTCATATTATAGTACGTAGCGCAAAATGACAAATCGTTGTATACTTACCTTTACCGACAAATTTATAAAACACAAGAGCAATGTTTCATTCATGTGTACTGTGCACGCACTCTAATATTTGATATGTTGAGTTATATATATATATATTGGCTTGATAATTTATTTAAAATTATTTTTATTATCCTGCTTGACCGTGAAGCGATCGCACTGAAACTGGTAGATATCAAAAAATAAATTTCGATGCATTTTTTATAACACTTAACACTTAAGAAAATCGGTTATAATTGACTAATTGTATTATTATAAATAATAACTATATTTGTTTTCGCCACAGTCTCGTACCGATTGCGTTGTAATAAAATACATAAATATGTTAATATAAATTGTTCCTCATGTTTTGTAAATATGTTGGAGGTATGAGTCTGTATTATAAGATAGTTTATCGTTTAACGAATTATATAATACTTTTGAGAATTACAGTAAATTGTTTAATAAATGATGATGTAATAGACGACCGCCTACGCGAGAGAGTGAAGCATTGCTCTTCTACGCCAAATGCTACGTCTCTCAGATTGTAGATCGCCAAAGCATATCTTTGTCACATTTTTACAAAACGCTTGAATCAGTATTTACACGTGGGTACAAATATTTTGTATTAAATTGTTCTACTAATCAAATGGCAAGATACTCACATATTACCGTCGTATCACGATGGTTAGATCCCCGATCAGGGAGACTATTTCGTAAATTTTTTCGTTTGTTTACTTTCAATTATTAATAGAAAGCATTCATCTACTGAATTCAATACAATGATGGACAGAACAAATAAATAAAATTGTATTACTTTCTTCCTTTCCAGTGAAGTAAACACATACTTGCGAAGTTTACACATAAAGTCATACTGTGAGGATGCTATTCATGTTCACTCGGTTTTTTTAATGCTGGACTCGCTGAGTTTGGTTTACACGTACACTGTGACAAACGTTTGAAAATATTTATGAACCGAGCTTGTGTGAAATTACATAAGTATTATAGAATGTTGAGATACGAAGATCATTATACGTATCATTATAAATACTAGAATTAATATATTTTACTAATCATTTTTGCTATAGCACTGAAGATAATAATAATAAGTCTAGAATATCATTTCTATATTTCCCTAATATTTCATATAGAATCCCGTTAGTTGATGGACAAACATTCATTTTAATAGTTAAAGCATGAAATAAGTTTAAACTTAATTCACGTTATGAAAATATCAGCTAACGTTAATTTGGAATATAATTGACATCAGAATGGAAGGTTTCGTAATATAGAACAATCCATCCCCCGGCGCGTGAAGGGCTGTCCCATCCCTGACGGGCGGCGCGAGCTCGACGACCTTCGGTTCCCCTACACCGCCTTCCTGAATGCCTGAGCTGGGCCCTGGATTCACTCAACTGCCTCGCTTCGCCCTTTTAGCAAGGTCAAGGTCCCCGACATTTCTCGAGCTTGTAAAAAATAATTACGTCGTCTACGCGAAAATGTCCATAATTTTATTTTATTAAGGATTGTAATCGGGGAATAAACGAGTTAAAAAAAAAAAACATTTTTCAATGAATATTTCCTTGATCGTGTGATTATTTTAAGACATTTTAAATGTACGTACCTGACCGTAAAATATAACCTTTTTCAATAATATATCACATTTGAATGGTAGCTTATTTTTGTTGGGTATGCTTTCGTGATCTTAGTTTCCATTCAATTAAATCATCAAATGGTCTACAAACGGGACTACTCTCAAATCTTGTTTTAATTGCTATTATATAAAATTAAACGTTTAGTCAACTGTTACTTACAGAGATTTAATACTATTGAAATTAATTTTACCGCCATAATGAAGAGAAACCTTATAAAAGTATTTATGACCTGTAGGTTAATAATTCAAATCAAGTTAATTAATTGACACGCTTGATGGTCTCGCGGTATATTTTTTCCAAACTGCATAGCAGTTTTACAGCAAGGATTACCCTTCAATTAAAGTAATTAACATAGTCAATTAAGGTAAACCAAAATTTGATCAGTAAATTTTTTTTTTATATGTAATGCAATAGAGAAATTAAATAATTAGATAAGAATGTGTTTGACTTAATATTTGAGTGTTCACCGATGTCTTTTCATTTTCCATCAAGTTTATTAATTCTTTACTGATTTTATTAAAAAATCTTGGCACAACACTTTCTCTCGGACCTACACCCACTCTCATGGTTCGTCCCGAGGATCTGGTAGAATAACTGTGGTGAGGGGTTACTTTTTTGTCAACAGGTAAGATTTTAGATATTGTAAATAATTTGTCATAATCATCTTTATAATATATAAACACTTTGCTCTGTTATCTACTATAAGTTTTAAAATCTTAATTATAACTGTTTAATTTTATCATTATATGTTTTACACGTTAGTCCATAGATATTCACTACACAACTTGATAACCAAGTCGACCATCGCAAAATACAGTGTGGCCCGAGAGGTACATAACTTTAACACATGAAATGCACTTAACATGGATCTCAGTTTCTTACATATATTATCAACATGCGGTTTCCAGCAAAGTTTTTCATCAGTCATTAAACGTAAATATTTATATTGCTCCAATTTTTCAATTTTGTCACATTTACAATTTGTTTGATTTTTATGTAAGAATTCGTAATCATATCTAACAAGATTCATTTTAATTGCTTTTTTGTTTCGCTTGCGGTGATCGGATACGTTTGCTTTACATTTAAAATTATTCTGTTGTCATGAGCATTAAGGATGTTGGTCAGATCATCTTGTATGATGTGTTCTATGGTTTTTACACAGTTTCCGGAATATAAGATCGTCGGCAAACATAAACTTTTGACAATGTTTTATAATATTGGCTAGGAAATTTACATGCATAATATAGCACATAGGTCCTGATATAGATCCAGTTGGCACACCGTATTATATGTCTTTTAAGGTACTTTGTTTATTTAATAGCTTTACTGCAAACTTTCTGGATTACAATTATTCATGGAACCATTTGTTTACAGGTCCCCTTAATCCACTCTCTTCCAATGCTGTTAATAGCGTGGCGTGGTCCAAAGTGTCAAAAGTTTTTTGAAATCAATGAACAATGCGACGACATGTTTTTTTTTATCATTTATGTGTTTATTTATTTCATTAGAAAATTTTGCAAGAAGAGTCGTAGTACTTTTTTGTTCTCGAAAACCGTATTGCATAGTCTTTAGGAATACAATGATATGTGTATGTCATTGCGCGAGAATCGCTTGCAGGGGATGTGTGTACGTGTGTGTGAAGAGAGGGCTTAAAAGATGCCGCTCGAAACTCCATAAATACGTGTATATTATTGTGTCATAACAGTATTCTGTAATGAGGATTGTAATTGACAATTGACGTGTTTTATTACTGAACTACGGAGAATTGTATGTTAGGTAGCTAGCATTGAGCCGTCGCAGACAAGTCGAGTACTTAAGACACAGGATGAATGTTTTTATTAATACTTAACAGTGCTAACGATCTGTAGTCGGTTGTGTCAGAACGGTTCCATTTGTAATAATTGGTCTTATAATTGAAATTTTTAGTTTGTCAGAGTAAACTTCTTTTCAAAACATAAGGTAATTAATTTAGCTAGTATGGGCCTAATTTTATTTTTCAAGACATTTATATCCGATATCCTGATTCCATCTATTCCAGAGCCTTTTGCGGTACGTTTGGCTACATCTTTTGGTATCATTTTATTATTTCTCATAGATTGATCCGCTTCGGTAACGTATGTGTGCCTCTTTAATAACTTTTCTTTGCACTCTAGTTTTATATTTTTAAATTCTTCAGAAAATGTTACAGCAAATTTATTACATCTTTTTTCAGTTTCACCACCCATATGATTAAGTATAGCCAAGTCCATATTTTGTTTCTCTCTCCCCAGCCATTCATTTATATTCTTCCAGATTTTTTTATAATTTCCTGAATGGTTTTTTAACGGAATTTATTAATTGTTTGATTAATCTCTTTACTTGTTTTATTTCTAAAATTTTATCATTTTGTGTATAGCTGATTCTTGGTTCTAATCAAGGATTAGGTTCCGATGTAATCCATTGGTTTTCATTTCTTATTTGCGATAAGAAGTCCTCTTTTTTTGCACTAGTATAGACTATTTAAAAACTATCTACCTATTTTTCATACATTTGTATCAGACATCTTTTATTTTTTATTTCATTCCAGTTAATTTTGTAGTTTTTGTAGAATAATTTTTTTGTCAGAATATTCAACTTTCTATTATTTACCATCCATAACTTGTTCGTACAGGTTTATTCCACCAATATAGTGATCAGCGATCTTTTGGTTTATTGTGACAAAATGTACATAATAAATATATATAAATATATATATGATCAATATAAGATACACATTTATACATTTCGATTTTATATTAACTCATGACGGGTAATGTTGTTTATTAATTTAACCATCCCATTTTCAGAGAGCATGATTTCATAATTTATTTATTAAGTAGATCGATGTTTATATCTCCGGCGACAATAATATCCTGACCATCTCCATTTAAAAAAAATGGGTACAGAAATAATAGAAAAATAAATGTATCAATCGGTTGATATGGCTCAATTCCCTGGATAGGAAAAGTTCCGGGTTCCGGGTTCGGTAGTAACAAATTAATTTTTCTATAAATAAATCCTTCTAACCCCGAAATACGAGTCCAATTGGAGAGCAAAAATATATAATGACTACAGTTTGAAGTAGTATTGAGGATATGCTGCTTATTAGAAAAAATATTCATATGATAAAAAATGTTTAAATCTACGTTTTAAAATTCGATTGATTAAATCAAGTCATATGCTGAGGCGTGTTCAACTACAAAGTGAATTCAATTGATGTGTCTACTTTAGGTCATAACGTCTGTCGTTGATACATGGCCATATTAAAACGTCTAACCATTCCAGTATAATATGGTAAAGAATGATAACACATTTTCTGGTAAAACAAGAGCGCGATATTTTTATTGTAGAGAGTTAAAATGCTCTTCAACAAGCGAATTATCAAGTATATTTTATTTTCTTAAATAAAAATTTTAATATATTTTTTGGTATCTGCAATTCGCATAATTATATTTAAAAATAACATTGGATTTAAATGTATTTTATCGTAAGTGGAACTGTCCTATTGCAAAAGTCAGAGAGTCCAGTCCTTGTTCAAGATGTACCCGAGGATTCAGTCTCCCTTTCAGTCTCGTGAGAAAATGTACGAAAGACAGTCCCGAAGGCCAATGTGAAAAAGTACAAATGGCAAATAGAAATATTTACTACGTACAATCGTTTCCTTCCATTAGCAGCCTTTTCCAATAGTGCCCGTGCAGCAATGTACGAAACGTGAATATACGTGTATGGTTGTGGAAACGAACGGAAATACCCTCGGGGTGGGCGGTGGGCGGCAAGTTCGGGGTGCCCGTGCGACCTTCCGCCGCCGTCCCCCACCCGCGCCCCGCGCCGCGCCGCGAGGGGTGAGCGGCCGCCACCCTCTCACCACCCTTGCGGTATTCATTTATGTACTCATTGGCAACAATGTACATTTTTATTTATTATACACATTACCTGCGGCGTCTTCTGCACTGAGGGTGTTCAGATGGAATAATTTACATTTTATGGCGAGACAATTATTCACTTTTGATTTGGTTAATAATTAACTTCTGTAATTTATTTATTTATTACTGAATCCAAAACACTAACATTATAAAAAAAATAATTTGCAAATATAAAATATAAATTTAAATATATACAGTTAAAGTTCTAGAATGGGTCTAATTGGCGATCTTTTTTTATTCTTAATATAGTGTTTACATAAGTACATGTATATAAACAAGATCAAAATGTTCCTTTTTACTATTACTTATATTGAACTTAGTTTAACTATTAATCTATGTAATTTCTCCTCCTTTCTTATACCATTTAGCATTTCATTGAAAATCTTCATCGCACTGTACATCACCGATTTCTGAGATTTAGCCTTCTTTCTGAATGTCTCAGTGAATGTGTAAGTCTCAGACTATCTCTTCCCCTTGTACGATGTTCGTGCGCATGTTGATTTGCATCCATTTTTGTTGTAAAGTCTGCTGATATTATTTTAGCGAGGATTTTAAAAATAAATAGCTTAACATTTCGGTACGTTCACGAGTCATCGTGCCGTCGAGAAATATCTAAAGCTCAGTACGCACAGACCGCAGTTCGAGACACAAAAGCGAACCGACCTGGTGCGACTAGAGCATCAAAGTAAGGCAGGCGTAGTTAATAGAAGGCGGAAGGGAGACAATAGTGAAATAAATAATTAGGAATATAACAGAAGGTTGTAATTTATTGTATGTAAAATGTTTTGTTGCATGTAATTGAATGAACTTCACCGAGAAATCTTTATTATATCGTTAAAGGTAATCTTCGCTACATTTTTGATTTCCCTTCTACGCTGCCAGAAACATATCATTGTAGATTCATCGTAGACTCCGTTATACAAATCTAAGTATACTGAAAAATAAATAAATTTTGTTTAGAGATTAAGCAAAATCCACGTAATAAAACGTTGTATATGTTAAGTAAACATAAAACATAAGTATAAAAAAAATTGCCGGCGAATCGGAGAGAACAATTCTGCACAATACATTATGCCAATAAATTACCACTGCCGTTATAAATTGAACCTGAATAAAGTTACTCGAAATAAATAATTTAGTAGAGATAGAAGGTTTTTACCTCTTGCCTACGAGTCCCCCCCTCGCCCCGACCACATTTAATGCTCCCCAGCGAGTTTCAGCCCACGCACCCCGCAAACCCCACCACCGAAGGAATACCATCCCGCTGTAGCGTAGTTAATACAAAATATTTCTTCTTATTCTTATTTCTTATTTCAGAACAGTAGATGATATTTTTGACAATTTTCTTTCAAACACTTCGGACGATCAAAAAGCGTACTTAAAGTTACTCGAGGTAACCTGAAGGGATGATTGGAAACCAAAATAAAACATCCACTCCCCACTCCCCGTAAACTCCACACACCCTATAAAAACACCATCCTAAGTTTTAGGAAGGGTAAGTTTGAATCAATATTGTGATTTTCAGTAATAATGCGTATAAATGGTGATGAGATAAACCGTGACTCTGACTGTGTGATTGATAACTATAATTATTTGTCATTCAGCGAGCAATCACAGGTAGAATACTAGAATCGTTAAATCGCACTTAACAATCATCGTCACAATTGAACACCATTCACGATTACAATCAAGTTTTATCTCATCATTTACATTAATACCTTAATTTTAGATGATAATCAACTGCCGTAATACTGTTCTGCAATTTGAAAAATGTTGGTAATTATAATATATACGAATGTATGTAATAAAGTTTTAAAAAAAACCTAAGGTTCCAAGATAGTTTGTCCGCGTTCTGTTCGGGACCCACGTCCGATATTTCAGACACATCGACATCGGCGGAGGTCATAATTTTTAGTAATAAGAGGACAAGGTAGAGCGGTAGTTCATCCATCTTTTAAAAAACAATCTATCTTCCGAAACACTACTCATAAAGTATTATAATATTTTCTGAGCGAATGTCCCAGTGAACATGAATTCCCACTAATGTATTTAACAAACGAAATATTCAAAATAATATTCTCACGGAGTAGAACTGAAAGATGTTACTTGTAAATAACGGTTTTATTAATTTGATTTCGAAATGGTTTCTTAAGTAGATTTGAATCGAGGAATACTTGGTAAGTTTTCGATTACGTTTCTAAGTCGGTTTCAAATTAATTCTATCGAGATAAATAAAATTCTAAAAAATATTTTACATAAAAATAAAGTTACTAGAATAGAAAAATAAATTGGTAAACTTTTCTGCGTTTGGCGATAGTACTGGCTCCTCAAATTTAGTGTGATTGCTTTCTCTTGGCGAATAATTTTATAAGGCATTTTTGAAGAAATTTCGTAGGACATGAATTATCTACGTTACTTAGATTTTCGTAGGTTTACTGGGCATTTTAGAGAGTTTCAACATATTTAAACACTATAATAATTTAGTAGTTCCATAAACTAGTTATTTCAATCCAATAAATATAAAGCTCTATGATAGTTCCACAAAATTACACAAAAGGTTCTACTAATGTTTCGGACACTTGTGCCAATATGGAAAAGAGTCAAAGCGCTAGAAATTAAAATTATAATGGGACTCTTTAGGACGAAGAAGACCTGGAAAGATACCACAGCAGTGAATGGAGGTATAGTTCAGGTTAAATTTATACTACTTCTTGGAACGTGAATATATAGAAATAAAAAAACTCAATACCACTAACGGTCAGAACCAAGTAGGTGCCACCTGAGTCCATATTTATTCTTTGGAAAGCCTGTCTTTATTACATTCCAAATATTTTATTTTTAGCAATATAATGTTATACCTGTAGAGGCTTTTTTCTCCCATACACACACAAGGTCATTACACACAAGGTAGGCGTAGAATACTTCATTTATTTTCTATTAATCGTATGTTGTAAGTACATTTCGTATTTTAATATCTGCCTCACTGGGTTTCGCCCGTGCTGAGGCAAAAATTTTACATTTTTAATCAACAATCATATCATACATAATAAGTTTATCAACTGTAAATTTAGAATAAGTAAGAAAAAAAAGAGGGAAAAAATAAAAAGTGTAAGTGATAAAATATGATTCAATATTTGATCCTGAGAAATTTATAACCTACTTTAAATTTGTAAGGATAATATACAATTTAAGAAGTTTAAATAATACAGTACAATTTCATTTAACCCACACTGCTCACTCATCGGTGTTGGGTCTGAAGTCTCGACTCTGTATGAGTTCATATTAAAGGGGTGACCGTGCTATGATATTTACAGCCATTAAAACATGCGTACATTATTAACTGGGGTCAGTTGGTTGTTTTCTGAAGAGACCTAGTCAAAATGTTTTACTTCGGTGTAGGTTCACTTTACTTGTGTTTCATTACTTTATTTTGGCGATCTGGAGATAACTAGGTATTTCGTCACATTAAAGATTTCGTACTTTACCAGCAACGCCCACATTAAAAACAGATTTAAAGCAGTTTTATTACGACACAAAAAAGTTGAAATCGTGTGGTTTTGAAGTAAAAACATTCCAAATAATTTTATCTCTTTAAAATAAATAGCTTCACTCCTTCACTTCCTTAGTACATTAGTTATGTAATATTTTTTGTCAACGGGTGTAATTACTTTTCTAATTGTAAATTTCTACACGTAATTATTGGTCCTTGTGAAGCTTGTCTCTATACATTTATGAATCGTGCACTCTTGCAGTTTAGAAAGAAAAAGACTCAAATTGTACACTTTCCGCTGTGCTTGCCTATATTATTGTCAGGCTTGAAAGCCACTAGCTAATCCCTAAAAAATAAAACATCATGTATTACTAAAATTACATTTTTACGCCTGCTCCAGGATTTATCCGCGATTTATCTTACGTCTACTCAAAATGTTTTTATGTCGTTATTTTGTAATACTAATTGCGCGCCCGAGATAATCTTAATCTTGAAAAACATACCCAGGATTATTCTCTCGAAATCTCTCGTCTATAAAATTTTTTAATAATTTTAGTCGTCGAGAATTTCTCGATATTTTTTTCACTTAAAATTACATTTGGCTAGCGGCGCTGAGTCTTTTAATAAAAAAAGCAATTATAACTGAGAGTTATAAGTCCAGTTAATAAGAGAGGTGTTGAAATTTGTGGGATGGAGGTGACCTCTGTCTAGGTGAACTCGAAGCTGAGCGTCGTTGTTCTCTAATCGCCTTTTAAATCACCGATCAAATACGAGGGTTAAGAGATGTCTTCCGAGAAAAGGCGTAATATACTTTTGTAATCTGGCATGCCATCCATATCCATCACCCACGGGTTCCTTTCATCCGCGGATTTCATTCATCGCTTTCCGGGGCGAATAAAACCTGTTCACATCTCAAGTCCATTAACGGGTATAATTGTATTTACTATCAAATATATGACACTGTATGTCTCGTGACACTGTATGTCTCGTTGGACCACTGTAACTTGTTGATTTAAAGCCAACAGTGACTGGATTGAGTCGAGATGTGTGTTGCCTTGCAACTGTTGCGTCGCGCCGCTTATCCGCTTCATTTCTTCCGAGGGCGGCTGCGGCGGGGGTCGGAGGGTGTGGGGGCACCCCGGTGCGGGACCGAGAGGCCGACAGAGCCGACAGCGAGCCAGACAGAGATACGTCGCAAACTCAAGCTCGCAATTTTCATTTTGAAATTAGCATTCATTCACTTATCATTTAGTTGTCGCGTTAATGTTAATGAAATTCGCGACGTTGAATGGACCGGTAAAAGGAGGAACTGACAGATCTATTTCAAATCAATAATAATAGTCAGAAGAAGTAGTTGATAGACAACAAAAGGTATTTTGTTGCTACATTTTAGTTAGTGGGTAGCAGTTTTATTGAAATTATCTCATCTATCATCGATATTAAATCTGTGCGAAGAAAGAAGAGAAAATAATATATTAGAAATGGTAGTCCTTTACTAGGCCACTACTTAACATCAGCTCGATAACAGAGCTGTTTGATTTTAATCTTCCCAGGAATCGTGGAGCAGTATGGATCTCACCGACGCTATCTCAGCCGGCGTGCTTATTTGATACCTAAATCGGGTTTAATGGAGTCATCTCCCTTTCGGTGCCAAGCGTTTATCCGTCGAGCGATTCCCGGCTTATTGACAATTACATTAGCTTAGATGTTCACATTTTAGAGGTACCCTGTCGCCGGTTTGACGGTTCTCTGCCCGTCAGCGGTTCCAAAATCAGTCGCCACCCTCGAGCGATTGGCGATATTAGAACTTATTAAATACATAAATATTAAATAAACATATTTCTCCGACAAAATAAAATTCTCCGACAAAAAAAAAATATTTAAATATTTTTTGTGCCACAACATCGTTTTCGTGATGCGAGGAAGAATAATATAATTTTTGAAGAGAAATAAGTATTGCTTATAGTTTTAAGTATTTTGCCGTGGTAACACAGATACAGTCGGTATATTTTAGATAAATAAATGATTTTGCACGTGCTCCGCGCCACGCGCTGTTGCGGCGCTCTGTTGTGCGGTTATTATAATATATTGACTACATTACATTAATTGTTACCTTAACCTTCATTTCCACTGCACGAGCTTATCGATCATGAAGTACATGACAATGTAATCAATTAAGACGTCAAGCATGATGTCCTAACATCGCTATCGAGTTGTTTACCGTCAGTCAAAATTATGACGTGTCTTTGAAATATTCGCTAACTAGTTCTACTTGTACAGCTGTTAGATAATCAGTGTATTTAAACACATGGATCATGAAAGTTCGAACCGGCCGGTTTATGTGTGATGACTGTTATGAATGTAAAACAGTACCCCAGTTGGTGTTAGGCTGCCCTGAAGAGGGAGCGGTTTGCTTTTAAAATAAAAAAAGGGTTAAAAGAAGATAAATGAATAGAATGAAACGTAGTCCCTAACCCAAATCGAAGAAAATAAATGAGCGCAAAATACTAAGAAAATTGTTTGAACCTACACTACAAAATTGAACTTACAGAATATAAATGAATCATGTGCTCGAAAATTTAATTGCGCAAGAAGCAATTGTAAGATTATATAGATTCGAGAGACTGCGATAGGCCGGCCATGAAGAAAAAATGCCAGATGACAGGATACCGAAGATCATGACCGAGTCGATACCCCAGTGGAAGCGACCTATAGGCAGGCCGAGGAAGAGGTGGGCTGATTGTGTGGATGAGGACTGGAGAAGGATAGGGAAGTCCGAGAACTGAAGAAGAATGGCCAGGGATAAGAGTTAGTGGAGAGCACTCGTGGATGAGGCCAAATCCCACCCTGGGATGTAGTGTCGCGGAAGAAGAAGAAGAAAAAAAAGAACATCTAAAGAAGATAAAACTCCAAGAGTTAACATACTGTGCATGTAAGATATTGAAATATTATGCACTAAGCAATTGTGCAATATTTTAAGTGGATATAGTGGACAATATTTTAGAAGATATATATTAAAACTATGAGTCGAAAATATTTAAGCTGCATGAACTTAACCGTATCAGAGATATAAGCACTTTTAAAACGTTTTATGTCGGATAATTTAGGGCACGAAGCGAAGATCAATATGTTCAATAATAATGATCAATATCAATAATATTTATTTAGAAATAGGTACATAGACTTAAAGCCTAACATTATTTTATAAAAATCTCATACAATAATATTTCTGTAACGTTACAGAATATGTATAAGCTCCATGAACATTTTTGACTAGTAATTTATTCAGGTATCCATTCATAAAATATTGTGGACTAGCTCTGTTACATCCTTTATAGGGAATATTTTTACTGAACAGAGAAATTATTTTCTTGTTCGACAGGTTTTACCTTCTAATTTGCTTAATATAATTTAAGTAAGTTTTTTAATTTAAATTACTAATATCATTATGTTATAACTTTGTCCAGTGCATAAAGCAAAATAATATATAATATGTTCATAAAAATTTCAGTCCGGAATAGATATCGAAAGGAATCGGAAGTAGTAGCCGAATCTTGACAGAGATTGATCTGTACGCTTTGTGATTCGGTGTTCACGAACGACATTAATCAACAGTGTTCAACAATCACAAACCCTCCTACCGACTTTGCCAGGCGTTGAACTCTGACCTTCGTCTTCGCTGTGCCTTTGTACTTTGTAGCCTGGTGGGTTGTATTAGTTCGGAACATTGTTTCCTGTAAGCGCGCGCCCACGCAGTTCCTAAACAACTCGCTCCCGTATTCTATTGAAGCTATTTTTTCCCTTTTGTAAAATGAAATATTACGAATTTAGTTTAATAATTTGATAAATTCTTATCTTTTACAAAGATTTGTTTCGCCCACCGGGACACTCAGGCGGAGAGATAAATATTTACGGTTGTTTTGGTGACAGTGGCGTGTGTATCTTGAATAATATTAATTAATGCTAATGGCCCATGTCCAGTCCCATGAACTCTCTTGAGACTTTGATCTCTGAAAGTCGCTAAAGATACGAGTATACTGGACGCGTCGTTCCAATCAGCGCTCAAAACATACGGTATGGTGATTCATAAATCGTTTCGGACTCAAATCTGTAGTCCTTTATGCGCACTCGAGTCAATTCTCCGAGATTAATCTCATCCGTGAATACGCGCCATATGAAATATTAGTATTAAGGTGTAATACTAAAGAAGGAAGACTTCAAACAAATAAAAGATGAACGCATTATTTTAAGGTCATGAAATTTTTAATATCTAATCACAGTTCTAATCCAATAATGTTTATTTTTTGTACGTATTTTTATGCGTAGGTAAGATCACATGTGAAAATAAAACACTTGTTTTTTATTCTACTCATTTAATTTACTCGAGACGTTTTTCACCTTCTAAGGGCAATAACAATCTAACAATTAACTCAACAACTTGTATTTTTATTAATAGTGGGGGAATCGTTATACAATTTTATTTGCATGAGATGAAAAGGGACAACATTATTTATTGAAATTCTGAGATTATCCATGAATTGATAATGCCCTTACAAGGCGAAACGCGTCTTTAGTAAATTAAACAAGTAGAATAAAAAACAAGTGCTTTATTTTCACATATGTGATTATGGAGTTCTACAAACTTACCTCGGAAACAGTAAATGTGTAGGTAAGATATACATTTTTATGCAATTACATGAGTAAGGATTAGTAAAGATGCTAAATTGTCGATCTTGTGCCATTATTTTATAGTAGTGAGTAGGTGCTCCAGCGTGGATTTCGTACTAAAAATAATGGTTGTGGGATATATAGCTATCAAATAAAAATACTAAATAAAGTACTTTTAAAATTAGCAATATTAACTTGGTGGTTAAGATTCATATTTTTTATTTATTATCTTAGTTTTATTAACCACAATTGAGTTTAAAAAATATCTACCGGTTTCGGAAAACACTTTTCCTTCTTCAGGATGTCATAACTAATTTTTTGCATATAAACGGTGTAGGTCACAAATTAAATAATTTGGAATCGTTGGAGATAAATAAAGCATGTAAAAGTAATCAGGAAATTCTAAACAGCCAACTAAATTTAACTACGAGTCCTATTCTAAAATTTTTTCCTAAAAATTATTCGACTAAATTTGTATTGAGCAGTAATTTGAGTTAGGTACTAAATTTATTTTTTTAAATAATTGTTGTTTTTTAAAAAAATTTAAAAATAGATTCTGGTGAAGAAACAATACTATATTTTTAGTTAGTTATGACATCCTGAAGAAGGAAAAGTGTTTTCCGAAACCGGTAGATGTTTTTTAAACTCAATTGTGGTTAATAAAACTAAGATAATAAATAAAAAATAAAAATACTAAATAAAGTTTTTTTGGTCGGGAACCGCTATACATCGCCATGCGTATTATGCGCTGTATTAGGTAACATAAGAAGGCTAATATTGGCCAATTGTCTATGTTTGGGTTTACGACCAAGAGGAAGCAATCTTCTCGACGTACTCAAAGAGTCTTATAACGCTCAAGTAAGTTATTCTAATAGAAAAATTGAAAATCTAATAATAATAATATTGGAAAGGCATCGGGACCATGTTTAGTGAAATTGCTTCTGTCGGGTGGCCCACGGTATTCCACATTCCCATGAACCGTATGATTTGTCGCCTTCTGGGTAATTTTTTTCCATTATTTATACAATCTTTTATTCTTAACTTCTTTGTCCCCGGCCATCGCAGAAATAACTAAAGAAAATAACCTTCGGTGACCCGAGACAAACTTTTTGAGAAAAAGTGTCGTACCGGAAATTTCATTCCTATTTTTTCAATCCACGTTCTTTGTTTGCAGAAGTCAGAAGAAATGTTTTTGATATTAATATTTTAATATTATTTTAAAAGGAAATAATTTTATTTTTATTTTTATTAGCGTATACTTATTTCTGGGGTAATCGACCGACTCGAATATATTACCATTAAATCACAGTAAAATGTACTGCTTAACCCATTTGTGGTGGCGATAATTAATCTTATAATCATATGATTTACGTTACATTTTCGTAAGAGAAAGATCATTTTAAGTAACATTGCATCCACAAGCCTTTATTGATAATTAATGCAACTCTAGCTTGATCCGGAAGATAAGTAAAATAGGAAAGGGAGGAACAGTCTGGTATTAGCCTCTCAATATGAACTGTATTCGAAGCTGCCTCAACCAATATGCACATTTGAGGCAGTCGTGCTGCTTCTAGTTTCTAGTTTCTCAAATATCAGTTCAATGCCAGAAGTCTGGTTGTACCATTTAACGTAGGAAAAATAAGTTTTTGTAATATATAATAATAATATTTGTAAACTAGGAAGTATAACTGTCTACTTGTTTTATTTACAGTGACTTTTGATTTCTGATTTCAGAGTCGATAAATTGGCGTTTATTAGCAAACTAACTTTCTTTTGAAGCTTGCATCAATATAAGCATTTTTTACATCATTAATACACCAGCAAATATAATAAGTATTAAATATTATATATAATTTATATGCAAGCCTTTCAGTCGCTTCCTACCTTTCTTGGTGCATATAAAGTACTTATTCTGAGGTAGGCAGCATTAGATTCTATTAGCTATTTATTAATGTTTTTAAAATTCCTGAAAACTGGTATACGCATAAGTAAGAAGTAAAGTAGTGTTAATTTAAATAAATTAAATATAAAAAATCAGACAAATCAAAAAGGAGAAAAGTAATGAATAAGGAATATCAACAAAGTAAACATTTAGTTTTAAAATTGGTAAAATTAACTTTGTGGTTAAAATTCAATGTTTTTATTTTTAACTTTGTTTTATTCACTTATTGAGTAAAAATACTATTTTCTTCTTCAGGATCTCAATAACTAATAAAAAACATATGTTATTGTTTTTTAACAAAATCTATTTAAAAAAAAATATTATTTTTTTTAATAATTATTGAACTAGAATCAGTTTTAAAAAATTTATTTATTTTTGAAATAATTATTTGACAAAATAGATGTGCACGAAAAATACTTCACCAATATATAACTGTAATATCAGGACTTACTCACTGGTGTCTCGGATCAAGGAGTAAATCTCCGATCACTTTATCGCTGGGAGAACATCGGCAATGTTTATTATAGAGGGGTTGTTCGCTCTTCCATCACTTCTTCGCTGTATCATCATGCGGTAGTAAACCTTAAATATAGGGTGTCCAGCGGAAAAATTTCAAGATTAAATTGTAATTGCTCGTAAACTACCAGGGTGAGGTAAGTGCGAGAGGTATTGTTCGACGCGCGTGATTTACTTTTTTGCCAGTCGTAATGAGTCACTGGTTGGGAGCATGTTTCGGTTGAGCAATATTTAAAGTGCGGTGATTGATTGGTTTGTGCGCGTCGCTCTTTTTGTACTCATTTAAGTGAGCAAGTGATGGACCGAGCACGTAACTTATCCGGTATTGGGTTCAAAAGTTCAGACAAGAAGGGACAATGGTTAACCAAACTCCTCCGGGACCGTCAACGTCAGCAGCTACGCCAGAATATGTGGCTCAAGTTTGACGTGAAATTATAAGCAATCCGCGTAAATCGATAAGGAAGATTGCAGTCTGTACTTGAATAAAAGAATGAACAGAGCACGCTATTTTAAAAAAGAGACTACAGTTTCACCCATACAAACTAAAAATCATGCAATTTCTCAACAAAAATGACTATTATTTACGTGGAACCTTAGCGAAAACGATACTGGAAAGTTTTGAAACAGCACAAACGCTTGGTAACATATTGTTTACTGACAAAGCACATTTTCATATTGATGGCTATGTTAATAAACAGAACATGAGATACTGGTGCCGCGAAAATCCAAGGGAACGCCATGAAAACGTTTGTATAGTCCAAAAACGACAGTGCGGTGTGCAATTTCTGCCCGAGGTATAATAAGCCCTTATTTTTTTAACCACCGAGAGACAGTCACTGTTGACATGTATTGCCGAATGGTCGACGAGTTTTTAGTACCGCAACTGCAGCTGTTTCCCGGGTTCAACAACAGAATACAATTTCAGCAAGACGGGGCCACTACATACATAGCTAGTTTCAATGGAGAAGCTGAGGGGAATTTTTCCCAATAAATTAATCAGCAAGTACGGAGACATACCCTGGGCACCTTAAACTGAGACCTTACACCGACTTTTTTTATGGAGATACCTTAAGTCGAAAGTTTACAGTAATAATTCTGGAACATATCCGCCGTGAAGGTGCTGCCATTGAACCAACGCTTTGCTCTCGCGTGTTCGCAAATTTAAATGTTTGATTGCAAGAGTGCCTTGAGAGAAATATACGGTATTTAGACGATATCGTTTATAAAACGTAAAATCCGCATTGTTAAACTCCATTTCGTATAAATAAAATATGAGAATAACATTGTAGTTTGTTTATTTATTTAATATTAAACTTGAAAATTTTCCACTGCACACTCTTTTTTTTTATTAGTTAAATAATTCGTATGTTAAAGAATTATTATTAACGGTGTCCATCGAAAATGAATTAAATTCTAATTCTGGTTATGATGTACTCGCGAGAAGGGGAAGTATTTAGGAATGGGACTAAAGGGAACGCGGAACGGGGGCGGCTGACAAGAGATGAGAGCGGTTTCCTCTTTTTACGTCTGAAGGCATGCTTGTGTCATTCCATTATTAAACAAAATAGTGAAATATTTTATAAAAATGTAAATTTTTTAGTGCGTACAAAATTAAGCAAGTTAGAGAATTTAATGACTTTTCTACTTCACGATTTATTTTATTGTTCGTCTTTGTGCGACGAAGGTGTAATCAGTTTTCGCTGTGGAGGAGTTTACTAACCATCAAAACTCAAATGGATAGAGTCAATAATTCCCAAACCACACTGGCACTTAGCAGAAATGTGAAAATTGGTATCACTGTTATGATAACGACTTATATATTTAGTTACTATTTTATTAGACCTTCAGAAAATATGAAATATTATTATTATGGGAAACGGCACTAGTAAAATATTCAGCTAATGAAGGTTGATAACTTAAAAATGAATTTTCCCTGAAAGTTGTTACACGCCTTTAAGGTAATGCCGTGCTTGCAATCTAATTTCATTGAGATTAAACGATCGCGATGGTTGTATAAATGGTTATGACGATTTAAAAATATTCATTTGGAAATAATATTCGCTGACACGAATCATGTTATTGATTTTTATAATAGAAGAGAGAAATTGCCTGCATTTTCACTCGAAATTGGTAGATTTACATGCAAATTTAATTGAAATAAAGCAGGATATACTAGGTGTCGATATATGTAATTGTAATTCGTTTCCAGTTTTACATTCGGATTAAGTGGATTGTAATGGCGCGTGTACACAGATAAGTCTTTGATCTCTCGTTTCGGTGATTTGGTGGCAATGGCAATGTATGATTTGGTCATTCTACTCTGCGCACAAAATTCAATAGGCAATTCTGTACTATTATTTGCGCTTGTTTTAACTGTAACGTGTAATATACAAATCTAATATTAGCTGATTAATATTAGAAAATAAACAATAATTTTCCGATATTGAAGTTGAGACAAAGTTGTCTACATAATATTTATAAAATCTCAATTTAAAAACCATCATGAAATGTGGAACGTTACAAGAATTTATTTCAATATTTTTTCATATACTTATATAATACTACAACGTACCTCCATAACGTAATTTTGTATGGATCGTAGGCGTATTAACGGTGAAGGTTACGTTGGTTCAGATTTTGACACGCGCGGTACTTCCGGATTGCCCGGGAAACTACCCCCACACCCACCCATGCTATTCCCCCCGCGTCGAAACGCGGAGGGGCGGGTGGAGTAGTCTGGTGAGAGTCAGCTTTCAGGACCATCCATTCAGAATTTTCAGTTACCGGGACTATTAATACTTTGGAAAGGATACATAAATTAAGTCGTAGCAATATATTATACAATTTTTATATTCTCTTTGTATATAAATTAGTAATATTTTAATTGATAATAGTCATACATTAGATATTTAATTTTATATCAGCCCGTCTTACGTCAGTTTCATATCCTACACCTAACAAACAGTATTAGGTTCCTTCTCGATTCTGGGATGCCTGCGTTCGTGCGTGTCGCCTGGCAAGGAAATTATACAACAATAATATTTCAATGAATATTTTTTAATAAATGCACGTTTCGTTGATCACAATGGTTTTGAATGTGGAACATCGTTGAACGATATATATATAGATACATACTTTTTAACTATCAAAATTCATAGATGGAAGAAAAAATGCGTAATTTGTAAAGAAATTGACAAACAATAGTATTAATGTATTTAATAATATAAAATTTGTTAATGTATTTTCATTGATTAGAAAAATTATGCTTTTAAATACTATTAAATCCTCTAATTATCGATTGTGGGTATCTAGATAATATATTTATGTTATTTTGTCGTGGACCAGTTTGTGTTGCAGCAAACTCACGGCAGAATAACGCTGAAAGCCTACCGACTAAATCACTACAATATCACATTTTGAAAATATATTTTTAAATATATTGCCCTTTTCTTTGTCCCTTTTGAAATTACTGGCCGACACGATGATCTTCTGCGAGTCCAACCGACAGCAGTTGGTTTTTGCCGGTCATTTTTTTTATTACTTATTTTTTTAATGAAATTTGACTTCCAACTGTATGTATACACGAAGTGCGATAAGTAAGAAATTTAACAATCGAGAATTGTAAAAGTCGATCATCAGCTATTACTTAACTGGGGTCCGTGCGCATCTGTCAGTTGATTCGCCCGATAAGATCCGCGCTCGTATCCTTTTTTACTTGTGAACATTGACGAGTCCATCCCGCTGCATTAGGCTTACAACACATTAATAAAACTGTCCATAAAAACATTTTATTATTTAACTGAGACCGATTTGTCATTCTACAGTCATGCTAAAATTAAGGTTTGCTAACATTTGATTAGGTTAGGTTAGGTTAGCTTAAGTTAAGTTAGATTAGTTTTGAAATATTTAAATTTGTCCAAGAACATGCAATTACTGGATTTTTACCTATAAAGGCACTGTTTTTAAATATATATTATTGAGGGGTGAGAATTGGTGAAAGTTCTAAATACATAAAGTGATCACTTAAGCCAGCCGAAGACAGGTCGTGAGCTCTGTAATTACCCCCCATATTTCTATATATCATTACTTTAAAATATAATAAAATAGCTTCGTCTTTATGAGATATCTGATATTTATTTAAATTAGGTAGAGCGTGATATACTCCAATATTAGCTATATTAGCGTACATATGAAAATATATTTATTTACAGTTATATAAATAGTATAATTCATTTCAATCATGAAACTCGGCAGATAGCGAACCGCTAACGGTGGGAATTAATTAATTAATTATTTATATATCATTAAAATCTGGATATCTGGATGAAAACAAAATCGCTATAAAATGTTTTATTTGTGAAAAACGTCGATGATTAATTTTTTTACAAAATGTATTATGAATCATTCGTTATTCTTCGGATTAACTAACTGCTTGATATAATGAATTCCGTTAAGTAGACATTTAATTAAATAACGAAATTTATATGTTAACCGTAACCTATATACATATATATTATAATTCCCACCCCTCGGGCGCCCGGTTCTCTGGCCTTGACCCGCCCGCCCTTGTCCCCCCGGGCCGACCGCAGTCACCCGCACGAAGGACACGAATACAGTAAAAGCACAAGATAAGGGTGCAAATAATAAAATCGTAAAAAGGTGTTCTTTGCACATTTCATATTCACACTGATTTTTCACACCTCTTTATATTATTATTCTAATAATTCACGAATAAATTGAACACAAAAACACTATGATGGATATATATACAATACTAATAATATTAAATACAGACTAGTCCTAGGACACGTCCTTGAGTATCCGATTTTTATTAATTGGAATTAACTTATCTAAAGTTGGCAGAGACGGGTCTGAATCTAACAAAAATATTATTATGACAATTTTATTTTATTTATATCGACATATATTGACACTTGAATAATTTTGTGTTTTTACTTAATACTAATTCAAAATCATCTTAATTACGATTGCGTAATAACTAGTTTTGTTTCAACGTAAGAAAGCGCTACTGAATGATTGATAAAACGAGTGCAATACTTTTATAACGTGTTAATATTTAACCGAGTCTACAATCACCACCCCCTAGTGACATCACATTCTGTACGCGATGGTCACTGCTATCGCTTAGATCTGACGAGTAAGAGTTGTCAATAAATTTGTTTAAACCACTCTTTACATAGAGTATGTAGATAATATAATCTATTATTACCATTAATAGATGTCGCTAGCGTACAGTTTGTACTTCGGACCGCTAACCGTGTTCAAAAAATTTTTTTGTTTAAAAGATTAAAATTTGTAGACATTTTAGGATGTAACGACATGTCAAAAGTGTCATTTTTTATTGTCAAAATGGTGTGTTTAGGAAATTAAATAATTTACCAAAATATCCTAGATACTAGATTTTCGATGAGAGATGAAATTTTTAGCCTATTTTTTAAATAAATTAATGTGTGCATTTTCATTTATTTAACATATTAATCAACTATGGAGGTTCATATATGTTTGATCACTGATTGGATCTGGCCTATTTCGGTTGTATTTGCTCGGTGAACAAGTGTACTAGGAGGATATTTCTCCTTTCATCAGAGTGGTCCCCAGGTTAAAATAATTAAAAGAGATGCTTCTCCTTTAAACACTTTTTTGGTTCTAATTCTTATACAATATCTTAATAGGGCGACAGATGTCGCCTTATATTAACAATAAATATTTGGGGCGACATCCGTTAGATGTCGCTCTAACAATATATTTCGCTTCGAATATTCCTTTACACGAGTTCACAGTTCACATATCCCATTTAGTATTCATATCACGAACTGTGAGACAATTACTGATATCTCTACGTTACAATAACCAACAGTAATTTAGTACCTGATAATATGTTGTCTAAAAATATCGACAGCAAAAATAGACATATTTTTTTGTATTTGATTTGATTTTTATTTATTTTTAATGCTAGGAGATTGTATTCAATATAATAATGGATTAGTATTAATTGAAAACTGTTTAAGTGGTGATTTTTTAAAGCAGATTAAATGAATCAATTAGAAAGATAAGCAGATAAATCTATGTATGGAATTTTTTGTTGTTATTTTATTTCGTGTATTGTAATATCATTGCAAAACTGTGATTACGGTAACAGTTTTCAATCACTGATATCATCGAACAATAATCACACTTACACCAATGAGTCACGAGTAGCGATTTATTTTTTCAAAAATTTTATCATATAAAATATTTAAAAAACGTAAAATAAAAAAAATCTAATGGGTTTATGAATCAATAATCAATTTAGAAATATGAATCCATATAAACTGATATATAGTGTTATAAAAAAAAAATAAACGCAAAATCGTTTGTATACTAATACAAACATTATCAAAATAAAACACAACTGAAAAGTAAATCTTATTCCTAAGCACATTTTTTTTTACCTTTTGCAAACATATTTGCATTGGGTTCTATCATGTGTCGGTCTAGGTCACGTGTGCCACCTTTAGGAAAGGTCAGGCCTCCACAATACGGGTTCACTTGGGTTAAATAAATATTCTGAAATTTTAAACATTCTTGAACGCGCGCTCAGTGAAGACTGTCTCCGATATCGCGTGCTAATATATATATATATATATATATATATATATATATATATATAGGTATGGGATTATTGGTTGGGGAGGAGCGAAAAGTATTTCAAAGTCAGTGTGATGAGTTTCTTTGTCCCATCGAAACAATATAATATAGAAGAGCATAATAAGCATAACGAGTATAATAAGAGCATAATCGGCAGTTGAAATAAGATGTAGGGCGCGCGAGTCTGACGTTCCCACCACTAGTTATGTTATCATACAAACTATCTACAATGATCAGTGTGTTTACTGACAAAAACTGTATATATATACATACGTCAGCGCAGGAACTAGAAAAAAATAAAGATTGTGAAAACCATAGAAACATTTATAACAGCGGTTGAAGCGTGTGGCGCGTATCAACCTCAAGTATCTATAAAGTTTATCCAATATCGATGTTCAAATATCGATGGCACGGTCAGGGGCTGATTGACAGCCTAAGACCGACCCGGAAATTTTTCGTAGCAAGCGGCCCAATTACAATTATTAAAATCGTTTATAGATTGTATCATTGGAACAGAATAAAAAAAACTAATAATGCGAAAAAAACCCAATACAATTATAAAATTGAAGATATTTATTGCTTCAAAAGCTCACGAGTCAAATTAATTTTATTTTATTTTAAAGCACTTTGTCGCACAATTAGATGAATAATTCCGTCACTCTGTACGGTTCTCTTTGTTTTTATTGACATAAAAACTTCTAGTCTACTGTCACTAATAGTTTGTCGCGATCTATTTTTACCCGGCCCTGCATTTTTTATCTGTACCTATAATATTTTATAAAAAGAAATGACTTATTGTAGGATGCAATAAAATTCAGTGCTTTTTCAGAATATTTTTTAATTTGTAAAATAATTTAGGATGAATTTTAATATTATATTTTGTAAAATGTTGAGCAACGTCTATCTTCCGCAATACAAATTCGCTTACTTCGGACATCTCTCATATCAAGACGTACGGATGCAATGGAGGGGCTGGTGGAACAAGGCAGAGTCGAGGAATTCTACTAGATCACCTATTAGATAGATGGATCAGGTAAAGTCATCGGTCCACCGGTACTGATCCCGGTGGGGCTACCACCTACCGCCCCTGGAAATGGTCGGTGGAGTCAAAAACCTCATTACAATAATAGCGGAAGAGAAGGACAAATAAACATTTCAATGTATGGTGCACATAGATAATCGTATTCATTAAACCGTTTCAAATCATCAAGATGTTCACACATCGAGATAAATGGTGATTTGAGTGAGACATGCGCTGTTAATGGAACGAAGATTAATATCTCACAGTTATTTATATCGCGAGGCCAGTGTTGCAAGTGTGAAATATTATTTCCTAGGGAAGTCTCGCGAGTCTCGAGGCGGTTTGTACGCTGGGGTTCGCCTTGTCATTGACATTCAAACATATGATTGGCCGTTCACGATCGGAAGATTGAAAGAATTCCGAGACAAGTAGTGACTCGAGATTAGCAGAAAGTTCAAGGACAATCTTGTTAGCTTTTTTGCATTTTTTTTTTCAAAATTCATCGGATTCAGAACATTTTCATTTCGTCAATGGACAGGTGTTCAAGTTTTGGAGAAATTCCGGATAACAGAGGCTATTTTTTCAAAGAAACCAAAATATTCTGTAAGAACAGGACCGTATTCCGTATTAGTTATAAAAAATAAATTTTATTGCCAAATTAAAATTTTATATTTACTGAAATGAATGTTGAGAAGGATATAAAAAGGATCGCAGGGAATAAAGTGAATGGTCCTTTGAATACAATAATCGTTATAGGAATTTATTATCTGAAACCATATTAGATGTTAAAAGTAAAGTTCTATTTTCAAAACTTTATGTACGGAAATTAATTAATGAAAGTAGACTGAATGCAGTGGAAATATTGTCTCTCACGGGTGTGTATGGTTCCACGAATAAAATACTGAAAATATTATTGTTATTAATCCTGACATTATTGTTATTATTTCATATTTTTGACTGATATTATTCCATTTAAAAAGCTATTAACTTTATAAATACTAAATTAATGTATTAATTATAAATATATACATATAAAATCAATTTTGTCGAAAAATATTGTTTTAGCGTCACCGGGATTCGAACCTGGATCTTTATTTCCAATCCGGGGAAGTGCACTACCTTTGTGCTATAACGCCAGTATTTTTCTTGACAAATTTTCGAACCTATATGTTACATTTTTTCAAATTAATACACCTGTCGTTCCATTATTTGAAAGCCTTCTACATTATTTTTACAGAATCTCAAATACCTTTGAGTAAACCGACTTGCAGACGCCAGAATTATCAATTCATAAAAAAAAAAAATTCATAGAAAATTACTGGCGTTATAGCACAAAGGTAGTGCACTTCCCCGGATTGGAAATGAAGATCCAGGTTCGAATCCCGGTGACGTTAAAACAATATTTTTCGACAAAATTGATTTTATATGTATATATTTATAATTAATACATTAATTTAGTATTTAAAATATCACAGACCTATGTTCTGAATAATTACAACTTCACAATAAGAATGTGTTTTCCTTAATAATATTAACTTTATGTTTGCAATGAATCTCAAAAACCTTTGAATAAGAGAAGCTATTTAATAAAATCCAGAAATATTTGATTCAACCTGTATATGTATAAAAATGGATGAATATAAATAAAACAATGTTACAACTCTACTTGAGTTTATTATGCATATAATTTTGATGGCGTAGATTGTGTTGTTACATATAATTTACTGTCAGCTATGACTCGATATATTCTACGTCGACTCGAGTAGCGCAAATAAATTCAAGTAGAGTTATAACATTGTTTTATTTATATCCATCCATTTTGATGATGAAACTCTACAAAGTTAACGCAGATTCTGTCAATGTATGTGTATTTTAATAAATTATAGATGTCCTAATTTAAAAGTCTACAATTAAAATTTCTAGCTAATTCAGATGGTTAACGTTACGTAAGATTAACGTGGCAAGAGAAATATCCGGATTCGTGTCCAGGCGGTATTAAATATTTTTCTATACATCTTTCTAATTGACTCACCTGATCTGTTTTAAATATCATAGAACTATGTTCTAAAATTGCAACTTCACACTAAAATAATTTCTTCTTCTGTTTTCGTTAATCACGGAAACTGTCGAATCAAATTATCGCATTATTTATAACCGATTGGAAAAGCAGACTTGCCAATGTTTCATGTGACGGTTGGTTTGAAGGACTCGGAGCGACCTCGCCGCGTTTCTGGATATTGCATTGCTCTGAGGCACTTCCTCGCGACTCGTGATACCGTGCTGTACTATTACACACGCATAAAACATAAACAGTTAGAGAATACATATTTAAATCGTTAATTAATTTAAATGCACGGAAAATGAACACCGTTTGATTCGAGGTCTTAAAAAACAACTTTGTAATTTTAAAAAGTGAGGATTCTGTTTTTTTCATGATCAGCTCGATCATGATGACAATAGAAACGATTACGGATTGCGACTACTAGGCTGTAAGAGTATACAAGTTCTTCCGTGATCATTTTATACATACAGACTAGATTAGCATTCCAGGAGTTCCAGAGATGGCTCCTGCATTAATGTTTTAACCAGGTCGGCCCGTCGTGTTGGTGACCTTCGGCGAAATATGTTTCCTTCCGTCCTCCCTCGGATCATCAATTTTTCTATCGTGTCCTCTAATGTCTGGTAACATGGCTTACATATCTGAGGATCTGAAGTCTTATAGTTGAGGATATAGTGCTCGATGTTTAATTTCTCGATAATTCGATTCATACATTTATGGAGGATGGACTTATTTCTGAAGATTATTTCTTCACCGAGATGGAACTTTTTGGACATGAGATCACGACATTCGACACCCTCCCATCACGTGTATTTACATTAAACTCAAATACATATAATCAATACCCTATATAGAGTTATTGTTAACGATATACGAAATCCTCACTACACTAACATGAACCATTGTGTATTTATGTCGTACATACTCGTACATTAATAAAATGGAACTATTTGAAATAAATTATTTTCAATGAGAATTGATTCTGAATTTTTTTATACGCCAAAAAGTCGACGGTAATCGTTGCACATTTGCATGTTTTCAACAACAAATAATAATAGTGTCATTCGGGTCACATTCAAGTAAACTGCAATCACAAAAAGTTGACATTGAAATTTGACAATTTTGATTAGCGACGAAGAATGCAAGTCTCGTATCAGCAAATTAAAGATGGGAGAGGATGCGGTTAATGAGGAATATATTAAAAATATCCGCTTCAATTTGCGGCGGTCATCATTCTGTAAAGTTCACAACGTTGCCCTTTGCTGACCGAGTTCTCCTTGCGGTCGGGGGTCTCCTCGGGCCTAACGGCTTAATCTAATTTATCGCTAAGTCATCAGCATTATTTAAGACCCAAGTTGGAGAGGTTCGCTCGTCGTCTCCGTATACTTATATTATATATTATATACCGATTCCTAGTACGATTTGTTGGTGGCGGTCTTTCTATTACGGTGGGTGTTCACGGCTACGAGATATACCGAAAGGTATACGGTCAACGCTGAATCATCAACCGACGCGTATCAGTGTGTCTCTTGACGCTTGGAATACGCAACCTTAACATAACGGTCCACTACATCGGTAACTCAGCGAATATCGTGATTTTTTATTGTTATTATATATACCGATATCGGTCAATTTTACTAATTTTAAAATATAAGTTTTCACATATTCTATGTGAGAGTCGTGGAGCTATTACGTGCTACAAATATTTTTAGGATTCGGATGTCGATAAAGGTTGTTCTTAGTATAACTTAAGCTAAATATTTAGAAACTATCAATATAGCTTTGTTTGGTGATTTATCTATCGTCTTGTGTTTGTACGTATTCAACGTAGGTACTATAAATGTATTGATTACTTTTACTATACATAATGGTGGTTACCTATTGTATTGTTTTATAAATTAAATAAAACAAAGGGTTTTAACGTGATTCAGTTATTTCATTAATAAATAACATTATTATTTTTAAGATTACCAAAATCAACTTTATTTTATTATTTAAAATCCATTATTTTATTATTTTGTTTTATCAACCACTTAATGAATTAAATACATCTACCGGTTTCGTAAAATATCATTATCTTCTTCAGGATGTCATTAACTAATCAAAAACATATGTTATATTGTTTCTTTATCAGAATTCATTTTTTAAAAAATATCAATTATTTCAAAAATAAATTTAGTACCTAACTTAAATTGTCGCTTGATGATACAAAACTATTAGAATAATTTTTAGGAATAAATTTTAGAATGGGACTTGTGGTTAAATTTATTCGGTTGTTCATAATATTTTGGTTAGTTTTGCATGTATTTCATTCACCAAGTGGTTAATAAAATAAAGTTTACAATCTAAAATAATAACTTTATTCCAAAAAATGTTTTTTTTTGTCAATAATGAAAATATTTTTTTGTTATGGGCAATTAATTACACGCGGTAAAAAAATACAGGTCCTTAAAAAGACATACTTTTTAATTGTTAAATATAATACTCATTAACACTAGAGGAGGAAAATGCATTTATCATAAGTTTTAAGGGCTGGTTAACGAAGTCACGTTCTTACCAGAGCGGACCTGTTTGTAAAAAAGTGTGTACGTGTTGTTGACAATAGTTTGACCTGGCGGTGTCACCCTAACGAGATGACACGGCCAAAGTGGTTTTTCAATAATAATAATAATTAATAAGAGATACAGGTCGTGAAGTCGACCACAACAATAGAAGAGACGCGAGCTGGCAAGGCCGAGATAATACGTAACCGTTACATACTCAAATAAGCAGGTAGAGGGGATTTGTTTTGCTTATTCTCGCATCTCACACGTAATCTATTTCACCAGTAAAGGTTTTATTGGATATTGGCTATTCAGATCTGGTCTCTAGGTTTCGATATTTGATGTTGGTTTCGTACCTCCCACTGGGACGTTTTAAATGTTGTTATTTTAATTGGCCTTTATGTTTCACTACAAGAAAATTATTCATTCTGCCTGTACCGCATTAAGATTTTTCCATTTGTTCAGCCACATTCATCGCACACATCGACAGTTGGTTCCCAGGTTCCGATTATCTGAACTGCACTAACCTTTTAATTTTGCTGTCTTCCTGGTCCGATATTGTTGTTCTTTTAGCTGGGTTGTCTTCTTTAGATTTCGATCGACCGAAGCGCGCGCCGGTGGTTTATTAGGACCGTTCGACTGGTCAAACTACGGGATGTAATATGAATGACGCCTGTCGGTTACCGTCTTCTTAGCTTCCGAAAAAGAACGGCAATACTCACACACACACATGTACATGATTATAAACCAGGAAATCTAGTGGTGCCAATCGAAGTAACAAGGCGCGTAAACAGACACTCTAGAAAAGGTAATTTTGCTGGGTACAATATGTGCCGAAAAGTCCTGGAAGAGTTCAGTTGATTAATTTAATTTGTATTAAAAATAGCACAGAACTATGTTCTGAAAAGCTGCAACTTTTCAAAAATAATAGGTTCTCCGTAAAAATAATTACGTTTCCAATTTTTTAATTTTCAAATAATATTGACACAATATTGAAATATAATATAATTTACTAAATTTGAAGATAAAGGTTTTTTTGCTTCACGTCATCGCCGTAGATAAATATAATTTTGGCATTCTTTTATAATCATTCAATTATTTTTATCATAGTGTTTATATTAAAAATTGAATCCTGATTTGGCCAAGGTTATTTTTTGCTTTGACCATCAATCCGAACAATATTATTATCCTGACCTTGCAGCCAACGTAAGTGAATTATGCATGATAATAGGTATAATTCAGTGCACTGTGTCTGCACTTTATCTCATTGTTCGAGAAAGAATTTGTTGCATTACGGGTCTATTTTTTATAGCCAATTTAGAAAGGGTATTTTTTCTTTGGTTTAAACCGCTATCGATTATAGTTTTTTTTAAAGTATTTAAGTATAATCAGCACCACTCGTAGAAGAAGAATAAATGTTTTTTCACCAATCGGTGATATTTTAAGAAAAAAATACATCGAATAGATTTTTTCTGGAATTAAAATAAAAATAATATTAAATATTACATTTTAAATGATAATTGTCGTTACTCACCGTGGCCGTGAGTGCCACAACCGCGTTTATTGTGGATTAGTTCGATCCTGAATAATTTTTTTTTCCTCAAAATGAGTCACATAGAAGTATTTTAACTTTTTAAAAAACAAATTGCATTACGTAAAGTAATTGTTTGAAAATTGTGACATTAAAAAACAAATGTCACGCTCGAAATTACTCCGTCATTATTTCTAATGCCAACTATCTTAGTAATTACGAACAACGCCCTGAGGTTGGTAATACGCGCGGTTTTAACAAGTTATAAAATCGGCAGTAGTCTATGGTTTAGGTTAATTTTTGCTCGGATCTATCACAATACGCAGCTTAGCTAGCTACGGCCAGCGAAGCCATTATTTAAGGATCCAAGATATACCTGAATTAAATAATTCTTTACTTATTCAATCACTAGTACACGATTTACCGTTTTGTTTTAACCTCATTGTATGATGAACGATCTTTTCAGAAAACAAGATGTTTCCCTTCTGTCTATGTTAGTTTTTTCTACATTATTTTTAAATTTCTTTCTATACTTCTTATTTCGTCGGATTGGGAACTTGAGAAGGTAACTACGTGACGATAGCGTCACTGGGATGCTTTATTTTAGATGCATGCCTAAAGAGACCTTATTTGACGTGACGACGACGTCTGGCCCATATGGATGATGTAGGTCTCACAGTATGGAATACGATGAAATACGAGGGTCGTACGGACGAGAATGGATTTTGAGATCACTTCATCTTGTTGTCACCAGTTTGCACTGAAGCTCACCGAATTCACGCTCAACCCGACGGAATTTTGATTATTTTACTTCAATTGTATTTGTTCGAACTTAACCTGTTTTTTTGATTAGATTCCATTGAATAACGTAAAATATATTTTCATTTCTCCCCCAGGTATTAATGATGAATTTTTCCAGTTTAGGGTGAAAGCAGAATGTGTTGGTGTGCGCTTCTGAGGTGAAGAACTCGCCGTTCTTATGTTCTCCACTGACTAGCCGGTAAAGAGGATGGGACGCCGTTCTTTACCCTCACAAAGAATTTAAAGCCCTTATACCTAATATGTTTTTCCATTCTATGAAATAACTATTATTAACATTTCTATAGAACAATCCATATTTATGCACGAAGTCGACACGTGGAAACTGAGAAAGAAAGAAAGAAAGAAATGATGAAATGTTGTGCTAGTGTCGTGTGCAGCTCTCCACAACATACAGGAAAATAATTTTTTCATACTTTAGGCATATTGTCAGAAAAGCTAAAGATAGTTAAGAAACGAGAATGCACAAAGACGGAGGTCGATCTTCAATAAGATAACCAAACAATCCGGGATATGACCGGGGCTACTACTTGCTGCACATCCAGCATAAACAAGGTCCAAGATCGCGAAGAAAGAAGATAAGTACTTCGCACTGTAGAAGCAGAATAGAGGACCACTATGCTCAGTCATTAGCACATTGACTGAAAGAGCGATGGAGCAATAATGACCCAATCACTAAATCAAATTGATTGCCAGAATATTATATATCCATATTTTTAATATTTAACGCAGACATATTGTGGTTATTCGTTTGAATAAATAATTCATTGAGTTTATTTTTAATCACCGTTAATCGTTAGAAGTAAGTAAAGCGTGTAAAATGAACTAAAATAAGTAAATTTAACAAGTTCTATCCAAAAAATTCTCAAAAAGTTCACATTAATATACAGATATTCTGGGGTGTCTTACCGTTATGCGATAGTTGAGTCAGTTCGCTTATTTACTATACTAATTGGATAAGTCAGTTAGCTGGATGCTAGTTATCTTAGAATTGCTAAAGCTTCTATTCAAAATTCATTTATTTTATAAAAACATTAATCAACAATTTAAATACTAGATTAGAATTTCAATTTTTATTTCCTACAAATTATTTGACCAAAACGAATGACGAAATAACGCTAAATGATGTAGGTACGTGCTACAATCGCACTGTTGGTTTCCACGTGTTTGTTATTGTTGTACATGTGTATCCTAAAAGGTTAGGTTATATTTGTATACCCCGCTTGCGCATAATGTGTCCATTTCGCTCTCAAGGATTTTCTAAATGCCATTTTTAAAAAATGGCGCGTACAAGGAGGCGGAAGTGGCAGATCTTGGAGGCTTGTGATTGGCTTCGAAGGTCGAGTACCTAATAAAAATTCCGAATAATTTGCAAATGAGTATTGGTCCTTTTTTAATATGGATTTAGAATGGAAAGGTTATGTTTGTATTTGGAACAATGCTTCCTGTATTCGTGAGCGTGCCTCGAAATATCCTACACCATTAGGCATAGTCCTATAGGCAATGCACAATAACTATTGCTTATAAATAAAACCCCAGGTTTTCACATCTACACATCTAACGCCTTTTTGTAGATAATTTTGAAAAATAACTGATATATTACATCGGAGTGGAGTGTAAATTTCCATGGAAATAAAATTAAATTGATTTGCAACTTTTTGAACATATAATCGGAATATTATATATGAGGGAACTAGTTGAAAAAAAACTTTTATCTTTTTTATAACTTTTACTCCAGTTTTTTTCTTAACGGAGGTGTAGCTAGACTAATGCGGCCAATGCAGTGCATTAGATAGGGACCCAAAAGGTTTGCGCCCTGCAATACTTTTACGCGTATCAATACTTCTCAACAAAAATAAAATATCTTAAAAGCGAAATAATATAAAAACTGAAAAGTTAAGAGATTGCTAAATTTGACATCCGGTTTGCGTGGACCGTTGTGTACCATAAGAGGACATCGCTGGGTTGGTAAGAATCCTTAAATCGGGCACGCGTCAGCCCATCATCGACGCGTGACGAGGGTAGTTTAACGCGAACCGAAATATTTTCCATGATAAACTAATTTCTTGTTAAAATAAACGACAGGTGCTGGCTTAGTCAAGTCTTAAACAGAAAGTTAAACCGTAAAGCTATAGACAGTAGGACACGGTGATAGAAATAATCCTGGAAATATTTTAAATGGTGTTAAAGTGATATGCGGCAAGCAGCATCATTGTATCTATCGTTTATTATCAAATGTCGGCCTAGTAAAACAATATAAAGTTGAGTCACAAAGTCCGTTGCGGCCAGAAGGATATTCTTTTGTTCTTCATAGATGATAAATTTTTTCGTCTTAACCGATTTTGTTTCTTGTTTATAAAAAAATGTATTGAAAAACATAGCGTTTTGTTATGACTAATCATGTTAAACATTTTCTGTTGTATTATTTAAAATATGTAATGACGTATTTATTTAGATATTTTAAACTTTTTTTGATTTCATACATTGTGAATTCTCATACCGACAGTTAAAACAACTAACAAACCGAGCTGCTACCGTGACATTGTCCACGGCCAACGAGGAGGTGACGGGTCACCGCCAGCCTTTACTCGTGACGTCACAAGAGGCAGGCCGGAAGCTTCAATGCGACTTGACGTCATTCCATGGCCTCGGTAATCCATAATAAACACCTATACTTCATTTAAATAGATAAATTATATCGCTTCTTATATATATCACGCGATATGATTGAAGTTTTTATTGTAACATCACGTATAAAAAGCACAGAGAATGTAGCTAATAAACATTTATTAATAGGAAAGAATTATAATTAAGAAAAATTATCATTAATTCTAAAAAATAATAGTATAGATATACTATTGATTCAAAATGGCCTAACTAATCCCTCAATTAAATCAATTTATACTTTTAAAATTAGCAATTTGTGGTTAAAATTCATATTTTTTGGTGAAGAAACAATAATATATGTTTTTAATTAGTTATGACATCCTGAAGAAGAAAATGGTATTTTTCGAAACCGGTAGATGTATTTAAACTCAATTCAGTGGTTAATAAAACAAAGATAATAAATAAAAAATCAATTTATATTAACATGGTACATATTATTTTTATTTCATTTATTTAGACGTGTATATATACAAATAGTTCTTCCGCGGTATTCGACTTACATAGACTATATTATTGTTGTAAGTCTTCTATTATTATTTGCGGTATTTTTTCCAAAGATTCCTTACTTAAACGTAAGTATCTTAAATTAAATAAATTGATTTGTCCATTCTGGCATTTAAAAAAATGTAACAATAATGATAAAATGACCTTTTCTAATCCCGAGGTTGAGTTCCGAAATCTCAGTATAACAATTTTGATTTAGGATTCGATTCACTAACGCATACCTATTTAACGCACCTTTTGTAATATCAAACAATGGTGTAAATGGATCCATAATGATTCTTACACATGCAGTACTTCTTTCGTAAAGGGATTGCGTTTATAAGTTTACTACTCAATGTATCCAGATAATACCTCAATTACAAAAATTCATGTGATATTGAATATATTAATAATAATATCAGCGTTAATAATACTGCACAATGTAGCTGTACGTCAGCGTGAAGAATATTTTCTTAATAAGTTTAAATATCAAACGGCGTTGGACTAATCAACCGAGACCCATAAGCCTTTTACCGTTGCCCACGCCAAGGTTCCGGGCCCAAGGCCTCTCAAATGTCAATCTTGTGAAATTTTACCATTTTACGGAGCCTTGTGAATGAGAGAAAAAGGCGCCAATCGGAGCTCTTCCGCGTTCGTCTGTCAAGGCCGCCATGTTTTGGCCTCGAAGGCGGATTTGACTCCGGTGGTGGCTTTATTTCTTTACTAAGCTTACATGATTTGCATGTCGCAATGCATTGTTCAACTTACCGTGTTTATTTCTTATACCTTAATACTTTTTAATGGCTTCCTGTAAGTCACGCAGTTCAACACCTTATCACAGTCGGAAAATTATAGAAAAACCGCGAAAATTTGTGAAGCAACAAATCAGGTGGAAAATAGGGTGCGCTTCAAAAGGTCAAGGCTTAAAAACAAGCAGAGATTTACCGTTCAAAGTTGAAATTATAATTAAGTTATGTCTCAGATATATTATAAAATACTTATTTTGACTGTCAAGCTAATGGAATAACTCTTTCTTACAATAAAATAGTATTCCAAATAAGTGAAAAAATAAAACTGAATATCTTAAGCATTAATTTAATCTTACCTAAACTAATTGAAATAATATATATTAGATTGCACAAATGTAAGTAGGTAATTTTATAAATAAAAAAATGAGAGATGACATTAATTAATTATTTTATGATATATAATATTTTATGGATTTGGAAAAGTAGCGGGCATTATCGTCACTGGAATGACAATTTTAAATTTTCTAAAGAAACAAAAGTTATCAGTTAACAGATTACATGAATTAATTAATTGATTTTACGAATGAAAATATTAGCTTTGGCTTAATTTAGTATAATCAATACGAGATAATGGACGGTATAAAGATTTATGAATTATCAGTTCATATGTTTTGTGCATGAATTAGAATGATGCATTCAGTACACACGTACCTTTTGTAACTCACAGAGATCAAAGTCTCCTTGAGATATCATCGTGGACACGGGGCGTTACGTTCGATCCTACCTCTTGTGGGATAGTTATTTTTTGCGCAACAACAAGTAAGTATCATTCTGGCTATAAACATCTTACTGGCAACATTGTATTCTAACTGAGCAATTGTTGAAAGTTTTCTTTCTTCAACGCCTTTCTCCCCTGAAACTTCGCCTTACATTGCACACTTTATTCTTCTTATAATATTGTTTCCGTTTTTTAGTTAATTTTTCTCAGCACTTCCATATTAGGTACTCAGTCAACCTAAGGTTTATTCGGTAGTACCACATTTCAAACGATTTCATCCGATGGCTTCATATAATATTCATGTTGTTATTCCCTTACCCTTCTATACTTATAATAAATGAAAATGAAACGAAGCACCGAAGTACGGTAGGTCTCTGTTGCATAAAGTCTGTTAATTGAAGATTAAGTATTCGAGACGGAGGAAAGTTAGACAAGTGCTAAATACTTGTAGGTGATTAATGTGTGACACGAGGCAAGACTAGCGGTACACACTGTAGTCCTGGTACCGATGCATGGAAGTATGGAAGCTGGCAGAAGAGAAACTAAACACTCGGGCGTATACGTGGCAAATCCATTTAAGTATGAAGAAATTAGGAGGGAATGTTGGTCTGGGCGCACTGAATAGGATTAAAAAAGGATCACTTAGAATGAGGAAAGATTAGTAAGAAAGACATACGACGCGAGTGTTGATGGCACCCTGTTGATAGGGGACGTCCGCGGAAGACTTAGCACAACCAGGTAAACCAGATATTGGAAGATGGAGTTTGCATGAGAAGATGTATGAATATGGATGAGACAAGAATTGCGTCTTAGAATAGAAGAATGTGGCGCTCTGTCTTGTCTGCCTACTCCTGCGGGGTTAGTTATTTTAGATTATGTAACGAAAATGATATTATCAAAATCGATTTAAAAACTGTTAATTTATTACAAAATCCATAAGTACCTATGTTTTGTTGTAAATATGATAAGAAATAAATGAGAGATTATTTAAAAAGAACCCTGGTGTGGAATCAATATTAGAAGCACACATGTGTACAAAAATATCGAAATCTTTAGATATAATAATGTGTCAAGGACTCCCGGAACCATCGCACGAGAAACAGATTAGGGACCTCCAAACGCTGACGGAAATAACTAAGGTTAAGAATCACGTTCAAATATTGTGCGCAGGGCACGTTGCGTCATGACCGCTAGCTGACTCGGCTGCGCTAACCTTTGCTGGGCCGACTGGCGGTACAGCGACGTCCAGGTCGCTCCCAGGACCTTGGGCGTACATTCGATCATTTCAAATATTTTCTTTACTTTTTCTCGAAGTTTTATCTATCTGTAAATAATACATTAAAAGGCGATTTATACACAACAAGACGAGAAGTCAATGAGAGAAGTGGACGTTAACATTATTTTTGAGATCATCATCTATGCGCGGCGAGCTCGTGAGGATCGACTCACATATTTATTTGTTTTATTTATTCGCGTGTACGCGTGTTATTTCACGGGATCATTAAATGCTGTTTATACGCAGCGGAACGTCATCGAGAAAATTGTCCGGCGACGATTTTAACGTTCACGTTCTCGTTTTCGTCTCGTCGTGTACATGTTTATTACATTTTTGTATGCAAAAATATCGATTCGAATGATGTTAATGTCTCGTTGCGTAAAAATTGACCTTTTTAATCTTAGCAGTCTACGTGAAAGACAAAAAACAACATTTTAACATGGTTGGAGTATATTTGTATTTGGGATTAACAGCAATATGATGCATTTGTTAATTGCTCAGTTGAGGAGACCTTTTAAATATTACTAGGACTGTCACCAGGAAAACTCATTTACTTACATTATAATACGCGCACAATTGCGTGTGTATGGCAGATCACACAATAATTTTATTGAAAATGACAAAATGCGGCGTGGACTATTTTTAAGAAGTAAACCTGCATTTGCAGTCGACTCTGCTTGAGTAATATGGGAGCAAACAGAAAAATTTTCAAATTACATATTTAATAAGTTATGGATTAAAACAATTTAAATTATCGTAATTTTTAAAAAAAAATTAAATTCCTTATTAAATAATGATTTTAATATCAATTCATTTCGTTGCTGGTACACAAGATATACGAATATATCGACGACGAAAATCTTTCTTACTCGAGCTTTGATTGTCGAAATAAATAAATGAAGTAAAGTATGAAATATTTTCAAAAATAATAATAAGCGCAATATTTATGTATTGCATGTATTTAAAATTTTACTATAGATTTTAAAGCATTCAGTTATCTACCTATGTACTATTTTTTTAAAAAATATTTTCAAGCGCTATATATAGTAGATACGTAATCTTCTGAGATCATTGCACGTCAAACCACTGAAGCCGGTATCTCGGGATTTGTTGTAAATTATTGGATTGTTATGGTTTTTTTGTAAAATGTTTTATCGTTACAAGTTGCAAAAACTTAACATTTAAATGTTAAAATCGTAATAGAATCCATAAATCAAGGGTAAATAAAAATTCCAGATTTTTGATGCGTAGTTTTATTGTCGGGCCTTGAGTTTTTGTGCCGCAATAAGGCATTTTGCAAGTGCAAAGCGTGTAAAAAACAGACAAATCGACGTAAAATATATAAATGGGAATTAATTTTTTTTAAAATAAAATTATTCATTCTTTTTTACGCTGATAACGCGAACTATAAAAGATAAAGAGGAAGAAAAAATTCTTCCTAAAATAAGAAAAAAGAGTTTTTTTGAATAATATTTTATTTTGTGTGAAAATTGATTTACTAGGATGAACTATATAATGAACAAAGTGAATGCAGACCCTGCAGGCGACTTCTGGATGGGATTGTGTTTTTTAATATTAAAAGCCATTTATAGATTTGGAAGACTTCAAAAGTTAGCTTTAATGCTTTCTGTTGCACCATGCGTTCGAGTGTCATTTAGATATATTTACTGAATACGCTCGGAAAGAGTATGCAGTAGTGTACCTGGGTTGAATATTAAACGAAAACTGGGACCCTTTTATGGAAATTAAATGTCACATAAAGTACGCCCGAGCTGCATTCTTCCGCATGAAGAAGAACCTAAACATAAATTTGCGAATGATAATGGTACGATGCTACGTGTTCCCTGTAATTTTATATGAAATGGAAACATAAACACTCGATAACAATAAAACCCGGAAATTGCAATATTTTGGCCATATCGTGAAGAGAGCCAGAAAAGTACCAGATCCTGCATTTCATTATCAAGGCAAAATTGAGAACGGAAGAGGCCCTGGAAGATAAAGGACATTACTTACTTACTTATTTACCATCACATCGTGGGTAGGCAGAGAGGATAGAGCGTCACACTCCTCTGTCCTGACAGACAATTCTCGCCTCATCTACATTCATACATCATCTCATATAAACGCGCCGATTGTTGAGTCTTCTAACAGAACCATTCTCCATTATTCGGTTTACCTGGTCGTGCCAAATCTTTCGCGGACGTTCTCTATTTCTGGTATATTTCTTACCATTCTCTCCTCATTCATCCGTTCCATATGACCAAACCACCTAAGTGATTTTTTCTTAATCTTACTCACTATACTAACAACAGCTTTACATTCTTTCCTTATTTCTTCATTCTTTACTTTGTCACGAATAGTCATATAGGACATCTTGGGTGAAAAATGTAAGGAAATAGTTTTGGATATTCACAGTTCAACTATTTCGAATTGCTGCAAACATAATAATCGGCATAGTTCAATATCTGGACAAGTACTAGAAGAAGAGGGATTCAACACTTGTATTTATAGAAAGTTGGATACTGAAACGAAAGGATATTATAGTTACGACAATAATTGACGATAATATACAAATATTTGGATCCCAATTGAAGTGATTGAATTGGCTGAAGATTGAATATTCATGACACTATTTTAGTCAGAATTTTGTCATTGCGTTGACTTTTGAAAGAAATTTATTTTATTTGACGTTTTAATGGTCATCGATGCTAACTTTCCAATGTACATTTTTTTGTATACTGTTTATTTTTATCGCAGTCAATCCCGCAGTTCACCGAATCACTATCGAAATTACGCGAAGAAAGTATTTTTATCATTATTATTAATAAATTAGTTTTGTAATTTTTTACAAAATTTTTATTTCGTTTATTTATTAGGGATACACATTACTCATATATATGCTGGCTACATAATTTGTTTGATGTAAATCGAAGATAAAAAAAATATTAATATTATAATCTTAACTTATTTTCTTGTATCGTACAGTTGTAACTGATGCAAATTTAAAACAGTGTCAGTAGGTACATAAGGAACAAAGGTAGGTTATCTTATCAGTTATTTCACAACAATGAAAATACCTTAGCGGGCCGTTCTCTACAACACGAGTAATAATAGGAAAATAACGCAGTTTGCGATAATTCATAGTTTTATTTATATATATCTCAAAGACGGAAAGTTAAACAGGAGTTATAATGGCTCGTGTTCTCGGACGAGATTTTTATAAGATTTTCTCGAACAATCTGAATTCTGAGACAGGGATTATACTTTCGCGAGATTTTTTGGTGACAACTCCCGGCTTTCATAGTCCACCGTGTACAAATTGAGACATTACACATATATGTCGAATATCAAATGTCAGTTCATTGACTATTGATATCCCGATCGTCAGTTGGGTGAATTTGAGTATCAGTAAGCAGGATTGCCTGGATTTCGACAGGGGTCACAGTTATCGCAACTCAGTATGCACTCATATGCAGCAAACAGCTCATTGGACGAGACGTTCCCGCGGAGTGGAGTGTCATAAGGACATTTTATCGGTCGTGTTCGATCGTCTCATTCCAAAAAGTGGTAGGAATATTTGATTTGTACGGTATTTCAGAACGTCTCGCGGGTTCGCTGAATGTCTCTTCGGAGTCCGGTGCCAGGACCTGACTACCTATGGAGTCACAGGTCTCACGGTTTGCTGACCTGCATCACCTGATTTTGATGAAAGTTTCATTTTTGCACTACCGCTGCAGGTGAGCCGGTGAGATGTAGAAGACTTCGGTGCCTTACTTACCTAACCATCACGATGCTCATAGATTGTTTTTAATTTCCCCCGCCCAGCGCGGATTGTCCGGGAGTGCATCTCCCGCGTTAATTGGAAGTCACCAGTGCTATACAAAAACTATGCCACACATACTGAAACATACGCATACTATAATGTTCGCCTGTCGCTGTGTGTTAAAAGTATTGTTGTACGTAGCTACTGCACTTTAATAAAGATTAACAGTTCGGCGCAAAGTCCGCCGCCTCGCGCCAACCTCGCGGCCAACTTTGTTTAAACACTTTACAATAACAGTCGCTTTTGAAGTTGGAGGTCATCGCTCAATCGATATACATGATTTACTTCTTCCCTATAAATCAAACGGTTTAGCCAAGGTCGGTGCACGCGGCTAGTTCACAGTTTCTGGTCAAAGTGAAAGAATATTACTTGAAAGTTACTAAAATAGGCGTTTATCAATAATGAGTTCCAAATAACGAACCGCGAGTCATTCACTAATATCTCTAGGTCACTGGCACCTGCCACTAACGAGGATTGAATATCTGAAAAAATCGTAAATTGTGGTTCATGTCTGAAAATACTGTAATCTAAAATATACATTTATTTTAAGTAGAACACATTTTTGGGATAGAAAGAAGACTTCCTCAGATAGGAAGAGGTCCAGGTTCGAATCCCGGTAGCAACTAAATATTTTTTCGATAGATAGATTTTTTTCTGTATGCCTTTCTAGTTGATTAATTTAAATGATTTTGTTAAATAATTTAATTTATTACGCGATTATCAATATATTATTCCGTCAGGAATTTTTGCGCGAAGGATGAGCTTAATATAATTGAAAACTTTAAATGTGTTAATTTTTTATTCATATATTTTGTAAACTTTCTATTTTTATACTATTTTGAATATTCGCAGTCATAGTTTAAACCACTAACTAACCACCATACTGTCGACTTACAAATAGGTAGATTGGATAAAATGCCACACTCTTCTGCCATGGCACGCTACTCGTGTATGTTAGCGTTTCGACAAATGCTTCTCACCTTTATTCAGATCCCTCGGTCAGCTGTATATACAACTCGTCCGTCTGCACGTCGTAACGTCGTCGAACAAAATTTATAAATAATTTGATACAGTGTTAGTAACAGTAATTTTTTTATCACGTTGTGTATTGGTTTAAATATAGGAATATAATAAAAAATAAGATCTCTGGATTCACCGCGTGAATGTGGTGAATCACAAATATTCCCAAGCGATACCGTCGAAGTAAAAAACCGTCCTAAAAAAAAAAGAGATAAGAAAATTGAGATAGCTTAACCGCAGAGATAAACTGCAGATTATCGAATTGATACTTCGTATGCTGCTGCAGTAATCCAAGCACGACGGAACTGAAGTGCATTTGATTGTAATTGATGGAAGCCAATGCGGGCTCTGTAGGAAGACACTTCCTAATTGCCTTCATTTTACCAGCCTTCAGGTAGAGAAGCCAATGGCCACCACTTTATTCATATGATTAGTGAGGGTCAAGTCAGTATCAATATAAAATACAAGCTGATTCACATCTCGAACATCCGTGCCGAGACAAACGCATCCTGTCTATTTGCGTAATTTGAACGGGAGGTAATGGGAAATATTTCTCGTTATAGTCTTCGATTAATTTCAATTGTATTAACCGGGTGAAAGCCACAAGTTACTATGATAATTGTTGCCCACGCGCGAATGGATGGATGCGGTGAAACCTGCAACTCACAAGCTCACTTCAGGAAGCTATCAGGAATGCTGCAGACCGGAACAGATAACGTTGAATAGTTTTGGGTGCGGTGGCATCCCTGCACTGTCACAGAGACCGCGACCGCTTTGCTAAGAGAATGCGTAGCGGGATTCGTCATATTAGTTCATTATTTCTATTTAAAGCGATCTGAACTCTTCCTACCCTACTTCCTTATAAGAACAGGGCGACTTCGATTTCGAGATAATATGGAGAAACGAGCGTATGAAAACCGTCGACGATGTTCGAATATACAAACAAAACGGGAGTCAGGCCCCTCATGAAAGCCGAAAGAGTTTTCGTTCGCTTAGTAATTTAACACATCACCTTAATAAGATTACATTTTATTAGATGATGTTTTAATATGGAAGTTATAAAGCGACATTCCATTGCCTTCCGCGTCGCAGTTTCAGAAACGTGTTGGGAATGGCTCCGCTGTAACAAACAAGCGGACCTGCGCACGCACAGCACTAATCTAAATCCATGTCATCGTATGATTAGAAAAATAAATAACAAATGTACGATGTTTAGAAGTGTGGCGGTGCTGCAGTGACGTCAAACATGACCGATAGAATGAAATCAATTTCTACATTATTACAATATATTAATATCACTTACATACATACTCAATATATCATGATTAAGTGTGGAGAGAAACGTTTACATTTTTCTATTCTTTAAAATATATACTTCAACCTCACGGTTATATATCGTACTATAATTCAAGAACAGCTGGGTTCGAATGGCCTCTTGAAGAATTTCAAGGATTAAACACGGCAGTGTGTGCTCATAATGACCAGGCGGGGCGCCCTTCGAGTGGTTGTTAACTCACCTGCCTCAGCTGCATATTTGGGTCATTGTCAATCTGTTTATTTTATTTGCTTATCTTACTAATTACTGAATCGGTTACTTATTTCTCATCTTCAGCCTACGTCCATCTACTCTGTATCCACTGTCCTCAGCCTCCAATTATTTATTTGGATCTTTTTTATCAGTCATCGGCCCAGGGAGCTGGAATACTATCTAAATAGATTTTGGCTTCCAGTCTTTTCGAATTTTTTACTCCAACTTTAAGATGGTTGAATTTCGCCAGATTGTTGACCAGAATGTAATGGTACATTTAAAATTAGCAATATTAACTTTGTGGTTAAAATTAAATTCAATAAGAATGTAATGGTGCTGGATTTAAAAAATCCTATAGCCTCGGAAGAAGAGCATCACACACATCAAATTACGAGTATAAGTAATGATGGTGCTGGATTTAAAGAACCTAATACCCTCGGTAGAAGTGCTGCACACACTTCAAACTGTCATAATTTGGTGAAGTTTAAGTGGTTTTGTGAGTTTCTGAAATTTAGCGGTAAAGATCGGTATGGATTAGTTGGTTAGTTTGTTCTCTGTTCAAAATATATACAATAGATAATTAGGTTAAGCACATTCTGCACTAATTCTAAACTGTTTTTAAGAAAAGATTTCATCCGTGTATAGCAGGGGTCGGGAAGCTTTTTTAAATCCTTACTCAAAGTCTATTTGCGTTAAATTAAATTTTACCCAAGACTTCTCTCAAGATCAAGGATTAGTACAAATCTTAAAAGGCCATACATGCTGTAAAACTTTATATAAAAGTAATAAAAATGAATTTCATTCAAAACATTTTCTCCTTAAGCACCCCCAAATTTACGTTTTTACCGTATTTGGGTAATTCAATCTTTACGGAAATTTAATTAAAATTATCTCTTCAGGGTTATTGACCTGATGTGAATAATTACATTAATATCTGTATAAAGAGTGAAACTATACCATATATCACTCAATCCATAGAGAAAAGCAAACTTTAGTTTTTTTTTAAATATTATCCTTAAGAGACAGGAGAAAATCCACTGTAAACCTCCCTTGACTTGATCATATCGCGAAATTAAGCTATGAAAATGATTATTCATATAATATTAAGTAAAGTTAAGGGATTTCGCGATCTGTAGATTCAGAAAGGTTCAAATGATCTTTGATCTTTGCGGATTGTGCTAAGTATATCATTTACATGTTTAGAATTTATTAAAATTTTTATATTTTATGAGTGGCGGCTTCAGATATAAACTTCAGCGATCGTAATATTATAGATATAATTAAGGTTGTTAATTTTTGTATAATTAATTATATTGTTATTATTTTTAAAAAAAACTACGCGGATGTCCTGACAATGATTGAAACTGGTCGATGTTAAATTAGTGAAGGTTCCACGAAGTCTGGTAGTTTTTTTTCTTCTCTTTTTTATGGCCTTCGCCAATTAGGCGTAACTAGCCATTACAAGTATATACAAATGAAAAAAAACAATTTTTTAAATATATAAACAATTAAGATAAATAAATAACCATGGGAATATTATTAATTAATATTAGTAAAAGTATTTGATTTTTGAAATCTAATTAACATATTAACATAGACTTAATAACATTGACTTTTTATATATTTTTTTATTTTTCCATACATTACATAACATAGTAAGAAGAGAAATATTTATATTGGAAAGTAAAAAAAATATACAAATTATGACCGTTATTAAGTGAAGGATAAATTCAAAAAAATATATAACTAAAATAAAAAAACAATGTGACATTTCTATTCTTATAAAGTATTAATTTAATTTATTAGGAAAATTGTGAGAATATATATTATACTTTCACATTTCTCTTAATTTGAATAATATAACATAACCAAACATAACATTCCAAACCGCAAAAAACAACTAAAATTAATTTTACAAAACTTTACAACATTACTATTTTCAAAGATAAAAAAAATATAGTTCTTTTAATTGTAATATAATAATATTTTTTAACATTAAGACGATATTGTGAATATATGAAATTATGTATTCACAACATTAATAAACATAAAATATATTTGTAATATATTAACAAATTATAAAAATCACCAAAGGAAGTAATAAATAAAAACTTAAACAAAATAATTCCCTTATATTAAGATAATAAAGAAAATTGTGAGAGTATATAAATTATACGTTCACATTTCTCTTATTGTGAAACAACCAAACAACAAATCATTACATCAAATTTATTGATATTTACATTATTTTAAATATAGTTAAAAATACACTTAAATTAATTAAAGATTCAAACATTAAGTTTTAAATATTTACATAAAGATAATATGACATGATTTGTTGGTGCATAAAGGACAGACCAGACTGTAATGGTGAAGTTGCAAATTGTTTAATTAGATTTGTCATTAAATTTTCACTATCGACCATTATTGGGCATTCAAAAAAGATGTGATTGAGATCTCCAACACCTATACTACACTCACATATCGGTGAATTATTACAATTAATTTTAAAGAGATGAGCTGTAGAACAACAGTGATTAGATATTAGGCGTCATGTAGTTGCAATCTTATCCCTACATAAAAGTGATCCTACATACCATGGCTTAGAGAGAATATTTGGATGAATATGGCCAAAAAATGTACCTTTAACTAATTTTGGTTCATTTCACTGAGAACTCCAAGTTTCCGACTTTTTCTTTTTAGAACTGTAATCATATCTGATGCAATTAGACGATCATGTTTAAGATTCCCTACTCTGCATGCTTCCTTTGCCAGAGAATCAGTGGTTTCATTACCAATTATACCAACATGACTGGGAATCCACGCCAAAATAATATTCGAATTTTTGAAAAACAAGCTATAAAGCGGAAATTTTATTTTGACGAAAATATGTGACAAATTTGATTTAAAGGGAGAAGATATTAATAATTTAAGACAACTGAGTGAATATGTAAAAATGGTTACTTTATCAAGCCTATATAAGTCAACAAACTGAAGGGCTTCAAGAATTGCTATCGATTTAGCAGCAAAACTAGACATATCACCTGGGAGTTGAAAGACTCCGGTTGAATATGGGTTAACACAAAGGAATGCTGCTCCAGCCGAAACAGGAGACTGAGTTTTAATATAAATAGTTATATCATCAGCAAACGAAATAATTCTAGAGTGTTTAGTAATAACAGCTTCTAAATCTGATATATATATATATATATATATATAAATTAAAAAGTATTGGCTTAAGATTGATCCTTGTCCGAGACCTTTTCATACAACTCTAGTACCAACTACACATTCCTGTACGAATACATAGATGGTTCTACAACAAAGAAGATTTTTTATAAAATAATAATCTTTTCAGGAATGCTCATCTTGCGGAGTTTATCCACAAGTATTGGAATATGAATATGATCGTATGCGCCGATGATATATAAAAAAACAGCCATTAAATATTATTTTCTAGAAAGTGACAAATTTATATCCGTAGGGAAAATAGACAAATTATCCAGAGTGCTTTTGCCTTTCCGAAAACCGAGTTGTGATTTTGAAAGTAGACGATTATGTTCTACAACCAGTCTAACCTATTTTTAATTAAATGCTCCATTATTTTACAAAAAAACGATGACAAGGCAATAGGACGATATGAGGATCCGTTTGATGGATCTTTATTTGGTTTGAGAATTGGAATAATATATTGAGATTTCCAACTGTCGGGGATCCAACCCGTGGAAAAGATTTCATTGAAAATATTAAGGATTATTGTATGGAATTTTAAATTAGCTAGTTTTATTAAAGAATACGGAATGTCATCTGGTCCAGGAGAGGAATCATTTAAATTTTGAAGAACAAATTTTAATTCAGAAATAACAAAAGGGCCTTCAAGAGGATGAGATTAGATGGCTGAGGAAGTTCTTGATCTGATGGACAGAATGAGGGAGCTAATTTGTCCATGAAATTATTCAACCAGGAAGAAGTGGGAGCAAGTTGGATTTTCGAATCATTTTCCAAACAGTGGTTAAAGTAGTATCCTCACCCTCACAAAAGAGCCTTCACAAAATAAAGCCCATCCTGCCCTTTTTTTATTTCTTAGAAGCTGCCTGGTTTAAGCAGAGATTTTTTTTGAATTCAAGATAATTTTGTAAAGTTATATTTTTACAGTAAATTTTAGTGGCTTTTTTCCTTTTTTCTACAGCGAGAGTACAATCGAGTTCCCACCGAGGGGCATGTGAGGTTTATGTAAATTGGAAATAGTAAAAGGGATATGTTTTTGAGATTTGTTTTTAAGAATGTCTACCATTTTATTATAAGACTGAATGCAATTATCTGACGGATGAAAGGAAAAAGACATAGCACTGTCGAGTTCTATCGCGTAGCTAAGTAAGTCAGATTTTTTAGATTGCAGTCGATATTTAGGTCTCGGAGTAGCTCTACTGGCTTGAGGGGTTTGGAAAGATAAAAATTATTTGAAAGTGATCGCTATCACAACTATCGGGAACAATGTCCCATGAAAGCAACGATGCTACATTACTAGAAGAGATGGAGAGGTCAACTGCACTAGGATTTTGGGAGGGGAGTGGTACTCTTGTGAGAGAACCATCATTGAATAAACATACATTTGAAGAATCTAATAAATCTATTATTCATTTACCAGATTTATCATCAGAAGAATAACCCCAAATGGTAGAATGTGCATTGAAGTCACCCATTTTAATGATCGATGAAGGTAGAGAAGATATAAAGTTATTCCACCAATTAAGATTAAAAACGGAAGATGGATTACAATACGCGGAAACTATTTTCATATTGTCATAACACTCCTTGTCTCTCGCAGCTCAAGTCTGGTAGTTGTTTAAAATTAATGATTATGTTGAACCACAAATTGAACGCTATAAACTTTTAAAATAATGATATTCTCAATTTAAAAAATACTTTAATCAGGTACGTAGATACATCTAATGAAATAAATTTCAAGAAATCTGTGATTCAATCAATAATCTTAATTAATTAATAAACAAAATTATAGTAGTCCACATCACATACCCAGTCACATTCCGCTCAGATCTGATGCACCGGTCTCACTCTCTCATTGTCATGTGTTGCCTTTACACATGCATACCGCACGTTCCGGTCACACGTATGCATGTATACATATATACTTACAGATCAGGTGTAAACGAAACCGATTATATCAAATGATGAGTTATCTGCCGACCTAGATATTTACGAATTTATTGAAGCAAGACACCATGTAAAATACTTGGTAATAAATATTTGGAACAAGTAGATAACTTTGTGTATTTGGATATTTTTATGTTTGATAGAAACGGAAAGGCTGAGAATGATATCGAAAGAAGTGACCGGCGCTTCGAATGGAATTATATCTAAAGGGAACTTGTCAACCGAGGCAAACTAGCGATACACAATGGAGTCCTGGTACCGATACTGATGTATGGAAGTGAGGAGAAGTGAGTGAGTGTGGGGCTGGCAGAATAGAAACAAAAGTAGACTGAATCCAGTGGAAATGAGATCATTTAGGCGTATATGTGGCAAATCTATTTATGACAAAGTAAAAAATGAAGAAATAAGGAAAGAATATAAAGCTGATGTTAGTATAATGAGTAAGATTAAGAAAGGATGACATAGGTCGTGTGATCAAATGGAACGGATGAATGAGGAGAGAATGGTAAGATAGATATATGACTCACGGGTTGATGGCATCAGAAATACAGGACGTCCGCGGAAATCTTGGCATGTCCAGGTAAATCAGATACTGGAGGATGATTCTGTTAGAAGCATCAACAATCGGCGAGCTTATATAAAAAGATGTATGGGTGTAGACGAGGCAAGAATTGTGTGTCAGGACAGAAGAGTGTGGCGCTCTATCCTCTCTGCCTACCCCCACGGGGAAAAAGCGTGATGGTAAGTTATTTACTTTGTAGAATTTTCAAATACTTTTATTACCATATCGAATTTAATGTTCTCCGCGCAAGATCTTTTAAGCTGATGCACGACACGTGTCCTCACTTCTCAGTTTGTAGCGTCGGACCGCGATGATATATAGCTGAAAACCTCCCCAGAGAAATATGCAATAATTATTAATTGAAATATTAATTTCAATAATGACGGTATATCAAAATATTGATCCCTTGATCTAAGTGTGCACTTATAAACGGAGCTGAAATGTTTCCCTGATATATAAATATCATTTCAACACAGGTACCGACAAATTTAGTAACGTTATTTTATTGACTTTGACTATAAATGAAATGTATATTTTCTTCCTAGGTGGGCAAGTTTGAAAGAAAACTAACACATTGCGTCGGAGTGAGGTGTCAATGTCCTTTGAATTATTATTTTTGTTCTGGAGGTACATTTTTTAAATAGAAAATAAATAAGAATGTGTAGAAATAATATTATTATTATGATAAGATATTTGTACTTATACTCTTAAGCGTACTGTGAATTGAAATTTGTTCACGTATTTTTTGCAAGTTTTGTACTTATTATTTTAATAATATTGAAATTGCTGAAAGATCGCCAATTAATCCGCGTTAAATATAGTGAAAGCCCCCTTTTTTTAAATATTTCTTATCGCTTTTTCTGTCTACATTTTTCTACTTTACTTCTAATTTTGTTCAACAACTAATCCGATGTTGTTATCTTAAGACGGGTAAATGGATAGTTGTAAGTAAAAATATATTTTTATTTTCGTTTGATTTGTAATTATCCTTTGTTCCTGCCAAAACGTGAAATGTTGAAAATTCTGAAAACATTTTTCTCTACAAATATGCACGGCGTATCAAAGACAACCTTGATTTTAAACACGTAAAAATAAATATTGGATCACACTTCATAAAGCGAATGTCTGAACAAACAATACGCCTATGAGTTTATGAATGACGGTAATTGCGAGTCCTCGGCGCCGGCGCTGGTCGGGTGAGCAGCAGGCACCCGGGTGCCCACCTCGCTATTTGGGTCACTGTCAAGTGGCGAGTTTCTCTATCCGGGTCACTGCCGCGCGCACTATTCCGTAATTTTGAAAACGCCGAGTTACGATGATCGTTCGCCAATTTTCACGCCGGGACAGCGGGACTAACTTGAAGATTGCGCGCGTGACCCCGGACGGCTCGCGGCACAGCGGGAACCGGAACTGCTCGGGGTGGGCCTAAGCGAAATATTATTATTTACGGTTTAGTCGTTTCTCAACGAGGATAGGCAGACGAGTCGACGCCGTGTCATGTCACACAGCTTTCGCTACGTCCATATTCATACATGCTCGTCGAGTATCTGATTTGCTCGATTAAGCCAGGTCTTCAGTGGACGACTTCTATTTCTGTTGCTATTTTGTGACACAAATACCGTCTCACCATCCGCGTCACACCTGTTGTATAAAAAAAATGTCGCGTACAAGGAAAACGTTATCACATCGATACTCTGATTACTTTTCAAACTAATTGCTCGTATGAAAAAGTGTATTACGTTAAAAACTGAACTCGGCGGTCACCCGGAAGCCCGACTCGACTACTCGGTCGCTAGACAAATGTTTTATTACTAGATCAAATTATTACGTCTCATGTATATTCATTTTTAAAATGTTCAATTTATTTTCTTTCTTCTCAATATATAATAATAATATATAAATAATTATAATTTATTTTTGTTCATATCAATATCCATACCCAATATCCACGGAAGGATAAACATTTATAAATATTATGTCACTTCACAACCATATCCACAAAAAAAATGTAAAGCCTGTGAATTTGAATCGAATTAATTTCAACATGACGCGTGTTATAAATTTAATTAAAGAGATTAACCGCAGGCGACATTAAGTATCGTTGTATAAATATATTCGCGGTTTGCCCCCTCGCAGGCGCGTCACTGAACTGCATTAGGTCACCTCGTATGATATTTACGAATGAACTTCACTTTCTGAAAACCACGAACCGTCGCTGCCATCCTGTGTCCAAAGATAACCTCAAAATTCCTCGACAAGGGCATACAAAGGTGAGACGAGACCTTAAGACAATAGGCTTTTTCTAGGAAAAAATGGTTGTCTGTTGATTCGGTGACATATTTGCTTGCCCTTCACAAACGTATTTAATTTCAAATTTTATGAATAATAAAATATTCATTACGCGCGCAGTTCGCTCATTAGATTCCTCGCTAATGAATTGGGGAAATTCTTCAATAGTCATAAAATGCTTGAAAGGTATTTTAATTTACCTTTAAAAATTAATTTAGACTTTCTATTGCTTTACTAGCCTTTTAAAGACAGGGAGCTGTGCACGGTCTACATTCAATACTGGACTAAAAAATGTTTTAAATGCACAATAATATAATTATCTAACTGAAAAATCAAAAAAAACTCAGCACGTTCATTATAAGAAGGGTAAAAGTTACTTTAAAAAATGTTTTTTTTTTCTTAATGCTAAATAATTCAGAAATGTGGGTGGCACCCGCAAGATTTTGTTATTTTTAACAATTTTTCAGTGTTACAAATTATTCGACATACTTAACCTATTTAATCGTTTATCGTTGTGATACTTTAAAAATAATACATACAAGGATCATAATACTGAAACAAATTCTAATTTTGAAATCTGTGATAGTAAAAATGTATTTTTGTTTGATAAATGTATATAACGTTGGATCGAAAAGAGTCGTATATAAATAATTTGTATTAAGGAAAACACATTTTATTGTGAAGTTGTAATTATTCAGAACAGACGGTCTGTGATATTTTAAATACTAAATTAATGTATTAATTATAAATATATACATTAATTTAGTATTTAAAATAATTTGTGTTTCAAAGGAAATCGACACTTCACTTCGATGCGATGTATCAGTTTCATTAACAATGTTGTTATTAAGAAAACTGTTAGAGGCAAAGATAGGCTTTTATTTATGTGCAATTAAAATATTTAGTTTAGTTAGATTAGTACATAACTTTTGACTATGCAGCAAATATAAAGAGCTAAACGATGTCAGCGGACTGAAGTCCAGAAGATTAAGATGGACATATCTGGATACCTCCAGACTATTTAACGCGGTAAACCAAATACGAGAGAGGCCGGCTGCGCAGAAAGCCTCCAGGCTCTAGGTCGTACGCGCACAAGTTGACAATGTGACAAAAACATTGCAACAAGATTGCATATTGCCAGTTGGAACGTATTAGAAGTTGCCAAGGACCGGGAAAGGACTTGACCTTAATAGTCTGTATCGTCACAGAGTAACAGCCCGTGTCCGCGGAATGAGACACGACGAGCCAGTTTACTCGAGATAACTCTTAGTAGGTACCGTGTGCACTTGTACATGTTGAGATTTTGATCTTAATATACTAATATAAGATATCAGTTTGAGATTGATAGAAAGAGATAAAAAGTCAAACCCGTGTACGCGATGTTCGATTTGACAGCTAAAATAAACGTCTGCGCACAAACATTACCTAGAATCTTAGAATTCTAAAAAGTTAGACAAACAAGGCATTAGAAACATTTATTTCGTTTTTACTACTACTCGGAAGATTTAAATTCATCCAACTGACAAACTGAACATCAATGGTCAACGGATGGACGTTTGTCACCTATTTTTGGTGCCATCAACATTTGCATCGCGTATCTTTCTAACCATTCTTTCCTCATTCATTAATCCTGTTCGCTATGCTACGATTTGCTAGTTCACGTTTACTTTATTTGTTCATTGTTTACACCTAATAATATTTTATTTTATCAAAAATACCTACGATTAGAAAATTCGTAAAAAAATATCCGTGCAATTTTTCAAATGTTTTTATTACTTTGACGAATACGTGAATTATTTTTATTTAGTCAAAGGTTCTTTAACAAAAACGTTTTATTTATACAATCTTTAAATAATGCTCGATGCATCAATCTCGTTCTTTTCTACTCGGCATCTTCATTGTACGAACGCCTCCATCGCGATCGGGTCGTAAGATTCCGCCCGGCGACCTTGCCCCACTAACCCACTACACTTCCTCGGTTACGTCTACTCTGTTTCACGCCAGCCTGGTGCTAAGCGTTGCATCTCCCTTCCTTCAGCACACGAGTACGAGACAGACAGACCCAGAAAATAAACCAGGTTACTTTTAGAAAATGTGTGCACATCGCGTCGTGCGGCGACGCTGAACAAAAAACGTGGCAAAAACCTTCAACACTCACCTCAGTGTTTTAGTGCAATGACTTTTAGCATCTAGCCATCTTAAGTTTCAAACAAACCTGTATTGAAGTGCCCGCATATAAATGTAAGTTTGTAAAGTAACTGTTTGGGCCGGAGGCGAGCGCTACTTCCAAACATAGGACACGCGATGAAAAAAAAGAAGTGCCACGATACACCTGTACAAATAATGCATTCGATCTATGTGCCACTTTATCAAAACATCGACAAGACGCTCTCCTGGTTGGGGAGAAATTTTCTCCTGAAAATACAGTTATCGCAGAGCAAACGTTCATACGGGGGTCAAATAAACCCTTCAAAGGCTTCCTGAAAGCCACTTTGACACCTTGACATTAGTTGTATGAAAACTCAAACTGTATCGCTTATTTGGTCACTTATTAAAATTTATTTAAAATAAAATAAATTAAAAATAAAATTGCTTAACTTTAATTTTTTTAAATTAAATTTTTCATTACCTACTCAACTGTATGACTAGTCCATTGTAATTTATAGGAAACTTGATTAAATTTTTTGGGTCTACTCGTATTACTGTTTACTTATTATTAATAAATAATATGTTTTTAAATAATAATCAAATAAATATTTGATTCTTTCATTGTACGTATCTGTCACTGATCGCCGCTATTTGATATATTTCATAAAGTTTATGTATAAAAACCTCCATTCTATTCTACTAGTAATGAAATAAATAGGTTATTTTGTATGTTGTCTGTATGAGCTATATGGCTTTCCACCTCAATCAGATAGCAATGATTTTTAGAAAAAAAAATTTGCTTTAAATACTTGTATTATTAAAATTCACGATATGATTATAAATAATTATTAAAACTTTCAATATTGATTGAAGAATTTGAATGGAGGTGCGCCTTCGCACGTGCTCGCCATAATACAAAACAATAACAACAGTAATTAATATTAATATCACTCTTCAGTCAATAACAAACAATTGTATAAACATGACATGATCGCTATTTTCACTGTTGTTTATCTATTTATTTGTTAATAAACGGATAGTAATTAAAATTCAATAAATAGTAAGAAACAATTAAAAACAAGATTACATCCGAAATGACCTAGGTTTTGTGTAAAAAAAAAACATTAGTTGGATAATTTAAAATGAAATTGAAAGAAAAAACAAAAGTTATAAGAACGATTTAGAAAGCACAATAAGTTGGACAATAGCAGTTTAATATTCATTCATAAATGACGGGTTAACGATTTACTTGAGAATCACCTAGTGCAGTGAGGGTTAAACAAACTGTTCATCTAGCGCTTCTAATAACAAAAATCAACACATTTATCAAGCAGAACACATACTTTTTGTGAAGTTGTAATTTTTCAGAACGTAGGCCTGTGATATTTTTTTACATACAAACAAAATGTATTAATTATAAAGAAATACATCGGAAGAGATCCAGGTTTGAATCAATATTTTTCGATAAAATAGATTTTATATGTATATCTTCCTAATTAATACATTTAATGGAAGTATGTAAAAGTATTTTCATTAAGTAGTTGCTAAAAATCTACAATAATATTGCCAAGTTTGAATAATAAGGAAAAAACACAAAGGTGTATTAACACGTTTTCAGGAATTATTATTAAATTATATCTTATTATTATTGTATTAAAGTGAAACAATATATTCGTAGTGCGCTTCATCTTAACCGTCGTACACTAATTAAATATTAACTACTGACGAAGATTCAACAGTATAGAAATCGATCGACGTTAAATGTAAATAGATTTATAAATAGACACAAAGTTTATTATTTTTTAAAATGAATAATGATGTCTATCCACACTTTTTTATTTTTCATTGCCGACTCCTACATTGATTTTTTATTTTATTTTTAATCAGATGTCATATCGATATTCTTTCAATATGCGTTTAAGCTAAACTGAAAAATAGGCTGACCACAATATGACTACTCCAAATATTTTCGACATTTTAATCAAATAAATCAATTTCGGACCGTTACGGGCTCGTTGAAAGGTCACGCGACGATATTTTTAACAGGCTGTTGGCAATTTCCGGCGCATTTAGAGGTCCGGTGACGAACGACCTCAGACGAGGGACAGGGAACCCGTTTGTCGCGAGGCAGGCTCAAGTTTCGGTACTCCGCGCCCGGCACCCGCTCGCGTGAAACGAGAGGCGGACCTGCGTCGCGCGGGCCCGCTTGGGGTAGGTCGGGCCGGCAGGCCGCGATGGCGGCGCGGGGCACGCGTCACCGCCGGGCCAGGCTCGGACGTGAATGTTCCGTCTGGTGATCCAGCAGTCACTCGCGACACATAAAACATTTTTAAAAAATACGTTGAGTATCAATTAGCATCGGGTGAGGAGATTGTAAATGCAAGTGAAAATAAACACATTGAAAATGATCACTTATTAAACTTATATACTACATATTTTACATTTAACCTAGTGTGCTGGTTCCTGGATAATATCTGCAGTGGTGCTCGGGTAGAGAATCAATTTCACGTCTTTTTTTGTGCCCGTCTTGTTTCCCGCGATGGAGTGGTTTGTGTACTCCTCTAGTTGCCTCTCTGTCCTCCGGCTTTCGTATGTTATTACTGTATCTCGTTGTATTATCATTATAATTGCGTGCAATATATATTTTACACGATAAAGATTTTTATACGGGGTCGTAGGTGTAGTGAGGGATGTTTCGGTTGGCGGCCGTGCGTCGTCGCTTGGACGCTTATGCGCTGAACTGCGTTGCACGGTCGCCCGTTTAGCATAGTGAAACGCCAACTTAGCGGTGAATGAGTAGGACCGATGCAGGAGATTCTTCATATAAACGGTTTCTTAATTCCTCACGTACTCGTATGTACTCAGAACCAATATATGTATTGCTAAGTATATACATAGGACCAATATATGTGCGGGTAGAATAGTCGATTTTATCTAGGCCGGTGCCACATGGTGAACACTTGTGAGCGAATTGATAACAAATATAATAATACTTTTAAAATTAGCAATATTAAAACAAAGATAATAAATAAAAAATTACAAACATAATAAATGTTAGTTTTTTGTTTCGCAAATATTCTAATTGATTAATTGTTTTTTGAAAAAATGATTCAGCATTATATGAGTAAGTACTTATATGTTTTGTTTTGTAGCGATATGTGTTTTGCAGTTTTGTTTAACGGTATGTGTAGATATGAATAGTAATCAAAAATAAATAAAAAAAATAATTTGCAAGCAAATTTTATCAAGACATCCATACGGTGTTCATTAAGTTCCCAGAAAATTTAAATAAATATATAAGTAATCTAATCGGTAGATTTGTCATATTGACAGCTCTTAGTATCACAATTCTGTCTATGACTGATGTTTCGGAAACAACCTCAAATTTGTTTCCAAAATTGAATAGCGTGATCACCGTAGCACCAGTTCATTTCACGCAACAGTTTTGGCATCCATTCTAAAGATAGCCAACTAAAATTTAATATTTAAAAAAAATATATTTCAAAGAATCAAAGGATTATTAGCGCATCATCCACTCGGAGTTCCAATATAGCATTTATAACATTGCATCTTTTCCAACCGAGTTTAACTAGAAACTCAATTACAGCATGAAATTTGACCAAATCCATTGTCTTGTAGCATTGTTGATATATAATTGTGCCACGAATATACATATATACTTTGCAAATATGAATACGTTCAGCCATTATCAAACTAGGTCTATTGCGTAGGGTTAACGAATAAAAACCTTATTTCCGTGATCTTTTGAACAGCCTTCATACTGTATTCGATAGACGCGACAGAATTGTTACTCAGATGATTATCTAGATCTGTAGAGATAATTCATTGTAATAAAGTATTGAATTCATTCGGTACATATTTACTCAGATATTAGTATTCAGTACATATTTACCGAGACAAAAAAAATTAATCGTAACTCCAACATCCTGCGCGCGCGTCGCGCACCAACTAGATAATTAATATTCCTTTTCATTCAACATTTTGGACCTATGTCTCAGTTAATTCTTACGTATTTGGAATTTATGAAAATACAGAGAAAACAGGGACTAAAACTTTGTGGGCGTCCCTGACGAGAATAATTTTGTTGATTTAGTTTAAGTAGGGTAAACCGCACTGTTGTTGATCAAAATTAGATTATTTCTAATATATTGTTAATCTGATGTGCGTTGCTCATGTGAAAGAAGTAATCGTTTTGTAGGCGATGGATTTTTTTCTGAACCTGTGACAGAACGAAAAGAATGGCATCGCTTGCTCCACATACCATGGACTTTGATACGAACGAATGTCTCTATTCTACAAGAACTTCTCATTAAAGAAAGGCTCTTTATAACATACAGAAAAATGTTTTTTTTTTCATATTTTGGGCATGTTGTTAGATGATATGGTATAACCTGGTAACGTACAAGGACGGAGGGTGAGAGGTTTAACGCGGAAGGGCTGGTGGTGGACGTCAGTCATATTTTGTGGTGGCCATTTTAATTTATTTTTTGTAAAATATAAGAGGCCTATGAAAATAACATTAAAATTTTTGTATAACATTTGGAAATTTAAAAAAATATAGTTATTTGTAATTGTTATGTCATGGCGGCTAGCAATAATTTATTTAATAACATTTCCGCTAAATGGCAAAAGAAGAAAAATAAATGTGTACCAAAATTGAGACAGCATAACTCTGCCCTTTCGACTCAGTTATCGAAGTGTACGTCTATAAGAAGTGAGTTTTAAATGTTTGATTTACGTATTTATCTTTTACTAACAAAAGTTTACATTATATTCCATTCAAAAAATGAGTTAAACTCTTCAAAATATCATAGACATGCCCAAAATTCACAAATAAAACTAATTAAGTCTTTAACTGATTATTCACTGTGCCGTGTACCCTATTTACCGAAGATATAATGTAAAGGAATTATTAAGTAATGTTAATTCCGATATCTCCCACGTATTTTTACTTATAATATAATTCCCGCGGGTTCCATTTTGAAAATTACCCTGGATACCTGGAAGTTTAAAGATAAAGTATATAAATATTCGCAATAAGGAAATCTCGTAATCTCACGTTTTCGTTTTGAAAATTTCTAGCGAAGTAAACCAGGTTGTAAAAAGTAACAAACATTAAATGAACATAAAATATATATACATTTAGAAGTGTTGCTGTTTCCATGGTTCGGTGAGAATACATGAATTAAGTAAATATATTTGTTTAAAATTGATTACATCTCCCATTAATTGAGCAATTGTTTTAATAATTGCGCGGAGGTAACAGGATAGTCTGGTGGGCCGAGGTAAGTAGAAGGATCAACAGTTCGCTCACAGTTGGAAATGAAGAAAACTGACTAACCTGAAAGCTATTCATTTTTAAATTTAAACATATTTTAAAAGCAATGTATGGTAGGAAAAATCTTAATACACATCTAGATTTTGATGTTCGATCCAAATATTGCCAAGAATATAGTTTATTTGTGAAAATAATTACTTGCATAAAATGTTCTATCGCTTACTTAACACTTGAACGCGGTCAAAAAATCTACTGTATTGTAAAAAAAATTCTTTCATAAAACGTATATGATAAAAAATGCAACCAAATGTTTTTACACTTTTATCTCATTCGTCATTTTGCCCGTCGCACATAACTGCGTCGCATAAATATTCAATTCTTTTGGCCGCGTTCGGTATTTATGTGACCTTAAACTTGGAGGTGACGTCACATTGTCTGTAATTTGATTTGACACAATGTCACCCCGATCGCCCTCCAGCCGCACCCGGCCCCCTCTCCCGCTCCCTCCCCGCTCGCGACGGGCGTCTCGGCGGTGACGTCACGACACACGTTTCTAGACCGACGGCAGGGAGTTTTAGATGAACCTATATCAATAAATTAGTCCTCTCGATTGGGTTGCCTGAGTTTTAAATGTCAAAGTATGAGTAAACCTTAGAGCTATTTTATATTTCATAAGCACCGTGGTCACACATACTCGCACAAGTGCGGAGATAAGTACAGGATGACCGGTGTTCGATGTGTTCATTTAAGTAATTTAGTTTCAAAATTAATTATGGTGGTTCTTCACACACACACACAGTATAGAACACCACATCTTTCTGTACAAACACAACCACCTCACTCATATATCTTCTCGTGCGTGTTCATCGATTGTTGAGGCTTCTAATAGAACCGATTCCAACTATTTTACTCGGAATTCAATGGCCCATATTACTCGTAATATACGTACATATACTTTATTTGAAAAGGAACAAAAAATAGCTTTTATAATGTAGGTCTTCGAGTTTTATTGATATTAATGTTTTTGCAATGAAAGCGGATGAATAATAACATGAGGTAACAATAAAATATGTATGGTTAGAGGTGCTTACCAACCCGATTGCACCGTATTCACATATTTTTGCTTATCCTCGAATCAGATTTTCAGTTTTGTCGTTTTTACTTTTGAAACTTTATACAATACTTACTAGCAGAATATAAATGTTATTTTAATAAATCATTTCTGTTTATAGATATTGGCCAACACCACAATTTTTTTTTACACGTATCATTCATGAGTTTCATTAATTTTTTCATACATTTACACATACGTGTGTACTCTGGATACAAATATGTATTTACGTAGTGCTCACACATGTGTACTCTCGATTTGGCGCGCATATTCACGTTTATGACAATAATTTTCTTATGTTAACAACAACGCATCGGTGACAAGAATCAGCCCCCTCTGATATTTCTGAAAATAAGTGTAACTTGCCGTTTCCACGCTGTCAAATATTTCCAAAAAAAAGCTCATTTTATTTTTGTACTCAAATCTTGGCTTGGATTCATTTATTCATTCTCACGAACGTGATATACAATTTTAACTCTCAGATCGATTTAGCTAACTTAACATCAAAGAGGTAGGCAGAGAGAATAGAGCACCGCATTCTTGTGTTTTGACACATAACTCTTGTCTTATTGGGGTTTCTAACAGGACTATCTTCCAGTATCTGGTTTAACTAGTCATGCTAATCTTCCACGAACAGACTCTATTTCTGGTATCATCTGGTGCCATTTATTCAAATGGGGAGAGATTGGAATGATAGATATATGATGCGAATGTTGATGACACCAGAAATAGAGTCCGTTTTTGAGTTTAGAGTCCGGTTTTGTCATATTAAACGAATGTTCAATATGAAAAAATCTTCTAAGCGACCTTTCACTATGCTAAGATCAGCTTTATGTAATTTCTAATTGGTTCATTTTTTACTGTATCATAAATGGATTTGTAACATACTCGTATACGCCTTAGTGATATCATTTCCACTGCATTTAGTCTATTTTCATGATATAAATAAGTTAATTTTTAATAATTCATATCAAAGTAAATTGATATTTTTTTTGTTTATTTTTAATAGAATTTAAAATTTATTTTTATTTTGATGACAATACCATTTTTTAAAAAACCATTAGAATAACGGGATATACCTGTATATTTTTGGTTAGTTAATTTGATATTCTGAAGAAGATGAGAATATTTTCCGAAACCGGGTAAGGTTTTAAAATTACTCAATATAAACAAAGTTAAATAAACAATAAAAAAAATGAACATAATAAACCACAAAGTTCAATTAGCATAAAATATATTAAAATATTTTTCTACGTGGTTAAACTTTCCTGGTTACAGTGTGCCCATACTAGGGTCCACTGAGCGAAGCCATGAGACTAATCAGGGGTACCCCGAGTATGCTCCACCGGCCAGGCTCCCACTCCCCCAGCTTTCAAACTTACTCCCCCTAACCTTGGCCGTGAAGACGCGCTATTTACGAGATGAGCATATGATCATCCTATATGTCTTTGCTATTAGTAATGTCGTCCTCTCTGCCTTGAAGCCAGAACTAATAAGAATTAATAAAAGGTGTTTGTCATCCGACGTAAGAAATTTACATTATTGGATTTAATGAAAAAAAATAATTTATACAGTAACTTTGAATTTTACCACTGCCAGTTTTATATATACACCGACCAGTTTCTAAAAAAAAATTGTTCTTCATTAGGGAGATGAAAAAACTAAAACCTTGTGTCTAATTATTCTTATGGTTTATTAATTTATTTTTAGGAATTTAAAAAAAAAAAAAATTAGTACTGTACTAAAACGTTGTTGGTTATTTATGACACTTTGGTTAATTTTACGAGTGTTACTTATTTCTAACGATTGTAAATAATTCAATGTACATTAAACACGAAACCGTTTACATGTAAAATCGATAATCCCAAATTTATTTTAAATAATCCCAAATTTATTTAAATTTATTCTAATAAATTACCTTCATCATATAAACAGTTTTCCATTCAATGATGTACTGTCTGGTCAACCCAACTCCATGTTACATTCAAATTAAAAAATATTTAATTTCCAATCATTTCGGATCATTAGATCATTTTCCATATCTTTAATTATAACAATTTTAGCTATTCTAATTAAAATGAATAACCACAACGCGTTCGTGTTAGATATTAGAAATATCAATTGATTATTGTTTTGCATTGTAACAGTCTAAGAACGCGTACTTTCTTCACTAACACGGACTTCATTAAATTTAAAAAAAAATCCACAATAATAAAACTATTTGGAATAATAAATGCATATTTTTAAGTTCTCGCACAAAATAATTTTTTACCCCATAAAATATAAAATGTAATATTTGAGGTAGTAGACTATGGGTCGTGCCTATCCACGTTACTCGTACATAATTACAGGCAAACACGCCGATTCAGTTTACACGAATGAAGAATTGAAACTCTTTCATAATTGTTGCCTTTCATCAAAGCTGGATCGCTCGTCAGAGTTGGAGCTCCACCGACCCCCGCGGTGGAATGGAACCACCCGCCACCCGCTCAGCCTCCCGCTGCACCTCGGATCCTGGAAATTTCCACCGGCCGAAGGCTGCTGTGCGTCACCATGGAAACTGGCGACGGCCATTTTGATTTAGGAGTGCATTACCCCCTCTCCCACCCCGACAGACCGTGACCTTACCCGTGCAATCGAACTCCGCACGGTTGAACCCGTGTCGCGTCTCCCCGCCCGCCGCGCCCCCGGGTGCGATACCGCGTAACTGCGCATTATAACGATAACGATTCTACGAGAGTCAAACAATTGGAGGAGCGCGAGCCTCTCCTGCGCGCCTCCGAGGCGATGTCGCTCGCTCGTGCAGAATTCATAATGAGAGCTGGCTTATTACCACCGCGACTGTTTATCACGCAACGTGTACTTGCCCACATCGCTAGATACAAAGGCTGTACTGACAAAAAATGTATTGTTTTAAAGCAGTGTAATAATACATTTTAAATACGAACAGGAATACAATAAAATTAAACAATTCAATCCTACCAAAATAAATCATTCAAAGGTAAACAGACGAAACTCACATAAAACACACTAGAGTATAGGCAGTATACGAATGCGGCTGAAACCAAATCTTGTAAAATTATTCATTTGAAAAATATATAATTTTTATTTTGACTTTGTATTACACACACAATATTTTGAGTTAATATCACTACTAGTTTTGGAAAGAGCAGTCCTTCCCATCTACAGGTGGAAATTGAACAATCGATACAATTTATCTCTACCTCACATTTTTCTTCTTCTCCACTACTTAAGTATTAAAATAATATAATTATTATTATAAAAAGGCATTCGAAAATTGACTGTTATTAAAAACATTCCTAACCAATATACCTACTTACCCACTCCTACCCTCCTACCCACACATTCTTGTCACCGACTATTGTATATTACTGACAATAATATTTATATAACTTTTGATTATACTTTTTTCACATTACGTTTTCTAGGCCTTAAAGGGTCTAAAGTGATTAATGAATTTAAGCCAAAAATATCAAAGTGGTTGCTTGATGTGGGTAGAACGTAAAATGAAACATTTGTCATTTGTGCTAACCTAATTACCCACACATTCTTATCACCGACTATTGTATTGTATATTACCGAAAATAATATTTTTATTACTTTTTTCAATATCTTTTTATAAATTCTGATTATACTTTCTTTCACATAACTTTTTATAACTCACTCATTATACTTACTTACGTCTTAACATTTATAACTTTTAAAAACTGCACAGGTAATTGCTTTAGAACAGACTACGTTTAGTAAAGCAATTACCATTATTTTTCATATGTACTATTTATGCTATAAAAAAATAAATATATATATATATGACCATTTTCAATACGTTTCCACAATTTTTGCAGTAATGGATGATCAAAAAGTTAGTTAGTTATTGGGATCAAACTATACGCAAGAATTATTATTTAGTTGATTTATAAAATACAATATCGTCCAACCGAGGTTTACCGATTATTACACTTTACTAATAAGAATCGAGCTTGTGAGAGAACAAACATTCAACACTTTTTCCAAGGACCACCCGGTTTTGTAATTGCCAAACGGTACATACTCGTACCTAATTACTCAATGATAAGAAAATAGAATACAACTGGCGTGACGTCTCTGGGTGCGGAGGGTTGTTGGGTGGGAGGGTGGGAGAAGCCTTTCCAACCCCTCCCGATCATAAATACGTGGACTTGCATCAGCCTGGCGTAGACGACGACTTCTTTACGAAGAATCGGAGCAGACTATTTTATCAGAAATACATATTTAGATGTGTGAGCCTAACTTTTAAATGATAATACCGAGCCTTGTGATTGTAGGGTTTCAATGATTCGTTCAAACGTACTTAATAATATTGTAATATCATTTTAGAGATGTCTGCGAAGAGTGAAAATAAATCTATAAATACCAATTTATATTAAATAATTATGGTAAGCATTTTTAATTTATTTCAGAACCGCGTTTTTAATGTCTAAATAAATATAAAAAGTCATTAAATAAATAAATTCTGAAAATAAGCCTAAGCACGTTTTAGTCACCATATTTTAAGTTTAGATATTTCTCTACTTTGGAAACATCACGCAACATATTTAACGACGTCACTTTATAAAATACATAATTTATTAGATAAAAGCAACGAATATATTTAAAACTTCTTCAATATTAGCAAAATTACTTTGTGGTCTCATTTTATATAAATAGTTATACAAAATACTTTGTTTAAACCACTATTTTATGATAATTCAAGATATTTCAATAATTGCAATCATTGATTTTTTTATACAGGTAAAACTTGAAGAAATTATGATATTAGAATTAAAGAGCACTTGAGACGCCTAAGTAGCAACAACTATTCAGAATCTTCCAATCACGTTTTGGAAACAAACCATTATTTTGATATTAATAAGGGTTTGGAAATTGTATGTACAAATACTAGGGGCTTACAGTTAGATAAATGTGATATTTTAGAAATAAGAAAAAGTGTTAAAAGCAAACTAAATATTATAAATAACTAAATCCTATTACACATTTTAAATTTTTTTTTCATGTTAGTTCTTACTTATTCATCACTTTATAACTTTGTTTTTATTTATACTTTTATTTTTAATTTAAGTATACATTGTTTCCCGAAAAAGATTCAATAGTGGTTTAAACAAAGTATTTTGCCTAATTATGAATATATTTAAATTTATTTTCTCCCATTTATAAAAGTCACATAGACAAAGGTAAAATTGAACGCAACCTATTAATCTTAACTATAAATTAAAATACGACCTAGGTCAAATGCAATGTGACCCATAATATAGCGGATGAAGGTCGCAGGTCTGCTTCTCAGATCGATATATGGTGACGGTGTTGGTGCCGCACACTCTCGCAGCAGCATCCGACAGCAACGGAGATGCAGCAGGGGCGAGGGTGGGTCGGGTGGATGCTGCGGGCTGTTGCGGGGGCGGCGGGGGTCACCGGGGGGTGGGCTGGGCTAGGCGAGTTCAAGTTCAGTAGCTCGGTATGTGCATGTAGTCTATGAACTATGCAGCTCTAGCTCCGTTCTGCGCGCTCGAGGTGGCGTGGGCGGAGCTCGATACTGGAGTTCTGGAGCGCTTCAACCGAGGCAGGTACGTAACTGGTAAGTAAACTAAAAGCTTTGAAATAAAGTTTTTGCTGATATTGTTTAAAATAAGAGCTTCATTAATTTATAGGGCAAGCTTTTTTCCTCGGATTAAATTAATTTTATTTGGAAGCATTCCTCTGAGCTTGGCTCGGGAGAAATATTTTAGTCAGTAAGATATATTTATGAAATCAGTAGGTAAACAAAACTTTAATCATTTATCTTTTTTTCAAACGCTAATCAAAAGTATTCTAGAAATGGGAGTGCATTTTTTTAATGTCTTGGTTATAAATTGGGCCTCTAATTAAAACTAAATACAGTGGAACCTCGGTTTACGAACTTTTTCGTTCTGTAAAACTGTTCGAAAATCAAGTTGTTACTTACTCACTTACCATTAAGCCGTTTTCCAGCGGGGGTAGGCAGAAAGGACAGAGCGCCACACTCTTCTGTCCTGAAACACAATTCTCGCCTCATCCATATTCATATTACTTATTGACGATTATTGAGGCCTCTAATAGGACCATCCTCCAATATCTGGTTTACCTGGTCGTGCCAAGTTATGTGCTGACGTCCTTTAATTCTGTGTGCTATCAACACTTGCATCATATATATCTGTCATTAGTTGTTCCTAAACCGAAACAATTATTCCTATCTATTTAAAACATATTAATCTGTTTAAGACCCCAATAAAATGGCCTCATATCATCGTTATTTTCTACTTGCTTGAAATCCAATAAAATTAATAAAAAATATTTTTAATATAAAAAGAATTAGAAGTAATAAAACGAAAAGAATAAACGTATAAACAAACATTATTTTAACATATCTCATAAAATATGTAGTAGAGTGTTATCGTTGAAGGATATTCTCTTCCCATGAAAGCATCAGATTTCTGCCTCACGAAAAACCTATCCAACGATATTTATTTCTTCTCGCTTTTATAATGTTGGGGAAATGAGATATGACATTATCATTAAACAGATTTATCAGACGATTCGATAAAGTTGTATCAGTATGATATTTTTCCACAAAACTTTACACATCACTCCAATTCGCGCACATTTCGTGGATCGAGAACCAAGAAATATTTTCAATTCGTTCATTAGTCGCTGAAAATAATATTTCCTGTCACCGTCTTTTGCTGCTCATTAAGAAGCCGTTCCAGTTTTTCCATAGTGAGATCTGAGACTGTTCGTAAACCAAAATTCTGTTCGTAAACCGAGGTTCTACCGTATACTATTTATTATTTTTTTATCTACAATACAAATTAAATGAATCGATTAGAAAGACATACAGAAATAATCTATCTATCGAATAAATATTCTGTTGCTACCGGGATTCGAATCTGGATCTCTTCCTATCCGGGGAAGCGCGGTTAAAATTTCACTATAGCAATCGAATACATATTTTCGACAAATTTTTAACATATATTTTGTAATTTTTCTAATCGATATACGTATTATTTCATTTTTAAAAGCAGTCAACTTTATATTGTGGTGAATCTCAAATATCTTTAGGGATTCCAGAATTAATTAATTAATCATGTTATATTAAAATTGGATAAACTTTAATATAATTTATATATATTTTAAGGAGAAGACATTTTTGTTGTAAAGTTGAATTTTCGAAATATGGTTCTTTGGTATTTTTAATACAAATTAATTAACTACGTTTGTCTTCTATATATATACTACATTTCAGTAAAATTCGTTTCGATTAACCGAAGGGCGTGCATGAAAATGGTCGAGGAAAGAGTGACACCTCAAGAAAAACGAGTGTGACATACTATCCTCTATGCAAATGGCACGATGGCAAGATAGTTATTTAATTATTCATATAATTAATTTTGTGACTTTTGACATACATAAAGAGTGTCCAGTGGAAAAATTTCAAGATTAAATTGTAGTTGCTCGTAAACCACCAGGGTGAGGTAAGTGTATATCTTAAGATAAGTTATCTTTCATGCGTATTTAATTTTTTTTTCTACATTATTTTATGTTTGAAGCATGTTAAAATATGTATCGTGATAAGAGACAACGGATAATATGTAAACTATTTTAAAGAGGTATTATTAATTCATATAGTACTGAAAAAAACTGTACTAAAAATAGGTATTTTTATTATTATTGGAGCAAGATTTATGAAAAAAAATCTCACCTGAAAACTTACATGCTGGGTGGAAATTATAAAACCTCACTCCTGGCATATATGGTCCTACAATATTCGTGATTCCTTAACATAATCTACTTAAAAATTATTTTACAAGTTTGTAAGTCGGTTATACTTTGAAAAACTTAAGTCAAATGCAAGCACATTTCAAATAAAATAATTCTAAAACTGTCTGCCATTTTGTCACTTAGATATGAAAAATTATTGCTCTTTGGACGTTTCATCTTTTCAAATGAATCATCTGGGCTTTGCGTATCTAATCTACGTAGGTACCTACTTTCCATGCGTGTAAAAATAATAATAATGTAATCAGTTCCTACCAACTATTTTCAATAAATTTGAAAATGTAATATTAATAATTAATAGCAGTTATAATTCAAATTATTTTTGAAATCTTACATTCTAAGACGGAGAGGGTTCAATTAAATTATACATGCTTCATAATTACTTTAACAGTTTTTTTTTCCAATATTCCGAATGTATTTGAAGTTTATGGTCAGGTTAGGTGAAGTTCCGCTGGGTCAGGTGAGATACGATAATCTTAGTAAATTTTGTAAGGCTTTATCTGATAAGGTTAGATTAAGTCGGGTGGAAGTGAAATGAAAACCCTTAACGTTTTTCCCAACCCTCTTCTTACTTTCTTAGCGGCTTCTTCTCGGCGGATACCAACTTTCAAATGCCTCAGCAGTTTTGTGAGAGATTTAAAAGCTAAGAATTTAACCTCTTGGAATAGGTAGGTAGGCACCAAACACGGCCTATACAATTCAGAGCTACACATTAATAATTTTATTAATCATATGCATAAATAATTTAGATGGTTGGCATGTAAATAAGAATATTGAGAATTATGTCAAATTGTGAATTGAATTAAAAGAAAATAAAAATTATTATATTTATTTTACATACGCGACATAAATCTTAGGTTTGAAAATATTTTTTGATAGGTTTTATAAAAAGAAAAGTATTACGTTATCTTTACACTTTATTTATAAATATCTAACAATCTTATTTATTTTTTTTACTGCTATTTTTATTTCATTTTATAAATTTGTATGCTATATACATCTACAACTAATATCAGAGTTATCAAAATATTGTTTAAAGTTTATATAAATAATCTTTTGCTATACTTGTGATCTTCAATAATCTGTCTGTAAGGATATTATTGTTCAATAACATTATTATTGATGGAACTTCGTACCATATATAATATATAATAAATATGCATATAATACGATGGATTATTATTTTTTTATAATTTTGCAGTCGATTTTGTGACTTACCAAAATCTAAAGAAATTTGTATATTTTATTCAAATTATAAACAAATTGTAATTAACTTCTTTGAGGACAGCGTATTTTTAATAACAGGTATCAGCTATCAAAATAAAAAAACTCAGTAAATGTGTGCACGTAGCACACAAACGGGTTAACTATGGCTTAATAAATATAGTTAAAAAAATAAATTAGGTTAAAAACAATTTAATGAAATTCTTATATCGGAGGATCGGGATTAGCTCGCGGTGGTCCGTTAGTCTGCGGTCAAATGAAGAATCATACCCCCCCAAGTGGCAAAGACTAACGTCAACCCTTTCGTCGATCGGAGAGAATGAATGTTACAGTATCTGTATCATTCACTCTCAATAGAAAGTTATTCAGCGATTGTTGAATTATTTTGTTTTCACCATTATTTATCTGCCTACGAGTTCTTTTGTTATTTTCTATGTCCTACTTTCATTTATGCCAATTTATTAGAGCGATCATTTATTAGAGCAATGCTATTATTATTTGTTATCCAAGACTCGACTATACAAAACTAATCATACAGATAAGTAAAATAAACCTGTACAAAAAAGGATTTTTGACGCTAGCTTACAAAGTTTAAAAATTATATTAGGGGCATCCTTTTTGTTGCGTGGCTATTTTAATAGGTAAAATTTTGCGGCATTACGTCATGTGTATAGGTATTCGATCATAACTGTCCACCGTTTCACTTAATGGGAGCCATCGTGGGTATAATCAAAATGGCGGAAGTGATCAGGTCACTTTTCCCGCGCAATATGGTCAATAGGCGGGAATCGGACCGAACGAAAGGTAACGGGGAAATCATAAAAATGTTTTTAAATAGTTTTTATCAGACTTTCTCGTATATTTTACTTAGCAGAAAATTTTCAAGTTAATTTTAAATAAAGTAAAAACTGCAATGTTATTCTCATATTTTATTTATACAAAATAGAGTTCAACGATACTAATTTAACGTTTTATAAAAAATATCGTCTAAATGCCGTCCATTTCTATCAAGACACTCTTGCAATCGGACTCTTAAATTTGCGAACACGCAAGAGCAAAGCGTTGGTTCAATGGCAACAACTTCACGGCGGATATTTTCTTGTAGGGCCTGAATTGTTCGAGGATTGTTGCTGTAAACTCTCAACTTAAGGTATCCCCACAAAAAAAGTCGCACGGTGATAAGGTCCGGTGACCGAGGTGCGCAGGGTATGTCTTCGTACTTGCTGATTAACTTATTGGGGAAAATTCCCCTCAGCTACTCTATTGAAACTAGCTATGTATGTAGTGGCGCCGTTTTGCTGAAATTGTGTTCTGTTATTGAACCCGGAAAACAGCTGCAGTTGCGGTGCCAAAAACTCGTCAATCATTGCGCAATAGACGTCAGCAGTCGTTTTTGGACTATGCAAAAGTTTTTTATGGCATTTTCTTGGATTGTCGGGGCACCAGGGTTTCATGTTCTATTTACTAACGTAGCCATCTATATGAAAATGTGCTTAGTCAGTAAACAATATGTTTCCAAACGTTCGTGCTATTCCAAAACGTTCCAACATCGTTCTTGCCAAGGTTTTCGTTGAGAAACTGCACGATTTGTAATTTGTATAAGTGAAACTATAGAATCTTTTTCAAAATAACGTGCACTGTTGATTTTTTTATTTCAGTACAGGCTGCAATCTTCCTTGTCGATTTACGCGGATTGCGCATCATTTCACGTCGAACTTGTGCCACATGTTCTGGCGTCGCTGCTGACGTTGATGGTCTCGGAAGAGTTTAGTTAACCATTGTCCATGGCCATCACTTACTCGTCGAATATTAAAGTGAGTATAAAAAACGCGAACCAATGAATCACCGCACTTTAAATATTGCACAACAGCAAACGCGCGGTGCGCTTCCGACCAATGATTCATTGTGACTGGCAATCCCGCAAATCACGCGCGTCGAACGATACCCCTCCCGCTTACCTCACCCTGATGGTTTACTAGCAATTACAATTTAATCTAGAAATTTTTTTGCTGACATGATTATATATAAAGTGGATTAATAGATGTACGTTTCAAATGACGTTGGATGACAGATTCAACAGCTATCTCAACTGCATACTTCAGACACATTTTCCACAATGACATATAAGATATCTGTTCCGCACAGGAACAAGACTGTAAACTTTGTAGGTGCTGGTGTATAAATTCGTCGCTGCTTCCGTAGCTCGGACGACGATCTCCTTGCCGGTGCGTAGGTGTCCAAAAGAGGTCCAAATCGTGTCCAGTGAGTTTTGCCAAAATCGTAGTAAATTCTTCCGGGATCGGTCCAATGTAACAGCCAAAGTCGAAATCCAGGGGAAGAAAATCCAAAAATCCAGAGTGAAAGCAGGGTCAGAAATGAGAGAAGGTCTTGTAGTTGGTGTCCAGCGGTGCAGGTGTGGCGAAGCGAGAGAGTGCCCTTGCAACCGCCGGACCGTTTATTTATTCTTAAATTGTTTTGTGCTGGAGCGTAAGGCTCCAGCAAACTCGGGGACCAATCAGGGGGCCAGGACAGGCCCCGTGCCACCCTGATGCGGTCCCGCGCCGCCAGCGCCGAGCGGCCAAAACTGGCAACAACAGCCATTTTTCCTGCCGTCCCGTAAGGGGCGGCAGAACTCCATTTTGTCATACATTTATTATGTTTACTCGTAAACATAACATTTCCCAGGCATCGCGAGTATTTTTTAATATAAACATGGACCTGCCTCGCGATACCTGGTAGTTTTTTATAGCGGGCGATCGCCCGGATAACTTATAATTGCACCTCAAACCTTAAAACATCATTTTTTATTATCAAAGGATTTTTGAGGTGCATTAAATCATTCCCGGGCGATCGCCCTCTCAATTCTCTTTTATTTGGTATATTCATTACAGTTTCAATAATTTTTCTACAAGAGTTATAGCGTAAAACATAACATAACATAAAATTTCCTGGCGGCGGCCGTGGCGTGGCCTCGGCAGCGGCCCGCTCGCCCCGCTCCCCGCTCCCCGCTCCCCGGCGGCCGCTCGCTGTCCCCAGGGGCGGCGACTTTCCACGGGCGTAGTGTGGCGACCGCGAAGATGTTTTGAAGCGGCCAAGTCCACATCTCGGCCCGGCGCGTGTTTGGATCGGGGCGCTGCGCCCCCCGCGACCACCCGGCGGCGCGAAACCGTGGCCGGGTTTGCGCCTTGGCTAAACGCTTTTGCCGCGGTTTTATCCGCGGCCGCCTGGCTGTGCGGAACACTCCCCCCGTGCGGCTCCGCCGTACTCCCTCGGCAGCACAGCTACTCCTCGGGGTTAGTCGGGGGGTCGAGCCTCTGGGTCGGCAGCAATATCACCTTCGTGGCGGGCCGCGTATAGTCGCCGGTCGCCGTCCGCACGCGGACAGTTCTGACCTGGCCGTCCGCCGCCGGCCGCGCCTCTGTGATGATTCCCTTCGGCCAGCAGTTCCGGGGTAGCGTGGGATCTGCGATGATGGCCACCGCGCCCTCCTGGATCGGAGGCGCCGGTTCCTGCCACTTGCGGCGCTGCGCCAGGGTGGGCAGATACTCCCGTACCCACCGGCGCCAGAACGCGTCCGCGAGCTGCTGCGCGATCTGCCACTGTCTCCGCAGGCAGACCCGCTCGTCTAGGGCCCCATATACGGCCAGATGTTGAAATTGCCCGGTGCCCCCGAGCAACAGGTGGTTCGGGGTCAAGGGCGCTCCATCGCGCGGGTCCACTGACACATGCGTAAGCGGACGGCTATTGACGGCGAACTCGGCCTCAGCCAGTGCCGTCCGCAGTGTCTCCTCTCGGGGCGCGCGCTCCTTCAATATTGCCTCTAGTGCGCGTTTAATCGAGCGCACTAGACTCTCCCATGCCCCTCCCATGTGAGGGGCGAGCGGCGGGTTGAATATCCATTCTGAGCCCGCGCCGCTCAGGTGCTCTTGCACTCTTGCATTCTCCTTTAACTCTTTCAGTGCCGTGGTCAATTCTCGGTCCGCGCCGTGAAAGTTGGTCCCATTGTCTGAGTACAGACGGCGCGGATGACCACGACGCGCTGCCATCCTCCGGATGGCCATCACAGCCGAATCGGCTGAAAGTGAGCCGGCCAGCTCCATATGAACGGCGCGCGTAGTCATACACGTGAAAAGCGCGCCGTATCGCTTCTCTCTCCTCCGGCCGATCGTCACCTCCATAGGTCCGAAGTAATCTAGGCCGCAGTGCGCGAAGGGCACTTCGTAATGGGCCAGTCGGGCCTCCGGAAGCTGCCCCATCATCGGTGGCTGCGGCCGGCTCCGTTTTATACGGCACGTTTGGCATTCGTGCTGCACCCGGCGCACGGTTGGCCTCAGCCGGAGGACGTAGAAATTGGCTCGTACGTCACTCACGGTTCTCTCAGTGCCCGGGTGCCGGCTCCTTTCATGATAATGGCGTATCAGGAGCCTCGTGTATGGATGGGCGCCGTCCAATATCACCGGCGCCCGCAACCCGGCCGTAATCGCGGCGCTCTCAGCCGCGTTCAGGCGGGTGCCCATTCGTAGGACGCCGTACTCGTCCCGGTACGGCGTCAGCGGGTGCAGCCGGCTGTCTTTTGGGAGGGCCTCCCCCCGTAGTAGCAGCCCGCTCTCTCTGGCGAAGCCCTGCGCCTGGGCGTGTAGGACCCAGGCGCGTTCCGCCTCATCCTTTTCTTCCATGGTAAGTTCCTCGGCCGGCGCGGCCCCTCGCGCGCGCCGGCAATTTTTTACAAAGCGCCTCACCCAAGCTGTGGCGCGTACCAGCCTGCTCCATGACGAGAAGCGGGCGATGTCTGGTAGCGCCCCGTCGATCGCCGGCACGCGCCCGGTGAGCGCCACTGTCTCCGGTCGCCGCTCGAGCGCCTCCGTGCTCGGCTCTGCCCGCGCGGGTTCCCGCGGCCACGCCGACTCCGGGCCTCTTAGGAAGGCCGGGCCGCGGAACCATTTGCCGTCCTCGGCCAAGTCGAGCGGCTCGTTCTCCCGGGTGCCCATGTCCGCCGGGTTCAATTTGGTAGGCACCCATCTCCAACAAGCAGCGGGTGCCAACTCGTCAATCTCCCCGAGCCGGTTGGCCACAAAGGCCGAATAGGCCCGGGGGTCCGTCCTGATCCAGGTTAGGACGGTCGTTGAGTCCGTCCACATGACGGTCCTCTCCACATGGCACGTATGTTCGCTTTTAATGGTGGCCGCCAGTCGGGCGGCCATCAGCGCCGCCTGTAGCTCGAGCCTCGGAATTGATAGCGGCTTGAGCGGGGCCACCTTACATTTCGCCGAGGTGAAGGCTACGTATATGCCGCCCTCTCCTGCCTCAGCGAAATAGGCGACCGCGCAACAAGCTTGTTCCGAGGCGTCGCTAAATACGTGTAGCGTCGGCCGGCTTCTCCGGCTTCCAATTGCCTGGCGTGGCACCGCGCACTGACTAGTCTTCATTAGCCGGTGCCACTCCCTCCACCTCTCCGCGTGCTCGGGATTTATCGGTTCATCCCAACCGACTTTCGACCGCCACACTGCCTGCATCAGGATCTTCGACCTCACTAGCAGGCAGGCTATGAAGCCCACCGGGTCGAAGATCCGCATTACCGCACTGAGTAATGCTCTTTTTGTGGGGCGGTCCTCCTCTCTCAGCTCCGGCAAATTGATGAATTTAAAGAGGAATTTGTCCGATGCCGGGTCCCATACTATCCCGAGCACGCGCTCCGTAGTCTTATCCTCCCCGATGATTTGCACTGGCTGTGTCGACCGTAGATGTTCGGGGAGGTGCCTCAGGACCTCCGGGTCGTTGGAGGTCCAATTGGCCAGGTGCATCTCGCCGCGGCGTAGCACTTCGGACACCTCGCGGGACATCTGGATTGCCTGCCCCGGAGTGTCCAGCGAGTCTAAATAGTCATCCATGTAGAACCGCTGCCGTATGGCCTCGGCGGCAGCGGGATACGCCGCGGCGCTGGCGTCCGCAATCCTGTTGCGTACGTACTGCGCGCTGCTGGGCGAGCACGTCGCTCCGAAAACCATTGATTGCATCCGGTAGGTCCCGGGCTCCGTCTCGCCCGGCTGCCTCCACAGGAACAGCTGCGCATCCTGATCTGGCCTTCGTATCCGGATGCGCAGAAACATCTCCTTCACATCGGCCGCCAGCGCCACTCTTCCCTCCCTGAACCGGAATATGTTCCCCAACAGCGATGACAGCATGTCGGGTCCGGTCAGCAGGGCGTCGTTGAGTGACACGCCTCTGCATTGGCTGGCGGCATCAAATACTATTCTTATCTTCCCCGGCTTCTTGGGGTTAAACACAGCGAAGTGAGGCAGGTACCAATGGCGGCCGCTCAGCCGCCCCACCTCACTTTCGCTCAAGCGCCGTGCGTACCCTTTCTGAAGATACTCTGCCATCTTGGCCTGGTACGCTCCGGCGAAAGCCGGGTCTCTGTGGCACCGCCTCTCGATGCCGACCAGCCGGCTTACCGCGCACTGGCGGTTATTCGGCAGACGCACGTCGGTCTGCCTCCACAAGAGGCCGGTCTCCCAGTGGCCGCTTGGCAATTGCCGAGTAGTGGCGGCCATTATCTCGGTGGCCCGGGCATCCTCACTGTTGACCCGGGCCGCGGTAGTCACCCCCAGTGAATCTACCGCGTAGTGTAGCCGTACTAATGCCTCCAAGCGGGTGTCTGCCGCTGGGCTCGGCGTTCCTGCGAGCGCCAAAATCGTGGCGCCCGCGCTTTCCTCCTGTGGTGCCGCGGTTCCGTGCACGGTCCACCCCAGGGCCGTGCGGGACAGGATTCCCGATCCTCTCGCGGGTCTCACCTCCCTGGTGACAATCAGGTGAGCGTGATCCTGTCCGATCAACACCTGCGGCACCACTTGTCTCGCCTGTCCTCTTGGCCCTCGGGCCTGCACTGTCCATTGCGCGGGCAGCGCCAATCCGCGCACAGTGCTCGCTCTCAGCGGGTGCTCGCCGCCGTCGCCCGATACGGTGATGTGCACTGTCTGCGATCGGGCATCCGACGAGCACATGCCGCTGGCTCCATGTATCCTCAGTTCGCGCACTGGTCCCCGGGCCCCGACGGTACTGGCCACCTTCGCATCGATGAGGGTCACCGTCGAGCCCTCGTCCAGCAATGCGAACACTTCCACTTGCCCCCGAGGGCCACTCACTTTTACCGGCACCACCTTTAATAGCACCCGGTGGTGCCGCCGGTCCCCCGTCAGACCCACTAGGTTGCCCGCGCTCGGGCCGGCGGACCCCTCCGACCGTCGGCGCGTGCCCGAAGCGGCGGCCGGCGCGGCCCCGCCGGGCGTATGCGACGCCCCGGGGGTCGCCGCGGCGCGCGGCGCCCCGTGCAACAAGCGATGATGCGGCGCACGGCACCCGCTCACACCACATCGCGTCGACCGGCACTGTGGGGCTCGGTGCCCTGCCTCGAGGCACACAAAGCACACGTTGCTTCTTCTCACTATGGCCCATCGGTCCGTGTAGGACTTCTGTGTGAAGTCCGCACAGACGGCCGTCCCGTGCCGCGGCGACCTGCACGCCGCGCATTGCCGCTCCTTGCGGCCCGAAACCGCGCTCGCCCTGGGCGGCGCGGTTGATTCGCCGTCGCTGTCCTCCTCCTGTGTAGCGTGCACTTGGGCGCTCCTGCGCCCCCTCGGTGCGTGCGCCGACGATTCCAGGCATCCGGTGTGTGGCGCCTCGGCAGTCAGCTCCGTCAGCCAGGCGGAGAAATCGCTGATGGTTACGTCTTTTGGCATCCCGCGTCGCTCGCCCATCCAGAACATTTTATAGCAGGTAGGTATCTTGCCCACCATCTCTGCGAGCAACTGCGCGGATGCCAGGTGCTTCCCGTTAAAATTCTCCACCGTTGCCACCACGTTTCTCACGGCCACCGCATACTCCACGATGGCCTCTGTGGTGGCGGTGTCGGCTAGGGGGGGATGCCGTCTCACCCGCTCCAGCATGCTGTCCACTATTTTATCTGGCCGACCGTACCATCTCTCGAGGATGGCCAGGATTTCGAGAACATTGCGGGGTTCAATGAGGAGCGCCGCAACCGATTCTCGGGCCCGTCCTCTCAATGATCGCTGCAGGCGCAGCAGGTTTTCCGCAGTCGACAGCTCGCACAGGCTCGTCGACTGATCGAACTGCGCCTTGAAGGTCGGCCAGTCCAGTGGGTCGCCGCTAAACGGCGGCAGGTCCTTGGCCACTGATTGCCGCGCTATGAATGCGTTCATGCGCGGCTCCTCTTGGCCCGAGTGCGTCCTCGGGCTCTCTCCAATTCGCGCCGACCGGATGGCATCCGATATGGCGGTTGCCATCAGCGTCATTGGATCCTGTTGGTCGCGGACCCACTCCCTGGTAAATGATGTGGCACCGTGCGCTGCGGCCGCATCCCTCGGCGACGTCTGCGTGGTGTCTCTTGAGTGGGCCCGTGGAATCCCTCCGACGGTTCCAATGTCCAGTGGTGAAACCTGCGGCCGGCCCCCAGCCGGCGGCGCGCTTCGGTCCGCTTCGGGCGCCGCCGGTGTGGCGGCGCCCGGTCCCGCGGCCCGAGCGGTTGACGGCGCGGCGGGCCATGCCGCGCTTGGTCCCGCTCCCAGTGCCGTGTCCAGTGCTGCGCCCGGTGCGGTGGCCTTTTTCAGGGCCGCTGACTCGTCCCGGGCGGCGGCTCCTGCCGCTTCTCCGCCGAGGTTCTCGGCGCCGACGGTGACTGTCCGAGCACGAAGCAATGCCTCTCCGTGCTCCCGCTGCAGCTCCCTAATGAGGCGGTTGTGTCGCCGCTCACTCCGCTGGAGCTCAGCCCTCAGTTGGCGGATGGTATCCTCGGTCACCGTTGATGACTCTTTCTGCGAGCCGCGGTCATCCTCAGACTGCTGTCCGTCTGAGTCTGATGGCGGCTCCTCTCGCTGCTCCTCCGCTTCTCTTCTTTCTTGTTCTTCGGCGTGTCCCGATCGTAGCCCGGATCGAGACATGACGCAATCTGCTGATTATTTGAAGCGAAGCGACGATCCGTCTAGAAGGACCACTTGTTCCGCACAGGAACAAGACTGTAAACTTTGTAGGTGCTGGTGTATAAATTCGTCGCTGCTTCCGTAGCTCGGACGACGATCTCCTTGCCGGTGCGTAGGTGTCCAAAAGAGGTCCAAATCGTGTCCAGTGAGTTTTGCCAAAATCGTAGTAAATTCTTCCGGGATCGGTCCAATGTAACAGCCAAAGTCGAAATCCAGGGGAAGAAAATCCAAAAATCCAGAGTGAAAGCAGGGTCAGAAATGAGAGAAGGTCTTGTAGTTGGTGTCCAGCGGTGCAGGTGTGGCGAAGCGAGAGAGTGCCCTTGCAACCGCCGGACCGTTTATTTATTCTTAAATTGTTTTGTGCTGGAGCGTAAGGCTCCAGCAAACTCGGGGACCAATCAGGGGGCCAGGACAGGCCCCGTGCCACCCTGATGCGGTCCCGCGCCGCCAGCGCCGAGCGGCCAAAACTGGCAACAACAGCCATTTTTCCTGCCGTCCCGTAAGGGGCGGCAGAACTCCATTTTGTCATACATTTATTATGTTTACTCGTAAACATAACATTTCCCAGGCATCGCGAGTATTTTTTAATATAAACATGGACCTGCCTCGCGATACCTGGTAGTTTTTTATAGCGGGCGATCGCCCGGATAACTTATAATTGCACCTCAAACCTTAAAACATCATTTTTTATTATCAAAGGATTTTTGAGGTGCATTAAATCATTCCCGGGCGATCGCCCTCTCAATTCTCTTTTATTTGGTATATTCATTACAGTTTCAATAATTTTTCTACAAGAGTTATAGCGTAAAACATAACATAACATAAAATTTCCTGGCGGCGGCCGTGGCGTGGCCTCGGCAGCGGCCCGCTCGCCCCGCTCCCCGCTCCCCGGCGGCCGCTCGCTGTCCCCAGGGGCGGCGACTTTCCACGGGCGTAGTGTGGCGACCGCGAAGATGTTTTGAAGCGGCCAAGTCCACATCTCGGCCCGGCGCGTGTTTGGATCGGGGCGCTGCGCCCCCCGCGACCACCCGGCGGCGCGAAACCGTGGCCGGGTTTGCGCCTTGGCTAAACGCTTTTGCCGCGGTTTTATCCACGGCCGCCTGGCTGTGCGGAACAATATCTAATAACTCACAATGCCCCTACGAGAGAGAAGACTGAAGGCAGCAGAGGTGTAGGTAGAAAGAGGTTATCAGAAAGTAGCTTGATGACCAAAATGCCGATGATATCGCTCAGGATAAATCAGTATTCTGAATCTAGTTCCATATAGAATACGGTACACGAATAAGAAGATACACCAAGCCCGGGTCGGGAAAAATAATTTTACGAGCTTACTGACATTCAACTATGGAGAGGAGATTCAATAATCAGTAGATTCATTACTGTACTTTGTGATTTAATAATTTATTATTTTCTTATCAGGGTTGCGCAATGTTGTTGTAACTTTTAAACATTAACATGGAAATTTGTATTAAAAAGTTAAAAATAATAAATGAATGAATCAAATATATTTATGTATTGTGCATATTGTGTGCAGATATTATAGTGTTAATATTTCCAAGGTGTATTGAGTGAGAAGAACGATCTTGTGAATACCCGATGGTAACCTCCATGCTACCAACTTTAAAGACGAAAGTAATACAAACTACGAATCAATATAAAAAGAATATTTAGAACGAGTGGAAGAGTTTATACACAAAAACTATTTAAATTAGTTAACATTAAATTACATCTATAAATATAATTATTATGTCTGCTGCCCAAATTAACTGTCCTTATTCCAACTTTTTTACTAGTGCCTTTCTGATTACATTCATTTGTATTTTTTTAAATATTATGGCAATGTATTGGGCATATTTTAAATAAATACATATGTTATGATCACGAAAAATATGGTTGCAGCTGAGTAAAGGAAAGAGGTATATAATTTTTAATTTATTAAATATTTTACGATTACAAAAAAAAATTACAATATTTTTGAGTATGTCCAAATCTTTGTAGGAACCCATTACTTGGATTTATCCCCTGAAGAATTGTCATCAAGATATAGATGTTTCACAGAGACGAAGCTATTATTTTTACACGAGAAGTATGGAAGTCTCGGGCATTACACGGCTTACGACCTGTCATCGGCTTATATGATCACTTACACCTATTTAAGCCCCGTTATGACCAAGACTTGGGTAAATCTACATCACTAAAGTGATCACTTAAGCCAGCCGATGACAGGTCGTAAGCCCTGTAATGCGCAATACTTCCATACTTCCCATGTAAAAAGAATAGCTTCGTATCTGTGAGACATCCATAAAAAAATACGTTCACTATCATACAATGCGCATATCAACGACTCTGGCGATTTTTACTGTTGTCTAAAAATGTATAGACGATGAAGACTTGTGAAAAATACATATCACATTCGGTCACAGAGTGTAATATCACTTATAAAAATACATATCACAGAGTGCAATATGTTGACTAGTTAATTATGTTAATTCTACAACAGATTAAAATTTTAATAATGATGGTGTATTAAAATTAAAAACTAAAACTAAAAAAAAAGTGCTAATAAATATTCCACGTAAAGCTTCCGAATAACATCTTTTATTTGTATAACTATCATATTAAATATAACATAAATAAGTTAAAAATCTATTTCCCTATGTAACGTTCAAAAACTTTGTTTCTGATTTTTTGGCAAGTGCTTTTTTAATATCTGTGTTGCCGGTGAACTACTGGGAATTGGAAATGTTGCAGAGTCGATTAATTGCTATTTTAATAAGCAAACATTTTTAAATATACTATATCTGATATAAATTTTTTCTTCGATCCTCCATTCCAATTTAAAATCTTTCTCATTTATATTACATTTCTCAATTTAAGTGTATTACTAGCATGCCCGCACAGCTACCGCACGGTAGCAGACGTATCCTGCAGAGACGCAGTACTCTGTTTTCAATCTCACCCAACAAAAAAAAAAACACTTTTCTCGGTATCCCAGAATTGGAAGAAACAGAACCGACGTACATAGCCAACAACCTAAGGGGTGGTGAAGAAATTGTGCAGGAGCTACACAGACTCACCCCGTGCACCTAAAAAAAATACCACTTCTCGGTATCCCAAAATTGTAAAAAATAGACCCGACGTACACAACTAACAACCCAAAAGGGTCAAAGGCCTGTTGATCTTTGAGAAGCGTTAGGTAAGATTACTAACCACGTAAAAAAAAAACACCACTATTCTCGGCATCCTAAAATTGTAAAAAACAGGGCTGACATATACAACCATCAACCCATCTCTCCAGGTTTTAATAAAAACAAAAATTTTGTTAATACTCATTGATAAAACCATAAAAAGTGATTTGACAGAAAAAGAAGAAGAAAAATAAAAAAGAAGAATAATAATCCATCATTCATGGAGCTTGTATGAGAAGATGTATGAATGTGGTTGAGGCGAGAATTATGTGTCAGGACAGAAGAGTGTGGCGCTCTATCCTCTCTGCCTACCCCGGAAACGGTGTGATGGTAAGTAAGTTACGGGTTTATCTATCACCAGAACTGTTCTATTTAAATATTGAATAACAGACGCGTAAAAGAACTAACTCCTTCGACCGGTCTGTAGTAAGACAGGCATATTTAAGTCACGTGTACAACTGCGAAATAATAATTAATTCAATTACGCTTTTAAAAAATCATCATTGTGTCATTCTAGACATAACCTATAAAAATCCAAAAAAACGTACAGAAAATTTTTCTAAGTATAATGTATGACTTCACCATAATTAACCAAATTCCTATTAACCACGTGTACAATTTTTACACGTTTCCCAAAAATCATTTCGACATCTTACTAACCTCTATCGAATTCATTTCATGGCTCAAAAAAAACATGGCTGACCAGAAACGTCAAAGTCATAGCTTAAGGTTAAATTGAATGACATAAAACAGATGTTTATTCAGCGACCATTTTGTGAAAATTTAAAACGTCAAAAAAGCGCGCTAAAATTATGGCACAGGTAAAACAGCTGATCATTCACAGTTTTCAGGCGGCCATTTTTTAAATCAACGAATCAGAGCTCCTCCAATAAGAATCTTCGATTATCGCTTGAAATATAGACGGTTGCGTTTGATTAATAAGTCTGAAAAAAATGTTCTACATTTTATTCGTATGTAGGTAGGTACGTCGATTTTTCAAAAGCGACAGAGCCGACGTACACAACTAACAACCCGAGATGGTCAAAGGCGTGTTGATCTTTGAGAAAGGTTAGGTTAGATTACTTACCACGTAAAAAAATACCACTATTCTCGGCATCCTAAAATTGTAAAAAACAGAGCCGATATACACAACCAACCCATCATTCCAGGTTTTAAAAAAAACAAACATTTTGTTAATACTCATTGATAAAATCATAAAAAGTGATTTGAAAGGAAAAGAAGAAGAAAAATAAAAGAGAAGAATAATAATCCATCACTCATCGAGCTTGTATGAGAAGATGTATGAATGTGGATGAGCGAGAATTATGTGTCAGGACAGAAGAGTATGGCGCTCTATCCTCTGCCTACCCCCGCGAGGAAACGGCGCGATGATAGGTAAGTAAGTAAGTTACAGGTTTATCTATCACCAGAAGTATTCAATTTAAATATTGAATAACAGACGCGTAAAAGAACTAACTCCTTCGACCGGTCTGTAGTAAGGCAGACGTACTTAAGTCACGTGTACAACTGCGAAATAATAATTAATTCAATGACGCATTTAAAAAATCATCATTGTGTCATTCTAGACCTAACCTATAAAAATCGAAAAAAACGTATAGAAAAATTGTATGTATTTCACCACAATTAACCGAATTCCGGAGTGAAAACATCAATTTTATCTTGTGCGGGAAAATATAAAATATCTATGACTATTGCAAGCTGTGAAATCTGGATGTCGATACCTGACATAAAAAAATGCGCGAAAATCAACAGCTGTTTATTACAATGCCGAGTCGAAATAAAGTCATACATTTGAAACGTCAAAAAAAAAATTGCGCGAAAATTACGCACTGCAATAATGACAGGTAAAACAGCTGTTTATTTAATTTTCAGGCAGCCATGTATGAAATGTAACCAATGAAGGTATTGACCAATTACAGCCCACGGTTGCTGCTTGAAAATATGAAGTGTTGCGTTTATTAAGAAAATATCAAGGTTTTTCTTTTTTTTCATTTTCTTTCATTTGTATGTAGGTAGGTACGTCGATTTTTCATATAAAAATTACGCGTTTTTTAGATTTTAAAGGTGAATTTTAAACGATAGAAGCTAACAAATACGAAAATAAATTATATTCCATTGTGATGTATGCACAGATGTAATAAAATTATATTTTGGTCGTAAATTCGCAGAGAAAAGCTGAAAAATACGAAATTTCACTAAATCAGGTTTCATAAGAAAATTAGAAGACGAAGAATTTAAAAAAAAGTGTGTAACGATACTACTCATCGGTGGCAATTGCCAAAAAATATTAAAATGATTTTAGCTCTTAAACTCGCAGAGTTATAAGCGAATGAAAAAAAAGTTAGGCTAATTAAAAAGTTAAAATTTCCAAAAATCACCAAACTAAAAGAGTTGTAACAAATAGAGAAGAAGAAGAAGAATGAAAAGAAAAAGATGTAAAGACTCAGTCAACCTTCGGACGTCTGGGAAAAATATCAGAATGCGGATAGAACGCCTAATAAGCGAGATATTAACCAAAACGTGTGTGACAAAATCGGTTACATATAAACATATAAACATATAAACATCGCGAAATAGGGCCTATAACTTTAATATATATGACTAGCTTACCCGCACAGCTGCCGCCCGGCAGCAGACGTATCAGAGACGCAGTACTCTGTTGTCAATTTTCAGAAGAAAAAAAAAATCTTAACACACTTAATAAAACTATAAAAAGTGTTTTGATAGGAAAATAAGAAGAATAAGAAGGAATAATTCATGTTTTTAAATACATTACGTATTCACCTACTTGTAGAATTTTTCAAAATTAAAATCGTACAAAAACTAACCAATATAATCAAGTGTTGTGGCACCAGAAATAGAAGACGTCCGTGGAAGACTTGGCACGATCAGGTAAACCAGTTAACGGAGGATGGTTCTGTTCGAAGGCTCAAGAATCAGCGAGCTTGTATGAGAAGATGTATGAATGTAAGTGAGGCGAGAATTGTGTGTCAAGACAGAAGAGTATGGCGCTCTATCCTCTCTGCCTACCCCCGCGGAGAAACGGCGTTATGGTAATTAATAATAAGATAAATAAGTATCGAACGTCTAAAAACAATATTCATACTATTTTGAATTTAAAAATAATAATAGACATACTCATACATAATAATAATAGAGAAAATTAAGTAAATTAAAAAAAAATCGCACTTAAACTAACCAATATAATAAAAAAAAGTGTTCATATAAATACAATAATAGAGCTATAATAATATATAAACTCCTGTTGTATACTAAAACTAACGCCAATGCTATTTCGATTGCAGTCAACCAGGCGTCTCTTTAATATATACACATATCTCTTTAATTCAAATTATTAGCTGTGCGTTACACCAATTGCCAACTCTCAGGCATATTATACTTATATCCAACACGATATGTTTAATAAGACTTGGATGACGCAAAACACTCTTTTCAAAATATTCATACTAATTTGAATTTAAAAATAATAATAGGCAGCATTCCAATTATCTGCACTGTGCGGCGTACTATCCTCTACGACGTTTGTGAAAATCAAAGAAGAAGGTGGTAATTTAAACGATGATAATGACGGATTAACCGGTGTCGGATTAACCAGTGTCGGATTAACCGGTGACGGATTAACCGGTGTCGGATTAACCGACGTCGGATTAACCGGTGTCGGATTAACCGGTGTCGGATTAACCGGTGTCGGATTAACCACGGTCAGATTAACCTGGATCGGATAAACCAGAATCAGATTAACCGGGTTCGGAATAACCGGGGTGCCACAGTTTGTATTTATACTTTTGTTAAAAATAATACTTTTGGACCATAGTACTTATTTAAAGTTACATAAACACCGGGTTGTCGATTAATAATTTAAGTTTTATTTCATTTAAATGAAACTGATAATCACTATCAAACTGATAAAAAGCAAATGCAAACGAACAATGTTGTTATAATTAAGTTAAAATATATAATCATATTAAAAATAATATTATATATAATTAATTACAATGCGAACGGAACTAATGTTATGGTAAAGTACCTACTACATATACTTATTAATTTACTCGTAATTGTTTTAAATTGTTACTTGTTTACGTTAAGTTTCATAAAAAAATCGTTTTACAATACTTGGACGCCATAATTAAATAGTATTTGTAAAATACCGAGATAGAAGCAAAGTGATGATGGCTTACAAATTGGATAACTAATATAAATGATTATTTAAAATAAAATATAATAACGTATGTAATATAATAATGTATATTTAAATAATTAATCTTCAAACTCTTATTGTTCTATTTAGATATTTTAATGTTATTCGTATTAGTATCCACAGTAATGAATACTTTCCTCTTAAACAGCGCATATTGCCATCTTTCGTTGTTTTTTGGAAGTTGAAATTAAGCCTTACCAAATATTTTTAACATAAAAAGATCGATTGAAAAAGTATTTTTTTTAAGTATGAAAATTTTGCCAATCCATTTCGTTTTAATATTTGACAGAAATTCACAGTCCGGATTATGCTCTAACATAGTTTGTTATAAAGAAAAAATGTATTTTTATGTCTATTCTAAAATTGACATAAAATTTTTATTCATTCCATGTCGTTAAATAATATTAATACATAATTAAACAAAACTAATGCTTATAATTATATTTTACTGCATGGTGTCCTAGCATAAATTCCTGTTGTATACTAAAACTAACGCCAATGCTATTTCAATTGCAGTCAACCAGGCGTCTCTTTAATATATACACATATCTCTTTAATTCAAATTATTAGCTGCGCGTTACACCATTTGCCAACCAAAAGGCATATTATATTTATATCCAACACGATATGTTTAATAAGACTTGAATGACGCAAAACACTCTTTTCAGAATATTCATACTATTTTGAATTTAAAAATAATAATAGGCAGCATTCCAATTATCTGCACTATGCGGCGTACTATCCTCTACGTCGTTTGTGAAAATCAAAGAAGGTGGCGATTTAAACGATGATGATGATGATGATGATGTTGATTTTTATCGTGTAAATAGATAAAAAATATAATTATTGAACCTAATTTATTAAAGAATAAGACGACTATTAACTATTTATCTAAAGCTACATTTCTTTTAACATTATTTTTAAAAACATATAATTTATTGTAAAAATTCATTAATTGTTGTTCGTCGTTTGAATATATTAATCCCTGAATGTAATCCTCAAATTCATAGTGTTTTTCAAAGTTTATTGCCTCTCTCTGCCTATCCTTGCGGGGAAACGGCGTGATGGTAAGTAAGTAAGTAAGTAAGCAAGTAAGCAGTTGATACTGTTGGATTAATCGAGTGTTTATGACACCTGAAATAGAGGACGTCCGTGGAAGACTTGGCACGATCAGGTAAACCAGTTAACGGAGGATGGTTCTGTTAGAAGCCTCGACAATCGGTTAGCTCGTATAAGAAGATGTATGAGTGTGAATGAAGCGAGAATTTTGTGTCAGGATAGAAGAGTATGGCGCTCTATCCTTCTGCCTACCTCCGCGGGGAAACGGCGTGATGGTAAATAAGTAAGCAGTTTATATTAATTTACTATGAAAATTAGATTAATAAAAATTAAAATTGCACCTTAATTAACCAATATAATAAAAAAAAACCAGTGTTCATATAAATACATTAATCGAGCGATAATAATATATAAATTCCTGTTGTATACTAAAACTAACGCCAATGCTATTTCAATTGCAGTCAACCAGGCGTCTCTTTAATATATACACATATCTCTTTAATTCAAATTATTAACTGCGCGTTACACCATTTGCCAACCAAAAGGCATATTATATTTATATCCAACACGATATGTTTAATAAGACTTGAATGACGCAAAACACTCTTTTCAGAATATTCATACTATTTTGAATTTAAAAATAATAATAGGCAGCATTCCAATTATCTGCACTGTGCGGCGCACTATCCTCTACGTCGTTTGTGAAAATCAAAGAAGAAGGTGTTACTAAATGGCACTCTTATCGATAAAAGTTTAAAAAACAAAAAAAACATCGCGAAAAATTTCAATTTGTAAATGAAATTTTTTATCCGTATTAAATTTCTATATATTTAAAACGCATCTCGCGCTCTTTACTTAAAAAAATTGTTTACATAAAAAAAAAAAAACATTTAAAATTCATAAATATTTTATCGTGTATTTTTTAACATTAAAAAATATTCTCCACCTTTTTGAGGAAACTAAATTATATTTATTAAGAAATATTAACGGTAGAGAATCTGCAAACAAACGGTATGTATGGCGACATCTATGTAAAATAAGTTTTACTAAAAAAATCTAATACTTAAAAAAAATTGTTTACATAAAAAAAAAACATTTAAAATATTCCTCACCCTTTTGTGGAAAATAAATTATATTTATTAGAAAAATATTAATAGTAGAAAATCTCATAATCTGTAAACATATTTTCCATACCAAAATTATTTAATATATTTATTTTTCTAAAACCGCATGTATAGCGACATCTGTATGTCAAATTTGTAAAAAATGCACACGTTTACCGCGGCAAATTAATTATTAAATTAGATTTTCATTTAAAACATTTATTAATATTCTGAAAAGGCTATAAGACGCCGTAAATTTAAAAAAGTAGTTTTCTTTAATAATATAAATACATTTCTACCGAAAAATCGTTCTATTCGGCGGTAAAGATAAAGAGAGAAAAAAAATGTCAATGTACATGTTTAAATAAAAATACTCTTTTTAATTCGGATTCGTCACATATTTCGCTTCAAGGTGGTCGAATGAACCGTTACCTGTATTATTACAATATTTATTTAATAAGCTCAATGTTACATAGAGTGTAGAAATAATTTTCAAATGTTTCATTTCTCACGTGAAAATGGACATTTTTAACATGGACATGATATAATATTTAAACATAATTTATTAAAAATACTATTTTTAATTCGTATCGGGTATATATTATCCTTCAGGGAGCATAAACGCAAAGATTTTTACATAAATAAGGGGTTTTCTCATGTACCGCTAGTACCGAATAGTGTATAGAGACGCTTTTCTAATAAAAAAATGTACATTTTTTCATGTGAAAATCGACATTTTTTATAAATCGCAAAGTTTGTCAATGTTTCGCTGTCATTCTGGAAAAAACCGTGTTTCATTTGTTTTGCGCGGCCGGGAGATTTCAGTTAACGGGGCATAAAGTGTCAGTTTTTTCGCATTTTCGGCGCATCTAGGTAGGTCCGTGCGTTTTTCAAAAAAAAAAAAATGTTTTTTTACATTTTAAAGATCCAAATGAAGAGATGGGAGTCTGCATACTCGCTAATAAATTCCGGGCGATCGTTTCCCGCAAATTGAGTGGTAAAAAAAAAATATATCTCTCCGAGCGGCGGGGGAAAAGTGAAAAAAACGAAATTCACTTTTTCGAGTTTTGCGAAAAAACTAAAAGCGGGAAAAATTTATAAAGTACGCCCGGCGATGCGATCGGCCGCGGGCCGTCGCCGAAATGTATAAAAATAATTTTGGCTCTCAAAATGGCGGAGCGGCGAGCGAAAACGCGCGATTTAGGCTAAATAAAAATGAAAAACAGCTAGAAATCGGCCGAACGGAAACGGTCGCCGTAAATCGAGGAGTGGCGGTAGACGAAAAGTGTCTATGGCGAAAAGTTTACGTCGGCCTTCGGCCGTCTGGCAAAAAAAAAAAATTTCCAAATATCTGGCGGGAAAGCCCCTAAAAAGCGATCGCGCGGTGTGACGGAGTTGGCCGCGTGATTTTTTGCAAACACCACGAAATAGGGCTTATAACTTTAATATATATGATAGCTTACCCGCACAGCTGCCGCCCGGCAGCAGGCGTATCAGAGACGCAGTACTCTGTTGTCAATTTGCAGAAAAAAAAATCCTAACACACTTAATAAAACTATAATAAGTGTTTTGGTAGGAAAATAAGAAGAAGAAGAATGAATAATTCATGTTTTTAAATACATTACGTATTTACCTACTTGTAGAATTTTTCAAAATTAAAATCGCACTTAATCTAACCAATATAATCAAGTGTTTTGGCACCAGAAATAGAAGACATCCGTGGAAGACTTGGCACGATCAGGTAAACCAGTTAACGGAGGATGGTTCTGTTAGAAGCCTCGACAATCGGTTAGCTTGTATGAGAAGACGTATGAGTGTGAATGAGGCGAGAATTGTGTCAGGACAGAAGAGTACGGCGCTCTATCTTCTCTGCTTACCCCCGCGAAGAAACGGCGTGATGGTAAGTAAGTAAGTAGCAGTTTATACTTATTTACTAAGAAAACTAAGTAAATTAATATCGCACTTAAACTAACCAATATAATCAAAAAAACCAGTGTTCATATAAATACATAGAGCTATAAAAATATATAAATTCCTGTTGTATACTAAAACTAACGCCAATGCTATTTCAATTGCAGTCAACCAGGCGTTACTCATTTATACTCGAAAATTTTATTATTAAAACCGTAATTTCTATATAAAAACGATATGACAAACACATGTGAGATAGAAACAGTACACTTTTGTCATTCTCCAGAAGGTTTAAAAACATGAGTACTCAACTAAAACTCACAGACAAAATCATTATGTGTCCACGGGGTATCTCTTTAATTCAAATTATTAGCTGTGCGTTACTCCTATTGCCGACTCACTGGCGTATTATATTTATACCCATTTAAATAAATAATAATCTTAAAATCGACGTTACTTAAAAAATATTACAAACACGATATGTTTATTAAGACTTGAAAGACGCAAAACACTGTTTTCAAAATATTCATACTATTTTGAATTTAAAAATAATAATAGGCAGCATTCCAATTATCTGCACTGTGCGGCGTAGTATCCTCTACGTCGTTTGTGAAAATCAAAAAAGGTGGCGATTTAAACGATGATGATGATGATGATGATGTTGATTTTTATCGTGTAAATAGATAAAAAATATAATTATTGAACCTAATTTATTAAAGAATAAGACGACTATTAACTATTTATCTAAAGCTACATTTCTTTTAACATTATTTTTAAAAACATATAATTTATTGTAAAAATTCATTAATTGTTGTTCGTCGTTTGAATATATTAATCCCTGAATGTAATCCTCAAATTCATAGTGTTTTTCAAAGTTTATTGCCTCTCTCTGCCTATCCTTGCGGGGAAACGGCGTGATGGTAAGTAAGTAAGTAAGCAGTTGATACTGTTGGATTAATCGAGTGTTTATGACACCTGAAATAGAGGACGTCCGTGGAAGACTTGGCACGATCAGGTAAACCAGTTAACGGAGGATGGTTCTGTTAGAAGCCTCGACAATCGGTTAGCTCGTATAAGAAGATGTATGAGTGTGAATGAAGCGAGAATTGTGTGTCAGGATAGAAGAGTATGGCGCTCTATCCTTCTGCCTACCTCCACCTCTTATCGATAAAAGTTTAAATAACAAAAAAAACATCGCGAAAAATTTCAATTTGTAAATGAAATTTTTTATCCGTATTAAATTTCTATATATTTAAAACGCATCTCGCGCTCTTCACTTAAAAAAAATTGTTTACATAAAAAAAAACATTTAAAATTCGTAAATATTTTATCGTGTATTTTTTAACATTAAAAAATATTCTCCACCTTTTTGAGGAAACTAAATTATATTTATTAAGTGTTTTGTTCAGTATATTGTAAAAACATGTTTGCCTTACTATTTATTTTAAATATTGGCTCAAACGGTATGTATGGCGACATCTCTGTAAAATAAGTTGTACTAAAAAAATCTTATACTTAAAAAAATTGTTTACATAAAAAAAAAAACATTTAAAATATTCCTCACCCTTTTGTGGAAAATAAATTATATTTATTAGAAAAATATTAATAGTAGAAAATCTCATAATCTGTAAACATATTTTCCTTACCAAAATTATTTAATATATTTTTTTTTCTGAAACGGGATGTTTAGTGACATCTCTGTAAAATAAGTTGTACTAAAAAAATCTAATACTTAAAAAAATTGTTTACATAAAAAAAAAACATTTAAAATATTCCTCACCCTTTTGTGGAAAATAAATTATATTTATTAGAAAAATATTAATAGTAGAAAATCTCATAATCTGTAAACATATTTTCCATACCAAAATTATTTAATATATTTATTTTTCTGAAAAGGCATGGTTAGTGACATCTGTTGTCAAATTTGTAAAAAATGCACATGGATACGCGGCAAATTAATTATTAAATTTCGTTTATTATCTATAACATTTATTAATATTCTGAAAAGGCTATAAGACGCCATAAATTTAAAAAAGTAATTTTCTTTAATAAAATAAATACATTTCTACCGAAAAATCGTTTTATTCGGCGGTATAGATAACCTAGAGAAAAAAGCAAAATGTCAATGTACATATTTAAATAAAAATACTCTTTTTAATTCGGATTCGTCACATATTTCGCTTCAAGGTGGTCGAATGAACCGTTACCTGTATTATTTCAATATTTATTTAATAAGCCTAATGTACAATAGAGTGTAGAGACAATTTTCAAATGTTTCATTTCTCACGTGAAAATTGACATTTTTGATAAAAATGAAATAAAAAACATTTAAAATATTCCTCACCCTTTTGTGGAAAATAAATTATATTTATTAGAAAAATATTAATAGTAGAAAATCTCATAATCTGTAAACATATTTTCCATACCAAAATTATTTAATATATTTATTTTTCTGAAAAGGCATGGTTAGTGACATCTGTTGTCAAATTTGTAAAAAATGCACATGGATACGCGGCAAATTAATTATTAAATTTCGTTTATTATCTATAACATTTATTAATATTCTGAAAAGGCTATAAGACGCCATAAATTTAAAAAAGTAATTTTCTTTAATAAAATAAATACATTTCTACCGAAAAATCGTTTTATTCGGCGGTATAGATAACCTAGAGAAAAAAGCAAAATGTCAATGTACATATTTAAATAAAAATACTCTTTTTAATTCGGATTCGTCACATATTTCGCTTCAAGGTGGTCGAATGAACCGTTACCTGTATTATTTCAATATTTATTTAATAAGCCTAATGTACAATAGAGTGTAGAGACAATTTTCAAATGTTTCATTTCTCACGTGAAAATTGACATTTTTGATAAAAATGAAATAAAAAACATTTAAAATATTCCTCACCCTTTTGTGGAAAATAAATTATATTTATTAGAAAAATATTAATAGTAGAAAATCTCATAATCTGTAAACATATTTTCCATACCAAAATTATTTAATATATTTATTTTTCTGAAAATGCATGTATAGCGACATCTGTATGTCAAATTTGTAAAAAATGCACACGTTTACCGCGGCAAATTAATTATTAAATTAGATTTTCATTTAAAACATTTATTAATATTCTGAAAAGGCTATAAGATGCCATAAATTAAAAAAAGTAGTCTTTGTAAATAAAATAATTGAATTTTTACCGAAAAATCGTTTTATTCGGCGGTAAAGATAACCTAGAGAAAAAAGTCGTAAAATGTCGTAAAATGTTAATGTACATGTTTAAATAAAAATACTCTTTTTAATTCGGATTCGTCACATATTTCGCTTCAAGGTGGTCGAATGAACCGTTACCTGTATTATTACAATATTTATTTAATAAGCTCAATGTTACATAGAGTGTAGAAATAATTTTCAAATGTTTCATTTCTCACGTGAAAATGGACATTTTTACATGGACATGATATAATATTTAAACATTATTTATTAAAAATACTATTTTTAATTCGTATCGGGTATATATTATCCTTCAGGGAGCATAAACGCAAAGATTTTTACATAAATAAGGGGTTTTCTCATGTACCGCTAGTACCGAATAGTGTATAGAGACGCTTTTCTAATAAAAAAATGTACATTTTTTCATGTGAAAATCGACATTTTTTATAAATCGCAAAGTTTGTCAATGTTTCGCTGTCATTCTGGAAAAAAACGTATTTCATTTGTTTTGCGCGGTCGTGATATTTCAGTTAACGGGGCATAAAGTGTCAGTTTTTTCGCATTTTCGGCGCATCTAGGTAGGTCCGTGCGTTTTTCAAAAAAAAAAAATGTTTTTTTACATTTTAAAGATTCAAATGAAGAGATGGGAGTCTGCATACTCGCTAATAAATTCCGGGCGATCGTTTCCCGCAAATTGAGTGGTAAAAAAAAAATATATCTCTCCGAGCGGCGTAGGAAAAGTGAAAAAAACGAAATTCACTTTTTCGAGTTTTGCGAAAAAACTAAAAGCGGGAAAAATTTATAAAGTACGCCCGGCGATGCGGTCGGCCGCGGGCCGTCGCCGAAATGTATAAAAATAATTTTGGCTCTCAAAATGGCGGAGCGGCGAGCGAAAACGCGCGATTTAGGCTAAATAAAAATGAAAAACAGCTAGAAATCGGCCGAACGGAAACGGTCGCCGTAAATCGAGGAGTGGCGGTAGACGAAAAGTGTCTATGGCGAAAAGTTTACGTCGGCCTTCGGCCGTCTGGCAAAAAAAAAAAATTTCCAAATATCTGGCGGGAAAGCCTCTAAAAAGCGATCGCGCGGTGTGACGGAGTTGGCCGCGTGATTTTTTGCAAACACCACGAAATAGGGCTTATAACTTTAATATATATGATGGCAAATAGTGTGGTACTTGGAGAAAATCAAATATTTGAGAAAATAAATTTAAGTTTTGATTAGTTTAATTTTAAAAAAAATTGTACTATACACACACAGTGGGCTCTACTATAGTTTCGAAAGTTCCTCCTTCGCCACATTACCCGAATAGGTCAACACGAAAATATTTAGTTTGGTTTTCACCTGATGATGAGAGAGACAACAGCTCTCGAAACTACAGTAGTGACGCAATAACATATCGTGTGTACAGTACAAGGTTTAATTTTCATGTTGCACTACAAAGCAACCGCCATATGAAATTTTTTGATATTAAATTAATAACCTTTGATGTAGTGATCGGCGTATATGCCGGGTAAAACTAGTTTATTATAATTAATTCAAAGTATTCAATTCAAATTTACAAAACCCTAATTCTTGTAAAATGTTTCTCCAATATTTGTAAAAAGTTGTAATAGTATTTAAATGTGAAAATTATACTGTTTACACAATACTCTCTTACGCAAACTGAGTGAGAAAGTGAAATTGCTTTCATGTGAAAGTCATTGTCCTGCTGATGGAACAGAATCACGTTATACGTGATACGATGCATTTGTCATAAAAGCTCATCGCGCGCATCAGCGGTCCGGCGTACCGCGTCGCGTCGCCTCGCATTGTCTCCACCGTGAAAAGGCTGAAAAGTGACCCGGGCTATCGAGGTCATCCCGAGCGTGGGGTCAATTTTCCTTTCTCCGCACTCTTTGTTGCGCTGCCCGGCTAGGAGCAGAGTGCCGTTAGGTGAAACTGGATAATGACTGTTCCACATTTCATCCGCGTTGTTTGCTTTGTACCCGTAAATGCTTTTATTCAGTTCGAATGGCTCGATGTGTAATCTTTGCCGATGCGTTTGATGGTCGCGTCAGCGCGCCAATTTGATCGCTTACGGAACGAGTCATTTGTGCATGATTCATTCTGTGTACCGTGTACCGTGAACCGTGCATCGCGCGTGTTCTTACTGGAGTCGCTATCTCTGAACTAAATTAACTCCACAAACAGTTTTCAAAATACCGACGTCTCGAAACGTTGACAAAAATATTTTATCAATGAAAAACGATCGTTGTGAACATAAAGATATTTCTGAAAAAGAAGCTTAAAATCGTGAGATTCATTATTTAAATCACGGACCTACACAACGTTCGTGTCAGAAATATTACAAATGAAATATATCAATTAGAAAGATATACTGGAAAATTTAATTTATTGAAAAAATATGTTTGTTGCTATCAGGATTCGAACCTGAATACTTTTCTATCCGGAAAAATGCATTAACCTACGCCAATATAGTAAGTTGATGACAAATTTTCGAACTTGCATGCTCTAGTTCTTTCAAATTGATACATCTGTTATTCTAAATTTAAATCCTTCACCTTTTATTGATACATTTAATATGTATTAAAATACCATAGAACTATGTTCTGAAATACTGCAACTTCACAATAATAATGCACTCACTTCAATAATACATATTACTAGTACAATTGCAATTTTCATAATTGGACAATTTTTTTTTAAAAGCTTTAAACTTTTGATACAAACCTACATTTCAAAGAAAATTAACACTTCGCTCCAATGAAAGGTATCAGCATTTCTCTAGTGCAGTAGATAATATATAACTTCATACTAATATCATATAAGCATGTTGGTTGTTAAGTTTTTTACCAGGACCGTCTTCTAATGTTTAGTTTACTCGGTTTTATCAGGTCTCTCGAAACATTCAATCCTCGTGTCTTTTTTTTACTTTTTAAGGTTACATATTCATTACATCATTACATTTCATTGCAGTGAAAGGTACCAATTTTTCTATAGAATTTTATATATAAGATAGTGATTCATTCATTTTTTTACTTAAATTCACGTTAAAAGAGAAATTAACACCACTATTTTAAAAAAAATGAATTTATCGCTAATCGTCTCGGGACACTACCCAAGGGATAGTATCATGTAAATATAAATGGAGTGGAATAAATCAACAGCCACGTGATGTGAACTTTTTTAGTTTAAACATTGTCCTCCTTGTATGAATCTGTTCCATATTAAACTTTCTCTATAACATCGTGATGCGGACTAGATTAGAGACTTGCTCTGATTAAAGTTAATTAATGACCAGCCCGTGGAGACCTTTCTCAAATCGTGTCATGCGTACAGCATGTATGTACAGCACACTAATTTGTATGTACAAACTAAAATAAACGAGAATTTATTTATTTAATTCTTTGACACATATTATATAATACATATGAATATATATATATATATATATATAAATATATATAAATCAAATAACCCTGAGGAAAAAACCAATTTCTCTTTCGTTTGTTTGATGAAAAAGATTGTCTCAATTTATTAAAATAAACAAAGTAATTGATGAAAACCAGTTTGGGTTCATGCAAAATAAAAGTACACAAGACGCAACAGGTAGACTATTTAATATTATTCAAGAATCTCTAGACAAATCCCTCAAATGTATTGGATTTTTGTGGACTTGAGAAAAGTCTTCTACAGTATACCCCACAACAAACTAACATTAACGACAAAGCACTAAGCTGGATTCAAGACTATCTTCACGAAAGACCGCAAAACGTAAAAATTAACAAAACTAAGCCAACACCTAATCAGTAAATTTGGTATACCACAAGGGAGAGTTTTGGGGCCACTTCTTTTTATAATTTATGTCAATGACATTTGACGACATGCTATGATTGTTGACGTACAAGACTGGAATACTGCAAACAAACATGCAAATAATGTCATGAACACACTCAAATCCTGGTTCGATAGTAATTTACTTTCTTTAAACTTCAAAAAACCCTATTACATTCTTTTTTCAATCAAAATTCTTAAAACACCGCCCCATATAAAAATTACTATCCATAACAACAACTGCAACAAAATTACCTGTAACGACTCGTGTACAAACTTAAGCGCAAAAAAAGAAATCAAATATCTCGGTGTAATTATTGATCAACATTTAAAATGCCACAGTCACATTAGCGAATTAGTGTAAAGAATAAGAAAATATATTTATATATTCATAAGATTAAGAAACATTTTAAGTATAAATAATATTAAAAAGGTATATTTTGCTATTGTTCACTCACTACTCCAGTATAGAATAATTGAGCGGGGAGGAGCATACAATAACATAATGAACTCGGTAAAAATAATACAGAGAACAATCATCAAAGTAATATTAAAAAAGATCAATTTTTTCAACACTTTTTGCAAAATTCCCAGTTCCCAAAATAGAAAACATTTACCAAAAAATCTCAATTAATCAATTACTTTAAAAAAATTACACTCTAAAATTTGAAACAAGTACATCACTAAGGATTAAAAATAACTTTAAAATTCCTAAATATAACACCAAACACTATAAGCAAAATTTTATATACAAAGGGATAAAAAACTTCAATAGCCTCCCTTCACAAATTAAAGAAATAAAAGAGCTTAGAAAGAAATTAAATGAACACTTCAGAAGCACATAATTAAAAAATAAATACTAAATTAATGTATTAATTATAAATATATACATATAAAATCAATTTTGTCGAAAAATATTGTTTTAGCGTCACCGGAATTCGAACCTGGATCTTTATTTCCAATCCGGGGAAGTGCACTACCTTTGTGCTATAACGCCAGTATTTTTCTTGACAAATTTTCCCGGTGACGCTAAAACAATATTTTTCGACAAAATTGATTTTATATGTATATATTTATAATTAATACATTAATTTAGTATTTAAAATATCACAGACCTATGTTCTGAATAATTACAACTTCACAATAAGAATGTGTTTTCCTTAATAAATAAATAATATTATAGAACACTTCAGAAGCACACAAATAGACAATAAATAATTATAGACTACAGATGTATAACTCTCTGTATAAAATGATTAAAGTGTAACTCCCTCTCCAAGCACAAGAGGTAAGCGAATAAAAAAACATGTAATTTTAATAATGTACAGTACTTAATTAATAACTCATAATATTAAAAAAAATTAAAAATTTCTAAATAAATAAATATTGGATAGCTAAAAAAAATGGTTTGTCAGTATTTGCTTTACCTAATTTCGACAACCAATTTAAAACATTATTTTTATAAGTTTTAATGTCACTTAAAGATTTTATATAATTTCCAATTTGATTATATATTCTGAGAGCTTTAAAAGCGAATAATCTTTGACCAAACGTAGTTTTAATTTATTTAAATATTAATACGGTTACATATACCTATATAATTATTAAAATATTAATTAAAAATATTTTTAACTGTTACTAGGTTCTACGGTCAGTAAAACCTATTTTTCAGTGTTGAAACAAGAAATTAAAAAAAGGAGAGTGGTCTTCTTCAGTACAACTTAATTTAACCAAGTAATGTTAACAATCACCCAATAAGATATTTATGTAACATTCCGTTCCAATAATAATACGATAATACACGCTCCACCTTCCATTGTTTTACTGGCTACTTGTAGCCATGACAACGCTAAATTACTATCAAAGGTGACATCTACAGAATCTCACATAAAAAAAAATTTGTAATCTAATTGTTATCAAATGTTATTAGATTATAAAATTACTGTGGTGTAAAATATTATAAAAATATACAATAACGGTTAACTTTCAAGCCGAGAGCCGAGAGCCGAGAGCCGAGAGCCGAGAGCCGAGTGCCGAATCAACTAACGCTGCTACAGAGAATCGTTAAGAGATTGTACTGTGGAACTTCTGGTTACGAACTTAATTCATAGATTGTTCATAGCCCGAGTTGTTTTACATTGATAAGAATCAATGTAAAATTGATTAGTCCGTTCCAGACCCCCGAAAATGGCTCTTTATTATTTACTTCATGTGTGATATCCTGTACAAAACAATCAACATTCATTGTTTTAACTGAAAACGAATTGGAAATAAACTTAAAAACATTTTTTTAAAATTATCATATAAAAGAGAAATCAATTTAATTAAGTGTTAATTAAATTTTTAAACAATACTAATACGTATATAAAAAACAATAAAATATGCTCTCGAGTAAATCCGGTTAAACGCACTTATAGCGAATAGCAATCCGCTATAAGTGAATGCTACCGCTAAACTAACGTCCTCTTATCTCCCGTCCGCCGCGGCGGTGCGTCGAAATCACAGTCCGCGGAGCAGATGACTGCTTGTTCGTAAACTGAAATGCTATTCGCAAACTGAGACATTTTTTCGGCAAGGATTCATTCGTAACCCAAATTGTTCGTAACCGGAGTCGTTTGTAACCCGAGATTCCACTGTATGTAAGAATATAGGATAATTCCAATACAAGATGTAAGAAAAGAAATGATGTAATAGACATGGAATCACGTTGCATATAAATGAAAGCCCAGCTACGTGCCTAACGCTTATATCTTTGTAGGTAAATTTCAATGAATACGTCACGTTGGAGTGAAGTGTCAATTTCCTTTGTAATAAGAATTAGGTGGATACGTGATCTATTTGTTATGAAAGTATATTTTTCAACTAGAATGACTCTATTTCTACTGTCCATCATTTCAAAATTAGAATTTCATTCTGTATTTTATAACTTCAAAATATTAATGTGAAATTTGAATACGTATTTTTTGCAATTACTATATGGACTATTTCAATAATATAAATGTTATAATTTTTGGTAACGACCTGTGGCCTCTTATCTTTTCGAATTTATTTAGGATTATGATAATCATTTCATCATTTAAAGTGAATGCTCAAGCTGTAGCTTTTTACCCGTTTTACCTCGGGGTGTCCCGAGTTAAACTCCAAACTTTTATGTATTTAAAATCACTCCAAAGTAATTTTTTACTATTCCATCATCCTCTCTCAATCTACGTCCAATGTTGAATATTGGACTCTTGAATACTCCGTATTCTTCCGCTTAGCCTCCACTTTTGCCCAACAATATGCCTGATATTATCTATCGGGTAGTAAATATACTAGAGAGATTATTCCTATATACAAAAACTCGGAATAAATCGATTTAATAATCCTAGATATATTTCCAAAATTCCTAAATAATTTAATCTTCCATATTTATCTTCCTAACAAACACCCATTAAAAATGATTGTACAAGTATTTGATCTATTTGATTAAATAGTTTCTAGTGTTTAATTACACGCATACGCACATACAATTAGTAGAAATCATTCCAGGTGTAAAATTATACCAAAATAAATTTAATTAATTTAATATCTACGTAACTATTGCTCGTACCGCTCAAAGTTGTGTGTTGATTAAATAATGTTAGTGAAACTAAACCGAGCATTTTACCTATCGCTATGTACTGTGGACGTAAATATCTACAAACGATTTTAATCTAAACAGCAAACAAACTCGGAGCTTAGCTGGGAAATTAATTAAAAAATATTCCGTCCGGGGCTCACGGGCTGAAGCCCTGAAGGTCCTCGAAAAGTTTACAGTAGATTTCACACTATAAAGGATCTCGCTTTAAACTAAACTAAATTATTTTCGAACAAATTGTTTTTTTACCGAAATGGATTTGAACTAAAAATGGAACAAATTCCTCTCAAGAAATAAATCCACGTGTCCTCTTTGTAAATCAATAAAAGCCTTAAGCAGTTCCTGTGATATATACACACACGTAAGAGAATATGAATGTTTTTATTAAACTATGTAACTGTATTCTTCTCACAGTCAAACTGAAGGTCAAATCTGTAGTAAGATGGCAAAACACGATATGTTCGTCTTTTTTAATTTTACAGAACAGCAATTTTAAACTTGTTCAGTTCTGAAAAATTGGAGTTTTAATTTAAAAGCTTTACTTTTTTGTTAATAGATGTTTTAAATAATTATTTGCAGATTTTCTTTCATGATATTTAAAACTATTTTTCTACTCAAAATAATTCACATGACTTACCGTCATCTTAAGAAATTCTAACAATTGGTGTCACGTATTGACACAGCCTAGACCTAGACCCACCATATTTTACCATCTTGTAAATCTTACTTAAACGAGTCAGGTTAGAAAACTTAATTTGTCAAAAAATCAGACATGTGTGTTTTTCCATATTATACAGAAATATTTTATTTTCAAAATACGCTTATATTGTACTTAAATAAAAGCGGTAATTCTTTCTTAGTATCATCACGATAAATTAAACTAAATCTGAAATAAATTTAGCTAAATGGGTTTTTGTCGTTATGGTTGAAGATCTGTGAACATGTATCTTTTCAAATTGTATCCAGCATTGTCATTTTCTGATTTCCCGGTTAAAGAACCGGCAGATCTTAACTTCAGCCTCGCGGCCACCATTGTCTGTTAAAACCGAGATAAGACATCAATTTTGAGTTAGTATTATGTTTTTTTGTTTCGTTATGAATCTTTCATAAGCTCTCTGAGCTATCCAAGCCTTCCTAAGTTTATGACTTTCGGATCATCACATAGGTCATAAAGTTCACGGTTAATACATCTACGTATATTCTTTAATAAGTCCTCAAGATCTCTCTTTCACATACATCCAATATAAAATATATGAAATACTTTAACTGTGAAATTATTTTTAAGTTAATAAAATTTAGATTGGTTTGTTTTATATGCATGTACATACGAGTATATTATATTGCCGTCTTTCGCCGATATGTAACTAATACCTTTGTAATATTTCCTTAAATTGTATTAAACTTTCGTTCTAAAGCGTATTGTGAAATGAATTCATGTCACGATTAATCTCCGGCAGAACTTCTGAAGTATCTCGTATTTAAAACAATGTTCTTGTCGGTTTATCGTTTTACATCAGACCTTGATAACTGACTATTCCTGGTAACGTGAGACGCCCCTGGAAGGCCTGAAGTGGCTCACCTGTGCAAGCAAAAGCTGCAACTGCAGTGCCGTAACCGAGATGGCACAGGACAGAAACACATTCAAGTGATTAAGTCATGGAACGATACAAGGAGTAGTTAAACAAGAAAAAGAATAGACAGACCATATTACCTTTCATTCTTTCATTCTTGGCCCGTATCCACGGAAGGAGACACGATGAGATAATCTCAGAGATTTAGTTGAGATATATCTGTATCATGTATATGTGCTGAGATTTTGATCAGGAAATAAACTTAGGATTGGTAGAAAGAGCTTAAATCGTTAACATGATGATCGATCTAATATCTATCTATTCTGAAAGTAAGACATCTTTTTTTTAACGATAGGTAACAGTAGGTGTTAAATTACAAACATTTATTTTGTTTTACCTGCTGCTGGGGAGATTAAAAAACACCCCAATAATGACATTTGATGCTTGACGTACGACGAACGTGAAGTGAGGCGCGAGACGATAAATATCTGAGACGTTGTGTGTACACGGGAACTATGACAGCCGAGAGATGTCTTCAAAATATGTAATGGAAGCGCATCCTTATCTCAGAGATTTTTTCGAGTCAAAAAAGTCTCCTGTGAGAGATAAATTATTTTTTAAATATGTGAAAATACAGTAATTTGTGTTCTTGGACATATTCAAACATTGCAAAAAAAATTTTTTTTTGTATTTTTGTGGATACAGTATTGTGGTCTTGCTACGTTTCGTGCTCAAGGTTAGCAGAATGACGGGCGTAGGCTGGCGGTGTGCGGAGAGTGCGGGGAGCGCGGAGCGAGGGGTTGACGGAGGGGGATAGCGTCACACTCAGGGTCGTCGCTCCCGGAGATCTGGACCGGGAAGGGATATTTTAAGCGCAAGAGAGGAAAAGTGAGGGTTGTTTTTCATTTTGCTTGGATTACTTCAATCAGATATAATTGAGATTAAAAATGAAATTTTACATATCTAAAAGATTATGACGTAAAGTTGCTTTTTAATTGAAAATAGTTTATTACCTAAAATAAGAATATTAAAGAATAACTCCTGTAATCATTTATTGTATGTGTTTTTGACAAATAAATATATTTTTTTATTGGAGTTAAACATTAAATTTTTTTATGAACTTTTTAATTTGCTTTAAATCTTTGAGTAACTATTTTTTTTTCCTTTATATTTATAGTATTATAGAGGAAGTGATAGGGGCTAGAATTTACGTTGTATTGATATTTGAAAATCTTACACTAAACTCGAACTACAGTTGAATGGTCAAACCGAAAACCTTAAATTGCGAATTGATATTATTGGGTGTTTAGACAAAAAAGAAAATAGTATACAGTATACCTACAATATGTGAGAAATCATACCACGTACGAGTATACAAATAATATGTACCAACTAAAAATGATACACATGTTAAAAAGTTTCAATAATACCTACCTCATTATTAAAACGAACTATGTCAAAGTAGCGGATCTTGTCTCCGGAGAGTCAAAAACGTCACGAAAGAGCAATGATAAAAGGTAACACAGAGTCAGCGCTGGTCGTTAATTGAAAAACTGTCTATTTCATTTTGGGTGGAAAAAAGATGAACCAACTGATGCTTACAGCTACCGCCGTAGACATGAAAAATGTTTTTATATTCCGTCTTTACATCTACCGGTTCATATATTACATCTATATTTTTCAGAAGGCTACCTCCAGAGTATTAGGAACTAAGATAAATGATTACATTTATCGAACAGTCGTGGTAGTTCTTCACAGATATGAGGTTTTGAGGGTGAAAATGGGCGAAGTAAGCGATTAAGTAAATGTATTAAGTAATTTTAATTCAATATGAATACCGTAGATTGAGTCTATTATATGGGAGCGGCGTGCTATACACACAATTAAATGTAGTGAATTAAAATTTTGACCAGGGATAGGAGTCAGTGGCCAAGAAAGGTGGAGGAGACCAAATCCCACTCTGGGATGTAGTGTAATAAGTAGAAGAAGAAGAAAAGAATGAATTAAAATTTGAGGGAAATAAACAGAAATGAAATGTATTTTATATTCCTAGCGTAATTAGTTACACATTTATCTAAAATATCGGATAAATATTTATATTTAATAAAGTATTGTTATAGACAGGTTACTAGAATGTTGAAATTGACATGTGTGCATATTAAGATACAGATTATAACACATACAAGTACATATATGTGTGTACATAATAAACTAATACGCTTTTCTGATACTAATACAGTATGTACCGTCATGCTCGGAACTTATTCGAGCTCATTGTGGAGGTTGGTGACATTTCCTCAAGTCCAAAATATTGTATCGTAAATAAAACACATGCTGTATAAAAATAAATAAAAGAACACATTTCTTCCTAAACAACTGCCAACCGCCGGCCTCCCTCTCCGTGCGACCCTAACCCACGCAACTCTACGCTGCCTCGCTACGGTAGGTCGCAGGGCGCGCTGCGCAGAGGTCACGCGCCTTTGGCTCGCGGCGGAGAGGGAGGGCGGGGTCGGGGGCCATTCAGTAACTCCCCGCCATCTACGAATGTGACGTCACACTGGCGTGCCCTTCTTGTACATCAAAGGATGTATATTCCGAGTTGTTTTGATAATTGTTTTTCGAAGAAATGTGCGGAATTAATAAGAGATAAGATCTTTGATAAAATATACAAAATTACTGAAGACATATGAATAATATTTTTTGTATTATCTTCTTCAGAAGAAAGAATTTTTAATAAGTTATATGTTCTTGGAAATTTATCTTCGGTAATAACTGTTAAATATAATACAAAAGCATCCAATTATTATTTTATAAGAAGATTCGAAATAATTCTTATATGTTCGTTATATATTGTTGATTACATTCTGACGAAATTAATTTAAATTTAAATTAATAAAGATGTTAACAAGAAAAGTATCGTATCAGTTTTTTAATAATTTTAAATTATGTTATAAATTTCGGAAGCTTAACTGACTCTCTATAAACCAATGAAATACATATTTCAAAATAAACGAATTTAATTTTGCACGCTTCCTCTTTTAACCGCGACAGACGTATTATCTGGAAAATTCTTCGTTCAGAGTCAGGACACATAACCATGTAAGATTATGTATACACATCTTTTGTTAATCTACAATACATACAATACATTAAATAAATCTCTCTTTTACATATACAAAACTACATTTTAATATTTACTTCTTTATTTATTATTTTTATACACGCCCTATTCAGGCATTAATATAATTAGTCAAATAATAGAAAATTTCATCAGAAGTGCATTACACAAAAAAATTAATATATAACATCAGAATGTTTTTTCATAATCAAAATTATAAATAAAAAATGTTAAGTAAAGCAATTTATCCGTCACCATTGAGTTGAGTCAAAAAAATTGTAATGATAATAATGACTCCTATAAAGAGTTAAATTTACACAAAAAATGTTCACTACCTCCGCATATTCATTCCCCAAAGAATGCAATCTGGGGACTGCGGAGTTAGCTAATGCATATGTTCTGACATTACCACTGAAATAGTACAATGAATTGTGTCTCGATGACTTTAATGGTACCAACAATAAGGGTGCAGTCTATCATACCATTGATGATCCTGTATAGAAATATTAGGTCGGACATCGTACGTCTCACTGATAATTTTAACAATTTCACGCAGCCAAGGAAATAATCATAATTGATATCTTCAGAGCGTATATTTAATTTAAAATTAATGAATCTTAAAAACTTTCTCTGGATTCTTTCAACGGCCGTCGAGTGAACAGTGTAGTGAGGCGACCATATGACCCAATTCAAAATATTCAAATAAATGTTGAATGATGACATTACAGCGTTTTTTAAAGGATGTATTACAAAATGAAATGTTTGAGAAGCTAGTCTTCAACTTTAGTTTCAAAATTCCAAAATTCTGTCGCTTGAAGACAGATGGTTCCACTCAGGTGTTCCTGTTACACAGGTGACGTGAATCGCAAAGTGTATTATAGTGAATTGTGAATTCATCTAGAATATCTCGCCACCTGGATAACTCGATCGTCTCTTCTATCTCCTGGAAGTTATCAGACATAGGTGTTTGCGTCCAATAGCAGGGTATCCGTCGCCGTATAGACATATGAATGCTTTGAAATCTGTATTCTTACAAAGGTTTAAATGTGAAGTAAAGGTGAAATGTGAAAGATGTTAGTAATATTATATTAAAGGTGTAATATTTTTTAAATGTAATAAATATTTTAAAGCTACCGTACAAAATTGTAGGCGTATTTTCAAATAATTGTATTAGATGGTATGTTTTTTATATGGAAAATAAACGGATTTATTTCTGGGTATTTTTGTGATTACGTTCCATTTCCCCTATATAGTGCGAGCTTTTTCGAATATTTTCTTTTCCGTAAAATAATTTAAATATAAAAAAGTTCTGGAAAAAATATAATATTGAACATCATACCTACACATAGATACGTACTAGGTATACGACATTATGGATATTAAAATCCGTATTTCGAGAGCGAACAAAAGAAATTTTATAAAGAAAATACTTGGGTAGATTCTGTGAATAGAGTATTGTGAAACGGTAACAATGTATGTTAAAAGAAGCAGAATACAAAAAAATATTGTCCTTGGCGACAGCGCGAGGTGGTGTTTACCGAATTAGATATTGAACATATTTTACACGATTTTGTCACATGTCAGTAGTAAGCATCGAATAATTTTTCGTTTTCGGTAGAAGACTAAATAATATTGTACAAAATTAGCTTAAGCTAGTTTTATTATACGCGTGTAAGTACTTGTCTCAAAACACCCCTGCATATTTCTTGCTTGTTGGTGTCTACAGATGTACTTCACACCCTTAACACAGTTCTAATATATTACACTCCACACACGAACCTCCTATAAAATGTTCCGAAATTTTCCAGTACTATTTCTGAGATATATATATATATATATATATATATATATATATATATATATATATATAATATATACATGTTTATTTTATGGTTTCCGCGAGTACTAGTGTGTCTTCTGGGTTAGACCGCGTTTTTTGTATATGGTTTCCTTGGGGAAACCGGTTTATCAGAATACCGATTCGACACGGTAGCACGTGCCATTGTCAAGGCTTTGTCTCAAAGATACAGTATACGGTTATATTAGAATGCATATGCGCGGAGGATAAAAATCTCCTGCAGTTGTGAATCGCGCGAGTCCCCTAGATACAATTGTTGCAAAAATATGTTTTTTTTATTTATTTAACTAGTTATTAAACATCTTTCGGGCGTACATTTTAGGCGTAAAAACTATATCGGTTTTTAATAAATATTTCTTAAAGCGTTATAAGTGTTGTCGGGACCGTGAATGTATAATGTATCGGGGCCATTACTGTATAAACCTTATTATATAATGTATAATAATAAGTGAAAAGTGAAGACTAGAATAATGTCGCGACGCACGTTTAGTCGAAATTTCACATTACTTCCAAGCGAGAGAAAGAGAGGCATAACGTTACTACTCCAGTCGTGGGTGAATCTTTTTTCTGTGAGATATTTCACGATTTCGGTACAAATCATCGGATTTCTATCGAATTTGATCGTTCTTAATGAAAAGTGACATGTTCCATTAAGTAATTTTACTTAGTTTACTTTACTCACTAAAACCCTTTTAGCACGAAGTCAAAACAATTATTTTCTCTGTTGGAAGCAGCCCCTGTGCCGCTCGAGCGACCTTGGCCGCTATTGCCCTCCTCATCCCTGCTATTAATGTTCTCAATCGGAATCCGCCGCCATAATTAATTATATATAACTGGATCTCATGATCGACAACTAGGTCTCATGATCAAAGTAAACTAGAACTAGTGATCAAAATAAACTAGAACTAGTGATCAAAGTAAACTAGAACTAGTGATCAAAGTAAACTAGAACTAGTGATCAAAGTAAACTAGAACTAGTGATAAAACTTAATTAGATCTCATGATCAAATAAAACTAAGTCTCATGACCAAAAAACAAAACAGTGACTGTGATCGACAGGACAAATTTAATCACGTTATCAGACGCTCAAATGGTGCATGTATATGGATGAAACTTTGATTTTTTGTCTCAGAGATTTGTCGGTAAAGGTCGATTTGCGTTATTTGATCATTTTGTTTTGAGTACAAATATTTACATTAGCAAACCAATGACAGCGCGATCCACACTCTTCTCTGTACTGTCCTTTACAAAAATTTAGAGGGAAGCTTAATCCGTGTACATGCACCATAAGAGAACAAGATATAGGTTACGAGTCCGTTTAACTTGGATCTTGTATAAGTAACGAAAAAGGGTGCGAAAAAAATAAAGGAAGAATTTTGAGGACAATCCCTGTAATGACTAGATACAAAGATGTGAACCATCTAATTATTGATTTCATACTGAGTCCATGTTTCTCCAGACAGTCGAAATATGGACTCAGGGATAGCGAGCGAAAAAGGGTTGATGCACTCGATATTTGGATTTGTATTCTGGAAGAATAGAATCCAGAATTCAATCTATGTCTATGCACAACCTTAAAAACAGAACTCTCCAAAATGATACGAAATAATAATTATGAAAAAATTATTGATAAATTTATGATAAACATGCTATATGTGACATCTATACTGTTTCAGGGAAATGAATATCAAATTTAGTCCATAGATGATGATTGTGTAGTGGTATTCGAAGTGTTTTCACATATTAACATATATACAACTTTCAAAAATTTGTTTGATATGGAGGTTGATTGGGTGGAATGGTGAACGTTATATTGTGTAAAGTGACCACTTAAGTCAGCCAAAGATAGGTTCATTAATAAAAATAGCTTCGTCTCTATGAGATATCTATTATTTGTTTAAATTGCTGATAATTGGCAAAGTGAAAGGCAGAATAATCCATCATTTAACAAGTATCTCACACATCTGAAACTTCTGTACCTAAATGGTGCAATGGAGAACGCCAGTACTAATAGTGAGTACCACACAACTTAGCATAACTACACAATTGGGAAGAGAAATCTATTTTCTTATCTTCACGAGAATTATGTTTCAGCCTACATTCAAAGGTATTCGGATTATTAAGGCATTTAATTGGGATTGGGTGACGCCAATACCAAATACCATAAACGATGAATCCTCGTATAAGCTCAGTCGTTGGGATTGCGAAAGGTCGAAGACCGAGAAGTCAATCATCAGCAAGGTGGACCTACCAAATTCAATAAATGTAAAATGTCTAGTTATAAAAGTAATTGAGATAAGGAGTTCGCACAGTAGTAGGCGAATAAAGGTCAACGGGCCAGAAGACAATGTGAAGAACGAGTTTAAGAACCTGCTGCTGGTGAATAATATTGGAAACAGGCTACAGAAGATCGAGTATCATGGAGGTGGATAGTTGAGGAGGCCAAGGTTCGGTTTGAATGCGCTGCTCTAAGAGCCATTAAAGAAAAAGAAGTCGACCATAAGCTAAATGACTAGACAGGGATATGGCAATAGTGTTTTCGTGTTTAGTGATTAAGTACATTTCCCATCCCTGCGTATAAACCCTGTATTGTATAAACTGTACAATACCAATACAAGTATGAAAGAGGTTTATATATTTTCAAAGTGAAAACGTATAAAATTTACATTAAATTTCTCGCGAGTGGGTGACATCAAAGTTTATGAATCTGTGGTGGGAAGCTTTCCTCGTGTAAGGCACATTGAAGTACAACCTCCCAGAAACACCTAAGGTTGTACAAACTGTTTTATATAAGCTTTATATTCTCAAGGACAAGTACATAACAAATATTTTTTACATTGAACCGCATAATTTGTAAAAAGTATTAGGTAACAGACGAACAATATTATAGAAAATTCTTGATAAAAATCAGGTAAAAACAATTAGTATTTCATTTTAAGAAATATCGGTAGGGAGTGAATTCTATTCATTTGCTTTAAATAAAGGCATAATAAAACAGTATTGATATCAGATGTAAAAGATGATGAAATTAATACAAATATTTATTTATTTCTCATGGTTCTCCCACGCGATATTTGACTTTAGCGCATTATTAGCAATATTATTAGCAAAAGCTCTATCGCAATCTTTTCGCTATAACAATAGGTGGTTTTAACGCTGGACAATTTCTTCGCGATAGCCACATTGAATGTTAGCGCTACAACAATTATTTCGCTAAAACAGTATTTGCCTTTGCACTGCCTTTAGCACTAACAATCATTTCACCGTAGCAATATTTGGCTTCAGCGTTATAACAATTATTGCTTTGTAGCAACATTTGTCTTCAGCGCTATTAAAATTAGATGTTATAACAATATTTGCCCTTAGCGCTGTAACAATCTATCGCTGTAGCAAAATAGCGTAATTTTTATGAAATTGTTTAATTTAATAAAGTATGTTTTTTTAAAGGTTTGTATTTCGAATTGGCAATGCTTTTCCAGCGATAGGCAATTTGACAGCTGAAAGTAGTTTTGTGTTCAGTTTGGTTTGCCATTTCACCATGAATAGATTTACGCCAGAACAACGCTTGCAAAATTATGCAAATTTATTTCGAAAATCGTGGTTAAGTTCGCGAAACTTACGGTCGACATAATCGTCCATCTGAGCAAGTAATTTGAATAACCATGAATCATTTTCGCACACGCATACTCTAATTGATAATACGCATCCGCAGAAACGTCGTGCAGTGCGCACCGAAGAAGCTGTCGCTGCGTGGAGCGCAGTATTGAAGAGGAGCCGAATGAGTCGATTCGCCACCATGCACAACAATAAAAGACGATAGACGACTTGGAAGTCAACACTCATCGTGTTATTGCCGATATACGACCCCAGCTTCTCCAAAAAGTGGACTTCCAAATTGCGCTTTATTCAAGCCAATGGAGGCATCCGTATGCGCGAAATCATATTCAAACACTAATGGCATCAAATTATCTTTCCAATAAAGCCAATACTGTGGCCATTACCGCGATTTTTGTGTTTTTTATTTTATTTTAAAGTTCTATATCTCTAAAAAACACCTTTTATATTCGTTAGGCTGCTGCCGCTGGCAGCTGGCCATTGCTGTGGCAATAGGCCACTGCTGTGATATTAGCAACGTATTACTTTAGCGCTATAGCAATATTTGTACCATATCGACATATTACGAGTATATGCACGTAGTTATTGAAGTAACGTTTCTCTTTAGAACTGCTGTAACAATATGTTCCATATAGTACCGTTGCCACAATACTTTCACTGAAGCAGCATTTGGCTTCAGTACGGTAGCACTACCATCTTTAACAATTTTGAGATTTTTTTCATAATCTGATTTTAACATAACATGCGGAGTTATCCTGAAATGTGTAATGTGTATTTGACCAGCAGTTTTTTTTCCGTGAGATACTCTGATAGGTTGAGTTTTATAAAATATATTATTTTGAGAGACATAATTAAACTCTTACTTGAAATTGCAAAGATCTTCAATTGATCATAGCCACGTGACAATGACGACGACGATAGCATAATCGGTATATTTATTAACTTTTTTTTAAAAAATAGAGATGCGTACACGGAATACGTATCACATCAATATTCTTATCATTTTCAAACTAAGCTAAATGTTTGTACTATGAAAATAGATCTAACTTGATGGCCTTCTGGAAAGAGGCTCGAACCACCGACCACTAGATCAATCAATATCGTAACTACTAGACCACAAGCACGTCAAGCATTAAATTTTACTTAAAAAAATTGTCATTTCATTATTACATTTTAATTTTACAAATACACTAATAATTCTGTTCGATTTAAAATTAAGAAAAGCTTCTGAAACGTAAGTAAAGTATCAACAAGAAATAATTATCTTATTTGGTAAGTCGGTCACATATTTACTAATGTAAAACTGCAACCGTCTAGTACTTTGTTACTTGACTAAATGTGAAAAAGTATTGTAAATAAATTTAAATAAAATTAATTAATCAAATTTGTGGAGATCCCTATATCCAATGTGTTCAATAATAATTTAATTGGTTACCGGTAGGCATGTGCGTCATACTATAATCTACCAACTATTCTATATAAATTAGATTTTTTTCCTGTCATTATTGGCGGCTTTCATCTAGATGCTAATAGTATATACTTTTCTGTCCAGATAATTTTCTGATAATTACGTGAGCTTTGGCGCTCGATACGCTAGCCCGCCTGCCGTGGCAAAACGATTTACTTTATTCATAATAAATGTAATATCATAATGATGTGATGTGTACCATGTAGTGCCTCTCGCTTTGCTTATCTATAAAACGATTTCAAAAGAAACCACGGATAGAACTGGGAAGGCTTCTTCGAGGACTCTCAAACTTTATCGTTTCGGGAAGTGGGAGATGAAGGGAGAAGGCGAAAGTTGAGCAATGTTTCAGTCCGCACTCGTCAAACTCATGACCTGGTTCCTTATAAAACATTTCATAGAAATATCAAAGATCTATCGTCGAACGCTAAGCTCCTAAATGAGCGGCCTTAATTTCCACGACATTCGATCTGTAATCACGTGTTATTCGTAATGGAATCAAATGTAGTGTTTTGTATTTGTGCCGCCCTCGGAGGAGTAGATATTTATTTAAATTTAACAGGTATTATGTTTACTTAATGATTATTATTCCGTTAGGTGTACGATAAATAAAATAATCATTAACACATTATTCATCTGAAATAAAAATAATAATGAGGGTTATTTTCTCAAGCAATTTTTTGTAGATCGCAAATATTTACTTGTTATGTTTAATTAATTTCCTAGCAAGCTATATTTTATTGTCGACAAAAATTCCTAAACTTAGAATGTAGTGCCTAATTCCAAAACCACCTAAAACGACTTTATGCGTTTTTGAGTTATGGATGAAAACGTATATTTTGAAAGCAGATATACAAAATGTACCTGAGCATTTTTTTATAGACAATATTTTGTAATGTAATTAATTTTCTGTATATATCGTTTTGGCAGTCATATTTGATTTTAAATCACGTGATCATCAACAAGCGTTACGATTGGCTTATTTCAATTTAGGGGGAATAGCAACTTATAGTCTGCTTTGGGGTATTTTGGAAGAAACCCTGATTTTGAACATGCAATATCAGCGAATTTAAGCGGTTTTTGCGAGAAACAATGTGTTCTGCACGTACCTGACAAAAAAATCTACAATACTGTATACTTAAATATAATTATCCGAAATTCGTTTTAGGGAGTTTTGGAATTAGACACTACAAATGTTATCGAAGACTGCAAAAGGAAAATGAGTTATTTTTTTTAAAGAAAAGGGAAGGAGTACCCTATGTTTTGCGCAGGATCCTAAAAGATAACTGTACCAAGTTTAGAGTAAAAGTATACAGACAATTCAAGTACACATATACATATATATATATATGTACATATATATACATATGTACATGTTTGTAGATTATGAATATGAAAACCCGTGTTTTTGACAATATCTATAGGTATTACATACAAGTATGTCTGCGTATTTAAAAAAAAGAAATGCTGTCGATGAAAGTACTGAGATATGCATGCAGGATAAACAAATTTTTTTTTTTGTGAATATAGGGTATAGGGAATATAAAGTTACACAATCGCGTCTGCGCATCGTAATTCCGCAGGCTTGCCCTACAAAGGGCTCGGTACCGAAAACAGAATACTTGAACACATCGTGTGTCTGGATGAACCCTGACCCAGTTTAGGGAATCGTTCCCGAAGTCATTGACCCAGTTAACGTGAGGTCCCCACCTACTTTAGTAAATTATCACGAATGCTGTTACTGGATTCTTATCGCACGCGGCTATTGCCAAATATTTTCAAGTTATCCCTTCCTGAGCTTCGAGGTTATGATAAATATTATACATCCATATTTGATAGAAGTTGGTAATACTCGTATCTCTGCAGAGTTACGAGTTATAAGGTTTTCACAATCAAGCCGAGCTGTAAGCTATCCGGAGTGTTGATATATTTTTGGAACGTTTTATGAATTAATTATTAGTTATCATATTATCGAAGTTACCCTTTTACATCCGTCTGTGGGGATGTTAAAAGGTACAAATGAAGCACAAACAATATTTCGAAATGCACAGTGCCGGTGTATTCCTTTTGTCAAAAAAGACCAAAAATAAGGTTACTTACAATTCATTGAAACAGTCTACCCGGAATATTTTTATATTAAAATATTTTTGTAATGGAATAACGAGTGCAACATATAAATTAGAAAATTTGTCGTTAACTAACAATGTTGAAATGGTATAATAGGTCAGCGCACTTCCCCAGATAGGAAGTGTTAGAGGTTCCCGGTTCGGGTCCGGGTGGCAACAAAAATATTTTTTCGATAATTTAATTTCATCTGTATATTTTTCTTATTGATACATTTAATTTGTATTAAAATATCACAAAAGTATGTTCTGAAAAACTGCAACTTCACAATAATAATATTATTTGTTTTATTTATGTTTTAACACATACGTTTTTTACAGATGTAGTGCGTTACTTGTTATTTGATACCACTAATGGATATGGGTGGTGCATGTCAACACCACAGAATTTTTCAGGTTTTAAGTGTAATTCACAATTAGCAAGATTAAGATCAATTATAAGAGCGTTATGAATTAAACAAAAAAGGATTATTTTGCGTAATAAGCCACAGATCATGCTTGAAGTGATTAAATATTGTAAAGCCTTTGCGCCAAGTGAATCAACATAGTTATAATAATTCTTGAATGAATCAGATATTTTTGTTAGACTATGAGTACATTATTTAACTCGTGACAGTCATCACTCGTCACACAAGCGTATGAGCAATACAAATTTGTTCTAATTTTAGAAATAGAATTTGGAACTGATTAAAATTTTTTTAAGGAGAACACATTATTATTGTGAAGTTGTAATTATTCAGAACATAGGTTTATAATGTTTTAAATACTAATTGAATGTATTCATTATAATGATATACATATAAAATCAATTTTATCGAAAAATATTGTTGTTGTGCTGCCGGGATTCGAACCTGGATCACTTTTTTCAATCCGGGAAGGTGCATTACTAAAATTGATTTTATATGTATATCTTTATAATTAATACGTTTAATTAGTGATTCAAATTTTGTTAAGAATTTTTTTTTACACGGCCTTGAATTTAGCTTTTTACTATTATTTTTTTATTACTTTTTTACAACAACTCGATTCAGAGCCTTCTCCTCATGCACAACTCGGCGATAGACGTCTCAGTCCCGGGGCATCCCGCTCGCTTCCGAGTCTCTCTTCACACGGTCGCTCCATCTCAATCTGCATCAGGTCTTCGTCCATTTAGGATATTTCGATTAAATACATATAAATAAATACATATCGACTAAATCAGCTGTCATATTTAGTAGTGCTGACAAAATCGTAATTGAAGCCGTTATTGCGACTGTGACTGTGTTCGATTGTACCGATGATTGATAATTTATTAACGAAATTCTACGAGCAATGCCTGCTACACTAAAAAGGAAACCTGCAACAGTTAAATCTTAGTTACCAATCATTATTCAATCTCAGTTAGCAATAATTGACACAATCGAAGTCACGTAACAGTTTACCATCACTAATATTCAAGAAAAGCTTAATATAATGGATATAATGGTAGGTGCATTTATATTTTAAAAATAAGAATATTTATAAGTACAAAAATTAATATGACATCACTTAATCATCTTATTGAGGAAGAAATTTTAATTAGATTGGCAAAATAATGCTGAAAACATGATATAAAAGAAGATCATTAAGGAGAACACATTCTTATTTATATTTTAAATACTACTTAAATGTATTAATTAGGAAGATATACATATAAAATCTATTTTATTCAAAAATATTTGAAAATTTATCGTCAAAAGTACTGTGTGGTGTAGCACAGTCGGTTAATGCACCATCCCCGGATTGGAAAGAGATCCAGATTCGAATGCCGGTAGCAATAACAATGTTTTACGTTAAAATTGATTTTATATACATATCTTTCTAATTAATACATTACATTTGTATTTAATAACATTCCTATTAAAATATTATATTCATTCAGTAGTAAAAGATTAAAAATGAATAATCTAGAATCTTTATAAATCTATTAGGTAATTAATTCGTAAATTATTATAATAACTTAATTATTATAATACCAAATTTGAGAATACTTCCCATCTTTAATATACTAGTAACGTAAACAATCCATAAAAAACACCTTAATACTACGTATATTTTTATATAGAATTATATACAGTGTATAACAAACTTATTCCACAATAACAATAATGTTCTGAGGTAAAATATTATAGCAGTGTGAAAATTTCGAACCGTGGTGGTAGGATTCCGGATTATATTTGTGTTTTTTATATGAATATCAAATAAAAATGGGTAATTAATTATAACCTGGTGTAATAATTATCATAACCTCAATTTATTTAAAAACTCAACGAATATGCAATAAAAAACAATTGAATAGTTATATGCAGGAATTAATGTTTATCAATTTCTCTATAAATTAGACGTTTTTTCTTCCGACTATAAATTTTGCAGTTAAAAATAATGCAAGTACCTACCTACTACCTTGTGTGATGTTGATCACTCACAATTATTGTGACGTATTCGCAGTCTGCTTTCGTAAAAATGATTAATTGAATTGTTGTTGGATAATTTTGTTGCTGTGCAACATATATTTGTTATTATACCAGTGACACAATTTCGCCAATTTTGAAACCCATTCTAAAAATATTACGGAATATTACACTTTGTTTTTGAGAATTATTAACGTTGTAAATGGATACCAGATTAACGCAGAATAAATCCTGAAATGAAATGTTTGCATTCTGCTTCCAATCAGGTATTTACTTGATTCATTGGCATATATTTTTCCGACCCTATTACATGTTGATGTAAGCGATTTTCCTGATTGACACATATCTTTTATAAGAATTCAAGTCTTTCTAAAAAGTTATTATAGTTCAAGTCTTTGTTTGGTAGTATTTTTTAAATCCTTGGTGTATTTTTGAATAATTTTAATGAAAAGCTCCGAGATGACGAGAGAAGACGGGCGCGGATGCTGGTTCTAGGCGTGATCATCGTCGTAACTCGGTGTTCCCATGATTCACGTGAATTACTGTTTAGCGGTCCTCTGGACGGCGGTGAATCATTTGCATTCAGATCATTCATGCTTCTTGGGATATGACTCCATGTTCTAATTTCAATCTAAAGGTCAGACGATCGAGAGGTCGCCACTGTCAGACCAATTACTTCTTATTGTTAGGGCCTGTCTGGGCACTTCGGGGGCTCAGAGCGAAACGAACATTTGGCACCGAACTGTTACTTCACAATCACCCGGTCATAACCATTACTTTCGAACATTTGGTACTTGAAAGGGTGAATACAACAAATAGGTTGGAAAATAGGTGGGGTGTTATTAATCTGAAACATTTTTAGAACTTCGACTTCTTCTATATATACTTGTTTCTCTTAGTTGATGTGCTCATGACTGAGCATCGTGTTCAGTACACCGAGCATTGTTTAGTGCGACGTATAGCGATTTGTCTATTTTATTAGAGATCAACCTCTCGTTCTCCATCCTTGTACGTTTCTAGTGATTACCAAATTGTCCAGGTCATTTCTTCCAGCAATATGCCCAAAGTACAAAATAAATATATTCCTGGATGTTGTGAAGAGCTTTACTCTAGTAGGGAGTTTCTGGAGTATAGTGGTAAATGTATACATATACTATTTAATGTCTGTTTGAAATGTTTACATTTTTAAGAACACATTTTTGCTGTGATGTTACATTTTCAGAATCTAAAATTGATTGCTTTTAAAAATGGAATAATACATGAATCAATTATAAAAATACACATATATAAGTTCGAAACTTGCGCTCTTCAATCAATGTTTGGTGAAGAGAAACACCTCGTTATATTGGGAGAGGACTGTCATTATGTATCTCTATAAAGACAAAGGGTTGCGAACTAAGAATAGGGTAATTAGTCTACTAAGTTCGGTTTGCAAACTATATGGAAGAATTTTAATAGAAAAGGCAAAAACGGTGACGAAAGAAAAATTATGGGACCTGCAAAGAATCTTCGTGAGTGGAAAAGGATGCATGGATCAGATATACGAGTTATGACGGAAATTTTCTCAGCGAAAAACCAAACAGTTTTTTTGCTTTTGTTATCTGCAAAAGGCGCATGGTTGAGTTATAAGTTAAAGTTTATGGAAGGTACTCTCTGATTACAGGGTGAATAGTAAACTTATACTCACAATCGCACCCCTATATGAATAAAGTTCTGCATGTGTAAGGATTAATAGATCATTCACACGATGGTTTGATATTACAAAAGGTGTCTAACAGGGTTGTTCAACTTGTATAATTGTGTGAAAGAATTGGAATATATGTAAATAGACGATTTGATTTTTTGCTGTTTATTGTACGCCGATAATGCAGTATTAATGGCAAATAATGAACAAGAATTTTAGAGTCTAGTGAGTAGAATATACGATATATACAAAGAAAGCGACCTTATTATGAATGCCAACAAGTCAAAAGTGATAGCAAGACAACGTGCAAAATACTTGTAAGTGATGAATGTTTGGAATAAGTAGATGAGTTTGTGTATTTGGGAAGTATGTTTGATAGAAACGGAAAAGCTGAGAAAGATTTCGAAAGGAGTGGAATGAAATGAAATGAAAGAGCTTGGTTGAATTAAAATAAAATAATTTTCTGTCAGCCTGGTAAAAACCGTTGCTGAACAAGACCTCTTCCAAAGGTTCCATTGCTTTATTTTTTAATTATAAATTGGCTCGGTGTTATTTATCGTTATGACTGGATGCCTCCTTACATTCCTTTGACTTGCTTGTGGTCTCTACCCTAAAGCTCCTCCCCCATTGGTCATTTTCACGCCATCTCATCATCACTTGAACATTTGGCGATATATTGAGTAATAATTTATCGGAGCCTGGGCGACAACTTCGACAATGCGATTCACTTCGTTCTTTATTCAGTCACGGATCGGCCGACATTAATGACCTTCCCCAGCTCGCTGCATTATTCTAGTTCGCGATTTAAGCTGGTTCTCAGAGTTTGTGTTTCTGATCCTCAGATTTCGTAACATTGCGATATATTTTTAGTAATGGCATCCGATTTACAAGAAACCAGAAATATCCAAGCACTTCAAAAAACTATATCAGGCCGGTACAATAGCATCGATTATAATTAATTTCAAATCTAGGTGGATGAGTTTCCCCAAAAAAGTAACGCGGTTTACGAGGTCGTCAAAAGCTAATAATCCTACAATTTGCGTTTTCATTTGTGTTAGTCAACTAAATTTTACTTCGGCATATCGAGTATTGTAACAATGGCCTCCTTTGCAGTTTCAGCGTCTAGTTAGGCGCTAAATGGGTCAGTCATCATTAGCGAGTTATTTCACAATGAGCTAATGTTAGAGGCAGACGGCTCCAACTCCGGAGCGATATTAAATATTATAAATCATTTCTTAAAATCCGACCTGATTGTGCGCTTAATATCAGACTTAATAATACTTGACATAGCTGTTACAGCTTAACTTAAATACCTGGATGTTAAAGATGCTCTTCTGGAAGAAGATTCTCACGCAATTTCAACAGTTCATTTATTTTGGGTAAAGATTTTTTATCACTCGTTCGTGATCGTTAGAAAAACTACGATGCGAGACCAATTCTCAATAGAACACGTGTTCTAGGACGTTTGTAAAAATGATATTATGGTCTGGGGATGACGTTTCCTCTTTTAAGCCTTAACCTAGGTGAATTTGGATTTATGATTTGAATATTTCTTGATATTCTTCCGACATTTGTATCGGAATTTTAGGGCTGCGGTCCTTCGCTTTTTACATCTCTTCCTGTTGAATATTTTGACGGTTGTTTACGGAGGGCTCAACTTCCTGGACCTTGTCCCTATTCGGGTTCATCTGCTCCCGGAATAGTCTGCCTCGCCTACAATAGCGGATGCTGACACGGACAACTTTCGTAACAATATGTATGACGAATCGTGGCTTGGGTACCGTTTCATTAACTCGAGAATATGATGCACTCTGGAACTGGAGCAGATAGACGTAATTCTTATTTGTCTTTAATGTTAAGACTCTTTTTACATTTCTACAGTAGGTACTTTTTACAGTACGTATTTAATTCAACAAATTCCTTTTCATTCTTATACAAATATTAATCAGTGCTCTTTTCTGTTACATTGCTAGATGTTCGCACTCGTACGGGGAGAAATAATAATAATAATAATAATGGATAATTTGTATAGCGCCATTTTCTTAAAAACTTTCACCTCACATAAACTGTCTACAGGTATTTCCGTTGTAGAATCTATTATGGAAATAAATTAAATAATATAATAAGAATTAATTATAGTGTAGCACAGTTAACAAATGTTCGATGTATTGTTTAATGTTTGTAGACTTTCATTATCAGCCAATCTCCATTTACAGTTTTTCCCAAGGAGTGAGTTTCATATTTCATCATTTCTCATTGCGTAGAATGTCTCCGAAGTACGAAGTTTTCTTTTACTTTTTTTTACTTTTCTTAGGACTTGGATTTCTTCATTGGTAAAGTAGTCAAGGCAGGAAAATTTGGCGTATAGTCTATACAGCCACACCTCAAGTTATTTAAGTTACAATGACAAGTATTACCGTGCTGAAACATCGGCATAGGTTTATCCAAGGAAACCATCTACAAAAGACGCGATCTAATCTAAAAGAGATGCCAGTTCAATACACCAGTGCTCGCGGAAACCTAAAATCATATATATATTTAATTTTTTTTATATATTATATATAATGCATGTACGAGTACGTGTGATGACAAAATTTCACGGGACTTTTCTTATTGAACATATTTCTACCCAGTATATTATTTAAATAACAGATAAGTCGTAAAATATATCCAGCTGCTGAAAAATACCACAAATACGTTTCTTTGATTGTTTTTAATTCGCGAAAGAGTTGACTGTGTGCTGTTTGTTAGAATCTAAGTCCACACGCACACTACAGACACACAACAAAACAGCTACGAAAACGCAAGCGCAAGCCGATTTGCGATTTTTCGAAAACGAGATTTTCTCGAGCAAAAAAACACATAATAATTTAGTAACGTGAATAATTTAGGACATTATCACGGAGAAATACAAATCTGTTGTGGAGATTCGCGACACTTCAGATATAGACTTTATCATCAGTTCATCAGTTGTGCGGAATCTCGCCTGAGCGAAGCGACTAATAAATAGCAAATCGACTTTTGAAGGTGATGTATCACGTGATTTAATGAGTAGAAAGCCGAATACGTGAACTACGCCTATAACAATTATAGGAAACGCCATGATAGGTTTTATGAACGATCCTTTACACAGGGAGTTTTATGTCTAGTGTTGAGGAGTATTATAGTACAGGTGTGTGATGGCGTGGATAATAATCACGAAGAGTTATGAAAGATGATAAAAATCTTCTTCACGAGGAAAAATTACTTTATTCAATTATTGCGAATTCTGCAATATTCGGCTCGTTCGGCCACATTACTGGAATGAATACTCGATGGAGAGATTATCGTCCAAGAAAAAGTCGAAGGCGCACGATTACGGAAATATTACAATATTACAAGAGGGAATACTAGGTTGGGGCGGAACTTGTCCCATACATCTCAAACCAACTCAAAAGATAATAATTAAAATAATTTTAATTTATTTTTTTAAGTCTAGAGATTACCCAACAAAACAAGTTTTTTAAAGATTTTCCTGTATGGACTTTATCTTTTTTATATAAAAAAAACTGTCTTATTACATTTTTTAAAGAGGATAAAATAAAAATTCAGCATAACTATCAGACTAGAAGCAAAACTCATGAACATGTTATTTTTAAAATGTCCAAATTAGGAATATGAGAGAGCCATGCATCATACATTGCTCCTAAACTGTATAACTAACTGCCAATATCAATTAAATTAGCAACAAATATAAATGTTTACAAAAAAAAGTTATAAAATGGATGGTGCAAATAGTCACCTTTTAAATTTGTTTTCACAGTAGTTCCTAATTAGTTACCCATCACTTATACTTTTATACTTTTGTTTTTATCTACGTTTGTATTTTTAATTTTAGTATACATTGTTTCCTGAAGAAAATACTATAGGTATCGAAATATGTTGATAGTGGTTTAAACTATTATTTATAACAATTATTTATAACAATTAATATGGTTTGTCTTATTATTTATAACAATTTTAGCTGCTCGCTTCGTGTCCCTGTGTGCCTTTCCATGTTTTCTACAGTTAATTCACAGCAGCTTTAGCTAGTTGTATGCGTCTACGAACTTCCTGCCCGCTGTCATCGGCGTTCGGCATCAACGCGCCTAAATAAATTGCCTTTTGAACTGGGAAGTTTGTTGCGATTCATTAACGAGACCGTTTTACCAAAAGTGAAGCGACCGAGAAGATATCACAGAAGCATTGCATGGCATAAGTGTTGGGCTTTGATGTGTCTTGTTGAGGCATTAGCTGTATTATGTTATCGGTCAGTGGTGTCCCCACCATCGTACTGATTTTTCGTATGTAAGCATGTAGCGAAGAAACAGCACGCGGTGCGGTGTGCGTCTGGTGTGTGGCCCGGGTCGCGCAGGGAACGAGGGGAAACGACCTTGTTAATTAATTTTGGCCTCTAAACGACACTCAGCTTCCGCGTTGTGGATTGACAACAGCTCGACCAAAATAAATATTGAAGATGCGTTTGGCCCATCTATAGGTACAACAATAATTTAATTAAGAAGCTTGTCGGAGGTTCGCGCCTCGTTCCAGGAGACCAGCAAGTTAGTCCTATTTTCATATCACAAGCGTTTAGCTTAGTTTGAAAATAGTAAGAATATCGATGTGAGATGTACTCCATGTACGCATCTCTATTTGTATATATTAAAAAAAAAATTGGTAAATACACAGTAATTATCACACCATTACAATACACCAAATAAAGCAGAGTAATGTCAAAATATGTTCATTATTATTTATATATCTTTTATTGCAGGGATTTTTTTAATATGCTATGTATAATATATTTTTTTTTTTATTAGTTTCTAGTATTTAGTTACATTGCATAAAAATGTCAGTGGCGTTGTTGCTGAGGGTTTTCGCAGATTTATAATATCATTTATTTGTATGTGTACGTGTGGTGGTGTGTTAGTTCAATATGATGCAAACTTAAGACCTATTGCGTGCCCAGAAATGGTTTATAAGATTCGTAACGTAATATGTTGAGGCCGCGGGGAAAAATGGCTTCAATCAAAATGAACTGATGTGTATATACGTATGTACAAATTGGTGGTGTGACATATTTAAAGGGAATGTGTTTTCCTTCATATTATGTCAAAATATGTATTCATTTTTTTATAAATAAATAGCTTTTCATTAATTTATAAATCCCAGGGATTTCATAAAAATGCATCATAATTAAAATAATATTCAAATTTAATATTTCTAGTATTTAGTCATATTAAGCATACGACTAAAAATATATTTTGTAATATGTGGACCCGTTTATTTCAATTCGAGAGCAAAAATGTAAATTTTGCTACAGCAATGCGCCTCTTAATATTATCTTATTATGTCTTTTATGGTGTCTAACCTCAATTTCCTTTGAATTGTGGATATGTGACCTTTTGTTTTGAAAGTACATTTTTATTGTCAGAAATTTGAAGACTGGAAATCTAAAACAGTAATATTTCTGGTACGGCAAGGCAAGGTAGGTAGGAGTTTAATATAATAATTACCAAAGTACCTAAATGCTTTTAAGCTGCTTGTTTTTTTGGAATGTCTTAGGACGGATTTTAAACACAAGTTTAAATCCTTATTTTTTAAAATAGCTTACATTTTACCACAAACATACAAAAATATGATGTTATTAGAATGACCATAAACGCAATAAAGTGTCGTGCTTGTTGGTCTAGTGGTTAAATACTCGGCTAGTGATTCAGCGATCGAAGGTTCGAGCTTCGTTCCGGGAGACAAGCAAGTTAGTCGTATTTTCATAGTACAAGCATTTAGCCTAGTTTGAAAATAGTAAGAATATTAATGTGTTTCAGTAAGCAACCCGATTAAAAAAAAAATATTACCTAATTCATATATTTATTTTGTTATATTAAAATTCGGTTATCATTATATAACGGTCGATATAAAAAAATGTACGCATTTAATAAGACCCTCAAAGTATTCGAGTAATTTTAGTCGAATGTATATGAAAAAATATAATCAAACGTTTTCTGACATATTCATTTTTGGCCAACCACCACATATTATATTGATTTATGTTACATAAGTTTTTAATTTATTTATGGCGTCAAATACAGAGGCTTTAAAATATAATTTCAAGGTTGCGGTAAGAAAAATAGTGCTGTAATAACTCAGGAACCGAATGTTTTCAATTTTAGTGAATTTTTTTAAATTTATGTGACACCCTTGACCTTTCATTATGACAGAAAAATAATACTGCCAGATTAAAAACAATTTATATTTTAAACCGTACGACGTAAAACTTGTGAGACAATATTCATTTGTCCTCTAGAATCAAGATGTAACGTATGTTGTAATTTAAGATAGCTGACACAACAGGATAAGTGACGCTGCGTCATCAAGACCAAGGTGCCTTTAAAAACCGTAAGATACGAACAATTAATATGGAAATTGTTTATACTCTGAATATATAACGTCTTAACAATAGACAGTTGGTCACAGCTGCGACGGGCAATTTAAACAATCAACACATTTATAATAATAGTTAAAATAAAATGGCTTTATCAAATATATATAGTAAGTTTAATTGTTTCACGCCAACCGGTTTCGGAACGTTAATTCTTTCATCAGTGCAGTGTAAAACTAAATCTAAACATATACATAATTTTATTTTTAGATTAGATTTAACTATAAAAATTTGAAATATTCGAGTTTGTAGTATCCGTCGGTAAAAAAAATATCGTTGTCACGTGGCATGAGGTTTGTGGATCTCAGTGGTCCGACCCACACTGGCATGAGGTTTGTGAATCTCAGTGGTCCGACCCAGACTGGTGACATTTTTATTGGAAAAATTGTGAGGGTTGGTGGTAAAATTCCATTGGTTATTTATCATATTGTGGTTGTTTTCTTAAGATCGGATTTTAAGTTGTTGTCAAAATATTTATATAAATTCGACAATTTAAATAATGTTGTAGTATTTATGAAACTGCCATCAAATACAGAAAAACAAGACGAGAAGACACTCAGACATTTTCAATACTTTATTGTGTTTTGAATCACAACTGATGACATATTTTTAAATTGCCTCGATATTTCTGAAATCATACTTGCTGATATTGTAACTTGATCCGTGAACGTATTTCATATTCAACCATGACAACTTTACAACTTACACTTGTAATTATCTACCATTTATGTTTTTTTTTATTTTTGTATTAAACATTGTACATATATATATTACTGTACCTCTTCCTCGATTTGAAAACATTTAATATTGTATTTCATCACTTACTACTAGAATGTACCACTACGAAAAAATAGGCCATTAAAAATGACCGTTAATTTATAATATTTATAACCTTGGTATATAAAAAAATTAACGAAATTACAATAACAAAATAATTGACTGGGTTGATATTGACATCAGATCTGATTCGTTTTATGTTACCGAGCGTTCTTCGTTTTGAGTTGGCACACAAATCAATATATATTTGTTTTATGTAGCTATGCGACATGAATGGACGTACGGATGTAGGATATTATATAGGTACTAATGTATGTAGGTTGTGAGGTTTCTCCAGAACAGACTGGAGAACTCTCAGTTATTCTTAATAATAAATATTATATTTAAATAAATAGATGAATAATAAACTAAGAATTAAATATACATTTTAATGATCACAATTTTCATACTCGGACAAGTCGAATAATAAGTAAATATTGTGTGTTTTTGGTACCTAGGCTACATGATGTATATTTTAAAAAAACTCATGGCTTTTTCTATCTTGGCCAAGCACCATATGTTCGTCACATTCTAATTATGTATTAGTCAGTGTAAAATTCTATTAGAGCGAATATTATACAAAACCCCATTGTTCGTACAGAATGTACCTTTTAAAATTAAGAAAGTTGCACATAATATTGAAACAATAGTGAAAACATGTATTATTTATTCTCAGCATTATATTGCCAACGTGTTTGAAATAAATGTATATTTTTGTTCCTAATGGTTTAATTTATCATCATTTTTAACAATACGCTAAATGTTCAACACTGAAAATTAACACGACGTCACGAATGTCAGAAATCGTAGATAGAAAACATGAGTCACGCGGGTGTTTGAGATCGCGGTGGAATCCCAACGAAGATTTTTGATACGGAAGAAAATACCGTTTCGTGAGATATAATTATTTAAAATCGTCACTGAAATTTTATTTATAAAATATTCACGAACCTCGTACCTTTGTCGTTATCTCAGACAAATTATAAATATTTTATTTGATAATAAATTAAAACATGCGCAAGTATCAAATTGTAGATTTCTTAATTTTTATCTAATTGGAATTTTCGTATGTATCCGAATTGATATTTTATATTAGACCGACTCATTTTTAAGCGGCGCGGCGGCGTCGCTGCTCTCGCCTGTATGCGTAGCCTTTAGATCTGAATGTGTCTTGAAAAACAAATTATTTTTATATTGCTAAAAACGAATCATTTTCAAAAAGTGCAATACGGAATGATTAAAAATATTAATATTTAATAATCCATAAACATCTAGAAAACTAGTGCGATTAATATACATAATATAATGATGATCGGTAGCATTCCTGGAGGTAGTCTCGGATCATTCATATGCTAATTACTTCTTTGAATAGTAAATCAATACACCTAATTATAATACTAATGGTTGACGGCGTCATTTTGTCCTTTTGAAGAATACTATGGCAGGAACTCGCGGCAAATGGGACATTACCGTATCGATGTATCGAGAGGACTGACAATTAAGTTACTAATGTTTTTATTATAATTGTTTAACGTAAACCGTTCCATCTTCGCTCGTTACCCCCAATGCTAATCGGTCATGTCTTTCTTTATTTTTGGGAATAGGAAAAAGTCTGATTGGGCGAACATGCGGTGCATGTCTGCGGCGGGCGTACATGACTATGTTTGCTGGAACACCGACCTGATCATCCGACATCCAACTTTTGTTCGCAAACAATTTGGGCGGGTCACTCCTCATTCGCACTTGCAACAGTTTCCTAACCTTCAGATTGAATACTGCATTAACATTTGGTCCATTAGGAACAAATTCCAGTGTTATTCCGCGATTAGGTCAGTTGCCCATGTCGCAGTGTTGCCATATAAGAGGCACGAAAAGAATTCTACGAACTTAAATGTCAGTCCTCATTTATTGTTACGACTATTTATATACATAATTTCATTAGTTTATTTAGATCATTTTATTGGTTTATTACATTCACTGTACATTTAAACATGGAGTTAGCCTTGATACTACAATTGATATCTAACTAAGAGAAAATAAATAGGCTGATTTTTTATAAGATATATCCGGTTTCATTTTGCTTTTTTCTCTTGCCGGGTAAAACTATAACCTTATTATTATATAATACGTTTCATTTTCAAGTTCCTCGCAAGCGACAATATGAAGTTCTCCCATTGGCCTCTGGCTCTGTGCCAGGCGCTTGCCCCAGGTAGTGCCTACTGGAGCGTGTGTCGTGTTATCTAGTTGGTACATCTCAAGTTCTAGTGAATTAAAAAAATTAGACACTACTTTCTTTCTTTCGTCGAACCGATAAATGAAAATATTTTAAATACAAATAAAATTAATCAACTAGAAAGATATTCAGAAAAAATCAAATGTTCTATCGGTTGCAATTAAATATTTTTTCGATAAATAGATTTTATCTGTATACCTTTCGAGTTGATTAATTTAATTTGTATTAAAATACGACAGAACTATGTTCTGTAAATGCAACTTCACCACAAAAATGTGTACTAAATCACTATAGTTGTAGAATTTGAGAAGAAAATCAAAACGTTTTTTTAAAAATTATTTGTAAAAGTTTAAGAGGCAACTTTCATTTTTCCAGTTTGAATTTATATGAGATATTTTTGCATTTTGCATACCCTTTCAAGATGAGACTAATAGTTAATTCTTTTACAATATCAAGTAAACATCAAAGTGCGTTATTTTTTACGTAAATATTGCTAGAGTGAAAGGTATCAATAGAAAAGGACAAGTATACAATTGTTAGTTTTCTTAAATTCCTAGATAATAAAGCTATCAGAAAATAGCCATTTCTTCAACATTCATAATACATATGTGTTGCCATTTGAAATTACCAACCAATTAAAAATTAAATAATTTGTTAAAGTTCTCACCTAAGAATTGTTATGTTTATGATAAAAATCATTGTTTGTGTCGATAAACATATGATTATAAAATATTACAATTTTGCCCCGATTTATAAGGAAAAAATTGACGTAAATTCATATTGATAAATAATATTGATAACTTTTGAAGCAGCTGTATTTGTGAAGAGAAAACTATTTATGCTAATATTATAAAATAATCATACTCTGGTTGTAATAAAAAAAACTGTTTTTTTTTAGTATTTATTTATTGTTTTAATAAATTACATATATATTTAATATTAAAATATAAATGAAAATATGACAAAAATATTATTATTCACTGTTAAATAATTAGTTGTTCATCGAGTATATTATCGTTATTCAGAATTTGGTTGTTGTTTTCTTTACACGTATTCAAAACAAAATTTGATCCACACATATTACAATTTAAACTGAATTTAGAAATAAAACTTTATGTTCTTTCACATATTCAATATTCGTTCATGTGCACCCAAACATCAATTTGTGGGAGTAAATTTGATTAATTTGAGAAAATAATTGGTGTTTGTCGTCGACCACTCTTTTTCCATCCAATTTAGGAAGTTCACACGAGTCCGCACATTCAATGCTCAGTTCGGGAACATCCCGAAAATAATTAATAATTTTATTATTATTGTTATTAGTTATCAGTATTTTTATGTCTAAAATATTAAGTGTTTATTCATTTATATGACTGTAACAAATACATTTGTATCAGACAGATCTGTCATGTATAATTCTTTTGATAAGATTATTTATCTTTAAGGATATGTATTTCCAATAAAAAAAATGTATCTGCACTACATAATATATTTATATTGAACTATGTAATTTGTATTATTAAATCAAATAGATAATTGTTATAGAAACAGTAAAAATTATCAACTTACGTTGCGATTTTTATTCCAAGAAGATAATCATTTAAAATTTTGTTGGAATATTTCCTAGAGCATGTTAATGGATACTTTTTGACACAGGAGGTAGTAATTTTAGAACAATAATGTATTATTGACTTTTAATGAGAACCAAACCATGCGTTAGCCGCCATGCGCTGGCCGTGCATGCGCTAGCCGCCATGCGCTAGCCACGCATGCGGTAGCCGTGCATGTGCTATCAGACTCTGTTATCTATGGTCAGATTCTCTTATCTATGGTCAGATTCTCTTATCTATGGTCAGATTCTCTTATCTATGGTCAGATTCTCTTATCTATGGTCAGATTCTCTTATCTATGGTCAGATTCTCTTATCTATGGTCGGATTCTAAAACGAACCGATCAGTTGACGAATGTTTAATGTTGAAATATCAAAATTATAATCTGTTTTCGTATAAAAACAGCCCAAAACCATACAATTTACAAAAATAAGCAATCGGTATCAAGAATAAGTGTAATATTAATTCATATTGTTGTCAAAATATGTATTAAAATATGTTTTGTAGGCAAATTTAATTAAAATTTATCAGAGCGTAGGTATCATGACCTCCATCGCCATATTGAATAGCATACTAACAGTGTGAGATATAATTAATAATATCGTATTTTATAAGACTGAAAATATATTATTTAAAAAATTATTATTGTGTTTCTGATATTAAACTTAGTTTTAAATAGTAGTTGAAACCTCAAAACATGTAAGTAAATATAGTATATTATTTAAAAATGTATGTTTTTACTAAAACAAAGTATTTTAAAAACGTCAAAAATTCATCAAATGTACTGCAAATTGAATGATTTATAACTCTATTCATTTTTAACATTTTGCTAATTTGGTTTCCTACAGATTTGTCTCCATAATCTTGGTTTTAAGATTATAAGAAAATATATTTTGTTTATGCATTAATTTAGCGTATTGACTCAATTTCGTACCACGCCTAAAATACATCTAATGATCACGGTCTTTCTTATAATATTTGTATCGTCTTAATTATAACAAATAACATTCAGTTTATTAGTTTTATATTAATTTAAAGGTCCAATCTAAGTAATAGTTGAAAAAAAAGTCAAATCTATTGAATAACTTCTGATATAAATGAATAATAAAAACCCACATTTTCGTAAAAAACGCGAAAATATGAATTGTTATTGCAAGTCGCGCCTTAACACATAGAAAATAGTGAAATACCATAAAAATATATGAATTTAAGTATATTATAATAATACCTTATTATATTAATGTATCAAGTAGTATACTTTCTATTTATCGCCAATATGAATAAAATTACTATGTTACAAAATCATATTTTCTGCGTTGATATAATTTCTATGAAAACTCTGATCACGCTTTCCCCAAAACAAATCACACGTAAATAAAATATTCCATCATTGTGAGTAGCTCTGTTTGTTGGCTCTGAAAATGAACAAAAATGACATCTAGATGATGATGGAATCGCGGATAGGTAATAATAATCACGAAAATGTTATTTTAACTGTGTATTGCGCATTAAAGTAAAGATGAAATCGGATGATTGATTGATTTCTCACTCGAACTAGAACATATTAAAATTTTTGCTTATGTCGAATTATTCCCGCACTGATTTGACAAATATTAGGTCGCAAACATAACCGTAGATATAGGATTTAAACATAGCCAAAAATGACTATCATAGCCAACAATTATTCATGATTTCTATGGTACGTCGCGAAATGACCATATATATAAGAGATTGACAGCATAGATAAGAAAAAAAGATGACAGATGGTCAATATAGCTGCCAGTTGTCAACTGGAAATGACACTACAGCCCAATACAGTCCAGTAAGTTACAGATAAAAATGGGGAAGCGCTATATTATTAAGGATTTCTCTTTAAAGTAATAAGCATTATTGTCCATTTATATCACACTGCATTCATCTATCTTACCTTGATAGACGAGTACGTTCTTTTCCATATGTGAGTCTGATCCTGTCCACTCAAGCAAAAGTAAGTCTGCCGTGTCTAAAGAATATTAATCACTTAGCCCCAATCATTTAAAAATCGAGAATATGAATTGAACATATTTAGAAATATTATATATATTTTTTAATCGATTTTATTTGACGAAATTCGTCCCAGCCTACCCTCGTCTGAAACATCTCCTGGTGTATCTGTGTGGACGTGTGTCACCTTTAAGTCGGTCTGACCTTGTGCTGATGCGATTATCATGAGACGACCTTGAATGAACGGACTCATCAGAAACCTTGATTTAATATAATCACGTTTATTAATACGTCCATTCAAACACGCCACACAACGAGAATTCTTTTCCTGACAACTGGATACGTTCAAAAGATGTGGTGATGTAGGTGTGGGCTTTGTAAGCAAATGTGATAAGGGTAAATATTTACACTATTATTTATTACATACTTAATCTATCATGGAGTTGGTAGCGCGTAGATCCAAATGGGCATCATAGATATGTAAAAATATTTGCTCAGTTTTAATATTAATAAATATTACGTAATAGTACACGCGATTTCTGGTCACATTTCTGGACTGCAGAAATGTCCAATTGTTCGCTGACAAACCAGAAAGCAGCTAAATTAGGCGGTCGCGGTTCACTTCGCACATGTGTGACCAAATAGCGACAATCATGGGAATGGCACATGGTCAGACCCACTCCAAAGAAGTCTTCTTCTTTCTAATTAATGAATTTAAAATAAATAAACTTCTCACTCGCCAGAGTTGGAGAACATGGACATCATGAGGTCACTACCGGGATTACACAGTTGAAAGAATTAAAATTGTTCGTTGAGACGACATTGCGTGACTGAGGATAGAAGCAAATAGCTTCATCGAGATTGGGATCTACCAGAACCACAGAATATGTCCCGAAGATTGCTCATTATTTCCGCTGAAATGTGACGAATAAGGTGATAAAAAATATCTGATATCGGGTAATAAAGGGAATGACATTTTGAAAAGAGGTGTCACTAATAGGATTTTGTAATCTGAAGTAAAACTAGCAGTACACTGTGGTACATCGCTTAAATTAAAAAGATTACAAAGGTGGTTTAGGCATATGGACATAAGTTAGGAGAGTCTTAGTACGATAAGATAAATCAGGTATTTGAGGACGATGAATCGAAAAGCGTATATTATATGATATAAAAGTGAAAGATAAATATTATATGAAAGAGAAGTAGGCAAAGTGGTAAGTCTGGACAGGAGAATTAGGTAAATATATTCATAGATTTCCACTGCTTTCTGTGCAGAGATTTCTGAGTCATTCTACCTTCGTTTGTCTCATACCTCTCTAGCTGACGTTTTGGATCACATTGCAAGGTCATCTTAGCATTAGGCGATCTATTTTCTCTGAGAACCCTTCGGAGAAACGGCCTGGTTTTGTTGTCAATAAATGAATCAATCTTATCGATTGACATGAAATTGCTACTGTTTAAATTACACCAATTGAAGAAATATCTATCAAATTGTCGGTTAATATAACGTAAATTGAAACATATTTGAAGACACTATAATATATCTTCTGTGTACAGTTTTCTGGGTTAATCTGCCGTATATATTTGACATTTCTCGCTAATGTCGGAAACGTCGGTCAGACAGGCCAGATTTACACGGCAGATTAGCCCATAAAACTGTACACAGAAGATTCTGAACGGCCGTGAAAACCTATGAACATTTTCAGTGTAATATAGTTTTATTCGATTCCTTTCCTACCGAACTCGCAGAGCGCTTCCGGGTTTACGAAGCCTTGAAATGAATTGTTAATTAAACCTTGAAACGGTCGATATAATATTTTAAGATGCAAAAATTTTGCGTATTTCTCGTCTCAACGTCGCAATTGCGGCTGTTGCCGTAAACAGCCCGACAGATTTAAACACCGAATAAAAATGCGTTCTAAAATATTACTTTCGAGCAATGCGTAATATATTACATCAATATTATTATTTTTGATATTTGTTTATGCATACATTGTCTTAAATAGTTAGATTCCTATTCACAGGGCCATGCCCGTACTGTATGCCTGTATATTATATCGTATTAGAGCTGAGTGAAAGTTTTCCATATAATATTGTGATAGTATGTATGTCTATTTAAAATTTTCATTTATAATTATTTTTTCGCTGTTTCTTTATCTCGCTTTAATTCTTAATTAAGGATAATTCTTGTTTTTTTTTTTTTCTTTTTGAAAATTTATGTTATATTTCCACGTAAAAATGAATTGCACCTATGTTATATTTTTGATAAATACTTTCAACTATTTATACCTATATTTTTAGTGCTAATTTTTACTATTATTTTTATTTATTTTAGATAGAAATTTTCTATTTACAACTCATCGAAAATAATTATAATTATATATTTGAATTTAGTTCTTATGTAAAAAACAGTTATGTAATGAATGATTTACACAATGTTTTTTACTTGTTTATGTTTTTCATATCTTTATGTAATTTTCATAAATAACTTGATATGCTTGTTCAATAATATTATTGTGTTTATAACATTTTGGTTAATAGTGCATCGTACCGCATAAAAAAATAAATTAGGTAATAATTACACACAGTCTTGCTTAATGCATTACTTAAATAATTCAACAAACTAATAAAAAGAGCAAAAAAAAATTTGTTCAGATACTCTAATATAGTATTTATTAAGATTTAAAATTTTATATAAAAAGTTTTTGAATAATATCTAGGGTTATGTAACATAAAACCATTAATTTAAAGAAGTGAAAATAGTAGACTCTGTTTTTTTTACAATCCTTTTGACCGATCTAAATCCAATTTTGCTTAGTTATTACTTCCCTGGCCGGCTCAGGCACTTATCATGATGTAGATGACACAGTATATCATATTGCATGTTATCCTTTCCAAATTTTGCTTAGGTGGACTCAAGACCCTGAGAAAAATATAGTCTAAAGATATAGCCCCCCCCATTGGACATTTCATCCTCCCCGGCTAATCTTCAGACTTGCGCAAAACAATGGCCAAACAATGGATAATTAATTGACCTTGTGTATGTCCTTTTTGCTCGCGGTATCTATACATTTTTTTTATTATATGAGTACATTTATAACTTTATTTTTTTACTAATCGAATTTATTATTTATTTAAGTTTTAATTATTATCTTCAAGTATATAATATAATTAAAGATACGTGTACATACAATTTTATAGACTAGTCTATTAGCTAGTCACTTATCTATTGTATTTTTTTGCATAGTTATCATTTAGTTAGTTGGATATGATAAAAATAATTTTTGAAATATGTAACAATTAAAAATTGTGTATTAAACGAATTAATTTTATTCTAAATTAAAATGAATAAAATAAAGTTGTAACATATCGCATAGTAATTTTTAAATATAATTTGACATAATCAAAAACGATGATGATTAAGATAAAGAGATACTTATTTTATATGTGCTTAAGGTATAAAGCAAGTAAGTGCACATTTGCATTTGGTCTGCGAATGTCATTTTTGTACAAAGAACATACTCGACCTACAAGTTTGTCTGTCAAATATAAATAAGTGATAAAAAATATTCATCCAATGTGCAACACAAAACAAATACTGTATAAAATTGCGATAAAAAATGTTTAAAGAGATGAGTCATCGGTATCGAATATTTAATAATATTGCAAATCTCCTTAATCAAAAACATGCAATTACCAGAAAAGTTGTGACAAAAGGTGAGGTTCGCTAGAAATAAATCTTTCTATGTTTTAATAAAACAATATGCGTAAATTGGAATTCATCGAATAATGTGTTGGCACACGACGTCGTCATATTTATATTATAACATCGCTCGGCCCGCCGCGCATAAATCAAGATTATTATCGTCACCGAAAACAATTTGTCATGGCCGCTCGCTGGTTATCGTGAAAAGGCGACACAATGCTGTGAAGGTGATACTCGCTATCAGGAGCGCACAAGAGACGAGGAGGTGACCGCGGTATGCAGCGATCATTGCCAAGGTTGAATTGATAATCGGTGATACGTGCAACACTACACTCTATACCGACTGGCGATTATGCGCTCCTGGTATGGCGTGGCGAGGAAAAATAGAATAATGATTCTTCTTACACGATTATTTTTTGCGTGCAGCGTGATCGAGGGAGAAGCGAGAGATTGTTACAATCGTCAGTTCTTTAATTCTTAGATTATGGACATTATCTATCCTTCATTATATTTATTTATTTACATTATATTTGATCATACCAGATCTTTTTTTTATATAATCCTTTCACGCTTCAGAACCATCTCTGTTTAAGCTTACCTTGGCATTATTTCTTAGATTCTTAAACGATAGTAGAAAAACTTCCTATATTCTTGTAAATATCAAATTTATATTTCACTTATTGATATCAAATATTGATTCTTAGAAGTGGCCTGCAAGCAGCGTTTTTAAATCTAAGAAATCTTAGAAATAAAATTATTTTATCTGTAGCTCGATTCTTCCCCTACTTTTAAACGCCCTTCTTAGCTTCCCCCATTTCCCGAGTTTCCCTTATTATTCTCGAGTAGGGTTTTATTGCCTTTGACGAGGGTGGCCCTTCACGGTCATTACTCCGGCTGAGTCATTCATCGCCGGTCTGGACTGGCGACTCATCAATGTGCACTTATCACCGTGGAAGCACACTGATTCTACAATGTACGCCAGGGAATTATGATCATTAATTAATTTGATCTTTAATTTAGTGCGTCCGCTGAGGCAGTATTATCATCATTTCAACATTGTTTTACGTTTGCGGATCAGAGTTTCTTCCAATTCTTCTTTCCTCTGACATACAGCTTGATGAATCGGTAAAGCCATCATTTCATCAGATCATGTTGTTTCAGATCTAGTCCTTTAATAGAACCTTGACGATTAGTGCACATTATATCTTATTCAGCATAAAAACTCATTTCGTCCGTCCGTCATTCCGTGCGTTCTCGTCAACTTCAAATTCAAATTTAAAATTTCTTACAATAATTTTAAATGTCGAACCTTGTTGATCGATTTTATACTAGATAAGTAAATACCCTATGAAAGTCAAAATTCATAGACGGAAGAAAAAATCCGTAATTTATAGAAATAAACAATTTTTTTTTTTTTGTATTTTAGTTGTGTTTTACAAAAAATTAAGTTACCTTACTTACTTACTTATTTACTATCTCACCGTTTCCACGCGAGTGTAGGCAGAGAGGATAGAGTACCACACTCTTGTCTCCTGATATATAATTCTCGCCTCATCCACATTCATGTATCTTCTCATACACACTGACGATTATTGAAGCTTCTAACAGGACCATCCTCCAGTATCTGGTTTACCTAGCCATACCAAGTCTTCTACAGACGTCCTCTACTTCTGGTGCCATCAACACTTGCGTTATATATTTTTCTTACGTTCTCTCCTCATTCATCCGTTCCATATGATCAAAGCATCTTAGTGATCCTTTCTTAATCAGCTTTACATTTTCCTTATTTCTGAATTCTTTACTCTGACATAAATGTATTTCATTTCCACTGCATTCAGTCTACTTTATACAAAATATTTATTTTTATAAAATATTGAAAATAGGTAAAATACCCTTCAATTTTAGATCTTGAAAAGAAAGGTGATAGTAATCGTTATGAATTCTAAAATACGATATTGATTTTCATCCACCTACTGTACACGCGTGTCTGAAAATATTTTACATTTCTTCCTGCCTTCTTTATGGTAACTTTATTTTATTGAGGTTTTATATATGAAAGGATCCAAAAAATCTTCTCAACTACTACTTTTATCTAAAAAGTAAAATTATTTTGATACACTTTCTAAACGCAATTCTATAATATCTAAAAAGATATTATAGAATTGCGTTTAGAAACTTGCGCTATCGATTCTCTCTGCCCGTATACGAGTATTATATACGCATGCGGCAGGGAAATCAGTACCTACGCACATGTCAAATTAAGTCCATGAGGTGAGAATTAATGGTTTTTCTGAATTAGTAATGTGTATGATCAGCCCTTCCATCTTTATCTTTAGTGAAATATTTAAGTGCTTAAATGGAATAAGAAATACCGTTCCTAGTGATCTTTGTGGGTCTGGAACAGCAAAAATTGGGCAGAAAAACAACTCCTAAACAGTAGCTGAAGAGGGTAACACACGGAGTGGAGTCTTCACCGTGTGGCTACTTTTTATTCATTTTTCATTGAATGATAGTACGAGTGCATTGGAATAGTGCTGTCACCGCATAAGAACGGGTGATTGATGACGCTCGTTCATAAAAATATTGCTGTTGACGATTAAAAAAAGCGATAAAGAAATACATCACCTGCGAGCGATTTCTGATATTGAGTAAATCCGCTCGACCTCAGAGCGTCCGCGCTCCGGATCAAGGTCAACCGATTGATAATATTGAATCTGCGTGCATGTGTCGGGTGATTAATGTGCGGCGTTGCGGGTTATGGCATACCTTACCTTACCGCATATTTATTTTCGGAGATGTAAACCGATTATCGCATCGCGTCGCGTTCGTGCGTATGAACTCTATGAGTATTATTCAGCAGCATTGTGTCATTAATTTATTACGTACAATTTTAAAAACATGAGGGAAGCTAATATTATTATTCGATGTAGTTCATAGTAAGATCGTAAATACATATATATAATTTCAATGACCACAAATACAACAATAATTAATCACGCAATTATCAGTTGGTGTGGAACAGTTATTGGTGGCTTAGACTCCTGGACTAAAACCCTAAAAATTGTATTGAGTTCTTCATAATTGTCCATACTACTAACTTTTAAATCAATTCTTTGATGAATTCCACATCTTAGAAGTCCGTCAGATATATTATATTATAATACGATATACTTACTAGGTTAAAAAAACTTTTATTGCCGTACACGTAATACCTACGTATTTGTTTGGTCTAGCGATAAGATATTCACCTAGTGATCTAGAGGCTCATCCCGGGAGACTACCGAGTTAGTTCTGTTTTCAAACCACAAGTACTTATACCCAGTCTCAAAATAGTAAGAATATTTATATATGTCATAAAGAAGACAAATTAAAATAAGCTATTATTAAAAAAAAATTCGACCTTACGATTTTTAAATATTATGTTGAATATAAACTCAAAAATACGCAAAAAAAAAAGGCTTATATACTTAAGAGTATGTCTTAAGAATTGTTAAAAATGTACATATAAGTATCATTTTGTAGGGAGAATTTCAACTCGAACGTGCACTTTTATTACTTAGGTAAGGTAGATTATAATCTCTAATTATTTACCTCATGGATGTGGCTCTTCAGAAATTATTCAATCACTTCACAAAAATGTACCGTATATGTACATAATATAAAATTGTAAAAGTGTATATTTTTCCGATTTATATGAAATCGCTTCACGAACCAAATAAATACAAACTGTCATGAATCCTTTATTGAAAAAGAATCCTGTACACATTTCAAGGAATAAAACATGGCTACTGTTTTAAGGATAAAATACGAGCTCCAATTTACATTCACGTCAACCCTTATCCTCAGAAGGGCACCATCTACAAACTTACTTTAAAAACACGCCTAAAAAGAGCAATTTTCAAATAATCCACACAAAGCTATAAATACACCGAACCTTTGTAACTTTTTACGAAGCGACGCGACGTTGGGTAGTTTAAAATTTCCTATTTTATTGTCGTCAAGCTTAAAGCTTAGTTATATTTATTCGCTGAAGTCAACTATGTTTCTTATGGGGGTGCTTTTATAGATTCGCGTGTCCTCGAAGGGGTGGCTTTGGGGAAAAGGGTTGGCCAAGGCCGATGTCGTAAAAGTGTTTTAGGGAACATTTCGATTCTTAGTTCATTCTTTTCAGCACAGTTTTTTATATATTATAAAATTAGGCCCATATTAGGCAGAGACCTAAAAGGTTTGCTATCGATACTATTATATACGGACAAATAATTTTTAAAATCCATTACCGGAATCGAATTATAAAATAATTTCTCATGTGTATTAGAAAAACACAAAAATATTATTGATATGTATAGTAGTATTCCGATATGTCGGGTTAGGTTAGGTTAGATCATTGCCGCAAAACGAAAATGTGCACATTTCTTGTGGAATGTGGACACATTTACGTTTTAAAGAAAATTAAAGCCGCTGAAAAAGTTTCATTATTTAGGTAACACTACACTACTGTTCACACATAATAAATAATTGGTTGACGTTTATAGGGGGCCAATACATACATAATAATAGTACATAGGGAGGCTTTTATCCATTTTGCATTTGGGCTTAATTTTTGTAGTTACGCCACTGCGCAAGGATCCTAAAAAGTAACTTTACAAAATTTGGTTCAATTTATAGGCGTAGACAGGCTCCTTGTTCAATTGTCTGGCCCACTCATATAGACTCTTGGAGAAAAAAAAATGTTTCTAAGAAACAACCGGTATTTAATTTTTTCTTTTCACTCAACCCTAGACAATTTAGGTGAGTAAATAATATAATGTGTCAATTAATAAACCTTCAAATTTCTTTTCAAAATTATGAATTTGCATATTATATATTGCAAATAAAGAACATTTAAAGAAAAATCCTTGAAAAATTCACCGATAAAGTTCCGGGAACGTTTGGGCTAAATGTTTCCATTTCGATTTTTCTCAAGTCATTGGCTTTTTAATCTACCGATTTATATAATATACTAGAAGTATGCTTCTCCAACCCCAAGGACGCAGTGCGATGCCCCGGTAGGCCCTGCGTAATCTACGCATGCGCGCTGTCACCAAAGTTCACCTTGAAGAGTTCGTTTCAAAAATATGTAAACCAAACACAAATTATTTAAAATTGTTAACATTATTTTATTAACGACTTAATGAATTAAAATACATCTACCAGTTTCGAAAAATATCATTTTCTTCTTCAGGATGTCATTAACTAATCAAAAACATATGTTATTGTTTCTTTAACAGAATATATGTATTTTTAAAAAACAATAATTATTTAAAAAATAAATTTAGTACCTAACTTAAATTGTTACTTGATGATACAAAAATACTAGAGTATTTTTTAAGAATAAATTTTAGAACGGGACTTGTGGTTAAATTTAGTTAGTTGTTTATAATTTTTTGATTAGTTTTTACAAGCTTTATTTATCTGCGATGATTTCAAATTATTAAATTTATGACCAACACCGTTTACATGCAAAATATTCAATCCCAAATTTTCTATCAAATAATTAGAAAATTCTGAAAACCCACTATTATTCAAACATCTCAAATGCTCCTTTACTCTTATATTAAAATTTCGACCTGTTTTACCAAGATAAATATTTTTAATTATTTAATGACATCTTGAAGAAGAAAATGATATTTTTCGAAACCAGTAAATATATTTAATTCATTAAGTGGTTAATAAATCAAAGTTAACGATTTAAATAATGGATTTTGACCACAAAGTTGATTTTTACAATCTTAAAAATATAAATACAAATTATTAGAATTTTTTTTTTATTCAGCAAGATGATCTGTATAGTGGGTGAATGAACACATCCTTAAGGTTTACGAAGGAGAGGAATATACAGGAATGAAACTTTGCTCTTGACAGAACAGAACTAGTGCGGAATCACTAGTTTTCTGTTGTATTTTGTACGCAGAGCAGTCTAAACAATTGACGCACATCGACCTTTACCGCCAAATTTCAGAAACCCGAAGGCAAAATTTCATCTATTTACCCTACATACGATCTACTAATCTAATGGCCAAATAATAATTTAATCATATTTTCATTTCGCAAAATATTTATGAAATTGAAACGTATGAAGAAGAGTTTCCATCGTGAATATTAGAAAACGATCTGTCTATATTATTGATGTACGTCTACTTAGAGATCTTACTGTGTAGACGTACTTAAATTCGAAGAAAATGGAAATGTACAAAAAATAAAAGAATGTAAGCATTTCATCATTATCAAGACTAAAGAAGGGGGAGATTAAAGTTGGGGGGTTTTTAGTAGGTTCGGTTTACAGTGACGTCACCAGGCGGTGAGTGTCCTCGTAGTTTTACGACCCTTTGTTGGAGAGGGTGACCTCTGCGATTCGGCAAACAAATTATTATTTTCTGTTTGTTCAAGTGATTCGCGGAGTTAGGCACGGCTTATTGGCCGCAATTATTTGATAATGTACACAAAATATGAGGACAGGGCGAACAGAAAAACTCTTCGCTTTATTAATTTATACACAAATTAATATTTTGAAACTGTATCTTAAGAAACATAAAATATGTTATATTACCTCTGGCTCCCTATGAAATTGAATCTAGAACATGAAAATAAAAAGGAAATTGTCGATGCTTTCGACACGCAATGCTTACTTCGCGTGCCTTTATTCTTCAATATATAGGACGATGGATGTAAATACGGAAGAATCTGGAGAAGACAGTTGCCACTAGATATATTGTACGGAAAAAGATCGATCACTGAAAGATGTACTGATTAAGATTGAATAATGTATTTTTTTCTGCGGAGGTTAGGATAAGACATCATAGTGATCTCTACTTCAGACGCCGTGACGCGAAATAATTCAATAGAACTTTCTTCCAATAACTTTGATTTCTGCCCCAACTTCTTGTCTACGAGTTATGATGAAATGAGAATCATTTATGAAAACACACAGAGTCAGTCATACAAGACTCCTATTAAAATGGAGTGACAATGTAAAGAGAAATCTGGAAGAGCTCCATGTTGCTGTTTCCAAGTGAAGTACTATGGCCTGGGACATAGATGCTTGGTGTCGAATTGTACATCAGGTCAAGGCACTGAATGAGCCGCAAAACCACGGAATAGTAATAGCAATGTTAATGAAGACGAAGATTATCTCAAAATCGGATTAATACGAAGTTCGTCAATTTTTTTCTAACATTTGATATAATAGTAATATTCAAATTGAGTTTCTTGTGGGTACTCTAATTTTTTTATTTTATTATAAATCGGTTTTCAATAAGTTATGTATTTAGAGTATCTAGAGTCATATTTACATATTTATATTCATGATCGACGAGTTCATATGAGGAGATGTATGAATGTAGATAAGGCGAGAATTATGTGTCAGGACAGAAGATTGTGACTCTCTATCCTCTCTGCTCACCCCCGCGGGGAAACGGCGTGATGGTAAATTAGTCAGTTAGTAAATTGCATAGCAAAGATCTCTAATTAATGATAGATAGATAGATCTCTAATTAATGCATAGAAACAGTGTTGTCAGATTATGATTTTGATGACCTTTTATTTGATGCATTATAATTATACCTAATGTAATGAAGACATAACAAGAACAATCTTATCTTTTAACCATTTGGTCAACTTTATACTTAAATCAGGTTTATTCATTGTATATATACTGCATCTGAAAAAGTCGGAGCTGTATCCAACTATCCTCCAGTATCTGTCTACTACGCTAAGTTCCAACAGCGTGGAAAGAAAATGTGAAATTCCTGGTACTTGATGATTTATCTACTTTTCGGTCACACTGTATGCATAAATCGTGTGTACATTTAAAGACATTTATTTTTATAATATTTGAAAATAAAGTCTTGCTCAGACTTGAAAGTTGCTAAGTATGTCTTTAGTGTCGTTTTGTCTCATTAGGATACCACTGAAATATATTTTGCGCACTTTTTAGTAAGAAATCAAATGCAATGGATATCAACTCACGCTCAATCACGTAGTATGTAAAATGTACATTTATTGAAGTTGTCCAATCATTTAACCATTGTATAACCAACTGGGGTTCATTTTGGAACCTACAATACATATCACAACCTATGAAACCTACAATACATATAATCTGTTATATATATATATATATAACACATTATTTTCTGGATGAACCCACGTCAAATAGTCCTGAGAAGGACTTTTATGCACCCGACGTTTTGAGTAAATATCATTACTAATTCTCTGAAGCCTTTTATCCTGAATCCTGCTCTGAACTGACCAGTAAACTTGGCATTATACAAATAACTTAATTACTAGTCACCTTTCGTTACCGTTATACATAGTTAATCGCGACATCAACTAATAATATTAATTAGTTACCTACTAAGATTTTAACTCACTTTCATTTTGGCTCTTGCTTCGAACGGTTTCAACGAACAGACCAAGTCTGAAACACGACCAGAGCCTCGACACACGTCACCCAAGGTCGTGAAGAATAAACGGATCACAATTCTCAGGCACGAGTCACGAGTGGCCGAGGGATGAAGATGACGGAGTGTGAGAAAAAAATCATTAATCGTACATGAATAGAAAAGGTTACAAAACTTGTTAAAAGTTTGAATAACCCCGTAAATAAAATAAGTTATCAGAAACTAACGAAAAAAATATTTCCATGCTGTTATTATAGTAATTTTCAATAAAAACTTAACATGGCTTAATTTTATTTTAAATTGGAAATTTCAGCAATTCAAAATAAATGGGGTCAAATGTTAACCTAACCGCGTGATTTTATCATCCTCGGTCATCTGAAGGTTAAAACTTTTCAATGTCATTGTAAAGGTTTTTGACCTGTATAAAATAAAATAAATATTATTTAAATTAATTAATAAATAATATTCATGACGCATGTTGATTCAGCAATTATTGTACAAATCAATTAGAAGAAGAGTCAAATCAACTGCCCGAGATGTTTTAATGAATATATCAATTTGATTATTATAATTAAGTAAATCCCCTTCCTTTGTCGTGTAAACGGAAACATTAAGCAATTAACAGTAACCCTAAACAGTAACCGGCAAATGTGTTTGACTTTAATTTTAACCTTAACAAAGGCAAATATCCTCTCTCGTCCTGAGGCAAGGTCAATGAACCTGCCGGTAGCACGCACGCACGCATGCGTGTGCGTGACATACACACATACCTACACAGACGAGCCCGGCAGTGCTTAAGTAGAATATCAGACGTTTCGATATTAAATTCGTGCCGAAATAAAATAGGGAATTTTGAATAATTGACAGAATATTTTGGATAATATTAGGGGAGATCGGGATAGGGAGTTTGCAATGGGCGAGTGTAAACTAAATATTTATAAAAAAATGTATTTTTGTTTCACCAGATTGGATGGCAAATTAAAAAAAATATCTTATAACCTAACGTTTTGTAATCAAAAATCGATTATTTGATGGCACTCATAGATAAAATAAATAAAACGAGGTAATAGGAACGGATGGTGGGCGTGAAAAACTTGGTGTGATCTGTTAAAAGAGGCATTTGAGGACTATCCTATTAGTACCATTTACAAATCCCTAGGGAACTAACTAACTACCATCACGCCGTTTCCCCGCGGAGGTATGTAGAGAGGATAGAGCGCCACACTCTTCCGTCTTGAATATACAGTTCTCACCTCATCTACATTCATACATCTTCTCATACAAGCTCGCCGATTATTCATCCGACCATCCTTCAGTATCTGATTTACCTGGTTGTGCCAAGACTTCTTACCATTCATGTGCCTTTCTTACCATTCTTTCCTCATTCATCCGTTCCATATTACCAAACCACCTAAATGATCCTTTCTTAATTTTACTTACTATACTAAGATCAGCTTTACGTTCTTTCCTTATTTCTTCATTATTTACTTCATTATTTCATTTATCGTCATAAATGTATCTGCCACATACTATATACGGGGAACTATGAGAAGGTGTATTAATGTACATTCGTGCGCTAATCTTAATTCTCTGCCTACCCTTTTGCGACTGCGTGACAGTTAGTTAAAATGTGGATTTAATTCACAGATTTTTTTTGCGACAATCACTTCCGTTTTGTTTTTATTTTGGAACATCTCTCCATTATTTATGAATATTGAGTTAATTTCTTGCGGTACATATCTAAACGAAGTAATACGTTTCGCGCTTACGTGTGTTAAAAATAAAAAATAGATAAAAATAATAAAATGTTAATGTTTTCATTAAAAAAGTCCATTTAAGGCAAACCCATTAAATTTGGCGTTAATTGATGACCTCTCGGCGCGTACGCACTCTCCCCGTCTACCCTGCCACGGCCCCTGAATGTCGCCCCCACCCCCGGCCCGGATCAAGGTCAACCCTCCTCTCGAGCGATGGCCGCCCCTAGCAACACGGTTTATGGGAATAGTCATGTCTCGAGGCAGTCTCTTCATTTGAATTAGGAATATTTTTTAAGGCTGCTGTTGGTCGGAGATACCGCCATCTTTAAACGGGAAGGTTTATATTTGTATTATACCTATGTATATATTTCATCGAGTCCGTCTGTCCACGTGGTTTTTGAAAGGGGTATCTTAGATCTATAAGCCATGATTAAAATATATAATATTACAAATTGAATTTCATTAGTTATAAGGTAGGTTGTGTATACTTAATGTTAATTGGACAGATATATTTATTACTGATATGAAAGATTTTTAGAAAAATATTACCTTGTATCATTTCCCATTCTTCATGGCCATACGAATGAACTTTGAAATATTTTCATATTTGATAATGATTTCAAAATGACCCAATTCAAAAAATTATTATTTTAATGGACCTAATTGTTTTCATAATTTAAAAATCCACATCCTGTGATTTTTTATTAACGAAAAAATGTTTTCAAGCCTCAAACTTTTGGTCTCAAATGTCAGATAAAAGTACATTTCCTATTTACCTTTATTTTGAGTCATTTTTTTACGTATGTATCTTAAATATTATAAGCAGTAAACAAATGAACTAGAATTTCAACCCATATTTATTAATAATGTAGTTTTATTTTTAAATATCCTTTAATATTTAATTATGAATAAAGTTACTTAAATATTATAATTCTTTTATTATTCAAAAACAGTTAAGTATTAGAATAAAAATAGAACATTCTGACTTACCTAAACATATTTGAAAAGTGACAAAATATTATTCATAATTATTACTGTACGGTTTATTAGATATACGGTTAAAGAAATTCCGAGAATGTTCTCTAAGAAGGCTCATTCAAGGTCCAGCATTACTACCTTGCAGTAGTTTCACCTTTCATTCTGAAATACGGAATTTTTAACTTTTACCGTTCTGATTAATAAACAAGTTTCTAGTCCTTTAAACTTCATTATTTATACATTTTCATCTTGCATAGCAAAATAATTCAAATCTTTTATTTTATTATATAATAAAGTTATTTTCTTTTTATTATCATTTACTTTACAAGCTTTTGATATGCACGCACATATCTGAGCACTCTTGTTAAATGAGAGATAATTCTAATTTCTAAAGGAAGATCAATTAAGTGTTTTCTTTACCTGGGTGGGAAATGATTTAATGTAATAGTAATGGTGTTGTGCTGATTCTCTAAATTGTTGAATGTTTATTTAATTTGAATTTTTAATTAATATTATAATTATGTACGATATGTACATAACAGTTTGTACTCGCGTTTGCAAAATAATAATACAATTTTAAAAAATTGTTTCGACTAAAATCTCGAATACGATAAAATACAAATAGAAAATACTTATATTTGTGTATCATTAAACAAAGTACACACAAGTTAATTTTCTCTGTGTACTTTTTACACAACATCAATTTGTGTTTCTTATAAAGACTAGTAGAACTTGACATGGCAATTTACACAAAATATTGAATATTCTACTCGAACTCCTAAATAAGTTAGACTACCGTTAGGCGATACAGCGTAATCGAACTAACGTAATATTGAACATTTTTTTATCTAGTAATATTATTTTTTTAATTCTTATACTCCATGTAGAGAGGCAACTCCTAAATACGTGGTTATATAAACATTATGTTATTTATTTTGTTGTTAACAACTTTACTAATAAAATACATATTTATGAGAGTAATGTAAGTATGTAAATGTTGAATTCATATTTTATATAAAGTACTCACGTACGTCCGTCGGGTAAAAAGAATGAAATAATATAATTATCATACGCCTTTCAACGAAGTAATTTAGCGATCTCATTTGCTTTCCCGCTAAAATTTCAACAAAGGATGGAAGAAGAGAAATCTATTCAAAAACACGATTTAAAAGTGAATTGAAAAAATCTATGACCGATTTACAGCGCCAACTCGAATCGTTTTCTCACGCCGTGACCGTATTGTCTCTGCACATCTCTCGCATTGGAAAAACATCGCAATATTCGTGACGTACATGACGTGAACGTTTTTTCTCTCAGAACGAGAGTGAAAGGTATTATTTTGCCGCCATTAATGTTGGCGAGGTGACGTAAAGTCCGCGGGAAGAAAGGCGCGGAGAAAGTTCGCGTCGGAATGTTTTACTACCAGAGTGGCTACTTATACGGCGAGAGTTCGCACTTCTTTCGGAGTTCACTGAACGTGACATCGCAATGGTGGACACTCGGTGCCAATCAACTGTTGCATTCGAATTCGGAACGAAAGCGGTCATTATCTGCGGTGATTACTATTTTAAGCGGTTATTCAACCGGCCGCCGCTTCGGAGGTCGTTGGATTTACTTTCTCGTGTGTTTACGTAACCAAACATTCTACATACCGCAGCAAAAAGCTCGCCCAAAGGCATTTTTAATATCTACATACCCAGAGTTTGAAGAAATGCTGGTTCCCACTACTCGTTGCGTGGAAAAACCAAAACAGAATTCCTTTAAAGTTCAGCGACCCTTTTGACGTACATTCCATACTTTCTCGCAGATGTCTTGCTAGCCTGAGCCTTGTGATTATAATTGATATATTATTAATTAAATGATATATTTATTATGTAAGCTAGAGTCGATGATTGTATAGAATTTTGTAGCGCCTCTGAAATATCTGTCTTATATATTTACTTATTTATGAATGGGTGGGTGACGAATGGGTTGTATTTAAATATGTAATAGATTTGAGTAATTTCAAACGAAATGGTGTATTACTATTACGAAATGTACTCATTCTTAGGTGTACATCAACATTTATGAATACTTTAAAATTAAAAGTGATACATGAATCGACCGAGTTGAAGAATTTTGAAAACATTGTAATAATTATTCGTGGGAGGTACGCACTTATCAAAAAGGTCAATTTTGTATGTTATTTTGTTTCAGGTCTGAGGTCATGTTAATGGCTTTTGCATTTTTTCAAGTTCTATGCCAATTATACTTGCCCATACTTTAACTTTTTATTATTTAATTTAAAGATCCTCGTACGGGCATAAGAAGAAACATATTGTTATATAGAAGTAGTTAGATGTATGATCAGAGCCAGAAAAATCTCTGTGATGATTAAAATAAGGTATATGTATGTTTTATAGCCCCTTTTTAGTTAATGTTAACTGATAACCGTACATGAAAGTCATATGGTAGATAGTAAACTTGGAAAAAATAATCTGATCTTTTTGGACGTATGCCCTTTGTATTACCCCCATAGAATTACAAACCCCTATTCCGTCTCTCCAGATAAGGATTCTCTATGCCTATCTCAATCCTTCCTCATCTGATTCATCTGAAGTTGGTAAGTTATATAGGTATAATGACGACACCACTTTATCTAGACTGGTTTATGGTCCACCGCTCCAACCGTTTTGTACATTATTTCCGTTAATGAATCCCCGGCCGGGAGACTGGGTTAATACGGGGGGTCGTAAGTCAGCTCCCTTGACGACATTTATAATGTCCGTAAATACAGCCGCTACAGCTCGAGCCAAAGTGCGTGAGCCGTGCCAAATAAAAATGTCCCTCGCTTGGAAATATTTATGAAGTGAGTGCAACAGTTTTACTCGGCTCTAACTTATTTTGTTGCTTTCGAATCTGTTTATTGTCGGAAGATTTTATTTTGAAACCGCAAACTTCTCGGATATTTTGAGATAATGAACTTGGCATTGGGATGGAAGTGTCATTCTGCTCTTTTGACTGCAGGGGACGCGCCTAGATGTATTGTTTCATACACAAAATACCGACCGTTTTCTATCACTGTGTCTCAATGTAAAGATAATCACGATTACGATGAAAACGATGGTCATATTGATGATGATATTGATACAACAATGTCAAAGATAGTATAACTACCAAAATATAATGATATTTTTGTAAATAATGAACTCGCACAGAATAAATCATAATCAAACTATTTTTCATCTAATGTATACACTTGTGAACTTGTACTATGAAAAATGTGGTCACTTGATGACTAGGTGAACATCTTACCGCTATCTATCTTATCCTATTTATAAAAATATTGATATGACATGCGTTCAGTGTGCGCACATCTATATAATTATTTTTAATAAATAATGTTAATCCTTGTGGTACACCGTAGGTATATTTTTTAATACCTACAAATACAGTTTGATGTTGTTTTATAATTAGCTACTGTAACCTAATCTAACCCTAATAATTTGTAATAATTATGCACCATGCATCATTCAGAAATTATGATGTTTATAAATATTTCTTATGGCATTATACTTTTTTAATAAATATAAATAAATTACACGTAGGAGTTTATTTGAATATCTATTAATTATTCTTTTCTAGCCGGTTCGACTTCCGGGTTTGTGACCTGCTGGTATCCTTGATGACTTTCCTTCACTTTTCTCTGAAGCTTTACATATTTATAATTATTTAAATAATAATATTTTTTTACATGTAATTTATTAATCTGGCTATTATTTGAATTATTTTATCTGCATTAATTAACTTTACAAATTAATTAAATTAAAAGTCAAACATGTTGTTTGTTGGTTTGTTGATTAAACGTAAACCATAAAGCACAAACAAACAAGAATTCTCAAAAATAAATACAAAAGATAACATACAAATGTATTTACAGTTCAAAAACCCAGATCGCGCTGGTTCTCGACACAAAAGTGTACAAATTCAATTCGGAAGGTCAATTTAATAACAATAATCTGACTGAATAATAATTGTTTGTCAAGGATTGTGCCGAGTTGAAATGAGCTGCTAACCGCGAGGGACAGGATCTCATAAACATGCCGGGAGCGCTGATGCCATTCAGCACACAATGGAGAGGGACGATCGCACTAATGAGACGGCAAAGGTCGTGAGTGTTGGTGTATTTTGAAAGTGTCCCTCTCAACAGTGAAAGTGTTTCACATTTAAATGTATCTATGTTGTTTCTTTTTTCTTCCAGTCATTCACTTGAAATGTTAAATGGTTAAGAAAATTTGCCGCAGATGACTTTAGAACATTTCTAATGTATTTATAATTTATTTTTTCATCTGTTTTTAACACATGATATAAACATTTTATTTTTTCATCTGTTTTTGTAACAGTTTTACGTAACATAAAAGTCAAAATATATGTCGCTAAATATTATTTATTGCCAAATTCTTTAGGAATAGGAATAGAATTTGGATGTATAGATAAATGCTAAATATCAAGACGATGAAATATTTTCTTCCGGGACATTCAGCTTTGGGTCGGTTCTTCGAGATGATTATTTTAATTTGTGCCGATGATTACTTTAATTGATATTCTTTTTTTTTTTAATTTTTGATATCTTTTACATCGTCCAATACCAGTGGCGTAATTATGCCAATGCAGTGCATCGGGGCCTATGTTAGATAGGGGACCAAAAAGTTCGAGTATTACAATCCATTCGGCATTAATATTTTTGAGAGTGTCGATACCTTTTCCAGCTTTATTGTAATGCACAGCGAAAAATGGAATTATAAAATTTAAAAAATCGTTTATCACATTATCGATGTATGCAGTCGCACAGTACCGCTAATATGTTGGGTCAGAGACCAGACCATCGCCATAAAGAGATAATTGCCTCAATGTGAAGCGAGTATTTTTTAAATTGCATAAATACCTAAGAATACTAAAGTTATTTTCATGAAAGAAAGAATATGACATGAGATAAAAGACTACTTTGTTATTTCTGTTTAATGGATAAACTGCGCAGTACTAATATAATTATATCTTATACACGATACTTATTTATGGCGTTCATTTTTCTATTCTGCATTGGGAACCGATGTTTGCACTCCTTCTCTAACTTCAGACTTGTTTTCCTTTAAAATATGTTGTATACAGTGACTCTTGTTGTTGCCCTCGCTCCTATACGAGAATGATACGTATTCACAATCTTAACATCGTCTGTCTGACTATGACTATTTTATCAAATCACTAAGTAAATCTATACCTTACCAGCTTTACATTCCATTATTTCTTTCACCCTGGTCTTCTCTAAATTGATAAATTCACAAAAATATTATGATATTCTATTTCATTCTTGTGAATTCACACATGATTTTACTGTTATGGTATCATTTAAATAAAGAAAATTATATTTCTTTTTCGAAAGCCGTATATATTTTACAAATATCCACCATCGCCACATTCAAAATATTGAATGCGGGACAGAGTGCTAAGTGCGACACGCTCGACTAATATTCAAATGGATGTTAAAAAAGTGTTAAGCGCTTTTCGGATACTTCTTTGCTTTCACCAACATTTGAAAAACAATAACTTTCCTCTCGCGATAATTGAGCCCGTAAATCTTTCACGGCTTTCCTGCAGCGCGGTCGTCTCGACGCCGACGCCTCTTGCGCGAGTGCCGGGCCGTTCTTGAAATCTCCCGTCGACAAATTTCACAATGCATTTTTAGGAATGCAAAAATAGACGGAACATCTCTTGGTCAGGTCGTAAATCGGGTCCTGTGATTTATGATCTGCCATGACAAGCGAGGTCACATTCTTTATTGAGTTAAATTATTTTGCTGATTATAAAAGGATAACGATCTGATAAATTTCTGAAGACTTCTATTTTATGTGTTTCTAACTGTAATATTTTGTTAATAATACAATTTTAAACTTCTTCCGATTTAAAAAAATGAAAAAAAAAATAGTACCACAGGTATATTTTTTTGTCAATAATCAACAATTAAACACGTTGCTGCTGTACTCAGTTGCTAGTAGTTGCTGCTATTTGCGTCACTTCTTCTTCGTAGTCGGAATCTCTTTACTAAGGATCGTGAGTACTTCGTATCGCGATGCTACCATCTTTCATGATCGACAACTCGATCATGGACGCCTAAGGAGATTAGACGCTAAAAGACTTAATTATTTGGTCATTCTATTAATCTTCCATTCGTCTGGGCGATCTTCCTCTACTTATACAAAGTTATCAGTGTTTCTGTAGCATTATACTCGTATACCTGTTTTAACAGAAACAGCCTTATTACCTTTCGGGAAGATCTGGAAAAGGGGAAAGTTAAAAAACAATTTATATATTTTTTTAAATTCTAGAATTTATTAAATGTTTTAACGTAATGTAATGAAATAAAAAGCATTATAATTAGAACTAAACGTGAGGACATCTACATATTAAAAGGTCAAGATATCAACTATCGCCGCCATTGTTATTCCAAGTACGCGGTCAAATCATAAGCGTATTTATTGTGTGAACGTTTGCTTTAAGTACAGGCATTATTGTATCAACGACCCTTAAAATGAAAAATGTTATTTTTGGATTACATTGCGCATCGCGCTGCAAATAAATTCAACAGTGCTGCTTCTCGTCACGCCGTCACGCCGTCACGCACGCACTTATTATAAAAACAATCCTTTATTAAAACAGGGGCAACGTCCCGAGCCTGAACGCTGCACTCCTGAGCCCCACGTCCCGTCCGCCATACACACCGCCGTGTTCGCCCGACACCCGGTACCCGGTACCGGGTACACTGTACTGTACCCACCCGACCCGCTCGCACGTGAGCACGTGTGCGCGCGGCCACCAGGCGATCAGAAGCGCGCGCAAGGTCACGGGGCGCATGAACCCGCCATGAGACAACAACCCCACGCGTTCCCGACATCGCCCGTACAGACCCAGCCAAACAAGCTGAGAACTGACGCACCTCGCAATGTACGTGCACCTAAATGTCCCGAATACATTATCGTCCTTAATTTGTATTCTTTCCTTTCTGCTCGGCTCTTTCGTTTTATCGGAGCTCGGAGGAAGGGATGCGCCGTCCTTACATGTGAGTTACCTCGTCCGCCCGCTGCGCTCCCGATACTCTCTCCCGGCTCCCGGTAAGTTATTCCCGGACGCTAGCTATCTTGCCAGACCTTTTTTACCTGTCACGTTCAGGGCACTATGTGAGAAGGGACCACACGTGTATTGAATGATGTAAATTATGTAAATTATATCCTGATGCTCTTGGGAATAATCAGATTTTTGTGTACGGGTAGATAAATTATACAGATTTCTAATGGACACCCCTTCCATTTCAGTCGACAAAAAAACCAGGAATTCAGATATGCATTCTCTTACAGAAAACTTACTTAGTTAGATCTGTGAACTTCGCATACTGTTTTTTCGCTCATTTTTTTAAAATAAACCGTACAAAATACTAACGATTCCAGAAATAAAGTAAGTTTTCCAAAAAATTGACAAGTTTAGTATTTTAGATAACATTAAGTGTACAAATTTAGGAACAGATTTTGTAAGTGAAGATTTTGTAAATGAAGATTACCAATCAGATGAAATAATCTCCAATTTATATCAGTCTTGCTCGTGGTAATGATGCTGGATAATGATTTCCGTCGGTGGCTGCTTGTATTATTTGCTTCCATTTTGCATGAGCGATAACATTCCTGGAGGCAGTCCCGGAGAGCACTGGCGGTGGCCTGATCCGCCGAGCGTGTTGGTGATGGTGATCGATGATCGACCCCGTGATCGTCAGCCCTCAATATTCCCCATGGGGCATCTCATCAAGACGAGAAACTATATTAAGGGATTTACATTTGTCAGAAGGTTAAAAAGATTTCATATCTGACGAAATAGGTTAAATGTTGTAATTAATATATATTAAATAAAGGTTGTTTAATTTAATATCGTCTTGTAAAATCGATAAGAAGGTATATTAATTTTATTTGTAAAATCAATTGGTAACATAATTAATCCTTTATTAATTAATTAATTATTAATTATTATTTAATTAATAAAGGATTAGTGAGATGGTTTTGGCATGTGAAACGTAAGAATTAGAACGATCAAATAAATATTATCTTTAATGAAAACACATTTTTATTGCGAGTTGTAGTTTCAGAAGACAGTTCTGTGATATTTAAAACTATTTATTTATTAAATTAGAAAGATTTACAGAATTGTGGCGAAAAAATGAATACAATGTGACGAAAACATATTTAGTTGCTCTCGGGATACGATCTAGGAACATTTTCTATTAGGGAAAACGCGTTACCATTTCGACACATCGACTAATTATGTTAACAACAAATTTGGAATTTATATTCTGAATATCTTTTACATTATTATTAGTCGATACATCTATTTTTTCGAATTCGTATCCCGGTAAAAGCGAGTTTTTTTCGATAGATTTTTTCTGTATATCTTTCTAATTTATTCATTAAATTTGTTTAAAAAATATGTTAGATGTTTCATATTAATTGTTACGTAAAATGTGATGAGCATGCAGGAGAAGATGTTTGTAGATGAGGCAAAAGTGAAGCAATTTATCCTGCAGGGATGATAAGTTTGTCATGTTGCTAAATTGGTAAAAAAATGAAAGCAATACCAACGGCGTTCCAGTTGTATAATTTAATGTGATGTGCGAGGATTTTGTTCACGAGCTGCGATATTCCCCATATATCTTCCTTAACGTGCAGTCCTCGGGTCGGCCTTATTGAATTAGGTTCATCCCGCGGCATGTCGCGTGAGAGAACACAAAAATGTGGGGTCGTCTCAAGGTTCTTCAATCTCCTTCTTTGTTCTCAGAGACCTTTAAACAAACCCTCGGTTTTTTTTCTTTTATTTCTGTCTAAATATCAGTCTGGAATAGAAATTTCATCTTCAGAAGGGGATATCGATCGATAAGGACCCAAACATTGAATTAATCATTTGTACGAATGAATATCTTGATTCTTTTAACGGACTCGAAATTATTTATTATTTGAGGGTGACTCGGTAAAACAGATACGAGTCTGATATACTTTAAGCCGAACTTAACTTAAAAATTGATCCACTTCCAAATCGTACGGAACAAAGAGTGACAGATTGTAAATTATTGTTTTTACATACTGACTACTCGTATACTGGGTAAAACAACTTCACACTCAGTTTCATTTACCATTGCAATGACACAATTTACTAGTGAGAACAATATTTTTATAAGATGATGATAAATCAATCAGTGTATCCATCAAAGTTGAACAAAGCTGTGTTCAAATAGCAATTAAATTAAACAATTGAACATTTCGCGCACTCTAAAATGTTGGAACGTGATTATTACTTGTCTAACGTGAGGCATGTTCGGAAAGCCTAAATTACCGTAAAATACGAGTGACAACAGAGCTCGAAACGGACTTCTCACTAACATATCTTCAGTTTGCGGAATTCTCACAAACACAGCTTTTGTTCGTTATTTTGAATTCTAATTGAAGTTTTTTAATCAATATTGAACACGTGTACATATCTGATATTATCCACCGTTCCGGTTTGTTAAATTTTCCATTCCGAACACTGGACAATCCAGAATTGAATGACATTTCTTATTATATTCATGATTTTATATCATATACACTAATATATTTTTATAGGAACAGTAAAATATTTGTATGTGTTTTCGATTTATACAATGTAAGAAAAGTCGAAAGAAGGAAGGAGAAGGGAACGGAACTGCATTACATTTTTGATAAGTTTTCTTGTTAATGGTTTCCAATATATTTAATTTGTTAACCACATAGAAAACAAAAATGTAAGGGGAAACTATGAACAAATTATAACTTTTTAAGTAGTAAATTACATTATTGTTGTGAAGTTGTAGTTTTTCAGAACGTAGTTAAGTGGAATTTTTAATACAAATTAAATTAATCAACTAGAAAGATATTCAGAAAAAATCTATTCAACAAAAAAATATTTTAGTTGATACCGGGATTGCTTTTAAAAATGGTATCCGTTTTAAAAAGATACATAATATAAATTCAAAAACTTGTAGTAAATCTATTTGGTTGATATAGCGATATTGGATAATGCATTTATCCGGATAGGAAAAAATCCCGGTAGCAATTAAAATAATATTTATGATGTATTTTTCTGTATATCTTTCTAGTTGATTATTTACGTTATATTACAATTATAAGTTGATAAAAAGGCGTGTGTTCTCTTAGTGTATTTTAAAACGATAGCTTCGGTTCACATGGTAAATATATGTATTTTTAAGTTATTGCAAAAATATTGTGGTAAGTCATTTTTATATAATAAATACAATAAACTTATAGTTTTGTTTTTATATATGCTTGTATTTTTAATTTTAGTATATATTGTTTCCTTGAGAAGATACCGTAGATATCGAAACATGTTCATTTATCAATAAATAGTGGTTTAAATAAAGTGTTTTGTCTTATTATTTATGTAATATGTGGCTACAAAGTAATTTGACTAACATTGAAGAAATAAACTTCGTATTTAACAACGTGACTTTTATATTAAAAATCAACTAGTTCTGAAAAAACTGACACTAGTACATAGTATACGTTTTCAATCTCTATCACATCAATAATCAGTTTTCCATTCAATACTGAAAACATACCCATGTTGCATACTTAACTTCCAATAAAACGAATTACATTTATTAATGGGTATAATAATACGGATTAAATGAAATAGTAATGTTTGTTGGCGTAGAATTTTATTTATGAATTAATTTTACAATCAAATATCTACTCACTACCACCAATACAGTCAAATTATACGAAAAAAGACCCGACTGTTGGAAAAATTCCTACAAAGCTAAATTTTTGTATTCATGTACGTTTCGATTTTACAAATAAGAATATGACAAAATCCTAATAATATCAGAAGGGCAATTAGAGATATTAAAGGTCAAAGCTCACCAAGATTAATTTTTCGCAAATAACTCGTCTCCTATGCATTGTACGTCGATAAAGGCTATTTATTATAAAATTTATAGAAAATATTATTATCTACACGATTTGTTAAATTATTTTTTCCATAAGTTTAACTCTTTTGGAGATATAGCGCCGAGAAGGGATAACAATGAATTCGTTTACGGTATAACGCTGTGTAAGCTGCGGAACAACACGCGTAGTGCAAATTGAAAAATGTTTAGTATAAATAAAACTGTTATTTATATATATAACCAATTATTGAATTAGTTTCCATACCACCTGCGAGGTAGAATGTGGTTTCTCCTGTAAGCCCAGCTAAATCTATGTTACTGATTGTTTTTTTTTTCCTTTTTCATTTTTATCATTTTTCATCGTTTAAACGTTTTAACAAAAATCACTACAGTCTCTTAGTGTCGTAAGTCTTAGTGATTAAGCATGTAAACGTACAGTCAAACAAACTAAGGCAATTAAGAAATCCAAAAGTATATAAAACATAGTATAAAATCAAAATTAGCATATGTGCTACTTGAATCGTGAAGCCTATGGGGTAAAAGCAACACGCCCCCGAAGAAGGAAAAAAGACAGAAACAAAATTAAAACGAACTGATCGGTCATCTGAGCATCACTACTGGCAGAAACCAGTCCAGAGATAAACCAAAGAGTCCAGAAACAATTTAAAAGTATTTGGCAACAGAATAAAGAAAAGTAAAGATAGATAAAGATATTGATATTAGGAGCCTCTTAAAAGTGCCCATCTGGATACCCAGACTCTCACAAAGGTCCTAATTATTTTCTCACTCCAGATTCTTTTTCGAACTGAGTAGATCGATATTTTGGATAGAATTATAACCAACTAATTGACTTACCATCAACAAAACCATCCTCCATTATTTGGTTTACCTGGACGTACCGAGTCTTCCGCGGACGGCCTCTGGTGCCATCAACGCTTGCGTCATATATCTTTCTTACCATTCTCTCCTCATTCATCCGTTTCATATGACCAAACCACCTTAGTGATCCTTTCTTAATTTTACTCATTATACTAACATTAGCTTAACATTCTTTCCTTATTTCTTCATTCTTTAGTCTGTCGATAGATTCTGATCCTTTATATTGACTGCGTCAAGAGCTACTCGGTACACCTCTGACTACCAATAGTAGCTTCTAGCATCTTCATTCCATCAGTATTGAACCATAGAATGGCCGTCGAATAAGCAAAAATTTCGTGGCCGTGGAAATATTGCGCGGAAATAATTTAGTTGCGCACTCCAGGCGGAGCTCGGTTCATTCGACCTGAGACTCCGTGAAAGTGATCATCGCCCTTCTCAAATAGAAAGCGATAAAACGTAAATCGCTTCCTTTATGATTTATTCTGAGCTGAACAAATCCACCAGCTTTATGTGAACATTAAAAACATGCATATAAATAATTTATTTAAAAAAATATTAGGTGTATGTATGCAGATTAAAAGATTTTTTTATATTGCTTTTCAACTTATTTACATGTCCTTGTGCAATGGTCCAAATTGAGGGGAAATGATCTAATATTATCAGAAAAAAGCCAATCAGAAAAATAATAATTTATGTATAGCAATTTTTTTACATTATTTTAATTATTAAAATATCTACGCATCAATTTCATTAAAATTATAGAAATTAATATATAATACTTATTATATACAAACTATTGTAAAATATAAGGCATAAAAATAAAACTATGTGAAAACAAAATTTTTTTTTACGTATAAATATTTAACATTTTAAAAATATGCATGTATTATATTTTTACTGGTTTTTATTAGTCTTTTATTGATATATTACATTAAATAAATCATAGGATATGTAAAAAAAATATTTATTAAGTTTAAAAATGTCACTTGAAATATAAAAAAGGCTGGTAGTGGAAACAGGGCTATCCCTACCTAATAAAACCCTAAAGCAAAATCCGAGGGAGGTACTTTCAAGGGACGGCAATTTTAAGATAAAAGAGATCTATTAAAAACTAAATATATTTTTAAAATGGAGAATTCCTGACTTTATAAGCAATGCAGGTGCAATGTAAGATATATTGGAATACTAAATAATGAGTTTGTCGTCGAGAGGCTTTTTATTTAAAGCTGTAATAACACCAAAAATAAATTCAATATTTATGTTAGTTATTGCGTTTGCAGAAATATATGGGCGTCATTTTCTAGTTTGCTTTTAGAGCGGCACGATGTCAAAAAATAGCCCTGATTAGACAGTAATTAATGTTGAATTATTTTATTTTATTAGTGTATTTTACAATTCTTATATTGTATTGAAAGTATGCTGCGTCATGTGAAGTTGTCGAGAAATGTTAATATGGAATATGGAATCATGTTATTAATTGTACTATCTATATTTTTGATTTAATCTAAGTCATCTCAAATCTAAATGAGATTAATACAACTTTTGTCTACCAGTGACTTTTTTTATAAAAATTGATTTATGCATATTGTGTATTTATCGAAATTTATATTAAAAATAATTTAGTGAGTTTAACGTGTCTCTCGTTGTATTTGATCTCTCGCTCCAGATAATCCATAAAAAGCATATTTCAAACCGAACAAAGGCTTTGTAAGCTCTGACGTTCCCCAAGGTCGGAACCTGCGTCCTCGGAACAGCATCCGCGGCGCGGCGGGGTCTATGGCCATCCCTTTAGTGCCGCGGCATCTCCCTTCGTCTGCGAAGCTGCTGCCGCCTTTTTTTACTCTCCGGCGGCAGATGTCGGCTCGGATCATTTTTCCCTTTTTGCATACTCCTTGCGCATTCACTTCTCGGTTTTGTTGATGTCTGGAAGTTTTTTGCTTCTGTTCGTTTTCTTCCAGGTCGGTTTGAAGATTCGATTAATCTGTCTATTTTCCTGCGATGTTTTGGGGAAAAGGTCAATTTACTAAAGCAGACGAAATGCATCAGAAATTGGATCGATTAATCTGTCCATTTTCCTGCGATGTTTTGGGGAAAAAGTCAATTTACTAAAGCAGACGAAATGCATCAGAAATTGGAAACGATACATATTTATCACAAAATGAAGAATAAACAATTTAGGGGTGAACGTAAACCTGGTTCTTGTATTGCTCGTATTAGCAGGATCAAATAATACCACTTGTGTCATATTTATGAAATGAATGCATTAGGGGTTAGGAAGAAAGATGCGTGATGTGAGATTGATGGCACCAGAAATTGCTATTTTAAATGTATGAGTGTGGTTAGGCAGAAGAGTGTGGCATACTTTTTTTACTATTCCCGTCCTCATCGAGGATGCAGGGTAGAAAAATAAATAAACGTAGAAAATTAATAAACTGAACTTATCTCTAGAGTAATGTAAACGTGAAATTATGCTATTACTGGTGTGTTTTTCAAAAAATAATATTATCGTTAAACTGGGTACGACACCTGCTCGAACCAATCTAACTCAACCTAATCTTACCAACATACGAAAGGAGAAAAATAATATTTCTGTATTCTAATTTATGTACGTGACAGGAATTCCTCAATATTTAATTAATATTAAAGGATGGTGCTCTAAATACATTTTTTATTTTAAGTTCATTCTTTGACCAAATAACTTTGTGCACATTTGTAAAACTGAATATCCATTGATTTGGAAAAGACTAAATTAATTCTACGCAAACTAAAATGAGATTTAAGTGATGCATTTTTGTTCTTGTAGTATTTACGAGCGTTAATTAAATATATGTATTTAATAAAATATTTAATACTTTTAAAATTGATAACATTTTATTTTTTGTATAATTTACATTTTATTGAAATTACATTTTTAAGCTCAGCTAATTCTCTAACATTTGAGAAATTTAATCAATTGTAAATGTAGGTACGTAGCTGTCTTAAAGGCACAGTACTAAAAATTCGTTTCTCCTTCGTGAATCACGATAATATTTAGGGGCAATAAACGCGACTCGGATAGTTTGGCCATTGCCCGACAGATGGCAGGGGGCGCAGATACTACGAGACGTTCATTCATAAAATAATTCTGTCGGTGTGGGCGAGTGTCAGTGGGAGCTCCGGAGCTTTCGTAGAAAACATTTCAGTGCTACAATATCGGAAAGATATTGTTCAAATAATTAAACAACATTTATCAAAAAAAAGTTAGAATTGAACATTTGAATTAATTCCATTGGTAAAGAAATTCACTCCGATTTAACTTAGTTAATCTCAAATCTCTATCTCTCATCTGAATCTTAAACTCTAATGACTGTCCAAAAGTATTGTAAAATTGCTCAGCCCTCGGCGTTACGTATGTAGTAAACCTCCGCCCTTGTGTCCTTAGAATCATTCATTACGACGGGCGTCCATAGGCATTTTTAAATCTATCATCTAATCAATTAATCTATCATCGTCGTACAAACATATGTATAGTTTTAAAAAGATTAAACATATATTGAACAAATAATAGCTCTTATAGAGATGAAGCTATTTTTTATTATATTTAATGGAAATATATGGAAGTAATATTTACAGGGCTTACGACCAGCCTTCGCCATCTATATATAGCTGGTGATATGTAGTATATATGGCTATAATGTAGTGGTACTCAAAATGTTTACACATATTAACATATATGCAACATACAGAAATTTAATAGATACGGAGAATGGTGAACGTTGTATTTGTATAAAGTGATCACTTAAGCCAACCGAAGACAGGTCGTACTTGTAACCCTGTAAAATTAAATATAATAAAAAATAGCTTCGTCTCTATGAGATATCTATTATTCGTTTAATAACAGTGCATTTGTAGGTGAAAATTCAATAATTGTGTGTTCTTGGACACATTCAAATATTGCTGATTAAACATATTTTTATCAAATAATGTGCACATAATGATACATATATAAGAATACACCCCTGGATAGTATTCAGTAACATCAACCAATTTTCCCGCAAAATGTTATACATTTGTTCGCTAGTCTATAGTTATGTTTCACGTCTCTAGTAAGTAATTTGTAGGACGGAAACCCTCAAACGCCGCAGGGCAATGCTCTATCACCTGCCTATTTTTTATATTTAAAGTAAACTATAAAAATATCTTGTTTGAGCATCACAGTATAAACCGAACCAAATTCCCAAGCGTATGTATTTATTATATATATACTGTATGTGTGTGTGTTAAATTTGATGTTTACAGGGGTTGAATATAATGTTAGAGAGAAAGTTTCTTGGTTATCCTACGTCTGTCGGTACTGAGAAGGACCATTTTTGTCCCGACGTTTCGGGTAAATCTCATTACCCATCTTCAGGAAATGCTTTAACGGTAAAGTGTCGCTCTAAAATGATCGTGAAACACGTCTTTTCAAACCGGCAGCTCAGCGCTAAGTGAAGTGTATAACATGCTTCGGAATTTGATTTGGTTTATATATCGCAGTAGTACTTAAAGAATGTCCTTTCAGCAAAAGGAAGTAAATGATTAATTTCGTTACTAAATTATTTTCACTTCACTGTAGTTCAGTGATTTAACTTGATAAAAAAACTCTTCGTCCTTTTGTGGGAAAGATCCTTTTCAATTGCTGGATTAACATCGCACCAGACTCCAGTCACCCGTTCGACGCGTGAAGCTGTACAATTGTCCAAATGACTTTCTGGAATGTTGTATTATATTTGCAATAATTAAAGATTTCCAGTGAATCCTATTAAAAAAATCACAATTCTTACGGATACCAACATAGTAAGTGAGTGCGTGACAGGTAAAGTTGATATGTTTCATCAGAAGGCAGTTTTTATTATTTTTACCTCGTCTTTCCGCGGCTGCATTTTAATATAAATCCTCCAGAACTGTCTGCACTCGCGGGGGAAGAAGTGTGTGTCCCGTGTCCAAACTTTTACGATCGAGTCAAATGTTCCGCCGGCCAATCGTCGTGAGGGGAATTTAAAATGAACGACTCAAAATAAAAGCGTTCGTATCCCACAAGTGGGCTCATCGACCTTTCAGGATCAAGGTCTCCATACGCTCCTCCCGAAACTCTTCAATTCGACCATTGTTATTTTCGTTCTCGATCTTACGGATCTCGCTGCACGATTAATTCCATTTTTTATCGTCTCGAGTTGGACAGCTCGGTATCGCTGCAGGTCACGGCGATATTAAAAATACATATCTTACATTGTGGATTTTTTTGTACCGATACCTACTTTATCATTGAGTACGTATTAAAGATGAATATGTCATAATGTATGTAACTCACGGTATGCACTGCTGGTGTTCTATAATTTTATTTTTATAAAAATCGTGTGTTTGTGTGTGTTAAATTTGAGATTTTCGCGGGTCGAGTATAAGAAAATTTAAAAATAAATGTGGTTAGAATTACACTTTCCGTAGGTAAGTACTGAGAATGTTTTATTTTTTTATTTGAAATATTTAGGTGTGCGCCGTGTAAGTATTGAATTCATAAAGAAGTTTGTTACCGAACTACCGGGACGTAAAATGACATATTTTCATTTTCGAACATCTGAGTGATGTGGGTTTTCGAATGTAAGAATTTATAAAAAGCGTCAAAACGTGAGTTTTACATTTATGAGTAATGAAAAAAAAATGTAGTCACCGGGACCAATTTTCTGTCACATATTTCTCTCAGATTAGTCTAGTATGAATTTGTTTCAGGGGGGAGGGAAGGTGCGCGAAGTAAATACATAAATTAGACCAGGAATAACGCACGGTGCTACCGACACTACCGACTACGACGGGTGGAAGAAAATATTACATTTTCATTTATTTGATTTCATAAAAATGTTCACAAAACGTTTCCACTGTTCCTTCTTATCGTCTTGTATGTGTCTGCCCGTGCAAAACATTATTTACGCTATTGCCTTCTCCGTCACATACATTTAAAAAAAATTGTAAATATATATGTACTTGCGTCATCGATAACAGTCAATCGAGAAAACGTATGCAATTTTAAGATGACATCATACGTTAAACTTTTGAAGTGTTAAAATTAGGACAGAGGGTATTCCGAGCACTCAGGTTGGGGGGAGCGAGTGTTGTAATTCTAATATCGGCGTGAGCGACACGGCGAACCCGAAGCGTGCCAAGGTTTATGAAGGAGTCGGAGTGCTTGACCACTAACCAGGTCAATAATTGAACCACCGCAAACCGATTCATAGTAGCAGCAAAATTGTTTCGTAATAACGCGGCTGCGTCATACAAAACACGCGACACTAGGAAAAAAATCTGCATTCTACTAGACCTCTTAAAAATTCTCATACAAATGGTATTCACTTTATACTCGATGCCTAACTTTTTAATCAGAGCTTTACAAGTCCATCCGTAGCTGCAATGAACTCTTTCGTAATGACCGGTACTGAAATTGTCGACCAAATCGTGCATTTCGAGTCGTGTAATAAAAAAGTTCATTGTATTATCATCGTACCAATTTTTATTTTAATCAATACATTTTTCCCTTTTACACTGTATCGTCGTTTTTTAAATGAGCAAACGCATAAAATTCTACGGCAAAATTGTTTTGTAATGACCGGTCTTCATATGCGGTAATACTGGAAGATAATTATTCAACGCGAGTCAAAATGTAGCAATAAATAATATAAACAAATTTTTACTATTGGATTTGTTTAGGTATCTTCTTACTTACTATTTTATTTTGTTTTCCGAATGTTACCTCACTCGTTTGTTGGGATCATATATTGGCGGTCGCACTGCAAGGGTCGGTCACCTCTTGTCGGAGTGATTAACGGCATCTGTTATGGATTCTCGTTTGGAGCGAAGACAGTTTGTTGTGATTTCAGTTTTGAAAATAAACATTCATGTTTATAAGTTCACATTATCTTTGTTATGAAATTCCGAACAATTCCGTGGGCGGTAAAGCTTTTAAAATCGGTAATTATAAAGCGATAAGTTTCATTGATATTACGACTGAATATTAAATATTCCAATGGGTATTTTATTATTGGCGCGGGTCGCGAAAATTTTGTGTCGTATTTAAATGAATACTAGGAAAGTAAAATCCATTTGTCGATTTTTTTGTGTTTCTTGTATTGTTTATAGCCCTTAAGCCCTTAAAATGGATGCGATTTCTTTCAGAGATTTATCTCGAAAGCCCGTGCAAGATAGCATAGAATTGAGCGCAAAGAAAGTTATGATTATTAAGGAAAACACATTCTTATTGTGAAGTTGTAATTACTCAGAACATAGGTCTGTGATATTTTAAATACTAAATTAATGTATTAATTATAAATATATACATATAAAATCAATTTTGTCGAAAAATATTGTTTTAGCGTCACCGGGAAATGAAGATCCAGGTTCGTATCCCGGTGACGCTAAAACAATATTTTTCGACAAAATTGATTTTATATGTATATATTTATAATTAATACATTAATTTAGTATTTAAAAGTTATGATTTATTGAAGTTTGCGTATTGTAATACAGAGTATGATGACACAATCGGTATACAACGACCATAATCGACCACACACACGGTAAGAGCCTTAACAGTATTTTGATCAGGTACAAGCCTGGAGAGGCGTATCGTGTTCGGAAGAACTCCAGTAACTAGATGCAGAGGATGCTTTCCAGTGTACTGGACGAACCGAATGTACTCCAGACTCGCTGAAGATATATCCAAATGAAGGCAGATCATTAAAAGGTTTGACACCAGATATCACGATCCTCAGCACCGAGGAGAATAACGAGGGAGAGGGAGAGAGATACCCATTTATCAATGAAACGATGGTTATATAAATTGGTATGTATTGACCAATAGATTTATTGTGAAAATTTTGGATAAAAATATTGAGTTCTTTCCTAAACATCGAAGGTTTCATGATGCCGATGGTGACTTCAGTACATTCGGATAAATCAAAACTCTCCATCTATTGGTTGAAAAGTAACGCTTTTTAATTTTTTTATATTGCTTTGTGTAAGTATGTAGTATATTGCTTTATGTATTTATTACTGATTTTGTTTAGTCTTTGCGCCCTTTGGAAATTGACTTTTTTGGAGATACGGCACTAAAGGAATGAGCGTGTGAAAAAATTCAATTAATAAATTATATAAGATTTATTTATAATTGAGGGTCGTTGGTACATTTTAAATTTTTGTCCACCGCGGAATTTAACCACTAGTTGTTTTTATAGTCTTTCCAGCTTCACAATCATCGGCTGTCTTCTTGTCAAATCGGTAATCTATATTCTATACCGATGCCGGGCTACGAGACATTGCCCGTATTAGTCAAATCGACTTGTGCAATCTTGTCCATGTTTAATTTAAAATGTGGACCAGGTCAGACATTAACGTTCTGTATAGAATTGTAATTTATTAATTTTTGAGTTAATTATGGTCTGTAGCAATAGATATTAGATTCAAGGGGTGGGCAACACTCGGATAGATTTAGAAAGTTATCAAATGATACGCACAGAGAAAACATAAGTGCCGCCTTTATAATTATTTCACCGATTAGAATTTCTATTTAATTTACTATTCTCCGGCAACTATATACAGAGCTACCTACAGAGATAGATATATTATACACCTTGACTAATACTTCGCGTGACCGTTACATTGTCGGCAGTTCGAGTCGAGCGCTTTCCAGATCAGCGCTCTCGGTCGGGGCTCGAGCGCGCGACGGTTCTCGCGCGGTAGGTCGGTGCCCACATTGGTAAATAAGATAACTCTAGAAAGATATATCGGATGCAGTGAAAAGAGCGGTCTGGAAGAATAATGAATTGATAGTAAATGGGAATATTTTAGGGGCATTCTCCAAACCTTCCCAACATATCTCGCACTTCGATGCAGTCTACAGTAGCTACAGGACAAATATCAGTGATCCTTCACGCTGATTGCGTGGAGTGGCACTCGATCAGACGGTACGGATGAATATAAAACATAGACAGTCCTGTCGCCAGCCAAAAAAGAGAATTTAGCTGAACGAAAACTTTGACGTTTGCTAAAAATTTAGCTCTCGGTTTCAAAAGTACGATTACTTTTTACTTGCGTGATGATCAGAAAGAAGTATATTACTGCCAATTTTGTACTGTTACATTATTTGGTTTTTAATTATTTTAATTAAAAATATTAAAGATAATAATGTAGAGTTTTCTAGTAAAGTTAATGAACCTCGAGATACTGCTGTATAGGCTGTAAAAAGATCATCAAATCTTTCATATTAGCTATGTTTTCTGTATGAATTAATTTAACGAAAATAGTCATTAAATAAATTGTTAAACGTCAAAGCAAATCTTTAAAAATATGGATTAAGCAAATGTTAACATTCTTGAAAAGATTTACGACCTCACTTTCTACTGCGAGGAAAAAAAAACTGGACATAAACAATTGAAAAGGAAAAAACACTAGAAAGGTAAAAGAAAAATGGGCATTAATGAATACTTTCGAAATCAGAACAGGAAAATGCACTCGTCGCGTAATAGCTTCCTAAAGAATATTTTATTAGGTTGGAATATATTATAATTGAAGGAAGGTGACGGAGAGACGAAAAGATCATAACAGAAGTAGCTAGAAAAATAACTAGAAAGGAAATTGTGGACTCTTACGAGGAACAGCTGCGACAATGGACAGAAACAGATGGAAAATGTTGTATTCAAGAAAATTATTTGTAAAACTACGTACTTCACCACCAAAATGGTGGTTCATGGTGTTATTATTGATAATTAGAATATTTTTTTTATATATACTTTCCAAAATGAAGAGAGTGATTCGTTCTGCCGTCTCAGTGATGATCAACCGAGGAAACGAAAGCACTCACGCGACACGAGACGCAGCGCCGACAGTTGCGAGCTGATGAAAGGGAAGTGTGGCATCACGCCGGCTGATGTGACGTGCTGATGCTGATACTGATGGCGGTCATTGCTCAGGCGAGATGTAGAAAAGAGTTTCTTCAACCTTCTTCTTTCAGCCATTCTCTGAGACAGTTACGAAGGTTGATTTGATGCTAAAATCTAACTGGAAGATTTTTTTTTAAAAGGCATTCGTATCACAGCGTACGAGTAGCTCTACTCGCTCAATAAACAATTGTTAGTATCATTCGTTAATTAGAACTCTCGTGGTTATGTTATGAATTTATTACATTTATTTATTTTATTTCATTTGTTGGTAAACGGTTGTTTAGCATCATACTTGGTGTAAGTAGGTACTAGGGTTGCGTTACCTATGTAATTCAATAGGTCGGTACCGTGTAGCCACTTCGTAAAGAAGTTAATTTACTTTCTGCCGGGACGTGAACGGACGCGTTTTAATTTTTGAACATTTCTAACATGTCAATTTCTAACAAGTGTCAAACGTAAGATTGACCTTTATGGGTAGGTACCGAATAAAATATGTTTTCACTATATTAACACTTGGTCACTTTTTTGTCACATATTTTTAGATAATACGTGTTTGCCTTGTAAATAAAGTGTTGGTGTTTCTAGGGGAAAAAATCACATATCGTGGTCATTTAATTAACAGTTTCTTCTAGAATCTTCTGAAAACAATAATATTGTTATGTTCAGAATCTGATTAAAAAAGCATACATAGGACATAGACTTTTAAGTCTATTTCATTATTTCATCATCTGTCAAATAGCGCGATGGCGACAAGAAAGCTCCAACACTATTAATTCCGAGTACGTCACAATTTACGGAACATCAATTTTATATAATGCCAATCAAAACATGGCTATTAAGTTACGGTTTTGGTATTTGATAAAAGGCATAAATGCTTGGAGCAGAACCGGATTTACCTTTTAGAGAGCCCTGGGCTAATATAATTATTATTTGGAATAATAACATAATATCAAATCTCGAGAAACAGAAGCGTCACGTTGTTCGTTTACATCTCTCGCGTCTGTGCTGTTTCAAAATGTTGTGTCGTTCGACATATTTTTAAATGTACAACGAGTTGATTGATAATTAAAACTATGCTAAATTTATGAACTTATAATTTTCGTAAATGCGACCCGAGCATGGAAGTTATTTTTGTCACGTTTTAAATCAATCGAACGCTTTTAAGCAGGGGTTCAAAATGCCTAATTCTAATCATTTAGACGGTTTACAAATATTTTCTTAGACGATTTTCAATATAAAAGTGAAAATACCCCAGTTGGTTGTCTATTGTACGTCAAATAAATTTGGATTTGAATTATATAATAAATATAAATTTTTCTTTATTTTTATTGTGGTTAAAATTACATATCAAAGGATTTGCCTCAACACGGCAAACCCTACCACTAAATGTGTTTTTTTTTGTTGCTGTTCGAACATTGAACATTGCTCGACTATGGAACAATAATATTGATCCGCTATTTAAATATTATTATCGATGTCCAACAACTTAAATTGTATTAATTAAAAGTTTCAACGGATACAATTACATGTACAAGCACTTGAGTGGGGGTAGGTAGCTTCAGTATTTGTGTTTTTGTAAAGGATCAATTCCTATTCCCATCATACGGAGGTCAGAGACCCTCCCATAAAGTGGTCAGTGACGTCCCTGGTCTTGTGGCGAGGAGGGAGGCAGGCCATTGCTCCGAAGTGAGGAAAGGGGCGGAGTCGAGAGGGGGAGATCAGAAAGTGAGAGTGGATTCACTTTCCAAAACCGGTCCATTCTCGTCAACCGACCACAGTAAAGAACTCTCATTCCAATTACATTGAATTTTTGTTTTTTTTATGGGAATATACTTAGTGATCATTTCAAAAAAAAATTTTATGTAACTTTAATCAACTCAAAAATATATCATTAAGGAAAACACATTCTTATTGTGAAATTGTAATTATTTAGAACATAGGTCTGTGATATTTTAAATATTTAAATAATAAAAACGAATCGATAATTCTGGCGTCTGCAGTCGGTTTACTCAAAGGTATTTGAGATTCTGTAAAAATAATGTAGATGGCTTTCAAATAATGGAACGACAGGTGTATTCATTTGAAAAATATAACGTATAGGTTCGAAAAATTGTCACGAAAAATACTGGCGTTATAACACAATTGGTAGTGTGCTTCCCCGGATTGGAAACAGAGATCCAGGTTCGAATCCCGGTGACGCAAAAACAATATTTTTCCACAAAATTGATTTTATATGTATATATTTATAATTAATACATTAATTTAGTATTTTAAAAAATATTTGGGTAAATTGTAAATATTATTAATGCAATTGTTTATTATTGATGGCAACCATATTTCAGGATGATAATAATGACTTTTCAACATTTTCAATTATTCAAAACCATTATTAATATTTTAAGAAGTAATATTCAACTTTGTATTTACACATTTAATCAAAAATATCTAACTCTTCACGCAGAATGTTATATGCATATATTTTTGGGCTATTTCTACGCGCATTATATTATATACAGCAAAGTCAAAAAAAAGGGCCCGAAAACTGAATACCAAAAACCTTTCATAAAATATAACATGTGTAAATCATGTTCATGTTGTATGTACGATGTACAATATTATTAATATAAGTTCATTATAAATTCGTCCCTTAATTATTATTTTTTTATCACTTTGTTGAAAAGCCATGTGAAAGCAATTTTTAAGAAATTGGTCGTAATTAAATTATCAATATTTTTATAGCTAGTAGTTACGTCAATTTATTAAGCTGACATTTTTTCTTATTACAAGCGACACATGACGCTCACGGTTTAAAACATTTACACGCATGTAAAGAAAGTGTTCACCCGCACCTGTTAGGTTTCATAATATTTAAAAGATTTCCAAACATTATAGTAAGTTTATTGAGATTTGTAATTAAAATTTTATCATTTTATCATTTTGAAATAATATTCGAGTATCATATTATGTTTTAAAACATATATTAACACTGTGTTTAAATATTATGTGCTGTTGTATTATTAGGTAATATCTTACATGATATGATCTTATGATATAAAACTATATAATATTAACATCTTGTGACCTATAATCATATTAAAATTCTTTACAATTTATATAGTTGAAGTGGTGGAAATTCAAATTATTTTATAAACCCATGAATTAATAAATATATATATATATATATATATATATACGAATTAATTTAGGGGTAAATTTAAAATACATTGTTGAAAAAGTAAAAGTGGTTATTAATTGCTACGAAATATGGTCCACTGAATACGACAATATATGACAATGAATATGACAATACGAAAGAATAGATAGTAGAGAAAATAAATAAAATGTTAGGTCATGAAAAGTAGAAAAAGACAAGTGTCAAGATGCAAATGGCTTTGTATTATTACATTCTTAAAGTTTATATAATATTTTATCTGATGTGTTAAATTCACAGACCACCAAATATTGCATTTGGGATATGTCTAGTAATTATTTTTCTATACAATATGTGGTCTATTATACCGGTGATATGCTGGTTATGTCCCTTTTCAGAATATTGAAGTAAAATGGACACGAAAGAGATCGAAATGAACCATGGCATATCTGACCGAAACATGATCTGAAAATCCACAAAATAATCCAGTATCCTTAATTTTTAATATGACGAATGTAATATTAAGAATTTTTAGATTCTCACAATATTTTGTAGATGAGTTAAATAACATGTACCTCGCTATATTGAGATTCCATTTAGTTAACCATTAATATTAATTATAAAGAGGGTTGACCCAAGAATGGAACCGTGAGGTATATAATCAAATAAAAACAGTGAATCATTTGAAAAGTGTTAATGAACTGAGAGGTTCGAGTTTCTGATAAATAATAACTATAAATTTGATCATTACCCTAAAATCTTTAAATAAAAAAGGTACAACAACACGTAATATACGTAGGTACCATAAATCAATCTATGGAGAATTAATACAAACAATTTTCTCTGAAAAGACATTCATTTTAAGCTTTTGCGACCGAGACTGCACAATTTCAAAAAATTTGAGTACTGACAAATCCAGTATTCTTTGCGATATATGCTCTCAATTGTTTATTTATTATACTTCTTAAAAAATGCCTAATAATACTGTAACATATAAATAAATAATTCTGTATTTAGAAATAAACAAAAATAAGTTTTCTTATATTAAAAAAGTCCTACACATCTTTTACGTGCGAAATATTTTTTCATAATTATTACAATTTTACATTACTATGTGATACAACTACTATAGCGTATCGTAGCCTTATATGAATGTTACAACGACCGAGTTGAGAAGATTGACACGGCCGTGACTTTACCAGATGCGAAGAATCTGGAGTACTCCGAAAGTTATTTGAAGAAAATCCGGGACCGTGAACTCTGGAACGGTCAAAAATGAACTGAGCGGATAACGTAAGCAAATATGTAACACGGCTGCAAATCCCTTTCTGGAGGGTCGCAGCTTAAGACAGAGATGCCTGGAGAGGGGTTGTGCGGTTTGACCTGAATGGTTTATTAATACATTAGAAGTAAGGACCGAGAACTTCTCAAAAATTGTCCGGAATATTTTCCGTACAATTTTCACATTTGAGCACGCACAGAATCAAATGCAGAATTATTTATCCAGTAGATACCGAAAATTAGCTTCTAGCTTTATAGGTTACGATTGAACACTTACTACCTAAATTGTATATACCTATATATATTATAAAAGTTGTAAATATTGCGTTTTATAACAATATAGGAAATTTCCGTATAATTTTGATCAAACATAGAACTTTCAGAGCTTTTAACTATTTTTTAAATCCTCTCTAAGACAATATCGGGAGAATTTATAAGAAAAATTAATGCAAATCAACACGAGCACGAACATCATGCAAGAGAAAAAGATAGACTGAGATTGCTATTCAGAAGAAGGCTAAAGCTCAGAAATCGATGATGTACAATGCGATGAAAATCTTGAATGAAAAAGGAGGTAGATTCAAATCTACGACGTAGATTCGAAATGAAACTAAGCCAATGTGTGCAAGATAAGTTTTAGTGAAAAATGACATTTTGATCCTTTTTATATTAGAGCGTATATATATTTACATATGTATGCACTATATTAAGAAAAAATAAATAAGATCTAGGACCTATCACAGGGCTATTTAAAGCCATTTGATAATGTGATCACTCTACAAAATTTGCCATGTTTGTTATATTTAAAAAGCGTTATCAGTTTTAATGCTGTGCCACTATGCACGAATCATTTTAAAGAAGATCAGGAAGTGGAGTAGCAATCCTGGAGGAACAACCAATCACGTAATCCATAACATCTGTTTGGTATAAAAACAGAACCATTAGTATCAATTGTATATAAAACTCTCCACCATTCAAAAATAATTATAATTATGTAACGCTAATGGAATTTTGATGTATTTAGATTCCATGTAAATTTTTAACAATAATTAACATCTAAACTATAAAAATGTTAATTGTTTTAATTCTACTCGACTCGTGTGAGACATGCACATTTACTAGTATCGCACCGAGTAAGTTGTTGATTGTAGAGCATTCTCAGGTCATTCACTCCGAGCCGAGGGCATCTCTACAAGTCTTGGTACTTAAGCGATTGCTCGAGGCACGGTTATGTTTAACTTGACATCAAGTTATTGACTTGATTGAAGTATTGCGGACTGCTGGTGTTTTTTTTGCAATTGTGATAATTTCTGGTTTTAATTCTTTAACATTACAGTTATAAAAAAATATATTCGTTAGTAAATAATCAAGAAAGTACAATCTTCAAATCATTCCACATTAAGTTAGAGGGCAAGTTAATACGACTGGTGCCATATCAAACTGCTTATAAGATGTTGTATTTATGAAACAATAAAAACAAGAGAATATTTAACAAAATAAAAATATTTATCACTTACTATATATAATTTGACTTACGGTATCGAAAACAGAGCAGACACTGCCGAGACTAAAAGCATACTAAGATGAAAACCCTAACATCCTTGAAATCACTGGAAATACTTTGGGACAGAAAAAAGTACTCCTGGTATTAAGGAAATTTCCAAATGCTGTGAATGTTGAGGAAAACAACGACTTACCCTGACTATATATCTTTGATTTGCAGTGCATTTCAGCAAGTATATTTCTTTGATTTGGAGTATTAACAATACACATATTAGTATATGGACAAACAGTCAGGATGCACTTTTAGTAATAGATTAAGCGTTCCAGCTGCATTTAATGTAGTCAGAGTTTCGAAGACCCCAAGGAATTGGAAAAAAACAATGATCTCGTTATATGTGTATACAGTGCGCAGAAAAACTGACGCAGATTTAGTTTATTCGAGTTACTCGTGTCCGTGTCACTTAGTAAAGCAAATAAACTTGAAACGATTCACGTTCTTCATAAATGTTGTTTTAGTGTTATAGAGAAAAACGAGAGTTAGAATATTTCCCAAACCGCTAGCTAGGCCGCCCCAGAGCAACCGACCATTAGAGGATCAATGACACGGTGTTCCGATTAAAACAAAAGCTGTCGCGAGTCAAGGACATTATTTGAAACATCTAAAAGAGAAAACGAAAGGGTACAAAACATTCGCTGTGACTGTTATGAGACGGATAAATCCAAAATGTAAATGTCGTATGCAAATTTCCCTTCGACCCGACCCGGTCGCTTTCTACGTCCGCATCTCTCCGACTCTGCTCCGCTCGGAGCGCTCGAGAGACAATTTCTCTCGGACCTTTCGGATCTGGTTTATGGATTTACAATTGACGGCTTTATCAGGTAATGCAATAAAGGAATATTAAAGAGAAAATTGCGGACTACATTCGCCAAACTGCGGGCTGATCCAATTCGCTTTATTCATTAGCCGATGCACTTTCGATTGCACTCGGATAAATATTATTATCTGTTGTGTAGTAAAATCTACATAATGAAACTTAATGTGTATTTATTTTAACGATTCGACTTTCACACGCAACCTAAATATCTGAAGTATTAAGTATACAAACGTTTTGCCGACAAATTATATCAAATTTAATAGTTTTACACGGAATACAGATTATCTTAAATTTTAAATTTAACAGCAAAGTGAAAGAAGAAAAGAAGTGAAGTTGAATCAGGAGAAATAAAATGTTAGTTTGGAAATCGAATAAAGATACGGCCTGATCTACAGCCCCAGATGTTTATTTAGGAATATCCAAATGACACTGATCGTTGTCGTATTACGAATTCGTCAAAATTTTTTATTCATTTTGAAGCATCTACAGAAGAATGCACAAAATAAGTTGGATGGATAGAGTTCCACACGAAGATGTTACGGCTCCGATGAATAAAGAAGTATTTAAAACAATAAAAATCCGAATACTCCAATATCTCGGGCGTGCGGTGCGACATCCGGAGAAGTATGAGATATGGAAAGATTGCTGGAAGTCGGGGCCCAGGAAGAAGGAGAGCATCGTGACTGAACAATCTGTGCTAGTCCACGGTAGAATTTTAAAACAAACAAACAAATTGATACCAACATGACCGTTGACCGGATAGGGCACAAGAAAATGAAAAAAACTGAAGGAAACTGACTTCAATGGCGGAAAAAATGACTTCGAATCAGTTTCACTTAGCTTTTCGTTGACTTGATGGCAGTCTTTTCGACGGAGAGGTGAAGAAGCTCGGACAAGTAGATAAACAGGACTGACGTTACTGTAATGATGAGAATAGAGACTAGAGATTCACGAGCCCTCGTCTCAACGTCATCTCATTACATGTTGTGAGAATTACTCAAGATTATTCTCTAGTGTTTGATTATATTAGGTAATTCTTGTTACTGTCTTCATTTTTATACTAATCTTTTGACACATCGTAACTATCCAAAATACCTTATAATGTATCCTCTTTTCTTGTTTATTAGTAAATAATATTATGAACAGAAAACCAGATTGTTTCAAACTTTAAGTGAATTTTTACAGCAGCTGTCTCAACCATCACATCCACAATATTCCCGAGTGCCCTCCCCGATCCCAGGCGGGACGTCCTTGTCCGGCCACTGAACCCGGGACTTCCCGGTCGACAGCCTGGAGACGGACCGTGTGGACCCACTCCCGTGTGGAGTGTAATATCGTGTACTTGCAAGAGATTTTCGTTAGTTTCACGAGAACAAAGGATTGGCAAATGAAATTTTCCAGCATATTAAACAGAATAATGATTGATTAAAATAGATTTTGAGTAAGACATGGCTGAAGGTTAGTTTACCGTCTACCTGGGATATCTTTTCTCAAGAAATGGAGAATGCGAAGCCGAAGTCCGAGGGAAAATTGGTATGGCCAAGTGTGCCATGTAAAGAAACTGATCCAAGTCAACAAGAACCGCTCCATCTCAAGAAACATACAAGTCAGACTGGTTAAATCCTCGATATTCTCCAAAAGTCTGTAAGGAGTCATAAGCAGTGGGCAGCAGTACGGACTCTGAGAAGAAAAGATACATGATCGACTTCTAGACGTAGTATTGACGTCATATGCTGCGTGTACCGCGGACTGAAAGATGAATGAAGATAGTCTCCACAACAGGTATGCGGGAAAATAATGTTCGCTCACTTTGGGCGTGCTGAAGTTACGCTAGGAGCGTACTATTAGGTTGATGCATAATTATCCGGCGTTTTCTCTCTCGGCATTCTCTTTCGCTAATCGTTCCTTCGTCGAAAAGCTCGTCGAGATCGCGAAATGGCTCAGCAGCTTTCCACCCTTATTTCAAGCAGGACGGCATTACGTGGCGTGTATGTGTGTGCTTTTCTAAGTTTCTAACCATATTAAACAATTATATTATGGCAAATGTCAATTAACGTCAAATTTAAAAAACAAATCGTCGCGATAAAAACGGCGAATAATTATGCATCAACCTAATAAAAGGTACGAAGTCAGCCGGGAAAAATTGGTGATCATTGAAATGTACAAGACGAAGGGCGACTCTCTGACATAATGAACAAACTGAATAATAAATTTGTTTCATATTATAGGTATCTAACGTTAGTTGAAAATGTATGCCCTAGCAGTAGGTGCATCCTGTCTCACCTGAGTCCAATTCTAATGAACGCCCTAGCAGTAGGTGCATTCTGTCTCACCCGAGTCCAATTCTAATGAACGAATCATTTTGTGTTGCGGGTTAGCGGCAAATGTTGTGCGTTGCAAATTCGGAAAACAAATTCAGTGATTAAAAACTTCGGAAAAAAAATTTTGTGATTAAAAAATTCTTCAGTGGCTGTCGCGGCCAGTTTCCGTTAAAACCTATATTTCAATATTATAAATAATATAATGTATAATGAACCTTTTCGGCGATGACGTGACATGCGGCTATATTTGGGGTCTCGCCGGTAGACACAAATAAAGCTGTTTATGTTTTGCAAAACAAAAAACTAGCGGCCGGGAATTCGAACCCGCACCCCCAGAAGGAAAGAGAGACATCTTAGATTGCGGATAGTGATGCGAGATGTATCGATATTAATGTATTTATTTATAATAAATATAATTTACAAATTGGCGCCAGCGCACGCGATTTTAGCGTATTATAATAATATATTGTTTTTCGTAAACGGTATTTTAAAACATGGCAAAATGACAAAAATTCTACAGGCGATACGGTCCATAATACACCGCGTCGGGTTGCTAGACAACCGCGTAGTTAGATGATGGATGTTCTCCAGCTTTCAAAATATAAATAGCTTTATTTTTGTCCGATAAATGTACCAGCGGAATGAAAGCATAATATAGAAAGTATCCAAGGATGAGTGAGTTCGAGCGGAGTGACGGTGTGGCGGTGTGGCGGTGTAGCGGTGTGGCGGTGTGGCGGCGTGGCGGAGTGGCGGAGTGTCGAGAGTAGAGTAACAGCCCGCGCAGGGCGATCGAAGTGGAGCGCTGAACGCTTGACCCCAAACCTACACGTCGGGGTCGGGAGGTGGGGCGAGACCACTGAGCCGAGTACTAAATAATTTCATCAATTTTGTCACTTCAGTTGTGTCATTAAACATATCCAAATGATGATTAACAAATGTATTGGCCCATTTTTTTATTTTCTCGTTAATATTCCGAAAATATTTTAATTTGATTACAATTCATAACCACTAAATTTTGTACAAATAATCACAACAAGAGTAAATTAAACGTGGACTGCTTTTATGATACACGTACACGGGAGAAACTTTTGTCTCTTAATAACAAGTAGTTTATATGTATACATCATTGTTTATATGGGTGTGATTAACGATTCAAAATATTATACTGTATTGAAAATCGAGTAAATGGACTTTAATAGACAAAGATGTTAAAAACACTCTTACATATTATCTTTGTGTAGACCATAGATATCGATATTATAATAAAAATCTCCTAGGATTATTGTAAGAGTAATCAAAACAAGCCGCGCCTATTGAATAATTAATCTGGCCAAAAAAGAAAAAGATATTCTATAAATAGAAACAGATGACGAATAAATTTATTAAAATCCCAGAAATATTCAAGGAATAAATTTCCATAACATAATTTATGATGGAGTTGTCTTTTTAAGTAAAGTGTTTACTGAGCTGCAATATAATCATTCTAAAAATAAAAAGGTTTTGACTATTAGAAAATTAAAAGTTCTGCATTACATTTACATATGTAAATGGCATGCTAGACGCCCTTAATTTGACTAAATTGATTTTATACCACGTTTCCGCGCGAAGTACCAGGTCGTTAGCGCTGTTCCATATAAATGTGTCAAATACAAATTTTTATAGTAATTAAACCCACACAAAAACTTCACAGACTTGAGAACGATTTTGGTCTTGTAGATATATTCCGATGTTCAATGTTTAAATATAAGAGTGATGTTTTTGGTGCTGTTTTGAATCAAAGGTGTCATTGATTTTGGTACTCAGCTTTTCTGTGCTAAATCTATTTTTTATTTTTTCTGTGAATAAATTAAATAAATTTTTATTGTTTGGTACGTTTAATTTTCTTTTTTAAATCTACGAGTATGTACGTACATTCTATCAATTTCTTTTTTTATACCTGGTATCTCATAGCTAGTAGCAAAACCTTCGGGGAGTCTTCTTCATTCAATTTTGAACAGAAAATGTTATCTACACTTTTGTTTTGTTTTGTCACAAAATGTTTACAGTTAATGAGTTATGAGACTTCAAAGATAGATTTTTTTTTCAATATTTATTACTTATCTTTTGTAAAACGTTGGACTACCATTAACTTAATTCATATCAAATTTTATAAATTGATTCTCTGATTAATTAATTGATAAAACGCTCAAAATAAAATACCATAGAAATTACTCCACTAAAATGTTAGATCAGCTACCTTACCTAAGTATGCTCTCATGAATACATATGCACTTATATAGGTACTTAAATAGCTTCCGCTGATTTAAAACGGTGGTTTGGTCACTCGTCCACCGAGAAAACTTAATTTAAATATTGCGTATATTAAAATGAGGTTCATAAGAATTTTTAAATGAACGCAAGCACTGTAAATTACCAAAAATAATTTAAAAAACAAGGGAATCAAAATATTAAATGGAAAGCAAAACAAAAAAATGTAAATAGCTTACTTAGTGATCGAAAACATGTACTTCTAATCTTGTAGTATTCAGCAATCGAAAAAACAGAAATGTCGCACGGAATATAATACTAATGCACATCAATGTGCATTCAAAATTATGTTTACACAAAAATCTACGTAAATATTTTTTACACAAAGTTACGCATAATCTGTGCGTGTAAATAATTATAAAACCATCATTTATTTAAATTAAACAATTAAATTTATAATTTTATATGGAATTTATATAATTTAAATAAAACCATAAATAAAAATATAGTTTTATATGGAATTAATAATTTTATATTTTAAGTTAATTATATTAAAATGCAAATAAGATTAAAATTAAAAATTTAACTAAAATAGTAAAACAATAAATTAAAAATGGTTTATCACAATTCATAAAAGTAATAATATTTAACATAAATACGATTTATTGTAAATATGAAAACATTGTATGCTGTTTATTAAAATGTATGTTAAAATACAGGGAAACATGAGTGCCTCCATCATTTAGAATCATTTTTAAAGACATGTGCAAAATATCTGAATTGCACCGCGCTTAGAAACGGTGTTCTTTATCATAAATAACACGACGCCATTCATGTCGGCAATAAGCAGTCTTGATCCCTTTTGACTTCGCATATCAAAATTATATGGCGGAACGTAATATTGGATGGATTTTTATATTATACAACGTATATAGATAAGTATTGTAAATATTTTTATTTATATTTTTAAATATCTGTGGAAAGAAAAATATTTTAATGAATAAAAAATATTATAATTTAAATAAGTCTATTTATTAGAATGAGATATTGTACTTTATTTAAAGTTAAAGAAATGCTCATATAGCGAGTAATGAGAGGTTAAAAATATTAGAATTTTTTTATTTATTACGTCATCTTATTTTTCATTTATTTTTCATATGCTATGTCATTGAATCGAAGGATAAAGATTTTTACTTTGAAAATGTATTTACTTCGGAAAAAAGTTTTCGCACATCTGTTTAATTCAATTTCCGATATACAAATTTTTAAATTAAGTGAATATTATTTTAATTTCAACAACTACACAGGTACTTATTTATTTTCATAAAACGAAAAGATGCACTTTTAAATTTAAAAAAACTATCGTGTTGTCGATATCAGCACGTGGTAAAAGTTTATTGTACCTGGAAGATTCTTTCAGATACAAATTCATATTAGTTTGCGCTGTGCAGTAATGTGGTACTGACTCAACTTTCGTTTGTTTACAATAAAAAAGTGATTATTTGATCAAAGATCTTGTGTTTTTGTAATATTGCATAAAATGCCATACGAGTATAGTAATTCGAAGTACGTAGATATGATTCTGATTTTGGGGGAACCGTTAATTTATGAATATTGACTGACGTGTCTTTATCATGATTTTATGAAAAGTATGTAATTTTTATCAAAGCATATTTTAATTAGATATTTATTTAAAATAAGCTTTGAATAATTTAAAAAATGGCTCCCGATTTGACTATACAAATTAAACAACCGTCCAACAGTAACTTTATACGTAATTTATAGTTTAATAAGCGTAATGCTTTTACAAATTTCAGATGATCCTTTTCACAATCAAGGCTTAACGCAGAATAATTTACGTATTTTTCATTTAATTTCACATTTTTACATATTTTGTATTCAATAAGCGCAAGGTACTAATTGAAAAAATAAATAAACAATCTTTCATTACGTGTTACAATTTTTTTTTAAATGTCAATCTCAGCATTTTTTATCTAATATTCTTTCCACCCTGAAAATTCTAGGTCAGTGGGTCAATATTATTTGAGGTTATCGAACTCTCATATATGGAATGTATGACAAAATACTTAACCTTTTAAACGAATTTTGAAAAATAACAAAATAGAATTACCAATAATATTTTTCGTTCTAAATTACCTAATATTCTAAATTAATTATTATAAATTATCGAATCTTGAAGTTTGGACAACTGTATATATTCCATACTTCTTGTGTAGCTGAACATGTTTTTTGTAGGTAATTTTGTAAATATAAATTAAATAACTAAATATTTTAAACATGTTACTAACATTATAAAGGTAAAACTACCTAATTCATTTTAATTTTCTTTTATTATAACACGGTTGAATAATTTTTTTGACATCGGCGCAGCGTCAATGTTTGGACGACAGCAACAAGTAAAAGTGGTTCTATCTCAATAAAAAGAAAGTAGGTTAACGCCAGAGCCGCGGGCCGAGCGCGGAGTGCCAACTTTCGATTTCTTTGTGCATCACAATCGCGAACGTCCCCCCCTTCCACTCTCCCGCCGGCCGCACGTGGGGCGCCACTCCGATCCACGTGGGGCGCTGTTCTTGGAATTACATTTACATGTTTTATAACCTCAGCTGGATGGATGTTTTCTTAAATCAATGTAAGTAAACATGGCATTGAAAAAATGAAAATGATAATTTTTTCGAAATAATTTTGGTATCTTTTTACTACCTGTATACGGCTCTTTCCATAAATTTCATCAATTTATTGTATTTTATCATTTTATTTTCTGATCGAAAGGTATACTTGCGTATGGTATATGGCTTTTAATATTTATCACAAAAATTGTATTATATTTTTTAATTATCTCACACACTTTTACTACTAGTGCATGAACTCCCTGTCTCCATTCCTCTCGGTCACAGGTGTTGTATCACTCTTCATTCGCCAAGATTCACAGTTTTCTCCAACCATTCTTACAATATTGACATAATTATTTACAGCCTTTTTTCAACGTGTGAATTGTTAGTAATTATTTATTAAGAAGCAATCGCTAATCGCACTGAAGGTTTTGTGGGCTCAGGCACGCGCTCGGGAGGGAGGATTGACAAAGTAGAGTAGGACGAAAATCTCCACAGATAGTTTGGACTTGCTGTTGATATTTCGATGGACAGGTGTTCAGAGAGACAGTTGGCCCGCGGGTCCTGGCTCCGGCCCCATTCTATCCTATTCTACAGAAAAGAAAATAATTTCAAAGCATAATATATCCACAACCTGTTTAAATATCTTTTCTTATTTTTCTTCTATCGTGACTTTATTTAAGTGTAAATTCTATAATTTAAGCACGATATATGAGGTCCTCCTGCAACAACACTGATAGATAAACGGAGCGTCTGTCATCTTGGATGATATAGTGTTGTTGGAGGTAAAATCGCTTATAAATTGTGTATAATAGTATTTTCATTCATCTTATATGGTGGTTAAATATATCATATATAGGCCCAAGAAGATATAGGTATATGCATTTATAATTTAGATCTGCCAAAAACGATATACAGTCTAGTTGCGGGGGTGGTCTCATATATTGAGTATCTGGATAACATCGTCGTAGCCTACTTCACCTTTGTGAGTCTGTCCTGTTATACGTCCGCCTACGAGTAACTAGTACATACGTAACCTTATCAGTCTTCCCTTTAGACTGGATCCTGCTGACTTGTACCGTGTTCTGTTAATATTTTATTTACTTCAGTGAATACATTAAAGTTTATAGTTTACTTTTATTGGTGAAGTATTGCTCAGTATGATGTATAATACAGACTATTTATCTCTCTTTCAATTTGTAACCTAATTGATTACTTTTTATCCATATCGATGTTGTTCAAATTTTTTTATTCCGCAAATGTCCATACATAGGTAAATAAAATGTCCATACATAGGTAAATGTACATACCCAGAGATTTGTTTTTAAAAACATTACTTTAATTTGTTGAAAACATAAAAAGTATTTGATTAGACACGTGAATTTACTTATTATTTCATTATGTTTAACTGAACGTAATGAGCACATTTTATTTATGCGGTTTTATTTAATTAGAACGACGTACCTACTTATATAAACAATAAATATAAATGAATAATAATTTAATGGATAAGATCACTCAATAACATTAAAAATAATTTTCAGTAATGCCGAATGAAACAACACATTTCTTTACAATTGCGCAAATGTTAGTCATTTTCCTACATGGATTCAAAACGGATAAATATAAAATACCGCTCTAGTATAATTACATATACTTTATTTAGTTCCACCATCTGCCCTCGGTTCTGGTCTCCTCAAGAATGCACCTTCACCGGTATCTGCACTGGGCTAAGGATAGAGATATATTGCCCTGTTGATTTCTTGCCGGGGGACACAGAGGTGTATTTTGTATGGTAGCCATGTATCGCCACCCTGTTGCCGATATGGAGCATTCGCTCATAGATCAGTTCTGGTTAAGCGGCAGGTCACCCCTGGTACTTCATTTTAGGTCAACCTATTTCTTGTCTTTCCTCAGGTTTATTATTGTGCTGCCATTTCAGGGGTGAGTACCTTCTGTATGGCTCGGTCATCGAAACATTGCCAATCATTTAGTTACAAAATACTTTCATGGAAAACTATATTTTTATATTGTGGTACTAAAAATATTTTTTTATGTATGTTATCGTATTCGTGATTGATTTATTTGTATTTAAATTTATTCAAATACCTTAAATTTTATTTCTATATATGTGTAATAATTAAGATCATCGTACACTTTGTACTCGACGTAGGAGACTGGTGAAAGAGTGGCAAGTCGTGTCAGAAGAGACCATATTTGTATTAATTTTGTCATAAAATTGTTCATATTGTGTATAACTAATAAACAAACTGGATTTATCAGCGGTGCAAACTAGAACTCAAAATAAGAAGTGAATGAAATCTAGTTTTGTGCATAATTAATATTTGGGTTTAATTCACAAACAGTTCGTGGACGTGAGTAGACTACAAAGTACGATTTCGACGATTATTTGAAGTGAAAATAGAGAATCACGTTGCGATGAAAACTGGTTACCACCGTGAAAACGGTGGGCGCCATGGTGATCTGGCGCCGGCTTTTTCATGTCTGTATTTATAAACTACTGATAATAGAATTTCTTCTGACTTGTTCTGTCGTAAATTAGTTTTTCTCTCAGCCTAAATTTCGGGCAACGTTTTAATGACCATCGAGTTAGACGAAATAAACAAAGAAAACTGAAGTTATAAATTGAGACAATAAATTATTATTAATTCTTTTTTCTTTAATTTCTTCTCATTCGTTCTTTACATCAGCCCTGACGACAGCAACTAGAATGTGACCCGAAACGTCGGCTACGATAAAATAGATCAGCGACTAACCAAATAATATAAAAGAATTTTTATAATATTATCATCTGACAGCCGTGAACGTGACCTTTGAGTGAACTTGTAAACTCTTGCTGAAATTGTATTGTATTTCTGGATTTAGTTTTTTATTTATTTAATGTGTTTCAAGAAATGTTTAAAAAATTATTTTCTTTTTTAAATTTTTGTCAAAAGTGTCTTCAAACAAGTGAACTCGTTGTTAGAAAGACAATATGCGATATAATTATGTATTATGCATTAACGTGATGCGTGGAGATAAAAAAAAATAATACTGCCAGAATAAGAAACAGTCTGCTTGGATCAAGAAACGTTAACGTCCTGACTGCCGAGTAATGCCTTATCTCGCCGCTTTGCAATAACTTGAGATATTGTCTTATGCTTATACTTATAAAGTGTGTATTTTGATAGTGTGTTGAGTATTTTACTATCCTCTCAATATATTACTTAATTGAGTTAATTCGGCCTGATACTTGTTAACTAATGTCTTTGTACAATTGCTTGTAAACTATGCCCGACTCGATACAGATTTTTTTAGTGAAACGGGCACACCACAATTGTAGTATATATGTATCATATAGATAAGTAAATAAATAATTATTTTATTGAATCATTTTTATATATTTTTGTATACATTATATATGCGGTACGCAGTACCATCAGCGATTAAGAAAAAAAAACAACACAAATCGTAAATATTAAAACGTTATATTATAAAATTTAATGTAAATATAATAAAAATATTTAAAAATCTAAAACTTTTTTGTACACAAAACACAATACAGCTAAAAATTACATAAAATAAGAGTCATAAATAAGATATATAATGTAAAAGAAAATAAAAATATAATTAAATATAAATAAAATATAAACGTATTTTTATGCAAGAAAATAAACCGTAAAAATAAAATAACAGGCGAAAGTCACTTTCGTTGAGGTTGATTCAAGATCAACTTCGAAGGCCTATTCCTCAAAATAATTTCCATTTCAAAACTGAAATTTACAAGTTCACCGAGCGCCTCTTCGAACCTAGTAAATTCTTGTTGAAAATGTCTATTACGAAAGTGAAATCATTTTTCAATCGATGCATTTGAGGAACAGTGGAATGCGCGTGAAGATTTGTAGCCGAATTGATGTATAAGTGGTGTCACGCGTCACTAAGTATTCGCAGACCGATTAATCGCACAAGATCGGAACAGTCTTAAGTAGAAATTACTGTTTCAACTAAAAATATTAAGACATTTATTACTCGTCTGTCCGATAGTGGATTCAGTTTAACTCTTTGGGATGAGAAGGTTGGCCTAATTTATAATTTCTATTGTCGCCATTAGTACATCGGCAAGTGACATTATACGTCAACTTACAAACAGCTTCAATTGAAATGATATAATTCAGGTTATGGACTATGGAGTCTGCATGTCGGGGATGCGCCCCGCGCTAGGTGCGCGCCTAACCTACATTCCCGAACGCCTTGCGAACATAGTTTAAGTTCAGCGGTTGTTGACCCAAATGTAGGTAAATACTATACAGCTGACGCGGTGGAAACTTATCGTTAGTAGTGCCGAATTACCCTGCGAAGATGACGCAATATGTACACGCCCTACATTACTTAGGGACAATCTCGGCTTCTTAGCATTGAACTTTCACAACATGCGCGCTGAAATGATACCAAACATAATTAAATTAATATTTTTAAGATTGAATACGAGAAATTTCGTAATATTTTATATATACCGTCACTTTTACGTTGTGTTATTTTCACCTTTAGCGGTACCACCTTTGACATTAAAAAGATGTCACTTGTTATTCACCAAATATGGTGTCAAGTTGTAATAATATGGTGATTTTTTTTGAGTTTAATGCATTGTTTTACATTTTTGATATTCTTTATCATTCGTACATTCTAAATAGGAATTTTTAATATACTAATATTGAAAATAATAGTTACCCATGTTGAACTTTATAACAAACTAGTGCGTGTGTTACACACTCCCAGAAATACGTCATTGACGATTGTCGGATAATGATTGAACATAGAAAGAAAAATATGAATTTCTCATTTTGGTACCGATGTAAAGTAGAGTAAATTGAAATGGGATTTGTCATTAGATTAATGCGACCAAATGTAAAGATACGAGTTTCACCATTCTTCACCAATTTTAATCTTCCCCTCTCAAATTAATGAGTTGTCAATATGGATATTTCTCATTGCTCTCATTCTCACGTTGGTAAAAATGCAACTAACTACAGGCTCCGGGAGTCTTTTGAGAACTTTGTATTGTCACTTGTGAACCCGCAGCTGATGGTCGAAAATATTTCTCATCGTCCTGTTCGCCTTTTTATTCTTGAAAACATTTTCACTTTCTGATGGTGTGAAGATAAATACCTCTGCTGTACCATTTACTTATTAAATTATAATATATTATTAGTTATATTATACAAGATAAATTCCAGCTAATTATATATGTCAAGATGTTAAATACATTCCAAATAGGAGCCCAATGAGCTTATGAAGATTTCAGAATTAAAAATTGTGTAATTTTAATACTTACATTTTTAAATTACGCACATGTATTTAATTTAAAGGCATACAAATAATTTCTAAAACTGCTAATTGTTCATTTTAAAAAATCATCTAAACAGATAGTATAATACTATTTATAAAAAAATAAGATCCAAAATCAGAAGATTAAACGAGGATTTAAAAAAGATCTCGTAAGAGAACAAAAATGGGAGTCTACATAAGTTATATTTAGAAGTGTCGAAACAAGTGCTATAAAGATAGCGTCAGGTAAAAGGTTAGAAAAAGACCTAATGAGACTTAAAAGGGATAATTCTAAAAAATCTCGCCTAGTGAGTAATGAGTGTTCCAGTTTTGAGCTGATGAGCGCGTGCAGACGCCGAGACGATTAATCAGTCCCAATGTGTACTATGAAAAACAACTCTTGACACAAAATGACCATAAACCGGTATTTCGCGCGTATTGGTCGTAGTCGGTCTAACCCGCACGTCGCAAACTTTCGTCGGTGCTTAATAATTCATTACAACTTAGCAACGAATAAAGATACAATTTTCTACATAATCCGAGTTCACGCATTATTGAATACTAATGATTTTGAACTACGGTCAGCATTGAGAAGTGATGACAGACTTTCACGATTATCAATTATCACTATTGAAATAATTTCGTGTTTCGCGTTTAATGAAATAGTTTTCGATAATTGAAATAGAAAGAGAGCCTTCACCAAAATAAAGAACATTTTCAGATACTGTTCAAACACTCCCTAATGATAATGTGTCGATTCTGATGCGAAAAGAAAAAGATATCCTCAAAATAATGAAAGCCCAGATGTTACAATATTTAGCCGTAGCATGAGACATCTAGATAAATACCAGATCCTGCATTTCATCATTCAAGGCTAAATTGTTTACAAAAACGGCCCCGGAGGACGGAGAACATCTGATGAATTTAAGTCAATGCTTTGCGCCCTGGAAGACAGAAAGAACTGGCTGACGAACCTGAGGCAGCGGTTTAGGACGTCCTCATTTCTACTATTTCAAGCTGCTATATAAAAATCTCTCCCTGGTTCAAATCCCGGTGGCAGCTAAAATATTTTTTCGATAATTGTATGTCTGTTTCTAATTGATGCATTTAATTTGTATTAAATATGATACAACTATGTTCTGAAAAAATTACAACTTCACAAATAATAATGTGTTCTCTTTAAAAAATAATAAAAAATTATCGATCGTTAGCATAAAGGACAGTCACTAAAAGAATAAGAACTATTAAATGGTTCCTACCTTTCCGCCATAAAATAATTTAATTATTGAATGAGTTCTATGAATTTTCATTGATGGATGTATTGGTTTTAATAAAAAATATATCACATCTTCGGCTTACGTGATATTGGTAATGTTTTCTTAGTAATTGAATATGACCGATTACCTCTATTCTCATTGTATAGCTTGTGACGCGTACCTCGTACACGCAATCACGCGACAATTCCCGAAGGGGTGTGTGAGGATGATCGGGCAATTTCACAACTTCGACATGGCCAGCGCGTTCCCAGAGAGGACTTCATAAAAATAGGAGTTGTAGATTGGTACAGGATACTATAAAACGACAACAAAAATTAAGCCCTTAGCATAATGGAGACTGAACTCATCAAAAAACAAAACCGTATGGAAATTCTTATGAATGCACGACGGGACAAGAAAACATACCAAATTCGACTTGTTAGATCTCTCAACTTATCTATCACAATATAATATTTTGTTTCCATTTCAAAAAAAAAGTTTTTAAAGTTTTATTTTATTTTTAGCTTCGTTCCGTCTATGAGAGACAATGTACATGAGACACAACACTCAGGTTTCTGACGATGCTGAGGTAGGGGAGCAGTTCTTTTGGTAACTGCACTTCCCACAGTAATAGGATATGATGGAGATTCCTGCAAATCGCTACGTCACTCGCTGTCTCTCTCTTTTTCAGATTTCATAGCCATTCTCTATTATCATTTTTCAGAATCTTGTACCATATTAGTCTGTACCTGTATTATTCTTACTGGTAGTTTTTATATGAAATGTTTGTGTTCGGAGGTTTCTTGGTAAAAGTAAACGGACCATAAATAAAATCTTATGGCGTAGGGCAATCATCCGTGCGATTTACTTTTAAGCATTTAACCTATTATTTTAATTATTAATCTACACGTAAATATAATTCTAGTCACACTTAATAACAGCCTGCGATCGTAAACCATGTTTAGAATAAAATAATTATGGCCCGGTAGGTACTTTGTCACTTTACTAGACATGAAAAATTATTACTCTCTGGATGTTTCATTTTTCTTAAAATAAAATAATCTATTGAGTTTTTCGCATCTAACCTAGGTAGATACTTACTTCCCGAGTGCTCAATAATAATTTAATTCGATTTCAAAAGGTATTATCTTCAATACCGACTAATTTATCTAATTTCAAAATATTGTCAGTATTGACGTGCTTTCGTCTAGTTATAAATAGGTACAGTAGAAAACAGTGTGGCACTTCACACCTTCTAGTACTTCTCTACTAGGATTTCTTCGCTTTTCAATTACTCCAGTTAACACCTCCCGACAATGCAAAGAAAGAAAGCGACCAGTTTCCGGTGGATAGAAACACGGAAAAGAAAGCGATCAACCTTTCGGTCGACCTTCCGTGCTGGTCGGCGGGTCGGTCAATCGGTCGGTCGATCGCTCCCCATATTTGAGCTCTCTTTTGTCTCCGTGACGTCATCACCGCTCGGCTGCACAGAGCCATCTGTCTCCAGTCGATGTATTTTAATTTAGGTCAGATGACAGCTTATGTACCGTGCACATATTTACATACACTTGGAGGCTTGATTGGCTTGAGTGCGCTCAAAAATTTTTGATGCACAAACATCTTAGCTCCCCCTCCCCCCCTAAATGTCGTTATTTCTATTCCTAATCTCAGTAGAATATGTGACCAAACAAATATGTCATACTCTTTACTATGGAGATTACTTATTTTATTAAGTACCTACCCGTGAACATCAAACTTGATCATTTAATAAATTTTAGAAATTTACGTATTCAAAAATTAAATTTGACCTTTTACATGTCGGTAGATTGGCAAAGAACATATTCGCGAATTCAGTATCTACTACAGTAGTATAGTATTCACCAAAATAAAAAAAATTAAAAAACTATATGTACCTAGTACCTATGTAAAGCACAATGTTAGGCAATCATTTTATATTAAATATAGTGTATAGTATTCTTGTTCAATGTTAATAAGGTATTTATAAATAGGATTAATAAAACACAAGATCATTACTTTATGTTTTGTCTTAACTAATTATAATCCATTAAATTTACATTTTGATAATTTATATATAATTTATTTGTTAAACACACTCTTATATAAATATTATATAATATCCCAATGTCCTTTCTATGCGACACGCCTAGGGAAGTTTGTAAGGAAACACTAGAGTGAAGTATTAACCTCCTCTGAAACATACAAATTACTTAGATATGGCATTTATGTCCTGAAGGTATATTTTTCAAATTGAATTAATGCGTATAAATTTTAAAATTAGAATTTGTATCTAGATTTCATTATTTCATAACATTACGCCCTTTGTACCTATTATATAATTGAAATCAAACGAGTCCATTTCTATTTTTTTACGGAAACGATCCTATGCACATTTTGGCGCTCATCCCAAGACGTTATGTAGTATGTTAGTTCTTGTATAATAAGGTGACTTAGTAGAGCTCGGTTAGGCTCGTGAGGTGTGTAAAAATGTAGTATCGAAAAGTCATTGTTATGAGTCAGTAAACCCGCCCGAGGACACCGCTGCCCTTTCTCTTCTTTGGGCCCATATAAAGTGTAGGACACGGCGCTGGCACACGGTGGTTGAGAAGTCAAACCAAGGGAGTTATTAATTAACTAAGTTTTTTATCTTTAGCTTCTCTGTCCGACTTCCACCTGTTCGTTTTTAGTTCGTTCACCTTTAGTTTGTCCATTTTAAGCGGTGGTATAACTAAATAAAATGTATTTCAATCAGTGTCGTAGCAATAAATTGCCAAACTCCGGGACAGCATGTATTCCGGGTCTTTACTCTACATAAGCATAGAACTCAACGTCACAATGGTTTCCATTATAAGCATTATCACTCGCTTGTTAGGGTGATTTTAATTAAAGCTTTTAATATGTATGGCTAACTACGAGTATATTATTATTCGGTATGACATCATTTTTTTCAATGTTAAATTTTTTTCAGTACAAATAAAACTTTCAAGCACGTGCCATTTTTCATTTCATATTGTTAGTGAAAATAACAAAATTCGTTGAGAATCTTAAAATTTTATTAAAAATTTTAGTTTTAGATATTCGAAATACTGAGGTTAATGAAATAATACACAGAGATTACTCGAATACAATTAAATATTTGGTGTAGTTTCGATACTGAATGTCACTTTTTTGAACTTCATTGGGAATAATTATGAAAGTTGAATCTTTAGTCTGCCTACCTTTAGGTTGTCCATCTTGTATCATATTTTAGTATCCTAAAATGTCAAACGGTAACCTGACAAAAAATTAGAAAATTAAAATATTGGAAAGATATCACGCCTCTGTACTTTAGGTTATTTTTTACAGATTATCTTTAGCGCTCATCCTAGTACGTAAAATTAAAACATTAATTTTTCGGAATTATTGTCGTTTAATAATTTTGTGTACGACAAAATATACAATATATAAATTTAATCAAGCACAAAATTTATTACGTAGAGTTATTAAGTACATTATCAAGAATATATCATGGTCATCGTCAACGCGTCTTCGAGGCAGTTAATCCTCGTGTTTATTTAAGGCCATCACTTGAAGTATAACACTGCAGCGCCCGCGCCGGCTGGAAGTTAACCTCGTCCGGGGCAGCTGCGCCTCGCCTGGCCCCCTTTCGACGGCAGGAGAAAGTCAACGGACGAAAGTGAATCTAAGGCAGGAGGTACCGAGACTAGCCGCACTCGCGAAGGTTGCTCAGCTCCAAACTGCACAAGAACAAAGATTCTCCAAGTTTGTTCAATAAGACATTTTAGAGCATTTATTGACCCACCATGACCATACCCAACACCCTTGGAATATTCCGAAATGGTACAGCGCGTATGACTTAACTCGTATCCGAAAATCCATGAAATCATTCGTCCACACGCACCGTCAGCTTGGCGACTGACTGGTCACTACACTGACGACATATCTCAATAAATTTTAGATAGATAAGATGATGGGGCGATCCGGAACGTGTTGTGAGCCGTATGCGATCGATCGAAGGATCCCAAATGGATGACGACCACCTCTTGGCAGAGCCAAATTATGTTTTCGACTAGCATGATTTACTCATGTATTATAGAATAGCAGTGGGGCACGCTTGCTATGTAGCATTAAAGAAATGCTAACCTGGCGGCGAATGAGGACCGATATGGGAGCATACTCTCGTATAATGGTCACGGGTCACCTCTGACATGACTGGACCACTATATTTATTTGTTTATTCATTATATTCAATGTATAATACAAGCACGAAAGGTGCAACAAAAAATACAGTTTTATAATTATTAATTGAAGTATAGTAAAAATGTTCACCTATATAAATACTATAACACAAGACAATATATAGTTAGCAGAATTGAGCAGCTATTGAAGATTGTAATCGCTAGGCCTTGCGAACAGCTTTTGAGTTATCTTTTTAGAGTTTTGCGTTCAACACGTTTGACAAATTCAATTATACGGTACATAATAGGTACTCGTGAAAATTGTTATCTTGGATATTTGATGTTACCAGTAGTGAAATACTAGATAACACGGAATATTTTCATTATTAATGTTTATATTAAAGTAAATATTTTCTACAAAATAATATATAAGATTTATGAAGATATATTATAAATCTTCTGTTGGTATGTAAGTCGTCTGTATAATTTGAATAATATTGCAAAATGTATTGGCATAGTATTTTCATGTGTGATTTTCAATAGTATTATATGTAACGTATGATTTGCAATAATATTGAAACATGTGATTTGCAATAGTATTTTAACATGTGATTTAAAAAGTAATACATCGTATGATTTGCATCACAGACTACCAAATATATAGTTAATAACTAACGCAAATTTCTTCTTTCAATATTTTGCTTTTGGTGTCACACACGTGATCACTTGGTACCACTTACGCAATCAAATAGCTCACGATTATTTTTTAATTTATGGTCCGATTGGAAGGAAAATTTAAACGCTGACAATATAACATGTATTAATGTAAAAAATACGTTTTGTTTACACAAAGATTTAATTTTCGAAGAATAAATACGCTTACTGTTGAATAAAGGTGTCATAAACTATCGGATTTATGTTTCCACAAATAATGTTTATAGAATGCCCCTCGTCCCGCAACTAATGTTCCAAACGCCTTTCCTTAATGTACATGTTGTTTCGTGTCTATTTATTTACTGGTCTGCGGATTTACACAGTATCGTACGTAACACGTGATTTAAATGAATGCATCGTATGATTTGTCAAATATTTATTGTTTTTATTTTCGTGAGGAATAAGACGGAGGCGAGGGTGCTGCCGCGTTGTTGACGGTGCTGCCGCGCTGTTGACGGTGCTGCCGCGTTGTTGACGGTGCTGTACGCATCCTTTAAGCTCAATGACTGCATTCCACGCTCAGTTCAAAGGATAAGAGAAAATGGTAGGAAGTTGAGGTAGTAGAGAAAAATAAACAACTCATGGTGGAACCGACCACAAAGTAGTCCGTTTTCCACCATCTAATCTTTGCAGTAATATGAATAGTGACAATAAGATTAATAAACCGAATTAAAAAGTATGTACCTACACAGTAATCTCTGAAATTTAGTGATAAAGCTCTGTATCAATTGGTTCTTCTGCTCTACGTACAAAATATAACAGAAAACGAATGACTTTGCACATTCGGCACTGATTCTGAAACATCATTTAGAGTTCTGAGAGAAAAATTTCATCCCTAAACACACACCAGAATAGATTTTATTTCCATGACATGATGACATGTTAATGATTATAATTATAGATGACATCTCATAACCATTTGTAAATCGACATCGCATGAAGGTAATCGAAATGTTAATATGAAATTTATGTATTAACACAATATCTATTTATTTATAATAATGTATATCTATATAAAGTAAATTAAATCACAAAATCCTGTTTACATCGTCTTTCCTATACCGTAACTATCCAAAATACTTTTGTATTGAGAAACTAATTTTCAGCGTATAATTCGACTGCGATAGCAAAAACGAAAATTTATTGGCCAGTCTAGTGATCGAGTTCCAACTCAAAGTCCTTTTGAAGAGCCTTAGAGTTTTTTCTTCTCACAACTGTCAGTATTTTAGGCTGTTTGAAGATCTCGTAATTCTGAGCACAATTTTTCTTTTAAATACTTGGATGCATTTTCTTGTTCTCCATAAGGTCCCAGATTTCGCTTCCATACAGCACTATAAGTTTCAGGATGGATTCTAAATATTTGAAAGAAGAAGATTTATCAAATTCATCAATTAAAAAAATTATCTGCGATCCTGATTTTCTTTGCTACAAAAAATGACTGAATTATTATTATTATTTATGTAATTTAATACAGGCTTATTTATTGTATTTTCTAATAGACTCGCGAAATGACACCAAAATATGTGGTGGTCTAGTGGTATTGTTGCTTCCACGTGATACTAATATGGGCATCTCGATCTCGGCTAAATATAAAGTCATCTCACGCTACCGATGCTGCGTCACGGAGCTGCAGTCCCCGCCGGTGCGCCGGGGCGGCCACGTGAAGAGCGAGCAGCACGGGCCATGTTCACAGCCTCGGAGCACGAGCGGTACAACTTTTACTTTCTTTTTAAACGTCAGTCGCAGAAAAAACTCATCAAAATCTAATCTACTCTGAAATTTCTCCGCGTTAAGTTCGCGAGGCCAAATCTAAATATTATATTTGCAGAGTGGTTTTCACGTCGTTTTCCTATATAAATATTAAATATATATATATATATATATATTTTTTTTTTTTTTTTATCTAAAATTGTATAGGCTTCTTCCAAAATATTGTTTCCTTAAATAGTGGTAACCTGCCTCTTATTGCTTCAAATATGCTTTCATAAGCACGCGTCTCTATAGACAGACTCGTGCGTGTTCATGTGTCCCTAATAAATTTTTTTAAAGTGAATAATGATTATAATAAAAATACTTAGATGCTAAAATCAAATATTTTATTTTGAAGTTCTCAATGAGGTTTAGCTAGTTTTTGCGTGTTAAAAAATTCTTCACCTAATCACGTATCTAACCTTAATTTTGTACGGTGACTTTTTGATTATGGTCTCCCGCATCCCGTAAATATTCTACTCGCTAACGTCGGTGCCTTTTTATTCTTTATTACTAGACACATTTACAAAATATATATAACTTTCTTGTTTAGATTATTTAACCCTGTTTTTTAACCATTTAATCAATTCAACCTGTTTAAGAAAATACCATTTCCTTCTTCCTTTGGTTTATAAACTTAGCTGCAAAGATTGTACTACTTTCCATATTGGTAAAACAGGTCGAAATTTTAACATAATAATCAAAGAGCATTTAAGATGGTTAAATTGAATTTTCATACTTTTGATAAAAAATTGATATTGTCTGTTTTACATATAAACAATGGTTTTAAATTAAATAATTTAAAATCATTAATAATAAATAAAAAAAATTTAATTAACCAAAATATATTAATATATATAATCAACTAAATTTAACCACAAGTCCCATTTAAAAAAAAGTTCTCAACTTTTTTTCCTAATAATTTTGTATTATTAAATCAATTTTCATATCCTTCATCATCGTAACAATTTAAATTAGGTATTAGATTTTTTTTCAAATAATTATTACTTTAAAAATTAAAAGAACATGATATGTTTTGTTTAGTTAATTTGACATCCTGAGGAAGGAAATTTTATATTTTAAAACCGGTTAATGTTTTAATTAATTTACTGGTTAAAATAACAAAGTTAAATAATTTATAAATGTATTGTAAACACAAAGTTGATTTTGCTAATATTTAAAATATGAGCATTACTGTTTTCTCATTCTATATTTTTGTCAACGATTATCTTGTTGTTCTACTAAGGGACGAAGCCTCCTCAAAATTGATTAATTTCCACACGTCCTTCGCGCTGAGCTTTCAGTATACTCTCGGATACAGTATATTCCTTCTGGGTACCTCAGTTTTACTTATTTCGCAGTACGTGATGTGTCCACTTTCATGACTCTCTGTGATTTTTGTCATCTTCTATTGCGTCGAGAGCTTCCCGTGTGATAGTAGCAAGCATCAACACCAACTTTGATTAAAAACTTTGCATGAATGACGTCACTTGTTGTATATAAATAAAAATACATTAAACTTGACAGAAATAACACAATTTATTTATCTGCTTTTTGAAGCTTGCGGACTTAAGAAAGTTTTTAAAATAAAATGACTGAACAGTTTCTCCAGCGCAACTTAGCCACCGAATTACTCGCAAAAAATAATAAAATCACTTAGAAGACGCCCTGGTAAATTAACATCTGTTTTAATTTAAAGAATCAAATATAAATACACGCAGTAAAGGTAAATAAACACAATGTTTATTTTTTAAGCATAGCACTTAGGTTAGCATAAAAAAATTGTGAAATAAAGAACACATCATTTCAAACATGAAATTTTAAATAATGTCAAAGACATCGTAAATATTATAAAGTATGAAATTTTAAAGTGTTGCTTTGAGATGATTTAAAAGATAAATAATGGTTTATTAATATTGTATTTATAGAAGATTTCATAATTACTAAGAATGTATGAAAAGACTTTGAATAATTTTGTAAGAGAAGTGGATATAAAGAAAAAAATTACCAAGGGCAATTAGCAGCTCATGAACGAATACGTGTATGCGGATAATACATAAGTCAGCATTGTGAACGTACGTTGATGTTCACAATGCTGAAACAGAACAAATTCTAACAAAGTGACGATTACTCAATCAAATTAGGTATACTCCATACTTGCCTTGTACCTGTAATTTGATAATAACATTTCTTCAATATTAGCAAAACTACTTTGTGGCCACATATTATATAAATAATAAAATAAAACACTTTGTTTAAACCACTATTTATTGATAAATCAACATGTTCCGATACCTATAGTATCTTCTTCAGCATAGATAAAAATAAAACTATAAAGTTTACGTGTGGTAACTAATTAGGAACAATTGTGAAATCAAATTTAAAAGGTGACAATTTGCAAAAATGATTTGGTGATTTATTATATTAAATTTTCTATTAACACTTTTTCTTATTTCAAATTTATCTTACTGTAAACCCGTATAATATAATTTCTAAACCTTTTCAATGTCTAAAGAATAGTTTGTTTCCAAAGGGTGATTGGTGAATTCAGAATAGTTGTTGCTGCTGTAGTATTGCTGTTGTAGACATCTCAAGAGCTTGATTCTGATATCAAAATTTCTGCAAGTTTTACCTATATAAAAATTATTGCAATCATTGCAAATTAATTACAGTGATTTAAACAAAGTGTTTTAGCTTATTATTTAGATAATAACATTGTTAGAAGTGCATATATTTCGTTATATTAATTTATTATTTTTATTTATTATACATAAATTGTTTTTCATAGTTGCATTCATAATGCCAGCCTCACTGGGAGATGCCAAAATGTAGAAAAGTAGGATTTTTTTATTTTTTTTATTTTATTTTATTTAAGTTATGCTTTCTTAAAAATTTATATCCAACTAAATGCGTATACGTATAAAAAAATACATATATTTAAAAAATAATGTATGTACGTAATGCAGATATATGGAATATTAATAGCTAATAATTATAGCTTATTTATCAAGTACGAATATACGGGAGACATACGTATTTTCGTATATAGACAAGTTCACAAATGATATAAAAATATTTAGACATTTTAAAATTAAAAAATTAAAGTAATTTTTTAAATATAAAAGTATGAAGATTCCCCACTATAATCGTTAGTTAAATTTATTTATTTATTTATTGATATATATATTGACATGCATATTTTTGTTCTAACAGTGGTGAATACATATTATTATGTATTCACCACTGTTAATATAATAAAAATATACATGAAGTAGTTATTACAAATAAGAGAAAATTGTTTTATTAAAAATATTTGATTAATTTAATTAAGATCATATATTAAATATGAATTAAATATATTAATTAGAAAAATATAGATATAAAATCAATTTTATCGAAAAATATTGTTGCGCCACCGGGATTCGAGCCTTGATCTCTTTCCAAACCGGGGAAGGTGCATTATCCAACCATGCTACAACGATAATATTTTTAGCGACAAATATCATAAACCTATGCTCTGAATAATTACAACTTCACAATAAGAATGTGTTCTCTTAATAAGATCACATATATTTTTTAAATTGGCAAAATTAACTTTGAGGTTAAAATTCATTATTTTTATTTCTAACTTTGTTTTATTAACCACTTATTGAGTAAAAATACATCTATCGGTTTCGAAAAATATCATTTTCTTCATGTTTTTTTAAAAATAAATTCTGTTAATGAGACAATAACTTACATTTTTGATGTGAGGTAAAATATAATTATCTTTGAAATGGCATTTCATTCGTGTGATGAATTGTGGATGATGAATTTTTGTAGAACCTGGTGCAAGTTAAACTAAAAAGAGTTTACCTAAAATATGGACTTATTTTACATCAATTTAGATTCCACCTGAATCCTCGACAAATCTCGGCGCATTATATTTCACCATCTCGATCGACGAAATCTGTAATTAATCACTCGGCGCTCTTCGTCGAAATCGCGGCGAGAGACGCGAGAAAAAGCTTATCTCCGACAGCGGCCTTGAACGTGGTCTTGTAGTTGTTTATTTTTTGTACACGGCAAATTCGGTAGCGAACGAATTCTCTTAATTAAATTTCACTTTTTATAGGAGAGGAAAATAATTCATTTCTTTTGTACCGGCGGCGCAATTACTCGCAAAGTTTCAGAAGAAAGTCGGGTGTAGTAAAATTTGCTTTGTTTCGACAAATTGACACATTTAATTTTGTTAGCTTTTTATAAAAAAGCCTTATTATCATTGTAATGGAACGTAATAAAAACATCGTCTCGCTTTTAAAGAAAGCGCCTGCAGATGATTTTTGTCACTCATTAATGTTATTCATTTTTATTTATTCTTCTTCTTCCTCGCTTTACCTTTACCAGAACAGTCGCGCCATTACCGACACTGAAGCAAAAATTATTTTGAATCATTTAACTCGTGTGACCTTTCGACTTTTGGCCTTTACCTTAAATCATTAATCCATCCACATTGTGATGTTACCTTCCATCATAATTGCATAATGGAAGGTGGACATTGCTCTATTTTAGGGTTTTCTACATATTAAACTCTCGTGGGTTGTTTATAGTCCAAGGTATATGCAGTACCGGATTTACCCTCGGAAAGATCCTGAGCTAATAAATATTGAGGGCCCCAAAAACAACTTATAAATTTTAATTTTAAAAAGGTCCAATTAAAAGAAAACTCTTCTGCTACCAAAACGGTATTTTTTGGTTCTCTAGTGTACCTTAGTCGACATTTTAATCAATTGACTTGTCGTTTTGTAGAAAGTATTCAAGCATTGAGCACGACTGATTTCGCAGGGAGTTTATCATAGCCGGTACATCTGTAACTGTGTCCCGACAATTGCGCGCTAGACAACTGCGCGCCGACAATAGCGTGCGATGCAAAAGCAAGTGAAGACATGTATTCCCATGCATTTCATTTTAAATGTAAAACATATTCATTTCATCAAAATAATTATCATTCGGAAAGAAAGCCAGTTTTTTTAAATAAACCAACATTTTTAATGAAATGTAATTTTTGTTAGTTGGGTTAGTAAAATTTATACTGTCAATTGAGTATGTTTTCATTTTTTCGTATAAATTTTTGGTTTATATAATTCATAATTTTCATATTATAAGTATGTTTTAATTTTTATTGGATATGAAATACAATACATAGGAATAAATGTCCACATTTATATTAATTCTAGGTCAATTGTCGGGGTGCCTCCGCAATTGATGTTTAATTTATAGTATGAAAAGAAATAGTTTTCCCTAGAGTTGACTATATTATTAAATGATTATGCAGTTGCTGCTGTGTGGGGGGCAATGAAATTGAATTATCACTAAAAGATTGAAACATCTTAAGTGATAATTCAAGATCGTGTTAATAAAATATTCTACAAATATCACAGAAGTTAGCTAAATCTTTATAGTATTGGATTGTGATCGAATTCTGTAGTTTAGATTTAGTGTAGAATATTTTCTATCATGTATTATAAAGTCGAATGTTGTCTCATGTTTCCATTCTTCTTCATCATATGCACAGTGCTGAGCGTCATGGTTTCCCGATGTGTCTAGAACTTAATATTCAATACGTCTCATATTGATCGCTGCGTTTAAAGAGGATCATGTTAACTTCTTTATTTTGTTCCATCCATCTTACAGGAGATCGTCCTCCTGCTGTAAGTCTTTCTGTAATCCTTAAATCTTGGAGAATAGAGGTATCTGTGCGCCTTACGGCTCACGGAATACGCAGCATCCGCCTCCAGCGCCACAACTCGAAGGTATCCAACATATTCCTTTCCATATTTTTTAGTCTCCGTGTTTCCATTCCACACAGAGCAATCTGATTTAAAAAAATATTTATTATACTGTTTTGTTCTTCTCGTTACTGTATGACTAACAATTTTCTTATATAACAAAAAACAAAAATCTTTCATTGAAATAAAATACGCGAACGATATATTTTTCACTTTCTTCAATAATACAAGACGAGGTTTAGAAATATGCAGATTTATTTTCATTTTCATGTAAATTTAAATGTCCAAATGTTACTTATACATTATTTATTAAGTTGGCCGCAAACAAAGGTGAGCATTAAATGATCGAGTGTGCCGTGAATAAACAAATTTTGGTTTAATAATAATTAAATGAGAAAGTAATATGTGTGTTTAATTATTGGTGTGATATTTAATTTTATTTTAGAAATTAAACAAGATATTAAAAATATAATTATCGAGCGCTTCTCGATTGCACTATGTAGAATAATAGGTTGAGGATTAACATGTCTCTAATATATTAATCCATTATTTAAAATATCAATACGATAAAATAATAATAATAATATTATAATAATTTAGACTTTCCTGAAATTAAATTAACTTAAATAATAATAATTATGGTGTAAATAAGTATTAGATAGACAGAAACATGTTTTAAAGTATTTTTAACATAAATTTACATTTTTGTATAATGTACCTATTATCTTAACAATATATAAGATTTTTTACATGTATTTTCGATTAAGTGAGTTATATATCTCATAGGAGAAAAATCCGTTATTAAAATATTCAAATGTTATTATTTATAAAGAGTTGCATATCAATAATTATATTGTTGGCGTAGAAATTTTCAGTATAAAAAATATTTGTAGAAACCGATTAAAAATCTAATTTGAACTTCCGGGATCTATTTTGTCAAGTATTAAAGTTCAAAAAAAATTGTACTTCATTATAAATTTAAATGTGATTTACAATTACCAATTTGTCTATTTTTCTACTTATTTTAAAACATAATAGTCCTAGTAGATATAAAAAAATACAGTGCATTTTTTTAAAGAGGATAAAATTATCTTCGAGACGTTCGGAACAATTCTATAACTATCGTTATAAAGGTAAAATTATTAACTAGCTTACAATAAAAAAAATATTTTAAAAAAATTCTCTTACGTCAGATATACAAAGATTAATTATATAAAGTAACTGATTATATAAAGTAATTACGTAGCGTTGATATTATAAAAGTCGCCCCATAAATCTAGATCTTTTCTACAATTATTGATAAAATTATGTAACCTGAAAAAATGAACATTGTTACCGCGGTGATATATTTATAACATAAATCATTTTAAAGTACCGTTTTGCACAACCCTTTTATGAACAATTTGCAAACATCCGATTTATTTTATCGGTACGATTCTTTGTCAATTTTTTCCAATGTACATAAATCACACAACGCTATAAATAGCTCCGAGAAAGAAAAAGTTTTCTTCTAGAATGACGAGTGTGTGAGTGAGATGAACGTGCGAGTGTGTGAACGAGGTGAATGTCCCGACGCCCGCGGGCGGGGGCGTCGGGACGATTGACACGGTGCGGGTCAGTGTTGTCACAACACATACAAATATAATTTTTTAAACTAAAATAAAGCATACATAAAATTCGTTCAAGGATCACCCTCACAAAAATTTAAGATGCTGCTGTGAAAAGCAGACTTTTACACTTTTAATAAAATATCCATAAAACTATAATACTACTGAAGTATTATTATTATATATGTATGTGAATTGAAGAGGAAATATAAAAGGTGCTGCTTCTCTGATAGATATAATGTGGCTACTCAACTAACAGTATTCAGTGGATGCACATTATATAATAAATTATTTATATAAACCCTCTTAAAATCAAATACGATATTATAATACATATACCTATAACATTCAACATACGTATATATATATATATATATATATATATATATATATATATATATATATATGTATTATAATATCGTATTTGATTTTATATATATATATAATAATAAGTATGTACATATATATATATATTTTTTTTTTTAATGTTTCAGATATAATATTCAGCAACAATGTGCATTGATTATGAACGTGCAATATTACATGTATATATTATATATATATATATATATATATATATATATATACATGTAATATTCAGAAATAACCACAAAAAACCTATAACATTCAGCATACGTATATATATATGTATTATAATATCGTATTTGATTATATATATATAATAAGTATGTACATATATATATATATATATTTTTTTTTAATGTTTCAGATATAATATTCAGCAACAATGTGCATTGATTATGAACGTGCAATATTACATGTATATATTATATATATATATATATATATATATATATATATATATATATATATATATATATATATATATATATATATATACATATATATACATGTAATATTCAGAAATAACCACCAAAATCCTATAACATTCAGCATACGTATATATGTATGTATTATAATATCGTATTTGATTATATATATATAATAAGTATGTACATATATATATATATATTTTTTTTTAATGTTTCAGATATAATATTCAGCAACAATGTGCATTGATTATGAACGTGCAATATTACATGTATATATTATATATATATATATATATATATATATATATATATACATGTAATATTCAGAAATAACCACAAAAAACCTATAACATTCAGCATACGTATATATATATGTATTATAATATCGTATTTGATTATATATATATAATAAGTATGTACATATATATATATATATATTTTTTTTTAATGTTTCAGATATAATATTCAGCAACAATGTGCATTGATTATGAACGTGCAATATTACATGTATATATTATATATATGTATATATATATATATATATATATATATATATATATATATATATATATATATATATATATATATATATATACATATATATACATGTAATATTCAGAAATAACCACCAAAATCCTATAACATTCAGCATACGTATATATGTATGTATTATAATATCGTATTTGATTATATATATATAATAAGTATGTACATATATATATATTTATATATATATATTTTTTTAATGTTTCAGATATAATATTCAGCAACAATGTGCATTGATTATGAACGTGATAATCATAATAAAATATTTCATATTTACAATTTAGTAAAAGTTTTTGAAATACGAACGTTTGCCTAGTCTAAGAGTAATAATGTATTTTTCTTCTGGTAGCACTCCCCTAGCAGTCCGATCACCTTTACCGTTGTATACGTGTACAATATATGAATGAAGCCCGCTTGTCGATGTCGTGTTCACTAATACTACTACACACTTCACGCTCTACAAAACTCGAGAGCTTTTTTTAATTTTCTTTCGGCACTTAACAGGCGGCAGATGTCGGAAGCTGCTCTCGGCCACGTGCAATCTGTTATAAGGTAACAGGACATACGGAAACACTCGGGTAACACGTATGCCCGTACGGGCGAAGAGGATTGCCTGCCCTTAAATGTGCTTTAACACTTAATGACAGGGAAAGTAGTTGTTTAAGATAAAACATGTCGTTAAAGATATAAGTAAGACAAACCGTATTTCCTCGATTATAAGACACGCGATTTTTTATATCCTAATAATAAAAAATAAAATGATGGAGGTCCTTCTCTTTTTTCGAACGTCACACTCGTTCGGCCACTTTTAAACTTCTCTATACACAAAAAACATTTTTACGTGATAAAGCACTGTCCCCATATCGTAATTAAAGTCTACGGTGAATTTCAGATCCATTCTCACCCTCCAACCAGAGAAATCGGATCACTGCTCATTGTTCCTTCTTGATGCAAACTGCTAGCGGAGCAGATATGTTCAAACTATAATAGTTGGAAGGTAAATGGCACGATCGGGATCAAATTTCGAACACGTGACCGCAGTCATACTAAGTGTCATATATAGTCATACGCAGTAAAATAAACTTGAATGTGTGTTATGGCGAAAGCTTAAATAATTATATATACTATATTTAAATCCATCTTGCATTACCACTCAATATCATTTTCTTCATATTTTTGTTATCACATCATAAATATATATTAGTATAAAAGAAATAAGCAAATTCAAATGCAAGATCCCGAGAACTGATCAATAAAGAACAAATCGGAACTAAAAATGAACGACCTTTTCACCCAATAAATCATGATAATTACACAATAATTATTTACAATACTGTCTCTCATCCACGTCGATAGGACTCAAATACTCTAGCTTAAGAATGTATAAAAAAACTCCCGTTTTTCATCAGAAACCACGAATCGTTTGAACAGGGAATCCTGTGTAACATGTACCGTAAATAAAGAAACATATATCCGAAAAACAAACAAAAAAGATAAAATAATTTTATCAAACTATTAGTACTTTCATAAGGTCAGAAAATATTTAAACATTTAACATTAACAAAAAAATATTTAAAATTTATTTTAAAGTAAAGAGACAAGACAAGATATCTTAATTATAAATATAGTAACGCATCCTGGATTCGTTCTTTATATTGTGTTCAATATCATTCTACTTAAAGGAACATGGTACGTAAATATGTAAATTAATTAACAGTCTAGAAAAAGGGAAAAATAATTGATCTGCCTAATAATAAAAAGTGTATTAGAATTGAACAAATATGTACCTACAGATATCGCATTTTGAAAGTGACTAAGAAAAATAGTATGCCTGTCTTGTATACTTCATTTTAGTAAGGCCGTCATCACGATCATCTGCTTTCATAAAGTTCCGATGATAACTTCTCTTTAACGGCACTTTCGCTTTCTCGGTGTGAATTAGAAATCTCTTTGAATCAGCTCAGCTGAAGTGGAAGATTGCAGAATAATACAACCTAGCTACGACCGACAAACTTAGTGAAACACTAACTGGTGAAATAATGTTTTTTTTTATAATGACGTGGAGATGGAGAGAAAGATCAGGCAGCTGCTGGACAGTTCAAATTGAAGGTTTTATATCTATCGTTCGATTGAGAACTCAATGGAGAAACTTAATGAAACTGTCCAAGATGAATTTTATGAAGAACGTGTTACTCAATTATGTCTGGAGATCGATGACAAATAAGTTAATAAAACAGCTAGAATCCGATTACAAAGCCTCATATTTGAATTTCGCTTATTTTTTTTGCAAATGTGGATTAAACAGCTTTTACCTGAATTGTTCCGAATTCTTTTATTGTTTTTAATAAATATGCAAGAATGTGAGAAATATAAATATAATAATATTTAAATTGTGAGCTAAATTATTAAACTAAATAAAATAACTCGCATTCAGAAGACCGCGTCGAAAGGAATTATTTTACAACAGAACAAAACAAATTTCACCATAAACATTCGGCCAGTCCGCGCGCTTATTCAAATCACTCATAATTATGTAAAATTCATGCTTTGTTACAGATAATAATTCATTATAAACTAATCTTACACGAATATTTTATTTATTTTATTCGTACTGTATTTAATTTGGCATTGAGGTAGCATTCTTATGGTGAATGTTTTATTGGAGAAATTTATATCCATATTTTATTAAAGTTCTCCAATCAGATGAGGTGCAAATTTTAATATATCTCATCTTCACCATTTAGTAAAGAAATCTCCTGTTTCTTCTCCCGCAGCATCTTTTAATAGCTTTAGCTACTTTAACTAGGTACGGGAACTCCACATTTTTATTCCAAAGGTTATCACTGCTTTACATATTACCACTTCAGCTTTGATATTCAGCGGACTGAGTAATTTAATTTTGTCCTACTGTGAATGTCTTATTCTACCGATCGCAGGCACCCCGAGAGTAGTCTATTCCTTTGTTCACTGTGTAACCTTAAACTTATGGATAATAACTATTTTAAGTGTTCAAGTTTCGCCATCGAGATAAAGAGACGACGCACAGCTTTACGAAAGTCTTTGAGAAGGGAAATAAATCATCATTTCGATCTGTCCTTCTTATGTATTGTAGAGATCCGTGCAGTCGATGTAAAGAGTCATCTATTCCAGGAAACCCTACCGATAAAATTAACTTAATGATCTATTTTGTAATTCAGAAAATTTCCTTATTATTGTACTTAGGTTAGTCCAGTAGAAAAAGAATAAGAATTTTTGTTTTTCTTTAAGTAGGATCTCGTCGGATTGTATACAACAAGACACCAATACCAATCTAAAATAATTTCTACAATTTCATGAGATCTAGAAAAACGTATAGATTTCAGCTATAATTTGTGTACTATGATATATTTTATAACTTTAACTAATACATATGTATTTCTACGATGTTCTCCAGAACCGACGAAGATCTTAGTGAAAAACTGATCATAGTAAAAAAAATATTTATGCATTAAGAAATTTAAAAAATGCAAATCTGAAACATTTAAGAAGCGAGGAATCAAAACCCACATAATCAAAATTTGCATAAATTATGCGATATATACCACGTGACTAAATTTTAATAATATTTAAACGAAACGTGCTTTTTAATACAAGAAAATCTATATCACAGCCACATGGCGTTAAAATTTACATTACTCATAATATTGTGATCTTTTATTGAAAATCTATTCAATATATTTTTTAAATATTTTATAAAAAGGGACTTGCTAAGTAAACTCCAGCAGAGGTTTTTAACGATTATTTTAAAATTAAATTTTTGGATAATATGAATTTTGAATTGACGTTATCAATACACGTTTATGTATGCACAAGTATACAAAAGCATCGTATGGTTTACGAGCAATTTACGCTTTTTTGCGTTTCAAAGTCACACAAAAAAATTGCTCTTGCTTACTAATTTTCCATCTTTAACTCAATATCCCTATTCAAAGCAAAGTTAAAAATAAAACTTAATATTACCAAAACACCTACTAAAAATGCACTTCAAAATAATATTCATATAAACACGATGAAATGAACTATCATTGAAAAAATTAAGGTTAGAATTTAGAAAAAAAATCCAACCAATGTAATACAAGGTTAATATTTATAATTATTCCTAACGAGTTTTATACCAGAACGACGTAATTCAACCTTTCTTAAGTTTGTTTATTTTGTCTTTCTGCACCTCAGAACCTAAATCCACTTTCTCACACGATCACTCCTAATTCAGCCTGAATTAGAATAAGTATAAGAAAGCTTATTATCGATAAAATATATTCTAAAATGTAGTGTGTCAGCCAGATTTTCTCTTAATGTCACGCCTAGCTTGCAAAAATTGAATGGTGTCATGTGAACTATGAAACCGTTCCGGAAAGACTCGCATCTTACTTTCTTGTGGCGGTTCAGTTTTAAGTTGGTCCCTTTCGCTTTCATCGTGAACTCGCGGGTCAATTCTCATCAGAACCGGATCTAGAAATAAATACATTTTATAAAAATGGTGCACTGAAATAAATAATATAATAAGTAAATTTATTAAGCGTGAGGTAATCTTCTATCGTGACAACATCGGTTAGGTAATAAACGGTTGGCTAATAGATCCAATGATCACGGCTTCTGGAATCTTGAAAACGGCTCGAATAATTAGTTTAATTACTTAAGGGAGCTCCTTCAAAATTAATGATAAATACCTTTCGGTATTTTTTGGAAGATATGGATTATGTACACTGCAGATGGATAAGCGTAAATACTTTCACAGGCCATACACAAAACAGCAATGATAATAGTGGCGGAGTATACAGAAGAAAACACAAACCCACTTGAGATTCAAACCATATAAATTATTGGCCACAAACTCGACTCCGTATTGAGGTATCTAGTTAAATTTTTACACAATATAGCACAATTTCATCACTTCTTTTGTTATCTTAACAAGTGTAAAGCATCGCCTCTTGGTACGATGGTATCTCCCGTGTGTCATTTATCACGTTTCCAATAGGTTCGTTACACCGCTCTACTCCTTGAACCCACTGGCGTCTCTTAAGATTAGCTAGTCTCCAGTACGCCCCTCCCCGGATAGGTAGCCCCTTCCCTCGTAATTCAGTCCACAATCGAAAGTTATTTCTGCATTAGGCTCCGATGAAGAAAGTGGCGGCTCTCCTCGCTCGGCCGAGAGCGCTCAGCGAGACCACTTTCGATTTCTTCCGAGCGCTAGGCGGAAAGTGGGTCGGCCGCTTTGCACGGTTTATTTAATGGTGGCAGTCATCATTGACCGTTTATTTTGCAGTGTAAGTCACCGTGTCTAATTATTGCGAACGTGCAGAAAACTGCTTGTCGCGGATCCGGCGCCCGACACCAGGGCCCACTTTATGGCTCAACGGGCAGCCGCTTCGTGGCCGCACCGGGTCCCTTGTTAACTTTTTCCACCGAGATACGTTTCCTTCATACCGCGTCATTTGTTAACATTGCTTCGCGTTTTTAACCTATAAACACCACGTATGCCTCGGGTACGACAATGATTTTCAGTCAAAATTTTATATCTGAAACTTGACGCGCTCATATTGGTAAACCTTCTAGCCGGAAACTAAATTTTCGATATTCTAAGTCCATCTGAATCTACTCTCTCTTTAAATGTACACCTACCACTCTCTCGCAGTTAACCAAATCCTTATCCTTAAAATAATGTGTAAATGTCACAATCACCTTTACGCCTACCGTATTACCATATATTTAATAATTATGCCAAGCTACATCCGTTATTAATGGTTAGATCGTTTACAATGGGAAGTGACCAACCACCATAATTTTAAGAAAGCCGTGGCAATGGATGAAATTAGGTACTGAAGATCTTAAGAACTCAATCTCTCGAATCCTGGTCCGATTTACTGAAACGAGTTTTTAAATCAAAATTCTATAAATTACTCCAATACATTTTCTAACTTTGCTTTTCGTACTTCAACAGCAAACATACATCAAGAGTTTCAAAAACGAGGAAAGCGGGCACGAGAGTGCCCGCTTTCTTTTGATTCTTAAAATAATATTTTAAGAGATCCGCACTCTCTTAATAATATGATCTGTGCTCAATTGACGATCACGATATTTATTATTTTGGTATAGTATAGTTATTTAAGTATAGTCATTTAAGAATTAGCTACATTTACCGAGTGACTACATTCATATGATATGCATAGAGATGGCGTTGCACTGCCAGTGGTTATCTGTTAACAGTAATTAATACTGAATAATCAATTATCCTTAAAACGATAATAACATTCATATATTAATGTGGAAGTGGTGTATATAGCATCTCCAAGCGTAACATTTATTGTGTTTAATAAATAAATAATGAAACAATATTAAAGTATTTTCATCTTGTATTAAGTGGCTAAACGATCCTCCTACGTGTAAGAAATTCAAAACTCGTTTGAACTAAATGCGTGTGAAAGAGAAAACATGAGATTTCAATATTCCAAACGGCATCTCTCTCTCTGCGTTCTTTGAAAAGTTTTCTAAAAGTGCTTTCGTCAAATTGTTTCATACGGGAATATTTATTTCAGTTGTAAGTATATTACAGTACATTCAGCGAAACTTCGAAAAGTTAGGGCATCGATAAAGGAAGAGAAATTTCAGTGAAATTTAGAATGAATAAAAATTAATGTAGTAGATTTTGGACGCGTGGATAGGATGATTGATGAATCCAGGTATGAAGCAATGTACAAAGGAAGTTTGGATAACGCTACAAATATTGTATAATAAGATGACATTTAAAACATACGGTAGAAACTTCAAAATCTTTAAACATACTAATCATTCACAAGGAACAGCCGTGGCTAATACCGGTATATCTTCAACAGTTACTTCATAATTTGGGTTAGGAGTAGTTCTAATCTTTCTCGACCCATTTCTATTCGACACACTTTTTTTTTGAGGACTTGGAGACGATTGTTCCCATTCGTGTTTAGTTTTGCTGTAGAGCCTAGAAGTCGGGTAGACATGAAAACGTTGTCCTCATCTTCAGGATTATTTCTTGAGTGGAGTCTGAAAAATGTCGAGTGAGTGGTTCAAAGATTAATAGTTTCTTTTTTAAAAATCCAATATATATTCGATACCTGAGAAGTCACTTCCAACTCTAAGAGCGTAGAGCAGTTTAAAGAAACACACAGAAATTGTACTCACCCAGTCCAAAGTATGTGAATTGAGAATCGGATATTCCCTCAATCCGCTAAACTGGCGTAAGATGAACCGCTGATATTAATGATAGCCACGTGCATTTTTAAAATTCATTTTATTGTATAAGTATTTTATTTGCAGTGTCATTCAGTATACCTATTAAATTTTACGAGTATAAATATTTTGATGAAATTGCCAGCCCTGTATAATGAGGTAAAGCTAGAGGTCAAAGGGGAAAAGAAAGTAGCCCTTCCCGCGGGGTGAATCATTTTCAACTTCCACGGTGGACTTTCCCGGGGTGGTATTGGCAAAATAAAACTTTATTCCCTACGGTAAAACCAGTTTTAGAATTCGGGGCAGCCTTGAACCCTCCTCGACCCTTCGGTAACTTTTACACGCCATTTATATAAGCATTACGCTTTAATCGGGAAACTCGATCAAAGGTCCTGCGTCAGCTTTCAGTTTTATTAGTCATGTCACGAAATGCCCCGAGGTAGGTACCTACCCGTATATTCTTGTAATTTTTCACTTTTAGTCACAAATAGAATTTAATACAATCAATATGTTTAATGTTTGGCGAATGCGACAAAGCTTGGGCGTTCTACCCAAGGGTCTTACGAAGGGCCGCTGGGTCAGTTGATTTCGCCACTTGGAACTGGGAGCGTGCTAAACGAATGGAAAACGCGATAAACTGGATAACTGTTAAACAATTGTTTTAGACATTCCTAATAAGGATTTTTTTTGATACCGCGTCTTATTTTTCGTGGCTAATATTTCAAGAAACAAATAATTTTTACTAATATTATTATTACACTTTTGGTACAACAAAAATAAAATAAAATAATGAAACAGTACTCGTGTGGTCTAGAAGATAAAGAGTATTGGCTAACTGGTAACTAATGGTCAAGGGTGAGAAAAAAATTGATTACATATACTGACGATTTGTGATAGTTTTCAGAAAAAGGATCACATAAATTGCTTTACAAATGTATAGCAACATAATTCACTACTGATGTACTGATCTAGTAATGTAGTGAATTCCTTGGAGAACAAATATGCATGCAAGAAAACAAAAGAATGTAAGCTTTTCAGTATTAATAAGATGATGCTCCACCCACCAATCCGCATCAGTTGTTCGCAATTATTCAATGACAAACAAAGAAGAAATAAAAATTCTATACAATATATGTAATTACAGTTATAATGAAATATTTTAAGTCTAAAAAATAAACATTTATTAAAAAAACCTTGATTATCATTAAGGAAGCTTCTAGAAGTCGTACTCAAATTATTATATTTGCCTAACCCTGAAGCGTTCTGAAGTATGCAAATGTACCCCATATGCTAATATTGTAGTCTACTTAATTCTATATACGCAATTTTTTTCCCAATTCATTTTTAAGAAACGAGTCTTAAATCACTTTATGAGAATCATCAATCATTATCATCATCAGTCTAAATATCTCCACTATTGGATGGCCTCCCCCAAAGATCGTCAAGTCTCCCTGTTTCTAGCCCTTCTCATCCAGAGACACGATGAGATAATCTCAAATATTTAGTCGAGATACATCTCACCATCATGTACGCGTTAAGATTTTGATTTGGAGAGAAACTCAAAGATCTATGTAGCAACAAGATTCGATATATATGCATACAAACGTTACCTAAACTCACTATAGATCCCTACAACTATCTATTCTGAAAGTTAGTCTATAAGTTAAATTACAAAAAAAATATTCTTTTAAAGAGCCTTTGCTCTTTGGGTAACTATTAATTTGTGCACGACATTGACGGTGAAGATCCCCGTCTCGGCTCTATATGAAAGTACCTACTGGGTTCTCGAAATATTTCTAGGCTTTCGTCTTTAGAGATTGTGGTACTTTGGCTTTGAGGAAATGCTCTAACTTTCTGATGCTGCCCAATGGTAGGTACAATAATTAAAACTATTGCCAGCGATGGAAGAGGGATTTATCAAAATCAGTTATAAATGTATGAACTCTCAGGTCAGTTTCTACTTCAGTCGCAAAAAAGGTTGTAGAAGTCTTTGGTTTCTTTTTCAGCAGAAAACGATTCATCCTCTGATTCTTTAGTTGTAGAAGAAAATAATGACACTAAATTACAAGCAGAAGATTTTGTCCTCGTGGAATTCTCTGATAGTGCTAAAAAACTAACTGAATGTTGTTTTGTTGGAAGATTTACTGGACATTTGTACCAAGATGGTTGTTCCGCACAGCTACGCGGCCGAAGTTTTACGGTTTTTAGGTTTTACGGTACAGAGTTTTAAGGTTTGAGGTGCATTTATAAATTCTCCGGGCCATCGCCCGCTATAAAAACTACCAGGCATCGCGAGGCAGGTCAATGTTTATATTAAAAAGTACTCGCGATGCCTGGGGAATGTTGTGTTCATTTTTAATTATGAAAAATATGAGACAAAATGCAGTTCTGCCGCCCCTTACGGGTCGGCGGAAAAAATGGCCGCTGTTGCCGAATTTGGCCGCCAGGCGGTGTCGGCGCGGGACCGAATCGGGGTGGCGCGGGGATTGTCTTAGCCCCCTGATTGGTCCCGGAGTTTTACTGGAGCCTTACGCTCCAGCACAAGGTTTTCAAGTATAAATAAACGGTCCAGCGGTTGCAAAAACACTCTCTCGCTTCGCTTCACCTGCACCGCTGGACAACAACTGAACTAGACCTTCTTTACTTTGACCCCTGCCTTCACCTGGACTTCTTCCCTCTGGATTTTTGACTTTGGCTGTACCTTTGGATTTGATCCCGGAAGAATTCTACGACTTGGCTACCCTACTGGACACGATTTTGGACACATTGGACTACTGCGCACCGCAGGAAAATCGGTGTCCGAGATACAGAGCGGCGACAAATTTGAACCAGCGCCTCAGCGAGAATACAGTCTTGTTCCTGTGCGGAACAATGGTACATATTTGAAATAATATTTTTAAGACGTTGTTAGAAAACCCGAAATGCTTTATATTATCCCAAAAATTCAAACTTGGGTGATGTTCCGGAAAAAGATGTTTATCTGATACTACCAAAGCCTTGTACTGTGAAAAGCACAAAAATAATGCAGTCTATCATAAAATTTAAACTAATTTTGACCATATTAATATCCGTTGAACTAAATAATAACATATTTTACCAAGTTGATTTTACTCGTAGAATTATTTTAAGTGTTGTAGAGAAATTTGTTACCTTTATAATAAAAATGTATTTTTCATAATGTTTCATGGTTATTTATGGAACTGTTTCATGTTACTTTTATAATTAAAAAATGTTTTTCATAATATTTCGTATTTTTTATGGATCTGTTTCATGGTTCCCCAGATAATGTATCAGGCTAAACCCACCCGTGGGGTACCATGATACAAATTTTGAATTTGACTTTTTATGTTATAGCATTTTTTATCTACAATATTTTTTTATTATCCATAGCAAATTTTATAAATAAACGTTGAATCTACAAGTTGCACTAGTTACACCTTAAGAGTAACGCTCATTAAAAAAAAACTGAAATTGAATCATGGTACCCCACACACGCTTACTTATAAATTTATTTACCGGTTATTCGGATACGGAATTTAGCCATATTTACCGGTAAACTGGTTTACCGAAAACTTGTAATCCATGCTTTAATTACACGTCTGTGTTAAATTATTGCATTGTCTGGGTTAATGTCAATCAACGCATTCCTGAAATCGGATTAAAGAATGCAATATTGCTGTATTATTGACGTCTGTAGCGTTAACTTTGTGGTAAGACATTATTTAAAATTGTATCTCTTATCTCATATCTTTCAATTGAAACTCACAGTGGTCTAAACGAAGCTTGAACCTTTTCTGGTGAAGAGCGTAGAAATCTTTCCCTTCATCATAAGGAGCAGTAGAGTTAATTTAAAAAAATACTGAAATTGCACCTTTTCATAAAATCATATCCTTAAGTTTAAATACCATTTTTTTAATTTTATATACAAAAATTGCATAGGATTCAACTTATGTGCAAATCTCCTTTGAGGTGAATTTTTTTCCAAAAATAGTGGTATGTTCAATAAGAATAAAAGCCGATCTCTGTCATGTTACACAATTTAAAGAATTTGGAATAGGAGTCTTTAAAAAGGGAATTAATTTTATACGTACTTGGGAATTAGTTTCATTAATATAAATAAAATTATTAGGAGAAGATATGTTGTAATTATTCAGAACATAGGTCCGTGATATTTTAAATACTAATTAAATGTATTAATTAGAAAGATATATTTATAAAATTGTTAAGAATATTCTCATATTTTCACGGCCATTCTAAATCTTCTGTATAGAGTTTTCTGGCCGGCGTTTCGGATCCCATCGCAGGGACCATCATCAGGGCTATTATCGCTATTGGCTGCATAATCGTTAGCAACCCTTAGAACTCTACTAATAAAATAATTAAGAAATATAATTAATTGAGATAATGAAAATATATTTTTTATCGTTGTAGTATTAGTAAGTTTTCTTATTAGTTATGTGGTAAAGCTTAGTAATGTATGTGTGTGATAATGATGCTATCCTGTAGAAACCTGAAGGGGTATTTCACGATGTTTTACCAAAATTTTGAGTACCATAGAGCTGACTAATTTGAGTATCTCACGGGACACACTGAGCGGTTGCACTACTCGAGTACTATGGGGGTCCTTCGTGAATTGGAAGACATCGAGCACAGCAAGAGGCTTGGCTAGAAGACATATGGCACAAGATATCGACAGAGCCGGCATCGGCCGACCGTACGGAATCGTGAAGACGACCCAACCTCTCGGTTTAGATGTCTCGATCGCCCCCAGGACGTAAGTTGCTCGACGAGTATAGTCAATTGTAGAGTGTTCAGATCGGCTCGTTCTTACGTTACGTGAGCATGACTAACAGATGCCACGAGCTCTGGCTTAGTCGCAGGGGTGAATTGTCTCCTTCTTCATTCACCGTAAGTTATTCATAAGTTGGCATGTTTTTGGTTGAAAAGCTTGCACAAGATTTTATTTTCGAAGACCTGCAACCTGATTTCTTGTACTAAAATGTAAAATGAGAGATCACACTTCATACCTTTGAAGAGCGATTAGTTGTATCATTATTATTTAAGTAGTCTGCGACAGACAACAATTTCCGTAGAGCAAAGAAACGAGCTTTTCCTGATTTTATCCTACAATTTATTTCTTATTTCTTGTCATATTTGTTCCCAAATACTTATGTTTAACAGATTCAAAAGATTATATCTCTTATGATGTATAACAGTAATGGTGATAGCGTCTGGTGACGTTGACAAAAAGTTGCAAAATATTTTTAAGAATTCCATAAATAGGTTTGGAGTCTAAATAAACCCCACTTACCCAATTCAAGGTTATGAATTAGTCCCGAGTAAATGAAAACCCTGTCTACTGCCTAACTTGTGCTTACTTTTAAGACAATCTAAATGAAAATGTTGCGTCTATTAAATAAACCAAAAGTTCTATCCGCTGACGGTTATTCAAATCCGCCCGTCGCCATCTTGGGTTCTGTTTGCAAAATAAATTTTGTCTTCGGAGGGAATCGGGTAATTATTTCGCCGAATGTTTCAAACACTAATTACATTAGTTGTTCCGACCGCGGGTTTTACATTCAAATCAAATTACACCGATTGTTTCGTTTCAATCTTTCATTTCTTATTTAATTTAAAAGTGAGTTTGGTACATTTTTGTCAAATTGTTCAATTTGTTACCATTTATTAATTTTTTTAATGTTTCTGGACATTGTAATAGAATTTTATAAATTATTTGAAGTATACTTACTAGATTCTTCTTGTCAATATCATATTCTATTAAAAAAATGTATTGATGTAGATTTTCTGTCTGCCTCTGCTTTTATTATAGCAGACAGTTCATGGTCGTAAGTCACATTTCCTTTTATCATAATCTGGTTAATGTTTTAATATTGCAATATTATATTCGCTCTGTATTTCTTCTAAGGTAATTGTTTTCTCTGAACTTTCTTTGAAGATCAGAACGATTTTCTTCTTCTTTTTGACAGTATAGATTCATCATCACCATGATCATACGTGCCATCCAGGTCCAAGAGTGAATGCATTATAGTTCTTTCAGGCACCTCTCTCTCTCTTGCCAGTCTGGAGCTACAGGGTCTCGTCGTAGAGCTAGAATTTAGTCCACCTGAGTACTTGTTTAGACTTGAAAAGGTTCTGTAACACAAAGCATGTAGCGTTTCCATATTTAATCCTCTCAGCGTGTGGATATCTCAGCACATATAATATATTTGTTCCCAAATATTTGAATGAATGATTATTATCAAATAAAGTTCCTTATTAAGGAGAACACATTTTTATTGTAAAATTGTAATTATTCAGAACACAAGACTGTGATATGCACTTTCCCCGGATTGGAAAGAGATCCAGGTTCGAATCCCGGTAGTAACAAAATTGATTTTATATGTATGTCTTTCTAATTAATACATTTAATAAGTATTTAAAATGAAGTTCCACCTATTTTCTGGTAATTCTGAAATATTTTTTAATAATTTCACATATTATTTGATAATTTAAAATAATTAGATGAATCAGGTGAATTTCTGAAAGATACACGTAAAAAAATTTCTATCGAAATAATATATAGTTACAACCGATACTCAAACCAGGAACTTTGTATTGCTAGATGATACTATCTGCCACCATACTATCAAAGGTTTTAATAGGAACTAATATTTAGAAGTCTCACTAAAAAATAAAAGGAATTAATATAATTACTAATATGATAAGGAGGCTCCTGTCTTCCTTACACTTCAGCCACGTGCTGCAGTCGTATTGTTTTTATCACTGCATGAGGTGATTCCCATTATAGATTACTGACAGTGAATCATGTTCCAGGATCGCAAAGAATTGCTGTGTTTTTTGTTTGTCGTTGCCGAAATTTAATTCCGAACACGTTTTCTGACACGTGACACCGCAGCCATGATAATCAGGATGGGCACCGCATGCTGCTTTATTTTTAAATTGTTATTTCAATTCTCATTTTTAACTGTTAACAGATTTTCTGAAATGGTCTTTAGGGTTTATGGGATCTTTTTTGTCTAGAAAATAGATATGTGTCTAAAAAATTCTTTTATACTTATAATAATATTACGAAATATAATAAAAATTATTTAACTGTTTGATCTGTGAATTGATTAGGGTGAATATACATATCTATATAGAATCGTCGTCAAAGACACCAATGAAGCCAGAAATTACCTAGGTTGGTGTTTCATAGCTCGGTGCGGCCATGTCGTTGAATCCGAAGTAGGTGTTGGTAAGTAGATACCAATATATCATGTGAATTTAAGAGCTCTAATCAATATTTTAACTAACACTTTCGCTACTTCAGGCCTCTCAATTTTCCCTCTGGTAATTCCCATCGGCAATTATCAATCGCTTTATTACTGCTATGTATCAAGTGATGCTTAATTATAGCTGGTGAATAATATCCTATTAATTTACAAACTTTTTTAAAAATGTACATTTTATAAGCGCTCCATCTGTGAGGACTAAAAGATATTATCCCACGAAAGCAAATAATCTTAAAATAGTTCCAAAAATGAAAACTACCTTTGTCCAAAATTCACCTTTTAAGCTTCCAGAATATACAATGAAATTAGAACTTTAACTGACATTAAGGTTTTTAAAAGAAATGTTTCAAATTGGCTGTTGAAATGGAAGAACAGATAAAGATAGAGTAAACTGTTTTATATTATGAAATAATTCTTATAACTGCATTTTGTGTGATTTGATCTTGCATATTTCCTTTACATTCTGTGCTTACATTATTTTACATATTGTACTCCACATTGGTATTTTTTTCATTCTTTTTTTATTTTCACGTTTACCTTCTATGTTACGTATTCTATTTATTCAATGAGTTAGTTGATTTTGTGAAATGTAATTTGTTTGCCAATTTGCCCTACATTTTAAAATCTGTGTAAAATATATATAACAAACAGGTTTTTTTGTAGTTGTACAATGCTTATATATTAGATGCTAATGCATCACTACAAACTTCCCAAATAGCATAGGCGAGGTAGTTCAAGAAACTATTTATCCTGATGCGCTAATCACGAACACCAGATGGATTGTGTTCAGGAAATTCCAAGACGATTCCAACTAGTAACCCTAACTACTAATCCAATATGAAGAATCAGAGACATCAACAAGCAAAATAATATTGGTCACACTTTGTCTATCCAATCTTCATTACGCAGCAGAGACTTGGACATTCCGCAATAGCGACAAGCTGAAAATAGGCACTTTTGAAATGTTCTGCTGGAGAAGGATATTAAATATCCCGTGATTAAGAATCTGCTGGATACATGCTATCTGCAAAAAAATCACTTCGGAGCGAAATTCGTATCTCAGAGATTGTCTCAAGTCGAAAATCTCTTAAAAATTAAATCCGTGGATACCGGTCATTAGGACGAAATAGACCTGGAAGAGAACCACAACTGTGGATGGTAGCGTTGCATGTATCTGAAGAGACCCTAGGTTTCACCGAGTATCAATACTGACATGAATTAAAAAGAAAATTTGATAGTATCGGGTTGTCTGATAAGTCTTTATAGTTTTGTTCAAATATTAACATTTCAATCAAGATGTATTCTCCATTATTATTCAGGAGTTCATCCCAATTTTCAACCAATTTGTCATGTCTTTAAAATAAAAATCGACTGGTCTGATCGTAATAGTTATCGTGCCGATTTCTGAGGTCATCGTCGTTGTTGAACGTAACGCTACGTATTTGATTGGAGAGCGACCGAAAAGGGTGATAATCTGACGGAGCGAGGTCGGGAGTGTAGGGTGGATGCGGCAGAATTTGCCTCTGGAAGCATTGGAACCTTGATTAAAGACGAAAAGAAGTTCGTGCCGAAAATTTTCGCTTTTCTCAACTTGACATTCCATTATTTAAGCCCAAGAATTAAGACATTGACGTTTTAGAACAAAAAAATGTAGCATTTCAAACAAAACCGTAAAGACTTATTAGACGACCTAATAGATACATAAAAACTGCCTGCCGCAATGAAATGGTGGGACTGCATAATGAATTGTATTTAACTGAACTAATTGAATTCTTTGCAGACACTCGGCGACTTGTTGCGAAATGACTTTAGCTGATAAGCATGCATAGGTGGGCACATATGAATAGTCAGGGGTCAGGAAAGTGCAGAAGTCGTGTTCTGCTGCATTCACTAAGGAAAACACAAAGTTCACGGCCGTAACAGAGTATCGACTCGACGGCATTGGTAATCAATGTTTATTGCACTTAGTGTTGTGGTGATTCTCATTTACGACACGTTTCTGATATAAATAATAGCCCAGTGCAAGTATCCAGAGAAATGTTTATTTTTCTAAAATATATATATTATCAATTTCTACACGGGAATCGGTTGTTAAATTCAGCCACAGCTCCCGGTACTGGTTGTTACAATCTACTGATTTACAACTTATTTACCCAAGAATAACCGCAACTAGAACTAAATTCACTACATACTACCGAGTAATAGTTTGTAAGCACAGATAGACGTCGAAGTCAATTTAAGTTTGACAAAATTGAATATTCTTTAATTTGTTTACCGTAAGCGCTCGGAGTTTCTCTCGTAATACCGTGTATATTTTTTTAAATGTAATCATTTACAATTTAATTAGTCAACTAATAGTTTAAAAACGTGTAAACAGTGTCTTCTAAAACGGGAAGCGAGTTTATGATACAACTTGTTACAACCTTGATCACAAAAAGCGATTTTAGTTTAATTGTTGATGAAAAAATTTTCTGGAAACCGCATATTGATAATATATGTAAGAAACTAAGATCCACGTTAAGTGTTATATGTTAAGTTTATGCACCTCTAAGGCTACATTATTATTAATATCATCGTTTAACCGTGACAATCAACATTAACGGTCGAAGGTATCAGGAACAGAGAGCGTCTGCCGGTGCGATCAGATAAACCTGAGACGATAAGGCGTAAGAAGACGTATTAAAGTGAATGAGGCATGATAGATATGGCAGGATGGTAGAGTGTGGCGTTCTATCTTGTCTGTCTATCCGTGCGGGATATACTGAAAACCGTGTGACGTATTTATTCCATATTTAATAAACTATTAACAGCGACAAGTCTAACCCCCCCTCCACCTCTCGGGCCACACTGTACTTTGCGATGGTCGACTCGGTTATCTGTTATGGAGTGAGTATCTATGGACTGACATATAAAACATGTACTAATAAAATTGAACGGTTACAATTAAGTTTTTTAAAACTGATAGTAGATAACAGAACGAAGTGTTAGTATAAAGATGATTATAGTCAATTATTTACAATATGCAAAATCTTACCACTTGACAAAAAAATAAGATATGCTATCATATTCGAAGAGTTGATAAATAGTGGAAATATAATTACTGACCCCCACCAGAGCTATTTAACCAGATCGTCGGGTCGAACCGTGAGAATACCGATCGCGAATAATGTGTACAATGTAAGGTGAGAGAACGAGAGACTGCGTTGTGTCAAGAATAATTAACAAAATCAATAAAGACTTATTAAACATTTAAAAAAATTATGAGACCCCCAGCGACCACCTTATAATATAAGTAAAATAACATATTCTCATTAATTTTTTTGTTTCCTTGTTATATTTCGCATATGTAAAAAAAATGTTTATAAAACGTCGATAATAACTATGTAAAAGGCAATCATCGCCGTAAAACTGTAAATAAAATAATAAAAACTTCTCTGGATACTAATTTACTTCTTAATTTAATATTTTAAAAACATGTTACATTATAAAAATAGTGTCCAAATGCTATTTGAGTAACAGCAAACCTGTTAAGAAATTAGGCATCACTGGTTAGTTCTCCCAGGATGCAGAATCAACCTCTCCATGGTTATGGCCGCTTCTGATGTTAACATATTTCTTATTAACGAATGGTTTTATTAAAGATTTTGTAATGGTTTAACACAGTTGAAGTGTATTTCTATATATTAACTTATTTATATATAATGCATATTGTGAACGTTATGTGAACGATTGTATATTTCTTGGTACGATGGTCTAAGTAAATAGATTTATGCTTGATTGAATGAACGATTCGTACAGATTTTGCTATGATTGTGCATGACTTTTGGTATATGCTAAGAATGTATGAATTGTGTAAAAAGATATGAATGAATAACGTAAAAAATTACATTAAAAATGTTATTTACCAACCGGTTTGTACGTCACACGCATTACTGGCACGTAGGTACTCAGATATCTAATCAAGGAAATTCGCGTACTATACGTACTTTGCCTTCATTAAATAATTTAATATTGTTATTTGAAGGTTAGATAATTTAAGAACTTAAAGATAGTCGTAAATATAATCTAATATCAACAAAAGATAACAATAATACAAAATACCAAGAAATGAAGATTATGAATGGTTCTTATGTTTTCCACATCTAATATAAATCGAGTTGAGTACATTCAGTGTGTACGATTGAAGTAAATAAAAGTGAATATTGAAGATCATTAATTTACCTCATTTTTAAGATTATTTTTTAGATAGGTTGCATTGAAGTTATGAAAGTCCGAGATCTCTTGTCTGAAGAGATCTGTAATGATTCCAATTCATATACATATTATAGTGTATGCTAGTTACCTACTTTTGTTCTAGAAGTAATGCGTATTCTGCATATTTCTAGAACAAAATGATCATTTTTAACTGACATGATAATTGACTTTTACGTTTGCTTTAAATTATACGAATTGAAAACATTTGTGAAGTGTTAGCATTAGAATTTTCAAGAATCGTGTTATGGAATCGTGGTTTTTTTAAAAATAGATTCTGGTGAAGAAACAATGCTATACTTTTAGTTAGTTATGACATCCTGAAGAAGGAAAAGGTATTTTTCGAAACCGGTAGATGTTTTTTAAACTCAATTCAATGGTTAATAAGATAATAAATAAAAAATATGAATTTTAACCACAAAGTTAATATTGCTAATTTTAAAAGTCTATTTTAATATAATTGTTTTTTTCCGTATTAGAATATACAGTATACAGATTAAAGAAAACAAACATGTGTATCCACGCATAAATAGATTTTTCCAGAACAGGGCACAAGCCTAGTGAAGAACCGACCGTACGTTCCAGAAACCAAATTTATTTTAGACTTGATAAATAAATCTTTTGATGTCAGTTAGTTTCAAACCAACCCTCTCCTGGTATTACCTCATCCACATCCTTCTTTTATAATATTGTCTTTGTGTTTAGATCTAAGCTGTGTATCCGATAGATGAACCGACTCCAATATTGGATTAGAAAAATACCACTGATCGGAAGGTGATTATTTATTATATATTATTACCTGAATTTTCAGGGTTGCAACAGGAATGAAGAAGTTAGCATTGAAGTTTCAATCTAATGAATGTGATATGTCGAGTGCATTATTGTAAAAATTGTATAAGCATTTTCAACACCACAATATTCTATTCGCTTGTAAAGATATATTATAAATTAAATACCCGGAAAACTTCCTCAAAAATAGTAGAAATTTATTGCGCATTTTATTTAATTTATTAATTGAAGAAATTAGATAAATAATACAGACACTCGAATGTATAATTTGCAGTCAATTTGTAGATTACTAAGCTTTAGATAATTATCTGTAAAAAGTAAAGATGTTGTCGTCCACATAGTTACATCGCACTCCGCACACGTGGATGGAGTGACGCAAATACGACAATGTTACGTCGAAGGCAAAGCGTGTTCAAAGCATTTCAATGTCATTTTAACATTGTTTTGAAATTATAAATCCACAAACACGACGTGACGGGATGACTGCTTGCTACACGTGCCTACTGCCTGCAGGGAGAACGGGAGCGTCGGGGGGAGACCGAACCGTGCGCTAGTAGTTAGTGCGCCCCCGTGCACCGAGCGTGCGGGGTGCACAGTTGCACAGCGTAACGAAGCGGAGAAATAATCAAAGCAAAGAAAATTAAAACAGTAATGTGGACGTACCTTAAAAATCTATTTTCTATGTTATCCTGGCAAACCACTGTCTAACAACTATTTTCCAATACGTTATCTGATCAACCCAGATCTCTTGCGGACGTCCACTCTTCACACTCACCTCAACACATGTTTGATTTTTCTAAATCTGCTCGCTAGATTTTGAACTACAGAAAGGAGAGCTACCATCCGAGACAAGCGCCTGATACAGACTGCTAACTGGGTAGGAACAGAGACGGTGGCGGACGCGGATGACAGATTATTTTATGCGGGTGCCGACAGTAAAGTTTAATTTAAAAAATTTCATAAATCCAGTTTAAATTAACTTTGACTACATCCAATAAATAAGTCTATGTAATTTTTAGGTTATAAAAAAATATTTCGTCAGCACCAAAATCACCAAGCCACACATTAATTAAAAGTAATACATATTCGTGTTAAAAATCTGCCGTTAAAGATTGACTACGTCAAAGTAGATGACTAAGTCTGATACAGGGTGTATCAGACCTAGTCCACAATATTTTATAGGTGGATAGATACCTGACTAAATTACGTGTTGAAAATCTTTAAGGAATATATGCACCTTGTTTATTATAATCATGTTAAGCTTTAAACTTAACATGATTTAGCAAAAACTTCAAATAATAATATTTTCCGTCACGGTAGAGAATTAGCACATATTACACTTGATCATTTTCGACTCATAATTTATTTAGGTATCTACCCATAAAATATTGTGGACTAGGTCTGTTACACCCCGTATATTTCAAATTCATAATATGTTAATATGTATATATATGTTATTTTCAAAACATACACGTGTTTCCTTTTCAACAAATCAGCTGTGCGACAAAGTGCAAGGCCGGCAATATTTTGACTTGCAGTTCAACAAATGCACAATGTGACTGAATAATCGTGGCCAGAAGTCAGTTGTCGGGAGTCTAGACTGACCTCTGCTACACGTGGAGACCTCCGTTGGACACGTTCCAGTTGTAGAAAAATGATTGGAAATTTAATAAACAACACTAAAACTTCAACATGGCAGCACTCTTCACTATTTGCACTATAGTATACTTGTACTTAATTTCTTCCTTCTAATATATTATATTTTGTAGTTAGTTGTTATCTCTCCGAATGATGTATCAGAACGATTTTGTGAGTGTGAGATATTAAATCTCAATTCATAAATTTCCCTAGAAATCATTCAGAAATCAGGAATCTATCTGCATCTCTATGGGTATACTTGGTAGTCTGTCTAAACTATCTACAACGAACAAAACTGTATAGACAACATTTTCAATAAACGATTATCAACAAAAAATATATTTAAAAAGAATACCTAATTATCTAAAAACGATACAAATATTTTATTTTATAAATTCGGTAATTTACATCAAATTTAACCCATTATAAATCTATTTCAAATAGATGCTACACCCTGCATTGCTCGTACAGTACTTAGTTCTCCCGTCAGTAGGTAGTACTTCGTCCCCACACCACCTGTTTTCAATTTTTTTTATTTTAGTTTATTTTTTATGGTTAATCAACAGGGTTTTTGAACCCTCAAATAAATCAACCTGTCAATCAGCGGCGGAACATCTTCGCGAATAACATTTAGTTGTCTGATAATTGTGAAGTAGCCGGCAAACTTAATTAAATTTAAATAAAATTGTGAAAAATATGTTCTGTGCGGCACTTTTTCAAGAATCTGTACCTAATGTGTCGACTTACAGTGATGTACATTTGTATTACGATAATAACCATACAACTCCCAGAATCAGTCCTGGGAGCGTGGGTTTGGATCTTGTCGGTTGCGAATTTTATTTTCATCTCGTATATTTAGCCAAGACACAGACCGTTTTATTTATAAAATATGTGTGTAGGCGGTGTCAGCGTTAGCAGGTATCACGTTAAGTTGTACTACGGCAGATAACTTTCTTTTATTGGATAAATTATAATTACAACATTGAAAAATGTGTAGGTTTCGTGGAACACTGCCCGTGGCCGGGCACCGGCCGCTATCGGCCACTACCTAAAAAAAATCGGCTTGGCCGTTTGCTTTCCGCTGGTAATCTTTGTTTATTTTGTGAATTTTTACTGGGAAACCATCGCGACTGTCGTCATAAAACTGCGCGAGTACACCACGCTTAACATAATTGATGAAAGAGACAGATGCTTACAGAACGAGTCGTTTGTAATTTGTCTTTAAATTCAGATGTAGAATATGATGATAGCTCTGACGCAGTCGTAAAAATATTATTTGATGCTTATATAAACCTTCAAGATTTCAAATATTTTTAAGTGAATTGAATTGAAACACAGTCTCGACCGACACAACGGATAATGTATGAGACCATATGTAGGTAGTATTCGTGTTGAATTATTTTTTATCTAAATGTAACAGTTATATTTGGATGACATTGAAATCCAGGAAGTATCTCGGATGGTTTCTCAAGGGTAGAGGCGCGAGACTATCTGAATGAAAAATACGCCAAACAAAATATAGAGTTAGATAAGACTGCCGAAAATTCCGGGAATTGTGTAACAGCTCCGTATCTGCGAAAACATTATGGCGTATTATGTCAAGAAGATATTAATTGCGGTTATTTATGATTTTGCATAATTATTCATTTATCTTCATTATGTAGTTTAAGCGACGTCATTTTCTTTTTTGTATATGTAACAATGTATTCAAGAGTATTAAGGGAATTACTTATTATTATTTGTTTTAATTTCTTGAGAAAATTTAAAATACAAATAATTTGATATATTTAAAAAATTTAACGAAATTTAGTCCAAATTTTACAAAAAAAACCATTTAACATTAAAATAGAATTAGAAAGTTGTAAAACAGGGTTAAATAAATTATGTTCATAATGTTTTATTTTCAAGTTCCTCATTAAAATTCGCAACGGCGGTAAAAACATATTAAATAAAAATCATTTGCATACCTCTGGATACCGTCGGAATGAATAATTGATTTATCTAAGTAACCTAACGAACCTTTCCTAAAAATCAAAGAAATTACTTACCCACACTATCACTATCCGTCGATTTATTTCTGTGCCATTCGTCTTTTCCATACTTTATTTGCTAAATAAGGTTTATTTTTATAATTTTTTATGAGTTTGCATTAAGCTTTGCCCAAAAAATTTAATACAACTAATATCATCACTAATTTAAACGAAATTATAGAGTTCTTAATAGGATTGAGATATTTTTACAATCAGACAGTCAATGATGAAAAAAAAATCGAATTGACGCGTGAGAAGCGAGGCTGGGCGTTAGCAGATATGTGAGTTCAAGGGCAGAAACATGATGGGAATGAGATGGCACTTTTTATCGAATTTTCGTTGGATTAGGTAAGGTTGGGTAAAATTAATAAAAAAATAATAGACACTTCCCTAAGGATATTGTCACACAAAAACTTTTTTTATCTATTTTTCGTATTTCAGCCATTTAACTTTTTTTTTAAATATATGGAATAAATTAGCGAAAAAATAATATTGGCGGGCGCCGATTCGAAGAATATATATTTTTTAATTTTAACCAAAGAGCGTTAGAACCCACCTATTCTTTCGATAATTTAGAAATATGTTATCGGTAATTTTGATGTTTTATTAAAATATTGTGAATTTATTAACATCAAATTATCCTCATATACGATTAATTTTACTAAGTATATACATAGCTTTTAATCGAATACAGAGCTCGAATGTTTTATCAGAAGCGATACGAATACTTCCTTTTGGAATACAAAGGATGTAGGATTAACACGAACGTCTATTTGATTATTTCAACATTTTATTAAATTTCTTATTTTAATTCAGCATTCATCCATTCAAGTCAGCTCAAGAACTTTCCATTCGAAGTTGTTCAATAACATTTTTATTATTATTTATCACATTCAAAAGAACTGTATTCTTGACGGTAAAACTGTCAGGAGAGGATTCAAATATAATGTTTCACAACGCCTAGAACCAAAATAATGCCTAATAAATGTATACAGGTACTCAGTGTTACGTAATATAAAAAATATTTTTCAAAGAAGCGCAGTATCTTAATGTTGTCACATTTCAGAAGAGCCTCTCTGATCGCCGAAGGCGCAAGAGCATATTGAAGATTATGAAGAAGAAAACAGTTTCACCCAGCTGGCCCACCAGACGCAAGAGCATATTGAAGATTATGAAGAAGAAAACAGTTTCACCCAGCTGGCCCACCAGACGCAAGAGCATATTGAAGATTATGAAAAAGAAAACAGTTTCACCCAGCTGGCCCACCAGACGCAAGAGTATATTGAAGATTATGAAGAAGAAAACAGTTTCACCCAGCTGGCCCACCAGACGCAAGAGCATATTGAAGATTATGAAAAAGAAAACAGTTTCACCCAGCTGGCCCACCAGACGCAAGAGCATATTGAAGATTATGAAGAAGAAAACAGTTTCACCCAGCTGGCCCACCAGACGCAAGAGCATATTGAAGATTATGAAGAAGAAAACAGTTTCACCCAGCTGGCCCACCAGACGCAAGAGCATATTGAAGATTATGAAGAAGAAAACAGTTTCACCCAGCTGGCCCACCAGACGCAAGAGCATATTGAAGATTATGAAGAAGAAAACAGTTTCACCCAGCTGGCCCACCAGACGCAAGAGCATATTGAAGATTATGAAGAAGAAAACAGTTTCACCCAGCTGGCCCACCAGACGTAAACGTATATTCATCAGACGACTCGGGCTAAACTCACGGGAGCCGGAAACTCTTCAGATATTTAACAAAATAATATTGTGAACATGATACAGAAGACAGACTGCAGGAAGCCGGAGATGTACGAATATTTTAACGCTTTTTTATAGGAATCGTATTTTTGGGAATGTATTTTTTAAGAATTTAAATTAAAAATGTATTAACTTAATATTAATATTACATAATATTAATATTACAGGCGTACGTACTTTGGTTGACTTATTAAATTTTATAAATATTCTAATTATTCATTTGACCGCATTGTTGATGCAGATGATCGACAACTAATATTTATATTACACGGGAAAGATAGTAAAATAAGCGAGTACTTATTTATAAATATAACATAATTAGATATTTTGTACAAATCTGTCACGCGGATGCTAGACAAATATTAAACACGCTTATCGAGGAAATTTCTTCAGAAATTGATATTCACTATATTATTGTGTGGCTCGCTTGAAGATGATAAATTCATATCAGCCATAGAAAAAATTCATTGCCAAAGAGCAACGGCCTTCTACGGTGACCTTATCAGGATCTTCACGGAGCACTCACTCGTGCAGACGATATCAAATGTTCTGGCACGTTCACACAATCGCTTATATTCATATTCTATCTACTATAATATTTTTCAAAACGGCGTCTAGTATTTTTATGATAGTAAAGATATAATGGATCGTACGTGTCCTCCGCGACTTTGCGCCTCCGCATGTGTCGCATAGTTTAAAAAAATTTATAATTGTTTATTATAACAACTTTTTTTCTTCTCCTTCTTCTTCTTCTTCTTCCGCGGCACTACATCCCAGGGTGGGATTTGGCCTCCTTCACATGTCCTCGGTGAAGACACCGACTCTAATCTCTGGCCATTCTCCTCCAGTTCTAAGACCTTCCCATCCTGCTCCAGTTCTCTTCCACGCAGTCAGCCCGTCTCTCGCTTGATACGCCTCCAGGTCACTTCCACTGAGGTATCCACTCGGCCATGATTTTTGGTGTCCTGTCATCTGGTATTCTTTCTGCATGGCCAGGCCATCACAATCTTCGGGATCTACAGAATGTTACAATTGTTTCTTGCTCATATTAATAAAAATATATATTTTTTTAAATAGTTTATTTTTAATATGAAACATTGTTGAACGACAGATAAATTAATCCGTACTTTTTTACTTTAAAAATTCAAACAGAATAAAAAATGTGTAAATATTGGAGACATTGATAATATAAATAGTTCAACGGTCGAACAGGTCAACTATAATTAATCAATCGCCGATAGTATAGTATGAGCACGAATTACAATATGAATTTTTAAATTATTATTCGATTGTATTTTCGTTAATTTTTAAATAAATTAGTGTTAAAAAATTAAAATTTTCCCATTGTTATTGACGGATTTTAAATTTCAACTAGTGTTACAATAATTTTATTTTTTCCGTCTGTCATTGACACAGCGGAACATAAATCGACAGTCCGCGTCGCTCGACACGAATAAACGAATAAGATTTGCTTTCAGTTATTATTATTGCTTGTCAAATGAATTCCCGTCATTATTGATGGGTCTATAATAGTAATAATGTTACAAATATTGACGTTGAACAGATAATGAGTCTCGAAATATTCAACAGAAACATATCTCGGACAGGAACGGAAACATAGCAGGTCTATTTTTAAACGGCATTCTTACTAAATCGCTATTTTCAGAATGAGCTAGAACCTCTATTATAAACTCTTACCAATCATTGACCATAATGTAAATTATAGTGATTAAAAAGTTTTTTTTCTATTTATAACGAAAACAATTTATTATCAGTTGTATAGTCTAAACACAACTTTACAGCAGGCGTGACCTTGGAAATGATAAGTACTGTCTTTGAGTACGTGACTCGATGTAATGTACTTTCATAACACTAAATCTCTTATATTGTTTCATTTATCACCGCAAATTTTTCCTTATATACAATACAAAGACACTGAAAGATATGACTTTCTTATAACAATTTTGCCACAAGCACGTCAAATAACGTAATTTAATATTCTACACAAAAAATACGAAAATGTTGGATTGTATTGTTTCGTAAATTATATTTTAGATAAATCTAACATAAAATAATATTTATTAAATTAATACATATTAATAATATTTTTAAAAAGACAGTAGGAAACCATACGTTCATAATTTTAATTGTTCTTTATTTATTAAAAAATATTACAATTTCCTATCTACAGGTGAATGTTGTGTTCCACGCCGATGTTATTTTTGAATAACTGGGAAATAAAACATATTTTTTTTATTTGTCGATTATTTGGTTTATTACAATTATATATGGAATGTGATATCGATCAGGTGACCTCCTCTGGCAGCGGCATAAATGCGTGCTCTTTTAATGTTATTTTTCATAACACTCTCGCACACCCGGCGTGTTATTTCAGCTATTTCATTTCGAATATTGTCCTGTAGCAACGGAATTGTTGTTGGCTTATCGGCGTAGACCTTTCGTTTCAAATACCCCCATATTAAATAGTCTAGAGATGTCAAATCAGCCGGGAAATAATTCTGGAAAAATTTCAAATGTAGCTGTATGTGAGGTGGCACCGCCGTATTGAAACCACCTGTGTTGCAAGCACAATCGACCCAATTCGGTCACCGAGAAGTTTTCCAACATGTGACGATAGCGATCACCGTTAATGGTTACAGCATTGCTATTATTATTTAAATAAAATATTTTAATGACTTTAACACATTATTGAGACGTCAGATGCTACATAATAAATTGTCTAACATTAAACTGGTAAATATCTGCCAACCCAAATTGATGGCAAAAGAAAATCGGCCTGGAACAAAATATTCACTCTATACAATACAGTATTTAAAATGATAAATTTGTTATTTGGAAAAAAAATGGACGCTTATTGCCTTTTCACGTTTAGATATTTTAGTTCTGTGATCACATATATGTCAATTCAATTTATTTATTATTAATCTTTTACTACGTGTTTAATACTTTGGGAGTAACGTATTTAATATATCCGTTAATGCTATCAAAACTAATTTAATTAAATGTACGGCCAATGAAATAATAGCACTATCATAGCGCCCGAGTCCGGCCCGCATTACATCAACGGCCGTACGATGGCTCGGCGTGTTGACGCGCAACCTTGTGATCTCGGCCGTGAAAAGTGGAGTATTTTAGATCCGACCTGCGGTACAGTATCGTCAAGCGGTGTATCCGCTATCGGAATCAATAAGTTTATCGGTTCTGCGGGAAATCCTTGAAACGTAATTATTCGTTCGATTGTAAAAGGTTTATCGACAAAGAATATTCCAGAAAAAGAGCAGCGATCTTTTCACTTTTCTTGGTAAGTTATAGGAAAGAGTGAATTATATATTCGTCCTCACTCTTGTAATTAACTGTAATTGAAGAGACTAACGAACGTAAATGAAAATTACGTTCTAAGAACCAGTATTAATAAATGAATTAATGAATCACTTAGATTTTTTACATTTGCGGTGATAACATTAATCATTTAGATTTTAAAAGGGAGTTGAAATAACATTCAACTTGATTAAATATTGCATTTTTTAAAACCAGCCTGATTTGATTTGATACAATCAGTGGCGTGGCAATAAATTAAATCTTAGGTCAAATTGAACATTCATTTATTTTTCTTTTTAATATAGATTTTTTTAAATTTTGTTTTTATAACTACTTAATGAGTTATATTTAATACACTAATATAGTTAATAAACCAATACGGGTGTACTATATGTAAGTTTTAAATATAATATTGTTCTTGTCGTTTGTCGTACATTTTCCGTTGATTTAAAGTATGGTTGTGCCAACTGCAAGAGCGACTCATTATTGAATCGCATCACTTCTAATACACAAATTTCACACGATAATCAGCTAAGGGTTAAACTGAAAATTCTTATAATTGATGAACCCTTTCGTGAGGCGAATTTTAAAATATATACAATATTTATATTTTCAAACGGCGAATGATAACAGGAATGGCTTGGGTCCACGGATGAGATTTTCGTCACGAGACAATCTCTGAAACAGATTATTCATGAGATTCTTTAGAGATGCTTTTGATTTTCGTAGCCCACTGTGTTCACACTAAGTCTCAGAGATACGTTCACCGCAACTTGCTGCCAATATAGGGTTTGATGTTTACATACTAAATTAATGTATTAATTATAAATATATACATATAATTAATACATTAATTTAGTATTTAAAATATCACAGACCTATGTTCTGAATAATTACAACTTCACAATAAGAATATGTTTTCCTTAATATTTGATGTTTACTTTTCTTGCAACTCACTTCACGTTTGTGGTCAGTCTGTTGACCGTTAATATTCCGTTAGTCCGTTTAAATCAAATCTTAACTGTAAATAATGTCGTTAAGCCGTAATACACATTCGAAATTTAATGCCTTCTATTTGTCGAATTGAACGTCGTGTATACAAGTTTGAGGTGAGTCTCGTCTTACCGATCTCTAGCAATCGTTTCAGAGTTTATCTCAACCAAATCTCAGAGATTTACCTCATCGTGTCTACAGCTACAACACGGGCTACAGCAGTGTTTGTTGACACTTATCAAAACAGATATTTTCAATTGCTGTGGTTTATAATTAAATTGTATCACACGAGTAATACATTTTACCGGAAAAAATTCAATAACATTTGGGTTATTAATAAAATTAAAATAAATATCACCTATAATCAACAAGAGTTAATTATTTGAATTATATTACACCGGAATATTGACATTATTTTTGAAGTATATAAGAACTGGCCAGTTTTTTTTTTTCATTTAACGAAATACAAAACGTTCAATCGTAGAGTTCATCGGTCTCAGCTTTGCAGATGGGCAGTGGCCTTGTAGATCATTTAATATGTATATTTGGGTGCGTAGTATGTACTAGCATTGTGAGCTTGAATAAAGTATCATATTATATATTATAATATTACTGTACCTATCTGCTCACTGTCACGCAGTAGTCTGTCGCGAACGCTGCTACTGAAAAATATTATTTATTCGACTTGAAACGTTAACATGTGAACATTTATATAATAACGCATAGAAATTATATTAGAAAAAATAAATTGTAAAATATAATTTATTTTTTTTACTGCAGGATTGGTACTGCATAATTTTACTGAAACCACCGAGCCATCAAAACACGAAGACAAATAATTATCACCCAAGATGCCGTTCGTCAAACGCATCGACGAATGTCTGTCATGTTTCGAGGTTTTTTATTAAAAATAATATAACAAAACTTTTTTACATGTTTTGCAGCGTTATCTAATAATTTGACAAATTATATATAATTATTTATTTTTAAGGCGAACACATTTTTGTTCTGAAGTTGCATATTCTGAACATAGTTCTGCGGTATCCCGGTACATATCGACTAAATATTTTTTCGATAAATAATTTATATATCTTTCTAGTTGATTAATTTAATTTGAATCGTACATACATAATAGAGCTAGTCCACAATATTTTATGGGTGGATACTTGACTAAATTACGAGTCTAAAATGTTCAAGAAATATGTTCCTTATCTCAACCATGTCAGAGATATAAGCATTTAAAAAAATATCAAAACCATGAGATTATTTCGATTAATTGAAATATTTTATTGATTCCAAATTATATATTGAATGCAAAAAATTAAGTCATCGAATTTATAGAGGTCTGACTATTTTTTGTTAGATAATTTAGGGCCTGAAGAAAAGATATATAATAATAATGGATAAATTTCGCAAATATTTACTTCGAAGTACGTAGACTTAAAGCTTAACATGAATTTATAAAAATTTCAAAGAATAATAATTTCCTTTTGAAATTAGCAAAGTTAACTTTGTCGTTAAAATTCATTATTTTTATTTGTTAACTTTCTTTTATTAACCACTTATTGAGTTTAAATACATCTGCCGGTTTCAAAAATTACCATTTTCTTCTTCAGGATGTCAATACTAACAAGAAACATTTTGAGTTAGGTACTAAATTTATTTTTTAAATAATTGTTTTTTTAAAAAATAGATTCTGGTAAATAAACAATAACAAATATTTTTTATTAGTATTGACATCCTGAAGAAGAAAATGGTATTTTTCGAAACCGGTATATGAAATTAAACTCAGTAAGTTGTTAATAAAACATAGTTAACAAATAAAAATAATATTTTCCGTAACGGTGATGAATATTACATATTCCTTGAACATTTTCAACTCATAACTTAGTCAGATCACCCACAAAATATTGTGGATTAGGTCTGTTTCACCTGTATGTATATATTTAAAAGGATATTCTTCGTTTACCTTTAGCAATAGCGTTGAGCTATCTACCACGACTAGCCGTAATCCATCCATAAACTGATACATTTACCTGGTTTCTGCGCTGTTTCTGGATTTTATTCGCAAACCACCCAACATAAATAACTGCATAACGTATAACTAGCAGGTAAGATTATGACAAATTGTTAATTAATATAATTGAATCAATACATTTTGGATGGCACGGATGACATAACTTCTTTATATCGCGTCCATGTATCGCGTTCATTGCGTCAATGTATTATACATTGTGTTCATGTAGCTGCGAGTTCGAGGTTGGTCGTCTGGATAGGGGGACCTTGAGCATCAAATCGCCTGGTAACAAAAATATTTTGCGAGTATTATGTACATACACACGAAAATATGTATCTGACGCCACGTAGATAATGACGTAAGCGACGATCGCAAACAAACCGACCTCCAGCTTCGAGTCCGGAGGGATGGATAATGAAGGTGACTGTTCGCTGAATTACATTAAGAATTCGATACTTGTTTATTATATATTTGGTATACAAATGCAAAAAGCGTTCAGTTTTTTTATTTTCAAAAATCAACTATAAAGTAGATAAATGAGAAATATATAAGGCGAGTTATCACATGACGCCCACATTATTTTCGATGTAATTAATTTCTGGGTCGTTGCGCCTTGTGTATTTTACTTCATCAGTATATTTTTCGGTATATATTTCTGTAATCATTTCGTAACTTCATTACAATGTAATCCGATCTTTACGTAACCCATCAGGAAGATAAAGCGTAGTATCACCTCTGAGGTGATACTACGCTTCGCAGACTCGTTATCAGTGAATAATGTAAATGCCTGCGATGACGCGCGACGCGCGACGCGGCGTGACCTTAGCGTGAGGAGGTAATGAGTTCGTTGGCAATGAAATCCAGTTAATCGAGTAGACGAGGTGGTTCCTCTTTCCTTGTCATCACCTCTGATGATCGCGAGGTGCGGCTCTCGCGCGGTGTCGCTTGCTCTCGGACTGCTCGCAGACTTCTCGGCAGGGTCGAACCGGGGACGTATCGATAGTCGCTGAACCAGCTGGGGATTAATGAGAAAGGCGAAAAGTACCATATATCATTTGTAATTAATTGTGGTTAGACAATCTTCAATTTCATTTGACGTCGAATGTAACGTACGATAGCGTGATTTTTTATTTATATTCTATGCTTAATAAATAACTGAAAACAGGTGGTGTTTTCTGTTTACACGGACTCGGCACCAAAATATCGTTTTGCTGTTTATTATTCATCAACTTAATGACGACGCCGGCCAGGCAAGGGATCAAACCAAACGTACTTCGATAGGGTACGTTAGTTATGTCTACCTCGACTAGGTCAGCTACTAAACTACGTTTTAATTTAAGTTTATATTTAATATTTTATTATATATATTGTTAGAGACTATGTGAGGGACATATAGATATTGTATGAATGCGTTAAATGTTTAATATGGGAGTGTACATGTTAAAGTCGTATCAGAAGAATTTTCAAGTTACCTTGTAAATGATTTAGATATTTCATTCATAACTCTCGGGTTCATTTAACGTCGAGGAGTGTATTGTATATATGTGAGTGCAGCAGGCGGCTGGTTATGAAACAGAAACTAATTACTGTTTGCACTGAATTTACTGTACTTAATAAATGTAGAAGTTTAATCATACAAAGAAGTTTCTGCGGAAATTTTCATCGGAGGCGGTTTTTAGAGCTGTTGTCTAGAAGGCATCGACAGGAAGAGTAAATTAATATAGAGCGAATCCTACTTCCCGAGCATCGCTGGCCGCGTCGGTGTTACTGCATGCCATCGGTACTGTCTATATGAGTGTCTTTAAGGCTGACGGGAGTTGCGTTTCACGCATCGGTACTTGCTGGATAAGTACAGCATCGATAGGCGGTGATGACGAAAATGAAGGCGATAGCCCTCCACAACTATATTATAAAATAATAGGAATAAGAAATGAAATATAAACTCTGGCTTTATAATATATGAGCACCATGTTTAGCCTTATTAACCTGTATTTTATAACCTAATCCTGGATGTACTTTGTTACTGTAAAGATAGAGAAATACATTTTCATTGGAAAGGAGTGGGTTCTCAAATCCCTATTGTTAACAATGCACTTAAATATGTAGATACTACACTGTCAAAAAGTTTAAAATAATGTATTTTTTAAAACTGTAATAAAATTTCATTACTAATACCGTGATAGAAAACTTAATTCACAATCCTTCCGCCCTAATAAGTTTCACAAAATACGACACAGCTCCTTCACAGCAGCCTTCAAAAGAGATAAAACTTTTTTTTTAGTGTTAGCAACAGGGAATTAATTTTAATAATAAATTTATTTCTGAAAATATATTTCACTTATACTTATGTACCGACAGCATTAAATTGTCGCAAACATTTGGCAAACAAAATGTCCGCATGACTGCCGGCATTTTGTCGCCACATGTGTTCGCCCACGCGCTGAAATCTAATTCCTAATACATACTGTCAACTATTCGCTCCTGGCCAAGGACTCGTCTTCGTCTACAGCTTTAATTAAATTCGTGATTAAGTCGCGGGTCGTGACATTTAGGAGTGTGTGGTCCAGATGGGAAGCTGAAAAATATACCAACATTTTCGTAGATTTATGATTCTCTGTCGCCTAGCATGAAGCCGTGTGCCGAGGAGGAAACCCTTGATCATATCTTTTTTGCCTGTCCATTGCGAATCACAGGTTTTTTTTACAGTAATCTCGTTAATGGTAATTTTCAACTCCCGGTTAACCTGTATCATCTTCTTTCCCTTAACTCGCCACATTTAGTTTATATAATAGCAAAATTTTTGAACGACAATTGTATTGACTTGTAATATAATATTTCCTATTCTATAATATGATTGTAAATTTTTATATAAAATAAAGTTTTAACTTGACTAATGGAACAAATCACTCTTGGAGAGTGGATTGCCCATTTAAAAGAAGAAGAAGAAGAAGTCTGCAGCGATCATCGTGAGCTGACTAGGCAGTATTTTTAATGTTAAGCCTATCTGAGCAATATTGAAGTCGAGAAGGTCACAATGATTGTCTATTGTCAGATGTGACCGTAAAGTCTACGAACCTCAACGGAAACTTGACCTTTGGGACGCCCAAGAATGAGATAAATGGATGGATGCTTCGAATGTGTAGACCACAGCTCAGGAAAGAAACCTGGAGGATGGTATGCGGTCGGTCATGGACCTGAAAGACTCTCAGAACCAACTATAATAATAATAATTTTTCTTCACTATGTAAAACGTAAATGGCACACTGCATATGTATTTATACTAGTAATGATTCAATTATTATTTAAACCGTTATTGTGACTGTGATTGTGTTCAATCGTAATGAATATTTGTAATTCTTCGACCGATCACTGGTACACTAAAAACTATACCTCCAATAGTGAAATCTCAGTTACCAATCATCGTTACATTCGAACACGATCACAGTCACAATAACGGTTTACCATGACTAGTTCACGAGCCACAACTCCCTTAGTTAGAAAAACAACCTATATTAATATGATGTTTAAGCATTTTTATAGATTTGTTATATACATAATTAACAAATTATAACATGATAAATACACGAAAAAATGTCTTATTCTTTAGATTTAAAATGTCTTCTTGTTACATGAACGTAATGATTACAATAATGTAATTGTACTCGGAATGAAAATCGTATTTTCAACATTCGACCTCCACACTTTTTTGTGTGGTTTCCAATGACATAAGCGATTTTTTCCAAAATAAGTACATTTTTTGCACGTTGGAATCGATACCTCCGATTTTCGATCAAATCTGACAATCACTTTGCAATAGCCTTGTACAATACGAATTTTGAGAAACCAAATTACTATTGTGTCGGTCGTATTCAGGTTAGGAGTGCTTTACTCTCGACTGCCTAACTAATGCTGCGTGTACCTCAGATCTTTCGTCTCGGAGATTTACTGGTAAAGGTTGGTGTGTACCAGTTGTGTCACTGCGCACAAAATGTATGCGCTTTCGAGACGAGTCTCCGAGACTAGTAGTCTACCCTGCCTCAATGGCCCGTTTTATTTTTATTAAGTACAAGACATTAACACATTTAATATCAATTTCCTAATAATAAAAAACTCGTTAAATACAACAATACCGCCCGACACAATTAACTGACACTGGATATCAAAACTATACCATTTTTACTGGCGAGTATTATTTATTGGATAATATGGGACGCAGATATAATATATAAAAAAAAATTCAATTTTATAGTTAAATTATTACAGCGCGCGCCTCATTTTGTTTACAATCGTGAAAGTAATGCGATATCTTTATTATTAGAAATAAGAACTATCTAAATTAATATAGATATAATGCGCTTTTAGGGCGATATCTGTTTTTAAATTTTAGTTTATCAAAATTACAATAATTGTTTTCATTTCAGCCGTAGTTCACAGTGTTCCGGATAAATTTGGATGCTTCTTACATTAAAATATATAATACACATAGGTCATCAATATTAATGGTAGTTAACAATACACATATACATATTTGTAATGTTATTGTAATGTCAGTCCGGTAAAAACATGGCATTGCTGATTCTTCGTTTTTATAAAGTCCTCTATTTCATGCGGAAGGATAGTATTGTTCGGTTTACTTTCGTGGGGAGTGACCTTAGAACACCGTGATTTGTTTGTGCTTGAGCTTAATAACAATAAAAAATAACCAACCAATATATTACAACATTTGATTAGCGAAATAGAGGTCAGTCTTTTTAGAACTCGAAAAACATAAATAGACGAGTTGTCACTAATTGGTCTTCCTCTTGCTATGCAAAATAGGCAAGTTGTCTACGAGAGCTATTTGGCCAGTGGCGTAATTAAAAAAATTGTTAGTTCCAATGCAGAATGAAAAAAAGGCAAAATGGAAGGGCTCCCTAAATTTGTGTAGTACCTATATAATATATATATGTATATGAATATTATTTCTACGCGACTTATTAATTTAGTAAGAACAAAATTGGTCTCATGTGTCCTATAATTTTACACTTTCACCATAAATAACAAATGTGTGTTTTTAGGTAGGTATCTAATATATATGTTATCGCAATTGAATTAAATCCTTGCTTCTCTTTGAGGCGATGATCTGGTCCCTAACCAGACATTTTATTTGGGCATTGCTGTAAACACTATTTTCATGTATTTTCATAAATCCATTTTTTGCTTTGGTGGATTTTAAAGATTATTTGTATTTATTTATGTTGTATTCACGCCCTTATGGTTTTTTATAAAACTAATTATTTACAAAAAAAAATGTAGGCTTAACACAGCATGGCTGAATACTAAAATCAATGACACCCTTGACTCAGAACAGCATCAAAAACATCACTCTTATGTTTAAACATTGAACATCGGAATAAATCTAAAAAACCAAAATCGTTCCAAAACCTGTAAAGTCTTTATGTGGGTGCATTCCCATAAAAATTTGTATATGATGCATTTACGTGAAACAGCGCCGACGACCTGGTATTCCGCGTGGGAACGTGGCATACAATCAGTTCAGTTAAATTTAGGGCGTCCAGCATGCCATTTACTATTTTAAATAAAAATAATAAATCATTTAAAGTTCTTCTACACGACAAGTTAAGTTAAGTTAAATTAAGAGTGCTCATTAGAAAATCAAAATTCATTTTTTCAACGTTACACAGTTTGAAGTTAATATATCTTAATAATTTTAATTCATGCACTTTATAGAATGGAGACCAAATTGTTGAGTTGTATTATAAATTGTTACGAGCCACAGCCGTGAATAAAACATAGGCGATGTGAATTGATATCAACCACAAATCATTTCATGATCAAAACCAAGACATTTCATTATTTCATATTAGTATCGATACTCGCAAATTTATCGATACCAATTATATTATAGGGCACGGAACTTCTGGACCCCTATCTTACGTGGACTTCAATGTATCGCATTGGCCGTATTATCGTAGTTACGTTACTCTATACGGTGGTATTGCCAGTGATGATCTCCAAAAAATGTATACTGTTTATATTAAATTTTGCTAAGAGCAAAAAGTATTTTTGTTATTATTCCCGACCATGTTAAGTATGTAATTTATAATATTTTATAGGCATTGAGTAGCGCTAGCATTTTGAAGCAATGGTCTGGAATATTTTAAACAATTTAAGTGAATTTGCATTAAATGTACCAAATAAACAGCAATTTTCTATATTATGAAAATCTCATTACTTTATTGTATTATGCACAAGTATTCAGCAATAAACTGTTGGACGAAAGGTTTCCAATTTTAACAATCGGTGCGAACTCATAATGCAAATAAGCATTTGATCATGGCACTGCTGGGTCTGTGTTAGATTTCTGCTGTATTGTATTACATTAACATGCTTTTCCGCATTTTAAGTTATGCATAATAATAATATCGGACACGTGTCAGTGCATACAACAAAATATTGCAACATTTATAGTTGTAAAATATAACATACATTTCGATAAATATCTTAAAAGGATATATATCAATAAAATAATGTCGTCACCGGGAATCGAACCTGGAACATTATATTTTCGATAGAGATTTTTATTAACTAAGCTATATTGACCATACAGAAAGTCGTCAAATTTCATGTATTATAATGAGACTTATATTTTTCCATTGATTAAAATTAATGAGAAAATGTACTTTAATAATAACAATAATTTTAGATAATTTATATGGATCCATTTTCATAAAAATTTCAGTTCAAGAGTGTATTACACATACAATCCATTCCCACACTATTTCAAATTAAATTATTATCGCACTTCCCCGGATAGGAAGAGATCCCGGTTCAAATCCCGGTGGCAGCTAAACTATTTTTTCGATAAATTGAGTGTATCTGTATCTTTCTAATAGATGCATTTAACTTGTATTCAAATATTACAGAACTATGTTCTGCAAAAATTACAACTTCACAAGTAATAATGTGTTCTCATTAAAATATCATCACAGTATGTATTTAAAATTATAAATTACTTGCAATCTTACAGATATAATTTTGTGAAATGGTGCGATGTAAGTCTCTTTTTAAGTAAAGATTGTGATGCACGGTTCCTTATTAAGAAAGACAAATACGCTTTTGGGCCTGTCACCACAAATATCCGTTCACTGAATTTAGCTTTCTGGCAATGGCTGATCGGTTCTACAACCTTTCCTGCAGCCGAAGTAGAGGCTGATTTGAGAATTTGACGTCTAGCATCCATTACGGTCGACAGTGGCCGTTACGCTGCTATTAATGACGGAGTAGATAATTGCGCCTGGCTAGCAGCATATCCGTCAAGGGTGGGGGTTGTTACAAATGTTCTTATACTCTTTATAGATAAATCTTTGCCCCTAGCTACACGGTTTGAAATACATCGTTGTCTAGCTTCTAACAGTTCTACGTGACCCTGTCCGTATGTGAAATGTTTAGCTGAGACGGTGCCATCAAATTGCGGATTATTTTTTTGTTTGAAGCTCATTTCAGCGAGACGAGACTGGTTCACGCTGACCTTAGCTCGGGATTGTTATTACGTTAGCACTCATTTCATTCCAGACTAAACAATAATAGGAATGAAATAACGACGATAATTTTGACGGTTGTCCTTGTCGGGCGTTAGCGTGAACCGAGTGCGAGTGAGCAGTCACTGCCGTAACATTGACTCACTCCCTGCTTAATGTAAGTCGCTTCCTAGAAGTGACTCATGACTTGCGACAATTGAACCCAAAATATCTTTTTTGATATTTCAACTTTGCGGTAGTATATATATTTAATAAATAGACTTAAAATATCTATATTTTTTATTACTTGGGTACACTGGGACTGTATCGCAACAGGGTACACTGGGAGTGTATCGCAACAGGGTACACTGGGAGCGTATCGCAACAGGGTACACTGGGAGTGTAACGCAACAGGGTATCCTTATACTTATTTTTTAATGTAAATTCGTTAAGAAATAATCGAATGTTTATATAATAAGATCGTCTGTATTACTGAAATGGCAGTCATCCCCAATTAGGTTAACTTTTTTTCAATCTGTAATTTTTTAAAGCCGCGATTGAGTACTATTATTATTATTAATTCGCGCCATCGCATAAGCGCGACGTACAGCCAATCATTACAATCGCACGTGCGCGGCAATCAGTCTAGAAAAATAAAGTGCGCTTCTTGTGATAAGACTCCGCCATTTTCTGTCAAACTTATAAAATTTTATCAAACAAAAGCCTTTTACCTAATTAATAGTATTATTTATTTATCTTTTCGTATGTTATGATTTAAATTTTTCTTTATATATTCCTTCTTTAGAATATAGTGATATTCGTTTTACAGCTTAGGTATAGATAATATCGTGTTAATCTTTTATTTTTCAGATTTTTATTTCAGTTTACGTGATGAACCTCTCAGTAAGATATATGCGGTCAGTGGCTCGAGTCAGTTTTCTCTGACGATGCTAACAGAGTAGACGAATTTACAATTTGATTTAAATCCAATTAAAGCTTATATTGAATATTTAAATAATACAATGTCAATCGTGCAGTATGTCTATGTATCGTTGTAGCTGAGTACAAAATATTTATTTTCTATTATAAGTAAAACAAAATATGCGTTTCTGAAATTCGAGGTATTAATAGCGATTAGAAAATTATTTTTCTCTTTTTTCTGTCGCATCCACCTCATGCCACCTCAACTACAAATCGAGATATTTCAGTCATAGGCGTAATATTATATCGTCCATGATATATTGTATTATATTAAGATATGCAATGGAATGCGTTGCGGAAAGATTAATCAAAAAAAGATTAACTCCGCTGTATAGTTCCGCCTTGATAATCTGCGCTCTTGATATCGACGGTTCATGCCATTCCATCACGACGGCCGTCATTGATAAATTGAAACGTGAGAAGTACGGCTTCAATTCTAAATTAGATTGTTAAGTGAGACAGTCCTCATGTAAGCATCGGTGGTTCAGTGGTAGAATGCTCGCCTGCCACGCGGGCGGCCCGGGTTCGATTCCCGGCCGATGCAATCTCTTTTTGATTTATTTTAACGTGAATAAATAATATTTTATATTCATAACCTTACTGATTACGTAAAAGTCAATAATATAATTGTGTTTAATAAGACGGCGACGTAAATAAATATTTTGATACCCAATCTAAGTATTGTATTTTTAGGTGTAAATTTGATGTACTTATATAGTGTAATTCTCACGGTTGTATTCAAAAGAACGCTCTCGTTTTATCTAACAATTATGCGGAACACTTATTATCAGATATTATACACCAATAAACGTTTGTTAGTTTTATGGTATCCAGGATAATGAAGTTGAAGAAGTTATCTACGAGTAGATGAAAAGTACGCTAATCGCAATTTTTAACAGTGAACCGCGAGTTCAATATAGTCTCTCAATCATAAATCAAAATCGCATGTAACCACGCCCACTATACAAGGCCTACCCCGTCCTTCTCCACTATCCTCTCGTATGCTAACTTTATTAGTATTATTTTTAAAAAACTTTTTTTCTTCATCATATTTAAAAAATATATAAATCAAACCTCAAAATAATCGTTTTATTAAATCCATTAAAAAGATACACCAACATAATTAAATATTTTTTGGATGACTCTGACTACATTGGTGATAAGCTCCCGAGCGCAGTTTGTTAATAATATTCAACTATTCATTTTATCCTTGTTTTAACACATACATAATTAAACATATTTTCGCACGGTACTCGAGTAATATATATATATATACGCAACTACTATACTAATACCACAGAAAGATTAGTTCAACAGATTGAAAAAATCTCAATTTGATGCGATATTCATAATTTTAATAATTCACTACAAATTCACGAGAATAACGTTAAATCGTTAATACTTTTTTGTATCTGTTTAAAAAGCATAAAACACGCGATATATTACTATTTAAAAATAAGTTTCACTAAGGCTGTAACTGTCTATAGAAAAAAATACCAAATATGACCCCATGAGAAATTATAAAATGTAACGTCGTTAAAACTATCGAGTCTGACTGTACTCACACTGCAATCACTCATCACTTGCTAATGTCTCAAAACTTGTTTCAATAATATGAGTTTAGATTCTAAACACTCAATTATGTTCTTATTTGACAATAACATTTCTTTCAATAAACTTTGGAAAAAATTCATTCTCAAGGGATGCGGTTGCCACAGATACATATCCAAAGAGAAAGAGTTATTTGAACAACTATATTCGGTAAATGTGGGAACTGAGCGAGGGTGCGTGCACATGCAGTACCTATCCGTATAAGGCGGCAGCTGGGGCGGGCGATGCTTTTTTTAGGGTCCGCTAGACGTATATCGCTTCTCATCGCTATCGCCGAAAAAAAATCAGTACCCATTGTAGTTCAATTAGTACTCTGATGGTTGTGTGAACATCGCGCGGGTACATTTCACTGAGAAGGAAGGAAGGAATGACATTTAATTACATGTATAATATTTTAAAATTTAATTTGTTTAAAAAATTTCCTTAGCCATGTTTTTAATTAAAACATTTATATTGGTACTGTGGTAGATGAGTAAAAGCCTATCGAAACATGAAAGGGCATATTTTATGTGAATTTCTTAAAATTAATAAATATTAAGTAAAATACGTAATCATCTTAGTAACGACTTATTTATTTGGTCACTTATTCGTCACATATTTTTGTGAGATTACTTTGGTGAGAACTTTTTTGGGGAGAGACGCGACTTGTGATATTTATTAATTAAATATAAATTATGGCCTGCACTATATTAGAATGGATAAAGTATTACCTTGCTATGTAACAAACTAGACAGTTAATAGGAATATAATTTTACTCGGTATCTGTCACAATTTAAAAAAAAAATCTGTTGAAATAAATAAAAAGTTTCATTAGGTTGACTTGAGCTCGCACTTCAAATCGGGCGATCGTCGAGCGGTGAGCTAAAAATACATGACATTGTTCATGACCGATAAGAGAGTAATAATTGTCAGCGGTGAATACACATTTCACAAAATCTAAATTATTATTCATATTGTGTTGACATGTAAGATTTTCTAAAGGACATCATAAGGTTGCGGGGTAGTATGTAGGTAAATTAAAATATTTTACAAAAATTCGTGGAAATAATATTTTAACAATCGAAACTAAGCGAAATAAAGTCCAATACTTCGGGCGCGCTGCCTAGCATCGACCAAATAGATTGTTTTTTGTTTGTCTAAATATCTTATCATAATACAATTTACTAATTTTCCATTATTCCCTGAACGTATAATTTTTTAATTTCAATTCCAGCTTGGATGGAATCTAATTCCAGAAATAAAATTAAAGTTGCTAAAGTGCTTAGTAAATGGATTATATTGTTGGATGTACCTAATAAGAGCAGAAGTCAAACTGATATACATACTCATATTTATAAAATGAGTACATATGCCATTAAAAGTGAAGGGAATACGAAAGTAATAGCATAATAAAGAATATCTTATTTTTATGGAAAATAATGTCAGGAGCCTGAAGACAATATGTAAGAAGATGTAGTAAAAGTTGATAAGAAAGTGAATTATGCAGATGTCGCATTAATCTATTATATTCGTAAAAATTTACATGTGTGTATAATGTGTGAAGGTGCTCATTATTGAATACGATTCAAAATTAATGAATTATATTTTGAATTGTTGTTTACTTGGCAACATAAAACGTGTATTTACAATAAATTTTCAATTTTCTATTTGCGCAGTAAATATATCGATAATAATTATTATTCATTTATGGTGTTTTTCGGTTCACAAATATACTAACTTATTTATATTCGAACGTTCACAAATATACTAACTTGTCCATCATAAGAAGTTTTAACAAAAATAACAATCATGATTGCTTAAATTTTTAATTTCTACTTAAAAAGATAACTACTAAGAATAAAAATCAATTGAATGAATTCAGCGTAATAACATCTCTATCCCTTATTAGACAGAGGGGTCGCCGTACCCTTGAGAAAGTAATAAAGGTCACCCTCTACTTACCGGTTAGGGGAGTCTCGGTGAGGGCTGATCCGCTTAGGGGGCGATGTATGAATGACAGAGTGTATTAAATAAAATCTACATGAAGTAAAAATCGGCTACTTCAAGCAACAATGCGACCAAATCCATTTACGTTTTCCGCAGAAAAGTTCATGAAATTACTTTTCTGTTCATTGCCAAATTACTCAACAAAATGGTGGGAGGTTAGAGGATGAATTTTGAAATTTCCATGGTGACAACACAGCTGTGTTTCTCCGCCAGACGATTGCTTGATCTTCAAATTTGTCCTCTATTTATTATTTAATAATACACTAGACCTAAAAATATGCTACATGTTACTCGGTTACACTTTTTTGTATATATTGTGTAAGAACTTACAATTAATATACATGTACATGTCATGTATGTACATTCATGGAAATGTTATAATATGCGGGATTTTAATTATTTCAGATAAATAATGTTTTGTAAATTACGGTTACTTTTATTCGTTGAATTGATTGGATTTGGAACTGTTTCGAGTATACTCGTGTACCTTTATACTTTACTATCAATTCATCAATTATGTACATATCTATAAAATTGAAATATTTCTTAATGTTTTTGTTATGTACCACGTTATATCATTATTGTTTTATGTATAAAAATTAATGCAATTGTTGCAAAATATTTATGTATTTGTTTGTGTATTCAGTTTAACTTCAAGTAACAGTTATTTTCAGTATGTTTGATACATATTAATAAAAATGTATCTACATCATTAATATAATAATATTTTATCTAATTATAGACTTATAGTCAATTTAAATATTTCAAAATAATCTGTTAATTTCAAATTTGTTCAGGAACATTTATTTTCTTCTTTCGCTCACATCCATCTCTTTGTCGAATGTTTTCTCTTAACATTCGTCACTTCTCTTTAATTATTTTTATGTTTTCGGTCCAGATTTCCGGGAGATGATCTACGCTTCGCCTTCCAGTCGGAGCCTTCATTCGAGCTTATTTACATCCTGACATTTTTCGTTTCTTCAGTCAAGGTGTCCAGCTCAGCTCGTTGCCATATCTTGCGCGGGCAGTACGAGCGTAGTATTTTCCATGGCTCTCTCTCATATACTCTCATAAAGGATGAGACAAGATGCATTTCCAAGTGCCAGCGTCGCAGACTAAGACAAGGATGTATTTATTATAAATGTTGGTACTTTTCGAAGTTTTCGCTTTGAGCACTTATTTTAATTTTCCGAATGCTGTCCATCTTTTTATTTCACATGGTATTTGTTCTAATGTACTTTTATATATTATACTACACAATATTTATTCTCTTTAAACATCTATCTTCAAAAATTTATTACATTGTATCAGTTTCGTGACGAATAGAGATGTTCGTTATCATTAATGGATTTTTTATTTTAAAAAATCACATCAGGAGAGGATGCAAAACATTAATTGTCACGCAAATGTCGCCGGTGTCAGTAAACAATCTATAATACATATATTGTTTTGTGAACTGTGACTAACAGCCCCGTAATACCTCGACTGTATTCGTTATTTGTACTACTACTACTAAGTTTTAACTACTAAGTTCTAACTACTAAAAATATTTCAATATCAGTATGCGACGGGTTACCAGCGAGAAACACTCGTTTTTGCATTTAAAAAAATCATTTCATTTTTATTTTCAAGCATCTTAACCCGCTTCCTCCCGACTACCATCCCCGGTAGGGTTGCATCTACGGGGAAAAAATAATGTCACCAATTTGGGAAATATAGGTGTGTGCGTGGGAGTTTATTATCTTGAGTGCAGATGTATGACTCCAGATCCACTCCAGAGATTTCGAGAATTCTTGACATACGATATGAATTGTGTGAGGTCATCGGATGGTCCAATAACGGCCCAATGGATGATTCAACAATGAAAATGATTCTGACTTGAAAATTTTTTTATTTTATTAATTTTAGTCTTTCAAAACCGAATACGCTCAGTTAGCGCTTATTTCCGAGATATAGCTCATTTAAAATATTTATAAAATGAAGCGTATAGCCTTTCGAGTGGCGTAGTAAAATATTACGTAAAGGAAATATAAGGGTTGGCAAACCTGAGAGCGGAAATGAGGATTGACTGTAGACCTTATTTTGTTAATTGTATGTTTACAGCTTGCTTGGAGTGAAGGTTAGAACGTTGTTTCTTTCATTCTCTGAAGTTTTGTTTTGTGGTTATACTTAACTTGAAAAGCCAGGATGCCACGTGTATATTTTAACAAATCTGACCATTTCTGTTACGTGCGTGGAGATGTGATATTTACCGTCCAGAAACGCCTAATTACTCCACTCGTGAAGACAGCCTACCCCCATTATTTTGGTATGAGACTAGGGGATCAAGACAACGCGGGCGCCTTATTTCTGTTGCAATACACGTTCTGTGAATTTACATGGACGGATCGATAAAAATGATTTTGATCCTAAAATTTGAAGAGAGCCGACAAATCACGTAGTTAACTGTTATTTCTGCATAGTACCACCTATTAGGTACATCAAGAAAGAAGAAGTTGAGCATAAAATACACCAACATCTCGTCAGCTATCCGACCAGCGCCACGCGGGGACGACCTGCCTGTACTACCCTTCAGACAGCATGGCGGTGACATCAGACACATACCTTGAAGCTTCGGTATCACAGGATCCTGATTTCGCACTTGAGTCACCGGGTGAGCCACACAGGCTCACCCGAGGTAATTAAGTGATTTAATTTGAGACCTTAAAAATTTCGAGCCTTTAAAAGTGTCGTGCGTGGCTTCTTAGGTAACCGAAGAGCTGAAAATTATGTAGAGCTTGCAAACAACCTTCTAGACAAGGGTCAACGAACAGACAGCAGCACGTATCAAAATCTAGATTTCTTCCCAGAAAAATGCGGTGCTGTGAACGGTTCCACCGAGACATTTCAGCAATGGTACAGTCAGCGGAACTCTGACATACTTGCAGACTACTGCTGGACATTCTGTCCCATGGAGATGTCCCAGAACAGGATTACAGGCGACAAGCAAACAGAATGCCCACTGATTTAGGCCACTATTCCAGTATTTCATGTAGTCAATTTAATTCCTGTATGTTTTTGTTCGTTTTATTTTGTGTTATCGGCGATTGATTTATTAAAAATGAATTTAAGTTACATTATAGTAGTATGATAATATATACTGTTAACATTTTGCTTTTATATAGAAGAACAAGTTTTGTATCTATTATCAGATTCATTTTTAACTCAATTCAACAATTTTTTTTTGTTGTGTTGTGTAATCACCCAAATATCATCGTGTTCGTTTGGTATCGCGGAATGTATTGTGGCGCATATTTGTGTCAAAATATGAGAATGCATATGTATATATGATATGTGCCAGGTTACAAGAACTCACGAATTGCACTGAATTTATTAAAGTTACTTGTATAAAAGTGAGACTAAACTGTACAAAGAAGTTCCTGCTAGGTGTGCGAATTGTTATTGGATGCGGTTTCTGGAGCTGATGCTTGAAGATCTCGATAAGCAGAGGGATCGTGATTTAGCCCGACCGAGTGCAGCTGGCTGACGAGAGTGGAGTTCACACACATTTAGTAGTTTAGTACCTCCTTACATAAAGTACAATGTTAAACAACCGTTGTTTAACATATTAAAATATTAGTCCTTCCATTCTTTCCAGTGAAATGAACACGTAACACACACACACGCACGCACGCACGCACGCACGCACGCACGCACGCACGCACGCACGCACACGCACACACACACACACACACACGTGATGTTGTACTTTGTAATTGTAGGTACCTACTCGCTCGTTTTTATGTAATTAATTTATGCATATTATAATTAGCTTAAGAACAATAATTTTATAAGTATAAATATGTATCCCTTATATAATATAGATATTATGTAGGAGACAGGTAAATTAAAGGAGAAAAATAAAAAAACATGTGTTTTATTTTCACATATTGTGAATATAGAGTTCTTCAAAAATGAGATCGCTTAGGTGTATGTGTGCAGATGAAGAAATAAGGAAAGAATGTAAAGCTGATCTTAGTATAGTGAGTAAAATTAAGAAAGGATCACTTAGGTGGTTTACTCATATGGAACGTACGAATGGGAAGAGAATGATAAGGAAAATATGTGACGCAAGTGTTGATGACACCAGAAATAGAGGACGTACGCGGAAGACTCGGCACGACCAGGTAGCTGGAGGATGGTCCTGTTAGAAGTCTCAATAATCAGCTAGCTTGTATGAGAAGATGTATGAATGCGGATGATGCGAAAATTGAGTGTCAGGCAGAAGAGTGCGGCGCTCTATCATCTGCCTACCCCTGCGGGAAAAAGCTGCAACGGTAAGTTAGTTAGTTACAAACTCACCTTGGAAACGGTAAATATATAAATATGTACCCAATATCTGACTTCTTTAGCAACACTCGGCGCTTCACTGTATTTCGAGTGGACGTTTGTACGATTTCCAGTCAATTTGCCTAATTAGTATGTAACTAACTTCAAGCACTGTCTACGTTTGACGGTATTTACGATTGATGGATCAGAGTTACGCTTACCGTGAACTCGGCACGCACACAAGCGAGCCAGACAAACATTCAATATAAACAATGTACGTATTATGGCACAAATACCAAGATATCGATTCAAGGTCCGATTAATAATAATAATAATGAAACTGGTTATATATAGTATTGTATAATGCATTTCAAATATACATACCGCATTATCTAATGTGCAAAAAGAAGGGAAAAGTACGACGTGTATAATAAATAATTTATATAAAAGTTTTCAAAATTCTCATATTTATTGCACTAAAGAAAAAAAAAATTGTTTGTCTTCAATTAGTCAGTTTTATTTTTGACAAATAAATAATTATAGATTTTGATAAAAATTCCCTTATTACATTTATTATTTAGAGTTCATTATATTGTATTGCGTCGAACACTAATTCCTAAATAAATATTTATATAATACTCAAACAAATATCCCTCTGTAATGATAATATGAGAAATAATCAACAGGAAGTTGGTTTATTATTGTCAAACACAAGAAAACACTAAACTTAGTCATGTTTAAAAATAATAACTTGTCATCGATTTTCGTCACTGAGGAAATGCCAAGGTTATAAGTTTATATTACGCACGGAAGAATATATTATGTCATATGTTAGAAGCATATAAATTTAGTATTCCCATTTAATCTAATTAATATAAAATAGTCTTTTTATCGAGGAATATTCTTCATTAATTGGATGATTCGCATATATTTGGGACGACAACTGTGCAATAAACGATTGTAGTCAGAAAACTAAGATGATTTGCCTTCCAGCCATCGCAGATCAGAACATACAATCAATTACGCGAGCCCAGAAGGAACTCTTTAAAGATATCCTTAAGGTGAACCTTCCTTTTATTAGTTTTAAGGGCAACCGGAGCCAGAGCACGTTACGCAAAGTATTTACTAATACAGGTAGTGATTTATTTGTAATGATGGTGTGTATATGTTAAATTTAAGGTTTCCGCGACCGACTAGTGTATGAAATTGGTTTTTATGTAGATAGTTTCTAGGCCGACGTTTCGGTGTTGCTTATAAAAATGATAAGTGTACTTTCCGTAAAACGCGATCTAACCCAGAAGAAACATATGGTCCGCATATTAAAGATGTTACGTAGTTGGGTAAGTAATCTGTTGACTTGGAACTAAAATTAACTCAAATGTGGGAGATTATACCAGTTCCATGTGTATATAATTCAAATAATATTAAAAATAGACAAAATTCTTCTATATGTTATGCTTTTTCCTGAAATACGAAAAAGTTTTTCCGTTATTAAAAATTCTGGTAATAGATAAAATTCCTCCACATATTCTACTTCTTTTTCTTCTGTGGAACCTGTTTTAATGCTTTTCTCTATGAGATTATTTCCGTTTTTAAAAATTCTGGTGGTAGATTAAATTTCTTTTTCTTCTACTTCTATTATCGAATTTAACAATTTGCCTGGTCATTTTTTTCTGGTCTGGTTTTCATTTGTATTCGTATACACTTGTCTTGTGTGCAGTTGTCTAAACTTCATAACTCCGGTGTTGTCTAGGAGCATTGTGCAGACCACAAATGTGGACGTTATTAAATATAAAATTCAAAATAATTATGAAGATTATTTCAATCTTAATTTCTTCCATGTCCCAAAACGTTGTTATTTTTAGTTTTTGTTTTTTTTTTTCATAATTTTCCATTATATGTGATGTTTGTTATAAATAATGTAGGATGAGATCTAGTTATTCACTGTTCAAAAATACTTAAATATTGAGTAATACACAACCATTGGAAGTCGAAAATCGATAACAATCAAGATATTTGACTTATCCCTTGATGGATACCACATTAGCAAGTTCCGTCGTGTAAAGGGAGGTCACGCACTCGGGGTCGGAGCACTCCTCTGTACTGAGGCTAAATCTTCAAATCGGCCGCCTCTTTATGTTTTTTCCTTAATTTTCAACACTTTTAATTATTTTTCTTTAAGACTTATCTAAAATTACAGTAGTCATCGGTTGTGATCACATCGATCCTTGCATATTAACATTCGAGTATCCGGCAATACTATTATCCGGTCTACACAAATGTAATTTGTATTAATGTTTTTAACATTTATTATATTTTATTGTACATACATAAAACAAATAAAAAACTACATTATATTAATATTACACGAATACATTTTAAAATATTCACTAATTTTAGAATGATAAAGACAGCAAATTCCATTTTAAATAAAATTTTAAAAATGGAGTTATCGAGTTCTAACGAACAGATTTAAACCAATTATATTTGGGAAGAACATGTCTAATTGTGAAAAAAAAATTAAACAAGTCTGGCGACTGCTACCGCGACCGATGACTTAAACGTAGAGTGTGGCGTTCTAACCTATCTGCTTCCATCTTTGATGAAACGACGACGACGCGTCACGCGTCATAACTGCCCGGGACAAACAGGTCGACGAAGGGTTTTCCAGCTCGAAGGTAGTTCTGGCTCATGTTCGTTTGAATGTTTTAGTGGCGTGAAAGTTTGATGTGTGTGCTACCGAATAATAATCGCTTCTCAAAAAATATGAACTTATTGCCTAAAATTTTTCGGAAAAATATTTTTTTTCCATACGTACGATTTAATATATTTTTTTGTGACCAAACTAAGTCAAATTAGCGCATTATTTTAAAAATGCACATTAATTAAGCACATTTTAGTGATATACATTTTTTAAAAGACTTGATTTTTCATGATTTTATTTAAGCGAGTATCTTTTGTTCTTTTATGAATATACTTTTTGTATAATATCAAACCATTAAAAATATACAATCCTAACACATGCAAAGTTAAATACTTTTTAGTCACTGTACTTCTGGTTTTTAGAAAAAATAATTTGAATATTTTTTTCTACGTAATACGTAAAATTTATTTAAAACAGATAGGCTCAATAAGTGGGTAATAAAATAAAAAATAACGCGTGCAAAAAAAAAATCGTGCGATCGCGGACCTTGAAAATATCGCGTATTTGTCAAATATCGCGATGAATGTATTTATCACGAAACACGTAATAAAATTATGTGGCGTGACCTTGCTCAGGCGGGCAAATGGACAAGGTCAGGCATAGGTACCGATGTGTGTGTGTTCACCGACGTGCAAGTGTGTATCCGCAAGTACAGTGTTAACATAGCATCACTGCACATATTACTTTTTACCATTTGACATATTTTCATTTTCACAGATGAAATCTTCGGTGAGTCATGTCATATCGAGCGCTAACAACAGCCGACTTCAGGACTGTTCCGGGAATGCCACCAATTACCAAGCCTCCAAGAGAAAACAAATAAGTCAAGCAAATAATGAATTATGTTCTAGCAACAAGCAATTTTTAAAGTAGTTTACCACAGTACAACTTACTTACGTGCATACTTCTAACTCCAACTTCACCTGGAAATAAATAAATATTACAAAATAAAAAATATGCACAGTCGGTAAGATTTGTATTTGCCTTAACCCATTTTATAACGACCGGTTCCTGGAGATGTGTCGATATTACCGTAATATAAATGTACACCACCGTATAACGACATGGTGGTAACTTGCGTTCTTGGCACATCAAAGCAACTGGATACAGGATCACGACCGCAACAACTCTGAGAAGGGTGAAAGCAACAAATGAAAAATATGCTATGTTATTTGATATATTTCATGAATAGCCAATGTAAAATAGCCGGATCCTTACCCAAGAAACAACATCCATTGGGGACAAGGGTTGTAAAGTATGGAAGCCAAAGTGTGGATTGTTTTTCAATTCGCTAAAATGGACATCGACAAATAACGTATGTGCAGACTATGATGACTAGGATTTTATAACATTCATTCGTTCACCTAATCTTTCTAATTTTATTCAGGCAATCCGTACACCTCAATCTATCGAAAACCTTCGAAGGGGTTACCAGCATATTATTTCTTGCATTTTAATTTAAAAATGCCATGAAGGGTTGCGCAGGGTCTCATTTCTTGAACTCTCAGTGGCCTCATTGACCAGGTTCATATCACATAAACTCTCGTAATAGTAGAGCTTTGAGCTTAACTAGCATTATTATATTGTTTACCTGGTAGGTTTATAAATTTGATCTGACTCTGATTCTAAAATATTTAAAATCAATTTTATTTCTGACTAATTGATCAGTTGTATTATTTTCAGATAATATTTATAATCTATTTTTGTACACCTTTCAAACAACTTCCGATATTTTCACCTCATAACAGTCTTTTAGATTTATAACTTTAAAATTTAAAATCAATATCCTCGAAGAAGTAATACAGAACACTTAGTGTTCAAAGGCTTTTCTACGGCGCAGTACAAAGTAATATACACTACACACGTGGATACGTACCGTACTCCCTCAGTAGTAAAATGCTGAATGTTTAATCATAAAATCGACGTGTGAAAATTTACTAATCGATTTTTCTCCTTGATAAGTTTATCAGAAAAACTGTTGATTGTGCAGTAGTTATATCAAGCTTCATTTTAATGAGTTATATTTAATTGATCGGGGTTAGGTGATGTTCCTCTATGGGTTAGCGCCGGTTCAAGCGACCGGTCGTTATAATTGGAAATAGGTATCAAGAATTGAGATACTAGATATGTTTAATTTTATCAAATATTCCTGTTTATTTTGGTGCGTTCGTTCGGCACCATCAGCCCTGATGATGGACCCTACAATGAGTTCCGAAAGGTCGGCCGGAAAGGTAAGATATACACGGCAGATTAGCCCTGTATGTAGTACGGTAGATTAGACTGTACACAGAAAATTAATAGTGTGGTAGAAATGTGATAAGTAAAAGATCTGGAACGAATAGAGTATTTGAATTTTGGCAAGACATTAACCCATATATATATATGTAGAGTTTAATGGAACCTATTTCATCTGACCATGATTACAATGCTGAAGATCTCATAGGCTGTAAGGTATTAGGCATTTCGGGTAGCCAGGAGCCAGTAACAATTTCACGGTACTAGCGGAACTTATACTTGTTAATATTACAGGACGTTAAACGCGCACTCACCTTACTATAAGCGAAATGGCAGTGGGATTGTTATCGACATATGTATTTAATTACCGAGATTAAAGTCATTTTAAAACTACTTTTAAGTTGCGAATAGTAATAGAAAAATGATACAAATTTTCTAGTTCTGATTTCATAATAATGTATGCGTGACATCATTTATATGTTGTCGGATGGTGTCACCGAATTTGAATTCAGAAAAGAAAATTCAATTATGCGACAGTTGACAATTCAGTGACAAGAACACTTGACTTTATATCTACACGATACAAGTATGTGTGACATCACAACTTTTAAACGTCAGAAAATGAATAAAATCAGACTGAACGATACAGAAATGCAATCGTGATAGCAAGTTGTAAAAAGGGTTATTTAATTGTACTTTCTACAATACTGCCAAAATAAAGATATGAACTGTATCCTCTGTACTCGTGTGTGTGGTGCCTATAGACAAGAACATTTTTCCCAGAATTACATCACCATATATTTGACATTGAAATAGCTTATCTGACAAAATGGCCGCCACGATTATATCTTTAGCAAACTATTGAAGGTCAAATAATTGTTCACACAACATGCTCTGACTAATCGGGTCCACTCCAGAGCACTCCAGATATCCGGGAGATATGGAGCTGTAATCAATTTCAGGGTTACTGCTTACCTTCTTCCGGCCAGATTATCCCTGATGATGATTTAAACCAGATTGGAAATGGTAAAATCATAAATCTGGTGTAAGTTATGCTGAAAATGATAGCAAAATAACAAATAAAGCTACTATGTAATATTATTTTTCATCACATCTCTTTCACACATTTTTGTAACGAGGAAGAAAAAAGGCTAATTCCTGGAAAGTCAAAATAGATTAAAGTAGATACCAATCTGACTTAATATTTTTATGATACAGTGCTAATTATATAGGTACAGTACTAATCATATACAAAAAGTATCAGACAATACAATTAGTTAATATGGTGATGCACCATATTACCTAATCTCTACTAGTCTGCGTCAGTGGATGTAAATCCCCAAATCTTGCCAACATTTCAATCATTGCGGTTTTTAAGGAATAGCTATACGAGTATCTATATATATACAATTTATATATGCTTTGTATGATTAACCTAATGCTAATTAATAACAGTAACTAAATCAAATTATCAATTCAATAAAACTTATATTATTGTTATTTTTGTACCTAGCTTAAGCGACCAGTTCTAATACTTGATATTTTGGTTAATGCTGCAGTGCAATTTTATATATCTTGGAAGTATTACAGCTATCGATACACAATTTATATTAAAATTACAGGACTGCCATAAAGCGCCTATCACCCAGTTTGTTTATTTCATCTGGTTCATCAAGTATGTACCGGTAAATATTGAACATTTGACAAATCATCAGTTTTATTTCAAACTATTTTCTACATCATAATATTAAATGGCTGGTGAATCAGCCACATGTTCCAAGGTGCCTTTGTTGATATTTCTGATGCAATAAAACACTCATGATACAGTATCAATAATAACCATTATTGATATGCTAACCAGAATTACTAACCATTGTGTCATAGCTCTAAAAGGGTAGGCAGAGATTAAAGTAATCTGTGTCTTCGAGATGTGATGCCGGGCTCACGTATTGCGCATATCTTGGTTTGCGGGACAAGCGAATATACAGTATACATATACAGTATAGCAAACGATAATTGAAATGGTTTTCATTATTATTTCAGATTACGAATTTATCCGTCAACCTATTGACGTCCAAACAACGAAGCTTGAACATTATTTCGAAGGATTCTTAGACCAGTAATGTAAAATTGCCAATGGCGCATCTATACCAAACCAATAATCGAGATCTTCAAATAGCTGAATACTGTAGCTGCTCTGAATCATCCGCACATCTTATTATGCAATCCGACTGTGACTTTCTGAATACCGGCTTCAGTAGTGTCATTATGGCTGTATAGTGATTGGTTAAACGGCCGGGTCTGTAAAAATCAACGTGTTTTAATATCTCTAGGTTAAGATTATTTAAATGTTGTCTCTTTTATATATTCAATTCAATTTGAAATGAAGTGAACATTGTCGTTATTACAAATAATAAAAAAAACATATTAGAGCGAAATCGTATATTGACATTTGTCATCTTTTCTTCTGTCTCTGGTAAGGAAGAAATCTTACCATAGAAATTGTCTATCTACGATTAAATTATATTCGTTTTGACAGCTAACTTACAAAGATAAATATAGTTTTGCTGGTCCAAATATCCCCTCTCAATTATTGTACTGTACTATACATGGCGCTAATTAAGAATGAAGTATTGAAAGGAAACATTGAACTCTCTTTTAACCTTGCCAGTTAAAAATAACCCCAATAGCCTTGTGTTAAAAGTCTATATTCCTGAGAAGAAGCCGTTTGCACTGTTACGTGGCACCGAGCACGCTTGACCAGAACAAACCCGCACAACACTTTGATAACTGCATTAATGTGTGAGTGTGTATATATATATATATATATACACACTCACACATTACGTACGTACTGAATGTTTTCAGCATTTTATTTTTGTAATACTTTTGAAGGTTAAAGGAGTGGGCGCGAGGAACTGTTTACTTTAGATACGCGTAGTCGCGTGTTGCTCCGTGCGCCATCGAGACGAGCTTCCGTGGTTTTATTTTGCATGAATAAAGAATCATTTTTTGGAAAATTATATTGTAACATAGTTAAAAGCGGTAGTATTGTATTATATGGTAGTGCGACAGACGGGCAAGATCCAGCATCTTGTATAAAAACCACATGTATTGTTACGTTTCAATCTGGCTCCGACGGATCGAACGCCAGAGCAATGCCTCCGACTAGGCTCAGTCTGTGGGTGTATGTGTGTATGGCTAGCTTGGACGGATAGAAATGGTCTCAAACAATGCAAACACGTATAATTTCTATTTTAAAATATAATTCTGGTTCTATAATAAAATTCCCGACATGAACGAAAAGAGTTCCATCTTCTGTTTTGACCAAAAGCACTTCCGAACAACGTTTGTCACTCCTCATAGCTAAATACTTTACTCATCTGAAGAGTCGTGGGGGTGGGCGTTCTCGAGCCGACACGCTCTGACCAAAATTTCATCTCGTCTCTGATCGACATCAAAGACACGTCATCTTGTAAGAAGCAAAGTTGGAAGGCCTTGACTCGTTCACACGGCTGCCAGCCAGGAATCTCCTCAAGGATCCCACCAGATGATCCTTCCTTGACGCGGGTGAATCGGGATCCAGATATCTGCCGAATTCACCGCTTCTGACAATCCTTGTTGCTAATCTAGCTCCATTTCTCCGGCGAAATCGCTGTCCGGCGCTCGCACCACCCGCGCCGCCAGCCCGCGCGGAAGCCCTCTCTGGCCAATTACTGATTGCCTCTGCTCGAAGTTGGTACAACAGGTCTCTGTCAAGAGTGACAATATACCTGTTAAACATTTTGGCTGTCTCTCTCATTTTTCCATATTATGTCGTATAAATAATAGAGCTTTTTTGTAAGCACACGAGATATGAGAGATTTCCGCAAGTGGATATATACGGAATACTGAATAATATTTATGCTTAAGGATTAAAACGCAATTATTAAAATTGTTTTTAATAGTTCAGATGACTCAACGATGACGCACTGAAGCCGCTACGGTTTTGTAAGATTGGGTAATTTATATAGCGTTATTTTTGTAAAATAATTACCTATAGGGGATTAAAACGTATGGGACGTGTGGAAAGTGGAGAAAAAATGGTAAGAAAGAAATATGAATAGGTATTAGAAGATGGTATTTAAAAAATCTTTTATAAAAGTAAATACGAGTACTTTATTATAATGTATGCTAATGAATGATAGTAAATTATATATTTTAATTTATATAATGCGTACACGAATACACATTATATAAATTTAAATATCTATATGAATAATAATGACTAAAGTTTAAAAATATAATTGTAATATTTATTTTACAAGTGAAAATACATTATCTCTAAAATTAAATGAATCTTCACTAAACCCAATAAATGGATTTTACTCGAAATCTTTCCGTTTAAAATGACGCCGATGTTGTGTGAACTAGGCTTAATGCGGACGTCGCGACGGGGGGCGTTGTGTGCGTCGACCTTTACCGGCTCGTGTGCGGTCTATTACCGTCAAGGTCATCATGACGTCACTAAATACAAGCTCAATTATCTAAATCTTCGTATTATTCGTCAATTCGCACCCCTTGAAAACTACGATACAACTCTAAAAAAAGACTATCGAAAAATAGAATTGCTTATGATGCTTGTGTGTACTCGTACTTCCATTCCAAATCCGTTTCCAAAATCTACCCTAATGGAATTTCTATTACAAGTTTTTTGTCCGAACTTCGCCCAATATTCAAATGCTAATAAAATCTAGATGAATTTGAACCTCATTGTCTTGTATGTACGATATCACGAGACATGAAACTTTCAAAGAAATGTTCGCAGGTTGCCTATTACGAGTACATAGCTAAAAATAGCTCCTCATTTTAATATTCAACTTTTTCTTGTTTTTATGTTTTTTTGAATATAGTTATAATCTTTACTTGAATTGATTAGTTATTGTGTTTCTGACTCGGCTTCAACACAATATAACCTCGGTCTTGAATAAATAAATTTAGGTAAATAAATAAAAACAATCGCAAACACGTATAATGTAATACTTATCTCGTTTTATAGATAAATTTCTGGTTGCCCGATTGAAAATGCACATAATATTACGTGGGCGCTGAGTTTGGTCGGTTCTACCATTCTTTAGAAAATTGCAATCCTAGCAAACTACAAAATCATATGATATGAATTAATGTATAATAAGTAAACAGAGTTGTCGAGTAGTCGATACGATAAAACGTTATTTTTATTAGTTATTTGTAATAAAAACGATCAATACATTATTTTTTCAATTAAAAATTTAATTTTAAGATTAAAATGTTGTCTATAGGTTATAATAATGATAATTGAAAACTTGATATGCATGTTATAAAACGATGTGTATATTTATAAAAATGTCTACGCATACAAAATATATTATTATATATATTTTGCAATAAAGTAAACGAGTAATGAAATTTTATAATCATTTCTAAGTAGATTATATTCTTATTTGGCCATGAAAATATACTGCAGGTACGTTACGTCACTGTGACGTGATCCGTGAGATTATTTCAGATTCCATTTCATCTCCTGACATAATCTTGCGTAGAACAATGTGAGACTTGGCCGTGTTTATTTTATATTTTAATTATTACTAATAAATGCAAGATAATAATGCTGTTTTTTTTTTCAGGTATGGCAGCGCTACTTTTGAGCTGTCATCTATCCAACCAATCGGTAGCAAACACTCTCCGAGTCTGACGTAATATATTTCTATACAGATGTACATATATACTCACAAAAATATGTTTATGAGCTGAATGTTTTTAGTATGTATTTGCGTACATAAATGATTGAATGCTAAGAAATCGATACTCACTTGATTCATATTATTTTGTAAATTTGCAGAAGTTGTAAAAATATTTATTTCATTATAAAAAATGAGTTGTTTCATATTTGGAATGTAATGTTTTTCGTAAAGAAATATTCTCTGAAGAACACTCGCAACACTGATAGCGTTTTTTTCAATTTAGGGGAGATAATCAAGAAATAAATTCCAGAATCCGTACTCGGTTTATAATATCCGTAAGGGTAAGATTTTGCGAATCATTATCACTCGCGGTGCGGGCGCTCGGACGTGACTGCTCACTACCCACTGATTTGGCTCGACATGGAGTCCCCCTAGCACAGCGAGTTAACATTCATAAATAAATCTTCCTCTAACCACCATATTGTAATGGTTCGTCTTATGACAACTGTAAATGAATACGTATTGAGAATGCGTCGAGAAACTATACGTATGGTGTAAAATTGATGGATTGATCTCCTGATTATTTAATTGACGTCATGCATTATTTAACTTGTACTTATTTTCATGATCATTATTATTATTATTATAATTACGTTCAACTGCTAATTTCAAAAACCATAACAGTACGTATTGTACGCAGTATGTCTTAATACAACCAGCTATCTAGCGAGTATAATATATCATTAGTACTGAATATTATGTAGTAAATATAACATAATACATAGTGATGATTTTATATAGATCAGTCTACACCGCAAAAATGACTTTACCGGAAAAAAACGAAGTCAACAGGTTACTCACCATGAAGTATCACGAGTTTTCGTTAAAATTCCGTCGACATAAGCTATTGGATTCACATTACATTGGTACTTATTGATGAAAAAAATGCATAATGTTTTTATTATTTTTTGTGTTGTATGATTCATTTTAACTGTGTAACTCTCCATCTTTAGCAATATAATAAGTACTATAATATAATTTGATTTAATATTCGCGACAACTCAATTCTAATGGCTAGCCCGCACAGACACCGACCTAGGCAAAACTTTGGTAACATCAGGCATCATTAGTGTCTTAGAACGTCATATCTGTTAGTCTTCTGCACTACTCCACACTCTATGCACTACTCCGCGCCTAAGTACACCACAAAAACAAATATTTATTTTATTTCCGTTCTAATTAATTGGATTATTCTACTCGGTGGTTATTTTTTAAACATACATTTTCATGTTATGAACACACCGCGATGCTCTAAAAATTATGCATGATGGTTAGAAATTTTATATAACTACGCCGTCAAGTGACGAACGTACGAATCAGTCTAAAATTTACGAAATACACAGTAAATTTTTTTTAAAACTCCCATTAAGCTGCGACACGAGTTCTACAAAGATAGATTACACTCTTTAGTGTTGGTGTCATCTAGAGGCGTACACTGCATATTATTATATATGTAAAGTTTCTGGGAAAAATATATAAATGAAATAATCCGTATCTTCTGAAAATATCCCACAAATGTCTAGCCTCTATTAGACGGATTAGCGAAACCGATGGCTACATTTTAATTACGACAGGTCTTCGCAGCAACTTCATACCGGTGCTGCGAGGGAATTATTTCTTTCATGCATCCAATTTTTATTGGACTAATATTTCCCTACTAAAGCTGTATGGAATGTTGGGGGCATCTTTACCGCTGCCAATTTTTTGCAGTTTTCAAGAAAATCTTACTTTCTATGCTCTGATTTTTCGAAATGGATTATCTTGACTGAAAAATGCGTGCTATTTCACGTTTTACTAATTCTACAGACTAAATGTTTTGTTTTCATGGTAGATTCCAACGTCATTTACATTTCTAGAGTAAATTATTAGCAATATTAATTGTTGTAACATATTTATTTCTATTATATTATTGAATTATGGTGATTTGTAAAGCTAGTTACTCGTAGTTAAATTTTAAAAAATGACCACTATTATAATGAAGCCTTTTATCGTCGTCCGAAGGAAAAATCGAAGATAATATTTTAAGCAAAATCGAAAGCAGAGTACGACACAGAGCAATAAAAGAACTTGAAGAAATGAATCCACAAATATTTTCTAAATTTATATTGATAGAAATGTTCCCAAATTAAGATAATCTTTCTCACATTTTTTAATATATACCTATATATACGTAATTAGCATAACCTAAGTTTGTACCAACTGCACGCCACTGGTATTATCCTTTGTGTATTCCGAGTCTTATATCAGATGACAAATTCATATTAGCGATAATTGCACTCAGAGAACTATTTACATTATTCCCGCAGCCGCCCTTATTTTATAAACGTATCGTTAATAAAATTATCTTAATAATAGTTATTAATATTGGTTCTGAATCACCTCAGACTATCTTAACTGTTGCACCACTGGTGACGATCAGAACCGCATCGTACACACGCAATCAACGGCCATCGGAAGACTAACCGGTGTGTTGCACACGACGACAGTCCACGACGATGACCTTGGCCTTCCGTGAATTGTGATTGTCTCTCGTCCATTGCCGTATCTCCCGAGGTCGCCGCCTGAGCTGACGTTTACTCCGTCCATTGTGCAGTTTCCAACTCAGGAAGAGGAAACTCAGCGGTACATTAAGCTATTGTATATTTCGTTACAAACCAAGCAAATTGTAATATGAAACCAGATCACATTATACAAAACCTTTACTGCGAGGATAACGAGGTGTGGTTAGCAATGATGTACATGAGAAAGGATAGTACAGTAGCCCGTCGAGTTACAGAATACAAGTATCGCGTGTAATGTGAGCTTGTAGAATGATTTTCAACATTTTATTAATATTTATTTCACTCAGAAATACGCAGGAATCATATTACACTTTAAAAAGCAATTAGGTATTTTGAAAAAGTTGCTTGTGACTTTCTAAATGGCAAATGATATTTGCGAAAAAATATTCCGAAATAGGTAATGGCTCGATACTTAAGATCCTTACAAATGTTGTCTCATTTCACTATATTTTTCAAACAAGATACAAAATATTTCATTGTTCAATTAATAGTTTTTTTTAAATTTATTATCTCAGTTTAATAACCACAATTGAGTTTAAAAATTAATGAAATGAATCTTAACCACCAAGTTAATATTGCTAATTTTAAAAGTATAATAGTTTTTATTTAATAAATTAATTGAACTCGTTTAAGGATTAGGGCGGGAGAGAAAAATATGTATCAAAGGACGACTACCTTTAAACACTATCTAAAGAGGTGTATTAAACATTTTTCCACGCGCAAGCCCGGATTTAAAATGTTTATAATTGTGACATTAGTACGGGCACCTAATTATTTCGAAAAAAAAAAATGTTGAGAACTCTAGCAGCTAGGAGCAAAACCTTAGTACACTTTTTAGTGCCAAAAATGGATACCGATCTTTCTTGTTTTGTGCGCCGCGTATATTTAATAAATTGCCATTAGACCTTAAAGGGTCTAAAGTGATGAATGATTTTAAACTAAAAATAACAAAGTGATAGCTTAATGTGGATAGAAAGCAAATTGAAACTAATTTTTCACTCGTGCTAACCTAACTACCTACTCATTTTATCTCCAAATATATTAAGACAAACACAATTTTTATAACTTCTGATTGTACCTTTAACAATATACAACTTATAAAAACTGTACAGCTAACTGTTTTAGAACAGACCGCGCCTGGTAAACTAATTACCTTCATTTCGGTGTTTTATTTTATGCTAAAAAAAAAAATAGGCTAAGCCGGCGATAAAGCGGATTACAATGTACAAATATAGAAAGCTGTGAATAATACAGAAGTCTTAATTTAACCATTGACGATAAAAGTCTTGAGACAGATCACGTTTGGCGGCCACGTGGAAAATTATTCAACGTCACGGTTGACGTTGGCGCGGAAAATTCTACACAATACATTTGCTCTTGAAATATCAAGGCTGACTCGGGCAGCACACATTGGCTGGGAAACATTTGCGGGGATTTTTCTCTACTTAAAACATTGTTGTAATATATTAAATTGTGTCCTCATTGACAGCACATTTTTGAAAAATCTGGTGTTTTTGTGTGCACCATTAAAGTTAGTGAAAAAAAAATTTGTCATTAAATTGCTTGAATTTTATCTCCAGGGTTTGGTATGAAATTAGTCTTTAGACGTGTCCTAAGTGATGGTTCTTCCTCAGTCAGTCCTACTGAAAACAATATTTGCTCGGGGAGACTTCAGACTTTAGGTAATAACCGATGGCGTGCAGTAGGCTTAAACTCAGGTTATGCTGTTACCGACGACGTTTACGTAACTATACGAAAACCGGAAGCAATCGTATAAACAAATGCAATCGTATACCATCGTAAGTTCGTGCTATAAATTTCCTAGTACAATTAAAATCTTTTAATTTATTTAAAAGAATTTCTGATAATGCCTCATTTTTTCGATGTGCACTAACATCAATAAAACCTATAAACCTCTCATTAAAATATCTTAAAATTGCTCCGAGCAGCTGACATCTGGCGTTTCGTCTATTATTACAGTAACAACATCGGCTTTATCTATTTCTAATCTAATTTTTCTCAAAATCAATTATCTAGTGTTAGAAATAAGATTTAGAATCCTGTTAGAAAATCCACTAAATATTGTTAATGATTTAGTGTCACTCTGCAATAATTTTCTAACACCCCGTCATATTAAGCCAACTAATTCACACATTCAACGAAATTACCACGATTCGCAGACTCATCAGATTCATTATGACCTCGAAAGGGTAATTCCTGAATTGCAAGAAAACAAGTTATCAATTAGATGTTGAAAAACATGACGGTTTCTATCTACTTTTTCATTATGACAAATTATTATATTTCTACTTTCATTAGATGACATTTCTATACGCTGCTGGTCGGATCCAAAATTATGCAACGTAATAATGACTTTGGGTTTGGTCGTAAACATTTTTAGCTGTAGAAATATTGTTTAAGTCATCGTATCCAGGTTTTCAAATACTACTTTTATTTGAAAATAATAAACACGGCCAACAAAACACCTTATTCAAATGAACTGATTCTGTAATCCAAACAGTTTGATAAATACTAAGTGAAAAATTTATAATATATTTCAAAGACGGTTTATTTATAATTAAATCGGGAATCGGACCACCAATATCAAATATATGTTTCTTTTCACTACAAGACAATCTAGAAAATGGTTCATCAATCAAAAACTTTATAATCTCGTCATTATTGCAGAGTAATTCCGTGTATGTGTCGCGGTGTTTTGCAAAGAAAATGGTCTTAAACTTAACTAAAAACTAATTCATAAAAACAGAAACAGATTGAATTTATACTATTAATTAAAATATATGTCTGTATGTACTGATGTATTAACTCAAAGTAATAATTATCATGAATATGTATTACACTATCTCAAACTCCACAGATGATTGACAAAAAATATAACTTGTCCGTTGAAATACACTGTGGAAAAGAGTTTAGTTAGCGAAACAAATATGGAAAAATGTTTTCACGCGGAGTTTTCAGTATGGGATTCCCTTTCGAATTATGCACAAATTGTTTGAATAAAAGGTAAATTTTGGCAGCCCAATAGGTTGAGTAAGAAAATATATAGTTTAGTACGTTTCTCATAGGGATTGAACAAACAATTTAGATGCGACCGACGCGTGCGTTCTAGCAAAATGCGGAGACGAATGGCAATGAAGTTGAATAAGATGAGTAGCAATTTTTCATACTGTTGATTTCTAGACAAAAATATAGCTATGGGTTACGCTAATCCGATTAATAAAGACTAGAATTTTATAGGGTCTTTTCATAAGATAAAAATTTATTTTTGTTGTCCAGAATCTTTAGTAATGCACAGCTTTTTTGCTTGTATGCAGTGCACGCCCCCGGTAGTAGGTGTTTGTAAATTGCATTTTTTAAAGGTTTTCGGAGTGTTAGCACATCTCAACAATTATGTTTCTTCTTTAATAAATGCATATTTATTTTGTGGTAACACAAGCGTATTTTCATTCATAATTATGGTTCTACCCCTAAACACAAGCCAGGATTAGCTATCTTAGAGATTCCTTTTACTTTATCGATTTTGATATATTTTTATAATTTTTTAAATTTAGGTAAAATATATTACAATCAATAATAAATTAGCATAGTTAGTTGCTAGTTACAGTCATTTAATATTATTATGTGTAAATATTAAGTAATATTTTATTACGTCTATGTGTAGCAAGGCGAACAAGATTCCAAGTTAAACTGTTGATACTGCGATATTATTGACGTCAATAACGTTTATAATAAAAATGAAAACATTCTTTAACTTATGTAACTATTTAAATTGTATAATTTATTGCTGACAGGTTTCGGAACGACAATTCCATCGTCAGTCATAAAACAGTAATGTTCTCTGCTGACGAAGTATTAGTCATTGAACAGTAAATAATCAAACTGAATCGGTTATTTATTATTTAAAATCAAAATTATAAAGTTACTGCTTCAAACATCTAAAAACGTTTTATTTTTAATATTGAATATATATTATTCTTAATTATACTACGCCCGTCTCGTGTGTTTAGAAAAATCTGTATTGAGATACATTTTTGCACAAAATGAAATTCTACGATATATCGCTGTACCTCTCCAAACACAAGAGCTAGCCTTTTTTTGGAGAGGCACAGCGACAAATAAAAATATATAACTTTAGTTTGTAATAGAATCGAGCAATTTGTATATTAATTATACAAATTTCAAAATAAATAAATATATATATATTTTTAAATGCCATTAATATTTTTGAAAAAACTATTTTATTTATATTCACATGATGTAAATAAAAGAGGGTGATCTTGAAAGGTAATATACGCTGTATAATATTATACTAACTAATCTATATTATTGAAATATTGGTAAATAAGCATGTTTTTAAGTCATACAATTTCACAGTTATCTTGTTTTCCTTTAGAATAATAATCAATTTTATTAATGAAATTATGAATGAATAAATAACTGAATGACGCTAAAATCATTTCAAATTGTTGATTATCTCAAAATTATTTTACTTTTATTAAAACTGATTCAAAGATTAATAATTGATAACATTACTGAGTGGCATTATTTATATAATAGTATGAAATAATATTTCTACATAATGTTTATTAATTCATTTTCTAAAATATTTTTGCCTACAGGGATATAAACAATACTGTTTGTCGAAAATGAATGAAGAATAACAGCTAGGCCCAACAAACTGTAACAATTTTATATGAGTTTGCATGTTAAATTCACAATGAATTTATTATTTTTATTTGTTAACTTTGCCTTATTAACCACTTATTGTACAAATAAAAATAATGAATTTTGACTACAAAGTTAATTTTACTAATTTCAAAAGTATCACAATGAATTTGTTACATTTTTAATTTTAACTTTAACTTGTAATTTTTCAAATATAAATTGCAAAAACTTAACTTGATTTAATGCTGATCATTTAAATAATATTAACTTTATTATTAATAGTTTACAGAAATTTGAAAGGTATTTTAAAATGGAAAATTATGTTTAAAATTGTCCATCGCTATAGATAAATCATTACATCAGAGCAAAGAAAGGAATTTCACTCATTCTTGATGAGATACTTGGCATTCCAGTTTGAAACCCATGCGACCATCTTATTTACCCCTATTTTCATAGCACGCAGGCTTAGTTTAATTTGAATAAAAATATTGGCGACTTGATTTCATATTTATCGTATATTTATTACAAGAAAAATATCAACCTAATGAAAGCATATATCCTAAGCTGTCCCTTGTATCGGTTCATACATAGTTAAAAAGGCTCGAGAATAAATTATTTATCTGAATCATTCACACGTATGACCACTCGGTTATGGAATATTCCCCATTATCTTGAAATACGAGTCACATTAAAATTTCTTTCCTCCCAACAGCTCCCCTCGCATTCTTCCACATATTGTGAGCAACTCAATCCCATCCGTTAATGAAGTACAATTCAAAAATGTAAAAAATCTCTAAATCAAAATTTTTTTACAAAATTATCTATCGTATAGGTCAAACATGAAAATATACCAGAAGAAATTTCTTCGAAAAAGGTTTTGTTTCTGCCGGATAATATTGGTAGCTTCGGGCGGTGAACCTATTTAGCGACAGCAACCACAGGTGAGAGGATCTAGGTCACGGGGTCACGAAAGGTGTTGGGTGCGACCCTCGTCCGCGGGGCGAGGCGGGGAGGCGGGGAGGCGCAGGGCACACTCCCCGAGGGACGCGTCTGCACGCTGCGGTCACAACACATATTATGATACCCTTGAAGCCAGAATTCATTACATTAAATGTCAAACTCTATCCGAGACGAGTTCATTGCGTTAACAGAATATTCGGGTGCAAGTTTCTTAATAAACCGATCGCTTAAAATTTGTTTTAGTATTTATATTACTTACGTTTAAAAAAAGACTATTTAAAGAAAATGTATAATTTTATTGGTATCATCAAAACGTTTTATTTAAAATTGTCATATCTATATTAACGAAGTACCATAATAATTATTAGCCGACTGACAAAAGTGTAATTGGATCCGTGTCCACTGCGCGTGAGATACTGCAAGATTAGTGGAAAGGAATAGGATACAAATTCTTCATCTAAAAATGCAACCCTTTTTTTAATTTTTTTATCAGAATAACAATCAGATATAATACATAATCAGACACATATTTTTTTTTTTGCATTTTTTACTTCTCTATGAGAGTCGGAGACTCGTGTATAGAGAAGGAGTAAAATATAAATGAAAATTTTTATGTATCTGCTAGGTGTCTGTATACATATTTTTTGGTTTCAGATAAAAATGTATAGTAATCTATTATTTTTCTGATTTTTAGGGGGAGATTATTGAAGAATTTAACTTCTAGATAAAAAAAGTGGTTTTGAGTTGCAGCATATTTAAGTTTAAGTTTTGGAATGTCAATTGTATCTCTAAATCTCGTAGATCGAAAATCACTTCTAATATTTGATTTGTTTTAATCTAAAAAAATGTTTGTGTTTAAGTTAAGATTTAGTGATAACTATTCATTATTCATTCGTACAACACCACTATATGCACATAGGAAAATAAAATGAACAGCTTACCCGAAAGCATCAGGAAGATTAATCATAACAAAGAAATAATTAATGCTATCAAAAAACACTAAAGATAAACATGTACTCCGAAATTTATAATGTTTTTATATCGTTGCTATTAATTTATTGTATTTTATTTTATTATAAGCTAGTCGTTGTAAACAATAATAATTAATATCTAATACATGCTTTTTAGAGAAGTTGTAGAACTTAAAAAAAAACTTATTGTATTGTATCATTGTAATTATAAAAGATTAATAAATAAAAAATTTCATTAAAAAAAAAAAAAAACTGTCCATTAATTAAACATTCACAACAAATACATTCAAGACACCTATAAATTGAAATTATTGCTTCAAAATTGAATAGTTTCTGACTAAAATTCACAATACTTTTTTGTATTCTGGTGTTTCCTGTGGCTTATGATGATTTGAATTGGTGTCTATGCTAATATAAATATATTCACATTTAAGGTATTTTGTTATATTTATAGTTGTCAATTTCACTAATTTTTAGTAAGCACATTTTTAATATTTACTGTAAATACATTGTGGTTAATCATTGTTAATACAATTTATACAATTAATTTAATATTATTTTTATTTATTAACTTTATTTCATCAAAGTTAATTTTGCTAATTTCAAAAGAATTAATTTAGTATTTTTTTAAGATTGGCAAAATCAACTTTGTGATATATTTTATTTTAACCACAAGATATATTTAAATTGTTAACTTTGTTTTATTAACCACTTAATGAATTAAAATACATCTACCGATTTCGAAAAATATCATTTTCTTCTTTAGGGTGTCATTAATTAATCAAAAACATAGAATATTTGGAATCGTTTGAGATGAATAAAACGTGTAAAACTAATCAAAAAATTATAAACAACCAATTAAATTTAACGAGAAGTCCATTTCTAAATTTTTTTCCTAAAAACTATTCTAGTAATTTTATATAATCAAGTAACAATGTAAGTTAGGTACCAAATATATATTTTTAATATTTATTGTTTTTTAAAAATAGATTCTATTAAAGAAACAATAAGATATGTTTTTGATTAGTTAATGACATCCTGAAGAAGAAAATGATATTTTTCGAAACTGGTAGATGTATTTTAATTCATTAAGCGGTTAGTAAAACAATGTTAACAATTTAAAATATAATTACGTTTGTCTTTAACAACATGAGTTAAATACAAAATTGGCATTTATATTAATAAGTGTTTTTGAACTTAAGCTAAAGGTATCAACATGCCCTTGTCTATCTATGAAATAAGTTAATTATATTATTTAATATAAAACCGTTGGGAGGTAATTAAAATAATGTTTAAATTGTAATATATATATATGCGACATTAATCATAATTAAACTCGTGTACCGAAATGTCAGTATTATATTCCCTCTTAACAATATTTTATTTCGTGAAAATTATAAATGGGGTGAGTTCTCCCAATGCCAGGGGTTAAACAATGACGTATTTAACCATTAATCCATATATTTCACTGTATTTCTCCTTTTGTTTTAGAATTCTTTGTCCGGGGAGTATTAATATTATCATGAAGATCCTTTAAAAATATATATTGCTTTGAGTTGAAACCTGAATAGATTCTAACATAAAAATACATTTATACATGTAGGAATATTCACAAGTCTTATGATAAACCATTGGCTTATTGATTCAAGGGTCGACGGCCCAGTACCGACGGGTTCAAATGTAAAATATATTTTCGAGTTGTGATATCGATAGCAAATCACACGAAAAATGATCGCTACAGAGCGGTTAGTTCCTCACGGGAGTTCATTAAATCATTCGTGTTCCTGAAGATGATATGTGATATCGTATTAAAGTTTCGCCAAACCAATTTTTCGAATTGCATATGTAACGTAAACTGGTATTAACCAGAAACGTGACGTAATTTGTTATTAATAATATTTTTACTGATTAAAGTTTCTATGCTGCCTTTAGTTTCATATATACAAATATTTAAATACAAATTTTCAAAATACTAAGTGTAAATAAATAATTTAAGTCCCCTCATCAAGAAAACAACGATGTATTTTACAACTCCACATATTCTGTAATTTTACAGTCTCTTTGTTTCCAAGGAATCTTCCAATACTAGGAGGGTAGCAGAAGGCGTAACTCGACGAACTAATATACTTTTCTAACAGAGTTGTTACTTCATATAAAAAGATGTAATCAAGTAAACTTAATTTAATCCCCCTTCATTACTCCCCCACTTCTCAATGGAGTCTACCAGGGAGGCAGAAGGGCGAGGAGGTCGTGAACCAAGGTGACTCTCCCCAACTAACCTTCCCATTCCAAAGAACGAATTGCGACTGAAATGAAGCGAAATTCTGGAACTACGCACTTCATACTTCCAACTTTACGCAGGGGAGGGCTTGTCCTCTAACTTATTGCATGGTTTCAGGGTGCGATCGATTTTCTTTTATGCCTTTAATGTCAGTTGAATATTATTATTATCGCTGTATCTAACTGCGATTACTTTTTATACGGATGGAACAATATTATTATGTTAACTCTTATTGGGGATTTGCGAAATTTTGTATTTAACAAATACGAGTATTTATAACATTTGGTAATATTCTTCTTAGTAATTTTGTAGGTTATAAATTTAAAGGTACATGGTTTTCATAAGGAACACAATATTACTATTTTTACTCTTATTATTATTCATAATACAACTTTATTATAAATCTTCACAAATATTTAAAAAAATGTATTTTAGTATTTACTTTATTAATTAATATACCTAAACACCTTTATGATAACCTACAAAGATTTTTAAAATAACGTATGACGTGTCTTATTCACATGCATCAGATGTATGTATGTATGTATTTTAAGCTCTTTATTAATACCAATTTCTTATGAAATAACTAGTTAAGTACGAAATAAATTTAATTGAATATTAGAATTGTATGTTAAGAATATTCAATTTCAAATATATAAATAAAATAAGTGCATTAAATTTTTAATTAGCAAAGACGTTGTCGTCGTCAAAAAGGTGGTTTTGCGTGAAACCGTAAAAGTAGATAGATGTACAGCCATCGCATTTATTTAAATTCATTTATTTAAATTCTGTTTATTGTGATTGTAGAGAGAAAATGTTGAGCCAATCACGTACAGCCGTGTATCAGATTGAGAATCGTATTTACCTTATTTATTTGTGACTTCTAACATCTTATTAATTATTGTTAATCTGCAAGTGACAATGATAGAATATTTACCAGTTGTATTTAAGACATAAAATGCTTAATTAAAACGATTAAAAGAAGGACATGTTAGAAGACGTGTGTGCCATAATATCTTAATTTAAGATACAGTATGAATAGTACGTTTCAGGCCGATGTTGTTTTTGAATAACTAGGAAATTAATCACTATTTTTAATTTATTTAATTGGTTTTTATTTATTGATTATTTGGTTTATTACAATTCTGTATGGAATATAGCCGCCTTTGGCAGCGGCACAAATGCGTACTCTTTTAATTATATTTTTCATAACATTGTCGTACACATCGCATGTTATTTCAGCTATTTCATTTTGAATATTCCTGTAGCATCGGAATTGTTGTTGGCTTATTGGCGTACACCTTTCCTTTTAAGTACCCCCACAGAAGCCAGTCGATATCGTCATATTTTGACATTATAAAATTTCTTGCAAAATTTCAAGCGTAGCTTGGGCTGTGTGTGAGGTGGCACCGTCCTGTTGAAACCAAATAAGTTACAGGCCTAATCGACTCAATTCGACCACAAAGAAATTTTCCAACATGTGACGACATCGATCATCATTAATAGTTACATCATCGCCATTATTATTTAGATAAAATGTTTCAATGACTTCAACACGTTGTTGAGGTGTTAGATACTTTATAATAAATTGTAATCAAATATTCTTTACGAGTACTAAATGCAAAGTGACAAATGTCTGCCAAACCAAAATGGCGACCAAACAAAATCAGTCTGGAACATAATATGCATCCTGTATTTGGGTCATTGGATTGTATATGTATATGGCATCGTTAATTTTTTTGTCATTTTATACAGATAACTTTACACTAAAATACACTCATCCCTCAATTTACGCGGTATCCGTTTTACGTGGTTTTTTATATAAACATGTCATATATCAAGAAATTTACAAGGACTTAATAAAAAATAAAACAACTATTTAATTAGGATTAATACAAATAAACCTGCTGCTGGATACGAATTTGATGACAGTGGTGATTTCTAGCCAATCCGAAAGAAAAAAAATGGTTTCATTAGAATATAGTAGCGAGAAGGAGGAATAATAAAATTACAATTCTGTTTTAAATATTAATTAAAAGTATTAATTAGAAAAATAAATAAACGATTTTATATGTACATCTTTCTAATTAATTCATATAATTAGTATATAAAATATCACAGACCTATGTTTTGAATAATTACAACTTTACAATAAGAATGTAATATTCTTAATAAATTACGTTTTAAATACTAAATTAATGTATTAATTATAAATATATACATATAAAACCAATTTTGTCGAAAAATATTGTTTTTGCGTCACCGGGATTCGAACCTGGATCTCTATTTCCAATCCGAGGAAGTACACTACCAATTGTGTTATAACGCCATTATTTTTCATGACAAATTTTCGAACCTATATGTTACATTTTTTCAAATTAATACACCTGTCGTTCCATTATTTGAAAACCATCTACATTATTTTTACAGAAACTCAAATACCTTTGAGTAAACCGACTGCAGACGCCAGAATTATCAATTCATTTTTATTAAATTGGTAGTATACTTCCCCGGATTGGAAATAGAGATCCAGGTTCGAATCCCAGTGACGCAAAAACAATATTTTTCGACAAAATTGATTTTATATGTATATATTTATATTAATACATTAATTTAGTATTTAAAATATCACAGACCGTCAGTTCTGAATAATTACAACTTCACAATAAGAATGTGTTTTCCTTAATAAATTACGTTTTGTTAAAATTTGAATTAATAAAATAATATATTTTGTAAAAAAAAATAATCTCTTTCTTATGTTGATATACATACGTTTATGGTATGTACTCATATTGCGTGGTTTTTTGAAACCTATCTCCCTATTTTATATGAATTTTAAGTCTCGATTTACGCGGATTTTAAATTTCTGGAACCTATCATTTTTGTATACGTTCTATGCCTCTATAACTTCTGATATAAATGAATAATAAAAACCCATATTTTCGTAAGAATCACGGAAAAATTAATTATTTTTTAAAGGGAAGCTTTAAACTATGATCCGTTATAATAATTCACTTCCCTATCCTTATCTATGACTCATGACTCCAATGATAGTGTCATTGCGTCAAAGTAGCGTTGGCCGTAAAGTGCTTAGGCAAGTATATCGAGCATTCTTATCTACGGTTGCACTGTCAAATCATATCAAATGCAAAGAATAAAAGATATATGCGACGCGTCTCTAATGATAAATGAATGTTTATTTTTGTTCGTAATGCTTAAGTTAGTTCAATAATCATTTAAGTTATATTTCAAAGTTGATACGTAAGAATACCGTATGTGCAATTCTAGAAAGGCAATAAAGAATGCTTTATCAGGAAGGCAATAAGAAATAATTATTGTATATAAGATTTACGAATATCAGTACTGCGGGTTTATTCAATAAATAGTAAGAACAAAATTAATATCTTCTCATATAATATTCAGACTTTTATGTACAAATTAGAAGTATTCTTAGACATTTATAAACACTCGCAATTAAAAATTATAGTTTATTCGCTTTGAGGCGATTTTCACATTATGGCGATGGTTTGGTCCCTAACCCGACATATTAGCGAGGTACTGCTAATGTTAATAATAATTTATTCACATTTTTATATTTTTATAACTCCGTGTATTGCTAAGGATTACTATTATGTTAACGAAAGGAATCAATACTCGCAAAAATATGAATGCCAAATGGATTGCACGGTCCGAACTTTTTGAGCCCTTATCTAAAGTGGGCCACAATGCACTCCACTGGTTACATTGGCTACATTGACTATGTTAGCATGTTATCCTACTGATTAGTTTCTAAACATAGCCAAACCGTTGCTCTCCCACCTCTAGATAAATATCACGCGGCAAGGATTATTTATAATATAAATGATATATAAACCATCAAGCGACATTGCGATACTGAATAATGGCCTTACACTGGGGTGACACAAAAACAAAAACTTCTTCAATTATCTTTAGCATATTTTCTTTGCTTTAATTCCAATTCAATAAAACAACAAAGCCTACCGCAGTTGTAGAATTTTAGTTTAATAACAGTACGCATTTAAAATATATTAATAAATATTTAGCGTACTCAAATCCATTGATCCATCCTGCACGTCAACAATTCATTAAGCGCAGTGAGCAATCTGATCGATTCCCGCAGCAGCTGTTCGTCGCCCGTCGCCCGTCGCCCGTCACCCGGCCTCAAGCTGCTCCCCGCGCGAGACTCGGTTTAACCTTATTCTTTGGAAAGGCGAATGAATACACGCCCAAGGTTCGCTGATCCCGATCCTTGGTCATCTTCCCTTGATCCACTGGTGTGACGTGCTTTAATGTATTATCGTATCCTCGATGAAGTATGAAGCAGGTGTCGAGAACCGGGCATCTGTTCTCCGCTGTCAGCTGTTCCCTGCCGACTCTGACCTCGTTCAGATGAGCGGTTTCAGGATACGCCGGCGTCGCTGATGAGAAAGTTGAGAATTATGTATTGCGTTGTGTGCTTTGTATCTCTGGACTTTCATCTTTATGTTGTTTTGTGGTAAACAAAAATTAATACAACGGAGACAGCGACATTTTCAAAAATAATATCCGGAAAGAATTAAAAATGTAAAGAAATTAATTATGCTAAGTACTTTCGCAGTTAATATAATGATATTTTGTATTTCTTCTATTCTATTTGTAAATACAAATCATTATAAAACATATTATATTATTTACAAATATTGGTATGTTATTTCCATTCAAAATGTAGCAGTAAAATCTAGAAATAAGTTACAGTTATTATATTATAAATAGTTATTGGTACAAGAACTACTATGATATTATAAAATAATCCAAATTTATGCTGGCCTTTATATGGAAAATCACCAAATTTAAAAATATTACCGAAAATTATCGATTACTTGACTGCCTCACTAGTAATCTACTACGTATAGATAATACATTCTTGGTTAATCTAATATGTATTCGCTACGCACAGTAAAATTATATAATCATTTTTGATTAATTTCATACAGAGTTGAACATTATCAAAAAAGTTTTAGGTTTATTTAAAAATCTTTTTAACTATACATTTTAATTTTATCAAATGCATCCATTTTGGTTTTAAAATTAAATTAAAACATTATTCCGCTTCTGTGTAGAATTTTTTGGGTTAATCTGCCCTGTATATTTGACATTTCTGCCCAGAAAGATTCAGAACGGGTGTGAAAACACTAAGAACATTTAAAGTTATTCTGCTGTACATCCTTTCTGATTGTGATACAGAATTTAACTTAATGGATTTAGACTATCATAATAATATTATTTTGTTTAGCATATTTTTAGAATAGTTAGTGTTTAGGTAAAACGTTGTCAATTTGCAAAGCAATATTGCTAAGGGTTTTGGTAACAAAGTAACACTTCCTATATCCGCCGCCCTATCCTTCTGCTGTATAACAGTGTATGATTATAAGCTAAACGGTGCTCAACGAGACTTCTTCGTGATCAATAAAATAGAACCGCGAAAACGTGGTAAACAAAATAAAATATTGCAGTGATCACACAGTCATATCAAATTACCTATTCCAAATGAGAAAAATAGTCAGTGACGTGGACAATTTTATTTTCAATCGTTGACCAGACAGTCAGTATGGATGTTTTACTTAGTACATTAATAATTGAATAATTAAAATATGGGTTGTTAATTTATGTTGTTATTAAATGTCGCTATAAATCACTTACTTATGATTATGACAAATGTTTGTGAAGAAAGTAATAAATTTATCGTTATTTATTATCAAGAATTGTCAGTTTTATTTCGTCTTGTGCAGTTTCCTTGACACAATAAAAAAACAATTGAACAGCCCACAGATTATTCCCGCGCTCTCATTTCCCGCGCTGACCGCGAAAAACAAACATGGCGGCTGCGTTTAAATAATGGATGGCCGCCAATGTGACCAGTTATCAGTCGATTATAGTTCAATGTTGATTTCAATTTTACAAAAGAATTTGTATTTCTGAAGTACTCTCAGTTATTAGGAGATTCTGTCATAAACTGCCACGATTGAACACGTATTTACAGAAGTAGCTCTTCGTTCATACAATACTAATAAGAATTGTTAAATAGGTTTATAAGTGAATGCTAACAATACGATCAACCTCAATACTTAATTTAATGCATTTTTTGACCTGGATTCTCATTTATTTCAAGCTTAAGAACCAAATGTATCGATAAAACTACCATTCTTAAGTTTTTTGAGAAGAATTGTGGCAGATACCGATAAAGTTAAATCAGTTGAATAATGTAAAGCTAGCACATGAGTTCACGATGTTAACAATACCTACTCGAACGATTTTTTTTTTCTGGATAAGGGCTTAGAATATGGAATAAGTTATCTATTTTTGATCTGATTGGTCCAGTGCGCATTTTTATTTAGGGCCTCTCCATATTATACGCCTAAAGAAATAACAAATAAACTGCTTAGATAACAATTATATTAGATGTGCAGTGAAATGTAATGATGATGTAATGGATCTCTTTACCTACCTCACCTTACTCTTTTAATAAAATTAAAATTAAAATAAATCTTAAAAATGTAATATGTCTACAACACTCGCAATATTTATGGCACACAAAAGGTTTATTTACGGAATATTTTATTTGTACTCTTTTGTCATTTTATGTACATTCAAATCTGACACAAAAATGAGAAATTTATTTATTTTGATACGATTTGTTTTAAATATTTTTGGAAAGACATCTTTCTATTCTTCTTCTTCTTCATAGTGTGTCCGATGCTGAGCATTGTGGTCCCCTGACATGTCTGACAGGTACGTATCTATTAACTCCTCTATTTTCTTCTAAGATGAGTTTCTTGCATGTAAAATGAGTATCTAAAATGAGTAGCTTGCCGTCTCTCAAGTATCCCTCCCTCCTACATATTATCGAAAATGTTTCGATAATCCTTAACTCTTGCAGGGTAGAGATATTTGTATTCCACGGGGTGCACAGCATCCGCCTCCAGCGTTACATCTCAAAGACATCAAACTTATTTATGTATGTTCATGTTTCTATTATGAAGATTTCATTAGGCAGATTTCGGATCTCTTTAGGATGGACTGATTTCTCCATATCTTCGACAGATTGGATTTTACCATTCCAATTCGTCTTAGAATTTCTGCTTCATATCCTCCATGTTTTGAAATGATCTGTGTATATAAACCTCAACCTCTTCATAGATCCTCACCTCGATCGAGACCACTCGTTTTCTGATCACGGAGTGAGGATACGATTTTAAAATACGCACATTTTTTAAAATTGTCAATTAAATGTGTGTTCTTGTATGGCAGACTACTTCGTCACTGCAGATAATAGCAGGGAGGTCAGCCCCATCGGGTGTAGGGACGCACTGTGTGACGACCGACGCTATTGAATTTCTGATAAGCGTAGGTACTTTACCAAGGTCCTGATAATAAAATAAATTAAAACGCATATTTGCCCTGGACCATAAATCGATAATATTTGAATTAACATCACACTACGTCCCTCAAAAACATAATGCGAACATAATTCTAGATCTAAAAACTAACCTTTTGATTATTTTTACAAATGTCTTGTAAACTACTTTAACTTTGTGTTTAATAGCAGCGAGAAGATATTTTTTATAATTTTATTTGAAAAAAATCTATTCTCACAAAGGATCTTGCGAGACGTGTGTCTACGGATTAATTTTTACAATTAACTTACGTTAAATTAATAAATTTCTTTACACATTAATGTCTATCCGTAATTGTGCTGATGATGGGGTTCCTGGTCGTGTGCAGGATTGAGCCGGTGGAATAATACTCGCACGGGTAACAATAGTACTTAATCTTAAGCCTCTACACAATTCTGAACAAGTCAATATCATACGTTATCAGTTCAACGGTTCGGAGGCGAGAGAGACTTTATCCTTTATCTCTTTCACGCGCGTCAATCTTGCCAACTTTGCGCACGTCTTACACTCGTTCCATAGACACGTCACAGTTAAAAAAGAAAATCAAAAAATATGTGCTAAAAGTACAATATTAAAATTAACAAAAACAGAGCACCTCTACCGGTATATATTTTCAAAATGTCAAGCAATAAATAAAGAAATATCTGTTACCTAATAAAATAGACCGTTTGAAATGTTGATTCAGTTCTATGTAGAATTTTTTTTAATGACTGGTACAGATATTTTTATACTTATTTTATCTTTTCTTTTGACTGCCTTCTAATTCTTTATCTGACCCTAATTTCACTTTCTTCCGGACTTTGGTGATGTTCTTGATTAAATTCTTGGATTCGCATCAGCCCACCGTGAATTGGAAATACGCTGAGGTCTATAGCGCTCGGACGCCCCGCACGAGCATGAGGTGAAGCATTGATTGAACCGCTGCCTCTATTCAGAACTACTTCTACAACTGCATTATTCGATTTAATAATTTATACAGCAAAATTCAATTTAAAAAATAATAAATATAAGTAAAGATAATTAAAATTGTTCAAAAGTTAGATTATAAAAATAATATTTCTAGTATAAGCTGATTTTAGACTAATTTTGAAAAGCTTTCTCTACATTCTATTTACACAAATGAATGCACTCTAGATGGCAAAGTCCTCTAAAGTATCACATTATATTTTCTGATTGCCTATGCTAATCTAGTGTCGATTGTTTACACTGTTCTAGGTAAATATATAATCAGAGAGTGGTCTATAACCGAGGCTCCATGAAGGAAAGGGCATCAACTCTCGAAGAAACCATTGGAGACACAGTGGATATTTTGTACTTATCAAAATTACTTTTATGTAAATAACCAAGAATAGTTTGATAAATTGAAATAAAATATAGAATTTAATTCAGTTTTTTTTTTAAATAAAATGGCTACAAACAAAATTATTTTTAATTAAAATTATACATATAAATCAACTAGAAAGGTATACAGAAAAAATCTATTTATCGAAAAAATATTTAGTTGATCCCGGTAGCAACAAACTATTTTTTCAATAGATAGACATTTTCTGTATATCTATCTAGTTGATTCACTTCATTTGTATTAAAATACCAAAGAACTATGTTCTGAAAATGCAAATTCACTACAAATAATTGTTCTCCTTAAAAATTATTTCTGTTGTTAAAGAATAAAAAAATATTTATAATCATTATTTAATGTGTATTATGACAGTAATTTATGTAGGTGTGATATTAATAGGGGGGTAGGCGGGGTAGAAAAAGATGTGGAACAAGACGCAGGAGGGATGCAGGTGGAAGTTTCGCTTTAGTTTCTTCAAGCTGGGGAAGCTTTAAATATTTACATAAAAAGGCAATAAGGCTGCTTTCTGGTACAATTTTTTTAATGCACATTTGTGATTCAAATATGAATGTAAATAACGTGTTATTTCCGTTAGTTGTTCCTTAGGTATGCAACTATAACTGCAATTATTTGGCTCAACATTCGCCTATGCTATTATCATCTTCACCATATGCTCCTCCCTCATACACTCCGCATGACCAAACCATTGTAGTAATTTAAAAGTATATACATTCTTAAATTTATTACAGCCTTCGTCAAATGAAGAATTATAATACATAAAGGAATAAAATATTATTATTTTCGACAAATGTGACTCTGAAAGTGGTAATCTTATACTTCTTATTTAGGATAAATTAGCATACAGCAACTTTATGATAGACTGCAATTGAAAATTTGTGATTTTTAGCACTGTTGCACCGAATACTTCGTCCATATGTCCAGCCGCCGCTGAGCAGCCCCCGCGAAGTGAATGTGCCAATAGTCACGTGTCAACTGGTCTGCCGCTGCCGGCGGCGAAGCGAGGGTATGACGGTGCCGCCGGGGTCAGTGGCAGGGCAAGGCCCTCTCCTTATCGTCCAGAGAGAAAATAGAACAATGCCGCCGCTGGAAAATTGTACGGAAAAACAAACGCAGAATAAATACGACAGAAAAATATATCACTGTCTGAGCTCTCGTGACTGTGACCGAACTCTACTAAAACTAATACACACACAGCATCCTTACGCGGCTAACAATGTTGACATCATTGACAATGAGTCACTCGTATGTGTGACTGCGGAATGATGACGATGTGATTTGGCGGGATGGGTCACTTGAAACTTGTAGATGAGACCCGCTGTAAATGTGCTCACCTCTCGCTGACCTAGGGTGCCGAAACATGGATAATTACAATCATTTATGCTTCTTCTTTTTCTCATACCTTATCTCTTCAAAGTTGGATACCGTGTTGACTATCATCACTTCGTTAACTGCGACTCGGAAAAGCTCTACAGTGGGCTGACCAAACCATTGCTTTAGGTTCTTCAGCCCGCGATGTTTTTCTTCTTCCGGGTTCTCGACTTCATGAGGTGCTAGATCTCATACTTCACTGAATGTCTCATCACACTTCCGAGATATATGTATTCTATCAAAGTTTCTACTTGTTTTTAGCTCTGAAAGCTCTGACTGGAAGTCGTTCGCTTTCAATAAGATTACACAAATATGGACTCAATATATAATACAATAGGGTAGAGTTAATCAGAAGCATCGCTGTCCAACATTCCAACAAAATCACAATACAATAGGTACTTACACTGATTCATTTTAGTTTTACAACACACTTTTTTTTCCTATATGAATATATATATATTTTTTTTTTTTTTTTTTTTTTAATATTTCTGTCGAATCTTTGCTATCTAATTTTGATTAAATAACACCACAATAGCACGAAAAAAACTGGCTACTTTAACACAGACGGCAGTCTAGCAAAGTAGCCAGGACAATGCTGTATATACCAGAGGTGGAATCTTACTCCAACGCACACAATAAACTAGGAGTTACAACAAAAAATGTATGTCAATAAAGTCTAATAAATAAATATATAAATAAATTCATCCGAACCAAAACCTCTTCATTCGTGACTATCCATCCAGCTAATTTTACGCATTCTTCTGTAGATCCACAACTGAAATGTTTCAAGTCGCCTTATCATTTCTTCGGTATGTGTCCGTGCTTCCGTTTCATAAAATAAAACAGAGAACACGGAGCATCTGACTATTTGCATTCGAAACATTAACCAACTTATGCCTAAAACGAAATAATGAAATGTACAGTTGAACAAAAATTTCAAAGTAAATAATAATATAATGTATTTTTTATCGAAAATCTTTTTTTATTATTTAGAAATTTTTGTAATATCATAATTGAGTATTTTACATAATTGAGTATTTTACAAAACTAAAATAACATTTTTTTTATCGCTTATTTCTCCAAAAAAAGAGTAGCTCTTGTCCTTATTAAAATTTCATTTTTAAATGTTAATATTGTGTAACATTTGTAAAGCACACTTCCTAATCTACCTGTGTAGATAAAACACTACCATAATAGTTAATATGTTAATATCCACATGCCAAGTTTTCCAGGTAATTCTCTATTTCTTGCTCCGATACTTTACTAATAACGTGTAATACCCGAACCATCTAATTAAACCTTTCTTTAGACTATATTTTATGCTTACCTTCGATCAGATCTTCGGTACCCTGGGTCGTAATATCGAAGAGCGACGTAAGCAGACAAGCTGGTAATAGTCGTGACCTTTAAGAAGCGCTCGCTTATTATGGTGTAATTTCATCCTTAATGACCTTCAGCAAAGCATAAGTCTCGCAACCATTTCATTTACATATAGATAGCCAAAGATATTTGAAACAAAATCAATCATTTATAATCTCGGCTATCGCTTGAAAGCAATAAACCTGTGTATAATAGTATTTCTGAATTTATATTATTAAGTGCTCCATGTTTTAACCGTGCGATTGATGTACGCACGCATGGAAGACGATTCTACACCCGGATGCATTTTCTACGGTAAACTTCGCGATATCGGTGTCCAAGATAAGGATATCTGTAAAAGAGTCATGCATAATGCAGACATTCTAAACAGATGACGACCAGTGAGAAAAACACTTCAGGGATAGTACTAGGCACTAGATGCTGTAAGTGCGCATAGAAATTCACGAAATTAATGGCTGGACCACATGAAGATGACTAACAGAGAACTAAGCAGAGTCCTGCTGAAACCGCCAGCTCATCCTGGTACTGCGAAAAGTATATATGTATGTATATTTTTATTTAGTTATAAAAGTAATAATATTCTTACATCTAGCGTGCTACATTTTTGAAAACATTAAATAATATTTATAAAATTGCATCGTATATCAATTAGCATTAGGTAAATAAATTATAAAATGCAAAATAAAATAATAAACATATGAAAAATAATCAGTGATTGAACTTAGATACCGCAGATGTATCGTGCGCTTAACCTTCGAGAAGTTGCTAAACTGTTTGCTTCCTTCACATTTACTGGCAGTTCATTGAACAATTTGAAACCTTTATAATACATATAAACTATTTTTTGTTCTTGCCAGATGATTGTGGAAATCTGAAATTCCTCAAAATCTTATTCACGTATGATGACAATAATCGATTTTTCATTTTGTATATCAATATTAGAACATGCGCTCGCGACAATGAAACGCGCTCGGCAGTCGGGCCCGTTACAGCCGTCGCGGAGTGCTTCCGCATCAGCTGCCTTTGTAAACCTGGCATCTCCGTTGTCTCGCGCAGACTGAAGGAGGCGACAACGGCAGGTGTATATTGGTGAACTTGTATTACTATTCCCGACATAATTTACATAGACATTCGACAAATATTGATGTTGTCGAATGTCTATGTAAATAATGACATTATATATTGATACGAGAAACAAATTTCAATGTCAGTCAGGGACGGATTAAAATTTTTAAACAACCGGCTCAATGACAAATTTTAAAATCGATAATAAATAATATTTTTTAATTGGTATTTTTGTAATATCATGACTAAAAAATAGCACATGATGTGGAAAAATAATTTTCTGTAAAATTTAATATAAACTTAAAAATGTCCAATGGTTTATAAACTCACGTCTCAAAAGAAATTCACTTTATTTTACAATTAGAGGTAATAATGGCGTAATTATCAATCTTATTCAATATATTTCTCTCTTTAGATAGAAAAATATATGTTTATTGCGAGATATAATAAGTTCGTGTTGGAATTCTATTTTAATATCCGACTAGTATAGGACTAATTTAATTTTATACTTTGTATAACAAAAAGACTAATCGGAACCGGAATTTTTCCCATTGCCCGACCGGACATGTCCGCCCCTGAATCGATCGTCAACTAAACGCAGCTTTTAAAAGACACAACCAAAATATTTTATTTTTTTAGCTATTTATATAATATATTTATTATTGCAGACACCATAATAAAATTTAATTAAATATATCTCGGTATGCACGGTCAAAGGGTACAATTATATAGTAATCTGTCTAGTTGAGTACATTTCACCGCATTTTTATCCGTGTCGTAGTTCGTGGCTGAAATATATCTTCCGAAATAAATAATTTGAAATAAATCAATTGTTTTTATTAAAATTATTAAAAAATAAATAACAAATTATCATCTTAAAGAAGGTATTAATATATCTACACGAAAAAAGTCTCCCCGGCGGGGAATCGAACCCCGGTCTCCCGCGTGACAGGCGGGGATACTTACCACTATACTACCGAGGATTGTGAAACTCGGGTCAAAACGAACATTTATTTCAATGTTTAGTATTATATAAATCAATAGCGATAAATAACATTTTACATGTTGTATAGGTCAATTGTGACGTCATTCATTACTAATTATTTGGTACGTACATATGTATTCGCATTTAACTTATCTTTTTTCGCGGTATCGTCAGAGATTACTTGTATCTACGGGACGTCCATGAAATATGGCCACAAAATTTTTAAGATTTGTATAAAGATTTAAAAATGTACCGAGTATTTAAAACACTGCAAATAAAAAACTGTTCCATGTGGAAGTACTAGTTCTATTTGGCTATAATATAATATCGGGCCAAGCATAAGTTTGGAACGTTTTATTTTTAGAAGAGCAGCCTAATTATTAGAGGAGATTCCTTGGAGATTGTTACGTAGAATGCGGAAAATGTGAAAGAGCAAAATAAGAAGAATTGGGCGGATGTGGAATAACCTCCAATTTTATAATGTCAGCAGTATGCGGACGAGCATTATCGGGCTGAAAAATTACTCGATGCCGTTTTTCTTGAATTGATGCGTCAAGGCGATGGATTTGTTAGCGATAAACTCAGTTATATGATAGATGATAGATAGGTAGTAGATGATTAAATTCATAATAAATGGTTTTAGCGGCCATTGATGTCTTAATGATCGATTAAGCTCAAACAAAAGAATATGTGAGAAATGTTTGCACTTGAAACTTCATTAAGACAATTGACACAAGTAAAAATTTCTACAAATTGAAAAATTCAATTCATATTCGATAAAACATTACCAAGGCATTAAAATGATATTGACATAAAATGTCAAGCACATTTCATTCCGATCATTATTGCTCTGAAAAAACAAAAACGTAACGAATTTATGCATCAACTCAATATATTACTTCTCAGAAAAAACACGCGGTAGGTAGGCATTGTGGTGATATTTTACTAAAAGAGATTTTCTCAGTCAGTTGAAATTGCTACCTGCATTGGTATATCTACAAAGGTAAGTAAATAGTAACTATCCTCCCAAAAGCAGATTGAAAGGATGCCACACTTTCGTTGTCCTGGAACGCAACTCTCGCCTTGTCCATTCTTCTACATCTTATCTCACACGCTCGTCGATTTGAACTAGCCAGTCCTAGTCCTCTAATATCGGACGTCTAATGCCTGCCTCCCAATATTTGTGACGTATGTTCTATTAAGGATCCTACCTTGTTGTCTAAGCTATAATAAGCTTTTAATTCGATCCTTATTTGTTAATTCTTCACTCTGTACCGGTTTTCTGTCATGAGCGATCTCGTACATTTTTTTTATTAGGCAACTAACTGACGATTAGATATTGTTTTGTATTCATTTACCGGTGAATATTTTTTAATTGATTGGTTACTGTTAATCCCTGCATTGATCTTGTAGAACTACGTGAAAGGAAACATCTTTTTTGAATTATTAATGAAATGCTCACTGTTTTTCTTATTTATTCAATGTATAATTAGGTATAATTTGTGTTTTTATTTTATTTTTGTAATTAGATGTTAAACATTGTTGCACAATGTAATGCCTATTATTTGAGTTAGTGACGCAATTACTGCGCACTGCATACATTCCATCATCGATGTTTGTTTTTGATTTAATATTTATGACTACAATACTGGAAGAAAGAGTTAGAGAAAGCACTAGTAAGTATTAACTTGCAGTCATAGAGTTAAAAAAGATCCAATCCAAAATCTAATCTGATACAAGTTTGATAAAAAGCGCATTGAAGAATTACATTGCGGTTATTCAGTTTCAGAGTTCCTCAGGGGAGGACCGATTGGAGGTGAACGCCGGCGAAAAACTACGCATAATTTAGAATGGTTGACAATAATATAACATACATTTACATCGCAGGATGCCGAAGAGAAGGGATATGCAGGATCCTAAAGTGTAACCATGCAAAGTTTGGAAAGAATGTACTGTAATACACATTTATTTCGGGGGATGGGATGCCTATATTTTGCGCAGGATCTAAGTTCGGTTTAGGTTTAGCATTAGGTAGATAGATCTAAAGGTAAGGGTTGTCTAATGAACATTCGTTTCATATATATAGATTACTAAATTATTACACATGGGTACGGTAGGCACTTTAAATAAGTAGATGTGCTGTGCCATTTTGCATGCACATTTTTTTCGTAGCAGGGCCTGCGGCTAGGAACAAATTTCTTACATATGAGCATTCCTGTAGTTCACCTATACAAAAAATGTAACTAGGATTCTATAATATTAGATTTTTAATTTTGAAATCTGATAGAAGAGCTAACAGTTCACAATAATCAAAATTATTAGTTCATACCAGTTTTATTAATGTTAGATGCATAATGATATTTTTGTCATTAAATATTAAGATTTTCCCTAATTATTGTTTGGTGATGTCCATCTGCATCAATTAATAATAAAGATGTCCTTAGAATTGTACTGCGCATTTCGTGCATACTTTATCAAAACATGTTTTGGAAACGAGTCCTCCTGGCCATCATCGTCGCCGATATTGACCTCGACCTGCAGGTACACAAGTAATGACCTCACTCGAGACTCAGATCGTCTAATATCTACATTTATGTACTTAACCACTCCGTACATCCGAATTTATGATTGGATCTATTTTAGATTAATTGCGATTTTTGAGGAACACCTAAGTACCATTCGAGACTATGTTTTACTACATCGCGAGATTCATTAAAATCTTTTTTTCTAGATGTATACCTACTACGCACAGAATTTAGGATCTATTTAGCGTGTAGGCTTTTCTAATTTCGTAAAAACATAATATATAGGCTTAGGAAATACAATATTATTATATACTTTTAATATAACGGTATACTCTGTCGTAGAATAGCTTGACTAAATTAATCTGTATGCAAATGACTAGTCATGTTCCAACCCCTGGATTTCAAATAAGGGTTAATTTATTCCCAGTAGGTGCCGAAAACTTTCCCGGGTTAAAAATATTCTCAGGTGAGGCTTTGTCCTCTTGCAAAAACTAAAATGTTAAATTTTTTCTAAACTTTTGTATGTTAAACGCTCTACTTTATTTTAAGAGAAACACTAATAACAAGTGTCATTTGATGGGAAGGGTTCAATTGAATTGAATGGAAATTCCAATATAGATATAGATAAAATAAAACACCCACATTTCGATAGAGGACTACAGCTAACTGTACAACAAATGTATAAAGCATAAATTCCACAATAAGTAATAGTAAGCAGAAAAACAAAATCAAAACGATAGATATCTGATATCTGATAATAGCCAATGGAAAATGGTTCCCTATTTAAATCGGTAAACCAGAAATAAGAATTATCACATATTCTACTCGCTTAACTTACTTGAGACGCGTTTCATCTTGTAAGGGCATTATCAATCTAACAATTTAACTCGACAACTTGTATTTATATCTACAGTGGGGGACAGTTATACAATTTTATTTGCATGAGATGAAAAGCATTATTCATTGGAATTCTGAGGATTTCCATACATTTAATATTGTTTCTAATTATTCTACGTAACCATTCTGTTTCAACACTAATGTAATTTTAATGTCATAGGTGATATGTAGAAAAGAACAGCTATATTATTTTACAACATAAGAAGACATTTTTGGTTTTCTGGAATTTATACACATACGTGATTATGGAGTTCTACTAATTAAACTTACCTTGGAAACAGTAAATAAGAATTATGCCTCGTGACAAAATATTTGTATAATATGTGTACTCCTTAATCTTCACAGACTGACATGATCCGGGCGCTCAGATTTCTCAAATGTATAATATGGAAAATGATTTTTGGAAAAAAATATATGAATCTGATCAACCTTTCAAATTTTAAGCGAGTGTTGATACCGTAGTCAAATGGGCGTATGAAATATAATATACAAAACTTCTTAGTTTCTTATTAAAGTTTCTTACTCTCTGATATTTCCTGTTTTCAATGATTCGGGATAGAATCAAATAAATCAAATAAAAAGTCGGTGTACAATTTGCAATGGTGGACAATCTCCACCAATAGAGTGCGAAAAATAAAAATATAATATTTCACGTTTACATAAATAAAAATATGAATTAACCAAATGCAAGACCTTCGACCGAGTACAGGATGTAGGAAAAGAAGCCTGGACACGTTCAGTTGATAAACCCAACTCCAGGCGACACCGTGCCAAATTTCACAAAAGTCCTGACAATATTGTCAAGATAAAGCATCCTCGGCAGTCCTTCCATCCGGAGCGAGGCTGGTTGCTAGTCGAGGTATATTTATCGATCAAAAATATTATGTAATATTTGAAATGAATGAATTACGATGTTCGCTGAGCGCTTAATGACGCCGAAGGTCACCCTGGCCTCGGAAATATTCGGGTATAGTCGTCAGATCATATCGGTCATCATCTGTCCCGTCGGACTCATTGGCAACAGGAATTACCTATTTGACTTCGGGGCAATGATACCGATGACGTCGAAGTGGCTCGCGATGGCATTAAATTGGTAATATAATTTTTAAAAACTACCTAAAATAATTTTTTTGAATGTATAACAAGATACATAATTATTATTTTATATCTCATTATTATTGTTTTATTATTTTACAAGGCGTGTTTATAATAAAATAAAAATGTAATATTGGTTTCGTTTGGTAAGTATCGTCATTATTTTGTCAAAGTCACTCTTTTTAACATAAAGTTGCTTATTCTGGCGAAGAGGAGGACTGAGTGCAGAATGGGTGCGTGTAATATTAGAAGAGGAATAGACAGAAAGATGAATGAACTGTGTAATAGTATGAATGAAAAGAACCTGGATATATTGTGCATTAGTGAGAGCATGAAGAAAAAAAGAGGGGAGATGGAGCACAATGACACGCTGGTGCTATGGTCCGGGTGTTGCAGCGTTGCTTTCGAAAAGAATAATAGAATGTTTGAGAAAATATGAGCTTGTCAGTGCCAGGCTCATATAGATCGTGTTAAAATTAGAATTACAAGTGTATTTTTAGTCGTAGGTTATACTCCCGTAAACTCAAAATGATGAAGTGAAAAATGAATTTTGGACGAACCTAAGGGATGTAATGAATGTAAAACGGAATAACGAAAGAATAATTTTCGCAGGCGAATTGAATGGATGGGTGGGGACTCGGAGGGATGGTTTCGAGTTAGACATTGGCGTGTACGGTGACAAAAAAATGAATGGGAAAGGAAAAAGTCTACTCGAGGTATGCTTGGAATGGAAACTTTTTATCTCAAACTCCCTTTTTGAACACAAAGGAATCCATCAGCGCACGTGGGAGAGAGAAAATGAAAGGTCGAGGATTGATTTTGTGTGGTTGACTCTAGACTGAGATCCGCCACTGTAAATACTCAAGTATTTCGGGGCGCCGAGATGGAAACTGACCATTTCCTGGTCGTCTTAAGAATGCTTTTATTCCAAGGATGGCGGTCCATGAAAAATACAGTATCGGCGCCATCTAGAGTCAAAATTGAGAATCTGCGAAGGGATGATGTCAGAGAAAAATTTGAAAGGAAAGTGTGTGAAAAACTGAGTGAAAAGGGAGCGAGTGATCTGAATATAGACAATGCATGGGAAAACATTAAGGTTACCCTATGCGAATCAATGATAGAAACCTTTGGCATAGCTACCCATGGAAGAAAGAAAGGCGATGCATGGTAGGACGATGGCATAAAGGAACTTCTGAAAGAAAAGAAGAATATGTGGTGCCATATCTTCACAGTAAATGGGGATGAATACACGAAAGCAAAAGACCTGTATAATGCCTGTAAGAAAAAAGTTAAATCTGGTGTGAAAGAATGGAAAGAGCGGTTAAAAAATCCTGATGTGATGTGTGAAATGGGATCACTTAGATTAAGAAAGGTTTACATAGATGGTTTGGTCATATGGAATGGATGAATGAGGAGAGAATGGTAAGAAAGATATATATCGTGAATGTTGATGGCACCAGATTTCTGTTGGGGGTGTCTGCGGAAGACTTGGCAAGACCAGGTAAACCAGATAATGGAGGATGGTTCTGTTAGAAGCCTCAACAATCGGCGTGCTTGTATAATAAGATGTATGAATGTGAATGAGGCGAGAATTGTGTGTCAGAACAGAGGAGTGTGTCACTCTATCCTCTCTGCCACCCTTGTGGGGAAACAGCGTGATGGTAAGTAAGTTATTTGAAAGTATTTTTAATACAATTTTAAAAAATCATCTCTACTTTTGTGTATTTTATTAGCAACAGAACCAGAATCGTCACAAAATGAAGCTACCCCGGCTAGTCGCTTTACACTGACTGGTACCAGGCGGAGACTGAACGCTGTCGCAGCTGACTCTATGACGAAATAGGTACTTTAGACAGTTGTATGGAGATATGCTTCGAAGCGCATTATCGTCCCGTCATTCTTATTGGCCTTATATAGATACGTCACTTCCACTTGCAAATAATTTCTTTATCTTATTGTACCAAAGAAATACTTAAATGATTGCATTTCGCATCACTTGCCGCTAAGAAGATCCGAAATTCAATATATTTCAACTTTGGCCTGCCAGAGCTTTCGTCACGTGGGCTCCGCTTCCCCAAAGTTTAGCCGAGCTTTAATGACGTCAGAGGCGGGGGGAGGGGAAGTCAACGGCCGCCCCAAGGTCACCGCCCACCGGCACCCGCACAGCAACGCCGCAAATTTCACCTATCGTTCCCTGCCTCCTTCGAGCGAGTCCGAGAGAAACTTATAGACTTTCTGTCGTCCGATTCTAACGCGCGGTCCTCATTAAACAAACAAGTTAAATAATAATCGCGTAAAATGATACTACTAAGTAAAAAATTGAACGTATTCGCACATACAACAATTTCGTATAAGATACATCCAATTGATACGTTTTTTAAGAAACCTTTGTGCTGAATACAATTTTCTGGAGTTGCTTCCGTCGGGTTGAAAGGCCTACCCGAATTTCTTAACAATGTGAAGTATCGTTCGTTCGACACGTAGTCGAAAGCGCAATTTTCGCAGTATCGCGCATTATACGTTGACGCAGGGTTTCGCTGGATTTTCTTATTCGGTGGGTTATGATTTTTCCCGATCGCGCATCCGCGAGGGTTTAGCGCGGAGTTTGACATCAATAATGGCGGATTTCATGGTCACTGGGATTGTTAAATGGTGTAGCGAGATGGGGAGGGGTGATGGTCGATAAATGTTCGGCAATCGGTGGATGTTCAAGTATTCGGTGATAGCGGGATTGGCATTGAATTAAATATATCCCAGTTTACCAATATGTACGTATATAAAACATGTTTTCTATTCAGTTCAGATAACCGTGGTCGAGGAGTATATTTATGCGTTATACCTTACAGAAAATGTAAAACATTACTGTGTTGGATAAGAGACCTGATTATCTTTAAATCGACACAAATTATTATGTCACATATGATATATCAGTCACGTATATCACATACGTCACATCCACCACGTCTTGTATATTACCTACACCTACACAAATTTCTCATACAACTAAAACTCATCCGTGGAAACTCATGACATTTATTACGTCATCCATATCCAGTTACGCTAAGTAAGAATGTATCAAAAGGATATGCAAAACAGTAATGACGATCCCGATCCGCCTTGCTGTAGTGCGAAGTCGTGATCCCCACACCACCGAACCGGGTGATGCGCGCGCCGCTGAGCCGAGTTCTTCCGAAACAAACGTTGCGTTGTCGGTTTGGCTCTGTATCAACAGATGCCGTTTTGTGTTCAGCTCTTTAATAATTCAGACCCTGATCTTATTAAAAAAAAGTTTATTTCAAATTTTATTTTTATAAGAGCAAGTAGTATAGTTTTTTAATTCTCTAATTTACTGTAATTTTTTCGTACACTAGTTATGAAAAAAATTCTAAAAAATGATTATATTTGAAAATGTATGTATTTAGTGGAAGTACTGCTATTAAACAAGTCGTCGTATGATTTTTGAGAAAAAATTTTCGTCATAACATCATACTCTCTATGTACGAGTATATTAAAACTATTTTATATACCTATACACCAGGTCTGTAGGACATCTTCTAACTTGATACGTATCACACACACACACACACACACACACACACACACAATATTGCGCACTATAATCCTTTTTGGTAAATACCACGGTTCCAAGTTTTTCTGTATTTTCTATGTTACAATATTGGTTCATGGTCATCTATATTTAAATTGGTATTTAATTTTATTCAATCTTCGTAATTGTACTTTTATATGTGTAATAATGAAGATCAACGTACCTCTTGTATCCAGTGTACAGTGTACAATGTACAAGGGTTGATGAGTTGATGAGGTGGTAAATTGTAAATCACCCAAGTAGTGAACATTTATTAAAGATTCGTTGACTATATTATTATTGTATTTTTAACATTGTTTTAATTTTGTTTATTTTGTCATCGAATTGTTAATGTTTCTCATAATTAACAAAATAAACAATTAATAATATGCATAGATAATGTAATAATATGTACCTATGTGTGCATAAATTGTAAACACAAATACTCACATAAGTAAATATTCAATACGATCCCAAAGCACTGGCAACCAAACAATTTAGTCCAGGTCGCAAGCCCAAACACATACGGGTGTAACGGATATAGTAACGCAGTAGCAATGATGCAAAATGATCGTCTTTTTCAACACGTGTTTTTCTAAATCTAGGAATTTTTTTGACCATTCGTATAAGATATGAATGAATATTAAAATCAGATCCGGCAGTCTATGGGGCTGGACGGCTAACTGACTCGAAAGTCACAATTCTTGAGAGGTATAAATCAAAAAGAAAAATGTTGTTTACAACATTATTTATAGTATTATTTATAGTAGTATCTTTGTTAAGATTGAAAAACGTAAACTTGCACATAGCTAGTTTCTTGAAGAATTTTTTTTGTTGAGAGAAACAAACAGTACCACAATAATAACCGACATAAAACATGATATATAAAAATAATACCAGTGAAGTTTATTCGGAATTAAACAAGGAAGAGTATCATACAAACTAAGAAATATTAAATACAAATAAACTAAAGAATAGTATATATTTTGAAAAAATTGATAAACAAAAGAGTGTTTTTACAGTGGAAAGAATAAGGAAGGGAAATGGGATGCAATATATATTTTTTAAGTATACATATACGCATACATTCATGTATATACAATGTATGTCAATAGTTATTAAAGATTTAGCGTACTTCAATTTTAAAGGGAAACAATTAATCGTTGAAAATGTCAAAGTTATTAGAAGAATTTACGGTATTATATTTTGACGGAGAGCGGGTCGTAAAACAATTTTTTAAGTAATTAGTTCTGCCAAAATTTGGGTAAAATAGATTTTTTGATCGTGTTGGGTGTGTGGGACAGTTTGAAGTTATTTGTTCTAATAAATAGGGCGAGTCAACTAAGTTATTTAAAATATTACAATGGTAGCATAAATCTTGAACAATTTTATTAAATATACATCGTACGACATAAACTTACGATGGAACCTAGGTAAAGAAATTGTTTCATTCTGTATATATATATATAGGGAATGTTAATAAAATATAAGTTTGGCCAACGGCGAGCTGGACGCGTGCTTCCACCAGGTTACCGACTCTGGCTTCTGAGGTTGTTGACATCACAGGCGAGTGCCAAAATTACGTGGAACATTACTCCACTGTTTTTCAGACTCTATTTTTAAGTCATCATTTAAAATATATTTCATTTTGGTAGGTGTGTGTTAATTCAGTTGGCAATTCGCGGTGCGCATTGTTCATACAGATTTTTAAAGGAATGAGGATACGCAAGGAAGCGCGCGTCGCGTATCCTCGCCAGCCGCAGGTCACTCGACTGACGTATTAATCCTCGAGGAACTTTAAATTAACTTTAAACTTCTTAGAGAATTAAAAAGTCAATAGTATAATCCAAGAATGGGATACGAACAAATACAAGAATTGTTTAACTAATTGATCATTATATTATATTTCTTTACATTACATATTCATTTATCCCTTATTATTTTATTTATCCCTTAAAACCAATATCACTACTTAACATAAAGCCAGGTTTAAAATAAGGGGATGAGGAAAAAAGGTGTATTAATGTTTGTATTTATGTTATACGTATGCAGACGTGTGTGAGTTAAAAGTTGCATTCGGTAGAAAATAGCTGACTAGGCTGCTAAAATACTCCGGATAGATTTTTGTATTTATGTTATACGTATGCAGACGTGTGTGAGTTAAAAGTTGCATTCGTTAGAAAATAGCTGACTAGGCTGCTAAAATACTCCGGATAGATTTTTGTATTTATGTTATACGTATGCAGACGTGTGTGAGTTAAAAGTTGCATTCGGTAGAAAATAGCTGACTAGGCTGCTAAAATACTCCGGATAGATTTTTATATTTATGTTATACGTATGCAGACGTGTGTGAGTTAAAAGTTGCATTCGTTAGAAAATAGCTGACTAGGCTGCTAAAATACTCCGGATAGATTTTTGTATTTATGTTATACGTATGCAGACGTGTGTGAGTTAAAAGTTGCATTCGTTAGAAAATAGCTGACTAGGCTGCTAAAATACTCCGGATAGATTTTTGTATTTATGTTATACGTATGCAGACGTGTGTGAGTTAAAAGTTGCATTCGGTAGAAAATAGCTGACTAGGCTGCTAAAATACTCCGGATAGATTTTTGTATTTATGTTATACGTATGCAGACGTGTGTGAGTTAAAAGTTGCATTCGTTAGAAAATAGCTGACTAGGCTGCTAAAATACTCCGGATAGATTTTTGTATTTATGTTATACGTATGCAGACGTGTGTGAGTTAAAAGTTGCATTCGTTAGAAAATAGCTGACTAGGCTGCTAAAATACTCCGGATAGATTTTTGTATTTATGTTATACGTATGCAGACGTGTGTGAGTTAAAAGTTGCATTCGTTAGAAAATAGCTGACTAGGCTGCTAAAATACTCCGGATAGATTTTTGTATTTATGTTATACGTATGCAGACGTGTGTGAGTTAAAAGTTGCATTCGTTAGAAAATAGCTGACTAGGCTGCTAAAATACTCCGGATATTTATATTTATGTTATACGTATGCAGACGTGTGTGAGTTAAAAGTTGCATTCGTTAGAAAATAGCTGACTAGGCTGCTAAAATACTCCGGATAGATTTTTGTATTTATGTTATACGTATGCAGACGTGTGTGAGTTAAAAGTTGCATTCGTTAGAAAATAGCTGACTAGGCTGCTAAAATACTCCGGATAGATTTTTGTATTTATGTTATACGTATGCAGACGTGTGTGAGTTAAAAGTTGCATTCGTTAGAAAATAGCTGACTAGGCTGCTAAAATACTCCGGATATTTATATTTATGTTATACGTATGCAGACGTGTGTGAGTTAAAAGTTGCATTCGTTAGAAAATAGCTGACTAGGCTGCTAAAATACTCCGGATATTTATATTTATGTTATACGTATGCAGACGTGTGTGAGTTAAAAGTTGCATTCGTTAGAAAATAGCTGACTAGGCTGCTAAAATACTCCGGATATTTATATTTATGTTATACGTATGCAGACGTGTGTGAGTTAAAAGTTGCATTCGTTAGAAAATAGCTGACTAGGCTGCTAAAATACTCCGGATAGATTTTTGTATTTATGTTATACGTATGCAGACGTGTGTGAGTTAAAAGTTGCATTCGTTAGAAAATAGCTGACTAGGCTGCTAAAATACTCCGGATATTTATATTTATGTTATACGTATGCAGACGTGTGTGAGTTAAAAGTTGCATTCGTTAGAAAATAGCTGACTAGGCTGCTAAAATACTCCGGATATTTATATTTATGTTATACGTATGCAGACGTGTGTGAGCTAAAAGTTGCATTCGTTAGAAAATAGCTGACTAGGCTGCTAAAATACTCCGGATATTTATATTTATGTTATACGTATGCAGACGTGTGTGAGTTAAAAGTTGCATTCGTTAGAAAATAGCTGACTAGGCTGCTAAAATACTCCGGATAGATTTTTGTATTTATGTTATACGTATGCAGACGTGTGTGAGTTAAAAGTTGCATTCGTTAGAAAATAGCTGACTAGGCTGCTAAAATACTCCGGATAGATTTTTGTATTTATGTTATACGTATGCAGACGTGTGTGAGTTAAAAGTTGCATTCGGTAGAAAATAGCTGACTAGGCTGCTAAAATACTCCGGATAGATTTTTGTATTTATGTTATACGTATGCAGACGTGTGTGAGTTAAAAGTTGCATTCGGTAGAAAATAGCTGACTAGGCTGCTAAAATACTCCGGATAGATTTTTGGAATGAGTTGTAGCTTTCAAAACATGTCAATATGAAAATGATTAATTGTATCTTGACATCATCCGATTAATGTCACTTATTCTATTATCATTTAAAGCAGTAATAATAATATAATTTTAATAATATTATTTTACAACAATTTTTATTAAATACATTATGTTGAATTGAAATCATTAAATATTTACTTAAACCGAAACTATAAATTAATATAGTAATATAGATGTGTGACAGATCGTACACAATAAATGTCGACGTACTTAAATCTTATTCTTAAATGTTGGGTACCACAAAATTTTACATCATTTTTAACTTTTCCTATTAGTTTTTTAATAATTTATTTTTTATTATGAGAAATTCGTAACCCTGAATTGGCCTGCTGGCAATCAAAAATATATAATGATATCCAAGTCGTTCCGTATATCACTCGCAGGGAAATTTGAAAGGAAACTTACACATTACAATGAAGTGAACTATCAGTTACGAATATGGTGATAATGTGACCTTTTTATCCTAATGATACATTTTTAGAATATAGGGTGATCAGCGGAAGAATTTCAAGATTAAATTTTAATTGCTCGTAAACCATCAGGGTGAGGTAAATGGGAGGGATATTGTTCGACGCGCGTGATTTGCGGATTTGCCAGTCGCAATGAGTCACCGGTCGGGAGTGCAACGCGCGTTCGCGGTTAAGCAATATTTAAAGTGCGGTGATTCACTAGTTCGTGCGCGTCGCGCTTTTTGTACTCACTTTAATATTCGACAAGTATGTGACGGGCCGAGCGCGCAACTTATCCGGTGTTGGGTTCAAAAGTTCAGACAAGAAGGGACAATGTTTAACGAAACTCCCCCGGGACCATCAATATCAGCAGCGACGCCAGAACACGTGGCTCAAGTTCGACGTGAAATTATGCGCAATACGTGTAAATCGATAAGGAAGATTGCAGCCTGTACTGGAATAAAAAAATCAACAGTGTACGTTATTTTGAAAAAAAAACTACAGTTTCACCCATAAAAACTGCAAATCGTGCAGTTTCTCAACGAAAATGACTATTCTTTACGTGAAACGTGCTGGGATAGCACGAACGCTTAGAAACATTGTTTACTGACGAAGCACATTTTCATATCAATGGCTATGTTAATAAACAGAACATTAGATACTGGTGCCCCGACTACCCGAGGTAACGCCATCAAAGACATTAGTATTAACCAAAAACGACAGTGTGGTGTGCAATTACTGCCCGAGGGATAATTGGAACCAACGAGAGACAGTCACTGCTAACATGTATTGTCGAATTATCGACGAGTTTTTAGTACCGCAACTACAGCTGTTTCCCGGGTTCAACAACAGAGCATAATTACTCCACACACAGCTAGAGTTTCAATGGAGGAGCTGAGCACCTCGCTCACCGGACCTCACACCGTGCGACTTTTTTTGTGGGGATACCTAAGTCGAGTTTTTTATTTTATTTAATATTGACACCTCTAGAAAACACATAAATCGTTTGTCAGTATGTAATTGTTTCAATTGTGTTATATATACTCAGGTAAGTAATAATTAAATATGTATGTCTTTCTCGCCCGACACAACATAGCTTTGAAATACCAACTCATGTACAATGTGGTCTAACACCAACAATGTCAAACGGTTCTAATAAATTATTATTAATCGCAAATAATAATATCTTGAGTTGTACTTAAAAAATATCCCACGCTTCACAAAGTGGAGAAAAAAGGCTCCGATCAGAGCAGTGGGCCGAAGGGGGGGGGACCGGGGGTTCGCCAATTCTGAGGAGAGGTCGCCAACTCCTCGTGTCGGGGCCCGGCCTTGACACGTGGCGGGATGAAATAAAACGTAGACAAATAAGGTGGCATTACTAGAAAAATGTGCCTTATCTTCCTTCTTCTCTTTATTGATGACAGGTTAAGAGCTATTGATTGCCGACAGATATCTATTGCGTCTTTATCTTAAAATATTCCATTCTGCGCTACGATTAGGAGCTTTTCACCAAATAAATGTAATGTCGCGAAAGGTTCTGAAATATCTCGAATTTGTCAGCTTAGAATTAATACTAATTAATACCGTCTACATTATATTAAGTGAAATTATCGCGACGGAATAATAGCCCTCAGTAGAAATGTTCTACAAAATGTCCGACTGTTCTATTCATTCCCGTTTACGAAGTTTGCGTCAGGAGTCGCATTCTATTCGGATAAAATATTATTTACTATTTGATATTTGTGGAGTCAGTCACATTCTATTCAATAAAAGGAATGGCAATAAAAGTCTTATAGATTTGATCCCTATGGAGTCGCATTTTATTTTTCGATACATTAAAACGGTTGCAATAATCTTTTTCAATATTTCGTCTATGGAGTCGCATTTTATCCATATCGGAAATTTGTGAAGGATGAAATAGATTTATGAAATGAACTTTTTGGTTCCGCGAATAAAATTTAAGATACCCAATAGTGTACCCACTATTTTATATTTCGCAAAACTTCCGTAAAAACGCGTTTGTTTTTTGGAGACGACCGTCGACTATCCATAATAATATTACGCTTCCCCGTCTACATTGGTCAAGATCCATGACTGGAAGGCTGTCGGCTTCGGTACCGTCGGTGTCATTGTGGCTGTTTAGTGAAAGTATCTACGATTGTTAAATCAGTTTTGTTCGTTTTGACAGTTAACTTACAAAGGTGGAATAATTTTAATTACATCGACATTTTATTTACGTGTGATTTGTTTTGGGGAAATTAAACACATATAACGGGAACATTGAAATGTCCCGGTCACCAAAGACCGCGTAGCGGTTGCAATAGCCGCTTGCAGGGCCTATCAGCAAGCGAGCAGCCCTGATGAAACTGACCGCGCAGCGATCACTGATGGCCACGTAGTGACTGCAATAGCCGCTCGCAGGGCCTATCAGCAAGCGAGCAGCCCTGATGAGATCTGACCGCGCAGCGATCACTAATGGCCACGTAGCGACTGCAATAGCCGCTCGCAGGGCCTATCAGCAAGCGAGCAGCCCTGATGAGACCTGACCGCGCAGCGATCACTAATGGCCACGTAGTGACTACAATAGCCACTCGCAGGGCCTATCAACAAGCGAGCAGCCCTGGTGAGACCTGACCGCGCAGCGATCACTAATGTTCACGTAGCAGCTACAATAGCCGCCCCCAGAGCTTAACAGAAAGCAATGCGCAGCGGTCTGCAATGACCTCGAAGCGCCACTTTTGGCCGCGACGCGGTCACTAGCTACCCGCAGAGCCTAGCAGCGAGCGATCGGTGATATCTGATGAGACCCTGATCTGCAGCGGTCACCGACGACCACATAGCGGCCACTAGTCGCCCACAGGGTCCAGTCTTATGTATAATATCCCAATGCCTATGACTGCGACGTAGGGAAATTTGAAAGGAAACTGATGCATAATGGTGGAACGAGCAAGTGTCCCTTTTCTTTAAAATTAATTGAATAACGTTTTTTTTCTAATTGTCAAATTGTCTTCGATCTGAAATTAGAAATTTGGAACATTGTAATGCTGCTTTAGTGTAGGTAATTATTGAAACATTATGTCCTTTGTATATAGGTAACTCACTTTAGGAATACAGTACTGCGTATTCCTTCGGACGGGCGTCAGCTATTGTGTTCTAGGATCCGCATTGGAAAAGCGTCGAGGCACATAGCCAATAAGAAATGAATTGAAAATACTTGGAATGCTTACACAGTAGTCACAGTAAACGCCTTATTACTCACCAGTGAGAATTGTCTGCAGGTGAGAAGCGGCGCCGGGCAATAACCCCGTCCGTAGCAAACCGTTATAGAGCAGTTAATTTAAACTCGGAAGGTTATTTTAGTTCGCGCGCAAATTCTCGCACCGACCACCACCACCACCACCACCACCACCACCAACACGCCACTTCCTGGTTGAGGTGTACTGATATTGATACTCGTACTGGAGAAGCCACTTGGAATCCGAATCTAGAATGGTGGCAATGGAGAAGGAATTCAAAATGGATCATAAGACAGGAATAATACAGGAAGCCTGCGATGATTTGTTCACCGACAATGATATATTTTCAGTTTCATTACCAATATTTAAAACCTAATTAACAATATTCTTGATGCAACATGTAAATGATTTTTCTTTTTTGTTTTTTGTTCTTATGTTCATAATTTTTTTATTAAGGAGAATACAACAACGTGTCCAAAATTTAATAAAAATGAATTGATAATTGTGGCGTCTGCAAATTTTACGAAATCTCAAAGGTGTTTATTTATAATTATAATTGTATATATTTATAATGAATATATTAAATTAGTATTTACATTATTTTTTTACCTAGTGCTATGCTTTTGTTCGTATCGTTTTTTGTCCGTTATTTATAATTTTTTCTGTGCCCAATGCTAACAATATAACTATTTATTTATTTTAAATAATACAAGTATAACATAAAATAAAATAAAAACTATGGTTAAGGTATATTTGTTTAACATTTTTGTATTATATATTTTCCTTATTGATACTTGTAAACAGATTTCGCATTGGACGTTTTACTTTACTTATTATTTTATGTTATTTATTATTGTATATTTTCTCTCAAGATCATTCTATAAAACTTGACTATTTCTATACAATACATAGAACGTACAAATGTAGTTTTTATCTGTATTTCAACACATTTATTCAAATCTGACCTAACTAACTAGCTTGCCATTACGCTTTTTCTCAGCTAAGAGAGTGGGTCTACAACCCTTTCTCATCCTTCTCGGTGGTCTGATGAACTTTGATCCGTCCTTTCGTGGCTCTACATTCACTCGTAATTTGTTAATTATTCATACAATCATTCTCCATAAATTCACTCAAGGACCTATACTTCAGGTTACTTTTCTCCAGCTCCAGTCTTCATTCAACTGTATCGGTACTGAGGACTTCATTATGCAGCGCTAATCTCACCACGGGTGCTGGGATAAACATGCTTGCGGTCACGATACTCGCCTATTATAGTGATCGAGGGTTCAAGCCTCGTTCAAGTCACCGAGTAAGCCTATTTTCATAGCACCGTCTAGCTTAGTTTAAAAATAGTAATAATATTGTTGTGACATGTGGCACGTATTCCGTATATGCATCTCTATTTTTTTTTAAATTACTGCATTTAAAATCACCACTCTATTCGTTGCAATATCTATCTCTGTTTTTCTGTCTCTCTTGTTTCAAAACATTAATCTCCTATTACCATTAATGGCAGTGGTAGACATAATAATAAACTACATTTGTACTTCACACACCACTGAGTTTAATTTCTGTCATAATTATAGTTTAGAGAGGGACTTCACTTCTCGGTGAATTTAGCACCTTTCGGTTTATCGAGTGTGTTAACAAATTTACTGCCTTTTGTTTACTTTAATTCATTGAAGATTAACTGTCTCTTACTTTGTTGTATTCAATTGATATATTTAGTGACCTTGCATCAATAAATAAATGTATGAGAATTTGGTAATTAAAATAACTCTTAATATTGCCGAATTAACATTGTTTCGGCTAAAACAAATGATAGACTATTTTTATATTTTTTGGCATCAAGTTTTGATTTTTCATTCATATTTATAAATGTATAAATTACAGAATGCAAAAATTCTAGTACATTATTTTTCGTGCTACATTAAAAATATCTCCCAGTTATATTTTAGGTACGGATAATCCTTTTTTGGACTTATACAAGTTTGATCCGAGGTATCAAATTTTCTCCCTATAAATACTACACTAAGAACGCCTTCAAGCTGCACTGAGTCATTATATTTAGTGTCCACTACATCAGTCTGAATGTTATCCATTTCGGTATTTATTGGCTCAATATTTTAAACACGCGGTCAGCGTTTATAATAAAATATCTGTAGGTTGTAAAAATGTAACCTAACCGATAAAATGTTAGCTAAAACATAGATTTTTGTAAACTGTACTGTAAAGATATTACTTATTTATATTACGCTTTGCTATTATTATTACTACTACTACTACTTATTTTTATGTATTATACTGACCGTCGAGTCTTCCAATTTATTTATAAAAACCGAACAAATAAATAATCTCCAAATACTTAGGAGATTTCTTTCCTGGGAGTGATAGTTTCATACTTACTATATTTTACTAGTACTTGATCAGTTTTGTATTTAGGTTTTCATGAATGGCGTACGATATTAATCGCACTGCTTAATCCTTGTCGGTCTGAAGAGACGTTTTCAGAATTATTTTACTGTCGTTTAAATTACTTCTCATTTAATACTTAACTCGTATGTCCTCGGTGAAATCATATCGGAAGGAATCTTTTACACTTTGCAGGGTCTCGATGGATTGTGATGTAAATGTATCAATAACAATAATCATCTTTGCAAGTCTCCGATGCCTCGATATCAGATGTCGATTTATTGCTTTAATTGATTTATTTAAAATGTATTTTTCATTTTTCTTTTTAATTTGTGATCGGAAAGGATTAGGGGTAAAGAATATTTTATCTCAAATAAAATGCGAGTATAATTTTTCACCAGACAATGTTTTTTATTCTGACGACCTCTCATTTTCGTGTAACAATAAATTGAGAACTGACCCAAGCTTACAAAATACTAAACATACACACTTGGCAACCATCTTTGAATTATGTTTTAAATTACACTGGCAGGTATGATATGTCACGTCTGAATGAATTTTATTCTTTACTATAGAACACCCTGTACATTTACGCTTGTCACTCTCGACGGGCAGTTCTAGGGTGCGCCTCGGGTCCGCCCCGCGAGTGGACTCGCTCCGGGGCCGGGGCGCCGGGCGCTGAGGTAAGAAGTTGAGGAGTGACATGCCATTCCCGCCTAAGTGGACCCGACACTCGAGTGACGCTCTAGTTGTGAGGAAATGATTCGACAAGTTAACTCAGTCACAAACAAATAATATTCATAATAACTGCAAGAGCTGTATTTAACATTTCACCAAATATTTGCTTAATTCACGGATTCAGTAATACAACAATAATTACTTTTTCATTTAAAATTATCTGTTTAAACTATTTTATACAATTCAGATTGATATAACAGTCGGGGGGCCGGGCGGAGCGGGCGGAGGGGGCGGAGGGGGCGCCCCCGGCCGGCGGCGGTCGACGACCCGACTAAATGCAATACCCTTCGTATGAACAATTCTCGGGGCTGGAAATAATGACAAACGATTCATCTAGGGATGACGCCGAGCCGGCGGCCACCGAGCGGCAGCGCGGCGGGGCCCGGGTGCTCGCCGAGCTCCCGAGGTGACCGCGGGGGAGGAGAATCGTCACGACTAATTGACGGATTCGCTAAATTAAATCATTTCCCCACTGGCTTCATTTTGCTTTCATTTTTTTTTGTTTTTTTAAATATTTTAATATAATAACATATTTATCTTAATTTTGTTCACACGTACTGTATTTATTTAAATTATCTACTAATAGCGATAAATGAAAGAAATGCCGGGGCCGGCTGGCGGACTACGGAGCCGCCGGGCGCCGGCGGATTGCACTGGAGTCGCGAGTCCTCGCCTCACTATGTACACTCGGTTCACTAACTCTAACATAACGTAACATTTTCATAGAAAAGGTAAATAAAATAATGTCCGATGCTTAAATAAATATAAAACATTTGGATCGACCTCCGAGAAGGGCTCGGGAAGCCGGCTAGCGACGCGCAGGTGGCAGACCTCGCTCCGCCTCGTTCCCTTCGCGCCGCTCCTCTCCTCGCTTACGAGTTAAATAATAAAATGAAATTTATCACAAATATATTAATTCAAATGTAAAAGTCCTAAAGTTAAGTCGTAACACAATAGTAGGATGGTGGCACAGTCCGCGCGGTCTCCGCTTATATTTACAACAATACTTGGGCACAACGCGGCGAGTTATTCACCAGTCAATAAATTATTTGGTTTTAATTCGGGGAGCACTACGCCTCCAGGAGCAGGTTGCGGGGGTGGAAGGGGGTGCGCGGCGGGCTAGGGGACTTCTTGGACAGGTTGAGCGGCTGCGGAGAGTCCGCGATGTCCACCTGCAGCTCCAGGCGAGGCGCGGCGGGCGGCGGGCGCGGAGACAGGGCGGGCGCGGTCGAAGGCGCGGCTGCCGGGGCCGGCCAGCGGGGCACCCGATACGAGGGGTCCCGCTCTCCGCGCATTATATAGTTCTGGATGATGTCCGCCCTCTTCATCTGCTCGGGCGTCATGTGCGGCTCCTCCATGAGCGAGCGTGCCAGTACGGAGTGCGTGATGGACAGTGCGGGCGCAGGCGCCGGCACCGGGCGGGACAGGTGCATCTGCAGTTGGGAGGGGCGGGGAGAAGGTCCTCCCGCGGGAAGAGCTTCGGCCTCCGCGGATTCCTTCTGGCGCATTGCCCGGAATTTCTTATGCGGCTTGTAAGCTTCGTCCATTAAGGAGCTGGTATCGTACAGTGGAGGAGCTTGTAATACTCTTTTTAACACGGGCATGTCTTCAACAGGCCTGTTCTTTTCTTCCCCGCGTTCTTCCAGGGAAGAGCGAGGACTCGAGCACCCGGAAGACGTTCCCGGCCGCTTCTCGTGCTTCTCATTTCCGGACTCGATGCCGGAATCGGTGGGAGAATCTAACTTGCGGTAGCGGAGATGCGGGTGAATACTCGGGTGGGTGTACGAGTGCGCGTGCGCCGGGCGCCCCAGGGCCGTGACCGTGAGTCCGGGCCTGCCGGGTGCGATTAGCTCGTCCTCCCCGGAGGAAGCGGAGCCACGAGAGCCCCCGGAGTCGGCGCGGGGCCTCGCAGGACAGCGCCCTCCCGCTCCGGCCAAGGTGGCGGCCAGGAGCGGGGCTCCGGAGTAGTGGTCGGCTTCTCCGGAACACGCGGACTCCGTACTCGAAACGGACCCGAGAGGGCTCTTTACCGCCTCATCCATAGTCACATCCGAGCCGGAAGACCACGAGGAACTACCCGCGGGGCTCTTGCTGCTGTCGTCCTCCATGGACCACATTTGTTGTCTTAGCAATTCTTTATGCTCTGTTCTGAATACGACCAGTTTTTCAGTATGGAGCGTGCTCAGAGTTCTCAAATCGGGAAGTGTCTTCATTAATTCGTGCAGAAAGTCGGGTTGTCCCGGTCTGTTCTGGTTGATGACCGTCTGAAGGCAGGACTTGAGCTTGGAGTACATGCGCTCGACGAGCTCGATGTTACGCAACCCCGGTCTGTCGGGAGTAATTAGAACGATGGCGCAAAACAGGCCAATTTCCGCATCTGTCAAACGCATGGAGTTAATTCTTTCAGCAAACTTGAACGTGGAATCTACGAGGAATCTGGCATTGGCTCCATTCTGGATGGAATCTCTTTTCATCACTTGCCCATTTAGACAGATGATGCTGTTGATCGGAGAGTCGAACATACAGATCAGTCTGACGAATAGAGCGTCAAAAAGGCCACTCTTGAGAAGAGCAAACTTGTCTTCTTGGGACAGCAGTTGGAAGCCGGGGATGAGGCCAGCGAAATCGATGACTCCGCGGATCACGTGAGCGAACCTCTGAGAAAATTCCTTCTCCGACTGCAGTTCTGGGGCGGGGTTCAGTGGACAAGCCTGCAACAATACAAAATAAACGTTACAATCGTGAACTCAAATGATTAAACTCGGCTATGCAAAGGTGCGAAGACAGCTCTGGAGTCAATAAACCTGCAAGCGTCTAGACGCGCGCCGCCATTTATCAGTCAATGGACGGGGCTCAGCCACGCACACAATGGTGGCGGCCGCGCCCCACCCACCCCCGCTGACGTCAGCTCGGCAAGGCCGCGAGGCTCCCCCCGGTAGTACGAGAAACATCGCGGGGCAACATGAAAGCCTGTCGGGCCGCCAAGGTCGAGCGTGCGTAACGCTCAGGATCGATAGACAAGCGCTGTTACGAGTGAAAATATCAATTTCCTACCACCGCTTTTCAGTATACATCTCGGCCTTACTTTCCGGTAAATCTTTCCGCCGTATAATACATTTGTAATCAAATATCCCCCGATATCGTGACGACATTAAAATACCTACAATGTCGGGTTCGACATCGTGTTACGCGCACTTGTGACGTACCTTTCTCGGTTCTTGGCTAACCTCTTCTATTCTATTAAAATGAATAACTGACCTTTGGTACAATTTCATATTGACCTCTTAGCTCAATGTTAACTGGTTACAATGACCAACGCTAATAGTTCTACTTTCCTCTAGGAAGTGAAGCCCCGAGGTTCTGGCCTCAGCGAGCCGTTGCCAAATTTCCTCGTCGGTGGCGCTCCGCATCGCGCAGATCTTACACAACGGTGGATTATCGGTCTCCGTCAGATAATTCCTGGTTTGCAAATTACTTCAGACCATTGTACAAGTGACGCATTGGCGAGATTCATTCGGGCATTCGGTCACAATATTATATTAAATATAAAATATTAAATTATAATTTACCAAGTGATAATGTAATTAAGAGCGTTACAACGCATACATTTCCCAGAGTTGAAAGTTTGTAGAATACTGATTGCCTCGTAATTGACCAGACATCACCTTCACCGGGTTACACCGGTTTTGATGTTCTCGGGACAAAAACACAAATTTGTATAATTAACAAGCTCACTTTCGAGAGACGATATATCACGGTCAGAGAGAGAAGGTAGCTGTGCGACGGATGAAAATCAAACTCGGCCGAGAACAATTGCGGAAGAGAGACAACAAGAGATGCGCGGCTCCCATCTAGAGAACCTTGAATGTTTCCGTTGTGACGCAAGGTCGGCCAGTCTGGCTGATGGAGCCTTTGTTCTTCGTTGCCCTTCATTTTCTTTTCAACTCCTATTCCACGCGTAAACAAGGGCTCGAGTCCCGGGACAAACGTTGCGGTGTTAAGATTTTACGCATCGCACATCGCGGGGTCGTTTACTCTGCTGTTTACGGCAGGAAACTCACGCTACGTCAGTACATCTTTTTAATTCTCCAATGTGGTGGGCGATTCTCGATACCGAGTATCGTCTGGGTCACCGGTCACCGGTGATATCTACATTTATTCTAATATTCTAATATATAATTGGTATTGCACAAATCAACAAAGGGCACAGTCGAGTGAGTGAACCTCGCGCGGTTCACTCGACCGAACACCCCACATCCTTTTCAATGTGGCCTCCAAAACAAAGGGCGCGAGCATCAATCCGTCCAGCCGCGAGGGGAGCCGACGTATCCCGCGCAGAATGTGACAGGAGAGAAAGCCGAGCCCAGCGCTGGCCGTAATATTCCGTAATATATCCTGGCGGCGCCGCGGAAGAAAGTTTTTTTTTTAATATTTCCAATATGATTGATGATCGACCCCCTCCGCCGCTCCGGTGACCTTGTCTCCCGACCTTGCCCGGAGACACGTCCGCATGTAAAGATCTGCGCGAACGAGGAAGCTACTCGGTACAAATCTCGCGATCGCCCAAAAATCTCGGCGACTTTCACCTCAAATTATCCGACCAGCATAAGTATGTCGCGGAATTTGTATTCACAGCGCACGCGTAAAAGGAACCGAAAGATGAAATTGATAATGACGATCTACAATTGTACACAATGGTACGGCTCTCCGCGTTCAGGTGATTTTAATTGTCCTATAGAGGTCATCATAAAACACTTGGTATAGTCTAATGAATAAAGACGAGTACGCTAATTAATACCGATTAAATCGGAAACTTATTCCTACGATTAAGCATTAAATCTCTCAATACAAATTAAATTATCAATTAGAAAGACATACTTCAATAATAATATTATGATTTTATATATCTTCACTTTTCCGTTGCCCTGTATGTACTTTTATTTTGTATTTAAATTATGTTTTACCTAAACTGTTTTTTTAGCCATACATTATATATTACATGTGTAAAAAATAATGAAATTAATAAAATATCGAATAAAAAAGAATAACCAAGAAACTTCCTTTCTAACATATATAACATCTTTATCTCATTTCATGTATTTATTTATATTCATGGATGACTTCAGCCTATATAACACATAAAAATAAATAAAACGCAGAACGAATGTGTTCTATTTTAAAAAAAATTCTACCCATACAACACAATATACTATAAAAAATAAATTATTATTAAAATGGAGATACGGTTCGAAATAAATATGGTAGGTGTATTACAAAAATATGCACGTACGTCAAGCTAATCAGAATGCATTGAACTACGTCAACAGGGGAAGGTAAATAAATATGTTGACGCGTTCGGCGCAGGCGGAAGCAGTTGCGGTCCCCGTATCAATAACGTGGACATTTTTACTTTTCTGCGACAAAAGGAAACTGTTTCCTAAATGTTTAAAACGGTTTTAACAATTCGAATAAATTCGTCCAAAAGGCAAGTTGAATGTGGTTAGAACGAAAAAGTCAAGACCGATTTATTTTCATCATACAAAAATTGAAGCTAATGGAAATGAATTGTCTGTTCTAACAGGTAATACAGGTATTCATGTACTCGCAATTCTGAACAACTACAGTAAAATCCGTTAATCGCTGTCACGCAGTCTGTGTTCCTGGCACGTGTTGGGACAGTACCGGTACTTGCCGGATGAGATGAGATGTTCGAGCATTCCGAAAGGTTACGCGGTATTCGGTTTGACGGTTGACGTGAGCGAGTGTCTTCGTACCTTTAGCAATTTGATATTTGGCAATTTTAAATATTACCATTCGATGGTAAAATATAAATAGGATGAAGATGCTCGCTTACCAGTGTGGGCATCGAGTAAGACGGGCAGTCCCTCGCTCTCGCTCTCATTGCCGCTACTCTATCTCTGGTAAACTCGCAGGTATCCATGTGAGCTCGCACCACCCTGGCCAGCAGTCTGGGCTCATCGTCCAACTCTTGGGCGGCTGCCCTCTCTTGAGATCTGCAGTTGCTGGATTGCTGCATGGCGGCGAGGATGCGCGCCTTCTCCCGCTTCGGCACGCGGCCGAATCTCACGGCTGCAACAATAGACAAATTCACACTTAGTTACTCAGTTAGCCGGTAGGACGATTGAACTAGTACACAGAATATATACAAGACAACATGTCGGTCGAGTCATCAAAAATGACATGTTTAATTCTTATGGAATTATTTTTCCTGCGTATTTTAAAAAATTAAATTAATAAAGCATATATATTGTTCCCTGAAGAAGATACCGTAGGTATCGAAAAGTATTTCGTGTAATTATTTATATAAAATGAGGCCACAGAGTAATTTTGCAAATTTTAAAGAAATAAAGCCTCGACCAGCACACATCGGACAGTGAATGGCGTCAATATTAGGATGCTTCGCGGAGCACCAGCCGACAGTTTCGGGGAAGTAGCATATCTGGCACGGTCGCTAGATGCAACCCTAGGTGGGACCCGCAAGCTAGATAACTATTCATCGGGAAATATTGAAATGATAAACTAAAGATAATCGGCAGCCAGTCGTGCCGCGTTTAGACGAGATCTCACGAGAGCTAAGGTCGACGCGGAAGTGTCCTCGCCTTTAGCTGTCGCGATACAGTATTGGCATTGGCCATATATTGTATTTCCTATATTCATCTCCACGTGTGTGATTGTGATTGTGACGCCGACACGAGTCGTCACGGCACTGAAGCCGCTGCAGCTATTAGCTTAGCTCGTGCGAATACCTCCGAGCGAGTTCTCGCCTGTGGTGGTGATTTTTTAAAGGGAATCAAATATACTTTCAAAATGTGTTCACACAGAAACCGACCGTTATTATCCCATACAAATGTCCGTTAAGCAAACCCATCTATTTTTCGTTTTCATTTAATGACACCACCAAAAAAATCACCCTCCATAAAAAGTTGTTTGAACAAAGGGTGCATCGATGCGGATGCGAGGATCGCGCTCGGTGCTCGTGCATTCTGAGGGTGCCGGGCACCCCGAGGGAGGGGAGGGGCTCAGACAGACGCGGGGACGACCCGACCGGGGCAATGCCCTCCGCCAGAGGGTATGACATTCAGCGCGCAGGCAGGGGAAACTGCCGAAACGTGCCCTTCCCTTGCACGAATGCCATTCGGGAGCAAAATCAGAAAGACGCGGCAAATGTGAATGATGCAACTCGCCTCAGGAGCGGTATTTTAATAACAACGATTTATATACCCACATCTTTTTTAAATAAACCGCGCATTCATCGAAGGCAACTGCGCAAATTTGTTATATCTTCTCGAAACAGTTCAATATTTAATAACAATTTTGGGCAACGTCTGAAAACCGTTGCGAGGAGAACAATACGAGCGAGCGCGAGTCCAGGTGCGCGGCGCGTGTCTGCCGGCTGCTCCCCAGGTGCTCGGCGGGCGCGAGGTCACAGACCGCGCGCACCCGGCGCGCGACCCCTAACGTGAAGACATCCTAACTGCACCGCTAATTTAGCCCGAAAAAATCAACCGAGGTTGAGCGAACCAATTTTGAGACGAACCTTCGAGATCTAAGGAGGAAGGCGCGAGTTGTCTTCGGCGTCTCTGAAAACTATGGACATCGTTCCGCGCGGGCAGATCCGACTGTAATATGGACCGAATGCAGCGCGCGAGATTTGCCATTATCGCGGTCCGTGACAGTCGACTGCTCCAGTTTCCGAGAGGAGAAAGTGACAAGACAGCAAACAATGGGTGTAAAAAGTCTCCATTTTCTAACGTGAGCGAAAGTGAAACGACCTTTACAACGAGGGAGGGGGGGCGACCAGCGAAGACTTATTAGACTCGCTTAGCGAGTCGACCGCGACTTACACTTCTACGGCTAATTTTTGCAAACAATTCAAAACTAAATCAAATGGCCCGCAGTAAAACGTTCTAGAGCCACCCGAGGCGGGAGGAAGGAAATGATTCCACGGAACGGTTGACAAACGAGCGAATGAGCGTATCGCGGACATGACCATCGGCCGTGAGCGAAGAGCTGCAGCCCGCGGGCCGGCCCGAGTCGCGGAATGAGAACGGGGAAAGTAAAAGTTTTCGGTAACACACTTCTAGCGGCGAGCGCCTAGGACTGTCTCTCCGCGATTCGAAACTCAGTATCAATTTCACTCCGCGGGCATTAGATACATCACGAATTCGCTCGACAATATTGTACATGTACGGTACGAGAATGTCCTCACCTCCGACGGCGAGGTGAGGAGGCCGGCGAGCGCCGGAAGAAAGGAGAGAAAGTGCTGGCCTCGGCGCCGACCCACGCGGCCGAGGAAACAGGTCGCGAGATCACGCCATCGCGCCGGAACAATAGCGCGCTCTCCGAGGAGGCGCCCGACAAACTGTGGCCGAATGAGAAATTACTTTCCCGGTTGCATTTTACGATGATCGATCGCCACACGCCATTCGCACTTCGCCTTCCCGCTAATTGTAAGGCGTCCGGTTACTTTTGGGACGGTTTAACATCGAATCGCAACATTTTGCCGAAATAAAGACTCGCAAGTCTGAATAAACCGCTCCGGCTCAATCTCGGCTGCTGCCAATTTCTTTTTCCTCGATTTGCAAATGATTTAATTCGTCAGCGTGAAAACGACAAGGTTCCGCAAAAACGCTTTTACCCGCGGTCCGACTCCAGCTGCCAGTTATCAAAGTAACTGGCGACCGAAACAAAGTGTGTTCGACGACTTTCTCGATGGCTCACCGACCCATTGTAGGTCAGATTTGACTGCGACCGCCTTGCCTTATTAGTCCGCCGTAGCGCCGACTCGGATGCATCCTTAACCTTCTTGTGGATCAGTCATCAAGTACTTTTTAAAATACTATTAAGATTCATTATAAATCGTATTAAATACAATATAACTATTTTACACAATATGCAAACTACCTATTGCAAAATCCAGATTTATAAATTTTAAAATATTATTAAAAATATGTCTAAACTACGTTCAATTTTGTTGAGCAGGTATACAAGTACAAAAAAATAAAATAATACTAAAACATTTTAATTGCGAAGTTGTCAAAATATTTGTCAAGTAGCAATATTGTTCGCGGCAGTGGAAGAGACATTGCGAACGAAATTTCTCTTTGATCGCCCGCATCGAAAGGTTAGAGATATGCACCGCGACAGCATTGTATGCAGATAGGCTGATGGATCATAATCGAGGTCGGATATCAGCCACAGGTTACCGAGACCTTTCTCTTCACTCGGGTCGACTGCCAAACTGAAATATCTTCGGAGGACTCGAAATAATAAATATAAAATAAAGTTAAAAACTATGTTGAATTTTAAAAAGTGTGTAAAACGTACGGGCATTGTGGTATTTGACGACTCCATTGAGGATCCCCTTCAGTATTGGTAACTCTTCACCCATTTCCAAAATCATCAAAACTGTTTATCACAAACTAAAAAGTATTAAACACCGGTCTTCGAGTCGCGAAGAACTGTCACACAAGGGTAAGGGTGGCGGTGGCAGCACGTCCTTTCTGAACAATGGTAAAACGATGCACGTGACATTTGAGGGATGGTATTCTCGCGCGGGCGGCAGCACTCACTAGGGCGCGGGCCTCGCACAACACTGACGAAATAAATCCACGAAGGGCCACAGCACTGGTCGGATCCGTGACAGACCCGAGGAATGAGATCGGCAGATTCACCTACACTTAATATATCCAAATCACTGCAAATATCCAATGGCTGAGACACTCGGTCCCGCGGAGTGGAGTCACGACCGATAGACAGCGATGACAGATAGACAATACGCGGAGTGGAGCGTGCTCCTATAACGGTACTTTCACGCGATCGGGCGATGCTAGACTGCTCGGGCTGCGCGACCTGATCGCGGGGCGGACTCCGTCGCACTGAGGCCACTGAGCGGCGCCGAGCGCTGGCGGCCGAGCGGCCCGCGCCGTGTGGCCCAACCCCCTCCCCCGCCCGCCCGCGGATACGATCCTCTAGTGCCCTTGAACTTGTTCGCGCGAGAACGAACGGCGCTGTACGCGGCGACCCCGCCAACTGACATATTCAAATGGCGTTCTATTCTTTTTTCGAATCGCATGAACGCGGGAAATGGAAATTAATCATTCAAACCGTTAGAGTCGGTTGATAGTGGGCTTTTTATATTACCTTTACACGTTAAATTGGATACGTAATATTACATTCTGATTCTGACTTGATATTGGTGCTCGTCCGACATTCAGCAAAGATTAAACAATTTAATAGTTTTTTCTTCTTCAATATTTGCAAAATTACTTTGTGGTAACATTTTATACAAATAATCAGAAAAATACTGTTTAAAACGACTATTTATAGATACATCAATGTTTCAAGACCTTTGATCCTTTCTTCAGGAAACAATGTACAAGTTGTTTTTTGTGTAAGTGTTTTCCTATTATTTATATAATTTAATAGTTAGTTCCCCCCAGATATATTATCTTTATAAATAGAGTGTCCTTTGTCCAGGGAGAAGGACGACTCGTCCGAGTCATTGTTTATCTGTCATTACTCGGTCGTCTATAACACAAAACTTATCTTCGGTTCGTCATTGCATTGTTGTTTTGTTTTATTTGCATGTCTTCTGATATTTAAATTATCCTTTCGGGGAAAATGGCCGCTGTTCCCACACCGCAGACGGGTTCAGCCTGAAACCATCGCCCTCAACCGACCTTCAGGAAACCTTTGTACTTTTTTTATAGCACCGTATCGGAGGATTAATTTTTATTTTCCAATTTCGTTTATCTGTTTAATTCGCTTTCTTTGATCTCATCTTCAGAAACTCTAATAACATCTAAAATAGGTTTTTTTATAAAACTTTAATGGAAAACATTATCTCATTACCGTGATTACGACAAACATATTTGAGAAATGCGAAAATAAGAATAATATTAAAATTGTTTCATTTGAAACATATTCGTCGAGCTGATATGTATAATTTGATAATAGCATTCGCAATATTTCTCACGATCGTGCGAATGTTCCTGCGAGCATTTCCTCTTCATCGGAACGCGCCATTAATCTTCATATGTCAACATTTGGCGGGCCGCGCACGCGCAGGTGTCCCCCGCGGCATGAACGGCTGCCCGCTGGTGCGCGAGGTCGCCGCCAGGAGACCGCGGCCGCTCGGGCGAGGCAACCGGCGCCACACGACGGCCAAATGATGAACTAAACTACAACGCTAGGGGGCGACGACCCCCGCTACTCGCAAACCGCTACCATTCGCCTAACGATAAATATTTGCAATAGTAAAAATATATAATCCATTGCGCTTTTATCGAAAGAAATATTATTTCAACTGGTAATTTACAACAAAATTATTATTGGTATAACCCGAATAGGAAAAACTTTGAAATAATAATTAATGAAAGTGGAAAATATTAACGTCTCTGATAAATACGACCAACAATGTTAATTGAAAGTTTGTTTTTGATTCGTAAGTCTTCTGAATCATAATATATTCGATAAACCGTTTACGTTAATCGTACTTGATCAGGAATTGCAAAAATAATATAAATAAAACAGTAATAATAGAGTCGACGACTCGATAAAAGTACATAATAATGACGCGAACCCGTTATCGTTCGTTGGCCGATCAAAGGTTAGTGACACGAGGTGTGGCCACTCGGCGCTAGATGGAGGGCGTGACGGCAAATAGCCGAGACGCACGGTAACTAGCATTTCAAGCTGGTGCGTGTCTCGACTACATTTTTATTTGTTTTTCGTTTACCGCAATGGCGGTGTTGTAGCTACGAAGCGCTACGCTCGGAATGAAATGAGTATTCCAATGAGTGGAGAATTTTGGCATTGCTAATCTGCAAATGTTTGTAAATTTATTTATTGGAATGTGTTTATTACAAAATCACAAATATTTTGTAAAAAATACCTACTGTATAAATATTTCTGTAAATATACTGAAGAATGAAAAAAAAAAATTTGTGATTTTTAAATGTAAGGGTAATTTTTATTTAGAAACTCTTTTGAGTTAAGATTTTTTGTTAAGTTTGATTCTAATTTTAAAAAATCCAATTTAAAATACTTATCTTTTATAAAATCTAGTTTGAAAAATAAAATGTCCATTTTGTAAAAATTAACAAAAGATCTTTGACATTTTATTCGTAACATGAATTCGAAAAGTTTTGTCAGGGAGTAATAACTTTTGTCTTATACTTTTGTTTCTACGCTACGGGAAGTTAATAATGAGCCTGAGTAAGTATCAGAAATTAGTAGACATCTGCAATGGACGGGACAATGGATAGACGAAAGTATTGTAGATTGTAGGCATGTTCTGTAACAATCATACTTTGTATATCCATTCACACAGCGGTAGGTAACATTTCGCCAAAGTGCAACGAATGAAAGGGAAACCTACCGATACGTAATTTGCTGTAAATGGCGATTAAAAATTGAATATCCGGTCGCGGTATAAATTAGGTGTGCACATTTCTAAAACAACATAATAACGTGTAATTTCTCCGCCGTTACGACACCGGGCCGCAGAAGCGCGAGGAGAAAGGCGGCACTTTCTCTCGGAAGTCTGAGCCGAGGTTACCGGCGGCTGACGTCCACTTTCGCTGCTTTCTTCTCCCCTGATAGCTCACCCACCGCTAGGCTGTTGCGAAACACCTCACACCCGCAGACCAAATCGGCGGGTTTCGTCACATTCATTCTCGCGAATTGTTGTAATCCGCGCTGTCTTACGTGCCCATTAGCGCCGAATTTCGACCCATTTTACAGCGAGTTCACCGACCCGCGCGCCCATCGCGCATTGTTCGCGGCCATTATTATATTCGCATTAGCCGCCATTATATTAGGCGGTTGCGAGACGCGCGGATCGCGAAAACGAAACAAGGACGAGTTGTGAAAAATCGGCCTAATGTGATTGCACATCGAAGCGGTGTAATTTCGTTGCATAAATTGGCGCATTTGTTAGAACGACAGGTAAGATTATGTTCCGTGTGCAATGCACTACAGAAAAACAACGCGCATTGTAATGAAAATTTGCTTCGGTCGGGTTCCTTACTTTAGTGGTATTCAGGCAGAGGTGAATGACCTGGCGGTCTTCGCGAGAGATGTTCTGGTCTAGACGTTGCCGAAACCTGCTCCGTTCACTGGCGCCCCCTCCGCGCCGCAGATAAGCTGAAGCCAGTAACGCATTGGGAAACGGCGACCTTCCGAGTGAGGAATTCACGTTAATCCGACCCAGATACACCCCCTCTCCGCTGAGAAAGCCATGAATCCTCGATCTAATCAATGCAGAAGCCATCTAGTTCGCCGTCCGATACGAAATGTTACAAATCATAAAAAACAACCTCCATCTATAATAACAAATTAAGCGAGGACAAAATAGCTCCGAAAAGTGGGTCGCCTCGGGGCCGCGCGAGCGCAAGCGCCGTGTACTCCGAAGAACTAATATCGGCCATACGGAGCCGCGGATAAGGCTCACTATCCTATGTAGGTTACGGCGGGCCGCGAAGAGTGAATGACCCGCCATGGCCCGTTTAGCAGTCACTCACTCCGAGCGAGACGGCGCTCACGGCGGCCTCCCGCTCTCGCGGTCTTAAACACTAAACTTGCATAACTGCGGTTAACAATAATTCCATTTCTGTTTCCCTGGTCGCCGTCGGCTGCGGCCAGTATCGCCGGAGTGGGTCACCGCCCTGACGATATATGGAACACGCTCAAGGATCCGCGCCGAAAATCGTACGCGCTGGTCTACATTTCCAGTTTATTCTGGACGCCCGATTCTAATTTACACTCAAACCTCAATGGTGGAGCACGCACCTACGCGCAGGTTCCGCGCTCTTAGTTCGCTCTCACAATAATGTTAAAATAATTCGGCCAGTTATCGACAGCTTACTAATGTAATAAAGTCGGGAGTATTAATGACGCTGATTGACACGGGGTCGGCCACCGATGACCCAGTTGCCGTCCCGGTGACACGGCCGCGTAGCGCAGGAGGGGAGTGACGCAGATGATGCCACTTGCGTCACTTTAGCGACTGAGCCTTGTGCAAGTCACAATGAGAACGATTTAAACTCCCACTGGAAAGTAATTTATTTACACGTTGACTTGTCATCACACGATAGATAAACTAATCACAACGAGGTTTTATGTAATGAGGTGTGCTCTTTTTTGCTTTTTGAAATGTTGTTTGTAACATTTCGGCAGAGAGCGGAGCACGTTTTAACACACTTTACTAAAGTGGGTTGCCTTTGGCGCTTATTTTTAATTCTTCAAATGTACCTCCAACTATTATCGTCTCGAGTATTACCCGTGATGTTGGACTCGATTCCTCTATTTTGGTGACCGTTATACTCCACATCTTGAAAGACTATTTTGTTACAATTTCTAGATTATTTCCCAATATTGTTTGACAGAAGATAGAATGAACTTTCTCATCTATGGCAGGCGGTAAAGCGCGGGTGACTAAGAAAAGTCCTTTATACCGGACGATGGTGGCAACACCGTTTATTTTCATAAGACCTCGTTCAGTGTGGAAACCCTAATATACTCACACATCGGAATATTTAAATCATTTTCTGCGCGAAGACAACGAGCGACCGAGCAAACTATACCACAATTGAAAATTGAGCAACAAACCGACGAGACACATCGACAAGAGACGGAGATATACGGGGCAACGTTGGTTAGAGAGAAAAGGAGCAATGTCGGTGAGTCGCAGCGCGGGCGTCAGGTCGCCGTGCCAGATAATCGGGTTCATTGCTTTACAGTGGCCCTGGGCCCAAGGAAAGCCGCGCGAGGCCAGTACGACTTCACTATTGAAAAGCGAATTGAAACCACAAAGTAGAAAAGAACAACATTTTTAAGGGTATCATACACAATAAGAGTATAAATGAAAATACCGTTTTGTACAAATGCAACTATTAGTTGGCGCAACACTGGTCGTCGTTCTGTTAGGATATAATCCCAGTGTACATATTTATGAGTGAAGAGATAAGAATGTAGAACTTAAGTAAAAAAGTATTTGAGGCCATTGCATTGAAATTAATAAAGACACCAGTTTTAATACACAAGTACCGTGGTATTTTGGACGTTTAAAGAATTTACAGACAAATACTGTACATATCGTCGGACGTCAATAGTCCAATACATAACCCGCAAATCAGACATTTGGAACAATTTTAAAAAATATATTATTCTAAATGTATTTTTACTTAACAATAAATTTTAACGTTTTGGAAAATTTATCAGAATCTTGTGAGCCTTTAATTTAAAATATACAGAATAAAATGTAATGTGAAAGAAAAGAAAGATCACATCGATTAGCCAACGTTCGTCGGGTTTGACTGCTGCATATAGTAATGATCTACAAGGAGGGCAAATTTAGAGTACATTTCAGAATTGGGCATTTTAAAAAGTGAATTGAAAACAAGAACGCGCGCGGGCATGGAGTGAGCCGCGTTCCTCGGTGTTTCGCCGATCCGCCGATCCGCCACGAAGTTGGCCGATGTGTAAATAAGCAATTAATCGGGCGCTCGGGAGTGGGTGACCTCAACACGGTTTCTATTCCAACAGCGGACCCTTCACCGCACAGCGCCCACCCACCCGCCGGGGCAATACCCGAGCAACCTTCTGATAAAGGCCTAATGTATTAGAAACGCGAATACCAGGACAACACAGCATTGAGGGGGTATTACACTCTCATCAGACGAGGGACAGTCACAGGAAGGCGAATAAAAGTTCTCAATCGGTTTAATTTAATTACAAGCGAATCAGAGATTCTACCACCAATACTATTGTAATGTAAATCAATAAAAATGTTGCTTTCTATACAAAACTGATGTGTGTATTTTTATTTACATTTCTGTAACTCTGTCAACCCATCAAATATGGAAACTAAACGGGGAGTTTTTCGTATTTCTTTAAATTTCTAAGATTAATTTAACTTTTGAATTCTATTTTACCACATAATTTTTATTAGGCGTTAGATGACTCAAGATAAAATATGCAGTCAGCACGAGCTCGGCATCCGGTCACAGCTATGCCCTAGCCACCCGGGGTGGATGACCCCCGGGCTCCCGTGCGCACGCTCCTCGACCCGGTTGCTGCTCCCCCACCCCCGCCCTCGCCGATCCACCTTTCCGCAAGCGGGGATGTTCATTATTCACCGCCGCCAACTTTTGACACTGATTTACAGTTCTACTTTCCCGCCTTTGTGGAAAGTCCTTTACAATAATTACAGAAACGCAATGTAATCCAGAAACCAAAAAAATTATTTTTCTTATTGCTTCTACTAATTTTAAACTGTAAATGTAATTTTTACTCTAAAAAAGAACATGCAAATATGTAAAAAAATAATAATTCTCACCATCTCTGCTCATGCCGACGGCGATGCACTTCTTGAGACGACAGTACTGGCAACGGTTGCGGTTGATGCGCAGGATGGAGCATTGCTGGTTCTTGGTGCACGGCCGGTACTGGATCTTCTGCTGGATAGACCGCCTGAAGAAGCCCTGCGAATCATCAGTTCCGTCAGTACCGTCACTAACACAGTCTTCCGAGTCCGAGGGGGCGCAGCGGCAGGCGCCCTCGCCCCCGCTGTCACTGTCGCAGCCCGAGTCACTGGACACGGCTTCCGTCGGAGCACCCTCGAACAGGGGCTTCGACTCCAACATCTGAACCAACACACTGTGGGTTTTTTTCAACAAGTCCGATTTCTCGGTCAGCAGATTCCCCCGAGGAGGGGTGAGATCATCGCTATTGTACACGCAGCCCATTTTAACTATCTAAATGAATTTTCTAAATTTGACTAAGTATGGCGTGAATCAAAACATCACAGTCACAAAGTTCCTCAACTGCCGAAAGGTCGCAAAGTTATCGTCCGTATTAACTAGATTTCAATATCCTTCGCGCAGGGTAAAACATCACTATTCACAAAAAAAAATACTGAATGTGTGCTTGGCGCACTAACTCGGCGGCGGCTGTCAGCTGAATAGTCTCAACGACCGTACCGGTCGACGTTTCACTGTAGACTGGCCGATAGCGAATGCGTGCAGAGCCGTTCTGAGGGGGCACTAGTGTTCTGGATACTGCGACCGCTCAGTGCGGAGCGCCAACGTGAACTGCGAGTTCATAGCTCCCTCCGCGGGCTGCGGCCCGGGGAGGGCGCGGGGGGCCGAGGCCCCGTGGCCCACTTACCGGCCGCTGAACTCGCGCCCCACCGAGGGAAAGTGAGAGTGTCACTCGCGCCGCCTCCCCCCTCCCCCCGCGCACGGAGCTGCCCCGCAAGCAGCCCGACTAACTGTGCGGTGATCATATTCCCTTCGGTACCTAAATGTTCCCGCGACTGTTAATTAACCCTACCCCTCTCCCGTCCTTCCTTACCGCTGAAGGCAGATGCGGTTCGTTGACTTCCCGCGGCATATTTTCAGTAAATTTCAGTAAAAAACTTAAGTGACGCAAACGTACCAAAAAATAATTTTAGTTAGCAAATAATAATATTCGGCGATTAGGACATTCAGATAACAATATTTCACGAACTGAGCTTATCATTTATGACGTGCGGTGAAAAAACACTTCTACTTCAAAATTAGAGCGTAATTCGTCTAGATAAAGTAAAAGGAGTATTCTGCGAAAAATTTAAATTGTCTCGTTTAATTTCGGTTCGCACTAGAATCGTTATCTCTGCTCGACCAGGATAGCAGCGCGGTGACGAGGTATATTTTTTTGGGTCATGCGAATTTGGAGAGTAGCTCGTTAGTTGCGTCAGAAGTAGACACAGGTGTGACTGTTGTGCCATCGCCATCAGCTATCCAATAAGCCTTCACGCCGTTGTTTGTATGGAGTTCATATTTTGCACGGCAAAACCAAAACAATACATGAATACGCAATGCTAAAATGGCAGCACAGAATCGGTTTACAGTCAATAAACCGCGATATTAGATAATTATTAATGCAATTTTAATATTTCGTATTAGGTAGGTATTAAAATCAAGAAGAAAATTTGTAAAGCTAAAAGTTTAAATATTTATACTGTAGGATTTCATGCTATAATTGTATAAGGGTTCAGCGTAAATTTTTAAGGTTTATTAACTTCAAACTGTGTTTTCCTGTCGAACAATTGAATTATGATTTAATAATGAGCACTCTTAATTTAACTAACTTGTCGTGTAGAAGAACTTTAAAGTGATTTATTATTTTCATTTAAAATAGTAAATGGCATACTGGACGCCCCTAATTTAACTGACCCGATTGTATACCACGTTCCTGCGCGGAATGCCAGGTCGCCGGTGCTGTTCCATGTAATTTTATCATATACTAATTTTTATAGGAATGCACCCACATAAAGACTACAACAGGCATGGGAACGATTTTGGTCTTGTAAATATATTCCGATATTCAATGTTGATGCTGTTCTGAGTCAAAAATATAACTGATTTTGATACTCAGCCATTCTGTGTCAAATCTAAATTTTTATTGTTTTTTCTGTCTTGAATCTTTATTTTTATAGTTTGTTTTGCTCATTTTTAAATTTGAATTATTCTATTTAATTTATATATATATATTCTATGCTACTTGTGTGGCTGCTCATGTGTTTTTTGTGTTTTTTCTACCAAACCTACTTTGTAAAAGCCCATAAGGGCTTTAATAAATGAATAAATAAATAATTGTAATAAGCGAGTAAATTCGTGGATATGGAAAAAACCATACAATTATTTGTATTCTACAATGTCTTATTTGTTAAACAGTTTCCAAGATGCGATCACCGATATTTCTCCCGCTTGTTCCACGCAAGGAACCCGAATATTTTCTTGTCCACCGATGGCCACCGTCCTCACGCGGGGATGGGAGGGAGGTTTCAGAATAACCCGATCGCTCAATCGGTCGTCGACCCCGCCGAGCCGACGACCGACAACGTCAACAATAATGGCAGCCTAGCGTGTTGCGCAACTCGGGTTCAGTGCGGCCTGCGGTACATCCTCGCACTGCAGCCCCCCTGGCATTGTACGAGTGCACGACTCATTCATGCGTGTACACGGCGACACGTCATATTGCTCTAAATATTTCAATAAAATCGCTAGTATTTTATTTTGATTTCATTAAATCGAACAGAATTCATATCGATTACGTAAATTCTTCGAAAAAGCCTGAATACATTTTTAAAAGAAATTTAAAATATTCAGCCGGAAATAATATAGCAGCCCTGATCAATAAATAATTTATATTCCCAGAACGAGTTTCTAATTTCTGTATTGATGCCAGGTGAATATCGTTTAGAAAATATCTGAAGAGTTACGTTCGATTGTGAGGTGTTTACTAGCTAAAACTCTATTCCGAGAATGGGAATGAGGCAATACGAATTGAAATGCAGTAAACACGTGACGATGTTGTTATTGTTAAGTTGGCTCTCCGGGCAACGGACGGCGCAGGACTCGGTGCCCAGGTCACCGGTCACCACCCCGCATTCAGTCCGTCAACTTTCTTTATAATATTGGCACAGGAAGAGAATAAATAAATTTAAATAATGATTAGCAAAAGTTTTATATCATTCGTAAGACAATATATTGGAGAAAGAACAATGATAGAGTTAAAAATTATGTTCTTAAAAAAATACTTTTAAAGATTATTAACGATTAAGTACTTCTTCAAGAAAGCAAATACATTTTATGTAATTATTTCTTATTCTCTAAAACACCAGATACAAGGCTCTGGAGTAGAAAGAGCGTAATATGACGAATACACAAAGTAGATCGAAACGAATCAGGCAGGAGTATCACCTCCGTAGTATTGAGTCTTACATAATGGATCAACAAACAATGCCACGATCATTGCCAAAAAATTCGTCAAAGCACCCCGTTAGCGATGAAAACAAACGACGACAATATTTCTGAAATTTTCCTCATTCAAAAAGTCAAAGACCTTTCTACGCAACGATGATTCAGTCGGTACGAACCGATCAACATTTCAATTTAACCCACGTCGGTACGGCGTGGTCGAATATAGAACACGAAATAATCCAAGAATTAGTCCACCTCGCCGAAGGGCCCGGTTCATCGACCGTCGGAGAACCCGGCGGCGGCAGGGGGAGGGTTAGAGAGAGAGGAGCCAGAGGGAGAGAGCTCCCGGCGAGCGCCTCTCTCGAGTCTGCCCGAGCAATATAAAGCACAGAGAGCGGCCTACAGGAACGCGCACAAATAATATGTACCGTTATGCCGGCAGACGCTAATCACCCTTTTTGATATTGTTTTCTTCAAAACATATGTCGAAATAATGATTTCGTGATATCGCGCCGCTCGTACATTATAATGTGCGTAATGATTGAATAGCGTGAATTGCACAACGGAAGAGATTGTTTCTCCAGCTCCTTTCATCGCCAGCGTTAGTTTACAAGCCGAGTGTGAGTGTGAGTGTGATGGCTGTTTAATGACTAGACCGGAAAGTTCGGCAGTAACATTTTTTACTTCGTTTCGAAATCGACTCCAATATGAAAGTTAGAAAGTGGACCGATTCGCATTGTCATCATGGGCAGTTAGGTAACGCGATATTAGAGCGGGCTTTAAATTATAGGAACATAAGTAAGGCGGAGATTTGAATTATCGCTTAAAGCGCGAGCGAAGGGGTCGACGTTCATTTCACTGCTCACTGCGAAAACTAAGCTGATGTTTCCAAACTCCTTCATCCTGACCGTGGCACCGATCTATCTACATGTACGGCCAACAATTCGTATTATACCCACTTTCACGATTTGGCCATGGCCAGATAAATCTCAACAAGACCAGCCCATAAAGGTTTTTTGTAATCGTACGCGCCAGCAGTCTCGGTGAGCTGTCCGGTCTCGGTCTATTAATTCCTGCAATGCCAAAAGATGAATCGATGTAAAATTATTGCGGATAAAAGAGATCAACTTTGGGAATCGCTCATGGTGCAGCTCGGGAAATAAATAATGGAGAATATTGATGACGGTAAAGCAAACATTCCAGGCCGAACGAGCGCCTACTGCCGGTGGGTGTACGCAATTCCTCGCAGCATTTTCCACTGAGTGGTATTCTGGTTCGCGATCGGCCAACTATCTCGGTCACTTCCGACGGCACGCTCCGCGAGATATCGAAACAACGAGCGTTTCGCGGGAACAGTTTGTTTTTCTGACCAAATTTTATCTTCCGATCGCCTCATTAACCGTCCGCCCGCAGGCGGCCCGCGGCCGGATGACCGATCGGTGCAAACTGACGAGACCGACACTTCTGCGTAACTTCGGAACGGGCTCTGAACCTGACTTGAATCGTGACCCGCTTCAAGCCGGTACGCTATTTCAAGTACGCCACCTCTCTGATCAAATATTAACTGCTCGACAGCAAGAAACAATGCAATAAAATGCAGACTAACGACAGAAACATGACAGGTGAATGCGTTATGTGTTGTACTGTTTTTCATTAGTCATTATCATGAAGCACCTACAACAAACACCTTCACTCAGTATCATAAACCTAACAAGTTGTTGGTGGCGTACTGTCGACCATTTTCATTGGATATTTGAAGATCTAATGTAATTTTGTTACGTTTTAAGAAATATTCACAATGACCGCCATAAAGCGATACCCGTTAATATTTTAAATCTGCGTGCGAGCTCCTGTCGATTCTGGCCTCGTCCTGTTCGAATGGCCCGATCAACGGAGGAAACGGTTCCTCGTTCCTCGGCTCCTGGCCGCTCGCGCAGCCGTGAGGTGCACGCACGCGAATCCCTCGAAACTCACACACAGACACGGCAGGAATCTCACACATGCGAACTCGGTCCGGTTGTTGCGCGATATGCAAAGCCAAAGGGCGACGACCGGAGGGCATTGCCCCCGCGGCCGCTGTCAGAAAATGTATATTCGCCGCCGTGTGACGTCACGGCTACGTCACGATCCCCCCGCCCCGGGCCGCCGTGAACAACCAGCGCTACGAGATTCTTGCCTACCTCAATACTACGGCGCGCGCCGGCGCACAATCCTACCGGGTACCCCGTGCCAGCTTTGCTTCGAGAACTCGTATGATTAAAAAAGTTAAGTAATGAGGCTGAAATCTTAGTCAGGTAAGTTGTACAAAGTAATGGTGTCACAACGATACAATGATTTTCCTTCCTGATGAAACAGTTCAAAAAACCTTAAATTTATGTCATACCCTTCATCAACTTATTTTTATGTAAATTGCATTTTGATTCGGTATTGGAGTAACTTTTTCATTTTTGTAACACGACGTGAACATGACATCGGTGCGCACAGCACGCCGCACAGCGCACAGCGCAGCAACTCGGCGCGAGTCTCCACTTGGTCGTTCTCGATTCGCATCCAGCTCGTCACAAAAACGATTTCAATTATACAATATAATTATGATGATCCCAATACGAATACTTTTACTGAGGCGGCACAATTGTTTGACTTAATTAGCGCCGTTTCGATGAATTAAGCTGCGGCTTGCGCGATCGCAATCTTCTGAGTAAAAAGTGATATTTTCCACCGTTAAGCAAAAGCACGCGATGGATTCAAGTGGATCAAATGTTGAAACATTTCTCGCCCCACATTATTAATAAGCTAAAACAAAACTTCTGGAATATATTATTTGACAGAACAAACAGTACGTAGACTTGAAGTTATGAAAGGAAACAAAATGCCTACATATTATATTATTCACTGCATCTAAATCAAATGACAATTTGCTTGTGAACTAAGTCTAGATAAATGATATTCTGATCGCAGTGTCTACGTAGTAAATAAATACAAGAATAAAAATTAAATTTTAATTCATTTTTATTACATGCTGTTTGGAAACGAATACAAAAAAAAACAAAGCATTTCTGCCGGGAGAACAGAAATCAGAATCAGGTTATATATTACCTAACCATCGGAGCGTTACACTCAAATCAGAAAAATGTTTAATTCAAAATGATAAAATAATAATGATATAAGAATGATTACGCAGAGACACAAAACATACTAAAATCATAATTATTAAGTCATTGTTATTAAAATAATGCACGCATCGTACTATATAATATTACGGTAGAACAGAAAGATGAAAGTATAATAGATACATAATTAACTGAAATAGTGTGTAGTGTACGAATAATATTAATGCGATTGAGGAAAAAACAACAGAGGCATTTTACACAGCCCGCCTTCAATGGCGAAGGGTAATAAAATACAACCAACTTCGTACACTGGCATATAAATATAATAGGGGGGGGGGGGGCGGTTGAAATATTGAAAATGCATCAACAATGTTATCAAGGTATTGTTCTCGAATATTATCGAGTTATTCAAATAAATTTTTGACAGAAATATTATAATCTTGATTTTCCATGAAGTCGCATTTTTTAGAACAAAGACACTTGATATTTAAATTAATTATTTAGAAAGACACAAAAATATCTATCTCTCGAAAAAATATGGTGACTAAATTTTATTAGAATTTTTGGTGTCAGTTTCTGAGTGATTCAACTACTTTTTTTTATAAATGAATTATTCAATTTTGCGCGATTACTCGTTTGTTTGAATGATGAAACCGTAGAGAAGAGCGATGGAGTGATTTATTTTCAATGCTCATCGGTGTACAGCCAGAGGCGAGAGTAACACGAGAGTAACGCGAGAGTGTCGCCGCAGCGAGAAAACCTCGCGATTTCCTGACGGACTAGAAATTTCCCCCGCGGCACTTTCCGCCGCCATTTTCCTTTTTCCCACGAGTTCTTAACTTTCATCGGCCGTATTGTTGCGTGATTTTCAAATGCACGCCAACTTACCGCATAGACATCGCAATAGCTATAATGGTTATCTTCCCCTCTCTGTCGCTCCGGTCGCCGTCGGTATCGCGTGTCCCCTTTCCTCTCGCAGTTCAATGCACCGTAAACCGACGTAAACACAGTTTGTCAGAGAGAGGTACTCGGATCGGTGCGGCACCTGGCGACGTCTAGTGACTGGTGACTGGTGACTGATGACTGTGGCGCGCGTGCGTCAACAAGTTGCAGAAATAATAAATTAATTAAATTATGCGAAGGGATTTTATTCTGCAAGTCTGACATGAAGTTAATATTAGGAAAAATCCCGCTCGATGCGACCAAAGAATGAGACAGAACTTTAGTTTCCATCAGAAATATTTGGCAAAATATGTTCAATATTTAAAGATAAACGAAAAACTTTTAAAACTCTTTGAATAAAGAATAAACATGGCCGTCATTCCATCCCAGACAAAAATGAAATATATAGATACACTTAATACGTTTTAGAGCGAAGTATCGAGTTTTGTGAGTGTTTCTTAAACAGCCTTTAGTTGCAGATACGTCAGCGCATCGAGCGCAGAAGCAAGTGGAATGTTTCCCGACCAGATAGGTCATTCTCCGGTCCGATCGACGTCGCTAAGCGACCACTGTCTCTGTGAACTCGAATGTTGCCCGTCACCACTAGGCTTCCCGTAGAGAAAAAGTGGTCGTCGATAGGTCAGGGATATCGACGCATCGTCAGTGCATGCCAAAAGTAATCAAAACATAAAGCGTGATAACAGATGTGATCAATATTTCGCCACCGTCCGGCTCTCGTCTCGGTCCGCCGGCTCCACTGTGACGGCAACCCTGGCGAGACCGCAAATACCTCGACTCTTACTAGAAACGACGCTGATGACACGGCTGTTGGATTTCCTATTCCCTGTTCGGAGCGACCTAACGGGGCGGCCGGTTGCGTCAGGTTGCATCTGATGATGATGATTAGCCGGGACCGACTTTTCCGCAGATGCGGAAGAGCTCGGGTGAACTCGGAGCGTGTCTGTGCCGCAGCCGCAGCCGCTCCCGTTTCAGAAACGAGTACGGAATGCCGTGAAATTGTTCCTCCGTTACGGCCGGGAGCCGCGAGGGCGCCTGCACTGCTGCATAGGCTCTGCGCAGCTGACATCTCCATTTTCTATTTAACCCGCAGTTCTGTTAAAACCCTTTACATTAGTACGCATGCGCATCTTACGTATTACACTCATCATGCTTTACATTCCTTTATTATTAGGTTTTCTGCTGAATGTGAAAACTGTACCCAGGAATGTGCCCTAGGACTAGTTGAATGTAAAAATATATCTACATTATAGTATGTAATAATGATAATATAAAGCAATAAAATATCAATTTATTAATAAAAGTGAAACATTACATCTTTCCGTGCATTTACTGTAAATAAAAAACCGACCGATCTATGTACCATTACTTATAAAGGTATATCCCTGTAAAATATCTTAAAGCCGTTATTGAGTGAGTGAGAAATGTCAACCCCTTATAACAGTGTCCCGGGCATCAGAGGAGCAGTCACTTGACACATATCAGAGACCCCTGGGTGGAAATTCCGTGCAGGTTTCCCGGGAGACCGCATCACGGTCGGCTCGGCGCGCGGGAACGCGTAAGATATTTTGCAGTGGGTCAACGAACCAGAGGCTTCTATTTACCCACATAGAGCGATCTATTTGAGCGATATGCAGTTATCCGCGCGCGAGTGTCGGAGTGTCGGTGTGTCGGTGAGCCAGCCGCGTACGTGCCGCGCGTGTGTGAGCGTGGATGACACACTAACTGTGATGATGATGAGACGTGTCGTCACTGCTGCTTTCCTGGTAATCTGATAGCTACGATTTACCTATTTTCATACCGATGGCGTACGGTAAATATTATACGCGGACCTCTGAGAAAATAACATCGTTTGGGAAATGCACAGTGACTCAACTAATGACTATAATTAATTATGGCTTTTGGAAGCGAATGGCAATAACCTCAGTGACTTTAATATTTGGAACGCGTATCGTTATCAAATATTCGTGTAGATGCGCGGATTCTGCGGACAGTTTCCGAATCAAACAATTAAAGATCTTGTGGAATCCAAAGAAAATAAAATTCCCAGTAATTAATTCAGTAATAATTCCACACGTTTTCAATACAGTTAAACAAAGAATTATACATAAATATATATTACCGACAATCCGTACATTATAACTTCATATCAAAATATATTAATTATCAGTGATTTACTATAAAAAACAACTAATTGCATGACAGGGTATCAACATTTATTTTATTTAGGCCGTCTGCTCTAAATTATGCAGCAGTGAGTATAAGAATATTACAATTAATTCACAGTCGTATATGAAAAAATACATTTAAAATCCCACCAGTCAATAAAAATATACATTTTCCTTCACTTCCTCGCGGCTATTTGTTTCCCTCGGTTCTTTACTACAGCAGTTCACAGTTCAACAACCTGACAAGTTGTAGACGGCAGGGAATGAAAGAAATCCACACTCACACATACAACACGGCAGTGCATCGGGACTACGGAAGGAAAATCCGAAGATGCGGGGGGGAGGAAAATCCAAGGGGGAACGCGAGGTCAACGAGCTGGCACGACCTTCCGGGCTCGGCGGGGCAATGAACCGCTTTCGGGGAATATGGGTCACACCGGCTGCGAAGGGCGATGCCCTCTGCGGGGGTACATTCAATTTATGGCCACCCGTAGTAGAGCTGTTACACTATACCGGGAAACCCAAGTAGACAGGGAAAATCAATAGCAAAATTCGTGGAGGTGCTACGTAGCTGGCGCGGTTACGTAACTGCTATTTATTTTGGAATTATCCGACGAATGAACTAATCGTTGAAAACTAAAGGTTCATAATTATGGGGGAAAATTGATGGCAAATTAAACGGATTAAACACATGATCAATTCAATACCTGGTATTTCTGAAATCTACGTATTTGAGAAAAAAATGTTATTTGTCAATTAGACGATAATAATAATTTAAATAAGAAGGCAGTCCAAGGAGATCTTTGAAATGATGTAGTATAAATAGCTATATTGCATTTAAAAACAGCATTAAAAAATAACCCAGTCAACCGTCTGAATGTAAATGTGTCAGGCGTGTTATTAGTTGAAGCTATTTCCTTTTATACCTACTGAAAATGATAAAGGCTCGCGCGGCCATTGACCACAGATGACTTAACGACACAATGACACGAAAAGCACACTGTGACACATTCTATGATATAAGAGATGGGTTTGTGAATGTCTATAATATATTTTCTTGTTAAGAAGATTGTGAAGTTGTAATTATTCAGATCATAGGTCTGTGATATTTTTTTAAATACAATTAAATGTATTAATTAGAAAGATGTACATATAAAATTAATTTTAACGAAAAATATTGTTGTTGCTACTGGGATTCGAACCTGGATGTCTTCCTATCCAGGGAAAATGCATTAACTGATTATGCTACACCCACACGGTGCATTATTAAAATTCTTAATGAAAAGGTAAGTCAGCGGTCCGCCCGGATGATAAAATAAATAAATCGAGTACAATTAGTACTCTCGTAGTTATTGGTTATTGGTTATTTAGTGTAAACATCGCTCGCGCACGTCTGGTGTGTGTTTTGTTATATTTATTTTTTCATTTCATTATAAAATTTCATTTGCTTAAAAACGGTTTCTTAGCACTGTACTTTATTTAGTTTGACGTTTATAGGTACTGAATAAAATATGCAGTAACCACGGAAACGAGTGTGACGTATTTTATTAAGTCAGTTTTTCGTCACATATAAGATTTATAAGATTACTTCAGTGCGAAATCTACTGGGCAAGCTAAAATGTTAACACATCAGAAATCAGATGGAATAAGAATATTTATAACATATAAATAATATCAATTTCGTCCTGTTTTGTGATAGCTTACACAGATATACAACTTAAATAAAGTATATTTATTTAATAAAATCGAACAATTACACTCGCCGTGGAATAAAAATTGTCAGCGATGGTGATGATAGAACAAAACTGATCGCGTGACGTTAATTCGACAATTTTCACCAAATTGCCTCGAAGAAGGCTCAACAAAGCCCTTTGTTCGAGCGGGAAATATTCGGTATCTGGAGCATTGGGCCGCTGCTCGCCCGCGGTCCCTCAGAGCCGCGCGACGTCAGTACCACGCCACACTCATTAGTGCCAAACGGTAAATAAAATCTTCAATATTGTGCTAAAGGTGTCATAAATTAGTCTGAGCACCGTTAACGCGGAGCACTACAACTGGAGACAATAAATGACAGTTGCGTCAACAGTTCTTTAGTTCAGCGCTCTGGTGAACTGACTCTGCTGTTCACAACATTTATTTTATATCTACCTATCAAATACCATGAGCGCGTTTACACGCCGAAATGTGCTTATCACGCCAAGCCATCATCGCGACAGCACCTATTTTGAGAAGTCCTCCATGTCAACTGTCGTTCGGAGTCAAGTTAATGTAATCTAAATATTTGGCAACGTTTTATTATCTTATACAGTTTCTTCTTTACCGTAAGAGTTATATCAAATGAGTTATTGAAAACGATGTCAGTTGGCAGTTTCATGAAAAAGTTACACGACGTTTTTGCATAAGCTTTAAATGCGATTTAAAATGGCGTCCAGCTCAAGCGACTCTTCCGATAATATAATTAATAAATGTATAATAAAAAAATATATAAACGAGATTTATGGTTTGGAGAAAAAAATGTGCATAGTGATTAAAATTTACCTGATTATGATGAACAGAAGAGCAAATCCAGAACGAGACATTGTTGATAACATTGTTAGATTCTCATTATTCGACATAAAATTTTTAATTTTTATTTTGTTAAATTTATATATATTTTAACAAATATTTTTTTTCTTATTAAGCAAAAACAGTGCATAACCTTTAGTTAATATAAAATAAAATAAAAATGATACTAAAGGCACAGGGTACAATGTGCAAGTAATTTAAAAAAAAACGGAATGTAATCAATCTCATTTAAATACGAGTATTTGAATATAAAAAATGTCAATATACAGGTAAACGACCTGTCATTTAACAAAACTCATTTTATGTTTCCTTGAATAGGCCAGATGTCAACGAACTCGAAAAAACACAGGTTAATAATTTCTGCGAAAAGCTGTTCTATCGTGATAAATATATTATTTCCTGTCATTGTGTTGGTACAATGTTCGTAACTGTATCTCGATACACGAGATAATTTATCAACGCTTTTAATAGAAAATCACCTGTTATATTTACATTTGAATTGTATTCAATAAATTGAAGATTAATTAATTAAAGACGATAGGATAAAATGCTATACCTATTTGCTATTATGATAGTCAGTTTATTTATTAGTAAAAATAGCAGATAAACAAATACGTTGATTTTTGCATAAATGTAAAAATATTTGATCATATTACATGGATAGTACACCAATACGTGATAACATCGTTTTTGTTAATGACCTACGAGGGAGATATCTGTCTTAACTGACTAAATTGCTGCTTTTTAACCGTTTGAATGCTACGCGTCGCAAAAGCGCTGCGATCGTTTGTATCCAAAATTGCTTAGCACTAAAACGGTTAATAATACATATAAAAAGATAAGTAAAATAATCATAGACAATAATTTTAAAGTGCTAAACTAAGTGACCACTACCAATGTGAAAATAAATCAATTAATTCAATTCACGGCATCAAAGCGTGTGTTTTAAAATCGAGTCTATCGATAATTATTAATTAGCAGAGATATTAAACACAGTTTTGAAATTAGCATCAAAAACACATTTTTGAACAGACACGACTTTTGTTGTCAACTGTACGAAATAGATCCGACCCGGCACGGTCACTGACCCGAGTGAGACTATTTGACCTAGCGCAACACGTAATGCAGTTTTTTTGCCGCGGGTGACTTTTTGCCTTTTTCACTCGAGTGTGATGTTTGTTGTAGCATTTACGACTATTATTTGTCTTCGCCTGGACGACGAAACGGTTACAACTGTTTATACGTTTTTTGCTTTAAAAAAAATGTACTGTTAGACGAAAAACATGTGCTTAAAAGTGGATTTGACGTTTTTTTCGCGTGTTCACGCGAATTTGGTGGAATTTTATTGTACGATATTTGAACAAATTATTTTTTCTTCGTAAAATAGTTTGAAACTATACTTGACTCGTATATTAACTCGCTTAAATACCTTTCGATCGACTTCAAAATATATAATATAATAAAATCAAATACTAACAAAAAAATCAATATCAATTTTATCTACGAGAAAAGAATTTAATTTGATTTTTTGACGGCGTCGCTCAGTTCGCCTGTCCTTTTCCAACCGATGGACGTCTTCCGTCCGCATTTTCAACTGCAGTGTCGGGTCAACGGCCCGGACAGCAGATAGATGGAGACGGGCGATCGCGGAGAATTGATGAAATCGCCTGAATCTAGATCGGTTCAACTGGCCGTATAATTTATATCCTACAGACTTGGTGCAAAGTTCATCCGGACTACAGCTGCGTTCCGTGCTCTTACTGCCGGGAAACAATGACTGCAATGGTGTCGCGAGGATTATGTATGATTAAAAAAAATATTGATAGACGACAGATGTACAACGCGACTTGTTGAGTTAAATAAATTAATAGCTTCAATTATTAATCAATGTTAGTAAATTTAAGATAACCTCAAAATAGAGAACCTCGTTTAGCTATGTATGCAACATCAGAACTGTTTTACACCGTACTAGGTTTTTTTCGTGTTGTTTTCTTGTTCATATGAAATATGTTAGGATGAAAGTAATTTGTCACCATTTTTTTCTATGTCCAATGTCCCTTATATATTTTTGTGTTATTTGTTATTTCCAATAAATAAATAAGATTATTCAATAGTCAAAAGGAAAAAGCTAGTATGTATACAAATTCTTCTGCAATCCTGATTAGGATTAGCTTTAATAAGGTACATGAAAGGACGCTTCTTCAGACCAAATACCTATACAAAATAAGTGAAATTTTGAAAAAGATTTCTGAAACGTATTTTTGAAACTTATTTCTGCTGAGCCCTTAATCTCTTCGTTATAATCGTGAATATTTTAGTAATGAAGTATGCTAATATTATTAATATTGTTAAATCGCATCGCAGTTGAATCTGCATCACTATTTTTTAAATAATTACTAAAAAGTTATTATATTTAAAAAAAAAAAACATTTTTCGTACTGCCATTTTAGAGAAATCGGTAGGAATCCGAACAAACCAGATTTCGATAATATTTACGATCACACTGTGGTACGGTTTGAACTCTCGGCATAAATTAGAAATCGCCAGTGCCCTAACGTATTATAATCTCACCCGCCACAGGGTGGGGGCAATGCGACTTATGCGATCCGAGAATTAAATCAAATTTCTAATTTATCGTGACTACCGCTGCGTCTTGCATGTCTTGCAGTCATCTGAATTGTTAAATGTCTAAAGGGAGTCCCCACGACACGCGTCAATAACCTCACTTCATAATCTTACTTACATCAATTAAATATGAATATTTCATCACTGTGGCAAAATACATTTCACAAAACAAAAATGCAAACGAACTCCAATTATTTACAGAGAGTTTACGAAGATACAAACAAACCACTTGCCGATTTAGCAGTTATAATTGGCACAATGGCATATTCTGCCTGGTGTACTCGTATTTATTACGAACGTACACAGTTATACAAAATAAACTTAATAAAAACGTATTAATCCTACTTGTTAAAGAAATACCTCATGTACATGGGAGAGGTACTGAATGAGGGTTGTTGCGAGGAAACGATTCATCGGAGGCTTAAAGTGTTTTTTCATTTTTTTAAAATCGCAATTTGGATCGATAGTGTATTTTTTGACAAAAATTTTAATAAGATTTGAAGGGCAAGTATTCATTTTAAACCTAATAAATATCATAAAATGCTTGTTCAATTGTTCTAATTTAAAAAAAGTAAATATCTCACCTTAATTTAACGGGTACACACAAATATTTAGTGCTGGATTACTTATTATATAATATGTGTAGTAAAGTAAAAGATAGGTATGCACTTTAGCTACATATCTGGTTCGATTTTAATGTGTTTTTTTTTAAATCAAGCAAACATTTCTTAAATACGTAAAATAATATCGTCACTAATGCACTGGTAAATAAAAAAGAAGTATTTGCAAGATGTGTCTTAACATAAATATCGATGAATTTTTATTACTGAAGACAAAACGCTATTTTCGCTAATGAGGCGATATACTAGACGATCGTTAACTCATTGTTACAAAATAATATAATACGATATGTTGTGTAACAAAAATATATATATGTACTTCAGTCACGGTTGCGATTGCAGAAGATCATTTCATCTTTCATTTCTAATTCTCAATCAGATACAAACATAGGATGCATACTGGTATTTCGATCGAGTACATTAAATGGTAGATATGATATTGATGGCGTCAGAGGACGATCGAGTCTAGAATAATTGTGTGACGTAAGATGTGTTTGTCGAATTATTCATGTCCGCTATTTTCCTGTCGTGTTTATACTCCTCGAGGCTTACGTGATTTCCGATACGATATATCGACGATTTGTAACTCCTTATATAACCACCCATTCGATGAGTTTATCGATAGTAATAGAGTTTTGATGGGACGAGTACAGTTCCTCTCATTTTACGAGACCACAATTGATTATTAAAATAAATTCGAAAAAGTAATTTATTAATAAAAGAAATATTAAATCACACTTCAATAGAAGCAATCAATCAAAAGGTCGTATCAAGAGCGAAAAATATGAAAAAACGTGAAAAAAACTCGCGTTATTTTTGACACTTGTCTCGATTGCGAGAAAGAGTCAACAATAAAATTGCTTGTTGTCATCTCTTTCTATTCAAGGCTTCCTCCTTCGTACGTTTTACGTAACAAATAATGTCATGTAGAATATAGGTGACATTTATTAGATGTTTAACTATACCTTTAAAGCCTATGTAACGTACGTAGAATTTCACAAATTTCAAACTGGAAAAATGAAAGTACCGGGCATACTATACTACCTTAAAATAATTTGTACTGCATACATACATAAGAAAGTGTGGAATTTATATAAAAAAATCTGAAATAAAATTATACTTTACCATATATTTTTTTAGATAATTTTAATACAATATTATTTTTTCAGTTTAGAGTTAAAGTGTAATATTAATTACACCATTCTCCCGCCCCCTAAAGAAGCCGAACTGCTTTTACTTTTTGCAATTTTGATCACTTTTACTTCAATTTTAAATAAACACAATAGTTTTGTAAAATAAAATAACACAGAATGATAAATCGAACAGGATGATAACCTTTTTAGCGGAACTTGATATTAAATTTGGAGTAAGTCAGATTTGGAATTACACAATGCTTTTGTTTGTTTGTTACATGCGGTAAGCGACGTGTGTTTATTGCACCGTGACCTACGGAGAGACTCATTTCAGGAATAAAGCGATACTTATGTGTGATATTTATTTAACGGTAACACCGCTGAAACAATGGCCATCAGTGCGCGGGGTTGAACACACTCCGACTGACACACGGTCAGAGAATGTTGCCCTCGCCCCAAAAACAGTCTCCTTTGTTTATCGATTAAAAATAAAATGATCTACAGCACACTGTTCCCTCGGCCGATGGGAGGCCGAGATCGTGACCGAGGCGAACTGCTTTATTTATTGTTATATCAGCAGAAATAACCAACCAATCACCCGATTCCAACCGGTTGCTCCGATCGCTAAAGAAGCTTGACGCTATTTGATACCGATGTTTCACAAGTAACCGAGTGTGTTTGCTGTGTATGTGTAACGTACGCTTTGTGTTCAGGATCGACGGTATGTACTTCTGAAATCTGATCCATTTAGAGAGAGACACGACTCGATTGTCTCTAACACAATGATGGCAGCGGCGTGTACCACGAGCTGTGCTACAATAAAATACTGTAAAAAATAAATAAACAAGGACGTTATTGTTCACAGATTCACGCGATATGATGCGTCACTATATTACGCTGATACTAAAGTTATTTTTTCACAGTAGCCTCTAGCACGAAAAGAGAGAACACAACCAAAACCAAACATACTAAATTACTGAATTTTCTCATTTAACATTTCTTAATCTTTAACTGCACATTTGAACTATGTATTTATGTGCATCGGCAATAAATTGTTATAAATAATAAAATTTGTGAAACGAATATTTGTGGAAATGCTATAATAAAGAGATTTAAATTTTAAAATTGTTGGTTATTTCTTAGTCAGTCGAAAATGGCCGCGTTCACGCCCAAACTGTTACAAAATAAAACAGAGAGCTTCGGCCGACACATTGAACATTAAACCGATTGTTTTGTTTCGATTCTGAATTTACAATTATCGTCATTATTCGCCGGGGCCATTCTCGCCAACGTCTCTCGTTCCGCCCACTTTCGCGGGGAAGAAAGCGGCGGCAGCGGCGGCGGCGACGGCGGCGGCGGCGGCGGCGAGCGGCTTTTATTTTTGTGAATTTTTGAAGGCGACTGTTGCGTTTCACGTTTTGTGGCCTCGGCAGGCCGTTGACGCCGGGTAATTTCTCTTTTGCGTCAGAGGCGACATCGGCCCGAATATCGTGTTTGTTCGTCACCGCTTGACGGAACGCCGTGACGGCGGTGATTGGTCGTCATACGTGGAATCCGCACGACTCATCGGGGTTAATGGCGAATTTATAGCATAATGGCCAATAGTACCTGCACCCGCCATTAGAAATGTACAATTATTTAGTTTTGTAATGATTTTATATTAAATTCAACAGTTTTGATCATTTCTATGGAGCACGTTCCGATCTGAATATATTTATATTTGTATACGAGTATACAGAGTGCTATCTAAAATGTGACAATCTAAACCGGTCAACTGTTTTAGAAATATTACATTCCATTGAAATAGGAACTTGCAGTCAACTTTATGCTTTGGTTTTTAAAATTATCTCTTTATAGTAAACTATTTATTTCTACTCGGTCTCGGCTCTACCCAGCCTTAGCATAGATCTATTTGAAAACCAAAAGAATATCAAAATATTTCGGTGCGCACTCTATATAATTTTCTTTATTTATATTTGTATATTTAGGTATTCACCAGAATATTCCTATGAATGAGAAAATCAAATGTTTAAATCGTGATTCAATGTGTTACATAGTAAAATTTCCGTATTTATGAAAATATCCATCATTGAAGCGACGTATGTTCTACATAATGTAATGTAAATAATCGGCCAACAGTTACCCGACAAATGTTGACCTCGTACGTTTTATTACGTACACAAACGGTTGTATCTCTGAAGACTTGCGTGCATATTTGCGTGCATTAACACAACACTGCCCAACCAGTGTGCATGAAAATATTTGTATAATTGACGGATGAATGAGAATGATCTTGACGACAACTAAACAGTGTTCCGTCCCGCACCTTCGGAGCCAGAAAACACAAATGCCCAACACAAAGTTCCCTATTATTCTGGGCCATTTTCCCGTAACGACTCAACGTTTATCTAAATTTCTTGAAAATAGATCAAAAAATCTTATTTACAATATCAAATCACTGGAGTCGGTTTAGTGAATTGTCGTGTAATGTAACTCCAACATCCTTGTCGGTCAACGTTTCTGATCCAATTTGCGGGGCCAAGCATCGACACTAGATAGTGAAGACTGTTATCCTTAGTGGAAAGTTGAAAGGAAATACTTTTATAACACCTAGGTGTTTTATAAAACAATGTGTCAAATGCGAAGGCAATATAGCAACATTATTGTAAGAATTATTTATTATTTAGGTTAAAAAAAAATAGTATTTTTAATATTAATTGAGTGCCTATATCCCCATAAAAATATAACAATTAATGGACTCCACAATCTCGACACAGAATTTCTCTAGTGAGACGGACACAGTCCAAACATATTTTTACATTGTATTATATAGCTACAAATAAAATAAATAAATATTTCATAGAAATTTTTAGAGTTAAACTATTGTATCACAAATTTATTATTGCTTCACGTCCAACGTATAGACGTGTAAAGGAAGTCATTCTGTCTTTCAGAATTCCCTGGCAACATTGCCTGTAACAATCACATTTTTCACGTCGCATCTTCCAAATTTGGAAATGTCGTTCTAAATTTATACGCGCGTCATTTATCCCCATTGGCCGGTGCGTTCCTCTCTCCGGCGTCCGCCTCGATCCCAGGAATTTTGAGCAGCCTTCCGCGAGTTCGTTCTACCGTTACTTTCGCCGCCGTAAATCCGGACGGGCCTGGAATGTTCGCCTCTCGCGAGTCTGCGCGCCCGGTGAGAGAATCTGGAGCCGCCATGTCGGACACAATGGGCCGCGTTCGCCACTTGATTTACAGCCGCAAAGACTTTAATTAAATCCAAAACAGACAAGATGAGATAATGAAAAAACAATTATGCCGTTTTTCTAAACAATTTATAAGTCTTCGTAGAAGACACGCCACACTCTGTTGCGTAACATAAATATGAAAAATGTGTTTTTCATGAATGCTGCTAACCTTTATTCCAGTGTTATGTGATTTTACTTAAAAATAGTAAAAATAATTATTAAAGTATATCATTATTTCTTCTGTATGCAAAACACAAATTAGTGAAGGAAAATAATCACGCAAATCGAATACGGCAGAGAATTTTTAAATAAAAATACATAATAATAATAATGAATAGAGTATTGCTTCTAAATGTATAACTAACTGCGTTGCCAAAATTAATTACCTGTAATATGTTAGGCATTGAAACATTTGGTAATATTGATCGAAATAAACAAATTATTACTCCATATGCTTTATATGGACCAACCGTCTGAATTTTGTAGACGAACATTACGTAAAGTTTTATGGCACTTCATAAAAGTAACCCATTTTCAACACAGCGCTGAACGGTTAGAAATTTGATTTTATTACTCGGGGTTTTCACGTTGCCAGCAATTTTCTTTTGCACCTAGCGGCGTCTGTTCACAGCTCGTTGACCTGCTGTCGCAGGCCAACGACCCCACTGCCCGCGCGAAAACAAAAGCGTTATGCGCTCCCGATAGATCGTTGCACTCTCGACGCTTGCGAAACACATTTCGCCACAAAGTATCGCACCCAGCTCGGGAGAATAAGCTCTACGGACAGAGGACCGAACCGCTCGAGTCCCGCGACCTGGAGCGGCGACTTGCGGCTTTGACGGATTTAGGCCGGCTCAGCTGGCCTATATATTTCGAAAACGTGCCTACCTACGCTGCGGTCTGCGCTCCTAATACGTCGCCCGTACTTTAAAATGCCTAATAATAAATTGAACAATGTGTGAATTTAATTTAAGAACGCTTCATACACACACACCACGCTCGAAGTTTAAAAAAAGAAAATTTAAGAAAAAAAGGGGGGCGAAGATTAAATTTAGTTTATCTTGCCAGCTTACTCACTCCTTGTACATATTATTGTTCATTATTCTGATTCGTTTAATTAATGAAGTGAATAAAAAAAATAACTCTAAATTTTGCAGTCAAATTGTCTGGACACTTTTGTAATGCTTTTTTAATGTGTTAGATAATTGAGGAAACAAAATACCGCTAAAAAGTATATTTATAAAGTGGGATTTCTGCGAAAGTTCAGCAGCCCAGAGTGACCGCACACCGGCTATAAGTGAGCCCCCGCCAAACGAAATGAGTAAGTTTATATTCGCGGTAAACTGGTGTATAATGGACTGTTTCAAGTGTAAACGAACGGTCACTGACCCGACAGGAAAGAAGCGCGAAATTAGTATCTACGGAATAGTAAATACTCGCAGACAGACTGCGCCGGTGCTGGTGATATAGACGTGCACCCATTTCCACCAACACACGCGTCAAATACAACTGTTATGCGGCCATCTTGCTGTTACGTAACTCGCAAAGGATGGAAAACTGGCGTGCGTTCACGAGCGGCGTTCAGAAATGGAGATTCCTACACTGTTTGTTTATTATTGTCATTGGAAACATCGATGGACATGAATGATTTAATTGATTTGTGAAACTTACATTGTTTGTATTTCGCTCACCAAAGATTTAAAAGTACATACTGTCAAATGTCGCGACAAATGTTGGTAGAGGCTGGGAAATTAACAAATTTTATTTTAGTATCTAACCACAAAACATCATTGAAACTCTGTCAAAATATGGCCTGAAGTTAAAAAACCTAAATACGTAATAGACTAAAGATCTTTTTACATACTACATTTCACGAATGCCCGTATCTAAAAAATGTGCAAAGCTTTATCACAACAATTAAATAATATAACGAAGGAATGTTAGAGAATTTTTACTTCAACTCGTAGCCGTGTGTTTACTCATCGCCTGGTCAAGTTCGTTCGTTGACTCCGCACTTTATTGGCGTTAGAAAAGAAGTACAAAAGAGTGCCGTGTATTTTGAACCCGAGTTCACTAGAACTAACTGTAATGTCTTCAATTTGTCACTGCGGGCCGTCGGTCTGAAAATTACGCACACTTCTACTTTACAAGGCGGAAAATAAAATGTTCAAAATCTAACTAAATACGAGTCTAATTTAATTTGACATCCTGAAGAAGAAAATGGCATTTTCTGTCGTAAAGATGTCCATAGTTCAAACTGCGAAAATAATTAGTTTAAATAATTCTCTAGAACAATGATCTCCAATAAGCGTGGAAAGCAAAATTTAAATCTTACATATCAGTAAATTTAAATGTAGAGAAAAAATAAATTAATCGAAACAATATTTTGGTTGCCAAGAATCCCGGTAGCGACCAAAATATTTTTTCAATATTTTTTTTCCTGTGTATCTTTCTAATTGATACATTTAATCTGTATTAAAATACTACAGATCTACGTTCTGAAAAAGCTACAACTTCACAATAATGTGTTCTTAAAAATCACACAATGGTAACTAAATGTAACTAATGAAGTAACACAACGTGTTCGCATTTGAATGAAATTTAATTGACGTAGCATTTGTTTATTTTTATTGAAGAATAGGTAGGCAAGGTACTATAATATCTTAAACAGTAGGTACAATACAATTACATCGAAAGAATCGGAGCCATCTGTCGGCGGGTAGCGAAGCCCCCGTCGGTAGCGCCATGTACGCGTACGCGCCTAACGGTACAGCAAACTCTGAAACGGAACCGCGTATGACGCAATGCTTTGACGGCAGATCCAAAACGTTTAGGTCTAGGTTTTTACGTATAAACAAAGGAAACCTTCCAAATTTTAGTCACTTCAACATACACATGTGTAAAAATTATAATAAACGATAAAACAGACTCGCGATAAATTCCCTAAGAATTGCAAAAATAAATGTATACATAATCTGATTTAATTTATAAATACACGAATATGTGTTTATTCTTGCAGCATTACATAAACTCTCTTAGCAAATACCATTTTACAGAATAAAATCCTGTTTTTTGATCAGGTTATTGTTGACAAAGTAGCACATAAAATATATTAAAATTTAGACGCTAGTATTCAAAGTGGAATATTTATAATCTGTATTATTGTTCCACCCTCGCAAGATTGTAACGTTGAGTTGATAGTTGTCGGCGGCTGGACTCCGGAATACGCCCGCACGGTTAGCGACCCGTGAGCGTTGAACCTGAATTGCATAATAAAGCATGTAAGCCAGGATGTCGGACGACAGTTGGCGTGCATAGTCAAGTTACAGAGAGAAGTACAAACCAAACCAATCAAGCGCCACTGACTGTTTCATTACTTTAGAATGCAACTGAGTTAACTTTGAAAAGACTGGCATTTAATATACTTACTATGAGGAGGATGGTACTTTCTTACTTTTTTTTATTTGTTTAAATTCATAATAATTTGCTTAGTTAGTACATAAAAACATTATTTTCTCAATTTTTAATAAATTTATTACCTATTACACTATATAAAATGTATAAAGTAAGTATATCCCTAGAATACATTTATTCGTAATCTTCGTATGACAATATTATATTATAGCATATAAAGCACTAACGATTCAAACTAATACATATACAGTTATTGTATGACCGTAGAGTATTAAGTCGTATATTGTCATATTTCATATATTCTGTAATCAAAATCTTAATATTCTGAACAATTGAGAAATAAAATAAATAGCGTTAACATATATTAATGTGCTCGGTATTATAATATTATTAATATTCATCATTGTTTTAAATAAATGTTTAAATAATTTTGATAAAACGAATCTTGTTCCATATGCACAGTTACATAAAAACGAAAAATTGTGTGTGTTTAGTCATTTTATTTGGAATCTTGGTTTATTTAAAAGCGCTCTGAATTAGCGGAAAATATCTATATCTTATAAAAATATATATGTATTATAAAAAGTAGAAGAACCTTGAGAAAAATCAGAGTACGTGACACCTAGCGACTAAACGTGAAAACTGCAAACTGAAAAAATATTTATTTAAATATTTATGAAATATTATTGGTTAAATAATTAGATTCGAGATTAGAACTCAAGAAAAAATGTTTTAATTATTTTTCATTATTAATTGTACTCTGGTGTCGCGTAGCCGAAGCTTCCGCGAGGTCGTCCGCCGGTCATTGAACCGCAGCGGGGGCGTTGACTGAGCTAACGCAATAACACTACTACAGCCAGTAGCCAGTACTTACTCAACCCAATAGCGCGTCGGTTATCTCTCAGCGAGAGGAGAGGGGGGGGGGGGGGTGCTATTATTATGGAGCGTTTACAAAGTAGGTGATAAACATTCCGCGCGAACTATACGGGTAAAATTATTATTGTGTATTTAGCTGGCGCTGTGCTAAATTTTATTTGAAATACCAAACAATTTCAAATCAACCATGTTTCAGCGAATGAAAATTATAAAATAAAAAATAATGACGCACGTATCCGTACCAGATTCAGAAATCTTTATAAATTAATGATTTTATTTATTATTAAAATTCCTGTTACGTACTTTCAAAATTGCGTAGTTACAAATGTCGAGTTCAGTGCTGGCCAAAATGAAATAAAGTTTACTCACTTGTACGTAGTACGACAGCTTTTGCTATCAGATTGTAGATGGCATTATTGGATATAAATATGTTTTCATTTCTCGTACCTCGTATTCAATCCAGTGCTGTGCTTCACAAGGTGAACACAATTAGAAAAATAATTAACTTTGGTGTTTTACCAAAAAAATACATACTAGAATAAAACAATTAATGAATTGTATAATTTAGCACAGACTGCGGCATAGTTAAAAAAACCTATTTCATATATTTACACAAAACAAATTGCAGTTATTAGTATTGCTAAAAGATAATTTTTTGTCTTGTTCGTATATTCTCATAATAAGTTTTACTCTTTTGAAACTTAGTACTCAGGTGAAAATTCAAGGTAACATTAAATTATCTAAATAAAATTATACAAATTTATTAAGATGGCTAAGAAAGAAAAGTGGTGTGAACAGTAAGCAATAATAAAATAGTAAATATAACAATATGTAACTTATTAAATATTCTCCCCCAACACACCGCCGTCAAATGAACAAAAATAAAATACCTTTCTACTTTTACTTTAGCGACGGAAATAACAAAAGGGTCGGTTGCCGTGTGCACAGTATCAAATTTCACCGATAACTTTCTTTGATCGATAAATCATAAAAAAATACAACTTCCCTTTCATTTGTGGGATCAGAACAGATGTTAATAGATCAACAATCAATTTTTTACGTAACGACATTTTGGCCGGTGAGAGGAAGCGTTTTCCACCCTCACCTGACCGAATGCCGGCTGAGGGTCGCTAAGGTAAGGAATAAAAATCTCGCGAACGGTCTGCCAGACCGTGGACAATCTGAAACTTATTGCAGCATCCGTTCAGCATCTAAATCTCAAAGAAGGTATCGAGAACCATTTAAAACATTATTTAATTTGATACTAAGAAAAAAAGTCTTCGCATTTGTTAATAGTGAGCACTTTCTGTTTTTTATTATTTGTAAACGATCGATAATTGAAATTGTTTAGAAAATGCCCACTTTGTATCTAGGTTATTTATATTTGTGTTGCTGCGCGACGATGAGGTCACGGATTACAGTTGTCTAAGAAAGAAGGCGTGCGGAAATTATATAATCTTATTTATGAATTATTATTACAGCTATAATAAAGAAATATTTCGTTAATAAATAGTAGTGTAGTAGTAATACAAATCATTTTCCAAGCTGAATCATAATTATTTCCTAAACCTACGAATGAATTTGTCTAGTAGTTATTATATTTCTGATAACATTCCAGAATTAAGAAAAACGTGACAGATTATTATTTCAATACTAAAACAAGTAAGTGCTTCAAATGTTGACAATCTGAGCTCGATTATTTTCAATTTCGATCCATGAGTCGACAGGCAAAAATTCAAGGTGCACACAATATCTTTCGCAAACTTCCTTTAGAATTTCTTTCATAATGGGGACACGGCAACCCTTTTCAAAATTCTGTGTATTTTAGGATCTACAGGGGACCGTCGCAGGCCTGCAGGGGACATGGACAGGGGGCAGGGGTGCGGGGCGAGCTCAGCCTGTATTCAGGTACACATTGCCTGCCCCAACTTCTTGTAAGATGGGATAGGCCCGTATCAAAAGAAATATTGCCAAAAATCTCTTTCAATTGACGTCGGCAGCCCTTTCATTGAGATTGATCGAATTTAGTGGGTCACGAGTGTGGCGTGCATGTCTGGAATAGTCTGACTTGGTCGTATCGCGATGTATTAAGGATAATTGAAAGAGGTGTGTAATAGCTCAAACTATCCAAGTCGTTAACAAGAAAAAATAAAGTAAAGAAATATCACGATACAATAAGATTATGTATTTATTTTAATAAATACATAATCTTATTGTACGACACTGACAGTGCACTGACAATAGATGAACAGTTTTAGAGAATTGTGAACATATTTCAAAGAGACTAAAAATGAAGTTTTTGTTAGACAATGAAACGAGAGATGTCTCCATCGTTCATTAATTAAAGATTTATTAAGACAATACAATATTCATTCACCATTTAGGTTAACTCGACGAATTAACATTAAGCTATCCTAAGGCGTTTTTCACTCATGATGAATAATTGGCGGAAAGTGCATTTCTTATGTATCCATATGGAACAAACGCATCACGAAGTAGATTTGTATCCATATGGAACAAACGCATCACGAAGTGCTTCTGTATACATATGGAATAAACGCTTCACGAAGTGCTTCAGTATCCACATGGAACAAACGCATCACAAATTGCTTCACCTGCAAAAATTAAGCCAAGGACGCGAATAATATAAATAAAACGCGAAGCATAATCCTAACGTATCAAACAACGGAATCAAAAACGTGTATTGCGCAGTAACTCGATTTTTTAAATACTATAAATAACCACATAACATATTGATAACTCGCGAGGTTGAAGTTCAACATCCCGAATTCATAATGATTGTTAGATGTGTCTCATTCAACAATATCAAATTGAACCTGTGGCCATAAATTAGGTGAAAATGAAAGGATAAACCTCGTGATATCACCCTAGCGGGAGACGGGACGTACCGTGCAGCCGTAACGTACTCAGAAGGGATCAAAACATAATAAAGGTACATCTGCTGTGATTTTTGTTTGCAAAAAATATTTGGAGCGAAAGGGCTAAGGGGTCGGCGCATCGAATTTAAGGGCAACCTTTTTTTGTTAATTTTTAGTTTAAAAGCAAAAAATATATAAAACATTCACCAAGGTCAAATAAATTTCGGCCTGTTCTATTATTTGCTCGATTTTTTGTGCGCGTTGTTCGTTTATTTTTTTCATTATTAATTTCCGATCTTTTCTGTATATTTCTTAACCCTTGCGGATTACAAAAAATAGAACGAAAGGTCTAAAATTTCATGGGGTTGAGGAAGCTCTTTGTGAATTGTGTTTCTATAATCAGATAGCGCAACAACCAATTCAATATTTTGAATTATTTACTTTGTGTTTAGGAAAAGTATACTGTAGATGCGTAAAACATATCTTCAGGATACTTAGATATTTTTTATTAAGAATATAGTAAGGTACACCCTAATTTAATTCCGAGCTTCGAGTCTTAACTATTTATGATAGTATCGTGTTCTTGATTTATGGACCGCCCGCACATTCTATACTACAACAACAGTTTAACAACTAACAGTTACGCTTGTTTTAAAGCCCAACGAAATATTCAAACTAAAAAGAAAACCATCAAAACTCAGCAAGCGACACAAAGCCGTAATAAACCCATGAAAATAAATAGGTTAATATTCGGTTCTGAACCGAAACGACGTAAATCCCCGAACCGCTGAACGGGAATATGACTCGTCTTCGAATGGCTGAACGGGTAGGAATCCACCGAGACGCCGAAGGGAATGATATCGAGGACGAGTGCACCGAAGAGCTTTAGAATTTAACCTTGTAATGAGATGACTAGACTCTATTGACAGACAGCGAGACCAGTCTGGAGGGAGGCTGTGAAAGTGAAAACTGATCCCGAATTTTATTGAATCTTCCTATTCTATGAAGGCCAAATTTTATTATTATTTTATTACTCGAACGTTCCAGTTGAGAAATTATTCATAATAAATCATAATAAAATAAGAATGAACACAATCGTTGAAGTATTAGAAAGCGCAAACTGCCCGCTAGTTGAAGGTTCAATTGGAGAATCAACCTATCCGAATCACGCGATGCGACGACAGCTACCTTCGGTAAACTTACGCCAGAGCAAATTTGCATCGCGAGTGCGGATTTCGAAAATAGAACAGACGTGTGCTTTGAAGCATCCAGACCGAGGAGAACACCGCGGACTATTTAAACCCAATTAATTCCAGCACCGCGGCAGCGGGCCCAGTCGGAAATGCGGGTTAACCTCCGTCGCAACAAGTGCAGTGTCCCGGTGAATGCACCCGCGGGGAAAGGAGACGCCGAGAGGCGGACGGAGCGAGGCGAAGGGAGACGGCCGTAACAAGGATCGTCGCGTTCGATAAAAACAATAAAACAAATGAAACTTTCCCGCGTTCCATATGGACGGCCGCGTAGAATGGGTACCTTCATACTCCCTCGGCTCGCCCGCGTGTTATCGAGCATTAGAAAGCGGCGTTCCCGAGTAAAAAGAATTAGAGCATCGGCTCCAAACTTTTTCGATAAGCACGCGGGAAGATTAGCCTTTATCCGAGGTGCACGACGCGCTTTCGCTCCCGCACGAGTGCATATGCGTGCTCGGGATGCGTTTGAATTTATATTTGGACCGTCCCTCTCGTCTGACGTTCCCGCGTCCCGGCGGTGACAAAAGGAAGATGCACGGCGAAGATTTGAAATTAGAATACGTAATTCTTAGAATGATTTTGAATTTCAAATCGACTTGCGCACTTACCCGAGCGTGCCTAGAGTAACAACTTATTTGTATACGAGTGTGTAGGTAGGTACGTGAAAAAATGAAAGAATATTAATAAAAATTATAAATGAGTGAGAAGATGTCTTATTCATTAAGCACTTTGGCAAACTTGACTTAAATATTTCTCAAGGATTTTGTAATAAAGTAAGCAATAATCATATGGTACGTTATTGGATTATTCCGCCGTGGCATTAAATTTACGTTCATAATGCACGTTTCGTACTAAATTTCAATCGCCATTATCAGGGTCGATGTCTGATGATGTGGGCTACGTCAAAAATCCACCCAATATAGAATGACCTAAAATAGCCGTGAACGAGTGTACTTCGCACGGCACATGGCACGAAGGTACGTCACTACAGCGAATTTCGTGATAGTGTTTATGAGACCAGATTAAATTTTTTATTAAACGCCGAGTTTTACAATAAATTGTAATAAAGTTGAATAATTGTATTGAGTCTAGGCGATGATTCGCTGCTACCTATGTAGGTCGGTGCCGGTGTGGTGCATCGCTCCACACCTACACCGTACTCGAATATCTTTAGACACCATACAATACACATGCACACGCGTAGTTGTATAACTCGGTTAGTGTGTGACTAAGATGGCGTCTGGTGCGTCTGCCGATGGTCGGTCCGAGGGGCCGCGGAGGGGGGGAGGAACATCCGACCGACCCTGAACCCGGAGCCCTCCAGACCCTCGCGACAGAACGCATTATAGGGATACCCTAGTAGATTTATAGAGCGCGGCCATTTTGAAACTGCGGCGAGTGTTGCTAGTGTGGAATTAAAAATAAAAATAAATACCTAGTACTGATACCAATCTAGTCCGGAACTATAAACAAAAGGTGCATCAAGAGAGCAAATGTAAGATGTAGAATCAAAATCAGACAAATCCAGTTTTCATGGTTTTTGAGTTATGTACAAATATAAAGAAAATGAATGTCTACTAGCCTATCGAAATTAGACAAATATTGCTGATTTCGTATAAAAATCCATTTAAAATATGCTTATTACTTTAATCGCAGATTTGTCCCTTAGATAATTAATTCAAACCCAAACCATAATCATATTTTATCCAATAAGACGACTGTATTTGGTCAAGTGATCTGTGGTTTACTGGTCGTGTTCAATACGATCTCAAATGTAACAATTGTGGTGCAATAGTTTTTTTAATTTTACTTGAAAACAAGTAAAGTGGACATGTTCACAAATGCATTCGTAGTCAAATAGATACATTCCTACACATTCCCAGCCCGGGGGGGTTTTTTACACTCAAGTGCTTTGATTTCCTTCAGAATTCCTTGTAGCCGGATAATAATCCTTCGAATTCACTGAACTACCCCTGTCCACGTTACCCTCGAGCCTTGTGACGCGGCCAGAGTAATATTGAGCAAGCTCAAGATAACAGAATATTTACTCACTTGCAATTAACTGCTAGCTTTGAACTAGTTGTTAAACATTTAAATTTTTTGTTGTTTAAAACGTCGTGTTTTGTGTACACGTTTGCAAATATCAAAATCTAAAATAATGTACTTTTACTACAACATAAACTGTCTATAAAGAGAAAGGAAGGGGGTACCTACCTAGATATACACCTACCCACGTAAGCGCACTGACAACGCGCAACGATGAGTTGATATGTGAACCCCTTTACTCAGTGAATTCAAATTGTTACGTATTTATTCAACAGCGGCAATGTGTCTTTGTTTATTCAATGGTTGACAAGAGTGAGGATGCACACACTCTCACACACACACACACACACACACACACACACATACACATGCACGCAGTAAAAATACCACCCGCCTTATCTGTGTAAACAACTTTACATATGTATTAAAATAGTTTTGACTGCGCTCCCGATCGATGACCCGCAGCCAGAGCTCGTGAAGTTCACTCGCTAGGTGCGAGTCGAGTGCTCTAGAAATATACGTTTGTTAGGAAACTGATGTGTAGATTGTTTATTTGTCGAGCCCGACTACAGCTGGGAGGAAATTTATCAAACTTAACAAAGCCAATTACAAACACCCAGGTTGAATGCATTCACTTGAAATCTTTTAAAATAGCACCCTTCGGCAATCGAACTCGTGACCCTTGAATTAGTCACTAGACTACTAATGTGGATGCATTGTCTTAAAATAAATAAATACCAATGTATTATAAATAAGTGTAGTAGGGAATTCGAAAATTAGTAGCATGATTTTCTACCATAAATGATGTCAGCAAAAGGTAAATTTTTAATCGGTTCTGTTCTCATTCTAAAGATGCGTATTCGGTCTCTGCAAGACATCGGCCTTCCAAATTTTAATATAAAAATCAACTCTGCATTCGGTGCATTCTGCAGACAAGTTTTTACTATTACGCAATCGTTAATGAAATACTTGAGTTATATGATATGTATCGAAGGTTCATTTGTGAAAATCTTTCACACTTTCGCATTTTCACTGGAAAAGCGGTCGCCAGCGCCGCTGCGGCGAAACGCTCGAAATTCGCACAAACAGACTGATATCGGAATGTACTGACGCGGTGGCTCTGTCTAACCTCGAACAATAACCTAGCTGACGCACCGGGACCTTGAATTAGCTCCGTGCGTGTGTGCGCACGTCGCGCTCGCGGCGGTGTATCTGTATTCTGCACGACAATATTCACGAATGTGTGCGTCGGTGACGATTTGCACGTACGTACATTACGATTTGGCTGCGCAAAATATTATATATTCGATTTTCGAACACCGTGTGAATGTGGACGATGAAATATTATTAAAAAGGGTTAAAATATTTGCTTCGTGGTTAGGTATTTAAATAAAATCCACAGTATTTTGAAAACGAGCGGGAAGCACGGAAGAAAGATAATCAACAGGTGTGTGCCTTAAACCGACCGTATTATAAAATACAACTCAATTGCAAAACAGTCGCTTTCTAAACCAACAGAAGTAGTTAGTTACCTACACTCTTTCATAAATGAGGGGGTGAGGGGAACACGTAATGACCTCGTTGACCTTAACCTTCGCTCGCGATACAATAAACGCATCGAAACCAAATCTGCAAATCTCCCTACTCAAAATACAAAGCAGTCTGCCCACTGAATAGGGCCGAACAAGAGACTCGTCTGGACGTAGGAACCCCCTTTATAATATGAAAAACAACACCAAACAAACAGGTCGCTAAGATCAAACTGACCTTTAGCTGAATAGATTGCGACCCTGAAAATTATTTGCAATTTAAATAAGCTACCTGTCGCTTGCGAAGCGAGCAGCAGCCGGCAGCAGGAAGTCAGCAGGAAGTCAGCATTGCCGATGTGTATTATCATTAATAAATGCTATTCAATTTTTTGCACAAAATCGCGAACAAGGTGTCCTCGCTGAAGAGCCATCAGCCAGGTCGGAAAAATGATCCATCCGAGAACCTACGCGATCCTCCGTTTCAAAAAGATCAAGGCTCGGTTAGAGCGGTTGAATTCCTCAGTCCCGCTCACTCCCACTCGTCGCTTATTTTTCGTTTAGCATTTAATTTCATTTGGATTTTGAGGACGGTGGTCGCTCGGCTTCCCGGTTCAAAAACCAAGCAAGGCTAGCTGGAGTCTCAATGTCAGCGGCTCTATCCAAAAATGCCCAGGTAACCTTGCCGACTAGCACAGCACACATCGTAGGCAAGAAGCAAATTGCCGGTGATAATTTGGAGTACCTACTGGCGATGACATAAGCGATGATCAAACATCAAACTGAATTATGGCTACAGAAAAATTATTTATCTAAAAGCTTTTATGACGGTTTCCGTGGAATTTATCGTCGTATTAAATAATCTCCATTGTAGTGTATGGTTCAGATGCTGATATACTAAATATTTATACAGTATTTATCAAAAACTAGTATTACATAATATCATGTTTTTTGAAATTCTTAATTACCTACATAAAATCGAACCCCTGTGTATTCAATTTTGAAAACCTGTTTTAATCTCACTGTACAAAAAATTGCAAAGAATCTTGATATGCTAAAGGATTAAAATTTCCAACGTTTTTTCCATCATCGTGATCATGACCTCGATCAACTGAGAACCAATACGCGCACATGTTTACAATAATAAAGTCAAATAATTTTGAGCTGTCAAAAATTTCAAAAAGATGTAACGTGTATAGGTACTTGCTATTAAATCTTTTGATCGTATTTTTGTTTATTCCTTTACCAAGATTTTTAACAATATTCTGCTACCTATAATATATATACATTTTTAATAAAAAAATATTTTATTTTGATATTTTTCATGAATTTATTAGATAATGTTTATCGTTATTCAAAAATTTCAATGTCAAAGATATAATCGATGACGCGTTCGCATAAAATCCACGCAGGTAAGCACACGGACTATTTAGTGTAGTTTTACGAACGTGGAATGAATATTTATAAAAAGGGACATTAATTTTACTGCTTGAAATTCTTACCTTGCAACCCTCACAAGAGTGGACGCCGTAGTGGAAACCGCTCGCCTTGTCGCCGCACACGCGGCATAAGACCGTGGTGCCATCGAATTCTGCAAAAGAATAATATAAGAATTAGCATTTGATATCTTTATTCAGTTAAAAGCCACGCAATTACTTGTCTCCGTCTAATGCTACAAAACAGCTCGCCGCCATTACAACACTGGATTCTGCAGATTGTTAACAATTCTCAAGATGGCGGAGGGCTTTTCACGATGCGACAAACGAACGAAGGTAAACTTCATAACCCCCAAATTGTCCGTCATTAATATGCAACATGGCTGCCGCAGAAGAGGTTAATACACCCGGCTTCCTTAAATTCAGTGGCAACTGTCTAAACACTAAACGTTTCCAAATCTGCCTAAAAATTATACATAGGATGTTCTAGAGCACAACGTACAGAATATCATGCGGGGGCAGCTGGAAGGGAAAGTTATGTCGTTATTTGTGAAATAAAATAAAAAGATGAGATCCCCCAAATGAATGATACGGATGCTGATAAGATTTCGTAGTAATCTGCTGGTAAACAAATAAATAAATCTGCTGGTCCAGACAACATTCATCGTGTCAAATAATGCATCTATTTCGAACCTGAAGTAATTTTCTAATGAATGCATCCAAGGACACAGGAATCTGCGACGTTCGCTTTAGTTGTTAATCTGCTATTTCTAGGATTCATTGATTCGAAAATGATTTCGTATTAGAAATAATTAAATGAATTTTCTAGATTTCAAGAGGCGATAGATTTACATCGGCGAGCTTCTCTCATTCATTTTATTCAAAGATCACAACAACGCGTTGATAAAATGGCGTGTCCATCTAGCGTAGTCGTACATTTGAGAATTCAACTTAATGTAGTCGACAGTGTGTAGGTACATTGCAGCAACTGTGTATATCGATAGGGGCGCATTTCTTTATGAACATTTGATGGTACCTTTGTACCAAATGAGTAACGATTACCAGCCCTCTATACCCTGTAACACCCTGCGTACGAGTGAAATGTTCCGGACGGCAGCGACCTTGAGCAATGGCAAATACGACCAGGCGCGTGTTATGAAGAAAACAAATTTGCTGACAGAATTTATTAACGGCTTTAATTTTTTAAAAACGAGCAACGGAAAATTTGTTCAAATAATCGGAACGTATTTGGAAGGTCGATCACGTTGAAATGTGTGTTACGTACCCATCTGCAATTTTATTTTCATGAATATTGAACGAATTGCAAATTGAATGATATACTAGGAAACTTGATATTGATTTTTTTAATCTGAATTGTAGGTAAATATGTACATTATTTGTACCGACGATACCATATTTAATTACTTTTTTGACTTACAACAAAAATAATAATTACAGTGATAATCCATTAAATTGAAAATATGTAATAAACGTACGTAATTAACAGTGTCGTGTCCTTGAATTTCCGTAATCTTTTATTATATTTATTTCGCGACCCGTTAATAATCCTTATCTACATAATGTTTTTTTTTAAATATACGGTATAATTTATAAATTAGTTTATTATACACAATATTTTCATAAATTAAAAATAATGGCAAGTGGATTTGGAGCTTTTCTTTTAAAACGAGTCATTTTATCATTCGACTGAAAATGTTTAATTAAAAGTTGGTTTCTACGCGACCAGATTAGTACCTATCAATCAAAACGAGGGAAAATAGCCCCAAATATAATATATTACCGACTATCCTTCTTTCTGTTAGTTTTCTTTGATTAGGAGATTGTTAAAGCTTACTTTTTGTTGTTTAGAAAATAACTTTTTACGAGTACAAGTATAATCGATGATAAAGAGAATGATGATAAATGTAAACCTATTAAGTAACTAACCGGTGACTTATCAAGTAATACGCTGTTTAAAAAGCTGAAGAAATATATCACGTTTATCATAGTTTATAATTTAATTATTTTACTTCAGATAAATTAAAACAATATACATATTTAGTAAATGAACCCTCTGTGATACAATATAATAGGATGTATTATTTTTATTTGTTAACTTTGTTAATTTTGCTAATTTCAAAAGTACAATAGGACGGTACGAGACTGAACAAATTTTATAAATCTGGGATTAGGTTAAAATATGGCTCTACATGTGTGGAATATGTGTTAGTGAAAGTGCAGAACGATTTTACAATATTTAAAAAAAATTCACAAAAGACGAAGATACTCGCTGGAAACATAATTATATTACTCGTATATGAGCACACGGCTGATTATGTGGCCGTGTATAGGTACACGAAAACGATTGATAATAATGAGCGCGGCATTTTGTGCGCTTGCCGGGAAAATGGTAATAATGTTTCGGCTGTTCAGAGTGTGGGTGAAATATTATAAAGTTGAGATAGTGTGCAAGTGTGTTTGTAAGTGACCTAGTGACGGGGCAACGACCTGAGCCTGAAATAAAGTGAAAAACAAGTGTATTTACAGATAGATAAAAAATGGGGAGGGTCGGAGAAAACGGAGACAGGGGAGCTAAATATAAGTGTGCGTTGTTTTTCCTATGAGCCAGATGTCTCACTCGCCTTCTGTTCTGAACGTATAGTCATATTCAACACGTGTATTTCTTCTATTAAGCTTTGAAACACAGCTAGATAATAATCATATTAAGCGTGCTTTATTCGATTTTGTTCAGGGTCATCGGGTAATCTCTAGGCCATTTCTACAATATTATATATCACTTTCAAAGATAAGCTATCACGGCACCCTCGATACGGTGTTTGTATTTCCTAGGTTTTCGACCGACTTGCGACTTTCGCAAACTGCAAAACTACCCTCAAACTATCGCAATGTTTCACTGAACGGAATAAAGGACGATACTTATTTCGTACAAAAACAAAAATGTATTTCTTATCCGATTAAATAAATAAGTCACTAAATACTCGCAAAAAAAGCCGAGTATGGGCTGAATGCTTTTAATATTAATTTTTTAATAATCTATTTTGACAGATCATACAAAGTTCCATGCGTTTCATCAACTATCCAATAGGGTGCTACGTATATGGTATCGTAGAATTTATTAAAGTGGACGAAGCAAAAATGGTGCGCCAGGATAAAAGAGTAGTGTTCTTCTTTTCTGTTTACCCGTGCGGGGATACGGCGTGATTCTAATTCTGATTAGTTAGCTATCTTTCCGGCCACTCGAACGAAGTGTGGGTACTCTTTCTCAAATACTCACGAACAGATGCCATCTCGGCATTTAAATGTTTGCTATACAATCCATAACGTAAGTATATGATATACAATTTTTAAAATGTAAATGTAATAAAACAGTAATTTAACATGATCACTAATATTTGGCTGTGATTCGTGATGAACGCGTTCCGTGTTTCATCGCTGACCGTACTCCAGTCAGGCCAGGTCTCGAGGCATCTCGATTGATAAATTTTTCAGAGAAAACAGATCACCTAGGCACGGTCGGCACTATTTGCGTACTAGAAAGCGTCATTGGTCGAGTTGTCGGGAATAACATATTCTGTAGTTCACGGCCGTTCAGGATAAATCTGTCACCGCCAACCCCGCACTACCCGGCGCTCTTGGCACAGTGACTCAGTTCACACTGGTCCTGGCCGCACTGAATTTAGTCATTTAAAATCGCAATTTTTGCCATTTCCATTTTAACTTTTTCCAGAAAGAATGTCGATTAAGCAGATTCATTTATTAATTACTCTTACGGATACTCGTCATCCGAACATATTTTCTATATTCATAAAAAATGTATCAAAAATTTGGATAGGATAACGAGTTTAGTGAATAGTTTTCTTCGCATATTAGTTAAACTGTTTCAGAACTTTCTTAACTGCTGTGAAATCGGGGTTTTATTGTGATATGAAATTTAAAAAATGTAATTGTTTTATATTGTGAAAATAAGCGGGGATCAGAAATAAAACAATGGTTGTGAAAATTGCATTCAGTTTATAATGGACCACTTTCAGTAGAAAGATTGGTAGGCACTCGATCATATCATGACGCAAGTGTCATACGTACGAAATGATTCTTGAAAAAACCACCGTGCAAATCGGCACGATAAACTATGAGCCGTCAGAAGAAAGAAAATTAATCGAAAGTGGTTTCAAATCGAGTTTCACTATCGTCGAGAAGTTGTCCCGAGAAATGGCCGAGTGAAAGAGATGAAAGCATTTTCTATTCGGAGAAAGTAGGCTTCAGAGAGAGACAGCTCCGATACAGCACTGGTATTTTTTTATAAGCTCCGAGAAAAGTCGCGAACCCGACGGAGATACGAGAAAGGCGTGTGCACGAGCGAGACGGAACCGGTGACGACCGTCTTTTTGTAAATATGGTGTGCTACTTTCACCGGTTCTAGAGCGGGCTAGGTACGAATGAGACGCGAGGCTGTTAGAGAAATGGAAAGAGACGGAGGAACGGGTGTCGCGTGGGTGCGAGAGAAACGAAATTTTCACCCAATTTAACGCTGCGGTGAACTTTTTGGATTGAAAGTGAATCGGGATCGAGGTCGCGCGGGAGAAAAAACTTTCTTTTATTGTTATGTTGTTGTTGTGTAATTTTGTGACACACATTTCAATAGGTCGCGGGAAAAGAGTTATCTCGCGCGGGGAAAGCTGTAAAAGCACCAACTCACTCCTCGAGTCGGATACCATCTGAACAACGGTCGCGTCAGCGAGGTTCGGCACAAAAATTAAAGCATAAGGCGTCACTATAACAATCATTATACAGTTTTCTAATAATCACGAAAGCGTGTATGACACGATGTGACGACAGTCCGTGTCTATGAACCGCATAGAAAGTAAAGCAAATTACCTGCAATTCGAGACAAAATGAATGAAACGAAGTAATTATAATGATTGTTTGCGAGAGGCTCTACCCGCCGCACCGGCGAGTGTGGAGCCCGAGCCCGAGCAGGTTGAATGCACTCGGGTGCATGCGAAAGCATTTCACTCGGCGCGTTACCCGTCAGTTGGGTAATCCGTGCCGTAACCACGCGAAGGGGAAAGTTACACCAGGTGAATAGGATGAATAGAGAACGGAGAACTTTAAAAAAATACTAATAAATACAGGTTTAGATACGCAATCAATATTTACTAGAATAAGAAGGTTACTGAATAATAGGTAATTATTGGTTATTTAAAACCAGCAGTGCATTTTACTGAGCACTGTTGTAGTATTTAACCATTTTTATGTACCAATTTTTACAGCGTTTCAAGCAAAAAATTTATGAACGCATATCGATACAAAGGTACGTACGTGCAGAGTACCTAGCCAAAAAACGTGTGGTGGCCAGGTATGAATTTAATGTTGGTGTGTGCACGCGTGAAGAGTTTATGTCCGTATAAGGTGTTGAACATATCGTATCCTACTCCCAAATCAAGGAATCAGGAAATACAAGACTGCTGATATTAAACGAATCTATCTATATTGTTGTACGTACTGAAAAGGTGATCTGAAGGATATCTGAAAGAGGACCACATACAGCTATGTCACCGGAGTCTAATCGTCGAAGTTATTTCAGTACCGACTCGTGCAATCGGTGTTTGCCGTCGTTATAGCGCGAATTATATAAGAATTATACAATTTGTTTGCTCTCGTAACAGACCAGATTCCAGTGCGGAGCTTATCCAGCACACGAGGTCAATTTCTCTCGCATTTCTCCAGTTCGCTTTACGAAAAACCAAAAGTGCAACGCACGCGATGGAGGCACTCACTGCCGCAATGTGTGAAGCAATAGCGCCGCGCCGATGCAGTTGGATAATGCTGCGCGGTAAAGTGAAAATGCTAATTTTTAGATAAATAATCATCTTAAATGGTGGATTCAAATCGATTTTTGTCATCTTACTACTATTTTAAAGGTTATTTCTATTGGCTCGACCGAAGGCGCACGAGATACGAAGTGTCATGATCGAGCGTTTAGCAGAGCCACTCGTATCGAGTGCTGATAGATAATTATGGTTCTTTCAATCACGTGTACATGTGAACTCAACATTGTCGGCCTTGAGACTACGCTATAATGACGATTTAAAAAATGATCAAAGGAATCCATAAATTTACTTCATCGCATGCTTTTTTTTAAAATTCTTGTATTTTTACTTTCTAATCGTTTCCAGTTTTGATGTCCAATTACACGAAGACTCATCGCTGTAATTACTTTTCAGATTGTAAAACACAAGTGTTATGTTTTAGTGATTGTTATAGCGCACGAGCGATAGTAATTTATAGGTCTGCGGACTTGGACGGAGATTTCAAAATGGTTGTAGCATTTTAATCAATGGGTCTCGTGATACAACACCGATCGTTCATCCAGAAAGCTGGTGAATGTTGGCAGGCATTTAAGTGAGCGCAATCTTAGAAACGGTGTCGCGTACGCACTGTACTGGGTAACTAGGGTTTAGACGTGCATTTCTTACATCAATCAATAAACAACATACGGGAGTTTCTTTTTGTGGGACTCAGAGTCGGTTAATCACATAAGACAACTAGAGTTTTCTTCGTAATATAATATTTATAGACGAGTTTTTATAATGTGGCAAAATGTTGATAAACTTTATGTTTTTACTTTACCACTTTCTTACAAAGCTTTTGATAAGAAATTTTTTATCAAATGAAAATGTCGGTTTATGCACACCAAATCGCAACCATTATACACACTCATTACTTGCATTATAGGAGAAAAATGAGATATTTTAGCAATTGGTTAATTTTAGAAAATATATATGCGAGTTTACACGCTTTAATAGTGTTTGGTTTTAGAACTTTTACACAACATTCTTTACTTACAAGACGTGGAGAGTTTCGACATACTGAGGAATAGAAATTGTTTTAATATAGTAACCAAAATACATACAATACGATAGAAAACTAGTGTAACAGACAGGGTAACCGATTAACTATTTTGATGCAAATTAAATGTATGAAAAAACCACAACTTCACAATAATAATGTGTTCTTCTTAAAAAAAATGAAGTATTTACTTTACTGGCAAAACCTTAGCAACAACAATATTACGTACTGAATTTCACTTACCTAATGTAAACACTGTCAAAAATACTACGAACTAACAAATTATTTTTCATTATTTGCTTCGATAAATTACTAAATGTTTCTAATGATTTCTGCAAAATAACTTTCACATCCCCCCAATCGTTCCTGAAAAAGAATTTCTAGCTGGACTAATGACACGGCTACCTGGTACCTGGTTAATTTAAGCAAAACTACCAATGAATTAAGTAGACCGATGGGTTGACGAGCTGTAAACGACAAATCCAGAAAGACAGTTGTCGAGATCGTATCTGGAGAGAAAGTTGACGTAATAGAAGAGATCAGTAGAAGGTAAGCATCATCGCTCATTGCGTCACGGCGGAGGCGACTCTGAGAAGCGAGTCGTTATGAAATGGCACACATAGTATACTACTCACGGCGGTGCATATTTGAATGCAATAACCTAGTAACGAGGAAATGACAGCGGAGAAATGCACCGCCGACAGTGTGACATAATATTTTGCGGCAAAACAGCAAAATGTGTGCTAGATAATCGGGCTACCTAATCGCTGAACAAAGTTGCGCGCGAGAAAAGTTTCGTTCAAAGAGACACCTTATTAACAAACAGGAAACAAAGAATGTTTCATAATAAAGTCCACCTATAATAGATATCCGTTCTTTTAGTATATTAAATAATATAAGAATTTTTCAATATCCAAGGAAATAAATTACGGATTATTTTTGATGCGGAAAAAAACAAATACGTACAGAAAGGATTTAAAGTTGGATGCGAAGGCGCGCGCGGGAACGCGAAATTTGGTGAGCGAGATACCGGGCGATAAAATGACAGCATTTTCCTCAGGGACCTAGAGTGGAACTAAGTAAAATTTTGTAAGTATAAAAATACACCTTTTTATAGAGGGGGTAGGGGGACAGGGGGAGGATGCCCATCTTTTGCGCAGGGTTCTAAGGAGTAACTTGCAAAATTTGTTGTACGATTGTACAGAGAACAGATAGATAGATATAAACCTACCTACATTCAACTTTACGCACATTGATTAGAAGATGGGCAAATAAAGTGAATAGGAAAGCAACGAGCAATAAATATAACCTAAAGTAACGTAAAAAAATAAACTATGAATTTTTGACGTTCTACATTTTATAAATTTTCTTTCGATTCCTAGATCCAAAGTAAAAAAAAATATATTAAAGATAAAACCATAAAAAATCTAGCTTCAATTTCTATAACTGTACTTTCTGTACTAGAACAGAGGTAATTTTTTTAATTAATTATTCCGATCGCTCGCTTGACTGATTTTGTTACATTTCATTTATTGGGTCCGAAAGGGTACAAAGTATGTAATAATAAAAATATTTCGCAAAATACGTTAAATCTGCAAAAGCCCCTTGAGAAATGATTTTTTTCCATACAGTCAATCGTTTTTTACTTTACGAATGACAATTATATAACGAACCCCCTGAGACCTCGGGACGGGATCCTGTTCAAGTCTAGGAAGCTGCGAAGAAGGCCTGCTCAGGTACGGTTGACAGGTTTGAGAATTAATGATCTATCTGAGCGGAAACAATGAACGTACATGATGGATTAAAAAATACTGACACCGAATACATATTGTGATTTCTAACGACATTACACGCTAAATCAAATTGGCACCTTTTCACGGTGTTTATAATTTTTTGACTGATGATGTAAAAATCGAAAAGGGTAAATCCATCTAAATGCTTTTTCGTTCTCGAAAAAAACGGTTATCGGAGACGTAACACGTTTTTATCAATTTCTTACAAAAATATATCCAAATGTTTTGTTAAAAAAAAAACTAATATTTTAAGCAATTATATTAGGTATACTATATTTCACTGGAAAAGAATTTGAAGACTCACATCTGCATTATCTGTATTCGCAACTTTTTGAACGTTGACAAGTAAAGCAAACACTCGATTCAAAGTGTTGACCTACTCAAGTAAAAAAATGTATTGCTTGCCTTAATAAATTAAATAACTTGCATTGTAGACGTTCTACGGCTACGCTGAGGGGTCAGGATTATTTTAATAATAATTACCCTTACTTTGTCATTTAAAATTAATGAAAGCCGATGACAAGTCGTTCGCGATTAGCACTATTAATCTGATGGCCTCGTCTCGTGACCGTGCAGTCTCACCCAGTGCTCAAAATGGACCGGAACGAGCCGGAACACTGATATGTTTCGTCACATACGAGAACAGTGAGCCAGTATACAGGTATGTACACATATGTTTTTATATTGCTAAAAATTATTTTTATTATTTTTATTCCCAAATTGTACTGTCGTTTAGAATTTTCTATGTAGAGTTCTCTGAGTATTCTGCCTGTATGTATTAGACCTCTCATCGCGAGATCCATCATCATCACCAGGATCCAAACCTTTGCCCAGAAGTCGAATGCACACGGCAGAGTAGCCCAGAAAATACTACACAAAAGATAATTCTTCCATTTCGAGCACTGAGTCCCACCTACTACCCTTTTAAGTGTTCTTAACACGCTGCTAATTATACGACGTATTGAAATTGCTAACAGTTTAAGGACACGCGACTGATTTATATTTTTAACACACAAAAAATTATAAACGTTAAAAAACTTTTATTTGTTAGAAAATTAGTGTCTGTTTTCAAGCCCATTTAAGTAACCGTATGATAAGTTAAAAGTTCTTTAACAATTTCTTTAAAATATTTGCTTTTATAATGGTAGTAATAATAATCGAGTTAAAACTAAAATACACATTAAGATATAAATAAACTATGTAAATGTTAGAGTTTAATTTCGTAATTGTGTCTGTACAGACCGATGTAGAGTTCCGGCTCCCTCTGGCCACCCGAGGTGACAGTGTTGTCCCCGGTGACGCAGGGCCCCGGGGTCCTGTCCCCCGGCGCGTAGCAGGGCGGATCTGGCAGGGCAGGGGGCGGGCCGAGCGGCGGAACGACGCAGGGGGTGGTGGAGCCCACGGCGGGCATCTGGACCTGCACCCTGCACCCGTAACTGCTATCTGGGGTCATCGCCATGGTCACAGTCTAGCGTGCTAATCCAGACACTCAGAACATCAGCTCCGTCACAGTGTTCACAAAGTTAAATTATGCAGATGGAACAATTTTTCAGTGCTATCAATTTCACTCCTAACTGTACGAAAAAAATCTAATATTAAAGTTTAGAAAAATAATGTTTTTCCGTCAAAGGCACGAATGGACTAACAAAGTTTAAAATACAACCAGAATGCACAAGCTGATTCGGTTGCTGAAATTGCATTTTTATCGCGCATGTTTATATATGTAGCAGTCACAAGTCACTGACACAAAATTTTAAATAAACATTCACTATTTTAATTTGAAATCCAATTATTTCTCCGCAAATCAATCGAAATGTCACAGCAGTGTGTACTCCAGCGCGATATACACAACAACACGTATCGCGAGATAAGACTATCGTATCGAAAATCGGGCACGCACGAGAGAAGCGCTGGAAAGGTCCGCACGAGAGCGCGCCTGTACTAAAACTGGCCGAAGTCGCGCGTATATGGGACGGAGCAGGTTCCTCTCAATCAACCCCAAGAGTGAAAGTCTGCGAAATGATACGCGGCTAACTCCGTACAAACGCTATCCACAAACGGCCGCGGCCGCCGAGCGAATATCGCCTCTAGCGTACCTTTTTACTACTACAATAGAGTTCAATGCATTTCGAACTTCGAGGTCATTGCCGCGCTCGGGCGAGCCGACCAATCGGGGCCTGCCGCCCGCCCCGCCATTGGCCCGTTCGAGCGCGGCGCTGCCCCCACCCCGCGCCACCGGGGGGGGCGAGGGAGTTCGTAGACCCGAACCTTGGATTGCATTAACCAGACGGGATGGCCAAGGTCACCGGCTCGTAGCGTTCGAAAGCGAGAATCGCGCTCTCGTTCTGCCCGACAGAAAGAGATGCACGCACACGCGGCGCCTTTCGTTTTCACCAGTGCGAGAGAGACGAGACCAGTTGTACGTCACGAATCTGAGCCGTCGCCTCGATGTAAAAAAAACCACGAAATAAAAAGCACAATCCTTTCCCATAGATGTTAAACATTATCAACTAAACAGTTTCAACATTTTTACTCATTGGGATGTTTATTCGATTCAATTTTCTACTTTTACATGCCTTCATAGTTAGATACGCGGGACTCGCGATCTATTTTCTTTAATTTTTTGAAAGAGTGAACGGGACGCCATGCGTATACGTCACAACTTAAATATTTTTCCTCCGTACGTGCGAGCGAGAGGCATAACGACTTTTCTTGAACGTACGCGTATGAAGACAATTGATAAACGAAGAATTCTATTCGGTGAATGATTTGTGGAGAATGCAACTGATGGTACTGAGAACCGAGGTGCTGAACGGCCCGGCGGTAAGGTTTGATCCTCGTCCCCAGGCCCCTCGAGTCCAGCAAGTTAGCCTTATTATTATACATACATGCGCGTACAATGGAAAACTATTTACATTTTATATCTTAACATACATTACTAGAGCTTTCTTTATTACAATTATAAAATTCCTTTTTATTTTAGTTCCTCTTTGTACATAAGTACAGTATCACAAATAAAATAAGTACATAAGTACAGTACACACAAAAACTTCAAGAGGCACTCAGGCAAAATTAGTAATTCATCGAATGGAATGTGAATGTATCCATTTATTAAAATTTTAAGCGAGGACACTTCCTTGAGTTCACTCACCGTTGGGGGATAATATTTTCACCTTTCGGCCATCCTAGCAGTAATGTAAAAGTCCTCGTTCAAGGCGATGACGTTTGCGACAATGACTGCGGCCAGAGAAACCGCAAATATGACGCGGCGAAGGTCTAAGCTAGAGTCGAGTGGCCAGCTGCCCCGGCCGCCGATGTAGGAGGACGACAGGATTGAGTATTAAAACCGCACTGGTAATCTACGTCTAAACGATGAATCCCGGAGTAAATGGTTGTATGTTCTATTCAATTTTGACTGCAAGACAAAGGGTTTCGAAATACGGGGGACAAGATAATTGATATCGTATATTTAACCCCTTCCAGACAATCGAAGACTGATCGAGAGAATTGTTTTTAGAAAAAAGAGAGACGTGCCAAAGATGTAAGAATGTATGCATTGTGATTTATTGCAAAATCTTTATTATAAAGGCACTTTTTATTTAAATTTTGACATATTTATAATACAAATGATTTCGTAATACTTTGAAAGATAATAATTATCATTAAATAATTGTATGTAACGAGAGATAGGAATTTAAATTCATTATTACGACCTTCTCAATAACGGGATAATCTAATCACTCAATCGCATAATAAGCTTCTTTCAGGTAGACTCATCGCATTTACGTCTTACTTAAAATCTAAATACACTTTTTTTAAGAACTCTCAGGATGTATTGAAATTTATAAAATAACCCTTGCGTGGTTGTGTACCATTAGTTATAATAAATGAATATTGAATAAATAAGACTCACTCCCGCAGACAAAATACATAATAATTAATTTAATTTATTATACCATAATCTGAGTAATGAAGTATTATTATTTATTTTATCTTGTAACTAACAAAACGCACACGATAGTAATGTTAAGTCTCAAATGACAACTCACTCAGTACGCCGACAATATTTGAGTACAGCAGATATTTGAGTTCCTGTTTTACATCGAATTATTTTTCTTTTTATTTCTCTGCGTTTTATATTTTTCTCTTATTTTTATTTTGATCGCAATGTGTGTATGAGTGTATGAGTGTATAATGTGGAAGCATTAGGAATGCTACAGCCTGCAGGTAATAACAGTATTAATTAAATAATATTACAATTGTGTAATCATATTTCTCTAAAAAAAATCGATTAAACCAAAAATAATGTCATAATTTTCCAGTGACGTGCTATGTAATAATAATGTTCATAGTGCATTTCTACGCAAGAAACATTTAGTTCACTTTACAGTGCAACTAAATATTCTGAGTATATTTTAATGGATCAATAAGATTTGTATTTCGATTCGGACCTTCACTGTAACATTAGTTTTTTTGTAAATTCTATCAATGTACAAGTTTTACCCACAAGAGAGTGCGAGTGAGAAGAGGACTACGATCGTCTGGCAGATCGTGATTCGCGCATATGGTGAACATTCGTAAGCGGTTCGATGATTTCATTTTACTGTCACATTTTTTTCAAAGTGACAAACACAATTGTCATCAAAATGTAATAAATGTTTGTTCAATTAGGTAATATATAAAATCGCCAGGCTAGACCGAGCTCCGAATCTAGGTGGGCATTTTAAATGTAAATATTAGTGTTTTATGCATTAGTATAATAATAATAAAAGTGTTATAACATTTCGGTTAATTTGCGAATCAAACATAAATGTCGCACCGCGAAAACTAAGTTTTCAAGTGCACAAGAATATGATCGTTATGGAGATACTACGATAGTTACGAATTACATGACAGTTCACCCGAGTCTTGAAAACTCGACGAACAAATGAATGGTTAAGAACCTGCGAAGGATTTGAGATTACTCTAAATCCTAGCCATTATCGAAACAGCCCGCCCGAAGGTGAGGTTGCTAGCATTGACCGCAACCGAAAAATTAACGTATTGTATTATTAGATTGGGCGGTCGAGGTCGGTCAGTAGCACCGCGGATAGCGGATGCGAATACGATCCTTGGTAACCTATCATCGTAAGGTCGACAGTCCCACGAATCTGTGTTGGGCTTTGTGGCCTCTCCGGTTTGGCTAATGCCATTTTTAAAATGGACATTCAATGTCAACGCACCGCCTAATTTTATTGGCGCGGAAGGATTTCTATACGGCCGCCTGAAGCGGGTCGATTTCGGAAGAGGCCATTCTGATTAGAAGCTGTGAAATTGGTAATGGTATTGGATCTTCGATCGATACTGAAATAAAATATGTAAGAATATCTGGACTCTCTGAATAGCTGTGGTAAATATAAATCAAAATAATCGCCATTCGAATTTAAAACTAAATGATTTGGTGTAGGTACTCCTGGGAGGATTCTAGCTAAGTCGTACCTCAACATTTCATCATTATATATTTTTTAGGCTTAAAATAAACTGTTATGATATGACTGAAAGATTATGGAATCATTGCATTTATGTATATACTAATTTAAACATATACAGCTAAGTATACTAATTAAAATAGCAATATTAAAATAAATCATTGCACCGACGGCCTCTGCTGTCACACGAGGAACGAAGTAGAAAAATCTTATAATGCCACAAATATGTTACCTATGTAATACACAGGACATTATAAATTTAGATTATTACTGATTTTATTATTGTTTTATTATCAATTTTAATAACTATTTTTTCTATTAATTATTTGTCATCATTTATTTTACCCGCGTCGACTAGGGAGAGGATAGGGTCAAATAAGAAGATGAAGAAAAATTATACTTAGTGCAAATGCATTATGAATGGTAGAACGAATTCTTGAATGAAAATTAAGTATTACATCCAGCCAAGTATCCATTCATTAACTCTCTCTCCGTTTGGATTGACTTGCCCCGTGTACTTTTCAGGTAAACCCTGAGAAGGTGTATGCAAATGGGAGCTTAATTACTTCCAGTAATTACTTATCGTCTTCTAGAAGAGGTTTATTTGATAAATAAATATGTACGTTTTATTTCAAGGGTGAGTAAAATAAATAAAATTCCTCCACAGCTGTCTTGTTCATTTTCACTGATCCTCTTGCTGACTTCTAGTAGGGGATGCCTAACTATGTATATATATGTATGTATATTACCTTTCAACTAATCTTTGATTTCATCCCGAGTATGTTTGTTTTGATATACTGATTAATATGATTGAAGCATAATATTTGTATTTAATTAATTATTTTTAATATGGTCTGCATGGTGATACTGAAACTCATATTATATTATATTTTATTTTACATCTGATGTCTGTCTATACAATACAATAAAGTTCCAAGTTCCATTCCCTTTGCTTCCCCTTCAGTTAACATTATTTTACAATTTTTCCCGACCAAATGATAACAGGTTCACATTTTAAAATCATGTATGAACATTCCTTTCGCGGTCATTATTCATTCACGTCCCATGACGTATACCTATAGCACAATAAATATTATATATCACTAACCCTCACAATTTTTGCCTACTTTCCAAAACGACCACCATTACGTGCCTCCAAATCTGTACCTAGACATATATTATAATATGATTAGAAATATTTGCCAGTAAACATATTTTCTTATCAGGAAGCAAAATATCTGTCCTCGTCAGGCCAATGAAAGCGTTGATTTCAAGGATTCCGAGGCGAAGAGAGAGATTATAGAAACAGTATTGCGATTATCGCAATTATTATACTTATCGCAATACTGTTTATATACTTTTATGCATTTTGTTAAATATCATTAGGCCAAAGTCGTTTTGACGCAGAAATATAAAATGATATCAGCAGGTAAAAAAATGTTTATCTCATAACGGCCTGATAAAATTTCGCGAGGTCAGTGACCTATCAAGGTTTGTTGCCAATGCCAGTGGTGTGAGGTGACAGGAGTCAAATTGCAATGCATTTTCAGTCACATTTTCCTGCGAGAGATAAAGTATGTATAGTCTATAGTCTAGTATCATAGTCTGGACCAGATTAAGAACAACAAAGCCTTAAGATTGAAATAAGAATGCTAAAATGTCTACAAATACAATCAACCCGCGTTCAACATTTACTGAAAATAGTGTCCTTGATTAATTTATTACAGGAAATCTATATTTTTATATTATTTGGTTCGCTTCTCTGATGGTATAAATTAGTATTTTTTATTTATTTAATGTAATCCAATGTCATTTTCTTCAATAATAATGTATCTTTTTGTGTTTTTTTATAAAAATTGGTTTTTATTATTATCAGAAGTTATACACTAATTTAAAACTAATAAATTCAATATTATTTGCCTCAATATGGAAAATACAAACAAAATATTTTTTTATAATCTTAACACCAAAATTACGGAGACAAATCTAAACTAAAACAAATAAACTAAATTAATAGTTATAAACTGTTAACTCTGAACATATTATAAATTTTTGACGTTTTAAAAATATTTTGTAAATATATTTAATTTACTCAGATGCTTTGAGGCTTCAGCTGCTATTTAAATTCAAGTTTTATATCAAAAACATAATAATTTATTTCTAAATAATTTCTATATATCATCTATGAACAACTTCATGCTGATGCTTGTAGGCAATTTACCAGCATGCAAGTTCGTTATCCATTTAAGTTGTCTGTTTAATCGGTATGACAATCAAACTGAACTAAATATTTACTTACTGAACCTATGTTGGCATCTTTACGTCTGCCAATTTTCAGCATTTTTCAAATAATTTATGCTCAGTTATGTTGTCTTCGAAAGGGATTAATCCTCACCGAAAACTGCGTGTAATGTAACCTTTTACATATTTTCATATTTGATTTGCAAACTGCAAACAGACTAAAAGTTTTGTTTTCATGGTGTATCCAACTTAGTCCAACGTCATCATGCTTGCGTAGATAAAAGTTATAAGTTATAATTTATTATCTGTTAAGCAAACGAGTTTGCATTTTTTGGAATATTATTATATAAGTTAAATTATTAAATGAAATTAATTTATTTCTTTTGTTATTTAAATATATATTTTTGACTACTATTAATAAAAGATTTTAAATCCGTTGTCCGAAGGAGAAATTGTAGATAATATTATAAACGAAATCGAAAGCAGAGTACGGTACCGAGCAATAACTTTTTAAAAGTAATAAAATTACAATTATATTCTAAATTTAAATTGATAGAATTGTTCTGTAAATTAGAATAATTTATCTTTTATTTTATTTGATACTACCTTTGTATACTTAATAAGCATCGTCGGTAACAGCATAATCTAAGTTTGTGCCTACTGCACGACACTGGTTATTTTTTATGTAAGTCGCAATTAAATATTTCGTATATATGTGACACCGCTGTCTTTTAAACATAAAATAATATAAACAGACATAAATAAACAAAAAATACTACGTAATTATGAAACAAATAGCACACAAAACGTCAAGGTGGTGTTTTAAATCGATAATATTAAACAAAACTACTAAATGCATCTGACATGATAATTTTTAATGTAGAACAATGTTCAAGTGTCAATATATATAGGTATTTTAACTGATTTCAAAATATTTTCATATGTAATCAACTAGGGACTTCAATAAATTATATAATTTTTGATCGATTGATTCAAACGACAACACACATTTTATCTCATTTCATAATATTAATATGAAAAACGTGTATAAGACTCTAGAATCGAGTTATTTTTGACACTTGTCTCGAATGCGAGAAAATCAACAATCGTATTGTTATCTCTTTCCATCATAACTTTCCTCTCTAGCAATATTTATTTATAGAACAATTTTAATCGTTTGAAATGTTTGTTATGTGAAATTTATATAATGTCGATCTTGGGCCAATCCATCTTTGAAAAATTAATAACGAGCATTGTTGTTTTATATTACATTTATCACAAAAATCCAATCAGTTGCTTCTATCAGTCAATCGATCGAGTGCAATCGGAGACTCTGTTTCTTCATCGACGCAACATCACCGGCTGCGTAACGTCGTCCTGGACGATAATAACTCCTTTGAGGTTAAGATACGATAAAAGTCAATGCTTTTCGAAACCAATTATGCACCGACTATTCTCGTTACTCGTAATGCGTTATCAATACCGTTTATTGTCTCTGGTTACACCATGGTATCGGTGACGAAACGGCTGCTCACTCGTATTGTGTGTGTTGATTTCTTATCGGTTACTGGTGGAGTTCACTAAAGGTTTAATACTAATGATTTGATTTCCGTGAACCTTCTTCAATCGGTTGTAAAAACATACTACTCAGTGCTACTTGTCAGGTTAACTTTTCATGAAGGGTATTGAAAGTTCCCTCGATACTGTGACCGTGTATTTTCTAATAGAATCCAGAAAAGTCTTCAGGAAGATTAACCCTGAAGATGAAATTTTATATATATTCTTGATGGATTCCAAAACCTCGGCCAGAGTTTTGACAGAGACCTCTATGAAAAAGATTTATTCTCGAGGTCGTGAGAAGGATGAATAATTATTCTTAAATCTAGTTGATACGGATGTGGTGGCTTCTACAGTTGAGAGATCGGGACGTCCGCATTTGACACCAAAATTCGGAGATCAAATCACAGTCTTGTTCGCATAGCACGCACTTAGTTTAACAATCTTAAGAATATCAATTATGTAAAGCTTAGCATTGTGAATAGTATTAAAAAGGATTGCTTAGGTGATTTAATCACATATAAAAGAACCGTGTCGTGTGAGATTATACTACAACTAGCATAAATGTAATCGGCTATCGCTGTTTGCTTGCTGCTAAACCCTGCGGACGGAGTGGCCAGGGCTTCTACAGAATCTATATATTGCTTAACAATAGTGCATTGTACATCCTAATTATATTGCTTTAGATGATACATATATGATTTTATATGAGCCGCGTAACGATTACTATAGGCTACAATAGTCGCCCGCAGGTCCTAGTAGTAAAAAGCAATCGGCAATAGCCTTGCCTTTATGTTAGTACATTATGTATTACACTCCCTGGAATTAATTGTATAAACGGTGTTATTACGTATCAACTTATTCCACTTACGACATTTTTGAAATTATGTTTACATAAACGATTATTAAACATTACAATCTGTCAGCATCGCATTATTCTTTGCATCATTCTATTCGCACGATTTCGTTCACTGCTTTTATGATACGACGCGAGATGACCATAGATAAGAGAGATGACAGCATTGTCAAAATTCATATGATTTCGTAATGTTTTGATTTATTTACTTACTTCGGCGAATATTTTTTCTCACCGGCAAATGACACTACAGTCCAATACAGTCCGAGACATTCAAGATATCCAATACTGTCCAGTAAGTCATAGATAAAAGTCATGGATATTTAAAGCAGACTTCGCATGTACCACGATAAATACTTGCATACTTTTTAACAATCAAAATTCATATTCGGAACAGAATATTTTAAAATAATAGAGATTCAATTTCCAATACTATGAAGTTCCTACATCAATTAAAATTATTTTTCTTATGTATTTTCGGTGATTTTTTAAATAAATCAAGGTTATAAAACTGATCATTTACGATGTTTCTAGTCTTACACGCATATACAATATTCCAATGTCCTGAGTATCACGCAAAGAGAATTTGAAAGGAAACTGATATATTCAGTGGCATAAATATGCAAATGCAGTCAATGAGGTGCCTATATAATCATTGGACGATTGGAGGAAATTGTCTTATTTCCTTTGAAATATACAAATTCCATTTCTACTGTAGGGAGGTAACAACGAGAATTAAAATTAAAATTGTACACTAAATCGTGATTGTGTGATTAGTATTCGATACTAATGATGAAATCTGCCGGGAATGTTTATTAATAAGTGTAGTTTTTAGTGTACTAGTGATCCCCCAGAATTACGAGTAATCAGCTACTAGTCATCGTTACAACCGAACACAAATCTCAGTCTCCTTGGATTAGTAAATAAATATTTATCTTACTATTCGGACTATGTACGAATGTATTCGAAGGCATTCACGTAAAGATAAATAATAAATCATATTATGGAACGAACATCATTCTTACCATAAAGAACACTCATAAGATAATATCTCATAATTCATCATTAATTGTGTACTAAATGTGTTTTTATTCTATTTAGGATAGTAAATAATCATTATTATCACGAGTTTTTGTTTGACCTCAAATTAATAGCTGAAGAGTGAAGCTGGCTCCAATGTCATCAATCGGTGTTTCAATGATAACGGTTATAAACATGAAGGTTTTCCTGCGATCCTAGCGGTGGCCATATTATTGGATGATAATATTACGACTGGCGCATTGCGCATTAGGTGCCACCATTCTACGATCCGTGTTAATAGAAAGTATACCGCTTCTTGTGCAACCGACATCCGACACGAGTCGAGGAAAGGTGAAGGTAAAATTATCTCGCGTTCAGCTCGGAACATGGCAAACAAATTAAATCATATTTATAAAACGGCCCAATCCTCAGCCAATATACCAACATTTTAATGAATACAATGCTATGACTTTTCCAAGGTGCAGTGACGAATTATTAATGGGACTCAACCGGCTTCAAAAACGCGATGATGTATATGTAATTGTATGTGAGGAAAAAGGGAAGCAACAATGATTCAGTGTCTTTAGTTAGCTATTATGCGGGAGGACGACCGTTTAACTAAGTCTTCTCATCTTGAAATATTGCGGGAAACATCTGGACAAATATTTATTTCTTTTTCAGTGCCATCCGATGGCGGAAGGTATTTGAAGCATTATGCAATAAGATGCATCAGCTCACTAAATTCACGGTCGCGAGTGCAGCGACTGCTCGCTGGCTGGTTCCGAGGTTGAATTGCAACATCTCGCTGGGAGAAAACCCAGTCTTTGGAGTTAGGACATTTAGTAAGGTAGTATGACTTAATAAAGTAAGTACACGACAAAATGTAGTCGATGATGTGATGAAACAGAAAGCACGTGTGAACTTAATTCAATATTGTAGGTGAGCCTCGTAGTCCAGTATTTTCTCAAGCATGGGTAATCGCGCTGCAGTAATCCTGGCTCGCGGCCTCAAAGTGCTCCTGATGCTTCTCTATCTAATAAGTTATTTAGAATAGATAGAAATTTATATGAGGTTTATCTTATCGTCTCAACACTGAAGCAGAAAGCGACAGATTTTAGTATGACCGAACTCGTGACCTATGGATCAGTTAGTTTAATTCCTTGCCAAGATCTGCTGTTTCAGGATTTTAATATGTAATAGCTTAGTTATTCTAATTTACAAATACAATGTAGATTTTGCATTTTAACAATCTTCCATTTTTAATACTTATAATATCTTAGAAAGTTGTTTTCTCATTGAAATTATATCAATTGGTTACCACTGAATCATATAATTTATTATACGACAGAATTATTATATATATAAAAAATAACTACATATTTAGAATATTTAGAAAATTTGGGAATGTACGTTATCTAATGAATGTGTTTAATGTTGACATCAAAGACAAATAGCACTTGTAGCGGTGACACATTCATTGTATCGTATAATACCATTCCAAAAGATTTTCTGACTAATTATCATTCATCTTTTGAATAATCCTTTTCATCTCAAATACACCTGTCAGTGATACACAAAACGTACTTACATTGTCATACAAAATATTTAAAATTACAGACGCACATTGAATATTCAACACCCTAGCAACCTACATACAATGAAGATGACACGTGTTATAAATGAAAAGAATTATCCACGTGGAGCGCGGAAAAGAGAGCAAGATACAGTATGTTTACCTGTGATAGAATGCGATAGATATGGTCGATGATACCACATACACGTGTTCAGTATGGTGCAATATTATTCAGTTTGAAGGTCTAGTGGGCTCTGTAGGTACTTGGCCCTTGAATATACATACATATATTATGTAACCACCTTGAACGGGTGACCACAAACTGCCTTCGTAATAAAATCACAGCTTGTATTTTTATGCATCGCTATTGCTATATACTTATCATTATCATTTAATCTTCCTCCTCGTGAAATATAAATTGACCTATCTTGAGATCTTCAACTTATATGATGCTTTTTAGGTAGGACCTAGTTTCCAGCTGATAGTATTCACATTCTTAAAATACTATCTGATTCTCAAGTTGCTTAAATAAACTGTGTGAGGGAACAATTGTAATTTGTAGAATAGTCTAGAAATATTCCTGAGTCACTTAGGGAAAAGAAAGCGTTAGACTCGGGTAAATGTAAACACTATCCAAACTACGTCTAGAAAGCCCATACCTGGTAGTGCAACAACTAATACTCCCTATCATGCAACAAGCCAGGTTAAAAGGTATTACGAATATAATGTGCATATACAAGTATATTTTTGTTTGCTTGATATCTGATAATGTATTTAATGGCAACATAGTTTTAAACAAAAAAACCTATTCCTATTGCCTGTTTTTCTTTATTCTTATTCTTTTTTTCTTATTTTACTATTCCTCCTAACGTATAATGTATGATATTTAATCGTCATGTTTTTCATATCTAATTGTTTTTTTAAATTCGTTATGTTAGTATTTCTAAAAATAAAATAAAATAGACGCGTACACGAACACGTGTCACATTAATATTCTTACTTGACTTTGATCTCCTGTCGATCAGAATACCGGGTCCTAGAATCCCTTGCTCATCCATAATAGTGAACTTAGTGAACATTATGATGCGGATAAAGGTAGCAACCGAAGCCCACGAACACGCGGCACTGAATCCTCACTCTCTACGAAGGACCATTTTGGGTATTTTATATCTGGAGGGAGCATTGAGAAGAATGTTTATCGACGGGTTGTCGGTTGAAAAAGGCTCGAACACCCGACCACTAGATCACTAGATGAGTGTCTCAACTACTAGACAAGCGCGTCATTATACGATACATAAAAATTTCCGCCTTGAAATATCATTTCTGAATCGTGATAAGTCACAGATTTATAAATCGTTCGAATGGTTTTACAGATCGCAAAGATTTGCTTAGGCGCGAGGAACTAGAATACACGCCTACATTTAACCTAAATACATAAAAAGCGATCCAGGAAATATGCAACACAAACGTTTCCGTAAAAACATTACAATTTAAACGAATCATAAATAAAAAGCGCACTGAAGGTCGGAAATATTTATCAAACACGCTGACGCGGTTCGCCAAGGTCCATTCGCACAAATTCTAAAGATTCACTTCAGAATCGCGAAACACGATACTTGGATTGTAAAAAGTTTGCAATAATAAAATTCCAGCAGGAACAACTACTATTGATACTGTGACAAAAATATAAAGATCTTTCACACGCCCTAGCTCGATGTCCAGATTCCAAAAATGCTCGGATGAAAAAGGAAAGAGCATCGAGATGAGATCGTTTCGTCATTGCGTTATACCCACTTCTGGTGTGCCAGTGGCCGCGGAACAATGAGGCCGCCCCTTTTTGAAGGACCCAAAATCGAAACCATTTTATCTCTGCGTGAAAATTTTTAATGTTTTGGATAAACATTTTTTTAAATGTAATAAAATACATTTTTCTCTAACAAATCTCTCGGTATCCCGCAGATATCCTATTACACATCGGACTGACCCACAAATCCATCAATGTACGATTTAAAGGTGGGGTAACATTTTTTTCATGTGTTTTATATTTTTGGGGCACTCTTACTTTTCGTCGAAGGGTCGCTCACCTATTCAATTATATTAATTTAAAATCCACAATATTTTACAAACGGTATTACGTTCTGCGTGGATTATTTTGTAACTTATTTGTACCATCTTTCGTATAATATAATAATACTAATTAGTATACGTTCTTCACACAGATCACATAATTTGTAACATGACTTGGTGTTAGCTGTAATACAGACATCTGCTCCCTCATTACTGAAGATCTAGGACTCGGACTTCCCGGGCCTGATGTCCTTGACGTTTCTCCTCTATCTTTCTCTGCAGCCCGCAGAGGATAGTCAGTAGCTTCCTTGATCTCGTTCATCGGTCATTTTCACACCTTTTCACATTTCTTCTACATTTCCAGTCTCCATCAGTTGTTTTCAAATTATCATCCTTAATATAAGATACAAAGATTTGTCCCCCCAGACAGATGGGATGAGATTGGATCCATAATAGTTTCAAAATAGAGGCACTGCTGTCTAAGAGGATCTTAGGATTCGCCTCCCAACAATAACAACAATTTCAAAGACTTCAAGTTTCTTTATCTCACATATGCCTAGTTTTGATAGTAAACCAACACTGTGCATCTGCTCTGATTGGTATTCATATATTTATTGAAATGAAATAATTCATTTTATGTATTTAAAATCGATCTAATATTGCGAAGAAAATCATTTCTGTAGTGGAAAGAATGCATGCAAGAATGAAAAGCATGGATAATGTTTTTTTTCAATTTTGACTGTCATCTTTTTCAATTATGAAACACAAGTGGCCATATTTTTAGTGGAAAGAGATTGCAATTCCCGGTAACTTTCTATCCCGGTGGCTAACCAGACAGCCAATTATTGAAAACGATCATAAAAACTTGCCGACTGTATTTTGATATTATTTTTATTGTTACTCATGATAAAAAAGATTGTATTTTAGATGTCAATCGAATACTTTTATTTTCTTAAATGTCAATATAGAATTTGAATACTGATTCGTGTATGTTGGCCGTTATTCCAGGGTTGTACGGAGCGGGAATACATCTCGGAGTGAGGACAGACCCGGGACCGCAATAAAGCAATTACCTAACACTTTACAGCCCGGTGTAAAATTATAAATATAAATAAAGACTCATTTCCGAAAACTCTCCCAACCTTCTTTCACTTCTCGCTTCTACAAGACCCCCGATCGGTCAAGGTCAGGCTGGTCAGGCGTCAGGGAACGTCAGGGATTATTGCCAACAAGTAGATGGACGTGTTCTTGGCATCATGCCGTCCATAAAAAAAACGAAAAAACAGAAAGTTTTTATTGCAGATTATAAATAATATTGTACGTGTTTATGATTTATTTGTCGTACTCGGTAACGGAATGTACACCAGTACCAACTATGAAAGGTATTTCTAGAATAACAGTGAAAATATTATAAACCTTAACGTAATAATGTTTGTGATACGAAAAATATTGTATTTTATTCTAATCAACTAAACGTTGGAGGTATAGGGTTAATGTGCAATTACCGTCATAATAATAAGTCAAAATCTATCTAATTAAACTATGTATACTCGTACATGTAAACTGACAAGGCCGGTTCAGATGATATGGACGAGTGACGCGAAGGGAAGAAGATCGCAAGATCGCATGATCACACGGACAACATGGATAGTTTCAATCAGTCGCGATCTTAAAGATTTTAATGGATTACGAATTTAATATTAATTTAGAAATTAATTGACGTTAAAAATTAATTACTTTAGTATAATTGAAGCATCGTCAAATTTTTTTTAATAAACTTATTTTCACTTGCGATTTATTGTACAGAGTCAAAAGTAAGTTAATTAATAATAAGGTATTAAATATATATTTTGCGAGCATACCCTCAACACTTCCAGGTAACCGAGTTCATAAACCATCAATCAAAAAAATCAATGACTAACTATTTATTTATTTCCTACGTATTTTGCGACTGAAGAATGAGTATTTTGGGATCATCGGTTCAGTGGTGAAAATATTTAACACCATTCTCACATCATCACAAAACTTACTGATATCATCAGATCGATCCGTTGTACAAAAAATATGAGCATCAGTCATTCGGCAGTCATCGTAGGCGTTCGGCAGCCTTCGGCGATCACCGCCGCTGAATATCCGAGCGTACTTCGGCTCTGAAATTCGCGAGGTCAGGTGGTGTCGTTTACCCCGACCGCGGACCGATGGACGGCCATGGCCGAAGCATTTCGGAAACTGAGCTTATAAACAACCTTTGCATGTGAATGTGTCCGTATGCGTGTGTTCGCATGACCATCATCATCAAAATGTCTTTGAATTGGTAGGTTTAGTTTTAGCTTCAGGTTGTTATTTAACGCTTCGTGTAGCTATCAAATTTGAACGGACCATCAGTGTTGATCTCGTGCTGAACTTCATTTTTAACAGTTTCTAAACTAGTAACAGTGCAATAATGAGAAAACCCTTAGTAGACAAGTTTCCAAACATGAATAGATACATTTAGATAGTGGCACTCAATTCTCCGAAACATTATTATATTACTTCGAGAGAGCACTTGGCTCACCAAATTTACCCACAGGTGGGTCAAATGCTCATCAAAAAAGGTAATAAATTTGATATAAGGATAAAGAAAACATTGTATTATGCGATAAACTTTGATAATTTCACATCATTTGTAATGGATGTAGTACAACATTCTACATTTCTAATATATGGACACTTAGAGCATCAAACAAAAATAAATGATTGCAGGATCACCCAGAACCTCATTTGTGCCGGTAATGCAACCGACGGTCAAATTTTGGGTTTATTCCTGTCTACGTTACTGTTTCGAGAGAATTCTACTCCACCGCCGCCGGTACTCGGTACACGATGAAAAGCGTGATCGTGTGCGTGAGTGTGTGTACAGCGGCTCAACGCGCGAGCGGTGTGCATTGCGTCACAGAAAAGCTAGCGTTTTTTCCCCGCCCTAGAACAGGAAGTGAAGTAAGCTTTGCGTGTCACGGTTACAGATGCATTGTTTTTTAAATGAAATACGTGAACCGACGTAACATAATAAGCGAGCGGGCCGACGGTCATAACGCAGTGTTGCTGTCGTTCCTGCAGCACGCGCGTGATCTGCATTTCAAACATGGGCGGAAGGTTATTGCTACCAGATCGACCGAGACGATGCTTCATCTTTCTTATCACATGACTTATGATTAATATGAACAGTGTTTCATTTCCAATTATATTTCAAACGATTCTAATAAATCCTCATTGTTTACGTGTAATCACTTTTTTGTCCATTTTCACCTCTTTTGCTGTTCACCATGATCGATTGATCAATACCAGGGATTGGAAACATTTTGGCGTACCTACGACAACTTTCTTACCGGGCCCTTGATTTTTCATCTACTAAATAATCAATTGAAGAGTATCTTTTAGTCTAAAGTCCTAAAGTTCAATGCTGCATTTTAAGATATTATTTTTTGTTGGGTTTAAAAAATGGTGAAATCATTTCGAATCAAATTGATTCTAGGCCAGACTGAAGATGCATTAATGAAGATGAAGTATGCAATTTATTTTTATTCCTGGTGAAATTCATAATGAGCTATTATTATTAACTTAATTTTAAAAGGCTATTTTAACATCTTATTTGTGTTCCTCCGTTGGGTTCTTCGGATCCCTGCCGAGAAGATTTTAATTGTAATAAAATCTATTTTTCTGAATTTACGAATATTTCTTCGAGACAATAAAAGTATATGCAGGAAGGTATTATACATATGTCTGAGTTTTTTATAATTTAGAGTCCTTGCAGGGTATGTAATTAGTAGCTAAATATTAGGCGATGCAGTAGGACCTACCCAATTATAATGCAGTCGGAAAGAGAAATATTAGCATGCCATGACGAATTAAAATATATTGCGTTAATTGTGATCATCGATATCAATGCATCGAGAATCCATATCCAAGGCGGACGATGACTGGTTATTGTTGACCGGTTGGTCTGAATAGTGGACACTCGACTAGGTGCCGGTACCGCCGATAGCTGCCGGTCGCCCGAGCGAGCGGCGGCTCGAGTGCGGGAAGATGGCGGAGGAAGCAGCGCGACACGACAATGGCGGAACGAGAGCAGACCGCCGGAGATTAGAAGCAAAAAACAGATACGGATAAACAAGTTTCACCTCGAACAAAAAATGGTCCACATTACCCGGCATCGATTCGCGAATTCTTTCTCAGTTACTTTTACTTGTGCGGCGCAACGAAAGCATTTCGAATAATATTGTCAGAGTACCTTTCATCTGCTGAGGTGATTGTGGATAGGCTAATCGAGCTCGGAATCGAGGGTCGTGCCGTCCGGCACATTTCCTCGGCCGAGGTATGTGGTGTATGCGGTGTAGCTCAGTGCGATGTGGATTCTGCCTCTTCTTTCGCTCGAACGGTCCACTGTCGGATCTTTCACCCGGTCTGCGAGTACTTCTTGGCATATTTCCTACCAGTCTTTCATTTCGTATTTTTGAAATGTAGCCAATAATTGCAAAATTCTTGAGAGAAAATATTGTGGAAAGTCTGTGCTATTAAATTTAATTCTTGAAGTATGGATATATTATACTTGGATATGAGACTTCTTCGCCAAAGCCGCAATTCGAGGGCGTCAATTGTACCTTCTTCTCTTGATTGCGGGGTCGAGTAATCGATAACATGCAGAAAGATGGAGAACATGGTACGATGTAAAAATACAACCATAGTTTTCGCTTTATTATTAATATTGGACGAGCGTCGGTCGCAACGCTTTACACCACACGAAAATGGTTATCAGCAACTACTAGTAAGCGATTATTTCGAGAATTAAAATTGTGGATGGTGGACAAATAACATGTTTCCCTTGACCCCCTGTGCAAATCTCGAGCTATTATTATTGTTGACTAAGTTTACCTGAATGCAATTTAAACTTTTTGTAAACAACGAAGAATTTGGTATATTTTTAATTTTAAAAAGTACGGACAATTAGAAATTTTTAAATTACAGTAACCAAATTAACACAAATTACATACCAAATAAATCAACGCAACGTACAATAAATCGATAGTAATAAGTTGAAAATCACGTAGTGATAATTCGCACTCAATTTCGACACTGCATAAACCTGATCAAATACGATTTTCTGTCATCATATATTTGTGAATAATTCTCACTTTTTAATATATGTTTAGATGTGTAAATATATTTTTAAACATAGTAATAGTAATTGTGAATTGAAATTCTGACAAATCTCTTTATTAATTCTAATAAAACAAGTTTAATGAAAATTAGAGATTTTAGTGAAAAAATTTTTTTTTTGAAAAACAATGGTTAAAAATATGACCGATAATTAAAAGGTAAATGTTCTTTCAAAGTGGAAGAATAGATTGTTTTAGTAAAACTGAAATATTTAGTACCTACTTATTATTTCTTGCAGTTAACGTATCAAATAAAACACGAATTACAATACCGGTTTACGTTCGTTAATATTTTATTTTAGTACATTTAAGATATCTTCGCTTTAGCCAAAATTGTTAATATAAAATGAAATAGCTAAAATATTTATTATCTTCTGATTTCTGTTATGAAGTTTCAAAGAATAAAGTCAACTCAATCCGTAATCTAGAAATAGTTAATAAACGTAACCAGCGCTGATGGGACTCGCGACTGTCTCAAGAGATAGCCACCATTGAGCACTCACAGAACCGTAGCCTCCGAATAACTTGGAAGTTATATTAATGAGTAATACTAATATAAAAATTCATCGTATACTCGAATTGCTCAAGTTTATAAAACGCTTTTCTTAGACTCTTGCTGTCTTATGATTATCTATTGTATTGGTTTTCTATCTACTATTACTGTTTACAATTAAGAGATAGCAACGTCAGCTAAAATTTTATTGGGTATGTTTATTAACTATAATGGAAAGAGTCATCGAAGACACGAGCTTAACAATAAACATAGATATGACTAAAGTCATGATTATTAACACGGTTAGCCTGTCTGTCCTCGATACCAAGTTAGTCCTATTTTCATACAAACGTTCAACTCAGTTAGATAATCGTAAGAATATTTGACATTTCGTGCACGCGTCTATATTTCGTCTATAATTACGTGACAGTGTAATAATTTTTTATTTTATTTTATTCAGAAAACATACAGTTAATTAGTAAATAGGGAAATCACAGTGAAACCTTAATATGTATAAAATACTTTAAACAGTGAGTACAATTTGAATTATAATACACTAAGTACACTAAGCAGAAAAATGTGAGAAAAAAAAATTAAATCTCTCGTCTTTCTAATTTTTGTATGACAGACTGAAAGTTTGTAATGTTTAAAATAAATATTTTAAATATTATAATAAATGCAATATTACGCATACCGCGGACAGCATACGTAGACAAGACTAATGTATAATGTGTATTAGTCCTCGACGGAGTAAAAATTGAGCGACGCCTATCTTTTAAGCAATTCGCCGAATGCTTCAGATTTACTTTACAATTCAAATGCTAAGGCTCTCTCCTTACGGTCGAAACTGGCTAGCGAAGGGTTAGCGGCTGAACGCTTTTGTCGGTGATTTTAAAGATCGACACTAGATCGAGATGTATTTCTCGATCATATTTTAATTTATTAAGTGTTTAAGGCGACAGGTATAAAACATACGTTAAAACATGAGCTCAGTCATTTCCATTTTTTAGGCTTAATAGTCGTTTATGTTAGATAATTATACTTGGGATTCGTGAGCGAACATACCGTCGCAGAAGAGTGATTAGCATCATAGGTTCCTGGGTAGGAATGACCCTTCGAAGGCCAAACCGTGAAATTTCCTCCGCGCGGCGTGGGTCGGCATAAATCGAAATGTGGCTTCTAATTTTACCACCACGGAGATTACAGGTAAGCTTACTTAATTACGAAATATTTTTTGTGATAGTTTAAGGAGTATATCTCGGCTAGCTATTCAAGGTTAGAATGTTGAGCAACGAGTGAATGATCTGAAGCAAGTTCAAGAAACTGTTACGGGCGGTACTTGTCGATTCCACTAGCGCCCGGTGCTCGGTGCTCGGTGCTCGGTGCTCGGATATCGACAACGTCGAAGCTGAACTAAATTAACTCTCGATGAACCTCGAGTGCTCTCGACCGTATTGAAGAGATTTTATTTTTATTTTTTAATCATTATATATACTTTTCTACGATTGATTAACTAATTATACACGCCATTTCACATTCGCCTCTGTAACACTTTGCCCTCTGACATGACAAACGTCACTTCCTCAAAATGACTGAATGTGACATCCTTTTTCACGTTGTCCTAATTGTTAATTTCCTTCATCTTATTACCCTTCCTATTGTTTTGATAATATTTATTTACATTCTGTCAATTTTTGTTGTAATATTGTCATTGTTCTAATACCGCGTACAAAAAATATCACAAAGACTTCACTTTGTCGAATAAAAGTTTTTTAAGTTGGATCAGCTTATTCGACCAATTACTACGATATTCTTAACAAATTGAAAGTTTTGCCTTCAGTAAGTATTTAGTTTAAAAACATTGGTTTTTTCCAAAAATTAATGAAGATTTTTTTCGTTTTTAGAAGGGAATATGGAAATTTTTCCATTATTTTCATTAGGTTACTCAAAGTGACTATTTTCGCTTGGAAATAAACCAACATTAAAATGTTTCCTAATCCAATATATTTCTAATAAATCTAAATTGTGCTTGCGGGGCACGATACAACGTACTAACCGTGCACATTACTAAAATCCTAACTTTTTGTTGCAGATTAAAAATTACAAATTTTCAAAAAGTTTTTGTTTTCAAATTGAAGAAATGTAAATGATAAAACTAATTAGAGTAATATCTACTATTGCTACTGCAGTAATGCACAACATGAATAATATCTACTATTGCTACTGCAGTAATGCACAACATGAATAATATCTACTATTGCTACTGCAGTAAAGCGTAACATGAATAAATGACTGAATTATTATTAAAAAATATACGAATGATAATATACAAAGCGTTTTTAATATTCTAATAATTTAATATTTTTAATATTCTTCTAAGCTACGATATAGTTTAATATGTAGTCGAGTCAATTTAAATTGCCTTTGAAACTGAGTGTATGGTGTTCTATGAATATTGTTTTTACTCGTTCATTTGTTATTTTATAATATTTTTTTATCTCTTACTTGTAAATATAAATATAAAACTATTATCGCTACTAGTTGGTTATGTATTAACTTGTGTACCTAATTTATTGAATTCCATTTTGAATTTTAATCTGGCTTCAACGGCATCTTGTTCACTGACCGGCCAAAGTATTGGAAAATTTGAATGTGTATCTTTATCGTATTTCATCGATAGCTCGTTATCTCAAGTAAAAATATTTATTTAATAATATATTTCGGTTCACCTACCTCACCTATCCCCGCAACGAAATCTGTTTAGAATGATTCAATAGAGGTTCGTTAAATAAAAGATAACCCACTTATGAAAAATTATAACCGGCATCTTTGAATAGGAAAAAATAACATGCGCCACAATTAAAAGCGCCAAAAAGAAAATAATTAATGGTGTTAATTTTGAGGTAACAACAATTTCATGACTTATTATTATTTTTGTGGGTTACGTTCATACGAGAGTTATAATTATATCATAATTGAGAATAACATTGAGAATATTCATGAGTACACAGGAAATTGGCCGAATTCGGGTATATTTCTGCTCTAGTGCCAGCGAGGAAAACAATGTTACGAAAGCGGGTGTAGGTGGATAATTAGGCACGCTAATATTTTATTGTAATGATCACTTTCTTGGATGAAAATAATTAGTAATGAAAAACTAAATATGTGATATACGACTTAAAATGAAACTAATTTAACAATGGCAGTATTACGTGGAATGCAATTAAACACCACCCCACTTATCTGCCGGTTGAATTAAGTTGTCTCCGATTTCTTACAAGTACTATAAAGTTTGCAACTCAAGAGATATTTTTCTCTTGCTAAAATGTCATTTATTTTAAATATCCAGCATATATCGATGTTAACGTGGTTTGCGCCTAGGTCTAACTAATCATATTGCGCTTCATTTTCACAAATTCTGAACCACTCATTAATGTTTGTTTATATGAAGTGTTCAGGGTATATTTAGTGCCCCAAACCTCCCCGCGCTTTTTACATTCCATATTCCTGTGCAGTCCTCCGTGTCCCGTGTCGATGTGCCACCCATCAGGCCGACTGCATATACGTCACCTAATACGAGTAGGTAGGCAGTCCGACAGTCATGTTTTGTTTGATTGTAGTCAAACGTGATTATTGAATCGCTCCACATTAACCGAGACCTCTTTTGCGCATCGCTATTTTGCCGTGCACTTATAATATCTTTAATCGTTTATTTACATCATAATTGCATCATTGTAAAAAATTAACCATTTGCGAACAATGCCTTTGATGAAACTGCTCTCAGAACTCCCGGCGAAGCGTCTTCCGTCTCCCATCTCGAGTCGGAATAACGACAACAAGCTACACGAAAAAAGTATTTAATCTGTCAAAACAAGTTCACGGTCGAGTGTTGACTGGGAAACGCTTCAGAGCTAAAACGGCGTAACCCAATAGGCGAGGAATTTGCGCCTCCGTGAACGAAAACCAGGTTGAATCACAGAACGGTTCTCGAGACCAACTTTACTTCTCATGTAAGAATCTGAAATACTAAATCGACGGTTTTAGATTTGAAATAAATATAATTTTGTTATTCCAGCCTAAACCAATGTTGCCAACAGTACTTTGTCGAATTATTAACCCCCCCCCCCCCCCCCCCCCCGCCCCGCCCAATTGTATTGCATACCCGCATATGTGTTGAAGGCTGGTTGTTGTATTGAAGTTTTTGGCCGGTTTTTTCCTGTCTTTTACAGGTCTGTTTAGAAATGTGAAGATAATTGTTCGAACAGTTCATTATTTTAATCGTGTGTCTATTAAATGGATAATTTTTTACCAGAGTCCATTGCATTGAACTCTGTTCACGTTTGCTTCATTAATAATAGGTAGCAGAAAAGCACAAATCGGCAATAATTTAATTCAAAATTGAGTGACATGGTATTGGATTTATTGGAAAGATAATTTTATACCATTATTGTTTACATATGATTTCGCGAATATGGACGCCGTGGCTGGCTCGAATAAAGCACAATCTGGAAGTCCAATATTCGACCACTTTCTGGAGCAGCTGAAGACGTATATCAGCAATAACGCGACGAATGTTGGCTTCCAAGTCGTCTATCGTCTCTGGTTTATCGGGGTAGACAAGCGACTTTACATATCCCCAGAGCAAATACTCCAAAGGTGTTAAATCACACGATCTTGGAGGCCAATTCACAGGTCTATTACGCGAAATTATGCGCTGATCGAATGTTTCTTTCAATAAGTTAATTGTGGCGCGTGCTGTGTAGCATATTTCGTCATCTTATTGAAACCACAGCTCTTCCACATTAATGCCATTCAATTCGGGAACGAAAAAATCAGTAATCATGGATCTATAGCGCTCTCCATTGACTGTAACGTTCTGGCCGGCATCATTTTTGAAGAAACAACAGCTTCTTCGGTGCGCACTGTACAACGTTTCTGCGGATGCGTATTATCAATTAGAGTACGCGTGGTGCAAAATAGGTCCATGATTATTCGAATTACTTGCTCGAATGGACGATAATGTCGATTTTAAAATAGACAGAGCGCAAGGTAAGTTTCGCGAACTGAACCACGATTTTTAAAATAAATTTACACGATTTGCAAGTGTTGTTCTGGCGAAAGTATATTCATGGTGAAATGGCAAACCGAACTGAGCACAAATCAGCTGTCAAATTGGTTGTCGCTGGAAAAAGTGTTGCCAATTCACAACACATCTGACATAACAAAAATTATGAATGGTTTTCAGGAAATGCAGAGAAAGTTAAAAGATGTCAGATGGACGATAAATACTATCATTTATATATTGACAAGTCTAACTTGAAAAATAGTTTTTCAGGGAATTGGAAATTTATTGAAAATAAAATTACAAGTAAATTTGTAAGTATATTTTTAAAGAGAACACAATTTAGTTGTGAAGTTGCATTTCAGAACATAGTTCAGTGGTATTTTTAATACAAATTAAATTAATCAACTAGAAAAATATATAAGATTCTAACTTCCGTTCCCAGTTTATAAGATAGATAGGAAAATCCCTTATTACTAATTTTGTGAACTCTACGTAACAGATGATAGCCCATCCAATGGAAATTTGAGGTTCCCCGACATACTGGATGGATCTGGACCAACAGACGTTGATTCCGAGACTGGTACAAGAAACCTAACCGTATTTCTATGCCAATCGTTTGAATTTAATATCACATTTTTGTTTGTTCTATATTTACATTGTACTTAATATGTATTTGTGGGACTGTTTGTAAGGATCATTCAGGGACCTGTCAGTATTCTGTTTCATTGAAATAAAATAAAGTAAAACGGACACAAATAAAACAAGTAGTCTACTGACTAGCCACTAGCCAGTAGCCACTAATGAAAGAGTTGATCAGTACATGACCGCGATCACTTTTTTAACACTGAATCGATCGAGAAGGCTGAGTGAAAAGATTTTCGTCAAGTTTGGAATTTTTTGTATTTTTATTTAAGTTTTGTATTTTCCTTCTTTTCATTTTTCTTACGCCTTCAACATAAAAAAAGTTTATAGTCTTTTCATTATCTTAAACACCGCATAATATTAATTTTCACTACTTACATCACACCATTAGTGTATTGATGATTCAGAAAAAGTTGGTAATTTATTGTAATTGGTTGGTAATTTATTGATGTACATTATTATTGTTCACTCACTATTCAGATGTAAAGTATATTATGTTTTAAAAAAAATATTAAATAAGCAAACGATAATCGGTTGGCATTGCCCTTCTCCAGAATTTATTCTCTCGATAAAATTCACTTTTATTTAGCTGTCTATACTTTTGAGAGTTATCGACTGCGAATGCCTGAAATCATTTAAAGAAAGTATTATTTAACTTGCCGATCGCACCCTGGTTTCATATTCTATCTCCGAATCTCATATTACCACTAGGTCACTGGGTAACTTGAGGTCTAATACAATTATTCTTATTTTTTTTTTTTGTAATATTCAGAAAAATGCATTATATTTTGAGTGTGAAATCCAAATCGCGTCAGACAAACCGACGTTCGAGCAGGTATATTATTTTATTCGGCTCAGAACGCCAATTTGTACACCGTGTGTGTATGTGCACCTTTACAATATTTATAGGAAGGCGCACAGCAAACGTGACGACTTAACGGCCAGATGAAAATGGCGCTTACGTAAAGGGGTAATGCACTTTCAAACTACTGCGCGATAGAATACGGACGAGCTGATATAACTCCCAATATAATATATTAGCGGTCGTTATAAATAGCCCCGACGTTTGTTATAGCGCACCGATAATGCCATGTGCCAAAACTTTTTTACCGACAAGCGAAGACGGGGCACGACTCGTTTTTTTAATTTGAATATTTCGTGGTTTGCTGACCTGGCAACCTTGAAATAGTGCGTGCCACTCGGATTGCCAAGCGTTTGAATTCAAATTAATGGAACATGGGAGGTAGGAGAGCGCTCGTTTTACTTCATAATTACTCAGGTATGTACATTATTTTGGCTTTCTACATAATGTTATTAACTACGATGCTTCATTATATACTCTATTTAGGATATATAATACATCAACAGCAGGGTTACTATTATTACATCAACAAGGTCCTCAGATCCAAGTTTCACAATCAACGAGAGTCTCTATTTTAGAACTTGTCATAGTTAACTGATGAAGTGGTCCACACATTACAACTTAATTTAAGGGCGAGCTTTAATTTTTCCAGTTTTAAATTTGAGAAATTCTACACGGATTAGATATGTTTTCCTTTCACACTCACACACACACACACATTTTCACACACTTTCCTTTCAAATCCTTCTCTGACATCATCCTTTTACAAATTCTCAATTTTGATTCTAGATGGCACCGATACAAATTTTTTCATGGACCGCCATTCTTGGTATAAATGTATTCTTGAGACGACGAGAAAATGGTCAATGTTTCCATCTTGGTGTAATACATACGTAATTACATACATATTATTTTAAAACAAACAGCTTGTGTTTAAAATACAATACTGTTATGTATAAACGAAATATTGAATTTCGACATACATAAAAATTACGTACATAAAATGTTTACTTTGTTCAAGAAAACGTTGTTTCCCTTAAAATCAGCAAAAGATATCTAATTTATGAAATTTGTTAAGTTAAATATTAACTCATATTGTGGATAAAAAATGCGTGAAAACATATATTTTCGGATTCTTATAACGAAAATAATGACAGCGCGGATCAACGTCATGGCCGGATGGACCAGCGTAGTAAAGTGTGATGGATAATTAAAATTATGGTCTTTCATACGACTGAAAATATATTATTCAAAAACGTATGTTTTCACTAAAAAAAAGTATTTTAAAAACGTCGAAAACTAATAATACTAATTAATATGTCCTTCAAATTGAATGGTTTATAACACTATTAATTTTTAATATTTATCACAATTGAGATTTGTCCGGCTTCAAGATTCTAAGAAAATATATTTCTTTATGTAATAATTTACCATAATTAAGATAATTTTGTAGTAAGTGGAAAATGCATCTAATGGTCGCGGTCTTCCTTATAATGCTTGTATTGTCTTAATTATGGCAAATAACGTGCAGTTTATGAGTTAAATGAATATAAAGATCCTATATAATAATCTTTAAAAAAGTCAACTCTAGTACATAACTTCAGATATAAATGAATAATAAAAACCCACATTTTCGTTAAAACGTGAAAATTTAAATTAACATTGAAAGTATCACCTTAACCAGTCGTGGCAAACATCATATGTGTACATTATACACGTACATAGTACTTTGTACATTGTACGATTTGAATGACGTTATAAAATTCACAAAAGTGTGCACACGATAGTATGTTTGCCATATGACTGAAGATTTAAGACTTTGTATGAAAATTATAATATTTTATTACCTTTTTTCAACGAATGGAGTACATTTACATATCTATTTTTAATAATGTTTCTTTTTACGGCGCAAAAATACAGTCGTGATAAAAAATATTATTACATTGACATTGAAAATAATAATGAGTCGTTAATCAACTTTCATATCAACTTTTGATACTTTCATATCAAATTATAAAACATAAACGTGTATGTTTTTTAAAACATTTAATTTGGTGTACTATGTCAAATATACTACAACTCTGAAACCAAAAATGCCTGCCAAATTGGAATTTATTCGAAAGGATGTTCAAAAATTACACTTCAAATATATTATTTGATCATAAGAACCGTCACGTGACATTAGATTTATAGTTAAGCTCTCGAGGAGCAGTAGCGGCTAGTGACATGTGCGACAAAACATTTTAATGTTTGCACATTTGAAATAATCACTTTGGGCACCGACCGCAAGAATCAGACAAATTTCGTATTTGTGTGAAAGCGTGTTTTTTTTTTCTCTAGGTTAATTTTTTCCGGAGTTACGAATTTTTTTGAACAGTCGGCACTTTGAAACAAGATGGCAGATCAGTCGGTTAACAAAATCATCCGAGATATTTACCACGTCGATTTTTCAGAAAAGTTTGATCGAAATCTGATAATAACTGGAGTAGATATAGTAAATTATATATTTTATTAAAAATACGGTAAGGTTGCCTATTGTAATAACTAGGGGTGCTATGATTGGGTGACAACTCCACAGATAAGCAGATGTTGCCAGTAGTCAGAACTCTGTGATAATTGTTTCTCTTTCAATTGTAATCATTTTTGTGTGATTTAATTTTTCAACGTTTAAACATAATATTGACTCTTTGAATGATCACTTTATACGTGAGAAAATTTAAATTAAAACTATTTTTACTTACGCGATTTAAAGTGCATTAAATTACCATTAAAACAAATGTGTTATACTCAAACCTAAATATATTTACCACTATCGTAGAGAATCTTTTACATACCGTTTGCTACAATTCTGTTGCAAACATATTCGAGTATATATGCGTGTAATTTGAGAAAAATAGATTTTTGATGGGCGAAAATGAATTCATGTTGATGCCGTGGTCCTAACGTATGCCATTCTTCATTAGAAATGGTTTATGGACTTTCGTTAGGCAAGCATAATGCAACTTCCGGTGGGATCAGCCAACAAAACTCGATTACCGTTTTCATGGAATCGCTATTTTCCATACATCTTACAATATTATAGAACAGTTCAGGAGCACACAAATAGGCAATAAATAATTATAGACTGTAAATGAATAACTCTCTTAATATAATTATATATATATAGAGAGTTATTCATATACATATTTATTATAATTATTATAGTTAACTCCCTCTCCAAGCACAAGAGCTAGTCTCTTTTTTGGAGAGGTAAGCGAAAAAAAAACATGTAATTTTAATAATGTTAAATATTTGATTCACGTTATAAAAAAAAATGTAAAAATGTCAAATGAATAAAAAATATTTTTTAAATTTCATATGCTTCTGAAAGCGGCACAGATCGCGAGTTATGAGAGAAACTTATGGGCGGGCGTGCTCATTAATTATTTTAGTTAGTGTGATTTAAAAATTATATGATTAGATACGTGGTTCCGCGCATTGTTAAATGAGCCACCTCTGCTCACAAGCTTACTAAAGATAAACATTGTTTTAAAATAAAGGTAATAACTAAGTTGTAATAGTATTGGCGATTATTATTCTGGTGACATATCGAGAGATAGTACGAGAGATAACGAAGCCGATAAATTAATCGCTCCCTGGCTTCCTGTCGCCCTTTTTGGAAGTAAAATTGACTTTGTCAACTGCTTTATATTAACTAGAATCGCTTCTGACAATTGCATATGATTTATTTTAATTGTTTGCGAACTTCCTTTATCAAAGCCAACCGTTAAGTCGATGATTTCTCACGTTTATTACGCTAACGGTAACATACCTACACTGTGCAGTGATAATAGTCCGCGCCGAATGAACAACCTGTAGTTAATCATGCACTCCTGGTTATTTCATTCAAAATCATTATTTTCGATGAAACGAAACGGCGCACCGAGGGTACGAAAAACAAGTTGATCAACTTTTCGTATACATCCATATAACATTATTTTCATAATTCTTGAGTTTTCTTGAAATTCATAATTATGCTAGTGATTGTGTTTTATAATTTATTTCCCGTTTTAAGGCTAGATGGACATATATTACGCATTTTACCTATATACCTTTAATATAGGATTGGGTTTATTTAAGACAAAAGATTAGATACCGATTGGGGTTAACAAAAATCAATAAATTTTTAATTAAATTTTGTATTATTCTCAAGTCCTCCAGAAGACTACTAACACTCCGATGTCACATATGTATCAGAAAACTCACTGATGATACACTCTGTATCAGAATGATGATAAGGTAGCCACCGTGTCAACCGTGATAACACTTGGAGGAGGTGAGCCTGTCCACCATTTCACCACTTGCCAGGCCATTCGATACAAAATACACCAGAAGGATTACGATAAACATTTTTTTATACCAATTAAATTTCTGACTGACCTTTAATATACGACCAGAACAAATCTGCTGGCTGAAGTTACGATTGCTGGATTATTTAAATGAAAAGAGCTATTTCAGAAACCAACGTAAAAACTACGGATTACTTTTCATAATTAATGAAGTAATTATTGTAAGTAAGTAAGTATTGTTAAATTTTTGAATAATACATCCTATGTATCCTCATCGAACATATAGAGGAACTATTTTTTGAGAACAGTGTAGAATACGCATGTGTATCGGTTCTCACGTCGTACGTAGGACGTACGTAGGTGTCAAGTATTACAAGTCCGCGGTATGAAACTCAGCACAATGTCAGCGGCACTCGTGGCAACGGTCGTTTACCTGCCCCCGTGTTCTACACCGCGAGTCTTGGCAACCTCCGCAGTAATGTATTCATAAATATCTCTTCGAACGTATGAGAACCTGGTTGAATACTTTGGAACGAGTCATCATAGCTGAGGAAAGAAAAGTAAAGTAAAAAAAATATTTCAACTGAAATAAGTAAGCAATTCAACAAAATTTAGTGGGAACATGACAAAAATATATATTGAAAATACTTTTTTTTTAATATACATAGAATATGCTTATTCGGCGAGTTCCCCGTTAGACAAGTTCTTAATATCCATATACTCTTTCTTATATTACCTTGTGTACCGGAATCGATACCAGGTGCCTTCAACCTTTTTGAAATCAATAAGATTTTTGAGGCGCCGAATATCGATCCCGGTACCGCTCATATGCTAAGCCAATGCTCCGCCCTCTTAGTACACCATGGTGTATTCTTGGGTCATATAATATAGATAAAATGCTAATAAATATGTAATAGTCATATTTATTATATATGAGAATTATATATATTATTAAGAGAACACATTCTTATTGTGAAGTTGTAATTATTCTTTTCGAACCAAAAAAACATGTTCTTTACAGGAGTGGTACATGTGATACATACAAAAGATGCATATTATGTTCCAGGCCGATTTGTTTGGCCGACATTTTGGTATAGCAGATATTTGTTAGTTCACATTTAATAGTCATAAACAATAGTTGATTACAATTTACTATGGGGAATCTAACGCTTCGACAGAGTGTTAAAATTATTAAAACAAACACAATGTATGTGCCTATTTCTTTCAGGATGCGATAATCAATGCTGTAACCATTAATGATTATCTCTATCATCGCATGTTGGAAAACTTATAAGTGACCGAATTGGGTAGATTGGGCCTATAACATATGTGGTTTGAACAAGACGGTGCCACCTCACACACAGCCCGAACTATGCTTGAAATTTCGCGAGAATTTTTTCAATGTCAAAAAGTGGTGATATCGACTGGCTTCCTCGATTACCTGATTTGTCAGCTTCTGACTATTTTCTGTAAGGATGCTTGAAAGGAAAGGTCTACCTACGCCAATAAGTCAACAACAATTCTATTACAGAACAATATACGAAATTAAATTGTTGAAATAACACGCGAAGTGTGCGAGAATATTTAGAAAAATATTATTAAGGAGAACACATTCTTATTGTGAAGTTGTAATTATTCAGAACATAGGTTTGTGATGTTTAACACAATTGGTAGTGCACTTCCCCGGATTGGAAATAGAGATCCAGGTTCGATCCCGGTAGCGCAAAAACAATATTTTTCGACAAAATTGATTTTATATGTATATATTTATAAAATAATATTCACCCTATATGTCTGAGACATGAAACGCTTTATAAAAAAAAATATTGTTGTACTGTATTGAAGAGTCAAAAAAAGTGAATATGATTGCCCGAATTATTTTTATGAAAGTAACCTTAGACTGAATACGTATAGGTACCTCTGTGTAGCATCAATATTATTTGTGTCACTAAATGGCTCTGTCTCACCGCTGCACTAAATGCGCTAGTCAATAAAAAATATAATTTACCACCAAGAACTACTTAAATAAAATTATAAAAATATTGTTCTTACGTCACACTTTTAATAATGGCCTGCGGGCGTAAGCCAAACGCATGCGTATTTCGAATAAAATAATTATATAATACTCTGGATCTGGACTGGATATGAAAAAATATTTCCCCCTAGACGTTCCATTTGTTTCAAAATGAGTCAGATAAATTTTACACATACTTAATAATAATTTAACATAATACCATAAAATAGGTAAATACCTACCAACTAGTTCAATAAATTTTATAAATCTTTTTTTCTTTTTGATGACTTTTCACCTAATATATGTAAATGCCAGTGGCGTGCAGTTAGGACTCTGAAATAAGCTTACTACTTGTACTTAACCACTGATTCTGATTAATTACAATTACAAAATTATTATAATTTTAATCAGGTATTTAATATATGATAAATTCTGTAAAATAATTAATTAATTTGTTTTTATTTCCCAAAATATGCGCACTTATATTCAGCATATTTCATTTTACTGAATGCGCGCGCCTGCTAAATACTGAGGTTTAGCATTCAAGTATATTTTTAAATATATTTGATAACAAACTAACAATAATTGAAGGAAGGAAAAGTTAATTGACGTTCCTGCGTGGAGTACTAGGCCGTCGGTGCTGTTCCAAGTAAATTCATCATATACTCATTTGTATAGGAATGCACCCACACAAAGACTTGACAGGCTCGGGAACGATTATGATCTTGTAGATATAAACTCAATGTTTAAATATAAGAGTGGTGTTTTTGATGCTGTTCCAAGTTCAAGATACAACTGATTTAGATACTCGGCCATTCTGTGTCAAACCTAAATTTTTATTGTCTTTTCTGTCTTGAATCTTTATTTTTACAGTTTGTTTTGCTTATTTTTAAATTTCTATTTTTCTATTCCATCTTTATAGTTTGTTTTACTTATTTTTAAATTATTTTTTTCTATTCTTTTTTTATATATGTATTTCATGCTACTCTGTGTAGCTGCTCATGTATTTTTTTTTTAAATTTTTATACCAAACCTATTTTGTAAAAGTCCATAAGGGCGTTAATAAATTAATAAATAACGAAATGACTCAATCATAATCTAGCGGAGCATAGAAAGGATTCACTTTACCGAGTGTCAGAAATGTGCTAATGGAATTATAATAGAAAGAATGAACAATAATGATCGCGAAGAACAATGAGTGCATCAAACCCCACAAATGTCTGAGAAAACCTCGTGCCAATGTTCGCGAATAGCCCAAAGGACATTTACCCGGGGATATTCCGTTACTCCGCAATAAAAAGGCTCCCAGGGCTAGCAGTTATACTATTCCTTACTTACGTTTTACTACATAATTAAGTAAACCTTTTACTGTTATAATTGAATCGAGAAATGATTCGAGATGCACGCGCCCACGATCTAATGACGCAACGTATAGTTTAAGTGCATATCATAAAATCTCACCTCGCAGCGTGACCATTGCCGAGGCGAATTTATTTTATTATTATGACTTGACTTCATATTTTTATATCCGATTGCTACACGTGGACTTAATATATCGATCTAACGAAGCCATTAACTTTTCAGATATTCAATACTGCGCGGCCACCGCTTATGATCGGTTTTAAATTTTCAATGCTGATACTGAATTACTGGATAAGATTTAGAATATTTATCGACGCATAGTAATAATTGGACATGGGCATCAGCAGTTGGGGCAGATACGAGTTCTCGGTTACACAACTGTCTAATTCAAGCTCGGTAGATGAAGATTGAGTGCAATGTGCCGGGCTCGAGGTCGCCAACCCATCACACTGTCATGGCCTACCTCTCCCTTCACACTGTACCGCTGATGCCGAGAGATCAAAGTGAAATGTCTCCAGATTCCATCCGCACTGCGCGGGACCGTGGGTATTGGAAAATGGAAGCATTGTTCGGTTGGCTTTCAGGAACATCGGACTCAAATTGTTTGTTCTATTGGACAAAATTCTACATACATTTCTTAAATATTTTCAAAATAACTTAGTGGCAACATATTATATAAATAATTAGAAAAAAATAGCAATAACTATTTTGAATTCGCCAATCATCTTTTGAAAACAAACTATTATTTGGCATTAACAAGGGTTTAGAAATTTTATATAAAAAAAATAGGGGTTTACGGTTAGATAAATTTGAAATATTCGAAATAAGATAAGTGGTATTAATGGAAACTTAAATATTATAAATAACTAAATGCTTTTTGCAAATTGTAATATTTTAAAATTGTTTTCACAGTTCTTAATTAGTTACCTATCACTTATACTTTCATAGTTTTGTTTTTTTGATCTGTTTATATTTTTAATTTTAGTATACATTGTTTCTTGAAGAAGATACCATAGGTATCGAAACATGTTATGTATCAATAAATAGTGGTTTTAAACAAAGGGTTATTCTTATTATGTATGTATAACCTATAATATTCCTGTGTGTATAATATAATGCTCTTCGGAAGCTCGAATCGCACGAAGAGCTCGTCCGAAATAATTAAAATTATAAAACCACGGCGCCACAGGTTATTCGGATTATACTCTTATACATCTATTGTTCTGATACAAATGAATATATTTTCGAGAGCCCTTTCCTTTACACTTGATTCGCCAATTTCGAAAGTTGTACTAAAAGAATATATGTACCTTTAAAGCGGAGGCTGTTCACGTTTCACCGATGTATTCCACCTCGATCGTGACTATTATACAGAGGTCCAAATAATGAGACAGATTCACGTTACCGAGAGCAGATCGCCGCGTTTGTGGCAGACATGCCTGGCCCATATTATGCAATAGCGCTGCACGCAGACGCCGCAAGCAAGAAGAGAAGAAGAAGCGGAGGAGGATGTAGTCAGGTAGACTACCTACCTCCGACGTCTTCGGTCGCGACGGAACGATGAACCGGCCGCCTGTGACGTAACCGAGCCGAGCGCGCACCACTCGGCCACCAGGTGACTAATGGGAAATGTAACGAGACGACGTTTTACAATTCGAATTTAGTAATGCGAACACCATTTCGAGTGAATTGTTCAACCGACATTGAAAACAAAGTCAATTGTACGGAATGGCCTACATCGATAGGAATACACATAAACGCGTGTAAAATACTTCTACGGAATCATTTCAAAGTCATATTACTATTTAGTGTATATACGTAAACAATATTATGTCAACAATAGGCGAAGTTGCACAATTTTAGTATTAAATTAAATAATTCGCGCGTATTATAATTCATTGAACAACATAACAATAAATAAAATAAAATCGAATTGAAAAACTTAACCGACTCCATACCGCATCCAGATCGTGATCGATAGATCAACCGGATTAGAAAAAATATGGAATGCAAACCGCAAGCATGATTCGATCAAAAATTTTAAGGCACTCGACTGTGAAATAAATATTATTAATATACGAAGAAGAGCGCGTTACTGAGAATTCTGCCGATAAGTTCATGTTAAATCACAAATCACGATATCACGTAGATTTTGTCGTTGAAAAAAGTGCAAAATATAATGCTTCGTCGATAACAAAATTGGAGTTCACCTAAGATTCGTACCGGGACTTTTCATTAACATTTCATCATTGTTAAATTCATACTTACAGTATTGAAAGAGTGCAACGTAAATTCCTGTTTCCTTAACTTTAATCGTCATCTTCCAAAAAAAAAAAATCTTCCTATTAGCTATAACTGCTTACGCTATAGGAAAGACGAATAATAAATAATTACATTTTTTTGTTTAAAATAATAAACTCTACTTTTGACTGTTTCCAACTCCTATAATTAATTAATTTAGTAAGCAAACGCGGCACCACTCACAATTTTAATATTGCCATTCAGGTATATTCTACTGTCCTTCAGATGCATCGATCAGCTAATGATTTTAACACGAATGTGAAGTTTCAAAATAATTCTCAAAGTGAGTTTCGTTAGCAAATTATGTTTATAATTAAAATTGTTATTTTCCTATTTGTTTGTATACTGTTGTTTTTCTTTATTTTTCCTTAATTATTCATGTCAATAGCTGTCATATTTATAAAAAAACTCTTAATGAAATGAAATAATCGAATTCATACAAAAATTAAAACTGGATTTGTGAAAAAAATACTTAGAGCAAAGTCCGCAATGGTGCAGGAAAGAATAGTGCGTCGACACATGTGCATTACGACATAGTTTATCTTGTCATCACATATTTGTGTACACATACACGAGCCGGATTTACAGTTAGATATTGTAGAGAACAGTAAGCGACCAGACACGCACGAGGAGCCCGGAGAAGGAGCTTGTACCATCACAGATTGCATGCAAACACGTGCCAGCTATTTAATGACGTCTATTGAATCTATTGTACCTATGTACCGATTCCCGTCTCGCGTGCAGCGGAAGACAGATGCATTTTATGCACCAACAATGGCGAGATTTTCATTTTGCTTTACGAAATGCGACCGCATTTTTAATTTTGCACCTTGTCTCGGCTCGGCCCCCGTTCCGTTCGTATTGTGGTCGCGTTTTTATTCATTAGGCGGTTTATCAAATGACAGGACGTTTTCTCTTCTGTTGTTCAAATATGCGCCTTTTTAAGTTATGCAATCCAATTTTTGTTCAGACTATTGTCACGGCACCTAGCAAACTGGCCCCGGCTGGCTAGCGGTCGAAATTCATAACACTCGCAGAATTAACAATAATAATGACAGTTGCAGTTGCCAAAGAAAATTTAACAAAACATTATTTCATCACGCTGTACCATTTATTCATTGAACATTTTTTTAACAATCAAAACACAACTTTAAACAAATAATTGAATCATTATCCTTATAAACAACACTATTAAATATTAGTGAACTTTTTTCTTGCTCTTGCCCCTTAGACCGAAACGGAAATTGAATTAAGATTTTCCAACTTCAGTTTTAGCATAGTTTTGAAATTGTACAAAGATTGAGAATTAGTTGAGACAAAATATAAGATGAGCGTAAGTTCGAATAAACTGAGAGAAAAAGCGGGGTTTCATAATAGTGTCAATAAGTACATATCGGATTGTATATACTTATAAAAGCTGTGGCGACGGTGCGAGAAGGTTCGCTCGTCCTAACGGTGCAGGCCGGAGTCTATTGCACTCTGTGCATTTTTCCTCATGGCTGTGGCAAAATGGCGGGCATAAGCTGACGACCTCTACAGGAAACAGATCCTTGCTGTCATGGCCAAGCGATGCCCCGCGCCTACGATCAATGATCTATGATGAACTCCATAGATAATAATGGCTGAAGCGCTTTCTCTGTGTGTGGGTGTGTGGCGCATGTGTTGGAATCGCCACCAAGAATGCCGGTAACGCCGCGTTTATTCTCATGATATTTCATGCATGTACGAGTATCGCGTGTGGTCTACAGAGGGTGTGGATTTTTAAGAATAAAAAGATAAGTTAAATATAAAAAGACTATATAAAGATATTATCTACTTGTAATACAGTTTTTTGAGGTATGCACAGATGATAATGCTGTCATTTTTCTATTTACCATTTCCATAAAAACACGTACATTTTTTTTTCACGTGTGGAAATTATATTACTACGCTTACAATCTACAATTAGATTTTAGTTTAATTTAGAAATAAAACGGTACATTTTTGGAAGTTTAATATAGTTTACTTTTATTAAAGTTGTTAGAAATAATTGACTGGACCAGACTATTTCTGCAATATTTATTTACTTATTCATTTAACTTCCATAAAATATTTATTGGTCTAAAAAATACAATTGTTTAAAAATATTTTCAACCATAATTAAGAATCATTTTTAAATTGTCAATGCGTATATTAAACGTCGAGAAGCAAGGGCGAAACTACGTATTGTAGTACCCAGAGTAGTAAAATATAGAGCTCCTTTAGTAATCTAAGACTAGTGAAACTACTAAGCTTACAAAAATGAAGGATTGAAAAGAGCTTATAACTCGATTGTAGGTACCTGTAACGCATTCTCAGTAATTATCCAACAATAAGTACCTTTTTCTAGGTTACATGCAAAACTTATGAAAGTGCGTAATGGACAATAAGCATTAAACATATCCTCGCGCTGAACAAATTGGTTAGAAACACATGTGCAGCAAAAATACAATATTGTCATAGAGAACTTTTCAACGGCACTTTTGGTAGTTCCGAAGTGTCACTGGTTTTTGGGAATAAAAAAATGGACAATTTTTATTATCTAAATTCAGCAAAGATCTACCTACATCTGCGCCCCAATATGAGCAATCTAGGGCTACAACTCTTTTCCTCACCCCTAGTTTGGCCGCCGTCGAAAAGACCAAATACCTACTTAAGGACACATTTTCCATCAAATCTTCCTCTACAGAAAAATGAATAAAGAATGATCAATACATAAAACCCTCAAGAATTTGGTGGCTATTTTAATATAAAAATCAGCAATATTTTAAGATGCCAAGTATACTAATAAAATAAATTTGAACCAAGATGAGTCAGTCTACAAAATCGATTTTTTTAAATATACTTAATTTTTTAAATGGTACTCTCGGGAAAATAAAACCTGTTGACTGAGAGATGAAGATTTAGACAACGATTAGTTAACGCTAGTCTAAAACAACCCCACCATTAAACGATTACTGAAAATGTGTGATCGTAAATCATTGCCTCACATGTTTAAATCCCTAGGTCTACTTGTGACATCTTGGAAACCCATTTATAAGCATTTAATATTTTCAAAAATAAATTATTTTAAATACTAAATTAATGTATTAACTATAAATATATTCATATAAAATCAATTTTGTCGAAAAATATTGTTTTTGCGTCACCGGGATTCGAACCTGGATCTCTATTTCCAATCCGGGGAAGTGCACTACCATTGTGCTATAACGCCAGTATTTTTCTTGACAAATTTTCGAACCTATATGTTACATTTTTCAAATTAATACGCCTGTCGTACCATTATTTGAAAGCCATCTACATTATTTTTACAGAATCTCAAATACCTTTGAGTAAACCGACTGCAGACGCCAGAATTATCAATTCATTTTTATTAAATTTTGGACACATTGATACAACATATATTATTAAGGAAAACACATTCTTATTGTGAAGTTGTAATTATTCAGAACATAGGTCTGTGGTATTTTAAATACTAAATTAATGTTTTTTATTTATTATCTTAGTTTTATTAACCACAATCGAGTTTAAAAAACATCTACCGGTTTCGGAAAATACTTTTCCTTCTTCAGGATGTCATAACTAACTAAAAATATAGTATTGTTTCTTCACCAGAATCTATTTTTAAATTTTTTAAAAAACAACAATTATTTAAAAAAATAAATTTAATCCCTAACTCAAATTACTGCTCAATACAAATTTAGTCGAATAATTTTTAGGAAAAAATTTTTGAATAGGACTCGTAGTTAAATTTAGTTGGCTGTTTAGAATTTCCTGATTACTTTTACATGCTTTATTCATCTCCTATGTCAACATCCAATTTCAATATTGAATTGAATGCAATTAAAAAAATAGCAGTTAATAATGGGTATAATACATGTTTGATAGACACTATTTTAAAAAATAAATTAAAAGAATATAATAATCAGTTTTTATATAAATCACAGATAAAACATAATGATAATAATGATAATTGGCGTAGGATTTTATACATAAATAACTTTTAGAAACAAATATCTAAACACCTACCACGAGACATTAGACCAGCATTTTACACAAACAATAGTATAGGAAATTTACTCATAAATTCTAAAGACAAAGATGATAAATTTAACAATTCTGGCGTCTATAAACTTAGTTGCAAAAATTGTGCTGCATTTTATGTTGGTAAAACGGGTAGAAATTTTAGTATAAGAGTAAAGGAGCATTTGAGATGTTTGAACAATAGTGGGTTTTCAGAATTTGCTAATCATTTGATAGAAAATAGTCATGGTTTTGATAAAAAATTGGGATTGTCAATTTTGCATATAAACGGTGTAGGTCACAAATTAAATCATTTGGAATCGTCGGAGATAAATAAAGCATGTAAAAGTAATCAGGAAATTCTAAACAGCCAACTAAATTTAACTACGAGTCCTATTCTAAAAATTTTTCCTAAAAATTATTCGACTAAATTTGTATTGAGCAGTAATTTGAGTTAGGTACTAAATTTATTTTTTTAAATAATTGTTGTTTTTTAAAAAATTTAAAAATAGATTCTGGTGAAGAAACAATACTATATTTTTAGTTAGTTATGACATCCTGAAGAAGGAAAAGTGTTTTCCGAAACCGGTAGATGTTTTTTAAACTCAATTGTGGTTAATAGAACTAAGATAATAAATAAAAAATATGAATCTTAACCACCAAGTTAATATTGCTAATTTTAAAAGTACTAAATTAATGTATTAATTATAAACTAAATTAATGTATTAATTATATAAAATCAATTTTGTCGAAAAACTAAATTAAATTAAATTATAATTATAAACTAAATTAATGTATTAATTAATGTATTAATTATATAAAATCAATTTTGTCGAAAAATATTGTTTTTGCGTCACCGGGATTCGAAACTCGGATTGGAAATAGAGATCCAGGTTCGAATCCCGGTGACGCAAAAACAATATTTTTCGACAAAATTGATTTCATATGAATATATTTATAATTAATACATTCATTTAGTATTTAAAATATCACAGACCTATGTTCTGAATAATTACAACTTCACAATAAGAATGTGTTTTCCTTAATAAATTATTTTAATTATTTGTAAAATTAAATCGCGTAAATGACATTCAGTATATCATTGCTGAGTAACAAAGTTTACTGTGCTTTTAATATTATATATCACATTATATATAAGTAGGTATATCTTATCCTTCTTATCCTTACAAAGGGTTCTAGCTGTCTTTACTTAGTTATAATCCAGGATTTCACAACTGAAGACTATTATTTTTATTGGGGTAGCAAAAAGGAAACCTCACAATAGAAAGACCACATGAATTCTTAAGAAGCAATTATTACTTATGGAATGTTTTGTGTAACGCGGGGGTCTGAACGTATTTCCAGAACAAATGTTTATTCAGGAATGGTTTACAAATCTATTACCAACGACAGGTTAAAAACAAAAGCTTGCGGCCTTGTTGACCACAGCGGGAAAATTACTAGACCTCTCAAACATTCGTTTTAGTTTTCAGCGGATATTCAAATAAATATTGTATTTGTAATTTGCGAATGCAAATATAAAACAAGGACAATCATTAGTAAACTAGGCTGACACGTGCGTGGCCATTGCATACATATTTCTAATTGTTTTGGAAAGTCTATTTATGAACAATAATACACTTATATTATATTTATATATATTAAAATAACAAGGCCTATTTCGCGATGTTTATATGTTTATATATAACCAATTATGTCACACACGTTTTGGTTAATTTCTCAGTTATTAGGCGTTCTATCCGCATTCTGATATTTTTCCAGACGTCTGAAGGTTGACAGTGTCTTTACTTTTTTCTTTTTATTCTTCTTCTTCTCCTCTATTTGTTATAACTCTTTTAGTTTGGTGATTTTTTGAAAATTTAACTTTTTAATTAGCCTACCTTTTTTTTCATTCGCTTATAACTCTGCGAGTTTAAGAGCTACAATCATTTTAATATTTTTTGGCAATTGCCACCGATGAGTAGTATCGTTACACACTTTTTTAAAAATTCTTCTTCTTCTAATTTCTTTGTGAAGCCTGATTAAGTGAAATTTCGTGTTTTTGAGCTTTTCTCTGCGAGTTTACGACCAAAATATAATTTTATTACATCTGTGCATACATCACAATGGAATATAATTTATTTTCGTATTTGTAAGCGTCTATCGTTTAAAATCTAAAAAACGCGTAATTTTTATTTGTAAAATCGACGTACGTACTTACATACGAATGAAATGAAGAAAAACCTTGATATTTTGCAGACGTACTAATCAAACATAACCCTTCATATTTTCAAGCAATAACCGTGGGCTGTGATTGGTCAATACCCTTATTGGTTATATTTCATAAATGGCTGCCTGAAAATTAAATAAATAGCTGTTTTACCTGTCATTATTGCAGTGCGTAATTTTCGCGCAATTTTTTTTTGACGTTTCAAATGTATGACTTTCGACTCGGCATTGTAATAAACAGCTGTTGATTTTCGCGCGTTTTTTTATGTCATGTATCGACATCCAGATTTCACAGCTTACAAGACATAGATATTTTATATTTTCCCGCACAAGATAAAATTGATGATTTCACTCCGGAATTTGATTAATTATGGTGAAAATTTTTCTATACGTTTTTTTAGATTTTTATAGGTTAGGTCTAGAATGACACAATGTTGATTTTTTAAATGCGTCATTGAGTTAATTACTATTTCGCAGTTGTACACGTCACTTAAATACGTCTGCCTTACTACAGACCGGCCGAAGGAGTTTGTTCTTTTACGCATCTGTTGTTCAATATTTAAATTGAACAGTTCTGGTAATAGATAAACCTGTAACTTACTCACTTACCTACCATTACGCCGTTTTCCGCGGGGGTAGGCAGAGAGGATAGAGCGCCACACTCTTCTGTCCTGATACATAATTCTCACCTCATCCAAGCTCGATGAGTGATGGATTATTATTCTTCTTCTTTTCCTGTCAAATCACTTTTTATGGTTTTATCAATGAGTATTAAAAAAATGCTTGTTTTTTTTAAAACCTGGAAAGATGGGTTGGTTGTGTATTTTTCTCTGTTTTTTACAATTTTAGGATGCCGAGAATAGTGGTATTTTTTACGTGGTAAGTACACCTAACCTTTCTTAAAGATCAACACGCCTTTGACCATCTTGGGTTGTTATTTGTGCACGTCGGCTCTGTCGCTTTTGAAAAATCGACGTACCTACCTACATACGAATAAAATGTAGGAATGCTTGATTTTTTGCAGACTTATTAATCAAACGCAACCGTCTATATTTTCAAGCGATAACCGAGGGCTCTTATTGGAGGAGCTCTGATTCGTCGGTTTAAAAAATGGCCGCCTGAAAACTGTGAATGATCAGCTGTTTTACCAGTGCCATAATTTTAGCACGCTTTTTTGACGTTTTAAATTTTCACTAAATGGTCGTTGAATAAACATCTGTTTTATGTCATTCAATTTAACCTTAAACTTGACTGACGTTTCTGGTCGGCCATGTTTTTTTTGAGCCGTGAAATGAATTCGATAGAGGGCAGTAAGATGTCGAAATGATTCTTGGGAGACATGGATGCCTCAATATAGATAATATGGGTTTTTTGATTATATTAGTTAGTTTGAGTGCGATTTTAACTTTTTAAAATGTTATTGATAGATTAATATTGAGATTTATACTTTCCAACTTCTTCTTCTTCTTATTTTCCTATCAAAACACTTTTTATAGTTTTATAAAGTATATTGACGATTTTAATTATTTTTTTATTCTGCAAATCGACAACAGAGTAGTGCGTCTCTGCAGGATACGTCTGCTACCGTGCGATAGCCGGTGCGGGCATGCTAGTCTACTATATTAAACTTCTAACAAAGTACGCAAACATATGATACACTTTTACATTTAAATTAATCAAACAGCCTCAACGACCTTCTCTGATTCATATGAGATAATATTATACAGGTGGAGTTTCGAGTTTTGCAGATATCTGCATATACATTTGGATCGCATATTGATCATTGTATTCTTGATATTGTAGAAAAGAGGCCCAAATTGGTGCAGTAATTACAGGGTGAATATTATGTTCACGGCCGATTTTGTTTAGTCGTCATTTATCAGTTATTTGTCAGTTCTCATTCGGTACTCGTAGAGAAGAGTTAATTACAATTTATTAAGAATCATCTAGCGCCTCAATAACGTATTAAAGTTATCAAAATATTAAAACAAACACAAATCCGACTTTTGGAAAAAATCATCATGAGTGACGAAGCCCATTTCGACTTGTCGGGTATTGTTAATAAACAAAACAGCCGTTATCGGGGCACTGAAATTTCTCAATTGATCCACCGACGACCTTTACACCCACGCAGAGTTACTGCACGGTGCGCCATGTGGGTCAGCGCAATAATTGGGCCCAATTTCTTTTAGGATGCAAGAGGTAATGCTGTAAAAACGTATTATGGATTGGATCTGCAACACGTATGGTTTCAATTGGACGGTGCCGACTCACACACAGCCCGAGCTACGCTTGAAATTTTGATGAATGAAACAACATCGGCCTGAAACATATTATTCACTCTGTATTTACTGAGAACAAAACGTAGTTTCATACTGTTAGAAATGATTATCGCATAGACTAAATCTGAAGAATCTATTTTTCCATTGACTATATTATGGAAAAAAACGGTGTCCTGTGTTTGCCTTCTTTGGAGCAATCTCGGGAGTCTGAGAAAAGTTCGACTAGCTTCGTAGTTCGTGACATCTTCGGAGAGCTTACAACGGAATAATTGGAAACTTTCTGTGAATGCTTTCTGTTATCTTAAAATGAATTAAATAATATGTGAATATGATTTAACCACCTTGACTTGACGCGCGTTTAGTCTTTAGATTTTCTTCAAAGGAAATTAAGAAGGTAGATACAAATTTTGTGGGATCTCATAGTGAGTAATAATTGATCAAAATATTGGGTTATTTGCCTCATCTTACACGGTTCAAATTATATAAAGCATTTCATATAATTTGAGATTTATAGCATAGTAGAAAATAAGAAAACGCTAAATAGTTGTTATGGTGTAGGTATACAGGTAGATTGATAATTAATTGTTTATTATGATTATGCTCTCCTGTAGTGAGAATGATAATGTCTAATATCGCTATTACTTGTGTATCCAATAAAATAAAATTAATTAATGCATTATCTTAAAAAATGTTAAATACGTTTGAGAAGCCACCGCTGCCGAAGTGGCACGTCCCAAGAAATATGAGGAGATAATAACCAATAATACGTCAGTGGGGGAGAGGTGGCCGTAAAACCATCACGGCACCGCATTATGTGTTCCCCATTGAGCGAGGATTTACGGTGGCCGTAAATCAGTTCGGGCGCTGAGAGGTTTCCGAGCGATCCGATCCTACTACCAGACTGCGTGTGGAGGTCTGGACCGTGGGGTATTCTTGCGGTCAACGATGACCGAAAATGTCAAACATGTGGTTTCACTCATTTCGCCAACAAGTGGATACGAGAAATTTTTAGTTAAATAATTGTCCAATCAATTTTCTAATATTTTGTTTTTATTTTATTCCAACTTTATTACATACATATATAATATAATTTTCAATATTTGCTAAACTGCAGTACAGTTTTACGGTAATTATTATTACAAATAGTTAGTATTATTATTATTGATTCTCATTATTGTGGGTACATAAGTTAAATATGCTTTAATATAAACGTTTATTTTTACTAGAACTGTTTAGTTTCACTTGGAATCCGCAGTTTCTCCTCTTTTCTCATGTCTTGTGGCGTTTCATTAGAAATATCCATCGCACTGTACGCGATCGATTTCTGAGATTTAGCCTTATTCCCGAATAACAGTCGCACTGTATCTTTTCTTCTTGTATGATGATCGTACTCGTGTTGATTTGCATCAATTGTTCGTAAAAATTTCGCGGCTATTTTCCTAGTGAGGATTTTATAAATTCAATTACATTGAAATATATTTTCCGCTTAAAGATCATCAGATTCGAGTATACATATCTATTTTTTCAGAGTTTTACTCTCAAAACTTTATTTTGCAACACTGACAATTGTTGCATTTCTTCTTCGTTAGCCAAAAACAAAACGCTGCTGCAGTAGTCGACGTGAGGAATAATAACAGAGTTGTAAACTATTTGTGGATCCTTCCCAGAAGTGAGATTGTTTAGCAATTCGGTGTGGAATTATAAATTGCGATGAAAACGCTTCACGTTGTTTTTAAATTCATTCGCTTATTCTCACTTAATCAGGTTTTGAAATATGACATCAAAATTATACTAGATATTGGACATCCAACATGGTTATCAGAACAAAAATTAATAATAATTATAATTAATCATTTTATTAATATGATAATATAATATCATATAATGTCCTTCGTTAGACAAAATCCTCGGTTACATTATTTTATCCTTGATAATACTACATATTTTTTTATATGTAATAAACAATTAAGAGTAACTTGTCAGTGTAATGGTTAAGACGCTGGCCCAGTGATCTAGTGGTCGGGGGTTCGCGCCTCGTTCCAGTTATTTATGTGTCATGTACCATATACGGATCTATCTGTATTTAAACAAAAAATAAACGTAAATTTTCTTATTTACTTGAGAATATTTTAGACTGTATAATATAAGGCTTTTCACGATTTTCACGCTATACGATTTAAAGACGGCTAAATTACTATCATGCATCCTAAAGCATTTAAATTATTTGTAACTATCGTAGTGATCCACAAGCTTGGATACTAGGATATCCAACTAGCGTCCGAGACTCGGGCGATCGGGATGATAACGTGCCTACTCGGAGAAAGAACTTTCCATCGGTACTCATAACGCAGAAAGAAAGTACACAAAGAGGTGTTTAGTTTTAAATGATGATGCGATATAATGAATCACAAAACATCTCAAAACGTCCGTTACACAACGAACCAATTTCGATGCCAATCTATAACCGTCAATGTTTTAAAAATTCACACAGATTTTGAAATAGTAAATACGAACCCTTCTAGTGCATTTATCCAAACTTTGCGGAACTTTCGTCCCGCTTCCTCTTACAGACGACTCCATGTTTAGAAGAGACCGCACCAAACACGAATATAAATTGTAGAGTTAAAATTCACCATTGAAAAGTATTTCTCAGGGTCGCCGCGCATAACCGACTTTGTTAAGAATCCGCAAAAAATTGCACCCCTCGAAGTTTATAAAAAACAGCACACTCGGTAAAGACCCACCCTTAAAATAGTGAAGATAGTCCTGGTCTAGAATAGTACACAAATCGATAACGAGTAAAGCTACCCCACGCGCAAAAAGCTCGATGTATTATACTGTTCGGTCCCGATGTAATGCATCTTTTTTAGGCCGAGTTCCTCGCTGTCGTCAGTTGCCTAACCCGCGAATCAAAATGGATTGTGAAATATCCGTAGATTGCGTTAATACTTCTTCCGATATAGCGAGTCCTTCTTTGCAAAAAAAAAAACAATTGAAATCTGTAATAGGATCCGTGAATTTAGGGCACATTTTGAACCCTCGGGGTAAAGTTTAAACTGGCGTATCCTTTTTCTCACCCCGCGGGGTTCAAACGTTCAAATTTCTCCTAATTATTGTAAAGAAACGATTTATAAAAAGAGGAAACTGTACTCCAAATAAAAGGGATATCGGATATATCTATAAAAACGGATATTTCTTAAGTTGTTAAAGGGATTCTCATGGCAACAGGTATATATAATATATTTTGTTTACCTTATTCGACATTTTATCGCCCTTTTCCGTTTGAAAGATGCGTCCCGCCGAGTCCCCATTATCAAGTTAGTATTTGGCAGAATTGAGCTTCTTCAGCAATAATATATCTTGCTCCCCAAATGAAGCAAATCATTTTTAAAAAATGCGAAAGCATGTTTTGTGCTGAAAATCGTTAAATATATCAAACATATTTTCGGAAATGTGCATTTAAATAGTTATTAATCACAATTACCTACCCCCCGTCGCGATCATGTTTTCATTTAACAGACCAGACAATGTTTGTCAATTTGTGATATATGTTTCAAAATCTACCATAATATGTACACACTTAGTATCTACCTTTAAATAAACGTAAAAAAGTGTTTTTTTTTAAATAATTTAGGAATTATTATCACTACTGAGTTGATCGTCATGTTATTGCTTCTCTCATTGTGATAAAATTACGATTCTGATTAATAATACTTAGAATAAAAGGACAAGTTTACCTCAGGACTGGTATAACCTTTGAGGTTGAAATTATGAATAAAATTATGTGTAATATTGTAATGATTTTTCAATTTCAAACACAATGGTCGAGAGCATACAGCGGCCACGATATAGCCGATCGCAGTTCCTAACAGTTAAAATATGTTAACTAATATTTCAATACACTCTTTTACCGAAAATCTAGTAAATAAAAACAATATTACATATAATTTTAATGAAGGCGTCTGACACAGAAATTAATATAAATACTTAGTCTATTATGCAGCTGATTGAACTAATTTGTTTCCAAATGTCGTTATTTTAATATTATATTATGAAAGTACCTACCCGCAATACTATTCAATGCCAAACAAATTACTTGAAAAAATATGTTAAAAAAAACTATCACCTTTGAATAAGGACATAAATGTCCAAACAATTTACAAAATAGTTTTACGACTCACCGACAGGTTCTAAAAGTGTGAGTCCACATTTTGGTTCAGTTCTGAATCAGCAAACATATACACTATTATGGTAGGTTACGCGGGATAAATATTTTGGTGATACTGCCCTCCAAGAATGGGGACCATTTTCTAGGGAAAATGTGCAATTACGGAGGGTAGGTACTCGAAGAGTTTTAATGGGGGGCCTTTTGTTGGTCAAATGTCAAAAGAATGAGAAATTATGTTCTGCAAGGTTCACCGATGACCGTGAAAAATGTGTCTCGTTATCCGAGGGTTTTCGGACACGCAAAAATAAAATTGTTCCGTTGTTGCAAATGAAAAGAAATAAGTAATGAGGCTATAAAAGACTCCTACAAAGTTGTTTAATGGCATTACGTAATGATTGTCAAACCTTATTTTTTATATGGTTGCTTTTTTTGAGCGTGAATATTTTTAAAACAAATTTCGGAATATTTAAACATACCGGTATTTTAAAACATGAAAAAATGATTATTGTAGTATTTATACAATTACGATGGTATGCCGCCAAGTGAAGAATATTGGATTCAGTCAAATATGTGTGCGAAATCATGTCCGCATGAGTTTAAGCAGAGATTCATATATCGGTCAATCAACGTCTCGATACGGTGCCGTGTGTATTAACTCACCACTGGCTAGCTAGAAGTTAATATCTTGAAAGGAACAGTAATGATTCTCTCCTCGATATCTTGAATCATTCCTCCACCATTACCAGTCATGGCTTACTATAATACTATAACACTATAATACCTAGGTATTAGTGAAGAGATATATTACTACTCACGGATACGAGTGTGTTTGGTTTTCGATATTAATGATATATAAGTGTGACTGAAACAACCGTTTTCCGATATTATCACTAACTAAATAAATCATTTTAATCTTTATATTAAACACAGCCTTCGCGTAAAATACCTATTTAATTCACAGTTCAATTATCAAAAATATTTAAATAAAAATCAAATCAAAATACAAGAAATTATGAACAAATTAAATTCTTTAATAAAGTAGGTACATATATATTTTAGTTAACAATATTTTAAACGAGAATCGCGATATTTTTAGACATTTTAATCGCTGTTAGTGATTGTGATTTAGAATCAGTGTTTGACTCACAGTTCACATTCGACTGATCTTTTTTTAAATTGTGGTTCAAATGACATCACGCGCGTTATGCTCCTTTGAATTTTTTCCGCGGTTAATAAACGAATCGTAAACTTTTTTCGCACATTCCGGTCTGACGGCTCGTGATTTGTGCAAATTTGGAAAAAATCTTCGTCTCGTCGGTCATCGACCTCCATCGTCGCATAAATCACAATCGTATAACAAATTTTCAAGTCTATGCAAATTGAAACCGCGTGACATTAGTGTTAAACATAAATATATAATATCCTCTCCCGCGTGGACGGCAATAGAAAACACAAATTAATTATCGACTTGTAATAATTTACTCCAACAAATAAAAAAAAGTAATTAACTACATAGGCATTTTTTAAAGAAATAAAAACTACTAAATAAAGTAACTTCAGTAGAGAGGCACTTAATATATATTGCCAGATCGCCACGACCGCCCTCCGAATTGTGTACGCAATCCATACTAACATTGTGTTTCTCCATATTTCATCTATGACTTACTGGACTGTATGAGACTGTAATTGTCATTGCCAGTAAAAAAATTCGACATATGTATTCGCTAAAGCGTGTTTTTAATATCTCTAGGTTAAAATTACTTAAATATTCTCGCTTTTATATATTCAATAACAGTACATGAATGTATATTTCATTTGAAATGAAGTGTATATTCATTACGAGTAAGGAAAAATATACATTGGCGAAATCTTACGAATTTTTACGACTGCTAAGTATATTTCTTATCTATGGTCGCACTGTCAAATGCGACCATACAATTAAGACGCAAATAATAATGCGACGCTAACAGATTGTAATGTTTACGTTTGTTGAATAATCATATATGTAAACATATTCTCAGTTTTATCAAGAATGTCTTGAAGTGGAATAAGTTGATGCGTAAGAACACCGTTTGTACAATTATTCCAAGGAGGGCAATACAGAATTTACTAGAAGAAAAGCATTGCTTTTTACTGCTAAGACCTGCGGGCGGCTATTATGCCTGCTACGCGGCCGATAGTGGCCGTTATATACCTCGCACAGCAGCCACCGCTGGTCGCGTAGCAGCTAATATGTGTAACCTTGCTGTTAGTATACGCATAATATATTGAACTACAAAGGCTCTGTTTCCCTGAATAATTCCATTGAATTTAATGTATAAGGGGACACATAACATGGTGCCTCTGTATCTTCAAGAGCTCTACATCCCAGACAACTTGAATGGTAGACGTCAAACTCTCAGATCGGCCTCTACTCTAGTCGCAGGAAGGGTTCTAGAACCGAATAGCCGTTGCCGGAAGTCTAAATTTAGTGAACAGGCATTTGCGATGGCAGACCCAAAAGCGTGGAACTCTTTGCCTTCCGTCATAATCAATATAATGTATCACAGACTTTATTTAAAAAGATATTAAAAATGGATCTTATAACAAAATCATATCCATTAGTTCAAATAACAATTTTTAATTTTAAATACAAATATAGTGTAGGACTATAAACAGCTGAGTGAAATTTTTTTATGAAAATGTAACTATACAAATTATTCAATGTTATTATTATTATTATCATCTACAACTTCAGGACTTTAAATCTACACAGACACCTGAATTGTTAATCAGGTTACATAAAACAATATGTATCTATTGCACCTTTTCTAATTTTAAAGATTAATAACTTATTCAAAGTGAGGATAGTAAATCAAGAAGGCGGAAAAAATATTTTCTTATTGTTTACGTATCCGTGGTTCAGTCAGTCGGAGACAAGAGAGCTCGGCCCTTATCACTCCTCTCCTAATGCTCGAATTAGAGGTTCAGTCAAAATGGGTAATTATTATCCCGGTGCCAGCACCGATAATTCAAACGTTTTAAATATTTGAAAAATAAGAGTTGGAACAGATGTTTTTTTTTTTTTTTCAGGTAAGGTATTAACAATATTCATATATAAAAGTAACTATACAAAAGTAAAAAACAAAAAATACGTAATACAATTTTAAAAAAACTCATTCAATATTTTGAGACTTAAAATGCAACCTCGATAAAATGAAAGTGGTTTAGGTTTCATCATTTAGTGATGATCTTATTTTAATTGCTATTTTCACACATCCCGAAAAAACCTATCCAAAATTCTAAGAATCTTTTGCAATCAGGCGCATAGTACTATCTAAACGATACGCGGCCAATGAAAAAAAGATAATCCGATAGTTGAAACAAGGTGGTGAATTAGCATCCCGATATTTAGACAAGCTCAGCACCGGGATTACGGTGTCTAGAGAAGTCCGGGATTGAAAGCCCTAAATAGAACGTTCTAGAAGTGACGAAAATGATCTGTCGCTCAACTGTAGTTCAATAATAATAATTGGCAACAACTGTTGTTGTGCCCACATGTGAACGTCAATCCGACATGTTCTTTTACCGATCTTCTGGAAAAATCCGATGTTCGTCGATTCTCCGTCATGTAAGTATGTATGTATATTTCTTGCTATTAATGAAATATTTTTGTCAGCCATCTTTGGAAACTGTATGGTTAAACTGCAACACCGTAATCAGGTCCGCGTGTATAATCCAAAGTAAATTCTATGTTTGTGTGCTGCGATCTTTACACGTTTCAATGGAATAATGTTTTATTTGAAATCTGAATAACTATATAATTTAAAAGAAACACCAAAGTTTCGCATTCTAGATAAAAATACACGAAATTAATGTAGGTACATGTATCTAAAATATTAGGTTGGCAAGCCACACCGGGAAAGTCCGACGAGCTTTCCAAATTGGAATAGGAATAAAAAAAACCGGACAACGTCAAAAGAATCGTGTTGTAAAAAAATGGTATTGTTGGCGGCCATCGTCCGGTCACTGATGCCAACCCAGATTCAAGGCTGTAGCTGGGTCAATGTAATGGAGACGAGATCACGATTTCACGATCATCTTAAGTAGGACCATTATAGTCAGATATTTAGCACAGTCGTATTACATCACGCCAGCTCGTAAGCCAAATTTCAATGATATAATAGTGAAATAACTATTTGGGTTTTTTTACCCAAAACCTTTTTTCAACAGGTCAGATTATCGTAAAAAACTACTCAAGCAAGCAACTGTACTCTACAAATACTTTATTTTAATGAAATATCTGTCAATCTAACTTAGGCAACTTCAAGAATTGAGTTTAACAAAAATATTTCGTTTGAAATATTAATTTAGTGGTTATGTGATCTTTTTGACAGTAGGTACTGTAATAATTAATAACATTAACGTTTTTTAAATTGAGTTCAAACACTGATTTTATTCCACTATATTATAGCATTAAACGTTAGAACGTTTTCGGGAATATTTTCTAATAATTAATAATATAATTCAACTAAAGTTAAAAACATTTTCAGACAGTAATTAAGGATGTGTTTGGAGTTAAGAGAAGTTGGGGGTGGAGTTAAAATGGATAACAGAGGAGATGTAATGGGCGGTATTTGGATGTTTATTATTTTATTACTGTTAATTCTTATTTTTAAAAATTTCTAAATTCTCCAAGATGTCTAACTTTATAGAAGTTTTAAATTATTATTATAAAATGAATGGCCCTCCATTCTTGCATGTTCAACCATTTCGAAATTTAGTGGAATAAAACAGTGTTTCAACTCAATTTACAAAATAATCATGAAACTCCACAAATTTTCACCAAAAACCTTTAAACAGTTAACATAAACATTATAAATGATTAAGTTTAGTATGACTGACTACATACAAAGCTGAAAATCAAAATATTTTTTTTGTTAATGATCTTCAGGCATTTTTCCGAATTTATTTATCTTTATGAAAACCATTTGGTTCTATGTTACTCGATTAACATTCAACTTTTGACTTTGGAATATTTAAAGATGATTCATGTACACTTATGAGACGAAAACCGCGTTTTTAAGTTAATGTGACATGAAATAATTGGACCTGTTAAATAAACACGGCCACGACTCGACACTACAAAGGAGCATTGTGTTTCAATTTTGTGTAAGTTTATGATACAATCTAAAAACGTCACCATCACGTAAACTCTGTGCGCAAACTGTAAAACTTTACACAGAAACGTTCAGAACATTCAGTGTGCATTTATGAACGATGTAGAAATTCTAGCCTGCAGTGGCCTGCAGAGAATTTTTCTTAGCAGGGGTCATCGTTTCTTTGCTCTCATAGACAGATCCCCTGTCTGAGATAATGCCAGCACTTGACCCCTGGCGGCTCGCGGGCGTTTTATGGTTAACGGTTCTAGAGCCGATCTCGCGGGATTGGCTAAAAATGCGACATGAAATGCTCCTTAGCAAAGAAGCAGACTAGAACTGTATCTGACTTGTCTTTAATTCGCTCAAACGGCACGGGTACAATTGTTTCGAATGAATACTGTAAGGACAAATGAGACATACTTAATAATATATTTAATATGCACAAACACCTTTTTCTTAAGGCATCTACTTAAGGTCTTCTGATTTAAGTAATAATACAGAGTATGTACTTTTCGATTATACTGATAAATTATCGAGAAAAGGATTTGTAAAAGTGCTTTTTGAAGTATATATTTATCATAGTTTGATTATACCCAAACACGAGTGAAAGCGAAAATAGTATTGTCTACAATAAAAGGAATCTATTTCCCAGATATGATGAGCAGTTATTAACTGCTAACAATACGTGCATACGTTCTAGACTGAAAAATGTCTCGAATCATGTCCGTCTCTCACTCCACTTCATGAGCATCTTCACCTGCATTACAGATCAGGCAACCGAGAATCGTCACGGATTTGAAACGCTCAGTTCGCGAACACAATGCGCGAGTCGGTGCTGTAGTCAGTAATGACATAACACCATTAACGTTATCTGGTGGCCATTACGGGCGCCGGCTGAGGTCGCTCACATGTCGTTCACCCCCGTCGGGAGCAGATGTGACGGTGGAAAATCGGAAGATGGAACACACCTCACCCGGAACCGTAAGTACGATTATAGCTATAATAATAGTTGGATCTTGCTAAAATTTGGGATAATGCGGTCGATACGAGATGCCATTTTTTGGATTGTTATTTAAAATGTCACGAAATGTTAGGTACTTATTTAAAATTAGAAAATCGTCACTAAAGATTATTTCCATCTATTCCAATAGAAGGAACTAAATGAGATCTAAACAGAGTGGGATACTAGTACTAGTTTTATTATTAACTATAATTTTGTACACCTGGCTAATAAATATCTGAACTTGTTTCAAAAATCAATCTAAATTCGCAAGACAAATTTAATCGGTCGCAGCGAATGTTCCAATCAACATTTAGTTCAAGAATTCAGACCACTGGAAGAAGGTCAGTGACCCAATTGCTCGAAACGGCCGGTGCACTGAACCTGCAAATTCACACACGGGTCTGGGCCAAAAAAAGTTCAGTATTATAACATCCTTCCATGTGGTCGGACGAATCAAGAAATTTATTATTCGACGATATTAAAATAAGTTAAATTAAATTAAGAAAAATCCTTCATGGTCTTTGTCTAGAAAATAGTTTAATAGGTACACAATATTTATTTACATACACGCTATTTGGGGAACTTTGTCAAGTACCTATTAAGTACACTTTTTGAGAAACAATAATAATCAACTAATTTTCAAGTGTCATTTTACATTGCCTCATCACAATTTTATTAATTGCAACTCGGTTTACATTGTGCAGAGTGATCCCATTCTCCCTATCACCAGGTTCTTGAACATTGGCACAGTAACAGGAGCATGGCAGTTACCAGGCTAGCAGAAGTGCGAGGGGATCTCGAGGTGGCTAACCCGCGATATGGAACAGACGAGTTCCTTCACCCGGTGTCCGCGCGTTCATTTACCCTACACGCCTTATGCGGCCCTAATACACGGAGCCGCTAAAGCATTTCGCGGAAGCTGATTTTGATTTATCTATGTGGTGGGGAGTGGATTTCTTATTATTTTATTTTATATAGATTTTATTTAGATTGTTACCTTTATTTAATATGGATGGATGGATAGTAAGTAGTTTTTTATTATCTGCTTCAAAAATAAGTAACGAATTTACAGAGATTTAAATCACATATTTTTATTTTGTTACCGTTTAAATATAAATACATTTGTTACGCCCACTTAAATAATAAATAACTTCTTACATCCGTATAACTGTTATTTTTTCTTTAGACTTGGAAACATTTGTCATAAAAAATGAGTACTCATTGTTGAGAGAAGAAGAATAGCAAAATTATATAATAATCTTTTACCTACACTTTATGTTTGGATTTGAACGCACAAATTATTGTGGTTAGCTACAGTTTAGGCTAATTCTTTTTTCATTGCGCAAAAAAAGTTGACTCGGATTGAAAGTGCAGATAGACTTATAATTATTAAAATTCATATAAAACATACACCGATCACGATCGAACCGAGACCGAGAAATAAATATCGTCAAGCATTCTTAGTAAACAAATTAGTCATACGAATTCTCATTTTTCTCATCGATGGCCTAGATGATCTTCATTATTTGAACATCCAAAATTCTGCAAATACTGACACACCTAGTGCATTCTATCGATGTATCTAAAAGGTGCTTGTTCAAAAGCTTGTATTTCGGATTGCGTGCATCCACGCCGATAAATATTTACGACATCCATCGTACTAAGAGATTCTGAGAAATCCTTACGTAACTCTGTCGGGTCAATGCATCCTGAAAATGTGTATGAAAGCGTCTAGAATCTTTTCGTATAATTTTTATTGTAGATATTCCGTTAAGTGTATTATTTGAATATTTAAATCGGCAGAGCATGCATTAGGAAGTTTGCATCGGAACAAGTAAACTTTGAAAACTACTGATCTAAATTATTTTTTTTGCCAGGACGTTTCTGTTTGTCAAAATCTTTAACAAAAGCCACACTTTCGTGCTTACATCTAGAACTAAAAGAATAAAAACAAAAAATTCGACTATAATAATGATTTAATATAATACCACGAATAAATTACCTACCGAATAGTAACTAAAATATAGAAAGAAGACTTGTTATCTGCGTCGGTGAAAAATAATTGTCGGTTCATATTATTTATCATAAACATAAAAAGCAAAAACTTGCATAGATAAATGGATTGATACTTAACAAAACGATGCACGATATTATGAATAAATGTAAAATTTCTTTCATTCCCGGGGCTCTAAGTTATTTCACCGTTGCAAATTATCCAGAGTATCGCGTTAGCGTCGATGAACTTCAATGCTCGAGTGTATTCGTACGGTTATGCACTTACGAGTTTATTACAATGTTTATATTCGATAATAAAACATTTGCGCTAAATCTTGCGCGTGGGTACAAATTTTATTACTTCAAATGATAGATTTTCAAATGATATACGTATGTATAGTAATATAAAGTTAGAGGACGCGCAATCTTTTAACATTCAAACTTTTCTGCTTCTTACAATTTTTCAAATCAAGTATATTTTTAACTTAATTAATTAATTAATTAATCTTAACTCAATGGCAAATGCTGGAATCGCTTTAAGCAGTTTTATTATTATTATTGACGTGTGACATCTTAGCTCGCCCCCCTCCCCCCGACCCAACTCGATAATTTATTTCTATAATAAAGTCAGAAAACCGTATTGATAAAGTGACCAAACAGATTTGTCAGATCCCTTACATATTTTAGATAAATAAACGTCAAATTTACATTTTGACACATTTTGGTAATTCACATTCGAAATTGTCCTTAATGTCCCGGTAGATAAGTATTTTGTTTGATGCGACGATCACACACTTTTACGTGATAGAGTTAAGAGCAGATATTGTTTGTTTTATGGCAGAGATGGAGATTAGACACATATTCCTTGAACATTTTCGACTTGTAATTAAGTATTTTTCAAAAGTCGTAGTTACTCAATTATTTCGATTAAGTGAAATATTTTAATGATTCCAAAATAGGTAACTATTGAAAAACAAAAGGTCATCGAACTTTGAGCCAGTCAGACGATTGTCAGATGATTTAGGGCCTGCAGAGAAGATACAGAGTAATAATGGGTCAATTCCGCAAATATTTACGTTAAAGCCTAACAGAATTTTGTAAAAATCTCGTACAATGTTTTCCGTAACAGTACAGAATTTGTTTACTCCTTGAACTTCTAGGACTTGTAATTTAGTTACCCGTAAAATATTTTTATTTACCTTGTTCTAATACTTGAACTTGTTCTTTCATAACTTAATATTAAATGACAATCAAATTTGGTTTGAGATTGAGGTGATGAGTGGTGAGATGGCTGATTTATCACTTGAAAGTGCTTCAGACTTAAAATATTGTGAATAAAGTAACTGTAGTTTTGAGACGGACAACATTCAACAATGCAACATCGCCGAGGTGGATACTAGTGATGGATGATCGTTGCCACTCTCGTGAATACTTATTCATCCAAATGTATTCAGAGAAGAGAAGATTTAGAGAAATATATTTAGTCAAATAGGTTAATGTATAGAAACCAGGCTGCAATATTGGACAGATGTGGCATGATTTACTTTGCATATTTGTATACGTGTTAAGCAATTGAATAACCAATCGGTACCTATAAATAACTAGCTGGTTAGTTAGGCAGTTAAGTTTGTACCGATAGCTTATTAGCCTTAATAATTTGCGCAAACAACACGCATTATATATATATATATACATATTATGTTTATTGTTTACATGCATGTTTAATTGAAGGTTTCCGCGAGCACTAGTGTATGCAACTGGCGTCTCTTCTGGGTTAGATCGAGCACTTTGCATATGGTTTCTAAGCCGACGTCTCTCAATATCAATCTCAACTGCAGGAGATTTATATCTCCTGCGAAAATGTACGGTTGTACCGTAATTTTTTGAGGCAATGCCTTGACAATGGCACATGTTACCATGCCGAAACGTAGGCCTAGGTTTCCCCGAGGAAACCGTGTACAAAGAACGCGAACCCAGAAGAGACGCCAGTTATATATATATTGCTTAGGTATACAAAATTAAGAGTATTTTTAATATATACTGCAAAGTATTATGGTCAATCATTTTTAATAAAATGAAACAATAAACTTTGTATTTAACCACATGAAAGTTATATGAAAAACCAGGTGATCGCCCTAATTAATTGATAGAATTTTTCCTAATCAGGTTACTTTTTCAAATACGTGGTTTAATACAATGTTTATAATGTTATTAAAAGTTAACAATGACATTTTTATAATATCAAATTGAAAGAAAAATAGCCACAAGTACTAAAATATAATACTTTTGACCAAGTGCTAATATTTAAAATAATGTCATCTCGGACGTCATTTTAAATATTAATATAATATTATTAGAGTGTAAGCGCGTCATTTGCTTTCTGACAGAATATCTGCAAAATTATTTAAACACATGTACGATCGTCGATGTCTTCAATCTTTATGTAAAAGTGGTCCACAACCGATCACTGACTCATTTGCCAATTTTTGACAGGTCTCGGTAAATTCACGTCAGCATATTTTTTACAAACTGTTCGACTCACCGGCCGCGGGCTGTCCGTGCGATGACGACTGTTAGTCAGACCGCGATCTTCCGCCTCCGCGCGGGTTCCGAGAAGAGGCAAACCTTACAGATTCCTGGATCTATTTACAGTTTGGATATACCTAGTCAACTGAGGTGCATCTCTGACACACTTCAACATCAATTGATCGCTTAGCAGCGCTTTGCTTAACAATTTGTCTCCTGTGAGGGGTCTTGAAGACACTAATTTTACTGACTCGTAACATTTAAACTGCTCATTAATTACTTGTGCGAAATAGTGACCAAACCATCCAACTGTCCGTGCACATATATACTTGCAGTAGGTATAGATTTAGGTTATGCTGTTACCGATCATATTATATGATCATATAAAATATATGTTAACTTTGTTTTATTAACCACTTAATGAAATTGAACACATCCACCGGTTTCGAAAAATACAATTTTCTCCTTCAGGATGTCAATACTAATCAAAATATGTTGTTCTTTACCAGAATCTATTTTAATACAGTGTGTTATCAGATCTTATTTTAATGAATCCTAAACCTCTCTAAAATTCACAAAATTAATATTCCAATAAGATCGGTAGTTTCATACTGTAATGCTCCAACTTTTAAATTATGTTCATTTATTACAAAAATTATAAATAGACTGAATATTTTTCAACCTTCAATACACTATAAAAAATCGTTGCAATTAGTGGATATGTTAAAAAAATGGATCTTCCCAACAATGTTAAACTTGTTTCTTTTGATATTGTTAATTTGTTTACTAATATACCTTTTAATGAAAGTAAAATTTTAATTTCTTATTTACTAAATTCATCTAATTTATCTAATAATTTGGTAAAAGTTCTATGTCGTTTGTTAAACCTTCGTATGAACCAAAGTTATTTTCAATTTAATAATATAATGTACAATCAAACAAAGGGTCTTCCTATGGGAGCACCCACAAGTCCACTAATAGTAGATATTCCTGTAGACGCTTTGGAGAGGAATATTTTTGATTGTGATTCTCCTTCGTCAAAAAATATTTTGTTGTGGTAAAGGTATGTGGATTTGGTCAGGTTCACATCGACATTTTTAAATTTCATTAATTCATTTAATAATAAAATACATTAGAAATGGAAAATAATTCGACCTTAAATTTTTTGGATATAACATTGATTGAAAATAATAATAAAATTGATTTCAACATTTTTAGAAAACCAACTTTTACAGATACTATCATACACAATGAATCTAATCATCCATTATCACAAGCATTCAGGGTTCCACTCCATGATACATCGTTTAGTTAATATTCAAATATCAACATCCAATTTCAATATTGAATTGAATACAATTTAAAAAAAAGAAGTTAATATCTGGTATAATACAGGTTTAGACACTATTTTAAAATTTAATTTAATTAACTATCAGACACTATTTAAAAAAAATCAATTAAAAAAATATAATAATCAATTTTCATATAAATCAGAGATAAAACATAATGATTATTGGCGTAAGATTTTATACATTAATAACTTTTCGAATCAAATATCTAAACAGCTACCACGAAACATTAGACCGGCATTTCATACAAATAATAATATAGGAAATTTACTCATAAATTCTAAAGACAAAGATGATAAATTTAACAATTCTAGTGTCTATAAACTTAGTTGCAAGGATTGTGCTACATTTTATATTGGTAAAACGGGTAGAAATTTCTGTATAAAAGTAAAGGAATATTTGAGATGTTTGAACAATAGTGGGTTTTCAGAATTTTCTAATCATTTGATAGTAAATGGTATAACTATAAAGAATGGTGTGCAGTTGTATAGATTTAGGTTACGCTTTTACCAATGATATTATACAATCATATATAATATATGTATTACAATATATGTTATACATAGGATTATGAACTTTCGTTTAATCAACATCTTTATACAAAACGAATCCGTCGTTTATACGACCCTACCATGTATTTATTTATAATTTTAGAGTACTATTAATAGTGTTTTTAAAGTTTTAGTTTTAATGTCAATAATGTCAAAAATCAATATAAAAACTGTATGCAAGTTTTTAAGAACACTTTTTATGATTGAACATGATTCTTTTATGAAAATGAAATGTTTGAAAATGTTTGAAAATGCTTCACGAAATAATTAATCGAAATAATTATTTTTATTAAAGGTTTAACGTAAGAAATAGTTCTGGCAATTGCTAATTGCTTTTTGTTTTTCCCAAATCAAAAACAAATTCATGCGCCACATGCACTTCGAACGCAAAGAACGGTCATGAAATGAACACGTTAAAAACAGTTAAGATAGTAAAATTTGCAAATTAGTAAAGAGGAAGTAGATACTTCAATGATTTGCACGCAGTTGTAAACCTTTCTAATGTTATTCTGTTAAAAAACAGTATAGGTACGACTCCATACAAAACGTATCAACCGAAAGTAGTTTTCAATTCAGTAAGTAACCTTGACTTATATGACTTGAGTAATTCACTAGCTTAAAGATAGAATGTGATAGTAATGTGAATATCAAAAGAGCGCCATGACTACGGCGGTGAGTTGGCGTGGTAGTTTTTAGAACTATGCCTTTAAAGTCTCTACTGGTACACAGATGCCGCTAATTGTAAAAAATGTTTCCGTTTATGTCAATCCAATTATTTAATTTACATTTGTTTCCTACAATTTTTAATAATACACTGCATGCCCCTGCATACTTGTAAGTCTAGTTTCCTAAAGAAACTCTAATGTCATACTATTCCACTGAGCACTCGGATTGAATACTTGTCCCTAATTTCCTGTAGGAGATATTTAAGTTAGTCGGTGCACTCCTCGATGTACCGAGGGTACTCGTATCCCACGGCGGCGGGAGAGAGCGGGCCGAAGAGAGTCCGCCGCCGACTGAGCGCGCCAGGCACCGGGCAGCGGGCACCGGGCACCGGCACCAGGCACCGGGCATCGAGCGCCAAGTTCAATGGTTCGCCGTGTGTAATATAGTGCAGCGTAGTTCCTTAACCCTTTAGCCTACCTGTCGCCGGGCATTGCCCCGCCGAGGTGATCCACCTCGCGCCGCGGGAATGCATGCGAATGCATCGCGGTGCATCTGCGCGTACCAGGCCTGTACGTGTACAGCGCGTACGCTGTATGCACTCGGATCGCGAAGTCGCGACAAAAAGTTTTAATTCAAACACTTTTTTTTCAATTATTTATTCGTATTGTATGTATTTCAGAATTAATAATTAAAATAAAATAATTCCATTCAATCGTGTTTCAAATCATTTTTACGACTTTATTTCATTAGTTGTTTAAATGGAAGGGAAGACTGATCCAGCCTTTAAAAGTCGCCGATTAGAATAGTCGCACATTCATATACCACCGATCTAATGATGGACATGATTAAATATGCTGGCTGTTGGCTGCTGGCTGTTGGCTGCTGGCTGCTGGCTGCTGGCTGCTGGCTGCTGGCTGCTGCCTGCTAGCTGCTGGCTGTGGCTGCTGGCTGCCGACTGCTGACTGCCGACTGCTGACTGTTGACTACTGACTAATAACAAGGCACAATCTTGTAAATGAAACCAATGACTCAAGTTAATCGGGGCCATCGAAATACCTGTAGAAAATAGCTTAATACCGAAATACCTGTAGAAAATAGCTTAATACCGAAATACCTGTAGAAAATAGCTTAATACCGAAATACCTGTAGAAAATAGCTTAATACCGAAATACCTGTAGAAAATAGCTTAATACCGAAGTACTTGTAGAAAATAGCTTAATGCCGAAATATCTGTAGAAAATAGCTTAATGTAGAAAATAGTTTGAAAATACCTTCTATTGATACTCTTTTTTTTATTTTTACGATAATTAATGGTGTATATTATTATGTCGATCATATTAATTTTGAACAAACTACGTTATCATCAGTACCTAAAAAAAGGTATTAACTTTTTATATATTGTACAATTTGAGACGACATTTACGTAAGGATGTTCATCGAGTACAATATTTGCTTCCTCTGATTTAGCGATATACACTTTCATTATAAAATTTCTTCCATGGGAATGGTTTCTAATTCTGCACAAGTATAATATGAAATTATAATTAAATTATCAATCAATAAATATAATTAATTTAAACTAAGTACTTTGAGATATTAAATGCTACGGCCACAATTACCAAATAAAATATATTATATTAAAACATTGAGCTATGATCGGTTTGAATATACACGAGGACATTTGTCGTTAAAAACAATTTTCAACTGAATATTTACCTATTAAACGAAGAGAGTTTTTAAATTAAATAAATTTGTAAATAATTGAATTCGTGAAAAAAAAAATTATGTACTTTACTGGTAGGAAACTGGAAAAATCAGTTGTTCAGTTTACCAAATTCATCAGCAATTTATCAATAGTGAAATGAAACTTTTTTTTCAATTTCGACTCCACTTTTAAAAAATAGCTTTGCTAGCAGTCAAACATATTATTTGGACTAAGAAAGTAACGGATTCTGAAATCTATTCAATCATTAATTAAAGGAATTGTTATCTTATCTGTTATACAAATTGCCGTACTGTTTAGTTTATTTCCTACTTATTTATAACAATGAAAAAAGAGTGGTAAAAATATTTATTTAATGAAAAATATCGAAAAATAAAGAAATAAAACGATCTTTCGATTAATTGAATAAAGATATTTCCAACATCCCTGAGAGGGTAGGCGCGGAATATAAGTTATCAATAAACGATGACTACTTTTTTAATATAATAATAATAATGCAATAATGTTATATGTGTTGCAAAGTTGAAGGATATTTTACAAAACTTATCTTAAAAATCCCTCTAAACTTACTTTTTATAACTTCCTATTTTTTGCATTTCCACATTACTAATTTATTCTTTAACACTCGGGTCTACTCAAGTCTACAGCAATTTAAATTCCATAAATTGTAAATATATATTACTTTATTGATCAGATCAGAAATTTATTGAATTCTTTATTTTTTTATTCTTTATTGAATCTCCATTCCTTTTTTTATTTTTTAATAAACCACAATTTTATCAATATCTGAATATTTTTAAGTTGCTTCGTGTGTACGCACATACAAGTTGGTATATTATAACTTCTTATTAGAAAAATGAAAAGCGTGCAACCTGTCTTACTGGTATCCGCATAATTGCCAGTGTGTAATTGGCGGACCGGCCGCCGGATCTACCGGGGACGGGAGCGTATGCGGTCAAGGGCAGGGCGGGTGGCCAGGTTCGCCCCGAGTGATGTCCGTTGAACCCGGCGACACAATGCGAGGTGACCGGCAGAAAAGCATGTCCCGTTGGCGACGGACGGTTCGCACGATCGGACCGTGTGGATCCGTCCACAACGTGTAAAAAACTTCCTGTAATGAAGTGCCTTATGGTGGTTGGAATTTATTAGAATAATTCGTTTAATCAACATAGGCGATAGGATGGCGAAGACAAAATTAACCATGGAACCGATGCAGATGATACCTCTAACGACTATCTAAATTACAAAAGAGTTCAGAACCAAAAGTATGATTACATTTTATACGGTTATTCAGTTCCAAAAACATTTGTTTTCTAATTAAGAGCTCTTTTTGATTACGTTTATAGTAAATGAAATGTTTGAGGACCCCCGAATCTAAGGATATTTTTCGAATTAATTAATTTTCTTCCGTTTTCTTTGATCCAATTTAATCAAAGTACCAGGGTAACAGAAGCTATACAGCGAGCGTGGCCCGTTTGATAACGAATTGGGGCTCGGCAATGTGTGGTAACTCGCGGGGAGTGTGGCTGTTGAACCGACGCGACGCCGTCCTTGGAACGGTCACCGGCCGCGGTTCTAACACGCGCTTACCTCCTCACAGCTTATGCTACCCTGGTACCTTCAATTACACGACGCGTGTAATAAACCTTCAATTGCATGTGTGATGAGATATGTTATGTTTTGTGTGTAAAGTAATAGGGAATTAAATATTTGGGAAAAGGGTTGGTAAATCTTACATAATAAATAAATACATAAATATATTTCCATTTGTTAGTTTGGTTGTGCGTATAACACTGAATTAGCAAAATTAAAATAACGAATAAAGTAAAAAGTGACTTATTTATGTCGAACGTTGAAATTTACCGTCTGGACCAAATTATGAAATAATTAACAAAAATCGACAAAATGTTCGATAGCAATGAAATGAGAGCTGTCATTTTAGAGGTCTCCATTGTAAGATGAAAACTTGGTTAATTGATTCCTTTAATAATAATTCTAATAATCAAATTATTAAAATACTACAATGCGTATATAAATAGCTAATTAGTATCGCATTTACAGTGATTTTAAAATTATAAAAAAGTAACAAACTACAATGAATGTGTCATAAAACATAATGTCAAAATATCGATTAAATATCGATCACCCTTTTGACTTGCGTTTCATACAGACATTCAATAAAAATGTACATGTCTTTTTGTTTACGGCAACTTGTGTTAAAAAGAAGATCGATATTATAATTTTCAAGACCAGCATATTATAAGTACCTAACACAAAGTTTGGCAAAATATTTAGGGAGAGAATAATATTTGCTTTGAGCAATAAAACTCCTAGCACAGCGCTCTTGTACCATCTAGCGGACACTAGCTGAAGCTTCCCTTAAGGAACTAGTTTCGGGAGCTTGCCGCTAAAGCGCTAGTATCGCAATACATTTTCCCTCCAATTTTCCCCTCCGAAACGCCCCGCGCCCCTCCCGACAGGACTCATGCCTGCGGAAGATTTCAGGGTCGAGCACGTGTTCTAAAAATAAACTCGGTATGGATCTAAGAATCGGAGGTCGAAATGTTTTTTGAAATGATGTAACCTCGCGTCCCTTCTAAGCGATCTTTAAAATCAGGGTAATTAATTTTAATAAAGTATCGTTACCAAAAGTTTCACTCCGCGTGACGACCAAATACCAAATGTACTTGAAAAGAGTTTAATGTGTGTCATGCACTAAAAAACTTTATTAACCGTGTGAACAAAAGAGTGTTTGCATCTAAAATAAGTAAATATGGGTAAATATTAAATTAATTTTTACGTCTTATAAAGTAATATATAAAGTGGATTTCTTATAAAAATGGAATAGTAGATGTATCAATTGGAAATATTACAGAATTAAAGTGCATAATTTGACAAAAATGTATTGGATTACCATAGCGAAATCGGATGCACGCTCCGAAGATAGGATAGGATAAGGATGGGAAAAGATTCAGGTTTGAATCCCGGTAGCAACTAAATATTTTTTTTATATATAGATTTTTTTCTGTATATCTTTTTAGTTGATTAATTTACTTTGTATTTGTGATAAAATAAATGTTAAGATGTAGCATAGAGACCTACCTTCGAGAGAATCAGGTATGACTGTCTTGGTCTCATCAAAAACATCTGGTCCCATTTTGGCTATAATCCTTTGGGCTATGTTCACCTCACAATAAGACGACTACTATCCAAAAAATAGTAACAACGCATCAAAACTGTGTCACACATAACCGATTTTTTTTAAAGTTTCTCAAAACACCTGTTTGATGACGAGTCCGATCCAGAAAAAGTTCCCGTGACCTTTCGGGTCACAACAACTAACTGCGCAACAGTTCTTAAAAGTTCACAAACCCCGAGAAAACGTCACTAGAGCCGGACCCTCGGATGGGATCAAAATCATTATTGGATTATTATTCATTTGTCGAGCACCGTTTGTGTTTTGTGTACTGTGGTGTTGTTGTTACCGGCGTCTCCGAAGGGGGAAGTGTCAGTGAAACGCCGGTCGGTTCTCGTCCGGGGTTGGAACTGACGGCGTGGGCGGGAACCGGCTGCGCAGGCGCCGCTCCACCGGGGGCGCAGCGCCCTTCAAACCGGTGGGGTGTGGGGGCCCGAGGTCACCCCGTGTCACCGGGGTCACTGCCTCGGGGCCCCCGATGGGGCTGGGGGCGATCAGACCTCATCGAGTGTAGAGCTTCACACATATCCATTCGGGGTTGTATTTGAACCTGGTTTTGTTGCGAGTTTCGTTGAATTCAATAATTTCATTATAATTGTACTGAATTCTGAATAATAAATATTTTTTAAATGTGGACAGCGATTACGAGCTACGAGCATTGCGCACAGTACCGTCGAGCTCAGTATTAGCCGGCGGGTGGGGAAAAAAGTGCACGAATGTCCTTCTCCATAGATAGATGACACGAAGAGTTGAATTAAATTGATCGCAGAGATCACAAGAATGGACACTGCGATAGGAATTGGATGATGCCTAGAGGTCTTAGTCTTGAAGTGGCAGGACTAACTTTACTGACCCTGGTAACCTATGAACATGGGTATTAAAGTTTAATTATATTAATATTATCTATCATATCTTATCTTAATATCGCCTTATGGTAGGTTAGGTTACTTTTAGGAAAAAAACTTCTGCTTTAATAATAATTCTGCCATAATAATTCTCACCAGTGAGCATTACTGTTAATCATTTGAGTTTTACGAGAACTCGAATAATAGCCGGGTAATATCAAAAACGAAATTAACGTTTGTCCGAATATAAAAAGCTTGTGAATGTGTTATATTTATTATTACTACAATGTATCTAGATTTTTAACTAAGAAAGTATAGTCACCCGCATCTCACTCCCAAAACTAGACATCTCACCAGCCAGAACCTAATTTTACACATATCGCCACTTCCAGGGCAACACCGTGTAAAAAATATCGTTTTACAATAATTTCGAGAGCTTTAATAGTAATGTCGTTAAAGATCGTGGTTTTCTGATGAATTATTAAATATCACATCAGGAAAAGAACTTTAATTATACTTGTATTTTTAACAGTAATATTTGATATAATTCTTTATGACTGATAATTTTCCATTAAAACCTTTTGTTCCTTTTGTACCTATTTGTATATATCTTGTTAAGGACTAAAAAACAAAGTCTCCTTTTTAACGAATGGTTGTTATTCCCTTACCAGTAAAATGTCAAATTTACAAGTACGCAGTTAAATAAAAATTACGCGATATTTCTATATAACTTTGCACACCTTCGTTTGCGTATTGTCAGCGGTGTGACTGCGCCGATGCGGCTAATGCGTTACATTGAGGCCCAGGTTAGCTAGTGATCCAAAGGGCTACAGTAGTTTTGTTCTTACTATTTAATGGATAAAACCGCATACAATTTAATATTCTCACATCACATATACAATATGCCCAATATGTTTTGTTACACCTCTGCATGTTGTATTTTCACAATATCTGTCCTTACTGCAATAAATGCCGATTAAACATATCGTTTACTATCATGCACAATTTTGTTCTAATTTTGAAGTCTCAAAATAATCATAAAGATCCACTCACTTGTGGTAGTTTATTAGAATGATTTGAAGTACTTACCCCCATCTTCCAGGTAGTTATCGGTTATCTCCTACGTTCGTTAAAAATATTGTCAAGATTTCTCACCTGGAACAAGGGGAAAATATACAAATAAACATATTTTTCATTCTAGGTTTTACATTGCGTTAATTTATAAATTGTCAGGGAATGGTTAAAATAAATCTTCTTTCCTTAAATGGGTCTAATAAGTATTGAATAAGAAATTTTAACCTGTTATGTATACGGAATCAACAATACGATGAAATAGTTTCTCCCCACTATAGGTAAAATTATTTTTATTAATTTTTTGTTAAACTTTATAAAATACTACAGTTAAAAATAATAACACATTCAATCAAAATACACCAACGATAAATGAACATCTATTTTGGAAATGGACAAGCGATTTTGAATGGAATGCTAAATATAGAATCAGAACGTTTCTGTAGCGGTGGAACTTGCACAGAGGTCGTGTTGCGAAGGTGACTGCGAGCAGGGGAGTATTAGTAGGAAGGGTCGGGTAGGGAGGAACGAGAGATAAGGGTAAATAGAGGAGAAATAGAAAATGAAAAATGTGCTGCAGTGAAGCGATATATTTTTATATTGTACTTTTTGTATTATACAAAATGTTTCACACATGGAATGTTAAATTCTTATGTAATTTAAAAGATAGTTGAATCATATAATGTCACTCGTAATTATGTCACGAAAAACAATAAAACGTAATCATTTATGACCGTAAGATTGGATAATTATGAAATGGGATTTTTATATTAGAAGCTTTTTCCGACTTATTTGTAGGATTCAAATAGAGACGACAGACAAAAGTGTAACATAAAACAAAGTAAACAAATAAAAATATGAATTTTAACCACAAAGTTAATTTTACTCATTTCAAAGGTATTAAAACATATTGTTTATTGAGAAAACTTCTAATCTTTCATTTAAATAAAGTCTGTTAAAGTAACTAAAGTTTTTACTGATGCTTGAATTTATGTTTTTAACAATGTGTTAACTATTAACTACTTTGAAGCAAATTTGGACACTATTTTGATTTTAGTTACCTTAAAAGGTATATAAAATTATTTAAATACTCGGTTATTGCACATTGGCTAAACACATAATATAAAATGAAGGTATAATTTTAATAACAACTTTCCAAAACGCTTGGAAAATAAGAGTTTCTTGCCAGTTCGACAACACATGTCACAAAAATCATATTAATCGTGTAATATTATCGTATTACCCTATTATGATTAAATTATTTATCTGCAAGGTATTAGATGCCACTATCAGAATGCAATATTTACAAGACCTGTAGATCAATTGACTTTTTCAAACTAAATTATTTATGCGTGTGGATATTAGATTGCCTAAAAATATTAACAATACAATTCTATATTATATTACGTATTAACAACCAATTCATTTTATTTTAGTAAGAAAACTCAACGGTTGCGCCATCTCTCGGTGCATAGAGAAAGGTGCAGCCTTTGCGAACGCCGAGAGATGGTCGTGAACTACAGCAGATAAGGAGAGAAATATTGTGCTCGAGGTTCATAATAATTATTATTTCATTTCAATGATTTATTTAAAACACTTTTTAACTTTAAAATGAATTACCATGAATTAACAGTTTAAAAACAGAATATTTCATTTTAGTTACGGCACAAAATAATCGGAAAATAGTATTCCTAAATTTCGTGATGAACGAATTAATGTTTTTTTAATAAATTAATAACAACTGGGATTATTTATTTATATATAAATATTTGTTAGGACTGAGAAAAAATGTTCTCTATTCTAGTTGTAGAAGAAATTATAAATCAAGTTCCGTATTTTTTAAAGTATCTTTCATTAAAGTATAATAATTTAATTAAATTTTTGCAGCTACCAGGGTGTAAGAAAGTGTGTCGGGTTGACAGACCTGCCCTCGGCATATGAGAATGTTGGACTGGGGTCGTTGCTCATTAAATTACTTCCCCTTCTACTCCCCGAGGAAACGGATAAAATGTTTCAAGAGAAAGGTTTAGCTTTCTTTGGACACGCAGATACATGTATGAATATGTTGCTACCCTGGCACTAATTGAAGAGGTGAAAGGTTTAATGGTTTCGCAATTAAGCATGGGTGGGTATGGGTTTACACACTTACACCGAAATACATAGTATAATACTTGCACAATAGATGCGAACTACAAAGCAATATTGAGTGTGAAATAATTTAATTTTATATTTAAAACTGCCGAAATTTTTGTTTTCTGTTATATCATCATACACATTAAAACTACATTGAATAATTTATTGTGCACATTGATTCTTGCCTTTATTTAATCTTTTTTTTTTTCATTTTAAAGTGTACTTAAAATTTTTACTATTTACCATTCATTTGCTACTTCTTTCCTTTTTTTATTTAATTTATCCAGAATCCAAAATGACGAAACAATGTCTTATAATTAAATGTCTTTAATTACCTTTTTTTAAAATATTTTATTAACAATTTTGATTACAGTTTTTCAATAATTTAAACAAATAAAATTTCATTAATTCTTGTATTTCGTTTGATTTTGCCTTTTATTTTCTTAGATTATTTTTATTTTATTAAAAATATTTTGTTAAATGACTTATTTTCAGCAAATATTATAACCAAATGTAGTTAATGCAGGGAAAAGAAACAACGTTAAAAATGTATTTATATATATTCTTGAAAGTTAATTAAAATCCGCCATACCAAAATATATAATTCATACATATATTTTATAAATAAAAGTTTATTTTCTAGAAGTTCTAAAGCGTTCGTGCTTTGTGTAAATTGGAACCGAACATCCAAACAGTTTTGGCTGACTCTCTAGCTCTAGCAACTGCGCGAGCCAGCGTCGGGTATCATCTATAACTTGATATAACCGTATTCATAAAATGGAACTATAGGAAATATCTACCGCGAAATGGCGTCAGTGACAAAGCAAAAAGCCGTCTTGTTTGGCCATCTAGTTATCTAATAAAGCAACTCGCGTCTGCCGTACAATTGATCTGGACCAATTGCCGCTGACAGGTCGCTCCCGTTTGGCATATTATCCACGAGGAGTGATGAACGGGTCCACGGCAGAGGCTGCGGACATGCCCGGTCAGTTGTGACGGTGAATAATGATTCTGCTCCACTTAGTGTGCGAGCGTCAATCACCGAAAAAATGATTTATTTGTCTGCGGTCTCGCTTACCGTCCGACTGGCTAAACAACTTCCCTAGACGACAATCATTTTCTTATTTACAGTACGTGAAAGTTAAAGGACAGATTGTGAGATTGTGCTCACAAAATAAGAACCTACTAACTAACGAACCAATTTAACACCGCGCATTTTACTATAGGTAGAAAAGATAGAACCGCTCTTTTATCCTAGCGTAATACTCTTACATCGTCCACTTTCTTATATCTAATCCACGCTCGTCGATTGTTAAAGTTTCCAATATCAATTTTGGGGGTCGCATCATGTCCTTCAGGATTAAACAAATATAAAAATTTTCACATACATATATGAAAACAAAACACATGTCTTTTCATAAATTTACTTGAGGCGCGTTTCGCCTTACGAGGGCATTATCAAGCTCTCAAGTGAACGAATCAAATACTAGAATCAAAAAACAAGTGTTGTATTTACATATATAGCTGCATGTGTGATTAGAGAGTTCTGCAAACTTTCCTCGGCAACAATGTATATGAAAATTTTCATCGAGTTTTAGCATTGCAACAAATCCTACATTAATTTAAGCTATCCCTTACACTTTTAGTACACGAAAACAATGAAACTGGAATATTTTTACTGGCACCCTATTTTCATCTTGTCAACAAAGTGAATTTTTGAGAATATAAAATAAAGAAATTTTTATTTATTTATTTATTTAATTTAGCGAAAAAAAATACATGGGCAAAATAAATTCAATTTTTAAATTACATGGTTACAAACATACATAAGGTTATACACATACATGGTGTTTCTTTCGCTTACCTCTCCAAAAAAGAGACCAGCTCTTGTGCTTGGAGAGGGAGTTACTCTACAATAATTTTATCTAATACCTTACATATAAATATATGTAATACCATATGTAATACCTTAAATATAAAGTATAAATCACAGTATTCCACATAAAGATTACTAATCACAATCTAAAGTTATAAAATATTCCTGAAATAATTAACTTCACAGTTTTGGAACATCCGCTTCAGCATTCGCACATTTATTACTTTATAATTAAAATGTTTTCACGAACTGCTGCGGATATTATCTCGCTAACTGTTGTCACTCAAATTCAAAGTTATTCAGGCGGCAGAGGGTAATATCATCCGCTCACATGACGTCCTCTCTGCCAGTTTACGACTGGAATGACACAGTTTCGCAAAAAGCTCGGACTGAAAGCACATTGAACTCGGCCAGGTTCATTTACTTCTGGCTTACTGCAAAAATGTTAAATCTGTACAATTAGTCCATTTAATAGTTATCGAGGGGTGCACGAAATATCTCGTTGGTTATTAATGGCAATAATATTTATATCAGCTGTATTCGATAAAAAAAAGTGAAAATTTGACAATTCGAGAACTTATTTCAAATTGAAAAATTTCAACTTTAATATCAACGAAGTATCAATTATTAGTAAACTACGCTGACAGGTGGGCACCGTATACATATTTCTAATTGTTTTGGAAGATCTCTTTATAATCAATATAACATTAATCTACACTATTAATTTTCTAATAATGTACGCAAACACATTATACACTTTTAGTAAATTTTTGCAATTAAATTAATCGAACAGGTTCAATGGCCCTTTCTGATTGATACGAGAGATAACATTACACAGGTGGAGTTTCAAGTTTTGCAGATATCTGCATATTTATTTGGATATTGATATCGCATATTGATCATCGTATTCTTGATATTGTAGAAAAGACGCCCAGATTGGTGTAGTAATCACAAGATGAATATTATATTTCAGGCCGATTTTGTCCGGTCGCCATTTTGGTTTGGAAAATATTTGTCAATTTCTATTTGGTAGTAATAGAGAATAGTTGATTACAATTTATTATAGAGCATTTAATGCCTCAATAACGTGTTAAAGTTATTAAAACTTTTTATCTAATTATTATTATCATCATTTTAAAAAAATCATCGTGAGCGATTCATTTCGACTTGGCGTGTTTTGTTTAATACACCAACGACCTTTATACCATCGCAGAATGACTGTATGGTTTGCTGCAGAGTTTCTTTCAGGATGCAAGAGGTAATGCTGTAACCGTTCATGGTGATCGCTATAGTCACATGTTGGAAAACTTCTTGGTAGCCGAATTGGGTCGATTGGGCTTGAATACACGCGGTTTCAACAGGAAGGTGCTACCTCACACACAGTCCGAGTTAGGCTTGAAATTTTGCGGGAACGTAATATTCAACCTGTATAAAAGTTTAATATCTATAGAAAACCAATTTTTGTCGTTTATTTATTCCATATGAATAATTCAAATATGTAAGCTATCAATTTCAGAAATATTAGGGACATACATTTTATTTAAAAAAAAAATATTGATTTAAAAGATTACACTTTACTTTAACATTGTTGTGAGTGAGATCACTCTTCAATTGTACAAAAATAAAATTGTGTTTTATACTATGAAAAAATATATCTTTATAAATTCCATTTGGCATATTTTGACTCTAATTATCGATAACAATCAGTAATTCAAATGTTTTCAAGCCGTACAATTTTGCATTAAGTCTTCCCTTTCAATAATAATTCACATTTTCCCGTTTTTTACGAAAATGTGGGTTTTTATTAACCATTTATATCAAAAGTTATACAATATTATAAAACTATTACTCAGATGAAATCTTTACACTAATTTAAAACTAATAAACTGAATATTATTTGCCAACACACATTTTATTTCATTCCATAGTATTAATATGAAAAAACATGGAAAGTAATTTTTGACACTTGTCTCGAATGCGAGAGAATCAACAATTTTATTGTTATCTCTTTATATTGTAATTTTCCTCTCTAGCAAGATGTACGTAACAAATAAAGCCCTTTAACATTCGAGTGACACTTGAGCAAGAACACAAGAAATTTAACTACCAGTCCCGTCTTGAAAGAATATGTAATTCACCTAGAATTTCTCCAATTTTAATCTGGTAAAATGAAAGTACACTGCTAATTGCGCGAATTAGCATGATTTATTTTTCGTATACAATTTACAAATGTGTTTTAGTAAGATTAATTATTCATATCGTGTCGATACAGAGTTATGGCAACTTGGAAACTCTTCTGACACATCGAAAAGCGTTTCCATTCCGGAGATGAAAGGCGAGAAGCGAAGAAGTGTATTTCCATCCCTGTCTACCGGAGCGCTCTGGCCTCGTCCTACTCGGGGGTGTCTGAACTGTGAACCTTCCCGGCGGTAAAGCGGTGAGGAGCCAACGGCCTCGGTGGACGGAGGTGACGCGGAGAAGGGTTGAGGGCGGTACAGGAAGGGTTATCGCGGACGCGGCTTCCTCGCGGATAGCACAAAACTACCATTTTTCCTAATACATTAACGTACTTATTTTCTAAAGAATAATTGTTACCGATTCATCCTTCAATTATAAGTAGGCATTTTGGTGAAACAACCACCGTAATAATACGGAATGGTAGTTACCAAAATAGATGCATTTATTTTTTGAAAGATTTATTATTTATATGTATTATTAGTATGTATTCATAATCACAAATCATAACTATCAATTTACATTGATCCGTTCATAATGTTCATAACTTAATGTTATTAATAACTTATAGTTTTTTCTCATTTTGGCTAATTCGCTTTCCATTTTAGAAGTATGTATGAGAATATTTTTCATAGGATGTGTCATTAAATTCAGGTTATTTAAACCAATGTCAAGAAAATTACAAATATTTGGAGCCTATATGATATGAATTCCTTGGAAACATAGATAATTGAGAAATGTCGGTGCTTAAAATATGTGAATTAGTTCAAGTAGTTGTGCATGAGTTATTTCGTGAAGAGCGCGAACTTCGCGTGGAAGAAGATGTTTGAAAATATTAACACGTTTATTACTTAAAATACGACACTTAAACTTTTAAATTAGAAATGCAAAGATAAAAAATAAAATAAATAACGTACTTATGTATATTACATTACATTTACAGTTTTACGCAAAATGATATTGATTTATCAGAGTAGTTTTAACATGAACATGTTTAAATATTATAATATAAAACGCATTAAATTTTAACAAGCTTTTAGGAACGCAATTTAAAATGATTATGGATAATAATAAGATTATCAGTTTTTAACATATGATTTGCTTGTGACGATTCCAAAAATGGCAAAAACAAATATTCGATTAATTTAGTGGGTTCCGCCTAGTTTTACATTTTTGGGAAGTTAGGAAATGTGAAGGAGTCAGGAACCAGAAGCGGTTGGCGAACTAAGACAGGCCCAGGAAATTTTCGAGACAGCCAACCCAGTTAAAATTTTCAAAATCGTTCACAAATATTACTTTTTTATCAGAAATCTTCCTATCATTAACAATCTTATTCAATATACTTCTCTCTTTGTTGACCTTAACGTTAAGTTTCCAGTGTAGGTATTGCCACTAATAGAACTTCGCAATCTGCTTTTACCGCGTCCTACATACTTTCTGTACGTACAATAGGTAGTTTAGAAAAATAAATGGTTTTTTACATGATGCATTAAAAATTAGTACTTATTCTAAATCCTCTTCAATTGACTACTGATTAAGAAGAGATTTAAATATATCTTTTTAATAAAACTGAAAATCAAAGCCACCGGCCCACCGGCATCTCTCCCAGTGTCCCGTAGGGCTTATCTGCTCCTGCCAGGAACTGTGCACAATGTATATTAATTAGTGGTTAAGACGCCGGCCTAATGATCCAGTGGTCGGGGGTTCGCACCTCGTTCTAGGAGACCAGCAAGTTAGTCATGCTATCTAGTCTAGGAGACCAGCAAGTTTTCATGATACAAGCGTTTAATTTAGTTAGAAAATAGCAAGAATGTTGATGTAACGTGTATTCCGTGTACGATTTCTATATTTAAATATATATATATTCCTTTTGAACTATTTTTGTGACATGGTGTCACATTCGATTCAAAAATAATTCGAAATAAATAAAAAAATATTATTTACACGTATCATTTTAAATAAAATGTAAATTTGTTCAATGAAAGCTTTTTATGTAGGTAGGTGGAATACATTGCCGAAGCTCTTTCATTTGCGATTCATTGACTTAGTCAGGACACAAACCCCACGGCCGTCGGCTGCATCACCTCACTAGTTCACTCACCTCTGCTCCAGATTGCGCGGGCGACATTAGCGCCGCCACCCGACGCTAACGTCGCTAACGTCGCTAACGTCGCTAACAATCGCCGCTCCCACGCGACGAGCTTTTTGGTATTTCGACGATTTCCCTAGTGTGTTTATGAATAATTTGGCCGAAAATAAGAGAATCGGACCGCCGCTATTCAGGTCAGGGCGCGTCTTGGTGTTGCGTATTGTTTTTATTAATACGTGAAGGGGGGGCGGGGGGCGGGGTTCCTTTCGGAGAGCTTTAAAATCATTGCAATATAAAAATGCAAAGGAATCTTACATGATGTGGATATAATTGTATATTGGGCATCATACAGGAACGACGAGACAGGAAAGGGAAGTAGACAGGAATAGTTGATATAAATAAATACGTAAAGAAAATGAAATGGAAATGGGCTGGTATCCTTAATATATATATTTGCTTACCTCGCCTTCCTTCCCTAATTACCTCCCATTAGTCTCAATTTGAAAAACTAACTAAATAGTAACATATGTCAAAAGCAGTTCTTTGAGACTGTTATCTAAAATATAATATTTTTTAAATTTCTTGTAATGATCACATTTTCACAAAAACTCTACCTATATTTAATTTAACTAAGCTTTGGCATGGCAGATATCAAATATAGGTATAAGGTCTGGATAACCTAACCAAATAAATCAAGCGTTTGTTGACAAATCCGTAACTCTAAATTATTGAATAGGTCCTAGCGTTGAACTTGATATGATATGACTTTAAATAAGCTAAAAAGTACCTAAATTAAAAATAATCGAAAGGGAATTGTAAAGTATGATTTTGCTCGCATATCTGGAAGAATTCTGTAAATTATCAACCAGATATGATAGATAAGACTATTTATATATTTGATAGATACAAACAGAAAGGACATTGTAAAATGTAGATCTACATGTACAAGAATTCTGAAATACTATTTTTATACAATTGCAGATCAAAACGTATAATTGTGTAACTAATTTTCATCACAAATTCAACAATTATGACATCTATTCACAAATGTCGGCACTTACAACACACCGGTAATATCTAAGTGCATATTTAATATGGCATAATGGATAATTAAACTCGGCCAAAAGCAAAATGTCGTAATAAAGTAACACCATTAAATGTTCTTAATTCACCACAAACGCCCGTTAGCCGTGATTACAATTCCACGAGATAAACTCTAGAGCCTGTTGCATTACCTGTAGTCCACAACACGGCTCAGGGCTGTCTGTTTTGCGTATCTTATTTGCAAGACACATAACAACGTAATGACGTTATTTCGGTGGATAATACAAAGCAACAAAAAAATTCTCGAACGAAATATATTTATTATATCGTTCGTTATTAGATCGGGATTTTTTAAAGATAAATATTTCACGGACCAATGAGTTATCTTTTGTTTATTGTATACCCAATTAAATCGGTTAGGCAAATAATTCATCCGTTTTATTTTTGGCTTGTTGTATTAATCTGACATTTGTTGTTAACTAAAATGGCCGTGCATATTAGCAGATGCCGATAATAATTAAGCATGATTTAGATCTCACATTCTGGTTCATTATTTGACGCTGACTTTTTTGAGCGCTGAACTAAGAAACAGAGATGCCACACCTATTCAAAGCAGAACAATTTCTAATTGATTATTATTATATCGAGGTCTATTGTAACTCAAACCTGCCGTGTTATCGGTTGTGACAACTGTGGAATTCAGTCATCATAAATATGTGACGTCAAAGGACGCCTTATCTTAATCTTATATAAATTGTTCAAAGGTAACCTGAGGTTATGTGGCTCGGCATGTTCTGAGAACAAAAATGGGTGGTGATAGGGAATAAGCTACAGGGGGAGGTTGCAGAGATTTATTTGATGGAAGATTCACGTGGTAATAGAAAATGAACCAAAGAGAGTTAAAATGTTAAAATGAGTTTGTTTATTTGTCTTTTATTTGATTTCAGCGTAATCAAGATCTATATACCAGAAGATGCTAGGCCCGGCGGGCGGCTATTGTGGCCGCGCGGCGTTTCTACATACGTAAAGCGTTCTAAAATCATTCGACAGATTCATCGGCTAATAATATAACATTTATAACGTTTCTACATAAAATTAATGATAAATTTCGAACTTCGTATTGCTCGAAAAATAATGAATCAATCATTAAAATCTTGAATTACACATGTCGTCATTTTGAGTATGACAATATTTGAAGAGTAATATTACGTACACATATAATAATATGCAATGCGGCCTTCACGTGCTTTATACAATTTTCGTTTGCAGTCAGTCATTAGAACCTCCTAATTTATAGTAAGTTGAAAAATATTCGCAATAATTTTTTAGAAATTACTTACTCTCGTTTCTCGGTTATTTTCAAGTAGAAGTGTACATAGATTTTAGAATGACGATATATATGACATTATGTACACACAAGTAAAAGTAAATACTAGAAAGTCGAATAAAAATCGTTTTCTAAAACACGTTTATTCTTTATCTGACGGACGTACGCTAACTACAAACTTAATAATATTAGTACAATTATTAACATATACATACGAGTATATAGCAAGAATGACAGTGGTCTAAAAAATATGTTAAAATTTTAATTTTCCTAATGTTCGCGAGTGGCATTCAAATTGTGCATAGACAGTGGCGTAACACATTCGTAAGCGGCACAACACAACGATCCATTAACACATAAGTGCACAAGTTTGTGTTTGCATTTTGTCACCGGTACAAAAATTAAAATATGTACAAAATAAGCTACAAAGGGTTGACAATTACAGTTTAGCATAAATCCAGGATTAAAAAGAACTAACTGATAACATTGTATAGAAACAGGGCATTTTATAAATAAATATAAGAATAAAATTTAAATTATCTACTTCAGATTCAATAAAAATTACGAAACTGTTTAATTTCAGGAACGTCTCAACGCGCGACTTTGCTCTGGGAGTTCGTTTCATAATATACATGTTTCACTCGTCATTCCTGCCAGAGGTGCGATGTACTTATTCTATTCGCGTATTGTACTTTAACATTACATAATTGGTGGAAGAATGTTAATGTTCATTTGCCACCGAATATCTGCAGCCTTATTCCGGTTTCCGTGTTTCCGAAGCAGAGCGCTAACGTGAGCAGTCCGATTGCGTTAAACAATGTTGTGTCAGATATGCCAAATTTGGAGTGTTAACTGGGTAATGGTCTGCTTCGCTAACGGGAATTCCAATTGTTATTTTAAGACTGAAGATTGAATATCGTTCAATACTTCTTAATAATGTATTTTAATCCTCGGCGAAATAAAATTATTTTCTTTTCTTTTTAAATCATCTCAGTTCGGAAACCGAAGAAAGACTCATAATTATATTTAATGTGCAACAAAATTTATTTATAAAATATGATTTAAACACGTCACCGCGAATATGCTCACACCGTTTAAAATATCCCGACGCCGTCACAGCGAGCCGGCGTCCTTCAAATCTCGCGTACATTTGTGCGGTGCGGCGTGCGGCGTGCGGCGTGCGGCTGCGGCGTGCGGTGGCGAGCAGCGGGCGGCGCGCGGCGTGCGGGCGAGAGCGGGGCGGGCGGCAGCGGGTGCGGGCGGCGGGCGCGCTCCGGCACCCGCGTCGCGGATCGGGGTCACGGCGGGCAGTTCGTTCACCCGGCCGCGTTTGTCAGTCATTTATTTTTATCGGATACGTGAACTGTACCGCGGTCGGGCGCCGGTCAGGGCTGCCCCCTAACTGAATTCATTAATAATATATTTAATTATTTTCACTAATCACGCGATATTTGTAATGTATTTTTACATAACCTAAGTAACAGCAATAATTTTGACTATAATTGAAAACTAATTGTTTACCGATTATCTGTAAAACAATCATTTTATAAAAATAACATAATAATCACAAATGTTTGATTATTTTGTTTTAAATTTAAAAAAATATATGCTTAAAAAAATTTATTTACTAATTATAAATCCTGTAAGATCACAGTTACCAATTTATTTCCAAATTATCTTTGTTAATACTTTAAAAATTATCAATATTAACTCTGTGGTTAAAATTCATATTTTTTTATTTATACATATTTTTAGTTAGTTCATTCTGAAGAAGAAAATGGTATTTTTCGAAACCGGTAGTTGTATTTAAACTTAATTAAGTGGTTAATAAAACAAAGATAATAAATAAAATATATAAATATCTTTGTTAAGATTATAAACGATCAAAGAATTGTAATCAACTATCAGGGTTATGTTTATATATACGAATACATAACACATATCAAATGGAAAGTAACCAAAGAGAAATAATGTTAGACACAGGAATGTTCGTCTGACATACGTTCAGCTATCAAAAATCCTTCAAGACTGTACAAAATTAATAACTGTCAAATTAACCAGTTTTGAAATCGTTCTACAAAATTTGTGGTCGTTCCAGTACACCACCTTTATTTGCCCAGCAGTAATAATTGACTGTTTTCCGATGGTTAAAATATTGATTAAATTTGTTAATTTGACGAATGATTTTACAACAATTTTTAAACAGACACAATGATCGCTTCACTGAATCAAATTCGATACCGTGTACAGTTGTAATAATACATACATTATAATTATTCGGAAAAATCGATATAACGGACAATGTTGACATTTAAGGTACACACAGTCTTGTGCATATCTCTTGTGTATATCACCTTGAAAGGGAATAAAGAGAACAAAACCTTCAATTTAGCCTCAATTGGAAATGAAACTGCCGCCCGCCGTCGGCTGACGATTATTTCAATCTCGTAACAATAATTCGCAATCTACGCGCGGTGTTAAAGTAACCGTACTGTACAATAATCGATCGTTACGGTCGTAGATAACACTGTTGATTCGGTCCCCGTTATAAAGAAAAGCAAGGACACGCGATATCAGCAAAGACAAGCGAATGCGAGCGGCGCATATTAAATGTATCAATAAATATCAGCGCTCATAGATCGCTCGTGTCCAATTTCTCCGTCACCAACTGTCGTCACGTGCAAAAGGCAAAAAAGGCAATATTAATCATTCTCTTTTCACGATTGATATTATATCATGATGTTGGCTACCATCAACGATAAATCCAAAATATAACACTTATTTATACTCATTTTAGTATATTGATTGGTTTATCTAGAACTTATATAAACGGTAGACGTTGTTTCGTTTAAAATTTCACGTGATTTTCAACGAATTACATAAAATTAATATTTTTTTAAAATAAATCTACTGACTGATCGTTTGAACAAAAACGTACGTATACATACATCAAAATCTCATTAATTAAAAAGAATATATCCCCTTCTTGATTTACTTTGCCTTACTTTGACTTAATAGTACAGAGAAGAAATAGGCGAGGATCTAACTGAAATAAGAACATGATTGATAAAATACAAATTAAAGGAATAGACAATGCAAGACGAGCTGCAAATGCTTCATCGGGATGATTAAAACAGAGATAGGCGGTAAACAATTGAAGCAAGAAAAAATACCGCACAAAAACATTGTTTATAATGAAATCTTCCAAAATAATTCAATTTATGACCACACAGTCGGTCTAATAAAATAAAATAAATAAAATGAAACCAGCCGGTTTGACACGCTTTAAAGCTGGCGTCATTTAGCGCGGCTATGCAAGTAGTGCGGCATCTCTCATGACTATCGAATTCACTTTCGTCAAGACAAGATGGCCGCCGGGGAAAGTAGAGATTTCCCTTTCGTTAATATCTCGTCTTCCGAAGTTGTCCGACGATGTTACGCAAATCTCGCACATCCGGTAACAGCGGTTCCGTGCACGCGGAGCGGCGGCCCGTCGCAGTCGACAAGTTGCGCAACGATTCACCAGGACCTACTTTTGATGACGCCTGAGAATGAGAATAGCACACAATCGTGATGAAAGGATTAAATGAATAAATAGACTAGATTATTTATTTGTTTGAAATCTTTTGTTTTTAATTGATATCATCGCAGTATAAATAAGACTGTTCACTTATTTATAATTGAAAAATCTAAAATAACCTCGTCACGAAATCAAAAATATCAATCAATCTTTATAATTTCAATAATAATACTTTTGAAAATTGGAAACTTTTTCCATCTTTCGAATGTGCCCCTCGCAATTTTCTCATTCTCTGTCTGATCCGGTCCCCGATTCCGGGTTCGAGCTGGTCTGATCCCTAGGATCGAAGTCTGAGCTTGGGTTTCTGCATGTGAAGTAGTTAACGAGCGCCGACAGTTGGACGACCCAGTTTCCCAGCGGGGTCGCTGACCGAGCGGCCTTAGCGGACCCTACTGCTATTGCGAGATCTACACCAAATAATTATACACGGCGCATTCAATTACGACCACCGTGTAGAAAGAAACGATATATACCGATTACAATTGAATCGAAAGAAAACTTTTTTACCAAGTTCCAACGCCTCTATCGCTTTCTGCCTCCTCAAATCGAACGATCAATCTGAAAATTGTAAAATAGAAATGTAGAATTTGGAACGCAGTAGAAATGGTTAGTTTTGATAAGTACGCACGCTTGAAGCGCGGGTGTTTTGTGATTTTCTTTTTGATTTGTGTTCCGGATTTAGCGTAGGCTCGTGTGTGATATGAGACCGACGGTATGACAGTTGCAGAAATACCCAGGCGCTAATGCGGCAACAAGAGGGAAGCTTTGACCCCATTTTGCAGCCTCGTGCCGGCGGCCGGGCGGTATGAATCACGCTGGACCTGTCCTGTTCCTTTTCGCACCTAGTGGTTAAAAAAATGCGTTTTTTTCAAAACTAAGCAAATATAAGTATATGCTTTTCTATTATTATAGAAATCTATTATTGAAAAATGTCAACCGATTCAGCAGATGATGATTGCAAGTTAGTGAATTGATAAAAAGGAGGAAAGCGGCTTCTCTAAATAGTGGCTAGCAATCTGCAAGAATAGTGGCTAGCAATCTGCAAGAATAGTGGCTAGCAATCTGCAAGAATGAAGCTGTGTCTAATTAAAGACTCGAGCATATGGACAGTATTCACCTAAAACGAGTTTGGAGACTATACTATGTCTCTACACTTAATTATAACCTCATTCTCTTCTTCTTTCGCATCTTCTGTTGAACATGTATTATTTTGAATCTAATGTAATTTATATGACGGATCGGGTCCTACATGTACCACCCGAGTACGCTGGAATACACTAATTGTAATAATAATTATTATACAATAAGTCCGTCGTAGGCTACCACACAAGTTTAAGTAGAGCAATGAACACCTCTCAGGGCCGAATAGAGAAAATTATGATGAAAAGCAATATCGGAACCATTCATAATGACGATAAGAAGACTAGTATAAAAGATGTAGTAACACTATTCGTAACCATTTAATTATAGTATAATATTTTAAAAATAAATGCTACTGTGAATTGAAACACATATTTTTTAAAATTAAAATATTTTTAAAGTTTAACAAAACTAGTCACAAAAAATTGTGTTGAAATATGGTGTACAAGGTTCACCCGAGACCTTTCAAAAGTTTGCTTGCATTTCAGATAAAATCAAATGAGTTGACTAGAAATAAGATTTTAAATTACAAATACACGTAATGTTGACGGGTGTTGTAAATCTAACGATTCCGTTGAAACACCTCAATACATTTTCTTTGGAACTGGGACGAATTACGTTTGCGAATCGAAGACAGAAAATAATATTTCTAAGAAACGAAGTCAATTCAAATACTTTACTTTACGGCGAGATTAGATCCAAACCGCTTGCAAATTGATTTAATATTACGGAATTTTATGTTTCTTCTCACGAAGAAATCTAAAAAGTCTGTCAAAAAAGTAGGACATTAATGTGAAACAATGCATATGTTTTATTTTAACGGCGCATTTATGGAGACTAGGATCCCTGGAACTGACAAAAGGAAAATGATAGTAGTCAGTAAAAGCGGTGGAAATACGGACGCTTAAGGCTCGCAGTAAATCTACATTATTTAATTAATATACGGAAGAGAGAAAAATTCCAAAAAATAGTGAATTTCAAGAAAGTTAAACAGATTACGAGTGTGTGGCTTAGACAGGAAGAACGAAGCATCCGAAAGAGGATGATCAAAAAATTAATTAATTAATTTCAATTCACGATCAACGAACACGCGTACGAAGGCGGATGTAATATCATAGCAGACGAATTAAGTATTATCGGTTTTAAGTCTGAATAGAACAGTGTGGTATCCCATCATCTCTGCCAATTGCCTTCACGTATATAGATTAGTACATATGTAGGTATAATCAATTTACTGAAATATATCGTTTACTTAAAAAATTGAGCTCGTCGACATTAATACATTTTAAACCAATGGTAAAACGATTTATTATTCGCGAGTGGAATTCTGCATGTTCAGAAAATTGCCCAAATTTGACAGCGAAATTAATTTTGCATTAACTACGTATTTAACAACTAATTGTCGACCCAATTACAGAAATTCGTTGTCACCAAAATGTTTGCTAATTATTATAATTTCTATACGCTCAAGATAACAAGATTGTGGATTAATTTGAATTGATAGCGTTATCGTTCAACCCACGCTCTGCGGGTTCAAGGCGAAATAACAAAGTGTTATGATCAGTCGGCAGTCTGTAGTCTGTACCATTTAATTATCTCATTTCTCAATCATTCTAAATCGAACACTTTCAGAGACCGCTATCCTTCCAGGATTACGGTATTGGTCTCCGATTTAATATGATTATTGAGAAAAAAAATAGCGAAACTTCATAGGCACTTTTTTTGAATAAACATTTCAATATTCCAGAGCCGATTTCGATACTGTTTGATAAAGTTAGTTTAGTTGACTATGCTAGAACTAACAATTTATTAACAAATCCGATATGAAAAATATTTGTGTTTTTAATTTGATACAGTCGTAGATAGTAAATAGTTTAATTATATTAGCGAGGGTGGTAGAACAAATAGTTGCATTAGAGCCAATCATATTGATTATTATTAATAAGTAATATTTAGAAAAGAAAGTTGTTTAATATACGATTAATAATACTAGTATAATTATTACAAAACTCTCCAAAACCATAATACAAGTGTAATATTTCAGTTGCAGGATTATTTTCATCACTGGCAATCTTACTCTTATTTGCTTTCGTCCGTACGATTCATTAGAGGACAATAACAGTCTATTATCTATACAGTACGGTACAGTACATATTAAATGATAATGATAGCCCAGAACAAACAGCCACGTAATGCATAACGCGGTATTAAAACATTTTAATACCGCGTCGGGTCGTCAAATTTTCTTCGGCAAGTTTGGCAAAACTCGTCAATGTCTTCTATTGACAAGTGCACGTTGCTTCGGTGACCGCGACTTATTTCACACCGAGTCCACCTTTCACATCCGTCTCTAAATATGTTGAGCTAACCTTCTAGTGCATATACTCGTACAATATATTCTCATGGAATTAAACACACAGTCTTGTTAAGCATTTTGCGGTGTCCCACTTTGTAGCGACCATCGAAATGAAATTTCACGGAAATTAGGTCGAGGAATATGTGGTGATAAATAGTATTGAGCAAATCGTATCTATCTATCTGGCTTCCTAGATGATTTCAAGATACACGATGCACGTGTAAACTTAATACCTAATGCCTAATAAGTGCGTGTATTTCCAAATATGGAAAGAGGTTCGATAAATGATACACCTTGATAGATAACAACTCATTTTTAACAAGTGTCATAAAATGTATATGTATACATAGATAGGTACAACTAACGTGTGACTGGTGGGATTGAGATATTAAATGAACATTAGAAGAGTTATTTTCATCTAAATAATCATAGCTAAGACAAATCGTTCTACGGCAGAACAGCTATATTTTTGTATGAAGTCAATAATACGTTCTTTGTAGATTGTAACAACGCTCTATTAAGAAATAAACTTTTTTTTATTAAAATCACCCGGGTTTCGTCAATATAACTATGACAGAATAGTTTAAATATATTTTTAATTAATCTCCAACGAAGTCCTAATTTTCAGTAAACAAAATAGTAATTGTGATACTTATTGGAAATGATCTATCGAGGTCTCTTGCAAAAATATTCAATCTAAGTCATCACCGAGAATCATTACCTTGCATACTTCGTGTGTAATCGTAATGTATTGTCTCGCAGCCTAGATGTTCTTAGCGCCGACACTACATTCTGCGTTCTAAAGTGAAGGTCGCCGGTTCGAATCCCATTCGTTCCGAGGTATTGCGTACAGAGATATTTCCAACAAATAGTAACGTCACAGTTTCTTAGAATAAATAATGGTTCAATACATTTCATACATATTATATGTAGAAAGGAAAAATTGTTACATAAATAAAGATACGCACTTCTCTCGAGATAATACACATTGTATTGTATTGTATTGACTCTAATAATTACACACAGCTCAATGTATGTATGCATTTATATGTAAATATAATACAAGATAAAGTGTTTAATGAAACAATTGTGTGCTCTTAGGTAATATTAAAAGATATATACAATTGCGAATGGCTAAATTTTGCAATTTACACAACACAAGTGAATAATTGGTAAAATCTTGAAATAAAAAAGTTTAAATAAATATTGATTCGAAATCTAATTACGCCACATGAAAGTTTTAAAAATAATCTAGATTGATTGAAATCGATGTATAGTTTCGATTTTTATTACGAAATCGAATCGTTTTCGATAGTCGGGAAAAATGAGGTGATGATGTTTATACATTGTACATGGAAGAAAAATACATTTTCGATGTGTCGGCTGTTGCCGCATAATTTCTGCACGTTGTAAAATGTATTGTAATGTTAAATGAAGTTGTGTTGTATTATTAGATATTGTATTGAATTTATGGATAAATGTATAATTTAAGAAACGCCGGCATTATTAAATTATTTTATTGTGCTTGTATCAATTATCAATAGACAGACGGTCCTCGTTTCAGTGTTACATAAATAACTTCGCTTTTCAAGGCAATATCGTGACCGACATCCGTCAGCTCTTTCGATCACTCTCCATTTCAGCGCGTGCGAGAGGGACGCAGCTTTACAAAATGAATGGCGAATTATTTTGCGATCTCTTGTCCGTTTCAAAAAGAACCATCTCTCTCTGTCGCCGGGCGCAACCGGCGAGCCAGAGCGAGACGGCCGCGCGTTGCGTGGTGTGTTTTAACGAGCATTCTTGTGTCAGGGGCTAATTCTACGTCGACCTAGTTTCCCGTCGGGGTTATTGCCCGACGTTCGTGGCCTCGAAAAAATAGCTACTTTAATATATTTTTATCATATTACATTTTATGATAAGATTATATGACTGACATTTCTTAGAATAACGCAAAATGAGTACAGCAACTAATAAATTAATTTACAAAAAATATATATTTTTTATAAATGATAACAATATCTTTATAAAATACATTCATTGTTCTAATATTATTTAATTTAAATCATAAAAAAAAAAATTCGAATACTAATTGTATATCTACTTAGGTGCCCACTAAAAATACAAATTTAAAAAACTTCATGCTTATCTCAAAAAACATATATATATATATATATATATACATGGGAGGTATGCAGTTTAAAATCAGGTTTTATTTTTACTAATTAATAAAACAGAAAAACTTTTTTTAAATTTATGTACTATATAATATGACGGGACAGCGCTATACATTCTCATGTGAGCGCGAGCGAAACGGTGAGTGCAGCAATAATAAAGGCGGGAAGGCCACAGAGCAATGAACTAGCTTCGCACAGGGAACCCGTGACCCAGATATTGTCTGTTCGTGGGACAGGAAAGTGAAAAGACCCGAGCGCATTATCGGCCTCCGTGCGAAGCTATATGACGCTTGTACGGGCCGCATTCGGAAAACCGAAGGAAAATCCACCCGGCACTCTGTAAAAAGTACAACGACGCGCGACTTCGAATGAACGTTTGTGTCGATCGGTTAGTCTCTTTTGATATTGCTACGCGATTCGCAACACGGCAACTTGTTCCATTGCGATCTTCAAATAGTCATACATAGGTGAACCTAAGAGGAAAGCTTGTGATAAATTTCAATAGCAGAATGTAGTAAGTGCGAAAATATCATTGAGGGAATTTTTTAATATTTTGTACGTACAATGAGGCGTGAGGGATTTTATTTCTCCGCTTTGGTTATTTGCGCTTTGTCGTTCACTGACCCTGGAGTTCGATAGTTTTGAGATTGCCCCACACGATTGGGTTTTTTATTGCGAAAATAGGAAAATTGCGCACATTCATGGCCAATACTACACATAATATCTTTTTGTCAACTCAAGTGTAAGTAATCGTATCCTATTGGTTGACTAATCTGTTTTTAATAAAAAATGTATGTAATCTTTAAAAATGCGGGTTGATGCATTTATTGATTATATTAACGTTGATAATTAAAAATATAATTAGTTCAAATCAATTTTATAACAATCTTCAAATTAACTATGTATTTATCAATTATATTTACCTGCTAAAACACGTCCAAGTAAGACTTCAGAGTCGTGCTTGTTATTTGGTTCTTCGGAGGCATCTTGCAGAAAAGGTTCGACATCTAGCTCCATGTCTTCTGCGGTTCCCGAGTCTTCTCCTACCTCGTTACAAGGTGGCTTATATTCTGTTATGGTCATCGTGAGACTGCAGTCCGTACACATTTATTTTATTTGTTTTCACCGCCCCTCCGGATACAATTTTTTTTGTTTGCAAAATCCTCGCAACTTTGTTGTTATTATTTATAAAAAATTATGAAATACATTCAATTATTAAAAATATATAATTCTATATTCTTAGCCGAATATCGGCAAAATTATTTGAAAAATAAATATTATTTACAATAAGTATAAAACCAATATTAATCAGTTTTTGTCTCTTCTGCAAAGCGTCCATCCACGTGAATTAAAATATTTTTCGTCAGCGGCAAGATAGCACAAAAATATACCAGCATCGCACGATCAATTTTATAAAAATTAACAAATTATCTGCGATCTTGCCGTCTGAATGCATAAACCCTGTATCCGAAACTCACGCGTCTAGCGCTATCGAATACGCATCAGTCAATCAATTGGAAAATTATGACATAAATATTTATTTAATCGGCTCTCTTTAAAGATCACTCAAATATAATTATTTTAAACAGTTTATTATGAACAACTATTGTTTATTTTGCCACTGATTAGTCCAGGTGCACCACCACTACTGTCACTTTCGATTGTTTACATTTGTTTAAACATCCGTATTTTGCACGCACGCTCGTCCGGGAACATGGCGGCCGTGTTTATTCTGACGTTTAGTATCTTTTGTTATCTTTTTTCGTAAATTTGACGGGGAACGCGTTTAATTCCAAATTTGAACTGACGTTTTGGCGAGCCAGTGTTGCGATATGGCAAATAATAGCCGAACAGTTTTCCGCGGCGCGGCGAGCGTCTGAGAGGCGGTTTGGGCTCGTGGCGGTGGCAACACTGCTCCGCTAGTAATGGTGGAGCGCGTGCGCGAGAAACAAGAGAGAAGGCTCGCTTTGTTAATACTCAAATTATTATGAATGCAACTGTAATAAAAAGTAAAAAATAATATTTAATGGTATAGTCAAGTTTTGTGTATAAACAGAATTTACTATGATGCATAATGCATTACAGCGGATCGAAGCGTGACGTTTTCCTAATAAAATAACATTCTTTATGTCTTCTGGGTAAAGCCAGGGAACTGAATATTTTAGAAATGTATAGCGGTTGATATTTTATGCCGTCAAACAACATTAAATTAAATCTTTGATCATTTATACATTGTAAAAAGTCAAAACAAAGTAATCTTCGCCAAAACAATGTTAGATAAAAACCATGAAATCCACGATGGAGTTCAATAAATAAATACAATATTATTGTATGTAATACCTAGGCTATTCGACCATGAGCATATATACCAATAAAGGATCAAAACTCATTTTTATGAAATTCAAATATATAAAAAGATAATTAATTTTCATAACTAAAATGTATTACATTTTCAATTACCGTGTCGTTAAATATTTATATTATCGTTAGAGTAGTTACATATTATTCCTTAAATATTCATAAATGATCCACGTATAAACAGTATCATTAAAGAAGAAAAAAAATAAAGCAACAAAAACATATTCGTGTAAAATATTGCGTCTTTTAATATGATATTAAGGCAGTCTAGATATGAGATCTTATAAATTCATAAATGTATATTTAGAGTAGTTTCTCGATTATTTCGAGTGGCAGGGAAAAAGTTGATCCGGAAATAAAATCCCGGAATCGAATAATCTCCGCAAAAAACAGGAGAAATATATTTTTTAATTCGCCTTCACGCAATACTAAAACATAAACTTGTACGAAATTATTATCAAGACCCGAAAAATCATCGAAGATTTATTATAATTCTATGCGCGCATAAACGTGATGCGGGCAACCGTTTGCATCAAAAGAAAGCACTCAGTCTAAGCATGCCCAAATGATAATTTACGGACACTCCATCGCCAGGAATTTCCGGTTGATGACACGTTCTTACTTTCTGTTACACATGATCAATTTCGCTAGTTTATTAGTTTCTAGTAAATATTTTTACATTATGAATAATGTTTCGAAATGTTATTAAAAAAAATCAGAATCCAAAAAAGGGCATTGTTTGTAAACGTAAATTTTAAATAAATATGTAGGTACACAGTGTTAAGTCTGTGCTAAAAGAGACAGATTCATCCATTATAAATATGAAACAGTTTTTCTTAATCTCAACCAAAGATATTAATAAATTGAATAAAGAAAGTTATAAAATAAATCAAACATTTTTTTTAAACAAAAATATTCTCTATTTTTTTAAAAATGAGAACACATTCTTATTGTGATGTTGCAATTTTTCGGAACATAGGTCTGTAATATTTTTAATACAAATTAAATGTAGCAATTAGAAAGATATACATATAAAATCAATTTTATCGAAAAAATGTTGCTTCCGTGATTACATAAAAAAAAACTACAATGTTATTCTCATATTTTAGTTATACAAAATTGAGTTCAACGGTGCGGATTTTATGTTTTATAAACAATATCGTCTAAATGCCGTCCATTTCTCTCAAGACACTCTTGCAATCGGACTCTTAAATTTGCGAACACGCTAGAGCAATGCGTTGTTTCAATGACATCAACTTTACGGAGGGTATTTTCATGTAGGGCTTGAATTGTTCGAGGATTATTGCTATAAACTCTCGACTTAAGGTATCCTCACAAAAAAAAGTCACACGATGTAAGGTCCGGTGACCGAGGTGCCCAGAGTATGTCTCTGTACTTGGTGATTAATTTATTGGGAATAATTCCCCTCACTTTCTCCATTGAAACTCTAGTGTGTGGAGTGGCCCCGTCTTGCTGAAATTATGTTGCTGAACCCGGAAAACGCCGCAATTGCGGTACCAAAAACTCGTCGATCATTCGGCAATACACGTCAGCTGTGACTGTCTCTCGCTGGTTAAAAAAATAAGGGCCAATTATCCCTCGAGCAGAAATTGCACATCACACTATCGTTTTTGGGCAATGCAAACGTTTTTGATGGCGTTCCCTTGAGTTGTCGGGGCACCAGCATCTCATGTTCTGTTTATTAACACAGCCAACGATATGAAAATATGTTTCGTCAGTAAATAACATGTTTCCGAGCGTTCGTGCTGTTTCAAAATGTTCCAGTATAAGAATAATTTCAGCATATAAGAATAACATTTTCGTTGAGAAACTGCACGATTTGCAGTTTTTTATGGGTGAAACTGTAGTTTATTTTTCAAAATAACAAGTACAATTGATTTTTTTTATTTTAGTAAAAGCCGCGATCTTCCTTATCGATTTACGCGGATTACGCATAATTTCACGTCGAACTTGAGCCACATGTTCTGGCGTCGCTGCTGTCATTGATGGTTTCGGAGGAGTTTGGTTAACCACTGTCCCTTCTTGTCTGAACTTTTGAACACAATACCAAATAAGTTACGTGTTCGGCCCATCACTTACTCGTCGAATATTAAAGTGAGTACAAAAAGCGCGACGCGCACGAACCAATGAATCACCGCACTTTAAATATTGCTCAACCGCGAACGCACGGTGCGCTCCCGACCAGTGACTCATTGCGACTGGCAAATCAGCAAACCACGCGCGTCGAACAATACCCATCCTACTTACTTCACCCTGATGGTTTGCGAGCAATTACAATTTAATATTGATTTTTTTCCGTTGGACACCCTATATAATATCTCTCTAATTGATACATTTAAGTTATATTAAAAATATTCTCGCCTGTCCACGATTTAAATACATATCAAAGAAGGGTGTTTGAAATAAGATTAAAAAAAAGCGCAGGAAAATTAAAATAAGAAATGATTTTTCATGTTTGTAATCATTTCCATGAATCTTTACTCAGTTTCTTTTCTGCCAACACCCCAAGGCCTAATAACCGGGTCCTGATATGGTATTTGAGTTTGCCCATCGACAATTGCTTCATACTATTCGGCAACACGTTGTAGGCTTCGGCGGCCAGAATCACATGGGAGAATAATTAGGCGATGGGTATTGATGAAGCTTTATGTTTTCATTTAAATAAGGGATCGAATACGCGGAGCACATTATGTCCTCACTTTCTAGACTGCTGTAATAATATAAGTATTCAAATTATCCAACCATCAGAGACAAAAGATAAGTCGAGTTGTATAAATAAAATGAGTGTGTTGAACCTCGTATCGAGAGTCGAGAGTCGAGAGTGGCACACGCCATGTCATATCAAACAAACAAATGACAGAGCATTTTCTTAGTGAAAAGTGTTACGAACATTAGTGGGTTATCACTACACCGTTACTTGTATGCGAGTATTCCATTTCCGTATTTCTACACGAAGTGCGATTGCCAACACAACGTGTAATTGTTTATGGCGATAGATTTTATTACAACACTAGTACATTTTTTAACCTATTTCTGTGTCTATATAACATAATCTAGCGGAATTTCAATTCAATTATTTAATTATTTTTTTAAATAGAATATTAAATAAGTTACGGTTACACTTAAGGCATCACACGTCTAGTTCAGAGGCCAGGTCGAGACGGGATCGAGTGGTCGTAAACGTGAAAAACAAAGAGTTTGCGGTAGATTCGACGACGGAGTAACTTTGCTCCAACCTCCCCGGGAAGCAGTGGAGCTATATAGATCTCATCCAAATCTTCCACAGCCTGTGTGCATATTTAATGGATAAATCTATATGGGTATTGAATTCTTGAAAGAACGAAGCACATCGTAGATATCAGACCAATTTACGTTTTCCAGGAAAGCATGTCAGAGAGAAGCCCATCAATAAGTTTCTGAGGCGTTAGACTAAATATGAAATCTGTCTATACTACTAACTATAGAACTTACTACCGTACGTAGATGGAAAAGAGCATATATCCATTTTATTTTAAGGTTAAATTATTAATTATCATTAAATTGGTAGATAAACAACAACTAAGGAGGATACGTAAAATTGTTAGACTTGTAGGATAAATGTCTTAAATAAAACATTCGTGAACTTAATTTCATTACTGATATTAGAGTTAAAAAATATAATTTATTTGGATCACTTTTACGGAAACAAACTTGAGACGAAAACATGAAATTCAACATAATTTTGTTTTGCCATTGTCTTGAAATGCGTGAATCAACCAATCAACTCTTTGCAAAATGTCGGATTTGTATCTTGTATCGTTTTCGAGATAAGAATTCAGTTACGCGCAATAAAGCATTACGTACACAAAGGCAGATATCAGACAATTATTCCTATTCTCAAATACCGTTTGCTGTATCTTCACAGTCCTGTTGTATGTATTGCTATTATATAACATCGATCGTTTCATCAAACGTGACGCACTACGATTTAATATTGTCGGAACCAATCTTGCCACCATAATGACATTTGATGCTGATTTTTTATCGAAATAATCAAAAAAAAACACCACACAGAATACAAGTGAACGTGTTCGATTTACAAAGCCTAAAATCGATTGCGTTTCTATACACACCTTTATAGACTTCCATTTTTTGCATTTTTATGCAATGTGCGACTTTATATGTTTGAGAAAACCTATTCTTGAACCGCACTCCCTTCCATATGTTATGCGTATACATTCACCGGGTGAATGGCCTTTAAGGGAAGAGTTTTCATCGTTTTCTCTTTTTTTTACTTATTAGCAGCCCTCTTTCGTTCGCGAATTTTCCCGATGCAATATCGGTAGGTATTTGTTGTATAATAATACATTGCCTTCATGGGCCATCGCACTTAATCATTTCTTAATCAGTTTCCTTGTTCAGTGTCTGTTCAACTTTTCTTCAGGTTCGCTCTAGAAATGTCTTTGAATCTTTTTCTGGGTCCACCCTATATTTTTTGTCATGAGATAGCTGCACAAAGAGAAGTCTTATGGAAAGCTGTGTATCATCCACGTGCACGCAATGACCTGCCTATTAATATATAATTGGTGTATCAGGATCACGATTTCGACTGTTTGTCTCTTCCAGGACGCTCCTGCGCTCTTCTCACTTTGTACCTAAGATCTTCCTCAAGTATTTTTTATGGTATTTCTCGAGGTAGGTACTTTAGGTTGCCTCCGTGTAAAATTCACAATTTGCAGCCATATAATAGTATGGAAAATACTATGGAACGGTAAATTAACACTTTGCTCCTTTTACGCAATTTGTTATTGTCAAACAGTAGTTTCAAATGCTCAACTTGAACTTCGAATCCAGTTCTTAGTTTCTACCTCTATGTTAACCTCTCATGATGTATTATATATAGGCATTGGAAGTATTCTACTCTCTTCGAAGGGGTTCTTTGTGTTCCAGTTGTAGGTTGATGCAATGTTTTGCTCTTTGCTATTTCAATTGAGACATAATCTTTTAAAGGCATCCGCAAATGTGAAGACCTAAAGAATAGTAATCCAGTTCTATTATGCATGCGGCTGTTGTTTTTTAGGTTTGTTAGGTAGATCGCAATCAGCTGAGATTAAAGAAACCTCCATCCAATTATATTTAGTACAATTATGCATATGTATAGTTATAAAATTAACAATTTTAAAGAATTTTAATTTTTGCATTTTCACATAATTTTCTACGTTATAGATTGTTTCATTTTTATATTTCTTTATAGATTGTTTAATATTTGAAAATGTAATATATTTTTTCATTTATATTCAACTCTAATAAATTGAGAATATTCATTTTTAACGAGATAAAAAAATAAATGAAGTAATCGTGGATTCATAGAAAGTATTTAACTTAAAAAAACCCACAATCATTTGATCACAACACTAATCTGTAACCAAATAAAATATGTTAATTAATTAACAAAAGAATTGGAAACAAAATAAATGTAATTAATGTTTGTTAATAATGAAGGTAACACAAGATAAACCACTCATCTGACTGGCAACACCATTATACAAATGTGTTCTTGATTATAGTAACATGTATTTAATCGATCGCTGTCGTAACCTCAGGAAGACGTCGTTAGATGTCGAAACAGCGGTGAAAGGAGATCATAAACAGTTTCATTGTACACCCTGTTACCGACTATCCTCTAGGTACTGGGGCACTGGGTCGCGTCCCTGGGCTGCCTGATAGTCCGTCAGCTTTGCTGCTCGTCTATTTGAAGGCTTAACACTTAAATATAATAGCTGATGAAGCTTAATAATTATGTTTCTGAACATAGAAGATACAGAGATGCAGTAACAAAATTACAATTGCCAACTCTTTACTGTTAACCTGTGACCCAACATAACAAGAAGCAATTATACGTGTAAATATATTATACCATATTGTAATTAATATTTATCTCAAAGTGTTTTAATAATGTGACAAGCGACAACGCGTATAATTTTGAAATAGACATTGTGACGTTACAAATAATAAATCAATCATTATTGACGCACATTGGATTTTGTATAGAAAATCTGTGATAAAAGCGATTAGAGCAAAAAATAATAATAGTAAATATGCTAATACTTAAAGAAGCGAACAAATGTCAATTGTATAAAAAAAATAGAAGTTGTAATAATAAATATAAAATAATAACTTAAGAAGACAAAAGACAAATGATACAATTATAATCCGAATTGTCTTTTTATTGTTTTAACCACTAAATGGAAATAAGAGGCAACACGCGTTATTGTACTGCAGTCAATGATCAACAAATTACCGGCTCATTTCGAATGAGTATTAAAATAGATTGATATTATCCTTTAATTTTTCCCGTTTTTGTCGATTTGGCATGCGTAACATTATGTATGAAATGCATTATATAATATTTAATTATAGAAATGCTTAGTTACATAACACAGTATTTATTTTTATATACATGCAAATATCTTAATTAAAAACTACGTAACAGCATTCGTGTAAAATATGTAAAAAATTTTATTTAAAATTGCTCTAGGTTCCGGGAAATCACCAAGTTAATACTATTTTCATACCACAAGCGCTTACCTTAGTTTTAAAATATGAAGAATATTGCTGTGATCTTAAATGTTGCTGAGCACACGACGGGCGACAGGGAATTTCCGGCCTATAAAGCGGCCATAGAAACATCGGTTAAATTGACTAACTATGGATAGTGCTCCACGCATTACTACCGGACAGATGGGTGGCGGTGCTCGTTTGGCGGCGGGGATTTTAGCCGATAGTCGTCGGCTAAGTCCTCTCTACCTTGAGCACCTCTCCGGCGAGTGCAGAATCTGTACTTGGAAACACTGAGGTGTTCTTCAGGTTTGGCTATCCCGTGGGACCCCACTAAGCAGGCCTAGCCCGCGTACTTGACACTCTCCGAAGGCGCCACGTAATTGTCGGAGGCGACGTGAATACTCGCTCTCCCTTTTAGCAGGAATGATGGGCCTCGCTCGGGCTATAGTTGATACGACCGTGGAACTTTCATACCAGGCACGCGGACTGGGATGACTTCAGGTCGGTATTGAAAGATAATTGAGTGCGAGAGAGCCTGCCCTGGTAGGCGACCGATTTCTTCAGGCGGTGATCAGTGTTGCGAATCAGACTTTGGGACGCACCGAGCCGGGTAAGTACAACAGGGCAACCGGGCAGTGGATCAAAGAACTCGCTTCGCTCCGCGGAGCCTTCAGAAGGGCCTACAGGAAATGTGGGGTCGTCCGCCAGGGTCTGACCACTCTTGATGAGAGACTGGACCTGCAAGACGCTCTGCGCGTATCCCGAACAGCTTATTCTCGGGCTATCCGCGAGGCGAAGCGAAATTCCTAGCAAAAGTGGATCACGGAGGTTGGCAATGCTGACCCGTGGAAACTGGCAGGACTCAGCAGGAAATTCGGTCGCCGTTCGGCGCACGGGATTGTTTACGGAGAGAGTTATAGGTCGAATCTGCGATCAACTCTCGACGGCCTTCTACAATGCCTAATCCCCCTGGAGGTGACTAGTGGAGACACGAATCATCACCGACAAGTTCGCCTGTTGGCCCGTATCCCCACTACAACCATGCTACGGAGAATTCGCCACCTCGGCCCCTTCCAGTGACGGAGGCCGAGGTGGACAAAATAATAAAGAATTTAAAGTCAACCAAGGCGCCCGGAATGGATAGAATTACAGGTAAGATCGTTAACATACGTCTGGCTGTGTGCAGATGACGAATGCCTATACACTTTTAACATGTGCCTTCTGCACAGAGTTTCTCCTCTGAACGGAAAGTTGGCTTGCTCAGTATCATTCCCAAGGGCAACAAGCCTAAGTCTGACCCAGGCGCCTATCAGCCGATCACGCTCCTTCCCGCCTTTGGGAAGGTGTTTGAGATGCTGATTCGCAACAGGCTTGAGGTATTTCTTACTACTGCCTGTGACTTCCGTTTTGTCCGCGGAAAATTCATTTCGACAAAATAGTTTGATAAAGTATGCTATGGGTGTGTTTCTAGACATATCGGGCGCCTTTGACAATGTCTGGTGGGAGATGACCCTCACCAAGCTGAAATTGCGGCAGTGTCCGGGGTATCTTTTCGAGATTATCGCGAGCTATCTCGGGGACAAGTCTATGACTTTGAGTTATGGAGGGGATCTCTGTTACCAGGGAAATACATGGGTTGTCCGCAGGGTTCTGTTTTGGGCCCAATCCTATGGAACATTATATTTGATGATCTGCTTCGGCTTCCTTTACCGGAGGGCTGCGTCTCGGTTGCCTATGCGGACGATGACCTGGTATTGGTACCGAAAGGGAAAATTTGACATTATTGTTTTTGACAAATTTATTAAAATTTTTAAAATATTATTAAAATTTGGCGTCTGTGCGGTATCGCCCTATCATATATGCGGGGCGCTATCGAACAGCTGTTTAGTAGCGTTAAAAAATTCCAACCAGGCGTCGAATGAGTAGGACCGAGGTTGGAGCCTTGAGCTTATTACATCGATCCTGGGAAAGCTGCGGGTCCGCCCTTTTTGATCTTAAATGTATAAACCCATGGACATAAAATAGTTAAATAATGTTTATTGTATTCGTTAAGTTTGATTGTGTAATTTTTAATTCAGTATGGTCGAAGTACGGCTCGTTATCAAAAGCGAGTACACTATAAAATATAATAATATAATACGCTATATTGGCAAAAAATAACAACGAATACGCAATAATTTTTCCTCGCCCTAAATGTGAGTGCCTCGGGCTCCAAGAAAAACAAACCTTGAATTATCGAGCGGGTCTTCCCTGCCTATATCTACTATCAATACTCCGTGGAGAACTATTTCGTACTATACGGACGGTCGCTACTATATTTTTTACATACACATATCTATTATCTATTCACTGTACACATAACATGATCCTCATGTGTACTCATGTTAACTTTACAAATCCTCTTTTACGCGTGGCGAAACCAACTTTTTGTATTTTTTTACGTCTAGACATGGACTTAAAATAAAATGATAATAATATACATTATTAGTAATAGAAAAAAAAATATTGGTATAATTTCTTTATTACCTTATTTATTGAGTAGGTATTTTTAAAAATATTTCAAAGATATTAATTATTATACATATTATATTTGTCAGCCTCGAGAGTGACATGGGCTGATAAACGTAATGAAATAAACCTAACCTTAAATATAAGTATTTTAAAATCTTATTTTAAAATTAAAATTAAGTGGGTAAAAATGTTTGATCGGTGGGAAGACTCCAGAAAAAGATGGGAGCGAATAATAAAATATAAATATTTTTTTAATAAATAGGCGGTTTAATATTCTCGCTCCGCTGTGAATCCTCGTTAACAATATTATAATAAATTAAACAATGCCCCCCCGTGACGACTTTCCATTGCGCAATCGCGCGATCACTTTCCCCGCCGCGGTCATCGCATCCAAAAAAGATTGCAGCCTTCTCATTCGCACGCGAAATCAACATGGCCGCCCCACCGGTGACGTCACGCGCTGACCTACTAACGGCGCTTATCCTTCTATCGGTCATAGACCCCGCGCGGGCACCCAGAGCCCAGTTGACATTCGGCACTTGCCATTTCGTGGGTATTTTAACAATTTATAAATGATGAAAGAAGTGCCCAATGAAAATATCAGATTTGTAGATATCGATGTGAAAAAAGTGAATATGCCCGTTTTTCATAGTATTGTGCAACGTTCTTTATTATGTATGGCGTTATGTGAAATTAGAAAATGATTAAATAAGTCTATAATAAAATGATACATTCATCATTATTCTAACCCGCTAATTCACATTATATAAATGATAATTATTCAAATAACTACCCGTACATATGTATGTAGACCAGGCCATCCTTCATTTTTTTTAAATGTCAATCATCTCTATCTAACTTATATAAAAAAAACATATTTTTGTTATTGTTGTCCTTCTATTAATCCTTCAGGCATATTATAACGGTATTCTTTTTTTAAATACCTCTTTAGACCTGCATAAATATCACCTTCACCGTTACAGCGGCGGAATATTCCCGCCATGTTATGAATCGTGATATTTTTAACCCTAAAAGTAATTTTGCCTTTGCCGCACTACCGCCGATGTATCTTCCGGAACATTGACTGGGATACCGGGATTCGGGCTCGGAGTTGATCGAATCGTGAGACGTGGGCCGGGACCCGAAGGCCCGTGTGCCAGGTGCCGGACCTGAAATTAGGCCGCACTCCACTCCGCCGCAGGCCGGTAACCCAGTTTAACCTGTAATCGGGTTACCGGTTAAATTTAACCACTTTTTACCTATTCTAAAAGTAAAGAACGCCGGCGATTACATTTTTAACTTTTAAACAACCGGTATGAAAAAAGTGTTGACCATTACACCACTTAAACGTAGTATGTAGTGGTTTTTAGGTTATAAAACATAAAGAAAGTTACGCCGCATTACGAAGTGAAAAATCTTTAAATGTGGGTCATAAAATCCTATGATGGTAAAAGTTCATCAATACTCCCCCCAAACCCTCCGCAAGTCTCCGCCGAGTAATGCTTCAATATGTAGTAACTAGTGTCACCTCATTTTGTGACAACTCGAATCCCACTGCCACTGTTTTACAGCTACTGCAAATCAATATTGCGCTTTTCATTTCTTAATTAAAATTTTTGTTATTTATTTTTAAATGTAATACGTAAATATATTAAGCTAAAAAATTTTTTTTTGATACAACACGTCCGGTACGTAACTTGATACGCAATATATAATAAAACGCGTTGATATTTTATTTACATAATTCTAAAAAGTGTTTTTTTTAGAGGTATAGACAGAACTTTAAAATGAAAGAAAACATATAAAAATCGTTATATATAAAAATAGCCACGGTATTAGCTTTATTGGAAAGATAATTTTATGGCATTAATGTTTAAATATGATTTCGCGCACATGGGCGCTGCAGTTGGCTCGAATAAAGCGCAATCTGGAAGTCCAATTTTCAACCACTTTTTGGAGCAGCTGGGACCGTATATCGGCGATAACGCGAAGAATGTTGGCTTCCAAGTCGTCTATCGTCTCTGGTTTATCGGCGTAAACTAGCGACTTCACATATTTTTACAGAAAATAACCCAAATCACACGATCTTGGATTGATTGTGGCGCGCGCTGTATAACATGTTGCACCGTCTTGTTTAAACCACAGCTCTTCCACATTAATGCTATTCATTTAGGGAACGAAAAAGTTAGTTATCATAGATCTATAGCGCTCTCCATCGGCAGAAACGTTCTGGTCGGCACCATTTTTGAAGAAACAACAGCTTCTTTGGTGCGCATTGTGCGACGTCTCTGCGGATACGTTATTAATTAGAGAATGCGTGGTACAAAAATGATCCACGGTTATTCGAATTACTCGCTTTGATGGACGATTATGTCGACCGTAAAATAGACGTAGTGTACGAAAAGTTTAGCGAACTGAACCACTATTTTAGAAATAATGTTCACAATTGCAAGCGTCGTTCTGGTATAAGTCTATTCATGGTGAAATGGCAAACCAAACTGAGCACAAATCAGCCGCCAGCTGTCAAATTGGCTGTCGGTGGAAAAAGTGTTACCAATTCGAAAGACAAACCTCTAAAAAACAGCCTTTACAATAATTGGACTAACTTAAAATTCACTTTTGGGATGCAAACAACCACTATTTTTTATAGAAAATGGTGTATAACCGTTCGAGTACTCAAACCAGACGTCTTCAATATCTTTTCTTTTTAACCTGCATTGTTTTCGTATCCAAATTTTCTAAAGAGTTTAAATGGGTAAATGATTTTTTTTTTAAATATGCAAAACTTGTTTTAATAAATTGTTATAATTAAGGTCAGATGTTCAATCATTTTAATTTTTATCATTTGATCCAAATTTTGACATCGTATCATGTTATATTATATATTATACGACAACAAAAGATTAAATTATTACAAAAGAAAAGTAAATAGATAAATAGCAGATATTATTTTTATTTGTTAACTTTGTTTTATTACAAATACATCTACCGGTTTAGAAAAATACCATTTTTTTCTTCAGGATGTCAATACTAACTTGACATGGTATTTTTCGAAACCGGTAGATGTATTTAAACTCAATAAGTGGTTAATAAAAAAAGTTAACAAATAAAAATAATGAATTTTAGCCGCAAAGTTAATTTTAATAATTTCAAAAGTAAATCAGATATTTAGGATTCATTTTTGCTTTGTGATTGTCGTGTTTACAGTTAGAGACTATAATAAATCATTGTTGATACTGAGGTTAACTTTCTACTCGCGGCGGACCTTGGCGCGGCCCGCGTTCCAGTTGTGTGGCGCCCCAATAAAGGTTAGACAATTTACTAATATTATAGTTGCCAATCCTTATAAATATTTTCATCTAGCTTCTCCGCTACACCACTCCGTTCAAATGTTTGTATAATACACACATAATGTATCTAGCCTACGTAATCATACCCCTTATCTATGACAATCTGCGTAATACGAGATTTGTTAACAGAAAAATGGATGAAAATCATCACGAAACGCGTGACTGTGAAATGTGAAAATATAATTAACAACAAAAATTGTACAATTCAATAACGAAAATCATGATATACAATAGAATATTTATTTAATTGAATAATTGATTAAAATCGCGAAATTGGTGCACAATACGTGACTATAATGGGAGATTCGTGAATCTGTTCATTTTTTAATATAAAAGATCTATAAAATTTTGTAAGGTATTAGTACGCAGGAGTAAGCGAGGTTTATTAATTGAAAATGGATGAAATAATACAAAATTCGTGTAAACACGCGCAATTATTATATTTTATTTATTTAAGCACGTGATCAAATTAATATGAAATTATTATGTTTAAATAGGGTTTCTTTTGTTAGAAAGACATTTACATTAAATTATAACCAGTTATCGTGGACACGTGTGTGATTTTTGTTACACAACAGGTATTACCAAAAGCGTACAACAAATTAATTGATAATTAATAATTAAGCACTTAGGTAGGTTCTTCAGTTCAAATTTTAACAATAACATTTATTTATGCGCGGGTCCCAAGATGAGATCATAATATTTCTTCACAAAACATACCTACAACGGTGTATTCTATAATTGTATAAAAATCAATGCATTTAGATAATTACATAGTTGCAACTATTACAAGCGCTTTGTAATACTAACGAATTTGTAAGACTTAGGTATTATTCATGTGTGTATGAATATGTGTGTCCTATACTACGCCAAAACCACGAAACGTCGAGAACTAAAAATTATTGCACATACCTACATACTATACTACGTACTAAAGAAAACACCGAGAATTAGTGTTGCGCGAATATATTTTTACATTAGCGGTTCTAAACCTTTTATGTTTAAAAGTTTTTATTTTGTACTTTAAAATCATAACGTTATTCAAACACGTGACCCGCGGTATGTGAGCCTGATTTTTGGATATTTTCGGTGCCTTTCTATAAAAAAATAATATTTATAATTTATAGATAACGACATATAGAGGATATGTTATATCTAGAAATAATAAAAGGAGCTCATAGTTTTTTTTGTCCATCTTTAATTATTATTATGTTATTCCACGCATTCATCTCAGTGAGTACTTTGAAATTACGGGTATTACGACGTCATTATGGAAGACTACACACAAGTAATTACTCTGTAAAAATATATTTAAATTCACATAAGGAGCGGTCACAACCAAAAGAAATAAAACGACACAGAAAAGAAATGTCGACGCAAAAGAAAGTAAAATTTTAATACAATCTCCACGCATCCATTAGCTCATAATATACAAATATTATTTAACGCCTTTCACACACATACAAGCAGAGGGCGCACACACATACAAGCTGAGGGCACACACACTACAAAAATCAGCACAGCAGTCAAACAACTTACACTTTCAATTCCACGCCAACTCGCGGAATTTCACTTCATTTCCCGGAATTCCACCTTACAACACGGTGTTGACTAGTTTGGCAAATTAGATTTCAATCTTCTTAACGATTTTTTAAATAAATTTACACATCTGAGACTTTTCACGTTTTACGGTGGGATCCATGTCACTCGTAGGGCAGTTGATGTTGTACACGATTAGTTTATTCCATTTCGATAGATGAAAACTTGTATAAATGCTGAGCTGATTTTCGTAATCTTCTACCATACTCTGCCTCTTCACATTGAATCAAGTTATCCTCTCTGGTTTGAACACCATAATGCCATCGGCAACGTCTTCGAAGTGAAAAATGCCATTGCGGTGGAACGATTTTAACACAGAAAATATGAATACTTCATAAAAAAACTTTAATGACTGCATTTTCATTATCCAAGAAGCTGTGGGGTATCTTGATGGTGAGGAGGGTCACGAATGCTATCTACATTTCCAACAATTGTCTCTTCCTTATACGGCGTGCAAAATATTTTCCACTTTACTCATATATTACATTGTAGGTAACAGATATTGTAGTTATTATTGGTGATCTAACATTCGTTTTATAATTGTTCATAATATTTCAAACGATGTTTGGGTTTTCAACATTCCGTATTTTTGAAATTTATAAATAATTTGTGTTATACGTAGTAAGGTTCTTCAGAGGTTCTTCTTCAAACTCAACGGATGTTCAAATAACTTCACAGAACTAGGTAATGTGAATTAGTTCGGTTAAAATAAATGGATTACGCCGATAAATTATATTTATTTACGATTACAGAATTCTATTGTGTTGTCCCATTGTATTCAATGTCATTTTTATGATTTGATATCTCAAAAAACTTTCCTAACATTTCAGTAGCTAAAGCTAATTCTTTAGGTAGATAGCACGCGGAAAGGTAAAATTGTAGAGCAATGGAAACGTTTTTATTGAAAAGCATAATTTATATTGGCATTTTCTAACTAATGTTCCGATTGTTTAAAACATCGTCGATTTCGACAACGTGCACATCTAATCACAGACTAGAGACAGTGCTGAGATAAATGAATGTTTCCAAAGCGGTTACTCAACGCCCGCCGTGCGCGAACGTGATCGTTGCAAAAATATTCCAATTGGGCCGCCATTTGCATTCAATTGCAACGGAATATATTCTAATTAGCGAATCTGGACTAGTGTCCGCCTGTTAGCCCGTCGGAGTACTCAAACCGAGCGATCCGATAACGGGGACTCGTTACGTCACGGCTCACCGATGGCGATGTCGGAATACTTTCCATCACAACATCTGACGTTTTCCCTTTTCGCTCCATTGTTTCGTGGATGACGTCATCAGTGATTTTACCATTTCGTACTTAAAATTATAGGTTGTACAAACTGGGTATAATTGTATTTAAACGTATTCAGAGAGTAGTTAGAACATTCTTCAAAGTGGTAAAGTAACATTGACCGCGTGTATTATTAGTATTATAATAGAGTATTTTCTTCTTATTTTATTAAATAGGCAATCCACCCTTCAAGAGTGATTTGTGGCATTAATCAAGTTAAAACTTTATTTTATAGAAAAAAGTACAATAATATTATAGAATAGGAAATATTATATTACAAGTCAATATCATTGTCGTTTAAAAAATTTCCTATTATATAGATTAAATGTGGCGAGTTAAGGGAAAGAAGATGGCACAAGTTAACCGGGAGTTAAAAATTATCGGGATTACTGTAAAAATACCTGTGATCCGTAATGGACGGGCAAAAAAGACACGGCCAAGGTTCCCTCCTCGGCACCACACTCACACATTAGTAGTAGAGTATTTAAGGATGAAGTTTTTCTTTGCGTGTATATGCATCGGTTGGTTGCACGTCTTATCAAATAAAATTGATAACATTCAAATGATTTCAATTAACTCAAAGGCTGTTTTCAGTCAAATTGTATACCCGAGTCATTACATTTAAAGCGCTCACATTCTTGGTAAATCAATTAGGTTTAACCTAGCTTTAAATAAAATATTATACATTTCGTCCTAAAACCTCGTTAGTTAATCATTAATCAAAAGATTGTTTGTCAACAAGGTTTAAATTTCGTTTCCTTGATTGATTCGCTTTCTTCTGGTGTAGATTTACTTATAAACAATTAATGCACGCGGTGAGTTGGCCGGTCGATGAATAAATTTAATTAATCAATTGCCATCACAATATATTTTTGTTTAAATAATATAATTATGATAAAAACAAAAGATCAGCTCGCAAGTGCGTAACTATACACAATGTAAAAATGTAAACGTAGCATGCCGCAAAAAACAATTTTATTACATTTAATTTTATATTAAAAATCTACGATGCTGAGGAAAGTTTGAGAAACATTCGACCTAAGAGCTTCAGTCACACTTTCGACTTGCAGCGAATCACCTAAGTTATCGTTGTATCTCTAGTTCTTTCTGAACCGATTTTGAATTATTAAACACCGCTCTTTTTCTTTCTCGAATCAAACTAGAATATTTCAAAATGTGTTAAATTTTAGAAAAAAAAAATTTCTCTCAACAGTCTTCTGTCAATCAATACCACAAAAAGTTTTATTTAAATCGCGCATGCCTCGCATGAGAATTTTTATGAATCATTTATTCGGACGGCCGACGGCTAGACAGCAGTCGGTGCATCACTTTCTCCCGATCGCGCGGCCGTTGCGGCCAGACCCGGAGGAGTGCGGCGGTCGGTGACATCATCGTCCATCGCCGCGGTGGACTGTGATGTGCGTATCGCCGACTGCCGATCATCCGCGTTTCACCGGTCGTATTGATGATTCGTGTCAGGTTTGCTTTCGGCACCCGGCGGACAAAAATAAGAATTGATGAAATACGTAACTTTCTTGACGAATAACTCGACTAATAAATTAAACATTACAAAAGACTTAGCTCAACTTTTTTACCAATTGCCCCCTTCCTTACCTCCTGCACAGTGAGACTTTTAAATGAAGTAATATATGTATTCAAATACGAATAAAATTATAGTCTATTACGATAATTATAACACGAGTGTTTCAAAGCTAGTTTAACGGTAAACTTTTGAAATAGTTATGTTGTGTTATCAGGATCATGATGATTGAATTCAATAGTCAACTTTCGACTATACTTAGAATCGTATTGTATTTCAAAGGCTCAGTGTCTCTGAGCACCCTCAAACCCTCCCGCCGTTAAATTTTCCCGCAAAATGTTCGCTCCCCCGAGCTTCGACAGTCTCCGCCGCCACTCGGCTGACCTCGGCCCCGCGCGCGGAGCGACGACCGCCCAGTGGGACGGCCGAGCGATGACGTAAATCGCGAGGTCGCCAGGGAGGGAAACGGGGGGGGACTCTCGGTTCTCTGTACCGTGGCTTATCGCCGAGTAGGATAGGTGCCGTTCTCCAAGATTGATAGATGGGTTCGTATCCAAGTTTCCGCTCAATGTATGAAATTAAAAGTGCACGGTAGGAAAAAAAGTATTTAGAAAGAGAAGACAAGCAATGCCGTTAAATTATATTGCAATGCATATTATTATTTTGTATTTTTTATTTTAATATTAGAAGATATAATACATTTTATATATATATTTCTTTTAACATTTATTTCTTCTCTATGAGAGTAAGACTCGTGTATAGAGAAGAAGTATTATGAATATACACTTTAATATGTTATTCACAATACTTAATCTACCACACTACGTGCACGTTAAATGGACGACGAATAGAATGCAAATAATTGATCATATTTATTTATAAGAAAAACAATACAGTATTTACAAAAATATTTTGCATGTAAGCAAAAAATCGTTGCATAATTAATACATAATATGTGAAAAAAAAAATTTTAACTAAGATTTCGACGACTTTCGATAGCATCATTAAGATGCTTAATTATTATTTTTTTAATTTTTCAAATTCAATCTAATTGTAGTGTTATTTTTTAAATTTCTATTAGAACTGTTTGCTTCATTTTATAATAATATTATGAAATATAATATAATATAAAATATAATATATTGATATAATAAAGTATATACATTCTACAGAAAGTATGCATCAAGAAAAGTTTAAATAACTTAATATAATAAGATAACTTGAAGAAGCTTGCTGTAGTAGGCTACATCGAAGAACGAAGAAGAAGACGAATATCCCCCCAACAGCAAACGAATTTTTTATATATTTTTTCAATAATATGTATTTCTTTTCTTTACTTGGTTTTCTAAGTTATTATGAAACTATCGCGTCACTGGAATTAGAGTATTATAAATAGCTGACGACAAACGTACCGCTTGGCGATAGTGCCTCGTCGCCCTGAAAGCGACTATTTAAAACCATATTTTTAAATTAGGCGGTTTGTGTCTTAGCTAAATATTTAAAGTTTAAATGTAAGTCGTAAAAAATGTATACCGACAGGTTGCGGTGGTTACTTGTGTAAAATGCGTTTTGTCCAACTTCAACTTTAGGATTCATCCTGCATTTAGGTAAACTCTTAAGTGAAAAGAGCGTGAAGAGAAGAACAGTTTACTTATGGAATGGAAATATACATTGCCGATTCTTTAGCCAAATAATAAAATACAAAAAATTCTTCTATCATTAATTCCTCGTTATCTAACACGTCAAAATAGATTAATTTTATGAGTAGTTTCTCTTTTACTCCAATTTCATCATAAAGTGTGCAATCGTACGATCGTATCGATGTAGATCGAGGATTAAGATTTACAATTGATTATTGCATTTGGTGCGCCATTTGAATATATGAGAAAGTGCATTCACTTTCATCAAACTGCATTTGACTTGTAAATCGATACGTGAAAAGTTTGCACGAGAGGGAAATTCAACGTAATTTTATTAACAGTTCTACTCGTAAATTCTAGATTTAGAAATTAAAGTCGGTAGTGCATCGGATATTCAGAAAGTGATAATTGTAATACATTCCTTACAGAAAAGTGAATCTGTCGAAAGGGTAATTATGAAGCGAGCGCGGATAATAGAAGATGTCGAGGGCGTCAAAACCAAAAGAAGTCATACAGATTCACAATGATGGAAAATAATACCAGAAATATTAAGAGTGTGTGTTAACAGTCCACGAGCTCAATATATAAAATATCAATTGATTCAATCTTTTCCCCCTACAATGTGCAATAGAAAACTTTTAGTAAATGACTCCGTATTGTCCTTTATCGTCACTCTCGGTGTGTTTTATGCTCCGCAGGTGCGTACCGTAAGAACCGACTATTATACGATGGAAATGCGTGACATTGTATCCTTCCTGACTATCACTGCAAATATCTGGTACTACATGCACTTACTTTTAACCTAAATCACTTTAAAGAGATATTATTCATAAAATTGTAAATAAATAATTATTGCAGCCCTAAATGAAAAAATTGTATTTTAAAATAAAAATCGTCAATATTTTAAACCGACGCTGATTGATAGTTTATTCGCCGTGTTTTTATAAAAATTTAACCCGATTAATAAAAATTCGACAAAAACTTTATTCAAAGCCTTCTTAGCTGTGTAACACATACTGAAAATTTCCAAAATGGCCTCCTACATCATTAATCAAGCGAATCAACAATGAACTCAGTGTTTTGTGGGAGTTAACTTTGCTTTCAAAATCTGTCACAACTTTTGAAACACCAATCAATTAATCATGTTAAACGTATACTTAAATATATTGAAATATCTTGAAATTAATGAATCTGTTATACGTAAGGATAAAAAAAAATATTAATAAGTTTTGAACAATAAGTAATCACACAAAAACATTTCTTATAAAAAAAATTTTTTCTTAAATTGAGATGCAAAATATTCACTGTTTTGTTTTACAAGTTGGATTTATTTGAGATTTCACAATTTTCCTATATTATTTATCGATGTCACAAAATGTTTTTAAGCTATCGAAAAACGTGAATACTGGCGTTATAGCACAAAGGTAGTGCACTTCCCCGGATTGGAAATAGAGATCCAGGTTCGAATCCCAGTGACGCAAAAACAATATTTTTCGACAAAATTGATTTTATGTGTATATATTTATAATTAATACATTAATTTAGTATTTAAAATATCACAGACCTATGTTCTGAATAATTACAACTTCACAATAAGAATGTGTTTTCCTTAATAATATATGTTGTATCAATGTGTCCAAAATTTAATAAAAATGAATTGATAATTCTGGCGTCTGCAGTCGGTTTACTCAAAGGTATTTGAGATTCTGTAAAAATAATGTAGATGGCTTTCAAATAATGGAACGACAGGTGTATTAATTTGAAAAATGTAACATATAGGTTCGAAAATTTGTCAAGAAAAATACTGGCGTTATAGCACAAAGGTAGTGCACTTCCCCGGATTGGAAATAGAGATCCAGGTTCGAATCCCGGTGACGCAAAAACAATATTTTTCGACAAAATTGATTTTATATGTATATATTTATAATTAATACATTAATTTAGTATTTACAATTTTATTTTACTGATTTTTGTTTAATTCTTATTTCTTTTAATACATTCCGTCCTCATATGTATTCAACCATAAATAGAGATCCACAATAACCAAGAATGTATATTTTATTAAAGAAATCTCACATTTCAGTTAACTTCCACGTTAAACGTATGTTATATATAATAAATATTACAATGTGACACGGAAAATTTTCCAACGTGTTCGACCTCGTGTTTAACGTTCTTCTTCCCGGTTACTACTCACTACCCCGGGGACGGAGCCGGGGGTGAGCCCACCTCTTCTCTCGGGGTCACGGGGTCGTCGGCTCCGAAGCGGGCAACGGTGGCGGGTCACCCCGTCCCTTGTTCAGAACGAACGAATAAAGAAAACCGACCCACCCCACGAAACTTCGCGAGGAACACAACGAGGATATTTGAATACGCTCGTAACATTTTACTTATCAGAAATCTAGTAGGCACTTACAATTTTCTTCATGCGCTCGAATCTTATATCAGGAAGTTGACTGCAGTACTGATGCTATTGTTTAAATATCAATCTTTTTCTTGAAGCGGAACGCATCTCGGAAAACACAGCGTAATGAAATAAACATTTATTCTCCATACTTCAAATCTATTATCGAATAGTAACGGGCTATTCATTCTTCTTAATACAAATTAAATGTATTCATTAGAAAGATATATAGAAAATTATTGTTGCTGCTACCGGGATTTCGGATTTCGGGATTCGAACCTGGATTTCTTCCTATCATATTGTATTAAAAATATCACAGACCTATGTTTTGAAAAATTGAAAACGTGTTCTTCTTAAAAATATTTATTCTTCGTTTAGTGAGCAGTGGAAAGAGCTCGACGTGCCCTTGGGCGGTCACACCGAGAATGAAATGATTCATCAAAGAACCAAACTCACTCGCAGAGATTGCGAGCTGCAATAGCAGTAGGACACCTATGCTGAAGAATAGACTATCGCTGGTAGAAGAGAATGTCGAAGCTAAACGGAAACTATTAGAAATGCGGATCGCCTAGCGGCTCGATACTTCGACGACGTAAGGTGGGTAGCCGGGAGCTGGATGCGCAGAACGGGAGATAGATGAGACCGGCGAATATTGAGAGAGACCTGCAGACTAAAAAATCTACTGAAACATAATATCTTAAGCAGGAGTGAATATTTCTGAGCGCAAATAATTATTGTCGATGGCTATATTCTAGTGATTTCATCTAATTGGCAACAACAAAGTTTGGAAAGTTGAAGAAAGAGCACTCATTTCGTTCGTCGATACGAAACAGCCATTGTGTAGAATCATGACAACAGTCTTTGGCAAAGTCTGCAAAGGCTGATCAATCTACCAATATGCAGGACTAATCTGTTGATTCCAAGTGGAATTACTGAACTATGTCACACAGGAGATTAACGACAGATTTTATACAACCCTTGTTAATAGTCTTAAAAAAAACGTGTTATAAATTCAATTCAGATAGAGAAAAACAGTGGGTACACTGGTACAGTGGGTAAACAGGTAGGGTAAAAGAGTATTATTAGTACGATTTCACCTTTATTTACACGATTTGTTATTTACTTTGAAAACGACTTCCAAAAAAAGGAAGTTCCTTCACATCAAAAGACATCTTTCTCTGAACGTAACCGCCGTGATTCAATCTATTCATTGGCCTCTTGCAGTTCATTATAATATGGTTTTCTTCTTCTTTCCTCTCTTGTTCTTCTTGGTTTCCATTTTGTTTTACGTATGAGGTACATACTGCACTAGGTGTGTGTAAAAAAAACTTAATAGCCTGAAATTTTTCAATATGATTAATGATTAACAATTTTCTGTAATTTATTTACCTATTACAATGGAAACATTCATTTAATGTTATTTATATTAATATTAATATTAAAGTTTTTTCTGTTTCCATTTCATTGGGTCACAGCTGACAGGAGTAGTACACGAGAGTGTCGCAATCCCGACTCTAATGCGCGCCGTGAATAACAAAAGTATAAAACGACATTTAAAGATTAACTTAAAGAAAGTAACCATGAAATAAACAAAGAAAACTAGGTCCAGCCGAGCTTAATAGCCGAGTGAAATAGGGTCATATGATGTAAAAAACTGATGAAGTAATGACAGACAGGTAGATAATATCTACACACGAACCTGGATGGTACAAGAAGTCTACCTTGATGTTGCAACATACCGTATTATCTAATATTGAAGCAGCGCGGTGTCAGGAGCCTTAACAAATGGCCGGGGTGTACCAGAAAGTGCATGGATGTAGAAGCAACTATTTAAATATATCAGACCTTAAAATTTAAAGTAAAGGGGATATGTTTATTTGTAAGATCGAGCGGTCGAAGTTTGAGCCTGGTACTGAGAGGTCAGAGTTAGCCACAGAACGAGCATGGTTTGAAAATAATAAGTATCATATATAACATGTATTTCATGTACCTACGCATCTCTGTTTTTTTTTTAATATGGATTACCGATATTGTTTTAGAAAATCGATACCTATATATTACTGCTTACAAAAATGTAAAATATTGTTATTCTGTTAAATAAATCAAGACTGTTTATAAATATTTCAAAAAAGAGGGAGATTTATGCGTAAGTAAGAATTAAACAGACTGGAGGATTCCTTCATTCTTTCCATATATCTTAGCAGGGTTTGGGGATCTATCCCCTCAAGAAGGAACCCTCCAAGTGTCTCAATCCTCTGCTATTTCGGTAATTGCAGCCTATTGTAACTAAGACTCTCCTCACATAATCTCTCTTACTTTCCCTTGCTTCATCTGAGTCGATTTCCTTAATACGACCCTTCAAGAAAGATCTAAGAATGATTTGTATGAAGGAAAGTCGCCCACAAGTTGCACAAGATACTACGTACAATGCTGGCAAGTAATTACCAACTACTTTTCGAAGATCATACCCTTGACAACCATTATTGTCCGTAAGCCCCAACTAACAACCAATGAAAACGCTAGTTAAAGGATAGTTTATAATCGAATATAATTCAATATTTATTTTCCTATCGAGACAAAACCACAATAAGTCACGAACACTTTAAATATCTACATCGAAAATCGTTACTCTGAGGAAGCTATGTTGACGTTGTATACGTCACGTACACCCAAACCTTGATTGCTTCGAGATAACCTTGAATATTTAGATGAAATTCTCGTATCACTCGTATTAAACAAATAATACTACCAAATAATTGGCACTCAATATTATTGAATATAAAAATACATTCAATCTACGAGCAATGTCATGAAGGACATAAATTTTATAAAACTGACCGCGGGCTTTGTCGTTTCACGTTTTATTTACTGCCTCCACGTCGCGGTAGAGGGCAGCAGGCCACGAAACGTCACGAATAAAAACAATAGTAAGGTACATAAAATAGCCACTCGCACGATTCGGCAAGTTGAACGACTCCGTGGCATTGGTGTGGCCACGCTGAGAAAAGTTCGACAGCGCACCGCCGCGTTGTGATGCAATTCTCGCGTGCGCTATATGTGGCTCTTGTGCATTAGCCCGCAGATGCATTTGGCAAGCGTAAGAATGCGAGTGCATACCTATCGTAAGACGAAACCAAAATACACCACCAGTACTAATACTGTAATACTGTAACGTAGATGTGTGATAATTATATTTATATATATATTTTATTTTGAGACTCGACTATCAGAAATGTATCCTTAATAGATTTAGGTACATTGATGTCTCTGACAAGAAACTTCTTCCTCATCCTTTACCCTTATTATTTTCGTTGACTTATCCCAGTACATATTCTTGCACCGCTCGAGTACTTGCTGACCTAATCTGTCTTCGTTCCTCACTTATTTTGCTTCTCAGTTTAGTTTGATCGCCTTCCCTCAGTGGGCGTTTCTTCGGTATTCGCGAGAAGTGTCCAAGCCACCCTAATTTAGATTTATTTGTATGTATAAACAGGGGCTCCGTATTGACGGTCGCCTTTATCTCGGTACTTCTCACTCGATTCAATAATGTTACTCCCGCTACTCCCACAAGATAACTCATTTCGGCAGCCTGGATTCTTGATCTCACACTCTCCTTACGAATTCACATATAAGTGACCATTTATAGGAAAAATTGGCCTCGCTTAACCACCACTTTGGTATAGCTCCAGTATAATTTTACGTCTTCGGCTTGGGTGTATCTCTACAATTTACTCTACTGTCTTTTATTTTGACCCTACTGCAAATATATTGCGAAGAACATAGTTCTTTTCATAGGTCGTCGAATTTAAAATTTGTTCACCTTATAAATGTTCGTTGGATTGCAATTGCACTAATTAAAACCTTTGTTCTTGGGAATTGTGGGATTGTGTCTCTGATTGCATTAAAGTAAATTCAGCCTGGACGCATACGCATCTCGAGTCATTTTATGAAATTCTATCGTTTGAGCAGGATGTGCGCATATACCTTTCCGCAAGCTCAATCGTACTGTTTTCAATCGATATAGCTACATCTCTTGAGAATGTGGGCTTCGCCGTCACCTTCGTATTATGTCACCTTAATGTACGAGTTAAGTCAAGGCTATCAATAACCTGTAATATAAGGTAACATAATCGATTCAATCAGTTAAACGAGATCAAGTCTGCAACAATTATCACCGCTTATTCCTAGTCTTCTCCTTCTTCGCTCTTGACAAAGCAGTCGGGGTCGTGGTCGTGGTGCTGCGGGATTATTATTGACTAAAGACGAGTCCTTTATGTACTACATCAAACATCTTTACACCAAATGAAGAAAAATATTAAGTAGTAGGTGACAGTAGTATAACGAACTAAATATTGGATCAGCTATTTGTATCCAGGCTTTGCTTCAGTAATGCGCAATGTGTGAGTGGTTTATTCAAATATTACTTTTATAGCCATGACTGCGTTAAATGCACCATTCAAACAAGCGGTGCACGTGGAATTCTGGGAATGACACTCGTGGAAGTGAAGGTTGTAGCTGACAAAAGAAGAATCAAAGTAGACTGAATGCAATGGAAATGCGGTCGCTCGAGCGCGCAACATCAGTGCAGTGAATAATTAACAAATTCGGTGTGAACTTTTTATTCATTTATTTATATTTATACGAATCATAATACATAACAAACTCAAATGGAAATATTATATTACTAATCTTACAAACAAAATAAAACTGCATACATATTTTTAAGACTCGGAAACATCTTAACACTTATATACAAATCTGAAAATAATATAATATTATATGTTACGCATTTGTGCAGTCACATTTACAACACGGTATTATTGTATGGGGAGGAGCATATAAAACTTCAATATCATAATTAGAAATCACTCGAAAAATGAAGATAAAAATAATTTAAAAAAAAAAGATTATCCAAGTATCTAACTCTTCACAGATTTCAAAGTACGTAAAATAATAGACATACAAAAAAGTTCAGTTATCCAAATTTTCAAAATTAAAAATAATTTAAATATTCGAAGCGAATTCCGATCTACAAGATTTAGAGACCAAATTGATATTCCAAAACTAAAATATACCGCAACCCAAAATCACCATATTTATTTAGGCATCCAATTTTTTAACAATCTCCCTATCACAATTAGAAAAATTACAGACTACTATAAATTTATCTCGTGTATATTCCTCTATACACGAGTTTTACTCTCAGAGAAAATAAATAAATGTGAAAGAAATATAAACATAATACAATAAATGTATTATATCTTCTAATATTAAATATATATATATATATATATATATATATATATATATATATATTAAATATATAAATATATATATATATACATTCGACAACATAATACAACAATAGAGTTATGCACCCCCAAATAAGAAAGATCTTGAATTATGGGGGTGGCTATCGACATTTATAATCAGATCTATAATAATACAATGTGAAAATTAATAACAAAATATTAAAAATATTGAGAAATTAATCAGATTAGAACTTGGGAATCAGAAAGATGTGGAATACATAATTAGCAATATTTGAATATGTCCAAGAACATACAATTACAGAATTTTCACCAACAAATGCACTGTTATTAAACAAATAATAGATATCTCATAGAGACAAAGCTATTTTTTATTAATAATAAGAAATAAGTGAAAATAAGAAGATATACAAAATTTAAAAATATTGATTTTTCAGGCGTATATCTAGTATAATGAGTTAAAAACATTTTACAGATAAAGAATATTGCTTCAAATAATTAAAAAAAAAATAGTTTCTCATTGTGACACATATGCTGTTTCAGGGAAATTAATTATCCTAATTTAGTCCATAAATGGCGATAGTGTAATGGTACTCGAAGTGTTTCCACATATTAACATATATACAACTTTAAAAACTTTGATAGATATGGAGATTGATTAATGGGTGAGAATTAGTGAACTTTAAATTTATATAAAGTGATCACTTAATAAGCCAACCGAAGACAGGTCGTAAGCCCTGTAATTACCCATACTTTCATATATTTCCATTAAATATAATAAAAATATAGCTTGGTCTCTATGAGATATCTATTATTTGTTGAATACATAATTATTTAATAATTTTGAAGACCTTTAAGCCATTTTGGAACCTCTTTTTTGTACACATTTATATTTTCTGCTAATTTAGTTGATTTTGGAAGTTGGTTATACAGTCTAGGACCAATGTACGATGTATGATGCATGTCTCTATCCTATTCCTAATTTGGACAATTTAAAAATAACATGTTCATTAGTTTTTCTCCGAGTAAAATGTGATCAATTTATATTTTAATCTTTTTAAAAATGTGAAATAAAATATTTTTTTATACAAGGAAATTAAATTTAAAATAGTAAAATCTTTAACTTATTTAGTTGGGTAATCTCTCGTCATTTTTAAAATTATTTTTATTATTATCTTTTGAGTTGACATTATCGGTTTGATATGTACGGGACAAGTTCCTCCCTAATCAATATTACAAAACGGAATACTAGCCGTATTGTAATATTGATTCAAACAATTTTGTCTAAGGGCATAGGAAATAGAATGAAAATTTACGTATTTATTATTTAAGAGGGTTATGTGTTCTTTGAAGCTTAAATTATCATCTAGGACTAATCCTAAATATTTGTACTTGGTTGTTCGTTGTGTATTGGTTTTGCAGTTACGTTGACAAATGGAGTTTGTTACAAAATGACAATCACAGGAACGTAAGATAAGTTTATATCGGTTGCCTTACTGCTAAATGATTTGGATACGTTGAATGTTTGAGTCAGCAGAATGATAAGGTTGACATTAAAATAACGTTGAAAGTCCATAAAACGTGGAACCGTAGATTGTAATTAAAAATCCGGTCGCTTCCCATGGGATTAAATACATGTTTCACTGTTAGATGGAATCTGATGGCAAACTATGAGATAGGACAATTATTTCCAAGTGATTTATCTAAAATTTGTTTTAATATTTCTAAATGGCCAATCTTTCTCTTAAATTATAACAATTCATAACATTATTGAAATTTATAGATACTTTATACAACTCAATTTGTTAAGTGGTACTAATTACGCGTTTGTCGACGAAAATGACCACAATGATGTTGGAAGTTAAACTATAAAAATACCAAACCACAATCTGAAAGAATGTGAAGTGTAGTGTACATAACCTATTATATTATATTACAATCGTTTCCTTGGAAATTCCGTAAATGTCATTAGAATGTTTCTAGTTAAATTGTGGTTAAATTTTTATAGTTCATAATAATAGGTCGGATATCGTGAAACCATAATACACCATTTTGAATAGCAATTTTTAAATATTACAGAATTTTCCAAAGGCATTAATCAATTAATCGTAATATTATATTGAGACCGCGGGTTTTCATGCGGTTGAAAAACTTTGTTATAATTAGAATATCATTATATTTTATTAACTCACATTGAAGTTATTCAATCTAATACTATTAACAAGTTGGTATTGGTCATTCTCAGCAAACCAGGCAAATTTGGATGCAATTTTTTATTTTTTTGCTGCAATAATTACATAAAATACTAGATCGTTCATGACATTTTCGTGTATTTACATAGAAAAATAAATTTTAATAATATGAGGGAACGAGGCATGAGGGAATAAAAGGTGAGGTAATGATAAATTACAAGTGAGGGAATGACATTTATTACTTAATCATCATAAAATGTACAAATATTTGTAAACATACAAACATAATGTAACCTGGAAACACAAATTGACTGCCACGACTATCAGTAGGTTCTAGTGGAACAATTTTGGCTATCACATCTTCAATAGATTAGACGCAAATATTATTTTTAACTGGCCACATGAATTTCCCTTTAACACCAGTCGGCGTCATAGCATTCACTTCTACCATATCGTTCCCCAGTGCCAATACCTCTCCTAGGTACAGGGTATCGTCAGTGGCGTGTAGTAGGTATTGATTTAGGTTATGCTGTTACCAATTATATTATGCAATCATATATAATATATGTACTACAATCAATATAAAAAATGTATGGACGTTTTTAAGAACACTTTATGACTGAACATGATTCTTTAATTGTTTGAAAATCCTTCCCGTAATAATTAAAAGAAATAATAATCACACATCAAATGCACCCCGAGCGCAAAGAACGGCCATGAAATGAACATTTAAAAACAGTAAGATAGTAAAATTCGCGAATTAATAAAAGAGGAAGTGGACTCTTCAACAATTTGCACGCAGTTGCAAGCCTTTCTAATATTATTCTGTTAAAAAACAGCTTAAGTAACGATTCAGTAAATAACTAATTATATACTTACTTACTTACCATCACGCCGTTTCTCCGCGGATGTAGGCAGAGAGGATAAAGCGCCACACTCTTCTGTCCTGACACACAATTCTCGCTTCATTTACATTCATACATTTTCTCATACAAGCTCGCCGATTTTTGAGGCTTCTAACAGAACCATCCTCCATTATCTGGTTTACCTGGTCGTGCCAAGTCTTCCGCGGACGTCCTCTATTTCTGGTGCCATCAACACTTGCGTCATATATCTTTCTTACCGTTCTCTCCTCATTCATCCGTTCCATATGACCAAAGCACCTAAGTGATCCTTTCTTAATCTTACTCACTATACTAACACCAGCTTTACATTCTTTCCTTATTTATTCATTCTTCACTCTGTCATAAATAGATTTGCCACATATACGCCTAAGTGATCTCATTTCCACTGCATTCAGTCTACTTTCGTTCCTCTTCTGCCAGCTCCAGGCCTCACTTCCATACATTAGTATTGGTACCAGGACTCCATTGTGCACCGCTAGTCTTGATGACTCGAGTAATTCACTAGCTTAAAGATAAAACAGTAATATGAAAGCGGCGAATGCATAAGAGCACCATGGGTACAGCAGTGAGTTGTCGTGGTAGTTTATAGAACTAAGCAATTAAAGTCTCTACTGGTACACAGATGGCGCTAATTTTAAAATAATATTTCCGTTTATGTTAATCCAATTATTTAAATTATGTTTGTTTCCCAGAATGTTTAGTAATGCATTGCTTGTTTCCTTGTTGCACTGCACGCCCCTGGGTATCATAATTGACTACTGACATTCCTTCATAGTGAGGGAATGACGAGTTTAACTTGGAATAACATTATTTCGTTTGAGTTTATGGACATGCATTTGTCTCCATAGTAGCAATAGTGAGCTTGAGGCCGTCCCATGTTTCGGCTTCCAGTATGGGGCCTCATATGGGTAATTTAAACTCGATTGTTTGACAGACTATATCTTCTGCTTTGATCATATTGTAAATGTCTTCAATTTTTGTTTTGGAGTTAATGTATTTGTAATTTTACGTATGATTTAAAGACTAGTATTTGTAATATAACGTTTATTAAAATTTGTTTATTTATTACATAACGAACAATATGTCTCACCTAGACGATACTGAAATGTGATTTTTGAAATTGATTGGATTTTGTAGAAATTGAGATGTAACAGAATTTCTTTATACTTTTATATAAAATTTATACTATAAATTATGTAAATATTCAGTTTGATCATTCGCATACTCTGCACTACCCCCATCCCCTCCTTCCGAAGATTATGCGACCCTCGATCGTTTCTTGTATTTCTTTATATATTTATAAAACTATGTACAATTCATTTATGTGCATATGTAAGTGGGGATGGACTAAAATGTGGCTTATAGGTGCATATGTGATGAAAGGATTGAATTTCACAAACGTGGAGTTTCGACAGGAAAATGAGACACCAGAGGCAGAAAGGAGAAAAACGAAGCGTTGAACTGATTTTGTATTCAGGCAAAGATCCTGAAAAGAACAAAGCTTGAAACAGATCTAGATGGTCTGACTGACGTGCACCATCCATCTTCTCAAAATAAATTAAGCCAGTTGCGGGATTCAACGACGAGTCTTTATATAATTGATTATTTATAAATGTATGAATCGAAATATTGGACGAATATTAAAATATTGTAACGGAGACATTTTATTTAGTTACTATTGTATATTTTACACTCGGCTTAAGTAACGACGCGACACGCTCGCTTTCCATTGTCAGCTGACCCAACGCGAACCACAGTGCGGCAGTCACCGTTTGCGGTCATTCCATAATAAACGGTCATTCAACTCTCACTGATTATCCGACAGCTCTATTATAAACGGGGTTGGATTGTCAAGACCTACATCGAGTCTGCGCAGAATATATATCATCTAATGTCGATGGCTAATTCTTCAATAAATTATAAAATGGGTCAACAAATACTTATTGATCCGAGTCCTTAAAAAGGCAGTGCGTTTATATTATGAATTATTATAATTATATTAGTCAGGTATCAATATAATGAATACATATATTTAGTACTTAGACAGCCTGTTAATGAATAGTTTTACCATACGTCATACAGAGAATATACAGTTTGTTTCAAAAGCATGTAATTATGCCTATTCTCAATACAGCCAAACTTTTGCGGTATATTAACATTCGACGTTTAATTATTCTTACATAACATTTAAAGTTTAGTAAATTATGACGTACTCTGAATTAATAGTATTGGAAAAAATATTTAAATTTGACAACTAATGGTAATGCTGATGTTTCGAATTATTCGGTAGAAAAATTACACTGACGTAAATATCTACGTCCTCGATCTATTGTAGTGCGATTAAATAACAATTACTTCCTTAACAATACTGATTTTTTCATATGCAAAATATGCTAAAATAGCTTTGTTTAAATTAATTTGATTAATTCAGAAAAATACAACTGTGGGGTTAAGAAAATTAGCGAATAATTTCTACTTCTTGTATAAAAGTTTAGCCTTTTATACAAGGTTGTTTAATTTGTCACAGTTCTACCTGACAATTATGAGGAAAATTAGATTTTTAATATTCCTTCCTATTTCTAATTCCTATTTTCATAGCACAAGCATTTAGCTTAGTTTGAAAATAGTATGAATATTGATGTCATGTATTCCGTGTACGCATCTCTATTTAAAAATATATATATATATATTATTAATGACAGAATTCAAATATACATATATGTTAAATTTGAAGTTTTCCCGCGTTGAGCATAATGCTAGAAAGAAAGTTTTTCGGTTTTCCCACGTCTGTTGGTCCTGAGAAGGACCATCATAAAGACATCTGGAGGGACCGGTTTAGAAGCCAGGGCTTCCTTGTCGGTCCCACTCGTCAAAGCTAATAAAAATACGCTACTTTAATTCAATAACGTATTCAAGTTTATGCAGCATATAAAACGAAACAAGAAAAGAAATTCAATGTAGTTATTAGCAATTTTCGTAAAATTTAGACCCTCCAACGTCCCTTAAGTGCTGTCTTTATCCACATAAAACATAAACCAATAGAATACATAGTTTTACATACAGATGGAAATTGATGGTAAATGATGAGATGGACCATTGTCATCCCAACGTTTCGAGTAAATCTCATTACCCTATCTTCAGGGGTTGCCTTATCCGTAATATATCTATATAAGTTTGACGTGTCATCCCTATTTTCTAGTCATGCTTCGTGTGAATGTAGTGGTTATTACGATTTTTTTAATTTTAAATTACATTAAATTAGTTAATTAAAGTTCTTTATACCTACCAATAGGGCTGTAATGATGTACAGAACATCACCGTAGCATAATTTACTTAGTTAGGAACTTGTTATATTGATTCTCAATTACAAAATATTTTTAGGAATGATTTGCGAATTAAAAAACGTTATTGTATGTGTAAAATACAACATAAATAATAACTTATTATTAAAGACATGATTATTATTGTGTTTACTACCAAACAATTATTTTCGATCTTCAATTTTGAAAAAAATAACTTATTTTTCGTGTCTACCGTCAGTGAACTACCGCTGCATTATTGGGAGCATTCGATTGGTCTTGGAAAATCGGCCAACCATTCACGGCGTGGCATTTTCCTACTGAGTTCGGGGCGCGGGAACACGAAGCCGACATTTTTTCCACGGACCGATGCCATACGAAAGGTCGTAACAACCTGAATGGTGGTCAAGGACATACACGACTCGCTGGGAAACGTTATTGCAACAATGCAGAAATTAAAATCAAATGCCTGCCCAAAGCAAACAACGATAAACGAAATGTTACATATGATTTATAGAATTATAAAATGGTTAGATCGATCGGGATGTAATCAGTTTAGGACCATGCTCATTATGAAAGAAATTAGAGTTTATTATGTGTTTAATGCAATTATTCATATTGAATGTACTTTAAGACAGTCAAAACAACTCCATAATTATTATTTATTACGATAAAACAACACAATGCTGTGATTTTATTTTTAGTATTCTACATTCAGTGCCGATCCTATCCTCTATGACGCCCTCGAGCGAAATTTTACTGGGCGCCCCCCATCCCCGAGTTAAAAAAAACAGTGGATCTGTTAAACCATTCTCTCAGACTTTCAGATTCCGCTGCTACAACGTCCTCCTGCGACCAGACCCTGTATTACATGTATCTCTCAAGTTTCGCTTCACACGGGCAAAATATTTTTTAGATTCCGAATCTTATTTTGATTGCTTAGCTCATTTCCCAGAGTATATGACGTTCGTCTCGCTTTTCTCGTATTGTGTATTTTTTAATGCTCATAAACTTTTTATTTTGTTCAAACTACGACACTTTCTTCGCTTTTCGTTTTTTATATTTGTATCCAGATGTCTTTTTTAAACATTCGATGTTTTCAATTTAACACAACAATTTGAACAATTTAAAAAATCACAAACAGACGCAATTAACTATTAGATACATTTGTTAGAGTTGTGTCACAATAACAAATCACGGTATTTAGAAAACTAGCATACAGATGAAAACAAAAATCACGATGCCGCATACAGGACCTCGAGGTCAACCGTGAAAGGAATATATTGAAAAAAAAGAGAAATCGTATATTTCCATATATACGATTTCAAGCGAGAAAACAAAACCTATCCTACTATATAATCGCGAAGTTGCAAAGAATATATTTAAAAAATAAAGTGTTTACAAACATAGTAAAATAAAAAGCCCTTTAGGGTGAAAAAACATAATCTACAGATGAAAATAATAATCGTGAAACCGCGTGATCGGAGAGGAAATAAAAAAAGCTCATCAGAAAGTAGAAAAACTTAACACAAAATTCGGAAGAAAACACCGGACAAAAATTCTGCGTCGCAGGCGCAAGAAATAAAGGCGCGTCACCCTAAATTTAAGTATATGTACATTCCTCCCAAAGAATATTTTGTAAAGTATTAGGGCCATTATGTAAGACGATAAAGGAATAATATATATATATATATATATATATATATATATATATTTTTTTTTTTTTTTTTAAATTCTTCCAATAATAATCACATATTGGAAAATGTTGACATTATTTTTGTTTACAAAAAAAAACTTTAAAAATATTGTATTGTCTACATATTTTGTTGGAACTATGGTTGTGCCAATAGTAAGTCATTTTATGTTGTAGGTACGTGTATAGTTAAATGATTGAACTAAATTTAGTAAGTAATGCCTTATGTAATTCAAAACTATGTGCTCGAGTGCATTCACGTATCATCCAGCGTAGGAGGGGGAGACGTCACATTGTACCAAATTATTGTGCTTTGACGTCATTTTGTATGTCAGATGTATAAAATAATGAATGTCTTAAGAAAAACATCATAAATATTTGAAAGCGGCATCTTTTATTTAAAAATCTAAATTAGGAGTCGTCACGTTGAACCAAGTAAAACGGCCTATATCATGTTTTTGAAGATCTTAATCAGACAATCCTCCATAATTGAATAATCTTATGATTTACAACCTGTCGCATTTGTAAGTGATCTAATATGCCTAGTGGGCTTATTTCCAGAAATGCTTCTCGTCAAGGATGTGATTAATACCATTCCGAGTATACTCAAAAAAGTGATTCGTCCCATATTGGAGACGAGACGTCTATTTTACGTTTATTTATTTATTTAGCAATAACTGTTAACTTCATTGAAACACATTCATTGAACCTTTAACAACCAATTTGCAAACAAAACGTATGGTCTTTGCATGGAAACATTTTGAGATTCGGTGTACCAAAGATTGCGAATTTATTGCGAAGATATTGCCAAAAAGATTAGAAGGGTTCCGACGTTATATTTTTTTGCTGATAATTAAAATATATTTAGACATTCTTTGCTATTGAATAGATCTTTCATAATAAAATTGAAAAAAAGTATATATTGCTGTAATTTTTGCAAAATGATTCAAAAACTTGACACTAAATTAACCAAAAAAAACCACGTGGATCGTGTCCTGTCGCCTCACAGAACTATGCAAACTGGTGTCAGGTGTCACGCACGGAGAGACACATCCTTCCTCGGTACCCCGGAGAAAATGCCGTGTGATTGTATATTCGTACAAGGCATGATACGCAGCGCCACAGACGCAGATAGCACAAATAGCAGAAATAGTACGATACAATAATTTTCCCATTTGTTTTTTAAACTCAATTAGTGGTTAATAAAACTAAGATAATAAATAAAAAATATGAATTTTAACCACCAAGTTAATATTGCTAATTTTAAAAGTACAATAATTTTCCCTTTAATAGATAAAATGTCGGCGTAGTGCTGCGCTACGTTCACCATGCTGACGTTCCGTCACCGTGAATGACATACCGGTTGCGGAACGCGGACCCCCTTTCGCCGCCACTGGCCGCGGTTAGTCAGCCAGGCTAGTCATAAATAACAGGCACGTAACTTTGCTTATGACACAGATTATCATGTAATACAAGTTAACCAAACACCGAGCCTCGAGCGAAATCGGGCTCTACGTCGACCAAATAGAGACCGTTTTTCCACGGAGAGTCTGGGGTCGATAAGGCATTGGGAACGCGGTGCTAATTTTCCAATGTCCTCGTCTTTTGAGGTCAGCCCCTTGTTGGGGCATCGAACTCGCGTCCTTTTATCATGCGGCAGCTCGACCGCGCGTATACACAGGAGCGTATCACTTACACATACACACACACACACACACACATACTGTTTCCCAATCGCGTGACGTAATAACACTCATCCTGCCTTAAAAAATAATATTAAGCGGGTATCGCTACTTTTCAATACTAATGATCTCAATACAGGATTGCGGAGTATTAGTCCACCATATTTTTGGTCACGCTGTGTGTATGCGCCCGGAGAAATTGGAAATCATTGGGAATGTATAAGAACGTAGGGCGAGAAGTATCTCGCAACAAGATGGATATACCGAGTCCGAGACATGACTGGAGGCTCAACACACGTAGTGGTAAACGAGACCCAGGATCGCAAGCTTTGAAAGAATATTGGAAGCAAAGAGTTCGCGCTGTAGACGCGTACTAGAGGATCACGATACTCAGTGTTGAGCACATCAACTGAGAGAGAGTTTGCAAAAAAAAATATGGTTAATTAATTTTTTTACTTTATTAACAATTGTTTGAAATAAAAAATAACCGGAAAAGATGATGGATGAGGATTCTTATTAATGTGTTAAAATTAGAATTATAATTTCAAATTGGAATCAATTTTAACAATTCTCGCTCCGACGATGTCCGACAATTTAAATACGTAAAATCGTGAAACTTTTTCACTGATTTTGTTCAGTTTTATTTTTATTTGTCCAATCTTTCGATAATAATTCTAAAACTGAGTCTGGATTGTAACCGTAACGGTTCGGAAATATATGACACAACTTGCGATTATTCGGAAATTTCTGACACGATTTTCCATTAAAAAATAGGCGGAATACCCCTAAAATACTATGGTATAGCCCAGTCTAAGTACAGTAGTTTATTTTAAGTATGTTACAGCCCGTATTCGTACACCGTACGCACTAAGTAATAAGTTTGTGTGAAAAATAACAGTCCAAATTAATGTTAAAATACATTACCTTACAATTACAAGGATATTTATTTGTATTTGTATAATATATCTTCAAAACATTAATGAGAAGATAGTCTTGTTAAAATTTGTGTGCGCTATTTTGACCAACGCAATTTTACCCTTGTGTGATAGATATAATTAATAAAATAAGTATAAATATATTTTAAAAGTCCTTAAAACAGATTGTACTAGATTTATATATGTACAATAAAGCTAGTTGAGATGGAGCATAACATCACTGTCCTACAACAAGATAAAATTAGTTGCCTCAATGGTTTTTCTGTATCCAGTGACTAGTTCTGATTGGTAGCCAGATTGCATCCAGTATTGTATCTTTCTACCATCTCTTTTTTACACAGTAACATATGAAATATCACATCTTGATACAGAATCGTGTTTCTTGAGCGTTAACCTTAAATTGACCCTTCCATTCCTGACATGGCAAGATAATTCGTGCGTACTTTTCGACCTAGTAGAGACGTCATTAAGTTTATGTGTCCTTAATTTATCATATAATTAGAGTTATACAGCATATAGACTATACTTTAGTAGTTTAAACGGTGCATCTTAGGTCACTAAATAAATAAAAATAATTTAAAAATTTAATTCTCTTAATGCGTCTACCATTTCAAATTTGACTGGCATTTAAAAGGTGGACACAAAATAAAGTATATTGAAAGCTATCCCATCTAAATAAATGAAAACTATCCGTCATATATGTCACTTCTGTCTGTCCACGGTGAGACTGACAGGAGAGTGCTCAAGTGTTATATTTAGCGTTGTCGCCCACGTCCCGCAGTGCGAGCCGTCAGTCGCTAGTCGGTTGTTAGTTGCAGGCGCCAGATAAAATGTTGCGAACTAATTGTGTCGAAGTGTAGAGTGTAGTACTAGCCAACGTGCGGTACTACAAAACAAAACATTGCACAATAAGTTTATTGCCGAACTTCAATTTCAAATACTTCAAATATGCACACATACCTACAATACATAAAAATTAAAAAGTTTATTATCTTTTTTAAATAATCAACAAATTACATTTCATTAAAGTTTAAATAAAGTATTAATAATATAAATTAAATTAATCAATTAGAAAGATATTTAGTTGCTACCGGGATTCGAATCTAGACTTCTTCCTATTCGGGGAAGAGGTTCTGAATACGCAACTTTACAACAAAAATGTATTCTCCTTAAAAATAAAGTACTTATATGTAACAATTTAAAAAATAATGGAAATTTTTATTCTATTAATTATGTATTTTTTCTTTCCTATGAATAGTTAAAAAGTATAGAAGTACTCATTTGATTTGATAATAAAATATAAACATACAACTCCTGTCCACCTAAGTTTGGGCGGCAGTACCTATACTTAATTTATAGTTTTAATAATGAAAAAAGCATTAAATTATCTTAAAGACCTTATTCATCGTAGATTACCCGACCGCTGTTTCAATGGAAACAATGGATTGAATCAGGTAATCATACATACGCCAGTCTTTTTCCAACATCCATTACGCTCATTTTCTCATACGACTCTCTCTTTCTTCAGGCGGAGAAAGTTTGCCGCGAAACAATAATAATTTTATACTCAATAGTGAAATAAATCGAACGACACGTCTGTAGAACATTTGTCGTCCTCGTTTGGCACGTCACTTCAAAGGCGAACGAAATAGAAAAACGCTGCAGAAGGCTGTATTAATTTAAATGTTTCAAATAAAAATATAAATTGACCGACCGCTTAGACGTCCGTCCCTCACTGAGGCTAGACTAGGATATCGTTTTCCTCGTTTCGCAACCAGTACGTAGGTTGAACGCAAACTATTGTTACATTTATATTAATATATCTGGCAAATCAAATCGACCTGGAAAGAGTTCATTTGTTCGCCATTACGCGTTTTGAAAGTCTAATTGACACATTCAATGAAAGAATTTTAATATAGCATTAGCATGTGTCTGCATATCTCTGTATATATCTATAGCCGCGGGAAATAATCGTATAATTCAGACCATTATATTCTCCCCTAATTCTGAAACAATTTATTTTATGTGATGAAGAATAATGAGAATGTAATTCACAGTAATAGTAGTAGTAGTAGTAGTAGTAGTAGTAGTAGTAGTAGGTATACCTACACAGAAGATCAAATAAAAACAATAAAGAACTTCTTCAATAAATGTTTAGTATACATCGTATCCTGAGGAAAGGACCACTGGTCCTGAAACATGTTGAGTAATGAATAAACAGTGCTATAAACAAAGTGTGTTCTCATTGTTAAAACAAATATTAAAATTAACTTATCTGATTATTCCCCCCGCCCACAGATATATTAAATAGCATTTAAGATCGATATTGATATGTAATTAATTTAATCACTATCGATATTACATTACTTATTGAAATTTGATGAAATTTTGCAATACAAAAAGCATTTTGATGTCTCGTTTTATTATTAACTAAAGGTTAACTAACAAATATTTATAAGTATTGTACACATATGAGTCTGAATAAAATATTTGTATGTAAAAATTATGTTACAATATTTTTCATTATCATTATTTTTAAAGTAAAATTCATTAACTTTTCTCACATTTGTCACTAAATAAATGTATACACAGAAAAATTACAGTTTTGTAGTTTTTATAGTTTTAATGTCTCTGAAAATGCACGGTAAAGTGCGAAACCTTTTAATCAGGTCAGGGAGAGGAAGAGTAAAATATTAATCGTCCGACCCTGTAACATTTTTAATATTATACGTAGAACATTATTAAAACTCGCACAAAAATTAGTCTTTATAAAAAGTTGATAATTAAAATTATAACGACATCTATAGACATATTTCAAAGTAGACGCTAAAACGTAATGTTCAACGGTCGGCAGGTGGCGGTGTTACCTCACAATGGTAAAAAAAAATACCACCAAAAAGTACCATCGCAACAGCGACCGTGCCTAATGTTATCCCGGGTTTCTGTTTCGCCTCTTGACTGACGATTAGGCTGCTTGAAGGTTGCTCAGCGAGATGATGAATTGATTGTGAGTTCAGACTCTGGAATACGGACGAAAAATGGCTATGCTGTGTCGTTTCAGTATTTATTGTATGCGTCACTGAACCCTTCATCTTCAGTGTTGACTTCCCAGCTTTTGTGTTCCCTTGATCTGTTAATCTAAATACCTTCGGGGCTCGAGACTATATATCATTTTTCGTTTACAATCCCTTCGCACAGAATTTTGATGTGTTTTTAAAAAATAATTAATAATTGTTTGCAAGATTGCATAGATGTACGTAATGACATAGATACATATTTATACAGTACGGTAAGATTCTTCAAGGAGACGATGCGAGGTTATTTACTCTTGACACAAATCAATAAACATACGGCACATACGTCACAACTAGCATTGCACCTAAAGAACACTAGACTAATATCGATATTGTTTGGTTTTCCAATGTAAAGTGGGGGGTACCTGTGTACACATTTTTTCCTGTGAAGTTAGAAAGATATACAGAAAAAATCTACCTATCGAAAAAATATTTATTTGTTACCGGTAGCAACAAAATGTTTTTTTAAAGACAATTTTTTTTCTGCAGGTATGTCTTGGTAATTGATTAATTTAATTTGTAATAAAATGTGGTGTTATTACTTTACTTAAAGCAACGAAAGGTTTATAAAAAAGGAATTTTCATCGAGAGGGTCAACAGGCAATAAAGACGTTTGTGTAATTTGTGATCGTACCTCTCTGTCCGCCGCGTCGGGCGACCGTCGCTCGGTCCCGCTCGCTCGCGCTCGGCCCAGTTCCGCGCGGTTCAACACACTCGAACGAGGTAAGGCCGCGGCGCGGATTGGGAAATGACTTTAAAACCGTGCCGTTGCGTAAATACTACACCGGCACAGCTATACGCCTCTTACTACCAAAAATTTCGTGTGATTTTGGCCTTAAACACGCAATACGTACAAATAATAAAAATATATAAATCCAATTGTTGCTCGATAACAACTCGCCGTGGTCATATCGACGCTGAATGTGTAAATTGCTTAAAAGTGTAAAGGGTCCATCGTTACCGGAGCACGTTAACTAGTTTCATCTCAAACATGTAATCTGCAACGAACTACGTGACAGGGCGCGCTAATTGTGACATCCAATTTGTCCTCAGACAGATTCCTCCGATGCAATATTGGAGTTAAAAAGCAACCCTCGGCTATGAGCCAAGCGCGCACTCTGTGTCAGGAACCAAATCCAGGTACAATATAACAACCATGCGATGTTCGGTCTACCCTGGCCCTGGAGCGCTACGTAGATTTTCGGAGACGCGACACGGCTGCCCTGATGCGGTATAAGACTGCCGGAATACGAGAGCGGCTGCAGGAATCAAATAATTAGAGGACAATGTTTGAGAGCTCATCCATCTACAAAACGTCCGGGAGATTTCGCTTGCGACCACCAAAAGTGATAAAAATGTTTTTCTCGTTAATGTTATATAATATGTATTATTACTATTTTTTAATTATTATTACAATATGGTTTCAAATTTATTATATTAATTAATAATACTACTTTTTTCTTTTTTATTAGCTTTTTATTTATCTAGCAAGTTTTTTTCCCTTGGGTCGATTTTTATGCATTTTCGATGGCATGATCATCACCATCAGAGGCAGAGGCAGAGGCAGAGGCGAGTCAGTGAACAGCCCCGCCGCGTTGGCGAGACCATTTTAGAGCTGCTGCTCTGATATCCGTTTCCCCCGGCAAAGTATCCAAATTAAAATGAAGCTACACTTTTTTCCTTTTAGGTGGGTTCGACCTTTATTAATAAATTACAATACAGTTCATGAATACAATAGGAGCGATGATGGCCAATGGTATTCGGCCCGTAAAGTGCAATGAGAAAACCCGAGAGAAATTATATTATTTAAATACCTTTTGATCTGTATAGCTTTACATATTTAAATAAAATAGTGCACGTTCTCTACGCTATTGGTTAACATATTGGCGAAATCGTTTTTAACAATTCATTCGAAAACGATACTATTATGTTCAGGGCCAAACTGAATGAAATGTGCTAAAATTGCACCGAAAATTATAATAAAACTTTTTCGTAATTTCTGTTCTTTAATGGGTTATCAAAATGCAATTTACTATTAATCAACATCCTGTACAAATCAAACAAATTAACACATGTGTTGTATGTCAGCTAAGAATCATTAAAAAGAATCATATTTTTATCCAATATATTGAGGGTTTACAGCGAAAATGCACCAAGTAAATATGTTTATTTTATTATAGAAACAAAATCATTAATTTAGCAGTATTTGATCAATTTCTATCAAGATAGCTTTTCGTTCCAGGAGGTCATCAAGTTAGTCCTATTTTCATAGCACAAGCGTCTATCTTAGTTTTAAAATAGTCAGGGTATTGATGTGACGCGTATTCCATGTACGCATATCTATTTTCTTTTTTAAACTTTTATTCTTTCTTTTCCTTCTTTATGCTCTTGGGAGAGCAGTCGCGGTTGCTATGACAATGATGCCACCGCAGCTAAAACATTTTGGCTTCACTTCGTTGGCAGACTTCGCAGGATCCGTTCATACAGCTTCCCTGGACTCTGTCTTGTTCCACCAGCCTCTCCATTGCATCCGTATTGATATGAGACATGCCCGAAGTATTTCAGTAAACATATTTGTATTATAAAAGATAGACAATGCTCAATATTTATTTCTTACAAAATGGAGCTGTTTGTTTTGTGAGCTTTCCATGGGATTCGCAACAAACGCCGCCAGCACAACATCTCTAATGCATCTATCTTCGTACTCTCTCGTTGTGTTCATTACTCAGATCCATAAAGAAAGATTGAGTCTGAAACATTGACAAATGTATTAGATGTTATAAGTTAAGCAAGCGTTGCTACGACATTTTTGCAGATATTAAAAATTTACTAAAGACCGCTGAACTGTAATTATTGTGTTCTATTACCATTTATGAAAACCTTACACTATTGTTGGAATAAATTTATGATAGAGAGTGGAATAAACAAATTAGGAGTGATTGCACAGCTGATAACACTATAACGATAATATTTTTAAAAAATTCACAGGAAATCTTGTCCCATGGAACGATTGAATAGAGAGATAAATATTCTAAAACCTGGTATGACCGGATAATTCAGATAATAAAAAACTGTCTAAAGTGTTATCAGAAGCCTTAACAATCGAATCGCACGAAGAAATGTACGATATTATACTTAAAAAATCAGTTTCGAAATTAAGCAATGTTTAGAACTTGATTTTGTTATTTATTTTGGATGACTTAGTGCTCTCTTATAATGAGCCATTCATATTTTGTTAAACATTTCAAAAATATGTGCGCGTCATGAATCAGAGTGACAGCACCTTGTACCGCCAGTGTACTCTTTAATATAATTTAATTAAGTGTTAATTGTTCTGTGCAAAATATTTTGCAAACATGTTTACTTAGACGAAATGTTTCGCTGGCGTACATAGGATGCAATTAATCGGTACATATATTTTTTTGTTTTTGTGTTATTATATAAATTTCGTAAATTCTTAAACGTATAATCATTTTTACATTGTTTACCGACAACACAATATAAATACGACTTATGGTGTAGGTTCTCATGATTCGGTAGTCATCTAATGGCTTGCCAGCGCAAGGGGTATAATTTGTAATTTTCTCTGGCTTGGACCAACTTCGAAAGCAGATGTGCCGTGCAGTGCCTGCGAAAATTTCTCTGATCGACTTGTATTACTTAGTTTCATAACCTATTTTTAAGACTCAGTTTTCCAAGCACTCCATAAATATATATATATAAATAAATGTATATTTTGGCAATTAAAAACAAGTTTTACGTCCAGTAACAAAATAGCTTATTTATTGTTGGTCTACAATTGTGTATTTCAACTATAATTTACCAAAAGCAACAGAAACGAGACAGATATTCGATACTCAGTGCACACTGTAGAACAATAAGATAATTATTTATAAACAAGTATTAAAAATATTTTTGAACAGGTAATATAAACAATTAAATATTTTTATGCAATGCAAGTAATACTTATGTATTGCGTAATCTTGTTCATGCCTCATATTATGTGGATTTGAAAGTAAGCTGGTTGTCAAATTTTTTATTTTATTAAATTACTTTTTGTAAAATGTTTCCCTCGGAACGTGTTGTATCATATTATACTAAGGGGACTAGAGGAGGATGGTATTAAATACATAAAATATGAAGTATGAAGTCTGCAGTTCGTCAAAACGACGTTTGATGTGTATTGTTTTCACCTCAACCTGAGTCATCGCCCTAATTGTAAAAAAAAAAAAAAAAACTACACGTCATGTTATTTGAGGAAAAATTGTTATCCCAGCAAATAACAATAAAATTACATTTTAATTTTGTTTTCGCCTACTCTAATCTGCTCTTATCGCCCGCTAAAGTGCCAAGGCTGTCAGGCTGACGGCTCGACAGCCCGACACCCTGACACATCGCGCACGGACCCGCGCAGTGCTGACGAAGAGCGGGTTAGCAAAAAACCCCATCTGCCGGTTACTGACACACTTTGATTACTCTATTAATCATTAACCGCACACTTATGACGTCACCCGTTACATTGGCACCAAATGCGTAATATGCTATTCAATCAATTTAATGGCAAAATATGACAAAGCTTTTGTAAATACTAGCTTTTCATCTGAAATCACGCCACACCGTTTTATTTGAGTAGTCTGCGAAAGTTTGCCTACTTATAATTTTGGCTGTTTTTTTAACAGAAAAAAATGTTTTTAAATGAATGATAATAAAAAATGTAATAAATTATAATGTCACGTTACATACGTGACCATCTATAGGTAGTAAATTAAAAACTGCCAATGCTGGGGACAGAACTTATTTCTCGATTCCATAGTCAAGATTGTCTGAATACTTTTAGCTGAGTTAGCTGATACCAGATCTCTAAATTGTTTTCGCTTCTCTTTTCCCAAATTGCATCTTGAAAGTATAAATACATTGCATTTTCCTACGGGACACGTATATTTTGAGAAAATTGATATAAAACAATATTACAAATAAAAACTAAATAAAGATTAAGTAAATTAAATAAAGCCCTTACACCTATTCCCTCCTCTCTAGTCTCCCGTCTTACACAAATCTAACTTGTTCATGTCACGTATCGTTACGTCACTATCTATTTATTGTCAAAACGTTCTCATTTGTACCTGCCATTAGTTCTCCGGAAGCGATCGAGCCTCGGGCAATAAGTCGCCATTTTTATATAATAATAAATCCTCCTATATATGAACATTACATTTGCACAACACGCGTCACATATACTGCGGTGTAAAAGTGTTCGTCTTGTTGACAAACAATTTGCAATCTCTGGACTATCGAAAAGTAGGTCTTCTCTACCGAAAGGAAAGTGGTTTCAGAAACATACATCACCGATCACTGGTACCTTTTCCACCTCATAGTTGAAAAACGCGACAAACGTGTGCACGGCACAACAGAGTTGGTAACAGACGCACAAGAAAAATTCTCTCTGAATCATTCCTGCAAGCGATTTTTCACGTACGGAACAAACCTCCAATATCTTACTTCTAGTCTTTTCGTGTAATTCCTATCCGGAGGATCATGGGCTCCACTCTAACATGAATTTGGTATAATTTTTATTTTAATTAATATGAATTATTTAAATTAAATATTTTTGTTTTTCTCCAGTGTAGCCCAATTTGTTTATGTTGTACACAAGTTTAAATCTTGTCGACAACTATCTTAGACAGCGACAATGTAGACTGTATCATAAACTAGACCTGCCAATGATTACGCTTGTTAGGAGACCTACCTACGTTTATGATATCTAATATATTCAGCTTTGGATTCTGTAAGTAAGCAAAATACCAATTGAACGTATAACTCCTTTGTCTATTATCGATTTTATTTTGTCGTGTGCCTTATTTAATATATAATGAGTTTATTTTAGTAATATTATCTGCTGTATTCTACCTTGTTTCGATATATTGTATACGCCTTAAACACGTATCTGTCATGATTTATGTGTTTTTTGTAAGTATACCATAACATGTGCAAAATATACATATATTCAAAATTCTCCCTTTAAACTGCCACGGTAGTTTAACAATTAGGTTCGACAATAATAGAGTCCTATATTCATAGGGTTTTTGTGTTTGTTAAGATAATAAATAACAATTAAAATAAAATGAAATTTTTTTTTTCAAGTGAGCGCTCACACTTTATATATAAAAAAACAGAATATTCATATTAATATTATACGTGTGACTATAAAGTCACTTTGTTCTTTGAGTAGGTATAATAAATAAATTAGAATTGTTTCATTTTAATTACCTACGTTACTTTTCTACTGATTCTCCATCATCTGAATGGTCGCCCGATATGAGTGTGAGTGTGCGGAGCCAAATCGGCCAAAAGGCAACAAACCCAGCAAGGCCATGTAACTCGCGGAGCACGCACTCGGAACGCCACTGCTCACGGCAGGTTTAATGAACTAATAACATAATCACGGGGAGGTGGCGGAGAATGGACTCCTAGGAAAAGTCACATTCGACTTTCGTCATGAGTCATGTTTCAGTTTGATGTAATTAAATGTAATTATGGGAACTCGAGATAATCATTATTGCGTTATATTTTCTTCAGATTCTGGCCATGTGAAGCTGATCAACGGTAATAATTTGACGAAATTAAATAAAACGAAAAATATAATATTATAATGAATCAACGTTAGGAACATTCTAAAATTTCTACATTCTAAAATTCTAAATATTTTAAAAATCTTTAATTGGAAATTTAAGAAGATGAAGCGTAGAAACGGCCACACAGAAACTCAATTATGTACATCAATGCTGTTTTTAAATGTATTGTAAGTTAACCGTAGGTGCAGACTGACAGAAGACCGGGCAATACAAACCGAGTCAGTGGCAGCACCTTCAGTCAGCGTTAATGCTGATAATAAAATTAAATATTTGAGCATGACTAAGAATGCAGTCTAGAATAGACCAAAGTGGAGCAGAGTGATTAGACCGGCCCTAGATGAAAGGGATAAGGCGAGGACAAAGAAAATATCTGAGTATAAAATGATAATAACATTTTTAGCATATTTGAGTTAAAAATTATGCAGCTAATTATATTTTAAATATAAATAAAATGTATTAATTAGAAAGATATACACATAAAATCAATTTATCGAAAAAATATTGTTGTTGCTACCGGTATTCGAACCTGGATCATTTCCTTTTCGAGGAAATGTATTAATGGAAGTTAATGGATTAAAAAAATATTTCAAATTAAGATACGACTATGCGACCTTAAATGCATATAAGTTTCCGTTTTAATTTATTAAATGTGATATAATATAAATAAAACGAACAGAAATAAATAATACATCTTAAAACTATCATTAAATTTGTTATGTATGTAGACGCTATTACAACAACGCCAGTTTAAATCAACCTATGCTTTCCTAATTTAACCTAATAACTTAAATGTTTGCATTGATACAGGCGTTTTGTGAAAATAGACGAAAATGAAAACCATTCAAAAGAATGGATCGAAATTTAAATAATTATAATTTGATTAATAAAATAAAAATCTTAAAATTTATGATAATTCGAAAAATGAAGATATATTATGGGTACAATAGAGATATTATACTATCAGTTTTATAATCCACTAAATATTTTAGCAATAATTTATTTAATAGGTTATATCAAATTAAATCTCGACCAAAGAGTTTATTTCTATAGAAGAGCCAGTTAATTATTCATAATTGAACATAAAAAGAGATAAGAGTGTAAAGTATAATAATTGACTTGACTTGAATTGTGGTACTTACAAATTATTTAGCGTTTAGATTAGTCATGGCTAAGAATGGAGAAAAATTTTTCTGGACTTGCGTAGTTCAAATTAAATGTGTCGACATCGGAGAATTTTTCATTACAAACAGACCATTAAGATTGGAAGATACTATTAATGCAAGAGTAACGGAGAATACTTTGCCGAAATCGGAAAATTTATCACCACGTGTTCTTTAATGATGAACAATTAGAAGTAGCGAGTGCGCTTTTTGTAAGATGCAATGCAAGATGGTCAGGACGCTTGTCTGTAAATACCATTAAAACAAATTAGTGGTAAATTAAGGAGAACACATTTTTGCTGTGAAGTTGCGTTATCAGAATATAGTTCTGTGGTATTTTAATATAAATTCAATAACTTAACTAGAAAGACGTACAGAAAAAATCTGTCTATCGAAAAAATATTTAGTTACCTCTTCTAAAAATAAAAAATAAAACTGGACCTCTTCCTATCCGAGGAAGCGCATTCTCCTATTTCACTATAGCAATCGAATACATTGTCGACAAATTATGAACTTATATTCTGTAATATTTCCAATTAATACATCTACTATTCCATTTTTAAAAAGTTTATTTTTTCTCCATTGTGTAGAATTATTTCAGTTCAACGATGAAATTATCCCAAGAATTTTTGTAACTTGCAAACATTCTGACGACATAAAGAATGAAGTAGTTATAGACAGTGATGAGCTAAACGTTATTGAGACTTTGATTGTACGTTTTATATTCCATTTATAACGATGATTGGTAACTGATGTTTAACTGCTAAAAGTTTAGTTTCCTGTGTATCAGTGGTTGCTCGTCGATTTACAAATAATCAGTTACTAAACATCGTTAAAATCGAACACAAATTTTACAATAACAGTCACAATAACGGTCATCACTAGTTATAGATACAAAGTATGAAAATAAAAAATCGTCACATAAGCAGCAACACCGCACATCTCAATTTTTTGTCAAATTAAGATATTTATATTATTGGATTTGAATTTTCTCGGGGATCATTCTATATCACCAGTTTAGCGATAGCGTCCGCTAGGGGCGTGCAAATCAATGAAATGTAATCACCACATATCTGTAACCTCGTCGTACTTAAGTTTAGTTCAGTTTATTTCAGTAATTCACAAAAATCATTTAAAACTATTTATGTCTTTCTCCTGTGAAGTACACGATTCTTAGATATGTAGTGTTGTAACGAAATGATATATAACGTCATAAATAACTATTTAATTCAAAGAGCAGAAATAAATAAGGTTAAAGTTTGTTTTGTAAATAAATTAGTTAACTTTAGTTCTGAAAAAGTGTTGAAGCAAAATTAAATCAATCTGCAAATTTATCTACTATTACATCATTTCATACATCGTGAGTAGGCTGGTACTCTGAGATAACTTTTCTTTCCAGTGTTTATTCATGTTGGTGTTATTCATTTATTTATTACATTATATTTATTATTTATTACTAATTATGTAATACGTGTCGGCATGCGATATATTATCTGCATGGAGTAGATAATGTATGAATATTATTACCTGAATACCTGGACTCCATTAGCCATCTGTGGATCAATAGAATAACTAGCAAAATACTATGAAAAACTAATACTCGTAAACTGTAATTAACACAACAAAAATATAATTAAGGATTTAATGATTTCGTTTGGGATTGTTCTCAAAGCATTACCTAATTTTCCGCCAAAAGGAACTTAACTTAGACAGTAAAATACTGTGAAGTATATTGAGATATGCAGTAAAAGTAATATTTAGTTTTGAGACTCGGAGATAAATATATGTAGAACACAATAAATTCTCAAAATAGTTACCGCTATTGGGAAACAATACCACTCAGCTGCAATAACTACAGGCGCTGCATTCCACCGCCTTGCATCAGATCAACAGACATGGAGGTTTCAAGGATACTCGACTGGCTAACGAGCTGTTATTGACATATTATACCAAATGACAGGCCTATCGAGCTCAAATCAATGCGGTCTCTTGACTATCGCTTTGTTTAAACTATAAATTATAATAAAGGTATTTCATCGATACGTTCTCAGAAACGTACCTTACTATAATACTTTAAAACCCAGCGTAGTTTTGCATAAATAATTCACATATTTTATTATTTTGTCCCAATACTTACCTATTTACTTAAAAGAAGCATAATTTTCTCGGTCGTTTCAGCGTTTTTGAACAAATCTCCCGTAGGGAATAATCTTTCACGTATTTTTCACGCGTTCAATCGCATAGATCTTCGATCCTCCTGGCGAATAATTATTCTAAACAAACATTTTTAATTTCCTCGACTTATGGAAAGAGTCAGTACATAATACGGGCTTAGCATCAACATTATTATTGACCTATTCAATAACGTACATTAAAATGACTGATTTGAAATTTTGATATTGAAAATGACGCGATGTTAAGTTACATTTGGTTCCTGTGTAGCCACCGTATTTCCTCAATTTTTTATGTCAGCATATGCGATATCTGCCTCAATGATGTACCCTGCAATGAGAGGTCAGAGACACACGGTAAGACAACCCAAAAAACTCTACAAAGAAGATACATGCTCAAATTGACAAGAATTTATTTTATAATACTGATTTTTTTTATGATCAAAGCCTTGAAACGTTTTGGAAATAATCATTTATTTTTTTATATTTATATCTGCATTTATTATGAATTTATCGATAGTTTAATTACAAAAACTAATCAATTCTTCATCTGTTGAAATTAAACTGAACAATGCACGTGTATCATGGGTAGTCAGTGTATTAATGAAGCAGCTATACATTATTATATGGTGACGCAATCATTTTAAGAATACGAATAATAGAGTAGGTACTAAGTAGCTCGTACTTATTGCGACTGAAGATGAAGATAACTTGCAGAAATAATGCATACAATGATCAAAAGACTGACATTTCGATATGATTAATGCTTTGAAAATTATTTTCCTGGCATTGGCCCAAGCTGCCTGTCATCTGTCGGCATTTTCATCTGAAGCAATGCTCCCCCCCCGCCACCCCAAGCCCTACGACCGACGCTGCGCGTATTACGCAAGCACACATATTGTACAATTGTAACATGAGCGATCACAAACATAAGAAATTATGGATTCCATAATTTCTTATGTTTGTAATCGCTCCTAAAAACGAGTATGATTGGTATTTAAGTAATAAGGTAAATGTAATACTTAAGATGGTAAACATATACATCGAATTCATTAAAAATTTTCACCATTTTATTATATATTGACCTAATAGAATGCTGTATGTTGTAACCTGTTCACATTAAAACAATACACACATTAATAGATTAATTTTTCTCGCGGCCAGTTGGTATATATTACTTCATTTATCTTATATGAGGTTCTCCATAATTGGCGAAGAGTTTAGTTTTTGTGTTAAAGAAATAAAAAATAAATACACTACAATCATTTCATTTTTTTTTTAAACATTTTCACCCTTAAATATTTGAATTAGAACCAAAGAGGTTCAGATTCTATTTTTAAAACAAATTTTACAGACGTTACTACTGCATGCCTGCCATCTATATTATAGTAGCAACATTAAACACTATTCAGTAAACTACCGCCATCTGTGGGAATCCTCACCAAATACAATGTGAGCATCCAAACTGAGGTTGCATTCTTTGTTAATTTTCCAGCATTTTCCGATTTATTTCTGATGAGACATCTGTGAAACGTGTATCGAAGGTGCGAATTCAAACGTGCGCGAGAAATACCGTAACACAATACTAATCTATCGATCCTAGCATATTCATGATACCCTGATACAGGAAAATGAAAAGTAAGCTTACATTGTCCATTTTCCAGTTCGCAACTAACTAACTTGATTAATAAAATTATTATGTAGGAGAAATTTTGTTTAAATATTAAAAAATCCGTACCGATAAATTTGTGCAATTGTTTTATTTTTTAATACGCATTCATTATTTTAGTATGTATGTAATTTTACAAAACATTTTTTTAACAATTTTGATCTATACAATGTAATCATTTTATAGTTAAATAAAGAATAAATGGAATGGTTTGCATCTATGGTGAGTTTCCAAGTTCAGATTTTCATCGCTAGGTGTTTAGTTATGCTGTACGCTGCAGCAAGATTTTGATGGGAACCTCTAGAGACTATATTCAGCACGAACATACATCATTTCGTTTCTAATGCATAAATACATTTCCAACCACAACCTTCACGCTCGCCGGTTATTAAGACATTATTCACCATTCGAGTTATGAACAAGATTATTATGTTAATCAATAGATTTATGAGACTTTATTTTTTCATTTTTTTTTTTTTAATATTTGTACTTCATTTCACATAAATTATTATTTTGTTATCAATATTATCCAGTCTCCAGAAAGCTGATTTACACTTCTCATAATAAAATATTTGTTTAAAAATTAAAACATAAAAACATGTTACAAAAGTCTTAAACTAGTTTAGTAATCGGAACGAAACCTTAAAAGAAATGTTAAAATAATAGGTTAAGATACGCATTTAAAAAAAATATTCTTGTTCCATATGTAATTGAGTATTTCATATATTTATTTATCATATACATATATATATATATATATTCAATACAAAAAATGAGTATGCCTAATACGAAAAATGTATTATCTATATGAGTTTGACCTTAATTTAAATATTCACATTTTGATTCATTGGTAGATATTTACAATACGCGCGTCACATCTTTCAATGAATTTTTTTTTTAACTTTAGCCATTATTTCAGCGTTCTTTTGCTATCTTTTTCAGTTTTCATATCAGTATTTCGTTCCTTCGACCGCCTCAAGCTGCAACCTTCCTTCGTTATTGGATTCAGTCCCCCCCCCATCCACCCACCCGCCAGCCCATGTCGCCGCTTTCCGCGACCCTCACCCCACCAGTTCCCTCGTTCAAAGTGTTGACACCCCCGCCCGCTGTTTGGAGCACAAGGTCAATGCCTCCGTATCGTTGGAAAATAACAATTTGTTGTCGTAGCATGAAAAGTTTCAATAATACTTGTATGAATGTTTCTCCATAATATATTTAATAATATTGTGAGAATAAATCTACTTAAACCTAAATGAGAAATGTATTAAATATTACAATAATTTAAATAATCCTACGAAACAAAACGAAAATATTCAAACTACTTACATATTTTCCAAGCAGGTTGAAACGTCATCTTTAGAATTCGAAACTGGTTTAAGCCAAAACCGATTATTTTGATAATGTCAAAATAAACGAAAATCGGTTTTTATCGTTTTACCGGTTAGAAAATTTAAAAAATATATATTCGACCATATTACTTTAGCTGTACTATGGTAAAGCGTTTGGTGATATCTTCGAATGATGTTTTGAAGCTTTTTAAAAATCACTACATCATCATTAAAGTGGCATCCTAAGCCTTTTTCCCTACTTAAGACAGACGTCTAACTGAATTCGCACTTATACAAGTTATTGGGAAAAATTGGAAGTAAAGAGCAAGAGACGTGAAGCTATGGAAAGCAAGGGGAGGACTATGGGACTTTTTGAAGATATTCAACACTGGAAGCAGATCGAAAGAAGAAGAAAATTTTAAATGAAAATGTTTAAGTGCAAGGTGTTATTTGACGAACGACATACATAATGTAAGTAATTAAATATATAATTTATCTTTAAAAAACAAAAAAAAATTTCATAACCGATTAAAACCGTTAAACCGGTAAGATTTATAAATAAGCAGATAGTCGAGTTAGATGATGAATCGGAAGCCCCTAGCCACATTCTTCTGTCTCCACAAAAAAATTCCTCTTCCACATTTGTACATTTTCTCAAACACGCTCGTCGATTGTTGAGGTTTCTAATAGGACCATATTCTAATGACCGATTTATAATTTATCTTTTTTTGTTAACATCTTCTATTGACATTATTTATTTACTTTTCGTTTATATACAAAAGTAAACATTATACACTGAAACTACAGGTACTCCCCGGCAAATAATATTCGTGATTTAATTGACCGCAATCGGTATTAACTGGTGCACTGTATCGAATACTGCTCTTTTTAGATGACAAGTTCATATTGGTAATGCTTGCATTCAAAGCACTTTTCCTCTGTTACTCTTTCACATTCTTGTCGATTTTTCAACTAGCTAAGTAAACCTCTAAAAGATAATAAACACTTCATAAGCAACGAAAAAAAAAAGTTTATAAGTAGTAATTAATTATTCATTTTATCTAGTCTCTGTTGAGCAACAGAATTGAATAAAAACACATATTTGACGATCATAATGATCCGAATGAATAATGCATAATTGTGAACTTATTTGCACTGAGACGTACTCGATGTCCTGAGGTTGCCCGATGACCTCCATCTACCCTCATTTAGCTACCAGAAGTACAGAGGGCGAAAGGTTCGAGGAAACATATCGCGAAAACCCAGGATTGGATTCATAAATAAATTTTGAATAAGTATTAGGTTATTATGAGATTAAAGACGGTTCATAACAGTTCGTGATTATTTATTTATTTATATAATTTAACACGCGGTGTGCATTGTCTAGTCTGCACAAACAAAGCGGTCAAGTTGTCCAGAGCCTCGGGTTTAAAAAATGCTAAATTTACGTGGAGAAGATGTTTATTAATATTGTATAATAGTTTAGAAATAAATATTATACCTGAACTTCTCAACTAAATATAAATATTAATTTAATTAGTGAATGTACTACAATTTAATAGTGTGAACCGAGGATCTAACGGAGATCCGCTTGAGAAGGCTCGTTTAAATGAGCGGTTACAATAATTTTCCGACGGAAGATATCTACAGTAACTACATATAGTATTCTTCCCAGGCAGGGATGACCTCTCCGACTCAGCACGTTATATCACATAGTGATCTCTATCAGCCGCTGCAGCCTACGGTGGGGTGGGTAGGGTGGGCAATGCACCCCACTATCGATTGCGTCCTATTTCAGGGTTAGCTGTGTGCGGGGCTCGCACTATTTATAGTAACTACCCGCCCGTGATTGCACATTGAGGGTCGAGTAAATGCACTAATGGGTGCATCAATATCTCTTATCACTTCGCATTATATTGGTTCGAAATGAATTTAATTTAATTTGATGCATAAATTTAACATAAATAAAATAATACCGTCCTCACTGAGCTTAGCTCGAACATATTTAAAATAAAAAAAGATTTATAAATTGGAAATATAAAGATATTTATAAAGTAGTTAATTCGAATATTTAAATATAAAATATGTTTCTTTGGAGACTTCTTCTTAGGTAAAGTATATTACAAAAATCGTACAATTTGTAAAATATTTTTAATAGTAAAAATTCAGATGTACCTTATAATTCGATGATGATTTTTTTGTTTGTTTATGATGTACTAGGTGCACACGAATTTAATGACAAAATTCAAAATAAAAAGTACATAAAATTTTCCGTTACGCCCAAGAAACAAAACATTAAAATGACGTAAAATATATTCTGTCCCGTTATTTTCATATTTACTAAGTCAAAATTTACACTACCTTAGAGCAAAATTATTTCAATAACTCTTTACTTAGCTTACAATCTGCATATTTAACTAATATCTTCCAAATAGTTATATTTGTACCTGTTACGCCACATCACTCAGTCAAAAACCATAAACAAACGCTAGTAAATAATTTATTGAATAACTGCAGCACTAATTTCAAACAAAAACTTTACTAAATTATTTTCTTGAATCCTGAATTTTACTATTAGCTTTATAACCCTCAGAGTACTTGGGTCAAATCTTAAGGTGTAGGTTTATATACAATCCTTGTTTCTGGGTAGGTAATAACTTATTATAGCACGCGACTGCTTTTTTCATTTTCATTAAAAAGATACTGTAATTTAGTGCGATATTCGAAAATTATTTCACGCAATTTTTATCATACTGCAAGCAATTACTCGTTAATGAGATATCTATTTTATAATTTAATAAGGTTTACGATTATTGTTCGGTGCCACTAAATCATAATTTGTTAAAGCGTTCTACCGCAATATAAAGATCCGGGTTCGAATCTCGGTGGTGACTATATTTTTAATACAAATTAATTTAAATCAACTAGAAAAATGTACGGAAAAAATTATTTATCGAAAAAATATTTAGTTGCTAACGGAATGGACCAGGGCGTTATTATATTCACCATAACAATTGAATACGTTTTCGGCAAATGTGGAACTTACATTCTGTAATCTTTCGGATTGATTTTTCTATCCCTATTCAATTATCCCGGTAGCAACATAATTATAAATATTTTTTCGATAAATAGATTTTTTCCGTATATTTTTGTAATTGATTAATTTACCACAGAACTATATACTGAAAATGTAACCTGAGAGCAAAAATGTGCTCTCCTTAAAAAAACATATTATTTTTACTACCAATGGACTATCTTCTGAAAAATTGATTTCAATATAATTAAACTATTTCGATCCAAATTTGTTTTAAATAATTTAAGACAAATAATAAGTTTGAATGCACGTGACTCTTAATTTTTGAATGCCAGTAAAAATATAATTCATGTAATACGGCCCTAAAGAAATGCAAACAGATAGGGTGAATAATATTATAATTTCGTAAAAATGGCAATTTTCATTTCAGATATACTTTCTTGTATAATTAATAATGACTGCTTCTTGAGGGGTGATTCATTCATCTCCGCGCCCTCTCCGCGAGGGAAGCGTGAGCGAGGAAACAACCCCTCGCAGGAAATTGAGGGTCACCCCTGCAACGGCTAGGGATACTTTTTTGGGGGTGTACAGTTATGCCTAAAATCGCGAATGTTGAAAGGGAGTTCTGATGATGATATTAATTTGTTGAATCAACTAATTATTTATTAATTACTCAATTATTTTTAAATAAGGTGAAATTTAGTTTGAAGAAGAAAATTATTAATTTTGAATGAAGAAGAATATATTTTGCATTGAAGAATTAATTGATTTTTTGAAATAATTTTTTTTTTTCCGTTAAATTTATTCGTTCACACCAAATGTTAATATTATATTCATAAAAATCAAATCTCTATTAAGTATTTTATTACTAAATTTTCACAAATGTAAATCCCATTTCTAAACGGGGTGAAAAAAAGGGTAAAATATTACAAATTATGATATATTACTCTAAGGATTGCTCAAAACTCAGTTTCTAGATAGAAAAATATTTTTGAAGAAAAACACATTATTATTGTGAAGTTGTAGTTTTTTCAGAACATATTTCCCCGGATAAGAAAAATGACCGATTCGAATCCCAGTTGCAACCAAAATATTTTTTCGATAAATTGATTTTATCTGAATATCTTTCTATTTGATACATTTAATTAGTGTTAAAGAAAAATAGTTCCAGAGACTGAGGTAACCTGTTTACACACCATTAATTTCTAGGATTAATTGTTTTGGTAAATGCTTTTTAAATGTATTTAGGCTAAAAATGTTATAAATATTTAAAAATAAATATTTACAAAAAAGAGTCATACATTCTTTAAATCTTATTCGATATTTATCATACTTACAACTAAGATACATTAAACATGATTAAAGATGTGTTAGTGGTAATAGATATATATTAAGATAATATACATTAAGTGACGAATGATCATTAAAGAATTTCTTGTTCAAGCCAATAGAATCAAGACAAAGGTGGGTGGATAATGTCAGCTATACAATAATGTCAAGAATATTGAATTGATTCAAATAACTCTGCCAACCTTAAACTTCCACCTCTTATATCTGTCCCCGTCATACAAAAAAAGGAAGAACAATTGATAAATATGTGCAGATCTAATTCCGTTGATATATTCGCTTTAGTTGAGAAAGTACTCGGCTAAAGCGTTGAATCACCCAGTGAGAACCCGCTCGCAAGCGCCGCGATGCACTAGGTCGGGTTCCCTGACCTTGCTCGGGCGGCGTCTCCCACTTGACGGCGCGGCGAGGCCTTCCCCTACATCCTGCAGCCCCGTTCCTTACTTCCCGGCCCTCCGCGCGACCACCCCAGCCGGCAGGGCAGCGTCAAGGGTGAATTTTTGTAGGGGGTGCGTTAAGTACTAGCGCAAGAAAACACGGTCTTATTGATCTCGTTTCAGCCTTTTCTGCAAAGTTGTTGCAAATAAAAATAATATCTTTTCATCTTCAGAGGTTGAAACTTTGTTATTCAGAATTTTCTGGATTATGTAGCCCAGTGCGGCATAATAATTTTGTACGGGAGATTCAGTACGGCTCTTGGACATTGAAAGATAGATAAAATAAATTAGGAGAAAAAACATAAATATATTTTTTAAAATTCAACCCTGGTGGAAATCGTTTACAAGTCATTTAATTAATTTTTTCCGAAACCTTAAAAAAATATCTTTACTGTATTGGTCAGAACTCATTAAAAATTTGATTGAATATTTTGTGCGATTTAATAAAAATATGCTCTTTACCCTTCGGACGAGAGTAATCCCACATATATGTAATTAAGGAAACGTGTATATGGGTAAAATTTACCCCTTGAAATATATGTAGATTATCGCTAACGTTATAGGACATAAGTACAGTAATAGTATAATATTAACTCGTTAATTTAAACTTCGTCTATCGCATTTTGTTTACGGAGCAGGCTGACAAGCGATTCATCATTTAAGCTTTTACCGTTATTCATCTGAGTCTCGAAGATTAAATCTCTTCTGTTTATTAAAAGCACACGATTTTTAAACACTCGCACATAAAATTCCACCGTTAGACGATTTCGGCAAGATGCGCCGCTCGAACCTATTTACACTTATTTATTTACACTTATTTAACAGTCATTTCTACCGAAGTCGAATATAGTTTACAGCCCACCAATAAATAATATAATTCACAACCAAATAATACATATAATATTAAACATTTTAAATAAAAATCAGAATGGCCTCTGTAAAAATCACCATTATATGAATGCATTAAGAGAGTCATAAATCACTGAAGCTAAAAATAGACTATTGTTTGAACACAGACACCCTCAATCTTGAAGTCACGGCTGCCCTGCGCGTCGGTTGGTGGAGTGGCGAGGGGGAGTGGTGAGGGGCCGGGGGCGCCCTAGACAGAAGGGCGGCGAAGTGCAGCCCTAACGCGAGAAACTTGACGTAGGGCGGAAAACACAACTAGGGTGTATGATTTTTTCTTAATAAATTGAAAAGATTTAGACGTTAAAAATCATTCAATCGTGTTTTAGTAGCCGAGGATTCTTAAAGGTGTTGGTTTAATATGCATATTAAATATACATTAAAAATAGTTCATTATGATAATTTATTCGCTACGAATTATTTTCTTGAGTAGATACAATTACTCACCTTAAGTTCTAATAATAAAAAATTAAATAAGTTAATATTTTTAAAGGAAGAATTTCTTCAATTATATTATTGAACAGCTCTTATTAACGTTTGTTTAAATTTATCGCTTGTCAACGCTTTCGAGCAATATAATTTATCAAATATACATATTAAATATTAATTCTGCTGAATATGTTAGAGAAATGGCTATAAATGTGTCAAAACAAATTTGTACACTTTTGATTAATTTTACTTACATCAGTTATCAATCTCTTATATATTCTATCAAGACATAATTATTCATAATATACATTATGGGAAAAAATATTCTTAACGATTCTAAATACAGTCTTTTGGTGACCCCGAATACTACGAGAAGGATGAGCGAAAGGAAAAAATATACACACCCCCAACCAACACGAAATAACATTCCATTACTCTAGGGGGTAGGAATATCAAGCAGAAAGGGATATTCATTTCTGTACGTGTTATAAGTTACTTTTGACGGAAATGAATATTTTAATATAAGTATGTAATATTATCAAATATGTACTGTTGTTTAATCATTTTCATTTAACCAAATATGTACTGTTGTTTAATCAGTCATTTTCATTTAACCAAATATGTACTGTTGTTTAATCAGTCATTTTCATTTAACCAAATATGTACTGTTGTTTAATCAGTCATTTTCATTTAACCAAATATGTACTGTTGTTTAATCAGTCATTTTCATTTAACCAAATATGTACTGTTGTTTAATCAGTCATTTTCATTTAACCAAATATGTACTGTTGTTTAATCAGTCATTTTCATTTAACCAAATATGTACTGTTGTTTAATCAGTCATTTTCATTTAACCAAATATGTACTGTTGTTTAATCAGTCATTTTCATTTAACCAAATAATCATCTGAAATTAAAATGTTCAAACATTATAATGTTTCGGTTTGCGTCAGTTACCTGGAGCTCTATAAAGTGTAAAGCTATTCTGCACAATTACAACGACATGTGGAAGATTTCAGAGTGTTGTTGAAATATCAAGATTTTTAAAAAATGGGTAGCGTTGTTGGAGTGTTGGCATGGAGTATTGACAAAAATTGTAGATATAGGAGGAAATTTATATACAATCTACGGCAAGGTACCAGAAACTAGCTAGTAGCCCGCCTACTTAGTTAGAAACTCTAAAAAATCACACAAAAATTGCATAAAAGAACGTACACTACAATGTTTCAGTTGTTTTAACAAACACCCAGTCCGGCATCGATAAGAAAATTTATGAACTTAACTCGGGAATTAACCACAATCCTCGAATTAGGAAGTAAACTATCGCTAGACTATCGAGGTCTCATACAAAAAAAAGTATAACTTAGCCATTTTGAAAATCTAAAAACTTCGTAAGAAGGGCGTTTCTCGCCCCCATTTTACATCTCCTTGAATACAAAGTTTTAGAAAATTCGAAGGGAAAAGAAAAACTGAATTTACACGCATAGAACATTTATCGTGGTCTGACAGCTAGGGAGGTCCAAGGAAATCCAAGTCAAATCCCCTTTGTGATAGAAGAGGGGATGAAACGAGTGTACGCATTACTTTCAAAATGACGGGAAAATGAATGTTCCTGGAATATTCTCCGTAAACAGATGGAAAATGCTTTTTGAGACTATTCTGTGATTCGTTATGGTCGTCGCCAAGAAAATGATTTTTATTTTGGTTTCGAATTGTTTAGGATTTCGACACTGCATAATTCGAATCAAATCGAATCGAATTGTCTCGAATCCTGTCCTTGCGACGGTACCTTCAAAATAAAATTGAATCAATTTTTGACACTTCACTTCATACATATAAAATATATAAATATTGATGTAAATTGAATTTTTTCAGTATTCATTCTTATGCGGTCGTAATTTTTTTTTATCGGTTTGTCTATTTCACAAGTGGTGGAAATATTGGAAGATAGGAGGCGCTTACTTTTTCGGTCTGCCTGATGCTGGATGCTGATTCAATTGTTTATCTCCTTTCCAAGCACAAGACAAGCGGGGCAGAATGTGTAAACACTGTTAACACTCGCATAAAGGATTTTTTGTGTATACTAGTGAAATTAAATAGATGTATATTCTAAGCGTTAGCGGTTAAGTATTATGCGACGGTAGTTTAATCTGTAAGGTTCCAAACGTACACAGTTCTAAACGCATACACTGAACTCATTGCAGCTCGAGAGTGTTTATTGCAGCGACCTCTTTCCTTCTTCCTCGTGCTCAAGGACAGGTTAGGAAAAAGAAAGGGAAGGAGATACTAGGTTTCATTTCGATAATCGCGCATACACGATGTGCGTGTATGAGTGCAATAACAATAACAAGAGTAAGTTAAAGAAAAAATTTCAACTCTAAATAAAGAAAGTGATTTGTATTTTTATTTTAAATCGTCTGTTTAAACGCACAAAATACTTCCATATATTTTCCATTAAATATAATAAAAAATAGCCTCGTCTCTATGAGATATCTGATATTTGTTTAATAACAGTGCCTTTGTAGGTAAAAATCCAGTAATTATGTGTTCTTGGACATATTCGATTGGACATATTGCTGATATTTATTGCATTTCTCACATTTATTTACTATATTCATACTATTCATACGATATATTCTATACTCATAGTTTTAATCTATACTGTTTCACAATTTCATAATCTTAAAATATATTTTTAATTTATTCATATCTGTTATAATATCAATGCAAATAATAAATAATATTTTTAGTGATGATTGTGAAAGAAACATATTAAATCGGTGTCTATCGAGAAGAACAGTTAGATTGAATGAAAACAGTTTGACTGGGATCAGTCCACTGGTCGTTCCAATGAATTAGTGCGCAACCTGGCGCGATGTCCAGGTCGGTAGCTAGATGACGTGGAGCGGTCCAGATCAATGCAGCTCGTGTGCATCTGCGCCGCTGCGTCTCTTGATCCTGACATTGATTCAGGGGCGAGCCCTTGAAATGGGCTGACTGTGCTCTCATTGGCTGTACTATCGCATACTTCAGAAATTTGTTTTTATGAAAACATTGAATTTTTTTGTAAATTGATTTAATTAGACCAGCAGGCAGCACATCAAAAGGTGTATAAATGTTTAAACATTAAAATTAGTGTCTAGGTTGGATTGTGTGACGATTTGTACTCTCTGCTTACTCCGGTGGAATTGCATCTTATTGGTAAGTATATAATTCCAACAATTATCCGGATAGATTGAAATGTACATATCTATAAAGAGTACTTAATTGTACGAAATATCAACTATAGTAATATTGAGCAAAGTTTTCGAACTGTCAGTTATCATTATATTCACGAATTGAGCAAAACTTACACACGAACTATTAACAACCGCTATATTCACGAATTGAGCAAAGCTTATATACGAACTGTCAGCTATGCTTACGTACGAACTGTCAGGTATCGTTATAATCACAAACCGAGCAAAGCTTACGCACGAACTAATAGCCATCGTTATATTCACGAACTGACCAAAGCTTACGCAAGACCTATCAACTATCCTTATATTCATAAATTGAGCAAAGCTTATAGACAAAAAATCAATTATCGTTATATTGAATTATAAAGAGCAAAAAATCGATAATCATCAAAATATTGTTATTGATTAATATACAAAGATAATTAATTAGTAGTAATAATCACCGGCGAGTTTAATATCCAAGTCATCAACCAGTCACTGATTACTATCACTCAAAATTACCTCGATGTCTTTGCTCACCACGGATTTCTCTCAGCAATAAACAAACCCACGCGAGATAAATCTTGTCTCGACCATATTATGATTAAGTTGAAGTATCCAATACACGCAGTATTTTGTCAAACACCTATAACAGACCACTTCCCGGTTATGATGGGCATCTAACAGTATACCAACAAATCACATAAGACTAACGACTTGTGAAGAAAATGTATAAATTACAATGAACTGATTATAGACCTAGAACAGGAAGCATGGAATTCAGTATATGACTACGAGGATGTAAACTCAGCTTTTGATGAATTTAACAATATCTGGCAACAACACATTACAAAAAATTAGAATTACTAATCTCACTCTACTAGAAAAAACGTAAAACCACGGATCACTGAGGACCTAATTTCAAGTATAAGAAAGCGCGACAAACTTCACAAAAAATTTCAGCAGCATCCTCTTAATATAGACGCACGAATCTAATATAAGCGATATAGAAATATTTGTAATAAGGCAACAAAAACGGCGAAAATAGTATATTATAGAAATCTTATAGAACCAATACAAGAAAATGTTGGCAAATTATTAGAGAATTCACCAATTCTAATACCGATAAAAATAATAAAGTATTTCAAATGATTTATGATGAAAGTATTCCGAACATTGATGAAAATCAAACTATCTTAAACTATATAAATAAATACTTCTCCTCAATAGGTCAAAACATTTCCGATGAACACTTACTCAGAATGAACATAAGCGAATTACAGTCATGTAATAATGTGTGCTTAAATTCACAAACATCCAACTCGATATTTTTAAGTTCGATTACACCACATGAAATCAACGCAATTGTACAAGAATTGAAAACTAACAGTGCTTCAGATAAATATGGTATTTCAACCAAGTTTGTAAAAGAAATTAAGAAATATGTAACCGAACCATTTGCATTTATAACTAACCTGAGTCTACAAACTGGAGTCTTTCCAACCGTGCTAAAAGATTCGATGTTATGCCCAATTTATAAAAGCGGAAACCCTAGTGATATATCTAACTATAGACCGATCTCTCTTTTAAGTGTTTTTTTAAAAATTCTAGAAAAAAATTGTTAAACGGAAGTTCCTCAAATTCCTAGATGTAAATAACATTATATCCAACATCAACAATCTGGTTTCCAATCGAAACGCAATACAAAAGATGCCCTCATGTCTCTCGTGGAATATATCGCCTCGAACCTGGACAAGGGAAAAAATGCGTGGGGATTTTTCTTGATTTTGCAAAAGCATTTGATACCGTACCGTATCTACTATTGCTAAAAAAAAACTTGAAAAAATAGGAGTAAGGGGCACAGCGTATAAATGGTTTATAATTACTAAACAGATGTCAAATTATCCGAAACAATGAAAAATACAGCAATCCATCATTGATAACATACAGTGTTCCACAGGGAAGCATTTTAGGCCCTATAACGCTTTTGTAATGCGACTTTAAATAATGAAAAAATAATCACTTTCGCGGATGATACCGTGCTTTGCTTTGAAGGTAAGTCTTAGGAAGAGGTCAATACTCGTGTACAAGATGGTTTAGACAAGATGAAAAAATGGTTTGATATAAACCTATCACTTAACACAAAAAAATCAAAATATGTATGTTTTTTGTATTAACGAAAGAACATTGCCACATCAAAGTCCTACACTCATCGTACATGGCTGCAAAACAAACAAGAACACGGCTTCCTCATGCCAATGTGAAAAATTGACATGAGTTAAAATTATTCCATATCTGGGAATACTGATCGATAATCATCTTAACTGAAAATCGAGCCTAGCTAAACGCTTAACTTTTTTAAATGAATACAATGCATAATTGACTACAAACTCTTAAGATCGCTGTACTTTTCACTCTGCTACCCTTAATTAATTATAATATTTTAGTTTGGGAAGGAGCAGCAAAAACAATATTAGAGTCAGCAAAAAGAGCACAAAAGACAATTCTTAAGGTAATAAATATCCATCAGATCTTATATTAAAAGAGTACAATACCCTAGACATAAGACAAATCGTTATGTTGAGACTCGTCCAATTTTTCTATGCTAACAACAACTCACCCCAAGCAATAAATCATGGACACAATACAAGGCAAACAACGAACACGCCAGATCCGAGAGCAACAACGACATTTTATCAAAGATTCTACATTTTCTAAGCTCCGAAACTATACAACACACTCTGTATCAACTGGAAATCGTTCAACTCCAATAAGATTACACAAATATGGACCCAATATATGATCCGATCGGATAGAGAGCAATCAGAAGTATAGCTATCCTACATTCTAACATAATCATTATGCAGTGTCTACACTAATAATTCACTAGTTCTACAACACTCCCACCACATTTTTATTTATAAAAAAATTTAAAAAAATTACCTTTATTTTTATTTCTGTATCTCTGTATCTGTATCTTTATCTTAAATAACAGCACAATAGCACGAAAAAAACTGGCTACTTTAACACAGACTTCAGTGTAGCTAAGTAGCCAGGATAATGTTGTATATATCAGAGGTGGAGTCTACTCCCTCCCATACAATAAACTACGAGTATTTAATTGCAATATAATTGTATATTATGTTGATCATGTTATATTATAATATATTCACTTGCTACAACAAAAATATTTATGTCAATAAAGTCTAAATAAATAAGATTTAAATATTGTTCAGATTAAGCGCTGCATCACGAGAGCTCTTCTTATACCATTATGTTCACGTGGATCAAAGAAAAATATTATTTATTAAGAAATTATGTCGACTGGAAAATTTTAAAAAACTGCTATTTCTAATACAGAAAAAAATAGTAAACAAAATGCACGTCGAAAATATCTCCAATATGCACGACTTTTCCCCCATTTATGTTCCCCTTTTATTTCCACCGAAATAAGAAGTTCTCCCTTCTTTTTTGATACCCCAACATTTTACGTGGAGAAGCGCACCCTGCCCACCTGCGCCAATTCCGTGACCGCGAATGTCCCGGCTCTTGAATCGCTGCGAAGGTCTACGATCGATACTTAGGCTGTGCACGATACTAAGGCTGTGCACTGTGCATCCCCCTACGACGCATTTGGTTTATATATTTACTCCGTTCATACTCACAATACAGCGTAGAATTATGTGTATACGAGCGCGTGTGTAGGCTTACGATTGTCTTAATGTATATGTGTAAATATATTTGTGGAGATTTACTAATGCAAAGGATTTTTAGAAGCAAAGCAGTACTAATTATTGCAGAGTATTTGTCAAAACTTTTTTATAAATTATATTATATTATTAATAATCATCACGTTCGTACTATATATATATATATATATATATTAATATTTTGACAGTGTTATTGGTGAAAAATTTCCAGTATCAAAAATTCGGGACCTATAAGTATTTATAGTGAATTCAATCCTTCTCATTTTTTTAAAATTGTAAGGCAATATATTTTTTTAATGTATTGTATGTCATTTACACCATCATGTTGAATCATACCAGTAATAAAATAGATTTTTTAAAAGATTAAATTATGGTAAGTTGATAATAATTTTGGCAGAGTTTCAAAAATATGGAATGACCATGGAGTTACTTTTTAAACCGAGATCGGTAAAAACATTAGTTTTTCATTTTACTTTACTGAGTGGAGACTAAACTAAGCAAGAAAAAGGCGAAAAATTTACGGATCAAAAATGCTTTGAATGCCTTGGACAAATGTTTCTAGATCACAAAAGTTAAAGTAATTTTATTTGTCTCCAAAGAATTCTGTAATTTTTGTTTATATTACTAGAAGAAGCAATGAAAGTGAAAATTGTCCTGGAAGGAGACCACGCGGTTGATCTCCTGTGCGATGAATCAATCAGATGAAAGAGACATCAGGATTTACACTAAATTTACTAATGCACTTTGATAAGACGGAGAATTAAAATAAATTAACAAAGAGATCGCGTCCCATAATCTTGTGAAGGCACTGCGACTGAAAAAAAAATTCATATTATTTTTGATAAAAGTTTCAAATATATTTTCCCTTTTTTAAGCACCGCGTCATCTAAGTATTATTTGACAATATAATCGAAAGTATATTCAAAGATTTTCATGAAAATTTTTTGTCTGTTCTCATATTTCAAATATACTTTTTATGCGAAAATCATCAGTTGTCGATCACTATTCAGATCAATGCCTCTGTTAAAACTTGGCAGAGTACCATAAATAAAGTAGTGGTAACTATTTAAGATTCGCTATTATATTAATTTTCAGTAGCATTTTCACTGATTATTTTACGATACAAAATTTACAATACAAAATTAAAAAATATTGGGTGGTAAAAAAAATTAATTCAACCACTAATTTTTGTATATTGTAATTTTTTATTTTTTTATTTCATAAAATAATATTATTATTTCTTTATAGTAAATTGTATATTTTTTAAATAAATGATATTTTATTCGAAATAAACATGAAATTTCATCGCGGAGCAAGGAATAGGAAATTATGATCTATTTAAGTCATCGGAATCTATTTTACATTTTACAATATTGTTTCCAGACTTGACAATTTAGATTGATAGATGTCTCTGTTACGAATCTATAAACCATCATCGATCACACATATTTTAAAATATCCACTTTCTATTGGACACTTTTCTCCATGTCTCTACACAAACAAGTGTACCTCATACGTACTCGTACTACCCGCCTACGTGTAACACGGCTCCCTGTCTGGTGCAGCGGGGGCGCGGGCCGATGCACCCCGGCCCTACCCGCCCCCGGCCTACGACGGTTGCCACGGCAACAGACCAACCCTCACTGAGGGAGTCTACCCTCTTATACACACTTCTTCGTGCAGCTGGATAAGGGTGCTTTCTTCTCGTTTTCGTGCATAAGATTTGGATCTGCACTCTAAATATAATATTTTAAAATATTCCAAAGGATTTATTTGACTGCCAACATAAATACTTTACGCTAGGTACCGTGTAATATTGGATACACATTTTTTTAATCTGCTAAAATACTATTTTAAAGTCCGTTAAAAGTGTCAGATTATGCAAACTTATTTTTAAAACTACCGAAAAAAAAATTGTAACAAAAGTTTCATGAGTATTTTATTAAATAACCTTCTTTGATGCTTTTAAATAACAATTTCCAAGAAAACAACTCCTTTCCGGGAATTTAAAATCCTCGTTATGATTTCAATAAGGCAGGTTAGGGTATGGGTTATGAAAACTGACATCCTTTTTGTTGGCTTATCTCATTCTCTTAATCATATCATTTTATTAAAACGACAATATTTTCATTTTCGTAGGTAGTATTAACAATAATAACGCGTTTATTCCAGCGTGATCGGGTTTTTTTTGTAAAGACTTGATTCGCTATAAACATAATACCTTACGTATAATAGAATATATTTAAGAAATAAAATAATATTTATTATATGAAAAGAAATGCAAAAACAAAGTTCACACATATCTATCTATATGTAGCTATTCTGTAGTCGTTGCCATCTCTGGTCAGGAAGTCAGCTTTCTATGAGAGCGCCGCTTGCACTTGAGAGTTGGTGCTGAGCTCCAGCCGCAGCTTTACGCCAGATACTTGATGTCTCAGAAACGGAAAAAATTCACATACACGGTCTTCGGCAAACATTATAGATGCGTTACAATAATCCGTCAACCCGATCAGTATTCTATATCAGTTATTATTCTGAATTCGGAGACAGATGTACGTCACTTGCTTGTATTTCGACCAGAGCTCTCAGGTGTACATGGTGGTGAAGAACGATTTAAACAGGATCCTCTTCACCTCCTCTTTGCATCAGTAGAAACGCCGTGATAGAATATTCGCCCGAACGCTTAACTGTCTCTTCAGTCGTTCTATGTTATCATCGTCTTGACCATCTTTATTGAATAAATGGCCAAGATATTTGACCTTATTTTGAACGCTCAATTTCGATCGGTCCAGCCACATGGAAGGGACATGATCTGGCCCTTTTAGATATATGAACGCCATTATGACCGACTTGCAATTAAATTAAATTTAAAATATGAAAATTGTATTACAATTTTATTGCTTTGACGTGTTTTTAATAACGTATTAATAAAAAAATGTTATTTTAAAAATTACATAATTCCAAACCCCAAATATAATAATCATTGTTGAAGAAACATTCTATTTTATTACATAGGTAATTCATCACTGTTTATCACACTTATAAATTCTTTACGAACACCGTGTTTTGCCACCCACCTAAGACTCCCCCTCCTCGCCTTCATCCGACAGACCATTAGTTATTTTTACTCGGCCATTATAATAAGTTAAACAAATCTTTTGGTTTCCATAATTTATTTTTTACCATCGTAAGTATATTTTTTAACGTAAGGTGCAATATATATACATATTTCTGATGTAATAAATACTAAAAATACCATACACATATTAATAAAAATATCGACCCGCCCTATTTATTGTATAATTTGATCTTTAAATAACTGTTATTATTAATTTGATTAAATTAATTCCACGTATAAATTTGATATCCTAAGTTATTCTCACGAAAAAATATTTTTAGTGACACTGATCAAATCATAATTACAGCGTATATTTCCAAGCCTATTTAAAAAATCGTGCTTGATGCTTTTACAACTGATTTGGACATTCAGCCATTTTGTGTCAAACCTAAATTTTTATTGTTTTTTCTGTCTTTTGTTTTGCTTATTTTTAAATTTCTATTTTTTTTTACTTTATTTTTATACATATATTCCATACTACTTGTGTAGCTGCTCCTGTTTTTTTTATACTAAACCTATTTTGTAAAAGCCCGTAAGGGCGTTAATAAATTAATTAATAAATAAATAAGTTATATAATCTCAGACGGGAGACAAAGTTAAACATTTTCGTTGATCTTATACCATTAAGACAAAATACGGTTTTGTTTAAATTTCTATACTATCGATACGTGTTTTCAAATTTACTTTTATTAAGAAATTTAAAAATTGTGTTATGATAAGTATTAAAAATGTGCCAGTCATCGCATAGGTCACATCAAATCGGTGGTAGTAAGGGTTAAGATGGAATACACTTCGATCACCCCTTTCCCTGTCCACTCAGACACTTTCACCTGCCAATAATCCTGCGTTCCTGCAATATCCGCGTGCGCAGCCTGAGAAGAGGGGTGCTTCACCCTCTTCTGTCGCTTTACTGTATCCTCCGCCGAATCTTTGGACCGAGTAAAGTGGAGCCTACGGAACTAGGGATTAAATACCTACATTAGTCGGTGAAGACGATCGCTTGCGTATTGGCAAACTACTTCTTCTAGTATGCCTATTTAAGCAGCTAACTAAATGAGATCAGATTGTGTAATAGGTACTACAAACTGAAATATAAATAAATAAAAAATGAACACTAATATATTTAATCCATAAAGTTATTAGTGTTAATTTGTTCATCAATAAATTCTCACGACTATGTTGATGTGTTATTACTAAATTTTGAGATATTTAACATTAATATTTTTCAAAAAATAAAATGATCTGCAGAACGTAACGGTAATTATCGAAAAGTTTATTTCTAAAAATGGTAAAAATTAAACAGCGACCATTTTAATATTTTTAATAATAAATTATATAAACATTTGAAATGTCCAAATAATTCCAGATATTTATATAAAGCGTCTTACTGTGTGGAATCTTCAATTATGTTACATTTCAAAATTAATAAAAAATCTCTCATAATTACGAGTCACAAAAGAACCATTGAATTGTTAACCCTCGTGTTTGCTGCACAGAATATTTGTCTTCATCCCTAATGGATGCACCGTCTCCATTCATGTTTCGCGACTATTCACACGACATGCAGCGACAGAAAGTCTAGGACCACTCCAGACGGCGGGCGCCCGGCGAGCCACGCCCTACCGCCAGGCGGCGGGCTGGACGCGCACCCACCTGCACGACCCACCGGCGAACTTCCGCCGCAGCTATTTTTATTTTTGTACATAATTTACAGTTATTTGGTAAATGCACGAGAATACAGCGATAGTCAACTGTGTTAAGTAACTAACGCATTCGTACGTCGTAATGCTTCGATCTCTTTTAATATTTTAGTTAAAACGAAATATTATTGTTTCTGACGTATCTGCTTTAATAATTTAGAACATTTTATTTTATTTTATTTTTATATTGCAGTTCACCAAAATGCGACAAATCAGTTCGATATTTTTTAATCTATTCGCATCCATTAAAAAACTCTAATTCTTTCATTACTTATATAATAAAATCTTGAAAATGACTATCATTATTCAAAAGAATATAAAACGAGTAATTAAAATATCATTTCCTAAAAAACCTTAGCGGCATTTCCTGGTCAAGAAAATCTAAACCGTGTACAGTGTGCTGTATGCAATGCACGGTACACTGTTATATACATTGGAGATTGAGTAGGTACCTACTTACTGCTAACACAGAGCCCGCAAACTGGCGACCTAGTCTAGACTGTGCTACACGAGTACCGAGCCTAACTCCACTCTGGTAGTCTGGTAGTAAGGTTTCCCATTCCATTACCGGGCCGGCTACCCCCGGGCCTTCTACCCCCGGACGCAGGCGAGGATGGCACTGGCGTTACCGCGGAAAGTTGATAGGAAACGTCTGAGAATTTAACAGAAAGAGGTTAATGGGATACGAATCAATTCTGTTTGAAACCGAATTATTAAACAAAATTTTCTTTTACTTTTAAATTGAGGTCCACATGATTTAACTTTATGGTTTCGTAGATAAAATTTATTCTTAAGGTTATATATTATCCATTTGTAATTTTCCCACAATAATGTAAAGACTAGGCTAGACAGCTTACTTTAGTTTTGTAAAGAACGCAGATTATAGACTATAAAGTTAAGATAAAAAATATTTTAATATATTTTCCAATGAATGAAGAAAATAGTCATGTAAAAATTGAGTTAAATTAAATGTTTTATCAAGTTTAGTTTCATTTAAAAAGAATTCTGTGACTGAAATAACGCGACAGCAATATATGACATAATAATTAAGAGATCATTGACTATATAATAATATTGTCTATAACTATACATTGTATAACTAATGTTATACAATGTGATAGGTTTGCATTTTAGAACGGTTAATGTAAAATGGAGGACTTGCTCAGTGCATGCTTTGACTAAAACACATCTTGCATATTCATGATTGAAGATGTAGAAGGATTTACGTGGTCAAATTAAGTATTAACCTATTTAATTACATTTATATAATGAATATTACGAATATCATTTTTACAATTTTTTTAATTCTTGTAATTATGCATTTTCGAAACCATCAGATGATAGTAGAGATTTTTCTGAGTTGTTTGATTTTAATATTCAAGAATCATTGCCAAATGCGACCCGAAATTACAAAAGTCGCAGAAGAAATTATATAATGCTTTACTCTTCTTCGAAACTTATCGAACCAAGACTATTTTGGTCTAGATTCTAGCCGAACCATCTAAACGGTATTTACAGAAAGTGAACTGGGAACTTTATTATTTCATTTCCATATATTATTTTAATTTAACAATTGTATACTTTTGACGTTGTTATGAAATTTTGAATTGTTTTCATGTAATATTGTTTTGAAGTGACATATTTATTTATACTCGTAGAGCACGTCATATTACACTGTTCTGCTAATATTCACATTCTGATATATGTTCTATTCGTACAGTATGGAGTCTTTTAGAAGACATGGCACGATATATTTGTGAGGTTTTGAAAGCAACGTATACCTATTGTGTTTTTGTTATTATTATATTTTTTTAAATCTAATTGGTTTTGAAACCTACAGAAAATATTTAACTAATTTGTAATTAGAATAATAATTAAATTATGAAATATCATTACATTAATTTCTTGTATTATATTATTAGGTTCTCAAAATACAATAATAAAAGGATACTAACTAATCAAAACAAAAAAAATTATTAAAAGAATAATTGTCAATAAATGGTGTAGAAAATCTAATGATTTTCAATAGTATTTTTGATAGCGCCACTGACGTCACGACTACAGCCATGCACCCTATCGACGTCCCCTGTCTGGATCGCACACCATAACGTCACGTACTTATCCATTCCGTCTGGTAGGCCGTCTCCTTTATCACACTATCGATGTCAAGGAAAGAGAGGGATGAAGGCGTCTATGAAGGGTCGGCATTTAATCCAGGATTTCGCGAAACTCTACAATCTACCGGGTTGCAGGAAATGTGAGCAGGTAGAATTAAACCGACGAGGCAATGAACGGAGGTTAATCCTGAACGTAGAAAAAGACAAAAGTTATCCAGCGAGTCAGACTGGAATATTTTCAAACTTCAGAGGGAATAATGGATGATTGTGTGAGAATTTGTGCTTATCTGTGTATGAGTCTGTAGCAGTCGGGATGGTATAAACAGAATCTCGACGCACCTTTTGAGTATTTAGTAGACTATTACGTACAAAATAATTAAACTTTTGTATGGGCTCTTATGAAAACGATATTTATATATATTTCTAGTGCACAGTGGATGTTTTAATTGAATAGATATTTTGTAGAATAATATTTTTTTCTGTACATACTAAAGTGCACTTTAATAGTGCTAAATAAATTACCTACCTGAACCTTTTTTCTCTTTAATATAAAAAATATATTTAAATCCTATTTAACAGTGAACAGTAAACCCAATCCCAGTAAACAGTGTTTGCATATCAGAAATAAATTAACCACTTAGTACAGGTGTATTGTATTATATTATTGTGTATTGTGAGAACGTATAATTGTATGCGGAGTAGTTTTAAGTGATTAATGTGCGTAACATATAATTATTCACGCCTATTCTAAAATACTGCGGTAATTATATAACATTCAACGATAATAACGACATAATCATATTTAATAGTGTCGGAATCAATTTTTAGGCTAGATTATTTGTTTATTTATCAAATAAACGTAATAAAAATTATAATATATGTATATTTGGAATCACAAAAAATATCCTACAACATCGGCAACTCCAGCCCACGCGACTAGTGTAACTGCACAGACGGGTCGATAGGTCGCACAATTAGTCTGCTGCATGAAGTGCGGTACATAGTTCTCCACTTGCTCTCGGAGCGACCTCGTGGAGGACCTCATCATCCTCATTTATGATCGCCCTTAAGGACTACTATGCGGGTGATACATTATGTCGAGTTCGGACACCGGAGTTTGGTTGAAATGAATTCACCCTAACTTCGTAATTGGGATAGTATGTAATATGAGACTAAAAACTCCAAGATCATTTAATATTGATTATAAAAAAAACATTTTCAGTTGAACTAAAATATGTAATAAATTTCCTTAGTATCGCAGTACTGCCATTACGGTCCAATCAGGCGCTTCCTTTTATTGTCAAAAACTTATTAAAGGTTTTTTAATTTTTTAATTTTGTGACATTTTTTTTCTACAAAAAGATTTTATACGCGTAAGTCTGTTAAATTTTTAATACTTTCTTTTTCAGCGATTTAATTAGTGTTTTTATTATATATTTTTGATTTTATAATGTTATTATTAGTCTTTTTTACATATTTTAAATCATATGTACATATATAATATATCAAAAGATATGTACATATATTTATTAAATATTTTAAGAGTATTGTAATGTGTTTAAAATGACATAATAATGCATTCATGTATGCTCGGTATCCGACTCGACATAGGAACGTTCCAGCCCGACCCGCCCATAGACATTTTTTACAAAACAATGTTGCGTGTACGGGCGGAACAGTAGACAGACGGCGGGGTTTGTCGGGTGGGGCGGGTGGGCGGGTGGGGTCAGACGAGTGCACCGAGAGAGGTTTGGGTTTCCAGGGGTGCTCGCGAGCCAGACTCACAGTGGGTTAGTGAGAGTGACTGCCGCCCCCCGGGTGGATGCGCTACGATGGGTAAGGCGGGCCCCGCACCCCCCAAGCCGCCCCCGACACTCCGCCTACGGCTGCACGAATCGGTGAAGGTTAGTGCACTGAGCCGACAGTGGGACGGGTAGGAATATTGAATAAAAATAGTATCTACCAGAAATCACAAAGGACTAAAATATTTTTTCGATTTTTTAATTAAAACGAAGAAATTAACTAAGTAATTCGCAATATCGATGATATACTATTATAAATAAAAATATACACATACATTTATAACTCAATCATACATATATCTGACACGAAAATGATTATAGAATTCCGTAGGATTAATTACTATAGCAATTACTTTATGGTGCAACATGATTATTCATTTTTTTAGCAAACTAAACTTTGTACTACTAACATGTTAAGTTATACTTATGCCACTACTACTACTATCGAGAGATTACCATTTAAACTTGATGAAGTATCACATCTCTCGAAACTATATAATTAAATTAAATTTATTTATAGTCATTGGTAATGTCAATATATCATATTAATAATATGTTATGAACGCAAAAGTTGAGGAGTTTATTTCCACTTCTGAAACATTCTAAGTTAAATACAAAGAAAGGAAAAACAACCAGAAGAATTTATACATTTTTCTAAATTTCTCAAAGATGAGCACGAAAGAAGTGAGTTCATTATAACATATATCACCTCTTGTCTTATTTATTTACTGTGATCAGTTGTAAAGTTGCCAAACATTTATTTGAATTAATAAATATGGTTGAAGTTATTTGATTTGATTTTATTTTAACCCCTAGATCACATCCTTGAAGCTTTTCAGTCGGCAGCCACCGAATAGGGTCGATTCACCTTAGGAGTACGCACTACGCACATGTAGCATGTTATATGGTTTAAAACAAATTTGAGTACTTCTTCTTGGCTGAGTTGTTAATAATAGATTATTAAAATAACATATAAGTACATAAATTTAACTCAAATAATGGTAAATTAATAATAACAATATGAGAAAGCAGATATTCAATATATTAAAAACAGTGCCGTATTTTTAGGCTTAAAAGTGGCTTATTAAATGACTTAAAGCCTCGGCTACTACAAAAACGCACCCGATTAACCTGCAAAATAAAGTGATGATTGATTTAACGTGTGCACCATAACTGTAATATTTTCTAAATACAAATTAAATATATTAATTAGAAAGATATACATAAAAAATCAATTTTATCGAAAAATATTGTTATTTTTTTTTTATTTATTATCTTAGTTTTATTAACCACAATTGAGTTTAAAAAACATCTACCGGTTTTTTTTTTTAAATAATTGTTGTTTTTTAAAAAATTTTAAAAATAGATTCTGATGAAGAAACAATACTATATTTTTAGTTAGTTATGACATCCTGAAGAAGGAAAAGTGTTTTCCGAAACCGGTAGATGTTTTTTAAACTCAATTGTGGTTAATAAAACTAAGATAATAAATAAAATAAAATATGAATCTTAACCACCAAGTTAATATTTAAATTATTAAATATTAACTTGGTGGTTAATATTATTAAAAGCTAATTTTAAAAGTAAAAATATTGTTTTCGCTACCGGGATTCGAACCTGCATAATCGGTTAATGCACGTTCCCCGGATTGGAAGAGATCCGGGTTCGAATCCTGGTAGCAACAACAATATTTTTCGATAAAATTGATTTTATATGTATATCTTTCTAATTAATACATTTAATTAATATTCAAAATATCACAGTCCTGTGTTCTGAATAATTACATCTTTACAATAAGAATGTGTTTGGCTTAGTTCAATGTTCCACATATTTAGGGAGAATGACTTTTAATTAAAGAAAGTCGTTACTTACACAAAGCGTCGGAGACTTGACAACAAAATTTGCAGCTTACCTGAAACAAAAAAATAAATTTTTAAAACGGTTAAACGTAAAAAACATATAAAACTAAGCACTTTGTTTATTATTTAATAAAATGAATTACTTAAATTACTAAAAAAGTTAAAAGTTAAAGTTAATTAAACAGCTTCAAACACAATCAACAGCCTAGTAAGGCGTTTAGTGATTTAAAAAATATTATAGAATATTTAAAATGTGTTGCTGCCAAATATTAATAATAATTTTTATTAATTTTAATTTGACAAACTGTAATTCCATTTATTTTTTGTACCGCGTGTGAAAAACATAATAACAATAAAATATGAGTATACAATTTCAGGCATTGGTGTTGACGTTTGCATGGTTCACTGGTCACACAGTCAGGTGGTACTGATGATGATGTAACCCACTTATTAATCGTATAATTGATTTGACCTGCACACTTTTGAAATGAAAAATATACGAAAATAATTTATTGTCTGATTCAATATTAATTTATTATATTTAATTAAATTCCCGTGAATTGAGCTGTACCCCGCATTTGATTGAATAATATGAATATTATTGTAACGCAACCATCCGTCTCAAAAATTATCCCCTAAAATGAGTTATTGATTTCGCGTTTCCTCGCGAAGATCGTTTCGTGATGACACATTGACATCACGGTTTCCCCAGACGTAAAGCCCCTCAAAGGATGAGTCACCGGTCACCAAGGGCGCGGGCGGCACCCCCTGATACCATAATCAGGGGTGGAGACGATGCACTGCATGCAGTCTACCTGCTAAGAATTACGGTTGTGAACACGAATGTCGATTACTTTACTAAAATTCACATTACTGTAAGTTCGGTAAGGATTTTTTAAACGATAAACTCACCCAAAGTAAAGATAAACTCGAGTAGTTATCGTAAATGATGTAACCACTAAAATCAATAACTTTTTCCTTAATTTAAATTTAAAATAATTAAAATGTCCCGTTGTGTCACCCTAGAAAGTACACGGTGATAGATAATGTGTACAAAAGAATCGCACTTATCTAATTTTTAATTGCTTTTTTGGCCAAGATGAATAATTTATCGGACAAGATTAGATAGATATAATATTTATTTAGTAGGTACAAAAAGAGATATTCATTTATTTTCATACCAATCGCCCAATTTAGCATCCACCTCTTTAATACACAGTAGGTGCCTACGTGATTTATTATAAAATCTAATTAAGATCACCAGTGTATTATTAACCAATTCGGTAAGTATGTAGCAAACTAAAAGCTACAGTTTATTTCGTTTCCTAAGATAAGATTAAAATTGCTAACAATTATTTATTTCCTAATTAGGCGCTGATTATTTATTTATTTAATAAATAAATAAATCGTGTTGTACGAAAGAATATATTTTACAAAACGTACATTTTGTAGATTTAAAAAGTATTATTCTTTAATGTTTACGATCACAATCTAAGCAGTTTATGCGGTATAAAAGAATTATCGCATGGCTATCGAGTGTAAAGATCGAACATCGACCACATCTTAGAGTCAGCATGCAAATTTGCACTCGACCAAAATTTATAGTACATATATAATACGTCACGCCATATTTTCATATTATACACGAGTAAAGCTTGTTTCATATTTTACATTATGATAGAATACATGTAAATATATTACATGTAGAGGTAAGCGATCTAACTTAAGGACAATCCTAGTGTAATAATATTATAATAATTTCTCTGCTGATTTCCTTCCCTTGTGCTGTAAACCTTCATTACAGGGGCTCGTGGAAATGTAAAAGGAGGGTGCATGTTAAATCGATACGGTTTTCGTACCCTATAAAAACCACCCTCTACTTTCTTTTATTCAAGGACATCACATATTTAATTGTCGAGTTTCACTAGAGCCTATGCTAGCATATTCACTGACATGAAAATGAGATACGAGTTTTCGGTGCGCACCGACCGGTGGTACGGTATATTTGTAAACAAAATTTCACAAATGATATTATCACTTTTCAAATTATAATAAATATGTTACCATTTAGATTTAAATTTAGGTCCAAAGCTTCTTATAAAAGGCTATATTAATTAATTTAGAAGCGGCGTTTATATAATTTAATAATTTATATTTATATTGATCAATAATAGTGATGGCACGGTTACAATTATCCGGTGTCATCTGCATCACGGCAGCAGCTTCTCAAAACGAACCTTCGGTTGTGGATATCAGCAAATCTGTCCGCCTTGTCGGTGAACTTCTACTAGGGTACGATTCTTCGATTTACTTTATATCATACAACGTAGCCTATATTGTGAAATGATCAAGGTACCTGTAAAGAATTTCTGTCATATGGAGCTGTTTGTTCTTAAGCTATCCATAAATTACACCTATCTAATGGATCTATTTTCTTACTTTCTTGTTGCCTACGTATCAACGTCGCAGATTCATACATAAATATTAAAAATGGTTTTAGTATAAATTAAATGTATTAATTAGAAAGATATACATATAAAATCAATTTATCAAAAAAATATTAGTTGCTACCGGGATTAGAACCTGGATCTCTTCATATCCGGGAAAATGCATTAACCGGTTATGCTACACCAACACGGCAAGTTGACGACAAATTTTCGAACTTATTATTTATTGCACTTTCAAATTGATACATCTGTCGTACCATTATTTGAAAGCCATCTTCTTTATATTTACAGAATCTCAAAAACCTTTGAGGTTCCGTACATATAAAATATCACAGACCATGTTCCGAAAAATTGCAACTTCACAATAAGAATGTGTTCTTCTTAAAAATTAAAATTGCTACTTACTTATTTACTTACCATCACGCCGTTTCACCACGGGGTAGGCCTAGAGGATAGAGCGCCACACTCTTCTGTCCTGACACACAATGTTCATCTCATCCACATTCATACATCTTCTCATACAAGCTCGCCAATTATTGAGCCTTTTAATAGGACCATCTTCCAGTATCTAATTTATCTGGTCGTGCCAAGTATTCCGCGGACGTTCTTTATTTCTGGTGCCATCAACACTTGCGTCATATATCTTTCTTACCATTCTCTTCTCATTCATCCGTTCCATAAAACCAAACCGCCTAAGTGATCCTTTCTTAATCTTACTCACTATACTAAGATTAGATTTACATTCATTCCTTATTTCTTCGATCTTTACTCTGTCATGGATCTGCCATATATACGCCTAAGTGATCTTATTTCCACTGCATTCAGTCTACTTTCGTTCCTCTTCTGCCAGTCACAGGCCTCACTTCCATACATCAGTGTTGGTACCAGGATTCTGTTGTGAACCGTTAGTATTGCCTCAGTTACGAGTTCCCATTAGCTATAATTCCATTCAAAGTCCCGTTCGTTTTATTTCCTGTAGTCACCCTTTTTCGATATCTTTCTCTGTTTTTCCGTTTTTATCAAAGATACTTCCCAAATACATAAACTCATCTACTTGTTCCAAACATTTATTACCTACAAGTATTACCATTACTTTCGACTTGTTGACATTCATAATAAGGTCGCTTTCCTTGCATACATCGTACATTCTACTCACCAGCCTGTGTAATTCTTATTCATTATTCGCCATTAATACTGCATCATCGGTGTACAATAAACAGCATACAATCAAATAGCCCATTCTCGCTCCTACATTCATATATTCCAGTTCTTTCACACAATTATCCATATACAGGTTGAACAGCCATGAAGACATTACACAACCCTGCTTGACACCTTTGTAATGTCAAACCATGGTGAACGATCCATTGATTCTTACACACGTAGAACTTTCTTCATATAGGGATGCAATTGCATGTATTTTTTATTTATTTTTTGTAGCATAAATAGTACATATGAAAAAATAAAGGTAATTGCTTTACTAGAAGTAATCTGTTTTAAAGCAATTACCTGTACAGTTATTAAAAGTTGTAAATGTTAAGAGGTACGTAAGTATAATGTTAAGTGAGTTACAAAAAGGTTTGAGAAAAAAATATAAAAAATTATAAAAAGGTATTGAAAAAATGTTATAAAAATATTATTGTCAGTAATATTCAATAATATACGGTGACAAGAATGTGTGGGTAGTTAGGATAGCACAAATGACAAATTAGTTTAATTTTGCTTTCTACCCACATCGAGCAATCACTCTGTTATTTTTGGTTTGAAGTCGTTAATCACATTAGACTCTTTAAGGTCTAGTGACAATTTATTAAAGAAAGTACTTTAAGCGAATTTGGTATTCAATTTTTGCACTGACTAGTATCCTAAGGCTTTGCTCCTGGTTTCCTTTGGATGGGATCGAGTAATTAAAGTTCTTTTTTTTTTAAATAGTTTTAAGTTTGCTCTGGTAAACAGTTGTCTTATATCTAAAACTTGAAAGGATTTAAAGAGTTTTTCAGAGTTATGTCTAATTAGTTTCTTGTTTATTACTCTGATGACCCATTTCTGAGCCTTAATTAGAGAATCTATTGAAGTAAGAGCTGCACCACCCCATGCACATATTGCGTAACTGATTAGACTCTGACAAATTGAATAGTATACCATTTTTAATAAAGTAATAATATTCATGAAGCTGCATAAGTTTTGAAAATATAAATTAATTTTCTCACTTTGGAATTTACTCGATCGATATGAGGAACCCATCGCAAATTTTCATCAATTGTTAATCCGAGATAAATTATCTCATTCGATTTTTCAATGATGTCACAGTTACATTTTTGATTTGAATCCGAAACGCATGTATGTATTCTAATAGTATTTGGAGCTACATGGTTTTCTTGTTTTTTAACGAAAAGGCCATAAAATATATTTTTTTTAGAAGATGATGGTCTAGAGTACTTTTAATTTCTGCAGTTGCTAATTCTGCTCTTTTAAATGTTTCATCCCACGTATCACAATTTATAATGATTGCAGTATCATCAGCATAACTAATTTTAATTCCATACTCCAAAAGTTTTATTTAAAAATTCATAGATATATATTTTATAGAGTATCGGACCGAGTGTGCTACCTTGAGGTATTCCATATTTATTGTAATGTAATTGAATCACTGCGGGTGCCATTAATTTTCACAGATTGTTTCCTATTTTCAAGATAATTTTTGAACCAATTCATGCAACTATCTGTGATACCTATATTATTGAGCTTATTTAAAAGCAAAGAGTGTGATGTAGTATCAAAAGCCTTCGATATCCCTCCATTTCCCTTATCCATGTTTGTGGTAGTGTATTCAACTAGTTTTGCAATAGCATCTTCAGTTCCCATATTGGCTCTGAAACCATATTGATTTTCAGATAAAATTTTATGTCTCAATATATTCCATGAGTCTCTTTTTTACTGCTTTTTCCAATAGTTTTGCAAAACAGCTAAGCAGAGAAATCAGTTCGTAGTTGATTATCTTTGTTTTATCTTATAAATAGCTTTGATAACTGCTTCTTTTAAATGTGATGGTACTTTTCCTATTTCTAGGCTAAAGTTAAATATATGTAGCAGAGATTTGAGGACAAAATCTTTGATTTCCCTGTGAAACTGGACATCCTATCGTATCCCACTGCGCAGTTTGAACGTATAGATTAAATTAGAGTGGACAATTCACTTGAAGAAATTGGGTAAAATTTAAAACTATGTGGTGTGTGTTGAAAAATTGTATTTTCAGTTAGGTGTGTTTTATCTAAATTTTTTGATTTAAGAATGCTATCTGCTAGTCTGGAACCCAAGTTGGTATAGTGATCAATAAATTCATCACCAATGAGTTTAGGATTCTCTTTTACAGATAGAAAATTATCCTGGACTTCATTATTGGCTATGGCCGAATAATTGTATTTATTTTTATGCATGGAGTCATTGATGATCTGCAATATATTTTTGGAATCCATTTTTTTTTCATAATAAGCTTCTTTTGTGATCTTGAGTAAAAGTTTACATTTATTTCTGAACTTTTTGTAAGCATTTATGAGATTTATGTCATTTGGGTATTTTTTAACTTTCATATGCATTTTGTTTCGTTTGTGGATACTATTTATTAGACTTGGAGTTTTCCAATCTTTAAGATTATTACATCTATGGCGTGTATTATACTGTACATGTTTAAATTCAGTATTGTTAGTAAGATAAGTGTTTAATGTATGGGTAAACTTTTCCATAGACTCATTTGTATCATGTGTTGTTAAAGTAAATGTCACACTTTTTAGATCTTATTTTAGTTTGTTATAGTACAATTTAAGGTTTTCAATTTATTGTCTTTGATTTTAGATTTACAAGCGTTGGGTAATGATCAGTAATTATGAAGAGTAAAATAAATGTCTCAAAGGGTTTTTTAGTCTTGATGAATATGTGATTGTAAACAGGTTTTGGAAGAGTTGGTATCTCTAGTAGCGGTGTTGATGCTGGAGACGAAGCCAAATGATGTTTACATAGATAGGTAGTCGTTAGCCTGTGGATGTATGTTGTCAATGATATTTATATTTAATTCACCGGCAATGACATATTCATTTATATTTTTCGATTTTTCGAGGATTGTAGAAATAGATGCCAAAAAAGGTGTAATGTTGTATTCAGATGGAGATCTATAGCCTCCAAGGATGCACTTGATTGTTTAGAAGTACTCGTAGACAATAAGTTTGTTTAACTTTTGATTTATATCATCATTAATATGCATTATAACACCATCATTTTGTTTATTATTCATTTTGGTGTAATACAGTTTATAACTTTCGATTTCGTGAAAAAGTGAATTTTTGTTTATCTGGCATTCAGTTAATATGATTACGTCAAACTTGATTTTTAAGCCATTAAAGAGAATTATAAGTTTATCTAATTTTTTTGGTAGCTTCTGATATTTAGGTTCAAAAATTTTAAGCCAGAAGATAGAAAATTATAATTAAACCTACTGTCAATTGTTTTGGTTGAAATCGTGTCATGATAGTTATCAATGTCGATTTCTAAAGCCATTTAGAATTGTTAGATAGATTGAGCATTTAAGTTAGGAGATTTGATTCATACGTTGCTTTAGGATATTATTCTCATCGGTTATATATATCATACGTTGCTTTAGGATATATCCTCATCGGTTCTAATAAATATAGTTTTAGCTTCATCATCTCCTTTTGCGAGGTTTTATTCATTTTTATGCCACACATATTTAAATCCGTGATTTTTGGCACCAGTTTTGCCTCTGCATAGTTTTGAAAAGGTGGATGTACTCTCATTAACATATATTCTGTTTTCTTCATGGCCTACTATTTCCGATGATGTGATTATTTTCTTTGTATTACAAATTATTTGATCTCGTTTGTGTGGGTCTCTCAATCTAACCGAGATTATCGGTATGCCGTTTTGTTGTTTTGTGAGAATTCTTATTGCAGTTTGAATTTCGTGTAATTGTAGAGGGATATCAAGTTTCTCGGTAACTTTTAAAACTATGTCTTCAATTTTTTCGTCTTTTATGTATGCGACTTCAGTTATTTCAATATCATTGCTGTAATGTTTTTGTTCCAGTTCTGAAAGTCTAACATTTAAATTCCTTATTAAAGTATCTTTGCAGCTCAGTTCTTGTTTATGACTCTCCACTTCATTACCCAGTTTCGACAGTAAAGTCAGTTTTTCCAAAATTCTTTGTATTACAAATTATTTGATCTCGTTTGTGTGGGTCTCTCAATCTAACCGAGATTATCGGTATGCCGTTTTGTTGTTTTGTGAGAATTCTTATTGCAGTTTGAATTTCGTGTAATTGTAGAGGGATATCAAGTTTCTCGGTAACTTTTAAAACTATGTCTTCAATTTTTTCGTCTTTTATGTATGCGACTTCAGTTATTTCAATATCATTGCTGTAATGTTTTTGTTCCAGTTCTGAAAGTCTAACATTTAAACTCCTTATTAAAGTATCTTTGCAGCTCAGTTCTTGTTTATGACTCTCCACTTCATTACCCAGTTTCGACAGTAAAGTCAGTTTTTCCAAAATTCTTTGTATTACAAATTATTTGATCTCGTTTGTGTGGGTCTCTCAATCTAACCGAGATTATCGGTATGCCGTTTTGTTGTTTTGTGAGAATTCTTATTGCAGTTTGAATTTCGTGTGATTGTAGAGGGATATCAAGTTTCTCGGTAACTTTTAAAACTATGTCTTCAATTTTTTCGTCTTTTATGTATGCGACTTCAGTTATTTCAATATCATTGCTGTAATGTTTTTGTTCCAGTTCTGAAAGTCTAACATTTAAATTCCTTATTAAAGTATCTTTGCAGCTCAGTTCTTGTTTATGACTCTCCACTTCATTACCCAGTTTCGACAGTAAAGTCAGTTTTTCCAAAATTTCATCGTATTGTTGAGATACAAAGTTTTGCACTTTGACTATTTCTACCATCTCCGATTCCAGTTTTTTAAACATCTCGGTTTTAAGTTCTTCTATTTTTTTTTCAAAACTTTTTGTGATTTTTTGTAGAAAATCATCCTCATATTTTGAGTCTCCAAGATTAGTTGCTTGAGTTATATTATGTTGTAAATTTCAAAAACTTTAGTTTATTTTAGGATCCACAATTCAGTCTTAAAGGGTTATTGATAAAATAGAGTGACAGGTGTGCACACAACCGACTTTCATGCGAGCCCGCGATTGACTGAATTTGCTATTCACTCTGTAATCAGAGAGTACTTTCCATAACCTTTCTCTTATAACTTTATCATACCTCTTTTGCAGATTTACAAAGGAACAAAAATTTTTTTTGGTTTTTCGCTAATAACTTTTCCGTCACCACTCGTAGAGAAAAGATATGATCTATGCATACTCTCCCATCCACAAAGGCTCTTTGAAAGTCCCCACCTTTTTCTTTCGTCACCGTTCTTGCTCTTTCTATTTAAATTATTCTATATAGTTTGCCCACCGAGTTTAATAGACTGATTGCCGTATAATTACTGCATTCCATACACGACCCTTTACCGTTGTAGAGAGGCATAATAACTGCTCTCCTCCAATCTAACGGAGTGTGGCTCTCCTCTAAATACTGATTGAAGAGCGCATGAAGCCACGAGACAACTAATGGCCCACCAGCCTTGGTATACTCGGAAGCAACGTTATCATACCCCACAGTCTTACCATTCTTCATATGCTTTATTGGACACTTTATTTCTTCCTTACTTATTCCATTCATATCATTTTCTTCATTCATACTTACCCCAGAGAGTCTCTCGAGGGGTTCCTCATTTGTATTCTTTTCACTCTCATACGTTTCCTGGAAATATTATATCCATCTATTTTTTATTTCGACCTTATTTATTAACATTTCACCATTTACTGACTTAGCTTTCATACTACTGGTTTCAGCACCGCATCGGGATTTTTTGACCGCCCTCCAGAATTTTTTTATATTATCCGGAAAATTCTCGGTCATTTACACCCCTTCCTCTCTTTTCAGCCACTCTTTCCTTTCTTTCACACCAGCTTTAACTTTTTTCTTACAAATATTGTACAGATCTTTTGCTCTCGAGTATTAATCTCTGTTTACTATCAAAAGATAAAGCCACACATTCTTCTATTCTTTCACAAGTTTATTTACGCCATTATCCAACCATGCGTCGCTTTCCTTCCTTCCTTGAGTAGCTATGCCACAGGTTTCCTTCGCATAGAGTAACCTTAATATGTTTGCATGCATCGTCTATATTCAGATCATTCGCTCTTTTCTCATTCAGCCTTTCACACACTTTCATTTCAGGTTTTTCTCTGACTTCATCCTTTTGCATATTCTCAATTTTGATTCTAGACGCCGCCGTTACTAATTTTTTCATGGACGGCCATCCTTAAAATAAATATATTCTTAAGACGACAAGGAAATGGTCAGTTTCCACCTCGGCTCCCCGAAACATCCGAGTGTCAACAGTAACGAATCTCAATCTAGTGTCAACCATCACAAAATCAATCATCGATCTTTCATTCCCTTTCTCCCATGTGTACTGATGGATTTGTTTGTGATCAAAAAATATGTTTGAAACAAAAAGGTTCCATTCTAAGCATACCTCAAGCAGACTATTTCAATTCCCATTCATCTTTTTGTCACCGTACACACAAATGACTGACTCGAAACCATCTCTCCGAGTGCCCACCCATCCATTCAAATCGCTTCTCTATTATAATTACACTTTATCTTCGATTACATAATTATTTTTATCTTGCTATACATTCTTCAGTTTGTCTAATTACACGTTAGAGAGCTACATATAATAGGTAAGTCAATAATTATAGTACAGAATCAAATAAAGAATAATTCTATCATATTGTGATTGTATATATATATTTCAAGTGAAAATAAAAATTTATTGACTATTAGACATTATTTTGTTTTTTTTCCAGATTAACCGATCAAAAAATTAGCGTTACGTTGTGCATAAATCAGCGCTTCGTCATTATTTTCTGTGCATTGAATAGTTTATTAGTATTTCTATTTTAACCTCAATATTATAAATAAATTTTAATTGAAATGAGCAGAATCCTACGAACATATTTCTATATGACTTGCGAAGAGTGTTAATTTAAATGAAGTATGTCTCTTGTTCTAATGTTACCTGTTGCTCAACTCGAGCGCAGACAATATTTTCCAAGCCGACGTTTGCATAGTGGTTATCGCACTTCATTCGAGTAATTTCTCACTGATTACTTCGCTATACTTGTCTACATAGACACTATCTCGTAAGAGGTATAGCTACGACAGTATTATTGCGTGTTGCCTCTAGCATTAGGTTGTTGCTTGCTAACTACCACTCCCGTAGTGTGGTCTGGGTCGTTTGAAGGGCATAGTCCGGGTTCTATGCCCTTGCCAGGCCAGCAGCTTCACATAGGCAATGTACCTGCGTAGTCCGTGTACTTACAGCGCTTATAATACGAGTACGCATTGCGCCTAATGCTAAAATTATAAGCCTTTGCTATTCATTTTGAAATGAAAATAATAATTTTTCGATCCAATTAGATCCCTTATTTACCTTTGTTTTTATGATTTTAACAATTAAATCCTAACCTAATTTAATAACGATTAATTGTATTGATTTTTGTTCAGTTAATCCATACGGAATTTAAATAATTCATTATATAAATTTAATTAATCAATTAAAAAGATATACAGAAAAAATAGATTTATTGAAAAAATATTTATTATATATCCCAGTGACAACCGAATACTTTTACGGTAAATAGATCTTTCTGTATATCTATATAATTGATTAATTTAATTTGTATTGTTTAAATAATTATTTTATTCCAAAGATGCACGCATGATGGATACTTTCAAACGTTCCAATTCAAACAAAAGAAATTACATCGTTAAAAATTACCTAACATTTGATACATTGTTACAATTATTATCCGAATAAATCACTTATTTTTAAAATATATATTGCGGTTTTTAACCAAGTTTAATTATTACAAAGTAGGAAGCAAATAACTGCAATAAAACACAGTGAAAAATAACCTAAATTATTGAAATTAAAATGAAAGCTAACCTAACCTAACCTAACCTTGTCTAACCTAACCTAACGCAGTAAAAAAATAATTGTACATACCAAGTTTTCCTCAAACACTCGTGAAAAACCTTACTAGTTATACACGTAATTTTGTATCCACGTATATTTAACGTAAATTTCAAACAATAACATATTTATTGTGCCGGAATTGTTGAAATAATTTACAGTAACTATATAATAATCTTCTGCCATCATTAAAAAAATGTTTATTTTTCTCCAACGGTTTCCCGTTTTGTTTAACGCAATTATTGAGAATACACATAAGTGCACACACAATTTATTCAAATGTAGTCAGTTATTTTTAACCAATATTAAATTAAATCATTAAAATTGTGACTAAAAATATTTTTCAAATGTGAGCCCCCAGATTTGGCCGAATGAAATATAACTGGCGCGTGACTCGCGCCTGCAGGGATCAGGGATGACTCACCCCTAACTAAGATTAGATGGGAATTTAGAGGAAGCTGCACATCTAAATATAAAAACATAAAAGAATCCCCCTGCTATTTATCAGAACTCTTAATGGCGTGAGGCCGATTCGAAAATACTATTTCTGGAAACTAATTTGTTGATATTGTTCGTTAAAATTAATACGTAACTGTATATGAATGTTACGTGTACTATAACATATGAACATGTAATATTTCTCTCTATCTGTCGATATACCCGTGACTAAGCATCGAAGTAATTTATTATGGTTCTACAGTACGAACTTCTTGCCTCCAATTTTCGCGATCCTGGCCCTTGTTTAGGGCATGTCGTAAGGCTCCGGTCACGTCTCGAACTTAGTATGTTTGTTTTTTTGTCACATTCTATTTAATACCAAAATTTTTCCATACAATATTTATGATACAAAAAGAAGATGAAATATTAATTGGCAAAAGCACGCATTTCAAAAAATTAGGATCCTCCGATTGCGCTAGTTCGGTTATTAAGGCGTAAATAAAATTTGCTTATGCGTATAAATATTTTTATTTTAATAGTAAAAAATATATATATTTACTTACGTGAGCATAATAACAATGAGTTTTAAAATGCGAACAAAATAAATAATTCATAGAATTTCGCGAATTCGACTATAAGGTATGCCTTACGTCATCATAAATTTATTGTTGTAATCAAAATGAAAAATGTTTACAAGTTTAATTATGCGAGTGATAAAAAAGGCAATGAAAGACAAATTTCAATACATGGAAATCAATTTTGACGCGAGTTGCTAAACATCGTTGGCAGGTATTATTTAATTATGTATTCGAAAATTCCAAATCAAGTTTAGCTAAGGCCACTTGCATAATTCCTGTGATTTATATTGAAATATGAATTAAATACATAGATTAGAAAGATATACATATACAATCAATTTTATCGAAAAATATTGTTATTGCGCCACCGGGATTCGAACCTGGATCTCTTTCCTAACCGGGGAAGGTGCATTATCCGACTATGCTACAGCGACAATATTTTTAGCGACTAATTTTCAAACCTATATGTTACCTTTTTGATATTAATACATTTAATCGTTCCATTATTTGAAAGAGCCATCTACCTTATTTTTACAGAATCTTGTTGCGCCAACAATATTTTTTGGTAAAATTGATTTTATATGTACATCTTTCTAATTAATATATTTAATTCATATTTAAAATATCACAGACCGTCTATTCTGAACAATTGCAACTTCATAATAAGAATGTGTTCTCCTAATAGTATTTATATCTTGACTCGACTATACTTTACAAAAACATGTAATTCATAACGACGGAATAATATAAACATATATAACTATAAAATATGACTATTCTACGAGTGTGTCATGAAAGGTATCATTTCATTCCTGATGATGTAAGTACAAAACAGAATTTGGTTTGACAACGGATTAAATGGAAAGTTATTACGTGTTTTAAATGTTAATATCCCGACACGGACTTAAATTATTTTGTCAAAAATCAAATCCACCGCTTGTCACGAGTGGTTGACCTTTACTACACTAATACACACTAAAGTAAACAAAAGCAATTCGACAGAGGTGACAAGTTATCTGTTTAAAGTTCAGAAGATGTAAAACAATATTAATTATAGGTACGCGTTCATAAATACTCGTAAATCATTAATATTTGAAATGAAGTACTAAACCGTTTAACATGTATTTTTAATCTGATTATGTTTTCAATTCAGTAGTCTTCTAGGACGAGACTTAAACCTCCCTTAACTTGGTCACCAGGTGAATGTTCTACCACTATACTAAATAATCAAATCCTCTTCATTTTTATCCGTAATTTTTTTATTATTACTTGTTTGCCAGTCATTTAATTATGTAACTTATCCCATCGATATATTTTCATAGAGAGATCCAGTATTTGTCTCGGTGTGCCTTTCGTGTACCGCATGAAATAATAAAATATCGATTTCAACACATCAATTCTTTTTATTAGTGAACAATTTTAACCGCGAAATGACCCAGTATTTTAATTATCATTTTTAATTTATTAATAATTATAATAACATATGTCGCAGAATATCTATTTCGATATATCATATTTATAATTTTAGAAATAAGCGTATTAAATTCTTGTTAATTTTTAAAAATTATTTAAATTTTAATTCACTGTTCCGAAAAAATCTACCATAATATTATGCACGGCGCAATAAAAGATTTTCCTAAATTTGTTTACTTGTACATTTCATTCATTATAAATAAATTCCTATCATTTTTCTTAAATGTTTGAATAATTTTTTTAAAAAGACACGTGTAGGTTTATTTTTATATTTAAATAAATGTAAAAAAAATATAAATGCATATTCATTACCATTAAAGCATAATTTACATTTGAATTATTTATTAACGCTCTCGGCGCACAGCTTTTAACTTAACGGGGCGTTACCCCTATAGGTCAAGGGACTAGGATACAATGTATCATTTCCTCGGAAACTTACTACGGCTTCTGCGCGGATGTTAATCGATAAGACACATGGTTTTAAGCGACACAAAAACTTTCTGAACTGATGACAAGAACACTATTATTTAATTAAATAAATGCACTTACGTTACTCGTTTTAATAATTTGGTACAAGGTTATATTAGATAATACATTAATTATATTAACGGTTCAAGATGTTTTGCTGCAGAGGTAGCCGGAAAAATTAGTATGCCAAACTCTTCTGTCGTGGATTATCACTTTTAGTTCATCTACTTTATTATATCTTCTCATACACATCTGCTGTTGACAGCGCTGGCGCTAGGTTTTTTGCCGCCACAGGCACGATTGTTAACGCCATAATAACCATCCCCATAAATTGGCAGCCCCCTAAATCGACAACCCGCGTGCACACAGGTACAGGTAGGGGCGGTATTTTGTTAGACCGATATTTTGAAACTTACTCAAGGGTGGCTTTTTACCAAAAGACGTTCTGGACACTAGTGTTGACTATAAATTACTTATTAGGAAATAACTATAATGTTATTTATATATTATATTGATATTGATATTGTTTATACGTGGATTATTTTTATTACACGCTATTATCGTTTTGCATCTTGGGATTTTGCTTTTCAATTTTTATATATTTTTCCGTCACCCCCTTGATTTGGCCGCCACAGGCAGGCGCCTGCTCCGCCTGTGTGTAACGCCAGCGCTGACTGTTGAAGCTTCTTACAATCGTCTTACATCATCTAGTTTAGTTAATTAAGTCAGGTTTTTTGCGGCCGTCATTTGTTCCTGTCGCCTTCAATACTATTGTTGTATCACGTCCATTTCTCAATTTTCGTCCCACGTGCCCAAACCACTTAAGCAATTTAAAGACTCACCATATTAATCGAGAGAAGAACTGTGGATCTTATTTTAAATTAATAACAATATACAAAGTTAATAATATCACAGAAAGGTAAATTAAATAAATGTGTTGATGTGTGAGATTCCTCAAAATGCCCAATGTACCTATATATATTTTATTTATTGTTACTGTGTTTAGTTTGTAGAACTCTACGTTTATTTTTAATTAAATTTAAAAAGTCAAATTATAATAATATGATTGAGTTCTGCTAGTTTACGTAAGCATTGTTATATGTTACAGCTATTTTGGCGATTAAAGCCATTTTCAAACAGTCTCTTAACTACACCTTAACCGCCGAAACAGCTATAAGATATAACAATGCTTACGCAAATTAGCAGAACTCAATAAAAATATTTATTATAATTTGATTCTTTAAATATATATTTTTTTTAAAAACCAATGTATATCAATTCGAGAGCAATCCCTAAGGCATGGAGCAGAATACCTGTAACAATTTATTATCCTTACTGCCCATACGACGAAGAAGACTTCAATATTACACATTTTTAGAATGTTAAAAATTATTTTCGATGATTGAAAAAATTTGTTATCAACGCGAAATTTTTAAGAAAATGTGCACAATCAATAATAATTTTTTTAAATAATATATATAAGAATATTAAAAATATATAAGTACACGTATAATATTATAATTTGTGCGAACAATGCATTTTATAATTTAACAAATATACATTTTCAATTGATCATAAAACATACCTTTTTGTCATTGGAATTTCCAACGACCGGACTGGGAAAACGAGGAAATCATATGACTCATTCGGATACTAGGTTTTCCGTTAAGTTGAACATAAACTGCAAAGCGTATTTCGTATATAAATTCTTGAGATTTCAGAAAAGATATTTGAGACACAAAAGAGCATGTTGTCAAATGATAAATTTAAAACCGCCTTTGAGAGGTTAATGTTTTAATGAGGGACGAGAGAACATAAATTAATAATAAGTTATTAAGGAAGTTATGTCTTTGACCTTAGACCTTAGTATCAGATAGGGTAATTACTCATTTAATAACTTCATTAACCGACCTTAAAAACCAGTAAGAACAAAATTATTATTATTAGTATTACTTTACCTTCTCTAACCGAAAGGATAAGCAGTGTTGATGGAAATATTTATCATCTGATTTTATACCATTATGGTGGATAATTGCGTGATCTAATCGACACTAGTGGGGATGAATACTTTATATAACTAGCACACTTTAATGTTTGGAGACTGATAGAGATGGATAGGCTCGTCATTGAACTTTTTAACAAACCAGACACAGTTCTTAGAAAATCGATCTAAACCTTAACCGGTAGTGATTTTTATAAAATAATAATAAATTTTCGATTTGTTGCACATTTGGAAAATATTTGATTGTGCAACTTGTATACATTGTCTAAAGTAGAAACTCAAGGTTAATGTTAGTATTCAGGTAGAGTGCATCTAAAAGTCGTGCGGCTTGTCATCATAATAATCAAGCAGGTGTCCTCTAAATGAAAGTATTTTTTTATAGTCCCGGTGCAATACCATTCAGTATCTTAGTATTATTATATTCTTTATAAATAACGAAATTATATACCTTTTTCTTCTTTTTGACAGTTAAATAAAAAAGTTCAGATTAAAATGGTGAAATTGACTACCCTTGTATTATTGAAAACGTCACCTTCTGTGGAACTCGCGCATTCCTCAAATTAATACAAATGATGGGAGAAATGTTGTTATTAATCGAGTGAAGTCAAATTACAACGAAAAATTTTCTTGTCAAAATCCTTTTTGAGAGCATCAGTATTTTAGAATCGTTTTAAACTATTTCCTAGCTAAATTAAAACTATAAACTACCCTACGTGGGTAATTTAGCGAATTCATGTACCAACTATTTTATTAGATATTAAGGATAAAACGCTATAAATATTTATAATCAAATAACATATAAAACGACGCGTTTGTTTTATGCATTTTAATATACGATGAGAATGAGATGTTACTTTTGTTTAATAATCTTGATAAATCATATACTTGAGAAATGTATTATATATCGCTCATGTATAAATAATAGATGCAGCCCCAATATTCCGGACATGCTTTATATCCTTCAAACGACTTTGTCGCACTGGAGGGCAATAAAGTCACGTGGTGAAGGGCGAAAAGGGAATTACGCCCCACCCATTATAATCCAGACAGACCCCTCTGGGTACCTGCGGGAGTGAGGGTAGTAACAGAAGTACAGAGGAAGGTACAGAGGTATTCCTTTCGTGGAATCTCACCCCCGTTTACTCCGGCAGTACTTATTCAAAACCTGCCTTAGAAACTTTTCTAATGTTGCTTATTATAAATCTGGCCACATTTTGTTTATTCAGTGCGTCAAATTTATCACAATAACTGCGCTAGAAATAGCGCATTAGAAAATTTCGTAACATTTTTATATACTCTCACTTTCCTTGTGTTTTATTTTCATCTTTACCAGTATTGGGATCGATAATAGGCGACTCCAAAATCTTTTTGAAATTAAAAAAATTTAAAGCACCGAATATCGACTCCGGTACTTCTCACATGCTAAGTCAGTGCTCTTCCGTGGTGTTAAATTGTCTGTATATATCAGTTGTCGTTCCTTTACTTGAAGTGCAATTCAATTAGTCGGTTACTACTGCGATTCAAACTGTCTAGATGGTACTTTATATTCTACGGAACATATAGCAAGTGAGTTAACAAGTAAATACGTCAGTGTACTCATAAACGATTACTATATCTACTTTTTTGTAACGCATGATCTGAATGAAGATGCATCATAGTACGTATATGAAAGCATTTAAGCCCACATAATCCACACAGTGTTTCCTTTGAGAAAAGTGTGTAAAGAACAGCTGGTGATGAATATATTGCGATGGTTAAAACCCTTCGTATTAATGTCGTTAAATTATTTTTGAACTAACTTAACATTGGAGTTCCAAGAATGTCACAATTCCAACAAAATGTGAAATGTACGAATGCCTATAGATACTCACTTATTTTATTTGATTTCATAATCGTCACACAATGTTGCCACGAATTACATTAAAATTAATAATTACATATTATTTAATTAATTCATCTTAATTTAATCGACAGATATCGGCTGCTAAGATAACACTCCGATATTTAAGTGTAAAACAATATCTCTATATTATGGTTATATAATTAAAGTGAACAATATTTAAAGATGTATCCAAAAATTACTTCATATTCAGATTTATTATTATTTGCGCATTTTTAAATGTTCTTGTATCTAAAAGAATGTTTGTTAAATTCTAAATATTTCTTTTTTTTATAACTTTATATCATTTAAGACAGTTTTAAAGTTAAATGGGGTTCAAAAACCGTGTTGAAATAGGGGACGCACTTTTTTGGTATTGATTTCTATAACATCCACAGTTTTAGAATCGCTAAAAACTATACCATGGATTCCGTATCATAAACGCATGTGCACCACTGTATAGATGTATGTACATTGTGTAAATCCAGGAAAGCAGTTGAAGCAGGACGGAAGATGGGATTGGCCTCTCCCTTCCTATGTCTGGACACGAGAGAGAGAAGGATAAAACAGGGACACTCACATAGGGTGGTGCGACTAACCTGCTGTACCGAGGCAGGAGACTACAGGGTGATCGCGAAATACTATGTACGACTTTATACATCTACATAATAATTAATATAATTCCTATCTCCACGCAATCGTTAAAAGTGTTACGTGTAGAGGGCAACAACTATCACAGTACATTTTAACGTAACAAAATAATTATTATAAAACATAATTTTAAATGGTTTATGTTTTGGCGAATTTGAAGTGCTTCGATACCTATACTACACATAAAGTTGTACGATATCCATATCAAATTAATTAACTATATGGGAACGAAAAAATAAATAAAATGAATTAAATTCATACTTCAATACGACCTCTTATTAGGAATAATTCGTGCTTATACATTGATTTTGAAGATTCAGCATAAAACGGAAAGAATGGGGATAAGCTGAGAATTCCTAGAATAGATAAGAAAAGCAACAAGTGCGCTAACCAAGGTGAAGGATGTCATACGCCATATTTCAAGACGCAGAAATCGTGTAGACGAAATAACTGAAGCAGTGGGAATGACATGACTAAATTTGACGGACAAGAAGAGAGTGACTAAATCATGAGGGTGGTCTTCATTCGGCAAAAGATCGATAATAGCTGAAGAAGGTGATAACCAAGGGCATGCAACGCATACAAGCAAAAAAGCTGTGCATTACTAAAAATTCTGGGAAACAAATATAAATTAAATAATTCGATTAACATAAACGAAAACATTATTTTATAATTAGCGCCATCTGTGTACCAGTAGAGTCTTTAATCGCTTAGTTATAAAAACTACCACGACAACTTACCTCTGTACCCATGGCGCTCTTTTGTATTGGCCGCATCGAGTTACTCACATTTCTCTGTTCTGTCTAAGCTAGTGAATTATTCAAGTCATATAAGTGGCTATTTACTCAACTGAAAATTCCTTTCGGTTGATCCGATTTGCATGAAGTCATTACCTATGCTGTTTTTTAACAGAATAACATAAAGGGTTACAACTGCGTGCAAATCATTGAAGTGTCTGCTTTATTTTTTACTAATTCGCGAATTTTACTATCTTACTATTTTTAACGTGTTAATTTCATGATTGTTTTTTAAATTTGGTCATGGATTGGTTATTAATTTGGGAAAAACAAAAAGCAATTGGCAGAAGTATATCCTACGTTAACCTTAAATAAAAATAATTATTTACTTTAGTTATTACGTGAAGGATTTTCAAACAATAAATTAATCATGTTCAGTCATAAAAAGTGTTCTTAAAAACGTCCATACATTTTTTATATGGGTAAGAAGGTAATATTTTACGTTAAAATTTAAACTTTAAAAACACTATTAATAGTACTATAAAAATTATAAATAAATACATGGTAGGGTCGTATAAACGACGGATTTATTTTGTTTAAAGACGTTATACTACATACATATTATTACGTACATATATCGTATTACATATATTATATATGATTATATAATATCATTGGTAACAGCATAACCTAAATCTATACCTACTGTACGCTACTGGTGATAACGATGATGACTTAAAATTAATTGCATACGCTTTCAAAGTGTATGTTCTCGTGCTATTAATCTGAATAAAACCTGAAACACAAGTTTCCATTGAAATACCAACAGTAAAAGCACATCCTTAGAACTAACTGCTCACAAATATGCATTTGTCAAAATTGATGTCTGGACGGTTCGAATTCTCAACATTTTAATGTCTAAATGCGTCCTAACTTCACCTGACTTCAATGCAGTTTAGATGTTTTGGCTGTTTTAGACTATACTTAGTATCGTGTTACTGAATACAGGAGACGCATATTTTTCTAGGGATACTATAATAAAATAGAAATAATAATAAATAATGTTGAGTATTCGTCATATGAATAGCAAGTTCAAGAATAAAAAAGGTAATGACGTTATCAAAAAGACTAGTTAAATTTAGTTAAATTACGTTATCTACAGAATCTCTCAAAATAGTGAAGAATCAGATAATAATCAAGAATACTATCAAAGTTGTATAGGAATATGGAAAAGACATAGGAAATATGAAAGCAGACCAAATCCGCCAAGAACACTCTGTCTGGGAGATGACTATGTTCAATCGAGCACATAAATGATAAAGATGTAAGGAGATAGTATAAAGCCGGGATAGGCTTAATAGACAGGATGATGAAGACTTAATTGATGGGTCAGACATATGGAACGAATGACTGATTAAACAGGTAGGTACAGTGAATGAGGATAGCTCACGTGACCAATTAGATCAAATTCTGAAAGATAAAATTCGTATTGTCTTAAGACGAGCAAGTGCTTTAATAGGTAATATATTGAGAAATGATTACATACATAATACAAAATATAGATATTTCGTTGTTTCTATTTCTCGCTACAGAATTACAGTAATTTAAAACATATTTGGGTCGAATAATTAAATCATGTGTAATTATATCCAAACTATATTTTTTTAAATATATAATTTATACGCGCCAATAAATATATAATTTATACGCGCCAAATTATCAAAATTCTTACTTTTTTTAAAACTAAACTTGTGCTTTTGTTTGTTAAAAATAAGACTAACTTGATTATAAATTATTAAGTGCGACGATATACTATTGTATAATAAATTCTTAAAATATATATTATATTATACATACATGATGTGGATAAGGCAAAAATCATGTGTCAAAACAGAAGAGTGTGGCGCTCTATCCTATCTACCTACCCACGCGGGGAAATAGCATGACGGTAAGTAAGTATTATTGTAGATCAACATGTATTAAACGAGTATTTTGTAACTATAAATGGCGTATTATCTTTATAGATAACTATCATAACGCAACATGCTGTTAAATCTAAAACTAATAGTAGGTATGTATGTACCTTTAGATTTTTTTTTCCATTTTTCTCTACAAGTGGAGTTAACATATTTTGAAATTACAGTACAAACTCTTATTTATATATTTTCCGCTTCATCCTTGCAACGCTATGAAATGGCGTTGCTGGAATGACCTTATCGGTCTGTTGGCTCTGTTGAATCGATGACAGAATAAAAGAGCATATTGTCACGGCCCGATGCGCCCCCATGGTGTACCTAGTTCAGTACTGGCAGTTCAGCCGGTACCCGGTACTAGGACCCGGCGTCCAGCCGACTTCCGCTGCGTGAGGGTACACGGCTCTATTGTCGACGTTATTGACGCATAACGAGCTTAATGCACTTCTAAATGTGAGGTCATGAATGTATGGTGAAGTTCAACATTAATGAAATAAGCTTCTCTGAAAGAACTGCACTATTTGTTGTGTCCGTGTTGGCGAAAGTATATCAAATTTTTTTATGCAAATTTATTATCAATCGATACATTATTACAAAAGATTGTTAACTGTGAAAACTGTCACTTTGGACATGTGTGGGTGTGTGTGTATGTTAGATGAGTGGTGGGGGACAATGGTTATAAGATGCCGTCACCAGAACAAGCCTCTTTTCCATCACCACCTCGCAGTAGTTATTAGTCAATATCTGAGTTATCTAATTGTTAATTACTGTAAATACGTCGTTGTAATAAATGAACATTGTTATACGAATCTACTGAGTTTCACTCCAACTCGAGAGTACAGAGAGAGGATAAAACCCTAAGGGAATCTGGTGATACTTCCAAAGATACAACATTAACTAACTAACAAACTTATCATCACACCGGGGTGGGCCTAGAGGATAGAGCTCCACACTCTTCTATCCTGATACACAATTCTCGCCTCATCCACATTCATACATCTTCTCATACAAGCTCACCGGTTATTGAGGCTTCTAATAGGACCATCTTCCAGTATCTGGTTTATCTGGTCATGCCAAGTCTTCCGCGGACGTCCTCTACTTGTGGTGCCATCAACACTTGCGTTATATATCTGCTTCATATACGCCTAAGCGATCTCATTTCTACTGCATTCAGTCTTCGATCCTCTTCTGCCAGTACCAGGCCTCACTTCCATACATCAGTGTCGGTACCAGGACTCCATTGTGTATCGCTAGTCTCGCCTCGGTTGACAAGTTCCCATTAGATATAGTTCCATTCAAAGTGCCGTTCACTTTATTCCCCGCAGTCACCCTCTTTTCGATATCTTTCTCAGTCTTTCTGTTTCCATCAAATTGTTATTACAAATACACGTACTTCCCTTGCGCTATTGACTTAGATAAATTTTTAATTCATTCACATCTGTTAGTGATTCACACCCAATTTCAAATACTCCAAAAATATAATATGTGCTGCTACTACTAGCTGAAACAAATTTTGACAAAATTGAAAAGTCGTCAAAAAATAAAATTAAATCGATTCTCAAGAAAACATCTTGATTAAATGAATTTGCCTTTGCTACTGAGTGGCGCAAATTGTTCATTCTCTTCTTTGGCAGTGGGACAATTTTAGTATAAAATATTATTACGGAGAGAGAATTTCGAGGTCAGTGGCACTTTGCGACCCGCCGCGGTGCAGTTTGTCGGGGTAGACGAGGGGACGGTACGGGAAGAGAGAGGGGATATAATGCCGATGCTGGAAGGGGAAGGGGAAGGGGGGGTAATTGGATTGTGGGTGGGTAGGGGTGAGACTACACCCAGTAGCAGTGCTGCCAGCACGCTCGAGCACGAGCCAAGCTCCGGGCGAATAAAACGAGACCAAAAATGTTTAGCAGTTTGGATGCTATTTGAACATTGAACTAACAATTTGCCCATTTTGTAATAATCTATTATTTTTTAATTCATTTAAGAAACCTGCTCAGTTTAGGTAAGTTTCTTACCAAATCACTCGCCCGAAGACGGAAAGGGAGTTGTTGTAAGAGCGCAATATCATAGCTTAAAAGCGCATTAAAACACAATTAGTACACTAAAAAATAAATAATTTAGTGAAAAGTTAGAGAATAGAGCGCTACACTCTTTTATCCTAACACAATTCTTGCCTCATCCACATTCATACATCTTCTCATACAAGCTCGACGATTATTGAGGCATATAACAGAATCGTCCTCCATTATCTGGTTTACCAGGTCGTGCCAAGTCTTCCGTGGACGACCTCTATTTCTGGTGCCATCAACATTTGCGTCATATATCTTTCCTACCAATCTCTCCTCATTCATCTGTTCCATATGATCAAACCACCTAAGTGATCCTTTCTTAATCTTACTCACTATACTAAGATCAGCTTTACATTCTTTCCTTCTTTCTTCATTCTTTACTCTGTTATAAATAGATTTGCCACATATACGCCTAAGTGATCCTATTTCCACTGCATTCAGTCTACTTTCGTTCCTCTTCTACCAGCTCCAGGCCTCACTTCCATACATCAGTGTCGGTACCAGGACTCCATTGTACATTGCTAGTCTTGCCTCGGTTGACAAATTTCCGTTAGATATAATTCCACTCTAAGCGCCGTTCACTTCATTTCCTGCGGTCACTCTCCTTTCGACATCATTCTCAGCCTTTCCGTTTCAATCAAACATTCTTCCCAAATACACAAACTCACCTACTCGTTCCAAACATTCATTACCTACAAGTATTTTGCACGTTGTCTTGCTTTCCTCTTTCTTGAATGCCATCAATTTCGACTTGTTGATATTCATAATAAGGTCGCTTTCCTTGCATACATGGTACATTCCACTCACTAGCCTCTGTAATTCTTGTTCATTATTCGCCATTAATACTGCATCATCGACGTACAATAAACAGCATACTATTAAATCGCCCATTTTTGCTCCTACACTATATTCCAGTTCTTTCACACAATTATCCATATACAAGTTGAACATGGAGACATTACACAACCCTGTTTTAAGTATAATAATAAAATCTATAATATGTATCATTCTTTAACATTAAAAATGTAGAAAATGTTCGTACGACAGAGAGCAATATTTGTTCATATTCAGTGACAAAGTGTCAGACGATTATACAATTATTATTAAAAATATGACTAACGTACAACGGCGAGAAATATATTATATAGTGCAAAAAACCGCTGTAACAGAGGTGACTATTTATATAATAGTATCAACTTATTTACCAAACCAGCTTTAAGTAGATCATTTTTGTCAATGTCCACAGGAAGGACAGTTGAAACTGAAGCACACTGCCGATGGTTAAAACTAACAGGTTTTGTGTAAGTTAAAGTTTCTTACACACGAATCAGATCCTGAACACTGCGATCATTGTGTAAGTTAAAGTTTCTTACACACGAATCAGATCCTGAACACTGCGATCAAAAAAAGACAACAAGTGATGTTAGCAAAAAATTATAGAATTTCCCAGACAACAAGCAGAATAACTGTACCCTTACTCCTAGTTTTTAATATGTAATTCCAACGTTCCACCATTGTATCGATTGTATCCAAAGAAATTACCAATTTTTAGCCCCATTGTAAGAAATGTGGAGAATGAAAGTGTGATGGGTGAGTGAGTGAGATCCGCGGCAGATCAAATGGGAGAAGTAATTGGATCCAGAGGACACGAAAAATCCCGATGGTTTGAGGACTACGACCGAGGGGGAAGGGATTGTAATCCTAACCCGAGACAAATAGATATTTAAGTACGAGTACATTGTCAACATCAAAAATTTCGTTTTATAGTCAATATTGCACATTTACAAAGTTCTTCCTTGAAAATTCTGTTATTTTGGACATGTTACTAATACGATCTATATAGTCGTTATGATAATTAGATTACGTTTAAGGTAAACACGTAATTCTCGGCGCCTCTCAAATCTCATCTTAATTTGTCGCTTCTCGACATCGGATGACTAATTGTGAGGGCTAATATGAAAAAACAATATTTTGACTAAAGTTAACCCGCGAGTCATCCTACCCTGGCACCGAACTTCACGGGTCCGCAAGCGCCGTCGGAGCCAACGGAGGATTCGCCACAGTCAGCGCGCGAAAGGGAGAGGCGATACTTTTGTTCCCGGTTGGAGCGAGACGGCGCTCTACAGAAATGTCGCTGCTACAAGCATTGAGGTCACTGGCACTGCAACGGGGTCAATGACACACTATCAATGACAGGGTTTGTAAAATTGGTTAGTGAGGACTTGCACAAAAAATAATAATAAAACCTTTTTTGTGCAGGAAATGTATTATTCTTCGGTAATTTATATATATATATATATATACATACGGAACTAATGTCTCTTCTAAATCGCGTTTCTTTGTAGATGATTTTCTGAACTGTGGGAGAATTACAAGTATATCTCCTGCGAACAAGTACGATTGAACAGTAATGTTTTCGAATTGTAAAATATTTATTTTTCATGTACAGCGTGCGACGTCACCACATAATAAATAGTAATATAATAATAGTAAGTACATATATATATATATAGATAAATTCTTAATGATAAATGATAAATTCTGATAAATACTTAAATTAAGGTTACAAAATCAAGTACATATACACGGACATTCAAGAATGTGCGCTGGCGCTGTTTCAGCCCTGAATATTACTAAGTTATTAAAGTACGGTAAGACACTTTTATAATATTATTTTAATATTTTTGTTATTAGAACTATAAACCAATATAAATAAATGATGGATTAATTGAATAAAAATAAATAAATAAAAAATATATATTTTATTCACGGTAAAATATTGTATTTGCTATGCATTTATTAACGTTTAAGGGCATAACCCTTTTGACACTATTTAAATATTATTTTTACAAACACTTGTTTTAAAAATAATATATATATGTATTTAACCTTGTTTAATTATTCACTTATTTCAGTCGATGCTCGATGCTCGCGTCTTTACATTTTCTCTTCCTTAACGACCCTATATTTAAATAATTTCAACCTTAAAATGTCAGAATTATAGATTCATTACTATTATATTTTTAAGTATTTGGCATACACTAAAAATTTCTAAAAATTTGTTCTAAATATGTAAAAATAAATCGACAACTATAACATTGACGTATATCGATATGGGGCACAGTAAAGGTCGTCCAATTAATAATAATGATCTTGTAATAATCGATAGACGTTTCAGCCACGCACCCCTGTCTGAAGAGTGCCTCGCTAACTGCAATGTCGCACGTGGTACAATCTATTTCTATAGGTATAGAGAGGATCCGGCCGACATTTCCATTTAAAAATAACTTGGCTCGCTCCCCGACAGTAGGGGGGGGGGCGGCCAAAATAAATTACAATAATAATTGTCTTCTTCATTCGACTCTAAGATAAAAAGACAATCTGCAATAATGCAACGGCCTGCGGGCGGCGCTTTAATGGTTTATAATATATTTTTATATATACATTTTTAAGACATTTTATAGACCCACCTATTCTCACCGACAGACTCCATTCGAGAATCCAAGCGGCTGATGTTAGGTTCCTAGGAAAAGTGGCGAGAGTGTCATTATGAAATCCACAATTAGAGAGACCCTCGATATGAATCCTTCGCTCCCTTTTACAAAGACATCCCGGATGAACGAGTTTGGACATTTAATAAAAATACCAGTGGATAGATTACTCCGATGAATTTTTTTGGCGATCCCAGAAGGAGGTCACTCGGTGGGTCGCGTCAGACAAAGCTCAACAAAACAGATGCAGAACAGGCCTCGGTCTGAGGCGTTTTTTGAAATAATAAACAATTCCCGACCTTCCTAAGACAACGTATAGAGGATAAAGATAAATTAATATACTGTTCTTTGGTTTTCACGGCCGTTAAGAATCTTCTGTGTTCAGTTTTTTAGGCTAATCTGCCGTGTATATCTGAACTTTCTGGCCAACGTGTTAGATATATGTGCAGAGAAGATTAGTCCAAAAAAACTGTATACAAAAAAAATACGGTTTTTGTCATAGCTAACGTTTTAGACCACATTGCAATAAAAAGGACTTACGAGTATGTGATAAAAAATGAAAGATCGACTATGACACTGACCTGCAGCAGAATATCTCAGCAAAAATTTGACCATCTTCTAACGCCCATGAAAATCTACAAGTGCATTCTGAAATAATTTAAAAATATATATTTTGGATAAGTTTCAAAAATAAAATATAAAGATAATTATTTCAAATCGTGTATTTTCTTAGATTAAAAACATTAATTACATTGATGTGGCATGTAAGTACGTGTGCTAAATAAATCAATTACACGGTGTCCCGATTAAGTTGCAATGATGAAGTGTGTTATTTACTTGATTACTTTATTAAAATAAAGTCATAGTTGGCAAAATTTCAAGTCAAAATCCTTCCTGCGACGAGTGCGGTACGCGGTATTTGTGGCTTTTTACACCCTCTGGTTTATTCCTTAATCGTTTATCATTCAGAAACTAGGGACGCAACTCGGGGATGCAAGAACATTTTATTACAGGACACATATGGTAACTACTGGTTGCATAGCTAAATGGGGAAGATATAAAAATAATTAAATTTCATTACCAGTTTACTGACTGAATAGCTAAAATATATTATTGTAGTAAATTAACCTTTTTTTTCCATGTATTTTTTTTTATGTGAATAACATTAAAAACTTGAGCCACATTCTATAACGAAGATAAGACGCCTTGTACCATAAAAGTGAACTAGAAAAAAAATTTAATAAAAAATATATTGTTGCTAATTTAACCCGTAATACCTTTAGATGACGGGAGCCCTCTTAATTACACTCAAACTAGTAACATTATGTCACAAAATCAGTAATTTCTTCAATGCTCCCCACCACCAAGTCAGCTGTGACATCCGGGCTCCGTATGGTACCGCTTCGGTGTGGAGTAACTAGGTGCATCATCTCATTTTGTGACAACTCGAATTCAACTGGACTGATATGAAAAATTCTATTTTCAATATCCGAAAATAACTACTTAAATTTAGAAATTTTGTAGATCTCAAATCGAAAACAAATTAAATACATTTAAGAAAATTATTTTATTTAAAAAAATAATCTACCGAAATCTTTCACACATACATCACCCGTGCGAACCTGGCTTACCCATAACATTTTAGGATTTCAATAATGTTATAATTTATTTATTTGTATCTATAATTTTATATATTAAAAACAACATCTAATATATCTTCATCAAATCCTAATATAAATGTGACCATTCAAGGTAGATCTGAAGTATTATTCATTAGAATATACCTATTAATTTATTTATTTATTTTGTTTAACTTTAATTATTCTATGTTTTAGAGATATACTATATCACTCAATCTACACTATATAGTATAGATTGAGATATAAAGTATATAGTATAGATTGAGCTTTGGTAACTATTCAATTGCAAATGATACACGAGAAAAATACTGCCACGATACGGACTAATTTAGTGAGGTGGGCAGGGAACTAATTAAAAAAAACATAGAATAATTAAAGTTAAACAAAATAAATTAATTAATTAATAGGTATATTCTAATGAATAATCAATCTATACTATATAGTATATACTTTAGTTATAATAACTCAATTATAATGTCGCTACAGATTATGTTACAAATAATAATAATTAAGTCCTTCTATTACATACATGATTATAAGAAAAATAATGAGATAACTATCCAACGTAGGTATATCTTCTAAAATTAAATATCGTTGGCGAGAAGAACTATTAAAAATGATAATTCATAAACATGTCTACAAAAATCATCAAACTATTTCGCTACGTATTTTTAGATACTTTAGTCATATTACAAGGCGCACAACGTTACAAGGAGCCAGGGGTCCCGCCCCTGTGGCAGATCTTCGACAAGGTGGACAAATCTGACGAAGCTACCCCAAATCGTAAGAGATGGCTCCTGATAATTTTAGCTAGACCCTAGCTTGTCTGGTCTTGTAGCTAGCTAGCTATTGTCGTCACCATTACTATGACGACGAGATAAAACTATAAAATATATACAGGTTGGCCCAAAAAAGTGGGAACATCTCATAACACATGATTTATTTCAAAATATAATATAATTAATTATAATTCTTAATGTAATTCTTTTTGCACAATATTTGGCTGATCTGAAATCATCAAAACACCCCCATATTGCATAATCTACTGGGTTTAAATCTGGGCTGTTCGATGGTCACATACAGCTTTGTTTTGAAACTCTTTGATCATTTTCCTAGCACCCCAACGTTTTTCAATTCGCAAATTTTTGATCAGAATACGGTCCTCTGCAGTGATTTTTGTCATTCTGGGCAACCATTTGAAAAAACCAAATATAAACAATGGGAAAATTGATAATCAAAAATGGCGACCGGATATTGTCGAAGTAAAACGTAATATAGGTAAGTAGGTAAGTAAGTAAATTAGTAAACTATTTAAGCTATTGCTGATATAGTTAAACTAATTTTGATGTAATTATATCACATTTTACGTAATGTTCTCAATATTTTTGGGCCACTCTGTATATAAATAACCTTTATATTTGGGTTATTTAAGCAAGACAACAAACTCAGGTTAATCATTCGTTTCTCGGTTTTCATAACATTGTACAGATTAACCAACCTTTCCATAAATTGATATTTTTATCTTCGTGGAAAGACCACATACTAATAAAAAAGAAGCCTTTTAGTGTTAAAAGGGAGAAAAAAATCACAAATTGGTTTTAAACGATTTGCCTCATTTCACTTTGGCCAATATCAATGGTCAGTATCCAAACAATAATTTCGCTTGGTTTGACAGCCCACCTGTAAACGGGCCCGGAGCTTATTTGCGCCCATAAAGAAAGCGTGACTATCGGCCTTGGCCATGAACCTGACCACTGGCCACAACCTTCGACGGGTGGGAAAAGTGTGGGAGAGGATGCGGTTACACCTCAAAAATGACACGAAGCAAATAATATTTAATTTGTAAATATTTCAATCAACATGATTTCTGGAAGTTTAAAATTCGTCGAAATGGGGTCACATCGGTGCTAAAATATGATTTTAGTGTACAGATAATATATGTTTTTTATTTAATCAACATTATATACACCGACTGATTTCCAAAAAGTAATTTTTCTTCATCAGACTAATAATAAACTAAAACCACAATCATGTCAAATAATTCTTAAATGTTTTTGCATTCAATATTTAAAAAAAAAGAATATAATGTTTGAAGCCAACTAACTCCGATAGTTTCCGTGTGACAAGTCAGTTTTGTAATTTTTAGGTTGTCACCATCGAACAAGCATTAGAAGTAAAAAAATAGTATAAAATCATTCATTCTAATATATTTAGTTTATGTAAAGTTCCTATTTTTTATATAAAATATATGTTGATTATACAAGTTGACATGCAATTAAAGATAATATAAAAAATATTAACTGCTGCTTTATTTAAATGACTTTTTGCAACCGAAAAAATTCATTAAATTATTTATTCCTTTGGGTTATGAAAGGTCCTTCAGTACCCATACAAAATTGACGTGCTAGCTAGATTGAGAGTTTGGCAATTTAGAGATCATCTAGAATATCGTAGGTCGTGTAATGAATTATTATTCTAGATGGAAAAAATATTTTATCAAATTATGAAGCGCAACATTTTAAAGTCGTCGAAAGTTTAACCGCAGCCTAGTTGAAGCACGCAAATGTCAACCATAGGAGAACTGTTTGTTGGCAATCATGTTAGTTAGGCCAGGCAGGTCCATAAATCTTGGGCCCTAATGGAAATCGATTTCACTGCCCGGGGTGCGTGCGTCGGGGGACGCCAAACCTTAGACTCGCTACAGCTACCAGGAGAGAACGACAGTCAAGGAGGTGTAATCACGAGACCGTTTAGAGTGATATTATATTAATAAATTAAACGTTTTTCTTGCACACTCTGTTTTTCTTCTGCATTCTGCATTTATAATTGTGCGGTGGGTACCAATCTTGTACGATATTAAAAGTCAATTATTTTAAAACATCAAAATAATTTGGTAAAATATGTATTATATATGTTTTTATATTTTTTTACCTCCATGTTGGAGGTGTCTTTGTACCTGCGTTAAACATTTATACTAAGCCTGTTGCTAACTTTAAGCACTACAAACATTAAATCTTAATTATTCAAATATTTACTGGTCTAAACTTCATGAATAGAATATAAATTATTATGTTTAATAATACTTTCAAATGTTGTACTCTTTTACATTTTTCGAAACTAGATTTCAGTAGTAAACTTTTTAATTTTAATATATGAATAAAAGATTTAAGAGTGAAAATTTTAAAACTAACATATTCTGATCAAAATTCTTCTAGGCCGATTAAATCATTCGTACCGCGTAATTTTCAAAAATTATTTGAAATAGGTGCCCCTATAATTATTTAATTATTTTTTTTACAAAATTGATGTAAACAATATTTTTTTAATACTTAAAGGTATTTTATATAAAGGTCAATTTGTTAAATAATTTATTTAATAAAATTGAAATTTTTGATAGATGTTTCACTAACGTATGTATGTATGTATCAATAAAATAAAATATTTGTAATGCCTTTATTTTGTAGATAAAAATAGTATTATCAGTACGTGTTCGTTCTCGTTTGACAGCTTGCAGCAGTTCTGAATCAAACGCGCGATGCATTCAATGCATTGAATGCACTTCGCGAGTGCACATTTCTCAGTACGGTGCAAAATTCACCACTGTCAGCTTATGTGCTCCTGATATCTTCTACCATTCACCGATGCAGTGGACGTGAAGAGGATGCAACATTGCTTGAACAATTTTTAAAGGATTCAATTATATAGTTATTTTTTTAGAATTAAATTTTATAAATGACAGAATTATGAATGTAAGTGTTCCTTTTAAAAATGTCCGTTCACTAACGCAAAATAATTTCAATAGTTTTCACGATTGTTCAGAAAATTCTGTCTAATTAAAACGACTATGGGGTCCCTACAGTGGGTTCAGAAACATGTAGACGATGAATGTTATGTACAATCACAGCAAAGTATGCATTTTAAACAAGCGGTCACATTTTTATTGTGAATTTGTAATTTTAGAACAGTTCTTGATTAAAACAAATTACATTAATTGAAGACTCATACTTCCGGCAAGCTCAACTTTCAAGTTCGTGTTCCGGCGGTAACTGTATATTTTTTCGATAGACAAATTTATACTGATTATCTATCTAATTTTATATTAATTTAAGTCTACTTTTATTTTCTAAGTCATTATAACATTTAAACAAACACCTTCATTAAATATTTCATGAAAAATGCACATCAACAATGAGGCCGTAACCGATAAAAAATGATTATCATTAAAACAGAACGCGAGTCAGTGAGTGCATTCTGAGCACTTGCATAGCCTCATGCGCACACAGATTCAATTACTTAATAATTATATCGAATAAAATATAATGAATACGTAAAAAATTCATAACAGTTTCTCCGCGTTCAACCAAGCAGCGTATCTGAATGAGCGCCTTTTATTTAAGCGGAATGAAACTGGTTTCCACGCTCGTCATCACGAGTAGACGGGTTAAATGTATCGGATGCAATGCTCGCACTCCTCCGCTTCATGCGCTCCCGCCACCTCCCCTCGCAGCTGCAGTCATAGCGCATCGTTCTGACTGCATCTCGGTGTATTTATAAAGTGCAAGTGCAACGACCGGCTATGTGTCAAGGTTACGCGCGACCAGACCGCGCCTTCGCACGGCTGTCGTGCAGGCTCTGACTTATAAACTCCATTCCCGTCCCGATGCCTCCATAGGAAACATAGAACTAGAGAAAACTCGCAAGTCTATCGTGCTGTATAGACTTGCGAGTCTTCACTCCATTATTTCAACAGCCGCTGGCCTTCGAAAACTTCTGATAGTTGTGAATGAAAATACAGTGACATCAAACTAATCACTTCTGTAATTTAGATACTTTCATTATCTAAATCCGTACATTCGAATTATTTGTTAGAAACCATCTTAACTTTGTAACTTCAAGTAAATAAATTATACACCAAGCAATTAAACTGTGCCTACCTAAACAATGAAAATAAAATTTCTTTCGAGTAATTCTGCAATGAATGAATCGGTATCTGTCGCGACCGATGTTTCGGGACACATTTCAGTATCCGTTATCGGGACTGACGAAAATCGATTAATTAATTAGGTAGGCTGAGAGGATAGACATTTCTTGCCTCGCAAATTTCATATACCTTCCTCCAAAATTTGGTTGATCTAATTATGACACGATTTACACGGACGCCCTCTGTTCTTGTTGCCTTCAACAAGAGCCTCATGCATAGGGAACATTTTCTTCGCCAACCTCTCTTCGCTTGTACGTTCCATATGACCGAACCATCACAACTATCAGAATTTGTTTATTCTTTACTCTATCATACATAGTTTCACAAAAATCGACGAGCGACATGAAACCCAAAATAAAATCTATTAGCAGCTGATGGCAGTAAAATTACTGTATAAGAGAAACTTATTTATTAAATCAGTTAATTAACAAGAACACATTAAAAAAAAGTTTTTGATGTGAATTAAAAAACGAAAAAAAAAATTCAAGAGAAATGATTTTTTTAAGATAGTTTTTTTTTAATTAATCGAAAAAAATATGTACAAATTTCAAACGCAATTAAGGGAAGTAAGAAGTAACAGTGACAATATTGGTAACATAATCAAATTTATAGCGATATGATTGCGTGATAAGTTAATTAATTATTTATGCTTACTGCGCTTATGACGTGACGAAACGATAAACTTCATATATCAGTACGATCGCCTTGCTGATGATACCACATAACCAGTCAACTAAGGTGAATACGATGTCGACCAAAATATAATAAAAAATAATAAACTATAAAATTGTAGAATTAATGGAACCAATCCTTCATTCATACATTGGTAGTTTCTCGGCGTACCATTTTTTTTAAAATACTTTACTACTCTCAACAGTAATAATCACAAGAAAAAATGACGGATGCAATACAATTTTTATCTTCTATCTAATCAATCTAAAAATTATAAAAAACCATGTAAATGTAAATGTAAAAAAAAAGTGACATTTATTTATGAACTGCATTTCAAAAAATATAAAACAACTTATTTTTACAGGAGAATAACCTAAAATAAGTAAAAAAAAATCATCACTTACTAACAATTATTAAAAATCCTAATATTTTAAATAAATTATCAAAATTATTCCTCAACATAGCAATTGAAATTTGCAAATCTGGAGTACCAACATTCAAATAAATCTCGCCATTTGCACTTCGGTTACAACTTTAATAACGTAACCGCCAGAACACATAATTCGAATAAAATAATTATAAAAACGTCTGGCACTGTGTCGCTTGACTGGATATGAAATATATTGCTCTCTGGACGTTCCATTTTTACAAATAAATCAACTGAGCTATCCTTACTCAACCTACGTAGGTACCTACTTCGTATGTATGTGTATATGTATGATTTTTTTCCCGTCGTTAATGACGGGCTTTCATAAATTATATATATATATTTAAGAAAGCCCGTCATTAATTTATATATGTAGGTCCCTACTCTAAGCTATTTCATATATTGAACTGCAGACTGTCAGGCTTTAGACTAATTAAGATATTAGTGGAATAGATTTTAAGAACTTGGTGGTTTTATATGTTCATATTTTACTTATATAATAATGCATTTATTGTTTTTATGAATGAACGTGTTTATTATTATACGTATTCTGCTTTCTCGTTTATTTATTTTTCTTTGTACGTGCAAAAAGTTAAAAAATATGTGTATATATTTAGTATGAAATGCTTATTTAAAAAAAATAAACCATTAATATTAATTCTTTAATTATTTTAGCGTTTTTTACTTAACAAATAAATATAAATTTCAGAATACTGTTTGTTCACTTTATCGTGTATCTAAATATAATTAATATTTGACCTTATCTATTATTAATTTTCTTTAAATATATAAGTAAAACAACTTTATCACTCTCGTGACTGGAATATCCTAAAGATTTTAATGTTAAAATGAATTGAAATAATTTCTGCAGTCATCGGGTGTCTGGCCTTCGACCAAACTCATGCACTTTGATACAGAAATGCATTAAAGATGGCGACCACGCGTGCAGTAATGGCAGGAGCGCCTCGTTGTTTATGGCAATAATTTTCTGATCGCTAAATAAGTGGGTAAGAGTCGGGCGAGCTTATATGTGGGTGACACTTTATGTGCATAAAAACATTTACATTTACGTTTGTGGCCGTTTCATTTCTTGGGGAGCGAATTTAAACGGATTAATGCAAATAAACATTAGGATAATGTTATACGATTGTAGGAGGGACTGTCGGATGACGCATGCAATCGCCATTTGTATGTTTGTTCTATTGAACTCAGATGTCTGGGAATTTACACGTTTGTTTTTTGATTTGATGCGATTTAAAATTGAAAATGATGTATGGAATCGCAAATAAGTGCGCTAGAATAACATAAGCGATGTTGAAATAACATAACTACTAAGGATGTTAAATAAAAAAATACATTTTTATTATTATTAACTAACTAACTTACCAGCACGCTGTTTTCCGTGGGGGTACGCCACACACATTCTCGCATCATACTTATTAATACATCTTCTCATGCAAGCTCGTCGATTATTGACACTTCTAACAGAATAATCTTCCATTTATCATTATTTGCACGATTATTGACACTTCTAACAGAATAATCTTCCATTTATCATCCTTTTTTAATCTCATTCACCACATTCAGCTTTATTTACATTTTGTCCTAATTTTTTCATTCTTTAATTTGACATATGTAATTTTTAATTATTCAATTATATTTTTCTTACAAATCGATTCATTATGGTCTCACATTTAACAATTGTTAAATATTGTATTCCCTAATGATTGTTCACTATATCATCGTGTTATCATCACATTCAATAATAAACGTTTTTATTTTGATTGCTGGCATGGTAGAAATTTTACCTATGGTGTAAAGATTTGAAGCCTTTTGAACCCGTCATATTTACAGACAACTAAAAATATTCATGTTAATATTTTTAGGTTTAGTTATATTTTATCGATTAAATTTTATCAGACATTTTTCTTTAATAATTTAATATAACGGAGCAGATAATATACATTATATTATATAAATATATTTAATTTATATTTAGAGCTGCTGGGTACGCTTGTCGTTTAATAATTTTTATAGCATTACGTCCAAAAGCCACGTGCACATGAAACACCAACAAATGCAGTCAGCCCGCTTGCAGCGATGCACCTTGCGCTCCTTGTCTACCAGGAGCACAGAAAGTCGATGGGATACATTGTATCCCGTCACTCTCCCACTAACCTACACCAACAATCTTGCGATCTATACAGCTTAAAGTGCATCCTGACTGACGTTCTGTCTTCTTCCGAAGCAATACATAAAATGAAATGCGTTGTGTCTTAACGTTTCTTTAAACTGTATTTTGTATCCAGGAAATCGAGGGTTGAATGCATTTTAGTCACCGCCCTCCCTGATGACTTCACAATTCGCACAGTATGGAGAAGGCGGGAAGTAGCCTTTCGAATTGCACATGTGCAAAATAAACTTTCTTCATTTTCTGTACTCCTAACCTTTAGTTGCACTTTGTGAAGGCGATTTTGCGCGAAACGCTGAAGTGCATTCTCGGATGCGTGCGATGCGACGACTGTGGAAATTAAAATCGGACAGACGCTAATTTCATGACACATTTACAGTAATTATGAATTAAAATGAATTTAGAACTATTTAAATTCACCAAGTGACATCGAAAAGCATTTATTTTCTAATTATATGTATTTTCAGGATAGAAGGTGTTTTATACTGTTTAATCTGTTTATCTTATTATTTATGTATGTAATTATATAGGGGTATGCGAAAGAGACAGACACAATTTACAATTTCAGTATGTATTTATAATGTAATTTCAATATTTTTTTCAGAGAATTTTAAATCATTTTATACCATCTCAATAAATATTTTCTAAACATACCTAAACGAGGTACTAAGCGACGTGTCTCAAACGTGTGTATCGGACGTCGTATCTGATTGATAATAAGCTGTCGATGCAACAAATTGACTACAAGAACAGAAAACTTGCACCCAGAGAAACCAGGAGAGCATGAAGCAACAAAGGTATAAATGCATCGATGCACTTCTGCGATTGCCATCGCATCGAGCGGGAGAGAGAGACGAAGTCAATGCAACCGACGCTTCAAAATAGGCAGCGCGAAGAAGATGAAAGATATGTCAAGCGATCGAGAACACTCAGTTAGAGGAAAAGAGACTTTTGGGGCTACTTGAGTTGGACAAAGTGCATGCATGCTGCACCCACACCGCTAAAGTATCAGGGTATAAGAACTCGATAAGGGTATTAATTAGGGCGATGCATAGCTCAACGCAGTTTGCATTGTTCGTCAAAATCCTTAAAATCCAAATCACCATTTATTTATATGCTGTAAATTATTCAGAGTTAACGTTGAGTAATATTTTTAATTGATGTTTAGATTATAAAAAAATATTTTAAATCATGTGATTTAAAAAAAAAATTAATCGAAATTAGTTTTGTATTAGATAAATTATTTCACCAATACGTTGATTTTTAAATGTGAAAATAATATGTAATCACATATTTTATGTTTGATGGGTATGTTTTTTTATAATTTGCAAAAAAGTAAAAGAGATTGATTTTGCACACTTTTTTTGCACCCCACTAAATCTTAATTTTTCAAATTTAGTTTTAGTGTTTTTTTTTCAGTAAAAGAAAAATTGTCTCACTTTCTCCCGATACGAACGTCATCAAATTACCAGGAGCAGAATTATATGGAAATATCAGATGTTTGAGGAGGTAAGTATGAATTTTCCTTCAAGGGAGAGCCAGCAGAATTTACACCTCCATCACGGTAAATGCATTATTCGTGCAAGAGAGCAAGACCGATATATATTTCTGTCCTCTTCTCAAGCGGTGCATCGCTCTAGTAAAAAATGGCGGACTGTCGAGCGATACCGACTTCGTTCGCTTATTTTAAATTATTATAAATCACAGCGTTATGAGAGTGTATCAGAAAATAATTAAGATAGAATGTGATATAGAAATGGAAAAACTATTTAATGCAGTGTTTTCTCTACTGACTCCACAATTTTTATAAAATCCAGCGATTCGTGGCTACCATAACCTTACTCTACATGTCAAGTGTTGTTTGTGGAATTCAAATTAATATTGGACAAATACCACTTCGTATTCAATTTAATCGTTTAAATAGTTTAAAAATAATATTTTTTGTTACAGCTTTTAAATATCAATCCTCATATTATCTATAACTATTTATTCTTTGATTTTAATAAAAAATATCAGGAGAACTGAAAGAATTTTCTTTTAAGAAGTGTAATTTATATTTACGAGACGCGAGATTGAATAAAATTCCAATCTAAATAACGGATTAAAATATTGTCCTTAAGTGTATATTGTTTAATATTAATCGTAAATACTGTCCAATACGGTTGCCAACATGTTCTCCTGGTAACTTGAATCCGCCATAACGAGCATATCCTGCGATAGTAAAAGTCAGCCCTGAGAAAAGATAGAGAGAACTTGGAAACTAGTGAACGAAGGAAATATGATGTGTCTCATTCATATTATTTTGAATAGTTTTGTTTCTGCTTTCCTTATTTTTTAACTTCAAAGTTCATAACAAAAAATACATTATTTTAATATCGAACATCGTTGGCTGCTTACTTTTCATACATTTTTTTAATATAGTTTCATGTTGGCTATTTAAATTAATTATAGGCTTAATACGCCATGCATAATTGCTTTAAAAAGTGTATTTAATTCTATGTCATCATTTCATTTCAGATTCATTATTGTGACTGCTAGTAAGTGTCAAAACTCAATAAACAGCAATGCGTCTATAATTAATTCTTAGAAAATCTCATTTGAAATAAATGTGATATCAATGTCATTATAATACATTTGTTGTGCATTTCTACAGAGCTTTTTATTTCATGCGTAGTGTGGATAGAGTTATTTATGCATACAGTGCCGTATACAATAGGTGCAGCAGAACTAACCTACAAACGCATCTGACATTTTTGCACTTCGCATGCTGGCCGCGGCCGACCGTAGCGCTGCAGTCGCGATGCACTTGCAACGCCCGGGTAGAAATACCTCCTCGGTCGTTTTGCTCTCCTGATACATTTATCTCCTGACTTACTCAGCCCTTTACCGAGACATGACCTTTCTCCCGACTATCCCGGATCTCTCCCGTCTTGTCTGTACTTCGCGGATCCATCTGCCATTTGAAATTAATAATGGCAATATATATATTTGTTCTCTTTGTGCAGGTCGGCGAGGTCGTTGTCCGTTGGCAGTGCGACAGAAAAACACGCATGTCTTGTTCTCTTATCGTCGCATGAAATGATAATAAAAATGATGTTAGAATACTTTTTAAATGGTTTATATATAAATTCATGATTTATCCATAAATCTGCATTGAAAAGTATATATATATAAATAACTTTATAAAAAAAATCTATATATCTAATCTTTAAATAAATTACTCGAATCATGATTAACAAAACCAATTGCAACTAACTTATGTTTTTTTAGCTACGCCAAATTTAGATTTTTGTTATTAAGGAAAACACATTCTTATTGTGAAGTTGTAATTATTCAGAACATAGGTCTGTGATATTTTAAATACTAAATTAATGTATTCATTATAAATATATACATATAAAATCAATTTTGTCGAAAAATATTGTTTTAGCGTCACCGGGATTCGAACCTGGATCTTCATTTCCAATCCGGGGAAGTGCAATACCTTTGTGCTATAACGCCAGTATTTTTCTTGACAAATTTTCTTTTTGGCGTCTGCAAATCGGTTTACTCAAAGGTATTTGAGATTCTGTAAAAATAATGTAGATGGCTTTCAAATAATGGAACGACAGGTGTATTAATTTGAAAAAATGTAACATATAGTTTCGAAAATTTGTCAAGAAAAATACTGGCGTTATAGCACAAAGGTATTGCACTTCCCCGGATTGGAAATGAAGATCCAGGTTCGAATCCCGGTGACGCTAAAACAATATTTTTCGACAAAATTGATTTTATATGTATATATTTATAATTAATACATTAATTTAGTATTTAGATTTTTGTTTTTGTTTGTGGGTGGCAACTTTTATGTTAGGCAGAACATTTAAAATGTGATACATATTATTATATCATTTGAAATAGTATATTGTATACTAGCTGCATATTTAATTTTAGATTAAAGATTAATATATCAAATTAATTTAATGTGCCTGTATTCGCAACATGTAATTCAATAGTGTTTATTTAGTAAATAACTTCATGATATCATTTCATATTCAATTATGTAGTACAATTTAAAAGTATCAAAGATTATACATACACCAAAAATGAGTTCCGGTTGTAGAAAAGTTCTTTAAATGAAATTCCTCACACGCAATTCTTAACGGTATAATGAGAAATAAAAATATAAAAAGTAAATAATATACAAACGTGCCTGATCTTTAACTTCATCTAATTTAAACTGACCGTGATCCTTCTACACTACTATTAACCGCCAACCTTTTCATATCATCCACGCGCTTATGGTGTGACCAAAATATTTAAGGTAGCGCAATTTCAATTTTAGAGTTTCGAGGATCGGTGTTGTTTGACCTGTAGGCTAATCGTAGTAAAACTATCTATGGTATATTTCTAATACGTCTATCATCCTGTGAATACATGAGTTCTCTTTCATGAAGCATTAATTCTTTGTATATTGAATATTGCAAAGTTTGGTGCTTTATTTTATAGAATACTGTAACATTATTTACAAAAAAATAGAAAGTGACCAGAATTTTTTTGTGAAAATTTTAAAGCAAAATATTAATATCTTCTATAATCATTTCATTATTATTACAAATGTGTAAAAGTTTTTTCTTTCGTCTTAAAATTTATTCTTATTTGAAAAAATGATTGACACAAAATGCATCATGGATGTGTTTGTAGAGCACGTGGTGCCAAGACTAACCACGCAAACAGTAAAATAACGTGTAGGCATATGGTACAAACAAGAAGAAAAAACTGATTATTTTCCTTTAACTCTCGTTCTGCTTATGTATAAATTAACATAGTGCCAAGCGACCATAGCGTATTACTGAAGAAATTATTTTGGGCCTTAAAACAGAAGCCACCGCAATAGATTCTGTTGTCGAAGTTTATTTTAATTTGAAAACTGGTGCAACGACCCCTCCACAACGTACCCGGTTGGGATAGCTTCGACATCTATTTCTATTCTTCCATCACTCGTGCACGTGCCCGCAGTGCTCGGCAACACGGTAAACTTGAAGTTACTTACCTAAATCATAGGGTGACATTAATAACACCAATTTAATTTTGGCCACGTTGCTGTCATGAGGATGGAATCTAAACAGTTTCCATGTTTAAATTTAATTATGTTTCAATTGTCAGAATCTTCTGAGCACAGAATTATTATGCCAACGTTTCAGATCATTACAAATATCATCATCTATTCTAAAGATTATGAACGAATATACATCTCAAACACGTATTATTTGTGAAGTGATATCTCTATGTGCTCCTGACATTGTGCAGCTTCTGATTATTTATCAGTAAAGTAAGATAAAAATCTTTTTTGCTCTCTCTAAATCGAATTTTAAAGTAGATAGACTAAATTTTACTTTTTATTTAAACGTACATTGGTCCTACCGCTTTCTCCATGTGTTAATATGACGTATAATATTAACGAATTCGTAAATTCTTTATAATTTATAACAATAATAATGATTTATATAGCGCCATTTTCATAAGAGCCTTGCAAAATAAAGGTATGATCGTTTTTCAAAGTTGTTCCTAAATCTAACTCATATTTCTTAATTCTAATGATTAAAATAACCTCTTTTCACGTACGCAGTAGGGCGTAGAACGCGATTTGCAATGCTCCGTTATTTCACTTAAAAATTCGTTGTCATATTCTTTAATTTCTGAGATCTTATAATATAATTCATTTATAATAATTTCATTGGCAGTATTCCTATATTGTTTAAACGTATATGCTTTTATATTATATATCAATACCAAAACTTTTAAAAATTTCAAGTTTTTCGTGTGCACATAGAGTAATCTAAAAATGAGATGATTTTTTCCGCTATATTTTTACACGTTTAGCATTAGTCTGTCAACCCAGTTTATCATTATTCTAAACCCAACTGATGGACATCAACAATGGGTGATGACTAATTTGGGAACCTTCAACTCGACGGATGTATTTAAGTACATCGGAACTTTTTCGATGCATCTCGTGCGTCATCCGCTGTAGAACAAAAAGTTTTCAGTTCTTTTATTCAGTCGATATTTATTGCACAGCTGCAACAGTAAAGTTAGTTAGATGGATTGATAACATTAGGGACAGTTACGATCCAGAAAAAAAAGTTTCAATTTGTGGCTCTTTGCTCAACTATCGAATTTGTTTCAATTGTTATTTCATTTATTCAGAAAAAAACATGTCTCATCAGGTAATCGAGAATTAACCATTCTTGTGAATATCAAATAAAAAAAACCTTATTTTATTCCATTAGAAATGCAAGTTTGTACATCTGAAAAATATATGTGTTATACATATTGCTTGCGACAGGCGCTCTACTCAAATGCGGTCCGATACATCCTCGCAGACTTCGTATGGAATTTAAGAAAAACTGTTAAAATCATTATTATATTTATCGTGGATGTATATAAATCTATCTCATCTTGGCTGAGAGAGTGGGTAAGCCAGCATCGCTCAGAGAGGTCAGTGTTGAATGACTTGTTCATTAGATTACAGTTTAAAGGGCGCGCTAGGGTTAATAATAAACCGAGCTAGGCGGGTCGACGAACGCATTTTGGAAGACGGACAGGATTTAACTCGGCTTGTTAATTTAAAACAATAAATGCTTACAAAATTGTGATGTGATATATTAGTAATTTTGAAAAAAATACCTTCCCACCCAACAATCCGTAATTTCATCGGATATTTTAAAACCGTAAATTAACCGATTAATTAATTTAATTGTATATCCTGATGTATATTTAATTTAGAAATTAAAACAATTCCTGTCTTCATCATCATTAGCCTTTTTCTATCTACTGCTGGATGAGGATCTTCCCAAGTTTCTTCCACTCTTCTCTCCATTATTATTGGCTGCCACGTATTCGTCAGTCCAGCGGGTTTTGGGGCGACTATGATTCTCGATTCTTGATTTTCTTCGAGTACCGCTGGAGTGCATTCTTCTATGATTGTCCGTCCTCTGAGCGACGTGGCCTTCCCATTTTTATATGTAACCAAACAGTTTTAAAAAGCATTATCACATAGAAAATTTAAAAAAACGATTAAATGGATAAGACCTAAATGAAAGGTTCTAGTATTTTCTCATTTTCTACGATATCTTAACTTTCATCTCAAAATATTATTGTTATCATTTTGTCTGAAATTTTGAAAGAATTTTGAAATAAATCGGGTCCCTAAATTTCGAAGTATAATACGAGAGGCGATGAAACGTCGCATTCTCTATTCTTCACCGCCTGGTATAAGATCCAAACACATACTAGTGTGGAAACGGAGCCAGCGGCGGATGTATTAAGGCCCATGATGCTGGCAAAAAAGTATCACATCAAGAATATTTTGGGACTGTGTGGGTGTATGTACTCATATGTTATACATCTTTATTTTTCTTGTCTTGACTACAAAACAATGCATCAGGTAATAGTGTTGGTATATATTGAGCAATTCCCGACGTCATGAACATGTATGTAAAAACGATATCTGGGTATATCGGCCATAAGTTTACATCAGGTTATATAACTTTCACATTATGCTGGTTGATCAATGCCAACAACTATTATTTATGCTTCCTACTCAGGTCACGGAATTAAGCATTCGATTTTGGTATAACTTAATAACAAGTTTTAACACAATCCAAACAGAGCCAAACTACAGCACCATTGATAAAAATAGAAGCTCCTTTAGGGAATCATATACTATAATCAAAATCATATACTATAGTCATAGTCATATACTATAGTCAATAGTCACTTCGGTCCTGAATCTGAAAGTCCCAAGATAACCACTTCACTTAATAATTATTGTCTAGTCTATTTATTCCAAATTTAAAACGAATTAAAATAAAATATTTTTTAAAACGTAGAAAGAGAACAGAGAAATTAATTTAACATAAAAAATAGGCAATGAATTGGTATAAAAAAATTGGTTGTGGATTGTAATAACGCATCACAACATATTTCCAAAATAGCAGAATGGGAGGTAGTTCAAGAAGCAATTTATTTGAGCGAGCTAATCATGAACACTGGTGACAATGGATAAGAAATTCCAAAACGCATACAATTAGTTAAAGATACTAAGTACCAACTGTAGGAAGTACGGAAAGATAATATCATAAAGCAATCAACTAAAGTTATGTCAGTTTACATTCTTATCTTTCCAATCTTCATGTATGTAGCAAAGAATTGGACACTCCGCATTAGCAAGCCTAAAATAGATGCTTTCAAAATATATTGCGGCAGATAAATGTTCCGCATTCCGTGGACAGTACAATACTCAAATGCCTCAATCCTGCATCAAATCCAACCGCAGCGAGCCTTGTCTACAACAGTGAATAAAAGATTTTTTGCTGATTCTGAGCTCAACTTTGTACTGAAGAAGACCTGGAGTCACACAACGACGGATAAATACATTGCATCTGGCCGGAGAGGCTCCGGAGTCAACTGCGAGGGCGACTCAGGCTCGGGACCTGTGGAGAAGCATTAAGAGCCGAGTTTCATCTGATTGAGACCACTATGAGTACGTGTACATCGATACTGACATGAAGGAAGAAATGAGAAGAAAATATAGGCGGCGTGCCAAACGAGTCTAACTGAGACTTTGAATTCATCTTTATATTTTGACTTTCAACTCAATATGCATATCAACTTTTATAAATTATGACTGAACGGGAAGTATACATTACCTTTTGAGAGAATTGTCATTCCTAAATTGTTTACCTTTTTTTTGTTAAAGTTGATGAAAGAAAAATAAATGCATTCAATTTTTTAATATCGATTCGAGATATCGACGATATCGCTTCGCGCACTCCAGTCATTATCGCAAAGCAATAGCTTTTGGTACAGATTATACAAGAAGATCTAATCCGCGCATCCCTTTTTACAACCTACAATAGCGTCTTGTATAACCCGCACTGTTTCTCAAGTCAACGCCCTTACTCTTTATATTAAAATTCTTTCTTATAGTTTGTCTACCGAACTCAATAGACTAATAGCTCAAAAGTTTCCGCATTCCATGTGCGACCCTTCTGCCTTTGTAGAGCGGTGTAATGACAGCCCTTCTACAATATAATGGGGTATGATTCTCCTCCAAATATTGATTGAAGCCGTATGAAGTCACGAGATACCGATGATGGGCCACCAGTCTTGATATACGCAGCAACGTCTAACTCAGTGATGAGTTATGCATCTAGACGGACTCCTCACTTACATTCGCTTTACTCCCAAAAGTTTTCTCTAAATACTTCTTCCGTCAATTTTTTATTTCATCGTCATTCATTAATATTTCTCGGTTTCTTTACTTACCTGGATTCGTACTTCCGCGTCAGCTGCTCGTGAATCTGTTAATATTCAAAAGATAAACAAAGACAGTGGTCATTCAGATGAATAAATTAGGACCAAACGTAATGCGAGTCAAGAGAATTGAGAAAGAGTGCCTGAGATGATTAGGCATGAGAAAGTATGAGCGAAAAGACGATGGTAAAGAAAATATAAAATGAAGCGAATGGCAACAGAAATAAAAGGCGTCTGCGAAAGACCTGATTCGATCACGAGATTATTTTTACGTATTTTTATAAATTTCATAATTGTATATTTTTACTTTTATTTTTAGATATGTGTTTTCCATTTACAACTTATGGAAAAATCTTAGCGCTTAGAATATTTTTTTTAAATTTTTATGTAAAAAATATCAGACGTTTAATTCACATGCCGATTTTTTTTAACAGTTTTACCTACGTTCATGTATTTTATATACATATATAACTTATATAAATAATTTTTCTATACTTGTTATTTTTAATAATCGGTCTGCAAGGATAATATTGCTTTTATAACATTTTTGTTAAGTATACTTCGTGACATATACATATGTTTAATGCACTATTTCCGCGACCACGTGGCGTCTCTTCTGTGTTATTTTGCGTTTTTTGTAGATGGTTTCTAGGTCGACATTTCATTTATTTCACATGCCATTATCAAGGCGTTACCTAAAAAAAATTAGAATATAACCGTACTTTTTTGTACTGAGATAGAAGAGTGTGGCATTCCATCGTATCTGCCTATTCCTGCGGAGATACGGCATGATGGTGAGCACTTATATAAGTTACTTACTTATTTACCATCACGCCGTTTCCTCACGGCGGTAGGCAGAGAGGATAGAGCGCCACACTCTTCTGTCCTGACACAATTCTCGCCTCATTCACATTCATACATCTTCTCATACAAAATCACCAATTATTGTGGCTTCTAACAGGACCATCTTTCGGTATTTAGTTTATCTGCTCGTATAAAATAATGTAAGTGATAACAAATACTGACGCTGCTGACTTAGAAAGGAATATTTATTACTACATAATCACTTTTTTTTTTTTTCTTTGAGATGTGATTTATTAAATAATATTAGATAACGCACAAAGATTAATAGATAAACAGAAAGATCGAGGTAAAAATACAGTCAATTTAATGAAAATTGTTTGTTCTCTTACAGATTAAGATATCCAATGCCAACCTCCGTTTATGGATCTAGAAGGATTTTTCAGACTGTTTTGAATACAGATACAGCCGAAGGGACAGATGATTTTTATGGTGTACACATTATTGTTCTTGAGATGTTTTATAAGCGATACGTGTGTCTGTGAGGAAATTATAAACAACACAATCACACGTCTGTACACACACTTAAAACGACAGATACGTATATACGTGAATCGGTGAATGTCATTGCTGAATTATTATGTCAGTCACCAGGAATTACATACTATCGTTAGTTTCAATGTCAACTGGTGACTATGCGTAGTTTCTGATTATCTCGGTGAATTAAACCAACTAAAGCGGAGACACATTGTGAAAAAGTGCTGAGCATTTACAGTGTGGCTATGTTTGTGTGACTATCTAAATTGAATTTTGTCACACATGCAGAATCGCTGACAAAAAACATCGACGATAGACGGTACTTCAGATGCATTCAATCCGAAAAACCTAATTCTTTACAAGTCGCTGAAACCAATAAATTAAAAATGTTAGATTTATATAAATTTTAATCAAATATCCGCAGTTAAACTTTCTTATTTGTCTGGTCCAAGTTACTGATGATCAAAATATGCGGTGGTGTAAAAACCAAATCCGTTTTATTTCATAAAAATTTTAAAGTTATTTTGAAAATAATCCTGAAAAATACCTATCTGACATCTAGGTATTTAGCATACGCATAGCTGTAAGATGAGCCAGATATCGTCAAATTTATTAAAATCCAACGACTTCGATGGGCTGCGCATCCAGCTCGCGTGGACCATTTGGGCACCTGACATTTCGTAAACCAGAGGCGAAATGAAACATTGTAGAATACGGCTCTGCTACGGATCTAGACGGGATCCAGAGGGACCAACACAGTTTCAAAGTTTAAAACTCTTCTATCAAAGTCAAATTTTTTATTAAAATTCTAAAAACAATTTTCTTTTTAAAACTGTATTACAAACACCAAATTTCCTATCAGTTTAGGAGATAATAATAGTAAAATAAACTTTAATAAACTATTTTAGTAGTGCTTATAATATTTTTTTTAATAACAACTATCTACTGTTGATTTAAATGTATATATTATGTACAAATTATAAAGTGCTTGAATTTATGAAACAATTTACTTTAATATACTTTACTATCAAAAATTCATCTCATAGGCGATAAACAAATACCGCCGAAGTAATTGCAAAATGATTATTCAATACATTGGACCTTAATGTCTCAGTTTAATGATAGAGAGAATAGAGGGGAAAGGAGGAATCACCGGGAACCCCGGGCTATAGTGCCACGATGATAATTATGACGAATGTGCAAACAATAGTAATTAATGGATTACATATGTATTTTTTTAATATTTATTATTTTCACCCTTTCGAGTGAGATACGGTGTGGGCAGCACTGCAGTCGCAGATTGACTACTCCTGGTGTGGTTAAATGAGCTATTTGTTGTGAAGACCTTGCCACAGGCGACCGTCGGGTCGCTTCCGCGTGTTCCGTTTCTAGCTATAATCATGTATCGTGCTAAACATTCAAATGCATTGGGTGTATCATTTTAATTCTCAAACGTATGTTGAACCTGTTCACCAATTTATACTACACCTCAAGGGACAGTGACAGTATTCTACCAAGGCTGTTACAAAAAGGATTTGGTTTCGATGTACTAACACTGAATAGGTACTTGTTAAATATGGTAGGCAATTTTTAAAGGTCAAATTAAAATATTAACTATATACAAGTTTCAAGATCGACTCCTTTTACAATTCAATTTATAATAATATTTTCCATTGTTTGGTAGTCAGTTTTTTAATTATTTTTAAATCCTCAAATATTTGTATTACATAAATATTATAAATATTGTATTACAGCCTTATTTGTATTACAAAAATAATTATGAAGTTGTTTTAAATGACCTTAATAATATTTCGGTGAATTTAAAGATATATATTATATGTGTATTTTTTTTGCCTACCTGACTTATAATAACAATATCAAATAGTTGCGGATATATGTACATAGGGTGACCCGACTTCTGGAATAAAATATTGACCTTACACCGAAAATAATAATTGCTGATATAATAAATTGAACCGAATATATAATAAGTCTTAGTTGCCACAAGCATAATATTTTCATTATTTCTCTGAATATGTATTTTTCAATACGCAGAAAAAATTATGTAGGTTCACAATGAATTGATTGAACAAATTTTGAAAAATCTAATATAATATTTTTAAATTAAAAGTTATTAAATTAAAGGTCGTATATGTTGACCCCCTGTCGAGCGGTACCACAAGTTTCTGGACATCTTGTACAACATCAGAATGGCTGATTTTTCAAGGTGACAAGGAGTCATATGTAGAATTAATGCGGTCATTTTATCATAGACATAAATACCTATATTATCTGACGTATGGTTAGCTATATTATACAGAATATTGTATACGTATTAGTAATATATAAAATCAATGTTATGGGAAATGTCTAAAAGTCTGGTAAAGTATGAAATGCTTAGTTATTCAATACAGTGATTAAAAAATTCAAATAATTTCATTACAATACAGTTTTGTTTGTGGAATTTATGAAATTAGAGTTGTCGTATTTGTGTTCTCCATCTTGGATTATTCAGCTATATAATAAATTAGATTCAGATAAAACTAATAATGGAAGTAGGGGCATGTACTACATACAAGCAAAAAAGCTGTGCATTACTAAAAATTCTGTGAAAAAAAATATTAATCTTTATATTTACTATAAAAAGACCCTATAAAATTCTAGCCATTATTATCCGGATTAGCGTAACTTTGTCTAAGAGGTAACGACTTTTGTCTAGCCGTGGGTTATTTATAAAAACTGCAAAACATTTGTAACATCTTCATGTGCATGCTGGTTGGCAAATTGCCAGTACGTACTAGTTATTTTCATGTAATTTTTTTATTCAATCTCCAGAACAATCGTACTGAACTAATTATTTTATTACTGAAGCTATATTGGTATTTTCTGCATTTTTTAAACCATTTTGGATTTAATGTTGTCTTCAAAAGGGATTAATCCTTACTGAAAACTGCGTGAAATGACATTTCTACGTATTTGTTTTACTTGACAAACTAAACGTTTTGTTTTCACATTGTATTCCAACCTATGATTTCAACATCATTATGTATTTCGGTGTTTGCGTATTTAAAATTTATAGGTTATAATTTATTATCGGTCAAGCGATCGAATTTTAATTTTTTGGGATATTATTTATATATTTATATTTATTTCAGGATTTAAGTAAGATTATTACAAATCTCCAATGAAATATTAAAATGAAATTATTTATGTTATGAGTATCGGCTATCCTAATATGTAACGAAAGCAGTTATTTAAATAAATGTTTTTGAACACTGTTAATGAAATATTTTAAATCCGTTGTTCGAATGAGAAATCGTAGAAAATATTTTAAACGAAATCAAAAAAATAGAGTACGGTACCGAGCAAATAAATAACTTATTTATGGTAGAAAATTTGCAATTATATTCTAAATTTAAATTGATAGAATTATTCTCAAAATAAGAAAGAAAATCTTTTGATACTTAGTATACTTATTGTATTCTTAGTTAGCATCGTCGGTAACAGCATAACCTAAGTTTGTGCCAACTGCACGCCACTGAATAGAACTAATAAATAAAAAATTGATTAATTATCAGCACAGCCGATTAATCACGTGGCCATTTATTTAGATACCACCTGATAAAATGTTGCTTGGTAAGTACATATGTAATCAATTTTGCTATAAAATTTCGTCACAACTACTTTCATACTTAATTATCTTCTGTGCACATTTTAATTTTATATTTTATAATCAAAATAAAAATACATATATATGTATATATATTTACTACTTTTTTACGCTTGTGCAAACGATTGAAATATTTTAAAAATCAGTTATATATCTAATATTCGCCCCTTAGTTCACGATGTCATGCGTAATGTTGGATTTGATTACAAGATTCTCCATAATATGAATCTAATGTAACAACAAATTTAACTTCATATGTCATATGTAACATATGTTGCTTATATAAAGAATGCCCGTTAATTTCATACTGCAGTTTGCCAGTAACATGTACACCAGGAAATAGAGAACAGTTGTAAGCATTCTATCCATGTTTCAAGGGCTTCAAACTTCAATCCTGATTGACATCGTCACAATTCTAATACGCGTCATGACTGGCCTCAATAATTCAACATCAATTTCAAACACTTCAATAACTTCCCGGGTAGGAAAAGTTCCTGGTTCGAATCCGGCGGCAGCAAAAATATTTTTTCGATAAATTATTTTTATCTGTATGTAGGTATATCTTTGTAATTGATACGTTTAATTTGTATTAAAATACCACAGAATTATGTTCTGGAAAAACTACAACTTCACAATAATAATGTGTTCTCTTTAAAATATACTTCAATAAGTGTTTGAAATTTTTAAAAACTAATTGTAAGAGAAAGTACAAATGCATACCGAATGTAGAATAAAAAAATATTGTGAATTCTACGAGATATTAAAAGGAAAGTAATTTCATTTATTGACGTAATCAATTTTTTAGGAAAACCTTCAGCTAATGGAATAAGAAGTGACCTTATGAGGAATATACAAAACTCTCGACTACTTCGGTTATGACATATCTATGAAATTCGACGAAAAGATTCCAAAAATACGTTTTAGTTGATATTTTATCTCAACAGAGACCCTTTGATTTTTAAGGAAAATGTGAAAGAAGCAAATGGAAGAAATAAGAGTAAACACTGAAATTGTCATATCAGTGAAGTAAAGTTATTGAAAATTTTTAGTGGTGAATCCACAATGCTGTATTCTTTTTTGATACAAAAACTAAAATCAATTGGTAATGAGGTAAACAATTTGTATTTATTGAGTTTTAAATATTTTAATTGAGGGGATGGTCAATCTAATGCAATTAAAAATGTCTAACAATGATTAATATTAATTTTGAAACAAAGGCGACATTTTGATAGCATCTATTTCAAAGATAATAATATTATTTACGTTATGTGTATTAATGTGTAACAGGCTGGTATTATATTGGTTTCCTCCACCGTCCTACTTGAATAATACTCGCTTGACACCTTCGAGATACGGTGTTAGCATCGTAGGCTGCAAGACGAAAGAATATCTCCATCTTTCAAGAATACTGAAAAGGTTTATGAAACTTGAATAGTTGAAATAGGGCACCAATCTTACACGCATTAAATTTGTTAATACTTTACAAACCAGTTATATATTTAAATGAAGAATTCGAAGGATTGCAATTTATTTTTAATATGTAGAAGCGATCTTTCAAACGTTTCCATATGGCAATCACATCGACAAAGATTTCATTAGAAACACCAATAAGGAAATGTTTCCGCGAGTAATTTATTGCCAGGTAGCAAATGTTGAATGGACGAGAACACCTTGAAGTAATTAGTTGTCGCTGATCATTGTGTCAATATGCTGTGACGCCCATCGGGAATAACGTTCCAATTATTTCATAATGATAATTAATCATTTTATTATAAACAACACAAAATAATCTGATTTTAACAAAACTAAGATATTTTATATTATTGCAGTTTTGTGAAACAGGTCCCTCAATGAACCTTGTAGATAGTCCCACAAATACATATTATTAACAAATTAATATTAAGGTCAACCCAAGTTGAGCCAAAACATCTCAATTAAAAAAAATAAAGGTTAAAACATCTAAATTAAAATTAGGTACTGTTACGCCTCGCTCGATGAGATCACAGGATACTTCCAGAAACTCTATGACACAGAAGTTTGGGATTAAATCCTGGACCTATTTTTATAGCACGAAAATTTTTAATAATTTCAAGGTTTTTAATGAAAAACCTTTGCTTTAAAGCAACATGTCGCTTAGATGTACCTATATTCCTATCTAAACGAATGACCACGCGCTCACCGTAGGCACGTGACTGGCCTGATTAATAAACTTACCATTACGCCGTTTTCCGCGGGGATAGACAGAGTGGATACACATTGGATTCACATTCATACATCTTCTCATACAAGCTCGACGATTATTGAGGCTTCTAGATTGCACGCGTACTATACGATTCAGTATGATAGGCATTTATTAAGTTTGAATAATCCTTTGATTCTTTTTTTGCTGAGTAATCTTGCTGAGTGCTTGCTAAGTAATCACTTATGTAAAAAAAATAAACGATATAAAGTGAAATCTGCCTGATAACCAACGCATGAAACTGTCAAGTTATCAAGCAGAACACAAAAATAATAAAATACGGTTTTTGAGGCAACGCCTTGACAATGGTACGTGTTACCGTGCCGAAATGTCCGGCCATAATGAAGAAACTATCTACGAAACCGCGATCTAACTTAAAAAAGACACCAGCTCACAGAAACCTTAAAATAAACACATATATATATATGTATATATAATTGTACACCTCTAATATTTAAGATACTCAGTGGGAGAAAAAACAATGAAAGAACACAGAGCACAAATAGAGACGTTGTTCAAAGATACCAATGAAACCGGAAATTTCCTCGGTTGTGTCTATGTTTCGTGAATTATAGTTACCTCAGTGCGACCTTAATATTGCAATGAAATTGTCGCGAATTATACCATAACACTTTAATTCAAAATATGCATTAAATATATTAATTAGAAAGATATACATATAAAATCAATTTTAATTTAATTTGTTTCCATGTTCGCAATTCTACTTTTTTAAAGTAAAACAATTTAATTTAATGTGGATTCTATAGCTCAAATCGACGAAATTTTGACGAACACTTTCGGTACCTCAGGACCTGCAATTACCTCCCTGGCTTCACGTTTTATATCTGGCTGGGCTCCTATATCGTCCCTCTGTGTTGGATTTATAATTATATGTCCAAACAAAAATAATAATATTTCAATTCATAATGTAATTTTAATGATGTTGATTTAATAATAATTTGCACAAATAAAAGCTTTATATCAATTCTGGGAATTTTATACGATATTTGTACGACAAAACGAAATGCCGATTTGTCAGAAAATGAAACGGCATCAAATGTCAATGTCACGTTGGTCAAGCAACCTTGGCAGAATTCAAATGACAATCAGCGCTCTTTTCCTGAAATAATTGTGTCAATTGGATTTGAATACATCGCGTTCTGTGCGCATAGCACCATAAGTTATGTTTTTGGGGTTTTAAGATAATTAATATAGTTTATATAATGAAATTCATTATGCGTCAGCGAATTCTAGAGACGGTCGTGAATTAAAAATATATATTATACTTAAGCAGTCGGCTTAACCGATCGCTTTTGCTAGGTAGTGGCCGCTATGTGACCACTGGCAGTATTTCCGTTTTATTGTATATTTTTCAATGCTGAAATGATTTAAATGCGTAATGCACCATGTCCCACAATTGTCACTTGATGGCAGAATCGGATTAACGACAAATAAATAAATAAAGCGGTTCGAGCTTTGTCTTTTTTAAAATCTTACTGGCTAGGGATTTGAACCCGCGTCGCCATCTGATTCCGAATTCTAAATCTGGCGTCTTAATACATTTAGTTACAACCTGTATAATTTATTTGTTTATCGTAAATATTTATAATAAGTGTACAAATGTACAATATCAATGCGTTTTAGCAAATTTCTAGCTTAAGTAAATTTAGAATATTTCTCAATAATTTACCTTTTTTGTCTATTAATTAGTTAGCAAAGAGTGCTACAATGTAAAGAGTTTTACTTCTTCAAATTTTGCTAATTCACTTTGTGGAACCATTTTATAAATAAAATAATAATAACTTTATTTTCAGTACGATTAATATTTATAACTGTACTAGAAACTTGTCCTGAGCTTGCTCCCGAAACGTGTAGATTTTGTTAAATAAAAATTAATCGCTGTTTTATTAATTAATGTTTCATTATTTTATTTATTAAAGATTTTCACTTTTAAAGACCACTGACTTGATTTTATATATCCATAATTACTTATATTTACTTATTTTTCTACATTTCTTCATATTAAAATAAATATTATATTGTTAATATTTTAATTACCTTCATAATCCACGCGAATCCGGAAGGTATTTTAAAAGTGAGTTGAAATTAATTGTATACGTTGAATTAATTGTATACGAAGCCAGTTCCACTTTATAAAAGTTACAAATTGAGCAAGAATGTTTGACCACAGTGATATAGAGCGATCTTCTTCGGGAACTTCGATTCGGGAAGATATAAAGCAGTCCCATGAATCTGTTGAACATCTGATGATACAAGAAAGCGTTACGGACATGAAACCTCGCGGAAGATCTAACACCGGGAGATGTCCAAAGCATCAGGTGATCGGTACAACTGACGCTCTATCTATAAGCTCAGAAGTGACGCGAGGGAATCCCACTGAGAGCAAATATTAATAATATTATCTCAACTGTTTTGCCATTATCGCTTTACGTCGTAGACGATTTCTCACTTGAATGGTCTGAAAGATACTAGATTATTTATTATCTCACGACCGGGAAAACGTACGTACCTATAAAACAAGGAACTGTTCTCTAACCATTTCACTTTCCGCATGAAAGTGTTGTATCCCTTTTCATCATCAAAATCCCTTTTCTAAGCCTAACCGTATATGCGGCAAATTCATTAATGTCATATATTATATTGTTTATTTATAAGAACCACTATGATTTTATGAATGTTTTTAATAATGATTTAATAATGCTGATGCAATGTCCGTATATATTACCATGTTTATAATTATAAAAATTATATTCTACATGCAATTACCGAGGTGGAATTTTACAATGAAACAAGTTTAGTATTTGCAAAAAAGAATCAACTTCAAATTCTCAAGTATTGAATAAAGCGTAATTACAGTAAGGTAGCGTGAATTATCCATACAATAATACCGATTGATTAGATTGTTTTTAGGCAGCTACAGCTACTTATAAATGTTCCTTTAGAGGAACTGCAACTAACAGATTCCTTGCATACGATGTATGCAAGGAAAGAGATCTTATTATGAATGTCAACAAGTCGAAAGTGATAGTATTCGAGAAGGAGGAAAGCAAGACAACGTGCTAAATACTTGTAGGTAATGAATGTTTGGAACAATTAGGTGAGTTTGCGTGTTTGGGAAGTATGTTTGATAGAAACGGAGAGGCTGAGAATGGTATCGAAAAGAGAGTGACTGCAGAAAATGAAGTGAACGGCGCTTTAAGTGGAATTATATCTAACGGAAATTTGTCAACCGAGGCAAGACTAGCAATGTGCAGTGGAGTCCTCGTACCGACACTGACGTATGGAAGTAAAGCCTGGAGCTGGCAGAAGAGGAACGAAAGTAGACTTAATGCAGTAGAAATGAGATGAGTATATGTGGCAAATCTATTTATGACAGAGTAAAGAATGAAGAAAGAAGGAAAAAATGTAAAGTTGATTTTAGTATAGTGAGTAAAGTTAAGAAAGGATCACTTAGGTGGTTTGGTCATATGGAACGGATGAATGGGGATAGATTGGTAAGAAAGATACATAACGCAAGTGTTGATGGCACCGGAAATAGAGGACGTCTGCGGAAGACTTGGCACGACCAGGTAAACCAGATAATGGAGGATGGTTCTGTTGAAAGCCTCAACAATCGACACACTTGTATGATAAGATGTATGAATGCGGATAATGAAAGAATCGTGAGTCAGGACAGAGGAGTGTGGCGTTCTACCCTCTCTGCCTACTCCCGCGGGAAAGGCCTAAAGGATGGTAAATAATTAAGTAAGTATCTAAGGCGCTGTATTTTATTTGAATATATAAACAAATCGACATTTAGTTAATTTGGTTTATTTGTAAGTGAGTAAGTTTGCTGTGAACCATGTCCTCAAAAGTATCCATCTTATTTGTTTTAAGGTGAGATCTTGAACCGATGTACATTATTGACGCTAGTAACTGGAAGCGATGCCTGGTCGCCGGCATCGAAAATGACAAAGAAGCACCAAACAGTTCAATTAGATTAAAAGAATCACTTTTCAAAAACATTTACTTCGTTGCGGTCTGATAATGATTTTTTTTAATATTGTATTATATTTTTTACAGTAGGTATTTTTCTTGCAATTAAAGTTCCAAATAGGTGTAAGAATAATATTTATAATCGACTATATATACTTGACAAATTACATGATTTTTTTTCCTTTCAAAATGAACCTAATTATAGTTAACGACTAAGGCCAATTAGAAATTAAATATATGTATATAAAGGTTTTTAAATGATGATAACAACTACTTTACTACATAAATAAATGATAAATTAAAAGTAATAGTGTTAACGAACCTATATTATTAAAACATACCGAAATTGTACAATGCATTGCACCTGTGTTTCGATATCATTTGTTCTAGAATTTATATCTGAATCTTGCAGTGCAATAATTAACTCATTTAATGTTATTTCTTCCAACTTGTACACAAAAAAATATTTTTAACTTTTGTAACGTAACTAGTTATACTCGCACATAACATTTTTTCTTTACAGTTAAATTCTTTAAACAATGTACAGATTTTTTTTTTTCTGCATTGAAAGTCGCGAGCGATTATTTTTCTTTACTTTAAAAAAAAATAGAGATGCGTAAACGGAACAAATGTCACATCAATATTCTTACTATTTTTAAACTAAGCTAAACGGTTGTACTATGAAAATAAGGCTAACTTGATGTCCCCCTGGATCGAAGTTCGAACTCCCGACCGTTAGATCACTAAACGAGTATCGTAACCACTAGACTACAAGCACGTCAGCTCAACCGATAATGCGTTTAATTCGATTACAAATTACCTCTCTGATTTATCTTCGAAGTGAATGAAATACAATTGAAATATTTTTTGTTTAGTTGCACCGATTTACTGTTAATTGTGTCGCTGACGTCATCGACACCTGCCAATAGCGTTCTCACATCAAACCAGCCGCACAGTACAATTATTACAAACGATTTAGCGACCCTGAGCCGACACACATCACACGCCGTCTCAGTCCAACTTAATATTTTTGCGATTGATAGAACGTGATAAAAATTGATGATAAGTATTTCGTCTAGAACACCAACATATTAGTGCATGACAATTGATTATTAAAAAATTGATGATTATTTAAATTTATTTTTAGCACCATAATTCGTCTGAGTTTGTAGTATTTTCAACTCCATGTATATATTATAATATTATAAACTCGGATTCACAAATTTCATTAACTCGGTGTAATATTTTTGGTTTTTAAGGAAACATTTATTTTACTCATTGTAAAAAAATATTTATTAACAATTTACCAAAAATATAGTATATACATAGGTACCAATATAAATATACTTTTTTAAATAACATAGTGTTTAAACGTACCTACTATAATGAGGTCTGCAGAGGACTCATAAAATTCTAAAGTAATTTAAAACATTCACAACATATGAATAAAGAAGTTTAATAGTTTAATATTCTACGTAATCGTCATAAAAACAAATTAAAACAAAAGTTTTTTTTAATTAACTATATTAGCCTACTTGAACTGTATGCAAGTGTCCAAAATCATGAAGATAACATAATATTATAATAAAACTGCTATTCTTTTTTATAATACTTAACAAGCGAAAACATACTTAAAAAAGGAATAGTATCACATGTAAAAATGTACGAAATACAATATAAGAATACTGTGTATTTCCGCTTTATCCTTAGAATTTTACATTAAATGAGAAAAATAATCAAATATGTGTTATGTGTTTACACACGTTTATGTAATTTTTCTTGCGACCACTTGATTGTCAATAATTGAATTTTAAATTAGACGAAGGCCTTGATCACATATAAATGAAAATATAATATAAACACAAATACAATCAAACACGACTTGTTATTAGCCTTTTTTAATACAACCGGACATTCAAATTATCCGACAGTTTTGGAAGTAACGCGGTGGCTTAGAAAATTTATAAATTTCGAGTTATGGCATATTATAATTTTACTGCGGATTACTAACTATCTATAAGTAATTACTCATTATACTTAATTAGAACCAGAATATTATAGTTGGTCAACAATACAAAATTCATCATTCAGTAAACTTTTTCAATAAGGAAATTTAATATAAAATAAGTATATGCTATTTTTATATAAATTATTTCAAGCATTTGAGAAACATCAGAAATTACTGTAAACGAAAAAATATGTATCTTTCGTAGTAAACTTTCTGTAATGTATTCAATATAGCTAATTAGAATTGGATGGATTATTACAGTGTAAAAACATTAAATTTATAAAAACACGTGTTTTCGTAAATTCCCGTTAATGGTATTTATTATTTATCGTGAATATAATGTCTAATATCTTAAAAAAAAATCTAAAATGTATTAAAGTATATGTTGGAAGAAACATTTAAATTATTATTATTTTAAAAATAACGTGGCGTTAAGATCTCATATTTCATATAATTTAAATATAATTTTTTCACATATAATTCAAATATTATAAATGAAAAATATTATATTTATATCGTATAATATCATGGTTTAGAATAATTAATCTAACAAATTACATACATTTTGAATGATATTCATCGTAAATTCGATGCCTACTACAGTGATTTCACATTTCCTACGTGAATACCATTTACGAAAAATTATTTTAAAAACATGATTCAAAGTTTTCTTCTGACAAAGCATAGTTATTCTATTTTAGTGGGAATATTGAAGGTTTTGCCTGGAATGAAAGTTCAAATAAACGACTTTATCGTCGTTGGTACACTGCCGGATTAGAGCCCTTCTACTCTTTTAAAATTAATGAAAATCCTTCACGTAATATCTAAATGAAATAATTATTTTTATTAGAGTTTAATGTAAAAAAATAGTGCTTCCAATTGCTTTTTGTTTTTCCCAAGTCAAAAACAAATTCATGCACCAAATGCACCTCGAACGCAAAAAACGCACATGAAATCACCACATTAAAAACAGTAAGTAAAATTCGCGAATTAATAAAAGAGGAAGTAGGCACTTCAATGATTTGCACGGTGTTGTAAGTCTTTCTAATGTTATTCTGTTAAAAAAACCAGCATAGGTAATGACTCCATACAAAACGGATCAACCGAAAGGAATTTTCATTTCAGTAAATAACCAATTATATGACTTGAGTAATTCACTAACAGTAAAGTGAATAGCTCGATGCGGTGAATGCACAAGAGCGTCATTACTACATATAGTTTTTAGAACTGAGCAATTAATGTCTCTACTGATACACAGATAGCGCTAATTGTAAAAAAAATGTTTCCATTTATGTTAATTCAATTATTTAATTTATATTTATTTCCCAGAATTTTTAGTAATACACAGCTTTTTTGCTTGTATGCACTGCACGCCCCTGAAAATAAACTAGATATATTGTTCTGTAGAGTTTCCTAAATTAAATAGTATACATGTATTAATTATACTTATTAACTATTCACTGTAGGTATCTAGGTAATACCAACACAAAATAAATTAATCAACTAGAAAGATATACAGGAAAAAAATATTTATAGAAAAAATATTTAGTTGCAACTTTATATTTTTTATTTATTAATAGATTTTTTCTGTATATCTTTCTAGTAGTTAATATAATTTGTATTAAAATGCTACAGAACTACGTTCTAAAAATGCAACTTCACAACAAAAATGTATTCTCCTTAAAAATGATATAATATCATTCAAAACTTAATACTATAATAATTTTTTCTTAGAATAAGAGTTTAGAAATACACAATTGAAGACTGCTTATATATGATACACTGAAGGTAAATAACATACGTTGCGTACGTCATGTACATCGCATCCGGTGATCTGATAATCCAGAAAACGACTAGGATTTTAAGATACCTGAAACATGTTCAGCATATTATGTCTATGTTTTTTAATTGTGACAGATTTACAACTAAAATTATTTATAATATTAATGCACGTATATTTTTTCTCATCCAAATCATTTTTTAGGAGAACAAATTCTTATTGTAATGTTGTAATTATTCAGAACACTGTGATATTTTAAATATGAATTAAATATATTAATTAGAAAGATATACATACAAAATCAATTTTATCGAAAAATATTGTTGTTGCGTCAACGGGATTCAAACCTGGATCTCTTTCCAAACCGGAGAAGGTGCATTATCCAACTATGCTACAGCGACTATATTTTTAGCGACAAATTTTCGAATCTATATGTTACGTTTTTTATATTAATACATTTAATCGTTCCATTATTTGAAAGAGCCTATTCTTAAAATTTGTCGCTAAAAATATCGCCGCTGTAGCAGAGTTGGATAATGCACGTTCCCCGGTTTAGATCCCGATGGCGTAACAACAATATTTTTCGATAAAATTGATTTTATATGTATATCTTTCTAATTAATATATTTAATTCATACTTAAATCATTTTTGACTCAAGAAACACTGTAGCTTGGAGAAAGGAAAAAAGCAAAAATACTTGAGTTCAATATTGTAAACTATCTCAGGATCTACAGGAATGAGGAATTAACAAAACAAGTGTTATTCTCAGTATTGTGAAATACCTATATACCTACTATAAAATAACCTTCCACGTATTTACAGTACACTGTCTCCTTTGTCACAGACCTCGCCCTAGATAAGAAAACTTTTATTTATATATTTTATAAATATTATCGTTACTGTTACTAACGAAGTAACCTTCAAGCTTTGCTGCTTGATATCTGTTAGTTCCTAAATGTCTCTAGTTTTAATCCAAATATTAAATAATAAAATGTTTACATATCTATAATCAAATCTATATTTTGCTGACGTGTTTCGATACTCTGCACATTTTTATTTAATTTCGTGTGACATTTATGCAATTCCATTATCAAGTCGCGATAAACAGACACATATTTGGTGTGCAGTAGGGTGACTGTAATGCACCGCTTGCAAAACGTTAAAACGTGTGAGAACATCTTCGACAGCATTTACCATATTTTTCAAGGAAAAAAAATTATCGGTATCGAAAATACCAGATGGATACATAAGCATTTTTTAGACTCACCCCTCGGTTTATTCCCAATTTTATTCTAAATTGTTCATTCAGTTTGATATAAGAAAGTAATGTTCATCAACAATAATAAAGAGATTAATTTGATTCAAGATTACTATTAATGATTTTCATATATTTGTAATGCGCAAATATGCTCGGCGGAGCCTGCTATATATTTAGAAACAAAATATTAAAACTGATTAGTAACAAAAACGCGAGACATTATTATGTAACATACGAGAGTATTCTGCATCAGTCACTAAAGTTAATATGGATAAATTAATATTTAAAACCTTTCCTAAAGCGGAGGCGAATAATGTTATATAGGAATTTAAGTAATTATCTTTTACGACATAGCAGCATTACAGTATTTCCATTTTAAAATTTGTTCTTAAAAATGTTCCTTCAGAACAAAAAGATCACATGTCCACTTAATTAGTGTATTTCAAAAGAAATTGACACTTCACTTCAAATGTAGTTTCCGTATCAGTTTTCTTTCAAATTTCTTTACGTGTGACACATAGAAGGACATTGGATATTATATTTAAGACAAGCAGATAAAATATCGCGACTGGTTTCTGTTTTAGTTACTCGATTAAAAAAAAGTTTTTCACTTTCTTTAGTCGTTCACTAGCTCTGATCGTGGATCCAGTAATGCTTTCAAAAACCTTAGTAGTAGATACAGGCTACAAATTAGCCCCCAAAACCTAGAACGACTTTAACGCCTAAACTTATTTAATCACAGGTTACCTGGAAAAACGTAATACTTCAGGAACAGTTTTGCAACTTCTTTAATTGTATGTGAGGATTGTGGTATTTTGACAAGCTACGCTTTTCAAAATCTCATTTTTCGATGCACGGTTTGACGATTTAAAATATAGGTAATGATTCTCACCTAAATCTGGAATGGAGCTTGACGGTTCCTCGTAAGGGGAGCTCCGTTCTAGGTTGTGTCTCGGCTGCTTCGGGGGTGGCGGCGGCGGTGGCCGCATGGGGCAGTGCGCGATCACCCCAGGGCTGGTGGACGACACCAGCGGCGGCGGCGGGGGCGCCGGGGGCCGAAACTCCTCGGGAGGCAGCGCCACCACCTGCAGCCCGGGCCTGCACAACTCTATGGCCGCTCGTTGCTGCTCCCTCAGTCTCTGTTGCTCCTCGTAGCAGCCGCTCACATCTCGAAACGTCACATCTTCCCTGCACCCGTTTTCCTGGTACCGTTTCTCTTGCTTGCTGCCATTTAGTTCCCTGAACCGGAGCAACTCCTCCGGGTTGGGCTTGGTCTCCCGGTACTGCGGGGACTGTCGGTCCGCCGCGTGGCCGTTCATTTCTAGGCGGTGGACGCGCGGTTCCGCGCTTGACCGTATTATCTCGCATCCCCTAAACTCGAGGACCTCCATCTTCGGAGTGACTATTCTGCTCGGCTCAATGATGACTCTGGGGTGTTCCGGGACGGGCAAGGCCGGCACCTGATCCTGCTCCACGGTCTCCTCGTGGTCCACCTCGTCCACCACCAGACCCGGCTCGGACAGCGCCGGGCTGGGATCGCGGCTACCGGACTCGAGCTCCACCTTGGGGATCAGGCGGGAGAAGCTCTGCATTTCGAATCACCCGGTGACGGGTATTATATTTTATCTTTGAAAAACGTCCCAAATGTTTGAATGTCAAAAGTGTGACAGGGCGTCCGTTCCTTATCTCGCCCGGTACAGTTTAGACCTCTTTATCTGTCCCGTTGCAATTGGTGAACTTGAACATAACCTTCCACACTGTTTATAGAGAGATGTTTGCTTATTTGCAGCTCCAAAATACGTCCACTTTTCACTGTTTTTCTTTCTTCCGAGTCGGTTTCAGCGCATCATTTGTATTTGCCGCGATGGCGGCAACGGGCGCGCAGGCGCGGCGCGCGCTCGGTCGGGCGCGGGGGCGAGCGCGGGCGCGGGGGCGGGGGCAGGCGACGGCCTTGACCGCCCTGTCACGGTCGCGAAACTAAAGTGCAACGTAAAGAAAGCCGACGCGATCGCTATCATTAACGCATTATTGCCATCCCATCGCAACATTCCGATATCGTTCGTCCCGTCACAACTTCCGTGTGTATTCACCGAGCGGCGTGGAACGGAGCGATCTAATTACGGATGAAAATAGCCAAGTAACCCGTTGAACTAAGAAAGTTTATATGCAGACGGCATTCACCTTGAGCCGGAATGTAGAAGAATAATTGAAACTCTCTTTATTTTTAATAACCATCTAAACGAAAAAGTGTTTTAAATTTTGGGGAAGTTTTACATTTTTTTTAGATGATTTCTAGACACACTGATATTTACCGGCACACTTTTTAAAATGTAACAAAAATCACAAAAATATTGCACAGTCACGAAAACCAATGAATAATGATGGCACAACAATTATAAATCCTCCGCCGGTGTGTAACTTGTTGCAGGAACAAAGATTAAAATCTTTAAGTCAAAACAAAAATGTATCGAGACAACAAAACTCAAAAAACACAGTTGCTAATACAGAAAAAACAACAATAACTTTTAAAAATATTTTTAAAAAATCGCTATTTAATGTGACAATCAACGGCTTAAAAACGATCTCGTTTCGAGAACGCGCGGACTTTTAAGTTTTGTCTTTGTAAAAAAATGTAGAGCTGCACGATCCACAGTGCATCGCTACGCTCGTAGCCGACAGTCCGTAGAGCGCCCTGCGTAGCGTTGAGAACTGGACCGCGCGGCGCGGCCAAATTTCTCCTACTGAGCGGACGAAAGTGAATCTAGCGACTAAGGGAGCCGCGCGGCGAGTACGGCCGCCTGCATGCGCGCTGCACACAGCGTGACTGCTCAACTCTTTACGGGGGGGCCGCGCTGTATTTATTAATTCGGTATTGTACTTCTTTGTAAGATACATCAGTTAGATTTAAAATACAGTACTTACATATAATTATTATGATTATATACGAATTCATGATTTAGTAAGTGAAATACGTGATTTTTTTTATTTAAACTAGCCAATATAGATTTATGTAGATTTTCAATTAGAATACTAAATAAATGTTTATTCTAGTGAATATTCTGTGTGCATATTTACACACCCATAGAGCATATCGCACCTTGAAAATAAAATTGACACAACCGAAAAAATCGGTTTCAGTATGAGAATTTTATGTTTTATAAACATACACGCTAGAATAAACATATATTTATTATTATAAGGTCTCGTATATGATAAATCAATTTAAAAAATCTTTGTAAAATCAGTTTTTTGTGCAGACAAAACAGGTTATAAAAATCTGTGTAAAATTAGTATTTTGTATAATTAAAAGAAACAACGTTTTTCGTCAAGTGCAGTCTCTATGTTCACGCTGGATGTAATTCATAACTAAATTTTTGTATTATTTTTGTACTATAGCTGCCAGTTAACTTTCACACATTTGACTTTAAAAATAGACGATTCAATAATAAAATTGTGTAAATTACATCACAAATATACATTATTCGATTCATTACTAAAATGTTCAATGTACAGGAAACTAACGAGATATTACGAGGTGACAATATTATTAAACCCAGATCAAACAATCCACGACCCCAATGTGTTAATCCATACTTACGCACTTCCACCAATACTCGTGCATTACCAACCCTCTTTGCAACTAATACATGCGCATGCAGTATACTTAGTAATGTCGGTGCAGACACTGCACCAGACAGCTATTGCTTCGGTGTGCGTGACGACCCGACCGCAGCGCAACTGGGGAAAGCTTTCAATAAAATTAAACAAAGTACAGTATCATTCGTGTCGGTTTTGTTATTGAGCATACATTATACCCAACCCTTTTCGATTGGTAATTTACTTTAAATTATTTTTTCAACGGGGGGACCGCCTGGGAGGGTCAATGTGAACACACCGGCGGTACAAGTTCAAGTTGCTCAGCACTTTATAAAAAGGTGATGGTAGTGGTAATTTTCCGGTTATAATTTCAAGTATTGCAGGTTATTCCTTTTTATTTTGTGGATATTTTAAAAATTTATTTATTTAACATTTTGATAACCAACTATTATCAATATTAAATGTTAACAATAATAACAATGAAAGAATAGAAATACTACAGATGTATTACCAACTGCGAGTACTACATTACTTTTACCACCCACCCTAATCGATAAAAGTTCCGAGAAAATGGTTTATATACTAAATTATATAAACCATTTTACTTTATTATACATTACCATTATACTTAATTATACATTACCATTATACTTAATTATATAAACCGTTTATATACTTAATTAATGGTTAAATATACTTAATTCGCTGACAACAAATTTATTTAAAAAGTAAATATTTATATCCTTCGATTAAGATATATAATAATATTTCATTAAAATAATTTATGTGAAAAAAAATGTTATTGTAATAAAACAGACTTGCGTAGATAAGATTAGATTTTGTAGGCAACACCCATTTTATAAGATGAATACCATTTCATCATATAAAATGGGTGCAATTAATTATATTTGGTATTTAAATAATTTCATTTAATTCGGTCGAAGTTAATTACGTACATTCTGTATTAATATATATTTGATTAATTTTGTGAACCTTATATATTGTATATCCAAAGAGCGCATCGATTCATCGGGGTGGTTAAACTTCTCAAGGGTCGTAAGACAAGAGAAAGTGTTCTACAGAGGGCAGAGTCTTCCCCTCCCTCCCCCGCTGTCCCCCGGCGCCTGACTCACGGCCCACCCCGTCAGAGCTGTGTTTATTTTCGGAACATGGCTGAAATAAAAGCTCGGCGGTGAAGTTGGCCGCGATGAAGGACTCAGTCCCCATTCCGCAATTGCAAAACCATCCCGAATCACGTACTCTAAGCTGAAAATCTGCCGACAGAAAAATCCGGTTAAAGTTACTTTGTATATGTAGTATGTGTCTTTAAGCATTTGATGTTTCGTCGCAGAGGTTGAAGGTTGAAACACTTAAATACTAATAGATTTTTGGATAGCTGTGTGGGCGTCATCGAGCTATTCGTGTATGGCCCGCCATGCAGCTTTATTATGTTTCAATTGCTGGGATATATATACACGGTGTCACGTTATTAGTTAGACATTCTGGACGAGGGGATGATTTTAAAATTAAAATAAACCTTTTGTTGCATAAAAGGTACATGCAACAACAATACCTACCTATTCTTAATATAAAATATTCATAATAAATTGTTTTATATAACATTTCGTCGTTGTTACGGAAAAGGTTTTTAATTACATTCATTATTATACGGAGAAAATCAGGATTAAAATAATCATCGAATAATATAAAGGCTTAACTGAAACTTCAGTATATGTAACAAAATGAACAATAAAGATACAAAACAGAAATAGGGCAGAGACATGCATCGTCAAGTTAGAAGCAAACATAAACATATCTTAACATGGCTTAAAATATTTCAATAAAAATTAATTAATTGTACATTGAATCAATTTCTCTTAATAATATGAATTCGTTATTAAATTTCTTGTTATACTATTATAGATTTTATGGTTTGCATATCAGTAGCAACCAAATATATTTAAATAAATATAAATAGATTTTATTCTGTATATCTTCCTAAATGATTATTTTAATTTGTATTAAATAAATAATTTAGAAAAACGTATTCTGAATTTTACATTAAAAATATGTATTCATTAAAGAAAATTATAGTGTTTGATCATGTTTTTATATAAATGTCTAAGCCACTCTATTTCAAGATCTTTCTTATTTAGGGATGTATTGCGATGCATAATGTTGCTTGAGATATTTTTGTCAATATTGTATTTTATTTATTTATTCTTAATATAGTGCATGCATAAGTATATTTATGTAGGCTCTTATATAAACAAGATCAAAATCGTTCCGTATTACTACAATTTATCTTTCACATATTTGATTACTTTCATTTTGAATCTATGAAGTTTCTCCTCCTTTCTTATGTGTACATCATCGATTTCTGAGATTTAGCCTTCTTCCCGAATGGCAGTCTCAGCCTATATATGTATAGACTCATATATAGAAATAAATAAACTAAACTAATACGCTGATTTTTACATTCTTCAACGTTGTATGGTGTTGTAAAAAAATATTTCTTTCATGAACGTTTAACACATTTCAAAAATACAAAAAGATATTTTTACGGCTTTTCTATTAATGAAATAGATACGTCAAATTATTAAGAATGCTTATTTTCATCCTTTCGTAGTGTGGAAAATGTATGTACTAGATGAGTAAGCTGTTCGTACTCCTCGATCAGCGAGATACCTACTGTGAGTGTGTAAAGGATAAATAATTATATTTCGGTTGTTGTATTTGGATTTACGCATATCTGGAGCATCAATCAGCTTATGTGTTCGCTCATGGCCGCCATATTATCAAGAAACACTCAGTAGTTTATCATTGAATTTGACAAGCGATTTCTTTGTGAAAACACTTCATTTAAAATATACGTAATACGAATGGAGATCTGTAAAAGTAAGTATAGTCGGCGCTCCCTTCGGTGACTTCTTGTCGTTCCAGCTCTGTAGAATACGCTCTTCTGTCACTTGTTCAGTTGCGAACTTTGCAGGTCGCGGGGATGTAGTTTGTACGGATTCTCAGGTCTGCTTTTCGTAACGAGTTCATTACCCTACGAACGTAGGCAAATATCCAGACTGGATTTTTATTTTTGAAAACCTTCACGGAAAACCAGACTAACTTGAACGGTTGACCCGTGATACTTCCAATAGCGAGGGTTGATGAAATGTGTTAGGGTTATTAACTTATCAATCCATTTCTGCAATTTATATTCGGTCTAAAACCTTGTTTCTGCAAAATGATTTAAAAAATATTCTTTCTTCCACTCATCCAAACAAGTTGATTAATATACCAACACCTGCGTTTATTCTTTATTTTCTACGTTATTTACATTAGTATTGTTACTTTGTTACGAACCCTACATCTTGATGTATTGGGTTAAATCATATGTTTATCGTGTCATTACTTTCCAAAGTATGACTGCTATTGAAATGCTAATTTTCATTCGATTATTCATTGACTAACAAGGTATCATCTGACATTTTGGTCAAAGTTTTTTTTTATATTAAAATTTTATTATCATTCATTCTTTAAAACTGTGTTACAAACGTGTCAAATTTCTTAGTATGGGGTTTATCAACTATGTTAGTGCATGCTTTTATCAACTGAGATAGGTTAAAAGTGTTCGGAGACATCTTCCTCTCGAGGCACCCCGTCTACTCACTGTGGTATCACCTGTGGACTGTTGTAACAGCACCTATGCTGGCCTGCCAAAGTTTCAACTGGATAGATTACAAACTATTCCAAATGCGGCTACACCGCTGCATATAAGGAGTTTTTAAATTCCCTCATATAACATCCTTTTTCATCAGCTACATTGGCTCCGATTCCCTTAAAGAGTTTAATTTAAATTGTGCTGGTCGATGTACAAGGCGACACAATATGGCGTCTCTGTATCTTCAAGAACTTTATATCCCAGACAATTTGAATAGTAGACGTCAAATTCTCAGGTCAGCCTCTACTGCAGTCGCAGGAAGGGTTGTAGAACCGACTAACCGTTTTCAGAAGTCTAAATTTAGTGAACGGGCATTTACGGTGGCAGGCCCAAAAGCGTGGAACTCTTTTCCCTCCGTCATAAGAAACAGTGCATCAGAGATTTTATTTAAGAAGAAACTAAAAACGCACCTTTTCAAAAAATCATTCGCATAAGTGAAAATAACAATTATTTATTTAAAAAACAAAGATAATGTAACTATAAACAGTTTAGGTGTAAAGCGCCCTTGAGGTGAAAGTTTTTACGAAAATGACGCTATAAAAATTATTCAATATTATTATTATTATTACTATTATTATTATTATTATTATTATTATTGTTATTATTATTATTATTATTATTATTATTATTATTATTATTATTATTATTATTATTATTATTATTATTATTATTATTATTATTATTATTACTATTATTATTATTATTATTATTATTATTATTATTATTATTATTATTATTATTATTATTATTATTATTATTATTATTATTATTATTATTATTATTATTATTATTATTATTATTATTATTATTATTATTATTATTATTATTATTATTATTATTATTATTATTATTATTATTATTATTATTATTATTATTATTATTATTATTATTATTATTATTAATATTATTATTATTAGGAGATAACAAGAAAATATAAGAGAGAAAAAATATACATTTCAGTAGCCCTTAGTACAAATAAAATGTACGAATAATATTATATAATGTAACCGAAATCAGGAATCTGTTTACTTTATTACTCTAAATTGTATAGCGACAATTTTGTAAAAATTTCACCACGTATTAGAAATTAGATTAAAAATCAATGTTTGATAGAACCGGAAAGACTGAGAAAGATATCGATCGAAAAAAGAGTGACTGCAGGGAATAAAGTGAACGGCGCTTTGAATGGAATTATATCTAATGGGAACTTGTATGGAAATAAGGCCCGGCAGAAGGGGGAAGAAAGTAAAATAGAAGAAAGAAAGGGAGAAGAAAAAAAAATGTTATGTAGATTAGATCACTTAGGCTTATATATGTCAGATCCATTTATAAAAGAGTAAAGAATGAAAAAGTAAGAAAATAATGTAAAGCTGATCTTAGTATAGAGAGTAAGATTAATAAGGAGAGAATGGTAAGAAAGATACATGACCCAAATGTTGATGGTACCAGAAGTTGAGGACGTCCGTGGAAGACTTGACACAACCAGATAAACCAGATACTGGAAGACGGTCCCATTAGAATCCTTAATAATCAGCGAGCTTGTATGAGAAGATGTATGAATGTGGATAAGGCGAGAATTGTGTGTCAGAACAGAAGAGTGTGGCGCTCTATCCTCTCTGCCTACCCCCGCGAGGAAACGGCGCGATGTTAAGTATCACATCCCCACCTGACTCAAAGCACATAACATGTTGACGTGTCGATAACGAACTTACGAATATTATCGGCTTCTTTCTAAGAATCACTATTTGCCTACCAAGAAAAGATATTAGCACCATACTGGTTATGAACAACCACAGAAATATTTTTTATATTTATACAATAATTATCCGCCCAAAACACAGTTTTTCAGGTACAGGAATTCAGTCTACCGGTAAGAGAGTTCACAAACTCAAACCGCAGTATAAAAATATGCAGTGCAGTCATTGTCACCATCACTCACACGGTTACGATAAAATCAGCGGTAATGGCAATGTCCGAGATCTCATTTTACAAACTGTATTATATCACTGGTAAGTTGTGTAATGTGCAAGATAGTGGGAGGATTCTTCAATACATAAAATTTTCCGATTTTGCAGATTGTCAAGTGGTTTTCTTATTCGAGAAAACTAATGTAAATCAAAGAAATCGATTCAATGGAAAACAGGCCGATTACTATATATACGATTAATATTGTATCGTATCACCAAATGAATACATATTCGGTTTGGCTTATCGTATAAGAAATTCAACGGGTTCTATAAATACATTACGAGATCTCATTTTACAAACTGTATTATATCACTGGTAAGTTGTGTAATGTGCAAGATAGTGGGAGGATTCTTCAATACATAAAATTTTCCGATTTTGCAGATTGTCAAGTGGTTTTCTTATTCGAGAAAACTAATGTAAATCAAAGAAATCGATTCAATGGAAAACAGGCCGATTACTATATATACGATTAATATTGTATCGTATCACCAAATGAATACATATTCGGTTTGGCTTATCGTATAAGAAATTCAACGGGTTCTATAAATACATTACGCCAACTATAAAAAACCAATCTGGAAGAGGACTAAACCATATTCATTACTCAGAATGATGAATATCTTCGTACGAAATTCCACAGTAAATAAGATAATTTAATTCCAAGAAAGTGAACGTCTTTAAATAAAAGTTCAAACCGCATAGTACCACTAAATTTATATCCGTACAAATAACTTGCCCTTTATTTAAATAGAATGAGATTCAGGCGTCATACGCAAAAAGGTTACATTCATGCTAAGAATTTTTAGAGTACTGTTGGTGGTGATGATAGTAATTTTTGATGTGGGTGCGGCTTTAGATTGGTCGCTTGTTCACGCTGCGTGACGCTCGTGAGCAGCGATAACGTGTTTTCAAGTGCAAGGCCAGAATTTTTTATTACATCGGTTCTTAATCTTTTATCATCGTGGTATTCATTCTAAGTAATTATTTTTGTTAATTTGTCTTTAAACGAATTTTTATTGCTGCGTCCAGTGCTGAATATAATTATATTTTTTTAATTTTCTGCACCTCTGCCTCTTAAACTTTGCTTACAATTCAGCCCATCAACTATCCAGATGTTATCTGATAAGACCGTATCTCAGGACGAGTGGAAATATTCAAGAATACGATCTTAATACACGAATGAATATGATGAGAGAAAAATATTATGTAATTGTTATACGCTATACATTATTAAAGTTTATAAAAAAACTCATTTTATGTTGAGTCCTGTATCAGTGGGATCAACTCAAATGAGCCCTGCAATGGAATCCGAAATGTCGGCCTGAAAAGAGATTCACAGCAGGGCAGTTCATGAAACTAAAAAATTTTGGGCTTTTACGTGTTACTTATTAAAATAATTTGAAAAATCTGATTATGACTAAAGTACATGGAACCCACCAAGCCAACCCACAGTTTGACAATCTTCCGGTAATGAGTACCAATATAAAATCGAGCAAGGTCAGTTTTTTAAAACAAACTATTGCGGACCGGTCCCGACTTTATATTTACCAAGAATTGACCTGCCAGTCTGTCTACCTATATATACTGATCGTGTCATTTTAACAATAATACGTATACGTATTCACTTTAATATATATCGGCGGAATTCCTTATGGGTGGCATTATTCGATATCACGAAAATAAAATATTATAAACTTGTCACGGATCAACATCTCGAGATAATGTTTATGAAATCAGTATGGTGATACTTGAGGTTGACACATTTTAAATAATTTTCATATTTAAATTAATAATTTTAATTGTTTCGGCTATTATACAAATACAATTATGACGGTAATTCATCTTTGTTTTTGTCACAAACATTGTAGACTCGGGAGGGTTTAGGAAAATTTCGGGAAGTGTTTGAAAACTTTCTCTGAATGTTTTTTTGTAAACTCGGTTCCAGTTAGTTTTTATCTACGATGAATGTTTTGTGACACTATCATTTTATTATTATTACCTGGTACAAAAACGAATGCGGTATTTTAAGCAAACTTATTTCTACAGAAAAATTTTAAATGACAAAAGAAAACAATGATTCATTTTTAATTATTACAAATCGACCCAGACCGTAAATAATTCTCTGAGCCGCGAAGCACAGGGATGTCCATCTTCACAGGCAGGATTTTTTTGGAACTCATTTTCATACAGAACCAAAATCATCAGTACCGAGATGTTATATTTTATATGCATCTACAGATATGGAGTTCGATTAATTCTCATTCGCATATAGGCTGAAAATATATAATAATCATTATTACAGTGTGCTTATATCTTAGGATTCTCTTTTTCTATTCGTGTTTTCATTGGCTTACTATTTTTATCATTCTTTTTTTTAACATATTGAGTTCGAAGTCATTTTTTACAACGAGACAAGCATAACATATTTGAAAATATTTTCAATATTGATAAATTTTCAATATATATATAATTAATGTTTGATGCTTAAAGACTATATTATTGTGTATGCTAACCGACTATTATAACCGTTTTATTTCCCTTTAATAAAACTATAATATTGCGCAATAGAGATTAAGTAAAATTTATTTATAAAAACTGTGAAAGAAATTAATCGATATTACGTACATAATACATAAATAATATTTTAGATAAGGTCGAATATTTTGCGGGCCGCTAGTCAGATTGCACTGGATTAGCGGGTAATATGCAATCTAAAATGTATTATTTCTAGCTGGCCCACTTGAACTTTTAAATAATTTCTTGAAAATAATTATATCATACAATACCTACTTCTTTTTACACCACTTGGCAGAGACATTTCAGTAATGTCCTCAGAATCGAGACGCGTCTCTGATGTTTTTTTACATTTTAATTATTTTAATTTACTTTATCAAAGAATAATTGAGTGCTCCAGTCTTTTCTCCGATAAAATGGAATTTATCCTCGGGTTATGGAATACCATTCAAACAAAATTTACGAAGGATCTTTATTGTATGCAAATTGAATATTAAACTGACTGAAGGTTCGGAAGACTATATATAAGAACATGGTGAAATATTATGTAACGTACTAATTGCATTTTAGAAACGCAGATTACCACTTTTTCCGGACTCTACAAAATCATATACATCGTATTTGAGATGGGCCAAAAATATCTTGGAGGAGTTTTTTTTAGTAGTGTCCAGCGGAAAATTTTCAAGTTTAATATTAAATAAAAGAAAAGACTACAATGGTATTCTCATATTTTATTTATACTGAATGAAGTTTAACTATGCGGATTTTACCTTTTATAAACAATATCGTCTAAATGCCGTCCATTTCTCTCAAGACATCCTTGCAATCGGACTCTTCATTTTGCGAAAGCATCGGTTCAATGGCAGCAACTTCACGGCGGATATTGTCTTGTAGGGCTTGAATTGTTCGAGGATCGTTACTGTAAACTCTCGACTTAAGATATTCCCACATCAAAAAGTCGCACCGTGTAAGTTCCGGTGGCCGAGATGCCCAGGGTATGTCTCTGTACTTGCTGATTAATTTATAGGGAAAAATTCCCCTCAGTTTCTCCATTGAAACTCTAGGTGTGTGTGGAGTGGCGCCGTCTTGCTGAAATTGTGTTCTGTTGTTGAACTCGCAATTGTTGTACCAAAAACTTATCGATCATTTGGCAATACACGTCAGCAGTGACTGTCTCTCACTGGTTAAAAAAATAAGGGTCAATTATCCCTCGGGCAGAAATTGCACACCACATTGTCGTTTTTGGACAATCCAAACGTTTTTGATGGCGTTCCCTTGGGTTTTCGGGGCAACAGTATCTCATGTTATGAAAATGTGCTTCGTCAGTAAACAATATGTTTCTAAGCGTTCGTGCTGTTCCAAAACGTTCCAACATAATTCTCGCTAAGGTTTCACATAAATAATAGTAATTTTCGTTGATAAACTGCACGATTTGCAGTTTGTATGGGTAAAACTGTAGTTTATTTTTCAAAATAACGTGCACTGTTGATTTTTTTATTCCAGTACAGGCTGTAATCTTCTTTATCGATTTACGCGGATCGCGCATAATTTCACGTCGAACTTAAGCCACATGTTCTGGCGTCGCTACTGACGTTGATGGTCCCAGAAGAGTCTGGTTAACCATTGTCCCTTCTTGTCTAAACTTTTGAACCCAACACCAGATAAGTTGCTTGCTCGGCCCATCACTTACTCGTCGAATATTAAAGTGAGTACAAAAAGCACGACCCGCGCAAATCAATGAATCACCGCTCTTTAAATATTGCTCAACCGCGAACGCGCGGTGCGCTACCGGCCAGTGACTCGTTGCGACTGGCAAATCCGAAAATCACGCGCGTCGAACAATACCCCTCCCACTTACCTCATCCTAATGGTTTGCGAGCAATTACAATTTAATCTTGATTTTTTTCCGCTGAACACTCTTTATAAGTCATAGAAAAGTATGATGAAGAGTACTCCCCTCGCCTTAGAAGAAACAGTGAGTCTCAGGATTGTCTTATTTTATTTTATTGAATAGCTTCGGATGGTTTCTAGACGTTACTTTATTTCCTTAATTACAGTTGGAACATTGGGAACGGTATATCGCCCCAGATATCTTAAGTGAAGGTGAAAGCAAGAAAACTATAGTTGGCGAGATAAATGGCGAGAGTAGATGAACACGCGCAAAGCCCTCACACACAAGCCAAGCCAACATATCGAGACCGAGGGGAAAACCAAAACGTAGATGTAATGTCAAGACAGATCTGCAAGACGTAGGCGAAGTGAACCACGAAGACGATGTTAAGGGATGTACGGCGCTCCGTTGTGACTGCGGTCATGGACTTTCAAGTTCCATGAGAAAGTTAAAGAAAAAGAATTGAATCGCATCTTTTAAATAAATATATTATTTACTAACGAGTCCAATGGGCGATACTAGAATTGTATAAATGGTGTTTTTACATATCAGCTTTGAATTATATACATATATCTAATTAATTACTCTTCGTCATTCTACTTAAAGACATTCATACCCGTCTCGACACAGAATTTCTCTAGTGAGACGGGCACAGTCCAAACAATTTTTTATATATACTATATAGTTACTAATAAATAAATAAATAAATAAATAAATTCTTGAAAAAACTGACTTCATGTTTATATAAATAATTATTGAACAATCGTAAACATTACGAACAAACGTAAACATTACCATCTGTCATCTGTCAAATGCTACACGAGATGACATATGGTCAATATATTAGCCAGTCGTAAAAATTCGTACGATTTCGCCAACGTATGTTTTTTATTACTCGTAATAAAGACAATGTACACTTCATTTCAAATTGAATATATATTTACGTACTGTTATTGAATAACCATTTAAGTAATATTAATTTAGAGATATTAAAAACACGTTCCACGTATTCGCTACTTTGGCAAATATGTAGAATTTTTTCTTACTGGCAACGACACTTACATATTCAAATACGAATCATATACAGATCCAATTGCAAATCCAATAGCGACGACAAAGCGCAATCATATAATAGGATTCTGACAGCCTGAAGCTACCCATGTCTTTTGCTTTAGGTCTCGATACTCAAGGTGTCATAGATTATGTCATCTTTTTTCGCATCATTATCCTTACTAATTGTGTCGGCGTTCCTTTGAATTTTAAAGAATAGTGTCCAACATAAAAAGAACCAAGGATGTAAACATTTTTTAATCTTGTGACTCTACCATCCCATCTCAACATTTTGTTGGTACTCGCTCAACACTATGATTCGTAGATGTAAGTGTAGTTTGAGTAGAGTACTTGTTTTAACTATTAAACGCCAAATAATTATCTAGAATATTGCATTTGAAAATTCTGAAATGCTTTGCATGAAATGTATCTAAAAATATTATTGTCTACGTTCCTCCATCTCTCCTCGTCATTCACTGACGACATTTTCTTTCAACCTGAGGTTAGAGGCCAAATGGCCATAAATAATGTTCGCACAGTGACAAAATGCCTATGGAACGAGTGCAACACAAAATATGAACACCTCATGGACAACCATCTATTATATGGGTTGACTTTTCACTATATTTCATTTATATCCATTTTATAACATTTAATACAATCAAAACATAACAACTATATAGTCACAGTTTAAACAATTCATTTCATGCTTTCAAGTAAGACAGGTTATTATCGATAAGCCATTTTTATCATTTCTTCAAAATTCGGAGAAAGCTTACTCTTTTGTTAAAAAATATGAATGCGGAAACACTGCTGAAAAACGCTAAATTTATTGATGACAAAAAAGGATCATCCATTCTTTAACGTTGATGACTTTTAAAAAGTACGAAAATAAATATTTATAACAAAAAAATAATGTTAAGTATTTTGCCATTTATTTTCCCAATACGAAGTATTATTTAATCTTTTTTTGGAAGGAATCTTAATACGGTAGATTTATTCCAAAATGCGCCCGGAAGTGTCCCATTTGCAGTTCGGATAGGCATATAAATTTGGCACCTAGTACGCTCACAATAGTATTGCAGTTGGCATATAAAAATACAGTTTAATGGAATAACGTTTTTATTTGGTGGACTTGGATTGTTCATTCTTTGAATTCAGCCCGACTGCGGAAGAGTGTTCCGAGTTCTGCTCGGAAATTCGGTCAGAGGCGCCCATGGCCGCCCACGCCCCCCGCGCCCCGTCCTGCCCAGGACCAACCTGCCCTACCACAAGGGTAGCTCCCCGCGGTTCAAGGCCCTTCCGGTCCCATCCCCCAGTGGGTGGATGACGAGGGTGGTATCTCTTACGTAAGATTAAGAAAACATGCTTAATAATGTATTCCCCGCTTAATTGAATTTCTGTTTGCTTTGATGATTTACAAAGACGATGTTCTATTAAAACCTGTTTTTTTGGGGATATCTCTATAAATACTGATATATTTTTTATTTTCAAAACAATTTTTTGCATTTTTATAAATCTTTTTCCTAATTCAAAGCTATATATTTATTCGACATAATATTATAACAATATTCAGTTTTAAAAAAGAGACTCTCACGTTTAGACATACGGTATGTTCACGAATGAAATTTTAGCCTCGTAACAGGCGGAAGTACAGAAAATAATTAGTACTACGCATTCGTTGTCTATTGTTTTTTGTATGGAGGCTAGCAGGGTTCTTATTTTCAAGCCTTAAAAATATGTTAAAGTAGTAACAGAAATTTTGTCTACTGACATGCATTTGAATTTATCACTGCATGAATAGGCGGAGAGTGCCAATTATCTCCTTGTTCATACATTTATTTAATACCTAAGTAAGATAAATGTTTCTGTGCGGTTGTTGCGGTATGGTAGGCAATTTTAAACGAAAATAAAATCGTAGAAAATTCACTTCGAAAGTGCGTTTTCGACATATAACCCATATTAAAAAAACAAATGAATAGCTTAACTAAGACGACAGGTATTCTAATACAATAACTTATAAAACAAATAATAGAGATGAAGATATTTTATTTATATGGAGATCGATGAGTTTCATGATGATGTTTTAGGGAAACAAATGATCAAATTCATGTAAAAAGTAACCACATATACTGAAGCACGACTATACTCATGTTTGCTGGAACCAAAACTAAATATTGTTACAGATTGAACTGGCAACAACATAAGATTGTGCGCAAAATAGGTTTATGATGTGTTCAATGTTTTACACTTTTACGGCAGAACTCTAAAAATTATAATTCACAACCAAAAAATTGTATGCGTTACATAAAATGACAAAAATCTTATATATTAGAATGTTAGTATGTCTGTGTATATGCACGTGGCGCCTGGCAAGATGAAAAGTTCTAACGGTACGGCTTACTAGCGCTATCTTTTCATGGCGAATAATATAGGCCTACTAAAGACAGTTATAAAATAACGCTATAAAAAACGTACGGTTGAAATTTATTTTTAATCCCAAGGCTTCTTGAAATTTCTTTCCTGGGCAATACCGGGTATATCAACTAGTAAGTAATATAAGGAGACCTAACGTTCGTGTTGTGCTGTGTTTTAAATATGGTGGTTTAAAAGATAAGTATATAATAAATTAAAATAATATACTAAATGTTTGATGATCAAACGTGATAAAAATATTTTTTACTTTATCTGACCTTCAAAGATAACATCGTCACAAAAACTTCAGCAAAGCTGTCAATAATAATATCACTACTTTCACTTATTGCTCAGTAAATACGTCACAGTTTGTTTTACACACTTTTCACGGGATTCATGTTAATTTTCGCTAAGCATAGCTAATATTGTGTCCTTCAACACCAGCGCTCAATCCCCTTTGCGTGGAAATATTTATTTATTTATATCATATTTAATACGAGTAGTAATTCGACATGTTCCAGAAGTGTGAAATATTTCTTGATGATATTAATGTAAATAATATGATCATTCGAAGCGTATGTGAAAATTTATTATGTATTATTACTATTATTATGTCACTGGACGCTGGACACACTGTAGCACCTGATGGAATAGCCCCAAACTATCACCGCATAACGCCAGCCGTGAGCTGCGACGCTCCAACTAGCCGTCCATCCAGCCTTAACTTTTCTGACAAACTTGAGCTCGCCAACATCACTCCAACTTGTCACAACCTTGAATTCATAATGCATAAATTATTCAGTGTTTGTCTGTCTCGCCTCATCACTGTTTAAATACATATTTCTGGCTAACCAGAGTGAATAGTTACTTAACTTGAACACGAATGACGAGCCGAGAATATGGAAGCGGTTTGTCATTTTTATACCAAAACTCTTCTGATCAATCACATATCCAATTTCGTTAAAAATATAAAAAATAGATATTGGTAAATTATTATAATTTTTCTTTCTCTCCTTTTAACTCTTACTGAAATATACGGTCCCATTAAATGTTTTCTTCTAAAGTCCTCCGATTATGGCTTGTTTACCCCTTTCACCGATTGATACTGCGCTATTAATCTCATAGCCCTCAGAGACACTAGAGAATACATCACAGTCCCCTTAAACCAAAATTAAGTCTTTCCGAAAACCGACGATCGAAATTCGTTAATATTTTATAAGGAGATAGTCGAAAATAACCGTCTTCAACGGATGTCACAACTGTGACGAATAACATTATATATTTATTTCAGGATAGCACTATAAATATGCACGAGTTTAAAATCTAAAATCGATCATATTCATGAATTGTTGAATTCATAATCGAATAACTAGAAAACCAAAGAACGGAATTACGAACAGAATTCAATTAATTCATAAAATACTTTTTTGCGCATCAAGGAAAAGAAAAAAAAATTAATTAATTAAGAAAAGGTAACATCATATATGTATCTCAAAAATACCATCGCAAGAGCGATCCAGTTTTCTTCAAATAATGCTTTCTGCAAAATAATCTCCATCTTTAAAAAATGTATTTTCATCAAAATAATTATGGCAATGATGAAATAAGGTGTTTCTCTTCTTTGAAGATATTACCGACAAAAATAAATACTACACTAATCAGAAACTATGAGAATTCAGAATCAACTGAAATTAAAGACTTATAAGCTTTCAAATATTCATAGTAAAATGTATGTTTATCAAAAAACGTATTTATTGTATATGTGTTTATAGTAGTAACGACATTCTAAACTGTAAAACTTACAGATATGATATAAATTAATATTTATGTTATACCGATTGGTTTATCGATCTATTAAATGATTGTGAAAGAAAAGAGAACAGCGTATGAACCGATTGTACCCTTAACAAGCTGTAGCTGTTAGGGGCGCGTCTATACTGTGTTGCTTCAATCATCCATTTATACATGTTGAACCCATGATTGCCGTGATGACATTCACAGCGCTGATCTCGACCTATCTCGCGTGCCGTGAACACATTATTTGTCGTTTTGATGCATTATTTGTAATTTTCCGTACGCGCGGTTGTACAACTTTTGAATGCGTTTTAATCGAACCGATAGCGCCGACGCCATTGCCTTCACAGTTCGAAAAATTCACACAAACATAATACACATTGCTGTATTATAAACATTTTAAGACGAGTGATCGCGTGTATCACCATTTGATTTTTAAAAAGTGAGATTTACTTTTGAATTTATTAATCACAGTTTTTATTCATTTATTTATTCTTTACAAATGTACGACACATTACAAACAGGTTGCTGACGGACTCCGCCACCTTCCATTATTTTAAAGTTAACATTTGAAAAAATATTAAATATTTTAACATAAAACAATAATAAGAAAGAGTCCCCGTTTCTCATTATACATAGATGTGGAACTTGCTGGCGGATATGCGGCGCGGGAGCCACACGAGACAACATCGTTATGCACGGTACTGAAAAATTAAGACGGCAACACTTACCTCGTTGGCGACTATGAGAAAAGAAGAAAATATTTTTCGGTATTAAATTTTTATTTTCATGCGTCTCGACACTTAATCGTGTTGGAATACGCTTATTTAAATTCCATTATTTTATCATGAATACGAAACAGTAACGAGCTAAAATAGCGCATAACGTAGCACGCAATAAGGACCCATATTACACGTGTCAACAATACATCTTGCGGAACGAAGCCTATCGGAGGTTATTCCTCCCGCGGAGCTTCTCGCGTGGCCCAGCACAGGCGGGTTAATCCCTTCCACAGGATGTCAAGGACACGAGGCAGTCCTTAAAAAGGCAAGGACCTCTATCGATTTTTCCCTTAATAAATAATATAAACATTATGTATAATCTAATCGCTATGACGTCTCATGTTAGACACAAGATTAACACGTACGTGCACATCTACGATAATAATAATAATAATATTGGATAATTTGTATAGTGCCATTTTCGTAAAAACTTTCACCTCAAGAGCGCTTTATACATAAACTGTTTATAGTTACATTATTTTTGTTTTTTAAAATTAAAAATTGTTATTTTCACTTGCGAGTCCATAAAGCTCTAAACGTATGCAGATAAATATCGACCGACATTGGTTGGTTCAAAATGTTCTCGATGCTAAATGCAAACAACGAATAATAAAAAATCAAAGCAACCTTTGTCTGTAAGTTTTATGTCGCCAGTCTAGGCGTGCGTCGCCCTTTGTGGACTCGCACCATTTCGTATGCAAAAACAACTTGACGCCGATCACTCGTACTTATATGTTTTTCATATATGAAAGATAGGCTGTAAAAACGTGATACCCCACAAAATATCAAAAACTTGTTTTTAAGTTCGATGTCATCTCTCTCTCCCTATTCTGTACCACATGCATCTTACAAAAAGTTTTCCTTTCGTTAATATACGGCAGTACATAGCACATGTCGACATAATATATTTAAATAAGTCATACACTTATATTATTTTTCTTAATGCCCAATCTCAATTCTTCCATATTTCCTCATCATATCAATATTTTACTGTTTGATTAATTTTATCATTAGATAACATATTTATTATATATCCATCGAGAACCCGCGTCCTTTTGATTTACCGCTTGATTACAGGGCCTGCTGGATTGTGATAAAAAACGTGAACAGGCTACACCTGCAGCACACACACCCAAACCAACCCACTCGTCATCTTTCCGACAACTTATTTTTATACAGGCTACCCTTTAGAAGAGACATCGATTTAATGCATAAATGTGTCAAATGAAATAAAGGTTGTTTCTACTTTTTTTACTTACCCCTTAAAGGATCACGCGATGATACGAATATATCTAGATTTATCACACCAGTGATATGAATTTTGTTTACAAAAAATACAAAAATATGTTTTTGTAATATAAATATTTTGTTAGCCTTTTAATGAAACATCGCAATTTGATTCGCGGGACTGACGAAGGACGTAGTTTACGTCATGTTTGTTCCACGTTCCGCGGGTCCACGGACTAAAGAGGCTTTTCACGGAGCCCCAAGGTTTAAAGCCCTGGCCGGTTATTTTGGGAGTGCCCGTGAAACGCACTTCCTGATATTCGGAGGCGTGAGATGTGAGGGCCACCACGCGATCTGCTTCAGTTTATAATAATTATATTATAACCGAGAACATTCTTATTGCAATTTAGAACACCCTTAGAAGTTTTCTTAAAAGGCTATTTAGTCCTTACTTTATTATTAATTTTCTAATATATGAACCGAGAAGACATTCATTCTAATATAAATTAAATTTATCAACTAGAAAGATATACTGAAAAACTCGAAGTTTGTCGAAAATATATTTAGTTGCTATAGGGATTTGAACCTGGACCACTTCCTATCCAGGGAAAGCGCGTTTACCATTTTCATTATTGTAACCGAATACATTTTCACAACAAAAATCTGTTCTCCTTAAAAACATTTATTCTCATATTTTCAGAAAAGTTTCAGATTTAGAATATTTTATCGTATCACATTTATTATATCACATAAACAATAAACAGACTTTTACAATCGAATATTCAGATTTATTATCCTGTAATGGCATTCAATTGAATAGAAAACATGTAAATAGTTACTGTAACAGTCACACTATTAATACAACTGTAACAGTCACACTATTAATACAACTGTAACAGTCACACTATTAATACAACTGTAACAGTCACACTATTAATACAACTGAAACAAGTGGGGGAAAACATTAGTAGCAGTCTACTACTAAACTGAATACATTATTTCAAGTAGCAGTTATAACCTTGCACGTTGTACACAACTTACAACTGCTTGCAACAAGATAGATTTAAAAACTTACTTTATCAACATTACATTATGTAATTCATACTGAATCTCTCACCCCTCTCTAAAATGATCGCAGTATTATAAGCATTATTATTTTCAATATTAATAAAAATATCACGTACAATTATAATACAAGAATTTTTTAAAAGAATTTTCTAAGAACTACCATTATTAAATTATTTTCAATATCACATAAAATAATGTATACTCGTCTGTCATTTATTGTGTATGTATTGGTAATTCTATTATTATATATTCTCTGTCAAAATCTCTTATTAGGTATCCGTTGTCAATCTAAAGTGAGGTTGAATCCTTTAGTTAAACAACTTTGGAATATAATATTATTATTATAGAATTCACGAGTAAAAAGTTTGAGGTAACAATGTTTATTTATAAATATTTAACGATGAAAAATATCATTTTTCATCACACCAATAAGAAGAATAACAATATGGTTTGTATAATATATAATAATCTACTAAAATATACTTTCACCGCAAGACCCAATATTTTTTAATTCTCAAAATCTTCCCATCATTTTTTGAAAGAATGTGCACCCCTAGATGGGGGCGTACAGGCTGTTATCACAGCTGAAGGTCGAGCGGGACGGGGGGGGAGTGAAAGTTCGTTTACCCCGTGAAAACTGGGTTTCCAGAGCCTACTACTTCTGGGCCTCGGAAATCGATGGAGCGTTTTGTGAACGGGTAGGTAGGTATACGCCAACATCCCTCTACATAATTGTACGCGTGCTATTCATAACCTACCCTAGAATCCTTATTCGAATGTCACATCTGTGAGATGCGAAATTCTCTATATTAATGTTATGACTCGGACGGATTAAATATTGCTTTATTTATTTTTCACAAACATACAGTATCGGAAACAAAATTTATTATCTTATTGCGCAGCCTCCGAGCAACCTGGGACTGCAGGGATTGGATGGAGCTTAATAGAGATGCAAGGTTAAAAAAAGTAGAATTTTGGAATATTTATTTGACGCATCAGAAGACAGGATAGACATGGTATTGTTGTACTCATACAATGATCGCAGGTAGCCTTCCATCTTCTATATGATGTAAATAAATGTAATAAATTATTCAGGAATTCCACTTTACAATACGTTTTTGAAGTCTAAGGCTTTTATTTAACGTTAGATTTAATGTTATTGAATGTTCAATAGTTATCAAAAGATGTTTGCTTGCCTACTTTACATGCCTTTTCCTAACAGACTTATGCAAAGGGAATGGAACCTCAAACAATGGACGGCAAGGCGCACAAATATCTCAATTCTGAAGAAACTGAAGATCAAGGAAAGACTATCAACAATTTGCCTGAGACGAATCCTTCAATTTTTTGGGCATCTTGCGAAAAAGTAAAGATAGCTCGGAAAAGCTTGATGTGGCTGGCCACATCGAAGAACGAAGAGAAAGAAGAAGATCCACACCGAGTGGAAAAGACAACAGGAACTTCTCTGGTGACAGCCCTAAGATCTACAGGATGCCGGGAAAAGTGGAGAAGCATAGTCAAGAGGGCGGGAGTTTATGGAGATTGTGATCCTCAACCACGAAAGACCGACACGGATATACTATTTAATTGTTAACCTCTCCATACATCTTCTCGTACGCTCTTATTAATAGCTTTTGATAGCGTCTACGCTTAGTAATTTTTCCATTATGAAAAATAAAAGATAAATAGAAATTATTTATAGCTTTGTTTTTGACCACTTTTATGAGTTAAATTTAATACCCTAACCGGTTTCTGAAAATACCATTTCCTTCATCGAGGTGTCAAATAATCGCTTAACATGACGTCATCATTCTCTTTTATGTGTGTAATTAATAGAAAGGTAATAATAAAAATATTTAAAAAATTTTAAATCGCCATTTTTGTAAAAACTTTCACCTCGTGGGCACTTTAATACCTATATATATTTTTATACATAAAATTTATTAATGTAATTAACATTATCTCAAACTTTAAGAAGTCCACTAATACTGTTCACTAATTTATCTACGATATTGAAAATATATTTTTGTTAATTTTTAATATATTAATTATTTACATCCTCAGTTTTATAATGTAATTATATTAAAATCCTGCTTGATTAATAATAAAAACAAATAAATGAAATATTACTTATTTTTAATATTAAAACCAAATACATATAAATAATATTAGTAGTAAATTGAATAATTTAGAATCGTTGAAAATAAGTAAAGCATGTAAAACTCACCAAAATTTTATAAATAACCAAATTTAAAATTATTTTGTATTTTATTTAAAAATTGAATTTAAAGAAATATGAACAGTTTGTCACATTATTTTAGTTCGTTTTTCATCCTGGTGAAGGAAAAGGTTTTTCCGAAACCGGTTGAATATAAATAACTCATAGTTAGGACACAAAACTAATAAACTATTTATTTAAAATAAAACTTTAATTTAGTGAAACACAGATGAACAAATGTTGAATTAATGTAAGTAAATACTTTAAAATGCGTTAAATAAGAATAACTTTGAAAACAATTGTATCAGATAAATATTTAACAATGTTTATATTATCAGTCTGCTATAAAAATTTTATTCATACGTACAGTAATTTTATATTACAAAAAATCTAATTTATTTATTTACACGCAATAAAAATTATCACACAGGCCTTCTTTGTTGCTCTCCATAATCTCTGGTATCCTTCAACAAAATCTACTGGTCTTCTATATACCAGTCCAGCACGTTAGTATCCTATATACCTATATCCTTCTATATACCTAGCACGCAACTGCAGGATTTCACCACCCCAACATTCGTCTACTCTCGTGTCCAGTATAGTCCCACTTCAGTATTACGATAGTTTGTTCAATATATTTAAGTAATACACGTACATATCATTAAAAATTTGGATATAAATATTGACCATTTCCGTTCTCCATAACAGAAATAATCCATACTGGTACTCGGCACTCCCCACAGTCAGCAGAATTAAAGATATACTGAATCAAATCAATATATCGAATGAGAATTAGATTCTGAGAAAAGTGGGGGAAATATCTCCCAGAACGGGTAAAGCCTTACACCCCGCAGTGCAGGAAGCCGAGCAGAGATTTCAAAAAAAAAAAACAATTTTTCACACTGTTATCGTTAGCTATGAAGTACACGCTACATTTCAAAATATAGAATGCACCGCTGCTGGACTTTTGGCACACATTCGCGAACTGCCAAGGTCGCGCGTTCTAGAGAACTTGTTCTAGAGAATTTTTATTCCTCATAAAATGTCTTACTTGTCGATTTCTTTTCTTCGCAGGTGACCGGGGTTAATTATTTATTGCATGATAAATTAATAATATTTTTAAATAAAATCAATTTATATTCGTATTGGAAATGGGGAAGGAATCGATTAATCTTTCTTACGTAGGACCCCCACATAAGAATCCCACTTTTCTAGTTCAATTTCACGATTAACAAAACATTAATAATTTTGGAAACATTTAAATTCCACGACAAATAATAAAATAATGGCGACTGATTAATATTTATTTTTAATTATTTTGTAAACTCACTTGTTCTAGCTTATAATCTTAGCAATCATATTGAGGGTCATTATTTTAATTGCGGCAGTTCGAAATGTTTGTACCGCAGGTTTTGTATAAGTTATCACTCAATTGGCAGAACTTTCCGAAAGGAGGAGCATAAAATCTAATTATATTCAAAAATTTGGTCCCTGTTTTTAAAATAACGTCTCAAAGAAAATTTGCTTATTAAACAAGCTCATTATTAATTCGTACGGATATGTATTATCACGTATACCTATTTAAAAAAAACACTCGCGTTGTGATTATTTTATTAGTATTTAAAATTCAAGTCTCACAACATCTAATAGGTTAACATTAAACTAAGTCAGTCGGGCACCGAGTCATCTATTGAGTAATGTTGTAATTTTTTCTTTAATGATGTGATTTTCATGACCTCGCACTTCTTCTCAGAGGTTAATGAAGTAAATAATACTTTTAGTACCTTGAGATAGTTCCGTTAGTATATTAGTGTAATACATAAAATTAAAAATAAAACAAAAAAATAGTAATATTTTTAGGTGTCATCTGGTTTTGTTTATGTTAAGTTGCTGATAAATTAATATTGGATTCAAGTGTTGCGTTAATGTTTATAAATAAAGGTGGCACGTTCGAGAGTAATATTAAATAATATTTTTAACATAAAATAATAATTTTGAAATTACAGTGTCGGTGACAGTATCGATTAGTGTATATGAGAAATCCCTTGTTTCCGTACGACGCGTTGTTTTTCTCACCACGACGAAAAGCTTCAGTGGACGATCGCTCGTTTATACAGTTCAACTCTCTCTCCATTTCATCAAAAAAAACGTGGAATTAATACTGAACAAATGTAATATGTTGTGACAATAAAACTGATGTCACGTTCAAAATCACCCCGTCTTGTAAATTGGCATGAGCCACACTGCTGTCAATGACGTTTTGGATCAGCGAATACTTCACTTTGATAAATCTATAGAACAAACGGGAACCGTTCGCTCGGAACAGGTTTCTCGGCCTTTTATATTGAGCTCTGAACGCGATCGGAAGCCGGTATGGCAATTAAATTGTGCTGTCGTTTCACGAAAGCGACAGCGTGTTGAGCTTTTAATCCAAATGAACGAAGGGTAAATATCGCTAAACATTTCAATCATCACTGCTCTGCTTGTCATATTGCTCACTGTTAATTTGCGTGATGAACTATCTTCGCAGAAAGTAATTTCCTTCGTTCATTATTAGGAATATCTGTGAGGGTATGACGCTCCCGTAGTAAATTTCGGCAGCGTAATCTTTAATGATGCTACAGACCTGAAAGGAGAACGCTGAGCGACTCTCCAACGTCAATCAAGCATTGGAGATGACGTTCTGATCGATAATTATCGTTATATATATAGATCGTAAGATGACGTTCTGATCGAAGACTGCGGATACATCAGGCGAGAAAACCATGCCATTTGGGGATCCTTGCAGACTGACATAGATTTCTCGCAGGAGCCCCTCATCACCATCGTCGTGTAACTGATTATTATTGTTATTTGTGATTGTATTTCTTTATTATTTGCAAAGGACTATGGGTACGGGTTTTTAAGGTTTAATTTCGGTATTCAGATATTCCATTTAGATTCCATTTCATAACTGAAAACATCTTTTCATTTATTTCCCCCAGATAGCAATAATAAATTTTCCCAGTTTAGAATGAAGGCGAAATGTGTCAGATCATGGCAGCGTTTCTGAGGTGAGGAACCCACCGTTCTTATGTTCTCCGCTGACTAACCGGTGGGGAGGTTAGACCGACGATCTCCACTCTCACGATGTATATTTTATCTAACTTAATTTTTATGACATTCATTTTGTAAGACTTATATTATCTCAAGAGTTCCTCACGATATGTTATTTTTACTATTTTTATTTTATGAGGTTTATGGTTCGTGAGATTCGAGAAAAAAATATTCAATTGATCATCTCTTATGTATTTGGATTCAGAACAAATTATTTAAAAGTTTAATCAATTTATGTTTAATTTTGGATGGATATAAATGAAACAATGTTATAACTCTACTTGAGTTTATTAGCACTACTCGAGTTTACTCTCGTCGACAGGTGAGACAAACTTAGTCTAATAATTCAACTGTCGATGAGAGTTACTGTATCTCTCGAAACTCGAGTACTCCAAATAAACTCAAGTAACATTGTTTAATTTATGTCCATCCATTTTGATGATGAAACTCTTCAAATTTAGCACCGATTCTATTAATAATATGATATAATTTTAGTTACGATACCAATAATAAATAAATCCTCCTACAATAGAAAAAAGATGTCAGTCGGCCGCCAACGCAACGCATTATGTACTCGTTTTGTAGTATTATAATGTATGTAAGTATATAAATTTGATTATAAATAAATGTATAATATATGTAAGTGATATTATCGACCGTTCCTGTTGGTTAAATTTTGCATTTCAAGTCCTGAGATAACTTAGATCTATTTCTACTAAAGGGTGTTTTTAGAGGATTTTTCCAGCGACAGCTAATTTGATAGCTGATTTGTGCTCAGTTTTGTTTGCCATTTCACCATGAATAGACTTACGCCTGAACAACGCTTGCAAATTGTGCAAATTTATTTCAAAAATCGTTGTTCGGTTCGAGAAACTTACCGTGCACTACGTCCATTTAACGATCGACATAATCGTCCTTTCGAGCAAGTAATCCGAATAACCATGGATCGTTTTCGCACCACACTACTCTAATTGATAGTACGAAGAAGCTGTTGCTGCAGTGGAGCGTAGTATTGAGAAGGACCCGAATGTGTCAATTCGCCATCGTGCACAGCAATAGATCTATATTCTCCGTGACTTTTTCGTTCCCCAATTAAATAGCATTAATGTAGACGGGCTGTGGTTTCAACAAGACGGCGCAACATGCCGCATAGCGTGCGCCGCAATCAATTTATTGAAAGAAACATTCGATGAGCGCATAATTTTACGTAGTGGACCTGCGAATTGACCTCCAAAATGGATTATTTTTGGGGGAGATATGAGAAGTCGCTAGTCTACGCCGATAAATCAGACACGACAGATAACTTGGAAGCCAACATTCGTCGCGTTGTTACCGATATACGTCCCTAGCTGCTTCAAAAAGTAGTCTAAGTTCCAGATTGCACTTTATTCGAGCCAGCCGCGGCGCCCACATGCACGAAATGATATATTTGAACACTAATGACATAAAATTATCTTTCCAATAAAACCAATATTATGGCCATTACCACGATGTTTTATGTCTTTTATTTCATTTTAAAGTTCCATACCTCTAAAAAAAACACCCTTTACAAAGAAGGGTCGTATAAAAGCTTAGTGGTTATACCTGTTTTTACTTAGGCTGCTTAATTCTCACCAGACAAGAAACTGGAAAGGAAGAAAAGTTAACACCAAGTTTTAGAAAAATATGATCTGAATCAGAATTGATTAATTGTTTAAACTTTAGATAATGAAAAATCATCTTCCATGTCGGTCCCTCGTGGCTCATGACCTCTCGCCCTATTGACTGTGATACCTAAATATTTCCACTGCGTTCATTCAACGTACTCAAAAAAGACGCCAATTTTTATCTTGAATCACACTAGTATACGATCCAATCCAAGATCGAGTACTGTGTTCAATGAGGTAGAAACTAATTTGAGAGATCGTACGATAAAAATGAGTGATTCAGTTATTCAGGTAATCAGGCAATTGTCTTACATTGTGAGAAAATCAGTTTCACTTTCACACGTTAATCTTGAACCCGCCACCCGTGACGTCACGCCCGGCAATCAGCTGTGAACTTGCTCGCCGTTTGTAGGTCAGACCGAAATAAAAATCCAACAATTGCGCCGCGGTATTACCTACTGCACACATAATTCGGCCATTTTTTGCGCACCGAACGAATCGCATAATCCCCAAATACCGTGCAGCGTCCGCTCAGCTTGTCTTTGGAGGAATCTTCGTTTGATAGAAAAACACAGAAAACTGCAGAATATTGACGGTATCCATTCGATTTGATTTTTCATTTAGGTGATTTATTTTGTCAAATAACGAAAGCACCTGCATTGGAAAATAAAGGCCTATGATTAGCAAAGATGAAACGAAATCCACGGCTAATTTTAACAATAGCCATGCAAGATCTCATAGACCATTCCAATTACAGACCACATTATCAATGCAATGCATCAAATCAATGTCTGGGTTCAAATACCTGGGTTCCGTAATATCGAAAGACGTCAAGACAGTCCGTGAAGTAGAGTACAGAATTAATTTCAGTGGAGTTCTTTGTTTGTAGTTTTGTATGATAATAGGTTTTAAGTAAAGACAAAGGGCTAAATGTATAAAATAACAATTGGGTAAACTATGCTCTAAGTGTCAAGATCTTGGGCGAGTATAAAGAAACAGCCGGACCTGAAGACTTGAGATGAAAATTAAGAAACCGGTGGTGTCACAAGTTTGAACAAAGTTCAAAATGTTTACTTTTACAATATTTCTGAAAAAATATAAAAAGATGGGTTGGATATAAGGAAAAGGCTGGGAAGACCACGAGTAACGTGGATAGCTTCTGTCGGTCGCATTCTCGATTTGAACGTAACCATGGATACAGCCTAGAACAGAATAAAATGATGCAGAATAATTACAGTAGCCGACCCCAGATGAACGGAATACGCATTCATTGAAAATGTGTACACGATATTACAAGGAGTAATTAGGAATTAAAAGTTAAACGATTAAAGTCGACGTTGATGCGTGGTGTTTAATATATTCTGATGATACGATAGTTCTAGCAGAAAGTCGGAATGATTTATGACAGATGATGGTGATGTATATAATAAAAAAATCGACAAATTTACTTAATTCCTTAATTCATTAATAATTCTCGTCTCACAATACACACATACATCATCTACCCACGCACACTTGCATACATGTTTACACACACTCGCACCCACTTATCAATATACAATACTAGTACATAAATTCAGTGCCAGGGGTGTACTAGAAAATTAATTATTATAAAATTACTATGGAAAAACAAACCCAAAGCTTAAATGAATATTACTTTTGAAATTAGCAAAATTAACTTAAATGAATATATTTTCACGTTCGGCTCGGGCTGATCGGGTATCCTAACCATGGCATGGATCGAACGCCAGGCCCCGAGATTCACGTCACCGATTGGCTACATCGGCTCTCAAGTTACATAGGTTCTTATCGGGTGAAGTTCTCGGGCCGCTTCATTGGAGTCTCCTTCGTTTGTTGGTTATTATTGTGTATCCAACCTTCCCTAGGTTTTCCACTCCACTTTCTTCTCCAAACGCTTTTTTCTTCTTTCGTCATCCAGCAGATCAGGAGTCCTGGAGATCCGTGCAACAGGTAGGCAGCACGGATCACCACCAGAATCTTGGACCCACCGTCTCAGATTTACCAGCTCCGGTACATGCCGCCATCTCACCGACGCGGCTAAGACTCCTGGCCTCTCCAAGTACTCCCATCTCCCTCTTTTTCTTCCACATGGCGGCCGGATCTCTGCTTCGCTTCCACCTGTCACCACCTCTAGTCTCGATCGCTCACCAAAAAATATCATTTTCGCCATCTTTATTGGCATCCTGCTCTCGTTGACCGATGTGCTGGTTCCTCACTGGTGGCTGGACTGCGGCAGATCACACACACAGTGCGATATTGTATAAGTGATGTTTGGTGGGCCCCACACGTTGACGCGTGCATCTTATAACGTCACAATATATTACACGATACTATGTTTTATTGAATTGTGAAATTTTGTGAAAAAATGACTCTACTTATTCCCATATTAAAAAACATAAAACAAAATCAAACGTATATTTTAACTATAGTCACTTAGCCAGGAAGTAAGCTATTCATTAAAATAATGTGAGGTTGACCTTTCAGACAGTGGAAAAAATTATACGGAGGTGAAAGTGAGGTTTATATAAATACCCGTCGATAACTCTAGTCCTTTGGTCGAGTATAATGCCTATTGGGCAACAGCAACAGCGAACAAACGTCAACAATGTGATTCGTTGTATATCACACGCTGCTCGACAAATTCTAAATTGAATAAATGTAATCTTGTCAGCGATTACTTTTTCATAATATTTAGTTATTTTATCACAATTTTTTCACGGGATCACGACCAAAGATAAGATAAGCTCCATGCCAACAATTAGCAAACAAATTTGGCGGAACGAGATGCAAATTGTTAAAATTTGTAAAAATTATGTGAATGAAGCATATACACGTATGTATATATATGTACATATATGGAACTGGCGTCTCTTCTAGGTCAGGTTTTTTTTAGACGTCTACCTAGATTTCCTCTTCAAAAATGCGATCTAACATAGAGGAGACGCTAGTTCCATTCAGCAGTGCTCGCGGAAACCTTCAATTAAACATATATAAAATATATATTATATGTTGTACTTGTATAGTGTATGGTGGAAAGCAAAGTTAAGTGCAATTCTTGAGAGTCATTCAAATACAATAACATTTGATAATTACACGATTAGAATATCGGTAAATTAAATACCTTGTGAATGGAGCCACTTACCTAGAATTTAACACTAGTTCCGTGAGACTTGAAATAGTTTTATTTTTTCAAACGAGCACTTAGCTCAGTTTGAAAAACAGTATGAATATTGATGTGTCACCAAATGTGTATATATGTAAGATTGTCATAAATGTTGAACAAGGATACGGGACAGTGATGAATTGTTGAGTAGGAAAGGAGGCTCGACAGATAACAATTTTAAACACTCAAATATATAAATATAATAACAATAATAAACCATATAAAACAAATAAAAATTAGATACCCCAAATTGTGAACAAAACTAGGTACTATACATTATATGTATACCTTTGGCATGTTTACGTGACATTTACTACACTATAGTTATAATGTAAAGTTGAAGTACTTTTAACATGTGTTTCTTTACAAAATATATAAAATTTTAAAAATGTAATAAATATTTATACATTTTCATAATTACAACTATAGCTTTTTCAATAACTTCAGCATTTAAAAACCTTACCGATCCAATAGAAGATTCAAAAAAATATAGACAATAGAATAAATACTAAATAATAATGTGAAAAAAAAAAACAAAAAGTCTCCCCGGCGGGGAATCGAACCCCGGTCTCCCGCGTGACAGGCGGGGATACTTACCACTATACTACCGAGGATTGAGGTCTTCGCGGCAAAACACATTATAAAAGGTAGCTAACGTCAGGAAAAGAATATTATGAACCCACGGACTAGTTATTTGGCGGCGTTTGTATGAACCACACGTTCATACAGTCAATATTAATACAAACGTTTTAAATCATTCTTCACTCGCAATTCTTTGCTGTCACAATTTTGACGTCACAATTTCTCCGCATACATATTCTGAAAAAAAAAATTTTTAATTTTCCGAAGCAGGATCGTGTCATTAAATGGGTTTTAAATCATAAAATAATATTTCTTCAATAATATTATTTAATTATTTTTTATTAAAATTAATATTAAGCTGCGTATATTTATTTTTCTATATTTTTCTACTTGTTAAAACTCCCGGACCAAAACATATTCCATGAACTTCTACAATACTCATTCCTTATTTTAATTTATTAATAAGATAAGTCATTATGTAATGTGTCTACTGTCTACTTATAAAAAAAAAATTCTACAAAAAAAAATCTAATCATCTACCTACTTAATAATGTTTATATTTGATACATTTTCGATTTCTGAAACCACCTATTGTTTCAAATTACATAAATCTCCATAATTTAAATTAAATTAATATTATTTTCATCAAAATCAAATTCCATCACAATATATACTCTCTATACAAATTAAATTAATTAATTAGAAAGATATACAAAAAAAATATTTGAATCGAAAAAATATTTGGTTCTTACCATCACCGTGTGAGCGTATCCCTGTAGCAACCAAATATTTTTTTCGATGGATATTTTTTTCCCGTATATCTTCAATGTGTATTAAAAATACCACAGAACTCGTATGTTCTGAAATTGTAACTTCATAATAAAAATGTGTTTTCATTAAAAATATATTTAGGTATACTCGATTTCAAAATTATTAATATCTTTTGGTTCATATTTTTACTGCTATAATTTATGTATTTTTAATTTATAAATAAATAAGCATTTATATATAAAAAGTAGGAAATGCGAAGCTCAATTAAACTGGTGTCAAAAATACAATTGTTTATAATAATATAATCGCATAAATAATCAATTGCAAAGACAATGGTCGTGGCCATATTGCCGCGCAGCGGGTACAACATGGCCGTCTTACTGGTATAAAAATTATTATGCATACCTATATATTTATGTTAAATCATATATACGTATTATTTATATCATTATAATTAGTTTAGGTAACGGCTCCACTGGCTCCAGGGACGGTTTCGTTTTCGAAACTCGAGGAAAAAACTTCTGGTAGTTATCTTATATGTAGGTGTGCGTCATGACGTCACTGGAAATGTTATGGCTACTGGGAAGAATGAGTCGTGCTAAGGGTTGGTTTTATTTTGGTCTAATTCAATAAAGACCTCGCTGTCGACTTTTACCCTATAATGTCTACTTGTATGCAAACAATATTCTGTGGGCGCCATAATTAATATATTTAACTCGGCGTTATCAAAATAATTTGTATTAATTAATGAGTGTATATTTAACATGGATGGATTATAAGCGTAAATCAATTTTGGAATATGAAATAGATTACTTACCATCATACTGCTTCCCTGCATGAGTCTTCTTCTTTTATTAAGGCAGTGCACCCGTGTAGAGTGATTTGTGACGCTGGAGTCAACAGAGAGAATAAAGCGCTCTGTACTTATGTACTCGTCTACATTCATATACCTGCTCATGCTCGTCAGCTTCTAATAGGATCAACTTCCAGTTCCTGAAATTACACAGTCATGCCAGACCTTTAGTGAATATTTTCCATTTCTGACTAGTGTAGACAATATCTTTTATAACGTCCTCTTTTCACTCACTTGTTTCACGTGACCGAATCGCCTCATCTACCATTTGAAGTCGATGGCATGAAAATGATACTTGTATGCTAAGTTACAATTACAGCGACATTATTATATTAAATGACAATAGACCTATTTACTGTTTCCATGTAAATTTGTAGATCTCCATAATCACATAATAATAAAACACTTTTTTGTTTTATTCTACTCGTTTAATTTACTTGAGATGCGTTTCGCCTTGTGAGATCATTATCAATCTAACAATTTAACTCAACAACTTGTATTTATATATATATATATATATAGTTGTCTTATATAACTGTCCCCCACTGTAGATATAAATACAAGATGTTGAATTAAATTAAACGAGTAGAATAAAAAAAAACTGTTTTTACTTGTTTATCCTTCTCATGTACACACACTCTTCCTCTCATTCCAATCATAATTATTATCAACAGCGAGCGTTGACTCACTTTCATCTTTCTCTAAAACCACCGCTTTCGATGTACCATCGTTCATCATAAAGTCACTAGTCACTAAGCTTCCATACTTCGTACATCCTCCTCAATAGCGTGTAAATTAACAGTTCTGATTATATTGTATGCAGTGGTGTGGTGCCAAATAAAAATATACCAGAGCGGTATTTAATTTTAACCCCCCTCCCCCTCTTGCCACCCATCTCTTTTTCGTTATTAAAAAAGAAAATCTTAATATTGATAGTTCGAAAGTTTAAAAAAGTTAGTAAAAAAATAGCAATAAATTAGCGTTTGTAAACGATAAAGCCATGCGTATTTCAAAAAAAATTCAGCTATACATATTTTAGGGTCGACTATTTTAGTTACATATTTCATCTGTCTCCAAATTTTGGCGGTCAATGGTTGACAGAATGGTATCCCGCTGCGCGCCCGGCTAACCCAAATCTTAACAAAAAAATATATACATTTTCTAGTTTTGTGAAATGTTCCGGTCCTACATATATTTTTTTTTAATTCTCGCAATATCGGTCCGCTGCACGATAATTGATGTACAAAAGTCTATTGCGGATTATTTTGTATCAAAGTATTTTTAAATGTACATACTTGAAAAGTAAGTTCCATTTTAAAAGAAGCGCCCGCTGCGGCCCCGATACACCACTGATTAAATGTATACCTATACCTAATAGCTAGTAAATACATAATAAAAACTATATGAACTGAAAAGTTTGAAAAAATATTAACTAGCTATATAACAAAAACATATAAAGGCATACACATATCTACAGCATAAAATAGATGAATTAACGTATTTTTCATTAATTTAGATGTATTTATTTGACACGGCTAAAAATATTAGTAATTATAGTTCAACTATTTCACTAATCCTAAAACATATTTATAAAAAATGTAATATAATCAGACTCTTTTTATGTTATGACTGTATCTCAGTATCTGACAATATCACTTTTGTTACCATTATTAAATGACCTCTAGTTATCGCAAGGACGACTTAATCAAATTTGAGCAAAATCGATTGCACTCGCCAATATGCAATAGACAGGTCCGTCCCAGACAAGGTGCCGCCCGCAAGAAAGCGATAAAATGTCTTATTTATGGGAACAATTATTTGAAATTTGAAAATAAACGTATTTATTTGTGGGTAAATACATTATTGGTTATTGTCTTTTATAATAGTTTATTTATTTGCAAATTTTCTGTTATACTATTTTAATACAAATTAATGAATCTATTTATCTGAAAAATATTTATTTGCATAATCAATTGTTTATTAACATTTTATTTTATAAACCATTGAAAGTTATTTATATTATTAAAATGTTAAAAATGTTTAGTTGCTCCCGGGTACCACAGAACTGTTCTGAAACTGCATACCCAAAATGAGTTATTTAAAAAAATTATTATATTTAAACGATAATCTTTATACTTGTCCCTCGATTCACGCGGTAGAAAATGTACGTAAAACGAAATCGGATAAATAGAGACAAGGAACTGACACATAATTGGAATATCGAAATTCACTAACTTAAGCTTTTTAGAATTCCTATAAATTCCGAAAAAGTGGTCGTTACATTTACGATAACTATTTAATGTAATAAAAATGTAACATATTACGTAATAATTTGCTTCGTCCTCATCTTCACTGTTAATCTTTAATGTTACAATCTTTTCCTTTCATTTTGAGTGGAGCTTTCGGAGTTTAACTTAGATACGAAATTGAATTTTTCTGAAACCAGTTGGCATTAACTAACTCGAATGATTTTATATAAAGTATTATGATATTTCTATGGTTGTTATTTTTAAGATGAAGAATTTGTAAAATTAAAGAAGATATTGCAGCGTAATCTCAGGAACTGAAGAGACACCTTTGTTGATTTCGGCCTTCTTCCGGCACAGCTCAGACAATAGGTATATAAGCAGTATTCTTTGGTCAAAGGTTAATTCGTGAGTTCTCCTCAGTATATGCTTATATGGTCTGGGGTATCAAAATGAAAGATTTATGTACAATTAGTATGAAATCACATATATTCAAAATCAACCCAAGAATAAAAAATACAAAGATGATAAATACGGGAGCACATATGTATATTGAAAATCAACACAAGGATACAAAATACAAAGATGATAATACGGGAACACATATGTATATTCAAAATCAACACAAAGATACAAAATGCAGAGTACGGGGACACATATGTATATTCAAAATCTAACAGAAATACAAAATACAACGATGGTAATACACAAGGGACACAGTTCGATCGTTACATTCGAAGCGTGCAGTTGTATTGGTTTCTTGTGATTCGAGACTCGCACAGATTGTTACAAATCCACGCGGAGGCATATTAAGGATCTACCATATCTATGCAAAACGCTCAGATAAGACTTGTTTTCGTTCTAATTTTATAATATTTTCGTTTCCAATTATCATTTTTATTCTTTATTGTCCTATCATATGAAGCAAGCTCGTATCGGGGTATACGACTTGCTCTTGCATTTGTTCCTATTACTGTTTTGTTATTTTAGATCTAGGTTCATTTTACGGTATTAGGTAGTAGTTATTTTTGTTAATACAACTAAGCCCCCGGACCCTCCGGATATTAGTATTAATAAAAGACGTCGGGAAGAAGAAGAACCCTGCTCTTCAGATGTGTTATCTCCGGACCCAACAACAACGACGAATATTCAAATTGACGATCCAATAATTATTCCTACGATTGATTATACATTACACTCCCTTGGCCCTTTCCTAGTTCTGGTCCAGGATAAAGATCCCACTAAATCCCTTCATCCCGTGAAAATAGAAAGTCGCGCTCGAAGAGTAGAATTTTTAATATTGCTCCCGGAAGTGTTAAATCCAAGGAGCGAAATAAAATATCTATAACCTTCACTAACCCGACCGCGGCTAATACTTTATCAAATCCTCATTTCCTGTAATTAACAACTTGAAAGCCTATATTCCACGATATAAAGTTACCAAAAAAGGGTCTAGTACGCGGCATTTCCACCGAGTTAAGTGAGGAGGAAATAATCGAATACGTATCGGTTCCAGCTGAGTTTTAAAAAGTCCTAAAAGCAAGGAGACTTAACTATAAGAATGAATCCTCTGACACTCCATCATGGAAACCCTCTCAAATTGTAGTCCTAACATTCGAAGGTCAATCCCTTTCCGAATTTGTACCTTTTTTACAATTATTTGCTACAGATGTTATCGGTAAGGTCATACGAAACTGCAATCTCGCTCGTTCCCAAGGTGCTATAAGAGCTCAGAAGCTCATATGGGGGAAAATTGCTCAGTGGAGGCTAATAACACTTGTATTTATTGCTCAAGAAATCATTCCGCTGTAAGCAACGTTTGTCCCGAATTACCAAGACAGAGGAAGATCAAGCAAGCCATGGCATCACAAAACCTTTCCTACATACAAGCTTCTAAACTGCATCCCACAGCTTCAAAAAGTTTTGCAGATGTTACAGCTAATAAATCCCATATTTCCATCTTGATGCCAATCCCGACAATCCCAGCATTCAAACTTCAAAATAAGCATTATAAATACAGGGCAATCAACGAAGTGGATAAAAAGTCTACTTCATATTATGAAAAAAAAGCTCACGATGACTTACTATCCTACTTTAATGGCCAGCCTTCAAACCCTTCAGTGGGGTCTGCCATCCCTTCATCAGGTTCTACAACTTCGATGATGAGACGATGGTTCATTCGACTCTTCCTTTCTCAAATATTCCCTTACCATCTCAAACAAATACTCAAATAGTTGCCAAAGATATTAACGGAATTTGTTTTGTCTCTGTATATATGCCTCCCCATACACATTTTATCCCTGAATTCTGATCCTCGATCATTGCTTTACTGCCACATACTTCCTTTATACTTGGAGACTTCAATGCTCATTTCCCTACATCGGGAAGTAGCTTTTCCGATAGCTCTGGAAACCAAATTATATATCTTATCGATGACAATAACCTCTGCATTCTAAACGATGGTTCTTCTACCAAAGTTAATGCCCCCTCTCAGAATCCTAATGCGGTTGATGTATCCATATGTACTGCGAACATTACCAGTTTATCTAACTGGTCAATAATACACGATACCCACTCAAGTGATCATTTTGCAATTATTCTATCTGTACCTTTATATCCAATGAAATCTATAGATAAAATGTCCAATAAATATAATCTAAAAAAGGTTAACTGGTTAAAATTAAGCGAAATTATAAATAGTTACATTGAAAACAACCCAGACTTAGGAAACTCGTTCTCAAACGCTCTTTCCAGAAATATCAGCCATAATGCATTCAGCAGCGGATGCAGCTGTCCCTAAAGTTAAACCATGTTCCAAAAAGTCTCATAAAAACCCATGGTGGGTCGAGGAGTGTTTACAGGCGATTGTATTGAGAAAGAAAGCGATGCGTAATTATAAAAATGGTATGAGCCTAGACAATTTTCTTAATACTAAAAATATTCAAGCCAAAGTCAAGAGATTATTGAAAAAGAAAAAACGAAACGGATGGTATAAATTTTGATCTTCTCTCTCCCCTTATTCTCCCCCCGCCTGTACATGGTGCATGATTAAAAGTACAGTGTCAGATACAGTTTTTAGGGTTATCAATAATTCCTCAAAAAATCACCACCGGATTTTTATAAATACTCATTGGGCATGTATAATTTATGCCTAAATTCAGGAACAGTTCCTCAGGAGTGGAAAGCTCTAAAAATTATACCCATTTTGAAACCTTATAAAAATCCCAACCAAGGACAATCGTATCGCCCCATCGCCCTGTCATTGTGTTTTCTGAAAATTCTTGAACGAATGCTTAAAAATAGGTTAAAATGACACACAATTCTCTTCTATTTCCGTTTCAGTTTGGTTTTCGCAAATCCCTTTCCTTCCTTGACAATCTGAGTATTCTTATTACGGACATCCATGCAGCATCTATTTATAGATATTAATGCAGCCTATGATAATGTAACGTAAAATGGAGGGGGGGGGATTATGGTGAGGCGCGTGAAGCGCACCGATTCCATCCCACCCCCGGAAATCCACGCATTCCACCTCCACGAGATGAACGCATTTTCCTCAATTAGTGCATCCGAGCGGTGATCGGTCTGCCGGCGTTCCGTTACACAATACACGCCAACTCGTCTTCTCACACAGGTTGCTGATATTCAGGATAGGAACCGGGAATGTTGTCAAAGAGAAGTCTGTTGTATAGATTCGTTTATTATAAACATAAAAATAACTTACAAACTATGACTTAATTAACTAAGTAATCCTAATACTTAAGAGCTACCTTACAAATAATCTAAATCTAAGCTTAGTCTAAACCAGCCATCCTCGGGGTCAATGGCTCCTGGATCCCCGCGACGCGATTCCCGGCGCCGTCCCTCGACCCCTCCTGATGCTGTGTGGGTACCGGACAGCCGTCACCGAACGGTATCCCTCCGAACGTGATACTTCCACCTGAGCGCCCCACCTGCTCCAGCAGCCCTCCTCCCTACTCCCGGCTGCCCCGTGGGCTCTGGGTGTGACACACCCTCCTGAGCGGCCCACTCAACAGCTTCTGCCAAAGCTAGTGTCTAACAGACACACAGGCTGTCATCAGCCTCAGCACCTTCCGCGACTGGAGCCTCCGAGCGCCCCGCAAGGCGGATCCACGGCGCCCTCCTCCAATCCTTCATGATGCTCTGTGGGTACTGGTCACAAAGTGACCTCCTGAGCGCCCCACCTGCTCGGGTCCTTACGGATGTCGCCAGTCCTGGCCTTGATGCCGAGGCACCTCGGACTCTCGGAGTCAACGTTGTCGGGGCTGAAGCCCTTATTGTGCTAACCCGATAGTCCTCCGCTACCTCCAGTTGGAGATACCCGCCGCGGATGACCCTCCTTCACCGGTCACCTCCGCTACCACCGATAGAACGTCCTCCGTATTCAAGCCTCCGTCCGAAGAGGGATGGCCCAGAGTCTTTAAACGTTATATCCTCCTCCACCGGTCACCTCCGCTACCTCCGATAGAATGTCCTCCGTATTTAAGCCTCCGTCCGAAGAGGGATGGCCCAGAGTCTTCAGACGTTCTATCCTCCTCCACCGGTCACCTCCGGTACAACCGATAGAACGTCCTCCGTATTCAAGCCTCCGTCCGAAGACGGATGACCCAGAGTCTTCAGACGCTCTATCCTCCTCATCCGCGCCAGATGGCGTAGGGTAAACAACGTACCGAGTTCCGAGGAACAGGATAAACGTCAGCATCCCTAGATGCGCTTCCCTCGGGTTTGTCCGGTATACCAGTTATCATGATAACCAGGGTCCAGCGACTCACCCCCACTCCGTCTGTCTTCTCTAGGATTTGCTGGGCCTTATATACCCAATTTCTGGGTTCTATCTCTTTCTCACTCAAGGATAACCTTAAGGGAGGGATGTCCTTTTCCCACATATTGGTTCAAATGGCTCGTCAGCTTTCTCCTCTTCCGGCTTTCACCCGATCTCTATTCCTGGTAAAAAATGACAATATTCGTTTATTCCAAGGGCAGCTTTCTAAAATAAAGACCTTTTCAATAGTCCTGCTCGGGGTTAAAACTATTGTTTTGTAGATGTTGTATGCGGTCTCGCGCACCAAGTGAAGGTCCCAAGGATTTCTCTTTTACCAGGAATTTGGCCGCTGATGTTTGCGATTCCGTTACACTAATATACTTCTGCCTCTTCTTCTGGAAAAAATAAAAAATCTCGATATCCTAAGCCATCTCGCACAACTAATACATATATTTTTGCTGAGCGATCTATTGTTGTAGACGGCCCGAATGGGAATATTAAGAGAGTGATTTCAAGAGGCCTCTCCCAGGGGTCAGTTTTTAATCCTTCACTATTTAATTTATATATTGCGGACCTCATAAGTAAGATATCAAAACTATGTAACGTGTTGAACTTTACAGATGATTTTGCTATGTATGTTTCAGACAACAATATCGGTTCTGCGATTAGTAGACTATCTGCTGGTCTTAACTATCTACACAAATTGTTGAAGTGAAATCTCATATTGTTGTCTTTACGAGGAAACACAAAGTCCCTCCCGTGTCAATAACCATCGATAACGTGAGCATTCTAGTCCAAAACCAAATTTAATTTTTAGGCATGATTTTGGACAAAAACTTTCCTGGAAATACCACATAGATATGGTTCTAGCTAAATGTGAAAAAAATATTAATATTCTAAGAACGGTTTGTGGAGTATGGTGGGGCTTTCATCAATTGACCATGAAACTCATGTACCAAGCCCTGGTATGATGCCATTTAGACCACGCTAGTTTTTTGTTAGATCCTCTACCAGCTTAACTTCAATCCAAGCTTGACAGAATCCAGTCCAAATGTTTGAGATTTATTTTGGGAGCTATGAATTCATCTCCAATCAATTCTCTCCAAGTGAAATGCGTAGAGATGCTTCTCCTCATTAGGCAATAATATTTCTCAGATAAATTCTTTCTAAAATAGTTCAACTTCATTTCCCACCAACTATCACAAAAGATTTCCGCCCTCACTTCTCTGATACTCACGGAGATAAGAAAAAAATAAATAAAAAAAGCTACGACTTCCTTCGAATTCATCGGTTTTCTCAGCAGAATTTTGGGCAATTAAAGAAGCCTTAGACATCTGCGTATTCCGGAACGTCGATAAGGCTGTTATATTCTCCGACTCGCAAGCAGCTATTGAATCCCTCTCCGCTAATATGAAAGTTTGGCTAGACAACGAGATAATCTGTTCCATCAGAAGATGTCTATTTAATTTGGACAGCAACAATAAACAGGTGACATTCGTTTGGATTCCTGCACAAAAGGGAACTCATGGAAATGAATGTGCTGATAAACTGGCCAAGGCTCTTTCCGGAGTTTTCCATCATCAATTCCATATTCCGATGTATGACAGACACAATATGGTAAAAAAAAGAACGAATTCTGTCTGGACTGCACGATGAATGGATCCAAATAATCATAAGGGTGATCGGCTTAAAATGATTCAAGCATTTATTCCCCTCACTCCCTGGTTCTCCAAAACAACAGTATCAAATATCTGTAAAATGAGAATGCCAGGAATTTACAGGTAGCCTCACATGTTTTCAGATTGAACTTGATAGATTCCCCAATATGTGAGTGTGGTGCCGATAACGATACCCTTGACCATATATTTTTTGCCTATCCATTGCGGATCACAGGTTTGTTTTACATTAGTCTCGTCCATAGTAATTTTCAACTTCCGGTTAACTTGTGTCATCTTCTTTCCCTTAACTCGCCACATTTAATCTATACAATGGCAATTTTTTTGAACTACAATGGTATTGACTTGTAATGTAATATTTCCTAGTCTATAATATTATGGTACTTTTTTTCTATAAAATGGTTTTAACTTGATAAATGGCACAAATCACTTTTGCGGGTGGATTGTCTATTTAATAAAATAATGTCTATTTAAGAAAGAAAAACACACAAAGGAAATATGATGGAAATAATCACATACCGCAATATACAATTTAGTCAGTTTCACTGTGTTTTATCTAATGGATTGATATAAATTAAAGAATCAGGGCATACACTGAGACTATTTTACAGAGATGTGTGTAAAATGATTACTAAGGGATATTGTCTTGATTTTAATTATTTATTTATTTCTTTTTATTTAATGAGAACATGCGTCTAAAAAAAGTCAGTCTTCACATTATGATCAGAAAATTAAACACCTTGAGAACACAGAAAGTTATAATACAATCATACCCGGGAGTGACCTTCTTATTAACATATATTAGGTGAGTTATTTTAAAATACAGGAATCAGTTACTGATGTACGAGATGGAGGCGTAATTAGCCATTTCAGGGTATAATTATAATATAGGAAAGTCTGATTGGGACTTGATTTTTTAATAAATAAGTGTGCTCTAGTTTACAAGTTTAAACAATATTATTTTTTTATAAGACATTCATTGTAGAGAGATCAAGACAACATCAATGAGGCTAACGTTGAAATAAATATAGTTATGTGACAGTCAGAATTCAAAGATGAGATATAACGGGTTGTATACTTCTGAAGGCTGACGTTATATTTCATTTTTTTAACTTGAGAAGAGTGTATCGGAGGTTTATCACTTGGCATGATGATTTTTAATACTTTTTCTACCATGTGTAAGATCACAAATTCACTATACACTTATGATTCACAATAAAGGCCATCGTGCGATCATTTCGGATTGAAATGACATCGAGAAGGAGGACGGTCATCCATCAGGGGAAGTTTCAATTGCACAATTATGTTTTATAGCGAGATGTTATGGTGATTATTATTAATATGGTGTAGGCACATCGTATGATTAGCGGTTGAGAATTTTTTACTATTCGATGGAAGTGTTCTAGATTGAAAGGACACCAAATTGTATATAAATTGGTCGATAGCCGCTCCACGGAATTGCTACGAAAAGCCGTAATACTTTCGGGTACGCGTCGCCGGAGATTACGTGATTTGCTTTGATGGAAGATATAATTAAAACCCAAGACGCTAGATCGAGAATGTCATCTGTTCACGTTATATGATTAAACGGACCGAGATATTATAAGTCAAAGGGTAGATACATCTATAAGCGACCGTTCTTGGAAAAGTTTTTTTTTAAATTGTATCAATACGAAAATAGGAGCACTTCGACTACGTCGGGAACAAAAATATCCCCTGCGACGGTACGTGTTATTAGTACAATTTTGGAATAAAGAATGTGTGAAAAACGAAGAAAAGGGTTGCTTTCACACCCTGGCGTACGATGGATTTGTTGATATGCGAAACTAGGCCCTAGTGATTGTATGGCTAAGCGACTTCCCTTAAATGTCAAATTGGCTTACAATGAAATTCTTTCTAAATCGACCGGGTGTTTGAACGATAATTATTCTAAAAATAGATGCCATATTTCCTGTCTTGGCGGAGACCAGGGAGATTTTCGCAAGCATTTAAAATGTAGTATCTATTACCGGACGAATTGAGTTTAAAAATAAAACAAATATTTTTAACTAATTGTGTTCCTTTGAATAATGAATGGATGTTTATTTTTTTGAATAAATTTAAAAGATGAGTACATTAATTGAAATACAATTATATATACGATAAAGAGTGATTAATAATAGTGATTAAGTGCATTGAATAAGCTTCTGACGATTCTATGTTATAACAGAAGTAATTTTCATTGAATTGTTTTTTGATGTTCTAAATTCTACGAATATTTATAGGAATGAACATGTTTCATAAACATATTGTAATCCCGATTTGTTGCATCTTTGGAAATGCGCCCTGAAGCACATACTTATATGTGTACCGTTGAAGAACGGCCCTGGTAGCAGTATATACACATGTATATGTTCATACATTTACATATATCTACTGATGCACTTCATTTGCCATATTTATATTCACAAACTTTGATACGAAATTGGAATCTTGTGCATTTTTGCATTTTATGAAATGCGTTATTATTTGAATGATAAATAATTATAAAGTTATTTTGTATTTGTTAACTTTGTTTTATTAACCACTCAATTGAGTTTAAATACATCTACCGGTTTCGAAAAACACCATTTTCTTCTTCAGGATGTCATTACTAACTAAAAACATATATTATTGTTTCTTTAAAATAAATTAAAAGAATATAATCAATTTTTATATAAATCACAGATAAAACATAATGATTATTGGTGTGGGATTTTATACATAAATAACTTTTCGAATCAAATATCTAAACACCTACCATGAAACATTAGATCGGCATTTTATACAAATAATAATATAGGATATTTACTCATAAATTCTAAAGATGATAAATTTAACAATTCTGGTGTCTATAAACTTAGTTGTAAGGATTGTGCTGCATTTTATATTGGTAAAACTGATAGAAATTTTAATATAAGATTTAATATAACGGAGCATTTGAGTTGTTTGAACAATAGTGGCTTTTCAGAATTTTCCAATCATTTGATAGAAAATGGTCACGGTTTTGATAAAAAATTGGGATTGTCAATTTTGCATATAAACGGTGTTGGTCACAAATTAAATAATTTGGAATCGTTGATAAATAAAGCGTGTAAAACTAATCAAAAAATTATAAACAACCAACTAAATTTAACTACGAGTCCCATTCTAAAATTTTTTCCTAAAAATTATTCGACTAAATTTGTATTAAGTAACAATTTGAGTTAGGTACTAAATTTATTTTTTAAATAATTGTTTTTTTAAAAATAGATTCTGGTAAAGAAACAATAATATATATTTTTAGTTAATAATGTCATCCTGAGGAAGAAAATTGTATTTTTTGAAAGCGGTAGATGTATTTAAACTCAATTAAGTGGTTAATAAAACAAAGATAACGAATAAAAATATGAATTTTAACCACAAAGTTAATTTTGCTAATTTCAAAAGTATAATTATAAAGTTGTATAAAAATAGTGTTTTTTTTTTAACGGATATTATTACATTAAATATAAATGTAATTAATGCCAATTTATTGTCACGAATCGTTCCGAAGTACTTGAAACGTATTAGATTATTTCAGCAAGCTATTAATTCAACTATATTAATTCTAAATAAACAGATATCTAACACATATGTCTTAAACATCTTGGACGCGATTTCAAGAATTCGATTTTATTTCGTTACTACTCTCTATATATAGAGTTATATAGAGTTAAGATAGAATACCCACTCGATGAAATTGTACAACGAAGATTAAATATAATTCACAGAAAGAGAAAATCAAATTGGAAAATTAAAATCAAAAGATAATCAAGACAGTGTAAAATAGGAAAAGTTTAGGTGGGATAGGAATGAAGCAGCAGTGGATCATTTCCTTAAGCACAAACATCGAGCATACGCACCTAGTCGTAAATAAATCTCTATTAATAAACCGATTTTTATATCAAAACACTTTTTTATTCATAATATTATTAATATAATATTCATTTATAAGTCTTACTCTCATAGAGAGGAAACAAATGTTAATATACATATATCCATTGATTATTGAAATTGTATTATATTTTTAATATTAATAAAAAAAAATTAAAAATAAATATCTTACATACTATTTCGCCAGTTATAGATAAACCAAAAAAAGTCACGTTTTATGTAACAAGATATATCTTTCACTTTAAAAAATCACAAATAAAATTAATCGATTGGATAATTTTGCAGATTAATTCTTTTATTTTATATTTATTAACCTAATAGTACTTTATTATTACTGAAGATTTCTCCATAGTATTCATAGACAATAGATAAAATAGTTATAATGCATACTATTTGCATATTTTATGCAACCTAATAAATTGCCCCGTGCTCGCCCTAATAGGTAAACACTCGTCACAAGACAATTTGTGAACATTCATTTGTAGACATTATTTATTAGAGTGCATATAAATAAAAGGATTTATTTAATACAATAAGAAAAAATATTCGAGTGTTGCACGTATATGAAGGCAGATGAGATTGAGGAATATAAAAAAGTTCCGAACTAAATGCTAAAAAAATAATAAACTTCTAATTATTTTCAGTCTCTTATCGAGACATTACATGGAAAGGTGTAAGAAAAACAAGATGTCGTCGATTGAATTTAGGTTTCACTTAGAACTGTAATATTTCCTACATTTTTCATTATAACATAACAAAGTCTGCTTCAACACTCCAAATCCGAGATATTATATTATAGTAGAACTTACTTTTTTTGTAAAGTTACCAGATATATGACTTAAATTATTTTGACAAATCAAGCCATTAACCTATAAAAATATAATACAATTTTCAAATTATTTGTAGATCTTACTTACTTGTACTTTGTAAAAAGATATTTGGAATCTGTAACTCTTAGGTAAGTAGCTAGAAAGGTTTGCATAATACGTGCAATCAGCAACTGACTTATACACTCATCTAGTGTCTGCCGACGATTTTTTCTCGATTTTATCATTGCTATAAGTAATTAAATCGACATAATATATTTTAAAATGTCTCATTCAAAGAAAAATTAGTTACTTGTGTCGTGTTATTTTGGAGTAACAATAAATATCCGTATTCAAAATATTGTGTATTAATATAATACAATATAATTTACACAATATTAATAAATATTGAGTAAATTATATTGAATGAATTTAGGTATCGTATATAGACGACCGAAATCGCAATGCTTGAAGTCAGTAACCCCACTTTTACTTCGATGCGCGCTGCACACTGCGCACGGAGCGCCGGCGCGACATTTGACCCTTTCAATAAAGGACCTTGAGACATATTCGACAGTTTGCGAAATTCCTTACAATAGAGTATGCAACGGAAGACTCTTTGCATCGCTAATCGCGTGCGCCGGTACGGAACGACTGAGCTCTCGCAGTGGCATCAGGTGCGAGCAATATAGAACCACTTTATTCAAAAGTGCCACCTAAATTTTGCTTCATGTTTTTTCATTGATATATTTTCAAGTTTTCTTTTGACTGTGAACACATCGGAATGAAATTAGAACCAGTGTATTACCGGTTTTACACCGGTCTAAATAAGTTACCATCACAGTAGGCACAGAGGATAAAATACCGCACTCTTCTGTCCTGACACACCTTGCCTCGACCACTTTCATACATCTCTTCGTGCACTATCTTCGTTTGCTGAAGCATTTAACATGACCGTTCTCCAATATTTGATTTACCTGATCATTCCAGGTCTTTTGGGACACCCTCTGTTCTTGTTGCTTTCAACACTCGCCTCATATTCTTTCTTTACCATCTTCTTTTCGTATTTACTGTTTCCGATGTAAGTTTGTATAGCTCCATAATCACATATGTGAATATAAAACACTTGTTTTTTTATTCTAATCATTTAATTTACTTATTAAGGTTACTTAGAATAACTAAAAGCACTCAAAATGTATGAAAATCTTAAGAATTTCGATGAATAATTTTGTCCCTATTCACCTCATGTAAATAAAATTGTATAGCTGTCCGACATTATAGTTATAAATACAAGTTATTAAGGAGAACACATTCTTATTGTAAGTTGTAATTATTCAGAACAGACGCTCTGTGATATTTTTTTAAATACAAATTAAATGTGTATCTTTCTAATTTGTATTTAAATAAATACAAGTTGTTGAGTTAAATTATTCGATTGATAATGCAAAGCGCGTCTCGAGTAAATTAAACGAGTAGAATCAAAAAACAAGTGTTTAATTTTCACATATGTGATCTTCTTTTCGCTCGTAGGTTCCACATTTATATCGGACATTTTTAAAAATACTTTTTAAAGTCTTGAGAATGTTCCTAAAATGAAAGATTCTAGAAATACTCTCTAGACATCTTCCACGCGTCATTTTAACATTTAATTCACAACAAATTTAAGAAGTACCCTTTAAACTTTAGGTTTAGGCATTCTAACTAGGTGAAACATTTTAAAAATACTTTTTTTTGCAACTTATTTTATCAAATTGAATTTGACATCTACATGATGGCCCAAAAAAGTAAAAACTTCTCGTAACACAAAAGTTATTTCAAAACATAATATAATTAATTATAATTTGAATGTAATTTTTTTTGCACAATATTTAGCTAATCAGAAATCATCAAAAAACCCCATATTTCAGAATCTACTGAGTTTAAATCTGGGCTGTTCGGTGGCCACATGCCTGGCTCGATGAAATTTTGGGGATTAGGTCGGTGACTAATGCACACAAATACAAGGACAATATTAGAAACTAACAATTATTTTTATACTGCCTTAACGAAGGAGCGGGTCGCTTCGAAACTATTATAGTTGTTATCAGAAGATAAAATAACAATGTTTATATTCGTTGAGCTTCTAGTTTAACAGTTGAAGAAATAATCAATTGAGAATGTAACGCTGTAATGTTAATTAGATTTCATCTTTTTTACGAGGAAACTTATGCTGTCGAAATATCGACTGAATATATCAATCTTTTTTAATATTAACTTCGACAGTTTTTCTATCAATTTACATACAAAAGTGTTTATTGTGACCGCTTACCATTAACGTTTGCCAAATATGTACGTATTCGATTTAAATTTAATAAAATATCGATTACAAATAAAAACTGGTCAAATACTTACTTTTTCTCACACACCTATAAAAATAAACAAAGAAGTTATGTTAAAGAATGACATCTTTTGTAATAACAAGGCATGAATTTTAAGCAGTATATAGAAATAGTGTATTATTTACAACTAGCAGAAAGCAATCTGAGAGTATTTAAGGTAAGTAAGTTAATCAGACTGTATTGTGTAAAAATGCTAAATGTTCTTCTTGTGAATATTCATTTATCACACTGCTGACTGTCTATATAGTGTTCGAATGGTTGAATTAACTGTGCTCAACGATGCTACAACAAATATTGTTAGCAATAAACAAACTTCGTCATAAATAAGGTCAGGATGCCACAACGATCCGCGTGGAAAAATACCATTGGCCGACGTAGGACGCGCTCGCAAGTGTCGGGGGCTGGCTGCTTGTCTCTTCGTGATTTTTTTATGATTTTCATAGACAAGCTTTGATTGTTTTTTTACTAAGGAAAGATTGTTCGCGCTTTCTTTAATAAGAGTTGTATTTATTTAATTAATTTTTACATTAATATTTTTGGTTTTGTATACTATTTGTCCTGCTAAGATAGTTATTTGGAATGGTTATATTGCTCTAGGCCAGGAACGGATTACATACATACATAAATTTCAAGGTACGATACTAGAACCAACAGATACTATAGCGGACTAATCAATTTAATTTGAAATTTTAGCCATTGCTTTATACTTTTCAGATCTTCATACTTATGTACACACTTAGACCCGATGTATGATTTATATCCATTGTATTATAATGAGACAATTTATAAACTTGTCTCATTATAATTAAGTATACTCGTTTGTGGTGAATTGAATTAATGTTATATTTTTTTTTAAATCTTTATGTAAATGTATAAATGTTCCTATTTATTTATAAACATATTTTTTAATACAAATTAAATAAATCAATTAGAAAGATATACAAAAAATAATCAATACATAAATAAAAATTTTTGGTCAACAGAATAAAATTATTTTTTCTATAAACATACATAGATTTTTTCTGCATATCTTTCCAACGGATTTATTTAATTTGTTTTAAAAATACCATAAAACTATCTTCAGAAATTGCAACTTCAATAAAAATAATATGTTTTCTTTAAGAATAAAAAATGTCACTTTTATTACAATCACTGTTCGTCGATCGATATAAAATTGAAGGCTCATTGCACTCTCCGTGGCAGAGGTGCATGAACTGAAGATGTTGTACTGCTCCAAGTGTAACCAGTTCATCAAACTTACTTGCAATCTCCCAGATTCTGCGGAGGCGCCCTCGAGCTCCTGGACTCTCCATAAAATTCAAAAAACCTGAGAGAAAGCATGGAAGCATTTACAAAAATTCACCGTTCATTCCTGATTTACCGCGGTGGATAGTTAGTTAACAGCATTACACTTTCTACTCTGTAACCACAAAATACTTCCCGGTAACGTGATTCATTTATGGCGAATATTTCGCTTCAAAAGATCGTCTCCTCGGTGCAGCTTTCTTCGATCAAACTTAAAAAATTACCATTTCTAAAAAATGTGTTTTCATCCATTTAGTTAAAATTACTTCATTATTTTCTTGTGTGTACCTTTTAACGCGGAGCCCTTCCCGTCAAACATATTTTCGTGGACTATAAATACGAGTATATTCTGTATATGTACGGACAATAACGTATTAGTTTATTTGACATGTTGTAAAAAATCCGTTTCATTTAACCCGTTTATATAGTTGTACGATGAATTGAGATCGATTGTTTCGATTTATCGCTTACTTGGGTTCGGTCTTCCCACGGTGCAGTCCAGACTCACTGCACGTGGCGGTGCAGAGTCCTCTGTGCCCCCTTCCCCCGCCTCGTGCATTTCCTTTAACTCCTCCCCCACTCACCTCCACTACCGACCTTCGGGAACATTGACCGTCTGAGCCCTTGGACCCTCCTTTCTTTATCTAATGTTCTGTCACGGTACACATACACAAGTATTTATTGCTTTCCCGATAGAAGTTTACACATCCCATTAAAGACCCGTGTACCTACGAGTATGTGCAAGTAGTCTGGGAGGGTTGTCTTGTTGTAACTTTCTACACATATTATAGAGCGGACACTTTGGCAAAATTTAAGTATCTCCTGAATATCGCATTGAGATCACTGGTATTCGGTCATACGAAGACTTGTAACTTTGCTTGGTCAGAGTCCATGTTCATTTTGTTTGAATTATTATTAACCCTTTTAAAATAGAACCGAGTTGGTAATGATAATCACTACAAATAAAACAATTTACGGTATTTAACAAATAATGTAAACTACAATATAATACAATAATACCGAGTAACATATCTATTAGAAATATATTACCAATTTAGATTACATTTATTGTACGGGATGTAGTAGATATCAACTCGTACGAGTATATGATAGTTATTGAGCAATGTACGAGTATATGATAGTTATTGAGCAATGTACCTGCTACTTGTAGTCAGTTCTTTTTATGCTACTTTAGAGCTTTTTTTTAAACCGATAAAATACAAACATAAAGTATTATATTATTTTATTAGATATAAGTTAGTAATTGATTATTGGTAAAACTAGGTATGCGCTTGCATCTTCACAACTCTTATGAAGATATTGTTTATAGAAACAATACGATACGATGTACAATTACTTAACTTACTTTACATATATATTTTAATATGAATAAAAATAATATTTCTTTAAATTAAGAAAAAAATGGTTTTACATTTAGACCATTTTATTTCTACTTTTATATCTTACACATAAGATATAAAGGTAGAAATATACTGTTATGTTCCAATGAGTCAACTAATACCTACAAGTATCTAGCCTGACAAGATGTATATAAATCGCTCTATCATAAATTGCAAAAAAAGTGGTGAATAGCTTATGTCTCGTTCTTAATCTTTACATAGATATCATATCTGGCCACAGTGACTAGTATAGTGAAACCATATATCATCTATTATGCAAGTTGGTCTTATAAATCAAAAAAATACAGATTGACTATCTTATTGTTGCCTATATCCAAGTATTATTAGTGACAGATTGGTGGAACCAGTGTACGACAATCTCCTCTGAGCTGAATATTTCTCACAGTAATAAGAAAGAAAACAAAATAATGGAGAAACAAACTAGACGCAGAGGATCTCAATCACCAACCCCTCCGCAAAATAATATCCTAGAAATTATCATGAAACAAATTGACTCCAAACTTCAAACAATAAAAAAAGAATTATTCGCAAAAATAGAGAATGAAAATCAGGAAACAAGAAAATCCAGCGACTTCATTAGCCTACAGTATGATGATATCAACACAAAATTGGATACTATCACAAAGCTGACAACGGAAGTTGAAGCTCTTAAAAGTGAACTAAATGAAAAAAATAAAATTATTAAAAACTTTTAGGTTAGGCTTGCTGACATGGAGCAGAACGCCAAAGCTGACTCCCTAGAAGTAGCAGGTGTCCCGCAACGGAAGGGAGAACAACCTGCGGAGGTGGTCCGGCAAGTGGCCGCAGCAGCGGGTATCGACATACAAAACAGGGATATTATAGATGCCAAAACGATAATAGATAGAAGAATCGGTGCCCCTCCAAAACTTCTTGTTAAATTTGCAGACATCAGAACTATATATCAACTATTGGAAAACAGAAAAAAGATTGACCCAACAACATTAAAAACTCTTGGATGTGAAAAACTTTACATAAGTGAAATATTGTGCCCGTACTATAAATAACTTCTGTGGAAAGTAAAACAAAAATGTAAGGAAAATAATTACTTGTTTGTTTGGTTTAAAAACGAAAAAATTATGGTCAAAAAGGCACCTGAGAATAGAGTTATTTACTTTAAGCACTCGGACGATCTAATCAAAATAATATAAATTTATAAGAGCTCCGGCTATTGGTCTGCCTTTGGTTGGACTACTCTCTATACTATGAACTCAGTAAGTAATTAACAAAATATTTTGCCAATAATACATTTTGTTAAATAAATATCATATATTGCATCCAAATGACAACAGGGAAATTCACCAATTTTGGCCAATTGCGGCGGAGCTCACCTATATTTTTTTTGTATGCAATTAACACATCTTAAACTAATAAACAGTAAAAAATAGCTCAAGAATTAATAGATATGATTGACATTAACTCACTCGAGTCCTTTGTAACATCAGACTCAAAATTATGCAAAATATATTTTAATGGCAATGAGAACCTTAAAATATTTAACCAAAACATAAGATCAATCAATAAAAATTTTGATGAACTACTAATAACGCTCGATAGTCTCTCCATTAGCTTCCACGTAATTATTTTAACTGAGTGCTGGCTCACTGAATCATACGCACCAAAAAATCTCAAGCACTATACTCATTATAACACCTTTAAACACTCGTCCAAAAACGATAAAATTGTTGTTTATATTAAAAATGAACTTCATTGTTTTGTATCGGAATTCATTATTCAGGACGCTAACAGCTTACGAGTAGATTATAGCAATGATACATGTATTCTGGCAATTTACCGCTCTCCGTCAGTATATAATATTTCACCGTTTCTAAGGTCGCTTAATGACTACCTATCTCACTTATCTGATAAAAAAAATATTATATTAATCGGTGACATGAATATTAACATTATGACCAATGGTCATCCGCAAAGGCTTGATTATATCAATATGTTAGCTTATAATGGGTTTATTAGCACCATTAATAGTCCTACGAGAGTTATAAAAGACTAAATCTTGCATCGACCATATTATAATCAAAACTAAGAACTGTATCAAATCGATTGTATATGAATCAACAATGACTGATCACTACTCTACCATGGTTTCATTACACACTGCTCATAATAACAACTTTAAGGCGGAACATCAGCGTGCAACTACGAAAATAAACTATGAAAACTTAAAATTGACATTGAAAACCATGAATTGGAATGACCTTTACCTTATCACTAACTCTAAAAACCCATGGAATTACTTCATAGAACATATACAAAATGCAATTAACAAACATAAAACTACATTTTATAAACACATCCCATCTAGTAAAAAAACCCAAAAACCATGGATTACGCAAAATATTATTAAGTCTATAAAAAAAAGAATCATATTACACAAAAAAACACGTAACAACCCTTATGACATTACGTTGCATAATTTTTACAAAAGATACAGAAACATATGTACACTAATAATTAAAAAAGCCAAAGAACTTTACTATAAACAAAAAATTATCGATACCAATGGAGACTCTAAAAAAATATGGAATATTTTAAGAGAGGCAACCAACACTGATAGACAAAAAGAGACAGTTCTTAATCAACTAGATATAGATGGTAAACCAATTTACTTTAAAAATAGCCCTGACCAAATTGTCAATCATGCAAACTATTTCTTCACTAATATTGGGTCTAATTTAATCTAAAAAATTCCCTCGTCTCTGCTTAATATTAGATCTGAAAGTCACAATCTAAACCAGGATATTGGTTATAAATTTTCTTTCACAAACGTAGATAAAACTGTTATCAAAAATATAATCCAATAGCTAAAAAATAGTAATGCTGCTGGTACAGATGGTATTACGGTTAATTTACTTAAAATAATGTATGTGCAACTGCTAACCCCCTTGCATTATCTTATTAACCTTAGTCTAAAACTCGGACACTTCCCCACTAAATTAAAACAAGGATTAATTATCCCAATCTACAAAGCAGGAAGTAAAAGAGACATTAATAACTATAGACCAATTACGTTACTTAATTCTCTTTCTAAAATATTAGAGAAAATTATAAAAATTCAACTCGTAAAATACCTCGAGAGTAATAAAATTATTTCTAAAAACCAGTTCGGCTTTAGGACAAATATGGGTACAACTGAAGCTATTGCCTGTGTCACGGATTTCATTACTAACAATGTGGATAAAAGACATAAATGTATATCCATTTTCCTTGATCTCGCTAAGGCCTTTGATACAATTTCGCATTCGAGTCTAATCGAAAAACTAATAAAAATTGGTATCTTAGGCAAAGAACTCGATATGTTTAAAAGTTATATCACAGACAGGAATTAACGAGTTTGTATTAAAGAAATTTCAAGCAATCCTCTTTCCATTTACTTCGGGATCCCACAGGGTAGCATATTAGGTCCAATACTATTTTTAATATATTTTAATGACCTAAGCAACATCTCTTTTAACGGAAGCGTTACTTGTTTTGCGGATGACACTGTTCTTCAATTCCAAGCTGATACATGGTCAGCAGTATTTAAAAAAGCCGAGAAAGGTATAAGTATTGTTAAAAAATGGCTCGACCAGAACACCTTAACACTTAATACCAATAAAACAAAATACCTAACTTCGAGCATAACAGAAAATGGGCAACCCTCGTATGTTTATAAAATAAAAGTTCACAATTGTTCCAACTTAGACGACGATATGTGTCAATGCAATTATATAGAACGTACTGACCAAATTAAATATTTAGGAATTATATTTGATCCTTACCTCAAATGGAATCATCATACACAACTCATTACAAATAAAATAAAAAAAACAATATATTTTTTTAGAAATATTAGAAATTTCCTTAATATAAAACTCCTTAAAACGGCATATTACGCTATCTGTCAATCAATCATTGAGCATGGTATAATTGCTTGGGGTGGAGCGACTATGTCTGCAATTAATCCAATAATAGCAGCTCAAAAAATTATTTTAAAAGTTATCCTCAAATCCCCAATCACAACGAGCACTGACGAAATTTTTGATAAATTCAATATCTTTGATATTAGACAAATATACGCTAATACTACTCTCAAATACATATATAAATACAAACAGACACAAATAACCTTCAAACCCAAAGAGCACATACTACATTTGGTCAAAGGAACTACAAATATTTTGGACCTAAACTGTATAATAGAATGCTAAAAGACTCAAATCAATTGAATTGTCACAAGAACATGAAACTTTATATTAAAACTTGGATTCGTAATATGGGTAGAGCCAGTATTGGTGCACTCACCCAAACATATTGACTCATACCTATATTAATTATTGCTACAAAGTGATCCAAAAATTAAGTCCACCTTAAAATTGTTCTTCATATACACCTTTTATATGTTAATAAATCTTTCTACTTGTAATTTTAACCAATTGAACAATTGCTTGTAAACTATGCCCGTCTCGACACAGAATCTCTCTAGTGAGACGGGCACAGTCCAAACAAATTTTATATGTATTATAAAGTTATAAATAAATAAATAAATAATTATTATCATTGTCATTAGATCATTTGTATCAAAGTCTTTCCATGTATATCCTCATAGTAAAGACGGAAAGTTGGTGACATTTGGTGAGGAGGTGGGGGGGAGTTCTTTCAACAGTGGAGAGATACAAGCTAATAATGATAATTAAAATCTTTGTAGTGCAGAGAGTAGAGTAAATAATTAAATAATAAAATTAAGCACGTTAAAAATGTAGTTGTAAATCGCAGAGGTGTCTATTTTCGCTAAATTGGTGTCTTAAATAAACCGCGTCTAAATGCAAAAAAAATTACAATAATTCATAATAAAAGTATAGGTAAGTACTGAAAAAAAATTAGTCCTGTACCGTGACACATCATATTCACGTACACTCCGTGAGTCAAGATCCTGCCCAAGATCAGTCACCGTTAATCCTGATATCGAGCTATTAGTCACGTAAAAATACCACTTTCATTTACGAGACTGGTATTTTATACTTCCTATTTTTATCTCAGTTCGATCTGACGTAATATTGATTTAACTACTAACTAATTGCTGGGCTAATGTAATAATCTATTACTTCATATCAGCTCATTATTGATGGGTTAGTACTTTATCTAGATACGTCTGTCCATGAATAATTGTCAATTATTTATTTATTTATATTGTAATGATCTGCGAAGATGCACTTTCTATGTATTTATATTAGCGTAAAATTTTCCTAAACACGCCACAAATACAAATAAATAAAGTAACTAGAATCGTGGAATTGGTACAAACTTATGACTTTTGATAATAACGTTTGTCTGTATAAACGAGTCATGAGAGATTTAAAAAAAATATAATTTCAAAATCAAACTAATCTCGACATAGTTTAGTAGACAGATTCTAGTGAGACATGTGCACGTGTAATAATTCTTAAATATGGTAAATAAATAAATTAAATCAAATTTGTAAGTAATTCTTAAAGTTAACGTGCGCCTGTACACCCACCGCACTCGTTTGTCTCAGTGAGAGCTGCCTAGTGCTTAGTGCCCGGTGTCTAACCACATGTTCTGACCTATCCGAACATTGATTATGGTGAGTCGACTGTTATTCTGCTGATAATATTTCGTTTGACCTCGCCTTGTAACAGGCAACAGGCACAAATAGCGCACTTTAATATTATCTTAATCATTATTAAATAAAATGTACCACGTTTTGAAGATAATTATATGGCTGCCGCTTTGCGCGTGCGCCATACCGATTATACTATCGCTGCGTTTTTATTCAATGCAGTGATACTGTAAGTGCACACGGCTGTGTACATGTGCTCCGCATAATACCTTTCACAAAAACAAAAAACCATCACAGTAAAAATAAATATCAATACTAAAATGTTAACAATCTAAAAAAGATGGCGTATAAAGCCGCACCTTAGCTGTCTACTAGTTGTCTACAAAGAGGCTATGAATATACATATTTATAATTTTAATTAACTTAAATTTAATTTATTCTTACATATACATTTTCAATCCATTACATTAAATTTATCTGAAATATGAAAAAGTCTAAAATTATCTACCTAGTTTTCATTCTACAATTTATTTACCGAGCTCTATGTGGATGATTAGATGTGCAGGACCATGACTGATGTTCAAAGAAGACGCTGCCTCACCGGTGGTAACTCGCTTATTCGCTAGAACCAGCTTGCTGAATCTTGTCGTCCGCGGTGGACGTCGACGGGCGTCCCGCTCCCTCTTCGTGCGCCACACTCGTCCGGCGCTTTTAAACTTCTCGATCCACAAAAAAACACTTACGTGATAAAGCACTGTCCCCGTATTATGATAAAAGTTTACAATGAATTTCAGCTCCTTTTACACCCTCCGACTAGAGAAATCGGATCACTGCTTGTTGTTCCACTTTGGTGCAAGCTGCTAGCGGAACGGACATATTAAAACTGTAATAGCCGGAAGACAAATGACGCGATCGGGATCAAATTTTCCACACGTGACCGCAGTCGTACCAACAAACTTGAAGGTATGTTACGGAGAAAGTGTTTTTGACTCGCCCTCGTAATTTTCATTGTAAAGTTAAAATTTCAAAACATCGCTCTGTGATATTTTGAACGAAACTATTAGTTCTACATAAACTAAATAAATCAAATAAAATAAAAAAATAAAGAGAAAAAATCTATGTATCAAAATAACATTTGGTTGTTACCGCGATTCGAAAAATGGAATAATAGTTATATCGGTTTGCGTGATTACAGAATACAAGTTCAAAATTTGTCGAAGACGTGTTCGGATGATATTGCAGTATTAGTAATGCGTTTCCCTGGATAGGAAAAGATCCAAGTTCGAAAATATTTTTTCGATAAATACATTTCTGATCGATTCATTTAATTTATTTTAGAAATAATATTTTATAGAAACAGTAGACTCTTACTAAAAATACAATCTAATGATATCATAAATTGCATTTAAATCCGAATAGGTAAGTTTTGTGAAAGATGACAACCAATTTAAAGTGTTTTTTAAATATATTTATTAGATTACATAATATTTATTCATTACACACTTAAGGCAATGAATTGTCAGAAGACGTGCAAGGCGAGGTATTTTATCATTATATTGGTAAATATACATTATTATTGAAATGATATATTTACGTATCGATAATTATGTGACTCGGATATTTCATATACACTTGTCCCTGACATTGCTGATAAAGTAGAAATAAATAAATATATACATGTTTATCATAAATGTGGTAATAACGCGCCAATTAGTGAATTTTAATCTCATTAATAATTATGTAGGAATCAATATAATATTGTGAGTGGAAAATTTGTTTAAAAAATCTTAACGGTCATATAAAACAGCTTCCACATATCTAGTTACTAATTATGAATTACTAGTTATAGTTGACCTCGTGTATGAACGGAATCCTCGTTACTATAGATTACTTAAATTTCCGTAATAATAAGAATGGAAACGAGATTATTAATATGTATGACAAACAATTTTAAAATAATACTTCATTAACAAAACAGACAAAACTTAAAACCCTTTTCAAAACGAAACTTTAAAACAATGCAATTTGCTACAATACTTATTTAATAAATAATTGATTGGTAAATTTCATCGTTCAAATAGGGGTTATAAATTGACTAGATCTTTTGATTGTTTAAAAACAATATTTGAGAATTTGCTTAAGTTTCTGACAATCGACGCCATTTCTAACTTAATCTTCTCGCATTCAAAAAGAAATTCATAGATTTTGAGCAGTACATTGCGAACAAATTATGTTCGCAGTATACTGCTCAAACGGTTTGCTATTATATAATTAAATGTATTGATTAGAAAGATATACGCATAAAATCAATTTGGTCGACTATACTGCCTTTAATTTTTAAACATTAAAAGTTACCGATCACCGAATGTAGCTTATGAATTTCATAAAACTAGACGGTCTCAAATCCTGTAAATGAAGTATCAAAACACGGTTCAATCCGCACGATATTTCCAGTCAGTCCACCTGTAGCTTCGCGAACACAATTCCTGAAATACCGAGTTGTCTCAACTGTTCGGCGCTATTTAGAAGAAAAATCTGTTCAGTCGTTTCTCGGCTCTCAAAATACCTTTTCGCATCACGCACCCTCGGATGCGGAGCCAACTGCGCCAGGCCGCCGTGCACTACCCCGTGCCGATGGCGGCAGGGGCGGGGGCGGGGGCGGGGGCGGGGCGCCTGTTCGGGCTGACATTGGGGCACCCTTGCACCCCCTGGGGCGACGTCCCCGCCGTGGGCCCCGAAGCGTTCGACCCGCATAACGGCGCAAATGACATTGCGTATATCAGCCGAGTTCACGGAGGCTGTGCTGAAAGAAAGGGAATGTGCGGGTAGCGTTGCAGATAAAATTAATTGATTATTTTTGTCAGTAACTACTATTTCTTCAAAACACATTTTACTTTGGTGTATTTATTTCTTCGATTTGTAGACTAGCTACAAATAACGAAACAACCCCACATTTAGATGAGTCTATGTACTCGTAACTCGGATGAGAGGGAGATAAAAAAGTTAACAACAATTATGTAACTAATTACTCCATTACAAAGTTCAATACATTGTTCATATGCTTAGAGTCGCAGCCTATAGGTGACTGCCGTCAAACGGTTGAACCTGTTGAACTCGAGACCTTTTAACATCATCCAGAAGAAAAAAATGGTTTTAATACATTAAATTGAAAATTAGTTGTGTGCCATATTCCATTGATGAAGACTCTCGAAACCGTCTACAAAATTTCTTTTAAAGTTCCTCAGTGACACAATACGTTTAATAAAATTGGTAACTTTCTACTAGTCAAAGCAGGAGAAAAATACAAATAGGTAATATATTTGACACACATTAACCGAGCTGTCTCGGATCAGAGAAAGAGTCTCATATTTAAGTCCCGGCGGCAGCAAACTATATTTCAGGGGAAAAAACAAGTTTATTATCTATTTGAAAAATGTACCTTCAGAACAAAATGGTGTGTCTGCTTAATTCGCATATTTCAAAGGAAATTGACACTTCACTCCAGTGTAATGTGTTTCCTTTCAAATCTTTTTACATAACACACAGAATGACCGTGACACACAGGCGGACGTTATGATATTATTCATAAAAATAATTAATTGGTGGTTAAACATAAAATACATAATATACCTATATAAAGTAGTATGAACAATTAATATTCACTGTAAATACTGTGGTTCTAGCTAACGGTTTTTTTCTTTCTCGAATTCCTTATATAGGATATCCCGACGATGGCAGGTAGATTTTATTTTTGAGTAATTAGTCTTAAAACGACGCAATTGCTAATTTACGTTAAGTACGTTTTATTTAGACCTGCTAAATTATATAAAAATAGTAAATCAGTTAAATGACCGCCTCTGTTAGCCATACAAATACGTGCTCTTCTAACCAAATTTCACATAATCTTTTTGCATATTTTAACTTGTATAACGGTGATATCTTTTCGAATATTGGTTGTGAGTTGCTTAATAGTTTTTGGGTTGTTAATATAGACCATCCTTTTTAAAAATCTTTCATTGAAGTAAAATCCGGTGACCTTGCCAAGTTTCGAAATTAATTTACCCGGAAACATCGTATTTAAAATTTCCATTGTTGAAAGCGCATGTCACATAGATCCGGATTCTCCAATTGTGTGCCAAAAAAGTTGTTGATCGTGTTCCGATGCATCGGGCAGTAACTCTAACAGCCTTGAGCGTTCTCAAAAAAGTGCGGGTTAATCACAACCCCGGCTCACATAATGCGCCAAATTGTCAATGTAGAGGGTATAGAAGGTTCTCGTAGATTTTCACATTCCCAAGACGTTACTACGTTACGACGTCAAAATACTGTAATTACAACATCGTTTGCAGGTTGAAGAGCTTATTTCAACTAAGTAACAAACCAGTTCTTGCGAACGATGTCTGACGGAGGTGGCCGACACCTCAGTAACAGTCACGTACAGCGGTGATGTTTTCAATGAACGCGGAATTGGAAACACGCCCCCAAAATACACCGAGGCGTGTCTGTTGCAGGTGCATGATTGCGGCCCAAAATTTAACGTAATTTACGCTAATTGAACATTAATTTAGATAATAAGTTATCATTATTGAAATATGTTGTTGATACGTGTAACTTTCCATGACAAATTTTCTAGGTCTCTAGAACAAAGCTGTCAAATTTAAAGTAACAGGAACAAAATCCCCCGAAATGGCGGGCAATACAAATCTACCTGCTCTTAAAGAGACATCCTGTAACAGCATTACACAAATCTTAACATTATAAAATACATTACCAAAACATAAAAATTTTATATATCCTGGTTATATATATAAATACATAAGGGCACAGTTTGAGAAATAAACAGTTATTATGGATTAATATTTGAGGCATCTCAAATGACCGAATCTGCAGGCCATTGTCGTTAATGTGAGCGGCTGTGTTTTAGGAACCGACTTGTTTTTATCTCGTAGGAACAGAACAGTTATCGCGGTGTTCTGAATATTAAAATACATTTTTGTCGTTATCTATCCAGGGCCAAGGTCGCACTCCAACATAAGGATAATATTGAGATAATATTGATAAGGAATTGGATACAGTGTCGATTTTTAACGATTCTACATATCTACATGTGCATTTATATTTTTGATTGAAAACAGTTTTATAATTATAGATATATTTCGACAGATTTCCTACCTAATGCAGAGGAAACTTTCTAAAAAAAATCAATGCACTTCAATCTTCAGTCGTGACGAGAAGATCTCAAAACGGCCCCCTGTTACGTACATACCGTACATATACGTATTATTTTTATTCTTCTTGAAGATGCATCTTTAGCCTTACCCAAGTCTAATAATATTTTCGGTGAAGTATTTAACTTAAATTTTAAAACAAACCAAAACCTTACTAAAATTATTTATAAATATATTTAAGAGCACATTACATTATAATTAAGTTAAATTTTTTACTTACTTTACCTAATTCTTACACAAAACATGAAGAAATGAAGGACAAAAATGGCCAGTACGCATTTCGCGATTATCGAATATGAACTATGATAAAAAGGGCCCAGTAAAAAGAGTACTGCAAGAAGTGCAGCAAAACTGCCGATAAAGTAAGGGATAAAGAAAATGAAAAGTAAAAAACCACAACATTAAATTTATAATATTTATCACACGACTATATACATTTATACATATATATCGTATATGAAACTAGCTTCTCTTCTGGGTTAGATCGTATTTTTGCAGATGATTTTCTTGGGGGAACCGAGGCGTAACACGTGTTATTGTTGAGGCATTGCCTTAATATTGTTCCTAGAGAATAAAAGTAAAAATGTTTCTCATTTATCTTTTAGTGCCTCATATGTTCCAAATTTACTTTTTTAATTGAACTTATATTAACTCTGCTAATGTTAAGTCTTGAGAATTAAGTAAAAATATACTTTCGAACGTATATATTTTTAAAATTCATTTTTGAAAGATGAACTGGAGACTAGCAATGGTCTCACGTTTTTTTATTTACCATTAAAGAAATTTGATAATGATCCCACTGTTTGCAATTGGGATTCACGAAATTAAAACGAAAGCAGAAGAAATTCGCTCTCTCAGGCGCTAGTGTAGAAAGTCTGTGTACGGTAGCGTGATGAATGATAAAATTAAAAGGAAATGTAGATCCTTCGTTTGTAATGTAATCAATAGAATTAAAAATGAATCACAGATATGGTTTGGGCTTGTGGAACTGAGAATGAGTAATGATAAAGAAAAGATATGAGTGTGCCCTGTTAAAAGCTTCAACAAAAGACGAGCAAGCACGAGAAGATAAATAAAAGTAAACGAAGTGAGAGAGATATATCAGGGCAAAAATTTGTGACGTCTTATCCTCCCCTATACCTTTGCGGAGAAACGACGTGATGGTAAGTTAGCGATTTTAAATTGAAAGACTTGACAATATATTTTGCTTGATGAAACAATGTAGATAATCATTCAATATTACATTATTTATTTATTAAAAGTTTCATTTAATATACTTTCCTATACATAAGATAGTCGCGTAGGGAATAACAAGAATATTCTAGGATATTCACTATACAAAATTGTTTATCATGACAGATTTAATAAATTATCATTCGTCATATGCGTGACACATTTAGTGACCGTAGTCATATCAAATAATATATTTATTTAACGTAAGTATATTATTATAGTCTATATTTTTTATTTTAAATATAATTAAAAACATGTTATATGTAACTATTCTTGTGAATTCTAGTGGCTTATTCTCCTGCGGGTCAGTTTATGTTGTAGCCGACGCTCGGGGTCATGTTTCTATACTAGAGCTAACTAATTTCAGTAGCCCTCATTACTCATCACCTCATAAGAAGAACCGATCTAAGCCAGAATAAAATAAATAATTCATTTATATCAAGAACACAAATAATACAATAACCTTTTTATAATAAATATTCAGTGAATATTACAGACAGTATAATTAATTGGTGAAAAGATCAAAATAATATACGAGTGTATCCACTAACAGGTACTTCTTTGATATTTTATGTCAACTCAGGTCTAGTCTCCTCTCCAGATAGACCGAATGATACTGACAAAACATGACGAAGGTGCCCTTAAAATATATAAAAGATTGATTCTTCGTAAAATTGTTGGTCTGATTAACGATAATAATACTATTATATTATTGTACACACTTACCTGAAGACCTTATAACGAATTCTACACAATGTACAATAGGGTTAACGTAGTTTAATTTAACAAAACTGGTCGACTACACTGGTCAGGTCATGAACAGTATATGGCTGACAAACACAAATGGTTTTTTTTCTAATAGTCTGTGTAAGAGAAGAGGGAGTCTGATACTGTACTGGTAGGATTGGCTTTCGTAGCGAACTTTACTAACATGGGGGGGAAATAACTGGCTACCAGCCACGATGGACGGAAACCGGTGGAGAAAAATTTAGCTATCAGCTATGACCCGCCTTGGATCGTCGGGCACATGATGATGATGATTATGATTAATAATGTAACGCCATCTCAAATCTGTAAAGAAAAGAAGTCATTAAAATAAATCGGGGGCAATCAAATTACTCGGGCTGTGTTTTATGGTCTTTTAAATCTCATTTTATAAGTTATCATTTTATCATAATACAAGAGATTTAAGAAACAAGATAAATATTGGACATAAGATAATATATGTAATACTCATTTATTTAGGATACATGAATAAGTAGAACAACTAATCCTGCTTCCAAGCATTCTCGTTAATGTAGGTCGTGCACGAAAAGACAAAATTTGGCTACAGATGTATCTCTCCGTGCGGAGCGTCGCTCGCACCGCGCGCACTACAGCCTACACGCTCGCGACTGGAGGCGGGGGGACGTGCACCTGACATTGCAGCGCCGCCGCCGGGACGCCGGCGCCGCTCGAGGTCGACACACTCTTCACCAGGACCTTTATAAGAGTAAACAAATAAATTATATTCATCTAAATTTCTAAATATAAAACCTAGCTGTCATCAATTGTAGAACTAACTCTGGAAAATTAAAAAACCTTGTCAATAAACAAGACCATTTGAAAATTGTTATAATTTAGAACACAATAATTGTGCATGCTTATGATTAATCTCCTTTCTTCAACTTATTCTACAACAGAGGTATACTTGTATATTTTAATCAACTGGATTTCTATTTGGCGTAGCTTAACCTATCGACTTACATTATTATCCACGCTACTTTTATGTTGCCTAGATGTAGTTTAATAAAGCCAAAATGTATTAAATATCATTATTGTTTGAGCATAAGAAATTAACGCGATTAAGAAAGTTGATCCATAAATATACAATATTTATTGGCATACAAACACTACAAACATATGCCAAATTTTAAAATAAAAATACTATATAAATAGCAAAACGAATATTATTGTGCTTATGCATTGCAATCTGATTGAGACTATGGACAAGAGAGGATTTAAAAACAATCAACCACTGTATAGTAGTTAGATTAGCTAAATAGACATTTTGTCTGTTTCAACCCCTGTCACTTCAGGTGTAAATACCTCGTCGACAATGATAGAATAGTTGAATAGTCGATGTTGTGTATAGTCTCGTCGCGAAATTACTTTGGTAACTTTTGTTAACAAATTCCATCATCCACGCATGAAGTCGTGGATTCTCGAAACCGCGTGGTCTACGCCTCTTAAGATAATTTCATAAAATTTTATGCTCGTACTTTCATAGTTAATCAGGATAATCAGCTGCTACTTCGTTTGGACGTAAGTTTTCAGTAATTTCTAGCCAATTTGGAATTGCTGTGAACACATTCACAATTTCACGAAACATAGAGTACCATATTTTGCAAAAATGGACATTGCATCAACAAATTTTTCCCTCATATCTCATGGAGATCCTTCAAGCGGTACGAGAAAAGTATCTGGAATTTCCCTTACGTCTTCCGTTACACTATCAAACTGATTAAATTCTTTTAAAATATTCGTTTATACCAAATCATATCAGTATACTAATATTTGTATTGCAAAAATGGAACAATCGTGAAAATAGACACGATAGTATGACAACTCCAAGGATTATGATAGAATTTAGAGTAAAAAAGATCTTTTAAATACTAAATTAATGTATTAATTATAAATATACACATATAAAATCAATTTTGTCGAAAAATATTGTTTTTGCGTCACCGGGATTCGAACATGGATCTCTATTTCCAATCCAGGGAAGTACACTACCAATTGTGTTATAACGCCAGTATTTTTCATGACAAATTTTCGAACCTATATGTTACATTTTTTTAAATTAATACACCTGTCGTTCCATTATTTGAAAGCCATCTACATTATTTTTACAGAATCTCAAATACCTTTGAGTAAACCAACTGCAGACGCCAGAATTATTAATTCATTTTTATTAAATTTTGGACACATTGATACAACATATATTATTAAGGAAAACACATTCTTATTGTGATCTGAATTTTCAAATAAATATTAAAAGTTCGTGATTACATAACGTTTGGGAGATGTTAAAATTGTTTTGAAAAGCTGATATAAGATCCCACTATTATATAAGGCGAACGTCAAGGGTATGAACAGGACTACAGGTTATTTCAGATCGTTGGCATTTCAACTAACAACAAGAAATTAATTGTAAGTAATTCAGTAAACAATATATTGTTATGATTACTGAGACAATATAATAATTCACAGCCTCAACACTACCATTCCGTTCTTACGATGACGCAGCTGACCACCTTATTGAAAAGCGTTTTATTTTTATTTTTCCGTTTTTTAGAGCAGCTGGTAAATAAGTAAACAATATTTGCGACCTGGTTTGGTTATTAAGTCCCCGTCTTTCCGCCGCATGCCAGTGAACCGTTTTCCCCGCCGGTTGCCATGACGACCGCCGCACCCCCACCCCACCTGCATTCTACTCACCACCTCCCTGCAACAGCCACCGGACACTACCACGCCCTTGTGCAGTCAGTCTGACGAAAACCACGCCGGAATATTCTGTTATTTAGGTTCTGTGCACGATAATTTTTTATAACACACTGACCATTTCACCAACACCATTTCGTATCATTTTTATAGGACCCATTTATTTTCATTTAAGCCAACTCTGTAGTAGAATAATTATATATTTTATTAAATGAATATATTTTTTAATTTATTTATTTATAAAATAAAGCCATAGGGTACCGGCAATTACTTAGTGCCTTTATACCACGACCGCTATCTTCGAAATTGATATATTTTTATAACATACATTTTTTTTTAAATAGAGTTAGTTGGCCTACGTGGAATACATGTCACACCAATATTATTACTATTTTCAAACTAAACTAAACGCTTTTTCTATAAAAAGAGGTCTTACTTGCCGGTATCCTGGAATAAGGCTCGAACCCCAGACCACTAGATCACTAGGCGAATATCTTAACTACCAAACCGACAAGCACGTCAATTGTATTTATAACTTATAGCGCCAATCTCACGGGGCTGTTGCAGAAAAAACTTAACACATTTTGTAAGTAGAAAAATTAAAAAGACAAATCAAATATAGCAGTAATAATATTAATAAATAAAGATTTTGTACTTTAAACTACATTATGATGTGATGAAAATTTGATCAAAATAATATTTATTTATTAAATTAGATTACAATAAATTTAAATAGTAAGTGTAAGCAACGGGAGCTTCAAAATATTTAAGATTTTTCTGTAAAATTATCATTGGTTTCACAGAAACACAAACGAATGTTTTTAATACATATTTTAATCTATTATTGTATTGAATATTTTTGTGGAAAGATTTTTGAAGTTTTAAAGTGCGATAGGTAATACTTATATCCAAATCTACTGTATATACACAATGCTCGGAAAGAGTACAAATAATAATAAACTGAATTAATGCGATGATAATTTGAAATGACAACCATCATTGACCAGTGACCTCTGGTGAGAGACTTCTAAATCAGAATTGCAGAATAAAATATATTTTTATTTCAGACTGAAAATAATTTTTAAAACATTTTGGTAAATGTTTGGTGAATTATAAATCGCTGGGAATATGGAAAAAATATGATTTTTCCCCAAATATCATATTTAATCATAATTTATAGCACTCAAAAGATTATCAGGCTGCTGTAACAGTTTACACTTATCAAAAAGAAGTATTTAAAAAATATATATAATAATGAGGCATAGGATCAACAGACAAAAAAAATCCTTTTTTTTATAGTTGCTATCTCTTTATCGTACTACCACCGAAATATTCACAAAGAAAATAAATATTTAGCGCCTGGGTGATATACAATCTACTATACATCACTGTTCACTTTATAGCACAGCCTTGATAATGCGGGCGTATTAAAAAATCGACGCAATTTTAAATAAATACCGTGTAATTTTATAGAGAAAGAATAATCATGTGAATTTAATCAGAATTCATGTTAAACTTCTCTGTGATTGGGCATGATATGAAAAACTTTCATTTTGTTTGAATTGAATTGAGGATTAGAAGTGGATCGGTTGGAAGAAGTACTTTTGGGTCGGAGAACCTTAGACAGTAGACCGGACTCAATGCAGAAGAATTGTTCCGTAGTGCCTTGACTCTGAGACCGGGTCAACAATGCTAGGAATCTAAGGCTGTTCAAGGATTTCATCAAAACATGGAAGCTTAGATGGGGTAACCTGGGCAGATGATCAGTGAATGCACGTCCATTTTCACTACATTTTCTCTTATCTTTTCTAACATTCCTACAAAACCAAATAAATATATATTAGTTCACTGTTTAAGGCTGATCTAAATTAACTTGATATTGAATGCTTGCATTTATCGGTAACTCTCTGCCCCTAACAGTGTATCCATTGATCATCTGCAGAAAGTGGGTGTAATATCCGTGGTTGGCGACACTCACGTCGTAATTGGGTCCCGTTATTTTCCCTTTTAGGAGAGTCTAAATGGCCCTTAATGGCTGTCTTGTAAACTAAATACTTATGTGTTCGTAGACAATGTGACAATTAATTTCATTATAATTGTTTTCGTATGATATATAATAATTTATTCATATGATTTTTGTTCATTTTATTTTTTGCTTTCTTCTTGAATTTTTTGTTATATTTTATGTTAATGTTGTTTTCATGTATCTATTTCAGCAATAAATAAAGACAGCACTTAAAGGACACTGAAAGATTAGATTAATTTTGCTCGTAACTTTGCTTTAATTTGAAACTTAAGAACTAATCATTAGTCTCGGTATTTTCTCTTAGATTAAAATAGTTTCAAATCTCGTTGGTATAGCATTGTAGCGTGGAATCGATAAAGGGAGTTCAAACTCCTATGACGGTTCCGGGAAAAAGTGAATCCTTCCGGGGACCACCAAGGTCTCTTATAATTAATACAATTGTTTAGTTTCATATATCATTGGCTGTATAAATGAATTGAATAAGTATATTATATAAATTCTTATGTAATTTAAATAAATGGTCGTATCGGTTTTAAAACACACATTTGTTTCACTTTCATCAATAGAAAATGCAAGTATGTACATTTAGTGTCCATTTTTTTAAGGATACCTATTACGTAATTTAAATGTAAATATGAGTAATTCGAATTTTATGAAATGTTTAAATACACCTTTCTCGGTAAAACCTCAACCTATTGTAATTTGTATCTTGAATAATAAATAAGTAGTTAATATTTTGGTTGATACTCGTATTGCGTACTTTTATTAAAAGTCGCGTATTGCGATAATTAATAAAATATAATTATAATGCGATAATTAATAATTAATAAATAAATGCTGTAATGATAGTAACTGTCTGTAATCTGACTTTCTAGAACTTTTCGTGCTAAGTTTGGTAATTCACTTTTTATAATAATTTTCTTATTCTCCGTCGGTAAAACATATATAAATAGTTATCCCTGTAGCACTGAAAGTATTCGATTATGGCACAGAAGTAATTTATTTTGCTATTGTATTTTAGTAAAAAAAATTAAATAAAGTAATGTAGTAAGTATTATTTTCCGTTATTGTTTATGAGTTATTTCTTGTGTCTAATATTTTTCCTTGGCCGGTAAAGCAAATTAATTCATTAACAAAGCAATAAAAAAAATTGTAATATTCATATTTTTTTCCTACTTCATATCATCAAACTGCGGGAAAAGTTTGTCAAGGGATAATGAAGATAGAATCGTAAAGAAGGCGCCAGTAAATACAAAATAATATTTTAAAACAGCATAATATGTTTTCTATAAATACCTACTTTGGAAAACAAAATAGAATTCCAAAAAATTGTAAGTGTTCTATTTGCTTTTTGAGCTTATAAAATATTATTACTATTAAAACTGCACCATTTAATATTAAATCCGCAAGGCAGTTGGCAAATCTCCATTATACAAAGACCCTTAAAAATTCAAATTAGTCTATCGTTGGAGAGAATTTTCACAGAGGCTGTAAGTTCTTTAGAATCGCTGAATCTTCTATATTATTTAGCGTAGTTTTGTACGGCCAATAGAACTGCCGCTTTGACCTTAAACTACAGCCGGAGGTTAAAAGTGAATGTGCCCAAGTGGCCCCGACGGGGGCGGGGTAGAAAGGGGTGGGACACGGAGAGACGGGCTGCTCGTTTCCCTTTCCCTCCGATCCGCCGCTCACCCCGCAGTCCGCAGCCTCGCCGCCGATGCAATGGCAGACGAGTATTTAGCAGATGACAGAACTAATATAGATTTATTCAGCGTTATATTATATTATCAAGTAATAAATAAATATCCCAAGAAAATGGAAACTGAATAGTAAAATAAACATACGCTAATCTACCTGCGAGCAGCGTGGACGTGAGCGTACTATATATATATATATATAATTTACCAACAAAAATTGGCTCATGTGTTTTAACTGTCTCGCTGTCTTTCCATACAACTTTGAATAATATTTCAGATCGCTATGGCAAACGCACGGGGATCGAAATATTAGGGTTAATCTAATCGCTAGTATTTCGTTCCCCGTGCGCTTGCTTTGTATCTCACCAGTCCAATGAACATTTTAAACAATCTCAAATAGTCTATCATGAACATTTTAAACAATCTCAAATAGTCTATCATGAACATTTTAAACAATCTCAAATAGTATCGGCGGAGCCAATTGTTTATCTACTAGTTTATATTAATATCTTTTCACAAAGTCGTTGTTGCAATACTGGATGCATTATTATATAAACGAAAGAATCATACATTAAGCGAACTCATCAAAGAAAATAGAATGTCCAACTCCAGATATATAAAATCTGACTAAACGCACAAAGTTATATACAGAACAGATACTGCCCTTAAAAAAGAGACGTTTGCTTCGACACCAGTCGGTGTAAAAAGTATTTTAAAAAAATATTTAAAAATAAGGTTTATGTTGGTTTAATAATAAATATATCTAACCACAAATTGTTGTTTCAAACATTATACCTAAACGTTGGTACGAGGAATATGATTCTTTCTCACTTTACCTGAAACAACTTTAAGAAAGCGCAGGAAATAAAAAATGCGGTGTTTTCTCGATTCAATGAGACACATTTAAACGTTGTCTGTAATCGGAATACGTCTTGCAATAAATTGGCTTCTTAAAATCTCAGTCGAAAGATAATTTCCAGTGGTCAGAAGAATCGTACTTTTAAAGTAAAGAACTTTTCAGAGTCGAGTAAAATGTAATATTGGCAGAAAATTATTACATTTCTTTGTAATAAAGAACTTTGTATTCATTTATATTACAGTTTTATTCTTTGTTAGCGGTATATAAAATAATTCTTACAATCGTGCAGGCAATTAAGAAGAAAATATTGTCGATTGTTAACGGTGGTAAAATGTATTTATATTGAGTGTACAAAGTAGTACGCCGTTAAGGGTAAACAAATATCTACCTACAATTTGTTTGTAAACAAAATAATATTTCGACCCAGCCTGGTGTTGTCGACCCCTCCCCTCCCGAGTGCCTTCACTCCGGGTCATCCCTCGCCCCCGCCCCCGCCGCCAGCTCTAGACTTTAGACCCAGACCGGAGGGTAATGCACTTTCCCGTGAGATAAACACCTTACCCTCTTTACCTTTACCCTGTCCGTCCGACCGACGCACCCCACAGTGCGCACAGGGTTGATGACTCTGCTTCAAAAATTCAGGATTCAAGTCGATCACTCAGACAAATCTATTTGTGAAAATTTTTCTCTTTAATATATTAAATTATAAAAAACAAATGAGTTTACTAGGTACCTCTCTTGAAAATATAAACCTGACGCGATTTAAAAATATATTACCTTTGGCAAACAGTGTTTGAGCGTATACTCTACTCTTCACACCATAGGCCACACGGGCCATATTCGTAGTTACTAGTTGACTGGTTCGGTGCACCGATGTTTGATCCGCCGACAGTTGGTCCCCCGACATTTGATCCCCCGACAGTCAATCCCCTGACAGTTGTTCCCTCCGACAGTTTATCCCTCGGACAGTTAATCCCTCGGACAGTCGATCCTTTTGCGATTTAATCCCCTGAATACTTGATCCCCCAAAGCTTCTTCAAGTACCTATTTATATTCGTAAATATCAGCATTCGTGAATGTTATATATAGGAAGGAAGCAAATTTATTAAAATATTGTTCTCGTACGAAATTGCATATAATTTCAGATAATTAAGAATGTTTTCTTATTTACAATAAATCGTTTTTCTACTATTTTTAATTTATTGTTTTAACATTTTAGTTCACTTTTTAATTTGAATTTTATTTTCATTTTAATATAATTAACTTAAAATATAGTGTAAACAATGATAAAACCATAATTTATTTAAATAAAACGATTTAAAATATAATCAATTGGGATGGAGGATAAGCTGTCCGAGGGATCAAGTGTCAGAGGAATCAACTGTCGGGGATCAAACGTCAGGGAACAGGTTGGTTCAACATGGAAATAGGTATAGACAAGTATATAAATTAAGAAATTCTTATAGGATTACATCCGCATTTAATTACAATCACACCGCAGTACTTGTATTTTAGGATTTTTTATCACAGCACTAGGTAACCCTACCTAGCAGTGCAATCAAAAAAGTGATAATATATTTTACGATCATTTATGAACACGGCTACAATACGACCATGATTGTGTTGTATTGCGTTTATTACTTTCACGGTGATTATTTTACGATGAAACTTAATTATGTAAAATTCTAATAGATGTATTTATGAAAATTATTTTACTTATATATAAAAATCCAGGCTTCGCCAATTCATATGCAGTATAAATTAGAAAAAAAAAATTTCAAAATGTGCAAACTAAACTATTGTAATATACATCACGCCAGATCACGGAACACATAAATAGATGAGGTGACCATCAAATATACATAATTGATTAATTACGCCATCATACAAATTTTTCTTTTCTCTTATAATATTTTAATACAAAAAATTCCGTATAAATTAATGTAAATTTTCGCTCATATTTAAATTGATAAAATAATTATTTACCACAATTTATAATGCAATGTGCGATTGTACAAAAAGGCTGCTTTTATAGTAAAACAATGACAATTTTAACTATTATTTAATTAAGTTCGTGATAATATCGATTCTTCATTGATTGAATAGTCTAATTAATAATTTCACACAAAAATGCACACAAAAAATATTGTGTATTTAATCTTATTTTTATACGAAACGGTCCTATGTACCGTACATCTTTGATGCCCATCCTAGGACGTAGTTTGAACACAAGTATACAAATAAAACTAATTTACTCTGCAAGGGTACATACATACCCATACTAATAAATAATACATTAATGATACGCATGTTTTATTTTTTTAGTTTAGAGATAGTATTTTGTAACGTTTCAAATTGATCAAGCGAAAACAATTAATTACATTTTTTCGTTCCATACTACTTAGTCTAATAATAATAATATGTGTACGTGTATAATTTTTATTAATTCATTCCTTTAAGCTAGTTAAAATCTGACCTAGTATAATTTCACAAGCGTTTTTAAACAATTTTACATTATTTTCGAAAGAAATATTTGCCTTCTATTGATCACGTGATTAGCGAATCCAATCCCAATAGTCAACATTGAAATCCCGAGATTTAATGTGTAGGGTCCTGGAATTCTGGGATTAAAAAATGCTCATATATTTTTTAATGGAACATTTATATAAAGGGGCCATAAAGAACAAATACAAATTATATAACATTTTTGTATTTATATAAGGCATCTTTGAATAAAATTAACGTAATTAATAAAGTGAGATTGACAAATAATAATTTGAAAGTGATACAATATTATTATTATGAATTATATGCGCAATGCAATCAAAACAGTGTTTCATATTTTAGTCTACATCAAATTTTCGTGAATCGAAAATATGAATCCAGAAAGTTTCGGGATTATACGGGATTGATAAATACTGTAAAATGGGCTGGGATCCCGAGATTAGATTACCTAATCACGATCAATTTGTGGTCTTATTTTTCATTTCAGCATACTTTACAGCTCTGCAATTCTGCCTTTATTATTAGTCTTTACTGCCCCCTGATATGTGTATTTTTACAAAAAGCTGTCATTATTTCCAATATAAACTTTTACAAACTTCTGGCCAATAATTCGACGAATATTGAAAGTTAAGAAGTTCTAACAGAATCTCTTAACGCTAATGGAATGAAAGATTTTTATCATATGTGAACCCTTTTATTGCTGCTTTCCAGTATCAGTAAAAAGGTGCACATATGATACCATTATATTTAGTATAACGTGATAACTAATTACACTGTGTCCGCTGCGCAGCACGTAAAACTCACCTTATTTTTGGTCCCAACTCACCCACCGTGCATTATCTTCGCTCGACATTGTATTTTCTTATATTTACGGCATAAATTGACACGTTTGATGCGTGCTTTACAGCTTTACAGCTTTACTTTTTTATGTCAAACGATGTGCATTTTGTGATTTCGAATATTGTTAGAATTATAATATTATTACGTTTTTAAATAAACTGGTGGTTCAACGCACGAAGGCACTATTAAAAAAAAGCCCTATAACGTGAAAGGTTAAGGTTGTAAAATTATCGGTGGGGAATCTGAAAAACGTTCTAATTTATGTATTTGATTTACTTTTCTCGATATAATAACTTTACTGGGAATTCACCACCATTCACTGCCAAAGAAATTCTCAACAAATAAAAAAATTCCAAGAAAAATCTCCGAGTTACGAAATCGTTAGAATTTATTTATGACCAGAAGAGTAGTGTATTTCTGGAAAATGCTCGGTCGGCACGGATGATGTCATTAATTATTACTATCGTTAATGAAAATGTTAAAAGCTATCATCGTTTTGTGCATGCCAGCACAGCAGACCGGGCGTCCGGCGCATCGCCCCATGAAAACAAAAGAAAGCCTGCCCCGACCCCACCGAAACCTATTTTAGGGATCGCCGCGAAGGAGGAGGCCGCCGGGGGTGGTAGTGAGTAGGCACATCGCGCCGCAGTTACCGGGGCACTTTCACTCGACCGGGGCAAACTACCTACCGGGAGAACGTATACACGCGGGTGGTTTGTACGTGTCGAACGAGTCAACCCACCCGCGAGCTAACAAAACACATCCAATACGTCAAAAGAATAAGACCAAGTGATGCTTTCTACTATTGCTAAAAATGGTATCTTTTTACTGAACGCCATTTTATTGTTTTATGCAGTCTAGGCCTACTCATTTATACAGGCAGACGAAACATTGTAGTTTATTCAACAGGGAGGCGATTTGATCACAGCGTTTGTAATGCATACAACGCTAGACGCATTATTCTCATCCATATTATTAGTGAATTTACATTGGTTACAACATATGCGTTTATTTTTATAACCTTAATGTAATCCATTTGATTTCTGGACCTTCTAAAACTAACCAAATGAAGTGAGCAAAAATATGAAATATTTAGCAGCTGCGTAAGGATAAACTCAGGAACATTTTCACGTATTACCAAAAGTGACATTTTTGTCCGGGGTTATATCCTCTATGGTTATATCCCTCTTTCTATCCTCTCATACGTCAAGCGGATAACATGAATCGAGTTAAAATATACCTTCATTTTTAATCCTGGTTCTCATTGCATACTTACATTAAAAGCTCGAAATTTTTGGCCCACCCTTCAGGTCTGTGGTTCGATTTCTGGCTCAATGAGGAGAGTGGATGCTCCTGGAATCGGCAGAGGCGGCAACCTTCCAGGGGCGCGCGAAGGTTGGGGCCGATGGGGCGACCCCTGCCGGGGGCGATGACCGCTGCGCCTCTGTAGTCTGCACTTAACCCCTAGTTGCAAGCACTGTAATATAACAAAATATAAATAATATATTTTTGTTAGTTTTATAAAAAATTACATAATTTCATTCGAAATGTGTTAATTATCTTAGTGGATACCTACTATAATATGTACAATAAATACACTGGATAATATTTGAGAACGTAGAAACAAATCCGAAATATGAATTCCGATGTCAAGCAATTGGGTTGGAAGTTTTAATTGGAAGCGATAAATTTATTTATTTTTCTATGAAGAACTTAAAAGCGAGAACGGTAATAAACTAGGAAACAAACATAATAATCGTGCCGTTTCCTCACATGGGTAGAAACACAGGATAGAACGCCACAATCTTCTCCAGCATACCACCGTTGCAGAGCTATGTGATTCACCTGATCTTGCCAGGTCTTTCTTGTCATCCTCTTTTCACTCAGTTTGAAGGTCAAATAACTTAAGCAGCGGCGTAACTACCAAAATGGTCCCCAATACAGAATTTAAAAAAGGGCCCTTGAAAAGGACTGTATGTAAGGAAAACGTATATTAGTACTACTTTATTTATCCATGAAATAGTAAGAATGAAATTAGTCTCTTGTCTCATAAAATATTCGCACTTTCATAAAAAAAAGTTTTCTTAAGCATTTATATGTCGTTGAGACGCGTCGCTTTAGGGTGATTTTCACATTGCGGCGATAGTCTGGTCCCTACCCCGACCTGCGAGCGGGGTTCACTTGTTTTTGTAACACGAGAGAAACGATTTTTTAATTTTTTACTTCATTCCTCGCTATGGATTACTATTAACGCTGGAAAAGATATCGAAAAGATATGCCAAATGGATTGCCCTATCTAACATGGGCCCTAATGCTCTGCATTGGCTTAGTTACTCCACTGAACTTAAGCCGCCTCTCATTCCTTCATAATTTGCTCATTCTATCATAAATAAATTTTTCACTTCATTTGCAGTGTATATTCAATCTAATTTAATTCTTCTTTCGTCGATGAAACCTTAAATGAGAAATTCCAATTTCACATAAAAATAGGCAAATCGAACGTTACGTTGTACATCGGTACGTATGTGTTATGTGTAGACTTCTCGAAATCAAGTTTTATTATCCCGTTTCTTGAGACATGTCACACTTGGGGTTAGTCAACCCCTTCAAGACGAGACTCAGTTTTATTGGGTTCAGTTTGTTGAAATCTGCCATTACCGGCATGAATTCCAGGAATTTCTGGATGTTTTCCAGACACGTAATTGGATTGGATCGGATACATCACACATCATACAAAAATTAACGTAGTATTATAGCCACTTCAGCAGCAGGGCGCCGCATAATTCTAATGCAACAACTCAATATGAAACGATATTGGAGGAGCTTACCCATATTAGATTCGTACTAAACATTATTTCGTGATTAATGATATTCGAGTGGTAAATCACGGACGTACCACTAATGATATAATAAATAAAAGTCATTCAACATATTTATGAATTTTTATATTTTATACAATAATAAATATGACATTGCATTTTACTTTTACAGACTTGTGTACGTACTATATACAGGTGAATATTATATTCCAGGCCGAATTTGTTTGGCCGCCATTTTGGTTTGGCAAACATTTGTCAGTTCGCATTTGGTAGTCGTAGATACAATTTATTATGAAGCATCTAACGTCTCAACAACATGCAATAGCACATGTTTTGCATTTTAAACACAAAGTTAATTTTGCAGTTATATTGATAACCCCGATACTTGGAAAAAAATCTTTATAAGCATCGAAGCAACCGAGCTCATTTCGACTTGGTGGGTTTTGTTACTAAACAAAACAGTCATTATTATGGTACTGAAAATACTCAATCGATACACTAATGACCTTTTCATCTACGCAGAGTGACTGTATGGTGCTCCATGTGACATATGTGTCTATTTCTTTCAGAATGCAAGGGGCAATGATGTAACCATTAATGGTGATCGCTATCATCACATATTGGAAGACTTATTGACTTACTAAGACTTACTAAGTCAATTGAGCCTGAAACATATGTGGTTTTAACGGAATGGTGCCACCTCACACACAGCTTACATTTGAAATTTTGCGAGAAAATTTCTTCGGCCGTATGCGGCAATGGTTGTCAAAAAGTAGTGATATCGACTGGCCTTCACGATCACCTGATTTGACGGCTTCTGACTATTTTCTGTGAGAGTACTTGAAATAAAAGGTCTACACTAATAAGCCAATAACAATTCCGATGTCACAGGACAATATTTGAAATGGAATTGCTGAAATAACACGCGAAGTGTGAGAGAATGTTGTAAAAAATATGGTTAAAAGAACACGCATTTGTGCCGCTGCCAGAGGCGGCCACTTGGCCAATTTCATATTTTATACATAATTGTAATAAACTAAACAATTGATAAATAAAAACTAAATTAAAAAATTGTTTTTCATTTCTAAGTTATAACGTTTTCTTCATTTCTAAGTTCAAAAACGATATCAGCCTTAAACATAATATTCACCCCGTGCATATAAAATTGAAAAACAACTCTATACTCTCTCATTAACTAATTATTCAGCATTAAACACAATTGAATTCCATCATTAGCTAACATTCTTCTGTCGTGTCTTCTCTTGAATATTCTTCCTCCAAATTTGCAGATTTATGTATGTCTTTACATTGCTTTAATATATATACACACATCAAACAGTCGTATATAATATATTAAATCGCAATGTCTTTTCGTATGTCACAAGTAGAGAAATTGGTACGTTTCATTGAATAAAATTGTATATATCCATTGAAACCATCCATTCAAAAGTTAAAACGTTAAACTATTTTTCTCGGCGTTTTAGGTCATCGGTGTGTTTATGATGTTTTATTGATGTGGGAGAAGAACTAGTTAAAAAAAGCTATACTTTAAGGACATCCTAGGATAGTATATGTATACATGATCATTTAATTTTAATTGTTTAATCAATTTGTATCAATCTTTATTTTTAATCATTGATTCGGTTCTGGTTTCGTAGCGTGATGCTCTGCAATTGAAACCCACTTTAGAGTAAAATAATATAATATTAAATATAAATATTGTATCCCAACATTAATTATTTATTAATATAAATTAACTCAAAAAAATAATTTTTATGAGAAATTTAATACTATATAAAGTTGAGATCCTTCTCCAATACCAAAAAGCGTACACAGATCACAGTCTGAGATGATTGTAATAGTTGCTTCGCCGAGAGGGATGGGGAAGCATCCGGCTGCACGGGGAGGCTAGAGGGGTGGCGAAGTCTGGGACCTCGTTCCTGGTGCGACCTTCCGACAACCTTCCATGGACCCCTTCCAGTCTCGTCCCCTATGTTCTTGTTCGATGTTCACCGCTTCTTAGGGTGGTTTTATGACATTTAAGAAATATGTACATACATCTCGTTTCTCGCAATAAGTATCTAAATTAAAGAGTAAATAATGAGACAAATTAAATCCATTTTACCATTTTTCTGACTCGATATTGTTCTCAGTTCCAAAAACATAATCATTAGAACGTAACAAGGTTTCTTAATTGATACCGAAAGTAAATTATAATCTGAATATTAATCGAGATTAAGAAATTGGCCTCGAAGAACTCGTTAGATTATAAGAGAATTTATGTCACAGGAATCGATCTTACTGCAGGAATACTGTCACAGAAATCGATCAATGCTGTGCAGAAATTTCATATCTGATACTGTGCGTCTGTTTTATAATGACAGTAATTTGTGACGTTCCGCTGCTTGAGCATAATAACAGAGATCTCGTAGTATCACTTCGACAGTGCTTTATCAGGCTCTTCTGGATTTTTTATACTCAATCTTTGTGAACATTGTAGAAGGGTGACCAGAAGGTGAGAATTCAAGTGCATGCATAGTTTTAATTGTTTGTGATTTCGAGAAAGGCTTGCATAACAACACCATGTATCCTGTGTGATTTTCTGAATGAATTTGTTTTCACATGAGTTTACCATTTAAAAGGGTAGACAGATCTTGTATGTATGATATTCATATTTTAGACAAATTATTTATGTTGTAATTTAAGTTTTCTGGCGAATCTTGAGGCAATATTGAGAATATAGCATTCCTGCATATTTTTATAATCCTTATACGAGCCCAACCTACAATAGGTCATCTTAAAAAATCACTTGCAAAAATAATAAATTAAGTAATTTAAGTAAATATTTAACAATAGGATGCCCAGGTATATTTGTGAATTTTGAACATCCCCATACGACATCAGATTGCGAACAATATAGGAGGCAAACCAAAAGAGCATACCAGAGATTGAAGTTTAATTAAGTTTAAAATCGTATGATGATTCACACTTTCGAATGTTTAAATCATGTACAGTGCATCAATCTTTATATGTTGTCCGTGATGGAAACTATATAAATAACAAGATTGTTTAATACAGTTCTTTTAGACGTGATATCTTATTTACGTTCAGTTACATTTTTGCAAATTTAGTAGATAAACCCGGTCCTGAACTTAAGAAGTTTACTGAAAACAAAGAGAATTGAAATCGAGAATTGAGTTAGTCGACAATTCTGAAGCAATTTTTGTACCCACTCTTGTGAATTAATATTAAAAATAATTGTTTGACTGAAAACTTTTGGTTCAGTTTAGAAATTATAATGGCGACACATCTTTTAAGTATTTTAGCACTACGTTTTGCGTGATATCCATGTGTATTAGCTTCATAGTGTGAAGATGGAAACGTTATAATTAATCATTTTTGTGATTAAAAATTTTAGAACATTTTAAGACAGTTAAGAATGAAATTTTACAGATTACACATTTGATACATTCTATAAATAAAATCGTACCTTTAAATTATAGAGTGTAAAGAATGACGTTAATCTGATGCAAAATCCGATTTTCAAGTTTTTTTTTTTGTATTCTGAAAGGAGATATAGTTTTGCTTTAGCGACAATTTCTTGCTACGCCATTGGCTTAGTATTTCTACTGCTGTTTCTTGTAAAACCATTCTGCAGTTTGACAAATATTGAATATTATAATATATATGTATGTAATAATATTAGAATAAAAAAAAACGTTTAAAAATAACATTTTAAAGAACAGTGTACATTGTTGTTTGCAAAGAGCAGCAGAAATACTAATAATTAATCATTTCTTTGAGATTCCTTTCTTTGGTGATATTCTGGCAATTCCTTTTTTTTTAAATAATTGCATCAATCTTTTCATAACATAATATCGCGCAGGTGATGCCGTCTGATGTCAAAATCTATTTCATTACCCCACTATGTGGGAGCATGGAGGGAGGAATATTTTAGATAAAATTAATATTACTAATATTTCGGTACTACCTACCCGTGAGATATTAATAACGGTACATTTCCATCTCGCGCACAAAGATATCTCTCCCACCGAGGATGACTCGGTGTTCTTCCCTTAAATATTTTTCATCTGGGAGGGTTACCTTATCGTTGAATACGCCAATGGAAGGCAGCCAACTAACCAAATGTATTTAATCAGATTGGGAAGAAATTTAATGGGATATCTATGGGTTACATTGCGCTAACGCTACCAAATTTACCAGAGTTAACGTTTAACGATTTATTTGGATTTTGTGATTGGCTAACCGATCACAAAAAATATTATTAAAAAAACGTTATAAGGGAATATTTTATGATTAAATATTAATTTATTTTTATGTTGCTTATTTTTAGTAAATAATATAATATTTAGCGCGCAATTTAAATAATAGTGTAAAATCAAACAATGATCACTTCGTAAAAAAATATTTAAATTAAGTAACAGTCGTTAAATTTACTTTAATTATATGAGTTAATACTTATTTTTCTTGAATTATGTTACGTCTGGAAAGGACAGATTTCCAGAATAATCTACGGTCGAACTCGGTTATATTGAACTCGGTTATATAGTGTGATCGCGGTTATAATGAGGAATACTTATTATTATTTTGATTCAAGCCTGTTTTCATACTACTCTTCACTATTATAGTAAGCTCGCTTCAATGATATAACGTTCAAAATATTGTTTACAAGTGAACAAAATACACTACACGACAGTGACGAAAGAAAAAGTATGGGACGTGCAAGGGGCCTTTGTGGGTGGAAGAGGATGCATGGATCAGATCTTTTCTTTACGAGTGATGACGGAAAAAATTTTGGCGAAAAACCAAAAACTTTTTTGTACCTCCGTATATATATGAGAAAGGTTGTGGAATGTACTCTCTGATTACGGGGTGAATAGTAAACTTATACACGCAATCGCATCACTATATGAAGGAAGTTCTGCATGTGCAACACATCTAACAATCAATGGAACATTCACACCATGGTTTGACAATACAAAGGGTGTCAAGCAGGGTTGTGTAATGTCTTCATGGCTGTTTAACTTGTATATGGATAATTGTGTGAAAGAAGTGGAATGTATGAATGTAGGAGCAAAAATGGGCGACTTGATTGTATGCTGTTTATTTTACGCCGATGATGCAGCACTATTGGCGAATAATGAACAAGAACTACAGAGTCTAGTGAGTAGAATGTATGATGTATGCAAGGAAAGCGACCTTATGATGAATGTGAAATGATGAACAAATCGAAAATAATGGTATTCGAGAAAGAGAACGTGCAAAATACTTGTAGGTAGTGAATATTTAGAACAAGTAGATGAGTTTATGTATTTGGGAAGTATGTTTGATAGAAACGGAAAGATTGAGAATGATATCGAAAGGAGTGACTACAGGGAATAAAGTGAACGACGCTTTGAATCGAATTATATCTAACGGGAATTTGTCAACCGAGGCAAGACTAGCGGTGCACAATGGAGTTCTGATACCGACACTGATGTATGGAAGTGAGGCTTAGAGCTTGCAGAAGAGGAACGAAAGTAGACTGAATGTAATGAAAATGAGATCATTTAGGCGTGTATGTGGCAAATCTATTTATGACAGAGTAAAGAATGAAGAAATAAGGAAAGAATGTAAAGCTGATATTATTATAGTGAGTAAGATTAAGATAGGATCATTTAGGTGGTTTGATCACATGGAACGGATGAATAAGGAGAGAATGGTAAGAAAGATATATGACGTAAGTATTGATGGCACTAGAAATAGAGGACGTCCGCGGAAGACTTGTTACGACCAGGTAAACCAGATAATGTAGGATAATTCTGATAGAAGCCTCAACAATCGGCGAGCTTGTATGAGAAGATGTATTAATGTTGATGATGCGAGAATTATGTGTCGGGTCAGAGAAGTGTAGCGCTCTATCCTCTCTGTCTGCCTATCCTGTAAGTAAGTAAATAAGTACATACATGCCCGTGATGGTAAGTAAGTAAGTAAGTACACACATGCCCTCATCAGAGTATTTTGTACATAAAGGACACGATGATAAAATAGTACACTACTTATATTAGATTTTTTTATTGATATGGTTATACGAATATATTTATAGTTTGGATCTTTATCGAGAGATTGATATAAAATACTCTTAATAATCGGGAAAGGTAAAACTTCTCGATTTTTTACCAGTATAACTGCTCTTGCCGCGCAAGATGTGTTTTAACTTATTTTTGCTTGTGTTCAAAATAAATTATGTATTTTATGGCAAATTGAAATTTGCACTCACCTGTCAATCCTACTGAAACAAAATAAAATAATATTTATTATTACAATGGTTTACCGAAAAGTTTAATGGTCGGTAAAAGTTACAGTTTATATTAATAATAAAATGAGGTACTCTTTATTGTTTTATTTATATAAATACAAATGCCTTTTTACAACTTCTCGTTCTTTTTTTCGTGTATTTCAGTTCTTATAACAGCTCGTAAAACTGTACAAAGACCTACACCTGAAAGTTGGGACAGAGTGTGTAAAAAATAGTCATAAATATGTTCTCAAGATTTTATAGCTTCTGTTCAAATATTTAGATGTTCTACGTAAGGTTTTCTATGCTCCTCTTCTATGTCTCTCCAATCTCTCTGGCCGAAGTTTCGGATTCCATTGCAGGGTTCATTATCAGGGCCGATACACTGAAGATTAGATGTCTCCCAACTAGTCTCATGGCTCGTGGCCAATTACGTGGCATCCATAAAATGTTATAATTTCTTTATATAAACAATTTGAACGTATACCTGTTCTATTCTACACCTAGATCTAGCTGAACTAAATATTGTATAATTACATCATTACTCTTTTGGATCCCGAGCCCCTCGGGCCAGTCCACCTCGATCTACTCTAAAAGGACATCCCACATTATATATAAATGAAAGTGTGTACAAACTTTATTTATAGTTTAATTAACATTTTCTGATATTTTATTAATACCTAAATATACATTTTTATTCGTGATTATTTAATATTTGCGTCGATTACTTTTTTGAATCCATGCGACATGACGCATCAGAGAGGGAAAAGGGGTATTTATTACTCACGGTGCTGTCTAAGTACGATACTTACATTATCAACAACGCCGACTAACTTCAGTTGGATTAACTGGAGTTGGGTCGAGCCCGCTGGCTCTGATCGGCACTGCACTCGCTACCGATACTAATAGCAAACTGCTACCATTCAAACTTTCTGTTTAATTACTAATGCACTAACGGATAATGTACACATCTATGGCAATATTATAACACATACATAACTGCATAACATAACCATTTGAGAAAGGAATGCACACATTTCTGTTCTGACCCCTGACTTCCGTACCAGGTTTTGGCTACCGCAGTCCCGTTACTCCTCAGGACTCTATTTTCAACTCAGGGTGTCATTAATAAATACCTCAAAGTTTAGCAGCCACTCGCAAGCTGAGAAGAGCTCACCGAGATAGTTGATAGAATTGTCATAGAGGGTGCAGCTGATGTCATTGTTAATATTCGCAATGAAATAATTAGTCGCTACTCTGCAGATATCATTGGTAAATTGTGAGCTAGACCTTGAATATACAAATACAGAAGTTTGACTAGATTTATCATGGAACGACGTATTTTTTTATTACAGCTAAAGTTTTTACAGTTCTCTAAGCAAGAATAATAAAAACAAAAATTACTAAAAACAGTAATTATAAATGTCGATACACATAGACATTGATTCAGCGGCGTAACTAAAAAAATTGAACCCCATTGCAAAATATAACGGCTCCCTCTATTATCCATAGATATAAGAATATTAACCACTACGTGGTATTATTAATTATAGTAAATAGTAATAACAAATTAAGTCTCCTATAATATTCTCACTTTCATGAAAAATATTGTGTGTATTACGTGTTTTTGTAATACACGTAAAAATTGAGTTTTTAAATTTTATAATTCTATTTCTTGCTGTGGTCAATTTTAAAAATTATTAGTTAATGCTAGCGCTGGGAAAACTATCGATACTAAATGTAATGCAGGTCGCCAACTTTTGGGTCCCTTCCAAACGCGTGCCCCGATGCACCGCATTAGCTACATTGGTGTAGTTTGATGATTCTCTCCGTAAAATGCAATAGACAACGTTTGAATTAATGAGTCAGAGATGAGTGTGTACTGACCTTTACTATGGTAAACCTACTGTATATGCTTTCAGTTTTCCTCAGCATTTCCAAAAATACTTTGCTAAAATCTTCCATAATCCATCTTACCTCACAAGTGTTGAAACGCTTCTGACAAAGTCATATACTTCTATATGTACCTTATAAATTATTTGTAGAAATATCCTTCATATGAATTTATATATTTTTTACTGCACCACCACAAACGTTTTCAATTCCTGCGTAGCACCATCCCCGTCAGCACAACACGCGCACAAGCGCGAGCACACCTCGACGGCCTCAGCGTGTTGACGGTTCTGCATCGCTGTGTGAGCGTGAACCGCAGTTCATTCCCCGTCTGGCCCCCTCCCGCGTCGCGCCAGCAGCCCTCCCCGCGGGGGTGCGGGTGGTGTGACCCAAATGACTCGTAAACCTGCCGCGAGGCTTCGCGGCTTGACTCTCCAGCCACTGAAGATCGCGCACGGGAAACGCGGCGACCGGAAACTGTGCAGAAATTAGGGGTTAAATGCTTTACTGGGTGTTAAATATCTCGCTGTTTCGTATCTAACTACCTAATTGTGAGAAACAAAGTTATATTTATTTTTCGTGTTACCTTACAGTTATTAACTGATGGCCCGCGTCCGCGGAAGAGATTTCTCTCGGAGATTCGACTCGAGTGTAGCGTAAAAACTATGCAGAATTCAGCACGAAGCGATCTATGAATCAACACTCCATTTGTTTTGCTCGCTGATTAGAATGACGCATCCGGTATACGCGTACGTATGTAAAGGTATATGTGACTCAGAGATCAAAGTCTCATTGAGAGATTATCGTGGACACGATCCATAAGCGTCAAAAGTACGATCACATCCACCCAGCTTCATTCGTCTCCAGCTTAACCGTTTTGTGAAAACGAATCTAAATCTTATAATATATTTTTTCTTAGAGATGCGATAATGTGTACATGAATGTTGACCGACTCGGTGGTCTTCCGGATCAACGATCGAACCCCCGACTGTTCGGTTACAATATATGATCTTAAGAGAGCTGTCTAGAATACACTAGATTAAAAAAGGAAAAACCTACATCCACATCTTGTGCACATTGAATTGCCCATAAAAATTACATTAAAAGAAATATGAATAATTTTACGACAACAATGATCGGTTAACACTAATTGACTGACTGAGTAAAACAATATATCTCCGAATATTTTTCTAAATAAATTTTACATTTTAAATTTAATTTATTAATTTAAAATGTAAATAGGGGGGGGGGGATTTAAAAGACATTGATACATTACACTGAATTAATGTGTAAATAATAATTAATATGAATTAATGAATTAATTTCATATGAATTACGAATTGGGTGAATATATTTGATTTTGAGTGGACATTTTTTGAACAGTAACAATCATTTTTGAAAACTAGAAACTGAAAACTGATACATTTCTAAAAATTTAGTATATATTATGTTAAACAATTACAAATATAGACACATTATTATATATGCGTGAAAAATACATTTTTTAACAATTGAGCATCCACTTCATGTATCGTTATGATATTGCCTTTTGGTAGGAATTATTTTTTCGATCGGTGTCAATTTAATAAAATGCAAAATGCGCCCTGGGCAACCGCCTGCTCAGGCTGCAGCGAGAACCTATACCTAACTGTTTTGTAGAAAATAAATGTATTATTTCAAATAATAATGAGTTACATTTATAAACACGGCGTAATGGCTACGGATATTGTTTGAAAATATTTGAAAACGAGCATTTCGTTACTATACAAACATTTCTATTTAATTCTTTAAAATATCCATATACATATTGTCATTTTAAAAGTAAGTAAAATTTTTTTATTCATTAATTTTTTTTACATAGATCTTCACAGCCAAAAGTGTCATTAATAAAATAAAATGAATTATTTATGAAAAATGCATACGTGGGTATGTGTACACGCGTACACATTATTTAAATTCATCAAAATCTTTTAAAAAGTATGTGTTTTTACTTCGTTAATTTTGTTTATTGGTCTTCCTCATCATCATCGTCATGGCACCATAGTTCGAAGTTCCCCACACTCCTCTGCGCTTTGCGCTGATTCTCCAGCCGTCGACCTCGAGAGCATGTAGATCTCTCTAGATCCTATGTAGCCAACGCCCACCGATACTCCGTTTCCCCGCTTGTTTATGAAATATTAGGAGTGCCCTTAGTGAAAAGTCTTCCTTCCAATTCCAAACCAGTACCCGGCCTATCGAATTCGTTAGATTTTTAAAATAAAATGTGTTTCAAATTAAATTAAAAAGACATTAAAAAGAATTAACGCCCATTTTCCAACATAAAATAGATACATTATTAAAAATATTTTTTTAAAAACTACATAATGTTAAAGCGTAGTATATACTTTCTTAAGGATGTTAGAACATTGATACGACTTTGACAACACATCAGTAAGGTTATTCTGCTCCAGTGTACAACATAATATAAACAACGGATGACAGCTGGATCCACGTTTAACTCTGTATTTTTCCTTACGCGAGTTTCGAGACGAATTTCATTAATGTACATACATCCTAATCGGTGATTCCATTATTGTTGTAGAGGTCTCCTGTCTCCCTAGAGTTTTCTGGACTATTATGCCGGACTATTATGTACCTGACCTCTCTAACTGACGTTTCGGATCTTGTCATCATTAATCTATCATCAAGGCTGATATGAGTGTTGGTTATGGTTAAGTATTGGCTTAAAACATCGTATCAAAAGTGGTCATCAAAGCATTACTTAGTTTAAGTACAGTGTGTATATATTTCTTTCGTTCTATTTTACCATATTTCGTAATAGAATTAATGTGTCCGAGAAATTTCTATGGTCACTAAGATGTATTTATATTATCTTTTATATGTATCTTCTAAATTGGCTTCGTTCGATATCATTTTTGTCCAGCTAATCTCTGCTATTTTTCTCTAGCATAAAATTTCAACATTCCAGCTCAACTCGACTGTGATGCTTTGTACACCATATCACAACAAGATAAAGTATATTCGTTATTTTAATCCGTTTTACTGCCACGTACTTCTAATACTGTTTCTTATAATTTGCTTTCCTTGCTTTTGCCATTCTTCTTGAACTTATCGTCACTTCTGACATTATTCAGCGTATTAAATGTAGAATTAATATTGTTTTAGTCGTTTAGTGGTTGATTCAATTCATTAATTAGTAGCGCGCTGCAAAGTATAACCTACGGATCTACCCGACGAAAACTAAGATTGTTTATTTTATTATTGATTCAATTATGTATGTATCCTTGTATATTTTCAAATAACTTTGTAATTTTTATAATAAATTATCTCAATTTGTTTCAGGCACGATGCAATAAAATTGTCACTTATTCCAATCTCGATTTTCATAGTAAACTAAAGATGATATCTGCACTGCAATGAATCGAGGTACCGAGGATAATCTTCCATTGTTTACCCATGAGAAGAAAGCGTTCTTTCAACTAGTGTTGAACTAAACCGTTACTGCGATTGTGTTCGTACGGTTGGTATTCGATTGTAACGATGCCTTTTGAATTCGAATTTATAAATAACGTAAATAAAGCAGAAATCGACTTTTATTTTTTTCTCATTAACATCCTACACATACATATGAGGCTCAATTCAGATGCCTTCATTACAATATATGACTGATGTACGACAGAATAACCCAGAATAAATTATATAATTACATGAAAACGTCTCGATTATATATTGTTTTTTTTTTTTTAACAAAGAGCCAATACGAGTCCGATACCTCAATAATTGAATAAAAATCCCAAAACGAAAAACCTTAACATTATCTTTGGATGCTGAAGGAAAAAATTCCAAAGCGAGATCTCTCCAACTGATGATTCTACGTATATAGTTTAAATCTCCAAAAACAGAACGATTCCACTTACCCATCTCAAATGCTGAGCTGTATTGCATCTACGTTTTGTTCATTTTATTGTATACTACTTACAACTTTTTATTGATATATTTTTTTTTTGTTTTCGTTATACTCAAGAAATGTATCCATTACTTTATTAAAATTCAATGATGGCCAGACGGAACCAATTTTCACCATTCTCGAAGTGAAATTATTAAAAATGTCAATTCATGTTGGAATCAACGGCGGTGTATGTGAGGATTTTACTATTTTGAATGACTAACGAGGTTTTAAAGTAAAGAATAACAAAATAAAGATTTACATGGTAATTTTTTTTTATTCCAACTTTAGTACATACATATATTATGATTTTCATTATTTACTAAATTGCAGTTTTTCGGCAGATTTACATTTTAGGGTGACCCCATTGCTTAAAAGGGAGAAATCGCACGATTCACAATACCGTGAACATAGAAACGAAAAGGAAGACCACAAGCAACACGAATGGCTTCAGTCAGTCGCGATCTTAAAAATATTAACTTAACCAAAAATGCAGCCCAAAACAAAGTAAAGTAGAATGATTAGACCAACGAGGACAAAAAAAGAAGGAATAAAGTCTTTCGTGCTCATACCGAATGATTACAGTGATTATTTATCGACGAATTTACTGTATTTTTATTCAATTTATTACACTTTTGTTAGAGAAAAATTACTTAAAATATTTCTCGGGTAGTTTTGATGCCCTGACAGCTGCAGCTCATCCCGTGGTGGAAATCAATTTAATACATAATGTTCAGATTCATTACACCTCTTACTCATTAATTCTTTTAGATTCATCATAAATTTTACAGTTCTTGTAATTTGCATTCGTCATATTATGGATGCTAGGATATAAATACCAATTCAAAAATGACTGCAAATCATTCAGCGATTGAAAGTATCTTGGTAGTATTCCTGCTACTTGTTTTTGTAGAAATTAAAAAGTTTTCGCGCAACAAAAATGATTTCAAAAAATATCCTAATTTTTGTTGTTGTTTTTACGACTTCTGCTGTTTTCAATGTGAGTATTTTTTTAATATTTGAAATATATTTTGAATTGCATAAATAATAATGTTTTACATTAGAAATGGGTACAATTGAAATAAATAATCATTTGTTTAAGTTAACAATAATTATTAGTTATTATTACCTCGTGGACACTATGTTCATATATTTTGTTTTTGAGAATATCTTCATAAACAAAAACATCTATCGACAATTATTTCAGATCTTATAAAATACTTAAATAAAATTTCATTTTTCCAGTTTGAAATTCGAAAAATTATAAACGACTTAGATACGCTTTCAAGATGACGCTAATAGTTAAATTATTATAAGTATCAAATAAATAATAAATGACGTTATTTATTACGTAAATTAGGCGAAAGAGGAAAGCTTGAATAGGAAGAGACGACAATAAAATTGTTGATTTTCTCGCATTCGATACAAGTATCAAACATTACTCGTGTTGAGAGTATTTTTCATCTTTTTTCATATTGATATATGGAATCATGTAGAATGTAATAAAAATATGTATAGTCATTTAAATTAATCAATTGAAAATTAAATCATTTATTAAAGTACCTAATTAATATACATACATAAATGTTTTGAAATCAGACAAAGTACCTATATATATTTAGATGATCGCTTAAATCAATGTCCTAAATTTAAAAATTTTATGACAGCTTCAATTTATTATTTTGTTTAATATTATTGATTTAAAACGCCCCTTTACCGTTTTGGTGATATGTTTAAAACACAACAGTGTTATATAAATGAAATATTTAATTCCAACTTGCATAAAAATAACGTACATAAAATGTTTACTTTGTTCAAGAAAACGTTGTTTTCCCTTAAAATCAGTAAAAATATATTTAATTTGTGAAATTTGATACTATTGTTGTGAATTAGTTCAATATACATATTCATACCATGATTAAAATATGCGTGAAAACATATATTTTCGGCATTATTAAACGAAAATTACGAGAGCGTGAACTTGACATTATTACGGCCGCTGTCGATCAGCGATCTGAAGCTAATAAAGAAAATAAAAAATAAATATTATTAGTATTGATATAAATATTATTTAGTAAGAAATTATTGCGTTTTTTATATCAAACTTGATTTTAAATAATTATCTGACGTCTCAAGGCACGTTAGTAAATACAATATATTTTTTAAAAACGTATTTTTTCACTAAAACAAAGTATTTTAAAAACGACGAAAATTGACAATACGTCCTGCAAATTGAATGATTATAACTTTATTAACTAATTAACATTTTGTTATTAAGATTTGTCTCCGTGATCTTGGCTTTAAGATTATAAGAAAATATATGTCGTTTATATAATAATTTACCAAATTAAAATAATTTTGTAGCACACGGAAAATACATCTAATGGTCGCAGTCTTTCTTATAATGCGTATATAGTCTTAATTATAACAATTAATATTCAGTTTATTAGTTTTATATTAGTGATAGAGTCCAATCTAAAAAGTCAAATTGAAAAAAACACCATAATTGGAATTATTATTATTGATTTAATGTAAATTGTAGGTGTGCACTAGCTCTTAAAGTATGGGCACATAAATGAAACTTTGCAGTCGCATCTCTAAAATTCGGCAGTTGATGTTGAAGTTGATTTCGGGTATTTCTGCTTCGCTAACGAGAACGAATTGTAACTCGTTCCCTACTCAAATCTCTATTTCCTATACGTGAGTTTCAAAATAAATGTAACACCCATGTATCCTTAAAGTCGGTTTGTTAGGCAACAATCGCATGATCAAAATACTTTAATTTACTTTCCAGGCTCAAAGTCGTGCACTAAACGCGACATCCGACGCCAAATATGATGAGAAAGATTTAGTGGCCGCTTTGGTTGTTGATCTTCAAGCCGTAGCCTCCGGCCTCCCGTTGCCGCCAGCCGATAAGCCATTGGTGAATTATGTCAGAAATATGAAGGGCTACCAGGAGATTAAGGATCTAGTCCTCGAAACAAAAAACGATAAGGATTCTGTGAAGGAGTTGTCAAAACTGAATGAAGATCCACATTCAACAATCGTACTGATGCAGTTCTTTTATTACATTCATAACTTAATATCAACACTTGTAGAATAAAATGTTTTCGTGTAAGCTTTTGTATGGTTTTAAGTTAACTTTTTCTTGAAAGCTTTCAAATTTTACATTATATAATAAATTACTAGAACAAAAAATGTTTTGAATTTACCAAAACCTTTAAGTACACGACTTTAATAAAATGCTTATACTTTTGAAACAGTTGAGTTTTTGGACACACAGATTTTGCATTTTTGACATGGATTTTAAAATATTGAGTACATTTATGTTACAACCTGTTTATACATAATATGATGAACTAATCTTCTTCTCTAAAGTTATCTACTCTGCACAGATTCATACATTTTCCGAAGCGCTTTCCTCTCAAAATTGTACAACATTTATTCTGATCGACTGGGCTTCACATTCTAAAGTGCGGATGACAGTTTTATAAAGTATTGATTTAGTTTTCTTGTGGACAATCCGTGATTTCAATACTGGTATGAAAGGTGAGTAAGGTCTATTTCCTGCGGCGATCCTCTTCTAAACTTCTATGACCTCTTTATTATTCTTGGTCATATTAGATCCTAAATAGGTGAAGTCTTCAACCATCTAGAACTTCCAGTAGTCTTGAATTTAAGTCTACAATTGGACCTAAAAACACTAATATAACACAAACAACACTATTTTGGGTTTATTCTCATTATTCGTAAATATTAAATGAGCTCGTTCGCAGCAGATTCTAAGAATGAAATACATGTATAAATATTTTTTTATTTATTATCTTAGTTTAATAACCACAATTGAGTTTAAAAAACATCTACCGGTTTCGGAAAACACCTTTTCCTTCTTCAGGATATGTCAAAACTAACTAAAAATATAGCATTGTTTTTCTATTTATCCAGAATCTATTTTTAAATTTTTTTTAAAAAATTTTTAAAAAAAACAACAATTATTTAAAAAGTAAATTTAGTACCTAACTCAAATTGCTGCTCAATACAAATTTAGTCGAATAATTTTTAGGAAAAAATTTTAGAATAGGACTCGTTGTTAAATTTAGTTGGCTGTTTAGAATTAACAAAAATAACATGAACCTTTATTAATTGAAATGGCATTATTCAAGGTTTCGTTTTACTCATCTTCTGCATCAAATAAATGTCACTTATTTTAGTATTGTATTGTAGAATGCTAATAAAATGATACGTAGTTTCCATTGTATAATCTCAATCTTTTCTCAAACGTGCGTGTTTAAACAAATCGCACAGTGTTATTAGAATCAGTATAAAGTACACAATCCCTATAATCAAATCTTAAGAAAAACGTCATTTTAAAGCATGCATATAAATACCTGCGCAATAATGACGGTATATCATTTAGTAATTGGACGTTCTAGATCTATCGTAAACTTTTGCTCTTGTGCATATTGTCAGTATTTGTAACTTGTACCACCAAGATGAGGACAAATATCTTCATTACATTCGCCATTTTTACGAATTGTGCTATTTTCAAAGTGAGTACATTAGTTTAGGTAAACAATTTGTAAATTTCGTGTAATGGATATATTCCTTTATTTTATACTAATACGTTCTTTTTTTTTAAAAGATTTACAATTTTTAATTTCTTCCGATTTATATCAATTACACCTTCACAGAAATTCTATGATTAATTAACTACGTGAAATATTATATATCCAGCCACGACAGATGAAACTCAAAAAATACACATCAAAAAAATTATTGTTCTAAAAGTTGATAAATTTTAAAAACCGGGCTCGATGATTACTTCTCAAGCTGAAGTCGAGACTAAAGTCACTCATAAAATACAAACTGCGTGGCAAAAGTGGCACTCCTCACTTATGTTCTTTGCGTTCCAAAACTGAACGTCAAGTATTCAAGACGGCCCTACAGTGCCGGACAATGAAGAAAACCCACGAAGAAAAATAAAGCACCTGCGAATTTAAAATGCTCCGATGAGCTGGAGGGGTGACAAGACTGAATAGGATTATAAATTAATACGTCGGGGTAAGTTTTTCCGTCTCGCATTTTTGTTTTCAATCGGTTTTACTTCAGTCTGAATAATTTTGTAGGTGCCGCCGATGATATTTTCATGTCAAAATGAACTTGCCAATATTTAATATTACTCTAAGCGATATCGTTGCCTGCTAAACCTTGAAATTCACGCGTCATTGAATTAGCGTGTTGAAATCAATTGCAAACAATAGAAAAACTAATAATTTTATGTAGATTTCAATCGCGGGACAATAAACACGGAATAAGAAATTAAACAAAATGCGATCTAATGGTAAACTATTATAACGAACAAGTGGAGGGAGATAACTTGTGAAATAGATTTATTAGGAACGGAAAGGATTCTTCAATTCTAATAAATAATTCATGTTTTCTCTCATTATGGCATTTTGTAAGTTTACTGAGAGAAAACCCGGCTTTACCCGAATATAGTCACCGATAATAATAAAATAAGAGCTATCTTCTGAACTTTGTTTAATGTCCTCAAGTAGAACAACTTGGCCTTAAACAGTAGAACAACATTAAAAATCTCTCATTCTCTACACCTAACTATACTTATATATATATATATGTTTATATGAATATACAGTCGATTCCGCTTAATTGGAATACATTGAGCCCAAACGTTTTGTTCCAAATAAGCGACTGGCTCTAACAAGCAAAGTTTAAGGTAAAATTAAAAATAATACGCACCTACATATTTTTGAACTTTATTAAATTAAATTATTGAAAAAAATATTGAATTACAGAAAAATAATATATAATTATTAGGTATACATATAAATATGAAAAAATAAAATAATCAATAATGCTCAAAAACAATTTTAACAAACAATTATAATAACAGTAACTTAAAAAATAATGTACATGATACATTTATAACAATAAAAAAAATATTTCTGCAGGAATTCATCGTATATATGTCTAATATTTTTGTAGAATTGTAATTGTACAAAATGAGCGCAGGCGTTCAGTGCGGATGTTGGGCATTTATTAACATATTTATTTTAATTTTTAATTCACTGTCCCAATTAAATGGAATGGTGTTCCAGATAACCGAAGTAAATTACTACTCGTTACTTTATTTGGTTTCTGTTCCTTGGGATTTGGCCCAAATAACCGGTTGTCCCGATAAACCGGTGGTCCAATTGTGTTTATAAATTTAAAAATATGATGTTAAAATTCATTCTTAACTATTTGGCAAATAAAAAATATTTCCGAATAAGCACTAACTTTTATTGCATCCTACACATATTTTATTACAATAAACCATTTATTTTTTTACATATTTTACGTGCAGAGGTTAATCACTATATAGGGCCCGGTTAAAAATAGGTTCTAAAGTACAATTAGTGACAATAGACTTGAAGCTATTATGTTGACATACTGAATGAGATTGATAATAAAATTGTCATCAATCTAATTGAAGAACAGAGTGCTTATACACTACCCCTGCGTTATTGAAGAGAACATATTACACAGGACAAAACACATTTTGGTACTAGCTATTTTTTAACTGTTTCTAGGTAAATTTTGGGTACAGACTCCAAAATAACCATCAGATTTGGTCTATCAGATGGTATGCTATATTGGCCTCTTTTAGAATAAAATCATATTATTTTTAACTTATGTACATTTTACTTTAGTACTATTACTATTAGCTCCAACTGCTAGTTAAAAAAACAAAAAATACAAAGTAATGTATTTACACAGCAGATAAATATACTTTCATCACTTAGAATTTTTCTTTTATGCGACTTTCTGGTATGGAGTTTACCGGGACAGTCGCTGAAGACTCCGACAGTAGTCGGCCTTCATATAACTATCCCGTCTTCCTTGATGTCGATCTTCCATAGTTTTAATGTCCTGATGGAATATTTCCCCCTATTCTTAACTAAAATCACCTAGGTGTTCTGGGAACCAATGTAAGTGGTTGTGGAGGTAATGAACTTTTATGCTCATGTTACAACCGAGAATATTAAAGTTGGAAAGCATATTTTCCATTAATTCTACGTAATTTTCTGCCTTATAATTTCCAAGAAATTTTCTTAATACTTGAACATACGCCTAACATTAGATTCAATCTCGTTCACTGATGCGGTAAATTGTGGATCTTTAATTAGCTGCCTTATCTGAGGACCATCAAATATTCCGGCTTTCAGTTTTTGTGCTAATCCCAGGAAGTTTTGTGTCATAGTCCATCTCGATTTAAAGCCTTCGCGAATTGCTTCATAAGCCCAACTTGATATGCAGGGTAGAAATATGATTTTCTCTCTCGCAAACAAAGGTTCGTTGTTTAAGTTTTGTTTCCCTTAAATTATGACGTTTCTTAAAGGTCAATTTAACCCAATGCTGATCCTTAGCGCTACTGTTCCAAAGACATAGCTGTTCTAGGAAGAAGTTAAAGAAGTTAAAGTTAAAAGTTGAGATCGACACAAATCACCCACTAATATTTTTTCTTTATACTTAATATTTTTCAGGACTTTCACTTCTGCTTTTCAATTGTCCACTGTCGCTAATGTTCAACACATATTTTACACACGAAATGTGGAGCCCATGATTTATCCTGGTCTCCCACGTGGATGCCAAATTAGGCCAGATAAGCCCTTTTCACAAAGTCAGAAATAGGTTTTCTATTTTCTAGTATATTCGCCACATACATAAAAAACGTCTGGACGATTCACACAGCTACGTCTGCTTGTGGATACCATGATTTTAATTCAATGTTTTATTACTAGATAACGCCGGAACTTTACACAAAATGATATCACAACTTCACTTACGAAAACTCAATAGTAAACTTAACCGGGTAAGGCAGAGTAATATAAGCAATTATTAATTAGTTTACGGTGAGGGCTACCCAGATATAGAAATGTTGGAGTTTACGGTCATAGGTAATAACCAAGTAATTGAAACTGACTAATTAGATTTTAATTTTAGGTACGAAATTTCAATTTTGATCTCTAAAGTTATTATTTCATTATTTTTCCCTTTTATCAAAACTAAAATCAGTTGGGCTGTATCTCAAAAACTATAGCTGATACGAAAAAAACAGGATTTTTCGGAATCAACACATAAAAAATATCCAAAATCATTATCTATCAAATTGTCGATGTTCCTATCCACTTATCTTGTTATCCACTCTTACAGAATTGCAGTTTCTTTCATATTGTATATTATTTTTCAATCATCGTACAAAAATAACAATTAATAAAATATTATTGAACCGGTTGCCCCGAAAATTTCTCGAGCAATCTTAGCCAATCCGCCCCTGCAATATTGTTTGATGAAGATTTTGTGGACAACGAAGGTGGACATAATTTATATTTGGCTTTATTGGATTTGTAATTCTTTTCAGGCCCATAGTCGCCCACTGAATGACGTGTCCGACCTGGACGCTGAAACGAGCCTCACGACTGAGATGATTGAAGACTTTCGCAGCTTAGCCGCTGGTCGCCCGCTTCCGTCCGTCGAGAAAACTTCCGTTTTGTACTATATCAGGGAAACTGAGGAGTATGCAACTCTGATAGAAGCGTTCATGTCTTTGGACAAGGAGCAACAGGCGGACGTGATCTCCTACATGGAAAATAACCCACTCGATATACTTAATAGAAGCAAACAACTTCATAATAAAGAGGATGTTTTTTTTATGTATGATTAAGACATATTTTTTCATCTATCATAATATTATATTTTACATCAAATAATGAACAATCGTTAAACAACGTCAATGTATTCAAAACGTAATACTTATAATACATATATAAAACATTATATTAGGCACGTGGCACGTATTTATATTTGTTCATTCCTATACTACAATAAAAATTTAACCAATCAATTTATTACTTTTAAAATTAGCAATATTAACTTCGTGGTTAAAATCATATTTTTATTTGTTACCTTTGTTTTATTAACCACTTAATTGAGTTTAAATCCATCTACCGGTTTCGAAAAATACCACTTTCTTCTTCAGGATGTCAAAACTAACTAAAAACACATATTTTTGTTTCTTTACCAGAATCTATTTTTAAAATTAACTAAATCAACTTAAATTTGGTCAGGTTTACAACGTCAACTAACTACGTTTTTAAATTTCATTAATTCATTTAATAATGAAATACAATTTACATTAAAAATGGAAAATAATTCTACCCAAATTTTTTTGGATCTAACATTGATTAAAAATAATAATAAAATTGAGTTCAAAATTTTTAGAAAACCAACTTTTACAGATACTATCATACATAATGAATCTAATCATCCATTATCACACAGACATTCAGGGTTCCTCTCCATGATACATCGTTTAATCAATATTTCAATGTCAACATCCAATTTCAATATTGAATTGAATACGATTAAAAAATAGCAGTCAATAACGGGTATAATACAGGTTTGATAGACACTATTTTAAAAAATAAATTTTAATATTAAAATATTATTAAAATATAATAATCAATTTTTATATAAATCACAGATAAAACATAATGATAATAATGATTATTGGCGTAGGATTTTATACATAAATAACTTTTCGAATCAAATATCTAAACACCTACCATGAAACATTAGACCGGCATTTTACACAAATAATAATATAGGAAATTTACTCATAAATTCTAAAGACAAAGATGATAAATTTAACAATTCTGGTGTCTATAAACTTATTTGCAAGGATTGTGCTGCATTTTATATTGATAAAACCGGTAGAAATTGTAATATAAGAGTAAGGGAGCATTTGAGATGTTTGAACAATAGTGGGTTTTCAGAATTTTCTAATCATTTGATAGAAAATGGTCATGGTTTTGATAAAAAAATGGGATTGTCAATTTTGCATATAAACGGTGTTGGTCACAAATTAAATAATTTGAAATAGTTGCAAATAAATAAGGCGTGTAAAACTATTCAAAAAATTATAATCAACCGACTAAATTTAACAACGAATCCCATTCTAAAATTGTTTCCAAAAAAATTTTTCGAGTAAATTTGTATTAAGTAACAATTTGAATTAAAAATTTATTTTTTAAATAATTGTTGTTTTTTTTTAAAATAGATTCTGGTAAAGAAACAATAATATATGTTTTTAGTTAGTTTTGACATCCTAAAGAAGAAAGTGGTATTTTTCGAAACCAGTAGATGTATTTAAGCTCAATTAAGTGGACAATAAAACAAAAATAACAAATAAAAATAATCTTTTTTTTTTTTTTTTCATTCGCATGTAGAACAAAGGGTCAATTTATATTTCATTTTTGATAAGTGCTTTATATAATATATTATTTTAAACAGAGACTCTGAATACATTTACATTTACTATTATCAAATTAAGCTGATCTGCGACAAGGCTCGATCCTCCGACCACTTGATTACTAGGCAACTTACAGCTAAAGCAAGCAAGCACTCCTACGCCATAAATGAAAATAAATTATCACTAAACCATCAATTTATTGAAATCAATATAAAACCAGGAAAATTGAGTACGAATCGCATTTCACACATATTTCCGTATTTTGAAATTCTAAACAAAACTTTCGATATTTTGTAAACATTATTTTTGATATTTAACAAATTGTGTAATGCAACTAAAAACATTAAAAGCACAAAAAAACATTCTCCCCGGCGGGGAATCGAACCCCGGTCTCCCGCGTGACAGGCGGGGATACTTACCACTATACTACCGAGGATCACAACCACTGTGTCAATCATTTTATATTTAAATATGTATAAATATGGGTAATTTAACATGTAGTCATCTGTATACATTATTTTAAAGCTTTTGACCAATAAACAACACAACCCGCTTTTCATAACACATGAAGAGAAAAACTAGTTTAGCACGATCTCCAAAGATGACTCTAAAACGGAAAAAAATTGTAGTGTAGCAATTTATTATAATTAACCCAATTATCTATAAATCAACCTCAGGTAGATATCTCACATTGAATTGAAGAACATGATTCATTATTCACATTCTATGTTCTTCCTCTATAAATAAAACAGAATGTTCTTCTATTTCTTTAAACCGCACCATAAATACACCAGGACCTGAAGTCATAAAATGTACAAAAAAATGTAATATGTTATGCATATATTGATTTTTCTATTCCTTACATTATTTTGTCATCTGACATTTCATCAAAAAAGATTCATATTTGAATTATTAGAACAAGGCAAAATCTTATTTAAATCACGCACAAATATTTATAGTGTGCGTAATAAAATTATGTTTTCCAAAAAGTGTCACTAATACATAATTGTTTTGAGACTAGTAACAAGTGGTTGTCATAGCTTTCCATTTAATATAAATATGTATGTACTAACATACATAATTCCACTAATTAGAATATGTAAGTTCAAAATTAAACAATTACAATGTTTGCCAAAAGTCATGTACATGGATTCGTTCCACTTCTGAAACATCGAGCCGTAATCTGTGGAGATAATCATAAAATAAATCAATAAATAAGTACATCACAAACTACAATTCATTATGAAGGATTTTTCCTTCTAACACAAAAGATTTTCGAAATACACAATAGATTGAAAAGGCATACACAACTTGCACATTGACAGCAAACAATTGTCATAATTTGAAGTAATATCACAAACAAACTAATGTTTGAATTTCTCACCATCTCTGGAATGTCAATTTAAATAATTTTGATTTATAATATTTCTTTTAATAGATTGCAGCATTGGAATCCAATTTCTAAAGTAAGTAGGAGACTTAGATGCACTTTTCCTGTGTATGCACTTACCCCAACTCAACTTATTGAATTTTGTAAAAATGAACAAATAAAAACAACAGTATTTGCGAAAGGACTTAATAAATATTAATTTGGTACAGTAAAATCCTGATTATCTGACTCATAATTCTCACTACATCCACATTCAAACAAGCTCGTTGATTCTTGAGGCTTCTAACACTACCATCGTCCAGTATCTGATTTACCTGGTCATTCCAAGTCTTCCACGAACATTCTTTGTTTCTGGTGCGTCATATATCTTTCTTACTATTCTCTCCTCATTTATTCATTCATATGACCAAAACTACCGAAGCGACCCTTTTTAATCTTATTACTTTATCCTGCTTTACATTCTCTATTAATTTCTTCATTCTTCTCTCTGCCAAAAAATGGATCTGCCATATATGAGGGCCTTCAAGGAAACAGTACCCATTTTAGAATTAAAAAATAAGTAACAAATATTTTTTAACAATACTTTTTTTTTATTAACAACAAATCTTAAACTACTTCTCTACAATCACCACACAAATTTAAAAATTTGTCATAATGTGTGATGAGTTTTTGTATCCCAGCTTCATATTTCTCTGCCGCCAGTCCATTGAGAAAAGTATTCATCTCTTTTTTCAGTTCTTCATCACTTTTTTCTTTCCTCCAAGAAAGTTCTTTAATTTTATAAAGAGATGAAAATCTGAAGGAGCCATGTCTGGGCTGTAAGGTGGATGGTTGAGAATTTCTCACTTGAATTATTGGAGAAGTTCTTATGTTTTCCCAGCAGTATGAGGCCTGGCATTGTCGTGAAGGAGAATGACGCCACTAGACAACAACATGAATCAGCATTGATAGTGGCTCCACAGGGCATAAAAGCAATGAGTAGTACACTTGTCGATAGAAAACGGTTACCATGAGTTTCCGGATAGACTTTTCCGCCTTGAATTTTTTGGTTTGGTTGGTGAACGAGCATGATGCCACTACATTGATTATCGTTTACTCTCAGGTGTCGCATAATAAACCCATGCTTCATCTCTAGTAACAAATCAAACAAATCTCAAGAAAGAGTCCCCATTCATCGGAATAACTCTTATTTTTATGCTCGTCTGTAAGCATGCGAGGGACCCACCTGGCACAAATTTTTCTATACTTTAGATGATCTTTAACAATTTCATGAATAATTATTTGTGAAACATCAGGGAACTTTTATTGATTTCATCAAGTATGACGCGCCGATCGTTCTTTATGAATTTTGCAGTTCGTCCATAATGACAGATGGGTGCCCTGACCGCTGAATGTTCTTCCTCTCCGAGTTAAAGTTTCAACACCAGCACTGAACAGACGACTCATCAATAACATTATCTCCATAAACCTTTTCTAATTGACAGATTGCACATTTCTTGAGTTAAGAAATCTGATCGCAGCCCTAACTTCACAAGTGGAGGAATTTTCAATTTTTTAAACATTTTAATCACTCATAGAAATAATAAAAACAGTCACCTGACTGACAGTCAACTGAAGTCGTTTTACCTTGAGTAGCTGCTACTCGCGTCATTAGCGCTCCGCACAATGCGAACAGGTACTACTTTTCGGACGTCCTTCATATATATCTAAGTGGTTTCATTTCCACTACATTGAGTCTACTTTCGTTCCTCTTTTGCTAGCTCCAGGTCTCACTTCCATATGTCAGTATCAGTACCAGGACTCCATTATATATAGCTTGTCTTGCCTCGGTTGACAAGTTCTCATTAGATATTATTCCATTCAAAAAGTTGTTCACTTAGTTTCCACGTTTATTATTAAAATCATCATCATCATTCATGTCAGTTTTTTATGACTGAGGATCACGATCTTCATGAACTCCCACTCTTTTGACTATGCTCCTCCACTTTACTCGGCATTCTGCAGATCTTAGGATTGTCACCAGAAAAGTGCCTGTTGCCTTTTCCATTTGATCGGTCCAATAGGTATGGGATCTTCCTCTTCCTCTTTGTCACCACAACAAGCGTCTCCAAGCTATCTTCCCTTTTCGCAAGACGGCCAAAAAATTATAGGATTCGTCTCAGGCAAATGGTTGAGAGTCCGTCTCTTGATCTTCAGCTCTTGCAGAATGGAGACATCTGTGCGTCTTTTCATCCCTAATATGCGCAACATGTGTCTCCAGTACCAAATCCTTGATAATTTCAAGGTCTGAAAGGGCATCTGTTGGTGAATGAATTGGTTATGTTGATCAATGATCGTTAACTTTGTTTTTCTTTGTTCATCTCAAGGCCCAATTTTCTACTTTCTTCTTCAATGTGACATAGTAATGTAGCCATTTCTTCTTCTGACGTAGCAATCAAAGATATATCATTCGCTTACCTATAATTGTAAATCTTTCTACCTCAAATTTTTACTCCACTATTCCAGACCATATATAGGATGGCCCAAAAAAAGAACATTTCGTAAAATGTGATATAATTACATCAAAATTAGTTTAATTATATCAACAATAGCTTAAATAATTTACTAATTTACTTACTTACCTATTTACCTATATTACGTCTTATTTCAACAATTTCCATTCACAATCTTTGATTATTAATTTTCCTATTGTTTATAATTGGCTTTTTTAAATTATTGCCCAGAATGACAAAAATCACTGCAGAAGACCGTATTCTGATCAAAAATTTGCAAATTGAAAAACGTTGGGGTGCTAGGAAATGATCAAAGAGTTTCAAAACAAGGCCTGGAGTATAGCTAGACATTACAACATAACTGGACATTTCAGCAGGACGGAGCTCCATCTCACACAGCCATAAATACAATCAACTTTCTTCGTAGTGAGAATGTTAATTTTGTAGGCATCAGAATTCAAATCCACCGCTATCTCAGCCGACATCGACACTAGCGACAGCGCTGCCGGCTGTTGCTACAGGTCTGGCTCAATCCTTCACCGCCAAGCAGTCTCTCTGGTTTCATCGCTTCACAGCTGGAGAAAAGGCTCAAGATGAACCACTCACGTTGAATGAAGAATTGAAAAGATCAATATTGGAGTACATTGACAGGTTTCGACACTCTGTAAAGACATGGAAAGTTTATCAGCTCAGTTAGCAGTTCTCGAGCCCAAGAATCTGATCACAACTTCAGAAGACGAAGTTCTACAGTTAATACAAAACTTAGTCATGAACTATGATTAACTTTTTAAAGATAGTATCCTTGTTCCGCACAGCTACGCGGCCGCGGAGCGCGCTAATCGCGGCTCAAGAAAGGCGCCGGGCGAAAAATCTATCTTGGCCGATTCACGGAAATATTTCGCACGGCACTCCGCACCGCTGGAACCCCAGCACCCTTGCACGCAGCGACCGGCCGAGTGGAGGGGGGATAGCGGGCCGAGGCTGGCCCCGCCCCCGGCGCCAGCGAAACTTACAAACTATATTTTGTATTATAACTTGCTGTAAAAAATTATTTTGAACGTATGAGATATGTAAATAGAGAGAGTTTTTGGAGGGCGATCGCCCGGAGATAATATTGTGCACCTTAAAAATCATTTAGATAGTTAAAATTTAAGGTGCATTAATTAATTCCCCGGGCCATCACCCAAGGTAAAATGTATCAGGCATCGCGAGGAGAGCCAAACTCTGTAAGAAAAAGTACTCGCAATGCCTGGAAAATGAGAAATAAACACATGAGAGCTTGCTCAGAAGCGAAAATGGAAATCTGCCGTCCCGTACGAGACAACAGAAAAAATGACGTAAGTTGCGGAGTTTGGCTGCCAGGTGGTGTCAGGAGTGTCTTCGCCCCTGATTAGTCCCAGCATCCGGATGGAGCCTTATGCTCCCAGGAGATGAATCTCCAAGATAAATAAACGGTCCAGCGGTTGCAAAAATCACTTCCCTCGATCGCTTCTGCACCGCTGGACTTCTCTGAAGAAAACTGTATTTTATTTATCTCCGCTTGACCTCTGCTATTTCATCTGGATTTTCCTTGGGATTCGACTTTTGGCTACGACATTTGGACTGAATCTGGAATTTTCTAAGACTTGGCTGCTACAACTGAACGACGACTTGGACCCCCCTGGACCACTGCACACCGCTGCAGTCATCGACGTTCTAGAGCCCAGAGTGAACCGGCAAACCACCCCTACGCGATTGCTACAGTTCTTGTTCCTGTACTGAACAATCCTTCTATAGATTCCACAACTAAGCTGAAGTTTCAAATGAAGATTATCTGGAATGGTCTTCTTTAAGATTTTTAAAGTTTATTGTTGAATATGCATTTTCAGATTCTGTACCAAATCTGACTTCAGCTTTAAGATTTTTGTTAATGTTTTGTTTCAGTAGCATCATGTGAGGAGTCTTAAAAACTAAAATTAATAAAGTGTTATCTTAGGTCCACTATGAGTCAAGCTTGGTTCTCTGGCTTAGCCATCTTGTCAATTGAAAACAAAGTAGCAAAAGGAATCGATTTTAATGATGTGATTTCAAAATTTGCTGAGAACAAAGTTAAGAAAAAAAGGTTTCAAGTGCTCACAATATTACGTAAATAAACCAAAAAATAACCGTTGCAACAATAAGTATCTTATTTTAATCATTTCCGCCACCTGACCTTGCTATGCCATTGCGTACAAGTATTTTAATACTTACCTCACTTGGTTTACCCCGTGCAGGGGGAAACATTTTACATAGTTAATTAATAATCAATAGATAATAATTTATAAAAAAAGGAAAATAAAAAATGTAAATATTAAAAAGGAAGGAAAAGATGCTGTTTACAAAATTTGTTCACTTGTGTACTTATAAATTGTGTCATGACTCATGACGAATTTAATACTTTTATAATTTAAGGTTGATATTAAATCAACATTTATATTTGTAAAATGTTAAGAAAATACAAGTTAATTTTTAATCAGTTAAAATAATAAAAGTTCAAATGTTAGGATATTTAATTAATGACAAATGTTCACACACACGCAATCTTGTATCACCTATGGATTTGAGTATAAACATATACCCAGGCAGTCTGCTGTCATCCGATGTTTGAACTGTGATCTTGTCGTGTTCGCGCTCACACATACATTTCTCGTAAAACACTCTTTTTTACCTTGCATGTGTTCGTATAAAGAGGTGACCAAGAACATACGCTCAATCTAAGTTTTTTATCCAGGATTTTATTGGGCAACAGTATGTGATTCTCAATGATTCTGTAAGTGACACGATCTGGGAGACCACAGTCTGGTGTGGTGTTGCATCAGAGAGAATCATTAGGAATAAGGATTCCTTTAAAATTGTAGATATCAGTGCAGTTATGGTCACTAGTGAGCGACATCGATATATAGCGAACATCATGGTATGGAAGACAGGGCCAAAGAGCCACTGCTCATACGGCCCGAGTCACACTAGATCTTCAAAAGGAAATTTTTGGTAAGCAAATAATTTTGCATTTGTCGGATTTGACAGATTATTTTCTTTGGGATTTCCTTGAAGAGCAGACATACTTTAACAAGTTCCAGATAATGCACTACCTAAAGAACAAGATTTGTGCAGAAATCTAAGCGCTACAGTCAGAAACATTGACAGCTATGTATTTTGAAAAATGCTGTGAGTCAAGACCATCATTGCAAAGTAAAAAATAACATAATTTTTCATAAAAACTACAGTTTGGATGTTTTATTTTTAAAAAAAATTATAAACCAAATAGTTATTACTTTTTTTAATCCCTTTGCTACTTACGGTTCACCTGTTAATTTGTACATACATAAAGTCATTTAAAAAATTTATATTTGTTCACTACTGCACTCATCATTTGCGCAAATACATTTCAATTAACCATTTACAGAAATATTCATTATAGTAAGGGCATAAACTATATTGCGCCAGGATGAATTATTAATAAGCCAATTGCAAAAAATAATTCTAAAATTTGCATACACTAGTCAATTCATCTTTTAACATGTAATGGAAAGTGGCAAAAAAAAACCTAATTTGAAAGTTTTGACTCATATGTGGTATGTATTGCACTTTCACAGATAATATTCTATATAACAATGCGTTCAATATTACTGTATCTCATTTCCGAGATCAATTATCCAAATTTTCAATTGTATAAATTACCAATGGTCCCAAGGAGTCTAGTTAATTGGAGTTCTAATATACATACAATGGTAATTTTGAAGTTCCAAAATAGATAGTAAGATACTCACCCAAAAACCAAGTGGTCGGAGATTCTCTTCTCAAAAGACCAGCGAGTTCTATTGTTCAAAACAAAACGTTTTGTTCAGTTGAAAAACAGTGATGTAATTTTTATCATTAATATTTCTGTTTGACAGTTTGACATATATTGTGAATTTTGTGTATGGACACCTGCTGCAAATTTATTGTTGTTAATTTGTATTTGATTTGTATTGTATTTTGTATTGTAAGTTTTATTGTTAATTTACGCTGCGTGCCGCGGGATTGGGAATACAATAAACTTTGCCCACCCGTCGGTACGCCGCCTGTGTTGTTAGGAATAAGTTCCCTTGTTTACACGGTGCCGTGGACGCAGTAGAATAAACAAATGATATAGTCCACGGCACCCATATATGATGCCAGTGCCCCTTCTAAAAATCCTCTTTCAGGGCCGCAAGAAACGAGCCTTCAGCACTGCGGCCCAAAAGGCCTCTTTCAGGGCCGCAAGAAACGACCCTTCTGCTCTGCGGCCCAAAAGGCCTCTTTCAGGGCCGCAAGAAATGAGCCTTCTGCTCTGCGGCCCAAAAGGCCTCTTTCAGGGCCGCAAGATATGAGCCTTCTGCTCTGCGGCCCAAAAGGCCTCTTTCAGGGCCGCAAGATATGAGCCTTCTGCTCTGCGGCCTAAAAGACCTCTTTCAGGGCCGCAAATATGAGCCCTCAGCTCTGCGGTCCGAAAGACCTCTTTCAGGACCGCAAGAAATGAGCCTTCAGCTCATCATCTAATTTCGGCCCTGAAAAACCTTTATAACTTTTGAAGGAGCACTGGCCCCGTAATTCTTGTTTCGGGATATCACGAGGAATAATATATTCTACCATATTCCCTACTCGTGATATCCCGCAAATAAGTATTTTATTTTTTAAATAGGAAAATGTATCCGCGAAGCCGTTTCTGCCGGCCGCCAGCCCGCGACCGGAAAATGAGCCATAGTTGCGCGTTTCGGCCGGCAGGCGGCGACGGCCGCCGCGTCGCTCGGGGTGCGGTTAGGGTTGTAAACGCACCCTGATTGGCTCGGCGGCAAATTTGGGGGTGGCGGGTGGCGCTAGCGGAGCGCGCCCGCCCGTATAGAATAAATAGTGGAACGCCGCAATACGGAGCGCACTCGTCTCGTCTGCGGCGCGCCGATAACATATAGCAAGTTGTCTCATTTCTCCTCCTTCTTCCCTTGGAGTCTCGCCGCTGCAGCCGTCCAGCCGCCTTCCAGCCTGCGCTCTCTGCCTAGTGAAGGCATTTTGGACCTGCGGCCACCGGCGATCAGGAGCGAGTGGAGAAGCTTGACTGCGGTCGGGTGAATCCGCTTGTACCCTAGTGGGGTTTCTTGAGGCGACCACTTTTTGTTTGATTGGCAACAATTTCTATTATTTTTTTTTAATTAAATATAAAGCGAATGTTGACAAATGATGTAAATTTACATACATTGATAGATTTTAAGAAATAGGAAGCATACGAGCAGACCATATCATCAGTTTGTACATTAAAAAACTATGTAGTTTTGGAGTCCTTTTAATTCAGAATTAAAAACTATTTTTTCAAATATTCATTGAATTGAAAAACATTCTTTGTTTTCAAGCTTATTTTTTAATCTTTATAAAATCAGTTTAACTTTAAAGCAAAAGTAATGAGACATAAATCAGGTAAACCTGAGGGTGCAAACAACAAATTAAATGTATCAATTAGAAAGATTTACATATAAAATCAATTTATAAAAAAAATATTTTGGTTGCTACCGGGATTCGAACACACATCTTTTCCTTTCCGGGAAAATACATTAACCAATTACACTACACCAACATAGTAAGTTAATGACAAATTTTCGAACTTATGTGTTGCACTTTCAAATTAATACATCTATCATTCCATTATTTAATTCTCTAATTGATACATTTAATTTGTATTAAAAATACCCATGTTCTGAAAAATGCAACTTCACAATAAGAATGTGTTCTCCTTAAAAATTGATTCTTAATTTGTTATTTGTAGTGTTGAGATAAACTTTGTGTGATTAATGATTATTAAATATTGATTGTTTATCTCATAACTATTAATTATAATATTCTATATGATAATACCAAAGAGTATTTATCTTCTTATTTATACTATAACCTCATTGGATAATACTATTTGTCAAAGCATATTCCAAATATGGGCTGTTTGATGTATCTCTTATCTATGGATGTTTCATTCCTACAGACAAACATTAAGTAACTCTCATACTCATTAAATCTTGAATCTCGAATTCTTCCTTGGTGCACGTAATCAGCTAAGAGAAAATAGCTCATGATACATATTTGTCATTTTTCCAATAATCCAGTGTGAACCCAGCAATCCTTAATTTTTCACATGCCCTCCTGTAATTTAATATGTTAAATCACACCAACTAATTTTAACATTTCATTTTATTCACAGATTTAACCAAATTCAATAGTCTCTTAGTGGTATTTTTCCTGGATGAATTAATTAATAAGTAAATCTTTAGTACTCGCTCAAAAGGTATGCAAGCCCAGACTAACCTATAGAAGGCTCTTTGCTAGGACTGGAGTCAGAGATTGCAATAAAAACATTATGAAGTGTTAGTCTTTGAAACAGAACTATTCCACCATAGTGTGCCACATATGAAAATTGACATTGGAAACAATAATCAATATCAGTTGTATCAGCTGAATGAGTGCGGTTACAAAATGTTCTGACGAAGAAATGCTAAAGGATATCTTATCAATTAAGATTTTTATTACATAGGCTAAGTTTCTGTAAAGATGTAGCATTGAATACCTCCAAAATGTTGGCAGTGTTTGACACTCATCAAAATACTCCTCCAGTTCCAACGACTGCACTTGATTCCAATTTTTTTTTAGAATGGAACTAATTAACTTACCATCACATTGTTTTCCGCAGGAGTAGGCAGAGAGGATAGAGTGCCACAATCTTCTGTCCTGATACACAGTTCTTGCCTCATCCACATTCATACATTTTTCACACAAGCTCACCGATTATTGAGGCTTCTAACAGGACCATCCTCCAGTATCTGGTTTACCTAGTCATCCATCCTCCAGTATCCGCAGACGACCTCTATTTCTGGTGCCATCAATATTTGGGTCATATATCTTCCTTACCATTCTCTCCTCATTCATCCATTCTATATAACCAAACCATGTTAGAGATCCTTTCTTAATCTTACTCACATCAGCTAAGATCAGCTTCACATTCTTTTGGTTTCGTATGCAAGTATGCTTTGCTAGCGCTAATATGGATAAATAATTTTTAAAATTCAGTACCGCAGGAATTAAGCATTTAATTAAAAAAATACTTAAAAATTTGAAAATATTATTGATGTATACATCGGCACCCCGGTAATATGTCTGGTTTGTTTTTCCAGACGGGATAACTATCACCACTAAACGAAAATCACCATAAAGGTTTTTTTTAAATGTCTTGTGAAACAATTTCTTTTTTTGTATTAAGTATGTATACTTACTATAGAAGACAGGAGATCAATTTTGTTATTTCTATATATTTAATAGATAATATGTATGTAGCGACCGGATTTCAAATCCACCGCCATCTCAGTCGGCATCGACGTTAGCGACAGCGTTGCCGGTTGCTGCCACAAGCCTGGCTCAGAATTCACCGCTAGGCAGTCTCTCCAGTTTCATCGTTCTACAGCGGCGGTCTCACCGAGCGAGACAGCCAAATCGCTTCACATCATTTCATTTCACATTCATTCATTGCATTCTTTATTTCTATCTTGTTTTATTCTTAAATGAGTATATAATATAATACCTATCATCTTTTTCTATTTTGCGTTGTGGTCCAATTATTTTAGTTGCGTCGCTGACCTTTCCACAAGGTTTGGTTTTGTGATCTTAACATACCTAAGCATAGACACTTGGCATCAATCATATGAAACAGAGTCATTCAGGTGAGCATCCTACACAGAAGTGGAATGATTTTTAACTATTCTTAAAACAGAGATTTGGAATGATTTGTTGATTCTTGAAACCTGAATTAATCTAACTGCCTACTAAGGCTACCACCCCTATTTTCAAATGATAACTGCGGTTTAATACAGAAATTAAATAAAATAGAAAGTGAATAGTTATTTTTTTATAGTTAGTGTATAGTGTTTATAGTATGTATTATATAAAATAATCTCCGCATGTTTATGTCCAGCATTATTACAAGCTGCAGGCAACCTTCCGTCCTTGGATAGCTTCATCCATTTTCCCCAGCGTGCTGAACAGGATTTGATTTGAACTCCTATGCGATACTCACTTGCAATGTTTAACAATTGCAACTATTGTATGGGATTGAACTACACGTTTCCAAAAGTAATGTGATAAGGACACGAGGCAATAATTACAAAAACAAATGGTAAATCATCTCCGAGAACAGGGAATTCATAAGATAAGTAACAGCAGGCGCAACAATGACCACAAATGAATATATTTAAAAACCAAACATGGGACAGTGAAAGCCAGGAAATTTCTCGCAAACTAAGATTGTCATTTTTTATAAAGAGCATCTTACTGCTGTCTGCCTAAGTACCTTGCTGAAATCGTGGGAAAAATATATATAAATGCCTTATTGAACATGACTAAATATGAATGAATAGTAGTGTTATTGTCCAACAATGAAATAAAAGGAAGTATACTGCGGGTACAGTTTGCCTACAGTGAATATATTTGTTTCATTTCTTCTGACCTCATCATCATAACCATTACCAATTGAGAGAAGCGGAGATCTGCAAACCATCTATTTCTTGGAATAAGTCGTATGACTGTTCACTCCATCCAGTATCCATCACTATGTACCGCGGGACGCAGCCATCCAGCAAAAAACAAAGAGAATCTGATTTGCCAATTTTTCTCGGTTACAGTGTCCCCAAACTTATTACAATTTTTTTAATGTAGCTATTGTTGCATCTGAATTTTGTAAATCCTCTTAAAAACTTCATTTTGCCTACTAATTGCCATGCCTGGTCCAATATAAATATTTTTAAAAAATTAAGATAATTACTAAAATAGATGAAACATATTTTTAAAAATTATTAACAGTACAACGGCCACCAGACACAATTACTATAGTTAAACACATCACAAGAATGCCCAGGCTTGAGAAAAATCACAAGATTTATTGTGATCTCACCAGGAATCGAATTTAGAACCCCCCGTACAAGAATCTAGCGCCTTGACAACTATGATGGTTGGGATAATAGGGGCATATTTCAGTTGAAGCTGGGGGTAAAATTGTAGGACATTAGACAGTCTAGAGGGTGGGTTCATGTTTAACTCAACTTTACTTTTTAAAATATTTAAGTCAATAAGTGTGTCTGGTGCATTTCGATTGTACTATTCATACCAAATATATTAACTTCATTTTTATGGCAACCCTGTTCTGCTTACAGTTGTTAATACAACAACATTAATTCCGGGAAGACCTATTATTTTAAGAATTAGTGTTTGATTAATTCGGGACACAAGTTTTGGCACACATGACCCCACACACAAGAATACCGGAGACGCGCCAAAAGATGCACTTCATCTAAGGTCATACTGAAACAATATGTTTCCCCATACTATATTCATAGTTATTTATTTATGCACGGCGGTCTTGTTACATTTGATTAGTTACAGTTAATGTGTGGACTATACAATACTTACATTAAATTACTTTACACATTCACTGCTGATTAAAATCTAAACAAATTCAAGCGATGTACCGATGCTTACTGACTAATTTATCTGTGCCGAGACTTAAAAGGACCTACCATCGTGGCACTCCACTGTGTTGTAATTTAAGTAAATTAATAGCACAAGATGCATTATATACAAATGGGTTCAGTTTTTGTAAAAAGCGCCTTGCGCATTGTCAACATGGAACATGGAATGTGTTAAAAAAGGGGTGTTATTCAATGAAAACAAGTAAATTATTTATAAAACTTATTTAATTTCAGGAGGTTTACACAGATGTGCAAATAAAATTAAAATATTGAATAATTTACCAGTGTCTCAAGAAAATCTCAACACAAGTCTGCAAAAGATTTTTCAAACTTATGTCTGTTTTAATATTGATGGGTATTCTAAAGCAATCAACACTTTAAATTACAATAACTATTACTGAAGATTAACTAAAATAAAACATGTAAGAACAAAATTATGATTTTTACTTATTTTTGTTCAATGCCCAATTTATGAAATCAATTCAAATTTACACTATACTTACATCATACATTAATGTTTCACGCTGTCAAGCATACATCTACACATAAGAGACTTTATCTTGGGATGTTGGACCGCATACACGAGGACTTGCAGACTTTTCCACAAGTCAAAAACAACCTTTATTTTAATGCTTAAATCACTACTCTCTTAAATTTAATGTTGCGTAATCCAAGGCAACGATTCTTCAAATCTAGCCTCCCGAAACACCGAAACATGTGCTTTCTGATAACGAGCTGTACATTTTCTATAAAATGTGATTTTACAGTAAACATGGAAGATTTTTCAAATTATATATTTTTTTAAATAATTTTCAAAATATTGTTAAAAGTATTAAGTATATAGATATTTCATGAAAATCGTACTTCACTTTCCAATGTATAATAAAAACTGTGAGAACGTTTTCCCCCTAAACAAAAGGATCAAAACCGTGCAAGAAGGATATTTAAGTTAAATATGTTAACTATTGCATACATTTTGTAAATGGAGTTTAAAGGATATAAGAAAATAAAAACCATATAACTCAGCAATAACATAATACAATGTAGATTAAATAGTCTAGGATTGCCAATTGCCGTGAAGCCATAGAATATTTGCTATAAAAGGAATAATGAATTCACCTTTAGAAGATGGCAATACTCATCGACTACCAACAATAGCATTCCATTATAACCTTAAATTTTAACAAAAATTGCAATGTGAAACACATGCATTAGGTGTGAAGAGAAAATAATATTGAGATGAACATGACATGACAAGTCTGCCTCCTTTAATAATTGTACCAATAATTAAACTTAACAAAATGTCATTGCTCGCAGAGACCACTTAGAGGACAAACTAATTCAGATTTGGGACAATGGAATTTTAACACTTAAATAAAAGATGATTTCAAACTTACAATTTAATTTGTCCTAATTTCACAATATTTTGTTGGCAATGAACAGTTTTGTAATAATTTCAATGGATCAAAACATTTTGTACACAGATTATTACGGTCATTAAGAAAATGTCTTCGTATATCTACAAATAATTGTATTGGTAAAACAGATCACGAAATGAGACAGCCATGACGCAGAAGGGAGTTAGTTGTGACATAAATAACTTTGTTAAATGGCGTCCACTGGATCCACGTCCTCATCCGAACTGATCTCATCGCCGAATTCGATGTCTTCGTCAAAGCCGTCGTCCACGAATGTGACAGTTTCATTAATACGAACGGTTTCTGGGAATTCGCCATATGTTTTGAGATTTCTAGCTTCGTCTGGCGTGTACCTCAATATGACATCAGCCTTAGCATCTTGATAATCACGCAGTCCGATGAGGATGATATCACCTTGGTTAATCCATACCTTTTTTCGAAGTTTTCCTCGTATGTGGCAAAGCCTTTTAGATCCATCAAAGCACATGGCCTCCAAGCGGCCATTACCAAGCATTTTTGTTACTTGGGCGTACTCTTGTCCATCCTCTTTAAACACTAGCTCACGTTTTTCCGTTTCGTTTTCGTTCTTTCCACGACGCCTGTTTTTACCTCCTTTTCCCTTATTCTTCGGCATTTTATTGTTATTATGTTCTACCCAACATTAATTTAAACAGGCCAAAACTTCGACACCGAAACAACGACGACAGCTCTCTCAGATTGGAAAACTTGAAGCCACAAATTGACAGAACTCTAAGAAACTTTACGTTCAAACAGTTGCAATCCTGCTTAAAATGAATGGTATTACAGAAATGAGTTTTACCGATTACTTTTACATATTTCTTTTTTACCTGTTTTTTCGCTAGATGGAAGGACTATTCACTTTTCATATTAAAAATAAAGAGCGTCTGTGGAATAGTGAACGGGGCTGTTCGACGCCATGTTGCAGTTTATCGTTCGCACGAAAACATTGTGAGCACGTGGATTGTAATATTATTCTCTAAATAAACCTAATCAACGATTAATATTGTGTCTACACGTGAATCCGAATACCCTGTGTATTGTGTCAGTGATTGCGAGGAACTATCTATCGTCGCTTCCCTTTGGTAAGTCGAAAATTGTTTATTTTACCGGGTCCATCTACTCTCAATATCGAGTCATCTGTGTAAATTATTGTATTATCATAATAATAAATGATTTCCACGTTTATCGCAAACTTTTATAAAGCACGTGAGCTCGCGAAATCCCTTTTAGCCTTATTTACGCGTTAACTTTTCCACGCAACAACATTGCGTAACATTGAGAAACCTTTCCGCTCAATGTTTTTCTTTCTTATTTTTACTTCAATTTTGATTTATCCTCAGTCTCAGTTATAATAGACTGTTGGCGTGCATAAAAACTTTCATTGTATAAGTAATTCTCGGAAGGCCTTCTTTTATCTTCACGTACAAATTTATTTAAGAATAGTGATAGTTTGACCTATAAAAAAATATTTATCGCCCTCGTACTTTTAAGCAATACCGGTGGATTAAATAGGGTTATGTGGGTAGGATTTAATACCATGCTTTTATTTTCTTTATAAATAAGTCAGGGAGAGATATTTTTCGGTTTTAATCGCAGTCAGTAGTCACATGTTTGCGTACCGAAATGGATTCCTTTTCTCGTCTAGGTTAACTTCGCCCATTTTAATTTTGTAATTGATTGCTTTTACTATTAATATAAGCTGTGAGACATACGCAGGTGGAAGGTATATCACATCGATCGTGGTGTGTTTTCCTTAATCATATGATCTGCGTCAAAATTTCGACCGTGGACCGTAAGGTTATGTTCGTCCATATGTACGCTATTCAAATTAGGATGCCACCACTTCATTTGTTCAGCGAAGTGTGCTAATGTACACAGCGTCCATGGTAAAAACATCATACTATTAAGTCCCGATTTTACATTATTCATATTCATGAGAGGTTTTACGGGTAAAAAGTACATTCGATGTAATCTAAGTGAAATGTTTACCGAAGGACTTATCTACGCCGACTTCATATTTTGGAGAGGCAGAACATATTTTTATGTTTTTCATTTAATAAATTATAATATTATCATCATTTAATAAATGTACAGCAAATAATATATTACTAGTTTATGTGTACATATATATATATATATATGTTTTAAAAGATACTTATTGGTTTAAAATACGTGAATTTTTATTAAGAATCATTGCTATTGTGCTTATGTTTTTAAGTGTTACGGATAATTTTAAAAACGGCATAAATAAATTTGCGGCGTATCACGTTAGTCGTAGTAATTATACTTTTTTTAATGTCCTTCAATTATATTACTTTTTTATATTGTTGTTTACTTATGATTTAAAAAAATCAAGTCAACCATTATTTTTGAAATACTAACAATTTCTTTTTTAATAGGATTTCGTTTAAAAAAATCTTTATTCTTAACGTATCTCTTAGTACCTGACAGTTAAACCTTATTTCCTAAAATGAATTGTTTTCCAGAACAAGAAAATACGCGTTTTGAGGATTTTAATCAGTTTGAAGCTCGTCGTTATTCAACAAAAAGGATCAGAGAATGTCCAATATATCAGAGGAGTCTAGGCACGAAAGTAGGTCAATCGAGAAATAGCCGAATCGCGTGCAGCGGTTCATAATGTCGTCTTAGTAACGATATAAGTTCGCCATCGACGCTCGGAAACAGACGATCAGGAGATGAAAGCAGATTGATTAATAATACCTATAAACTCGGGAACATTCGATCGAGTAAAAATGTAAGATGTGAGAAAATAATATAAGTTTTAAAAGCTAGAGTGGACCATGTATAGGCCAGGCGTGACCGGAGAGACCGATTAGAATTCCGAGGAGGACGGTGTCAGTAACCTTAAAGAGACGATGCAGTGGAAAGGATCTAGTCGTGTACACTTACGCCTAGATTCATCTAAGTCAAGATACTTTTTCATGATTTACACCCAGAAGGCGATGATTACCGTCAAAGGTGTCGAGAACGTCCGGGAAGAATTGGCAACTTTCGTCAATTATTTAGCCATGTTTGACGAGGTGAACTAAACGGTGCTAGTGGGTATGGGAGAGCTATCTGTGAGCACGTGCCGGTGGGTGAATAATCGCTCCAGGACAGGGAGATTCCGTGTTTACATGTCCTGCCGGGTCCCCTGGACGCGCGCCACGAGCTGGTGGTGCTCGAGCACGCGCTCAGGCACGAGGTATTCAGTCGTCACGGGACCGTAAACCATAAATAAAACCGCTGGCACCGGCGCAACATTACGCCGAGCGCGGACCGGCTGCCCGGCCGTCTCTGGAACATCTTTATCACTTCCAGTGACATTAATCTCGATGCTTATTTGATAATATGCTTTGCGTCTGATTCAAAGTCGTAGAAGATAATTAATCGATTTACTTTTGTAAACAATATATTCATTATTACTGTCTTATCAGCTTTTCTATGTATTATGCAATTATTAATATTAGTAGAATTTCTTGTCTACTAGATTTCTTGTTGGCGAATTCTATCCATCATTATGAAACGTATTATATAAAACTTCCTCTCCCGTTCCGCTCACGATTCACTTTACTACTCTTCAATTTCCCCTTCACCCTCCCTTTTCATCCTTGTTCCACCCGCCTTCCCTATTCTTTGTGTAGTATGCGTGCGTTGTATATTAATATTTATAATACCAACATCTTACCCCGAGACATGACGTTAACGATGGACTCGGCCTAAAGTTGGACCAATTGAAGACCCGGCGAAGATGCCGCGGGCTTTTCACTATCGAGAGTCCCGCTGCCTGCTGAAGCGATAACGATGCATGATGTGGATGTCAGAATCCACCCCGTGTGCACCATGCATACCCGGCCAAATCCAGATCAGATGAATCACGGATGTTAAATACGCCCCCCCCCCATTTTACTTTCTGATGGGACTCTTAAGGATTTGAACTGACCTACGCGAAGAAAGTCTTTCTATAATCCAGTAATCTGCGTCGTATAATTTTGACTTGCTTGACTAAAAGGTTTAAAACTACTGCTCTAGAGTCGAAACAATATGACGCACTTTAATTCCTAACTCTCGGTATGTTTGTAGATTTGTAGACCTTTACCGTACGATTTTCGAGTTATTTGATAAGATACTTGAGAAGACTTATTGCACACTTTCTGAGCATTATATAGATTACATAGCCAAGTCGCTATTGAAGATCTCGATAAAATGATGACAGTATTGCACTAGGGCGATATATTCACCCTCCACCCTCATGGGTCATGGCCATCTATCCAAATTCTGTCTCCGGCCGATACTTTTAACTTAGGGTATTATTTGGCGAACGGGTAAGCCGTAGGACTGAATCGGCGGATGTTTTTCGGAATTATTGGCTTGTTTCAAGCCTTCATGTAATTGCTTGGCAGAATCCTGGCTGCGGATGGACATTCAGATCCCATTTGAGAAACGCCACTGTTGGATCAGACCCCGTGTCGAGCGGTGGTACTGAGCGATGCCTTCTCCCTTCGAGAACACCGCGATCCAGATCTCGGTATAAACCATCCGCTGGGTTCACTCGGGTGTCAGCTGGTGTGAGAATTTCGCTTTGCAAAAAGTGATGGACTCGCATTGCAACGAAAGCGGTATCAAATATTCTCCGATGAACAGAAAATATCTCCGGTCCAACGGACGCACTGTGTGTATGTGCAGCGTGTTGGATTGCGGGAGTATGACGTCATGATGCTGTCATATTAGCTGACGAAGTTATGCCAAAAATGGGAGAGGTCGTTCGGCGAAATCGAATTAGAAAATAACATTATATTTTGCATTAAAAAACGGATCCATTACAGATTACTAATTTTATTATTATTAAAAAAATAGTAATAAAATTAGATCATTTATATAGCGCCATTTTCATCCCAAGGACGCTTTACACAACATTTGGATCGTAGCAGTAGCATTCAAAATTATCTGGATATGATTTCGTATATAAAGATTAATTTTATGAACTCCATCTTCTGGCAATGACTGATGGCTTCTATAATTCAACCCCTCCTGCGCCTGAAGTAGGTGCCCTTTGTGGTAGTTTGCGTCTACAAATGTGCCATGCTATGTGTCGCCTTGTACATCAGCTGACAGGCCTCAATTGTACTCTTTCTGGGAAACGGAGTCGATATAGTTAACGCAGAACGAATTCTATATGTGAGATTTTTGATGTGCCGTGTATTTATAAGTGCTACCGCATTCAGAGTTCGTAGCTGAAACGTCGGGTGGAAACCTTACATTATTATATCTTCCTCGCTGACTGATTGGATCTTGTACGTACATATTTTTTGTTTTTATATTGGTTTTCTTGACAATTCTGTCGTGAATATGAATAGTCTCCTTGAAAGACGTTTTAGATCCCGTGGTAATGTCGCCAATACACTAATCGATATAATCGTCAATTTTAATTTGGTATTAGACCTTTTTCAAATACTCATTTGTCGAGCTGTCGGTAGAGCTCCAATTCAGTAAACGTTTCTCAAATGAAGATCACACTACACGCTTAGTACCTGCCCGCTTGTCATTGGTCTCACCTGGCTCGAGCGATATGCAACGTAAACGACTTTCAAGTGAAAATCAAGTCGATGTAGGAATTAATTTATTATGACGAATCACAACTGATTTTGCACCTGTGAGTTGCCGCCACCAAGGTGAAAGAGAACTTTTACTTCTCGATTATGTCATGATTTGGCATTTATTTCTAATTGCTCAAATGATCGCGGCGAGTTTCAGTAAACATGTGCTATTCAGCAGTTCAGTATTGACGCGTGTTGCGCCGCGATATAAATAATGAATTGTATCTCGCATGTAGGTGTCGCCACCTCGCGCGGGGTGCGCCAGCTCGGCGTGCGTTCTCCCTGGCGCACCGCTGCTGCAATAATTGGACGCGTTTTTTCGCCGTCCGTCGTATGATCACCGCGTCACGTCTACCGAGAGACCTGCTCCAATCGCAAATAACGGTTCTCCTACTCTGACCCTCATTCGGTCGACTGCGGTGACCTTCCCGAAAATACAATCTCGGTTAGAAGTCACATCGGATCCAGCGGCTGTTAAATGAACTTTTGCTTTTCCAACAATTTTCTCGGAAGACTTCCCCAGCTGCTAATTCGCGGTTGTCGGTTTGACATTTTTCAGTTCTGCCGTGCCGCGTGTCCGTGCACGATTTTGGAAGGTCGGAGAGAGCCCATTCCTTCGGTCTCCGGTTCGATGGCTGTACGCTGACTACTGGCAGGCTATTTCTGTCGTCACGGACTATTTTAAACCTTGTCCACTCTCTCGCGATACAGCTCCGTCTCCTTCTGGGCTCCGTTGCATCAGGCCGAGTAGTCTTTGCTCAACCTTTATATGTTGAACGGTTCTTTGACGTGAAAAAAACTTTTTCCGGCATTAAAAAAGCCACGCTTGAAAAGATTACTCATTATACATAATGAAAATACATGGCAATTTGCCAATTGTCCATTTCGTGCGTTCTGTGTTCAGATTTTGTTAGTCTTTTACTGTTTCTTCATAACTAGTACCCGAATGCCGCGACACAATATAAATAGAAAAATTTCGTATTTTAAATTGATCGAATCCTTAGCGAAAACTGTAGTGAATAAGTTGATGAGCTATTTGTAGTGATTTTAACTGACCTCCACCGCCAAATTATGGTTTAGTAATCCAAACAACCTGTATTACATTCTAACCTGAAATTCTACAAATATTATCTAACACGCTCTCTGGGCAAGGTTAGGTTAAGGTCTGTCGTTAAACCTTCATATTGAAGATTTCTTGAACTTATACTTTCACAATTCATTTGGTAAATAACACATTTTACGGTCAAACGTTTGAGAAACTTAGTGACAACAACAAGAACAACGCTCGTTGCTAGACTTTGCAAATGCCTTTAGTTGCCAATGGTGCACAGACACTCTTTACAAGATTAAAAATGACAATGTGTCCCATTATTTCTTGTGTCGGAGTCTAGTGAAAAATTAATAAAGTAAACCAATATAATCTTCAAATTACACATTTACAAGATACTGTCGGGCTAACTAACTGTCGAAGCAGTTACCGAAACCGAGTCTGCCGCGATGCGTTTTAGGAATTTAATTTACAATAAAACCTACTTTCCAATATTCTTAACTTATTTTTTTATCAAATGGGATGTGTCCTCTCACGGCACAGCCTATATTAACCGATTAACGCAAACAAATACTATTCTCAAAATAAAATACAAAAATGCGTATTATCCAAACAAGTTCGATTCGAAAGGACCGCTGACCGCCCAAGACCGACTGGCAGCGAACACGTTCGTTACTAGAGACCGCCGTCGGATAATGATACGAATTAAATTTTCATGATATACAAATGACCGAGGCCGAAGGCGAGATCGGATTTAAATACATTCAAACGAACCATTTTATTCAGTAGTAGATTCTGATGTGTGTATGACCAAACATTATTCCGCAATTTAACAGCTATAAAAAAAGTCAAAGAGATGGATGCCCACAGCATAATAGCCCAGAAAACACTACATAAAAGGTGTACGAGGGTGTTTGCAGTAAATAACAAGAGCACTATTTCCTATGCGTGTGTATTGCATGCCAACTAGTATTACTCATATTTTGTAGGACTTCTCGTGTGAATTCACTCCGTGTACGAGTAATAGGATCCTCACTAGTAACTTCTCAGCCGGACATCAGCAGCGTAGGACGGTAGCATTGCCCTCGAGTGATATCCTGTCGGAGCGAGGAAATAAAACATTCTAAGGAAAATGTTATTATTTTTAATTGAACATAAGCCGATTAATCAGTATTCACCACTCCATAGTTCGTGCCTGTTCCACAAATGTGGAATAGTAATGGAGCGCAATTTCAGCGGATGAGGATTGACTAACCGCGATAATAAAAAACAGCGAATTTTCAAAATTATTAAAGTTTAGAAATACAGGAAGTATTTTATTCCCTCGATGTGGTCGGCGGAGCGAGTCCGAGTATAGTTTTGCCAGCTAACGACAATTTGAAAAATTGGCTTCTTAAGTTGTGTACAGCAACAGTAGTTCTGTGACCGCACCGAGAACAGATGCCAACGTGAAATGTTTTCCGTTCGCATTGACCAATTTAATAATGTAAAAATAGAGCTTTTATTTTCATCCCAGTGCCGCTCTATGGATATTTGCTAACTGATTTGTGTATTTAGAAGGAATCTTTCTGACGGGAGGGATTCGAATACTGTGCACGAACACTTTTACATATTTCAGTCGAACCGATCGAAAAACTTATTAATACTTTTGTCTCTCGAGAATCCGCAATTTAGTTGCTTTCAACCTTGGATGATATTAATGTACTGGTGATGATGTAATTGTAGTTGTTTTACGATTTCAGGTCAATTTACGAGTAATTTTAAAAATTGCCAACGTTGACGCTCAACTGTAAATCCTCAGTCCTTTTTCATTCCTACGACTCTTCGTATTTAAATAACTTCAATGGTTTGCGCTTGATTTTTTCTTACTTCCTTTTTTCTAACAGCTTTTGATTGAGTTTACTGTACTAATTCATTTCAATGTCTAAGCGGTTGGCATTTAGTCATTAATCTTGTCTATAAAATAAGTAAGGTTTCTAGTGGGTTCATTTTTTTATTTTTATTGTTAACATTGCTTTTTGTTCCTATTTCATATTGGTTGTATTGCCATTGTTTTGTTACTCGATCTTAGTACAAATGAATTGTTTATTAATCCTAGTACAAAGTGGTTGTACTTATTTATTTCGTGTTACCTCGTTTATTGATCCTAGTACATATTGATAAAATTTCATATTAGATTTGTAGAATCCGAAAATCACCTTCATTTAAGTCAACTACATTTGCATTTGTCTTGACGTTTTACCTTTGGCACTTTTATGTCTACAGTTATGTCTAATAAACGACAGTATAATAAGATTATTATCACCGCTTAATATATATATATAATATTGCGATTGCAGGTTACATTCGCATGCGAATACCGAAAATGTAATTCCATTCATATATATATACACAGTGCTATTTACCTATATAACGTTATAAACGATGTCTGCAACAGCCATTTCTTCCGAGAAATTGCATTCTCCGCTCCCGCGAGATGTTCGATGTACCTTCGGTCAGGTTTCTTGTGTCACAACAGCGAATTGTACGGCCGAAATAGTGCACCGACCCCGCTATCCTTTAAATAAAAAGTCCCTTTTAGCAGTCAACGGGAACGTTCAATTAGTAACTAGGCGTATATCCGGAATGAAGCTCATAACCTCCCTCGGTACTCGGTGGCGTGTTTAACTGTCTCGCTCTTAATCTTGCGGTTGCGCTCCGACCGTTAGTCCGTCGCCCTCTGCGGAGTTGCAACCCTCCGGTCGTCAGTACCCGAACCGAATGAAATTGGTGCCGCATTCACTGTTCATATTCCTGCTCTTCCTTATCATTACGTGTTTATTTAATATTTGAATAAGCTATCCGTTATATAACAATGAACAGTTTGTGTGGCTGCTGTTAATTTCTTGTTTTGGAATGCGTGAGATAACTTTAAAAAACTCGAGTTTAATATCTATACACTGACGAAGCGTGTTTTATAAAGCTATTTATTATTGAAGAACACGTATAGGAATGCAGAATTTAAAAATGTATAACTACACTAACTGAATTCATTCCGGTCAAAGGGAGAATGAGATAAGAAGCTGATAATTTAGCGGGAATTCGCGGAAAAGAGTTTGTCTCCTCCCAGGAAGAGGGGTGGATGATTCATATACTGCAGATAGAGGGAGGTAGTAGGGACCGGTAATAATAACTTTAAAGTTGTGCATTATATAAATATAAAAAATTAAATAGCATTATTTTAAATAAAAAGAGATTGTCTTAATTTAAATATTTTAAAGAAATATTATTATTATAGTAAGGTTTAGGTTTCTGTTTCAATTTTTTTTGTTGTGCTTTTACTTGGGTCAAGGTCAAATCTAAAAAAATATTTTGTAATTCTCGACTGTTAAGACCGATTTGACATAATATTGTTAATTCTTACTTATATAATACTTGTTTCACATACCACCGAAAGATTCCCGTGGCAAGTAATTAACACCGCGTTTATCAAATCGTTGCCCCGCTACGCGTTATAAAGATGGATTATCACAAAATCTACTAACGGCACAGAAAACGACGAAATAAATACGGCGACAATTCAACAGACAAATCTGTCTTCGAATTGTGCGAGATGGCAATAACAAATTGCATAAATCAGGTCGCGGCCTGTCTACTTCAGCATACCTACACCTACCTTGTCGCCGAGTGCCGCGAACTCGCTTCTTATCTACGATAGATTATACCTATACGTACTATCTGTGCAGGCAGTGTCAAATTGAATGTGCGAGTATAATGTGCCAAACATTTTTAGATCCCGGCCTTGACGAGGAGACACTTAACTCTCAGATGGTCACATTATTGATTGAAGGGTGGAAGTGCTAGGGGCGTTTGTGCCAAGATTTATGAAATTTACTTGTTGATTACATTGGATATTTTTTTAATTTCCGCACACGAAAATAGTAACACAGATGAGCATGGTATATTCCGATTCCATTTTAAATAGAGAGGAATTTAATAAAATAGTTTTGGAATGGCACAATGCGTTTATAAAATTCGTAAATGCGTTTATAAAATTTTCTTCGATAGTATAAATAAATATGTACATATATATTTGTTAAGTAATTTTCGCGACACTAGAACTGTCTAGTGATATAATCTAGTAATAGACTGCTATTGATTAACGGATATATAGTCTTCAGGGCCTCCTGAATCGCACCCTGTGCTGTACGACACTTTTTCCTAATGTGCTCTTGCAACTCGTCCCAAAAACAACTTCGATGGATTCGATTCTCGACAAAAACTAGCTAATTCGTCCTTGTTTTTGAAAATGAATTTATTGTTCCTCTTAATTGTAGTCCCGACATAGTTTATTTTTACGCAGATTGTTTTGTATTCCCTTTTTTATAATTCCATTGATTCGGATCGAGCCCGCTTCAACAGAAGAGGAGCATCACATCACCTCTGGCAACATATTCGAGGATCGTTTTATCATGATCAGAGTTTCGTCCGTAAACGCTCAATCGTTGACCGACGATTTCATAAATGCTGGGAGTCGACAGTCTATAATATTTTTTACTATTAATCTGCAATTCATCATTCAGTTTTCCCAACTCCACAAACTGGTAATTATTCAATTACATTTGTCAATGTTTTTCGGGATTTCTTATTGCGGTAAACAAAAACACTCCCTAATTTTTAAAGCACAGTTTATATTTAATTCTTCTTAACGCCATTTTATATTATTAAATTACTGTTGTGGCACGACTGATGGACCGTTCGTGAAATTTCAGTTCAATTTTACCTTTTAGTTTCCTTTTTAGCAGTATAAGCGATGATCGACTGCTATGAATGACGTGCACTGCTATGAAATATCGGGCCCGAATGCGTGCAATTTTTTTTACTACCTTCCTTTGAACCGGGTGACGCATAGGTATATCATGCTCATAATAATCGTGCTAAAAGAAAAGAAGTAATGAAAGTATCTCTTTAATTCCGATAAATCGATCGTTTATCCATCGGTCAGTTATCACGCATAAAATTGTCTTATTATAAATTCATAAAATTCATGTTTTTATTAATGTGTGTACAGAGTGTAACAGACCTAACCCACAATATTTTGTGGGTGGGTACCTGACTAAATTAAGAGTCGAAAATATTCAAGGAGTATGTACAAATTCTGTACCATTAAGGAAAATATAATCGTATGAGATTTTTAACGTATCGCTTTAACCTTTTAAATCCCATGAGCGTGTTAACACGCCAAACTTTGTAGGTCATACCGAGCTATAAGCGTGTTAACACGCACTTTTGGACCTTACAAACTTGCAAGGATTAAAGTCACAATTTTAAATCATTTTGCCATCTGTGGACGATTGGTCCCAGTTTTTGATAGATAAGTCGAGACCCTTAATGTATATGGTGTCTTCCATTTCAAATAGATTAAATCTACGTACTTCAAAATAAATATTTGCGAAAATTGTCTATTATTATTCTAAATCATCTTACGAAAAATAGTCAGGCCGTTAGAAGTTCGATAACCTTTCATTTTTATATTCAATATGTTATTTGGAAGCAATAAAATATTTGAGTATAAATTTCAAGTAATCGTCTTATAGTAATTCAAGGATCTATTCCCCATTCACCCTCTGGTTCTCAAAAAGGAAAGTCTCCAAAAGAACAGTATCACATATCTCTAGAATGAGAATTGGGCATTGCCAGATGGCCTCTCATTTGCTCAGTTTGAACTTGATAGATTCCCTAATGTGTGAGTGTGGTGCCGAGGAGGAACCCTCGACCATGTCTTTTTTGCCTGTCCATTGCGGATCACTGTTTTTTTTTTTTTACAGTGGTCTCGTCAATGGTAATTTTCAGTTCCAGATTAACTTGTGTCATCTTCTTTCCCTTAACTCGCCACGTTCAATCTATATAATAGCAAGTTTTTTGAACGACAATGGTATTGACTTGTAATATAGTATTTCCTATTCTTTAATATGATTGTACTTTTTTCTATAAAACAAAGTTTTTAACTCGATTAATGGCACAAATCACTCTTGAAGGGTGAATTGCCTATTTAAAAAAAGAAGAAAAATCGAAATGATTGCATAACTGCGAATCTCTGACACGGTTGAGATTAGACGCGTGACGTTTAATATATACCCTAAAATATTGTCTTAAACTGCCATAGATACGTTCGCAGCACAAAGTTTTAGTTCCGGTTCAATTTGTTACCACAAATTGAAATAAACATTAATATTCAAAAATCATTCGGATGATTTCCCCGTTCTGAATTTGGCAGCAAAACGTGTCTAAAATAACCAATTGTCTCCGAGTGAGGTGAGCGGATTTTATTTATTCGACAATGATAAATAACCCTCTCTTTTATTTTTTGAACGTAGAAATTATTTCGGTTCAAGGTCGTGTATATTTTCACACTGACTGCCAGAGGAGACGATATCAACAATTTGTTTTTACTTTTGATGCCGTAATTCATTCGTGAAAAATCCCTGAATACGCGAACACAAACACATCCAGTTTATACGTATCGAGCGTAAACACAGCCCCTAAAATTATTTTAATTTCCACTGAAGCGAGTAAAGTCGATCAACATTATTAAAGCTATCATGTGACAAAATTGTCACTCGTAGATAATTTAGCCACGGCAAATGTAAATATAAATATTAAATCTGGACGCAAATTTAGATATAATAGTAATCATTACACGACCTAGATGAAATTTTCCAATGTAACAAATAATGAATATTTATATTATCCGTATCTTTAATATTAATAAGCTTCGTCGAGATAAGATCCCCTCCAATGAACGTTCAACTTCTTATCTGTACAAACAATTATTTTGTCTTTATCCGTCAATTTTGGTTTTTCATTATTTTATCTTTTCAAGGCTTCAAAATATAACATTGCATGTGGCGTAATCGGTAAATCGAGAAAATATATTACCTCATATTGCTTTTAATCCGTGTGAAGTGAAACCGGCCTGAGAAGCGTCGTTTGAAAACAAAGTAAGCGGTAAAATAAAACCTAAGACTGTCAACCAAAATGTAGTCATTATTTATATTATGCCTCAAACCCCAGGGGAGTTGGTGTACACTCTGTATTGCCAACGAGAAAAAACGCCCGAGTACAACGACGGACAACAGTTGCCCTTTTGATATAATACGTGACATTTGTCGCTGCCGGAACGGTACGTTACTTATTTGAATCATTGGATATTTGTATGCATTCATTGAATTAGTTAAGTCGTACTGTGGTACCTAGCCAAAATTAACCGGCGACAGCCATTTTGCATTTTGTAAGCAATGTGTCCTTACTGACACACTAACATTTTGATTCTACCCCGACAATTGTGACAGTACGACTGGCGCCTAAAAACTTACACATATACCACATTTGGCAACATTTTTATAAAAAATAAACTTCATAACATTTCTCTAAAGTAGATCTGCTCAAAAACACTTCAATCTCGATAAGTTGACAACAATTATCGCAGCATGTCACTTTTTGGTGACCAAAAACATTAATTATTTCAACGGAGAGAGGGTTCGTTAGATCGTCGTCAATTTCACTACTACTTGTAAAATAGGACAGAATGGCTTACATTTGTATCCTGTCTTTTCACACGTTAACTCTAGCTGCCATTTTGATGTGCCGCTATTGCTCAAAGTACGCCCGTTTTTTACGCTCTTCCAGCGCCGCTCGCTCTGCTTTTTGAATGTACGCGGAGTGAAATTGTATTCTCCGGGCCAGCATCCGGATCTCGACAACATTTCGATCCGGTTTTTTCTTCGCATAATTGAGCCGGCCAAACGACCAGATATTCAATTATTAATTGCGATGTCTGAAAGTAAATGCAGCTGGGGTGGGGGTGCCGATGATCATGATAATGGTTCAGTATATTGTATGTATTTTACAAAGCGATATGAACAATTATTTTTTTTTTTATGCCGTTAGCTAAAAAATTATTACCACAATGCGCAAATTTTTTAAATATACCCCTCATCATAGACATTTTCAGCGCTACTTTAGATTCTCTAAATATAGTTCTACGCTATTCGACGCTTCTATGATATCTAACGGGAGATGGTCCAAGCACCGAGTCCGCGGCAAGTAACCGTATTTTCCCTTGTCGATGTGCATTGATTGTCATCCCGCGTATCCGGTGTTCGACTACTCCTCGGTGCGGCCGGTGACCCGCGGCGCTCCTGCGGCCGGGTGAGCACATCCTCCGGTATTATGAGATCGCGAGGGATGCTAAGGAGAGAATACTGAAGGAACCCTGGCCTGTTGGGAATGATCTCCTTCAGCAACTCTTCTGGGAGTTCGTCAGGATGTGGTGTGTCCCGTTGGGAAATCCTCAGGGGCTTGCTAATGAGTGAGAGCTGAGTCTTTCTCCTGGAGTTGGATGAAAATCTGCCGGATTGTGGTTCTCTTGTCCTCTCCCCGAGGGGGCGAGTTAGCTCACTATTCCCCGATCCCCCTGTACACTCGAATATTATCTGGTATGGTATACCTGTGTCGTTTCGCCTATCTGCCGGTTTATTTTTTTTTCTTTTTATGAGATTGTATATTTGAATGAGTATTTATACTACTAATAAAATTTGCAGGGAACACTGAATGGTTCGGTTAGTTGACGGCCACGTCGTGTTGCACTGCAGTATTCCACGGCTACCGAGAGTATTTAAAAATGCCCGCCTGGAGGCGAATGCGAAAGACCGATATGGGAGCTTTTGCTCATAGAAAACTGTCCTGGATAAAAAGAGTCTCCATTCACAGGCCTTGAAAAAGAACGATATATGCAATATTTGATCCAAGCAGAGGGAGATTGAGGTAGAGGATCGGGTGGCTGGTGAGAGGGGAGAGTTCCTATGTTTTGTGCAGGGTCTGAGTTTTGGGATGGACGGCATTTAATACACATTAAATCGCGTGGAGAGGGTCGAGCGGTCAGCAGGCGGCGGGAGCGGCGGGAAGCGGGGGAGTGCCCGTGTTTTACACGAGGTTCTTATAAGTAATTTCGCAAAAATTGGAACGAATGGCATTCACCATTAATGCATATCTATTCCTCTGTGAGGGGGGAGTACCTATGTCTTACGCAGGATCCTAAAGAGTAACTATACATTTGGTATAGATCGGTCAAGGGGTGTAGGATTGCTTACAGAACAAATTCAGTTTTACAGGTTTAATAGTCGTACGAGTCGAAAATGTTCAAGGAGTATGTACAAATTCTCTACCGTTACGGAAAATTTTATTGTATGATATTTTTACAAATCATATTATGCCTTAAGTCTACGTACCTCGAAATCAATCAATCATTATTCTATGTACCGTATTAGCCCGAATATAACGCGATATTTTTTTACTCAAAATATTTTTCAAAAAAACATTCGCGCTATATTCAAGGTAAATGCTTACACCTCTGACATCGTTGAGACTAGACTCTTGCAACTTCAACATTTTCGACTCATATTTTTAATATGTATCTACCCCTAAATGATTGTGAACTAGGTTTGTCATACGTCATACCATTTTGAATTACAAGCGTAGTAAAAATCCGGCGCCGATACATTACATACAGGCTAATTCGCTGGAGTGTTGATGAAACAACGAATGGTGGTAAAGCATCGGTAGATCAATAAGTGTGATAAGGAGAACTTTTTCTTTTTGCTAAAATGAATAAACGTCGAACCGTGTCTAGACATATAATGTGATGAAGATTGTAATACTCAAATGTTATTTTAGATATTTGATCAAACCTGTCAACACTTCCCGCTTCCGTGCATTACAAACTTTGTCGGCCTTACATATGCCGAAGGTATAGATCGTGGTTCTAAAATGATCCTGCCGCAGACAATAACCGATGATGCTACTAAAAATATAAATCAAAAGTAAACTTGAATAATTAAAGCCCTTTTATTTGTATAATCTAATTTGATTTACATTCAACACATTTTGATTAATTTGTTGGGGAAAATATAGTTGTGTGTCGCGCGTTTCGCGTAGCAAAAATAACATTTATAATAATTCTTGTACAAGCGTTTTAAAACCCCCAATATTTATAATATTTACTACATCGTGTAAAATTTTAATAATATTATCGCTAACGACAGCGTTTTATGGTGTTGCACTTTAGAATTTATAATAAATAATTGTGGGTAAAATATACTCTAATAATGGCGGCCCGAGCTTCAAGGATTGCAAACAAATGCTAGTGATCCTAGTCAAGTCTCACTGGGTCTGATTGTGATTTTGATAATATCTGATTGATCACCGTTTCGTTACTAATGCGCATTCACCGCACGATATAACAGTGGACGAAATAAATAAATAATCAAAAATTACCCAGCATGTTTATTTATATACTATTAAATATCATCTCAAACCGAATGAAATAAATAAAATATAAGTGTATTTTTCGAGTTAAATTCCCAGCAAATATGGGTTAAATATTTTGGCAAAATCTGCGACAGCAGTGACTGAACTGAGAAGTCATTTCTTCATAAATATTAACATTTTATATGCACATGCGCCGAATCACGGTTCACAACCAAATATCAACATCGCCGCAAGCATGAGCATGATCACGGTTTATATGTGCACGCGCCGAATCAAGTTAACATTAACTAATGTATCAAATATCAACACTGCATCCATTGCGAGTATAAGTGTTTCTGTGATCACGGTTTTAATATGTCTATTGAAGGTGATCCAATCACGACTTATTTTGCAAACCCTGAACCGATTTACCTCTAAATCGTGTCTAAAGAATACAGCTTGCGCGGGAATAGTCCTTGAATTTATTCTTTGTATTTATAATATAATATAATATATAATGAAAACATTACCCAAGTTATACATAAAAATATGCTCTCTGAGCTATTTGCCATCTTGGGACGGTGCGGTGCATCAGCAACATCAGCAGAAATCGCTAATCGAGTACGAAATATTGGAATGTATCATTTCTTTGTATATAGGAATCGAGTATATTGCACGCGGCGCGCGAGCAGTAACACGTGAACGAAGTAGCACGCATGTGTTTAGGCAAGTTAAAATCACGTGATCTGATTGTTTTAAAAATATATCAAATAAAAATACGAATTTCCAACAAAATAAAATTGAGTTACCAGTAAACCGATGTAAACACTTAGGTAAATTCCGATAGATGGCTCTATACAAATAAGAAGTCCTCGGAATGGAGTAAAAATAAATAATAATGATTAAAAAATCAAATCACGATGTTTCCGATTCGTTTTTCGATGTTTCAGTGAGTGTGACTCAAAGATATCAGTTAATGGTATTCCTCGACAAATAGCATTGTCTTTTTTAAATAAAATTATTCATTTTTCGATTGTGATTGCCATCGATCGTTGGCGTCGCACCGACTGGAAAATATATATTTTATATTCGTATGGTCATAAAAAATATGCGTAGCTAAAAACAAGATTATTTTCTCTAATATGTTGCCTTAGTGAATCTGGCTCCTAGTACATAATTAAGTCTGAAACATAATTTGTGCGGTGCTTTAACCGTAGTGTCAGTAATTCACAAAGCCTACAAATTTCTGTTCTTGTACTATTTTTCCGCGTTTTTTTTTTAAAATAATTTGTTACCCCAGTTTCTTCCCTGTTTCGCGAACATGTTCTTATCTCCTCTATATTTATTTTTTGCGTTTAACACGCGGATATGGCATCGAGATTTTCGCCAGGGGCTATTCTGTTTTCTATAAGTTGTAGCTTTCTTTACCCTTTTTTGCTGTACCGGTAATAAACCGTTGTAATGGTTAGATAAACCCGGGAAATTGTACAAAAGTTATTATTAGTGAAATAATAAACAAAATAATGCTAATTTTATAAGAGTATTTGTTTTATAGTTGTTCACGATATAAAATGTTCCATTATTAATAGGAATATTTGAAATAAAGTCGGTCCTTCAGAGTTAACATCTCATTGATATTTTAATATTATTTGTATCCATATGACACGGCGTCAGGCTTTCCTCCCGGCCGAGATGGAAATAAATAAGTCGGTGATTAAGTATAATATTTACAATTTTATTAGATTGGTTAGGCGAGCAGAGAAAAAAAAATCTTAATTCTACCTTAATTAAATTGGGATTCGGTCCGGGCTTCGGCGATCGATGTCTGCGGGTGGCGACCGACGACGCGGTCTGGGCGGGACCGTGGCTGCGAGTCCACTCCGCAACACATCCTTCTGGTGGGCGGTCTCGTTCACCAGCTCCTCTGCACTGCTTTCCTCCACCTCCGCTCGAGTTATTCTATTTTAAGTCTTCCTTTCACCTGTTGTTCCAAGTGTTTCCTTCACGTCTTCCTTCAAAGTCCTTTTTTTTTTTCTTTTTTTTAAGTCTTGTTCCAACGTCATTTCCATGTCTCCTTTCCATGCTGACCGATCTCGAGCGCTGGCCGCCAGCCGTCCGATGGCTGACGGTGGGGTAGATTATTCTCGAGAGTTAAACTTTTCTGTCTTCAGGTGACTAACTGTCTAACTGACCGGTGTCTGACTAACCCACTCACTCGTGTCTAACTGTTCGAGTCTCACTGACCAACTATAAGTCTGTGACTAACTGACCGACTGTTTAACGCCGAGTGTCTTCTTCAAGTGTTCTCTTCACCGTCGCGTCCGGCCTTTTAAGGACCTCGGGACGTGTCCGTAACATGACGGTGATCGGTGCTCTTCTTTCCTCGGAACAGGTGCATTTTATGGCTGGTTAATTACGGCCGTCGTAGATACGTAATTTCCCAGCCATTTATTATTATTGGAAAGGTAAGTCGTCGACAATATACAACTAGAATTAGATGCATTTCTTGGGGTTGGACCGTCATAAAATGTCCCTTAATCCCCCAAGAAAGCAAACGCATTCACCTAATCCTAATTGGTTATACGGCCCTGTTACCCATGCTGATAATCCCTTAAGGAATGCACCGCGTTAAGTGCTTTTTTTTTCTTCACAATATGGAGAAATTCGCATCACCTTAATCGCCGGGCACATCACATAAATTACCGCGTACGAGGGATGTGAGATCCTCGAAGCAACTACGTTTACATTTTTACAATATTTTCCTTCGAAATAAAAATTAATTTCTGCGAACAGCAGTAATCGAAGCCAAAATTAATGGTGTAAGCATATTTTGTTGTTCTAGGCTTTATAGAAAGAATAAGCGACGAATTTATCAGTGCTAGTCAACTTGCAACGGTTGGAAACTCCCGCAATTCGTAGCTATTTTGAAAAATCCTAATTTTCGGATTTCTTAAAATTCGAAATATTTCAGAATTTTTGAAAACATTGAATCTTTTGGTATTTTTAAAGAGCACTTTCGGTATGGTGTAAAAGTGATACCTACTGATTGCATTTCTTTGATTAAAACCTTGTTAGAAAAATAAGTTGTAATAACCACTTGTGCATAACCAACCACGTACATAATAAGTAACGACACCATCATCTTACGAAATCCGAAGTCTCTGTTCTTAGGAACTGTATCAAACTAACCATATTTGTTTAAAATCGACAAAAATACATTTTTTTTATTTAAAAAATCTAATACTTATCTTTTTTATGATATAAATCAAAAATAAATCAATTAAATATGACTTAAATCATTAGCTATGACTTAGAAGTGTCTCTAAATATTAAATAACAGTACCTATTGCAAAACTTTACTACCCGCGCTACTACTTTTAATGCGCTTTCTGCCGGCCGACTGACAACTGATGACGCGCGAGACACGTCTGCGGCCTCTGTACGGTGGACGGGGTGCAAAGGAGCAATACGTTTGTTAGCCCGTTGCAAATAACTTCTTTTTTTAATTTAAAATTCGAATAATGCGGATTTCATATTTAAAAAATCCGAATACCTACTGATTCCTCTGTAAAAATTCCGGATTATCCGGATTACAATTACTATCTGCAATGCCTTAACCCTATCTTCTTGCCGATATCTTATTTATTTTTTAATTTTCAAGCAATACGGGCGACGGGCGCGTGCGAGCATTGGTAATCCCATACTTATGTTAAAATCTTGAAAATCTGACATACATAATTTAAAAATATATTTATTTATAATTGCGCGTACCTATTAAATAGTATTTTTATACTCGAATCATAATATATTTGTAATGATATTCGTTAACTTCTTCAAAATGTCGAACTTTTGTTAGAAAATAAAAATCTTATCCCTTGCAGAGTGAGAAGAAGAGGAGACGAAGAGCTATGATGTGATTTCGTACACAATGTAATATCCCATTTTCATTGCCATCGTAGCAAATATAAAAAAATAGTGAATAAGTCAACAGACCTCTAGATTCTAGCAAATCAGAAGGTTTTGACCTTTTCGCTGTCAGGTAATGTTTTAGCCGATAACTGATAAAATGGACATTAAAAAATACGCGTTTATGACTCGGCTTCCTGCTCGGCGTGAGTAACTACTACGACTACTGACACATTCTTATTTTTTCATTTGTTCTAAAAACTAAAAAAAAAAATTTTTTATCTGTTTTACCAGCTTTCACCCTTTTGTCAATCTTCTCGCTTCGGCACTGATTATATTCTTTCCGCGAGTTCAGATACCAAATTGTCATCCCGTGCACGCAGTGAATCGGGTTAAGTGCGACATATAAATCATCGACATAAACATAGAACTGTTCTTTAGCTTTACATGCTAACGATGTAACCTTTTAGGATAGCTGATATTGAAAGCATTTTATGAAAATTGGACGAGTAGATTCACTTACCCCAAATTTGGGGTAAGAACATCAGCTTCAGTATTTCTGACAAGTTGTTGAAATAATGAAAATGTCCTCAATGACGGGTTAAACGTGCAGAGTTACAAAAAATCTAGTAAAATTACGTAGACGGGGGAAGTGCGACATATACTTAGGCCGGGTTGCGTCATCCTCGGTTACCATAAACTTTACTTTTAAACTTAGTTTATCCGAAAACGCGTTGCGTCATCTCATTTTTGTCGTTTACTTTTAACTTTTAACTATAAACCGCCGAAAATCTCCGCTTAAATGTAAACTTTACTAATGCACATGCGCACTGCGCGCGAGCCACTGACAGATGTCACCGAAATCGAGTATTTTTCGATTTTTGGCACTGTAGTATCGAAATGTACAATATTATGTCGGATAGCAGTGATATCGCATACTTTTTTGATGATAAACTAATTATACAGTATATTCTTAAAAGGAAAAGTAAAACTTGGACCTCGGCACATTATTTTTTGCGGGAAGAAATGGGTTTTAAAAAAATCTTTTTCCGATAACGGACTGCATCCACTGGATTTGTCATCTAGGGCACATTTGCATTGTGCGCATTCACTTGACAACCGTCATTAAAAGCATTCTTTTAAATTTTTCGTCGTATTATTGAAATGAAGATTATTATGTCAGATAGCACTGATACCGATTCTACTGACGATCAAATAATTGTTCAATACATCCTTAACAAGAAGAACAAATCTTTTAGGCCACAAACTGATCATTTTATATGGGAAGAAATAGATTTTATTGCAAGATTCAGCCTGTCAAAAATTATGGTTAGACAACTGGTCTTGCTTATTTCAGACAATATAATGTCATTCATCTAAAGTTATTTACTTCATAGGTATATAATAATATTTTTGATAAAGATCAGAAATCACGCAGTTCGTCCTGTGAACCAGGTCTCGATAACTTTACATTTCTATGCCACAGAATCAATGCAAAGATGCACAGGTGATATATCTGGTGTACACAAGAGCCACTGTTTCACAGATTGTGAACGAAGTGAGCAGAGCAATAGCCGCTCTCAGATCACAATTCATGTTTACCTGAATCTACCGAAGAAATTCAGCAATATCTGAATCAATTCTACATTTTAAAATTTCCAAACATGATTGCTGCAATATATTGCACTCATGTGGAAATCTTATCTCCAGGAGGAAATAATGTGGAATATTATCAAAATATGAAGGATTACTTCTCCATGAATGTGCAGGCAGTAATAGAGATGTCATAATGAAATACATCAATATTGTTGCAAGGTAGCCAGGCTTAATACACGACAGTACTATTTTCAGTCATTCTAAATTAAAAGGGCAATTAGATGATATTTTTAATAAGAAACATCTCATTGGTGACCGTGGTTATCTACTCAAACCATACTTACTGGGGTGGTTGAATTCATTTTGCATTTTGATTTATCTGCGAACAAAGAAAGGGTATATAAAGGGTTTTTCAATAGGGACGCTCAAACTTTTTTTCAACAGGGACAAGAAACTACGCCATATTTCTTCAATTTTTTTTGAGGTTAACACTCGTACTTAGTTGGCAAATCATCATGGAGCAGTACACACCGGAGCAACGCTTGCAAATTATTCAAATCTACTACCAAAATTCGCGTTCGCTCACCGCAACTTTAAGAGCATTACGACCATTTTATCGTCGTCACTTGCCTGCCACATCAACAATTCAACGTTTGGTGCAAAAATTTGAAAGCACATTGTCTCTACACAATGTTCCAGTGCCAGTGAGACAAAGAAATGCACGAAGTGAGGAAAATATTGCCGCCGCTAGAGCATCTGTTCTTGATGACCCAAATGAGTCACTAACACGACGTTCTCAACAATTGGGCATTTCTGTGATGTCATTATGGCGAATTTTGCGAAAAGATCTTGGCCTACATCCACACAAGATCCAGTTGACACAAGAACTAAAGCCGCTTGACCATTTGAAGCGTCGCCAATTCCTCAATTGGGCTGCACAACAATTTGAAAATGATGCTGAATTCCATCGAAAAATCATCTTTAGCGACGAAGCTCATTTTTGGCTCAATGGATATGTAAACAAGCAAAATATGCGTTATTGGGCAGGCACCAATCCACACGTGCTTCACGAAACACAATTGCATCCCGGAAAAATCACTGTTTGGTGTGGATTACATGCCGGAGGTGTCATTGGACCATATTTTTTTGTTGATGATGCTAATCGTCATGTTACTGTGAATGGTAATCGTTATCGCTCCATGATAACTGATTATTTTTGGCCTCAATTGCAAGGTATGGACTTGGCCAATATGTGGTTTCAACAAGACGGCGCTACCAGTCACACGGCATACGCAACAATTGACTTATTGAAAACCAAATTTTGGTGAGCGTGTTATTTCGCGAAATGGACCAGTTCAATGGCCGCCTAGATCATGCGATTTAACACCATTGGACTATTTTCTTTGGGGCTATGTTAAATCTTTGGTCTATACCAACAAGCCGGCGACGTTACAAGAGCTAAGAGAAAATATTGAACGCGAAATTGGTGCGATTCGGGCCGAATTATGTGAAAAAATGGTGGAAAATTGGATTCAACGATTGGACTTCTGCAAACGTGCCCGCGGTGGTCATGCGAGGGAAATTGAATTTCATACATAATTGCCACTAAATGTACTTCAAAACATAATAAATTTTTTTTAGATATATTCATTCGTTTTTGTTTTATTTTAAAAAAAAGTTTGAGCGCCCTTAATGAAAAACCCATTATTATAAATGAAATAATTAAACTAAATAAAAGCATTATCGATATATAATATTTATATTTTTTTACATTATGTAAGTGTGCATACACCAGAAAATTAGTTCATTGTATTGTGAATTATCATTCTACTCACTTTTTAGAGGTGATGCCATTTAAATGCAATGCCAAGATATTCAGACTTGAGGCCTGTGCTCAACATCTTCCACCTATGAACATACAAACATATTCCATTTGTATAATTGATCTGCTTACAACTGGGGTGTGAATAATATTTATTTGTTTTTAAAAGGTACCATATTAAATGCAAAACGAGTAATAAAATGTTTTCTAAATTAAAGTGATAAGATTTGCATTGCAAGGCCTTGCAGAGTACTTACAGTTAGAATCTGTATCATCATCAAATACCGAAACCCGCTATCCATTGACATCTACATCGCAATTCGTGTCCATTCTGTTGTTTCTTGCTTCGTCTTGGATTCTCTGAATAAATATTTAAAATGTTTACTAATACGTAATTTACAACATAAATTATTAAATATAGTTAAAATACTAGAATACTTACTTTATATTGACATTCATCGTTCAAAACGTCAATTGCGAGAAAGTACACACACCAAATGAATGTAAACGTCAAATGTCAAATGAAGCGTCCTACATGTGTTGCCATAAGCAAAATTACTCGCGCGGCATTTGTTTTTGAAAATAAGATTTTAAGAGTCCTAAGTAATTGCTACACTGGATAACTATAAACTTTGTTCACGCAACCCGATTTCTGTTAAATTATTTGAATCTCGTTTAAAAGTAAACTGGTTTGAATGTAAACGAGTTTGTATCTCAGTTATGGTTACCGAGGATGACGCAACCCGGCCTTATTGTTTTTGAACTGGTTTATCATTTTTTTAAATATTGGAACTGTCTACACATCACTAATTGAAAAGTTTCCATACAAAAATATATTTTGTACCTTCCACCCCACCGACCACTGAGTAGATGCACTGAGCACTTCTCCCACGGTGTCAAATTTATATACTAAGTGTATTTCATCTTATAAATCATAATAAGTTGACATCAAACAACTTATGTTTGATTGTAATACCGTTTCGATTGTATATTAAATGTCTACATTTGATGTGTCGTACTTCATCCCTCGGTGGAAATGAGTGCATACGCCTGCAATACTTGCATCTGTCGGAGCACAAATTACATCCGTCGCATAAGACAACGTTTTTATCTTCTCGTTTAATTAGGTTCTGCGGTGGTAGCTTCGACTTCTATAAAATATTTTGGTCGATTAAAAAATACGAGAAAAATGTCGGTTCGTTTTAAAGTAAAAACCTATTTTGGAAATGGTCATGCTTGTGCAGAGATCGATGTCGCTTCCGAAAGTTTCACTTGACTCTCGATGACGCCATTGGGTCTCAAGAAAATAACAGAATCGCTAAACGAGGAACTACGGTGTCGGTTAACTGTGTAGTCGCGCTTTCCTCGTTTCCTCGCGAAGTTTCTCGAGAATCTCATTGAACAAACCTAACTCGACAATCGCTCGGGCGGCCGGATCAGTACCGCAGGTTGAGTTTGTGTAATTCCGCCCTTGGCGAGGTTGGCGGGCCCAATTTCTACTTGGGTGAATAATTATTACCTCTGCAGATAACTTGGCCGGTAACGTGAAGTGGATCACAGTGTCGCCAAAATTGTCACGTGCAAAAGTAATTATGTGCTTGTTAAATAAATAATGAATCTATTCGTAAAAAACTTCAAAATTAATTCGATTCTGCCAGGATTCTGGAATTTTCAGATCCGTAGTCACACGTCACCCGTTGCGCTACAGGAGCCGATGAATAACAGCAAATATTGTGGTGTACATTTTGTGTGTAGCAACAAAACAATCTTTGACCGTTTGAGTTTTCTCCCATGGTTATAGAAGTTTCATTTCAAAATATACCAATAATATACATTGTATTGTAATTGTACCAAAGTATACGTACAAAAAAACTCGTTTCCCGAAAATAGTAAATATTTACCAAATTTTAAACCATGTTTAATTTAAAAGTTAACCCTAGATATATGGTGTTCAGCAGAAAAATTTCAAGATTAAATTGTAATTACTCGTAAACCATCAGGGTGAGGTAAGTGGGGGGGGTATTGTTCGACGCGCGTGATTTGCGGATTTGCCAGTCGCAATGTGTCACTGGTCAGGAGCGCACCGCCGCGTTCGCGGTTGAGTAATATTTAAAGTGCGGTGATACATTGATTCGTGCGCGTCGCAATTTTTGTTCTCACTTCAATATTCGACAAGTGATGGGCAGAGTACGCAACTTATCTGTTGTTGGGTTCAAAAGTTCAGACAAGAAGGGACAATGGTTAACCAAACTCCGGGACCATCAACGGTACACCAGAACATGTGGCTCAAGTTCGACATGAAATTATGCGTAATCCGCGTAAATCGATAAGGATGGTTGCAGCCTGTACTGGAATAAAAAATTTAACAGTGCACGTTATTTTGAAAAATAAGCTACAGTTTCACCCATACAAACTGCAAATCGTGCAGTTTCTCAACGAAAATGACTATTCTTTAAGTGAATCCTTAGCGAGAACGATACTGGAACGTTTTGGAATAGCACGAACGCTTGGAAATATATTGTTTACTAACGAAGCACATTTTCATATCGTTGGCTATTTTAATAAACGGAACATGAGATACTGGTGCCCCAACAACCCAAGGGAACGTCATCGAAAACGTTTGTATTGTCTAAAAACGACAGTGGTTGTGCAATTTCCGCCCGAGGAATAATTGGCCCTTATTTTTTGAACCAGCGAGAGACAGATCGACGAGTTTTTGGTACCGCATCTGTTCCCGGGTTAAACAACAGAACACTTTTTCACACAGCTAGAGTTTCAATGGAAAAGCTGAGGGGAATTTTTCCCAATAAATTAATCATCAAGTACGTAGACATATACCCTGGGCACCTCGGTCACCGGACCTTACACCGTGCGACTTTTTTTTGTGAAGATACCTTAAGTCGAGAGGTTACAGCAACAGTCCTCGAACAATTCGGGCCCTACAAGAAAATATCCGCCGTGAGGTTGATGCCATTGAACCGACGCTTTGCTCTCGCGTGTTCACAATTTTAAGAGTCCGATTGCAAAGTATCTCGAGAGAAATGGAGACCATTTAGACGATATTGTTTATAAAACGTAAAATCCACATCGTTAAACTCAATTTTGTATAAATAAAATATGAGAATAACATTATAGTTTTTTTTATTATTTAATATTAAACTTGAACATTTTCCGCTGGACACCTTTACTAAAAAAAAATCCTCCAAAATATCTTTGGTCCGTCTCAAATACAACGTATGTGATTTAGTCGAGTCCGGAAAACGTACGTAGCGTAATATTTCACAATGTCCTTATACTCGTATATAATCTTACAAACCTTCAGTCAATTTGCATACAATAAAGATCCTTCGTCAATTTTTTTGAATGGTATTCCGTAACCCGAGGATAAATTCCCCTATTTTATCTGAGAAAAGACTGGAGCACTCAATTATTCTTTGATAAAGTAAATGAAAATAATTACAATATAAAAAGATCTCAGAGACGAGTGTTTATTCTCGATTGTGTGGGCGTTGTAACATAACATAACATTTGTAGTTTTTTTTAATTTAATAATAATCTTGAAAACACTTTTTCCGCTGGACACCCTATACTATAAACGGCTTCAACATATATTTTGTTCATTTGATGCCTATTAATTTAATATATGTTTCAATGATGTGGTATACACGCCTATAATTTAATCGGTCATTTTTAAATATGAATTAAATATATTAATTAGAAAGATATACATAAAAAATCGATTTTATCGAAAAATATTGTTGCGCCACCGAGATTCGAACCTGGATCTCTTTCCTAACCGAGGAAGGTGCATTATCCAATTATGCTACAGCAACGAATTTTCGAACCTATAGGTTTCCTTTTTGATATTAATACATAATTTTTAATTTGTTAAAGAACGTGTTTTCATATTAATTATATTAGAACAAAATCAATCCGGTCCACGGTTTGTTGATAGCGGCACAACACGAGTGACTAGGAACAGAGGTCGCACCATTATTTATGGTGTAGTATTAATATTGACCTCGCAATGTTTAGCTAATGCACGAAACGTACAGGATTCTCCTTTCTCTACGATTACCCTTCACGGCCGCCCAGCTTGGTCCTGCACTAACAGCTACAAATCTGGGCTGAGCCGGGTTTCGAGTATTTCCTCTAAGAGTTGATAAAAATAATAAATGTACGACGGTTTGAATTTCAGTGGCGGGTTTCCTTATCTTTCCTTTAATTAATAATGTGAGGTGAATCGGGGGTAAGTGCGACATAAACTTGGAGCTGTTCTCAAACTTCATAAGATTATGTATGACTTTGAAACTTCGATAGAAGGATCATTAACCATTTCTTAATATAAGTCTTTAAGAATCGGAATGCGACATTTTAGGATAGCTGATATTGAAAATATTTTATGAAAATTGGACGAATAGATGCACTTACCTCAAATTTGGGGTAAAAATATCTAGTTATATTGTTTCTGACAAATTGTTGAAATAATGAAAACGTCTTTAGTGATCTACTTGATGAAAATATGAATTAGTTATTTTGGTCCTTAATGACGGGTAAAACGTGCTAAGTTCCTAAAAATCTAGTAAAATTGCTTATACGGAGGAAGTGTGACATATCATAACGATTGTTTTTGAAATAGATTAATTATTTTTAATCACTAATTGAGAAAGTTTCCATTCAAAAATATATGGGGTACCTTACCGACCACTGCACTTCCCCCGCGGTGTCATATTTACGGGTAAAGTGTCTCTGGTCTTAAAATCGTAATCCACGGAAATAATCACAAACTACAATTCAAAATAAAGGTACTTACAATATCAGCGTCCTGGCACGAAATATTGAAAATACACAATTCGCAAGTTGACATCAAACAACTGTCATCATTTGAAATGTAAAACAAGCAACTAATGTTTGGATTTGCACCATCTTTGGACTGTTTCTTCAAATATTGGTTTATAACGTTTATTAGAATCCAATTTCAAACGTAATCAGGAGACGCAGATGCACTTCCCCCATAGATCCATTTACCCCGATTCACCGTAACATATATTTTTTAAATCATACTTAATGTTTGTTTTCATTTTGTGGCTTGAATGGCGCTGAGACTTCTCGTACCTGCCCTGTGATCTTTGAGGTGCAAATTACAAATAAATAATTGCTCACTGACGGCAGTGTCTTTTTTAAATGAATTTTTAGTTTTGTTCTCAATTTTTCTTTCTACAAATGTAATGACGGCTCTATGTGACGACATATTGCCACCGCAGTGAAGCATTACGTGCAGGAAAGACGATAACTTGAAGAGTCCGCAAAGTCAGTCAGTCACGTTTCATTATCTAGATATAGAATAGGGGTTGCGATAATATAACTATATTAAACACTCAACAAATTACATGATTAAATTTGGCAATTTTCCACAAAGAAACGGTGACTAAAATCATTTTGAATTTAAAATATTGTTTCCACCGACATTGAATCTTTTTTCTTCGCTCAGCTGCGGTATTTTTTACTTATTACTACAGGCATATTACCTAGTATATAATATCGTACTCTTCTGTGCTGATAACCAGTTCTCGCCCTGTTCACATTCGTCAATATATTGTATCCATTCAAATATTGTATTCTTAAATACAATACATCATACATAAGAACACCTGCACGATTAAGAAATATCCCTATTCTGTATCATCAATCAACATCTGGAATGTCTAAACAGTACAGTGTTGCAGTTTGTGTGACATTTGACTTCGGGCGTATAGAATTATTTTCATTAATGATGTAGCCGTTATTGTATTGTTATTAAACCGATAGTAATGCTAAGTGAAAGCTGTAAGTATAGTATACTCATTCCATTGAATACATTTAGCATTTGGTCAATACCTGATATGTCTCAAATTAACCGTTATTTAGAGATAAGTATGCTATTAATATCTAGTTACGCAGTTAACATTATTCCGGTTCGGTGTTCGTTTTCAGGTAAAGACGACAATTAGCCAGCCCCCTGGAATTACAATTAAAATACTCGGAACGTATTGTAGGTAGTTTTCTAATTCTAAGAATATTTCAATTGCCCTTGTAAGAAATCAGCAGGGATGAAAATGGTATTTCACTGCCCACGTTATTATTATACGGCCATTTATTTATTCAGTGCGGACTTTTGTGACAGGATTTTAGGAAAAATGTACGAAAATTGTAAGAAAGTAATATTTTTAGATAAGGTATGAAGGCAAATAAAATGTAAAATTTATGAAGGCTACATGAGAGAAATTAATATTGTTTTATCATTCGAGCTGCAGTTACTATACGTACTTACTATAAAAATGAACTTTAACACTGAACACGACATATAATTGAAGCCACGATTTGATCGCAAGTCAAAATAAATATTAAATAGATGATAATAATAAGGTACGTAGATGAATTGTGTTAAATGTATAATATTATTTGTGCGTTTTTCGAACTTCACAACGCTCCGACCGGTTAAAAAAATCATTTTAATCCTGTCGGTAATGGTAACGGTAATGGTACCTCGGCATCGAGCAGTCGCCGCTTTAACATTAGATGAAAGTCTGTCTAGTTGAATAATTAGATATATTTTAAACAGGTTATCATCGACATCAGCCGTTTTCTATTCACTGCTAGATGAAAGCCTCCCGCCTTTCTCTGTCCGTTGTTTTACACTGCTATGTACTTCCGAATAGTTTAACGATTTCGGCAGTCTAGCGGGTTTTAGGAGCGGTCTTTTGATTTTTGGTTCATTTCTTTTGTTAAATGGACAATGAATATAAAATATCCCCTTTTGCGAGACTTGAATAAATGTCACTCGCTTACTCGGCGCTGTCAAAACGATCGTCAGTAATTTATAAAAATATAATAGTATTTTTTTCACTAATCACTAATGGATGGAATAGTGAAATGCAATAATGAATTATTAATGGCGAGCCGGTTGCAGCGCCGAGTCCGGCGCGAGCTCCATCCGTGACTCGAATAAAACGGCTTTTTACATCACGCGGACCGTTACTTCGCGATTCCGAGCCCCCGGGCCACTTTTTTCATCCAAACAACATTCAAATATCCAACGAAAGACTATCTAGATCTGTCCCGGGGCGTTTCAATACTTATTCCGATCGTGCTCGTGGACTGTAAAATGAATATAAGATCCACCAGATCAGAGATGGATAGGATTACTCAGTTTCTTTAGAATTGGGTGTCTTCGGACCCGTCCTATTTTTCTTATTTAACATTAATTTTTTGAATACCAGCATTGCTTCTACATTCATATTAACACAAAAAATGCGATCTGTCCAATTTTTCCACTTTAATTAACAACATTTTTAAGTACCTAAAAAAGTAAAAGATAATGGACAACATTGTTGCTTTGAAAAACAAGGAAAAATAGATCAGACACGTCATGCTATAAAAGCTACCGTCACGATGAGACTTGTCGCGCAATACAGAATTGAGCGCGGAGCGAATTGTTATTCGTTGTCTATTGTTTTTCTTTTACTCTCGAGTAGAATGACCAAATGATCCATACCGACCTTTACTTCCAAATGTTATCCGTGTACATGCACCGTAAGAACGATTGGATAAATGAAACACGTCAGAGAGCTTACTTTCATACCTCAGACCTAACTTTGCAAAAACTACCTGAAAATAGACAACTTCGCCTACGTTTCAGCTAGCCCCTCTGCCATAATGAACGGAATGATTCCTCGAATGAAGCAACATAATTGAAATGTAAATATGAACATGAAAAAATAAACCGTCAACCGATGTTCGATACATCCGTCTCACATATTTAAGGTTTAGACTCACAACAGAGAACCGGTTTTGTTCCCATGACTTATACATTATTATATAACCTGAAGATATGTATCAAATCACTAAGAATCTGGAGCATTTTCCGCGTATTTCTTAGGCCGCGTTTCGACTCGTGCCCGTTTTATCAGATGATACAGATTCTATACTGGATTCGTGGAAGTGGCGATTGTCGTTCTGCTTTTGTATTTTCTAATGTGGAATGTATCGATAATATCACAATCATCTACAGATAGACTAGAAGCAACTAGTGTGGCCGACATAATATTTTTTTAAATTTAGCTTTTCGGAATGGCTCGGTTTTACCCGTATTACCTACTTAAACTGTTATTGTGAACGGTCCACCCTGCTGTAGAAAAACAAAGTCATCGTCATTTGGACCGAGGGGAAAACCCACACTTACCGTGAAGTACGTGTATACCGACCGTACAGCGTGCCCGCTGTAATAAAATACATATTTGGAATTACCAGGAATCACCCACTAATGAACCATTCAAATAATATTGTGTTAATCTATCAAATCGGTTGAAACGTATTGGAATACCAAAAGTATTGTGAAATAAATTGAACCCAGGAGGCCGATGGCCTGAAGTGGACAGACGTAGAAGCTGATAATAAATACATCAACGTCCCGAGCCGAGACAGAGGCATTCCTCTGGTGGACGGTTTTACGGGTGTCGTGTAAATACAACAATAAGCCTAATAAAAATACTAATAACACGCGCGTAGTAGCAGCACAAACAAAAGTATCCCCCCCTTTCAGATCCCCGTGGTATATAAGCATTATTAATATGCAGTTTGTGTTCATTTATATTAATATGCAGTTTGTGTTCATTTATATTAATATGCAGTTTGTGTTCATTTATATTAATATGCAGTTTGTGTTCATTTATATTAATATGCAGTTTGTGTTCATTTATATTATATATGCATGTTTTTTCCAATCGTATTTGATCTGTGATTTTGTCGAAGTATCTTAGTATTTCTTTTAAAAATAAATAGATTTTTTATTAACACACCGTTTCTTACATGAAGTAATGGTGATTTCGACGTAGTTGAACACTACAAGTTAATAAAGGGTACTTTTTTTATAAAATATTGACTGTCCATTGGGTATTTTTATGTAGTGCACGGCAGACGCCTCCTGCACCGAGTAATATATATGTACTTACGTCACTCTTCAGATTCGTTGCATCGAGGAATTATAGTTGAATTTATAATTTGCATAAACTGCGTAATATCGCTTCGTTCGCGTGAGAACCGCCAACGAATCAAATGTCTCCATCATTCTAGGAGTCCAGCGGAAGGTCAGCATGCAGGTGATTGATAAACTCTTCCCGTCGGCTCTCTAGGTACGAGGTCCTCGATCGATGTGACATTACAAAACCACGCGAATCGTTCATTTGGGACCTTTCGGCTCGGTGGCTCTCCCGGTTCGGGAGCAGAAGCGAGCTCGTGTCCGGTTATCGAGTTGAACCACCGAGTAAAAAATCGCGACGCTTTCGCTCCGGTCACCTTGTTCTCCGAAACACCTCGTAACGCGGGTTCCGAGCCGGCTGCTCGCTCGTGGAGAGGGACCCAGGGGGGCGCGGGCCGCAGCCACGTCGGCCCCGGCCTGCTCGCCACTCGCCACGTGCTCGACGTTCAGTCTCCAGTGCACCGCGGCGCAGTGCGCTGGCTCTTTCCGACCCTCGTGCTCTTGTTTACGTGTTGACGGCCGCACGCTCAGTCAGGTGGTTGATAATTCGCATCCTCGTAAACAGTGCTACACAACTGTGATATTGGGAATAATCTCCACAATGGATACGACAGAATTCGTCGCCAAATGTGCATACAGTCATGTAAGTACGATTGTGTCATTACATATCGTGTAGAATATTTTGAGGTTATCCGCGGGACTCGAATCCGTATGTTCCAGAAATGCTTCTCCGAGACTTAATTTATTTTAATCTGCCGAGTGGTGATGGCGGGGTCGAGAAACCTTCTCCACATCGGCCACATATCGTTTACCTACCGCACATACCTTTCTTTTGGGAAGTTTGGAAACGACTACCCTATTGCACCGCGCCACCGTAGACTCGGTCCACCTGCGAACCGCGCTTATCACCCGCGAGCCGAGAGGGTATCTCGCTCTGCTTACATGGCAATATTCGATATCACTCGCGCTACCAATGTGTGATGTGAAACAGATGTGAAAAATCTGCTAACAACGATTCTCTTGTTTTGATACCCGTGTATCTGAAAACTTTCCAACACAAATTTTATTGCTTACTCCTCGTGCGATACAGTTGCGCTAATGAATACGTTGTAGTCTTCCGAGGTGCCGAGCCGGTCATTGAGACGAGGAATTCTGAGAAGTTGTTATATTTCACCACGTGTCAGAACACCCGCAATGGCTGTACGGTGTGTGTGTGTTCACTTACCTTTCGAGAGACTGGTTATGTAGTCAGGTCGGGCATCGACACGATTCCCGATGCCCATTGTGTGAGAGTAGATCCTTTAACGGTGTTGCACAAAGGAAATCTTCATTTCACTCATCCCTTTAACATATGTTAGTCACTACCCGATCAACCTAAAATTACTGCGAATTAAAAACCTTCACCATATTTCTCACAATTAAAGTATCTTAACTTTCAACCAGTCTAAAATGCATACTAATATATAATTCGACTTGTCCGACAATCCCCAGTTACGTTTAACAAAATGCATTTAATAAAATTATAGAACTAACTTATTATTTAACCACACTACTGCTAAATATTAAGTTAATTCTATAATTTCATTAAAATATGTGTAACCGCAATATTTTTGCAATAAATATTAAAAATGCATTTAACCTACAAAGGTGTCCGCAGCATGCAATATATGCACGTGAGTTCGAAAAGTGCGCGCGGAGTATTAAATGTGATAATAAAACCAATCGCGAAAACGGCGTTTAAAATCATCTTGGATTTATTGTTATCATATGATATCAAACAGAGCTCGTTTCAAATGTACAATTCAATCATTTTTATTCTGGAGCACGGGCTCATCCCTCCGGAAATGGAAATATTCTTGGGGTAAAAGTTGCGGCTTCTGGAAGACTCGACACAAATCCTTATCTGAATTTTGTGCGGTCTAGTCTCTCTATTTAAATATATTATCTTATCTGTATTTTATCATTAGTCGTGCAGAACATAGCGCCACGTTGAAATCACATATGTCAGTGGAGATAATGTATTTATTACTTTCTCAAAATGTCCGTTTGTTTATGCTATTTGTATTTATAGAATAATGCGTTCTCATTGAGGGCGTTGAAAGTCCATTCGTCCACCAGCCCGAATAACTGCCTGCTAGAACACGCAGCGTACTCGACACCCCGTGTGGGATGTCAAATATAGAGAAGTCCTTTGGTCCGATTCTGCACATGTGTTTTCTGTTATTAATTCGCTAGTTAAATTATGCACGTGTTGATAAGATCTTTCATCCTACAACATTCCGGAAGTCCCCGCGTGATGACCGTACACCGCAACAATGCGGTGTAGAAATATATATATTTATTATCCACGTTGGTGCCGGACTATTGTGTTCGGATATTATTTCGGATAGTATATACGCCACCAGATCGCGGGACGTGGTCAACTTATTCGACGAGCAGTGCGCGGTAATTTCTATCTCGCAACAAATTTACCCTTTCTCAAAGCTATACTGATCCGGTTGCGATTAGCGTTCGAACGTTAAAATGTCAGTCTTTTCTACGGATTTGACTTCCAAGGCCGGTGTCTCGGAAAGTGTATAATTATTTGTCTCTATTCACATACATTCTATGCGGTGGTGAAAGGTCGTCAGTTACCCTAGTAATAGTCGGTCTACCAGTGCTAAACTTGTGAATTGTGATGGCTATCCAGTCACCTCATTTGTACTATGTACTTCATTATATATATATAAGTGGATGCCTAATTGAAATAACGGTTCAACATCACATATGATAAACTACCATTTTTATTATCTTATTGAACGATTGCAGTCTGGACATTTTAATATTTTTTCGAGTTCGTTAGAAAAGTTTATTACCGACTTTAAAATTTCAAGTCCAAACAATTGTTCCATTAAAAGTGCAATCTCGATTGCAAACGTCGGGCGACCTTCCTGCGGCTTCCAAGCCGACGGTGCCAAAATGTAGTCTCGAGATTGCATGATACCACACACAACTTGCCTGCGTTAATAATAATTTGGATCGTACATATTTAACTATTCCGCTCGTGAGCCCCTGCATTTGCGGTTGCTTCTGTGAAAATGTCAATAATTCGTTCGGATCAATATCGTAGCGGATTAATTTCAAATGAATTGAAGAAAAAATTCAAAGAATTACTTAGCTAGTCTGATCATTCCCGTCGCCCTGTCCGGTAGAGGGCTGGCTGTCAGTTGCGTTATTATTATTATTAATAATAATATTATTAAGTGTTATGTTACTCAATCGCATTGTTAGCCATCTACTCTTTATTATTTTAGGGTAGATGGCTATTTTATGGAATATAATTAAATATGTACGTATTCCATTTTAACGGTTTGTTGAAATCTTACTATGGTATGATCGACACTTAAGATTTGTAAGGATTCCAAATTGACACGATTGGGGAAACACGTTTCGTTTTTATGAAACAATGCAATTTCGTGCGTTATTATCCAAACAATTTTATTATAGTTTTGGACATTTCAAATGTTTTTATTTTTTTAATAATCTTACCGAAGACTACTTTTTGACATTTTGTCTCCTCGCTGTGCACATGGATGTATGTGTATGGATGTTTCTGGAAAACTGATTTGTTTTCTTATGTAACCAATTGATACAAAACGTCTCGAAGTGGAAGTCAGTTGCATTGCATAATAAATTAAATTACAATTTAAAAAGTTTTATGCGATTTTTATATATTCGTACACTGGATTTTTATAGTAAGCGTATAAGTTGCTCGCGGTTACTGTTCGCTATAAACAAAGCAAGCGTGAAATTATTAAATATTTTCCCATTATTATTCTAGTAAATGTCATATAATTGTATTTTTCCACATTTCCGTCAAAACCTTACGTGCTTTATTCATATGGATAAATTACAAATGACAATTTGATTATCCGAGTACATTTTTATTGAATCACGTGTTTCCTGTATCAATCATCTCCCGACGCAGTCCAGCCACGCGACCGTACCATCACAATGCACGATCGACTGGTGGAATGGTCTGGCCACTGGGATATTCATCAGTTTTCATGTTAAGGATTGCGTCCACTTCCTAGCATAACTCGCGCCGGTCCACTGTGATTCCCTCTTTTATCTAACGATCTGTGCAGCGCGTCATTCAGTCGCGGATAAACCGCCGTTCGAATAATTTGTGTCGACCGCTTTTCAAATCTGCACCAGACTATTCTATTCGTTTGAAAATAAAACAGGGCTTCCAGATGTTACCTCATCTTGCAGAAGTTACGAGCGATGTATGAAGTTGAGGAGATATAGATAGAGATAGATAGAGGAAGGAATCGTAAGTGTATCAGGATATGAAATATATATGGCTCTCTAACCTATTTGCCTATCACTGATGCACATGTGTATATATTGGTACATGTAGTTTTACAATATGCAATATGCATCTCTGTCCGCAATTATCCGGCGATTTCACGGCATTTGGACAACTCTGAATGCAAATCGGCCGGCGGCGATCGTTGCACATTTTTTTTATATTTTCTAACACGTTTTATCACCATCGGCGTAAAATTGGTTGCGATTATTCCTTTAGCACTCGATCGTACATTACTGTTTTATTCCTTACACCGTTACTTCTGTTGCTATACCAGCAACATAGCTCGGGTTGCCGGGAATGCGTCAACTTCAAAATATGCTAGCTTTATTCACTATCGTCGCGTGTCGGGACAAAAATGCAGTGATCTTTTCGGGAAGCATTTTGAACTCACGTTAGAGACAGCGCAATTCTCTTTTTCTATCATCATTACTTTGTTGTCGGATCAGCATCAGCAGTGTTCTTCGGACGGAGACGAGGTACACTTTCCCTCCCCCGGACCGGCCAATCGTGACAGCGATATCCGAATGGCTCCGGAGATTCGGTCTGATGCTTTCACTAACCGAGGCGAAACCTCCTGACCGCTGACTACTTCGATTCTTCCACCCTTCACGTTTTGGTGTGGCTGATTCTCTATCCCGTTCCTTTCAAAAACCAATTTGTCTCTCCCGACCGAGGTGCCCGCACCCTTTCTGCACTTGACAAAGCCAACCTCGAGTTTTATTATTATAAATAATACCTTATATTCAATTAATTACTTGCTCGCTCCACTATTTTTATAAATTGTGTTTTTGACCTTGTTCAGGTCAGTAGCAATATTCACATCACTTCCTACAGGCAGACACTGAATATGTACTATGTTACGTAGTAATAAATATGTACGTAAAAAGATAGGAAATGTACTTTATGTACCTTACTTTATGGTGCGTGTACACAGGTGAGAGTTTCGGATGAAAATTTCATCCGCGGACATACATCCATCCTTAAGTATCGTTCGGTGCCAACGTAGCTTTTAAAAATCCAAAACAATATAACACCGCTTCCGTCAACAACCTTGGAAAGCAAAAATATCTATCGTATCAACAGACTTGTTTACGTAATATTATTATTTGAAGGTCCTTTTCAGGGTTAACGCATGAAGCCTCAGCCGCACGTTATATTCTTCATCAGTGTAACCGCGCTTGTGCATCATCTAATATTACCGGTGTTGCAATTTTTTCTTTTTTGATGACCTTTGACGCGCCGTAATCTTTTTTTTACCGCGAGTGCGGGGGGGGCGGTCGACGCGCCGGACTCCGGTGTCGGATCGTTCGCGCCGCCCGGCGGTCGCTCTCTGCCGGACGTCGCGCGCGCGGCGATCGGCGATCGGCGATCTCGGCGAAAGAAACACTCGCTGAGTTCGGACGCGGAAGAATATTTGGACTTCAACAAAAATGTTGACGAAAAAATTGTGTAATTTTGACAAGACTATTATTTTTACCCGCGTAAATCCGCATTACATTTTATTTGTTTTCTGCAGTCGAGTGCTTCAGAAACTAGGACCGCACTACGCTCATAACGTCATCTGTTCACGAAATATCTTAACTTTCTCTTCTTCTTCGGCGGTCCCTCGTTGCGAGGACGGCGTCTACCATGGTTAACGAAAGCCTCCCACATGTTGTGTACGTGGATCCGCTGGGCGAGGACGTTCTGAGTGACAGATCTTCCCTACTTTTTTTCCTCTTCGATTTCCTAACACACACGTCGGGATATTTTGTGACTAAATGATGAGAATGTTGACGCGGCGCGATTTGCAATGTTTTTATATTCCTTCACTTTCCATTATGATTAAAGCGAAGAGTAAGCTGTCGGGTTTGCGGGTACGAATGACGACAATATGCGATTGATAGACTACTATTTCGATTTACCGACCACTGACGATTCAAATGTTTATAAAATAAATGCAGAACTCTTCGTGCTTTAGAGGAACTTGACAAATTGTAACAGACCTTACACCGTGTCTTAGCGTACAAAACATGCATTAAAGGAATGAAACTAAGTTTTTATTATCAATTCCATTATTTAGCTCCTCAAATGAGTCCAGGCCCATTGATTGCTGTCGTGTTAGTGAATCCGCGTCCGTCCCGCCATATCTTACTTTGGTTAATATTCATTACTATATGGCGATTTCTCGAATTTTTACAAAAAATATATTTTCCTGTAGAATTGAGTGTTCTGATCTCAAAAATGAAAAAAATACCTGTTCACAAGTATTTAAAATTATTTTTTGAATTTTCACCATTCATTTAGACTTACACTTTCTCTGTGAATATGATGAATTCACTTAGTCAGAAAAATTATGAAAACATACTATTTTCCGAGACTTTTTACAAATTACACGTTTTCGGTCAGGTTAGTTTGCTAATCTCAGAATTTAGTTTGGTGTGATTTATGGATTGATCATCCTCGTGTAATGGTTCTAATTGTTATCCTTTTGTTCTAGGTGTGTCACAATTGTGTTAAAAGTGGCTTTTCTCTCGAAGGATGGCATTTTATCGACAGCTGCTGGTATTGACTGTGCCTTCAGTCGCAGTATTATTTGGAATATATTGGTACAGGCGCAAAAGGGGATGCGCCAACAGTGACCCTGGTGGAAATACGCGAAATATAAAGACATTAAAAGAAGAATTGGAGGAGGCGACCGCCGCCCCCACCTCTGAAGCTAAGTGCGCACCGAGCCCGGCCAAAGCGATCCCTAAGTCCGCTCCTATAGACATTGTGTCCAACGGGATACACTCGCAGCGTGACTCTCCTATACGACTCACTGACAAACAACTTGATTACGAAATTGAAAAAGCAAAATCGCAGAAATTTTTCGACACAGATCACCCAGTTAAGAAATCACCAAAAGAAAACACTCCGCCTGGAGAAAGACGTGGCAAGTCTCTGCCTGCTAAAGGCAACATGTCACGCCCCACCACCAAACCTGCAGAAAAAGGAGCTATCAACAAATCGTACAGCGCAAAGCGCGATGTCATGAACACTTCAAGTTTAACTGAAAAATTGTTGATCAGTAAGGAAAATGAAGAAGCTCACGCTTCTCCACTTAGACAAGAACGGAAACAGTCTGATTCTACGCTCATTCCAGTTTCTCTAATAAGAGAAGAAATAAGGAATACCGAACAAACATCTGTGGAACATGGAATACCTAAATCTATTTCAAATGAAATTATAAACCAAATAGATGTACCTGTCCTTAAAGAGTGTCCCTCCAATAATTGTAATTCCACAGAAGTGCAAGAGATTAGTACGCAGGTGACCTCGCTCCTCACCGAATGTTATTCAACTAAATGTAACACAGTCGATACGCCAACTGCTAAAGGTAGTAGAAAATCTCGCAAACATAGAGAAAATGATGATAGAGTGATGGAAGATTCTACACAGGCTGCGGCAGAGATCCCTAGTATAGGGATTCAACTGGAAGAACAGTGTGAACAATATAGTAAAAGTGAGGTGAATTCTTCTGCTCCGGTAGAGCTGGAGACCAGATCCGCAGACAGGGACTCTGCAAACCACAGTCCGGCTGACGCCATGCTTGCCAGCCCCTGTATTAGCAATTTTTCCGATAATCACAGTGAGGTGAGATAATTTTTTATAAAGTTAGAATGCTGGTTATAATATGGCAAGACTTTTTCTCATAATTTGTAGAAAATGTCAAGAAAGGTTTTGGTTTTACCTAAAAATGATTCCATAATTAAATAATTCCATGATTAAAAAATATTAAATGTATTTAATATTTTTCATTTAGGTGTTTGTATATTATATACTGCATTAAGCTCATCGCCTGCTCTATATAGTACAGTAAAGTTATACAGGTATATACCGATGTCTCATAGCTAGTAGCAAAACCTTCGGGGAGTGTTCTTCATTCAACTTTGAACACAAAATATTATTTACACTTAGGTAAAATATTTACAGTTGAGGAGTTATCCGACATCAAAGTTTGCATTCTTTTTTTTCAATATTTCTTACTTATCTTTTGTTGGACTACCATTAAAGTAATTAATATCAAATGTTATAAAATATTTATATTATTTAAGATTAAAAATTCTGGATAACATTCTATTCTTACCACCGCTTTGAAATTTTAGAACAGCTGACTGTAGCTATATAAATACGCACATGAATATTGTATATAATATACATACATACCGACTGATACTCACTAAGAATCCCGCTGAACTTAAAACTGTGGTACACTGTTTCACTCAGCACAAAACACAAATACTGAATAAACTTTATTTAAATATTGCGGATATTAATGAAGTACATAAGAATTTTTAAATAAACGCAAGCACTGTAAATTACCAAAACAATTTAAAAAAACAAACCAAACAAATGTAAATAGCTTACCTACTAATTGAAAATACAGATAGATATGTATATCTACTCCTAATCTTGTAATATTCAAAAATTGAAAGAACAGAAATGTCACACGGAATATAATATTAATGTTACACATCAAAATGAAAAGTTATGTTTACACGAAAATCCCACATAAATATATTTTTTGTGCGTGATTTTATAAAACCATAATTTATTTAAATAAAACGATTTAAAATATAATTTTATATGGAATTAATATAATTTAAATAAAACCATAATTTATTTAAATTAAACGATTTAAAATATAATTTAATGTGGAATTAATAATTCTATATTTTAAGTTAATTATGATATATTAAAATACAAATAAGATTAAAATTAAAAACTGAACTAAAATGTTAAAACAATAAATTAAAAATGATTTATCACAATTTCTAAAAGTAATAATATTTAACATAAATACGATTTATTGTAAATATGAAAACATTGTATGCTGTTTATTAAAATGTATGTTAAAATATGGGGAAACATACGCGCCTCCTTTTTGTTTAGAATCATTGTAAAAACCGTCGGGTTGCTTGAAAACACATTGAACTTAGTAACACACATATTCGTCGTAAGTGACAAATTATTCAAGTACGACAATAACCAATTCATGTGTCCCTTTTCACTTTGCGCCTCAAAATTATATGGCAAACGTAAATATCGGATGAATGATCTTCATAAACATGTAGATGGTATTGAAAACATTTTAATTTTTAAATATCCGTGGAAGGGAAAATATTTTAAATTGATATGTAAAATATTATTAAAATAGGCCCATTTACTAGAATGAGATATTGTATTTTACATTAAGATTAGCTCATTTAGCTAGTAATGGGAGGTTAAAAATTTTAGCAAATTTTTATTTATTACATCATAAATAAAAATCTCCTTGAGGCTTAGATAATTTATTTTTCAGATGATGTGTCATTGAATCTAAGGATAAAGATTTTTATTTTGAAAACGTATTTACTTCGGAAAAGAAGTCTGTTTTGGCACAACTGTATAATTCAATTTCCGCTTTTAAAATTTTTAAATCAAGTGAATATTATTTGGAAGCCGCAAATAATCAGTTCGTAAGAAAAGTTTTGTGGACTGATGAATGCACGTTTTCGCGATTTGGCCTCTTCAACTCACGAAATAGTTATTATTGGTCCCAGTCAAATGCTTGTGCTGTACGCTCCTCGTATTTTCAATATAGATGGATGATTGTGACGAAATTGGGCATGAGAAAGCTATCGGTGAGATGGGTGCTACGTTTTCTCAGTGTAACAAAAACGGAATCGCATGACAACTTCGGAGCACTGTTTGGACATGTTTAAGCACAGTCTGGAAGACCTTCTGTAGTGTTTTGTGACTTGGTGAAACATGGATCCATCACCACACTTCAGAAATAAAAGAACAGTCGAAGCAGTGGACTTCACCTTGGTGAACCTGCTCCAAAGAAGGCAAAAAAGTTCCATCAACCGGAAAGGTCATGGCCATTTTTTTTTTTGGATTTTGCAAGGCATCTTTACAAACTATTTGTAAAAAGGAAGAACGATCATGGGCCAGTTCCATGCTGATGGAGCTTGTAATGCTTCTTAGAAGTGACATTCTTTTTAACAATCTTTTTAATCACATGTCTTGTATTTTATAATCTATTATGGCTCTCAAATACTTAATTGGAGCATAATTGGTATTCTTTTGACCATAATTGTCTCCTGCGATGTATACAAGTGTATCATCTGCAAATAACCTTATTTTGCATTTTTTTTAGCATTTTTATAAATAATAAAAAAAAATAGGTCGAAGAATTGACCCTTGTGATACACCTAATGAGTTAAGGATGGGATCAGATATTAAGTCAAACATCTCTTAATCTTAAGACTCAGTGACTTATTATTTCATTTTAAATGTCTTTTACTAAACTAAATGTGCAAGATTAACCAAGATTATTCTTAATATGATACTTTTGTTATTTCAGATTTGCATAATCTGTTCATATTCACCCATCGCAAATGTATATATTTAATACTTTTGGTTAAATCATTATTTAAACCTTAAAGTTTGTTGTGTTTGATTGTAATGATGCTCAGTAACAGATTTTTCGTAATTCTTCGATCAATGACTGGTACAGTTGAAACTAAACATATAACAGTTTAATCTCAGTTACCAATCATCACAATTTACAATCGCTAATATTTAATACAAATTAAATTAATCAATTACAAAGACACATAGAACAAATCAATATACAGTAAGACATCATTTAGCACTTAAGATGCGTTCCTAGATGACAAAGTGTTAAACGAGGTTATTTTAACACACGGTAAATAGGGAAAGGGAAACACGTGACCAAATCTTTTCTTTAATATTTAATTTTTAAAATTAATTTGCATAATAATATGTTACATAATACATAAAGGCACATATGCACACAGAAATATAAAGTTCATTTTTGTGCTGAAAGTCCTAGCTCTTCTGAAATTCTTTTGCCATAAAGTTATCCAGTGTCATTTCTCTTTGCTTTCTTTATCTTTCATCAAGAAAATGTCAGCAGCCAGAGGTCGTATCCAAAACGCCCTATCTCGCTTTTGCACTCTGTTCAAAATCTGGATCATCGTGGAATGTCGTCGTTGGTAATGCTCTCACCAGAAACCTGCAGTAACTCCTCAATATCCTGCTCATCTACATCTAGTCCTGCTTTATCATTTAGGTTAACAATTTAGCCAACAATAGACTTTTCTCATTGAAAATCCTAGGATACTTCTGGCCATACCTTCTTCCACAATCCATTCATGCATTTAATTCTTGCAAAGTGAGGTCAATATCGCGTTGCTTATGGCATCCATGTTTTTTTTTTAAATTGTACAGTTTATTTATTTTCGCCGTCTATTTTATCAATGAGTTGTTGAAATGTGCAATGATGATATGACTGGTCCTGTGCGTTGGATTAACAACGTAGTGCTAACACTTTCCTACCCCCTAAGGGGTAGGAAAAGTTCTTCAACTGGATGCAAGTGTTTAAATCGGACAAGTTGGCGGGATGGCTTAGAGCATTATCCATCAGTAATAGAACCCTTGGTTTAATTTTTTTAATTCACAGTAACGTTTTATAAATGGGCAAAAATATATGTTGTGATCCAAGATTTCTTATTAAACTCCTAAATCTCAGATAAACTAGATTTTCAAATTCCTTCCGTGGCTCTTGGCATTTTGGTATGATATACAAACAGTGGTTTTAATTTAAAATCACCCTTGGTGTTACCACCCAGAAGCGAGATGAAACGGTCTTTTGCAACTTTGAATCCCGGTGCTCACTTTTGTTTGTGCAATATAAATCTGCACTTCGGCATTCTCTTGGAGAAAAATCCCATCTCATCAACATTAAAAACTAGTTCTAGTTCTTTCAATTATAGCTCTTAAAGTTGCTGGAAAATCTAAAGCAGCAGCAGCATCTGCCCTCGCTGCTTCTTCAATGATTCAAATATTGCGGAGGTTGCTTCTTTTTTTAAATTTATTGAATCAACCTCGGCTAGCTGTAAAGTTTTGGCTCCTATCCCTTCTTTGATTTTGAATGTGATTTAAATACTTATAGCCTTTTTCATGATTATTGCCTGTGTGTATTTCCTTTCTCCCACTATGTAATAACATTGCTCATTTATGCTTAATCATAATACATACTACAAATAACTATATCAGTATCTCTTTTTTTCAATCTATTGATTGATAGTTGTTATTCAAATTCATCAATTGTAATTTAACATTATAATTGAAGGACTTATTGGGATATATCGTTGCTTGTTTTTCCGCAGTTCCATTAGTGCGCGGGTCTTGCGATGGGAAATGTCAAACATGTATATTGTCCTTTCTCCTGCTTAGGAAGTGCATCGCAAATTGTCACTCCTATGATTGCCCTATTTATGTAATAACATCACTGATTTATGCTTGTGGCAGTAAATATATGTATAATCCAACGTATTGAAGTTTATATATGTATGTTTTTACCAATAAAGAAAACACATAGGGGCAGGGTGTCAAAAGGTGTAATTTTTAAATTCACAAACTAAGATCTGTTTTTTTTTTTGTATAATACATTTTAAATAATTGCATATAGATTTTCGGGAGTTAAACTTTTCTTGCTTTTAAAGAATTGGTACATGAGTGAAAGCTTATATAACGGTTCCGGAAAAGGGTGGGTGGGCCCTTTTGATGTTCTTTCGATTATTGCCTTACCTAGTGGCATGTTGTGTTTGATTTCATCAATCCAAATGCAAAGTCGTTTCTTTATTGCAGAAGACGTGGTTTCTAACAACTTAATTTTGTCCTTGTTTTTAAAATAGTTTGTATATTAGAAGTAGACAAATTGAAAGCGATTCCAATGTCGACTTGATGTTCACCATTTTCTAAGCGCCTCAGCACCTGCATTTTAATGTTGTGAAATGCTTTTTCGTGTCATTTTTGTTTCATTATCTTTACACCCACTCATTTTGAATAATAAAAATTATATAGATTAATTTTTAATGAAAATCGACAAATAAAGTTTTTATTGATTTTCTTACACAATAATGTCAATGATAAAAAAATAAACACATAAATTAATAACGTTTTACGCAGCACTCCAAATCGTATCGATAATGTGGACACTTTCACTGCTAATAAACACAATACACGAAAACAAACACTTAAGTGTTGCCAGCGTACAAGTTGTGCCATGGCAGCATCATAGGTTTGGGGAAGTACAGCGCTACGACAAATTACCATATTTTACTGATTGGTGTGTTCGGTAATAATCGTATTATGTACGAATCAATGAAATTCTATGATAATTTGAATCAGCATAAATTTTGAGCTTTTTTTTAAGCTTCAAGCAGACCACGTTATATTGAATCGGCATTAATTGAGGAAGCACTAAATGATGTCTTACTGTATCGAAAAAATAATTTTACTACCGGAATGCAATTGATTCATTTAATTTGTATTAAAAATACTACGGAACTATGTTCTGAAATCGCAACAAAAATGTGTTTTCATTAAAATATATATACATTTAATTTAAAAATGGCATTTAACACATAGCAGGCTCTTTGAATATTAGATTAAATATATATAAATTCTTTTATAAAATTACACCAGATTTAAAAAAAAAGTGTTATCTACATATCTTGCATGCCAAGTGCACTTTGTGCAATATTATGGAAATGAATTTTTAAAAATGAGTTTTTTGATGCTTAAAGTGCACATATTAAATCTCACAACTATTATAGAATTTACAGTTGAAAGAAATTATCTCAATGGTATTTTAAACAAATAAATTTTTCTGGCGTTTCGTTATATGAAAGTATAGCATAGTTTTAGATTCTCTAAATTTTTAGAATACTATTCGGCTCCCCAAAAATAGATCTGCTACAATTTTTCATACGAAAAGATAAATATTGATAATTGGAGCAATCTGTGTTACACTTGTGTACTTTCTATTTATTATTACAATATTAATTTCATAATGAATATAATATGTAGGTATCTTTAAAGCTTTTGTCAAAATGAGATTTGTTATTAACAGCAGACCACCGCTTGAGACCGCTCTTCGTGCCATTATTTTTGTTGTAAAAAAAATCATATAAATTATTATTTTTATTTGTTTCAGGGATCAAACGACAGTGGCAAGGGTTGCTCAGAGTCTCCGAGTCCACCCCCCACTAGCGTGGGAGACCAGCCCGCCCCCGCAGATTTATTTGTGCGCCACCAATTTGTCCTGCCCCAATCGGTTGTGGGGCTGGTTATCGGCAACAAAAGAAGCTTTTTGAATAAAATGAATGAAACAACATGTGCCAAAGTTTACATAAGGACACACCCGGACACTCCTAAATTGAAGATATGTGCCATAGAAGGTGACGTAACAGTTCTATCTTTATTAAAATTAATATTATGTATTGGAGAATAATTTGATGAGGTGACAATTTAACCCTTTGAATGTAAGCTTTATTTATTATAAAAACCTGTACGCTAGCCATTTTTCCATAACATAAAATTGATAAAAAAACAATAAAAATAAATACAGTATGGTAGAAAAGTGTAAAAACTCGCCAAATAATTATGATATCTAAATTTATGATGGAAGTGTTTTCAATTAAAATCTAATCAAATTCTTTTAGGATAATATACAACAGGGTGTCACAATTCGCTTTTTTGTTTTTTTAATGTTATGATTGTTTGATATTCTGTGTAGTATAGTTTTCCCGCAAGTGATTTATTTCAAATCATGATTTAACACAGCCCTACTTGACATTGTTTGCAAATGATTCTCGATTCCCGCTTAATTTTTTTCCCACCAAACGCACTACAGTTTAAATGATAAAATTTCAGACGGAACTTGTAGTGCAATTGCAAATAACGAAAAATTTAATTCCAAAATGACTAGCTTTTTTGGGAATATATTGTTTAAATAAAAGTTGTTGTTGTTGAAAACTTTTTCAGTACGCGGCACTGTTTCAAGAATATAATTAAATTAACTTTAATTTAAATCATAAATACGAGAGTAAAATATAATTGGTATCACTTGAGAAGATCAATAATAGATAAATATATTTTCTGTTTACTAAAAAAACAGAGAGATGCTTTGAATTGACAGAATATATAAACAAAAATATCTCATACTGATGGGTCACCACTCCAGCGACGTCGCCATGTTGGTCCGTTGAACAAAGTCAGAACACTGCGCAGCGTGCCTTATATTACAGACTCCTTTTCAAGTGGAACACCAATAAATCACACAAATGTTATCTTGAAGAACAGTTTAGGGGCAGAGACACTTCATTATTATTAATAGTCCGAATACTGTAAAGTTTTAAAAATGTTTTGAGGTGTGATATATTTTAAAACAAGGATATACACATAAGGACACTTTACAGGCACCGCACATAAATTTTGTAAAGGACATTTTTTTCCCCTGAATTTTCGTATTGCCGCAAATGTGACGCCGTCTTTGGGGTTTGTTATTTTTAAGTGTTGGTGGAATGGGTTCTGGCATATGGTGGGCTAGTGGGAAAATTCTGTGTGGATTATGGCTTGTTGAAGGTGTTGGATGTGGTGTATTGATAATTGGTACAGAGTATTTTTCTAAGAGCTGCCTAATTACCCTCAGCTGAAATTCAGCTAATGTTTTTTGTTACCGGTGACAAATTTATACATATTATAGCCACTCAATAAATATAAATTAATCATGGGAAATGCTACTTTTTTGTACCATTTTACAGATTTCCTCATACATGATAAGCTACTAAGCATCATGTCAGTTTTGTCCACCGCACCCATAGATTTATTGTACTCGATTATGCACTTTGGCTTCAGTATAGACTCACCCGTTTGATAATGGTTTTTCCCAGTGCATTCAAAAGATTTGTCATGTAAAGTGGTAAGGATATGCACATCTCTTCTGTCACACATTTGAGGGCCAATAAAGGACTGTTCTTCTTAGCCTCTATTTCTCCCTTTTTTAGTTTTTTAAAATCTGGCATCCCTTGCAGATTTTTTCTCACCGTCCCACACGCATTCGTTCGGTTAGTATTTAAATAACGTCAGACTTGTGTACCAATTATCACACCACAAATTATGGCCCTTACCGATATAATCATTTAAGAGGGTAGTGACAACAGCTCCAGAAACTCCCAATATTTTGATCATCCACTATTTCCGTCTTTTGTCCACAGTAAATTATGAAATCGACGATGTAGCCTGTCGTTACATCACATAAAACAAACATTTTGATGCCAAAACGATGTCGTTTTTTTTGGAAGATATTGTTTGAATTTAAGTCGGCCTTTAAAAACAATAATACTTTCGTCGATACATAAATCTTCATGTAGGACCATTGTTTCTTTAAATATTTTACGGGTATGTTCTAATAATAATCAAAGTTTAACGAGTTTATCTTGCGAAGCTAGTTCATCTGTAGTAAAAATTGGTACTGATCTCTCGGCATTGTTTTACCGGAAATTGGATTCACGAGTAAGGGATCAGTACTCCAGTGTTCTTTAATAGACAAATGCTTATTTCTTGTCATAAGCATTGCTGTTGCAAAAAATACATACATTTCTTGTACGGTGGTATCTTTCCATTTATGTGAACGTGATTTTGGCCCGTGTTCTTTCTTATTAAAATAATAAAATTTATTAATTTCCTCCACAATTTTCGACATGATCGAAAAGTTGAAGAAATGTTCGAAAAAAATTAATTCTGATGAATTTTCAGAAAGAAATGTTGGTTGTTATACCAGATTGGAAGTCATCAAATTCATAAATGACAGGAATGTGAGGTCCAGAAGTCCAAGATTGCAAATATTGTCCAACATCTTTCTCGATAGGTTGTGCTTCGGTATATAAATCGTCACTAACTATGTCACATGGCTCTAATTCTTCTTCACTCATTTCATAATCAGAATCTAATTCTTGAATAAGGTCACCAATTTGTTCTTCATGCAAATTTTACCGCTCCATTTTAAAGAGTACTTTTTTTACAGTGGAAAACAATATAAAATAAAATTAAAATTTCACAAAATGTAAACTCACATAATAGTTTTGGTTCCGAATTATAATTCAACTCACTATAACAACTTCGAAACACGACACAAATAGAAAAAAGAGCACACCTAACACTTGCAAAAAAATGTTTAAATAGTTTGTGAAAAATGAATGTTCCGTTAAACCAATGTATTTTGAAAATAATGCATCTGAGCAGAGTCTGCTTCCGACGAGTTCGCTTTCGAAACTGCGCGTGCGCACCGCTCAATCTTAATATGGCGGCAATTTTTCGAACTGATAAGGACTTGATATCGATGGACGAGGTCCCGAAAAATGTCATTTTTGGTAACCTAACAAAATAATCTCGAGTGTATCATGGAGATGTCGCCAAGGTGACGAAATAAGGAATTTTACTGTAAAAATTTGACAGTTCTATAACAAATACTCTCGATTTTACCGACATCCAAACGTCGTATACCAAATATGATACAACCGCAGTGTGGGCCCAAAGCATGGCGCGATAAATGTGATACAACCGCGCTGGGCGGGTTAAATGTCAAACCTAGTGACCTCCGGGAGCTGACATTTCGACAAACTACAGATTTTACGAGATTTAAAGCTTTTAGAAATATAGTGAAAGCTTAGGATTTTTGTTCATAGAATTTCAAATAGGTGACGTGTTGAAAATCGTGATTCATCATGCGTATTTTAGATCAAACGGACTGCGCGTGTTTGTGTGACCATGGCCTGACATGACATGAAAAGTTTTCCGCATTTGCACATTCATGGTCCTGAACAGGTCAATAAATGTGCATTATGTAGAAATCACATGAATGGCTTAAGGCATAACTTTCAATAATAATTCAAATGTGGGTTTTTATTATTCATTTATATCAGAAGTTATACATTAGATTTGACTATTTTTAAAATCATTACTTATATAAGATCTTTACACTAATTTTAAACTAATAAACTGAATATTATTTGCCATAATTAAGAAAATACAACCATTATAAGAAAGACTGCGACCATTAGGTACATTTTCCGCGCACCACAAAATTATTTTAAGGGATAACACTGTTTTCTTTTAAACACTAGCCTTCTGTTTCCATATCACCAAAACGACAACATGCTGTTTTAAATCGATAATATTAAACAAAATAATAAACTGAAGCTGTCATAAAAAATTTAAATATAAAACATTGATTTAAGCGATCATCTAAATATATGTAGGTACTCTGTCTGATTTTAAAACATATTCATGTATCGCACACGTAAATCAAAACTAAGACAACTCAAGGCATTTTTCAATAGTCAAAAAAATAATAACATTTTTCTCCATTTTTTGTTACTAAAGTTATGAAACTAAATAACATTTTAGGTCAATAAATGTATCCTAAAATGACACTATTTGAGAACTAGGCCTAAGTTAGTTGCGTATATGACAGAGTATCCGAATACATTAATAACTAAAAATTCTCAGTTTTTTGAGTTGTCTTAGTTTTGATCTAGATGTGCGATATATGAATTAGGTATTCCAATAAATTATTTAATTTTCAATGGATTATTTCAAATGACAACACACCTTTTAATTTCATTCCTTATATCAATATGAAAAACCATGAAAAAGACTAGATACAAGTTATTTTTGACACTTGTATTGAATGCGAGAAAATTAACAATTTTATTATATTCTCTCGCATGATTTACGTAACAAATAATGTCATTAATTTTTTCTCTGATACTTATCATGAAAATATTATAATGATATTCATCTTGAAAACATGTAATTCAGATAGAATTTCTCGAATTTCAAACTGGAAAAATAAAAGCACACCCTTAATAAAACTAAACATTATTACTTTTAGTTAGTTAAAAATTACTTTTAGTTAGCTTAAAATCAATCTTGAAATAAACCCTTTTTTCTATCCTGAAAACTTGTAGATAGGTTTTTGGATTATTAGCCATTGAAATAATAAAAAAATTCTCTGAGTTGGTACTTTTGATCCTTAATCAATTACTCACATTCGTGATGGCAAAATTTCATCACAACTGTAATTATTGATATGTGTATAATTAAGCTCACTACGCAAATTAAAGACCTTTAAGGACACTCTTCATTCTTCATCTGATAAATAATTAACCATATATAATACAAAATATAATTATATAAAATTATTTAATTTGTTCATTTTTTCTATAAATAATTATTAAATATGAGCATTTTATTTTTGAATCAATTTTCTTTATTTATGCTTATTTTGTATGTGTTTTAACAGGCTCTCAGCATGATGTGGACATTGTGTTGGACATGATTAGGCAAAGACTACCAGAGAAGAGGTTCCCAAACATCTCTCTGAAGGACATCACTCAAGAACTGTGCGAGAAGGAGTTCTCATTAATGTCAGATTGTTATAATGTGAGTATATTCATTATTCATTCATCTAAGTCATTCTGCTGGAGAGCACTTTGTATCGATCGAATTTCAGTAGACAAGTGTTTGCAAAAAATATACTCTGTTATAACTGACCAATGTTTCGTTTCCAATATGTAGTAAAACAACATACTTCGTAATGATTGTGTTTTAAATCCCTTTTATTCAAAATTTTCAAACACTTCACACGACCCAAAATGTCAGTTTCATACCTAACCGACCTCTAACGCGAAAACACCGTTAACATGAAGTACGAAATGGTTTTCAGGCCCTCGCATCATAGATCAATACATTTTTACATCACATTCGAAAATTTTGAGCAAGTTATAAAAAATTAACAATGCGTACGGTTTTTTGATACAAAGTAGGCTCAGACGCGCGATACCTGCTGACAACGCACGTCTGAACTTACTTTATGTGTAGCCTTTATGTGTCACACATATGTCGCGATAAAATAGGAGAAATTCGGGTACACTTTCTTTAGTTAGCTACTTGGACAGTTTGGCCACAGAATAGAGACAATTCCCCTTTCGATATTTTTGTTCACTTCATTTTCAGTGAATGACATTGTTATCTTATTATTTCATGTGAAATTTTTTGAGTGATTCCGAAACACATGCGCTCATTTGATGCAGTGGTATAATTTGTGTTGTGGAATTATCAAAAAATGAGAAGGAAAAATAGTTGATTTTTTAAAACCGAAACATGCCTGACTATTAAAAATGTTTAAATTTATTCTTAATTTAGTGTTGTTATTTATTGTGTATTTTATTTAATGATTGCTTAATTTCCTGACAATATTTTAAGGTAGGATCTTTACTTATTATGAGAAATAGAGCACTCCAATTAGTTTCAGTAGTACATACATATAATAAATAATTTGTTTTCGAGATGATTTCGCGAAATATGCCAACATATGTACGTTTTTCACAAAATTTCTGGCTTTTTTTATGACTTGCGATTCCTTACGCGATCGTATCGCGAAATTAGTAAAATAAAAATGGTCACTTCAATTTCTTATTAACGGAGTTCCGTGTAATACAAATTCAATTTTTTTTATTCCTTGAATTTCAAATTAACGCGATTTTACTGTATTAAGATAAGTTGAGTGATGGGCTAATATAATGAAATAGGACTACGGTACTGACAGTTTTCACTATTTTACTGTAGTATATTTGTACATTTGTTAATATTTTACATTTGTACCGTAACCTGGTCTTGACTGCTATATAATAGAGACTCTTTTTTTCAGTTGAATCTGGTGGAGGGTGTCAATAATGACACAATTGTGAGCTGCTATGTGTCGCCTTCGCAAGTGTTCTTGCAGCAACCCACGCATCCCACTTACCCATCCTTACACATCCTGCACACACTTATGGGTGTGTGCTACCAGGACCCCAGCGTGCCCACCCTGCCGCAGGAAGTCGCAGAAGGCATGATCTGCGCTGCCCCCACGGCCAACAATTGGTACAGGACACAAGTCATCACAACAAATCTGGAACTAAACACCTCGTTGTTGAAGTTGGTGGATTTTGGCGGATTTATGAATGTCAATAATTCATTATTGAAACAAATCCGTTCCGATTTCATGATGCTTCCCTTCCAGGCCACGGAAGTGCAGCTTGCGGACATAGAACCTGTCGAGGGTAAGTTTTGCTACTAAACTACATGTGTAGAGTTGTATAAATAATCTGATTAGTTCATGCGAATCTTTATATATTTTGTCAAAAATAAATACTTCCCAAGGAAACGGAAACTGGGAATATTGCTTTTATGGGTGAAGATTTTGATTATTGACAAAGAAGAGATGAAAAATCAGTCTAGATGAAATACATGTTCGATAACTTCATTTTATCATCGTACATTTCTATTTTTAACTGGAAAGAGGTTGCTCAAAAACATTGCTTAATATTAAAATATTTTATGCTTGTTAATAATCATTTAGCATGTAAATCCTTGAAATTGCACGAAATGCCATTAAATTTTGAATTGTTTGCAAATTCTAACAAGACCGCCTTAACAGCGTATGATTATTTAAATAAATATTCAAGGTTTTTGTCCTGTTCTCGTGATCTAGACAGAATAAACTTTACATGTACTATATGCCGTTGTTTGTTTAATGCATGTAAATTTTAATATTGGGCTTAGTGCTAAATATTCTTAATTTGTTAACTTAATTCTAATTTATTATGACTTCCAAGCAACCTATAATTGGACCCGTGTTCCAAATAGCTTTTGCAAAATGCGCATACTTATTATATTGTAACATCAATTTGATATTGGCTTTGCGAATATAATAAACAATTGAATTAGATTTTTGGATTACGCTTGGCTTTCCAAACGCAATGCTCACTGGCGGGTGAGGATATCTCATAAGCTGATAAAGTGAGTGAGAAACTACCTGTTCTCAATACCTCCTATTCAAATTTGGCTCTGTACTGCTTCGTATTTAGTGAGGCAACATTTGCACCCTTTATTGGCATTGGTTATTGATCTTAGTGACTCGGAATTTCATTTTAACCTGTTTCTTGGCTGCCTAAAAAATTCCAGGTGAAACAACATCCATCCACCATAACTTTTTCGAATTTATTTTTATACAAAAATCATGAAAATGTCGGTATAACTAAAAATAAGGGTAGGTACTATTTCATCATGAGCGTCTATCGACTGCAATTTCATACTACTTTGAGATGAAAAAAAAGTTGAATAATGGAGAAAATAAAAGTTTATAATGTTGTCATAACATTTAGGACATTATTATTTGTTTTTTGCAAGGACGACATCAGATTTCACAACCGTGACTGAAGTAGTTATATATGTAATATTTATATTTTGTGTCTATATATATGTGTGAACTTTTTACTTTTTATTAACTTTTTTTTAAAAAAAAATATTTATTAATATTTTCCTTGGTTTTCTTTTTTAAAGCATTATATTTATTTCATAACCTTTAATGTATAACATAATATGTATTATCTTTATAGCGAATCGGGTTAAAAAAAACCTGATTACGCTGGAATAAACACATTATTATTATTAATAATAATATTATTGTGTTTAATGTGATGCTTAAAACGAAAAAATATTAGCCTCGGTGTTAACAAATTTTAATGATCAATTTCTTTACTTCCTCTGCACAATGCATGTACGGGTAACTATTTTCTAATTTAGAAAATGCTTTGTATATCCATATAAAATTTGTATTAATAACCAAGTTACTCATAATGTAGAACTCGAATACTTAGAATCTGATTGTGAAGTGATTAAATCCTTACAAACCCCACCCTGACCATTGAAACATGTAAAATAATTATTTGCTTATCAAATCCTGTCTAAGATATGGCTATATACTATCCTCAATTTTAGGACTAGCACAAAGCAATGGCTTGATCTCTAGTCAGCCGCAATAGCCCACTCTCCCACTACCATTTCTGGGAGATGTGTCGATATTACCATAATATAAACGTACATTACCATATGACGATAAGTGGCCGGTTGCTTGCATTTTTGGTACAATATTTCTCTCCATGGGGTTGATTTAGTTAATCTACAAAATTGTTACAGCCAATTGCAATTTAATTCTAGATTCTCAAGTTTTTTACCAATTCTAATTGTCTAAATAAAAACGACATCATTTACCTATTCTTTAAATCTGACGAATCGATCAGTGAAAATGACCAATTGTTTTTGACATTAACTATCGTGTTCCTCGAGTGCCGATAAACCTCACAATAATATTGTAATGTTTTCAGCCGAATGGTCTCCTGAGGCCGTGCAAGTGATGGCCGGTCTGACAAGTGGACAGCTGCTACAAGCACAAGTTGTCGGTTACAATGAAGAGGGACTTCCGCAAGTTTACCTCTATTTAACATTGGGACCACAGGTAAATACATAGTAAACCTGAATTATATGTCTATTTGTCACACATTAAATCCTGCAATACAGCTAGATGCCATCAAACTGTCAATGTTATCTGTTCCATAGAAACTTTCTATAGTTCCCTTATTGTGGCGACGATGGATGTCAAGAGAAGTTATACGCCCTCTGTTTACTTGGATATGCTTTTAAGCCGTAGGAAAGAGGAAAAGTATGGATTGAACATTTTGTTTGCATCTTGTTTTGCAGCAAGTGATATCTCTCAACCGAGAGTTGGTGGTGAGAGGACTGGCGGGATGGACGGAACAAGAATCCTGAAAAGAGGAAACGGCGGACTGACAGAACCATTCGCCTTCAACACCTAGTCACTGCTGACCTTTGCCGCTGCAGCCGTTATTTAATGCGTTCGTCACATTCGTAATACTAAAATGATTTATCAATCTCGACACTATTAAGTCTTAAAGGAGAATGACTCTAGAATTTTTACAGTTTTAATGAGATAGCCTCTGTTTCTTTTGGCTCTCACTTTGGTCATGTCTTTAACAAGCGGGTCTTTTGTTTTATTGACCTCTATATCCCACAGACATTCTTTACATTGGAAGACACTGACTTTGTTTAAATTTATTTATTATGAATCTTTTGAACGTGCCTTTATGACTATATTTCTCTATAAAAATTGACTTGTTTTTTTTTAAATATTATAGCATGACTTTTCTGTTGATTTTATGATTATATGGACGTTGATGTCAAATCAAATACTTATGAAGAATATGTGAAAATTAATTTTAAAGAATATTATCAGTCTCTTCTCCAAATATTATTTAATTTTGGTATTTTGGTCGTAGCAATTATTTTGACAGTTGTGGGGATGATAGATATACCACTTAATGCCCCAAGATTTTCAAAGTATGAATCGTTCCCTGGTGATGATCCCTATGATCCCTCACGTGAAGACAAATTTACAGCATTGTATAATTAAACTATAATTTCTCTTTAGGTTTCTGCTTCTATGTAATGTTGTACAAAATGTATGTTTAAAAATACTTGTATGTGTGAGCACATACATACAATATATACCGTTATTCATTGTATATAAATCATGATGTTATAGTATTCCTTAAAATATATATATACACATCAGTTTTCAAATATAGAACAGGGGTGAGTGCGGCTTGAAAGTTGAAAGAGCAATTATCACCATCACCATTAAGAAGTATATCAAATCATAGGAATGTGAATAATAATAGTTATGGATTAATCAAACTATGCACTCCTTTAGGACTAGTAAGTTGATATGAGTAAATTTGATCAGTCTAAATAGTTTATGGTAAACATTCATATTGAACTGAATTTTTAAGTCATTCAATTTACAAAAAAAAGTTTCATGCTTAAGTTAATAGTTTTGCAATATGCCAGTTGGATTGCAAACCATCATCTAATGTAGATTTGTGCAGTGAACACTAATTAACTTATCCCCGTTTGTTGAGTTCCTTCACTTTGGATCTTATTTCCTTATGAAGGAATTGGAATTATACACTCTTATGCCTATTATTTATTAACCCTTTTTTTTATTCAGACGTGCCAGTTAGAAAAATTTGTTTTCCTATTCTTTAAGGTATTCTGATGCTGCCAAAACTTGTCTACTCTAAATCATTTAATTATAAATAATATTTGTTCCTTCCAAATATAAGTAAATAATCACAATTGTTACAATACAATGTTTGGGTTTTCCGTGATGCATTAGGTATTTATTATTACTTGCGTGTGATGGATTAAGTGAAAGACCATTAGTTATTGTATTTTACGATTCTCTCGACTGATGTGATTGTGGAAGTTTCCTCTTAATGATATTTGATTGTTGTTGGCTCTAATCTGAGGTGTTTGTTTTAAAACCCAAAACATTTAGTGTTCTCGCATTTACTTTTACGTACAATATTGTCAGCTTTTGACAACCCTAACTTATTGTTTAATAGTGTGTTTATGTTGTTTGGGTGTTATTAAAAGCAGAGTTCTCAGTATGGGCTAAGTGTAAGCTTTGTAATAAGTCAATAGTTTCCTAGACATTGCTTCCTTCTTCACGGAAATGTAGAGGACATTGTAATTATGTATATTTGTTTGACTCCAAGTTTTTTTATTAACATAGTGAATATTTGCCGGTTGAGTGGTGTATGCAACTGAATGTAGGGTAGATGTAAGCCGATGTGATTAAACAAATGATGTTCATTATGATGAACATGCAAAATCAGTTATTTTGTTGTAAATATTAGAAATGTAAGATAATTTAAGCAAATTAGTAAAAATTCTTTTCAGACTTGTTGGACGTAAATATTTTTTCTTATTCATTTTAATTTCAGTAAATTTCTATTTTTATTATCTAGATATATTTTTGAAGCTTTTAAAATTTTATAATATGTTGGTGAGAGAAAGTCATGTTGGCAATTTTTATATTATTTTGTTTATTTTGTCAGTCCGCAGCCGATGTTCTGTTACGTAATCCTAAGCTATATATGAAGGCTGATCTTCACATGAATCGTAAACAATATAATTGATTGTATATATTCCTGATTGCAATATTTCATGTAACAATCGTTTTGTAAATTGATATAATAATTAATAAGTTAATAAAATGTTACTATCATGTACAGAGACTCTTTTTCTTCCGATAACCTTTTACCATTCATGTGATGATGAATATTGACTTTGCTATTACTCAACTTGTTTACAATTAAAATCTTCTAAGCAGTCTGCGTCCATATACATTATTAAAGGTAAAGTAACGCATCAGAGCTTGGAGATGTTTGTGTAAATAGTATATGTTATATAAACCACTCTAATAATTACAATGTCATAAAGAAATCACAAAGCTAATACTCCAGCATTTTTTATAGAAAATTATTTATTATGGTGCAACCAGTATAACTTGGTTTATGGCTAAGCTGGGAGTTGGAATTTTCTCCATCAGTCTCACTGACTCGATTGTCTCGTGACTGGAGATAAAAAGATTATTTAAATTTTGGTTTGAGAAGAAAATCCTTTATCGTAGTTCTTTTAGATTTTACTTTTCTTATTACATTCATTGTGATCAAATAATGGATACCGTGTGTTAACCTGTTTTCAAATTGCTCAGCCTATCTCTTTTTCATATTTTCATCCTTACATAATAGCGTCAAATGATACGTCTCTTTGGTGACAATCATATTTTAAATAAAAATGACAGCGGACAATGCCTCAAGTTATATTAGTCGAACTAAAATAAGCTTATTATTATGTATTGACTTCTATTCCAATACGACAATTAGTTTGCGAAGATAGGATGTAGATAAATAGACATACAGTCAGTTTTCTGTCTTTGCTTTTGAGTTATGCTTAGATAAGTAATGTTTTGTATTTCAAGTTATTTTTATAAGGGAGGTATTTTTGCTATTCACAACTTCACGTGTTTTGTTTCAAAGCAGTGAAAATGTGTCAAATTTTTTTTTAATTTCAATTGAAAATATTAAAACACTTTTGGTTTGGCACTTGATAATCAGTATTCAGTATTGAGCAGATTATAAAAATGTTTCTTACAACAGTGTACATTTTGTTATCTTATCTTCCATTACCTTTAAATGTAATAAAATTAACAATCATTTTTTTAATTCCTTATCTTGATAGTATCTTTAAGGACGCAGTAAGTAAGATGGTTTTTGTCAAAGTACTAAATATTTTGTACAGCGCAATATATTTTTGCGAATTTGAGATTGTTTTGAGTTTTGAGTCTAAAATGTTAATGGTGCTAAAAATGTTTATAATAAATTGAAATTGAAAATTACTTAAAGTAATAATTAATGAATTTAAAAAAAAAATCCTATGAGGATTTGATCAAAAATGATTTCCATTTTGATTATGTGTATTATTCTCTAGCTTCAATTGAGAAGTGTCTATGTTATATTTGATTGACAAATATTTTTAAAAGTAAATCATTTTATATGTTTTATTTTAATATTACATTGAATTATGGTCCATCGTTTATCTAGTGGACGAAAACAATAAAATGATTGAAATTTTCAAGTGAAGAAAGGGTAGGAAAGAATAAAGAAATCTGATCAATTTTCTTTTCCAATTTGAACTTACTGATCAATGGGTGCCAAACTGACTTGCAAATCATTGCCATGGATTATTTCCTCTGTAATGTTTTGAGTTTCATGAACATGCTTGGGAATATTACTAATATGTAAGTTTTACGAATTTGCACATGAAAGTCTTGTACATATGTTTTAATAATTTTGAAGTTTAATAAATAAGTTTAGTTTTAATTGTCTCTCATTTTTCACCAACACCTTGGCTCATTAACTCTTGCTTTCTTAGTACAAACTTTTTTAACTCACTTAAAAAATAAACAATCCTGAAATTTTGAAACAAAATCTAAAATGTTTATACGTAGCAGGCAAAGGAACATGATTTTTTAATGTATATTTACTGATTTGGGCTATCAACAGGTTTATTATACACAATACTAATTCAAATTAATCAACTGAAGGAGTTAGAAAAAAATTTAAAAACTTTCAGATAAAGAAAAATATAAAAATATGTTGATATGATGAAAGTGTTATTTAAGTTAGATCTGAAATATATAATAACTGGGATTAGCTGTCACTCTTGACTTCTCTGTGGTTTGATTTCCCATTGCCTATCTAAGTTGTGTTAAGAGCCCACCGTATTAGCCCGACTATAAGGCGAGGTTTTTATTTAACTCCAAGAAAGCCCGCATCGGAAACTTGTGACAGAGACAGTGATAAATGTCACATTGGCTAACCTTATTCTATGGCTGACACCCGCTGACAGCGCGCGCTGTCAGTAAACACCAATTGATATCATGGCTACCACGTATCTGATTTTAAACCAAATTATTCTTTCCAGTAGTAATAATCATACAGTGATCCATAGAAATATTATTCAACTCAAGAATTACATCTGAAATCGAATGTAAAAATCATTTTTCTTCCATACAAAATTGACAGTTGAACTTTTGTGTTGCCAGATTTATTTTATATTATAGATAAAAGTGATTTATATGAAAATGACCGAAATTTCAATTTCATTTGAAAACCACGAATTACATCTGAAATCAAATGTAAAAATCATTTTTCTTCCATACAAAATTGACAGTTGAACTTTTGTGTTGCCAGATTTATTTTATATTATAGATAAAAGTGATTTATATGAAAATGACCGAAATTTCAATTTCATTTGAAAATCTAACTCATATCGACGTCAAAGTGGTGATATTTTTAGAGTTATCGAATTTCTGAAAACTTTTAATTTATTTTTTTCTTTTACAAAATGGCGGAGGATGATTTTTTTATTAGCGGAGATATTGCCGACTTTTTAGACATTCCCGATATGCTCGTTACTACCGCAGAGTCCGATGATGGGTTGGATGATGAGAACATCACAATAAGTTGAAAAATATCTAGATCGTTCCAATTTCAGTAAATTGTCAGTTAAATTTTGATGTTTGTATGTGATATTTCTCATTTTTGTTGCCAAGTATTAAAGTGATTAAGATATTATTTTTTAGTCATTAATCAAAATTAAAATACAGGCATTTTACTATAAATACAGTGAATGTGGCGTTAGGCAGCACTGACATTGCCGCGGCATCATTTTATGTGGGTTTGTGCTATATAAGTGTGATGTGTATGTAGTTGTGTTAAGTGCTAATATTTTTTCGTTTTAAGCATCACATTAAACACAATAATATTAATAAAATCTGATGTTCTTCCAAAACACAAATAATAATGTTCTAAATGTTATGGCCTGACAACACTAAACTTTTATTTTTTCCTTTATCGAACTTTTTTTCATCTCAAAACTGTACAAAATCGCGGTCGATGGATGCTTATGACGAAATAGTACCTAGGTTTTTTTTTATTTTAGTGATCCCGATGTTTTCATACTTTTTTCGGAAAAAGCTAGCCTGTGAATTTTGTATTTTAAGAATTTTGGCACCAACATGTATGATGCTGTTTCACCTAGGATTTTTTGGGCATCTAACAGGTTAAAAAGGCGACACGTAAATAAGGGGGGTCCACCTTATATTCAAGTCACAAACACAGTGGGTATCAATAAATTCACTATTCACGATTAGCAAAATTATTAATATCGTTCAAATGGCGACATTGTTTACACGTAGCATACGCGTAGTAATTTCTGATAGTTTTGCATCTTTGCTACTGTTGCCGTAAATACTTTGATAACTAGTTCTGGGTTTTCTATTGGTAATGATGAATACAGTAATTCAATCTATGTAAATTCAAATTACACAAACCTTTGTGAACCTGTGCTGGTTGACGCCGACGTCGCTCTCCTTGTAGTCTGATGGTCCTTAAATATGCTGGTCAGCCACCGAAAACCTTCACAAAACCGATAATCCGAAAATATATATACTAAATGTTTTTATTATCGCCGCCGTAAAATGTCTGTCCGAATCACAATAACTCTCTTCCCAGAAGCAGCTTCGCTTTTGTTTTCTGTTTTTAAATCTACACAAAAAGAACACATATATTTAAAATTTTATATCAGGTCTACCTATCGAAGTATAAAAGCGCGTAAACAGCTACCTAAAAAAATATTATGACTGACCATATTGAAAGACGAGGAGCTCGAAAAAATCAAGTGACTCAAGGAACATGCAGAAGCTATGATTCCATTTTTAAGGTTGCGGTAGTGCGTGCTGCAGAAACAACTGTGCAGCTGCCAGACTATTTGATATCACAGAAAATAATGTTAGATGTTGGCATTTACAAAAACATGACTTGACGAATGCACATTCCTCAAGCCCCTGGAGCCTAAGGAAGGACGATTCGAATTGATTGACATGAAAGTAGGTAGAAAATACACGGAAGAGGATTGTTCATAACAAGAGAAGCATTGCAGTTGAAAGTTTGCAAAGTTGCAAGAAACTAAAATATACCAGAATTTAAGTTTAAAGCCAGCATGGGCTGGTGCAGGCGAATGATGGTTCGATATGTGTTGAATTTGCAGCGACGTACAACTTTAGCGCTAAAATTACCAATTCAATTTGAATTTAACATTTCAATAACATGTTACGGATTTAATAAAAAAACACGAATATCTGTTACATTTGTTGGGAAATGCTGATCAAACACCAGTATATTTTGATATGACTACAAATTGAACAGTTAACTAGAGAGGGGATAAATCAATTTTAATTAAAACTACAGGGAATGAAAAATGAAGAGTAATGGTAATGCTATGTGTTAGCAGATAGTACAAAACTTCTACCTTGTGTTATTTTGAATAGATAAACCATGCTTAAAGAAAACTAATCAAATGGATTTATTGTGTTGATTGAATTAAAACAGTTTGGGGAAGACAAGTAGATGGCCAGCTTTAACTTAATTTAATTTAACTTCAAAAAAACAACGATAGATGGCAATTTATGCGCCGTTTGAGAAGAAAGTATTCATTACTGCGGATACTAATATCAATATATCTAAATAGAACATTGCGAGATGTCCTATTTTAATTATTCTTTTTTCCAATTAGAGTTTGAAGTTTAATTATTTAGATATTCATTATTATATTACATACGTTATTATATATTTTTTTAAATATTCATTTATATTAGTTATCCAATTTGTAAGCCTTCATCACTTTGCTTCAATCTCGGTATTTTACAAATACTATTTAATTATGGCATCCAAGTATTGTAAAACGATTTTTTTTTATGAAACTTAACGTAATCAAGTAACAATTTAAAACAATTACCAGCAAATTAATAAGTATATGTAGTAAGTACTTTACCATAATATTAGTTCGTTCGCATTGTAATTAATTATAATGTTTAAAAGTGTCATGATGTTTGACTTTTTGTTATTATTTTCAATATGATTATATTTTTTTTTACTTATTTTTAAACATTGTTCGTTTGCATATTTGTTTTTTATATAGTGAAATAAAATTTGGGTATCGGCTAATTCATGTAAAGTATTCACTTAAAAATAAGCGCTTTTTTATAATTTAGTGTTATAACTTAGATTATTAATCGACAATCCGGTGTTTATGTAACTTTAAAAAAGTACTATGGTCCAAGTGTGTATATATTATTATACAGAAATATTAATAGTACTTTCTGAAAGGGGATGATGCCAACGCTTCTAAATGTTCATCCTATGTCATGTGTCTATTAATTTGAATATATACTCTTTCTATTTTGTTTTATTTGCATATAGTTATATTTACTACAATGCAATCCGGATAATATTGTCAATCGGTTATCGTTATCTTTATCAAAACCCTGTACACAAAATTTATTTAAAATAATCCGCCTATCATAATCAAACTTCAGTTATTGTTGTCAATAGTTGGATATAAAAGATGTAGGAAATTCCTACAAAACGACCCTTACTGATGATGACAAGAGAGAGTGAATGTAACACGCATACAGAAGATATTTCAGAAGCTTCTCCAACGTACGTCCAGACGCAAGATGCGCTACAAATTCTTTGATGTGGTGTTTATACAGAGCAACGAACTTTGAAAAACACTATTAATATGAGGATTACATTCAGGGATTAATATATTCAAACGACGAACAATTAATGAATTTTTACAATAAATTTTATGTTTTTAAAAATAATGTTACAAGAAATGTAGCTTTAGATAAATAGTTAATAGTCGTATTATTTTTTAATAAATTAGATTCAATAATTATATTTTTTATCTTCTGTTACGTTTTTAGCCAGCTATTGTTATGAAAAGTTACAGAACTCATACTGATTACAATAAGCGGATTCCACTGTTGTTTAATATTTCTCCCTGTGGTACGGGAACTCAGCAGAACAGAAGTTGAACAAGAAGAAGAAAAACTCTCGAAAGCTGGTAGCGACATGGACTGGTCAAGTTTTATTCTTTTCACAGATAAATCAGTAGGTACCAGAAGCCCAGGAATTCAGCACTTACTTATCCTAGTAAAAGAATTGAAGAAGAAGAAGATTTGAAGAATGTAATAGAGACGTATTTATGAAGTACCTTGATATTTTTTTGAACCTAGACACTGGGCCAAACGCACCCCTATACATACGTTAAGATAACTTCTTACATATTAATTATTTTACCATATCTACATATTAACATATAAAAATGATGGGTAATACTTTTGAGTATATTTCCGAGTGCGCAATGTAAAAAATACTATTATTTTTAATTCTTAGTAACTTGGTCGATACTGGTTAGATTTTCGTTCTCACTAAAATGCGTAATTTATCTATCCACACATGTCAAGACTATAAAATATTAAAATTTACTTCTTCATCTGCAGTCAAATGGGCTTCTCATGTGATTTTGGCCTAAACAAATGTATTTCAATGTAGTTTTCATTCTTTAAACGATTTTATGTGGGATAAGATCTTTGAGTCCTCACAGACGGAGAGTTTATTTTCCTATGAAAGCTCGCATTGGTGCAAGATTATATTATATACATATAGATAGATTCATGCTGTGAGTTTGTTTAAATAGTATTCACGGAAATTACAAATGTATCCAGAAAGAATGACACAATATGTTTATTTTTAAACGCGTCTTTGAATTTACAAATAACTTTATTCTTTACAGGAAAATGGTTTGTCTCCCATCACATTTGTTTTTGTAGCTTTTCTCAGCCATTTATAGCTCAATATTTAAATTTAAAAGTTCTGGTGATAGATAAACGTGTAACGCATGTATATTTATATCTTTCACTCTTCTTCTTATTATTATTTTTCTATCAAAACACTCTTAATGATTTTATCAAAGTGCATTACCGATTTATTTATTTTTAATCTGGAGAAGATTGACAACAGAGTACTGCGACTCTGCAGAATACGTCTGCTACCGTGCGATAACCGGTGCGGGCATGCTAGTCATATATATTAAAGTTATAGGCTATTATATTTCGACAAGTTTATATGTTAGCACGTGGACACACGCGAGAGTCAAAAAAAAGGGGAGATCGATATTTTTTTTTTATCTTTTTCTTTACGGGAAGCGATCGCCCGGAATTTATTCCGGAATCTGCAGACTCCCATCGTTTCAATTGGATCTTTAAAATGTAAAAAACCTGTTTTTTTTTTTAAATGTACGAACCTACCTAGTTGCGCCGAAAATGCGAAAAAATTGCAACTAACCCCAAAATGTCTAAATCTCGCGATCGCGCGAGGAAACAAATGCAATCTTTTTTACACCATTTAACATACGGAAAGATGACAAACTTTACGATTTATGAAAAATGTCGATTTTCACATGAGAAATTAAACATTTTTGATTTGAAAACAATCTCTATACACTATACGGTATGAACCGGTCTTTTAAAAATACTATAACAATAAAGATATTGACGCGTTTATGCACCGTGAAGTAAAATATTAACCGAATCCGAATAAAAAATAGTATTTTTATTTAATTATGTTTCAATATTATTTTATTTTAATCAGAACTGTATTTTTTCACATGAGAAATATAACATTTTTAGGTTTAAAATCAATCTCTCTAGACATAGATATCGGTACATTTGTCCAGCATGAAGTAAAATATTAGCCGAAACCGAATTAAAATGAGTATTTTTATTTAAATGTATATAATGTTATTTTACGACATGTAAATTTTATTGTAGGCATATTATTGGCAATCTTTTATCGCAGAGTATTACAATATTTTGGTAGAAATTTATTTATTTTATTTACGGAAACCATTTTTTTCAATTTAGCGTGTCATATAGCATTTTCAGATTTTTAATAAATATGATTAAAAATCAAATTTGAAAACGAATTTGGCGCTATGTATTACGTGTTTTTTTTACAACTTTGAAACATAGATGTCACTATACAGACTGTTTCAGTTTTTATTGTAATTTTGAAAAATTCCACTGATGGCAGAATGTATTATGCATTAAAAAAAAAGGATTTCATATTTCTATCACTTCTTCTGTTGCCACCATACTGGTTTTTTTTAATGCATTTAAGAAAAAGGATTTCATATTTCTATCACTTCTTCTGTTGCCACCACACTGGTTTTTTTTTATTTTAAAGTGCAATTTGAAATTTGAAAAATTCTACGAATAGGTGAATATGTTACGCATTTCAAAAAAAGTATAACTTAATTCATTTTCCTCTTCTTCTTCTTATTTTCCTATCAAAACACTTTTACTGTACTGAGTTACTGTTACTGAGTACTGCGTCTCTGCAGGATAGCTGATACGGGCAGGCTAGTAGTACTTTAAAAAGATAGAAAGATGTGTTTTACTCTCCAACATATCAATTTAAATCTTACTATAAGTGTATTTAAAAATATATTGGTAAATTAAGTTAGAACATGCATAACATTTGATCTGTTGCACAAAGTTTGACAATTTTTGTTAACCAAAACTTAACCCACGTAATCAAAGATGTATATATGCCCTGTGTACACAAAAGTTGACGTCATTAACATCCTCGATAATTGGAGCTTTGTGGAGACACATCATTAAAATAATTAATATACCCAAGAGGAAAAAACATGTAAAATGCTGTGTAGGACGTTTGGTAGTGGAAATCATTTAACGTGAAAAAATATTCTGATCCTGACAAAATGCTGTTTCATACACTTTTTTAAATGAAACAAAAATCCTTAACATGAAAAGATCTCACATCCCAGAAGAACAAAAAATATACCAGCCGCCACATTGTCACCAAATTGTTTTCTGATTTTTTTTATTTATTACTCAACTTTTTATTGACTATACAGGCACCACATAATAAGCAATAGATACAATTATGTCACTTGCTGCACACCACCCTTACCATTATAAATAAATGATATTACCGCTTGGCAGTAATATCATTTATCGCCTTAGAACGTTTACTGTTTATAACTTAACTTTCTTTTGACTAGGAATCCCTCAATAGGTAATTAGATACAAAAATAATGCAGTGCAAAAAAATACTTCACATTTAGCAGATTTTTTCACAAAATTTATCTGCAATCAATTTTTATTTGGCTTAATAATTTTAAATATCGGATGCATTCTTATAATATAGTAAAATTCACACAATAAATTATGTTTGTAAGATTATAGTTATAAAAAAATCAGTGTTACACTTATGCACTATTGAAGTAAACGCTCTGCCTCAGAATATTAAAAGGTTATTATTACTTGGACAAAGCACAATTTGTTAACAAAAGATTGATAAACAAAAATATTTCTTTATTCAGACATATCCGTTTCTTCATAATATAATGACCCGTGTCCACAGAATGACACAATGAGACAAATCTCAAAAATAGTTGAGACTCAGTACTTTGTGCACATATTGAGATATTGATCAGGAAATAAACTCATGAGATCAGGTAGAAAGAGACAAAAACTCAAGACCAACGTTCGATATGACTAAAACCACAACTACTCAACTATTTATTCTGAAAATTAGACATGCAGATGTATAAAATTCCAGAAATTCCGTATTAACTACTTACTGCTGAGAAGATTCAAATTCACGACGAACGGAACATAAATGGTGAATGGACTGACTTTTTTGACATTTGACATACAACATGAAGTAAAGTGCACGACGGTGAATTTCTTAAACATGATGCATACACGGGGATTGCGAAAGCCGAGAGTCGTCTCCAAAGAATCTCATGGAACCAATATTTGTATCTGAGAGATTGACTCGAGTCAAAAATCCTCTAAAAATTTATTACATGGAAAGGGCCATAAAAGCAAAATTATAGGCTTATGAAAATTGAAAGATGATACAAACATTCTTCATTGTAACCTATACAAGTACCTTGCGAATATTGCATACGATGAGATGAGAGCAAAGTTAGTTCAGTGCAACACAGCACTGAACTACTCTCTGCTCACCCAGGTGCAATTCCAAGCCGATGCAGCTTCTTTTTTATTGTTATTAAACTTTTATTAGTTTTTCTGGTACGTACAATATAAATAAATTATACTTTTTGTTTCGCAGCAGTTTTATCACAACGTTATCTGAAAAGTTTCAACGCAGCAAATTTACTGTACACAATCAAATATTGCAATGTGTGTTACATTACAGGTTGAATAAGAAATTGAATTTAGTTCTGTGCGTATAGAAATTTCACTTTAAAAAATGATAACTCTATGCTGTGTTTGTTTAATGTTTCTATTACAACCGTTTCAAATATTATGACATCAAAAAGATATGGTGAGTATATATTTCTAAATTTCTTTTAACAAAAAAAAATTTTGGTCCCCATGGCGTCATTTTTTTTTTTTTTTTTTTTTTCCACTGTATTACCACTTATTTTAATTGGTGCAAGATTAAGATACACTTTTAAATTGACATACATTGATTTACGGACAAATTTGCATGCACAGAAGAGAAAAAAAAAATTCAACAATATCACATAGACTTAGTTGTCCTCTAAGGCATCTTAAATTTCCAATACTACCATTGACATTAAATATATATATATATATATAAAGTTAAGCGAGCGAAATAATGCTATCTGTTAGTTTCAGCTGCTTCTGTGTCCCGGATTGTCTGCATTTTGTCACTCGTCATGATTTGTAGTATATATTTTCCCTATTTATACAATTAAGTATGTCTGAATATTTTCCATAATCTGACTTGTTTACATAATGTAATATATAACAATGTCAGAATTTTTTTTCCAAATGACATAAAACAAAAAAAAGTTTATTTCATTTTGCAGAGTATTTAGGTGCTCAAAATATCATAATACAGGTAAAATTCTGGCACAAGCACCAAAATAACGAAATTTACAAAATAACTACAGTAAAACTTTGTTAATTCGTAACTCACGAGACTGAAATTTAAAAAAAATCCAAATTACTAATAATGAGAATAATTTTTTTTGAAGGCAACTTTAAAAATAAATTTTAAAAAGCGCGTTGTCAGTTTAAGGTTCTGCATTTTTTCGCGTGCTGCTGCTGTCAACATTGTGATTTTCATACTGAAAAAAATAGTAACTATCTATTATTTCAGCTTCTTACGTGTCAAATGTTTATCAAATAATTCATTTCTTCTAAATAATGAAGGTGTATGGCGACGTGGCGAGTCCAATATAAAAAACAGGCTTCTTCAAACAATTCACCAGTGCTTGACGCAATAAATTATGGACATTTTAATTTGATTAGCGGTCGAACTCGCCTTTTCCATCAAAATTGGGCAAGAAATTGGAATATTAAAAAGCTTGTGAAAAATAACGCAAAACTTTTAAATCTTCATACTTAGTTGAAATTTATTATTTTCCCGCTGATTTTATCTTTGACATCAATTTTTGTCAGTTTTTAAAATAAGTTTCATTTCTCAAATGGTCAAGGATTTACACGAATTACGAGATATTTGTGCCATTTTAGAAAACGAAACATGAAAAAATTGTAATTATAAAATAGGTTGTGTATTTAAGGGGCAACTTTCATTTTTCCCGTTTGAATTTCGAGATATTTTTGCATTTTGCATACCCTTTCAAGATGAGACTAGTAGTTAATTCTTTTACAATATCGACTAAACATGAAAGTGTATTTTTTATGTAAATATTGCTAGAGTGAAAGGTATCAATAGAAAAGGACAAGTATACAATTGTTGGTTTTCTTAAATTCCTAGGTAAATAAGCTATCAGAAAATAGCCATTTCTTCAGCCATTATTATACGTATGTGTTGCCATTTAAAATTATCAAGCGAAAATTAAATAATTTGTTAAAGTTCTCACCTAAGAATTTTTATATCTATGCTATGAAAAATTATTATGTTTATGATAAAAAGCATCGTTTGTGTCAATAAACATATGATTATAAAATATTACAATTTTGTCCCGATTTATAAGGAAAAAATTGATGTAAATTCATACTGATAAATAATATTGATAACTTTTGAAGCAGCTGTATTTGTGAAGAGAAAACTATTTATGCTAATATTATATTATATAATATTCATTCTCCGGTTGTAATAAAAAAAACTGTTTTTTTTTAATGTTTATTTATTGTTTTAATAAACGTTACAATGAGTGCTGGTCACGCATGCGCTGTCATATAGGAAGGTGTCACGTGAATTTAACGCATGTTTAATATTAAAATGTCAATGAATTATCGGTAGAAATTAATATGAAATGTCATTTTTGGAGCTAAAATTTTTGAAAAAAGTGTGAATTGTGTAAAAAAACGAAATATGGGGGTACACAAATGATCGGAGTTTTACTGTAATTATTTTCACAGTCCAAAACAAAATATTCTGTTTTTACGATAAAACTTTGTATTACACACACGTTGGGTTATTTTCTCTACTAGTTTCGAAAGGTGAAGTCCCTCTTATCATCAGGTGATGATGAAAATTAAATTAATCATGTTACGCCACAAAGCAACCGCCATGTCAATTAATGATATTAATATATTCTGTTCTTTTCTCATATAAAATAAAATGAAATATTTTTTACAGTCCCATGAATTTTATTACATTGAGATTTAACCTGTATGGTCATTTAAGGTTAAATTACTAAGAAAATAGTTTTAATTTTTTATACCATTTACACGCAAAAATAATGTTTATCAGACAATAATAATGAATTAACAAAATGAATACAGAGGCACTGAGAAATAGGTTTTGCCAAGAAATAATATTCACGTTCTCAATTTATTAAAGCTATGATGTAAATATTTATAATTTTGTACAATTTTATTTACAAAATCAACTACTGAAAAGTAAACGAGTACATAATAAAAATACAAAATATAAAAGTTGTAATAAAATCTATTTGTCATCAATTATTGCACATCAAAAAAAACAAATATACATGGACACATTAAAAATTAGATTTCATAAGCATTGATTTGAAAAACATTTTTTTATACACACACAGTACATACAACACTCGGGTGAAAAATATATTCATACCAAAACATTTTTGTTTATATTATTTTTTTCTTATTTTAGACACCATTACATTTATAATAAAATTACCTTTGAAAGTTAATTATTACTAAATTTCATCAAAAATAAATTTAGTCATTCATTCCAACAAGTTTGAAAGATAAATATCACTAAATTACTGTATTAATAATTTGACATGTTGAGCAGCTGAATATTAAAATTCAGTTTAATCTGAATCCACAATCCACCTAAAAATGTGTTCCTTAAAAAGATAATTCCAAAATGTTTGGTCAATCTCCACTTCTGACATTTCACAGTACATATACTACATCAGTACATTCATATACCATATCAGTATTAATGGTGCTTTAAATATTACCTGGTGTTATTCAATTACAGTAAAACCGCGATATAACGAAATCCAAGGGACCAAAAAATAAAAATTCGTAATAACGAATTCCCACATATAACGAAAAAAATAAAAAACCTACTATATGTTACGCGCCGTCGCAAAAAAATGTTGCGCGGCTTCAAAAAAGATCGCAAATTCTGCAAACAAAGGAGGAAAAAGGCCATAGGGAACTGGATACCTACATATTTTCAGTAGTTTTGTTATTAAAACAGATAAGCAAATGGATAATCAAAGAAATTAAATTAAGAACAGAATCTATTCAACACCAATTGGAAGATATTTTTGTAAATTCTAGAATATTGCAAACACAAAACAATATTTTAATTGTGTTTAATGTAGAGCCGCTTCAAACATAGTTTTGGGCATGAAACATACAAAATAATTCAAAAATAATAATCTTACAGTTGAATCGCGGCATTTTTATAAAATGAGTCGTATATAAATTACGAAGGTATTTACCGGTAACGGCGGCAACCACTTAAAAATATATTTATAATCGTTAAAATTGTTCACTTAAAAATTATCGTTAACATTGTACACTTAAAATACACGAAAACAATAGTTAATAGAAATACAAAATACCGTACAAAAATAGTTCATAAAATATTTTAACGAATTATTTATATTATTGACGAGTTCACACGAAAACAATTGTCAAACGAAAATGAATTTATGTAAATATTCAGTTCGGTCATGCAATAATCGCGTTAAAAGCTGAACAAACTTAACTCTACAGACGTTACACTGAGACTGACATTTCCAATAAGTACATTCTGCAACTTTCGGGGGGTTCCTGTTAATATTTGTATTTTACAGCTGTTTGGGTCTGGGTTGCAATCATATTAGAGGCGTATGCGTACGTAAAACGTGTCAGAGAACGCCACAAGAATTATGTCAAATGGTTTTATGGGCCTGCTATGAACTCAAGAAGAAGTTTGAATTGTTTTACTACCTTGTCGGCCGACCGCCGCGCACCGCCGAAAAGGCCATAAAATCGTTCACATACGGCAGATGCATCGGCGCGGCTTTGTAAGTGCGAAATAATATTTTCATCTTTTAACATTTTTTTATTTCGTTATAAATTTACGTAAATGTGTTGGCATTTTTTCGTACGGGACAAAAATGATTTTGTTATAAATATTAACGGGATTTCGTTATATAAATGCATTTTTGTATGAAAAATTGGTTTTAGGGACTAAATTTCGATTTTTTTTTTCGATATACGTCATTTTTCGCTATATCGGGTTTCGTTATATCGCGGTTCTACTGTACATATTAAATAGTTTATTTTCATTTTTATAAAATTCAACCATCTTTCAGTCGGTCAGCTTTCTTTGAGTATCTTTCTCAAACACTCCATATTCTGAATATAATAAATTTCTAATTTATACAATAAAATTTTGTGGTTTCTCTGAATCAACAGCAGAGCAACAGCCATAACTAGTGGTGCAAGTACCTTTCGTTCAGTGGCTAAAAATACACTATATGGCTATCATAGTGCCCCTCCAATACATTTCAAACATACTGCTATGATGTTGCTCTTTTCACAGCATTACAAAATAAACATGGACTCTTAATGGCATCTCTACTTAATGAATCAGTCTGTGAAACTAACCCAAGAAAATAAATATCTTTTATAATTGATGTAGAATTCTAGAATCAATACTTGTATTAAACAATAGCTGTTTTATCAATATTGTTCTAAATAAGTCGAAGATTTTAATTTTGAATAATAAATAATTATCACAAAAACTAAGTGATAAACCCAATGAGAATTTATGAATAAATGGTACATACTGTAATATGACATTACTAGTATGTAGTATCAACAGCACAAATAGTGTAGTAGACAAGAACCCAAGAATGGTTATATTGGCCTGTGTATTAACTAAAATTATCAAGGCTCAGGGACAGGCAACGATATATAATTTAATAAATTAAATTAGACAGCAATCAGTAGCTTAAAAAAGTAGTTTGTAAAAGTGTTATACGCTGAGGAACTAAAATTACTCATAACAGCCGCAAGCCGAATATCATTTAGTCATGGATATTATGGAATCGGAGAATTAAAACAATATTGTAACACCGGCCTTCTTGCCTTCAAATTCAAAACCTTGTCAAATATATGTAAACATCATTATCATAATTTTTGGAAGGCAATGCGGCGCGCAATATCTATTCAACAAAACATTAAAAATCACTGCGCCATGCTTAAACATTTTTCTTGTGAAAATAGCAACTAATCAACCCCAGAACATCACATCATACGTCATTATCAATTCCCTGTAACTCATTGATAACCCTTGTCAGTGTCTCAATGAGTTTTAAAAATTTGAATATACTCTTTTCTTATTGATATTTTATTTCATTTTCATATGAAGGTGAAGGAAATTTCATGTGGAATAAAAAAAATGAATTTTTGAAAAAATATTAATTTGAAAAATTTAATTATTATTATTTATTTAATATGAAAATATATTTAACACCCCTCCTCACTAGACAGCATCTACTAGCAGCACAATCTATCTAGCCAAATGATATTGACATAGTTTGTATTATTCACACACATTTTTTGACAGCTGTAAAAAATCTTATGCATGTTTGCACCAGTGCGTATTATTTTCCAGAATATATGCTAATTAATGGAAAACAACAATTTTAATGAATAAAGAGTGTTTTGTTACTAACAAGTTATGAGAGGTATTTTAAGAAAATATATAAATTGGGAACTTACATTATTTTGATGTCAAATTTTGATTTTTTAAATCTAATCAAAATAAATAAATGAAAGATCATTGAATTAGTTGCATTGAAAATTTTTATTCACCTAAAATTTTACTCCTAGTGATTTTTAAATAATAATATGTATGTATATATATTTTTTATGTTCTTTATGATACAAGGCACTCTTAAAATTATGAATATGAAAATTACTGTTTGCTTATATCACTTAAACACTGGGAGTTCCTAACATTATTCTCTGTGCAAGTCATTCTGCACATCTTATATTCCTACCATAATTTAAAACAATAGTTCAACTGATATAAACTGATAAAATTTGCTAAAACTTTCATTTTCCATTATGTATTACTTTGCAAGTCGTGAAATATATTTTATTAAAATTTTCTTCAGCTCCACACGTCGGCTGAGTACCTCTTTTGTGACTCCATCTTTTTAAGATAAAGTGCAGCGTCAGTTTCTGACATATTTCCCTTTTCTTGGATAACTTTAAGCACAATATTGCGGACATCCAGCGCCATCGACCTGGCATCACTGGAAAACAAAATACTAATATGTAGTAACCGGTCAGAATATATATGTCAGATTTATTTAGTACACCAATACCTCGCTTGAAAGTTGATCACATAATGAAACGTTTACTTTGTTACAAACCTACGCATATCAGGAGTGAATGGCTCTGTCACTTCCCTGAAATTGTTTTAAATGCCAGTGCTCCCGGACCAGTTTCACTTGACAAAGCACCCCATTATTTTTTTGCATAAATTAAATTTACGCAATTCTAAAGCAACAATACACAATTAAATAAAAAATTTTAAATTATGGTTTAAAATGGACATTTTCTTACCCGCAAATGTAAACGTGGCCATTATTGGTTCCTATTACATTCCATAATTCATCGGCATTTTTCTCTAATAAATGAGTGACATATATTTTTTCCTTTTGGTCTCTCGAAAATGCAGAGTGTAACTTCAATAGTCCACTGCTTTCATATTCTTCTAACTCCTATAAAATTAACCAAATTGAAAAATATTATTAATGTCATTATTTTTCAAAACATCATTTTTACAATAAATAAAAAAATATTATATTTTTTAATTTACATAAATCAAATGATATTGCCTTTTTCCCATTTTTCAAAGATTTACTCTCATAATACTTTGGAATTTTTTCAATTTTCAATAAAAGTTGGTGGTCTTCTTCATTTTGAAAAAAATTCCAATTTTTCATTTTAGAATTAATATAATTTAATTATGAATGCATTTTAGGTACAAACAAATAACTCTTACCTCTCTGTAGAGGAAGTCTTGATCCTTATGTCGGCAGCCAAAGTAAAGGATGGTGTCTCCCAGAGGTTTGCCTTCCTCCTTAGCCAACTGTCTCTCTTGAATGAAGCCCCGGAAGGGAGCCAGGCCAGTTCCTGGGCCGATCATAATAACTGGAGTTTGCGGTCTCACTGGTAATCTGCAATCATAACCATACCACGCCATTTGAAAATCTTCTATCATATTTATAATCTTTGACTAGTATTTCTAATCTTTGATTGCAAAAATATACAAAAATTATATAATCAAATTGACTAATAGTAAGTATGAATAAGATTGGATTTTGGATGAAATTCCAAAAATTTATTAAAATGAACAGTTCTTGATCAGTTACTTGTTGCGCTATAACTAACAAACTAACCTAAATTGAGACTTCCTGATGTAGATGGGAACAACAGGAGTGTTGGTGCCCGGCTGTGGGTGCATCTGAGCCAACCAAGAGGTGGCAACTCCCTTGTTGACACGACCACTAGCAGTTGTATACTGGACCACCACTGCGGTGATGTGCACAGTGTTGGGGTGCAGCTAGAAATATCAAATGTCAGACACACTTTAGATATATTTAAACACTTCTTCAATAGGTAACAGTACAATTTGTAAGAAAAAATCCTCTTTCAGGAAAGGTCACAAACTTTATTCTAAGGACTTACATTACCCCGACACAAGAAATTAAGTGTTAATTGGAAATTTTACATTAGTGCTAGATGGAATGAAGTGTCAATTAACCAAGTGTTTATTATAAGTACCTTAGGACTGGAGGATATGGAGTAGAATCTTGGCTGAAGGCGCGGCAACAACTCGCACAGGTGATCCAAGGGAGGTCTACAAGATTGTAGATCTTCTAAGATGTGCACAATGTTTCTGCTAGCACTTACAATCCACGACGAGTACATGGCCTTGCCTTCGACTGTGGTTGAAGACATAAGTCGAAGTTTCTCTTTGTCCTGATCAAAACGAAATCATCATTAAAATATTGTAATGCAATGCAGTACTGAATTATTTATGTATAGCAACTCCTCTTATATAAAATAATGAACAAAGAGGTCATTTTTATTTGTTCTAGTATTTCACATTTATTTGGTACATTTTTTAAGTGGCAGTATTTTTTTAAATACATATATTGTATTCATTGTAGAAAACAGTATGTTTAAAAAATTACTGCCTCTCAATAAAACTGTGTTCTATTGAACACAATATATTTTTTTAAATACTGCCACTTAAAATATGTATCAAATATATACAAACTACTACAATAATCAAACATTATTATTTATTTGTTACTTGTAATATTTTACATAGGAAGGAATCATGATTCTAGAAAAGTTACAGATGAACAATTCATCTGATCCACATTATTTCTGAACATGATTCGCAGGAGAAATTTCTCCTGTCATAAGAATGCTACATAGTTATCGGAAGCAAAGTCATCCGGCAGCTCTAAAAACAATTATTATTTAAATGACTCAGTAGCAAAGTATAAATATAATAAAGATATACAGTAAAACTGCGATATAACGAAATCCAAGGGACCAAAAAATAAAAATTCATAATAACGAATTCCCACATATAACGAAAAAAATAAAAAACCTACTATATGTTACGCGCTGTCGCAAAAAAATGTTGCGCGGCTTCAAAAAAGATCGCAAATTCTGCAAACAAAGGAGGAAAAAGGCCATAGGGAACTGAATACCTACATATTTTCAGTAGTTTTGTTATTAAAACAGATAAGCAAATGGATAATCAAAGAAATTAAATTAAGAACAGAATCTATTCAACACCAATTGGAAGATATTTTTGTAAATTCCAGAATATTGCAAACACAAAACAATATTTTAATGTAGAGCCGCTTCAAACATAGTTTTGGGCATGAAACATACAAAATAATTCAAAAATAACAATCTTACAGTTGAATCGCGGCATTTTTATAAAATGAGTCGTATATAAATTACGAAGGTATTTACCGGTAACGGCGGCAACCACTTAAAAATATATTTATAATCGTTAAAATTGTTCACTTAAAAATTATCGTTAACATTGTACACTTAACATACACGAAAACAATAGTTAATAGAAATACAAAATACCGTACAAAAATAGTTCATAAAATATTTTAACGAATTATTTATATTATTGACGAGTTCACACGAAAACAATTGTCAAACGAAAATGAATTTATGTAAATATTCAGTTCGGTCATGCAATAATCGCGTTAAAAGCTGAACAAACTTAACTCTACAGATGTTACACTGAGACTGACATTTCCAATAAGTACATTCTGCAACTTTCGGGGGGTTCCTGTTAATTTTTGTATTTTACAGCTGTTTGGGTCTGGGTTGCAATCATATTAGAGGCGTATGCGTACGTAAAACGTGTCAGAGAACGCCGCAAGAATTATGTCAAATGGTTTTATGGGCCTGCTATGAACCCAAGAAAAAGTTTGAATTGTTTTACTACCGTGTCGGCCGACCGCCGCGCACCGCCGAAAAGGCCATAAAACTGTTCGCATACGGCAGATGCATCGGCGCGGCTTTGTAAGTGCGAAATAATATTTTCATCTTTTAACATTTTTTTATTTCGTTATAAATTTACATAAATGTATCGGCATTTTTTCGTACGGGACAAAAATGATTTTGTTATAAATATTAACGGGATTTCGTTATATAAATGCATTTTTGTATGAAAAATTGGTTTTAGGGACTAAATTTCGATTTATTTTTCGATATACGTCATTTTTCGCTATATCGGGTTTCGTTATATCGCGGTTCTACTGTATTTATAAAAAAATATTATTAGGAAATTCGCTTATCATTATTCTTAAATTGGAGCTTATAATGGAAATGTTTTTTCCATGTTCACTATGTCATGAACAAGAGAGGAAGGAGGCTTGAGGACTGGAGATTGAGAAAAGTAAACTATTTTTTTAAGAAACAAATAAATAATTAAGAAAATTTTCTACAAGAAAGAGGCAATGAAAATATTATGTTGTGAAAATAATGCCTAGGCAGATATTTAATTTCAGTTATTAGTTTTTTTTAAGAAAAATGTCAATTTCATCGAGTCATATCAATATTATCACTATTTTAGATTGTACAAGATGTATAAAAATAAAATAAAATGGATCCAATATAATTAAATTTTGAAAAACTTACTGCCTCATCAGAGCAATATTCCACCAACTCTTTAAGTACGTGGGTACGCGGAATGGCCGTTATCTCTAAGTAGTGTGTGAGAGCTGTCCTGTACGAAGTGGGACATGGGAATGGGTGTTTCTTGGAACTGTCCGTGTCGGTGTTGACCAGTGAGAAGATCTGGTCGAGGTCCGAGCCTGACAGCTCACCCAGTCGCTTCACCAGATCGGAGCAGTTGACAGGGAACATGGCGAGATGATCACCTAATCAAGGGTTCACTCCAATTGATATCATGTAACATTTACAAACTAATACTCTGTAACACTGACATAACTATTCTTTCTAGTCTAGATTATATTAATAAAGTATCCATACATTCAATAAATACCATTCTTATTCTTTATTTCATTTCGCAACTTCATAAATAACCTAATGGTCAATATCTATCTATCTGATTATCAAAATAACACAGAGCAGAAAACAGTATCAATTGGAAAATGAATTATTAGAGATCCATAATGATGTCTTAGTACCAACACTTGTATGTACTTGTAAAATATGGAAATGGTAGGGGAAGAATGAATCATATTGACTGTAAATGGATATACAGGAAAACCAGAAATGGATGAGTAAAACACTTATTATAGGGAAATAATTTCAAGTTGAGGTGAGCGCATAAATAAAGTTTTTTCTGTGTACAGTTTTCTGGGCTAATATGCCGTGTATATCTGACCTTTCTGGCCGACGTTTTGGATCCCATCTTAGAAAACTGTACACAGAAGATTCTGAACGGCGATGAAAACCTAAGAACATTTTTGTACAAAGAAAGTTTTAGGTGGATAGTACAATAATTTAATGTTGACAAAGAATGACCTGGTGTGACAGAACAGAACAAATTCTGTAGGAGGATAATATCAAAAGCCTAAAGAATAATTGAGCCAATGGGAATGTGTTATGGATGTCGATGAAGAAAAAGAAATGTATAAAGACAATTGCTACACATTACATAATCTTTGCCTATCCTCTTCAACAAGGTGTGACAGTACCGGTACAAAAAATAATGTATAAAACTCACCAGCATCATATCGTATCTTAGATCCTTCAATGTCAAATTCAATATGGAGACACGAGCGATCCCCGCCATTGTGCAGTTCTCTGTTGACTCTGATGGGAGACAGGTACGGGTTCTTGGAATCGTAAGGTCTGTGAATGAATTTTTAAAAGGGTTTATTGAATTGTTTTTAAGACAGATACCTCAATATCTAAAGGGTTAGGTGTTTTCAGATAAATGATAAGAGAATTATGGAGATTCGTTAATTTTCATACTGTAACCTATTTTAATCACAATTTGCATTTTAGAACATATTACATAAGACATATATTGTATTATACTTAAGAATACATTGAACAGCTGTATAAGTGTATCAGACTTTCTGAGTAGTGATGTTTACGCGCTTTATACTTCGATAGGTAGGCCTGATATAAAATTTTGAATATGTGTGTTCTATTTGTGTAGATTTGAATTTACAGAAAACAAAAGCGATGCTGCTTCTGGGAAAAGAGTCATTGTGATTCGGACGGACTTTTTACGGCGGCAATAATAAAACTTTTAGTGTATATAATTTCGGATTAGCGGTTGTGTGAAGGTGTGAACGTGGCTGACCAGCATATTTGCGGACCATCAAGCTACAAGGATAGCGACGTCGGCCTCAACCAGCACAGGTTCGCAAAGGTTTGTGTAATTTGAATTTACATAGATTGAATAACTGTATTCATCATTACCAATAGAAAACCCAGAACTAGCTATCGAAGTATTTACGGAAACAAGTGATGAGTTAAAAGTTATTGTGACTGTGATTGTGCATATGGTAATTCTTTTATATCAATGTTTGGTAACTGATATATAACTGTTAGAAGTTTAGTTTCTCGTACGAGAGATCCCAAAATAATTAATCCGGATAATGCCAGCTAATCCGGGTACAAAGCCGTAAAATGCTTCGCCGCGCTTAGAGTATTTGAGAAAAAGAGGGCACCCAATCATCGTCTAAGGGATGGACCAAGGGACGTGTTGAGGACACACCCTGGGGTGCTTAAAAGGCCGGATGCGGCGATGAAGAGCTCAGTTAAGATCACTTAGAATCATCACATAGAATCAATCGGTTAGAAACAGTGGGGAGAAAGTTAAAAATCAGTCAGAGAAAAAAGATAGTTGAAACAAAGCAAAGTTAAAAACTCTCATAATGAGAGTTGAATATCCTACTCCACCATCAGCCATCAGACTGACAACCAGCACTCGAGATCGACCAGCATCAGAACGAACATTTAAATTAAAGAAGGAGGTGGAACATGGAAAACAAGGGAACAGTTGAAGGCCCCCATGATAGTAAAAATCCCAGCAGAAATCGGAAGTTGAGTGGAATGGAAATTTGAAGTGAGGAGCTAATGTCAGTCATTGGATGGTTGGCAACCGGTGGCCAAGACTGGCTAGTACCAGGACGAAGGAAGGCAGAACGAGGCTAGAGGCGCCCGATTTAGCTGGTACCTAAGCTATCTTATATATCTATGGCGCTGACTATCGAGAGGGATGGCGCCATAGATATATAACCGCCGCCCATGAAGACAGGTCGGCAATGGCAGCCGGCCACCACAGCAGCGACGGCGATGAAGGTCCGCCACCGACGAAGATGAGTCAAGAGTGGACGCGACGGCGTTCGAGCTCCGTCCGTCCACTTCCGTGACATCGCAGTCCGGATGTCGCCCCCAGCAGTATACGAGGGGGTAATTAAGGTAAATTTAAGATTAAGTTAAGATTATAATTAAATAGACCATAAGTTAGATTAAGAATTTGACCTAAGGTTTTTTTTTTCCTCGTTAATTTAATGTATAATAAATTGTAAATATGTACATAATTATTCGCCTATTGATTTCCATCCCCGCCTCCTTCTAATAATATAATAATAATATGATGATTGGGCGAGGATAAAAGCCCAACGTTATATCAATGAGTGGGACCTTTATTATATCAAACGGTTTAACTCATCACTATTTCAGAGTCAATCCTACAAGAAAAATACGCTTTGAAATTTCTATGCAGGTTATAACTGAATTAAGATCAGATTCGATAGCTATGTTTTGCATAAATATGTATTTTTTTAATATACAAATTAAATGTAATAATTAGAAAGATATACATATAAAATCAATTTTATCGAAAAAATATTATTGTTGCTACCGGGATTCGAACCTGAATCTCTTCCTATCTGGGGAATGTGCATTGGCCGATTATGATATACCAACACAGTGCATTGATGACAAATTTTCGAACTTATATGTTACATTTTTCAAATTAATACATCTATCATTCCATTATTTGAAAGCCATCTTTTTTATTTTTACAGAACCTCAAATACCTTTGAGTAATCATCAATCCCGATAGTAACAATATTTTTCGATAAAATTGAATGTATGTCTCTCTAATTAATACATTTAATTAGTATTTACCTATGTTCTAAATAATTATAACTTCACAATAAGAATGTGCTCTCTTAATAAATATGTATTGACTGGGAATTGCAGAACAATACTTACGGACGTTGATTCTTGAAGGAATGTAGCCGAGCTATCTCTCCTGTGTAGATCCGCTCCATACTTAGGTCTGCCTGCTCCAATAGTCGGTACTGTCTGATCATCTCCTCCTCACCGGTACTCTCAATACCGAAGAACTCACACACGGCCGGCCAGAACTTATCTTTCCAAGTGATGAAGTCATCTTCAATGCTATTGGAAATAGTAATAATTGTAAACTTATAATAAATTATTTTGACTTGAGCATGAGAAGAAAAAAAATTGATACGGATGAAACGTAATATACCTTACAAGCCTAGTTTCAAACAATCTAAATCTATAGGTTTGCATCTATTGATACAAGATTTGATTTTAAATTGTATTCAATTTAAATTAAATAAGTCGCCACCCAGTTGAACTTTTAATAGTATAGGTAATTTTAAAAATTTACAGGGAAATGTTCTTTATATTAAAAATTTATTTATTTTCTTAATCTTTATAGACTGAATAAAATTAATGTTTCCTTGCCGGGTGTGGGTACTTGGGAACAAAAATTAATAAACAACGAATGAGCACTTGTTCCGCGCTCTATACACTCTGCACTATCCATTATGCAAATTTTGAGTCAAAATTTTCGACAATGCATCTGTCAAGCCAAAGTGCACGCAATCTTACAATACTAGTGGAGAGGGAAACTTGGATTTTAAAACTCTAAATTTTAAAAATGTTATAATATTCTCAAATATTTTACTGATAGTATTAAATACTAAAAGATATTATGTATATTTATTTTTTCTTTATGGAAACACTAAATTTAGTTTTTTTAAATATAACATACAGGGTACAAAAATGTATGATACCCTGAATGAGTGTAGAACAATAGAACCTAAAGACTCAAAAATATATACACATCCATATTTTTTATTTTAATTATCACAACTAAATTTTGTACTACACACACATTGGGTTATTGTCACTACAATGGTTTCAATAGGTGCGGTCCCTCTTATCCCACCTGATGATGTGTAGTATACAAGGTGTTTGAGAAAAGTAATGAGATTGGCAACACTGCGGGAGATGTGGTAACGTTGTGTCTACCAGGCTATGCTAAATCGGTTTGTTTATCCCTTCCACTTCCTCAGTCCGAGTTACAACTCCGTACAGTGAACACGTTAGTTTTGACAGCACCATTAGTAAAGTTGTGTTTTCATTGTGCGTCACAGAAATGGAGCATCGGAATTTTGAGCAACGTTGTGCAATAAAGTTTTGTGTTAAACTTGGTGAATCCGCGAGTTGTACTTTTGAAAAGTTGAAACAGGTCTTTGGGGAACAGTGCTTATCGAGAGCACAAGTTTTCCGCTGGCACAAATCATTTTTGGAAGGCCGAGAACACGTTGAAGATGAACCTCGCTCAGGGAGACCTTCGACTTCAAAAACTGACGAAAACATTGATCGTATGAGGGCTCTTGTGAGATCAGACCGTCGTTTAACAATAAGGATGATCAGTGAACAGTTAAATTTAAACACTTTCACCGTGCATCAAATTTTGACAGATGATTTGAACATGCGAAAGATTTGTGCCAAAATGGTGCCGAAAAATCTCACAACTGAACAGAAGGACATTCGAAAAAACGTGTGCGTTGATCTTCTTGAGAGGATGGCCAATGACCAAGAATTCTTCAATTGTGTGATCACCGGTGATGAATCCTGGATATTTGAGTACGATCCTGAAACAAAGCGGCAAAGCGAAGAATGGCACACTCCGTCATCTCCTCGGCCGAAGAAATGTCGAATGAGCAAATCAAAGATCAAGACCATGCTGATTTGTTTTTTTGACATCAAGGGTATCGTGCACAAAGAATTTGTTCCACCAGGACAAACTGTCAACCAAGTGTTTTATAAAAGTGTCCTTGAAAAGTTGAGGCAAAGAGTGATCCGTGTGAGACCAGACATTGCAGACAAGTGGATGCTTCATCATGACAATGCTCCGTGTCACACGCCCCTTTCCATCCGTGAATTTTTGACCTCAAAACGCATTACTGTTGTTCCTCAACCCCCATATTCACCTGATTTGAGTCCTTGTGACTTTTTCCTTTTCCCGAAATTGAAACATGTCCTAAAAGGACGTCATTTTGGAACTCTGGAGAACATTCAAAAGACTGTGACCGACCAGTTAAAAGCCATACCAATTGAAGACTTCCAGCGCTGCTACCAAGAGTGGGAACGACGACTCCGCCGGTGTATAGCTGCCCAAGGGAACTACTTTGAAGGGGATAACATTGTTGTTTGAAAATAATAAAAACTTTGGTTAGTATGAAATCAGTCTCATTACTTTTTTCACACACCTCGTACAAAGTTTAGTTGTCAAAATTAAAATAATCATATTACATTATAAAGTAACCGCCATGTCAATTAATGATTCACATCCATACTAGGATCAAGTCAAATAATATTATTAGCTTATAAAATGTTTTAATTACTTGGCATCATCATCTCCCAATCCAAGGGTGTACACCCGGTGAGCCCCCAACTCCTCTAGCCTCTTATCCACGTATATCGCAACTTCATTGTAGTGTTCATAAGTCTTGTTCCCCAACCCAAATACCTGAAGACAATCAATCAACAAACATTACATAAGATGATACTTAGTAAAATAAATTAATATAACACAGAGTTCACTAGTGAAATGTTGATACATTTCACCAATATCGATTATTGTCATTGCCGATTTTATTCACAAATCCACAAGTATGAAAGTGTTAAAAACATTACTTTACTTTTGCTATTTTTATTAAAATTAATAAATAGAACAAGTAAAATATTATACTAATAAAAATAATTTGTACCTCAAATTTTAACTAGAGTATATTATTAACAAATTAAACAACTAAAGGAGTTTCCATATATATTACCAAAAATAAATGTAAAATGCACTGAACATTTAATTTCTTACAATTTATAAAATTCGACTGGTTTAAATAATATTTATAGAAAGCATTATATTAAATAGGCACATAATAAAATTATCAGTTCATACTTCAATAACATAATATAACTTTTACACAATTAATTCGTTGTTATCCATGAGGTCTGCTTGCGTACAATTCTAAATATGATAATCGAAGTGAACGTAGAGAACATAATATGCTTGCAGATATAAGTGCAAAAAGTGTAATTCAAATTCAAGTTCTTTACATTCAAACCGACCGCTCGGATAATGTTGGTCTCAATTCCTTACCCCATCCTCTGCTAATATCAGTGTAGACATTTGCCGCAACTTCATGCACGTGAAAAGTGTAGACATTTGAATATTGGGCAACTTCGCGCGTGTGATCAATGTTCGCGCGGAGCTTCTGCACGCCGGAAACATTGTAATATCTTTTTAATATTACGTAATACATGCGCGTTCACAATATAACACTTCTAAGAAATATAGGAATTAAAATTCTCTGAATATTCATTGTTTGCCGAAGGAACAAAGTTCAAGATCACTGCCGCGTTCCAACCTACAATGTTAATGTGGCTAACTAACCGTAATCATTCGAATTAGCATCGTAGCTTTTCGTGCTAAAAACTTAGTATTTAAATTCGATTCTGAATAATTAATACTAAAATATATCTAAACATGACCAGATTGAGTTAGCCCAGCTGTCAGTTTTTTCTTACGAATATTTCTTTATAGCTATAGGTATTTCAGTGAGATCATTAGACAATGTAGACAACATCAAGAAAATAACTCACGGACGGTACTTTGTGCCAAAGTACCAACATAAAACTGCCAAACTGGCGGTAGTTTTTAAGTGACTACGAATATTATGGGATAAATAAAATGCCGAAATATATTGCGATATTACAATTACATAAGGATAAGAAATAATATTATTATTTTTGAAATAGATTGCTGTAGGAACGTAGAACGTAGAAATGTACTTATTCGTTATCAAATTAATATTATTTAATCAAATTCCTTTCATTATCTCTTATCACACAACCAGTGACATTTCTCAGAATATTAAAACCATGTTTTAAATCACTATCCAAGAACTGGCCTCGCGGTTTGGTATTCTTCTTCGTTTATATGGAATTATTCACTAAAGATGTACGATACGAAGCGCCATTTCATTCGTAGCGATAAAAACAAAGGAAATAAGATTTTTACACTTAACCCATTCTCATCCAAATTAATTCCCCTGTACATAAATAATGTTTCTTTCTGAATTATGTGCCGTGGTATTTTAAGAAAATTTTCTGTATAGTAAAATAGGACCTATCGTTAATTATAACTAAATTAGAATCAAGATACAATATATTATCAGTTGTGATAATATATTGTATCTTGAGTATCAATAAAAAGGTGACCAAATCGTTAAATGAGACCAACCCTACAACAACACTATATCGGTTTTGGGCAAATCTGAGGTACGAGTGCCACAGCATTGTATATCTTCTCGAGCATCGAATTATCTGTCGTTCCTGCCACTGTTCCCAGTAAGCTGTGCGCGCACGATTTCCCAACATAGCGCACATGCAATTTTAAAATGACACTAACTTCTTATCCGACGGTAAAATAGCACGAAAGATTTTTTGTGCACATAGTTATCCAAAAATGAAAGAGAACATTGATTACATCCCTCATCCACTTTCCTTTACTCTTTATTTACCTACTCCTTTTCCCTCACTTTCTATTCTTCCTTCTCCTTCCAGCTATCCTACATATATTTCCTTGTATTCGTCCGTCCGTGTTGCGTAGCAACATAAAATAAACAAGATCTGCTGTCAACTCTATCACGTGAAAGTGTGCAGTCATTGCAATAAAGAAAAATATTTTTCTATTGTATTTACCTTGATTTGATTTTTTAAATAAATTAAGATTACAAGAATTATTAATTTCCCTTCATAATTGACGGGTTATCTTTAGTAGGTATCTACTTGAATAAATTACAATTTATTTCTACTTCTGGCAATATGCTCGCGAAAAACATAGCTTTCAATTCCTTAGCGCATGAGCAGAAATCGGCAAATATGTATGTAGATTTCAAATCCATCTGACGCCGGATCTTCGTACCAATGGTGTTTAGCCGAGTAATGTTGAAAGTTCACAATTAATGAGCCAGCCTCACAAGTGCACGTTTTTCATGCTGTTAGACCGGCCGGTTGAAAAGGATTCGCCGCCTAGAATTCACCTATTCATATAACGTGTACCATATTGGACGGCCATCTATTTAGTGCGAATCCGCTCGATGACGCGTGACGTGTGCGAATATCAAATTAAAAACTACTAAACCTATCTTCGGTACACAAACCTTGGCAAATTAAATATTCGTCTTAAACGTCGAAGAAATATGTCTTAGAAAGTAGATACAAACCTACGTATTTGCCAAATCAACCCACTTAACACGCTCTAAATATAGCTCAGTCGTTCGGCAATGATGTCCTGTGTCTTATTTCATTCTACCAGGATTCATCGTCCATTTCAGGGCGTGGCCAAGATGATATTTTATTTTTTTGGCAACTGTTTTCTCAATAGAACACGTTAAAATAGGTATTGAATCAAATTTACTTCGGTTCACTAACATACTTGTAATGCAGATTGAAACGTCGCAAAATTTTGACAATGTACCTACCCATCCGTAAAATATTGTGAACTGAGAAGTATATGTAAATAATAAAATTATGCATAGAAAAGAAACTAAAAATATAATGTGGAGGTAAAGGGAAATATAGAATTATTTATAATTTCGAAATGGAAAAATTGTTATCTTATTATATATTGCACAACAGAAATTACCATGGCGTCCCTACCCTGAATCGATTCATGATACGGAATCTCTCGGCGCGTGTATCTCTGTATCTGCATGGACCTCAAACGATCGCCAAGGTTAGACGATAAAATGAAGCAAGGACGCATCAGCGAATGATTACTATAATCAAGCGGTATCTCTGCCCGCAGTTTTACATTATAATGAACGCGATCGGTATATTAGGAAGGCTACACTGTCGTCTAAACAAATAAAATTATGTTATTTAGGATAAAATCTTCAAATATATTTTGCGGTCTTGCAGTGAGCGATGTCAGGTCTATTGAGATAACCGAAGAAGCTGAATCGCCATTCTTTTATTATTCAATATTTAAGATCGTGTATTGCATGCTTACCATATAGCTGAGATCGCACTATTCATTTTCGAACGCCGAGGTCTGTCGCGCGTCACGTGTTCCAACATGGTTGACTTTGGAACGCATGTGCACTTGCATTAATGCGTTAGTTTTAATATCTTGTCTATTAAGCTGTAATATTTTATTTTCCTAATTGCCTTAACATATTTTTACATTGTACTTACTATACTTATATGACTAGCTATCTCATGGTCATTAACGACCTGTTGATAATCTATCTATTAAGACAAAAATAAAATAAAAAAGTTACAAACATAAATTGATACAACTTATTTACGAAAATATATATCTATTAGTCGCCGCCGGAACGGTACAGTACGAATTAAAATCATTCATCATCAAGCATTCATTTGTTAGATTAGGTTGTGCTGTGGTAGACCATTACTTTTTTGATGAAAAATATGTTTTCATCATTGAAAAATAGGTTTTCCGCAAAAACACTGACCAAACTTCGCGGCCGAGCTAGCAACAAGCAACAAGTGTGGAGTTACCCGCTGTGTGACTTGACCTACCCATTTTAGTCCGCTGGACTTAGGAGTAGATACACTGAATAAATTTACCCGCTTGTATATGGTGTTTAGTTCCACATAGAAACGGAACACGAAATGGCAACAAGTGTGAACTGCGTACACGCGGTGCTGAGACCGGCATCTGTGTGTCTAGCAGGGAAGATGTGGAGTTTGTGATGTATTAAAAATTGTGATCTATGAGCCGATCACTGATATCTAAGTCACAATCACAACAGTGATTGAGTATTTGAAAATATCGTGATTGGTGATTTTTATCTGAAAATATTATAAGCAAGAAATATTTAATAGATGTGTTTGTGGTTTGCTATACATATTTTGATTTGATTTTTATTACTTCTTTATGCTAGGAAACTGTCAATAAAATATGATTTTACGAGAAGGAAGGGCTTAACGTGATGATGAAATAGTACAATTGAATACTATTCAGGTGCTACATATATTGATATATTATCAAAAAACGGTGATCACAATCACTGATATTACAGAATACCGATCAAACTCACTCCAGTAAATCAAGAGTGGCGATTGATGTCTTCTAGATGTTAATATTACACAGATAAATAAATAAAAATGTATTATGACAAAACATAATTTATCGTAAATCATTTGTCATTATTTTTAATTTCTTTGCTAAAGCAATCAAAATCTCATTAAACTTCAAGGACAAAACTATTTCTTGTTTTGCTTTATAATATTCGCTGAATCACCATACTCGAGCCATTAAAAAAAAATGTACATACTTGTATTGCACGAGTAATATTATGTTTACAATGTATACTTCTGTCACCTGTGTTCTCGGTTACGAAAAAGGTTTACGTATTTTTTTTCAGAAGATACGGAGCATTAGGAAGCATATCAAAGAAAATAAAGATGAGACTCAATATCTTATCTTCCCTCATCTATCTTTATGGTGTCGAAAGCGAGTGGAAGAGGATATATGCACTCGAGAAACACAGAGATCACCGATGCACTGGTACTGAACCAATCGAGTACCCTAATCCTTCACGTCTTCAACTTCTGTATACAAGTAACGCTGCGCACGGCCCAATATCATCAGTGGAAAAGTGTCCAGTGCTAATTATAAATATATACTTTTACGGACCATTTACTGTCTGTAAGGCTTGTACGTCTTTCGAATATGCCACGGCATAAATTAAATAGGAAAACAATTTTACTAATTTAAACCTCAAACTAGTGATGATATACCGACGTGTGATTGTGACGATGATTGATAACTGAGATTTAACGATGATTGGTAACTAAAATTTAACTGTTGAAGTTTTACTTTCTAATATACCAGTCATTGCTCGAAGAACTGCGAATAATCTGTTACCAATCACAGTTACAATCGAACGCAATCGCGGTTTAAATAACGATTCAACCAAACATTTTAGTGAAGTGTAAGAGAATATGTGAATAATACCATATCTGAGAATACCACGGTTGGAAGCGCGAGCGAATATACTTAAGAAAGTGGTTGGTGGACTGTACTTTGTACTCGGTTGTCGTAATATTAACTAATAAAACTGCGTCTAACAATCGATGTATTGGTACCAGCAAAATTCGGACAAGGCTTTGAAAATGTGATCATTGAGAATACCAGAAACGAGGATACAAGTAAGTAAAGTTGAGGCGCACCCAATAAAGGGTTTTTCATTAAGGGCGCTCAAACTTTTTTTTAAAATAAAACAAAAACGAATGAATATATCTAAAAAAATTTATTATGTTTTGAAGTACATTTAGTGGCAATTATGTATGAAATTCAATTTCCCTCGCATGACCATCGCGGGCACATTTGCAGAAGTCCAATCGTTGAATCCAATTTTCCACCACTTTTTCACATAATTCGGCCCGAATCGCACCAATTTCGCGTTCAATATTTTCTCTTAGCTCTTGTAACGTCGCCGGCTTGTTGGTATAGACCAAAGATTTAACATAGCCCCAAAGAAAATAGTCCAATGGTGTTAAATCGCATGATCTAGGCGGCCATTGAACTGGTCCATTTCGCGAAATAACACGCTCACCAAAATTTGGTTTTCAATAAGTCAATTGTTGCGTATGCCGTGTGACTGGTAGCGCCGTCTTGTTGAAACCACATATTGGCCAAGTCCATACCTTGCAATTGAGGCCAAAAATAATCAGTTATCATGGAGCGATAACGATTACCATTCACAGTAACATGACGATTAGCATCATCAACAAAAAAATATGGCCCAATGACACCTCCGGCATGTAATCCACACCAAACAGTGATTTTTCCGGGATGCAATTGTGTTTCGTGAAGCACGTGTGGATTGGTGCCTGCCCAATAACGCATATTTTGCTTGTTTACATATCCATTGAGCCAAAAATGAGCTTCGTCGCTAAAGATGATTTTTCGATGGAATTCAGCATCATTTTCAAATTGTTGTGCAGCCCAATTGAGGAATTGGCGACGCTTCAAATGGTCAAGCGGCTTTAGTTCTTGTGTCAACTGGATCTTGTGTGGATGTAGGCCAAGATCTTTTCGCAAAATTCGCCACAATGACGTCACAGAAATGCCCAATTGTTGAGAACATCGTGTTAGTGACTCATTTGGGTCATCAAGAACAGATACTCTAGCGGCGGCAATATTTTCCTCACTTCGTGCATTTCTTTGTCTCACTGGCACTGGAACATTGTGTAGCGACAATGTGCTTTCAAATTTTTGCACCAAACGTTGAATTGTTGATGTGGCAGGCAAGTGATGACGACGATAAAATGGTCGTAATGCTCTTAAAGTTGCGGTGAGCGAACGCGAATTTTGGTAGTAGATTCGAATAATTTGCAAGCGTTGCTCCAGTGTGTACTGCTCCATGATGATTGCCAACTAAGTACGAGTGTTAACCTCAAAAAAAATTGAAGAAATATGGCGTAGTTTCTTGTCCCTGTTGAAAGAAAGTTTGAGCGTCCCTATTGAAAAACCTATTATATGTATATAATGAAAAAATATTTGAATGTATGTTATGGTTAAAATACATTTATATACTTACAGCGATTGTAGAAACTTTAAGAACAGACAAGTTTGTATAAGTTTTGTCTATGTGAATTAACTTAAGAAGATTGGAGAGACCTCTGTAGCGACCAATCAGCTCTACTAGGTACGTCGTGAGTATATTACTTTATAAAGTTTTATCCATGTAAAATAAATCAAATCGAAAGAATATTATTGATACTAAAACAAAGCCACATCATCTGTAGCTAAATAAAAACGTGATTACGCGCGACCAAAAAAAGTGTTTTATTTAACAGTGAACTATAAATTATATAGATTACAATAACATCAAATATTCTAAAATAACTCTGAAATTGGTCTTCAGCTTGAGATGTACGCACTGCGGACACATTATATACTAGCTATGGTATCATTCAATAATATATTATTACAATCTATATAATTTATAGCTCTTCGGCTCGAGATGTACGCACTACGCACACATTATATAATCATATTACCATAACTGGTATCTCCCAAAATATAATGTGTGCGTAGTGCGTACATCTCAAGTCGAAGACCATCTAATTTCCCACTACTCCGATTTCCTAATTACGATTCAATGTGCCGTACAAATTTAAACAAGTAACACAAATTACGAAATATATCAAGAATTGTGCCGGCTAACAAGCAGGTCAGCTGGTACAATTCAACAAGTCAACAGAAACCCAACACATGTGTAGAAAATGATAATTATCGCAATCGAAACAATAAAGCGATATGCAAAGTCGGCATGACAATTCGAAAACATAATAATTTAATGAGCAAGTTATTCACCCAAGAGACTATATGCAGTAGTTCCCAACCTTTGAAGCGTTACGAAAGACTATTCAAATTATAACATTTTCTCGGTACACTGAAGAATAGTTATGTTTCAAACTCATAAATTTAACATTTTGCGTGTTTCACCTAAAAAAAAATATAATATAAAGGTGCAATTATTTGTGATAAAGGTTTTTCGTAAAACCATTATATACTCTTACGTATACAGGGTGTAACAGACCTATACACACCCACAATATTTTATGGGTGGATACCTGACTAAATTACGAGTCGAAAATGTTCAAGGAATATGTGCAAATTTTGCACTGTTATTTAAAATATTACTGTTTGAAATTTTTACAAAATCATGTTAAGCTTTAAGTATACATACTTCGTAATAAATATTTGCAAAATTTATATAATATTAATCTATATCTTTGCTTCAGGCCGTAAATCATGATACAAAAAAATAATCTGGCCGCTTGAAATTTGATGACCCTTGATGTTTTGTATTCAATATATAGTTTGGAATCAATAAAATGATTTAATTAATCGAAATAATTCTCTATAATATATATATGTATATATATATCTATATAAAAAAATCTCTGACATGGTTGAAATTAGGCACATATTCTTTGGAAATTTTGGACTCTTAATTTAGTCAGGTATTCACAAATAAAATATTGCAAACTAGGTCTGTTGCACTCTGTATACATATACCAATGTATCCCTCGCGTGTATTGCATAGAAATGAAATTATGGATGTAAAGCAGACTTCGAATCTGTTTAGAATATAGAAAATATGCATATTGGAACATAATGTATTATATAAGAATTTTTAATAAAAAGCCACGGCACGCCGGTCGCTAACCAGTGCTCTAATCACCAATAGATTAATGCTGAGACTTGCGCTTATTGATAATGAAATAAACACATAGAGAGCACGTGGAGAGTACATATATGTATAATGTAAAAAATCAGCAAAAACGATCGGTGTACGATACTAAACATACAGAAGGATAATAAATTGAACTCACAGCGTAGTTGAGACCGGTGAGGTCTCCGTCCCCAGACTTGATCCAGTCGTAGAACTCCATGGCGTTATCTGTGGGGTCTCCTTCGCCGTACGTTGCCAAGCAAAACACGGCCATAGAGTTGGGAATCTCCTTCATCTTCGTCAGCTCTTCCTGAAAAAATATACTGTCATTTATAGAACAAAGATCGGCTGCCTCAGCATCCATCAGTGCTGCCCGAAAGAGAGAACGATTCCATTTGGTAACAGCTCCAAGCTCTACAGAACGTTCTTAAGGGCGTGTTTTCAAAAATAATTCACATTTTCGCGTTTATTACGAAAATGTCGGTTTTTATTATTTATTTATATCAGAAGTTATACTAGATTTGACTTTTTTAAAAACTATTACTTAGATAGGACCTTTACACTAATATAAAATTAATAAACTTAATATTATTTGCCATAATTAGGAAAATACAACCATTATAAAAAAGACCGCGACCATTAAATTTATTTTCCGCGTGCCACAAAATTGCCTTAATATATAAAACTCTTGCATATACGAAATATATTTTTTTATAATCTAAGATTACGGAGATAAATCTGCATTGAACCAAATTAGCAAAATGTTAAAAATGAATAGAATTATAAACCATTAAATTTGCAGTACATATGATCAAAGTTTTTAAAACTTGTTATTGTATTAGTGAAAACAAATTATTTAAAATAACATATTATATTTACTTACATGCTTTGAGGCTTCAGCTACTATTTAAAATCAAGTTTTATATCAAAAACATAATAACTTCTTACTAAATAATATTTATATCCATCCTATCAATGTGTGTTTTTTAATCGGCGATTTGAAATAAAAAAACCCAAACCCCAAAAAGTCTATAATCTATTGTATAACTTCTGATATATATTAATAATAAAAACCCATATTTTCGTAAAAAACACGGAAATATGAATTATTTTTAAAAGGGAAGCTTAAGTCTCGTTTTTTCTTATAACGTTGGTTCAGTGGCGTAAATACACCAACGTGGCCAATACGGTGCCTTGTTGGGGCCCATGTTAGATAAGGCCCCTAAAGTCCGTCCACACTCCGCCCGTGTTAGATAGGGCCCCTAAAGTCCGCGCGATACGTACAACACAAAGTCATATGTATCGCGTCGTAATGTCGGGTTACAGACCAGACCATCGTTGCAGACTTTTTCAGTTGCGAGACATAAAAGTGCCTAAAAACACACTTTTGTTAACTTTTTCATGAAAGTATAATTATTATAGAAGGCAAGACTCCAATTTTATTTCAGCATTAGTACTACGTAAATTTAATATACGTATAGGGGACTTTTTTTTCATTTTGCATTGGGGTTCAATTTTTACGCCATTGCATTCGTTGTCAAAAAGTAGAGTTAACGAGTGCACGTGCAATTTAAATGATCTAAGTTAGGTATAGTAAAGTGCATACATAAAATAGATATGTAACTCTATTACCTATACACGTATATCACAACGTCATAATCACTCGCGTCCACATAATGCGGAATAATCTAAATTACTGTATCTGTAAGATATCTTACACCAATCTACAGAGAATATTCTTTATCATTTTGTATTTAAATATTAATCGTGTCACTGTTATCATCAATAATGATAGTGTAGTACATATAAAGCTTCGAGGAAGTAAAACTAAAAGTGGTCGAGTCATGACGCGGTTGATAATGAGGATAACGTAACGATGATTAGAAAATACCTAGATAAAAAAGATAATGCCGTTTATGCTGGACTGGATACATAATTCAGCACATTGCTGTCCTTTATAAGTTTAGATATGGAGATAAAGGTGTGGTCCCAAAACCGTTACAATAAATAACAATAATAATAAGTACGACATCTAATATATTATATGAAACGTATTTAATATATTACATAATTTGGCAAGTAATGATGACTACCTCGCGTTATAGAATGCTTATCGCGCTGTCGTTTTGCTCGTGTTGTCAGCAATGAGCGGCACAATATCGCGAAAGATTAAGCACTTCACATTTTACACTTTAAATAATCAAAAAGATACTCAAAATCTGCAGTAAGTAATACAGATAAATGGTACAAAGTACTAATCTAATTGTATCCGATCTTACCATGTCACACTCTTCGGGATCTGCCACCATCCCTTTCAACTTGTACCGAATCCCCTCCTTGGCTAGGCGTCCGGCGAACTCCTCGCCGGTGCCGGTTTGGGAGCCGTAGAAGACCACGAGACTGCGGCCAGACGACTTGAGCTTTTTGATGAAGGACGACTCGGATGTGGTGGCGGTTAAACTAGCGGGCCTGCAAAATACGAATAGTTATTTCACGCTTCAATCATAATTACACGAGTGGTACAAAATACCAATAATAGTCTATTCAGATTCATGCCGAAGAGGCCACGATATACTCGAAAATAGAAATAACGTTTGATCCCTATCGATTGGTTCGGTATACTGTCCAAATAAAACACAAAAACAATTTGTCGCCGATCCTCGTCTTCAGCGTATTTTAGAACATTTTATTTTAAAAACAAATGTAAAGTGAGAAACTGTATTCGGGTGAATTTTGATCATGAGTAAGATACCTCCTCTACTCCCGTATGACTATATTTAAGAGCAGAGCATATACCCATTCTCCATCTCCCATAAAATAGAATGGATCACATAGATACGGGATCGTGGGATCAACATGCGGGCAATGGATTACAGTTCGTCGCATGCAGCGTGACGTATGCGTGCATCCCATACAATCACCAACAATATGTGCCAATATGTGGCTTCACAATCCAATATACTCGGGATCAAAGTTTAAATCATATTCCCGTCTTTCATCTTGAAAGTCAGCAATAATGGTGACAATGAACTGTGACTGTGAACAATGGGTATTAACTTCATTATCAATAGCACACAGTAATATAAAATAATACCATTTTTAAAACAAAAGGCTCATTTTGGATATTTTCAATAATTAATTATTCTGTCCCGAAAGGATACTCCCGATTATAGTTTGTTGCCACTGGGTCACCTTAACTTCATTGAAGACTTTAGTTATTTTATTAGAAAAACATAGTTTCAAATCATAATGAAAGTGAAACAATCATTTTACTTTATTAAGGAGAACACATTCTTGTTGTGAAGTTGAAATTATTCAGAACAGACGGTCTGTGATATTTTATATACTATTTAAATGTATTAATTAGAAAGACATACATATAAAATCAACGAATCGTATAATGCACGTTCCCTGAATTGCAAAAGATCCAGGTTCGAATCTCGGTAGCAAAAACAATATTTTTTTAAATAAATTGATTTTACATATATATATATATCTTTCTAATTAATACATACATTTAATTTATATTCAATAATTTAACCAGTTACATGTTTTCTCTGAAATTACACTATGCATACTTTAAAGAATGGGGACAATCTAAAAAGGATTTATTAAATGTATAGACAGCTTGTTAAGATTATAATGTACTTTCTCCTCTAATGCAGAAAAAGTTGATAATAATAATATAAACAGAGGAGAGATAAAAGTTATAAAGAAGAAAATATTCCGTGGGAACGGGAATGTGAGGTATGAGACATTGTGAAAATTTTGGCATCGCAAATGCTGCCCATAATAGTATGTAATCGTTACACGCAGCTTAAACATTACTAAATACTAAATTAATGTATTAATTATAAATATATACATTAATTTAGTATTTAAAATATCACAGACCTATGTTCTGAATAATTACAACTTCACAATAAGAATGTGTTTCCTTAATAATATTAAACATTACTTACTATCTCTGGTACGTTTCATACGTGTGTATATTGGATTATGACTTAAAAATAACTTTTCAGTCTTTCAAGTGAAAATTCAGTTGAATAAATGGGAGACCTGGCCTCTAAGAGCGGATACCCCTCATTATTATATTCTCTCAATGTATTATAGTTCTACCCGAGTGTTCGCAGGAAAATTCTCGCAGCCAAGATATGCATCCATAAATTGGTCTACGTGACGACTCAACCATTTTTAAATGTTCCAAGATATTTCCATAAAATTTGTATGACAATAACAAAAGCACTGTGCCGGTGACACATAAAGGTATTTTTAACGTGTGCCGGGTTTACTGAAATTTGAGAATAAATCAATTGATTAAAAAACTATATTTCATGTTACTTGTGGTGTGGTTTTAATGACGGATAAAACTTGTCATTCTTTAACCGTCTGTGCAAGTATCCACAATTACAATTACAGACATAAAAAATATTTGACTTGGCAAATGATGTTTTTCAAAAATGTTTTTACGTCGACTTTCTTCGACATTTTTAACGATTAATGCGGTCAGAATTTATAGGGATTTATTTCTTATAAACGACATCTACACGTGTTTTAAATTAATCTAGAATTTTTAAGCGGAGTTTAAATATGCAAACATAAACATTGACAAAGGTCAAACTCAAAGCGAGCTTTTTTCTTGAACGTTAATGAAATCATGGAAAATAAACAAGACAAAAAAGGAAAAATAAATTTTATTATACATGACGAGTCAAAAATAAATTGCTCAGAAAAGCCCCAGGAAACAGCAAACATTTTTAACAATTTCTTTGCCAACGTCGGTAAAAACTTGGCTAGTAAAATCACAAAAAACTGGAGTAATAACGTTACTACTTCTAATGCAGTACATACAGGAAATAAAATAAACTTTTTTCAACCCACAACAGTTAACGAAATTGAACATATCATAACATGTATGAAGGGAGGAACAGCACCAGGTTATGATGGATACACTGTTAATACATTAAAATTTATAAAAAAACAAATATCCAAACCCCTAATGCATGTAATAAACTTAAGTTTAAAAACAGGGGTATTCCCAACATGCTACAAACAAGCCATCATTTCCCCCATATATAAATCAAATAACCCCGAGGAAATAACCAATTACAGACCAATCTCTCTTCTGTCAAACTTTGGAAAAATCCTAGAAAAAATTGTTAAAAAAAGATTGTCTCAATTTATTAAAATAAATAAAGTAATTGATGAAAACCAGTTTGGGTTCATGGAAAATAAAAGTACACAAGACGCAATAGGTAAACTAACTAATATCATTCAAGAATCTCTAGACAAATCTCTAAAATGTATTGGAATTTTTGTGGATTTGAGAAAAGCCTTCGACAGTATCTTCCACAGCAAACTAATATTAAAATTAAAATCTGTCGGTATAGACGACAAAGCACTAAGCTGGATTCAAAGCTATCTCCACGAAAGACCGCAAAACGTAAAAATTAACGAAACCCTAAGCCAACCCCTAATCAGTGAATTTGGTATACCACAAGGAACAGTTTTGGGCCCGCTTCTTTTTATAATTTATGTCAATGACATTTTCAAACTAAAATTAAACGGAAAAATTATATCATACGCCGACGACACTGCTATCATTGTTGACGAACAAGACTGGAACACTACAACGAGCATGCAAATAACGTCATGAATACACTCAAATCCTGGTTCGATAGTAATTTACTTTCTTTAAACTCTGAAAAAACTTATTATATTCCCTTTTCAATAAAAAGTCCTAAAACACCGCCCCATATAAAAATTATTATACATAACGAAAACTATAACAAAATTACCTGTAACGACTATTGTACAAATTTAAACCCAAAAAAAGAAATCAAATATCTTGGTGTAATTATAGATCAAAATTTAAAATGGCACAGTCACATTAACGAATTAGTGAAAAGAATAAGAAAATGTATCTATACATTCATAAGACTAAGGAACATTCTAAGTATAAATAATTTTAAAAAGGTATATTTTGCTATTGTTCACTCACTACTCCAGTATGGAATAATTGGGTGGGGAGGAGCATACAATAATATAATGAACTCAGTAAAAATAATACAGAGAACAATTATTAAAGTGATATTAAAAAAAAGATCAACTTTTTCAACACATACACTTTTTGCAAAATTCCCAGTCCTCAAAATTAAAAACATTTACAAAAAAACCTCAATCAATCAATTAATTAAAGAAAATATCACTAGAAAATTTGAAACAAGCACATCATTAAGATTTTAAAATAACTTTAAAATCCCTAAATGTAACACCAAACACTATCAGCACAATTCTATATATTTAGGGATAAAAAATTTCAATAGCCTCCAAACACAAATCAAGGAAATAAAGGATATAAAAGAGTTTAAAAAGAAACTAAATGAACACTTCAAAAACATATAATTGGACAATAAACAATATTACAGAATACTTCAGAAGCACACAAAGGGACAATGAATAGAATATGTAAAATTATCATATAAATTATTGTAGTGTAACTTCCTCTCCAAGCACAAGAGCTGGTCTCTTTTTTGGAGAGGTAAGCGAAGTAAAAACTATGTATGTATATAACATTTATTTTGTCATTGTATTTCGTTAATTAAATAAATAAATAAAAATAAAAAAAACGTAAATTTATCCCAATTTTTCTGGAACTTTTACCGTACAATCACTCGCGTACGTTATTGTTGCGAACGTGCATTAAAGATAAGACTACAGATTTTTAAATTATTTATTGACGTCATTATTCGCGTTATAAACATATTAGTGATAAAAATATACATTAGTTGTGTTATTATTTTGATAAACATTAAGAATTTATAAGGCGCTTTTCCGTCCACCATACATAAATTTTTACCAGAAGACGCGCTCAACACCCTACCGAATCCTGTGCATATAAAATCAAACTGCAATAAATTTTTGGCTAGGCCAAAAAATATTGTTCTCTGCTCGTATCTACTCGCAACGTGCCTTTTCACCATTGACCTCGCCTATATTCTGAACCTACACGCTTTACCGTGAGTACTGTACGCTTTACTGCGTGTACTGTATTTGGCTCCACCAAATCATCCACTCAAAGTACACTCCGCCGAAAACGGATAGGACCGCGGTACCCGCGTCAGGACTCAGGTATTCTGCAGCACTATGCATATGAAGGCCACTTACTGTATTGAATACTTGGTAGCTGACATCTCCTCTTTCTTCTCCTGTTTCCTCATGAAGAAGTACCACCAGGCCCCGGCCAGCAGGGCAGCTATGAGAATCCAGTCTAACAGGGAAGCTCCGAGGAAGGCCTCATCCTCGACTGGGGGCATTTCTTGATCCTGTGACTCCATGTTTGTATTAGGTTTTGTCTGGAGAGAATAAAAATATATTATAAGTAACGTGAACATTTGAAGGAATAAATAGCCATTCGGTCGCAAAGAATATAGCCAGTTACACTCAAACTTGTATTATGATAACCGGTGGTTTCTGTGCAGTTTAACAGAAAGTTTATTTACTCGACTGCAATAAATAATATTTCAGCGTTATAATAACAGATTGACATATTCTGTAAACACCCCCTTGTACCTATCGTTCATCGCACTGCTAGATTTGGAATGCTCCACTGACACATTCAAGTGTGATACTTGTGATATAATATGCCCTAATAACGATCGATGATAGTATGAACAACAGCTACTCTAGTATTTATGCATGCATTATTATGCATTATTATGCATTATTATGATTTATTGAAAAATTTAAGAGACCCCGGGAGGTTTATGAATGTATATAACTTAATTGTGGCATGTCTCTAAAAACTTTGTAAAAGAAACCGGCATTGAAATTTTACACATTAATCATAAATGCCTTAGATTGGATAATTTAGAAAGTCTAGAAATCAAAAAATCACTCAACACCAAGTCCAATATAATTAATAACCAATTTAACCTTACAAACAACCCACTATTTAATATATTCCCTATTTCAATGCCCTCCTGTTAATCACCTCCCCACTCTTACCAAGACTCCGCCTACACCCCGTAATAGATGTTGTTTAAATTTGATGGAATAGTTCGATTGTACGCCAGTCCTGACGAAGATACGTTAGTATAAAAACCGGTTGACGTAAAAATAACACAGTAGTTTTAAGTTAAAGTTAGAGTTAAATAGAATTTTAAATTATGTCTAACCACAAAGTAACCGCTACAAACATCAATAACGTACAATTTTAAATCGTTGCGATTGTGTCGCGATTCCCCGTTTTTATTCTAGCTGGATTTTTATGGTAATTTGCATACTATTGATGTTTTGTAAATTTTAGAGTTTCAAACTTTGTTATATTATTGATATTGCTGTGTCGTTTCAGTCAGCGTCAGGTAGTTCAAGTTATAAATTATTTTCAGTATTTTATTTTGTTGTCCTCGAGGACGGTTTAAGCTCGTTTTATTTCAGGTTCCACAGAAAGTATTTGTGTCCATTTGATGAGGTTTTCATCAATGTGAGGTCGCAGAGGTCTGTAGAAAAGTAACACACGAGATAGTCATGAGAATATTCGGCAATTCACAACCAAAGATGGAAGACAACTAAAAAGTCAAATTCGACTCGAGTTCAAAAGATAACGAAAAGGTCGACCGAGGTCCTATCCTTAATTAATAATTATCTGTCTTGTATTTATCAAGTTTAACTTTTTGTAGAATACTCTGCCTCGGCAGACAGATAGAGTAGATTGGCTACCTGTACCTCATATTGCACGCACTGGTGGATAGCGCTGGTGGCAACAGGATGCCAGTGCTATCTCAGAAAGCGTTTTATCATTCATCATTCCACGTTACTGATAACTAATAGCAAACAGTACGCAGCCGCGAACGGGATGAGTATTACATTTTTGTAACATTTTTATTTGCAATCGCCAAAACATATACGGCATCTGCCTATTCTACAAAATAAAACAAAATGTTTGAACCCGTCGAGGCTTTTTGCTTCCATGCTTCCATGATCGATTTCAACCCCGTAATGTAAAAAAGTTAATGTTTATATAAGTTTATTAATTTTTAATGAAAACACATTTAAGTTGTGATGTTTCAATTTCAGAACAAAGTTCAGTGATCAATCAGAAATATTTTTTTTGTTAATTTAATTTGTTAATACATACACAAAAATATATTTATTAAACACGTAATACGCAGTAGTCCAAGACCGAGACAGAATCGTTAATTTAAATCACACGCCGATATTTATAACGACTGTGGTATGTTAATATGAAAAAATAATTAATTTTGTATTAACCATGTTGATTACTTTTACATCAACCGGTTTCGATACTACTCTATCTTCGTCGGGAACTACTTACTTACTTACCATCACGCCGTTTCCCCGTGGGGGTAGGCAGAGACGATAGAGCGCCACACTCTTCTGTCCTGACACACAATTCTCGCCTCATCCACATTCATACATCTTCTCATACAAGCTCGCCGATTGTTGAGGCTGGAACTAAATGTTATTAATGCATTCGTATTAACTAATCCATAAAATAAATATGATGAGAAATTGGCTATTGGACGGGGGGACTAATATTTTTTAAGATTCCATAACATCTGGACACAGTGACAAGTATTCACATAGCGCATACATAACTTAATGTAACCTAACATAAACTATCTAAAAGGAATGTAAGCTATCATAAGGAAACTTATATTAATTTACCTACCTATTACATTACATCGTGTGCAGGTGTCTGTGTGTGTACTTGCTGTGTGCAGTTATCTGGTAACCATTTTTAAAATAAAGCAAGCAAGGAGTCTTCTGATCCAGTTTATGGCTTCAGGTATTGCATTGTGAATATCGGGAGTGCTGCCAGGGATGAATACAATTTGCATCGATGTCTATATGTTACCGTGCCGAATCCATTAAACCGCTCGTTTAATGGATTCGGCACGGTAAAAAAATCATTTTTTTGAATTTTCATCATACAGGCGTATCTACCATCCTGTCACACCTAATTCTAACGCAATAGCTTTTCATAATACAATCAAAAATGTACGAATATATCTAACTCAAAAAGTTTTCCTACGAGTAATACCTATGGGCATAGTCTGTAACGGGTACCATCATAAAAATGAGCTCTCGAGTTCGTAATTGGCACTTGGCGCAGCACAGTTTCGTGCGATGGCATAGCGCTTCGGTGAAATGATTGCATCATTCATGAAATTCTATCAGCATTTTAATACGTGCGCGAGGTTTCGCGGTATATTATTTTTACATAACGATAAAATTGATTTCTATTAACAATTAATAACCTTCGGACTCTTAGTCTCAAACATAATGGCATTATGAATAATATTTGGTTGTTTTACATTACGAGACATAAACGATAATTATTCATCGTCCTCCATCTCAGCGTTAATTCATTCCAGAATAAATAACTCGACAAAACAAAACAAATAGTTTTGTAAAATTTTATTCAATTTTCGATGCGCAAATACCTGTAAGTTCAAACTAAGAATAACTAAGAACACCTTTCTAGATAAAGCTATAAATTATAGTGATTATTCATACCAATAAACTATTTAATTAAATTGATAATAATTATAAAGACCCAATTAATAAATGTGCACACGCATTGAAAAACACGTTTTATTAGTAGTTGTTTTATAGAAATTAGATTATTTTGTTCATGAATTACAATTTATCACTAAATTAATAATATTACAGACAGAACGACAAATATTTTGACAATCCTAGATATTAACACGCGCTTTTATTTTCTTCATTCACTTTTTTAATAATACACGATACACAAATTAGCCTATCGAATTAAAATAGTTTGATCAAGATCTATATCAATCCTCTTAATTTAAATGAAAAACATCTCGTTATTCCGCCTCTTCGGAAACGTTAGTCAGTGTAGTCTTCACTTTCTAACATAAAATTCGTATCCGACTGATCCGAGTCATCACTGTCACTAGCTAGAAAAAGGAAGCTACTATAAGAGACACGTTGCGGTTAGAGGTGGGGGTGAAAACTAGAAGTTTTCAATCGCGAACGTCTGTCAGACGCCATCTCAATAATTAAAGGTTCATTTTAATTATTAAGATATTTTAAAAATAAATTTTAATTAACAATGAACATAAAACAAATTAAATGGAAAAAAATATATTAATACGCCAATGTTCAAAGAATCTCAAACAAACAATTACATAAAATTATTGAATTCTGCTAGTTTGCGCAAAGCATTATCTAAATGTTACAGCTGTTTCGGCGGTTAAGGCCATTTACAAACTATGGTTAAATCACGTACAATCGACTTATGTGATTTTAATTAGTTACCCTTTCTCTACGGGTAGTCAGGTGGTTTCGGTGAAGCCGATGTATGTTAATATTATTTTTCTCAGAGGCATTTATTAAAAAATTTCCCCGTTTGTGTGTATTATATCTATTGTGGCTTTATTGTTGTAAAATTTTATGTTAAGCTTAATTGTCAATTTTCCCCGTTTCTGTATGATTAGCTGAAATATTTTGTAAGTGCCTCTATTTATTATAACTATCGAGATTACTTCATTTTAGGTTTTTTGAACATATTAACAAGTGAGGAGAAGATCATTTTTAGTCGGCTAAAGTTATATTTGCGTCGTTCGTTTTTTTGTTAATTTCTAATTGTTCAAGCAAATTTAATATAATTCAATCTGGTGTCGGGTGATATCGTTTCATACATAATAAAGAAATAAGAAACTATATAATATACTCATTTGAATCTTGCATAATCGTAGGGTGAATTCTTCTTGTTGAAGACCTGTACCCGCTCGTACCGTGGAACTGTATTTTCTGCGACGTCACAATTCCCTACACTGTACTTCTAGGTGTATTATCTACTCAAAGCGCTTATTAAAATAAGTATTTTTATCGCAAAATATACTTGTCGGACTACACAGACTACGTAATTTTTAAAGTTAATGCGTTATGCTATCGTGGTAAATAATATTTTAATAATTAGTAAATATTATGTCTATATGTATCCGTAAAAACGGTAATTCTGTTGATTTATTAAAAATTAGTTGAAATTTGAATTCACTCAATAAGCATTTAATACGCTTTTTATACATTACACCTCAAAAACAGATATAACTACACGCCTTATTGTAAGCATATTATCTGTATTTGCAGGAAAAGTGGTACTGTGTTGTATAATGGAGACTACTCGCACGTGGCTACTGTTTTCTATTAGCAGAGCAATTTATGAACAATAATTTATTTTTAATAACCAGTTGTCCTTTTTCTGTAAAATTAGCTTCGAGTAGATGATAAGAGGTACTGTCAGAACACAGACGTAACAATTATTGTATAATGCACCGCGTACTCTGCAATTATGATTATATTATATAAGCATATGTTTGTGTAAGTAGTGCTCAATCTAATTAGACGTGATCTGTGAATTTTCGAATTTTGAATACAATTGTTTGTATATGGGTCAAAACGACATTTAAATTTAGCACATAAGTTTGGCGGTATTATAACTATCGAATAAGTGAAAGAAAGCAATCTTCCCACCGGAGAGTTATAGATACTTATAACCAGTACTTTTTTGACATAGCACGCACCGGAACTTCGCCCCGGCACCTTTTTTTTCCAAGTTTTAAATGTAACTTTTTAAATTTGATCTTCGGTCCACGTGGACTTGAATCGCCCTGTCGAGCGTAGCATGTCGGCGGCAAAATCAATAAGAACTGAATATATAATTTTTTAAATAAAAGATTAACAACATGTGAGTTCTGGCACCTTTTTCTTACAAAAAAAGCACGACATATAACTCTTTTCGCTGATCGCAGACATAATACCACCATGAAAACACTACTTCTCATATAATATGTTCGAAGTATCATCGAATATACCTCCCAAGTCTAGAATCCAAGATATAGCGCAAATAATATATAAAAATACAGAATAGCTTCTTGAAATATCTCTTAATTTTCGTAGTTACTGAATCTTAACCAGCACTGCTGAGTCATCCTTACAAATTTCAGGAAGGTTTATAAATTTCTCAAGCTCAAATATTGCATCACGTTTTGTTGCTTACACTTTTTATTTTTCCTTCTATTTCTTCTTTCTTTTATAATTGTTAATTAAAAATGTAAAATGTTTGCCTCAGCACGGGTGAAGCAATATTAAAGTACTAAATGTACTTACAACATTTGATATATGAAATAAATAAATAAATCTATTATTTTTAAAATTCCATCACTACAAATCCGAAGAGACATGGCCAATGTCATCTTCCTACACAAAATAGCCAACTTCAACGTAAACAGACTGTCCTGATTTACTCAGACGCATATCCATCAGAGTGCCATATTGGTCAACCAGAACTAATATCACATTCAACCTTTCACATTGTAACACCAATGCCAAAAAAAACTCATTTTTCTACCGTACTTACTTTTATTTCAACTCACGTTTAAATGAATTTCTCAATACGTCAGTTAAATCAAAATTCAATATATAAACCTTAAATGCCCTTCATTTTATTTTTATCTCAGATTTCATTCCCTTTCCAATTTCCATTTTCACTTACGCCCCGTTCCCCTAGAAATTTTTCTTATTTTTAACTTTCATCTCTCCTCTATTTTTATTTTTATATTCTACTTTTTCTCTCATTTCTTTTATTTTTACTGATTTTTTGTATTCCTGCAATAGAGGAGAAAGCTCTCATTCCTTTATCGTTTTCTATGCAGCGTAAAAATAATTTCTTATTAATGTCTTAATGAACTATTTATCAATTTAATAAACATTTTTCATATTGTCGATGTTTGTGGCGTTATCTTTGTGGTTAGACATAATTTAAAATTATATTTAACTTTGTTTAAACTACTGTGTTGTTTTTACGTCAACCGTTTCGATACTAACGTATCTTCGTTGTACGCTAATCCTGTCAAAGATACGTTAGTATCGAAACAGGTTGACACAAAAACAACACCGTGGTTTAAACAAAGTTAAACATAAAAAGAAATTTAAAGTATTTTTTCAATATTGTCTTATACTGTATCTAATAGATTGTTACTTCAGAGAAAACATGTAATTGGTTGGTTTTTTTTTTCACATCAATTAACTTTTTGTTTTCCAAACAAAATAAAATAAAATAATACACATCACTAATGCAATTTCCAGAACCGAGAAAAGGTTACGAAGGTGACGCTGACAATGAACGCGGTGCAAAAAAAATTAGTAGATACAAATAAAAGTATTATAATCTAGATTAAGTACTTAAAACCTATTTAAATAGAAATAAGTAATATAATTTAATTTTACCTAACTTTTTTTTTTAAACTTTGATTTATTAATTTTATTATTACAAGTAGGTGCAGGGCGGGGGTCGGCAGACTTTCTAGTGATAAGAGCCAAATATTAAGTAAACAGAATTTCAACATTTTCATAGAGCCGCAATATATATTTTCACCTCAACCTTCATTCGAACCTTCCATTAGTAATTTCCCTCGAGCGGGGCGCTTGCCGTAAATTTGACGTCATCAAGTTTTCTCCGTTTTCTTTATATAAATGTTAAGGAATTGCTGTAAGGTTATGAAAAATGATAAATGACAGTACTTTAAAAAATATAAAATATATTTGACTTCTTAAACAAAAAATGAAACAACACTAATTATTTCAAAACAAAATATTCTACCGACCTAATAGTCAGAATCAATATTCTCATCATTACAATTATTGCAAACCACCTTAACTGCCGAATGGCTCTTGCAAAGGACTGGCAACACTTCATTGATGCTGAGGATCTTTTCTTCTCCAGTGCGCATGACCGACAAATCGGTTCAACTTCCCGACTGTAATTGACTTTGAGAAAAGCACTTATATCTTGCGGTAAATGTTTGACGTTTGATCTGAAGATAAGATGCTCTTTCATCATGGTCAATGCCAAATTTTTTAGGAAATTTTTTCGATGCATTGGAGCCTTTCCCGGACAAGCAAATTTGGATAAAATTTGAGCATTTATGCCGCCAATATTCATTAGAGTCCAAATATCAATGAATGACAAAAACTTCTAAGCATACCGGGTTCGTCTGTAGTTTAGAGAGACACTGACCCTCGAATAGCTCGGAACTCGATGCTTACGACTAAGTGATAAAAATGGAGGAGGCGATAAGGCGCATTTGTTGTAAATTTTGTGATAGCGCCCCCGCTGGAAGGTTAAAGATGGAAAAAAACGAGATAAAATCAATATTTTTATTAGAAACTCAAATTCATAATACAGTCATAGGCTAGTTAGACAAATATAATACATATATGGGAGTTATAAGCTTCAGTAGCTCAGTGCACTACTTATAAAACAAGAAAACCTGAATAATTAAACACTTTTTGGGCTTTGTAAAGATTACTAGTTAGAACGATGACCTTGCATCTCTTTCGAAAGCGTTGCTATATCCGGTAAGTAATTACTTGTTCAATTTTAAGCATAATTGTAAATTATCGTCGGTTCATTTGCTTCTTACTTTATTTTTTATTTGATTCATGGTAAGGAATGTTTGCTCGTATAAATAGGCCAAAGACTGTGAGATGACGAAAAAGATGCTACTTTTTTACTGTGTCAAATGTTTCAGGTTAACTATTCCACGTATCAAATATGTGCTGAAGAGTCACAAATGCATATGAAAAAAACCGCATGCGGCTCGCGAGCCGCGGTCTACCGACCCCTGGTGTAGGGCAACGCCGAATAACTGTCGGTGAAACATACTGCTGCACCGCCGCAAAAAAATAAAAAGTGCATCAGAGAGGAAGTACATCTACGTCTCCTAGTTACGTTTGAGATTGGATTCTAGTGCCGCAATCTATTAAGAAATGTTATAAATCAATATCTGAAGAGACAGTTCAGAGATGGTGAAAAATCCAAACATTAGTTTGCTTGTAATACTATTTCAAATTATGACAGTTGTTTGATATCAATTTGCGAGTTGTGCATGCCTTTTCAATCTTTCGTATATCTCCATAATCTTTTGTGCCGGGACGCTGATATTAAATAAGTACCTACATTTTAAGTTACAGTTTGTGATGTATAAATTAGATTTGTGATTATTTCCGCGGATTACGATTTATAAGACCAGATACATGTACCCAAAAATTTTATACCGTGAAAGAAGTGGATCTACTCAGCGGTTGGTATGGTACCTCATATATTTTCGAATGAAAACTTTCTCAATTAGCGATGTGTAGACAGTTCCATTCTTTTTTTTTAAATAATCAACCAATTTCAAAAATAATCACTTCAATTTAGCACTTCCCCCATAAAAGCAATGTTACTAGATTTTTAGATTTTTAGGAACTTAGCACGTTTTACCCGTCATTAAGGACCAAAATAAATAATTAATATTGACATTAAGCAGATCAGTAAAGACATTTTCATTATTTTAACAATTTGTCAGAAATAATACAACTAGATGCTTTGACCCCAAATTTGGGGTAAGTGCATCTAATCGTCCAATTTTCATAAAATGCTTTCAATATCAGCTATCCTAAAAGGTTACATTTCGATTTTTGAAGACTTAAATTAGTGAATGGTTAATGATCCTTCTGTCAACGTTTCAAAGTTATAGCGTCATCTTATGAAGTTTGAGATAAGTTCAAAGTTTGTGTCGATGATTTATATATCGATACTTACCCCGATTCACCTTTTAAGAATAAAAGTAAATATGTAAACTTAATAATAGCATTTTTTTCTGTATGTTTCAATAAATTCTCCATCCATTTAAGAAACTGCTATAAAAATTACATAATAAGTATCTATATTTGCCATTCTAGGTTTTCCTATATCAAGGCGAACTTACCTACAGTATAATTGAAAATAATAGTTGGTAAAATTAAATTAACTAGTAGGATAAAAAAAGAGAACTGTGAATATATATTTTTTAAATATAAGGCTATATAATATATCAAAATAAATAAAGAGATGAAGAAAGAGACGCAAAAAAATAAAAAAAATTTGAGAGCACTGAAATATAATAGTAAAATATTAAAACGTATATGAAGTACTTTACAGTACCACGAGTATCAACTTTTATAGTATTACCTATAACTAAATATTGTTCATAATTGTAACAGCTTGCTCTGTCTATCGGATTCCGCACGTGATGTTCTTGTGACACGCGTAGATGGAAGAGACTTATCTCGGAGACTCGAGGACAGTCCAGAGTTGAGCGCGGAGCGAGACTACTGCCTACTATTCCTGCGCTACGGCTGACGCTGACACCCTCTCCTCAAATTGTCACTCCATCTTAATCTGACACGCTGTCTACTGCGTGTTGTACGCAGAGTAGAATAATGCGATCGATACACATACTTGTACCGACAAATCTTTGAGGCGAATCCGTGTACTCCCCGCGCATTATGGTGCATGTACACAGATGGGATTTATCTCGGAGACTCGTATTGAAAGTAACTCGAGTCGAGCACGGAGCGACCTATAACTTATTGCCAATTGTATTTTGAGTTCAGAGAAGAGAGATCACAGTCTCATGATGAATAGTCAGACGATGAAACTTTGCTCTCGAAACTCGCGTAAAGCACGGTTCAAAATTAGGGCAGTGTGTTTCTATTGTTTTTTGTGCGGAAATCAGGTAACCGAGTGACGCTTACTGATCTTTATCGCTCTCCGAGACTCGAGAGTGCTAACGAGATAAAACCGGTTTATCTCCGCCGAAATAATTTGAATGATAAAAAACTTATCATAAAAATGACGACTATGAGCAATGCCACCAACTAATTACGAGAACATGGAGCACAATTTGACCTTCGCAATTCACAGTTAATTTAATTTTAATAATTTTCATAAATTTTAACGATAACGAAGTTGGCAATGCAACAACAACAAGAGAAACTTTTTAATACGGGCAAAGTAAAAAAAATATTTTTAAGAATACAATATTGTTAAGTTGTAGTTTTTTCATAATATAGTTTTGTGGTATTTTAATACAAATTAAATGTATGTAATTATATGTATAATATATATATTGTGACGTGGTGACACCTATATGTGACACGCTTTCACACCACTGGCTTGCTCAGAGGCTCACATGATGGGGATGGGTCTTCGGTTACAGAATTTAACATGCGTCTTGCCTGTCACTTCAGCCATCATAACTCAGGGAAAAATAAAAGATTATTACAAATTTTATCACTTAATTTAATACAAGAAAACATATGAATATTTAAGTAGGAACCAGTAAGAGATCCATCAGTAGAATGTGATAAGATGAAAAGACTAGATTGGCAATTTTTTCCTCAATAAAAATAATAAAATTTGACTACCATCTGAATGTCGAAATCAACAGACTATTGTACAAGTAAATAGTGTGATAAAACACTTGACTCTATGAAATGTGAAAATCTTCACCTAAGAAATAACATTACACAAATTTATCACCTGACTAGTTTAGTTTGTCAGGTTAAATGTAGCAAAAAAGATCATATCGTAAATTGGTTCAACACGAGCAGCAAGTTATTAATTTTAAATTAAAAAATGAAAAGAAAAAAATAAGACTACAATACTCTCAATATTATCAATTACATTAAAAATTATTTTACAACCATACATGCGAAATAGATGTCCACAGTCTTCATCCAGATTTTACTTGTCCGAGGCACCCGTAATTACTGTATCTCTGACTGGCCAGAACGTCAGGTGGGTCATCTTCTTGGGTTTTAGCTCGCCATGAATTTCTTGCGTCATCTTCGGTTGCAAAATTATCCCGTCGTGTACTGATTGGCGGCAGAGATCAAATCGTACCCCTTCCTTCATTCTTCAGGAGAAATCCTTCCTGAAGTAAAAAGTATTGTCGTGGCATGACCACTTTCCCGTCATATCAGAAGAAGTAGTTTGAGAAGAAGATAACAAAAAAATAACCAGGAAGAAGAGATGCGTCATACTGAAATTGCACACACAATTAGCGAATAGAAAATTACTTATGGTGCAGGACAACATAGATGCCAAACATATTTAATTATTCTCACTCTTCTTCTCTTATACGAAGTCACGTCTTCGTCGTTTTTACACCGGACTAACGCCCGTGCACGTCAAGATCTGTCAACAGAAAAGAAACAGTAGCGAGAATTCTTTTCCTTACGCGGCCACTGTTGCCAATTGGTGAATGCCAATTCCCAACCTATCTCGTGCGCGGTAGGTACCAAATATAGCGTAATAATATATATCAAATATCTCGGTAGTAACTAAGTTCTAAATACTTATTAATTTTTGTTTTATCGAAAACAATATTTTTATTTTTTGTAAGTGTTAATAACTTGTTTGAAGCTCACCTTTAAAAAAAAAGTCATTAATAATCAAGCAGGTAATTTGTTCAGATTAATGTAAATTTCTTTATTAATATTATTCCAACCTCCTTAAGTAAACTTCATAAACATAAATTATTTTTAACATAATAAAAATAAGTTATTCAATCCTTAACTATAACTATATGCCGCAGAAACGCGAGTAACTAAGTGCCATCGAGTCATCACTTTTTAACTTTTATTGTATAGCCATTACACAAAACGCTAAATAATCAGGCGCCGTTACAGTTGCGTGACGCCTTCAAAAATGTATGTAAACGGTACACTTAGAATTCTAGAAAAATAAATTGATTATATCGCAGCTCTCTGACTAGAGTTTTTCAAAACGTTAGTCTTCAATAATTGCGTGAGGAGAGATGAACTATTAAATAAAGTAGGTGCGAAATTTTGAAAATTTATTGAGAAAAATTTCTCGCCAAAAAATGTGTTATTGATGTAAGATGTTGGTTACTTCACATATTTTACATTATTAAAGGAAGAAATCAGAACGGGTTCCGAGCGTGCTAAGACATTATTTGTCAATTGCAATATATATTTTTTTTATGTAAGTAAATTGACGAACTGATGTAACTAACATATTTTTCATTTCACGGTAGATGAGGGGTATATCGGCCAATTGGCTAACGATAATCACCGCTCGGTCTATTCGTCTATTCGTCAAAAACTTAAACCGATTATTACCTTTATTAATTCTGTTTGTCGTACGAAATTCGTCACCTCTTCGGAGCGCACAGCCATCCTCAGGCCTTACTGGCCTCTTATAAACATGACATCGCGTTTTTAGCGGGGCCTGATTTTTGATATTATGTCGATGATTTTCCTGTTATTTGTGTACGCGCGCAGCACTCGCTGGGATCACTCGGCGATCAGGTCTGACTCTGACGTCCGGTTGCAATAATTAAAATGGTAAACAAATATTTGAATCCTCTGTCTCGATACAAACGTCTATATTATTAAAAGCGTTTATCATTTGTTTATCGCACAAAAAAAAGTAAATTTAATCTTTTAAAAAATTGTTTTAAAAATAATAATTAAATTACTCACCGTCTAGCAGATTGCATCGAGATTGGAAAATTTTATGAGAAAAAAAGCGTAAATCGGTAATTGAATGTTATCGAAAAAATTATCTTTGGCAAATTCATCTAGACAAAGAATCAAAAATTTAGTCAACTATACATGAACTTAATTTAAAAAAAAAACTAAAAGTGTCCACGTATTTAATGCTAGTATATTAAATATATTAAATAAATGAACTTTAAGCCTTTTCAGTACCTTAATTAAGGTTATGTTTTTCGTCTTTTATCGTTATGAAATACATTTGTAGGGGCTCGCGCGCATCGTCCAGATGTTCCTCGTTCTGTCATTTCTCGCTATTGCGCCATCCCGCACGAACAAAACGAGAGCGTTCGAGGAAGGAAAATGTCTGGATAAGAATGATTTTTACTTTAACACTACCAACCTTCCCACACATTTTTTAAATATTATCAAATTTAAAAAAAATTAAGTTAAAATTATGTTAAAACACTGTTCTGTTGGAGATTTGTCGGCGCAATATAATACAATAGATTTTTAATTATTTGGGTGGTAAGAATTAAAAAATCACAGATAATCTCCGCAAAAAAAAGGAAAATATATCGGAAAACAAGAACGGCGACAAGAAAATACACAGTTTGGGATATAAAGTTCAATCACAAACAATTAAAAATATGATTTATTATCAATAATAAATAATTAGTCAACCTCTGCATGCCGTAATTAACGCCCGCTTGAAACAAAGTTATCTATCACCACTGAATCTGAGCACACCCAAATATTAATCTGCGAATACGTGATAGACCGGCATTTCCGATTCGCAATTTCACAAGTTTCATTTCATTGGATATTATCATACAGTCGAATGAAAAATTATTAAAAATAATATTTCGAAAAACTATAAAAAATTATGGGGTATATAATGTGTAACACACCCAATCAACAATATTTTATGGGTATGGAAAATGTTCAAGGACTAGGGTAGACCGGGATCAATTGTAACAAAATGCGTTTTGCAATTTTTTGCATCATCGTGATAAATTTGCATTTGCATAGTTGCTATAAATTTTCATTTGCATAGTTGCTAAAAAACAAATTTTCTCAACAGTAGGCAATATTATTATATTCTAATTTCTCTAATTAAGGAATAAAACTATAAACTTATAAACACATGGAGGGAAATGGTACAACTGACCCAGGGGTCGGGGTCAGTTGTACCAGGAGAATTGATTAAAACACAGAATTTAGGCATAAAGTATTCACATTTTATAACCATTTTGGCGAAGAAAAATAGTTTCTTTATTGATTTCTAAAATTGTAGTCGAAAATTTCCACTACATTTAACAAAATACAACATTTATCTAACCTCATGAAAATTCTTATAATTTTTGTTTATTGAAGTGTTAGTATAAACATTCATTATCTATATATATAAAGAAGAGTGTCGGTTTGTTGGTGTGTTTATTTTTTTATACAAATCTACAGTTTTATTCCGAGCTTGATGAAACATTGCACACTTGACCTTCAAAACAAGAGGAAGGTCACCGCCTAATGGAGAATGGGATTAGCAGGGGAAGTGAGAGAGGAGCGAGACTGAGGTACTACTGAAGTGTGAAGGGGAGAGAGAGGGGGGTAGGAGTGACGAAAGGGGGGAGTGGGTGGGGGTCGGAGGGGAGTAGAGACTTAGTCAGTCCCTAAACTTAAAAGTAATAAGAGGAAGATCACTGTCTATATGAGATTTCAAAAAATCACCCCCATTCTCCTTTCCCACTTTGATACTTCTTGACGAAATTTGCACGTTTGATGTAAAAATTAAGAGGAAAATTACTGTCTGCATCTAATTTCGAAAAAACTACCCCCATCCTCCTAAATTAAACCTCTTCATTCTGCGTAAAGTCCGAGCAACCCCGGGTGTTTCAGCAAGTTTTAATATAATAAAATGACAAAACAAATATATATTAATATCTTAATTTACTTTAAGTAGTACAACTGCCCCCTAACGGTTATTTCAAATAAAAATATAGAATTTCGAATGTTCTCTACTCACAAGCAGTCATAAAATAAATACAAATATCGAAAGAAATCAAGTTAAGGATCAATGAAATAATAAAAAACAGAGCATATAAATCATAATATCCAACTATTAATCTGATCGAAAAAACTTACTTTTCGCGCACAAAAAATTAATTTTACAAATGCAACCGTCCGTGTTCTGTCAAGCCCTATGAGGCACTGGAGACAAGTCCGTACATGTCAAACACGCCTCCTGACGCCGTGTCATATATAACCTTACGTTGTTAACGAGATGTTTGCATTGGTACTACTGCCCTCTGGTACAATTGACCCCGGTCTTCCCTATGTACAAATTCTGTACCTGCTACGAAAAATATGATTGTATGAGACTTCACAACAACTAAAAATCATGTAAATCTTTTAAGTCTACTGCGAAATTGATATTTGCTTCGGGTCCTAAATCATCTAACAAACAAAAGTCTCACCGCTCGAAATTCGATGACCGTTAATCTGTTGTATTTAATATATAATAACGACTATTTTAAAATGCTTATATCTCTAAAATGGTTATGTTACACCCACGTCACGGCGTGATGCATTTCATCCTATAAGATGCCACAATCGCATAAGAGAAGGGGGACACGGAAAGTGTTCAGGATTTCCAAATAGAATAGAATAGAATAGAACTAGAATAATTATTATGTAACGCAATGAATTGCTAATTACAAAAAATGACCCGTAGTATACGGATGAATAATGGACTCAACCAGGCAGCATAATGAAGCACACCGCACGCGAGCGGAATTACCAAGCTTGATCTTACGACAGAGCATCATAATCAGTGGCGTAATTACGCCAATGGAGCTCACGCTAGGTAGGGGCCCAAATAATAATTTTGGTATTGATACTCTCGGGAGTATCGTTCTTTTTCCCAGCACTGATATGGAATAATAATTTTTAAAATACACTATCAAAAAATGCTGTTATAAAATTTAAAAAATCATTTCTCACTTGTATTACGAAAATGCGTGAATATAATGATGTATAGAGTGGTTACTAGCTAACAGGAGCATAGACTTTTTTTTAGTTGCGTTTTTCCTTTATATAGTTGCTTAAAAACCTTTATTTTTCATGATGTGAAGTATTGTGAAGGGACCAATTTTGTTCTTACTTTTTACTGGATAAACCGCCTAATAATAATATTTTTATATCTAATATAATACAATACTTATTCCGGGGCACTTCCATTTTGCTTTGGGGTTCAATACCTTTTTTACATTGGGGCCCAATTTTTGTAGTTACGCCACTGATCATAATATACACCCCATTCACAACACTTTTGTGGTAAATACCTGTTGGAAATGGTCAAGCCGTATGTGCAAAATTCAAAGATATGAGAATTTTATTCAGGTCATCGACATTCCCAAGTTTTATTTGTTTTTAATAATTTTCTATATCTAGACCAAACGAGGTAATTTAAGTTAATTAATTAATTTTAATTATAAAAATAATTTCTATCCCTACTTGAATGTAACTAAATTTCATAAATTATTCAAAACGAAAATATCTATAATATTGATTACCTATCAGACTTTTGAAAAAGTCACCATATAATTCAAAAGAGAAAAATAATCTTATAATTATAGAAAAATATTTAAACACGGATAAAAGTAGAATTCGTAAGAATGGTTTTTAAATTTTATTTTTATTCAGGTTAGCTTAAAAAAATGTATATCTAGAATTCTAGAAGACTATCCTATTGTAACTAAAACTAAAAATAAACTATTGGGATGATATTTTCATTGAAAATCTTTCGTCCGGATTTACATATCGTGCCAGAGAAATGCATTCAAGACTATCGCTGAATTAGACTTGCGCCGTCTCACGGCAGTGGAATTTATCATGAATTCATTTATTCGTTATAAATATTTAAAAGGTATCTGCTAGGTGTTAAAAAAAATGGATTTTGGACAGACTATGCTCAACTCGAACCGTCGCGTCGCTCGCACCTTATTTTATTAAATTATTTTGTACAAAAATAAAACTGATTTTGTTTACGTTTTAATCGGAGTCGGTCCTTCTAAATAACGTTCGTGAGATTTTTTAAAATTTATAATTCCCCATAATGTTAAAATTAGCACGTCGGTTCCTCCTTCAACAATAATTTGTTGTTTAGGCAGACCATCATTAAACGATTCACGAATTGGCATCATTCAACCCGTATTAACCCTGGAATATTAGGCTATTTTTTCACAATATTCTTGTTATTGCTTATTGAGATACAGAGTTGTACGTTTCAAGATTACATTAAGGCAAATTATTGTTTTAAATATGTTATAAAAATATTTATGTAGACATTTGCAAAGTAATATTCTACATACAAAAATATTTCATTTTATTCTTAAACGTACGAATACACGAGTCCGTCGACCTTGTCAAATTTGACTAGCAGTTAAAATATATACCCATAGAGCATCCATTTGTACAAAAAAATGTCTTTAAAAAGATACAATAGGATGGAAAAATTGGAAAACTTACAATTATATTTATATTATATTAATTATATTTCAGAATACAAAAATAATATAAATAAAGTAATAAAAATAATAACATTATATTTCGGAATACAAAAATAATGTTCATCATTGATCCATTTCAATAACAAAATTATTTGAAGTATTTATTTCAAAACATCACTTTTTAATTATCAAAAATGTGGCAGTACCACCGCAAGGTCAAAAAGTGCGAATTATCTCGCTCATGGTCTGACGTGTCGTGCAAATTATGGCCACTTAACTTACCCGAGGCATTTAAAAAAATTTTACAAACTGCCGTGGCCGCAGCCAAATATTAACTTCGCCAATGCAGTTTTTCTTACAATCGAATCGAGCGTAATAAAAATTAATAATAAGTCACGTACACTTTTGTACGAATTGTCACAGTTTAGGGTTAAGTAGGAGGAACTATTATAGCAGTCTAAGTAAACAGGTATTATTATATAACCGTAATAGCGACGTGCAATCTTGTTGCGGTTAAACCGATATTGGCAATCCACTTTCTCCGAGCAATAAATAACGTGGTGTGAATTGTGTCAGAACAGGACATGTGCTTCAAGTTTCAACTGATTATTATCACAAATGCGTCATTATGTTGCGTATCATTAAATTATATTATTCCTTGACCCTTCAAGAGACCAGTGCCTACATTCATAAATACTATCAAAATAATCTCTATACATTATGAATCGTTTCAGCTATCTATTAACTTTTAAAATTAGCAATATTAACTTTGTGGTTAAAATTCATATATTTTTATTTTATTACCTAACATTAGTTTAACACGATAGCTCTTCTCAATTAGCAAAGTTAACGTTGAGATCATCAATTCTTAATTTAAATAAAATATATTTTTATTTATTATCTTTGTTTCATTAACCACTGAATTGAGTTTAAATACATCTACCGGTTTCGAAAACTACCATTTTCTTCTTCAGGATGTCATAACTAACTAAAAACATATATTATTGTAAATACTAAATTAATGTATTAATTATAAATATATACATATAAAATCAATTTTGTCGAAAAATATTGTTTTTGCGTCACCGGGATACGAACCTGGATCTCTATTTCCAATCCGGGGAAGTGCACTACCATTGTGCTATAACGCCAGTATTTTTCTTGACAAATTTTCGAACCTATATGTTACATTTTTCAAATTAATACACCTAATTAATAATTAATATCCCGGTGACGCAAAAACAATATTTTTCGACAAAATTGATTTTATATGTATATATTTATAATTAATACATTAATTTAGTATTTAAAAATATCACAGACCTACGTTCTGAATAATTACAACTTCACAATGTGTTTTCAACTTCACAAAGAATGTGTTTTCCTTAATAATATATTATTGTTCCATTTAGAAATGGAAAATAATTCGACCCTAAATTTTTTGGATCTAACATTGATTAAAAATAATAATAAAATTGAATTCAAAATTTTTAGAAAACCAACTTTTACAGATACTATCATACACAGTGAATCTAATCATCCATTATCACACAAACATTTTGAGTTCCACTCCATGATACATCGTTTAGTCAATATTCCTATGTCAACATCCAATTTCAATATTGAATTGAATACAATTAAAAAAATAGCAGTTAATACAGGTTTGATAGACACTATTTTAAAAAATAAATTAAAAGAATATAACAATCAATTTTTATATAAATCTCAGATAAAACATAATAATAATTAGCGTAGGATTTTATACATAAATAACGTTTCGAAACAAATATCTAAACACCTACCACGAAACATTAGGCCGGCATTTTATACAAATAACAGTATAGGAAATTTACTCATAAATTCTAAAGACAAAGATGATAAATTTAACAATTCTGGTGTCTATAAACTTAGTTGCAAGGATTGTGCTACATTTTATATTGGTAAAACGGGTAGAAATTTTAATATAAGAGTAAGGGAGCATTTGAGATGTTTGAACAATAGTGGGTTTTCCGAATTTTCTAATCATTTGATAGAAAATGGTCATGGTTTTGATAAAAAATTGGGATTGTCAATTTTGCATGTAAACGGTGTTGGTCACAAATTAAATAATTTGGAGTCGTTGGAGATAAATAAAGCATGTAAAACTAATCAAAAAATTATAAACAACCAACTAAATTTAACTACGAGTCCCATTCTAAAATTTTTTCCTAAAAATTATTCGACTAAATTTGTATTAAGTAATAATTTGAGTTAGGCACTAAATTTATTTTTAAATAATTGTTGTTTTTTTAAAAATAGATTCTGGCAAAGAAACAATAATATATGTTTTTAGTTAGTTATGCCATCTTGAAGAAGAAAATGCTATTTTTCGAAACCGGTAGATGTATTTAAACTCAATTCAGTGGTTAATGAAACAAAGATAATAAATAAAAAAATATTTTATTTAAATTAAGAATTGATGATCTCAACGTTAACTTTGCTAATTGAGAAGAGCTATCGTGTTAAACTAATGTTGGGTACGTAGACATTACGTGGAATTTAAGAAACGCTGATTTAAACTAAAGTAATAAACAGCACGACACGCAATTAAAAGTTCCCGCGTTTCAGGAAATTAGTTGCTGACGTCAGGTCTAAGAAATACAAAAATATTATCAAATGTCAAATTCAATGAGTCAAAAAAAAATTATAGACTATTTTGAAATTTACAAATTGTATTTTGACATCACTTCATTTAAAAGGAAGCTATAGTTTGGTAGGCGACAGAATTTAAGAAGAGAACGATTAATTAATTAATTATGCAAAACCGCGACAATGGCATTATATCAGTGAAAGCGGTGTTATTATTTTTAATCTTTCCCTCGAGGGAAGGTTGTAAATATTTCTCCATCTGTAAATAGTAAGGGCTTCAACTAATCATCGAGCCCGAGGGAATGCACCCGAACATTAAACATGTCACAGCCGGAACTCGGCACAGAGCGCTGAACACAGTCCTGCACTAGGCTGATTGCAGAGAACCCGTCATGGCCCCTTGCCGATTGTTCCATTACCTCATCGTAACCTAGTAGCAGCTTTATCATGCACGAAATCTATAAAGAAGCTTGCAATATTCTACGGAGTATTTACTATACAAACATATTAAAACTATATATTAATCAATTACATTAAGCGATTCGATTCATTTTATAGAACTCCATTGTTAAATACGATAAATCAAACACGATATTATGGTTCTATATTTAATTTTTCCAAATAATTGGACGATCGTTTTGGCTGTCTAGGTGTTATCAACTGAAATGAAATAAAGAACCAAAAAATCGTATTTGATTTATTGTGTACACATCATTCCTATCACACTATTTAGCTAGTGTCCAAAAATGTAAATCCAACTCAGGACACGTCACGTGTGGCCATAATGTTTTTGGACTTACGGTAAAAAAAATATTAAAATATTTTTAGTAAGAAATGTGCGTGTAGCAAAGTTTAATAGATACAATTAATATTGAATTAGGTAAATAAACTTTTACTGCATTCTACAATTTTACCTTTTTTACAAATCGAATTAGCCAAAAAAAAAAAAGGAAGCAACACACCAGCGCGACAAAAATAATGACTGGGAAATTCAGTAGAGACAAAAACAATGGACGATCGGGGTCGCGCACTGCTAAGGTTAATCGAATCACTTTACACTCGCACATCTACTGACGAAAAGCCACGTACGCTTAAGGGCGCTACTTTCAATAATAATTCAAATTTTCTCGTTTTTTTACGAAAATGTGGGTTTTTATTATTCATTTATATCATACACTAGATTGGACTTTTTTTTTATTATGGAGAAAAATCATCATTAATTATTTATCTGATACTTACAAGAATTCAACTATTAGCCTAATCTTGAAAGCATCATGTATAATTTTCTCGAATTTCAAACTGGAAAAATGAAAGCTCACCCTTAATACGTAATTCGAAAAATGGACACGTGATTTAAGTCAAATTCCTTCGGAATATACTCGGTCGGTAATTAATATACTTTTACCTTAGATTTGAGCTATCCTCTATTTATATTATCTACATCAGCTTATTTCATTCAAAAAATTCAAGGACAAAATGTGTATCGTGTATTGCAACTCCTTGTTCTTGACTATTACACGCATATGACACAATAATATGACAGTTGATAACGTAAACCGGTATATGCAATACCATTAATGAAAATTAAGAAGCTTTTGATACACCCCGTTTTAGGGTTAGTACATTGTTGTATTTAGGATATACTTGCATGGCCTTCATTCGGCAGTAGATAGACAACAAATGATGATGTATTTAGGTATGGATTTAATATCAGTCATTCGGAATCAATTTCCTCAAGTTTATTAAATATTTATCTGATAATATTCCTAGAGCTATGCTATGCATTTTCAATGTATCATTTGCCAACTTTTTTAATACTCCGCAGAAACTGTAATCCAGTAATTTCCATTTAAGTATGTAAATCTAGGATGTATTACTTATTAAAAGGAGTTGCCTAGATAGCTCGATTAAACTTCACTAAATTCAATGTCGTCAAATAAATAATGGCAGTTTCTACCTTAGGCAACGACACCTAAGCATGTTATTTGTATTTTTATCTTTAATGAAACTTAATAAATTATGTAGTGTAAATCCATGATTCAAAGTTTCAACAATGGATTGAACAACTTTTCGAAATATAGTCTTTTCGAATAGTTGTTAAATAGTAATTTTCGACGGTTGGTGTCTGTTTTTTTTTTTTTTTAGTAAAAACACCCTCCCTTCTCTTCTTTGCATATTCATTTCATTTTTCCCGTTTTAGTCATCGTTTTACGATTTCCGTTCTAAATTCTCTCGTATCTGGTTATATTTTGAGTGTGGACTACTCAAATCATTAAATTCATGATTTACCGAGACTTCATTTTGCAGCATTAGTAAAAGTAACCATTTAATACTTTTAATCTGTATTAGTCGATAACACTAAAAAGAACTATAAATATTTTCTATTAATAAACTTTAATTTAGCTACTGAATAAAATCGAAAATCGAACACATTTAATTATTTAAAGAAAATAAGAATTGACGAATACTCTTAGGTTCACTTGTGTTTTCATACAGAGGAAATACAGAATGGTCGGTACTAAGAGTAGGCAATCGCATAATTGTTCTTTTAACTCCATCTTGAAATTTTGCTTATTATTGAATTACTAATATTCTTGAGCCAGAGACACTTAATCTTCAACTACGATACTTTTTTTTAACATGGCACCAGGTCACAAGGTCCAATTACTTAGCAAAATACACAAAAACACCCAGGCTTGAAAAAATCATACAGATGTATTCACCGGGAATCGAACCCCAAAAATCCCGGTATGAGAAGCCATTACTTTTACTTTTAATAAATAACTAAATTTCATTTTAGATCAATAGCATTTTTCCAGTGGGCAGATTATATCAGACTATTATTCGATTGAATGGAAGACATTGAAATGTGTGAACGAACAATTATTTATTTATTTATTTATTAGTAACTATATAATATTATATAAAAAAATTATTTGGACTGTGCCCATCTCACTAGAGAAATTCTGTGTCGAGACGAGTATAGTACAAGCAATTGTTCAATTAATTAAAATTACAAGTAGATAGAATTACATTTATTACCATATAAAAGGTGTATATGAAGAACAATTTTAAAATGGACTTAATTTTTAGATCACTTTGTATTAATATAGGTATGAGTCAATATGTTTGGGTGAGTGCACCAATACTGGCTCTACCCATATTACGAATCCAAATTTTAATACATAGTTTCATGTTCTTGTGACAATTCAATTGATTTAAGTCTTTTAGCATTCTATTAAACAGTTTAGTTCCAAAATATTTGTAGTTCCTTTGACCAAATGTAGTATGTGCTCTTTGGGTTTGTAGATTATTTGTATTTGTCCGTGTGGAAATTATGTTTTGGGTTGTTTTAAAATGTGTCTGTTTGTATTTATATATGTATTTGAGAGTAGTATTAGCGTATATTTGTCTAATATCGAAGACATTGAATTTATTAAAAATTTCGTCAGTGCTCGTTGTGATTGAGGATTTGAGGAATTGTACAATGCTTTGATCACGTGACCGGAAAAAAGTTCTTTCTTTCAGAAAATTATAAATTCCTAACCAAAAATATTATTGTTGTTCCAATTATTTTAGCAGTTAACAAATTGTCTCCTTACATCGGGGTACAGTTAGAACGTTGTCCACAATTGGACTGTTTCTTTTCCAAACTCATTAATCTCGTAATTTCTCCCGATATTACATGATTTGATAACGATACAGTCACTTTGAAAGAATTTTACGCAAGAGTGGCTCTGCTTCGCTTAAGCTGCGGAATGCTGTTAAATATTATACTATGCAGTACCTATTTGCCTTAACGGGTCCGTCATAACAAGAAAATGAAAAAAAAAACATATTACTTTTCAAAATAAATTTTATTTTCATCTACTTCGGTGCTACACATTTTTGAGCGAGAGACACTAACCTTATTAGAAATGAGAAAATAAATTATTTAAGTTTTTTAAATATACGCAATCATTTAAAAAAAATGAACATCCTTATCACCTAAACATGCAATTCGCAAATATCAATAAATAATTCAAACAAATGAATTAGTAAACACATCCGAAACAGCAGTATCAAATAGTTTAATTGGTATACATGGCAATAGATACAGATAAAATAAATAAAATGTATTATTTTGCTATTCAAAACAGATTTATTTATTCTATATATAATATGTTGTAAGTACATTTCGTATTTTAATATTTGCCTCACTGGGCTTCGCCCGTGCTGAGGTAAACATTTGAGATCGTTCTTAAGATAGAATATTTATTCTTAATGTATGATTAATACAACACTAAACCATCATTCTATATCAACAAAGTGTCAATATAACTTCTTACATCATGAGCTAGCCCATGGACCCCATTTGATATAAATTTAATTATTTTATAGAAGTAATCTTAATAATCTAATAAAAATACAAAATAAATATATATTACATATATTAATTAACTTCGTATTATTAATGATAATATGTATAATCTAATTTAAAATACATACACCTTCCAAAAACAAGCTGGTTTCCGTACTGGCCATTTAAACTTTTGAGTAGCGACTGCTATTGGTTGACTTCTAACATAAATGACAGCAACTGATTTTGCAACTAACGAAGATTTTGAATGACCAATTAATAACAAAAAGAGCTAAGTTTCACTGTTCATAAATTAACATAATGTGTAAAAACTATACGAGAAGATAACTACATTAAAAATACTGGCGCTATAACACAATTGGTAGTGTACTTCCCCGGATTGTAAATAGAGATCCAGGTTCGAATCCCGGTAGCGCAAAAACAATATTTTTCGACAAAATTGATTTTATATGTATATATTTATAATGAATACATTAAATTAGTATTTAAAACATCACAGAGCGTCTGTTCTGAATAATTACAACTTCACAATAAGAATGTGTTCTCTTTAATAACTACATTAAAAGTTAGAAAAAATATTAACGGAGGTTACCACTCATATGTACTTTAGTACCCCTTATATACGTATATATTTTAACGCCTTATAAAATAGATTTAAAAAAAAAAAATATATATATATATATATATAAAAACAAACATTTCTATATAAATCTCTAAATGGGCGTTTATTTACTTTATCTCTGTAACTATTAAAAGTATACATAAAATTATGTATACAATCATTTAAAAAAAAAATTCTTGGACATTATGGATATACCATACACTTAAAATAGACGAATGTAAATTACACTAATCTGTTATGTTATGCAGATCTTCCTCAAATATGAAATTTCATCCGTCACAATATTATTTAAAGTGTTTAAAGATAAGATAATCTCACCTCGCCGTTAATCTCGATTGCCGCCAGCTCGCCCACCTTGAGGCTCGAGGAGAGCACATCTGAATATGGTATACGATATCCAACACAGCCTCAGTGACCCGGCTGAGACAGCTGTTGAATCATTCATCTTTCATGGTAACAGATTCTCAGACATAATGTCGAGACGCGTACATAATAATGTGCCGGCTACCGGTTACCTACTAACAAGTAGTGTCCGACCGAAGGTCAGTTTTTGGCCGAAGCCGAAGCCGAAGATTCGATCGTACTTAGAAATCTTAGAACATTGACTAGAAAGTATACATAACAATGCAAATTCTACACTGTTACTTAGTTTTGTGCGTTATGGCATTGTAAATATATCCATTAAATAAATAAATTGCTCTTTTCCAGAAATGATAAACTGAATTTTATTTAATTCATAATAGTTTGTGCGTTTTCGGCGGTTAAATACAAACCTTCGGCAGGTTTTAGCCGAAGCCGAATGTGCGGCGAAGGTGTATTTTTTGGCTGAAGCCGAAACTTCGGTCGGACTTTACTAACAAGGGCTTGCTAGACGTAGCGAAATGGATCCAGATATATTAAAATATAATAGTATCATACCATATTAAAAAGTAGTTAGTATTTTTTTAATATTTGGTTTTGGTGGCAATAACTGTTGATTTATACTGTGGCAAACCGATTCCATTTATTTGATAATAAATTATGTTTTCAAAATAAGATTTACTAACTACATTAAATTAATTTTATATTAAATAACATCGTATTTGTGAAGTTGCGATTATTTATAACGTATCTAGCTCCTTAATGATAAAAAAAAATTATTAGAAAATGTAGTTACCATCGTGACATGAGCTCGGAATATTCTATTGCCGGTCAACTTTTACCATTCACGCCATAGTAATAAAGGGTTTTTCAATAGGGACGCTCAAACTTTCTTTCAACAGGGACAAGAAACTACGCCATATTTCTTCAATTTTTTTTTGAGGTACTCGTACTTAGTTGGCAAATCATCATGGAGCAGTACACACCGGAGCAACGCTTGCAAATTATTCAAATCTACTACCAAAATTCGCGTTCGCTCACCGCAACTTTAAGAGCATTACGACCATTTTATCGTCGTCATCACTTGCCTGCCACATCAACAATTCAACGTTTGGTGCAAAAATTTGAAAGCACATTGTCGCTACACAATGTTCCAGTGCCAGTGAGACAAAGAAATGCACGAAGTGAGGAAAATATTGCCGCCGCTAGAGTATCTGTTCTTGATGACCCAAATGAGTCACTAACACGACGTTCTCAACAATTGGGCATTTCTGTGACGTCATTGTGGCGAATTTTGCGAAAAGATCTTGGCCTACATCCACACAAGATCCAGTTGACACAAGAACTAAAGCCGCTTGACCATTTAAAGCGTCGCCAATTCCTCAATTGGGCTGCACAACAATTTGAAAATGATGCTGAATTCCATCGAAAAATCATCTTTAGCGACGAAGCTCATTTTTGGCTCAATGGATATGTAAACAAGCAAAATATGCGTTATTGGGCAGGCACCAATTCACACGTGCTTCACGAAACACAATTGCATCCCGGAAAAATCACTGTTTGGAGTGGATTACATGCCGGAGGTGTCATTGGACCATATTTTTTTGTTGATGATGCTAATCGTCATGTTACTGTGAATGGTAATCGTTATCGCTCCATGATAACTGATTATTTTTGGCCTCAATTGCAAGGTATGGACTTGGCCAATATGTGGTTTCAACAAGACGGCGCTACCAGTCACACGGCACACGCAACAATTGACTTATTGAAAACCAAATTTGGTGAGCGTGTTATTTCGCGAAATGGACCAGTTCAATGGCCGCCTAGATCATGCGATTTAACACCATTGGACTATTTTCTTTGGGGCTATGTTAAATCTTTGGTCTATACCAACAAGCCGGCGACGTTACAAGAGCTAAGAGAAAATATTGAACGCGAAATTGGTGCGATTTGGGCCGAATTATGTGAAAAAGTGGTGGAAAATTGGATTCAACGATTGGACTTCTGCAAACATGCCCGCGGTGGTCATGCGAGGGAAATTGAATTTCATACATAATTGCCACTAAATGTACTTCAAAACATAATAAATTTTTTTTAGATATATTCATTCGTTTTTGTTTTATTTTAAAAAAAAGTTTGAGCGCCCTTAATGAAAAACCCATTATATAGTACGGAATTCTCGCCCGATTTCGATGATCCTACTTTTTATCTTATATCTTTTCCCATTCAAAAAATGTATCAATTAATAAGATATATGTATATCTTTCTAATTGAAACATTTAATTTGTATTAAAAATATCACAGACCTATGTTCTGAAAATTTGCAACTTCACAATAAGAATGTGTTCCTTTTAAAATTAGCAATATTAACTTGGTGGTTAAAATTCATTTTTTTTATTTATTATCTTAGTTTTATTAACCACAATTGAGTTTAAAAAACATCTACCGGTTTTGGAAAACACCTTTTCCTTCTTCAGGATGTCATAACTAACTAAAAATATAGCATTGTTTCTCCACCAGAATCTATTTTTAAATTTTTTAAAAAAAAAAAAAAAAAACAACAATTATTTAAAAAATAAATTTAATACCTAACTCAAATTGCTGCTCAATACAAATTTAGTGAATAATTTTAGAATAGGACTCGTAGTTAAATTTAGTTGGCTGTTTAGAATTTCCTGATTACTTTTACATGCTTTATTTATCTCCAACGATTCCAAATTATTTAATTTGTGACCTACACCGTTTATATGCAAAATTGACAATCCCAATTTTTTATCAAAACCATGACTATTTTCTATCAAATGATTAGCAAATTCTGAAAACCCACTATTGTTCAAACATAAATTGAATACATATTGAAAAAAATAATATTAATTTTGATTACACATTTTATGATTATTACATTATTTTAAAAATTTTTCATCTTATGTTTTTCTTCCAGAAGAAATTGATTTTCTTTCAAAAGGTTTTAAATATAATTTAAAATATAATAATAATAATATTAATAGTGTTATTGAAAATTTGGCAGTAGATATTGAAACAGCATTATATAAAAAACCAAAAACATTTCATTACAAAGTTACAGATTTTTTAAATAATCATCAAATTCCTACAAATTCAGTGAAGAACAATCAAGATATAATGCATGTTAAAATCATTAGTGATGTTTTAAATAAAGAAAATCTTATTTTAACAAAAGCTGATAAAAGTCATACATTAATAGTGATGAATAAAATTGATTATATTTCGAAAACTGAAAATTTCCTCAAAAGTGACCAGTTTAGTATTATGACAAAAGATCCGACTCAAAAATTTCAAATGAATATTAAAAAATTCCATAAGTGATATATTTACTGATAATACCGTATTGTCAGATTTAATTTTAATGAATCCTAAGCCTCCAAAACTGTATTCCGTATTAAAGATTCATAAGAGTGATATTCCAATAAGACCTGTGGTTTCATATTGTAGTGCTCCAACGTTTAAATTATGTTCTTTTATCACTAAAACTATAAACAGACTTAATATTTTTAAACCAAAATATACTATAAAAAATTTGTTGCAATTAGTGGATATAGTTAAAGGACATGGATCTTCCCAACAATGTTAAACTTGTTTCTTTTGATATTGTTAATTTGTTTACCAATGTACCTATTAATGAAAGTAAAATTTTAATTTCTGATTTACTAAATTCATCTAATTTACCTAATAATTTGGTAAAAGATCTATGTCGTTTATTAAACCTTTGTATGAACCAAAATTATTTTCAATTCAATAATATAATATATAATCAAACAGAAGGTCTTCCTATGGGAGCACCCACAAGTCCACTAATAGCAGATATTTTTGTAGACAATTTGGAGAGAAAAATTTTTGATTGTGATTCTTCTTTGTTAAATAATGTCTTGTTATGGAAAAGGTATGTGGATGATGTATTGTGTATTTGGTCGGGTTCACAACGTCAACTAACTACATTTCTAAATTTAATTAATTCATTTAATAATAAAATACAATTTACACTAGAAATGGAAAATAATTCTACCCTAAAATTTTTTGGATCTAACATTGATTAAAAATAATAATAAAATTGAGTTCAAAATTTTTAGAAAACCAACTTTTACAGATACTATCATACACAATGAATCTAATCATCCATTATCACATAAACATTCAGGGTTCCACTCCATGATACATCGTTTAGTCAATATTCCTATGTCAACATCCAATTTCAATATTGAATTGAATACAATTAAAAAAATAGTAGTTAATAACGGGTATAATACATGTTTGATAGACACTATTTTAAAAAATAAATTAAAAGAATATAATAATCAATTTTTATATAAATCACAGATAAATAAACAAATATCTAAACACCTACCACGAAACATTAGGCCGGCATTTTATACAAATAACAGTATAGGAAATTTACTCATAAATTCTAAAGACAAAGATGATAAATTTAACAATTCTGGTGTCTATAAACTTAGTTGCAAGGATTGTGCTGCATTTTATATTGGTAAAACGGGTAGAAATTTTAATATAAGAGTAAAGGAGCATTTGAGATGTTTGAACAATAGTGGGTTTTCAGAATTTGCTAATCATTTGATAGAAAATAGTCATGGTTTTGATAAAAAATTGGGATTGTCAATTTTGCATATAAACGGTGTAGGTCACAAATTAAATAATTTGGAATCGTTGGAGATAAATAAAGCATGTAAAAGTAATCAGGAAATTCTAAACAGCCAGCTAAATTTAACTAAATTTAATTTTATTCTAAAATTTTTTCCTAAAAATTATTCGACTAAATTTGAATTGAGCAGCAATTTGAGTTAGGTACTAAATTTATTTTTTAAATAATTGTTGTTTTTTTTTTTTTTTTAAATTTAAAAATAGATTCTGGTGGAGAAACAATGCTATATTTTTAGTTAGTTATGACATCCTGAAGAAGGAAAAGGTGTTTTCCAAAACCGGTAGATGTTTTTTAAACTCAATTGTGGTTAATAAAACTAAGATAATAAATAAAAAATAGAATGTGTTCCTCAAAAAAAAACTTAATTGTGCTGGTATTTTCTGTTTAATTTAAAATACTAAAAATCTTGACGCCATCTAGCAGGTTCTATTCAAAGGTATTTGTAATTAAAACGATGGCTGCTTCCAATGGAAAAAATTCTACGTTACACATCTTCCTGTCGCTCGCTTCTCTCCAGAACTTTTCTATTTGGTCATATCTTTAGTGCAAGGTCGATTACATTGGGCAAAACATATTGGTGCATGTCTGAACTGTTTCTAGGTAATTTTTGAGTGCACAATCCAAAATAACCATTATATTTGGTCTATCAGATCTAGTTTTAAAGATACTCTATATTGGCCTAATTTAGAATAAAATCATCTATTTAAATTTATTTTTTATTTATTAAAAAATACAAAGTAAGTTATTTATTTCATACAGTAGATAAAATTGTTATATTTTAAAAGTGATAAAAGTATATTTAATATAATTATATTACATATTATATTTAATATACTTTTATCACCTTTCATTTATTTTTTTTCTTTTATACTACTTTCTAGCGTGGAATTTACCGGGACAGACTCGCTGAAGAATCTATCAGTAGTCGGCCATCATGTGGCTATCCCACCTTCCTCGATATCGATCTTCCATAGTTTTAATGTCCTGATGGAATCTTTCCCTGTTCTTCACTTAACTCACCTAGGTTTTCTGAAAATCTTATGCTGAACTTTTATGCTCACGTTACAACCGAGAATATTAAACTAATATCAGATATTTCATAGAGACAAAGCTATTTTTTTAATATTTAATGGAAAATGTATGGAAGTATGAGGTATGTTTAAAAAAAAAACGAAAAATGAATTATCAAATTTGGTCCATATATGGCGATGGTGTAGTAGTACTCGAAGCGAGTCTACATACTAACATATATACAACTTTAAAAATTGATAAATGTGGAGATTGAGGGGTGAGAAGTCGTGAATATATATATATATATATATATATATATATTACATATTATATAATACATATAAAGTGATCACTTAAGCCAGCCGAACATAGGTCGTAAGCCCTGTAATTACTCCTTACTTCCATATATTTTCCATTAAATATAATAAAAAATAGCCTCGTCTCTATGAGATATCTGATATTTGTTTAATCACAGTGCCTTTGTAGGTAAAAATCCAGTAATTGTGTGTTCTTGGATATAATCAAATATTGCTCAAAATATTAGTCAGAAAGCATATTTTCCACTAATTCGATGTAATTTTCTGCCATAAATTTCGAGGAACTTTTTTTACAACTTGAATAAATGAACACCAAGCGTTAGATTCAATCTTGTTCATTGATGCGGTAAATTGTGGATCTTTAATAAACTGCCTTATCTGAAGATTATCAAATATTCCGGCTTTCGGTTTTTCTTTGCTAATCCCAAGAAGTTTCTGTGTCAAGTTGCCAAAACAAAGCCCATCTCGATTTAAAGCCTTCACAAACTGCACCATAAGCCCCAACTTGAAGGGTGGAAATATGATTTTCTCTCTCACAACGAAAGGTTTATTGATTAAGTTTTATTTTTTTTGAATTATGACATTTCTTAAAGGCCAATTTTTGTTAACCCAGTCCTGATCCTTAGCTCTGCTATCCCAAAGACATAAAAAACAATAATAGTTTGTATATTCACTTTGCTGTACCATTTTTAGATCGACACAAATCACCCACTGATTTTCTTCATTCTCGGTTTCCTCCAAACCATTGATACTCAAAACTTTAGGCACTTCTGCTTTTCAATTGTCCACTGTCGCAAATGTTCAATGCGTGTTTCACATACGAAATGTGGGGCCCAAGATTTATCCTGGTCTCCGAAGTGGGCGCCAAAATAAACCAGATAAACCCTTTTCAGTCATAAATAGGTTTTCTACTTTCTGTCAAAGTGCACTCGCCACATACATAACAAAAAATGTCTGGATGATTCACACAGCTACATCTGCTTGCGGATGCCGTGGTTTTAATTTAACGTTTTGTTACTAAATAACGCCGAAACTTTACACAAAATGATTCACCTACGAAAACTCAATAGGAAACTGAAACGGGTAAGGCAGAGGTAATATGAGTGAGTTATTAATTAGTCCGTGGTGGAGGTTACCCAAATGTAGAAACGTCAGGTTTTACGGTCACGGTTAATACTAAATAATTGAAACCGACTAATTAGATTTTAATTTCAGGTACGCGGTTTCAATTTTGGCCTCTAAAGATTTCATTTTTTTGCCTTTTATCAGAACTAAAATCAATTAGTCTGTATCTCAAAAACTAGAGCTGATACGATAAAAAGTCGAGTATTTTTGGAATCGCACATCAAATATATCTAAAATCAGTTGGACTTTTGCGGCACCAAAAAAAAATTCAATTTGTTGCCCAGTGTTATCCATTCATCAGTAGATATTAAAGTTCATAATTCTTTCTTCATTCAATATCCTACGCTCACCTCGCCTTTACTTTATTTCCTTGTACCTTCGTTCCCTACTCGATCATTTTGCATAAACATTATAAACCAATTAAGTAACCACTCGTTTAAATGCACCTGTCTCCTTGATCCCCGGACTCTAGGGCCAGCTTGCACTAGGTCAATGGGTGACCCCTATCCGTCGGCAGAACCTTCGGTCTACGTTTCCCGAGGTCAACAGATTTCCTGATAGCCGGCGGATGTAATCTGTCCGCCGCAGAAAGCACCAACCAGTTTCACGGTAAGTAGGAAGAATCAATATGTAGAACGGCAGACGTCACATGATCAGATACAATAAAAAAAGTTACTTTACGCATAAAATGTGCAAGAAATTATAATATCCAGGTTCACTTCATTCACAGTATTTCAATTATTATTATTATATTATATAATTAATACATATTGTTCATTTTGCGATGGTACAAATATTTGAGAAAGTTTTGATTATATCCTGACTGCTTTGTGCACATAATGCAGTGTTATTAAGTTATTATAAGCCAATACAAATTATGTAACCCATGGCCGCGCAGCGGCCACCATCGGCCGCGAAACGGCCAAGTAATCAGCCAAAACGAAGTTCAATACCTGTGCAAATGAAATATATTATTTAACTAGAATTATTTGAGCAGGCACGTAATATCTATTATATATATTATGTAATCACCCATACGTCTTATAATATTAATCATCAAATTATCTTACAATATATTATAGTAATTATAGTATTCTACAGTTCATTGGATATAATTCATTCTATTTGCATTTTCAGCATTTGTTGAAGAGTATAAAAAGCAAAAATACGCTGACACACGGAATCGTGAATATAATCTGGTATTATACAAATAAGTACGTACATAATACAAAAAATATATATTTATAATATTATGCATCTATAAACTTATAAATATGAGCACAATACATTGTAGTATCCTCGATACTTAGTGATTTTAGGATATAAACTTAAAAAAAATGGTAATTGTTTAGTGATATAACATGTCAATATTTGGAATTTTAACGATGAATGTAGACAAAAGAGATAGAGGTAGACACGATAACTATAGTAATAAATTTACGAGTAAGCATGAGAATACATTCATTACTATTTATTACGGATATTATTCAAAAGGTGTTTGAGATTCCGTAAATATAAAGAAGATGGCTTTCAAATAATGGAACGATAGATGTATAATTTCAAAGTGCAACATATAGTTCGAAAATTTGTCGTCAACTTATTATGTTGGTATACCACAACCGGTTAATCCATTTCCCCGGATAGGAAAAGATCCAGGTTCGAATCCCGGTAGCAATAAAAATATTTTTTTCAATAAATTGATTTTATTCGTACCTGTATCTTTCTAATTTATACATTTAATTTGTATTAAAAATATAATATGAATTGTGAACCATTGGACCGGTATACAGTCGTTGGAAAATGAATACATTAATAAAAGTACGTCATAATTATTGGAAACATGTATTAAAGGCGCTAGAGAAGGTCACTTTATACATATTTTTTAAATAACGCTTCGTCAATGAATTCCCGCGCGTCATGGTCGAATACAATACATTTGAATTTTAAATGAATAATTGTGCATAAAAGCTCACCAATAAGCGAGACTGGGTTGGCATTATTATCGACATCGTGGAACTGTACACGTGCCGTTTTGTAAAAATACTACTTTTGTTATATGTTGTATTGAGTGCGGGCAACAACAGGGCAAAGTAATTTTTATAGTATTTTTAAGTATCATAATAATTCCGGATCTCATCGCCCTAGCGGCGATAATTATAATTATCAATGTAGTTTTATTTTGACACATGATAGATATTCAAATACTTGCCAGCAAGAATATTTGAAAATATAATTGATGAAAATGTAGACCTTGACTTATTTTCTCATTAAATGGCTCTTCCTAACCCTTCCCTAGCCATGCGGTAACATAGGTCTACGGCCCTAATTAAACTTGTATATTTTCATAAATATGCACAAAATTAATATTTTAAAAAATCATTTACGCTTAGAATAGACTAGTGATTTGCAGGATTCACTTTATAACCAATTATGTAAAAGTAATTATTTTTCAATTCAATCCCATGTAAAATTGCTACTTCGTAAAAAATAGATTTTGTAGTATGACAGAAAAAGATCAAATATTAGATTCACAGTGAAAAGAATAACAAACATATGAATATAATTATATATCTGAATAATTAATATTGTATAGAACTTGAATACATAATATTTATATACTACGAATTTTTTTTCACTATTAACGCTCGATATTTAGAGGAAATGTACGACATTAACTATTTTAAAGTCATTTAAGCTCGTAAAAGTATTTTCTCTCATTAAAAATGCTAAAAAAATTCTAAATACTTGACGGTAACACGAGTTGACCGCATGGGTGGTTACGAATATTTTCTATTACGGTATGGTAAAGGTTAAAATAGCTAACGCTGATGAACGTCAACAAACAGATAATAAATAATATTTTGCTATATTTTGTAAAATAATGTAAGAGCTTTTATAGAAACGCTAATAATAGTAAAAAAGACTGTACAGCTCGACACGGGTAAAAATTGTGTTTTAGGGATTCTTTTCACACCCCAATACTGATAAGATCGTGGAAAGACATCTGAGGGGAGGGAAATGCCGCACGGTAATAGTACTGAGTGACAGGTCACCCCAGCGTAGGCCAATGGTGAAATTCTATACATATAAATTGCAACTCAGGAAGTAAACAAAAAGGAGGTTAGATGATTTAACATTTTTTGGCTAAAAAAGGCCTCTTCTAATTTTGTTGCACAAGAATAAAAAAGCGGGTCGACAAGTCCAATGGAGTAGCATCAATGGAAAACAGACTGAACAGCCGAATTGAGAAATTCAACCATTCAAAATAAGTATTTCTCAGAACGAACACCTAATATATATTATGTATTAAACATTATGTTTGTAAGGAGAATATTCCTAATATTTTAAGAAAATTGTTAAGCACTTAGTGACACGGTTGACGCCCGAACAGAACATCTATCTACTAACTATACAGCAATACAAATGAAACATAATATCATAATATTTTGGTTTGCGAAAATTAAATATAGTCAATTTTTTTACAGAATTAAAAACAATAAAAAAGTTTCCAATTTTAAAATTAAACAGTCAGCGGACAGCCAATATCTGTTATCTGATGAATTCAAACCCTTTTATTTTCATTACTGATTAATTAACTGAGAGGATCGGAGAAGTGTGGGTGAAGCCTAAACCCCACAATGGGCAAACAAAATTATGGTCCGTGTCCACGGAGCTCTGAGATTCGGTAAAGGTACGTATGTTGTCACGTTTGGATGCGCGTCCCCGAGTATGTCCCCACCAAAGATAATAGATGAAAGATATCACACTATGTATGGATCCCACTGTAGTCCCGTTGGCCAATAAGAAGACGCTGTTCGGGGAATTATCTATGTAAAATCAAAATAGCCGATTTTTCTGGGGAGTGGATTGCGACTGACGAAAAAAGGAGAGAGTGCTGGCCAAGCTGCCGAGTGCTGGCATGCTCGGAAGGCCCAGTACAAGATGCTGGGATACTCCGTTAATAATTTGGTGCCGGCAAATTTTAATATGGCGGTATTCTTTTGGTTGAAAAATTCTGGATGGCGTTTCCGAATTTTGGCGAGTTGATTTCTCGGGCTCGGGTTCCCTGGACCATTAGGCGTGTGCAAGATGTAGATATAGTGCCACAAGAGACAGCTTAACTGGGGAAACATAAACATGGACAATAGAAAAACTGTGTATGTCTAGTGTGAGAAGCGTAGATAGTTGCAAAGTTCATTGTAAAATATAGTTTTAATTAGTGAACAAATTAGTATTATTGTGTATTCACCCTCACCCTCACCCTCGACCTCCCATGCAGACAAAAGAAACTCTCATGTGGCGGTCCATGGACATTACCCGGCGAGAACCCATACAAAGCTAGCCGGTGACATAGGGATCGGGGTCCTGGTGTTCTATCTACGATATACGCCACACAAGACTGTTGCGTTAATGATGAAAGGAAGGTTGAACCATGAAAGGAACCCAGTTATTATAATATGTTGTAGGGTGAAATTTGAGAGGCAAGCTAGGTATTTGGGGATTATTAAGGATGTATCGGGGTTCTTTTCTTGCGCATGTAAAGGCCGTGTCGGAGCGCGCGGCGGACCTTTTCAGTGCACTCAGGAGGATGTCAACCGCGAAGCGGGGAATTAGGTCTCCAGCCATGCGTTTCATATACAATGCGACGTATGTGGCGCAAGTCACGTACGCCGCGGAGGTATGGGTGCATCGGCTACAAACTGCTGTAATTTCTTCCGTATTAAATGGGGGGCAGAGTACTGCTGCTGTCGCCCCGCCGGTGCTTGCGGGGGTACTCCTTGCAGACCTTCCGGTACTGGAAACGTCCGCCCGCCGCGCTCTAAGGGCCTGGAGGTGTGTCAGTTGGAACACAGCTCCAGGCCATCAGATGTAGATTTTAAGAGCGTTTAAGAGTGATTACGTTGGCTAAATGACAAGACAGATGGGAGGCGGCACCATTGAGGAGGTGGACTTTTTCCTTCCTTCCCTCTGTTGCCATCCGAGAGAAGGGTCAAGGGGGTCCTCAGACGTTTAATCATTACTCGGTGCAGCTTATATCTGGACACGATGAATTTAGAAGTAAGCTTTGTGATTTGGGACTTACACCTGACCCGTGGTGCACCTGTAGCCATGTGAGGCAGACTCCGGATCATATCCTTTGGAACTGTGATACACTGAAGGATGATAGAGAGGATTTGATGGGTGTGGATCGGATTTCTATCAGAAATTCCGACCTACTCAGTTGCATAAGAAATCTGGAACTGTTCAGAACTTTTGTGTGGGTGTCCAGATGGTAACTTTTGCGGAGTCCAGTGTTTGAATGGGTCTTTTACTGTAACTAATTTACATATTTTTAAATTACATCTTTATGGTTTTTCATGTGTATCAAATCTATAATATTTTTGTATTTTCTAGTTTTGATTTAGGCTATAAACCGACGGCAGTGGTACTCTAATTGCTAGTCAGATTGTGTTTATTTTTGTTTGTCGTTTTTCTCATATTGGAAGTGTGTTTTAATCTTCCCCTATGTTTCCCGACTAAAAACACATATGTTTATTTGTTCCTACTAAAGTTATTTATTTTAGTTATCCTTTATTTTAATGTTACTTCAATCTGTTATTTATGCTTTTGTTTCATTGTTTTTGTATGTATTGCATTGATTTTTTTTTTATACCTCAATAAAGTGGAAGTTGTCGGGGTCAATGAGGGAAATTTTATTTTGACAGCTGTGCGGCACCGCCCTGTCACTATTGTGCGAGATGTTGCACAATCGTCATAGTAGCATTAAATAAATGCCAACCTGGCGGCGAACGAGCAGAACCAAATAGGAGCTTTTGCTTATAAACGGTCCTGGGTAAGCGGTGGGTCTGCCCTCATTGTTCTATCCATGGTTATGAAAAGGATGCCCGGTCAGCCCGAGCTGTACGTGACAATGTATCGGGTGCATAATTCTAATCCACGAGTGAAACACATGCGATAATGATTCATCAATCGCTTCTCGCTGAATTATGTACCGTTATTTACACGCAGTCTAGTCGAATCTCAGCGAGAAATTTCATCCGAGCACACGGGTCATTACAATGGTAATTATGAAGTATTAGGGTATTAAATGGTATGGGTAGTAAAGCCTCTGTCAGACTACATAACCCACTTTTCATCCCTAAAATACGAGATGTTAAAGAAATGATGAATTCGAATATACTTTATTTTCATTCCATCAAAGAACTTCATCAATATCCATCTCATAGTTATGTTACGAGAGCAAAAAAGAATAGGATAGGATTTGGGCAATCCTTCCATATGTTTCTGGCCCCCAAAGCCTATAACATTTTGCCGAGCAGTATGAAACAATTCTCGATGGACAATCTCAAGCACTATCTCAGGAGCTGGTAATTGGGTGTTGACAGAGAGGAAACTGAGTAAAAATTCATGAAAATGGTCACACGAACAGAACGTCATTTCTTTATATTCATTTTTCCTTTTACATAGTGTTTCGATCATGGGTATTTTTGATTTAAATAAAAATAAAATAAAAAATAATTTCATATTTGTATGACAGACAACGGATGAATCTGTCTCCTTTAGTACAGACTTCAGTCTAGTTAAGGGGACAGTGAACATCACTTACATTATGAAGATTGTTCACCTTTTGTATATACATTAAGAATTATTTATGATGTATAATATGTAAGAAACAAATTAAATAAAATAAAAAATCTAATTCTATTAAAACTACATTAGCACCAACACGGATTTGTTCTTCTTACTTAAATCAGGAAGTGTTCACACACACCCTGTTATGAATCTTTTTAAAAATACTCCTTTAATCTTGACCATGAGTACCTATCCGAACGTATCAGCACTCTATTAAGTAGACTTGGTCGAATTTGCCTCGACTTCAGTACCGTAAAACGTCATCGTCCATTTTCACTACCTATCCTGTTTTTTAGCAAGTACATACAACATTTCCACATTTGAAACAACCTCCGGACACTGTCGAGCATTCAATACATCCCCAGTAAACATCACAAATATTTTTTGCCGCGGTCAACACATCCATTTTTTTATGATAGATTTCGCAAAAAATGGTATGTCTGGCACAAATCCCATAAACGTGCTCTGTAAAAAAGAAAATTGTTCTCAAATATCCATTGAGCAAAAAAAAAAGACGTAAATAGAGCGAAAAGCAAACATTTTTATTCCAAAATTTAAAATTCACACTAAATTTTTATTTATTTTTAGTGTAGTTCCCTAGTTCAAAAAAAACTCGTTTTAAAAAATAACCTTTAGGGTGTAACCTATTTTTTAAATTTCTATGTGAATGAGTACTTTACCATTAATTTTTTACTAATCTGATGATATTTTACCCCAAGTGCTGCAACACTTTAATTGATTAAAGTTTCACTTAATACAATATTTTGTTCTACGAGGATGAACTCCAAATCAACAACACGTTCAATATATTCTTACAGGACGCACGCTGTTACAAACTCGGGACGAGTGCATTCTGCTTTGGCTCATTATAAACAAATAGTCATTTCGATATCACATTCTGATCTATTATTTAATAAAATATTCTTCTTAGTGTGGGTGGATGCTGTCAGACAAGGTAACCGTAACCGCGTCACGCGTCACACATCACACGTCACACGTGACCAGCCAACATTGAATGAAGACCTGCCGTTGTGGCCAGCACTGATTGGTGTATTTATTCACTCAGTCGGTCCAATCATCCGTTCATATCAATACGGGTTCAGAATTAGGGTTATCGTGCAGAGGGCAAAAGCATAGTAATTCGCATCTGCATATTTAAAGAAGATTGCATCTGTAAATCGGGCTAACACTCACTACCTCAGCATTGTATGTAAAATGCTAATGTTCTGACGATGATTGTACATAGTCGACACTTGTCTCGAAAGTCGCTTAAAATCAGTACAGAGTTGAGAGCGGAACGAGTTATTGTCCATTGCATGTAAAGTACAATGATATAAATTGTACTTTACATGCAAAGTAAAATGATAACGAGCGAGTGAGGATAAGATAGTAAGAAAAATGTGTAACGCGAGTATTAATGGCACCAGAAATAGAAGACGTCCACTGATTTGACAAGAGCAGGTACTGGAAAATGGTCCTGTCAGAAGCCTCAACAATCAAGCTTGCATGAAAAGATGTATAAATGTGTGACAATGTAGGACAAAAACGCGTAGTGCTCTATTCTCTCCACTATCGCAGCGGAGAAACGGTGCAACGGTAAATTAGTTAATTAAAATGACCGACTGAAAGTTACCAACCTTTAGCGCCAAATCTGCAAGACGAGAGACCGGAAGTCTCATCCGTGCACACGTATCGTAATAAAGTTGGGATGAATTCACGCTTCACAGTATTTTCTCTGTGCGGTGTTATGAGCTATCTTTGCCCGAAATCAGGCGCGCATGACTGATAAGCCCAGAAAACTTCGCATAAATTATCGCTCAAGAGAAACGATTATTGACATATTTTTTTAGAAGTATAATCGTGCTAGTTCTAAAACAATAATAATTTGTTATTTTCTAAGAACATCAGATTAACCACACCCAAATAACACTTTTAATAACCGATTCAACTAATTCGTCACTATCATATCACTCATATAACGTATAACATATCACTCAGTTTCCTATCGAATTTCTCTACGCTAAGATTATATGTAGTATTCCACAGGAATCAGTGAAATGTCAAGGATCAAATATAAACTACGCATCATTGAATAAGTCGGTAAGTTTTCACGGTCGTTTCTGACCAGACCATATAGTTTTGGTATGCAGGTGAGACAACGCGATGACTGCAGACCTAATACGTCCAACTAATGAGGTTATAGTACTCTGCGTCCTACTGATCAATAAGTTGTATTAATCCTAAGTAGACACCAAAAACGGATGCTGAATTAAAACGAATTGTTTGGTGTTTCTTCGCGCCACACTCATTTAACGACTCGACGATATTATAATATATACCCATAAGCCCTTTTATATAATTATTTTGTTTGTTCGTAAAACAGACACATGCTCCTAAAAATGTGTAAGAACTACATAACTTTCTTCTCTTGAATGCGAAAAAGACAATACCGATTGTGTTCCATGCCAACTGTCACCGTATTGCTATTCTACCTGTACGAGCGAGTGGCGAGGATCTCTTGCACGCAAGGAGGTCAAGTATCTTGTACACGTAATCTGCGATGACCTAAATAACGAAAAACATATATAGAGCGCCAGAGGTGAGCACTTAGTTTAAGGTCTATGCTAAAAAGGAGAACAATCATTCTTTATGCAATATACGAGTATTATAGTATCAATTATACAGCAAAACTTTCGGTCTATCCTAGTTCTAGAGCGCTGTACAGATGAGGCATACGACTACGCACAGGCAGAACAAGACACGAGCTTCTAGAATCGAATAATACTATTGTCTCATCGGAAATAGTTAAGATCGCCCCGTCCTTCCACGAAAACTGAAGATACGATTGCAAAAAAGCTTGATTCTGATAGTTCATTCATTGGCTATTTATTTATCTTTCTTTGCATTGTATTGATACAGGTTTCCATAATAATTTATACATATATGTGTATATTGTTTTTACTATCCAGATAAAATATGCATTTTTATAAATTCCCTTCCACTTTCTCTTAATCATGATGAAATAAAATGATCAATATAATAATTATTGTCGCCGAATGCTTTAGTTCACAATAATTTAGTAAATTATGTCTTCTGCGAAATCTGTTCGTTCAAAAAAAAGATTCAAGAATATCAAGAATATGATTTTTTTCCTAACGCATACGCCTAAGCATACATTGGCAGATACGTCATCATATTACATTAGTTCTGCGTATCGTCCACTCACTGCATATCAAGTTAAATGAAAACTTGAAAATTTGTAATGAAAAATGTTATACACGGTTACATAGAAATAAATTTTAAAATAGGTTAAATAACATTTATTTATTATATTTGTAACCTTTATTTTCTAGATAACGGCTTAATTTTATAATTGTAAAAATAACAATAGTACAAATAATCATGTTACACCACGAAGTGCCTTGTCAATTGACGATACACATGCATATTTTCATTTTATTTCTTAACAATATGTTTCTTGGATTCCTGTTTTAGGTATATTACTGTTTTATTTATTGTTTCCTAATACTAATTTGTCAAGTAAATCTTCGAATATTTTTATTTAACGTTCGGTTAATTAGCCATTAAAATGCGTTGAAATTGTAAAATGATTTCCTTTTCAAATAAACTAAAAGTACTTAACCACACTTCCTAACAAACATAATAAACATTTCTAACAACCTATCCGTCTTTTCATATAGAAATATCAATTGATTTACAATCAAAACGACTTATAAAACAACCATAAATTATAAAATATAATTTCTATTTGAATTTCACTGCTGAAAAAGATTGTTGTGATACTCTTGTCCCACAACATATCGGACGCGTGCACGGGTGAAAATTTGCCCTAGAGTCTAGGATGGCAGAACCCGGACGCGGGCTAGAGAATGAATATTGAAGTGTTGGCTTTAAAAGTTGAACCTCGAGAGTCTTTAAAAATATATGTCACTTCAGTGTATGTAGGTTGCAGACCGCGGGTCTAGGAGATAAGGCAGTCTGCTACCCACAAAAAGAAAATATAAAAAAATAATGAATGCTGACAATTTTTCATAAATATCTAAGCACCTTAAAAAACTGAACTACGTACGGGATTATTTGAAAAAAGTTATTTTAATAATTATTATTACAATTTTAGATTATGGTTCAATCAAAATAATAATATCCGTGAGCATCTTCAGAAAATTAATGATTTTTCTGTGCAAATATCTGATAGAACGAGAGCGAGTTCGGATTAAAATACACACAAACATTGTTATCTAGCAGAGAAGACGTATGTGTGTGTAGATACAATAATGAAGCTTTTAGCGCCACGTGACCGTGAAGCGCACGCAATGTCACGTGACGTTACTTCTCGCCATGTCGTTGATCCGGATGGATGATACGCCGAAAAGTTCGTGATGATAATGCGGAGAATGTTGTGCAATGGAACAAAATAGCGAAACATTTTGAAATTCCGAAAGCAAATTGACTTTGTAAGCCGTGAAAAAATTATTTCAATAACGAAGGTTTGAGTTCATTTTTGAGTATCAAATAATTACAGCAATTTACATCCAGGACATGATATCTATGAACTTCGTCCGAACAAATATTGCCAAATCTCGAAAGTGTGAAAACAGTAAAGTTGTCGCCTTAGTAGCGCATTATTGCCGAAGCTAATTTAACTAGTTCTGATTATGTCGTATTATCTATACTATTATAAATAAATTGAAGGGAAAGAAGATGACACAAGTTAACCGAGATTTGAAAATTACCATTGAGGAGATTACTATAAAAAAACCTGTGATCCAGGCCAAAAAGGTATGGTCAAGGGTTTCCTCCTCGGCACCACACCTCACACATTGGAGAATCTATTAAATTCAATCTGAATAAATGTAAGGCCTACCTGGTAATGCCTAACTCTAATTCTAGAGATATTTGATATTGTTCTTTTGGAGACTTTCATTTTGGAGAACCATGGAGTGCGGGGAATAGATTTTTGAATTATTTTAAGCTGATTACCCTTATGATTATTTGGATCCATCCATAGGCAGTCCAAATAGAATTCGTGCGTTTTTGTACCATATTAAGTCTGTCATACATCGGGATATGGTATTGATTAGGGAAAACTCCAGAAAGAGTGGCCAGTTTAACAGCACATTCATTTCCATGAATTTCCTTATTTGCAGGAATCCAAACGAATGACACCTGTTTATTGTTGCTGTCCAAATTAAATAGACATTTTCTGATGGAACAGATTATTTCATTGTCTAGCCAAACTTTCATATTAGCAGAGAGGGATTCAAGAGCTGCTTGAGAAACGGAGAATATAACAGCCTTATCGACATTCTGGAGTACGCAATGTCCAAGGCCTCTTTGATTGCCCGACATTCTGCAGAGAAAACCGATTAATCCGAAGGAAGTCGTAGCTTCACATTTATGTAATCACAAAATCTAAATCATCTATTTTTGTCTACCTACGACCGATGTAATGTCAAATAAATAACAGTTGCGAAGTGAAGATTTTATAGTTTTATTGTTGAATTTAATCCTTTTTTTTAAATAATTATACATAATGCGCATAAACTCTGAAACAGTGCATGGCAAAAGTTAATTAATTGTTTTTTTTTTAAATTCTATTAAAAAACTCGTTTGCATATCGACGTTGAAACTGACAGTAAGGGTCCAAACTTCATTTATTATTGGAAGCTTAACCACTTTCATATATGGACTTCATTTTGTATGTACTCTTGTGGAGTACGTTGCTGCTTTACACAAATATGTGGTTACTACATACATTTTGCTTGCTTGGTTTGGCTGTAATACGTTCGCCTAGTAACTCGAGGGTTCAAGCCTCGTCACGAGACACTACCGAGTGTATTTTGTTGTATCCTTCGTAACACAAGCGCTTAGTATATTGATGCCACGTGTATACTAAATAATAAATTAGCAGCATTAAGTAAAAACATCTAAAAGCTGCAAGAAGTAAATTTACCTTATGCGGAGATAAATTAATAATTATTAATTAAATTATGAATATAATATATGGTTACGTGCTTATGTATAATCTAAGTGAATTTATGCTAGATAGAGATATTAACTAACTCACCATCACGCCGTTTCCCCGCGGGGGTAGGTAGAGGATAGAGCGCCACACTCTTTTGTCCCGACACAATCCTCGCCTCATTTATTCATAAGATTAGGCGAATTTTTTTCAGTTAAAAGTACAATAACTAAAATAAACACCATCTATGTCTAGAATGGAAAGCTAGTCTTAAACATAGTGAATAAGATTAAAAAAGGATCGCTTGGGTGGTTTGGTCATATGGAATGGATGAATGAGGAAAGAATAGTAAGAAAAATATAAGACCAAGTGTTGATGGTATCAGAAATAGAGGACGTTCGCGGAAGACGTGGCGAGACCAGGCAAACCAGATACTCGAAGATGGTCTAGTTAGAAGCCTTAAAAATCGACGAGCTCGTATGGGAAGATGTGTGAATTAATTCACAGAAGACTAGCAACTTCATAAAAAAAAAAATAATAATAAAAAAGAAGTAAAGTGAGAATTAGGTATAAATCAAGGGTACCGAAAGTCCGATTTTGTCCCTTACAGCTTACATCAATTTATGTTTCCAGCTTACATATTTTAAATTTTTTTAAATATAAATAAAAACTGGATTTTTTAATCCGACACTAAGAAAAATAAGATTTACATATCATCATAAAATATTATAATACCTACATTTTTCATGTCAGAATAACAAGGATAAAAAAAATCTATGTAATGAATGCACTATAAATTCGACAAAAAATAATAATAAACATATTAAACACAATCTCTATTAAACAAATGAACATTTTTAATTTATTTCAAAATGTAATACATATTTTTGAAGTCTACAGAATAATGATAAATAACTTATTTCTTATTAGAAGGAACATTTTTATTTATTAATTGTATATTTTACTAATTATTATATATTGTGAGACAATACAGGTACTAGTTAATAGATATGTATTTGATTTGGTTGTTCAGCTTCTAAAAAAAATCAACCCGGATTACGTGCATACTATGAGCCTTATTAATTAATATATACATAATAAGCTATAGTAATCATACATATATAATTTCACATGACTGACAGTCCGTGTCACACATGAACATAAAACAAACATACATTGACAGCTGTCAGTGTCGCATGACAACATAAAACAAACGTGATTTGCTGTCAAATATATCACGCGAAAGTGTGCGGTTATCGCGTCAAAGTCAATTATTTTCTTATTGTATTTTCAAAATTGTAAAAACTATCAATTTCTATTATTAATAAGTATTGTAACGTTCTAGTGTATAATAATACAATGGATCATACATATCCCGTAAAACATTATCAGTACATATATTATTTTGACAGCAGCTGTAATAATAAGTAGATATCACAAAACTTGTACGACTTTTTGAACTGGTAATATATTCTTCGTGTGGTTGTCGAATAAATTGACGTTTGGATATAGGTTACAGTTTTTCGATTCCGCAGCACATTTGAAAACATTAATCCACACTAAATATAAAAATCGCTAAACACATATCGAAATTTGACAAATTGTACATACGTGAATGATACGGGATAAAAATAATACAACCATAAATGACCATAATTTAAATTACCTTCAACAGCAGTCAGATAACAATTCTGCTACTCTCGTAAAATCCTGTGCAGTTTTTCTTTCAAGTTATCACTCCACAAGTGTTCTTTCTGTTAAGTTGTGAAACTAATTAAATCGTTTAATAGGCGGTCAAGCCAGCTGCATGCTTTACGAAAATTTAAAAATTAACGCTCCACAGCATCACGTATCACAGATCAGACGAATAAATTATAAAATGAAGATACAAACAACAAAATCACTCAGTCCCGGGAGCGCGAGCCGTCTAGCGACCCACGAGCCGCACGCGAAAACAGGAATGTGAAGTTTGCCTACGTGAGGTGAGCACACCAGCGCCGCCCCGCGACATAAACAGAAACATGTACGTACGAAACATTCGCATATACTTAAAGTAATCATTTATGGAAGCATTAAATAATAATGTTATGGACGAGTCATGGTGTGAACGAAATGGATTGATAAGTTATTCTCACTCAACTGACTGTCCTGTATATTTTCTGTGGACATACATGCACAGCGCTACGTGCACAAACACCTTTCAAACGTCAAATCGCATATCGCACCCATGCAATATTCAGTGCGCAGTACTGCGCAATGCGCACGTGATCCCGGCATTCTCATTTCGTATTCCTGAAGGATATCGATTCATCGAAGAATTATTAGTCGTAATCTGATATATTCATAGATAAGAGATATATTTGAGGAATTGCGTACGTAGTAGAATATGTCGTAAGGTATTTTAATTTTTATCAAGAATGTAGAATTTTTTAATCGAATCCGGGGCATGATGTATCTTTATTTTAGCGTCATCTGAGGTTTTTACTTTTTTCGTAGCATGTATCAGTTGCCCCATTATACGAATATCAAAAAAATATCACACAGAAAAAACTTTATCAGGCCGTGTTATAAATCTGTTTAATGATAATGTCATGTCTCATTTCCGCAACATGAAGCAAGAAGAACAAATATCGTTGGATAAGTTTTACGTGAGACAGAAACGTGATAAACTTCCAAGCACCCAATGTTTTCATGGAAGGAGAGTCCATTTTCAAACAATAACACTATCTATTTTGTAAGATATTTTAAAATAAAAATTGTTTTTATATTTATTCTTTTCGCTTTATTCCAATTCCTTTAAAGTTATAACCATGAATTTTTATTGCTTTTCTAGGATTTCAAGCAAGAATAGAAAATAAAAATGATAAAGGGCCATTTTCCTGGAGTCTTAAACAGATTTTTACATTTTACATTGATTCTTATGGGAATAATTGTTTCGGTTTACGAACAACTTGGTTTTCAAACAGTTTTACAAAATGAATTGAGTTTGTAAACTGAGGTTTAACAAAAATATGATTTTTTTATGTTTGGATTTATAGGGATTTTCGTTAATACGAAATGTGTTAGATTGTATAAGTACACCATTATGATTGAATGAACTCTCTTCAGAACTTTACTACTATCTCCGGTCCTCCACCAATTTTACTTGTGTCGTTCCTACTGTTCCCATAATTTCGTTCTATCTGATGACATTTTGGGTCTCTGTTAGTTTTTTCAAGACAAAACAATAAAATCCATCAATTATTTTGCCTTCAAATTTGCCATTTGATTTTCAGTAGAAACAATAAGATCATTCACTCTGCACTCTGACCCAGATGTTTAATTTTTTTTCTGGTGAACCCTTGCACTGCTTTCCATACTACGCTGAGTCATCTAGAGCCTTTGAGTTAGCTTATTCATAGTCTAGGTTTCATTTCTATATGTAAACATTGGAGGAATGCACTAGTCAAAGATTTTTTTAACCTCCTCGGTCCTAGAGTCTTCTATATGAGACATAAAATAGTATCAGAAAATCAAAAATATTCAGTTTGCATCTTCAATAAGTCTTTTTGCATATAATTATTATAATTAGACAATGATGACTTTAGGCCAAACAATTGTTTTTAAAAAAGGTAAAATTGACTTCTTCCTTACCATATAGACTTCAAAAATGGCAAAAAAAGTTGCCTTCTCTCAATCAGTTTTGAAGACTATAATGGTATAGAAGAAGTCGATTTTACATTATTTTTTAAATTGTATGGCCTATTATATCATCTATTGTCTAATTATAATAATTATTTGGGAAAATATTTATTGAAGATGCAAACCAGGTGTTAGGACAGAGGAGGTAAATATACAGTGACATGTTCTTTTTCAACTTCCACATGCACTCCAGCTTAATTTTAATTTTGTTATTTTTCCCCTGAAGTCCTCGGTTTGAGAAGATGACCTTCTCTAGATATGTATGTGAGCAGATCGATTCAACGTTTATATCGTTCACCATAATGTTTCACAGGCAAACAAACCTATATTTTATGACTGGTTTCCTTTATATTAATTTTTAACCCAGCTGTTTTGTTTGCTTTGGGTAATTTAGGCAAGATTCAAGATCATCTGGAGTGGAAATAATTACTATGTCATCTGCAAAACTGGGAACTATATTCATTATATATAAAATCATTAAAAACTTTAAGTTTGGTTTTCAGAATCACAGTGAATAGCTTTGAGGGAAGGTTGGTTTGTGTTCTCGTGAAAACCATTTTTATCCGAACATGTTTATTCTCATCGGGGAGAAGCCACCGAGAGCAAGAAACAACACAGAAGACGTAAAGGTTATGTAAAAAACGATGCACGGTTAGTGAAAGGTGAGAGTCGGGATGTGCATCTGCGGTCCGGTCGGTTCGGGTACTGGGCGCCGCGTCCTTCGCCGACCACCTCCTCCCCCTGCGGGTATATTGGTGCACATCTGTGGTGCACGTGTGTCATACCCGCTGGGCGGCGCAGTCCGGCCTTCCTCGAACGTTTCCGCTTTGTACGCGTGGAATGGTGCAATACCACGGAATGACAAAACGAGGGACATCTGGACGATGCGTGCGAGCCGCCACAGCTTTAATGAGTGAACATTTTTTTCAATTGTAGTGAATAAGAATGAACATACGTATATCTCTTAAATAAGATTTTCCTATTCTATGGGATTTCAATTTATATTATATATTGTGCTTCTCCATCTATTTCTTTCTGAATGTATTGAACATAGTGTTATTATGGCTGTACAGTGTTTGGTTAAACAGCCATGTCTGTGAGACACAAGCAGGGTAAAAACAAAAGTGTTATTAATATCTCGAGTATTTATTGATTGCATCAAATGCTTTTTCAATAATAATTAAAATATAAAGATAGCACCCTACCCCTCACCCACCTAAATTGAGTGTGCGTTGCCTATTTTATTATATCTTAAAAACAATACATTTTATTTGGGATCCTTTTTTCCATTTTGCATTGCGCCCTTAATTTTTTTAATTTCATCACTAGTAACATACATTCCTCACATCTTTCTATGATTTTTCTTACTGCCTGTATATATTCAAACACATATTATGAGAAATAACAAAGAAAAAAAAAAATTTAATTCTTCATTTTTCAGTTCTTTTTTAAATATTGCTTACACAATTAGATACATACTAGGTAGATAGGCAAAATTGTGCGTAAATCTGAATATTAATATAATTCATTAATTTTAAACAAAATCAAAATAAATAAAAAACTTTTACCTTTGTTAATAAAAATAACTTAAAATACACAATTCTTGGCATAATTCCCATTTATAAATTGTAAATATGATCAATACACAAAAATCTTTACTATATAGAGAAAGATGCGTTAATATTTACATAAGTTCTAGGGCTATTTAAAGAATATAATCTATCATTCAAGTCAAATTGGACTATCATGGAGTGACTATCCATATTGTATTTTTCTACTACCATATGAAATTTTTTAGTGTTCATATTATAAGATAATAATTTGGCATAGGTACTCAATACAAATTCAACAGAAGTTTTACAAGATAATTAGTAACTAGATTTTTTGAAAATTAAAATACAGCCTTGGTGTACATGTGATAAAACTCCTTGAGAAAATAATTTTGTAGTTAAACATAACTTAAATATATATGTTATTTAATTAAGTTAATTTCTTCAGTAGAAGCAATTAACACATTTAATTGGTTTTCCATCCCCCTTAAGATGTTGTCCCAATGCTGCAAAAAATAAGATTTAATATTTAAATAGTATTATAAATTATGTACTATATGCAGTGCTTTCATTTGTGTGAATTATATAAATATGGATTGTAATTATGTATGCGCCAACATTGTTTCATCTAATTTTGAAACATTAAGAATACTGTAAAAAAAGGTACCAGAACGCCGTTCCACCGCGTTACCTGGCAAAATAGCACTGACTATATGTATCTAATTTCTCAAATTTGTAAGGTGTATTGAAGGTGATATGTATAGGTGTATGTGATAATAAAATTTGCTGTTGACTGTCCAAGGGCGTAAATATACATTCAAAAAAACATTTTATATGTATGTATTTTTTTTTCTTTTTAATTTAGAACGGTATATTTTAAAGATTTTCCTTAGGACAATTAAAAATGTTTGTTAACGGGTAAAGTAAATTACAATAGCACAGAAATGGAAGTATTTAAACTAATGTGTGTTTTCAAATAGATACTATTTTTTTTTTAAATGAAATAATTGAGATGCATACACTGAATATATATCACGTCAATTTTCTTAGTAATTTTAAATAGAGCTAACTGGTAATCTTTTGGGACGAGACTCGAGCCCTCGCCACTTGATAAGTAGAAGGACGAACATATTTGAAAGATTTGTATATACTTTGTGAACACATAGCGATAATTTAAACTCTGATCAGGATGTGTCTTATCTATCACTTTTATTTGTATTACTTACTCAGAGGATTTCCAATGTGAATATCTGTGTTTCCCAATTCATAGTCCTTTTGCACAGCCTTGTCGAAGCTCAAAGCAGCGATTCGATTGAAAAGATTATTAACACAATCTCCGGTCTTAGATGATACTGCCCAGTACTCAGCATTCAATTCGTTTGCCATGCGAATAGCATCTGCTTCAATGGCAACGTAAGAACTGGAAGCCTATAATAATAATATGCTGGATTACAAGATTGGACAAAATTCATAATATTTATAGATATCAGTGATTGTCTTATTTTAAAATCCTGGAAGCCTCTGGGATTGAGGATAAATATATGTATAAGAATAACAGGTAATTTTTATTGGAACCAGAAAGCAACAGTAAGGGTAGAACAATGCCTAACAGATAAAGTAGAAATAAAAAGTGGCATGTGACAGGGGTGTATTCTCTATCTCTCTCTCACCCATGCTGTTTAACTTATATTCAATGAAGCTCTACAAGAAGCTATTCAAGGACTTGTTATAAATAGGAAGATTCTGAATAACCTGTGATATACATATGATACAGTACTTCTAGCAAGTAACATTGAGGATTTACAACTTTTACTGAGTCAAGTAGTGAACACATGTGTGATTTTTGGGTTAGAACTTAATATAACTATGTATAACAAAATATATGCTCATTAGCAAACGTATCGCAACTGACTACAAATAATATTGCTGGAATGAAATTGGAGAAGATATAAAGTATTGACATACCTGAGTTGCAAAATAAATTAAAGATGGGAACCTTCTGTTGAAATCAAATGTCGTATTGAGCAAGCTTGTGCAACCTTTATATTTGAAAAAGATGTTCTGCAGTCGTGATCTCAATCTTAGAAAATTAATGAGAATGGTCAGACGCTAAGTATTCTCCATATTATTTTATGAAATAGAAGCATGGACACTTACCAAAGAAATAATAAGATGACTTTAAGCTTTTAAGATGTGGATCTACAGAAGAATACTTAAAATAAGCTGTATGGATAGAACTATGAATGAAGATGTTATGGTTTGGATGAATAAAGAAAAATAAGTATTTAAAAGAATAAAAATCCGAAAACTTCAATATCTCGGACATGTGATGACACATCCGGAGAAGTACGAGATCTTGCACCAAAAATTGCTGGAAGTTGGGGACCTGGACGAAGGAGAACATCATGGCTGAAGAATCTGAAGCAATGGTTTGGTCAGTTTAATGTAGAGCTTTTCCGGGCCACAGTAAACAAAATGATGAAAACCAACATCCATTGAACGGATAGGGCATAAGAAGTCCCTATTCCTAAAAAAATCAAAAGACCAACTCAGATGATTGATAAATAATTTATGTACACAAATTTTCAGTTTTTCCCCTTTTTTATGTCATTGTGGTTGCAGCTGATATATACATTACACGCATGTGCCATTCTAGTTTTGTATTTTTTTTTTCTTTGTCTATTAGTTTTCGATTCGCAACTCTGGAGTAAAGTCAATTTTTTAATACTTAAATTTTAATTACCCATTTGAATAAAAAATGAGTAAAAAAAAGAAAATGTGAATGTGATTCTGTCACTAAGAAATGCAAATGGCTCACATTGGAACAAAAGCTCAATGTAATTAAGCACCATGAAGAAGGTGCATCCTTTGCTAAAATAGGAAAAGAAAAAGGAATGGACAAGTCGTCAGTTCAAAAACTTGTAAAAAATAAAGGTAAATACAAATCACAAGGTAAAACTACGGCATCTTATTTATCAAAAGTAGTGATCAAAATTAGAAGCACTCGAATGGTAAACATGGAGCGGTTATTGTCCATATGGATCGAGGACCTTAATCAAAAACAAATTCCACTTAGTCAAATGGAAATTCAAGCCAAAGCACTCAGTCTTTACAACAACTTGAAGACTACTTATGAAGTAGAAGGCGAAGATGAGAGAACTAGTGAGATTTTTATGGCAAGTCGTGGATGGTTTTTTCATTATAAGCAACAAACTGGTATGCACAATGTGCGTATTGTTGGTGAATCTGCCAGTGCAGATAAAGAGACAGCTTTAAGATATCCAAAAAAATTAACTGATATAATAGAAAAAGGTGGTAACAAAGATGAGCAAATATTCAATGTTGACGAAACGGGATTATTTTGGAAAAAGTTGTCGTCACACACTTTTATAGCAGCCGATGAGAAGTCATGCCCTGGATATAAAATCTCAAAAGATCGTCTCACACTATTATTAGGTGGAAATGCAGCATGGGTTTTCAAACTAAAACCCGAGCATGGATCACGAAAACTTTATTTGAAGATTGGTTTACAAACTATTTTTGCCCTACAACAGAACGGTATTGCCGAGAAAATGGATTGGACTTTAAGATTTTATTGATCTTAGATAATGCCCCAGGTCATCCGACTGGTCTTTGTGATTTAAATGAAAATGTTCACGTAACACTTTCACCAAATACGACATTGCTAATTCAACCAATATATTAAGGTGTCATTGCAACATTTAAGAGTTATTATTTGCTCCACACTTTTTCACAAGCCATTAAAGCAACAACAGGAGAAAATGCGCCTACTTTAACAGCATTTTGGAAGAGTTACAACTTCAGAAATGTTATCGAAAATTTAGGTGAAGCATGATATGAAGTGCAATATGAGAGTTGTATATAATGGAGCTGTATCAAAACACATTGTGCTAATGATTTAATTGGTTTTGAAATGCATTTAGCTGAAGTCACCAATAACATAGTGGAGCTTGGACAACAAATTGGTTTTGAAGATCTGGATTCTGATAACATAATTGATTGCATTCAATCTAACACGAACGAGCTTGATAATGAAACACTTATTAACATAGACGAGCAACAAGCTTGTCAAGAACGGGAGGACAACTTAGACGATTATTGTGTTGAAGGGCCTGCACAAGACTTAACGGCTGAACAACTTTTAAAAATTATTGGAATGGTTGAAAAAGTATTAGATCATACTATGGAAGTTGATCCCAATATTGAACGTAGCCTTACAATTTGCCATACGATAAACAATGCAATTCGTTGCTAGAAAGAAATGTATGAGGAGAAACAACCGTAAAAAGTGCAGACATCGTTATTGCAATTTTTTAGCAATAAAAAATTAAATATGAAAAATAAATTTTTAAATTAAAACATCTGAATTTAAAATGATTTTAAAGTATAAACCTCTGATTTTGTTTATGTTTAGTTATTTTTAATAAATATATACATACATACATACATTTATATACAGGAATAAAAAATTGTATGGAACCAATTATCGTTTTTTGTATGTGGTTAGTTCCTTGATTAGTCCGGTTTCAAATAGTCTGGCTAGTCGGTGGAACCGATTAGCCGGACTATGCGAGGTATTCCTGTGTATGACTGAATCTGAGTCTCTAAGTTAATGTGGATCCATGATGTGTACAAATATGAGATTTGAGAGTATAATCCAAATGAAGAGTATCTATAAATCAATCATTCAATTAACATTTTATTATTTATCTCTATCTACTACTGCCATAATGCGACATGAACAATTATGAATTTCTTAAATTTTTTTTTGGTTTTTTTTTTTTTAGCGAATTTATTTATGATATGTACATATCAATACTATTACATCGTAACATACATTTTTTGCAATTTTGTAATTACATATGTATAAAAAATACACACTGAAATACAAATACAAATATTCTTTTAACTAAAAATTAAAACATATTTTTGAATTCAATTGATATTGTTCATGGATTTGCAAGAGTTCAAAAGTGAGCTAATGAATTATTGATGCGTTGAACTGACATTCAGCCGATTGGCTTTCTATGAATTATCTGTTGAAATATGAAAATCAAAATCTAATTAATGTAACATGGTGATTGAAAATTAAATAAAATACGAGTTTGACATAAGCATTACTACTTACAATTTTATCCCTTTGAGTACCAACAAGAAACAACAAAGGTGATGAGTTGTTTGCCTTCATTGCCTCAAGAAGCCAACCTTTTGTGTGTTTTAACGATGCTGGATTGCTCAGTGCAAATACTAACACTATTGCTGAAATTTTTAACAAAATAGAGTAAATATCATTATTTTTACCAACTAACTTACTTCCATATTGAATAATTTAGATTTTTTTTACTCTGATTTTGCTTTCTCTTATTCATTACACATTTCCTTTTCTTGATAGTAATTTTTTTATGGTTTGTAATCAATAAAATTACCATTTGCTCCTCTGTAATATGATTGTGCTATACATTTGAACCTTTCTTGTCCAGCAGTATCCCAACTGAAAATATATAATAAATTGCAAAGTTTATTTTTGCAATAAATGAGCCAGCAAACTTCCTTATTTAACTATTGTGACTGTTAGAAAAATTGTCTAAATCATCGGGAATACTTATTAGCAAAGTTTTTGATCTATCACATTTTTTTCTTGAAAATTCTCAGATGATGGACTTATCACAAATAGAATTGACTAATTGATTCTATGTGTACAATTGGACTATTAATAATGATGATTTTATTACATCGAAAATCAACAATTCAGTACTGAAAATAATGTTACCAGATTTAAAATATAGTTTTCTCTATTTATTTCATTTCAAAATTTTTAAATAATATCACTAGATTTAAAATATATGTTTTTCTCTATTTATTTAATTTCCTAATTTATTTCTTTACCCCTCACTGATGATATAAATACAAATGTATCATTGATCAAATGCAAGTGATATGTCTCATTGATCTCAAATGTACATATATACATACCTATATATATATATTTATAAGAGGAATTAAATTAATCGAACCAACATACATTTGTAAATTGAAGGGCACATCGAGGATGTCGAATCTCTCTACTTCAAAATCCACACCAATAGTTGCTTTATAATTGGTTTCAAATATTCGATGGCAAAATCTAAAATAATTCATTTTTTCTATTAAACAGAAGTGTAGACAATTCTTCTAATTAAAATTAGCAATTTGGTTTAATTTCTCATCTTGTATTGATTAATACAAGCAAAATTTAAAAGCTATAGTAAATTTAAAAGGATAGTGACTAAAGAGTAGACAAGTTAAGAGTTAATTTGTTTGGGAGTTTTAGTGAATGCTTGTGATTTCTAAAGAACTGTTTAGGTGATTAAAAATGACTTTTTATAAATGTTCTAAATATGATCATAAGCTTTACCTGTTTACTAAAGATGTTTTGCCAACAGCTACATCACCTACAAAAATTGCTTTGGATAGATTCAATCCTGCTAAAATGCTACACTTTGAATATTCTCTTGCTATTCTTGAGAAATTAATTTGTTTGTTAGGAGTTACATCAGAAATAAAAGGACGAGGTAATGAATGAATTTTTCTCTCACAGTAGTCTTTTCTTCCCATTTTATACACAGCAGAACGTGAAGCAAGCATTATAAAGTAACACGAATACCAGAGCAAATGATAACTAAACAGATATATTTACTTTAAAAACTACGCACTTCTTATCACTTCGTGTCGAGAGAAATATGTCAATGAGTTATCTTAGTTCAGACTGGGTAAAATTTACTATTATTTAACCTTGTAAGCGTGAGTTTTAAATATGGTAGGTATTCATTTTCTAAGACTGTTTTAATTAACGAAATTTTTTTTCAAGTAAAAAATATACCAGAAAATATTAAAACATCTGTAAAGTAAGTTTTAGAACTTTGTTTTCGTTAAACATGAAATAAATTTCAAACATTCGTTGTCATTGGAAACGGATGTGATCACAAACACGAAGTTCGCAAGAGTTAACTAAAAACTTTTACCGCCAGATACCGCCACAAGCGCCTTCCTTTTCTGTGCCGTGTCGTTCTATGATCGGCAACCATCTTTTCAATTAAAAATGCCACCGAAGAAGCCCGCGGATAAGCCAGGTATAATATTATATATAATTGTTTCGCGAAGTGCGTGTCATGTTTGTGTATTATTTAGAGCGAGTAAATCTTCGCGATTCCGATGTAGTTTAATATACTTAACATTGTGTGACGTTTTGCGTGAATGAGTTGAATATAAACCCGAGTCGCCACGCGGTGATCGCACATGTTAAATTGTCATCCTTAAATTACTTGGATCAGTGTTTGTGTATGATTACATTCTGAATATATTCGACTGATAACAAGTAGTTTTATTAAAAGTTTCGACAGAGATAACCATCCATTTTGTTTCTTTGTTTTTAACCTTAAAATCATTGACAAGTAAGATATAGGTCGACTAATCTTATAATTACTTTTCAGCATCTGGCTCTAAGGCCAGCGAGGCCAAAAAGCCTAAGCCAGAGGCTAAAGCCGATGCTCCGAAGGCGGAATCCGCCAAACCGGCGCCAGCCAAAGCTGCTGCTGCTGCCCCTAAACCGGCTGCAGCTAAGCCTGCCGAGAAGAAGCCCGCTGAAAAGCCGAAAGCAGCTGCTGAGAAGCCTAAAGCTGCTGAGAAACCCAAAGCCGCTGACAAGCCAAAGGCAGCCGAGAAGCCCAAGTCTGCAGACAAGCCCAAGTCTGGAGATAAGCCAAAAGCTGCTGATAAGGCGAAGACTGCTGAAAAACCCAAGGCAGCCGAGAAGCCCAAGGCAGATAAGCCTAAGGCTGCAGCTGCCAAGCCTAAGACTGCGGACAAAGCCAAGCCAGCCGCTGACAAGGCCAAGCCCGCTGCAGTCAAAAAGCCAGCAGCCGCCAAGTCTCCATTGAAGGCATCTAAGATCGATGGTGCGAAGGCCAAGATTGCGGCTAAAGCAAAGGCCAAGATCGCTGCTGCCAAGGGAGTGAAAATCACCAAGAGTGGTGTTAAGCTTGCGGTTGTCAAAGCAAAAAAAGCCCAAATCAAGGTATGATTTTCTTTTTTGATTAAATTACTAACATAATATTTTGATCGGTTTGATAGTTTTAGCAATCTTGTGATTTTTAGCTTAATGACCTTTTTGTTAGTATTTCATTACTATCATCACTTAAGTCCGTATATTTAGTTAAGGTCTTATGCACACGTGACTGCTAAATCAGTGTGCATCAGACATTTGCAAATAGCAAAGTGTCCCCAAGCTTCCAAATATCGGATCAATTTAAGATATGGAATCTGTGGTTTCTGAGTCTTCTGCAAGAATTTCAAACACATTGCAGGGAAACTAATATCTACTACTATCTAAAAAAGTATTAAGTGATAATTTCAAGTCTATTTACTATTAAGCATAATTTGTCACAATTTATTTGTTTTATAACTGACTTATGACTGTTTTGTGACTGACTGCATTGGTGTAATTTTCAGAGAACAAAATGTCCCTGCTGTTGTTTACGAATCTATCGTTAATTATGAGGAAACCAGCTACTTCCAAATGAGGATATTATACATGTATATATGAATGGCTAACAAAGAATGTGGTGTTTAATACATATCCCAGTTTAGAGGAATGAAAATGAATGATCTCAGAGTTTTAAATATATTTCAAAAATTGCAATGGATAGGAATGACAGAATATTGTAATTAGTTATCATTGGAATGCCGGGTCAGAACTCTTTAAGAGCGAATCCTAATCAGAATGCTACAAATCGCTGAGCGATACTTCCATTTTTTTAAAATAAATTCAACTATTGTCAGATATAAAGATTGCAGATGAATGTTTGCTGTGTTTTATATGTGTGTAATGTATGTTAAGATAATAAATTTATATCACAAACCTAATTTTGTTTTAACATGTTAGGATTTAAAAATAAATAAAAAACATTTAATAAGTTCTCCAGTTTTCACGGTTGGTAAGAATCTCACGTGTTGGGGTTTTAGGGTATTCTGTCATGTGTATCTGATCTCCCTAACAAATGTCTCTGACCCTATTTTAGGGTCTATCCGTTCATCGTAGATGTCGTGGTGTCCAGCATAGGAGATGTGGCAGAATATATAATAAAAACATGGCAAAGAAAATTATTTTTTGCATCATACAAAATTCACAGCGAATAGTTAAAGTTATTTCATAAACAATCATATTCAGAATGGTTGTGAAATTTACATTATTCGTACAACTCAATCTGAGAGGTACAAATATTTTTTAATTTTATTTTTTGTTACGAGATACAATAGCATTCCTTATAATAATTTTTCTCCATTAGAAATTGTTGAGGTTGTCGATTTAAAAAAATTATTGTTACAGTTGTAGGTACCCAATTTAATTAGTTTCTCGTCTGGGAAATATTCAATGTGTGTTTAATTGCAGTTACTTAATATTTATTTTATCATGATGATAACAAAATGGGAATCTCTTTGATTTATAATGAAAAGAGCAATATAATAATCCTCTGATTGACTTCAGATAGTAACCTAACCATTGACTTTTAGACCAAGTACTAATGGTGTTTGTTGTTTCAGGTGACCAAGGGAGAACACGGTACAAGATTGAGGAAGATCCGGACATCTGTGCACTTCCGTCGTCCGAAGACCTTCAGACCTCCCCGCAACCCGAAGTACCAGAGGAACTCTGTCGCCAAGAGGACACGGTATGGACACATTAAACATGCATACTAGCTTTAAGTGCAGATCAATCACTCCTGCCCCATGTTAATGTAATACATTCAACATTTCTGCAGTTATCTATGCTTATTTATTATTTTTAGTTTTGTGACTCACTATGATGAACTTTATATTGAGAATCTCTTTGATATATAGTGAAAAGATTAACAATATCTGAGTATTGGTCACATATATTATTCTGTTAAAAGTAGAGCCTTGATAAATAATTTGAAAAAAGTTAAAATTTATATTCCATTGTCGCTGTAGCTCTCTCCACAGATTCCTATTCTTTGATGAGTTTTTTTCTTCTCGGTAGCTTCTGCATATGATATACAATTATATTAAAACCTGATAATTAGAAATTAATAAAATTTCAACTCTATATAATACAAAGTGGTCATTAGAGATAATGAAGTACATTTTATTTTTTGGATGATATTTTTAATAAATTATTACTTGCGTGCCATGTTTACAAATTAACTAAACATAAACTGTTATAGAAACAGAGGATAACAAAAAACGCATTAAAAACTTGAGGAATATTACAATCACAAGGTATAAAAGAAAATATGTAATTGAAAATTCACCAAGAACTAATTTATTGATGAACTTTTAATGAGTTATCATAAGCGAATCAGAGTGGAATTAAAATCTGGTGCAGTATGATTCATAAATAATTGTAAATTTAAATTAAAATGAAAACATTTTCATTCAAAGCTAACTTGTTTAGGTTGAAAACAAATCATTATCTTTTCTCTTCCAAATTAATTTCTCCCAAACATAATATTTTTATTTGAGGATTATTTGGATTTGTACAAATCTATTTTTAATGTGAAGTTTTTCACAAGTTTTAAGAAGAAATAATAAATCGAGTGAATGCAGTGCAATCTTTAAAATAATTTGTTCGTGAAATAGTGCAAAGTACAAGGGCAGACCAAAAATTCACAGCCTAGGAAGAAAACACTGATCTCAATTTATTATTGTTATTAATACAGTAAAATCCCGTTGATTTGAAGTTGAGGGGACCGAAAATCAAAAGAAAAAGTTTGATAATGAAAATAAAAATTTAAAAAAAAAAATTTGTTGATAGGTACTAACTTTTTTCATTATAACTCGAAGTAATTATATATACACACATTTTAAAATAACAAACAAGTTGTCAAAATAGTGTAAATAAATCACAACATAATTTTTAAAAACCTGATTATAATGAACTATCTTCTCGTGCCATTTTTAATAATGACATAATTGTCGAACTTGTCAATAGTGCCATTTCTCTGATGTATTGAAGTTAGCAACAAAAGTTTCCAGCGCTTTTAAAACTTTTATTTTGTGGTGGTCGCGGCAGCATTTCGCACTCGCCTGTGACATCTTGTTATTTTTCTTCTTTAATCTCCGCTTCCTTACTCCTTTTCCTTCCATGATATTTCTAGCCTTTCAACGCTAAAGTTCTATCTGTAATCATATTTAATATTGTTGACATCATTAATGGAGTCGTGTATTCTTCTGTTCATTTTATTTTGAATAATATTTTTTGACAATCTCTTGTATTAATTTGATTTTTTTTTTTTAGCAACTGTTGGCATATTGTATGAGTTTCGTATTCGTGTTATTTTCGAGATTATAAAATTATCAGTCAAAACCATGTTTTAATTAATGAAATACGGAAAAGTCTGAGGAACGCAAACCACGCATTCGCGAATTTCAAAATATTAAGGAAATACAAATAATTGTCTTTACTAATAAAACAATGACAATAAAATAATTAACAAGATATGAGAAAATCTGAGAAACGCCAATCACACATCCTTCGAAATGCCTTGACACTAAACTTAAATAGAAAGAGAAATGTCTATTAAAATGGGTAAAAAAACATGGAAAACTTGCATACTAGCATGTGTACAACAAAATATATAAACGCTACGTAAAATTTAATTATATATACGGAACAGAAGGTTGGCAGGCACTGACATTCGCAGAAACTGGGAGAATTACGTTACCTATAAGGGTGCAAAGATAATATTTGCTATCTTTTTCCAATGTAAAGAAAACGAGTAAGAAAATATAAGCATGCACTTTAATGTGGCGCGGTAAGAAAGATGAAGATTTAAGAATCGAGGACGCACTAGATGTTTCTCATCTTTTTTTAGTATACTGAAAATGAGTGAGAAAACAAACAATGTGAATTAACTTTATGCATTTTGAATCAGTACAAGGCAGGTACCACCTATTTGGATGAACTTTGACATTTAACAGGTACATCGCGTAGCATACGTGTATTGATTACAGACATTTAATAAAAAAATCTAATTGGCGAAAAATGCAGCGACAAACTCATCTGATAGGGCCCAAAAACAGCTTCAAATAACGAAATTCGATTTTACGAAAATTCACTAGTAGGACCACATTCCGTTCCAAAACTTCGACTTGTGGCTAATTTCTAATAAACACGATTTTACTTTAGTTTGAACTTTAACTATTTAAGCTGTTTGTTCTTAATGTACATGGTTGATCTGTGTAATAATGATGTATCTATGTACATTTCCATTACTTGATTGGGTATTTGATTTCAGCATGGATGCATACAATATCATCAAGTATCCCCTGACTACTGAAGCCGCTATGAAGAAAATAGAAGACAACAACACCCTGGTGTTTATCGTGCACACACGATCCAACAAGCATCACATCCGCCAGGCTGTCAAGAAACTTTATGACATCAATGTTGCTAAAGTTAATACTCTCATCAGGTAAAACCTTTTACTTTTGAAAGCACTAATTATAGCTCAACATTTATACAGGTGAATATTATGTTTGGCCACTATTTTGGTTTACTAGACATTTGTCAGTTCGCATTTGGTAGTCGTAGAGAGTAGTTGGTTACATGTTATTATGGAGGATCTAACGCCTCGACGTGTTGAAGTCATTAAAACATTTTATCTAAATAATCATTAAATTGTGAAAACACAAAGAAAGTTTCGTGATTTTTTTTGGTGTTCATCACGTGCCAGGTAAGCTAACCATTCAACGTGTAGTGAATAATGGATGGATATAAATTAAACAATTTTATAACCCTCATCGACAGGCGATGTATTAAACTAGTTTATATCTGAGTTAGAACATTTTTTCTTTTATATCCATCCATTATGATGAAACTACAAAATTTATCAATAATATAATTGTAGTGAATCATTTTGATAAACCAAAAACAGAACGACAATGTAGATTATGTATGTCAGTAAATATTGATATAGTGAGAGAGGGAGTGTTTGTGAAAGTGCTGATGCCGTGCACAAAAATTGGGAATGTCTCAAGGAATTTTGTTAAAAATACTCAAGAAAGATTTGCATTGCCGCCCATATAAAATTCAATTGACACAAGCCTATTGACCAAATTAAAAAATAAATTTTCATCTAGTTATTCAAAAACAACATCGGATTAAAGCATAATATTCGCCCTGTAGTAAGAATATTTTTGATATCATTAATTGATTTGGCAGGCACTAAGTGGTATAATATGTTTAAATTGCATATTTTTGGTTTTATCTCGAATTATAGAATATATTTATAAAATCACATTAAACTTCTTAATTTTTTTTCAAAGTACAATGTTAAAAGTCTATTAATATCATTTGCACGAGATATAATAATTAAACACAATACTGATTACTTTAATTGGTTATACGTTAGTTAAGTACTTCGTGATGAGAATAAAAGTGATTTTTCTACAATATCTTCAAAAACAATTAATTCAATACTATTTGATGATGATTATTCTTGGGAATCTCTTTGAGACATACTGAAAAGAATTATATATTTTCTGAAAATTTGATTTAGTCAACTGTGGATGACCACAGAGACAGAGGTTTAGGTTTAGTATTACCTATTAATAAAATGTTTGTTTTCCTTGCAGGCCCGATGGCAAAAAGAAGGCATATGTGAGGTTAGCAAGAGACTACGATGCGCTGGATGTTGCTAATAAAATAGGCATTATATAAATTGATAGACTTTGTCTGTTTATGTTATATATTTGTACATTGTAAGAATAATAAATATGTTTAGAGTATTTTCTGTGCTCTATTCAGAATAAATATCTTGGTTATTATTAGTGTATCTGACATTTTGAACATTTAATATCAATTTGTGCATGCATATTTTTTTTAAATATCGTATCTACTAAGAGAAACTTACATGCCCAGCATCTACATAAAATTCTGATAACTAAACCATGGAGATGAAAATTATCACAGAAGTGACCCAGTGCCCGCATGGTCATCCTAATTGATAGCTGTCTTATCTCGATTGCTGTTTTTAAGTTCTAGTGAATCAAATTTGAAAAATTAACCATTTTTCTTTTGTCCAATTGAACTTAAGGCTTACCTTTCAAAAATAATTCATATTTCCGTATTTTTTACGAAAATGTGTTTTTATTATTAATTTATATTAGAAGTTAAGCAATATATTTGACTTTTTTTAAAAACTGTTACTTAAATAGGACCTTTACACTAATGGAAAACTAATAAACTGAATGTTATTTGCCATAATTAAGAATTATAAGAAAGACCGTGACCATTAAATTTATTTTCCGCGTGCCACAAAATTGTCTTAATGTAGAAAATTCTTGCATATATGAAATATATTATCTTATAATCTTGAAGTCAAGATTACGGAAACAAATCTGCATTGAACCAAATTAATAAAATGTTAAAAATTAATAGAGTTATAAACCATTAAATCTGCAGTACATTAATCAATTTTTGCCTCTTTTAAAACACTGTTAATGAATACAAATTATTTTAAATAATTTATTATACAGTAAAACCTCGTTATACCAAAAAATGACGTATATCGAAAAAAAATTCAAAATTAATTCCCTACAATCTAGTTTTCATACAAAAATGAATTTATATAATGAAATTTCATTAATATGTATAACAAAGTTATTTTTGTCCTGTACGAAAAAATACCGATAAAATATACCGGTGTCTCATAGCTAGTAGCAAAAACTTCAGGGTAGTCTTCTTCATTCAATTTTGAGCAGAAAATATTATTTACACTTGGTAAAAATTTTACAGGTAAGGGAGTTATGTGATTTCAAAGTGAGCATTTTTTTTTTCAATATTTCTTATCTTTGGTAAAACATTGGACTACCATTAAAGTGATTCATATCAAATTGTATAAATTGATTCGCTGATTAATTAATTGATAAAACACTCATAATACAATACTATTGAAATCATTGCAATTTTAATTTCGTTAAAAGGCTTTGAAGACATTAATTTTGATGACGTCCTAGAAGAATTCGAACATATAGAAACGAGAGAAGTCGGGGAACCGGAATCTTGCAAAGAAATAATTAACGAAAATCTAAGAATTAAATTACTCAATGTCAATATTCGAAGCATTAATTATAATTTCGATAACTTGCAAGTGCTACTCCAACGCACTAACATCAATTTTGATATAATAATTTGCACAGAATGTTGGCTGAACAACTTGTCCGTACCGAAGCAAATAAAAGGCTATAATGTACACGCTACAACCAAACATTTTAACCAAAATGACGGAGTGGTAGTGTACACTCATAACAATTTACATGTCACACATGAAGAATCATCCATCATACAAGATGGAAAGTGCCTTCACCTAATCATTGACAAGTTTACTCATGTTCTAGCGTTATATCGCCCGCCCTCATTTCAGAACGCTGCGACATTCGTAGTGTCACTAGATACTTTCCTTACCACTCTCTCACAATCAAAGGAAATAATTATCACAGGCGACCTTAATATCGACGTCATCAATCAGTCACTGCCTACCATCACTCAAGACTACCTCGATGTTCTAGCTCACCACGGACTCCTCTCAGCAATAAACAAACCTACACGAGATAAATCTTGTCTCGACCATATTATGATTAAGTCCAAGTCTCCAATTCACGCAGTAATTTGTCAATCACCTATAACCGACCACTTTCCGGTTATGATGGGCATCGAACAGTACACCAAAAAATCACACAAAACTAACAACCTGCGAAGAAAATGTATCAATTACGACGAACTGATTAAAGACCTAGAACAGGAAGCATGGAATTCAGTATATGACTGCGAGGATGTAAACTCAGCTTTTAAAGAATTTAATACTATATTGCAACAACACATCACCAAAAACCAGTATTATAAATCTCACTCTACAAAAAAAAACATAAAACCGTGGATAACTGAGGGTCTAATTTCAAGTATAAGAAAGCGCGACAAACTTCACAAAAAAGTTCAGCAGTATCCTCTCAACTTAGACGTACGAATTTAATACAAGCGATATAGAAATATCTGTAATAAGGCTACAAAAACGGCGAAAATACTATATTATAGAAATTTAGTAGATCAAAATAAAACCAATACAAAAAAATGTTGGAAAATTATTAGAGAATTTACCAATTCTAATATAGAAAAAAGTAATAAAGTATTTCAGATGGTTAATGATGAAAACATTCCAAATACTGATGAAAATCAGACTGATATTTTAAACTATATAAATAAATACTTCTCCTCAATAGGTAAAAAAATTTCAGATGATCACTTACTTAGAATGAACACAAATGAATTACAGTTATGTAATAATGTCCGCCTAAATTCGCAAACATCAAACTCATTATTTTTAACTCCGACTACACCACATGAAATTAACACAGTTATACAGGAATTAAAAACTAATAGTGCTCCAGGTAAAGATGGTATTTCTATCAAGCTTGTAAAAGAAATTAAGTCATACGTAACCGAACCACTTGCATTTATTACTAACCTGAGTTTACAAACTGGAGTCTTTCCAACCGTGCTAAAAGATTCGTTGCTATGCCCAATCTATAAAAGCGGAAACCCTAGTGATATATCCAACTATAGACCGATTTCTCTTCTAAGTGTTTTTTCAAAAATTCTAGAAAAAATTGTTAAACGGAGGCTCCTTAAATTTCTGGATGTAAACAACATTCTATCGAATCAACAATTTGGTTTCCGATCGAAATGCAACACAGAAGATGCACTCATGTCTCTCGTGGAATATATCGTATCGAACCTGGACAAGGGAAACAAATGCATGGGGATTTTTCTTGACCTTGCAAAAGCATTCGACACCGTACCGCACCTACTATTGCTAAAAAAACTTGAAAACATTGGAGTAAGGGGCATAGCATATAAGTGGTTTAAGGATTACTTAACAAATAGACGTCAAATTGTCCAAAATAATGAAAAATACAGCAATCCATCATTGATAACACACGGTGTTCCACAAGGAAGCATTTTAGGTCCTATATTATTTCTAGTATACATTAACGACTTTTGTAATATGACCCTAAACAATGGAAAAATAATCACTTTCGCGGATGACACCGTGCTTTGCTTTGAGGGTAAGTCTTGGGAAGAGGTCAATACACGTGCACAGGATGGTCTGAACAAGGCGAAAAAATGGTTTGATACGAACCTCCTATCACTTAATACAAAAAAATCAAAATATATATGTTTCTGTATTAACGAAAGAACAACACCACGTCAAAGTCCTACACTCGTCGTTCATGACTGCAAAGCAAACAAGACCACGGCGTCCGCATGCCAATGTGAAAAACTGACAAGAGTCAAAATTATTCGACATCTGGGAGTACTGATCGATGATCATCTTAACTGGAAAGAACATATATCGAATCTAGCAAAACGCATAAGAAAACTAATTTACTTTTTTAAAGGAATTCGATGTATAGTTGATTGCAAACTCTTGAGATCGGTGTACTTTGCACTGTGCTACTCTTTAATCAATTATGCTATTTTAGTTTGGGGAGGAGCAGCAAAAACAATATTGGAGTCGGCTAAAAAAGCACAAAAAACAATTCTCAAGGTAATAAATGGTCGTCCCTTTAGATATCCATCAGACCTTATATTTAAAGAGTACAATGTCCTTGATATAAGACAAATCTTTATGTTGAGACTCGTTCAATACTTCCATACTAATAACAACTCTCCCCAAGCAATAAATCATGGACACAACACTAGACAAACAACAAACATCTACACACCAGTTCCGAGAGCAACAACGACATTTTATCAAAGATTCTACATGTTCCTAGCTCCGAAACTATACAATACACTCAGTACCAACTGGAAATCGTACAATTACTATAAGATTACACAAATATGGACCCAACATATGATTCAATCAGGTAGAGATGAATCAGAAGCATGGATATCCAACAATTTACTATAATGTATACAATTCTTTTACTAATAATTCACTAGTCCTACAACACTCCCACTCCACATATTTTTATTATATTTTTATTTTATTATACTTTTATTTTTTTAATTTTATTCTTACTTTTTTATTCATATTTGATTTATTTTTTTATTCCAAATAACACCACAACAGCACGAAAAAAAAAAAAAAAAAAAAAAACTGGCTACTTTAACACAGACTTTAGTCTAGCAAAGTAGCCAGGACAACGCTGTATATATCAGAGGTGAAGTCTACTCCATCCCACACATTAAAATATGTATTATGTATGTTATGTATCCACCTCTGTAACTACAAAAATATGGATGTCAAAATATATATAAATAAATAAATAAATAAAATTGCACTAAAATGTTAAATCAGCTGATTTACGTTACCTAAGTATGCCCTCATAAATACATATGCACATATGTAGGTACTGTAGAATTTTTAAATAAACGCAATAGTACCAAAAATAATTTAAAAAACAAAGGAATCAAGATATTCAATGGAAAGCAAAACAAAAAAATGTAAATAGCTTACCTAGTTATAAAAAATATAGATCGGTATGTATGTATGTACTTCTAAACTTTAAATATTCAGCAATCGAACAGAAATGTTGCACGGAATATAATACTAATGCACATCAATGTGCATTAAAAATTATGTATACATGTAAATATCTTCTACACAAAGTTAAATGCGTGTAAATAATTATAAAACCATCGTTTATTTAAATTAGACGATTAAAAATATAATTTTATATGGAATTAATAATTCTATATTTTAAGTTAGTAGTATTAAAATGCAAATAAGGTTAAAATTAATAACAACTAAAATGTTAAATTAAAAATGGTTCATCACAATTCGTAAAAATTATAATATTTAACATAAATATGATTTATTGTAAATGTGAAAACATTGTATGCTGTTTATTAAAATATATGTTAAAATACATAAATGGGGACTTGCGCACCCCCATATTTTTGAATATGTGTGAACGTCAGCGTGAAATGACATGGCGCTGAGTAAAGGATGTTCTTCACCGATAAGCAGTCTTGATCCCTTTTTACTTCGCAGAATAAAATTGTATGGCGGAACGTAATATTGGATGGATGTTTATACTTTACAACGTGTGTAGGTAAGTATTGTAAACATTTTTATTTATATTTTTAAATATCTGTAGAACGAAAAATATTTTAATGAATAAAAAATATTATAATTTAAGTAGGTCCATTTACTAGAATAAGATTGTATTTTATATTAAAGTTAAAGAAATGCTCATATAGCGAGTGTTGCCAACCAAACAAAAAAGTGGTCGCCTCAAGAAACCCCACTAGGGTACGAGAGGATTCACCCGACCGCAGTCAAGCGTCTCCACTCGCTCCTAATCGCCGGTGGCCGCAGGTCCAAAACGCCGTCACTAGGCAGAGGGCGCAGGCTGGAAGGCGGCTGGACGGCTGCAGTGGCGAGGCTCCGAAGGGAAGAAATGAAAGTCAAAATTTGCTAGTTGTTGTCGGTGCGCCGCAGACGAGACGAGTGCGCTCCGTACTGCGGCGCCCCAGTATTTATTTCATACGGGCGAGCGCGCTCCGTTAGCGCCACCCGCCACCCCCTGGGTGGCCGCCGGGCCAATCAGGGTGCGTTTACAACCCTAACCGCACCCCGAGCGACGCGGCGGCCGTCGCCGCCTGCCGGCCGAAGCGCGCAACTCCGGCTCATTTTTCGGTCGCGGGCTGGCGGCCGGCAGAAATGGCTTTACACATACAAAAATGAAAAAATAAAATATAAAGACAAATTTCCGGGATATCACGAGTAGGGGACAAGGTAGAGCATATTATTCCTCGTGATATCCCGAAACAAGAATTACGGGGCCAGTGCTCCTTCGAAAGTTATAATCATTTTTAATGGCCGAAATTATAAAATGAGCAGAAGGCTCATTTTTCGTGGCCCTGAAAAAGGCTGTGGGGCCGCAGAGCAGAAGGCTCGTTCTCTTGCAGCCCTGAAAGAGGCTGTTTGGAAGGGGCACTGGCATCATATATGGGTGCCGTGGACTATCTCATTTGTTTATTCTACTGCGTCCACGGCACCGGGCAAATAGACATTTATTTATTTTTAGTAAAATCATGGCGGCGTACCGACGGGTGGGCAAGTTTATTGTATTCCCAATCCCGCGGCACGCCGCGTAAAGTCAACAATTAAATTTACAATGTAATTTTATAGACATAATATATATTTTCACACAATGTTCAAAAGTAGCGAGTTGTCACGTCTCTGTGTGCAACACTCCCCCCGTGCGGCTTGGTCGTACTATGTCGGCACACAGAGAGGTTCCGTAGGTAGAACGACGATGCGGGTGGCCGGTCGCGTGTAGTCCCCGGTGGCCGTCCTGATCCGCACCGCTCGCACCTGTCCGTCGGCTGCTGGCTTGGCCTCGACGATAATGCCCCGTGGCCAGGTGTTCCGAGGCAGGGTGGCGTCGGTGATGACCGCCATCTCGCCCTCGCGGATTGGTGGGGCTGGCTCCTGCCACTTGTGGCGGCGGGCGAGTGTGGGCAAATACTCGCGCATCCACCGACGCCAGAACATGTCAGCGAGCTGCTGAGCCACCCGCCACTGCTTCCTCAGGCAGGTCTGCTCGTCGAGGGCCCCGTAGATGGCCAGGTGTTGCTGTCGCCCGGCCGCTCCAATCAGCAGATGGTTTGGTGTGAGCGGTGAGTTGTCCCGCGGGTCCACGGAGACGTGCGTCAGTGGGCGGCTGTTGACGGTGAACTCCGCCTCGGCTAGGGTGGTCCGCAAGGTTTCCTCTCGCGGGGCCCGCTCCTTGGTGGCGGCCTCGAGCGCCCGCTTCACCGAGCGGACAAGGCTCTCCCATGCTCCGCCCATATGGGGGGCGAGCGGGGGGTTGAAAGTCCACTCAATCCCCACCTCCGCTAGGTGTTCTCTAACCCGCGGCTCCTGCCTCAAGTCCGCCAAGGCTTCGGCCAATTCCCGGTCGGCGCCGCGGAAATTGGTGCCGTTGTCGCTGTACAGGTGCCGCGGATGTCCACGGCGGGCTGCCATCCGCCTGAGTGCCATTATGGCCGAATCCGCTGACAATGAGGCGGCCAGCTCCACGTGCACGGCGCGAGTGGTTAGACACGTGAAGAGCGCACCGTACCTCTTCTCGCGCCGGCGGCCTATGGTCACCTCCATTGGGCCGAAGTAGTCGAGGCCGCAATGGGTGAATGGCGGCATGTGGTGGGCCAGGCGGGCTTCGGGGAGCTGTCCCATCAGCGGCGGCTGGGGACGACTGCGTCCATTGCGGCAGGCCTGGCATCGCGACTGCACCCGGCGCACGGCGGGTCGTAGCCGCAGCACGAAGTAGTTTTCCCGGATGTCGCTCACGGTCCGCTCCGTGCCGGGATGACCCGCGCTCTCGTGGTAGTGGCGTACCATGAGCCGGGTGTAGGGGTGGCTTCCGTCCAGGATGATGGGAGCCCGCAGTCCTGGCGTGATGTCAACGTCGGTCGTCCCAGTCAGGCGAGTCCCCATGCGGATGACACCATTGTCGTCCAGGTGGGGTGTCAGCGGGTACAGCCGCCCGTTCCGCGGGAGGGCCTCCCCCCGTCGTAACAGCTGGATCTCAGGTCCGAAATCCGCGGCCTGGGTTTGCAGCACCCAAGCACGCTCGGCGCAGTCCCGCTCGTCCGTTGTCAGATCTTGGGCCGATACCTCGCCTCGAGGTCGTCGGCAGTTGGTCACAAAGCGGCGGACCCACGCCGTTGTCCGGATGAGGCGGGTCCACGATGAAAACCTCTCGAGGTCTGGCATCGACCCTCCAGGTGTAGAGGCGTGGCGGGTAACTGCCACCGTCTCGGGCCTGATCTCCATGCCTTGCTCGTCAGGCGGAGGCCGGCTTGCCTCTCGTGGCCAGGCAGCTTCCTCTTGCCTGAGGAATGCCGGGCCTCTGAACCACTTCCCGTCAGTGGTCAAGTCAGGGGGCTCCCCATCCCGGGTCCCCAGGTCCGCTGGATTCTGCGCCGTCGGCACCCACCTCCAGCCGTCGGGTCCAACCAGCTCGTCTATTTCTCCGAGCCGGTTGGCGACAAATGTGGAATAGGACCTGGGGTCGGTCCGGATCCACGCCAGGACGGTGGACGAGTCGGTCCACAGCACCGTCCTTTCTGCCCTGCACACATGTTCCGCCCTTATGGCGGTGGCTAGGCGAGCCGCCATCAGAGCCGCCTGCAGCTCAAGCCGTGGGATTGACAATGGCTTGAGCGGGGCCACCTTGCACTTTGCCGAGATGAAGGCTACGTTATAGCCGCCCTCTCCTGTCTCGACAAAGTAGGCGACCGTGCAGCATGCGGACTCCGAGGCGTCGCAAAAGATGTGCAGGGTCGGTCGGCTTCTCCGACTCATCACGCTCTGGCGTGGCACGGCGCACTGACTGGTGCGGAGGAGCCGGTGCCAATCACGCCATTTGCGCGCGTGCTCGGGGAGGATCGGGTCATCCCACCCGACCTTTGAGCGCCACACTTGCTGAAGAAGGATCTTCGACCGGATCAAAAGGCAGGCGACAAAGCCCACCGGGTCGAAAATCCGCATCACGGCGCTCAGTAGTTGCCGTTTGGTCGGGCGGTCCTCCTCTTCCAGTTCCGGCAGGTTGACAAATTGGAAGAGGAACTTGTCCGAGGCCGGCTCCCAGGTAATCCCAAGCACGCGTTCCGTAGTTGATTCCTCACTAATGATCCGCACCGGCTCCACTGCGCGGAGTGGCGGCGGGATGTGTTCCAGGACCTCCGGGCTATTGGAGGCCCAGTTCGCCAGGTGCATGCCTCCCCGGCGCAGCACCTCGGTCACTTGGCGGGTCATCTCGATGGCCTGCTCCGGGGTGTCCATGGCGTCCAGATAGTCGTCCATGTAGAACTTGGTCTGGACGGCAGCAGCGGCGGCTGGGAACTCCGTGGCGCTGGCGTCGGCGATCCGGTTGCGCACAAACTGCGCGCTGCTGGGAGAGCAGGTCGCGCCGAAGACCATCGACGTCATCTGGCAGGTGCGCGGCGCGGCCTCGCCCGGCTGCTTCCACAGGAACAGCTGCGCGCATTGGTCCTGCGGTCTTATCTTGACCCGCAGGAACATTTCCCGGACGTCGGCTGCCAGGGCTACCCGTCCCTCCCGAAACCGGAAGACGTTGCCCAGCAGCGAAGACAGTAGATCCGGCCTTGTCAACAGGGCGTCATTCAGGGAGACGCCCCGGCACTTGCTTGCCGCATCGAAGACGATTCTGATCTTCCCCGGTTTGTTGGGATTAAATACGGCAAAGTGCGGCAGGTACCAGTGGTGGCTCCCCAAATGAGCCACCTCATCCTCTGACAGGGGGCGAGCGTACCCCTTGTCGAGGTACTCGGCCATCTTCGCCCTATAGGCGCTGGCATAGGCCGGATCTCTGGCCATCTTCCTCTCGATGCTGGCCAGGCGGTTGACAGCGCACTGTCGGTTCTCGGGAAGGCGGGTCTCTTCCTTTGCCCAGAGTAGCCCGGTTTCCCATTGTCCATTCGGGAGACGCCTCGTTGTCGCCTCCATTATCGCGGTGGCCCGGGCCACGCTCGCGTTAATACGGGTCGCGGTCGTGATGCCCAGGGAATCCACCGCGTAATGCTCCCGTATGAGTGCCTCCAGGCGCGTATCGGCGGTGGTGCCACTAGCCGCGTCGAGTGCTAGCACGGTTTCGCCGGTCGCGTGCGGGCGTTTGGTGGCGGCCCCGTGAAATGTCCAACCGAGGGCCGTCTTGGACAGGACCCCTTTGCCCCGCACCACTTTACACTCGCGGGTTACGATCAAGTGGGCGTGGTCCTGCCCGATCAGCACCTGCGGCGTAACTTCGATGGCCCCGGCGCGGCCCACACGCGGTTGCCCTCCCCGATGCTTGACTGTCCACTGGGAGGGCAAAGCAAGCCCGCGAACCGTGCTTGCTTGCAGCGGGTATTCGGCCCCGCCGCCGCTTATTGTCAAATTCACCAATTGGGACCGGTCGTCCGAAGAGCACATTCCGTTCGCGCCGTGAATGCGCAATTGACGTACCGGTCCCTTGGCCCCGACGGCACTGGCCACTGTCGCCTCGATAAGGGTTACCGTGGACCCCTCATCGAGTAGCGCGTAAAGTCTTGTTTGCCCCCGGGGGCCGGTCACTGTCACTGGGAGGACCTTTAACAGCACTTGGTCCTCCCGGCCTCCCGTGAGGCTCACTAGGCTTGTGCCGACGGAAGCCTGTTGGTGGTTCGTCAGTCAGGACTCGCCCGACACTGCACCTACGGCCGCGGCGCCTGCCGCAGTCGGTGCTTGTGCTCGTGGCCCCCCATGCAGTAGGCGGTGGTGGGGCCTACGGCATCCGCTCGACCCGCAACGCTTCGCCCGGCACTGTTGCGATCGATGTCCCGAACTGAGGCACTGGAAGCATACCTCCGCTTCCTTCACAAATGTCCATCGGTCCGGGACCGATTTCCGCACGAATTCGTGGCACGCGGCGAGTCCGTGCCGAGTCGAACGGCATGCCGCGCACTGCACACTCCCGGGCGAACCCGGGTTCGCGGTCGCACTTTCCGAGGGCGCGGCCTCTACGGCGAGGTGCACTTGCCCGCCCCGTCGGGAGGGCTGGCCTGCGGGGTTGACCATTAAACACCCGGCGTATGGTGCCACCGCGGTGAGCTTCGTGAGCCAGGCGGAGAAGTCCTTCACGGCGACGTCCAGCTCGGGCCTGTCCATCCGCGACACCATCCAGGACGTCCTCACATGGGCCGGCACCTTGCCGACCATTTCTGCTAGGAGCCGCGGTGACGCCAAGTGCTTCGAGTCGAAAGCCTCGACCGTGGCGACGACGTTCCGGACTGCCACAGCGTAATCCACTAAGGCTTCGGCGGGGCAGGTCTCAGCCAGCTTAGGGTAGCGCTGGACGCGGTCCAGCATATGGCTGATTATTGTGTCGGGCCTGCCGTACCAGCGCTCCAGCGTGGCTACGATTTCCGGCACGTTGTTGGGGTCTATCAGTAGCGCCGCCACGGTCTCACGTGCCTTCCCCTTCAGGGCGCGCTGCAGCCGCATGAGGTTCTCTGCCAGGTTTAGCCCGCAGAGCGCCGTCGATTGGTCGAACTGGGCCTTGAACGTGGGCCACTCCAAGGCGTCGCCGCTGAATGGTGGCAGGTCCCTGGCGCTCGACTGGCGGGCGATGAACGCGTTCATCGGTTGCGCGAGCACCCAGTCGTTCGTTCCCCGGCGTCTGGCGGCCTCATCCGGCGTTGCATTGGCATCGGTGTATGCCGCGGTGTACGGCGCTGCACTCGCCGCCGATCCCCAGACGGCGGCCTGCGGTGATGCCCATGCGTCGGCGGCGGCACCTGGACTAGCCGTGCCTGCCGCGCCCGGCCGGGATGAGCCGACCGCGCCGAACGCCGCACCGATGCCCGCTCCTCCAGGAGCGTGCGGGGCGGCGGGCCGGGCCCCCCCGGGCCCGGTGTCGGTTCGCGTGCTTACAGCGAGGCCCCAGGGACCCGCGGCCGATGTTGCCATGGCGCCCGGGGCGGCCCGTCCGGCCGGCCCGAGCGCCGCTCCCGGCTGCGTCCCCGATGCGGCGTTCCACGCCACTGTTGATTCAGGCGGAGCGGCCGGTCCGACCGCTCCGAGCGCCATCCGTGATGCGTCCGTCCGGGACACCGTGAAATCCGGCGGAGCGGCCGGTCCGACCGCTCCCGGTGCGGCGCTCCAGGCCACACTCGACTCAGGCGGAGCGGCCGGTCCGACCGCTCCGGGCGCCATCCGTGATGCTGGCGGAGCGGCCGGCCCGGCCGCTCCGGAATCCGCTGCCTGCTGCGCTCCTGGCGTCGGGCTCCACGGCGTCACTGACGGCTGACCCCGAATTTGGTCCCGGTAGTACACCTCCATCTGTGAGCGCTGCAGCTGTAGAGCCAGTCGGTGGTTTTCCTCCAGCATCCGCCGCCGCCTCCTCTCTCCTTTGATGTCGGCCCGCAATTGGCGGACCGTGTCGTCCGTGTTTGTGGAGGATCCTCGGCGCGATCCGCGTTCATCGTCGGATGCCCCAGCATCGGACTCTGAGGCCGACGACACGTGACGTGGCGGCGGATTCTGCTCCTGTAGCGGCGGCTCTTCCTCTTCTCGGTCCGACCTCCCGTTGCCGGACCTCAGCCCGGATCTGGACATTTTGTCTCCGGACCACTGGCGCTAGCTCGGCTTCTTGAGGCAATCCGACACGAAGGACCAGTTGTTGCCAACCAAACAAAAAAGTGGTCGCCTCAAGAAACCCCACTAGGGTACGAGAGGATTCACCCGACCGCAGTCAAGCGTCTCCACTCGCTCCTAATCGCCGGTGGCCGCAGGTCCAAAACGCCGTCACTAGGCAGAGGGCGCAGGCTGGAAGGCGGCTGGACGGCTGCAGTGGCGAGGCTCCGAAGGGAAGAAATGAAAGTCAAAATTTGCTAGTTGTTGTCGGTGCGCCGCAGACGAGACGAGTGCGCTCCGTACTGCGGCGCCCCAGTATTTATTTCATACGGGCGAGCGCGCTCCGTTAGCGCCACCCGCCACCCCCTGGGTGGCCGCCGGGCCAATCAGGGTGCGTTTACAACCCTAACCGCACCCCGAGCGACGCGGCGGCCGTCGCCGCCTGCCGGCCGAAGCGCGCAACTCCGGCTCATTTTTCGGTCGCGGGCTGGCGGCCGGCAGAAATGGCTTTACACATACAAAAATGAAAAAATAAAATATAAAGACAAATTTCCGGGATATCACGAGTAGGGGACAAGGTAGAGCATATTATTCCTCGTGATATCCCGAAACAAGAATTACGGGGCCAGTGCTCCTTCGAAAGTTATAATCATTTTTAATGGCCGAAATTATAAAATGAGCAGAAGGCTCATTTTTCGTGGCCCTGAAAAAGGCTGTGGGGCCGCAGAGCAGAAGGCTCGTTCTCTTGCAGCCCTGAAAGAGGCTGTTTGGAAGGGGCACTGGCATCATATATGGGTGCCGTGGACTATCTCATTTGTTTATTCTACTGCGTCCACGGCACCGGGCAAATAGACATTTATTTATTTTTAGTAAAATCATGGCGGCGTACCGACGGGTGGGCAAGTTTATTGTATTCCCAATCCCGCGGCACGCCGCGTAAAGTCAACAATTAAATTTACAATGTAATTTTATAGACATAATATATATTTTCACACAATGTTCAAAAGTAGCGAGTTGTCACGTCTCTGTGTGCAACAGCGAGTAATGGGGGGTTAAAAATATTAGCGAATTTGTATTTATTACGTCGTACATAAAAGTCTCCTCGAGACATAGGGAATTCATCTTTCAGATGCTGCGTCATTGAATCGAAGGATAAAGATTTTTACTTTGAAAATATATTTACTTCGGAAAAAGGTCTATTTTCACACATCTGTGTAATTCAATTTCCGATATTAACATTTTTAAATTAAGTGAATATTATTTTAATTTAAACAACCTACATAGGTACTTATTTTCAAAAAACGAAAAGAAAATGCTTAAATAAAAAAAACTACCGCGTTTTCGATATCACCACGTGGTAAAAGTTTCCTGTACTTGAAAGATTCTTTCAGATACAAATTCATGTTAGTTTGAGCTGTGCGGTAATGCGGTACTGACAACTCTCGTTTGTGTACAATAAATAAAGTAATTATTTGATCAAAGATCTTGTGTTTTTGTAATATTGCATAAAATGCCATACGAGTATAGCAATTCGGAGTACGTAGATATGATTCTGATTTTGGGGGAACCTACAATTTAAGAATACTTTATATTTAGCTTCATATTGACTGACATGTCTTTATCAAAGCATATTTTAATTATGTATTTATTTAAAATGCGCTTTGAATAATTTAAAAAATGGCTCCCGATTTGAGAACATAAATTAAATAACCGTCTGACGGTAACTGTATACGTAATTTGTAAGCTAATGAGCATAATACTTCAAATGATCCTTTTCACAATCAAAGCTCGATGCGGAAAAATTTACGTATTTTTTATTTAATTTCACGTTTTTACATATTTTTTATTGGATGAGCGCAAGGTAATAATTGAAAAAAAATAAATAAACGATCTTTCACTACATGTTACAATTTTTAAAATGTCAAATTCGGCATTTTTTATCTTATATTTTTTCCACCCTGCAAATTCTAGATCAGTGGGTCAAGGTAATAATTGAAAAAAATAAAATAAACGATCTTTCACTACATGTTACAATTTTTAAAATGTCAAATTCGGCATTTTTTATCTTATATTTTTTCCACCCTGCAAATTCTAGATCAATGGGTCAGTATATATTGAGGTCATCGAACTCTCATGTATGGAATGTATGACATAATACTTAACCTTTTGAAGGCGAATTTTGAAAAATAAAAAGTTGATAATTCGCCAGGCACGGGGAAAATTGACAAATTTTAAAGAATATTTTTCATTCTAAATTACTTGATTTACCTATTCTTGAAGTTTGGACAACTAGCTACGAGACACTGTATAATGAGAAAAAAATTTACAATGAAAATATTTCAAAATATATTTCGGCCGTTTACGATCATGTTTGTCAATTGTTTTATTGCTTTCGCGCAGTGGGTCGGTCGGCGCAGGCGGTGTTTGTTAGTCTTAATTTTTTTATCTTCAGTTATCATCGTCAACTTACGTCACTTATGTGTGAACGGCAATATTGCGAACAACATTTTCGTTAATGTGTTTATTTGACTATTGTTTTCGTGTTTGTTTACCGACATTTATATGTACTAGGATTCCGTAATTTATTCTTTAAAGTACATTTTTTAATATTTTGTGGAACCCTAGGCTTTAGGTCGTGATAATTCCCGCAAAATTTTAACCTTTGACAAAAAACTATGATTCCAAATTCGTTTCTACGATTTAAAGAAATATGAAGATCAATTAACCGATGCGAAACTCCCAATGCTTGTAGCGGCTTTACAATTAAACACAGTTAAAATTTAATGTTGTTTTATAATTGCATGACATTTAGGAATTTCCAAAAATATCGCCGAATTTTAAGTTATCTTATATTGTTTTGTAAAATGTTTTTAATTTAATTTCTTAATTATTATCAATTTGCTTTTCTGTTGAAACAAAAACTAAATAGATTATTCTTGTTTAATATAGTTTTCTTTATACAGAAAATCCTCCTTTGTTTGCAGAATACCTTATTATGTTATACCCCATATTAATCTGACAATGGGTGTTAACTTTTTTAAAGCCGCGCTACATTTATTTCTACGGTGCGCGCGGAATATTCATATATTAGGAAAAAAAATTTTTTTTTCGCTGTATGGGAATTCGTTATAACGAAATTTTTTTTTTTGATCCCTTGAATTTCGCAATAACAAGGTTTTACTGTATTTACTTACATGCTTTGAGGCTTCAGCAACTATTTAAATTCAAGTTTTATATCAAAAATATAATTTCTTACTAAAAAATATTTATATCGATCCTATTAATGTATGTTTTTTATTGTTTTTTAATCGACGATTTGAAATTAAAAACCCAATGAATTTCATCGGCCATTTACTTGAGATAGGAAGTATATATGTATAATGTTATACTTCGAAGTCAGAATGTATAATTTAAAATTTAATATGAAAAAATAGTTATTTCATATATCTTAATTTTTTTGTTTAAACATAGCTCGTCTATTTAATTGACGAATTTCGATTTTATCACACTGGATATAATAAAGCAACTTTAATAAATGAAAACGATATTAAAAATAGTTGATATCATTTAAAATATGTTAAATGTTTTAATTATTGTTTTTCGAATACTGATGTCCAACAGAGAGCAATGGTAATGACTCATAAGAAAATATTCTGCATACATCTGAGGATCACCACATTTGTCAATTAACTGAGCCGTGAGTCATGCTTTCAAAAGATGTAAAGGTTCAATCGAACTGATGATTCAACCGCTCAATTGATCCGCGGTTCAATTTGAACCGGCTCAGTTACCTGAGCCATATCGCCCATGGCTAATACATAATATGTAAAATGAGAAAAAACAGAAATTAGTGGACAGTTTTTTCTCTCATTTTTTCATAATGCGTCATCAATATTTAGTATACATATTTACCATACAATGGTTATGGGATCAAATTAGTTTTTTTTGTTGTATTAAAAATAGTTTTTTATTTATAATTTTGGTAATTACCCCAGAACAAAACTTTTTTCTTTTTTTAGGTTTTCCTAACAAATAAAATACATTAAAAAGTTTCAAATGCGAAACCAAATAAAGGTCCAGGGAAATCAACCAAATGCAATCAGTCCAGACTTGACTGTTAAAGTGGTGTGCATAGTAGATTTCCATCTCAGTTATTAGATAGATTCAGTGGTTACCTGTATTAGATTACTTCCATGGGTATAATTCTAATCAGAAAGGTCAAACACTGATTTGCCTCTACGTTCCGCCCCTATTCTCTGAAAGGGTGTGACCATGAGAAATAAAGTTAATGGTACTCAAAGCGCAGGTCATCTGATGTAAGACTCGCAATGCGCGATGGTGTTCTTCTACTAAGATTAATGAATGGAAATGAAGACGTGTGACCCGCAAAAGAAGAATAATTAAGAAAAATAAACTAATAAAATTACTCAGATGTATACATACATATATGGAAAATCTGCATATGATAGTGAAACAAAAAAAGTGTGGCATTCTGTCCTATCTGCCTATCCCTGCGATGGAACAAAAGTATGATCAGAAAATGTTAAAATATGTTCATTAGATTACTAGAGTATAAGATATGATGCAGAAAACTAAAATCTTCCCAATACAATGGATAAAAGTGAAAAACGACATCAGTTTACAATGAATGAACCATCTACGTTATTGACCATTTTGGAGGACCAAAAAATTTGAAGATGCTTGACTGAAGACTACAGACATTATTTTAATGCTAACTAGCGTATGCGTAGAAATAAATGATCACATGATAGATAGTGGCGTGCAATAGGTTATGCTGTTACTAATGATATTATACAATCATATATAATATATATATATTGCAATATATGTTGTATATAGGATTGTGAACTTTTGTTTAACCAACGTCTTTAGACAAAATGACTCTGTCGTTTATACGACCCTATCATGTATTTATTTGTAATTTTAGAGTACTAAGTTTAAGTTTTAACGTAAAATAATACCTTCTTACCCATATAAAAAATGTATGGATGTTTTTAAGAATGCTTTTTATGACTGAACATGATTCTTTTATTGTTTGAAAATCCTTCATGTAATAACTAAACGAAATAATTATTTTTATTAAAGGTTAGCGTAGGAAATAGTTCTGCTAATTGCTTGTTTTTCCCAAATCAAAAACAAATTAATGAACCTTGAACATAAAGAACAGCCATGAAATCAACATGTTAAAAACAGTAAGGTACATAGTAAAATTTGCAAATTAGTAAAAGAGGAAGTAGACACTTCAATGATTTGCATGCAGTTGTAAGCCTTTCTAATGTTATTCCGTTAAAAAATGTCAAAACAGTATAAAACAACAACTCCATACAAAACTGCACTGCACGCCCCTGGTGATAGGTCTAGGTGACCAAATTGAGTCTAGACAAGGTAGTCATTTCATGAAGCCTTTGTTATTTTTTTTACAATATTTTGTAAATATTTTTCATATATGTACAATACAGTAGGTATATGTTTTTTCTTATATTCACTATAACAAAATAATTCTTTCGGTCCCCTGAAATTCACTATAATGGGATTTGACCTGTATAAAAGACATCTGCACAAAAATAAGTCATTTTCAGAATAACCCAGAAGAATCTTCAGTTTCAAATACTCTGTTCAGGCGGAACACTGCTAGATATCTACATAAACTTTCACAGATATTGGTAAATGTATATATATATAGTGAGATGTAAAAAAATAAGAAAAATTCAATTTACATACATTTTTTATTAATAAAGCAAGCTAACAAAATATTTGACTAGTAATATATTTTGGTTATATGTATGATTTGCTATAATATTTAAAAAAAAATTATGCCATAAATGACTAAATAAATATTAACATTTTAATTTTAAATAAATATAATACCTACGTATTTGTAATCTATTAACAGTATTCAGGTTTTATGTTCGTCTAGTTCTTCAGAATACTGAAATGTTACAGAACAGATTTATTCCACAAACAAAATGGTTTAATAAGAAAATCTAACTCTAAAGAGAGGAATACAGGACATTCATAAAATTAGTTTAAAATCAGCTGGCTTTGCAATTCACATCTATTTATTATTTATCTATCACAGTATTTGCATTCAAATATATCAAATTAGACTGGGATAACTATTGCAAGTAAATAATTTAATGGGAATTCCTATTGGTCACAATGTAATTTATTTATAAATTGTTTAGTTATAAAAAAGTGCTTTCCAAAACAAGAATCCTTAAAATCATTTTTCTTATCTACTCATTATAATATTACCATGAAATATTTTTGGTAGATTGAAAATCTGTTTAACTTATTTAACAAAACATACAGAAAACTTTTTCTTCAACACATTGCAGTAATAAACTAATGTAATACAGTAATAAACCAATTACATACTGTGCTGCCATTCCTCATAATAAGGGTAGTTAACTAAAAAGTTCACTACATACTCGGAGCGAGGTTTTTGATAAAAATAATACACTTGTAACTAAAATAAGCATTGTAAAGACCTAATTCTAAATTAAATTATAAGCATAATCACTCAAAAAAAAAACAGTTTATTATTTTGCATGATGTTCAGTATTAAATTATTTTAATAATAATAAGAGTTTAATATTAATTTCACTTCAAGTAATCATGGACAAAGATACAAGGCAAATGTTGCTTGTAATAAGTACTCCACCGATGCTGCGAGTGAACAGCTCTGCGAAAAATGCTTTGCACATTATGGTTGTTAGGTTGCCACTAAAGCGAGTAACAGAACCATAATGAGAGAGCATGCATAACCGAGCTGTCATTATTTGAGACACCTCTATTTAAAATTCAATGATACTCGTACAATAAAATGCAAATAAGATAAACTTAGAATAAACATCGCCATATTACAAATTGTACTATTTAAGGAAAAAATATTAAATAATTTTTACCTTTCGAGATATCCATTTAGCATCTTCTACAGCTCTAGAAATGATTTGTTTTATTCTTTCTGGATCACTCTCTGACAAGTGTTGTTTGTAACTCTGTAAATATAAATATGTAATTCTGTTTGTTAACAACTCTGCAACATGCAAAATAATTATTTTCTTAGAAGTTGCAGAGAGTTTTTCTTTAGTATGGAGATCCTGAAGAATGGAGACATTCGTTCATATTTTATGAAATGTTTTAATGTAAGTATTTTAGTAAAGACCTTAACGAAGACTTAGCTCATACGATACAATGACATAAATACAAAAATTGTGACGTGTGCTTGTGTGTTTTAATTTTATGATAATTCAAATCAAATATATTTTTATCATAATTTTATGATAATTCAAATCAAATATAAAAATCACTTAATAATAACATTGAGCAATAAAATGAAAATTTTTTTGTGGTGCCGGAAAAGTACTGATTTTGGATATTTTTGATGTGCTGATTCCAAAAATACCTGGCTTTTTTCGTATCAGCTCTAGTTTTTAAGATATAAGCTATTTGATTTTAATTCTGATAAAAAAAAAACTAATGAAATAATATCTTTAGAGGCCAAAATTGAAATTTCATACTTAAAATTAAAATCTAATTAGTCAGTTTCAATTACTTGGTATTACCCATGACCGTAGGACCCGACATTCCTATATCTGGGTAACCCCCACCACAAACTAATAACTCGCTCATATTACCTCTGCCTAACCCGATTCAGTTTACTATCATTTTGTGCAAAGTTTCAGCATTATTTAGTAATAAAACATTGAGTTAAAAGCATGGCATTCACAAGCAGACGTAGCTGTGTGAATCATCCAGACATTTTTTATAATGTATGTGGCGAATATACTTTGACAGAAAGTAGAAAACCTATTTCTGACTTTGTGAAAAGGGCTAATCTGGCCTATTTTGGCGTCCACTTGGGAGACCAGGATAAATGTTGGGCCCTACATTTCATATGTAAAACATACATTGAACATTTGCGACTGTGAACAATTGAAAAGTGGAAGTGCCTAAAGTTAGGAATATCAATGGTTTGGAGGGAACCAAGAATAAAGAAAAGTAGTGGGTGATTTGTGTCAATCTAAAAATGGTACAGCAGAGCTAAGGATCAGGACTGGGTTAACAAAAATTGGCCTTTAAGAAATGTCATAATTCAAGGAAAATAAAACATAATCAACAAACCTTTCGTTGCGAGAGAGAAAATCATGTTTCCACCCTTCAAGTTGGGGCTTATGATGCAATGTGTGAAGGTTTTAAATCGAGATTGACTTTGTTTTGGCTACTTGACACAAAAACTTCTTGGGATTAGCACAGAGAGACTGAATGCCGGAATATTTGATAATCCTCAGATAAAGCAGTTTATTAAAGATCCACAATTTACCGTATCAATGAACAAGATTGAATCTAACGCTTGGTATTCATTTATTCAAATTGTAAAAAAAATTCTTCAAAATTTAAGGCAGAAAATTACATAGAATTAGTGGAAAATATGCTTTCCAACTTTAATATTCTTGGTTGTAACATGAGCATAGATCACTGCCACAACCACTTTCCATCGGTTTCCAGAAAACCTAGGTGATTTTAGTGAAGAACAGGGGGATAGATTCCATCAGGACATTAAAATTATGGAAGATCAATATCAAGGAAGATAGGATAGCCACCCAATCGCCGACTACTGTTGGAGTCTTAAGCGAGACTGTCCCAATAAATTCCATGCTAGAAAGTCATATAAAAGAAAAATTTCAAGTGAAAAGTGATGAAAGTATATTTATCTACTGTGTGAAATAAATACCTTACTTTGTATTTATTGTTTTTTTAACTAGCAGTTGGAGCAACTCCAACTCCAAGCTCCAACCTTCACAAGTGTTGCAGTAATTGCGTATGTTTAATTTATTTTTAAAACATTAGTCAACTCTTGGATATTTTACTGAATAAGAGAAAATAATTAATTTGAGGGCACATTACTTATTTTGATCCTAATTAGAATAGTTGTGTGAACTGTAAAGGGGGTAGGTAATTTTTTAATGTGTGATATTATTATTTTATTACATACTTAACTTATTAATTTACCATTCATTTTTTAGTTCAGCAAATAAAATAAATAAATGAAGTTAAGCATTTATGCTATAAAAATAGAAATAACTTGGCGGTCATCCAGTATCCAGGGTCATTTTATTCATTCTGGCTTAGCGATAAACTATACTTATACGCTTACATACCTGTTTTATAGTGAACTTGTAAAATTGACGCGGTTCCTTTGGTAACTTCTCACATTCTCGAAGCAAATGTTTATACAACTGCTTGGCCGTTAGGTTTGAAGTTTTTAGTGAAAAATATCTTATGAATAACATCTGAAAAAATAATTAAACGGCTCTGTAACCGACGCTTGATAACACAGTGTAATTCTTCTGAGAAAATGCACATAAGATAATGATTGCAGGACTTTTCCGAAAATTCATTTCTGATACGCTAGGAAGCTGGGGAGATTGGCAGCTATTAGAGGAATCCTGCTGACTCTCCTCCATGACCTATTGCGATTTGGACAAGGGGAATATCTGCCGGACTGTGGTTGCATTTCTTCTGTGACTTCCTTTTTTACCTTCTGGGGGAGTATGTTGCACCTTTCTGGCTACTTTCAGCTGTCATGGGACTATCGAGTTGTAGCACATAAAAATAAAACTAGCAGCTTCATTTTGCCTTCGAGCTTTACACTCCACAGTTATAAATAAAAGCTATACCCTGTGTTTACGCACCTTGTTACTTCGATTGGCACCACTGGGTTTCCTGGTTTATAATAATGTACATGTGTGTGCGTGTGAATATTGTCGCCCCTTTTTTGAAAAGACGATAAACGAAATACGGGATGTAATTAACATCCCGTATTTCAACCAGTCCAGAGGTCCAAATAAACCACTAGTGCACGCTTCGATCAGTCAAAATCTAAATAACACAACCCAGCTAAAAGAACAATATCGGACCAGAAAGACAGAAAAAATAAAAAGGTTAGCGCAGTTCAACTATTATATGTGTACTTATTGTTAATCAGAATTTAGCCATCAAAGGCATTTACATAAACTGTGCACTATTTCACAAATTATGCACATTGTAAAATAGGTATCCGCTACTAACTAACAATCATATTCTTCCTAATGTATTTGGTAAATTGTACTACTGCTCTTTAGGTATTATAAATTAATTTTAACATTATAAATAAAGTGTATATCATAGTTATGACCTTTCAGCTTCCTTTCTGATAACTCTCGATACAAGTCTAATTTATATTTTGCATTTACTTATTCCATACAAAATAATAACAATCAAACAAAAAATGAAGTCAAATTCTCATGTTACTTTGCAGAGTGGAATCGATGCGGAAATGCACAACTCCCATTTCAGTTATGGACCCTTTTGGGCTTCCTTCTGCAAGAAGAATATAAAGTAATTGATTTGTTTTTATTTGAGTCATATTGCTTTGGAAAAAAAGTAAACCTGTAGCAAAATACTACTGCAATCATAAATAAATATTTGGTAAATCACATGGATGTGTGTATTATTCTGTAGCTCATGGGAAAAGAACTTAGATGCTAGACTGTGAAATGGAAAACACATAAAATAAGACACGAAATAGTCAAAACAAAACCAAAATATACAAGTAATCAATAGTATTTGCCGTTATTTCTATATCGGATTGATTACTCACGTCAGATATTGTATAGTTCAACCAAATATTGATTTCAATCGAAGTCTGCAAAAATGATTAAATAACTATAGTATAGTATATTTATGTGCATATAACCTATAAATTTGTTGTATATATATGGAATGCTTTAGGCCATTGAATTATAAGTACACATTTAATAAAAATATGCTTTATATGGCAAATATAATAGACAGAGAAAAAAGAAAATAATTTGAATGCAAAATTTGAAAGTGAATTTTCCTCAGTTGTGTTAAAACTTTCAGCAATTTGCCTGGTTATGTCATTGTTACGGTATCATAGATTGTACGGTATTCGAAAATGACCATAGATAAGAAATATACGAATGACACTTCTTAGCATAGATAAAAAACAAAAGATTGGTTCATTGCTTATTGTTGCTAGACGATAAATTTTTTTTTTTCACAGGTATGCTACCAATGTGACACCTGTCTTCATTAACACTGCCCCATTTCATCGTCCATGTCTATTCCTCACGACTGAGGATCGCGATCTCCATAGACTCCCTCCGCCTTGACTATGCTCCACCATTTTTCTCAGCAACCTGCAGATCTTAGGCCTGTCGCCAAAGAAGTTCCTGTTGCCTTTTCCGCTTGGTCGGTCCAACGGGTTTTTCTTCGTCTTTCGACGTGACCCACCACAACAAGCTTCCCTTCTTGCAAGATGTCTAAAAAAAGGATTAGTATAAGGCAAATGGTTGAGTGTCTTTTCCTGCAGAATGGAGACATTCGTGCGTCTCGCCGTCTATGGTAAACGCAATACATGTCTCCAGCACCACATCTCAAAGGCATATCAATCCGTCTTCTCTCGCTTGCCTTCAGGGTCTATGATTCCACAACATATAAAAATTTAGAATTACATGTTAGAAATCATACAAAATGACACCGCTACCACAAAGTGGACACAATGCTTTTACAAGCTTCCAACTGTCAATAAACTTTCACAAGTGTTGTAACATTCCATTTTCGCTACATTTCCTTCAACCATAATTTTGTTTCGTATTATACAAGAATAATATAAATATTACGCCATTTAGGTATACATATAGTTTGCGGCGTTCCTTCCTAAAGCAGAACAACGCGCTAGATCCACCAAAATGATGCAAATAGCAAAAGAGCCCAATATATTAAAGTATTTTTAAAAAATAGTACAATGTTTCATTGATACAACTTAATATAATGATCCGTTTTGACGGCTTATCACCATCAAATCTGCTATGTTTCCATAGTAAAAGTATATATTAAAATAAAATGATTGTTTTTTCTGAAGTTGAAATGTCTCTCATTCTTTGACCACGTATCAATAGATTGTGCATGAATAAAAATATTTAGTAAAATAATGAGAAAACCAATTGAATGTAAAGATCCAAAGAATAGATAATTTTTTGAAGTCATTTACATATTATAATGAAACATTATAAATAATAAACAAAACCTTATTGGTTGAAACGTACAAAACTAAATTAATATACATATTTGGGGGTTATGTCGGTGGTTAAATGAAATATCAATGTTTGTTTGCGCGTGTTGAGATTTTATTATGACAGTATGGTAAAAACAAGAGAGACAAAATGAAATGATGTAGAAGGTGCGTGTATATTACGAAATGAAATAATGTGAAGCAATTTGGCTGTCTCGCCGGCGCTCCGGGGCCGGCGAGGCCGCCACTGTAGAACGCTGAAACTAGAGAGAGCGCCTAGCGGTGAATTCTGAGCCAGGCTTGTGGCAGCAACCGGCAACGCTGTCGCTAGCGTCGATGCCGACTGAGATGGCGGTGGATTTGAATTCCGGCCGCTACACATATATTTACAAAAGTACAGTAAATTATGTACCTACACATTTATCCTTTATTGCTTTACTTTGCTATTTAAAGTTCAGGTTGGATCATTTTTCTGAATTTTTACCTGATTTTTTATTCATTCCTTAATTTTAAAAGCTGATATTAAAACTAAATCTTCTATTCTTAATCAAATTTTCTGAAAACCCAAGAATATTCTTTCATACTGTCATTACAATGTGAGAATTTAAAAAACCCCAAAAATTGATGATCGTGCATAAAAAGGATTATGAACGTAGACAATGCGAGAGTTGGATGTCACGACAAAAGATTGTGGCATTTTATATTCTTTACCAACTCTTTCAGTAAAACCATATGATGGTAAATAATTGAAAACTTACATAATTTTGAGTTTTGGTTTAGGTGACTTGAACATGAATTCTGTAACTTGACTTTGTTGAACACGTAGTTTGATATTATTTATCTTAATATTGCATACAGAAAATTACTTATTATTATTAACATACGAAGAAACATTATATTATTCCGCGAAAAGCATACACTTTGTTGCATAAACGTATAACATTAATGTTGTAGAAAAACAGTAATATAGTCCATCAAAAGTAAATTTCTAAGGTTAAGAATCTATGTGTGGTAGCAGCCATACCAATAGTTTAATCATGGCTTCTGATAAATACAACACGTCGTTTTACATTACGGAAATATTTTTTAGATTATTAGCAAAATCTCATATACAATTGATTTAAAATACAATTGACACCTAGAAAGTGCAATGGCCTGGTTTCGAAAGTTTTGGAGGTGTAAAAATATTTCTCTTTTTCATATTCCTGAAGTTATGTTCTTATGTTTTTCAAGTAATAATATATTGGAGTACAACTTGAAACATCATTAATACATCATAAAGATATGAATAAAAGACACGTAGATTTTTCATATCTGTGTCCATGCACTTAAACCTTTTGTGCACTATAGCCATCGATAATGATAAAATCAGCAGAATAAGGAATTTTTCCCGTTAAATTGAAAAACAAAACACACGTAATAAATTGTATGTAATTTGCAACTATTGTAATATTATACTTTTCATTCAGATAAAAATTAGTTTATTAAGAAGAACACATTTTATTGTGAAGTTGTAATTATTCAGAACATAGGTCTGTGATATTTTAAATACTAATTAAATGTATTAATTAGAAAGATATACATTTAATTAGTATTTAATTATCTATGTTTAATTGTGTTTGGACTGTGCCCGTCTCACTAGAAAAATCTGTGTTGATATGGGTTACATAGGTAAATTGATGCCATAGATAAGAGAAATAATGTATATAGAAGTTGATGCATAATTATTGATAGATTCAAAGCAATTTCATTGTTTAATATTTATTAGTCTGCCCCACAGGTCTGCCTTTATCTATGGTCTGCCCCTTGTCTATGGTCTGCCGGGTATTATATTGCTAGTTGTATTTAACACAGAGAAACATGTGTACAATTCATTTTTAATACTGGTATCACCGGATAATTAAATGGCGTGTTTCTCACATTTCTCACTAGGGTGTGCTAGTAGTTTAATTTTGTCATATCTTATCTATGATTTTTTCGTATTTAAAAATTTCTGAGTGGAAATAACATAGTTTAAAATTGTTTTTGTGAAACTTGTGTTTCAGTAACTTTTTAAATATTTAAGCATTACTTGTAATCTTAATGCCATATATTTTTATAAAAAAAATCCCGCGACAATGTCGACCTTGCGCAGCAGCTGCTCTCTGCTACCTTCATGATTGTAAATTGAATTGACTAAACATGGCTGACAGATGAATCCTTCGTTTGACGTTTCTGTTTTTGAGTAATTGTGGTGTTGTGCTGTTATATTTTAGAGACAATATTTAGTTAATTAATGTGTTTGTGCGTGTGTTATGGCTTTGGTGACTGTTCAGAGAACTCCAAGCGTGACAAATTCTCCACAGAGCTCGGTAAGTTTGTGAATCACCAATGTTTTTTCTTTTTTTGAAAACTATTTTAACTGAACTGCGATGATTATATTCATTAGTAAACATTATATTGCATTTATCTCTGTAATCAGTTCGTCGTGAACGTATACTGTCCTTACAACGAGAACTTTTAATTTAAGATTAGTTCCCGTGATTTTCTATACATTGCATAGAACATCTAACCAAATGTGGATATCTCTCGCAAACTTACAACCCTCGTATTATAAGTTTTACAAATTCACGGCAAGATTCGTCGTGTTTATTCACGCCAGACGCTGACACCGTCTTTCTTTGTCCGATATCGTAGGTACCTGTGGCATTATCAGCGATAGGTGTGGATACGGAACATAATGGTACCGCACATAGCGAGTGTTGTATTCTTTCTCGTCGGTGCAATTGAATTAACGCGAATGTGTTCAATTATGGTTTGATTGATAAGACATCTGCAGTCTGAGTTTGTTAGCCTTGCTGACCCCTTTATCCGTCAATTCATCTTTAACGGTGTAGCTATCGCTGCCCGATGTTGTTGCACGGTTAGCGCACGCGCGGCCGCGGAGCAACGCGCCGCGCTGTTTACTCCGCATGCAGTCGGTTTTCGCCCCTCGAGCCGCGTGGGTGTCGGCGCTGCATCCGCTCCATCTTCTCGCGACGGTTTGACGTTTCCGAAACCACATTCTGATTTCCCTCCCTCAAGTTAGCATTGTGTGGATTCTTCTCCTAGGCGTCTGTCAAAAGTTTAGTAATTTCCCGAGTGACTTAATTTATCATTTCAAAAAAGTATTCTATACATTATTTTCAGTCGTTCTTCGGTGTGCACTCAATCGGGCTACAGTGTTTACTCAGTCAGTAGTGGAGGTTATGTGAAAGCCATTCCATAATATTTATCTATGGACATCAACATTGGATGAACGTTCTGACACTATCAGCTGAATGTCAACAGTTAAATATTTCTGAGGTTTTTCTCTGGAGACGAACGAACAGTGAAATCACAGCATTTTCAGTGCGACTGCGATAACTCGGTCAACTTCCAGCTTATGATTACTAGTGATATGTGGTAAAATAATGCTAGGTTAGGATGCACCAGAATCGATATTAGCGTGATGCTGTACGTGCTGCCGGCCGGCAGTGCGGGGAGCGGGGGGCGCACCGGCTGGTCCTCGTCCTCAGGTCAGGCCTCGTCCGGCTCCCCGGCCTCCTGGCCAGTGGCCCGCAGGCCCAGAGCCAGGATCCAGCATTCGTTCAGGCCGCAGCCCGAGAAGCCACATGTGAGTTCACCGCGCACACTCTGTACATGGTTATATCACGGTCGGCAGAGCCAACGAAGTCCGTCACCTTTTAGTCCTGTAACGGTAACGATAGTATTTCACTCGATGTAACAGTTTTGTCAGGGGTCTGACTGAACTGAGACAAACATTTTTCCCCGAAGTGCTGAGCAGTCAGTCGGGATAACGTCACGACCCCGATTATTAATATTTTCAACCTCAGTGACGTCAAAATTGGCATTCAAGAGTCAGGTGTGGCAGCGGCTTGTAGTAAGCGCCGCTCGAGTAGCGGTGCACATGTTCTGGTGACAACATAGTAATCGCCGTACACGTAATACCATTGTCTGGCTTCCTCACACGCGTGGATCATTTCATATTTAGAAGTTTCTAGATATGTACTTGAGTCTACATTTTGTCGAGATGGCCTGTTGATCGCGAATAGTCATCAGGAAAGAAAACAAAACAAAAACATTTTGACGCTGTTATCCTATCCTATCCTATCCTATCCTACCTCTCCAGCCTCTTGTTTTTCGTATTTGCGATACAATTGTGATGTTTTCTCTTAATGTTGTATTATTCAAAGTACATAATCCTAATCATTACTTATTATTCCAGTATCTTGATACAGACGAGATTCTAGCAAAGTAGCCAGGACAACGCTGAATCTCTGAACATAGGTGGTAACTACCACTAAGTCCCGATTTATAAATCCAAACCGTAATATCCTTATATAATATCTTAATATATGATGCTACAAACGTCGGTGGTGGTGTACACTCTGTCGACTCGCTCAGCACTCTCGGCAATTGGCTATGAAAGTTATCACACGTGAGTCGGGTCATGCCGAAACGTTACATTACTCATTTAAATCATTTTCAATCGAAGAGTGTGAATATTAGGAATTCATTAAGTTGTACGTTGTTTACGGAAACACTGGCCGGCCTATGATGGCCGCACAGCAACGCTGCACCTGGTTCTTCATTTGTTTTCCTTTACTTAACCCCATAACAAAAAATAAACTTCGTCTCACACTAACGTAGTATAATAACAATATTGATTTTTTTTTAATGTTCACAATCGTTATTTCTTCGTAGGATATAAAAGACTATAGATTAAAACTGTTTTTTGTTGTTAACTTAGCTAAGCCAAGCTTAATTCCAGCTTCTTAGTTTTTGATTAATATTCTTGTTAATCCAATATTTATTCTCAAAATCTTACATGCTATACATATAAACATATGTTTTTATACATATTTAGAATATGCACGCTGTCGAAATACAGGCATTTTATTAATATGACAGCAACCAAATACTTAATGTGTTTGGTTGCATCTGTGTATTCATTAAATTGTTTAAAAAATTACAATTCACAATATGTTTAAACTGTTAACATCTAATCTCACAGTTAAAAAATTACAGTATTTTGAGATCATTAAAAAAATCTTAAATACTAAATTATGTATTAATTATAAATATATACATATAAAATCAATTTTGTCGAAAAATATTGTTTTAGCGTCACCGGGATTCGAACCTGGATCTTCATTTCCAATCCGGGGAAGTGCACTACCTTTGTGCTATAACGCCAGTATTTTTCTTGACAAATTTTCGAACCTATATGTTACATTTTTACAAATTAATACACCTGTCGTTCCATTATTTGAAAGCCATCTACATTATTTTTACGGAATCTCAAATACCTTTGAGTAAACCGACTTGCAGACGCCAGAATTATCAATTCATTTTTATTAAATTTTGGACACGTTGATACAACATATATTATTAAGGAAAACACATTCTTATTGTGAAGTTGTAATTATTCAGAACATAGGTCTGTGATATTTTAAATACTAAATTAGTATTTAAAATATCACAGACCTATGTTCTGAATAATTACAACTTCACAATAAGAATGTGTTTTCCTTAATAAAAAAATCTTAATTAAATTAATTCAATCTAATATTTATTTATCTCAATAAATTAAAAAATATTAATTCGCAATAAAAAAAATATCACATTCCTAAAAACAGTACAATATTATACATGCAAAAAATATTGACCAAGACCAGGGGTCGGCAGACCGCGGCTCTTTTCATAGGCATTTGCGACTCTTCGACGCCAGTTCATATTTTTATCTACAATCATATTTGATACATGGAATAGTTTGCCTGAAACATAATAAAAGAAGTAGCAAAAACATTAAACATGTAGTTACTTTCCAGACACAGCATGGAAGGTGCAAGAACACCGTTTTGACTAGTCAACTTTGCAAAGCCCAAAAGTGTTTTTATTAGTGTCTAATTATTTAAATTTCTTGTTTTATAAGTAGTGCACCAAGTTACTGAAGCTTATAACTCCCATATGTTATATTCTTATAAGTAGCTTACTTAGTTTCTAAGTAGAATTTGAGTTTTAAATAAAAATCTTGATTTTATCTCATTATTTTTTTTCGTTATTAAAATTTTAATTTATGTTGCGGCTCTATGAAAATTTTAAGATTATGTTAACTTTGAATTTGTTTCTTCTTTCGAGAAAGTCCATATAAGACCATATAAACGTAAACCTCTCAGACAAAACAGCCAAATATTGATAGTAGTTGCAATGATGTACAATTTTTTACAATGAATTGATGTGAAGTTTATCTTTGACTTGGACCAAGGGCGAATTTTAATTATTTAATTTAACTAAAGTAACAAATATCAATATAAAAGTACAGATAAAAATATCACACAAAAGTTAACCATATTAAACCGATAAATGATACACGGATTTTTTCACATTGCAGTATTAATTGAAGACAGGATTCAAAATTCTCATTATCTATTTGGCTTCTTAATTTGCTCTTTATAAGGTTTATGCTTGAAAATGAAGATAGAAGAGCAAATACATTTTTTTAAACTGATTATATGATTCGGGATGTCTTTATTACAAATGTCGAATTACAAAAATCATTCCGTCCGGTTTCTGTGGATCTTTCATTGCGGTTCCACATGTGTTGTGAAATCAAATCGCAGTTTTATTCTGCCAATTTTTCCATTTCGTTATCAAAGTATATGAATTTGGAGCTGCACAACTGTTTGCTCGTTAAATTCAGCGATTGGATTTCAATTCAATAGTATCTATAAATATAACTCGGGTGAGATAAATATATAGGCATACTATCATTTAGTTTTAAGCCCAGCGGAAGAACCGAACGTGTGCACCCTCTCAGGCTCAGTTTGTTTTTTAAATAATTTTATGTTAGTTATTCACTTTATTGTTACATAGCGCAGGTGCCTACGAGTATGTTTATTTCAGTAACATTTATAGGAACAATGTTGGACTTATTACCGGGGTTCAGATTTACAATGAAGCAGCTGGGTAGCGTGTTAAAGGGGCGAAGGGAAGGGGGTGCCTGTGTTTTGTTCAGCCCCCCAAAGAGTAACGATTTGGGCTAAATTTGGTCCAGGGAGGGGGAGATTTTCCTCAGGGTCCTACAGTGCACCTGAGCAAAAAGTTCAATATCTTTTATATCTTGAGCAGGGGAAGGATGTTGTTGTGTTAGTATGTATATGTTTGATTTACAAAAATATTATAGAGTTGGAGTAATATGAATTATTTTTGTCGTGTACCTGGCTTGTAATTGTGGTAGTTGGCATTTTCGTCTGTGTGTTGAAATTGGAATGAATATCCAAATAACCTGCTGCATGTCCTGCTTGCGTAATCGGATTACACGTAGCATAGCATATTGTCTTAACCTAAATATTACCACGAATGTGAGTACTGCTAGTGTTGATCGACTAGCCCAGCTAACCTTGTTGAAATCGTTGGTGATTTTCATTTTTCCTCAGTGACGCAACCGCAAGTAAACTTTTCAGTTTTGCTGCGATCTGTCATGATTCATTTTAATTATCCGGTCGAACATTGCGTATTAGTTGAATATTTGCCAATATAGACTATATCCTTTGCGTAATAAGGGGATACATATTTCTACAATATTAGTTAAAAATGCGTGTATGATGATGAGGTATCAGAAGACCGTCAACGTGAGGTGTTATATCAACCACGGTATTCAAATTTTTAAATGTTCAACACGATTTAAACGTATCGGTTAGGGTTAAATCACATGGTTTATTCAGAAAAGTTATAATTTGTTACGCATTTGAAACATAAATAGATAAAACGTGACGTTACCAAAGCGAAACTACATTGACGATGGTTGCTGATTAGCCAGGAACTGTCCCAACGCTAGATGGCACTATGATAGATATTACGTGATATTTTTAAATATACTGCAAAATATTTATAAAAAAAAAAATCCACGCCATTTCCATATTAATTATCTGTATAGTATAAATTAGTTTTAAAATGGGTTTGTGGTTTTTCGCTTGTAGATGAAATATGTAAATGAAATACAATACAGGGCCGGTACACGATAGAAAGTACAAGTAAGTATATCGTATAATGTTTTACGACGAGCTTTCTTTCTCAATCATTAGATGGATCAAATTTTTAAGTGAGTTGCGAGATTTTTAATGGTTAATAAAGTAAGTATTAAAGAATATTTATTCAAGTGTTGAAATGAAAAGATTTTAAAATGAGAAAGATGTTTTCTTTCTTGTCTCAAAATACTTTTACGACCACAGCGCAGTACGTACCGCCGAGAACAATGGGATTCCAAAATCAGCGGTTCAATGTTATAAAGTAAATAAATATAACGAAAATCTCTAAATTACGATGTTGACGACTTGAAATAATAATATTAATGGATGCACTACTCGCAATACCAATAAAACAAGAATATTAGCAATTTTGTATTTACTTTTTAACATTATAGTCATTAGTGGTTCTAATGAAATTTTACACACGGAGTCACTCTTGGCGATATCCGATTCTTAGCCCTGATTCGTATTTCTTTATAAAGTATGCCTTCCAATTTCAATTCTAAAATGTAACTTCAACTCGCTCCGCTCTCTAACTATATATATATATATATATATAGTTATTTATGCTGGAATTTAACTCCACTCTATAATCTCCCTACTATGGCTCACATATTATAAAAATTGAAAGAATGCAACATAAATTTCTAAGATTTATAAATTTTAAATTACATATTCCGATAGAAAATATAAATTACGATTATTTAATGAGTCTTCATTTGAAAAGAGAAGGATGCGAGCGATATAGTATGTCTATATAAAATGATCAATAGCATGGTTGGACTGCCCTGAGTTGATACAAATGGTTTTGTATAAAGTACCTACTTAAACGAGACAACATGAAGTGTTCTTTGTAGGTACACATAGAAATAATTAAACATGTTCTGTTATATTTTAAATGAAATAAAAATGTATTCTTATGTAAAAGTCCATAAGGGCGCTCAAGAAATAAATAAATAAATATACTGCGCTATCAATGTAAGTAGCGTCCAGCGTACATTTTTACACTTATTATACATTACGACGTGGTCGCCAATACGTGACTGGTAATCGTCAGGATAGGACGCCATGCTTTCACACCACCGACTTGCTCAGAGGTTCACGTGATGGGCGTGAGTCTTTGGTTACAGAATTTACCATATTGTTTTGCCTGTCACTTCAGCCATCGTACTCAGGGAAAATAAAAGATTATTACTAATTTTTATCACTATTTAATACAAAAAAAAACTATGAAAATAAAATATAAAAGGAATAGCAATCATCAAACATTACTGCATAAATTGCGATTTAAGTAAGAGTTGGTCTCGGCACCTTTGCCACACAAAATATAAAGTTTACTATTAATTTTTACCAAAGCTCAGTGAACAAAATTGTTACCTGACAGTTTGTCAGGTCCGGTATAAAACAGAATAACATGATCGGTTGACACTAGCTGGAAAACCGTAAGTTTCAAATTAAATAGAGGAACAAATTTGCTACAAAAAGACAACTAAGCTTTAAATTACTTGTACACCAAAATTATGAATTTGTATAACCAGTGTGTTTGCGATAGTTATTGTCCATTCCTGCAGAAATTCACTGTTCTCGTCCATTCGGTCAGCCCAAGGTACAGGTAAGGTAAGGTTGAAAAACTTATCACTCCTGGTGCCGTACATCAGACAAACCGGATCTGACATTTGGTTTTCCTTCTGCATCCCGTGCGTTGTGGCATGACTCCTTCATTGTTATATCCACGACATGAGTTGTGATAAAAAGGCAACAACACTTCCATTTCGTAAGCTTTTAGAGTGAAAATAACAGGGCAATGTAAATCACTGCGTAATTAGCCTTTTGTGAGGAGTAAAGGGAATACCAAGAAAGTTAAATATAAAAAATTTACGCAGAGAAATAAACTGTTTGAAGAAATACTCCCATGTAGAAAAAAACTGCATGGAGAAACGGATGCGTATCCCTTTCCCATTATAAAAGCCACATCAGTGCTTATTTAAATAATCGGATTGTTCAATCCGTCGCACTCGACAGCTGTCAGATGAAAAAACCGTTGCACGAAATCGTGTCCCCGCGTGGCTGTGTTGCCAACCTGAGAATGTTAATCCCTACTTGTTCTGCGCGCGGTAGGTATCAGATTTAATGTTTATAACATATTACATATATTTCAGTCGCATTTCATCTTAATCGTCGTAGCTGGGTGTTCTAAAATCCCAGATTCAGACTCAGATCTAGGGGCGCGGATTCAAATCATATTTTTAATAATATTCTATACGCGATTTTCTTGAAAAATGCTTAAAATGTATTTTGTAATTATTATACCCGAATAGTGTTTAACAAGTCTTCGCACAAGCAATCATCGTCCCTACTATACTGATAATTTTTCTAAAGGCAACACTAACTTGAACCAAATGAGTTACTCTGTCGAGTACTATCTACGAGCTACAGCTGCAGTAGCTAGTACTCATGGATGCAGAAGCAGCTGGAGACGGCTGATTCGCGTCATTACCGACATTTTGTCAATACGGCGATATTGTTCACGGTTGCCGCGCGTGCTCGCCTCCGTGACCGCAGCCACCGCCTTTTCCATTTTTCACCGAACACTTTCACTCGTCGCAGCCGGACCTCGACGTTTCGGCGGTGGTTTTAGACAGCTTACACACAAAGGCAGGCCACCAAAAAGTGGATACACCGAGCTAGATCGCTATCACGGCAGTTTTGTGGTCCATAGTCGGAGCGGACTGCTGCCACCGGCAATGTTCGAGTTGAATCGGCTACGAAACGAACATCCTTTAATATGTATCGCCAGTCGGCTACGACCATTTTTTGTCTATCGTTATTACGACTGAAAGTGGCGTTGGTGTTGCGATTTTTAGGGTGTGTATTTTGCGGTACAGATCGGGATGCATCAGTTAGTCACTCTGCTCTACGCATAAAATGCAATACAAAACGAATGACAGCTCTCTCCCTACTAATTCATCTCTGTACTGAGTTGAATGCCATGCGAGATGTTATTCGTTTTATATTGTACTTTATATGCAGAACAAAATGACCAACTGATGCATACCGATCTTTTGCGGAAAATCTCTGAAACGACAGATCTCAAGGTCTCATTAGATGCTGGTGATGTGACATTAATTATGTTAAATTTATCTTAAAGAAATGATCTTATTATTAATAGAAATTAAATTAATAAATTAATAAGATGTACAGAAAAAAATCTATTTAAAAAATATTTTAGTTTCTGCCGTGATTCGCACCTGGACCATTTCCTATCAATTCCGACAGATTTTTGAACTTTATTCTGAAGCTCTTTAAAATTGATCTATTATTCCATTTTTAAAAGCAATCTACTTTGTAATGCGATGAATCTCAAATACCTTCGAGTTACACGCTAGGACACACCAGAATTAAATCATATTTTTTATTTATTATCTTTGTTTTAAATTTAAAAGTAGAATTAAATCAATTCATTTCATTAAATTTGGATAAACTTCGATACAACATATATATTTTTAGAACACATTTTTATTGTGAAGTTGCAATTTCAGAACAAAGTTCTGTTATATTTTTAATCCAAATTACTCATAAGTGAATCAGCTAGAAAGATATAGATAAAAAATCTATTTATTTGTCCTAAAATTTTTATTTATTATTTAACTCTATATCGAATGTCATTAGCCAATCTATGTACTGCTAGATATAATAATGTTTTGAAAATAATTTCATGGTTTATTTCGCTGTTTAACTTAGAATGTTTTAAATGTAATTACTCTTGTATATCCAAATAAGTAAAAAGATATATTCGAAAGTAGCTTTAACAAAATACGTGTGGTCTTATAAACCACACGCGGACGTGTTTTAGCGACAATACCCTTTTCTGAGGCGCAACCAGTCGGCCCATCGGTAGTAATCAATCAACAATTATTTGGTCGCGTGATTGCCACTACCTAAAATAAACCATTACAACATTTACGGCCGGCAAATAATATAATATTAAAGGAACCTGCTCCGACGAATAATATTATGTCATAATTATGTTCGTACGTGATTCTATATTATAATGCAAACGATTAAAGTCTAGGTAATGGTAATGTAATCTAGTTTGAAGCTGTTACCTGCTCGCCAAGCCGAGATGTCTCTAGCGATTGCCGTAACTGACATTTACGTTCAAAATAATGTGCAGTTTCATTTGTACAATTACTCATGTAATTAGTGTCACGAAGGAAACATAATAATTTTTTTTAAATATCATTCGAAAAAAATGTTTATGTAGATGGATAATTTTAAAACGAGACATAATGAGTAGAACTAAATGTAAATCTACTTGACAAACCATTTTGAATTCGGCGCGATTGGTCCTGTTTAATGGCTGGAAGCTTCGCCGTTTAGGTATACAGGACTCGTAATTGCTTATGTATACCAGCCTACTTACAGTCTATTTGAATTCGTCCCACATGTTTAATATATATGTAACGAAGGAAGTAAGGATTTTCTGGAAAAATCTGAACAATCGTGTGATCGAGAAATATATCGTTCGTTACCTGATTCAAAAGTCACAGATTTGATTTCTGATAGAAAAAATAAAACATCGATTACGTCTGTTTGGATTGCCTCACAAACCTGCTTCACGGCTGCAGTGATATCATTAAAAAATAAATATACTTAAAAATAGTTTCGGTGTGCGCTGTAACATCGCTGTTACAGGATTGTCTGACTGAGTCAGTCCTGTTAAACTTTTAACCTCTTATTTTCGTACGCGATTTCTTTCAGGGTCACGGCTAGGTACTGCCCGAGTATGGTGATCTTCGCACCGTTTTGTTTCGCCGGCGAGCTAGTCGCGCCGCCTGCAGAGCTTCAGATCACCGGCACTGCCGCGCGACACTTTCCAACCTGGAAAATGATCATAAGAAGCCGCGGATGTAACAAAACGAGCATTATCAAATAATAAGTGGAACGATGAGTTTCACTTTTCAAACGGCTTTTTGTGTTCTCACCGTCAATATCCGTTTCTCCATTCGAAATTTTATTCAACAATACAATTGCGCTATTGAAGGTTGCATGAAACAAAATGACATCTTTATTTCTGTTATTATTTAGAGGGAACATACATTAGGTAATCATTATTTTTAAAATGTCATTTTCCACAAATATCGAAAGTGGCTTCGCGTGAAAAGGTTTTTTAGCACTATTTCATTAATGTACAATACATGCATACACATCATCCTACCGCATTTGCATAGGAGTAGCCAGGTCATCCTTTTCGATTGTACCGAACATACTTTTATGTGTGACTTCATTTCCTTTCATACGCCCGTGTGTGCGAACCATCTAAATACACACCTGTCTACATTTTTATTTTATATGCTTACTCGAATTAATATCGTTTCTCTTCATCTTCTTTTCCCGCCACCTTCAAATCTAATGTCATCCGTCTAGTGTCATCGAGGATGCAATTCGCTAATACGGAGAAAGGATTTATTGGTAACGATTGAAACCAACATGCCGATCAGTAATACCGCGGACACTCTAATAATGATCGTGCGCACTCGTAATGGTACTCGTCTCGAAGATACGTTCTCTAATATATTTTATCTTTAAAACTTTGAGGTATTTTTGAACGCGACCTGAATGTGCAAAAATCCAAAGATTTCTCGGCAACGTTGGCAAAGAATTGTAACACAACAGTGCGATGTTGATGGATGGATGGATAACATTGCACTTTCTTGCGGCGAGCGCCTGAGACCATCTCGAGCATGCTGGTCTGCTAATGGCGATCCGTACATTAGAGCACTGCACAAAAAGTTGCTACTTTACGCGCTTGTTTTGTTTCTTGTTATGTCATATTTATGATTGTTACAGGTTTATGATGACTTATTGTTATATACTCAATTTGTGAACCGAATTTAGGAGTTTAATGAATACTATAATAAATATTTTCTTTAATTAATCGAGCATTATTTGTTTGCGTGATGTTTAAATTTGCTAAATTTAAATTATTGCCCATTTTTCCTACATTGGTATTTTTCCTAACTTTTCTCAATTGTATCCTTTATATCGCTAAACGAAATAAAAGTGTTTCTGACTGAATTTATAGCCAGAGCGGCGATTCTAAGACTAATATGCTTTTTATAAAACATCTAAACATCAAGAGCAGTTTTAATCAGTGTTAAATTGTCACCGTTGCCAGATAACAATCTTCAAACACGTCAGCTTCTATTTTTCGTCAATTGGATAGTGGCAGTTTTGTTTCATCCCGAAATTTGCCTTACAGAGCAGCTTATCGCGTTGATTCCTATCGCACACTACTGAGATTCTCCTCTTTCCCCCGTCGTCGCAAATAAACTAAGCGACCCCTTAATGGCACCTCTATTTAGTTTATTTCTCTGCGCTTAAAATCCGCATGATTATTGTACAATTATTTGAACACCGAACCGGGGGCATTGCAATTTCGCCTGCGAACACCTACCTCTATTTCGGTCTGTGATTGTTTCTGCGACCTTTCTTTGTGAAGTGGGGCGGCGGCGTTCCTGGCGCGGCTCTCCCCGCGGCGTATTGATCGACGGCAACGGGCAAATAGCTCACAAATAAAAATAGAAGTCTGCATCCTAATTAGAAATCATTTGGTAACTGAAAACTCGAGAAGATTCAAATGTCTCAACCGATAGAAATAATGATATCATTAAAATAATAATTAAAGTCCTTACACACGCAATGTCCAACATTATATTCCTAATAATGTGTATTTAGCAGGTACATAAATTTAAAGCACGCGAAAAAATACTGTTTTTATGTGTACATCTTAAATTGTCACCCCCCTCCCATCCACCCTGAAAAATTTTATTCTAGAGCAATCAGAAAAATAGGAAAATGCAAACACTCGTTACCATAGTGAGTACTTTTTTTATTCAGTACTCATAAGCGTAAAACTTTCACTGTAAAACTTTTTTCTGAATTCAGCACCTACACGGTACCTACCTAAAAAATTAAATTAAAACAATTATACGTATACGTACCTAACCAACGTCCAAAATAAATGTAGTAAAATTTCATTTCCTTTCCAGCGAACTGTACACATAACTCACACGCGTGCAAAGTTTTCACAATTCGTAACCGTGAGAAAATTTGTTATACTCTATTTTTAAATTTAAATTTAAATTTATTAGTTTGTCAGAAAAAACAGATTAGGCAATGGTCCCATTTTTCGTCATAATGGTCGGTCAGTTATCAAAAATGGATATTATTCGTAATAGTCGAGTCATTTGTTAAATTGTGATAGCCTCGTCTCTGGTTACAGGCGCTGACTTTATCCGTTATTAATACAAAGCATCTAACGACATTCATTCATCTGTAACTCGATGTAATCGTGGCTTACATCGAGTTACAGATCCAGTTTAATTTCATGCTCCGCGCGCTTTCTCATGAACTCGGGGTGAGAGAGGCCTGGCTGCGAGCCATCTAATCTATGCGCACTGTGGAAGAACAGCGCGCATGGATCTGTGCGTATCAATGGAGCGATAAAACTCGTAGCATCAGCTAGCTACACATTGTATCCATCTTATGAGGAGCTGTTTTGGACACACTGAGACCAGCAATACAGAACAAACGTCCCGTGAAATAAATAAAGTACAGGAGATCGGTACGCGATGCTGGTGACACAAGCTTTACATCCAGCATGCAAGACAAATATAATCAAATTTGTGTGTACGGTAAAAAAATTATTATAGCTTTCCATTTGACATTTTGGTCAAAATTGATGTTATGTTTAAAAGTTCTGACAATTAAACGAATTTTATTCCCGCTAACCAGTTTCGTCAGGGCGTATTTAAAACTAACAATAAATATAAAAAGAGTGCACTTATATATACGTAAAGAGGGAGATAGAATATAAAATTACGTGTGATTGAGAGAGACTAATGTAGGGCTTTCCTAATACATTACATACCTAATATAATGTGTATATAAGTGTACTCTTCTTGTATTTATTATTAATTTTAAATGCGCTCTGCGAAGTTTGAGCTAAGCGAAACCGGTTGACGTGTAATAAAATTCGTGGTTGCATACAAAGTGATTGTGGTATATTTAATTTAATAATTTTCTTTATAAAACTGTTTATACAAACATGTAAAATTTCCTTATAGTTTCGTAGATATCAAGAAAATAAAATTATATTTTAATGGCACTTGTAATCTATAATAATATTACGCTTCTCCGTCTATATCTATGACTTTCTAGATGTGGCAGCTTCGTTAATGTCATTATCGGTAGTATCATTATGGCTGTTTAGTGCTTGATTAAACGGTCAGGTCTGTGAGACTACCTATCCCTAGTATATTTTAAAACAACAACTGCATACAAATAAATGCATGAGATATATAATATAACGTGCCCGAACTTAGGAATTGGTTTATTTCATCATTACTCTTAATCATATAGCACCATTTTTGTAAAAATTTCACCTCATGGCCGGTGAACCAAACCCTTCCGCTAAAACTTTGAGGCTCAGTATCTCAGTTTGATGTTAATGTTAGATGATACCTTGTTGTTTCAATGTCAATCTACTTTCCGAACACGAGCCTTAATCCTGAGTAATACGATAAAGATTGAGAAGAAGAATCTCATGAGTAATGCAAAATAAATTTGAAACTGCCATTGCTATCCAGGAATGCATTTGATAGAAATATTGATTTAAATCTGGTCAAATTGTTTCCCTTTCTAAATCCAATCTTGCAGCAAATATAAGAGGTGCATTCGAGCCTTCTTTTCCGGTTTTAAAGTGAGAATTATCCACTCTCAACTATTGAATCACAACTAAAGCCTTAATAAGGATCTTTATTATATTGTTGATATGCAAGTTGACCATTTGAAGATACCAGATACCAGCGGAGGAGAAACGACCGCATTAAACATCAACAGGAGTTACGTTCCATCAAGACAACGAGCGTCCGCATGTGGCTAAGAAGACATTACAGAAACTGGAAAACTGGGAAATTATGAACCATCCACCATATTTACGCGAAACTGCTCCATCCGATTACCACTTGTTCCGGAGTTTACACAACCATTTGGGTATAACGCAGATGTATAGTATAACATTTCTTTAAAAATATGAATGCAGATAAATGTTGTAGGCAATGAGGCAAAATATTATATTACACATTGATTTTAAAATGTCACTGGAAAATAGCGTGCAATCGAATGACCTATTCAATTTTATAGCAGAGTTGAGGAACGTACGGATCGTAAGTAGTGGCTAAAAGAAGAAAAAAATGTACAATTTTGAGAGTTTGACCGTTAGGTGGCTCAAAATGAATGGTCGACGAGCACGAAAGCCTTTTGAAATGAAACTCACGATTTTTTTCCGGGCACGTTTCGTCCGATGTTCCAATATTGGAGAATTTGCATAGAAATTATGCCCTTTACGCGAGGGACCGTACACCAAACTACCTCTTACAAATGCGCATGAATACTAAACACCGGCAGCTTAATGTGATTTTTCATCGTCCATGGTCGGAAACTGTTCTTCAGCCTAGGAATATACAAGCGGTAAATATTTAAATGCCTCCTATATATAACTCCAATGCAAATTTTAAGTATTCCGAAATTAACAATCTAAACATTTAAAAATATTCCGAGGGCATAGATCGTCGTGTACACATACATATTGTTTATATTTGAATTTTTCAAAACAATTAATCATCTATCAAAAGTAAATATGTCTATTGTAAGATTGGTTCCAACGCTTATAAATATGAGTGCTTGACAATAATTGACAAAACTTCCGTTCTGCAGGAACAATATATCAACAATGTACTCTCAACCATTTGTCTGCGGCGTATTCTCCAATTTTTGAGTATCTTGAGAAGACGGAAGATACGATACCTTGGAATAGCTTGTTGTGGTGGGCTACGTACGATATAAGACAGAGAGAAAATGGAAGATCCCGCACTTGTTGGACCGGGTGGAAAAATCAACTAGCAATTCTCTGGTGACACCTCTCAGATCTGCGTAATGCCAAATGAACACAGTAAAGGCGGCGAGAGTTCACGAAGATAGCGATTCTGTCATGACGAGGAATAAAACTGATGAATATACATCGAATTTTATCGGTTCTGGCAATTTTTTTACCGTGGGTACGTAGCATAAGCTATGTTTCACCACCAGCTTTGAGTTATTTTATTTCAATTTTTTTTTCAAAATAATGATACTAACTTGGCCACCTCCAAGGATAAGGATCAAAACGCCAACAAACATGGTTAACAGATGGACTTCTTACAAATGTAATAAGGAAAAACGTCGTCATCTGCTGCCAAATAACTACTATCCGCCTGATAAATTTATTCGATGTTAAGTCACTTGTCATTATTCTATTATTTTTTGGCTCCAATGCTATATTAGCATTTGACGAAACTTTAATATAATGATATAGAGATCAAACAAACTGCAAACTGTATTTTAAAATAGGTATGATTTTCTGTTTCTGAACTGATGTATGTCCCTACTTTTATTGTGTTGTGTTTGATGGCGTCTTTCTCTGCACAGGCGTATCGCATTTCAACGTTTTCTCATCATTATTTTTACATTGAAATTATTTTACGGTTTCCGTCATTGTATCATATTAAATTTCACCTCAGGTCGATCTGTCGCCAATTCCAAAGGCTCCGTTATAGTCAGGAGGCCGGGAATTACCTGCCTATTATCGCCGAGGCACTCGAGCGCGGTCACGGAAGCAGTGGGCGTAGTACCAAGCAGTTTATAGTCGCTAATTATCACCGTTTTAGATATAATTATAAATCCAGTTTATTCGTCATTTTTCAGAATGCTACGACAACTGAATCGCCGATAATTCAAACTGCCATCGCGCCGCGACCGGGGCACGCCATTGTTTTGTATTTTGAGAGTCGATGCGTATTTGTTGATCGTCCCGAGACGTTTGGAATTATTATTCTTGACCTCTAGTTGCGTCACGTGATCTCTCGCTGTACTTGATTATTTTATGGCCAGTTTAATATATTATCGTTTTGTGAGATTATCGCGTTAGCGTCTGCCTAGTTGTTATTTAAATGCGTTTTGATAAATTATTATTTGTTGGTGTGTCGGATCTAACGATATTTCTTGTTAGTTTATTAAAGATACAGGCGGTTGATCAGTTTTAATTGAGAAAACGAGTAAATACATTACCTTACAAAAATGATGTAATATCGTTCGGTGTCAGAAATAAGAAAATTAGAATAATGTGATGCTGCTTGTACGGAGATAAGCAATTATTTAAATTTCGTTCTGTGTACGTCTTTCGCCCGTCCTAGGACGACCTTTAAGTGTTAATAAATATTGATCTATAATTTTAAGGAGTAATGGTTGACGGAGTTAGAAGGTTACGATTCATGGCCCAAATCGCTAAGAAATAAAATGTCGGAGTCGGCGAAGAAGAGAGTAGAGTTAGAGTTTTATGAATAATGTTTCGAATAATTTGACCACTTAAAAACGCACTTTCTTCTAATTATAACGACTTGTGTCACTGATGACTAATCAACGTACGCTAATCTGATATTCGTATGTCACCGGTCGGGCGTTAAATCAGCGCTCCACTCTACTTTATTTAACCTCTTTCAGGTAGGTAGATCCGTTTCTGTCACATTGTGGCCAATATTTGGCCCAAAAAATTGGTGGTGGTGGAGATTATGATCAATGTCCACCAGTTGCCAGCGACCACGCGAAGATGTGACGGCCACTGCACGCAGCCAGTTTTCCACTTCCAGACTAGAAGACGTCACGTTAGTCACGGTTCAAGGGATTAATTGGATAAACGTCACATTGCCGCGGAGACACATGTCTCCAGTTCGGTCGGGTGTGTCTCCTAAGTGAATTTTATAATTAGCCCGTGCATGACTTTCGTTCTTAATCTTATTCTTCACCGATCCCTGGTCGCGCTGCCGGGCCGCCGGGCGTGGGTCGAGAGGCTACTTAACTCATTTAACTTGGTGATGAAAGCAAACAAATTCACTTATGAATGTGGTCTCCTTTCTCGAGAGATTATTGACTTATCTGCATGAGCACGTTGCATTATTCGAATACAACAGATGTCAGACAAATTCTGATCAATTTTTAACAAAGAGTACGTTCTATTGGAGTAGGCTCCACGTGTATAAGGTTTCGCGAAATTGTCTTAATAATAAAAATTTTAAAACTGCATGTTAGGAAATTTGCTAACATTCTATGCAGGGGTGATGTGATGCATGCATATAAGACATGTGACATGTCTTTTTGTTTAATGAATTTATCACACTCATATTAACACACGCGTTCGTTTGTGTTTCATTAACGAAGATCTTTACAACATATACGCCGGAAGTAATTGATTTTCTTAGCAGGAAAAATATTTATATTTTTATACGTTGGGAATCGAATTTGTGACCCTCGGTTCAGTTAGCCAGCTGCTTAATAAGAGTTAAGACATATTACGTTATTTTAAAAATTATTTATAATTTACCGGTCATTATTATATCGTTTCTTCTTACGAGTATGTTCTGTTCTGTTTTAATGCATTTCCATATTGCGATGAATTTAGACTACAAACGTAACTTAATAGTGGAAGTATATTTTTAAATATCACTTTAAATGTTAGTATATTATAAATAAAGTTTTCAGAATTGATTAGATAATTATTGTAGTGTACTAATATATATATTTTTTTTCTTTGATTGCAATATTACTAATATATCACTGTCTTAACAATGTGTCAAGATATATTGTTACTTACTTACCATCACGCCGTTTCCCAACGGGGGTAAAGAGGATAGAGCGCCACACTCTTCTGTCCTGACACAATTATCGCCTCATCCACATTCATACATCTTCTCATACAAGCTCACCGATTGTTGAGTCATGTCATGTCAAATCTTCCGCAGACGTCCTTTATTTCTGATGCTAACAACACTTGCGTCATATATCTTTCTTACCATTCTCTCCTCATTCATCCGATTCATATGGCCAAACCACCTAAGTGATCCTTTCTTAATCTTACTCATTATACTAACATCAGCTTTACATTCTTTCTTTATTTCTTCATTTTTTTACTCTGTCATAAATAGATTTTCCATATGTACGCCTAAGTGATCTCATTTCCACCGCATTCAGTCTACTTTCGTTCCTCTTCTGCCAGCTTCAGGCCTCATTTCCATACTTCAGTGTCGGTACCAGGACTCCATTGTGCACCGCTAGTCTTGCCTCAGTTGACAAATTCCCGTTAGATATAATTCTATTCAAAGCGCCGTTCACTTTATTTCCTTGCATACATCGTATATTCTACTCACTAGACTCTGTAGTTTTGTTCATTATTCGCCATTAGTACTGTATAATAAACAGTATACAATCAAATCGCCCATTTTTGCTCCTACATTCATACATTCCAGTTCTTTTACATATTTATCCATATACAAGTTGAACAGCCATGGAGACATTACACAACCCTGCTTGACACCCTTTGTAATGTCAAACCATAGTGTGAGTGTTCCATTGATTCTTACACACGCAAAACCTCCTTCATATAGGGATGCGATTGCATGTATAAGTTTACTATTCACCCCGTAATCAGAGAGTATATTCCATAATCTTTCTCTTATAACTCTCATATGCTTTCTGTAGATCTACGAAGGCACAAAAAAGTTTTTGGTTTTTCGCCAAAAACTTTTCCGTCATCACTCGTATAGAAAGGATCTTATCCATGCATCCTATTCCACCCACAAAGGCCCCTTGCACGTCCCATACTTTTTCTTACGTCACCGTTCTTGCTCTTTCTATTAAAATTCTTCCATACAGTTTACCAACAGAGCTCAGTAGACTAATAGCCCTATAGTTACCACATTCCATTTTCGACCTTTTGCCTTTGTAAAGAGGCATAATGACAGCCCTTTTCCAATCTAACGGACGGGGTGTGGCTCTCTTTCAAACATTGATTAAAGAGCGTATGAAGCCACAAGATAACTAATGGACCACCACCCTTACATACTCTGCAGCAACATTATCATACCCCACAGCCTTACCATTCTTCATGTTTTATTGCACACTTTATTTCTTCCATACTTATTGCATTTATATCGTTTTCCTCATTCATACTTACCCCAGAGAGCCTCTCAGGTGCTTCCTCATTTGCATTCTCTACACTCTCATATGTTTCCTGAAAATCTTTCATTCACCTATTTTTTATTTCATCCTCATTCGTTAACATCTCTCCATTTACTGACTTAAAAGCTTTTATGCTTCTGCTTTCAGCACCACATCGGGATTTTTTGACCGCCTTCCAGAATAATTTTATATTATCCTGAAAATTCTGTCATTTTCAGCCGGCCTTCCCTTTCTTTCACACCAGATTTAACTTTTTTCCTACAGGCATTGTACAGGTCTTTTGCTCTCGTGTATTACTATCAACAGATAGCGCTACGCATTCTTCTTTTCTTTCACAAGTTCCTTTATGCCATCGTCCCACCATGCATCGCCTTTCTTCTTTCTTTGGGTAGCTATGCCACAGGTTTCTTTCGCTGATTCGCATAAAGTAACCTTAATGTATTCCCATGCATTCTCTATATTCAGATCACTCGGTCCTTGCTCTCTCAGTTTATCATACATTTTTCTTTCAAATTTTTCTCTGGCATCATCCCTTTGCAGATTCTCAATTTTGACTCTAGATGGCGCCGATACTGTTTTTTTCATGGATCGCCAACCTTGGAATAAAAGTATTCTTGAAACGACGAGGAAATAGTCAGTGTACAATAAATTGAAAGATTTCGTATAACTTTTTTATTACGCCATTTCTTTTTATGATTTATTGAAAATTATTGCCCACTCTAATATATATACCACTGCTTGTGTACACTAAAATAATTTTGCGATAAATGCCATTTCGCATCGGCGAAGAAAATAAATTTATCAACAAATATATATTGACGTAATACGATGAGTGTATGTACAAAATATTTTTTTTGTTAGACGCGTATCAAATATTTTCGTTTTTTAAATATGTATCATATAATGCGGGCTTTTCAGAAAACGACGTGATGAGTGAAGAGTTTTTATTTTGATAAAATGCATTCTATCGCTTATGCGATTTCATGGAGCACGCGACTGAAACAATCTGTCAAAATTTTCTCTTCCGTGACACTTTCTCATCTGGATGAGTAACACATATTAATTTTTGCATACTGAGAGCTGCAGCACTGCATTCGCTGCACTCATGTTGAATGAGATTTGTCTTCGGATCAATCTGCCACAATACTCACGAGACGGTTCATGCTACAAAAAACCTTCAATAAATACAATTCTTAATAAATGAATGTAACTTAAATTGCAGAATTGTATTTATCGAACTGCGGGCAAAACTTTGTACAAAATACTTGATATTATTTTCAAAACCGGCCAATATTTTCAAGTCACCATCAAAATTGACTTGAGTATTCTCTTCCTAGAAATTATTGATGCTTTTCTTGAATTCAAAATTTACATAGCCGCCGATTTGGGGTTATCAGAAAAACTCGTAAAGAATTTTAACTAACTACGCTTTTCTTACCTCCTTTGCGTACGCACCGCGACTGAAACATTGCACATTACATATTCACTCCGCGGCGAGAGACCTGTCTCCCTTCACACTTTCTTATCACGATCCTGGCTGCCGATCCATATAGTTGTCACTCCCTCTCTTCTCCGGGGTAGGGTATTCGAGTCACGACGTCGCTGATTAAGAAGTGCCGGGCCCACCGTACGACCGTACGTCGCTACGGGCATTTGGGCGTTGATGGAACTATCTCTGTCCGCGTGTTATATGCCGGCTACTTTCTTGATATTTGGCTTATCAAATTATTTCAATTTTATACTAATCTTAATTGTGTAGAATAACCAGCTAGGTCACGGAATGCACGATTTATATTTAGAAATTAGGATATGAAGGTTCCAGGACGCGTTTATATTAGGTTGATGCATAATTATCCGCCGTTTTTTTCGCGACGTTCAGTATGGTTAGAAAATTAGAAAAGCATCCACATATACATTTACATTATGGTGTACCACTTGGAGAAAGGGTAGAAAGCTGCCGAGTCATTTCTCGATCTCAACGATCTTTTCGGCGAAGGAACGATTAGCGAAAGGGCATGCCGAGAGTGGTTTTTTCGCCTCAAAGCCGGTGATACCAGCTTAGACGACAAATCTGAAAAGGGTCGATCTTCGGATTTTGTTGACCAGGCCCTTCTGGCGGCTGTGAAAGAGGACGAAAGTTGCACCACTAGGACACTGACAGAACTTCAACATCGATTAGTCCACGATTACTACGTCCCGAATGATAATTGTACATAATATGTTTTGAGTTTGTTTTCATTTTTAGGTATGTTACAATATTATTTTTAAAAAACGGCGGATAATTATGCATCGACCTAATATTAACAAGTTAGGCCAATGAACGCATAAAAAAGTTTAGATTAGCCCAAAAAATATTCCCTTAAAATAAAGAGTGCTAAAAAAAACAGACAAAGGATTTAGATGAATTAATTAATGATTAAATGATGATGATTTTGGATATATATTGTAAGAAGTTCTTTTTAAATAAATGTATTAATTATTTTAAGCAGTGTTTAAACAAAGTTTATTAGGAGAACACATTCTTATTGTGAAGTTGTAATTATTCAGAACAGACGGTCTGTGATATTTTAAATATGAATGAAATATATTAATTAGAAAGATATACATATAAAATCGATTTTATCGAAAAATATTGTTGTTGCGCCACCTGGATTCGAATCTGGATCTCTTTCCTAACTGGGGAAGGTGCATTATCCAACTTTATTGGAACGATTAAAAATTCGAAAATTTGTCGTTAAAAATATTGTCTCTGTAGCATAGTTGGATAATCCACCTTCCCGGTTAGGAAAGAGATCCAGGTTCGAATCCCGGTGGCGCAACAACAATATTTTTCGATAAAATTGATTTTATATGTGTATCTTTCTAATTAATATATTTAATTGATATTTAAAATAAAGCCTAACTTTTAAATTCAACACTACGATATAATCCTCGATTGACTCGCATGACCGGCACATCATATTACATCATATTCGTAAAACTGCAAGATGTTTTTTCGCATTGGTTTTGCGGAATCTCCTGTTACTTTCTGTGCCCAAATTATCACTCTTCCATTCCGTATAAGCAGCAGACAATTACCGGCCACTAGGTTTTAAGGTTGACCGGTAAATTTGTCGAGCTCATACTTTTATGTTAATGAAATCACCTAGTTTCCATTTCACAAGACATTGCATTGTTTACGATTGAATTCGAATGGATACTAATGCTGTTACTCTAACTGTATTATGTACATTTTTTCGAAAGGGTGAACGCCGGTGTATCATTTGTTTTGTTCTCTATTTTTGTTTTCAAATTTTTATCTGTTTATGTGCGACATTATTGCTCGAGCTGTGTACGACGCCACGGAACAGTCTCGCATCCGTACGATTCCCGCATCTTCCTGCATCTAGTCTACTTCTTTTGTTTTGCATCATTACATCGGCACGACTGTAATGAGACTGTCTGGCTTTGCGGGGGTACGACCCGGAGACATTAAGAGACCGGGGTGATAATTATTAACGACGCCTCACGCCCTACCATGATAACACCGGTGTTAATTCCTGGTTATATCTTAATCTATCGGGTACTACTTCCTAAGATCAAATTTATACCACATCGATAGCTGTGGGCGAAGAAACAGCCGGTGAAGAACGAATCTTTTAATAATGTAGTTGGGTAATTTTTCATGTTATATTGCCTGCATTTTAGCACTAGAATTGTCATGAAGATTATTTTGATTAATTTTCAAACTGAAAATTTCCCTTTATCATCGAGCTGTTTCTTAACTTTGAACTTAGAGGAGTAAAACACTCATAAAAATCGTATGGTTAATATTCAACAGGAGAATACTATGTAATAATATCAAATTTGGCGGATAGGGTCTTGTATAAAACTCGACTACATTGGAATAAAGTAATTATTATTATTACATGAATAATTGTTTTCTAACGAGACAGGCTGCACATTCATCCGTATTTCCAACAATCAGTATCGTCACCAGTCACCGTCAGAGATTATCTTCAGCCCTTCTTAATCATCTGTTTACTCACACTCTTCTGTCCTGATACACAACTCTCGCCTTATCCACATTCATACTTCTAACAGAAGCATCTCACAGTATCTAGTTAATCTGACCGTGTCAAATCTTCTGTGGACATCTTCTATTTCTGATGCCATCACCATTCGCGTCATATTAAATACCTTTCACGCTAATACGCTATTTGCAGGCGTGGACTATACTCTACAATAAACGACCTTACGTAAACCCGCTTGTTTCATTCCACCGCCAAGCTTGTACAAATCTCGGTAACGATGAAAGTCGTGTCACCTACAAAAATATTGAAATATAATTACGACGAACATTGTTTTACGCGAGGCTCGTCGGCGGTCCTAGTGTTAACGAACCTTCCGCGTCGTTCTCACGCGCGAGCCCCATAATCTGCAGCTCAAATAAAAGCCAAAGGCCCGGCTTGATTATTTGATGGGAGTTGCCTAATTACTGCCGAAATATCGTAAAGTCGTGACGACTGACCGCACGCGCGCGGAAGATTGCCCCTACGCTCCGGCTATAATGTTATGATGCTACGTATTGCGCAACATTGCAATTTTGCCGCCGCACGGAGTGGAGCGAGATGAGAGGCCACGTATCGCACTCTTCCGTCGTGCCGTGACGTTTCCGCGTCTTGCGTGGATACACATTTTTGAAAGGGAAGCGTCTGCGTTTCTGCGGATTAATTCTTACGCTTAATCTTATTTTGATTTTGTTGTGAAAATCTTCAGTAAATAACTGGTATTACGATTAATCTTACTAATGATATGATTCAATCACTGACCGGTAGCCCATGTTCCATCGGTCTTATTCTTAGTTTTTTTTTTCTTGTCGAAAAATAAAAAACGATCTTTTCTAATGCGTGCATGGTAGATATATATCGTTTTGTATGGAACCACGAATTTTATTACACGCCAACCGGTTTCGCTTAGCTCAAGCTTCGTCAGGACGTATTTAAAACTAACAATAAATACAAAAAGAGTGCACTTATATATACATAAAGAGGGAGATAGAATTTAAAATTACATGTGAAAAAGACAGACAGAATATATATACTTAATTTATTTCAGAAAGATATATTAAATTTTCCTAAAATTTTTCGTTTATTTTGCTTTTAGAAAGTATAATAACACATCACGTATGATTCTTTTTTATTGTATTAAAATTTGAATAATTTATGTTCTCAGCTTTTCACGACCGATGGGTTTTCTGGGCTTCTTTTGTGACTCCGACTTGTCTGATTTTTCGAATCTTATTGCAGGATCCATCATTAGGGCCGACGGCGCTGATGACGGGTCCTAGATAACCCGGCCGAATAGCCGATTAAACTCTGCACATAAGATTTAGTAATCCATATTTAATAATACAACTCAATTACTTTCGTTAGTTTTAATTTCCTCAAATTTGTCATTCTTTTTTTCATTGATATCACAGCGATCTTAAGTTGCGTTTTTTAGACAGGAGTTTCATTTTCTTTCCCGCCCTCTTTTGCTATAGATTTTTCTTCGATATAGATTGATTTAACTGTTGCTCGCACAATGTCTCTTTATATGACAGAAACCACGTATTAAACAATACATAGTAAAAATGCTACGTAATTAAATAATTTATGTTAACTTTTTTTAATATTACGTTCAATAATTAAAAACAAATTTTCATTAATTTAGTTGTGTACTCACGTACGACGCATTTTAGACTTTTTAAACAGGCGCCACGCGTGTCACGCGCAGGCAGCGGGCGGCGGCGGCGGGGCAGCGGGACAGCGGGTCTCCTTCGGTCGCTCGGCCACGTGTCAGGATCACCTAACAATGGCGGTGTTCTGTTCGCACCCCGTATCGCGGCTCCCCGATTTAATTTTCGACCATTGCGACGTTGTCCTGTGGGAAAAGTTTTGTTCCGTGGGAATGTTTCGGAAGCATCCATCCAGGAATATTTTATAAATTTTTTGGGCTTTCTCAGACGTGCAATATTTTTATTTACTTCCTCAATCTTCAAGAAGCTCAGGTTGACCGATCAGTTAAACTTACCATGTGTAATGGTGATAAGCCCGCTTTCGATATTTAGGGGTCACCAAAATAACTATCAAAAGTGATTTTTTTTAATGTTTATAGCGTTAACGTTATAATGATGTAATAATTCATTTTATAAAGATCACACTTCGTTCTGCAAAACTTTGATTAATTTTACGTTGACCGGTTTCGGTAATACTGTATTTCCATCAGGACGAGCCTACAATAACTAAGGTAGTGTCGTTTTAAAATTAGTTACACGGCATATTTATATTTCGGATTTTGTCATAAATTGTTGAAAATACGTCATATACTGTTGTGTGTAACATTCCGATTGCGGAAAGTGTAATAATAATATACTGCACACAAAGTCTTGTACTCGCGCATGGAAATGGTACAAGTTCTGGTAAAAAAAATTGTTAGTTAATTAAAATTTAATCGTTAATATTTTTCAGGAAAATTCTCAGTTATTATTCATTATTAGATTCAATTACTCACCTTTCACGTACACATAATATACGACGTAGAGTTGACTTCCAACAGAGGTCGAACAGAGGTCGGTCGAAGATAATCAATCAAGGTTTAAAGTCATCATACTCGCAAACCACAATCGTGAGAGGTCACGCCGCTCATGTTTCAGCAACACAGATCAAAAGTACTTCTACGGTACGATATTATTTTGCAAATGCGGTCCGATCCCACAATTAGTGGTTACCGCAAAATATCCGATCAAACTCGTATATTGCGAACGCTTTTTCTCTTCCAAATGAGAAGTTGGGACCGCGGAGACTCTTAGCCGGTGCGGTTTCTACCGGTGATGCGCTGACGCTGGGAAGAGACGAGATCCGCGGCTCGGCTACCGACGAGTATTACTTCCAGCACTGATGTATCGGTCGGAGTACTCGGACGATGACTTTCCGCAAAGTCGCTTCGTGTTGCTTGCGCCTCGCCACCTGACCGGACCCAGTGTCTGATGTGGTTGAGTAGAAAGCAATTAGTCACGTAGGGAGGCTCACGAACGGTGGATATCCACAATTTGTTCACGGTTTTCAAAGGCCGATGCCCCTCACAGACACGGCTGGTTTGCGCTTGACCGTTTGCGGAACTGGATCTCGTTCTAATGTCATCATTTGTTGTCCCTTATTCCGAGATCTAGCTCCCCGATCCCTAGCCTTCCCTGTCCTTGATGATTCCATAATCAGTTGAATACATTTATAGATAAAATAGCAATAACAACAAGTGGAAAACATTATTATCCGAACTGTTGATTACATCCGAAATTTTTATTATTTATTTATTTAATAGTCATTATTATGTTTGTTTTTAATGTGTCCTGCCCACCTCGATGCGATTGAATCGAAAATAACAAATTGGTGCTGTAATTGATATTAAAATGATATCACGCGCTGGAACTATATTTGCTAGAACCCCGCGAACCGGAGTGGCATTCTAGTTTGCTGCGGCATCAAATTAATAATTTGCGATTTTCCTTAGTGATACGTTGTTAATCACGTTATATGGTAGTTTTGATCATCATGATGTTCAAATAAGAGTCATATCGGGCGGGTTTGTTCGTCTAATCGCTGTCGAGTCCAGTTTGAGTCCACCTAATTGTTATGCAACCTGCAGTGTCCGTCAGTAATATTACAGTTGAATTAATGAGCGAACCATTTAGTGGTATTTAAAGTGGTTACCAAGTTAGCTTTTATATTTATTGTCTAGTGAATTCGTACATTTATTATGCTTATTAGGTCCTTGATACTATACTTCAGTCCAATGAACCAGCAAATCGCGTTGCTGCTTCGAATTGAAGTACAACTCGCATTTAGTGCCTCTCGTACTACTTGTTTCACTTATTGCGATGGTCGGGGAGTATATTTCGCTATCGTCCTTTGTAGAATACCAGCGATTTCCGCAACGAGCAAAACACGTTTCGTCTTTTAATAGAATATTACAATTCCGCATTCAATTTTGCCGCCGCCTCGAGAAAATAACTCTTCTTGATTTTATTGTAGGCAGTACTCGAGTTATCTTTAGGTTAGGTAAAGCGCTTTGTTCGGTCAGTGTGTAAAACGGATTCGTCAGTCTGGAAGACGTGAAAGTGTGCGAACGCTGACACTTCTAACCAGACCCAGATCGTAATAAAAGTGTTGATGTAAACGCACTTCTTGCTAGTTACGCACCTGCAGTTGGTAGAATAATAATATAGTTTTGTTTTACCGGGTTAGGTTTGGGATAGTTGTCGGGAGAGTGGATAGTAGTGACTATTTTTATTCTCTTATTTTTATATTAAAAAAATAGAGAATAAGTGTCGCATCAATAATCTCATATTTACAAGCTAAGCTAAATGCTTGTACTTTGAAAATAGGACTAACTTGCTGGTTTCCTGGAACGAGGATCAAACCCCCAACAGCTAGATCACTAAGCGAATGTCTTAGCTACTAGACCAAGAAGCATTTGTTGATTTGTGGAGAGCTCGGGAGGTGTGTCGCGTTAGAAAGGTTCCTTAGTGTTTTTTAAAAATATTTTTATTTATGTTTTAAAGTTTTCTTATTTGACTAATTAATGTGAAAACCACCACCATAATTCAAGATATTTTTTGAAAGTGTATGTACTTAATAACTATTGTCTATAAGGAATCTGTTTGTGTCTAGGAATTCTGTGTCGAGACAACCCGGGAATTCAAAGATTTTTTGCTGTCTCGAGTCCCGGTAATTCAAAAAAAAAAAACCCGGGACCCAAGACTTTCCGATTAAAATTTTATTTAATATATCATTTATTTTTTCAAAATAAATTCTGCCCGGTTTGTATACAAGCAGGTAGCAAGCGGAAGGATCGGAAAAACGACTCCATTGTCCTTGTCATCTTGCGTCGGCACTCGGCAGTGATAAAAAAAATCTTTTCATATTTACCGATCATCAAAAATATTGTTAGGGAAACAGATAATGATTTATGGTAACGAGAGATTATATTGTCTTTGTAGTAAAAGCTTTCGTCTTTATTTGTAAAATATCAATCAAACGAAAATAAATATTTTGAAGTATTTACCCTCAATACTTTTCGGCATGTAATTTAGTAATTAAGTAAATAATTTAAAAGAATTCTCCCCGGATTGATTTTATTTGTTGATAATATCAATTTGTATTGTGACTTTAGCCAAATACGTTCTTCTCATGCTTACGGTTCCCGTCGCTGCATACTCTGAACTGCGAATTTCGGACTTATAATTTTTATAGCTAAAATTACAAAGGTTTCCATGATTTAAACGAAAAATAATCAAAGTCTCGAGTCCCGGGAATTCCCGGGACTTTAAAAATTTGGATCTCGAGTCCCGGGAACTGAAAAAACCCGAGACTTCAGAATCCCTAGTTGTATCATAGGTGTGTGCTTAGTTCGGTAGTAACGTGTTATAAAATGTAATCAGATATATATATATATATATATATATTTATCGCTATTTCATTAAAACATAGTATAATATATATATATATATTATACTATGTTTTAATGAAATAGCGATAAATTTCTTGATAGTTTAATCTACCGTGTCGTAAATCAGAAGGACGAATGTCGGCAAATCGTTACACACCCGAGCAAGACAATGCATGATGATTTCGGCAACTGTGTACGGGTGCTGGCCGCGTGTCTCAGTCTGCTCTAATTTGAAATACCGTAGAAAAAACATAATATCCATATACATTATATTATAACAATACATTGTCTCCAAAAACGAATTGATTGTCCACTGCGTCAAACATATATGTTCAATACAAATTAAATTAATCAATTAAAAATATATATACAGAATATATCAAAATTTAATAAAATGGATTGATTTAATTTTGGCGTCTCCTAGCGTGTATTACCCAAAGATTACTTATTTGAGATTAACGCAATATAAAGTTGATTGATTTTAAAAATGGAATTATAAATTTATCAATTTTAAAAATATACGGATGTAAGTTCTGAATTTTTCGTAATCGGTTGCTGTGGTCGAATGGTAACACGTTTCCCCGGATAGGAACAAGTCCAGGTTCTATCCCAGTAGCAACCAAATATTTTTCGATAAATAGATTTTTTCTGTATATCTTTCCAATTAATTTAATTTGTATTAAAAATACCACAGAATTATTACAACTTCACAATAAAAACATGTTTTCATTAAAAATATATTATGTTCATCATCAACAGCTACAAGAATAACTGGACGAAGTTATAACTTTAAGCTGATTTTATCGGTAAAAGTCGATTCAGCTCTATATTCAAAATTATATTGAAAATATTCAAATGAATGACTCAATGATATCGATAATGTCCTTACTAATCTACGAGCGTTCAAAGAAAAGATAATTGTCTGTCTAACGCAAGGTTCGCACAGCGCATCTCCAAATCCAGCTCTGATCCAACGCACTACACGGAAAAGTGTTAAAATGAAATATCTGACGTGCCTGTCCATCCGGACAACGTTGTCGCTAAAAAACAGAGTCCTCCATTGTTAGCGCGGATGATAGATGCACCGATTGTTGGTTAGGTAACTGGCCGTGTCGAGTTCTCTCGGAGTGTCGTGCGGTCGAGCGCTCCACGCGGGTCACCCAGCTGCGGTCGGAAGTCGGTCGGCACGCGGTGGTGTGCGTTTTATGTGACCGGTGACTCAAATATCACAATAAGAAATAATGATCTGTTTCTTATAGATCTCACTAGGCTAACCCGGATCCATAGAAAATGTGCATATGTCTGATAATTAATATATCCGCTTTCCCAATAATCACGTGGATGATCCGCGGTAACGGTAATTAAATGAAGCGTGTCTTGTGAGCATGGAACGAATTTTAGTTTGCTATATTACGAAGTATAACAATGTTGGAACTCGTGTTGTAATTCTTTTATCATATTGTGTAGCTATAACAAATATTTGACCAAACGAGGAGTTAAAAGTTCTCTTGTTCCTGTCTTACAGATTTATGGTACATAGTTATATCGTGTTATACAGGTACATGTTGGTTTTTTTAAATGTTAAAATTATCCGAATGTCGTACGAAATTCTCTGAAAGCAATTATTAATAATAATCAATGAAATATACAAGATTGCGTACATTATTGTATCCTTTCTTTAGAGGATTTTTTTATTGCTCAAATTGCAAATAATCCGCTTTACTTGGAGTGCTCGCACCGCGCCAACACTCTCGTATTTGAAACAACCTGCATCTTCCTTTCGATAGGCTCGCTTCTTCGGTGACCCCGATTCGCATCACGACTCCGACACACCACCGGCACGACCGGCCCTGGGCGCCGTCGCAACCGCACTTGCAAAACACATTTGCTAAATCGGCACCCTTCGCGGGGACGGCGAGCGCGAGAGGCGATGATCCTAGTAAAAGTGTGAAGCTCAATTTATCGCAGTCGGAAATTCACTGATGAATTGCCGTGATGATTTTTACTCTGTCACGTCTTGAGGCGTAATCTATTCGCTCCCGCGATCCTAGCTGACTATTCGTTCTTCAAAAACTGAATCGATTTTATAATCCATCCGGATATCGCGTTCACCTATTGCCTTTAAATATGATGTTATCGACCATCGCTATGTTTCACCCGCGAATTGCAGGAACGAAAGGGAACTCGTTTTTACGTTACTCCGCTCCTTGAACCGGCGTCGCCATCAGTTATTATTGCTCCCTCACGAGTTATTTAATCTGCTCTTGCGAAACTCCACTCCTTTGTTGCCAGTGCCGCAAGATTTAGATGAGCTTACCGCATCGAGCTATAATGCTGGCGTATCTTTGATGTAGTCTAGGAATGCGCAATTGAATGAGCAAATATCTTAACAGCTTTTTTTTTTAGATTAGATTTAGTTAGAAAGATATATACGGTAAATTGTCGAATCTATATGCTGCAGCTTTTTCAACTTGATACATTTAATTTGTATTAAAATACCTCAGAACTATGTTCTGAAAAACTACAACTTCACATTAATAATGCGTTCTCCTTAAAAAAAGAACTATATTTATTGTTAGTCTCAATTTAAATATCGTATCGCGTCTACAGACAACATAAGCTAAACTTAGGAAACACAGTGTTTTATAATGTTTAATGCAGAGTTCAGCGTGTTAATTTCGTTCATAATATTTTGTTTTTATAATTTCAGAATGTGAAATGTATTTTCTCAAACTGTTGGCAATCTTTAAGCTTTCCGTTTGGAGTGTATATCTGGCGACGCTGCATAATTTTGACATAGATCAGAACGAACATTCCGTTTCGAAAGATTTCCCATTTCGTGCACTGATCGTGTTTCATAGCCGTTTTCGCATTATCTCCGTGATCAAACTATTTTACAGGTTTAAGATATTGCAATACCTTAGATTAATCAATACGTGCACGGTTAAAATATAAACGCTTTCGTTAAAACCGGTTGCTTTCAGCAACATTTACTGCGATAATGCATCGGTTGTGCATTGTATTGTAATCCACGCACGTACTAAAGAATCTATGCATAAAAAAGTATTTAATAATTTAATGTTAATAACTCTACCTTAGCCACAATTTTGATTTGTTCCTACCGTCATTGTGCAACATCCGAATCACTCTTGTTAATTTTAACATATCGCCACTAGTGTACGAGCGCCATAAATTAGCGCTTAAAAAGCAGACAATAGTGGAAATTTAAAGTAGACGCAGGCCGCCTCTGACGTTGAACACATGTTTGAAATATTACTAGGCGAGACATGAGCGTTGACTGGTCAATTTGTTATATTCAATTGTTTTCATAAAGCAAATTTGAAAACTTATTCGCACGATTAGGTGGAATTTTAGGAATTGTGACTTTTACTATTTACGATTTCTCAATGCACATAAGTAAACTTAAGGAATAATGATCACATATATTGTACTTTTTTTTTTAAATGATGTGAATGACATATCTTTGAATAAAGGAGTGACAGGACAGGAAGTATAGCGAATAGTACTTTGAAAGCAGGTATCGTGATAGGAATTTGTCATCCGAAGTACTGGCGGCGCATATTAGAGGTCTGGTACTTACACTAATATGCGTATGGAAGTGAAGCTTGGAACTGGAAAAAGTAAATTAAAGTAGACTGAATGTGATGGGGTCAGGCGTAGGTGTGATAAATCCATATCCAATAGTCAAGAATCAAGAAATTCGGTGCAAATTTTCTGTTACAGTTGATCGACGGAATGTTGAAAGCATATTAAACATTAATTAGACAGAAAATGGTATTAAACGGTCAATTTAAAGAATAATAAACAATGTACACAATAATACAGTAGAAAATTGTAAAGATAAAAAATTAAGGTTGAGGTTCAACATAAATTTGAGTAAAGTAAATTATAAATGCACTTCGACACTGTCCGATGGATTGATTATATAGTAGGAATTTCTTTGAAAATGAAATACGATCCTGTAATGAGTCTCGTGGATGGCATCTTTCTGCTCGCATCTTCATGTAACACGAGGCACATGTGCATATTTCATAGTCTTTAATGTAGTGCAGCCACTTCGATGGTCATAAAGATTCATCGCTCGAGAACTGGTACGGGAACTCTTCATTTCCGGGAGTGGATGTACGAAGACAGAATGCAAGACTGAGCTAGTCATTTCAACATCTTGACTAAAGTTGCAAAGCTTAAACATACCAAAATAGTTTAAAGAAACGTGATACTTACTTTGGACTTTGGATGGCCTTTGTTTTCCGAGACCGACTGTTGCGGCTTTGCGAGTCTGCTCTGAGAAACAATTATTACTGTTATTCAGTTGCAATGATTTTTATTACATCATATTACAGTTCTGGCATCTTACTGAGATTATATTTTCAGAGTTTATTGTTTGAATCTCTTAACCATGTTTGATGTAGTGTCACGAAGTGACTTGATTTTTCTGGTCGGTCTTGAAACGTCACAGCAAGCGTGCAGTGGCGAATCTAGATTTTTAGGGCCCTGAAGCTTTGATTAAAATTGCTGTTCTGGATTATCTCACTGGTGTGAATGCAAATTTCCTATGCCTTATATATTACGGGGGGCTATTAAAGAAATAAAACAGAACATACTACAGCAAACTTATTATTTTGTACACCTATGAGAAGACATGAAGTACAGTTTACAAAATATTTTTATTTCTGATTTTTCTAGCAACTTATTTCCGAACAATTGTCATATGAGAGCTTCATTGACATTCTCTAGAGATAATATGCATAAAGAATTTAAGCGGTCTTCAGTCATGGCGTGTTGTATAGTCTATACACGCTTGAAAAACGTTTGAAAGGTGTGAATATAAAATGGAAGAATTTTAATGATTAGATTACATTATATTATTAGTGTTCTCATGCCCAGTAGACCTAGAATTTTTAAGTAATATGTACTAAAGTTTAAAGATTAGTGCCCTGAAGCTTAAGCGTCACTAGTTTCATACATAGTATGTATGCCGTGTGTATAATCCGTACAAAGAATTCTCCGAACATATCTGTCTGGCGAAATATTATAACAAGTGTAGACTATCATCATCGACCATATTAATTATCTTAACTACGTAATTATGTAAGTACTTTATTATTGCCGAAATGAATTTTTTGATTATAAACGATAAATTTAATATAAACCGCTGAAGCGAGGGGTCATGAAATGGGTTTGTCATTAATATGTTAATAATAATAATAATTCATTTGGGGGTGTTCCAGCAATTCTCGCTTAATTTGTAAGATTATTTATTTGTCAATTTAATTACATTTTGGTGGGATCGATCTTCTTCGTCGAATGCTATCCGTTAACAGATGTTTGCGATCATGTTGGCTAATCGAAGTTTGTTTACAGCTGCCCGGAAGAAGTATGCTGAACCATTGTTTAAAGTTTTTAAGCCATAAAGAGTTCTCCTTCTGCCAGGACCTCTTCGGCTGTAAATTTTTCCTTATGTGACAAAGTGCAGCATCTGTACATCTCCTGACACGACATGACATTCATTGTATTTATAATGTAAACAAGATTCGAATATTTCGATTTAAAATATATTGATCGGGTTAGGGTAGGTTGTGTTGGATCGTGATACCGAGATTCATTTTTAAAACCTTTACCTGCTCGTCAACTCCTCGCCTTTTTTTTGGCTAATGAGTTCATGATTGTTTAATTATAATATTATTATGTGTTTGATTCTATTATAATATTCTTTTACTAAATGACCAATAAAATCAGGAATTAAATACCCGTTTTGTACCGTTATATATAAATTATTCATTAAAATATTGCAAATACTATTCAATTATTTATAAAAATGTGTAAATAAATATACCTAACCAATATGTCGTAAGTAGGAACATACACGGTGTTCTAAGGTGTTTAAAAGGTTAATTATTTTAATATTCATTTCTTGCATAATTTTCAGAATAATTGTACGCCAGTTAAATAATTCATATAGCACGTTTAGTTAAGTATTATATCATTCCCGGGGAGTTTATCCATCGAATTATATATTTAATAATTTTCATTTGTTATTCTCATCTACAAATTAATTCAACATAATGCCGGGTGACGGAAGTGCCTCTTATATGCACACGAGAATATTTTAATGGAAGCAAGTAACTTTTTCTTTTCTTTTTAATAACATGTCCGGTTTCGTAACCTTCAAAAATCCTAGTTTACTGGTTTATGTTAATTAATTCGCGCACATCAAAAGGTACGCGTTTCGGTGTACGCACTACTCGTGTACTGGGCGTAACGCCCTACTCATCTTTTACTAATTAATTTTTTTTGAAAAATCTGTGAAGGTCATGGTAACATAATAGATAGGTGTCGTGATGATTGAAATAATTTGACGACAAAGTATCTCGCTCTTCGTCTTTGAATCTTTACTTAATCTTCTGTAAATATTAGTTTTTTTTTGGTCTTGACAGTGTGTGATCGGATTTAAAAATTTCGCTATTTAAATATTAATCAATTACAAATAGACACTCGTAACCAAATATTAAATAAATATATTTTTAAATTCACTGTTGGTGAAGATTTCTGTGTTCAAGTGCTCAATAAAATATGCACCAAAATAACAAGTACGAATTTAGTGTAGGGTATTTACTTTTCCATAAATTAAATCTATAATTGAAATGTATTGTATTTACTGTTACGGTTCCCACCGATATTTTGTTGTAATATTAAGTCACGGATACGTGTATTACGTCACTGCTGTGTGGCTGTGTGTTGTGCAATGTTCGTGGAAAATTGAAGTGAAACCATATGAAAAACAAATTGAAGACGTTTCGCGATGATTTACATTATTCCCAGCATTCATCAGTCCAGTCATTTCCGCGTCTGCGCAGTAGCTGGTGTCATCGCGGGACGCCCGTACTGAAATGTCACTCTTGCGCAATGTATATGCTCCAGCATCGGTGCTAGAAATTTTGCAGCCGCTGGCAAGATTGGTTTATTCCGCCCTTAAGTGAAGATGATGTTTTCAATTTTTGTAAAACCATCATGTTCAGTTTGGCAGCATATTTTATAACCTGCAGTTATACGTAAAAGTAATGTAAACGGTATCCATATATGACAAATTACACTGTACTGTATCCTCATCATCTCTACTGGCCCACAACCTTTTCTTCAGAAAGAGATCAACGGAGTAGTTCTCCATTGATATCTGTTTCGTGCCGTTTCTCTCCGCTTTTGAATCTCTATGACATTGTCGCTCCATCTTAGCTCAGGCCTTCCCGAACTCTTGCTCGGTCATTGGTTTTGACTTCGCTCTTTGTTGTTCGGACATCGTCTCCACATGGTCCAACAACCGAAGTCTTATTATTTTTTAATGAAAACTCATGTTTATTGTGAAGTTGCAATTTCGGAACATAGTTCTGTACTGTTTTGAGTACAAATTAAATAAATCAATTAGAAAGATACACAGAAAAAATATTATTTTTGTTTCTACCCGGTAACAACCAAAAAAAATTTTGTAAATCTTTCTGATGATTCTTCCTGTTTTGATTACTTTGATATGGCATATTATAAAGGTCATTATTGCGGCATGTATGGCTAAACCGAATCTTTCCTTTCAAAAACGTCCATCATTGCCGCACTGTCTTCAAACATATAATTATTGTTTATATCCAAGATACTTCTACATTTTTATCCTGTTTATTATTTTGTTAAATATTATTAAAATAATAAATACATATTTTAAATTAGTTTCAGTTAAACTTCTGTTACATTGGATTTTGTAACATTCGTTTTTTCTTATTAGTAACCTTTATTATGTTCGTGTATGACTATAGAACGAGGAGAGCGACCACTCCTCTGATGGAATGGAGATATTAGCCGTCATCCTTCCCCGGTCTGCGGGCCGCGATGCAACCTTAGCATACGCTCGCGGATGCAAAAAGTCAAACATTTTAATACGATTGCTTTATGATGTAATGAAGCCATAAAAGGACAATCGTGCCTTGCGGTAAATGTCGGCTCCATTTTTCGGTTTCGTGACTGAAAGATTGCAACTTCAATCAAGTCTTCAGGACTCGCTAATTCTTCCTCGGGTTTTGTAATGCCGGATAATGGTTTGTGCCAGGCCATAAACTGCAAACGAATATCTTGAATTGTCCTCGATTATTTGCTTAATAACTTAATTGTTAATTTGTTTTTATTATTGCCATACTTGTTTATTATTTAATTAATGTTAATTATTTATTAATCGAGCAAATAAAGATTCGAGTAGGTATCGAGTAGGTAGACCGCGCAATTTGCCTTCTATTCTTGGGTCCATAATATGCTCATAGCCATATAGATAAATTATGTAAAAATATTCTAGTTAAATTTAATATTATCTTTGTGCCACAATATATTCAACATTTACGGTAAATTATATAATTGTATATTACAAAAACTGTATAATTTGGCTCTGCGTTTTAAATTTTATATTTTCAACTTACATATTACGTTTTTTTACCTATACTCGCAACTAGCGAATCCAATTCCGAGCCCAAATTGTAATCCCAGTATTTCGGGATTCAGTTTTGATAATCGGTCCCGAGATTAGAAAATGTTTATTCGATCATTAATGTTACAAAAAATGTCATAAAGAAGAGATATAATTTATGTATATTCGATATTTATATTTAGGTAAGAAAACTTAGAATAAAAAAATAACATGATTAATTATACAACATTCACTAATAACAATTTGAATGTGAAACAATTTTATTATTATGAATAACATGCCCAAAGTAATAGCAAAACATCGAGTGTTTCATCATCTAGTGATCTGATGTTCTTCGTTGGTACCTTCGGGATATTTAATCCCTCAAGTTTTGGGAGTTTCTTACCAATCCCGGGATTTATGTATACTGTAAAATGGACCGAAACGCTGGAAGCTGTGATCCTGGTATTGGATTCTCTAAGTTATTCAATTTGACCTGATAAGATTGATCTGACCAGCAAAATTTCAAATTTGTTCGGCGAGCCCAGCTAGATAGACTTCGCGTGTATAGCTTTTACACTGATTTTGAGGCTCAAGTAATAACTAGAAGAGGTGCAGTCGACGAAAATGAAAGCGTCACTAAGTTTATTTATTTAGGACATCCATAAGCGACAAAGGACGCTACAAACTGAAATCAAAAGGAGGATAGTCATGGCCAAAAACGTATTGTATAGATTAGCGGTCGGCAGACATACAAAATATATACAATCATATTTGATACATGGAATAGTTTACCTGCAACATATGACGCAATAAGAGAATTAGCATTTGCCATTCTCAAAATCTTTGACTCTACCTTCTTATGCGAACAAACATTATCTCCATGACTCAATTAAAAATAAGTTAAGAAGCAAATGAACTGACGTTAATTTACAATCATGCCTAAAAGTAAACTAGTAGTTACTTGCCAGACGTAGCAAAGCTTTTGAAAGCGATGCAAGGTCATCGTTCTAACTAGAAGACTTTACAAAGCCCAAAAAGTATTTTATTAGTATTGAATTATTTAGGTTTTCTTGTTTTATAGTAGAGTATAACTGAAGCTTATAACTCGCACATATTCTGTTCCTAATTTTCCCACGATTGTATTGTGAATTTGAGTTTTAAATAAAAATCTAGATTTTACCTCGTATATTTCGTCACTCAAATGTATGTAACAGTGAAAGTGCTGAGATTCTGTTTACTTCATATCTGGCTCTTCTCTATGTTAACAATATTTACAGCCAAGACTTAAGAGATTAAATTCTATCTTCAATAACTGAAGAGGATGTACCGGGTCACTCTCTGACACTCTGTCCTCTCTGCACTGTGGAGAAACGCCGTGATGGTTAGTTAGATTTTTTTTATAGATTTTGTATTATTCATTTAAGTAAAAGTTGATTTTGTCTCGGATTTATATATATTTTTTTAGATATTTTGAATTTAGGCGAATTAAAATTCGTATCTCTTTATTATTAGTTAACAATTTAATTTGTTCTGTAATATATTTTTATATTGTCATTTACTTTTTGCATTATATTGTCTTCTATTCAAAGCAATAATTTAATACTGAAATTCATGTATGAAGCCTAATCGAATAGACCGCCACGGTATGTATTAATGAGTGGAATTTGTTTTTTGGAAGCAAGAACGTATCTTAAAATCAGGAGAAAAAGATTGAATTAATGGTTGGTACTTCATCTGAATACATTTTACTGCTGCTTGAACCAGAACGTTGGTCTTATTTGATGATTGCAGGTATTGACAACTTCAACATTTATTATTTTCCACACAATATTAACCAAAGTTTAGAAGAGCAGTACCCACATCCTAGCCGCTAATCGTTAATCTTACATTTTATTTTACATTGCATTTTAAACAATTATACTATTCATTTTTATGTTGTTCATTAATTATGAAGAGTCTTTCTCATACAACTAATTGATAGCACTTATATAACAATAAATTAATTTTTAAGGAGAACACATTCTTATTCTGAATTTGCAATTTTTCAGAACATAGGTCTGCGATATTTTTAATACAAATTAAATGTGTTAATTAGAAATATATACATACAAAATCAATTTATCAAAAATATATTGTTGCTGCTACCGGGATTAGAACCCGGATCTCTTCTTATCCGGGGAAATGTGTATTAACCGATTATGCTACATCAACACAGTAAGTTGACGACAAATAATTAATTCTGGCGTCTCTTATCGAATTTTACTTAAAGGTGTTTGAGATCCCATAAATATAAAGAAGATGGCTTCAAATAATGAAACGATAGATGTATCAATTTGAAAGTGCAACATATAAGTTCAAAAATTTATCGTCAACTTACTGTGTTGGTGTAGCATAATCGGTTAATGCATTTTCCCGAATAAGAAGAGAGCCAATTTCGAATCCCGGTAGCAACAACAATATTTTTTCGATAAATTGATTTTATATGTATATTTTTTTAATTAATACATTTAATTTGTATTAAATAAAAATAAATTGTTTAACTTCGATTAAAAATTTCAAATAACTACAGTACGAGTTAATATTTTTATTTAATAAACGCGTAAACGGAATAAGTGACACATTAATCCTACATTGATCCTGGAATGTAGATTGAACTCCTAATCACTGGACGAGTGTCTTAACGACTAGACCAACAAATACGTCAAATATGATACATTATTTAAATATAAAGTTTAAAGTCCGTCATAGGACAGGCGCGTAAAACGTACATAATTTAAATAATTTTGCATCTATCCATCTACAGTACAGTAACATTACGGTTTTCCAATTTTCAAATTTCTAACAGTAGAAGTGGTCTTTTTTGTTTTCTATTTGAAAAATATGCTTTAAAAAAAAATGGTCATACAACCACCTAATTTGAATACTTTAAAGAAAATTGTAACTTCATTACTTTATAATGTAATAGTTTATTTTCAAATTTCCCTACGCGTGACACACAGAAAGACCTTGGGATATTATATCTAAGGTAAGGTATATGAAATAGTTTCCCCTGTAAAGCTTTGTCTGCGTGTTTTTGCGACGCTTTTTCGTGAGGGTTTTTTTTTCTTTCGTCTTATTTCGGTGGATGGTTTAGTACCACCCAGCGAACCCCTCGTATCCGATACGTCTACAATCTCAGTCTGGGCGATATTTCACCGGGAACAGGTGCTCACATTCGATACCGACTCGTGACGTCACAACGCGTCTCAGTTCCAGAACGCTACCAACAGCTCAACTCACGGCTCGCTGTATTAAAAAATGCCTGTGACTATTGAAAATAAACTGTTGTACGATTTTGTTATTAACTTCTCGGAAACAGTCATGCTGCCTCTTCTCGTCTTCGAAATCTTTCTCATCTTCATTCATTACTTGTATCGGTTTGTTGATGTTTGCGTTCTTCGTGGCCTCGTTACAAACCAGATATTGACAGCGATCTCACACCGCAATATTTCATTACGTTACGACTGTGGATCGGCACGTATGACTTTGACACTCGTTGCGGTAGAAACAAAAAAAAGATCGAAAATGCCTAAAATTGTTCTCAATCCGTTAGCAATGATCACGGCAGGGACTAAACCAGCAAAGGGCAAATTGCATTGCGTGTGGCTGTTTAATGTAAATGATTATCAAAAAACGAGAAGTGGATCTACCACGGTGCATTTTAACTTAATCAATATACGTAAACAAATATCAGACATATTTTAAAAATAATTTAAATAATAACGTAACTTACCATTTCCGTCAGGTGTGTGCCACCTCGCGACAGATTATAATTCTGAGACTCGATTATTTTTCAGTTTTGTTAACGATTTAAATACTTCGTTACCGTTCGTATGCTACACGCGCCGCCTGGTGACAATTGTTATTATTAGCCTGCTTTTAAATAATTCAATACGACCGAACGGTTTGTGTCTTGGATAAATTTCGCGTTAACTTAATTAACCTAGTTGTTTTCTGTTCTGTTTCTGTCACAGTTAATACTCGGTCAATGTCAAATACTCGGTGATGAGAAGATTTGAAAGTATAATTTATGAAACTATAAATGTTAAAAATGGCTAGTGAATAAATAATGTTTTGCCTCATTTGTTAGAATGATATACCTACATATTATAAGACGTTCGATATCATTAGATTAGTAGTATAGTACTAATTTAGTAGTTTTTATTGCTGGCAGTAAATACTGTACAATATACATCGCCATTTCACGATTTTGACATAATATAGGATGTATTTTTCACACTTATTGGTATATTTTCTTTTATTTGTCACTATTATACTCATTGCAAGCGAATGACAAACATCCAGTACAATTTATATCTCTAATACTCTACACAGCAAACGGTATTTCATCTTCTGCGATGTGAAATGTATATATCCAGTCTAGTGTACTCATTGTGTTAATATTATTTATTGCTCCCATTCATGTTTTTCAAGAATACCGGAGAAAATATAGATCAGATTCTCTAGTTTATGGAAGAAAATTTTTATATCATGTGTACATTTTTGTATATTTAAAGAAATATAATATATATTTTATTATTTTTTTATGTAGGTATTGAATAATATTTTTCTTTTAAAAATACTGATTTCGCATTTTACATTGACATTTATCTCCACGGAACGCTTCTATAATTATAACAATACATTTAATTACCTTAAATCGTTGTGAGATTTGAATGAGTTCTTTTGTTATAACATTAATAACTTTGTATTTAACTGCTTAGTACTTAACGACGTTTATCAATACTCGACCCAAGTGGTTAGTTACAAATTTATTTAAATTGAATTACGGATTTATACGTTAACCAAAACCAGTGCTTTGAATATCATTTATATGTTTTTGTTAATAAAAATTACCGAACATTTAACCACTGGCGTTTTATTTTTTGATGCCTGCCGGTTTCGGAGAAACCACTTTGTACCGCTTTAATTTTTTATTTAAACTCAGTAAATGGCAATAGACAAAAGCGCTTCCTTTCATGTCGATGGCGATTATTTTTGTTCGGTTAATGTAATCTTTTCTACGCACTGAATATTTTGTCATTGAACGCTTTCGTCAGTAAACAGTAACAATACTAACATTGTGATGATGCAGTACATTGTTAGTAAATTATCTGATGTACCCATTAGATCGAGTGCCGTGACAGGCAAAGTTACAAAGAAGATCGGTGCGGTGATTCCAATTATCTACCTGGTATGTACGGTCAATAGTCGGGTGTTTCAAATAATGCGATTTATAATAAATAATTTTGTTCGGTTGAAGATAATTATTTTACCATTTGTATAAACTTTGATGTGAGACTACATTAAATAAATATATTTTCATATATTCAATCAAATGCAACCTCATGTATACCTAATGTTTTGTAATATATTTTGATATTATCTGTTGTTCAGATTTATTAATTCATTTTCTTCGTCATACTCATGACAACATCAGCTGTTTATTCTTCTCATTGTGGAGTATCTTCACGGTTGCCCGCAATCGTTTTTACGTCTGTTATCCCAGTCGTGTTGAAGTCTCGTCACTTTTTCATCAGATCTGGCGAGCAGTCGAACAGTTAACGGGATAAAAATTATATGCTTATATTACTTAGACATCCTCTACGTTTGGTTACTCGTAGTATGATTATCGCTGATGGTTCTTATGCACCGTGTGCGACCACTGCACCTACCTTATAACATGGATGACGGATGGCTGTGATGATCTCTCAGTGTCTTCCAATAGGTGCCACGTATTGTGTTAGACGTTCAGCTAAGCGACGCATCAAGATATCTGGTGACCGTCTGTGGTTACCAATTGTTGTTCAAAATGCATAACAAAATGTCTTGCAGGACTACTATTAATTATTGAATAATCTTGTTGTAAAACAAAGGTAAGTACACGGAAAACACGTCAGATTGATCCCTTAATCATTTAATTACCTGGCGAGTGTCCTTCCGCTAGGTCAACATGCACGTCAATGACGTTGGTATGGTCACATAACCATCTCGCATATACTGTTCTTCACACACCATGACATATTACATGGTGTATCTTACATTCCAAATCCTTCTCTAACCCACTATAACATACCATCTTAACATATTAAATAAGCTAAAAAAATATATTTGTATCATGAGAAGTTGAATAAATGTATTAACTAAACATGTAAACCACCGAAGTTAAATTAAAAAATACATTTATTTATTGCCTTTAACAAATTGTAGGTACACTGACTACATTTATAATAGTTTCGCGGCTGACTTCTGAAGTAAGTAGTCAAATACGAATTTGTATTCTTGAATAGTAAATTTCGTTTAAAATTGCATTTTATATTAACAGTAAGTAATTCGCAATACAAATAAAATATGTTGGATATTCTTACGAAAGGACACAAGGACTCTATGGTCCTAAATTTATTTTCTTCATATCGATTTGAAAGGATGTTATTTTATTCTGTACGATGAGAAAATGGTCGGAAAGAAGTTTGACATTGCGAATATATGACAGTTCATGGAAATGCAATACATAATACCATGTATCGCTTTGTCTGTTTTCTCTTGCATTCTAACTGTACATCTCGAGTGTGCGAGTGTGACATCCGTATCGGGTACGTGCCGTGCCTGATGAACCAAAGGTTCCTGACACGGTTGTTGAAAATGACTTTTGCAAAACTTGACACAATTCAATTGTAGATAATATGCAATTGTGACAATGCATTTTTCACGTTTTGCTCGTTCCGTCGGCCGGTGTTTTGTTTCAGTCGAGGCGCAAGCGGCCGCCACGTTCCTAACTAAATATGACACGAATAAACACTCCACGGTTGACACGGTAACCTTGATGGCTGGATCCACTTATAGGAGAAACACATTGTTTGATCAGAATACAACGCTAAAATTAATGTGAAACATGTTTTTAAAATTAAAAACTAGATGACAAATGTGGTCATTTATAAATATTATATATATCCACAAATTTATTTGAGTTAAAATATTTATGATATTTGATGACATTCACATGCAAAAGAACATTGTGTCAAAATGATCAAAAGTATAATATTTAATACTTCCAAAAGTCAATCATTGATCTCTTATTTTCTAGTGCAGCAGAATCTTTCTCTAGAATATATAATAATAATATTTCATAGAGCTATGACCAAATTAAACCTTTCTTAACTACTTAAAATGCTTACTGACTTGCTTTATACCTAGCTAACAATATTTTACTAGCATAGATTTTCGCGGATGACCTATGTTTCGGGTGCCATCAACACTATTATTTCCCATATTATTTCTTTATATATATTTCATATTTCTTTAATCATCCTCATTCATTCGTTACTTAACCACTTGAACGACCGTTTCTTAATCTTGTTCACGCTGCTTGGCATTCTCTAGTATTATATTATCTTTTAAATGAACATATAATTAAAACGTCCCAATTAATTAATATTCACGATAATATTATGTTCTAGGATCAAACTAAAGTTGTGTGTTTATTTATGTCTTATAGTTTTTGGGAAGAGTTTTGTTAAATAATTTTATAATATTCTTTCCAATTTAATTCCTGAATTCACGGCACATTAAAATTTTACTATTTTTCTAATAAAGCTTGTAATGTGAGAAATATTTTTGACTTGATAATCTCCCGGTTCCGAACCCCCAAGCTTTTCTCACTAAGTAAGTATCATATCGTTAGACTAAACGGACACATCGCGAGATAAAGATAAATTATTTACTTTTTGATTACGCGCCGGTATTTAGGTGCCACTGTGCACCGTCTGCGTACCTCCTCCCTCGCACTGCACCGGATCTCGCGGTCCACCGATAAATCAGGTTTGCTCTCAGACAATGCCGGGCCCGCGCACCCCTCGTCCGCCGGACAAAAACAGCCGCCTTGCCTCGCAAGACGGCAGGGGACGGGGGCGGGAGGGTCTGCCGTGAAGGGAGGCATCAGGTACAGTTCCCACGGGCCAGTCTCCCGGTTCATTAGTGCATCATGTGAACCGAAATGTACTTGCTGGATCTGAGGGCGTTCGATGTAAATGCTGTCGTTTAATTCAATGACAATCCGAGAGCACGTTTGGTATTGGAATTACTTTCGGTGGGTGCGATGACAAGATTCCTCTTTGGATGTTGATCTTTATTAATGTCGTTACTTGCGGTTGTTAAAAGTATATTGTTATTCCAAAATGCTAAATATTACTCAATATTCAGACATAATGCTAATCTTAAGACAATAGTTGTTCGACTGTAACTAGTAAATAGGTATTATATGTAAATAGACATTATTTTCATACACATGCATTACTCTAGCTCTTTTTCTACCTTTATATGTTATGTACCTACGTTTGATAAATAATATTTGACGTATTATTCCTACAAATTGATGTTCATAAAGTCTGTCTTTAGACAGGTGTTATGTAAGGTGAACACGGATCTTATCTGTATATAAGTATGCTCGCATCGTTAATTTATTAATCTTTGTATATTTTTTTGCACGATTATTTATAATTTTAATAAGAATTGACTGCGTACTGTAAATGATATAAAAATTAGCTTTAAGTCATTAAAAGCAGTCCTGCAGACCAACCGATAATCCATTCTAAACTTGACCTCGGGTGATCCAGACCGCAGTGAACTACTGTTTTAGTTTCATCACAGCATGTTAATTTAATACGTACAATGTCATCATTTACTATAATTTATATGTAGGCCCGTTTATTCTGACCCATATTTTCATTATTACGCACCGTTTGATATCTGTGTAGTAATTGCCGAGAATAGAATCCACAATGCGGCCAAACATCCACAATTGTTGTTTATGAAACGTGTTCTCCAACATTAACTGTTTATACGATGTGAATATCTCGAACGTCACTCTGGATGCTGCGCTTTGTAATGTTGAAGATACCCCACCCCAGATTCCTGTTTTTACTCGACTCCTCGATTCGGCCGGCTCTATCCGCGTTCCTTTGTGTACCCCAGTGTAGCACTGTAGCGAGGTAGCCGCTTTAAGTCGAGGCAGATGTTCCTCACCCCGAGATAATACAACGAGGTTTTTTTATGTCACTCTTCGTGTTCACATACCTGCCGAGTACACCTTTTGAAGTTTATTAATCCCGAGGGAATTTAATTTTAAATCCTCCACAGTAATTTACAATTTAACGAAGGTGTAGCCAGCGTGTGTTTATCGTTACATATATCCTTCTGATGGTTTATAATAATTATCGTCGGTCCATTTCATGACTCTGCCATCAAGATGATTCTCGCGCAACATTTGTTTATTATTTCTTTATTTCAGTCATTAAATGCAACAGGCTCTAGTCGTTTCGCGAGCGGTCCGCAAGATGTTCAACATCAAGTCTGGGTTACTCGTCCAGCCTTTTTTTTTCACATATAAAATGTTTGTAAGTAAAGCGTTGATGTCTTTTTTTAAGAAAATACTCGGATTTTTAGAAATTCATATTGAACTTACCACTGAAAAGACCAGATGAAGTTTGGTATGATATACTAAACAACAGATTCTCGTTTATATTGTTGCAGTTTCCAAATGTTTCCATATTTTATTAGAATTTTAAAAACCAGTGATGCGTGTTTTCTTTTGCTTAAGCATTTAAATAATACCATGTATCAAAAAATATCGTAGTTTTTTAACTCTCGCAAAAAGTTTACAGGGGGGACACACCTGAAGTTATTACTTCAAAATTTGAAATAATCCCTATATAATGTTTTCCAAATCAGAATTTTTTTCTTTCTTTATTTCTCCTATAACAACTGTTTTGATGAAATACTATAATTATACTTTTAGTGAATTTTTAAAGACCGTTTTAAAATCTGAGGATTGTTGTGTTGAAACAATGATTTGAACAATGAAACAGTCTAAAATTATTTCATCTGCTCTTGGTTATGACGTGCAAAGTATGCATAATATACTATTCATTTAAAATATTAAAAATATGTAGTTAATTGAATTAGTATTAAATATATATATTAAAATACTAGTAATAATATATCCCGAATAGTCAAAATATCCAAAGTTTATGATCGATGAATAGGGTCGATGGACCGATTTTTAAATGTAAATATTTTTTATTACAATTCCCACAGGATCGAGAGGAACGTTCGCCGCATTGAATCGCTCCATAAATCTTGGCAGGGGCGCACGGCCCCCCTCGTGTTCCTGTACAAAGGTCCTCCGCTCTCGATGACATTGTCATTCCCCGTGACGTCGGAAGCTTGATTAGCATAATCTGGATGTAATACCCCCATTCGAATGGGTTGTGATTTATTTTTTTCCAGAACTATAAACCGAAATGCCATTTATAATGCCGGAATGATGTTGATGATATTTTAATAGTGTGCCGGCACGCTGGGCCTTTTGTTAGAGATACGGCGATGGCAACACGTTTTTTTTAGTTAGCCGGAGAATACTCGTTTCAGATGTATATAATATGTAATTTAATTTGCCCAATTATGTCGTATCCAGTTTCGAAATGTGATTAGCATTCCGAATTAGTAATCGCAGCATAATAAATTTCACGGATCATAAATCGTGTTTTTCTATTATGATCATAATAGATCTCTAGCCATCTTGGTTTTTTTTAAATATCATAAATCCTCGAGATCTGACAGCGCATCGCACCTCCGCAGCAGCATCGCAAAGATTTCATTAGTAAAATATGCTCAATTCACATTTTCCATTGTACCGTCCGCGAACAGTTAGTGCGAAAACATTCTGGTTTCATTTTAGATGATACGTTTGATCGGGAAGATTTACTTTCCCCATAAAGCGAACCACCTTGTCTTCACTAGTCGGCTGACATGGCTCTTGAAATAGTTGGCATTGTGGCTGTCGAAGTTGGTCGCGAGCCGGTCATTTGTCAGCCGATGGTCACTCATCGTCCGCGTGCCAGCGGGCGGGTTGGCGAATCTCAGAGAATTGCGTAACTTCTGATTGACTTATGGACCATTACATTATAATTAGGTCATTGATTTATAAGAAATTATTATATATCACGTGTGACGACATACGCCAATTATTAAATATCAATAGAATAATTATGTTTGAGAATGTTGTAAGAGCGACACCGATTTAATGCTAGTTTTAAAAATTACATTTTGCTTTTCAGCAAGTTCTCTCGCTCGTGAGCATTATATATTTTTCTATTTTTAAAACGTATCAAAAAATAATAAGACTACTTCGTTTTTTTTAATCGCCATATACAAATTGTTTAGTGCATAATATGATACATATAATTATTTTACAGACTGAAAATCGTTGTACCAAGATTATTAATTGTGTTTCCTACCGAAATTAACAAATTTGATAAAATTTCTACAATTAATGAGAGTCAAGATCATTTTAAAATGTTATCCGTTCATATTTTATTCTTTAATGAATTATTAATTTTTATTAATCCTGTTATAAAATTAAACTGCCTGTATTAAAATAATTTTCTCATGAACAGTAAGAACGTGAAGCATCTGCCGGTTGGTGGTCTGTTTAAGAAGCCGGCCGCGAGAGAAGTGAGCGGTTATGACTGGCTCTCGAGGCAGCTATGCCGCATTGTATTGTCGTCACTTTGTGGGTCTGTACTAGGTGTACCTTTAAGGTTGATGCCAGCTGGTTCAGTAATTGTCGGCGGTGTTGCTGGTTACGGAGCCGATAGAGATCCACAAAAGTAATACACGCCTCTTGTGGCATTCAAAGTGGAACAAAAACTTTTCTTATTCGCACTTGCCTGATTTTTAAACATCATTCCATCTCTTTGCCATCTATGACAATATTACAACAATTGATAATATAAAATATGAATTAAATATATTAATATAAAATCAATTTTATCGAAAAATATTGTTGTTGCGCCACCGGGATTCGAACCTGGATCTCTTTCCTAATCGGGGAAGGTGCATTATCCAACTATGCTACAGCGACAATATTTTTAGCGACAAATTTCCGAACCTGTATGTTACTTTTTGATATTAATACATTTAATCGTTCCATTATTTGAAAGAGCCTTCTACCTTATTATATCACGGACCACGTTCTGAATAATTACAACTTCACAATAAGAACGTGTTCTCTTAATTGATAATATACTACTTGTCTTACGTTTTTTTTTGTTTAATATTAAGCCACCGATTAACTGGAGTAACACTAGGCTACTTGCCACACCACACAATAAACTATAACTGTTCGCATATACGTATACTTTTTTATATACAAAACTTGAATGCATTTGTGCGCGTATGTAAACGCCTTTTTTAAGCGCAAAATTTCCTCCCTCGATATTATGTGGTTTTTGATCCGGTTACCTGGTGGGTTTTTCTTAAATTTTGCTGAAATGTAAATTCTAGAACATACATACAGCCCTTTACCGCAGCGGGATCGCTTAATCCGCTTTTCTCCAACATCGTTCGGCTTTTGGCGCGCTTAGCTCTGCACGTATAACGGTTTGGAACCACATTTTGAAAGCAAAATTATTTGAGATCCAAACAGTGCAGCTCGATGTAAATAATATGTTCCCGGCAAACGTGCATTTGAATGATTTAAAAAAAACCACAGGATGTGAAATCACGTGATGGATTGGCTTTTGTTTTGTTTCCGTTTGGTTCGTGCATTTTTCGCTTTTTGTGCGCTGTGACGTGAAACGTATCACGCCAGCGAATGAATTGAACAGATCTTACTGGATTATCGTTGTCGACTTCTCTTTAAAATGTCTGAGACGCGCGATTGTCTTATTATAGCGCTACCGCATTTTGATCGTGCAACTTGTTGAACTGCCGTATTTATGGTTGCAGTGCAGCTTGCAGGTGCGTTAATTATCGCAACAAGCGGAAATTGATAAATTCGCTCCATATTCAGTCAGATTATGGCAGTCGGCCCGCGATCGATTAATTCACTAGTCCCGAGTGCTACAGCCGCCGTATCGCCTCGGGCGAGCTTGCAGCCGACTTGTCTCGAGCAATCCGTCGATCTCTGATGTCAATTAATAGTCGCTTTTTTATGCAGTAACGATGTGTTTAGATCGTCAGATCAATATTAACATATTTTCCTTGCAAATGGGCCTCGCCCGCACGTCGGGTCCGCTCTTGTTATACGTCTAGACTAGAAAGTGTGTTAGTAGTTGATATTTTAATTAATTGAGAATATAAAGTTTTTTAAATATTTTTACTAAGTTTTAATGGTGTGCCGTTTCATACAAGATTAGTACATAGTTATCCATGTCGAAAAAAATTAAGTCTTTATTTATTTATTTGTATATATTATTCATGCAACAAAGCATGTTGCTTTTTAAAAAATTGAACCTTCTCAACAAGTATCATGCGCTTGGAACAACAGGTATCACCAACTGAGATATTAAGCATCAAAGTATCGAATTTTTTTTGGCGGAGTTTGATTCATCGCCCATGAGGTGAAATTTTTACAAAAATATCGTATTATATCGTTCAAATTATGTATCGAAAATACTCAAATATACAATCCCCGGCATATCAATCCATGAGTGAATCATTCGTATTTATGCATTTGGATATTCATTATGATCGATAGATGAGTATTTTTGTGATGAAATATTGTCTGTTAAAGTGCAATCTAAAACATCAAAAATATAAAGTTTTTTTTGCACATTTCCGTTGAACGTTAATAGACGCATCGATTGGTGTATTCGGATTTTCGAACAGACCAATATATTTTTAGCAGTCGACTTATATATCGCGAAAGAATTATTTCGACCGGCAACTACAGATTATTATTTCTTTATAAATACCTCATAAAGATTGACTACTTTAATTAATTTACCATAAATAAAATGTGAAGTAATCGGATCGGCAATACATGAAAACCCCTTCGTAAAATGTGTGATTGAATTTTTACATTTTATATAATAATGTATTGAACTCGGTAATAATAATACAGAGAACAATCATCAAAGTAATATTTTTTTAAATATCAACTTTTTCAACACAAACACTTTTTGCAAAATCCCAGTTCCTAAAATAGAAAACATTTACAATAAATCTCAATCAATCAATTAATTAATGAAAATAACACTGTAAAATTTGAAACAAGCACATCATTAAGGTTTAAACATAACTTTAAAATCCTTAAATGTAACACCAAACACTATCAGCTAAATTTTATATGCTGAGGAGCCTCCCTACACAAATTAAAGAAATAAAAGACATAAAAGAGTTCAGGAAGAAATTAAATGAACACTTCAGAAGCACATAATTAGAAAAATAAATAATATTATAGAACACTTCAGAAGCACACAAATAGACAATAAATAATTATAGACTAAATGTATGACTTTATATAAAATTATTATAGTGTAACTCCCTCTCCAAGCACAAGAGGTAGTCTCTTTTTTGGAAAGGTAAGTGAAAAAAAAAACACGTAATGTAAAAAAATGTAAAATACTTAATTCATGTTATAAAAAAATTGTAAAAATGACAAATAAATAAAAAATAAAATCTTGTTTTCATGGTTTGCAAGACATCGCGCTTTTCTTGTGCCTACCGCGTACTTCGATGCAATCAGTTTGTGATACATTCTGGGTTGACTAAAATTAGGTTCAAGCAGAAATATATAAATATATAATTTTCATGCTTCCAGTGTTTTGTGTCATATCATGAACCGCCTCTGCATCGCGTTCTGACGTCTGCTTATTTATCGTAGAAATAAACACGTTTTTACAGATATGTGAATTAAATAAAATAAATTCTCTTATTTCAACCCTGCCGATGAATTTAAGCGGGTGCTCACGACGTTTGCCATTTTTCTTATTTTTTATTTCCAAATTTTCGTAATACTTTCGAATTTCTCCATTCAAACGCTAAATATTGTACACAATCAGTATTGCCATTAATGTCTACATTTCAACCATTTGTTTAGTGTGTAGTAGGTATCTAGTACGTATGGATGAGCACGGGTCCGTGATTCCGGACGTATGTTATAGCATTATTTATTGTCTGTTTAATGGACCGTTTGGCATAGTATTGATTTAAGATGCATAAATGTTCGATATCTGCCTTTTTTTGCTTGACCTATTTTTTGCTGATTCGACTTTCTTTTTTTTAAAATTAAAATTTAATATTTTAAGCAATTTGCCAATGTCTGAAAATGTGTCGTTGATTTCGCACGGTTTTATAATGTTCCTTTCGATTTTTTATGATCAGTGTGAACCATCGACTTGAATATATATTTAATAAAAAATAATGCCTATACCTATACTTTATATATTATTAATAATCTTTTTCCTATGCTGGTTGATCTTCTCAGAATATGTACATATGGTGCGATAAAATGGCATATTTACGTGATTTTATGAAAGAAATGCGTAAGCATAACTAACTCTAGTTTTACGGCCCGTATCCAAAGATGAGATTTTCGACTCGTGACAATCTTTGAAATAGAGATTATGCTTACATGAGATTCTTCGGAGACATCTCTCAGCTTTCATAGTCCACTATGTACAACCTTGACATGCTTAAGCTTGTACGTCAAACATCAAATGTCAGTCCATTGACCGTTGATGTTCTATCCGTCAGTTGGACGAAATTGAAATCTTCCCAGCAGCAGTTAAAATGAACTAAATTTCTGTAAGCGGAGATTTAGGACATGCGCGCTAGATAATTTAGACAAAGAGCGACAAAAAACTGCTCAGGACACGGCTAATGTGTTCCTTTGTCACGTATTATCTTCTCTCATTCAAAATCACCTTTATTTAATCGAGAAACCGTTCGAGTTGTGTTATCGGGGTCGCCAGTATAGACAATAATTAGGATTGGCCAACTTCACTCCCGAGGTTGGTTTAGTGGCCACGTTATCGAGTTAGTGTGTGCGTTTACGCTGTGAACCGGCTCGGTTCAGGCCGAACGCGGGACCCGGATACCTACATAATATCGGCCCAAACTCGTTTGGCGCGCATAGATTCGGCATTATCTCCGATATCAATGCGCCAGACCTCAGACGAAGTGAAAGAGATCAGCGATTGTTAATTCATTGTCTAATCATTGCCACCGAGATGCGACAAACACGAAATTATCACTAAATATCTCATGATGAATGTTAGAACATCGAAAATAATGCCATTCTAGGAACAGGAAAGTAAGACACGACGTGTGAAATAATGATGTCCTATAAATGTTTGGAATTGAAGGCTTTGGGTTCTTTGTAACTATATTTGATAGGATGGGAAATCCTGAGAAAGATATAGAAAGGAGGCCACTACAAAGAATAAAGTGAATGGTGTTTTGACTGCGGTAATTGCTAACGGAAACTTGTTAACGGAGACGAGATTTGCGGTGCAAAATCCCGGAGTCCTAGTACAAACACGGTAGGGAAATGAAGTCTAGAGCTGGAAAAAGAGGAATGAACAAATTAGCACAGTGAGCAGGATTAAAAAAAGTCACGTGGAATTGTTGAATGACGAGTGAATAATAAGAAATGTATACTACGTAGGACCCGTGTTGATCAGGTATGTAATGATCCTGTTAGAAAGACGACAGTCGACGAACATGCGTGAATAGATGTATGCGGTGAGTGTTATGCGAAATGATAGAAGAGTGCCCCATCCTCTGATGGCATGACAATTAGTTGTAATAAACTATTTTATGTTTTACTTTCACGAATAATTGATCACTATATCCAATTATAGATGTTTGATAATATACTTTATACTTATATTTGCTTGCACGATAGCTTGTGTCGGAGGAGAACCACATAGGACCGGGGGGTCATGGAAGGCAAAGAAGGAGGCCTGTGCCAGGCTGAAGAACTAGAAGATATATTTGAATTTTTATCTTGATTGAGTACACACTTGACTGTCCGACATTTTATATAGGCAAAACGGCACAGAGTTTTACTATTATAATAAAATAACATTTAAAGTGCCTCAATAACAATAACTTCTCAGAATTTTTAGAAATTAAAAATCCCACAGCACTAAGCTTAACATAATTAATAACCAATTGAACAACATATTCCCTATTTCAATGTCTCAATGTAATTGATGTCGTTTTTATATTTTATTTTTATGGAGTAGCTCAGTTGCACGCCAGTCCTAACGAAGATACGTTAGTATCGAAACCGGTTGACATAAAAATAACTCACCGTGATTATACAATTTTTACACTTTGATTATATCCGTGTTTTGATTAATTCGGTCTCCCGCTTAACGTTTTGCATATTATGTTTATGATAGTTTTACCCTGCTTTTGTCAGTCTTTTACTTCAATGTTTGTCGTGTCTTGTTTGATACGAAACTGCTGCAGTTGTTTGCTAATTGATGTTCGGTTATTAATTCTACTCCATTATTGATTTTGAAAGATACGTGACTGTCGGTTTTGGCGCTCCCGAGATCTTTTACGCCTGGCCAATAAACCTAATTCTTAACCGCTACTCTTTGCCAATAATGCACTAAAATGTTGTTTATGATGTTTGCCTCTAAACTTTAACTTTTGACTATAATGTATAATTAAATCGATGTTTTGGAAATCTATTTATGAATAATATTATTTTATTTAGAATGTAGTCATAAAATGTTTATTCCTTGTATTATTACGATGTTCGTAAAATGTTTCACTTATTCGTGGAAATTATACACTTCATCTTTTATTATGTACATCTCTTTTATTTTGCGGTTGCCTATTTTTGTACCGAAAGGGGTGTCTCGGCTATTTTTGGAACAGCAAAAATATCCAAGTAGTCGTCGAATGTCAGTGTCGACATGCTAGGTGAAAGCTAAAATGTCATCCTAATAATAAAATTAAGTGAAAGGTATTCTTTATCCGATGATACGCTCGTTAGGAAACAGTGACAAGATTTTTAACCGAGAATATAAATGTTATTTATTTTGATAACATGGTCGAACAAAATCTAATAAAGCTGCTGTAGTTAATTAATTGTATTATTGTACATTACATCAAATTTTGTCTTTCTAATTATAGCGATGACATTTAGCTATAGGGCGTAAAATTTTCATCGCGTCAATACTATTTGTTCAAGGGTCGTTAAGCAATCCTATGGTGTGGAAGCCTCGTTATGAACATAGATATTGAAAATATAAATCTGTTTTAATGTTTCGCTTACGAAAAAAAATCTTTAAATGTCAGCGTTTTGGAAAGCGATGCTGTCTGTGACTTATGTAATTACATAACGCATAATTAACTGTGTAATTGCAAAATCACACAGACTCACGATCCAATATTTAAGTACACGTGTTAACGTTTTTATAATGTGAAAGTTGTTCGGAACAAAGGAAGAAAGGAATAATTTTTACGAAGTTTTAATAAATTAGAAAAAATAAGGATAAACACAAAGTACAATAAAAAAACTATACAATTGTATTGACAACACACATCGACAGCAATCGGTGCAATGTGAGGTTTGTTCTATCCATTAGTACAATTCGTTATTTTAACAGCTATCTTTAGTTGTATAAAAAAATCTTTTTCTTCCACGGCACTACATCCCGGGGTTGGATTTGGCCTTTTCCACAGTGTTCTCCACCGACTCTTATCCTTGGTCATTATAAAAAAATAGATTTTTTAAATTGAGACTTAGAACGTTACAACGGGCCACGGCATTTAATTTTTTTGTATTAAAACATTTACATACATTGTTAGACGGCTTATTCGTTCCAATGTTAGTATTAGATATTAAGTAAAATATATATTTATTTTATATTGAAACTGTCAATTGTTAAAGTTATTTGGAATTTTTCGGATCATGTTATGAAATGTGCATCAATTCAAATTTTGTCTAATTCTAATTGCTTTCACAGATCCACTTTACTTCTGCAACATAAATCTTCATTAAGCCGGACTACTTTTTTGTAGCCGGTAAAGACACACGTGTTGGCGTTTTGAAAATCTCGACATGTGCATTCATTTTTCGACTCTCTTTGCACCCCTTCGTAAAGCATTTTTACGGGCGCACCTTTTAAGCGGTACAGTAATTAAGTTGGGCTCCCACGATTGGGGTCCCCCAGTATCTTCGTTCACCCCCGGGTCGAACCTCCTTTCAGCTTAACAAACATGGCTTTGTGTATTCATAGTTGGAGCCACTTAATTATTGAAATCCTCGGTTAAACCGAGTTTACTGAATTGAGACTGTTTGCTATTTTTGCATCAAATATTTTTTCATTTAAAACCGCCGGTCGTAACACCGGTTTAGTTAATTTAATTGAGATTAATTTAGTCGTTGTAATGGTGAAAGGTAGAAAAAATGAGGTATTATGACAATAATTAATATTTAGAATAAGTGGAAGAGTTCATGTCGGTGCTTAGTATTTTTGGTAGGAACGAGAAGTCCGAGAGAAAATACGGTGGCTGCAATAATAAGATGATTGACTTATTGAATACACTAATTGCTAATGGAACAATTTTAGATACGGACTGCACAAGTGAGTTTTGATACCGACACTTACGATCGGTAGGTGATACCTGGAGTTAACAAAAAATAATGAGATATATGTGCCAAATATTTTGTTGATAGAGCGAGGATTCAATAATGTAGGAATGAATGCAGACGCAGACTTGGCTGTGGCTTACTGAACGGGATTAAGAATGGGTCGCTTAGATTGTTCGATTAATGGTGAACCGATCAGTGAAAAGTTTAAGTATGAGATGTAAAGAAAATATGTAAATGGAGCCGAAGCGAGGCTCGTGCGTTAGAACATAAGACGTACCAGTTCATCCTCTCCGCTTGTAAGTATGGAAGAATTAATAAGATTATCGGTCAACCCGTGATAACCGACGATGGTCATGTTGAATGTGCAAATGAATGCATTTATAACAAAATATGAATATGTAAAACGAGCGGATGGAACACTCCATCCGCTCGTGCCTCTACTCTTCTGGTTTGATAATTGATTACAGTATGCATTTTATCATTTTCTACTATCGGATCTATTTATTTTTTAAACCACTTAAATCTTGTTATTATTATTGCAAAACTTTCTCTCTCCCGTTTGGACAGCCCGAGCGACCGCCCGGGGCCCGGAAATACTGAATGAGTTCAAAAATCGCAACACTTACAGGACGGGCTTAAAATTTTTACTTAGGAATTTAAATATAAAATTATTTGATCATCATCATCGAGTAGTATTAACATTTCAACGTCCGAACGAGATAATTCCGTTGAGGACAGCAATTACAGTTACAGCTTTTTTGCACCTTTAATTATCTATTTTTTATTAAGGAGAACACATCCTTATTGCGAAGTTGTAATTATTCAGAACAGACGGTCTGTGATATTTTAAATACTAATGAAATGTATTAATTAGAAATATATACATATAAAATCAATTTTATCGAAAAATATTGTCGTCGCTACTGGGATTCGAACCTAGATCTGTAACATAGTCGGTTAATGCACCTTCCCCGGATTGAATAGAGATCCAGGTTCGAATCCCGGTACAAACGACAATATTTTTCGATATAATTGATTTTATATGTATATCTTTCTAATTAATACATTTATTTAGTATTATTTATTTTTAACCCAATAGTAAATTTTTTAATTATTAAAGTATAACTGAACATATGAAAATTATTTTCGATTAAAAAAAAATAAGGAAATCTAGGTGTTCTCGGAGAGGGGAAATAGGGCTCAGTCACCGCGCTTACCCAGGGACTAGTAATTTGTCACTACGCCACTGATTACCACCACCTTTGTCAGTGCAGTTGCATATTGTGTATTTAATGTGGAATGCAATTTTTTATTTATTAATATTTTTCTTTTATTAGCTGTCTCGTCTCCAGTTATACGCAGTGTTGGCAGTTTATTATAATCAAACGTATACCACACGCTTTCCACACAGTAGCCGCGGCAGCAGAATTTGGTTTATGGCGTTTTCTTCACTGTTCCCCTACTAATACGTGGTCTAATCGTGCAGAAAATCCTCCCTCGGAATATTTAGAGCCAATCTTTATAAGTAAGCTGTAACTTTTTGGTTCATCTTGTCCTTTACGAGTCATTTGAAATTTTTTCTCATCCGGATACATCTCATCCTCGTTTTTATTATTTTTTTAAAATATTTAACATCCCCTCTCTTTCCAACTCATTCCCCAATTTTTCAACGAAATTTTCCAATATGATGCCATTTGTCAGAGTTACCCAAAATAATTTCGGTTGCATGATGTCATTTTTCAAAAATATTCAAATAATGTTAGTTGAATAAAACTTGTTTTATTCATTTTTTTCGTTTACGTTTGAAAACTGACAATAAAATAAATACTTTTAGTAGATTTTCCCAGACATTTTGTTTGTCATTTTTTTGGGAGGCCATTCGCTTACGCAAGGTAGCGAATCCGCTACAGGTGAATAATATCTCTGCGGAATTGTACTGAATAATTGAGTAGCGTTTAGCTTTATTTTGCGTTGAAACTTCACCAGTGTCAAACAAATTATATAAAATTATGTTAATGTTACAATTTAAATTTGACAAAAAATTTATGTATGTATTCGACATTCACATTTTTATAATAATATATATAAATTTACTGTCCTAGAAATGTTCTTCTGAATTGAAAATAACTTTATCGTATTTAAATAATTTAATCATTTATGTTAATGTTGAGCACGACATATACATTTTGTTTTTTTTTTTAAATTGGACAGTACATAATACAGTAAATAACACCTTAGGCGTAAGAATCGACCGTGAGTTGGGAATAGACCTACGCCAGTAATACCTATAAATAAGAATATTTTTTTCTCTTATATCCCGATATCTCGAGATACCTATGTAAGAAAGCGATATTGATGTTTCTTTTCAAAAATTGTCGTACCGTTGAAATATTTTATGTCTGTAATTTAGTACATATTTAGGTTGGCCCGTAATGCGTTTTTGTACCGCGACATGTTTATTAGAAAATTTTGTGGCCTATTTTACGATCACTGAATTACAAGCTTAAAATATTAGGGGTGTTGTGGTACAGCGAATAATTGATGAGATTCCCTTTGTGTTTCCTACCTCAAACCGCCATTTTCCGTCCACTCTGCTTCTCCTAACGTGCATATTTCATTACCGAACTCCGTCCTTCCGGTTCGCCGTTGTTTGAAGTGATCCCCGGAGAATATTGTCAATGGAGCCGAATACATTATTTACAAAATGAAATAAATCTTTGTATACAATTTATTAATGTAAGATTTTTTACCTCTAGCCGCGTTACTTAACCCTTTCTACCCCAAATTATTAAATTCTTCAAACATAAAATATGCAAAAAGTGATGGAAAATTAAAAAAAACTAGGTATATAAATATTATTTATTATAATTTGCGGTAGGTACTTCTAAGTGCAGTCAGACTAACCCCGGTAAGCGTGACGTACACAAAAGAAAGAAATATTAAAAGAATTTAAGAAGAAAAAAAATAAGGTCAAAATAATTATTAATAATCACAAGGAATACAATCTAACCTAACTTTGTAACAATGCTCAACTGACATTTCACTTGCCGCAGTGTTGATATAACAAAAAAATAACTAATTTTGGTCTAAATAAATCGAGTAGACTTAGTAGTATAGTCAGAGAATTGACACCGCAGTAAGATACATGACTAGATAAAGTTAATGGTACTTTAAAGTACCGTCAGGGTAGAAAGGGTTAACTGAGTACGCTTATTAGCTTGTTATAACGCTACATCATTACGGGCAAGTTCTACTTAGTACTACTTAGTAGTACTTCCTACTTTAAATCACTCCTGCTTCGAAATATCTCTCGGTGATTTTGTTTTTGTTTCGAGTATCAAATAGTAGTGTCGCTAACGGTGCACTTTTATGATTATCCTATCCGAGTGCGCCGCGTTGACATTCAAACGGCCTCAAATAATATTTTGCAAGAACTGCTTGTAGCGTGGTACTGCTTCAATTTTGATTAAATGCTAACCGCAGTGTTAACAATGTGATCCTTTTGAAATACTATACAAACTAGTTTTCGTATCCGTCCGCCTCCGCTGAAATGTCAGGCTTTCGCTGACTTTTGAATATCGTTTGCAGCGTCCTCTTACTCAAATGCCAAGACGATACAATACGTGTTTGTTAATATTGATTACACGTTACTAGGAGTAGAGTGTAATCAATAGTATTCGGTTCCTACACCGCACCGTATATAATAGATTTATGTATCTTGTTGACTCGTGAGAACCTTCCGATTCCGAAACCGACCTTTCAGAATAGTATATTTTATTTAAAATAAATTGAAGTTCCTTCCCACTTTTATCTTTATATTTCGTTAATGGTCCCTGTTCCTGTAATATTGTTCAGATAAAGCATGAGAATTGCTAAAAAACTCAATTCTATTGTTTAAGCTTGAGCCATGAAATTTTGACGTATGTTACGGATGTTGGGTGATTTAATTCATCTTCCTCAAAATGTGGCCATCATCAAAGCGAAGACCCCAAGGTCATACATATTCGAGCATCGCGAAGGAACTATTGCACTGCTCTCCCGCTTCACGGTTAAGGCGCGCGTTTAATTTAAGCACTTGACGTAATGTGAAAATTGTTCCAAAAAATACGAAATTGCTCACAAAATTGACATTTGTAATGTAACAACAATGGCGGAATATAACAATTTTCCGTTTGAAAACATGTCATTTATTGAATTTAGTGTTGTTCAAAAATGATTTTATTTCGTGGGTTCAAGTGTAAACACGTATCCATTACGTCATCATTATGATTTGTACTTTTTCATCGGATGTTCGTTAGATGTGGGACGCTTGTTGTAATCGATATGCGGTCTCGCGCGATACGGCTAATCGTAATCTTCCATGTGCTACATCAACTTATGCTAGTACTCTTTATACATTTTTTGTAATCCCTATTTACTATTTTGTCTAGAGCATGAAAATATCAATTTCCTTTATTTCCACTACCTTAATTAAAGATCTAAGTACCTATTTCGTCAATTTAGATAATCCAATGGTTATATGAGCGATTTTTAATATCTGAATGCATTTCGAATATGACTATCATCGATCTAAGTTTTGGTAACTTAAATCGCAAAACGGGGTGTCAGTTGTGGGCGTCATAAACGTGTCGTTATATTCCCCAAAGTGCCATCAGTGCCGTGCCTTGATGCGACACAACAGAACGGAATATTGTGTGTACGGAAAAACCATCACTCATTTACGGCAACGATAAAACCTTAGTTACCTTGAATCAATCCAGAGTTCGATTACTCATGGCGGCGTTAGCTTGCTGATGCTAAGTATACTCAGATAGTTGGATTATGGTTTCTGTGTATCATACGCAAAACTAAAAATAAAATACAAAAAGTTGCACACTCTATCGATCGATAGGATTTTCAGCACATGTATGTTTATTATAAACATTTCGAATAACCCAGTTAAATAACATTAAACAGATAAGAGTTTTACGTAGTTTTCGTAGATAATCTGTCGACAATTAATTCTCAGCTATATTTTATACAATATACAAAAGTGGTGCTTTGTTTTGCTTCATGTCAATTAATTTCGTATTGTACTACTGATAGACAAAATTAATAGTCTTGCTACGAACCCGCGGTCACGTGGTAGATCTCATATAGGTCTGTCTATTTTCAATTTAAACAAGTGTCAATAAGCAATGATCAAAAAATAGAACTGTTTCAATCAGAATTCAAGATTATTGTAACTATTTCGACGAAAAGTATTGTAATTAATTGTTTATTAACTTTGTTTTTGAAACCATTGTAAGTTAATTATATTCATCGACCGGTTTCGGAAAATACCTTTTCGTCATTAGAATTTTTCGGAAAAAAATTTACAATAATCATTAAATCAATTTTCACATCTTTCATCATCGTAACAATTTAACTTAGGTACCTAGTACATTTATTTTTTAATTATTTTATAATTTGTTAATTTTTTAATTGAATTTGAAAACATAAGAACAGTTTGACATATTATTTTAGTTAGTTTTTTGTCATCTTGATGAAGGAAAAAGTAATTTTCGAAAAATTTGATTTTTAAAACAAAATTAATAAACTATTAATGAAACTCGGCGTGTTTGCGTAAGTATTAAAAATAAAAGTATTATAACTAACAGACTATTTTTAGTTATTTTAGTACTTCGCATATAATATATTTGATACATTTTTTAAGTGGCAGTAATTTAAAAAATATATATTTTGTTCTACAAAACAATACACAACAAAATTACTTCCTTTTAAAAATGTGTCAAATACATGTAAAACGGTACAACAACTAAAAATTAACCATTCAGTTACGATCAATTTTAAATTAATGAATGCAATTTTTTATATTAAATTTTTGTGTTATTTTTATTTGGCTTACTTAATTATGCAAGTATGCGATACATTGTTAAGTTCCATATTTCAGGTATACGTTTACCGGGTGTATCTACTTTTTTTAAGGAATTTATAATCTTTTATTTGTACGTTTATACGACAGGTACGTTACAACGCATTTCGGGTCAATATCCTCGGCGCAACATTCGCCATCAGATAAATGTTAGAACTCGACTCTTCCAATTGTTTTGTGTCGTGTTTTGGGTAACACAGCAAATGTACAATGTGTTGAATAGATGTTTCTCCAGCAGATTCATCCGTTTCGGGTACCCGACCGTGATCCTGCAACGGCACTATCTTCCGGAACGCTGGCCGGCCCGGAGGGGCGTCCGCGGCCCGAGCCCGTGACGGCTGTCGGCTGTCGGCTGCGGGCTGAGAGACGTCCGACTAGCGCAGCGGTCACCTCACCGGGCGTCTCGGGTTACGCTACGGTGTCCGGCGGGCGTGACGGGACATGCGTCATCGTCGCAACGCGATACGCGCTCAGAATCTTTACTTTTATATTATATACTGGATGTAAAAAACCTTTTTCACAATATTTTAAGGGTATATGTATTAGAAATATGAGTCGAAAATTATTCATGCTGCATGTGCCTAATCTCAACCATGTCAGAGATATAGTTTAGTGATTATTTAGATCAACGACTGATCGATTCCAAATAATATATTGAATACACAAAATAAAAGGTCATCGAACTTCGAGCTGACAGACTGTTAGTTGTTGAATGATTCAGGGCCTGAAGCCAAGACAGAATAATAATTGGTCAATTTCAAAGAACATAGCTTTACATGATTTTGTAAAATCTCATACAATAATATTTTCCTTAACGAAAGAATTTGTACATGTTCCTTGAACATTTTCGACTCGTAATTTAATCATAAAATATTGTGAACTAGGTCTGTTACATCTTGTATATTAAAAACCGTCGTGGAAAGCCTCGGTGGCATGTGGTGGCGCTTACATAAATGAAACAATGGATTTATGCAGTTTAATCATAGGCACTACAAAATTAATTTAATCACAATTTTCCACGATGTCCGGTAGAGACCACATACAGCCTGTGTCTGCTCTCAACAGACATTCATTGACATTGCCCTCAGATTGTAGAGCAACCAACTATATATAGCACGTCCGTTAATGTTCTTATGGTTGACTTAAAGACTGGTGATTTCGGTTCAGGTTTCATACCGTACAATTAGAAATAGCGCGCACTATAAACAAAATTGTTATGCTACTCGTATTAAAAATATTCTCACTAAAATGTTGCTGGAATTTTTGCTACCAGTTGGTTGCTCGTGATAGTATAATTATAATATATTACATTTGCATAATTACCAGATTTCGCATTAGCCGATTGCGTTTACGCATTGATTCTGTGGAAACGGATTTTGGGATTCAACCATGTCGATGATCATACACATCATTTTTAAACACTAACATATAGAAACTAGTAAGTGATCAACCACCAGTGTACTCGGTACAATCTTGTATGTTCTATCGGACCAGGAAACAGTTCAGTCACCTTTCCAATAGAATATGTATCTTTTTAGTTCCCACAACTAAACATTTGTATTTTGTGTTGTACTCTTGCAACTAGATAATTTGGCAGTGCGCGCTAGATTTACGAATGGTTTTAATCCTATATTTGTAAGTATGGTCAGAAACTAAAGTATATAATATTTGTAAAATCTTTTTCATTGTGTATTATAAAATATATATGAGTACATATGAGTCTGGATTTTTTGTGCATGTTAATATCTCATTACTGACAAAATTTCAATCAAGCGATCGCGGCAGGTACGTAATTATTATGAGGCTAATTAAATGATCAATTTAAGATTTCAATCACGATTCTCAGTTGCCTCATTTCTTTCTGTGTTTGCAAGTCATTCTGGTGATTAAACTGTTTCGTACAGAATCTAGCACCGCAATGATAGTTTCGTCATCGGTTGATTTTAACACCTCGGAAGCGTACATGTTGCATCTTTTGTCCTATTAAAGCATCACGTATTACGGCTTGAAGATGCCTTACGAAATGAGATAATTTCTGAATAATACTGAGATGTACATATAATGTTGTAAGTGGAATTAATTCATTCAAAAGAGTGGAACTTTTGATTGATTCAGCACACTCAATTGCTCTGTTAAGTGATTGCCATCTTCCGTAATTTTTAATAGTGATGTATATATATAATTACATTTTGATCCGCTTCGAGAATTTTTCATCTATATTTTTTTGACCGGTAACGATTTTGAAAAGAGTGTGGCTACATGGAATAAACTACTTAATGTGCAAAATTGGCAGCGTATAGAAATGAAGCGTGGCACTATTGAATGATGAATGACAGTAAACTGAATGGAGTTGAAATGAGATTGCTGAGGTATGCAAGCAAATCTATTTACGATACAGTAAATAATAAATCTTGTAGTGACGTCCGTTCTGAGGTCGACCTCAAATACATTGGGCTGAGGACCTGTAGACAAATGCTCGAGACAGGGACGGACCGGTGGCAGAGATTAAAGGAGACGACATGATAATAATAATAAGTTGACAAATAAATGAGGAGTTCAGAACTGATTATAACTCAATTATTGGGATCAGGATCAGATGGTTTGAAAGTACAGAGTGGGTAAAGTTTCGATGACACCAAAAATAGAAGATGTCCGCAAAAGACTTGGAATATCATATATTGGAAAATGGTCCTGCCTCAAAAATAAAAAAAATTGGTGGGTGTCTGAATATACGTGGGAAGGGGGATGTTTGTTAGGACAGAGAAATGGCATAATGGCGGATAAAGTTTTTTTTTTAGGTGAAATTTCATTGCCTCGCCACCATATATCCTTTGAGTTGAATTTTTCTCGTGTTAGAAGAGATATTACGGTTGGCTGTGTGAGTCATTTCTTCATACCGGATCCGTTCCGCGCGGCCGCTTTGCCAAGCTCGTCCGCAGCTTCTCTGCGTGACCGCTTTTTCCCTCTTGTAATAATTATTGAAGTGCTTCTCTATATCTCGCGTTCAAGTCCTTATTCTTTATTAAAAACACTTGGCTGTATGGCGTTATCTTTAATATTAATCCTTTGAGGCAGAGACTGGTTTTAAAACAATATCGATAAAAATTTCGTTCCAGTTCATAAATGTTCGAGTTCTTTTTATTAGTTAGCTGGAGAGTCTGTTATTTCAATATGCTATGTTTTATTGATTTTCTTTATCTTAAATTATGTTTTTTAATTATAAGCTTTACTCTTCAACCGAAATGGAGGACGTCCGTGAAAAGAATCTCAAGGAGTAAATTATTATACAGCTTTAGAGATTAATTTGATTAATAATTCTACGAGTACATTTCATTAATAATTTACACTAAATAACATTTTCAGTTTGACGGATTGGTATAAAAGTAATAGTTCACCGACAATATTATTCGGTCCTAGACAAACGATAGACTAGATGTTTGCTTGTTTTAATAAATACATTATATAATATATAAATCACACATTTAAATTACTATAGACTTTTTACATTATATACCACTCAATATATTATATTTTAAATTACGATGTATTTCTGTGTGTCACACATAGGTAAATTGATGAGTTCATTGGATTGATGTATCAATGTCCTTTGAAATATTGATATGTGACCTTTTTGTTATGAAGGTATATTTTTCAAATTGAAAACAGAAAATACCATTTAGTTCTCAAAGGTTTGAACATTGGATAATTATGTTTCTAATACGAATATTATATAGATAGGTAATTATTATTAATATCTACATCATTTAAGCTTCTTTTTTATAATGGTTTTTCTGTTCATAATAGTTTTTCAAGGTTTTTTTAATGTTTTAAGTTTTTAGTCATTAAAAAGAGTGTGTAGTATTTAAATTAATATGGAAAAAGATTCAGATCAGAAAAAGCGATGGTTAACGACGATCTAGGATGGGTACAAGCGATTAGCTTAGTTTAAAAATAGTCATAATATTGATGTGACATGTATTCCGTGTACGCATTTCTATTTAAAAAGAAATAAAAAAACACTACCAATAAGTAATTAATATTATTTTATTTATTATTTATTTAATAATGTAAAAGTTCTATATTTTTTTATTCTATATAAATATAAAACATCTTGAGAACATCACTCGCTAATAACAATAGCGACTGTCGCGTTAAACTGCATTTGGTATTCAGAGAATAATGCATCTTATCTTACATAATATCCATGCAATTCAGCTTTTTTACACTTGCGCCTCGGCCTGCACCGACGGCTTGCACCATATAAGGTGATCAATGCGCTACTGGTGCTTCTTCAACCTCTTGTCTGATCCAAGGGGCAATCTCGTGAAGGCTTTTCAATTCTAGCCTGGGGGACAACCAAAAGGCTTACGCATATAAAGCAGAGCACTTTATAAGGCTTTACGGGGGATTCTCGCGACACTAACGGCCTCCGATAGGAAATTCTAGAATCAATTTCGCAAGTTGTTCCGATAGATTAATATTCCTTTCGAAATTGTTTTTGTCAGGAAACTCAGTCAGTTTCGGTGAGAAATGTTGCAATTTTGGATATGAGATTGTATTACTTATATCAATATCAGATTGTAGATCAATATTAGTGTAACAGGTGGTAAGCACGCACTGAATACTATATATTATGTTTTTTGTTTAATAATATTGATTTTATCTGAATAAACATATCTGTCGGATGGAATCTGAGGCCTTGAATTTAAACATATCGTGTCATTTGGTTTTAGAGCTGGGATTGTAATTTTGTGAACTATTTTTATAGACGCCGACGCCACTGCATGGCTTAATATTAGGTGGATATCATCGAAATTTCTTCGTATACATATTGAAAAGGTCTTCAACAAAACCATGTCGTGTAGAATACTTACGCTTTCCTATTGAAAACTAATTTTCTTCCTTTTCCATTCGTGGTAATGCTGGGAGCAGGGAAGGAGCTAAACTAAAAAAGAGTTGAACAAGATCGAGAGTGCAAGTGAGGAAGCGGGTTAAGATCAACGCCAACTATACACGTCTGTCTATTGTAGATATTCTTCATATATATTTATTTCAGCTTCGTCAAATAATTATCTATAATTATCCAGGGAATCGATAAAATAATAACGCCATACCTAGTATTTATACTATCTTTGAGAGATAAATGTTTTACCCATCGTTTTTTCCCTTTGGAAAGTGAAACAAATTTCTGTTCCTAATTTTAAGTATTATAATTTAAGATAATAACAATTTGTCTTAAAAAAATGATATTAGATTAAAAATTAAAATGAATCATGACTCACGGACCTTCGATTATCTTCCATTTGAATGATTTTGCCGAATTGATAACGATAATTAATTTCGATCTATTAGATTTTGACGATTTCATTTGCGCTGCGGGCGCTGGAAACGGGACGACTTTTATGCTGTGTGGAATCTGCCACTATTGCGGATCTGTCGTTACAAATATACCTAAGAGCCATTTCTAATAAAATATACATGTGAGGCTATAGTGGCGAAGAAAGTTCATCAATCATGATGGCCGATCGTTGTAAATTATGCATTTAAAAAAGTTTTAATGTAGTCGATTACCTTCTTTTTTTATACTTTAGTGTTGTTTATTTTTAATCAAGTGTGATGCCATTAGTCATGGTTTATCTTTGAATAGTCGGAGAAACTTTTTCTTAAATTTTTTTGCATCTTTGGTAAAGCGGTTCAAAAATATTTATTTTTATTGAAAATATGTAATATAGAGTACGCTTTGAAATATTGTAAATAATATGCAAAATTGATAAAATTTTCAAATGTACAAAAAATCTGTAGGTGTATACAAAAAATATTGACTATATCTAATACTGTATTTTTTAAACCATTAAGTTATAAAATGGAACAGTCAGTCACAACAACAGATATCTGGAAAATATAAAACTTCATCATCGCACTTAAAAGTTGAAACTTGATATTTGTAATGTTATACCGAAGAATATAATAATCGTATTGCAATCGTACGGTATTGTTTTTTACTTGCCATTTCCTGTATTTTTTGTAACACTGACATAAATATCTTGATATACTTTAAGTATCCCATAAAGACGAGCATTATCGCCCACACGCTCACCTAGCGACCGATAATTGGCCCATTACATCAGGCCATTGTATCCATCCACCAGCTATATACCTCCGTTGCCCTTTCATTTGAATCCCCCAATAGTTATTATGTTTGTATTCTCCACATGAGGTCTTGAATTCAATAACTCCACGTCTTCATTTACTTTGTAAAACGTTTTTGATTATTTTTGTTTCGATATAACGCTATAATTTATGCGAACGAATTACAAAATACTCTGTGGCAGTATTTCTGATTAATCTCCGCGTGTTTCGCGATCCTTGCCGTTGTTTAAAACTGGAGTGACAGCATAATTTCATATCCCGAATATTCTATATAATATATTTTTTAAATAATTTGTGCTTTTATCGGCACTGTTTCAATTGTTATATGGTTTGATAAAATATAAATTTTTAAATAATTAGTGCTTTCTTGTACTTAAGAAGGATGTTCTTGTCGGTGAAACATTTTCCGTCTTTTCCTGTTAATCGATTTTTACAGTTCCTGGTATGCCACGCTTGTCTTTCTCATTATTTAGTGTTATCTTTCTATCTCCGTATTCCTCTCTGTGGTCTTCATTCTATACTATTCTTCAGATTATGTCTCATCGTGTGGCGATTCATTTTTCTCTTCCGTTTTTTGATAGTAGGTACCTATCGATTATTGTCCTTTCTTTGTATACTCTTTGTAGTTTTTTATCCTTTGTAACTCTTTTCGTTCGTCTATCTTTATTCATCCTTTTCCGGCATCTTCACCTTGTTGATTTATGGTTAATGCCTCATTTTCATATAATTTTATCCTCCAGGTGAATGATTTGATAGCGTTTTTTTGAGGATTAGTTTGTTTATATCACAATGGTGTTCTGGTGCCAATATTAATGTATGGAATTGGCATACGAACAATGAAAGCGAATTGTATGGGTTTAGAAAATTTATAATTAAGAGAATTATTAACAAATAAGTATCAAATTTCAGATAAAGAATATGTTTTAAATACTAATTTAATGTACATTAAATTCGTATTTAAAACATCACAGACCGCCTGTTCTGAATAATTACAACTTCACAATAAGAATGTGTTCTCGTTAATAAAGAATATGTTGCTGTTGCTGTGATAGTTTAAGCGCGAGGAAAGTATGATTGAGGAGAGGATTGGAAAATATATATGGTGCGATTGTTAAAGGCAACAGGTACACGCGAAAAATCTGTAACTGGATCATAATTGACGTATAAAAGTGGACGATGCAAGAGTGGAAATTAGAAATATCTGTATTAGGTGTTTCCGTGGTCCCACCATTATATTGTTTATACAAATTCGCCATTGAATCATATAACGAGGGGGATTTTGCAATCATAGAATAACAATAAACTTGCATCGCTCCGCCTTCCGATTTTTTTCTGCTATAATAATAGTCGTTTTTCATTCGTCCAATTTTCCATGAAACACTCGGTTGTCATCAATCATATCCCGCGGTAATGTCCTCCAGCCAGGTTTAGGCATCGCCGCCAATCCAGCTACGATACAATAACTGCGCGGGCCGCAGGCGGGCGGCAGAACTCATATCGCCCATCAGCCGCTATTCGGGCCGATTGTTTCTCCGTTCGGCGGACCTTTGAGCCGAGTGCATCGACGCTACGTGGGCAGTCCACAATGCCCCCCGTGATCGCCCGGTAGACCAGTAATCGATACAGTCAAGAGATGCCGGTAAACACGCCCGCGACGTGCACACCTATTCACCGGCGTCAATATGGACCCGCTTTGATTTATCACTCTTGCGTACGTTCGGTCGGACACCAGGTTTCTATTGCAATTGTGATCAGAATGAGCGGGCCTGTTAATTGTGCCTGTTTGCGATTTATTGTACTCTTCCTGTGTATTTGCATGTGCATTTAAGCCGAGAGGAAATTAGCGATGTTTTATTGCGCATTTAATTCACCGCCACAATGTGATATTCAATGGAAATGTTGACATTCAATACGCTCGCGCTGACAGCGTAAATTGACTAAAGTCATTCATAAAATCGAATGATTTGTCGATACATGTGTGTGTGTCTCATCGATTGGTCACAGTTATATACGTTTATTGTGAATTATTATTCCTGTACAAATGTTGTAAATTATAAGAAACTAAAAATAAAAGAAAAAGTATGGAATTAAATAATACTGGACTTATATAATGTCACATATATTGGGTACAAATCTATATATAGATACTATACTTTCTCAACAATTATGTACCTAGCGAAGACACAAACCTCTCCTTACCTTTATTGGATTATTTAAACGCAGACTTCTAAACAGTCGCCGCCAGGCTACGCGTATGTCAGTGGAACGTTAACGATAAATTAAATCATTTTTAATATTTCAAAATAGGTTTACGGAAATACTGACCGTGCCAATAAACAATTAAAGTAGAATTTTAGTACTTCTTGATGAAATTTTGTACACTTGACGTTCAAAATAAGAGGAAAATTAGTATTGTTTACATCTACAATAATTTCGAGAAAAAAGTACCCCCATCTCCCTAAATGAAATCTTCACTCTGCGTAAAGCCCGGGCAAGGTCGGCTACTTCAGCTAGTATACATATAATTTCACTAGCGCCTATCAGTTAAATTATATTTTTGCTTGTAGAAATATATATCTTCCGATGGAAATGAATTCGGATATGATTTCACTAATCCGCCAGTGAAAATATAATCTAATTGATAATACATATTCACAGAACGCAAACTAGAAAATAATGTGAATGTAATGTTTTCGTGTTTCAATCGTAAAATGTTATGATTGATGCCTATAAAATGATGCGATGGTTACAATATAATGGTCCGATTCGAGGCCGCGCCTCCACGGTGCGCTACACGTGATGTCCGTCAGTTCCCGTGCAGAGTCCGCAGTTCCGATATAAAAGGCCGCGGCGCGACGGACCAGTATCGTAAATCGATTTTAATGAGCTCAACTATCGCCTGTGCATTTTACATCTCCATTGAATCGGCATGCGAGCGATCGAGTTGTGAAAGAAAATGAACGCGTCTCGAATGGGGCCCACCCCACCTTTGTTTGCCAGATGGTACCGAGAAATATTATTTATTCCAGCTGGTGATTTGTCAAACAAACTTTGTTCCGAGAATTGTAATTGATTCTTATAAAACTGCACTCATTTCTATATATTGCCGCATCACGTGTTTGCGCATATTTTTCTGCTATTATGAAATCAACAAAAGAATCGCGCTGGCTAATAGACGTTAATATGATCTCCAGAGGTATTTTAAATCGAGATTTTTTTCAAGAAAAAACAAAATCACTCATATCACACTGTACAAAATACTCGAAAGAAAGAGTCACTTAGGTGGTTTGGTCATATGGAACGGATGATTGAGGAGAGAGAATAGTAAAAAAGATGTATGACGCAAGTGTTGATGGTACCAGAAATAGAGGACGTCCGCGGACTCGGTACGACCAGGTAAACCAGATACAGGAAGATGGTCCTGTATCTGGTTTATTATATTTTTGGCCTAAATAACGACGAGCTTGTATGAGAAGATGTATCCATTTGGATGAGGCGAGAATTGTGTGTTGGGGCAGAAGAGTGTAACGTAATGGTCAGTTAGTTACGAAACACTCAACAGGCTAATTCTGATCTACAGCTCAGAAGGCTGGGCCCTCAGTGAAAGGATGCTAGATATTTGGGAGAGGAAGATTCATGAAGGAATCTACGGATCTCTACAAGAAAATAGTGTAAGGGAGACTAGATATAACCTCGAGCTATCTTATATCTCGGTCCCCTCTCTGAAGAGCCCCATCACGCGGCACATTAAATTGGGACTACCCCGTTGGGCTAGCGAAAATGCACGACCATCTAAGGGGTTCCCTGACAACGAGCCTGCAGGACCGAGCAATATTGTCAGGCCCAAAGTAAAGTGATCGGTTGCTACAGCGGCCAACACCGCGCATAACACGGACTCAGGACAGAATAACCACCAATCAAATTTATATTTTTATTTATTATCTTTGTTTTATTAACCACTTAATTGAGTTTAAATACATCTACCGGTTTCGAAAAACTTTATTTTCTTCTTCAGGATGTCAAAGCTAACTAAAAACATATATTATTGTTTCTTTACCAGAAACTATTTAAAAAAAAAGAAACTGAAAATTGGGATTAACAATTTTGCATATAAACGGTGTTGGTCACAAATTAAATAATTTGGAATCGTTGGAGATAAATAAAGCGTGTAAAATTAATCAAAAAATCATTAACAACCAACTAAATTTAACTACGAGTCCCTTTCTAAAATTTTTTCCTAAAAATTATTCGACTAAATTTGTATTAAGTAACAATTTGAGTTAGGTACGAAATTTATTTTTTATGTGTTTTTTTTTTTAAATAGATTCTGGTAAAGAAACAATAATATATGTTTTTTAGTTAGTTATGACATCCTGAAGAAGAAAATGGTATTTTTTGAAACCGGTATATTTAAACTCAATTAAGTGGTTAATAAAACAAAGATAATAAATAAAAATATGAATTTTAACCACAAAGTTAATATTGCTAATTTTAAAAGTAATAAAATTTATCGGACTGCCGCAAAAACCTACGAATGATTTTATTTAAAGTACTTATTGTAATTATTTTAAAAAAACATCGGAAGAAACGAAAAATATTATTTTATTCGTAATGATAATGAATAATCAAGCATATGATTTTATTGACATCGTGTGACTAATGTTGGAGTTTCATGTTTGTTCTAGTTAAACTAAAATCAAAAATCATCACTAGAATCCAGGTCGATTTTGTTAAGCAAAAGTCATTTTTAAACATGCTTCTAACCTTTGTCGATCGATGTCACAGCATAATTTGATCAACTTTCCAATGTTAGATTTTATTGCAAAACGCTTTTACCTTTCAAGTTAGACCGGCTTTTTAAGGTATTGTCTAGTGTTTTTACGCCGCCAACATCGCTGAGCTTACCCGACCGGTCTAGCCATATCGGCATTGCTCGATCTGCTGTGCTGACGGACGGCACCGAAGGTTCACTTCTCATCTTGGTGATTTATCGGTTATTAAAATATTCAAGTCGATAACCGTATCAGTGGGCTTTTCTCTCGGGAAACTCTCTGGCCTATATTCGCCGAATGATTTATAACTCTCGTGTACTAAACATTTATAATGCTGTTTGAGCTGTCTTTCTGCTACGTACGAAATGTGCCTACATGCGCACAAATATATAATTCCACCAGCATTAATATAGTCGTCGTTTGAAATTTCCCGTAAGCGCTCAATATTCAATTTTATTTTTTAAAGATCCAATGCACCGCTTTGTACAGAATTCTATGTCTATTCATATATTAATTGAAATATTCTAAAAATAAGGTAAAGTTTAGATGTCTGATCTCTATGTTAGAATTTCCGTCTATATATATATGCACGCGGTGATGATAGGTTCAAAGGGCATAGCAATAGGCGTATGCCTATTGCTATGCCCTTTGAACCTAGGGAATCTTCTAAATGCTGATAACATAGATATATCGATGTTGTTGGGGGGAAGGGTTATTGAAAATACGTTCTATAAGGAGTTTCTATATATATATATAACCTTATTTTTAATCGTTCTAAAGGGTAAAACGCGTACGTACGCAATCATTTAAGTAATACAATAAAGATACTGACGTAAGATCTTCTTAAATACTAAATAATATAAATAATACTAATCGAAAGTGAAAATTATGTTAAAAAATATTTGACACAGAAGAATTCAATCAATAATTAATATATTTTAAAACCTTAGTATGTAATCACTGAGTTTTATATAATAGCCAACTGGTTTCAGAACGTAATGTTCTTCGTCATAAATGATTTAAATGTCTAAACGCTAAGTTATTGCTTTAAATATTGAATGTAAAAATATTTACAAACTAATTATATTTATATAGAATCACAGTATCATAACGTCTCAATTTACATAAACATATTTTTGTTTAAGCAGGAGAATATATTTTTAAAATTGTCAGATTTGATGTAGATATCACAAATTTCATAACTTTCATCATCGTTGATTTACTTTAATGTCCCCTTCGGAAGTCAGTTTATTTTAGAACAGCTCTCAACATTTAGATAAGATCTCGAATCATTATTTAAAAAATAAAATGGGATGATTGATGCATGTAATCGTAAAATTGGGAGTTTTTGTGATAATCTCTTAAATAAAAATAAAAAACTGGATTGCTTCAAATTCTCATCGTGATGATGCGATGGTCTCGCTGAAGCGTGGTGGACAGATTGGTTCCGCTGTCGATGAAAGATTGTCCTCCAAAACTGTTTCTAGGAAGCCAGCGGTAGCGGTATGACCGCAGCCGATACGATTTGCTCTCCTTCCGATTGCATCATCAACTCCCAGAAACGCTTCCTTCGAACCAGGCGTACCAGTGAACAGAACAAAACGATAAATGCGACAGTGCAATTTATAAGAAACAAAAATTATCTTGTACATAAAATACTTGTATATAAAAAAGATCGCGTGTGTTTTATAATGATTGTAGTCCGATGACCGGCTTCAAGTAATGGATTCGAATCGCAATCATCTGCAATTATTTATTAAATTATTTTTAATGTTTCTTTTTATGTTTGAAGACGAACATTTATATCTAGTAAACCAGAGTGTCATAAACTTGTAGCCCAATTTAAATTGAAAATTATGGAAGAAGTAGAACTGTCAGAAATATATTTTTTTGTACAACTTTGATGTTCAGGGAAAATAATTTAATATTTTAATATATAATTTAATATGACTTATTGAAGCATGGCACCAGTATAAATCTTCTCCAACTATCACGTGCACAATAAGCCACTTGTAGTTCGATTGTCCCATCATTTCTGAACTATAAAAATGATTAATAATAATTTCGTATTTCAAAATTTATAATTATCAGCATTTTAGCCCTTACTTACTCGCTTCAGGAACCGCTGCGTCATTTGTTTCAAAAGTTTCTTCGTCTCCTGTGCTCCATCCTCACAGTTCACGATCCGGCCCAATTAGTTGCATCACGAGTGCAATAAAAAGTCACCGCTCGCCTTGCGTAATGGTCGAGATTAACATCGCTTAGCCGATATATGAGATGGACGTTAATTATGACTTCAGGGGTAATCGCTATGAGATGGAAGCCTCGGCGTGGCTGCCAACTTTACTCATAACACTACCGAGACCCGGTGTTTATTACATGGGGGTTAAATAGTATATCTGCGAACGATGTACGCTTGTGTAACGTTTCTTAATTTTTTTGATTATGAATCTTGAAGAAGAGGGGCAAATAATTGATTATACTCGGTATTTTAAATTTAATCATACGAACAATTTTTGTGTATTTTGAACGGAAAATTGAGAATGGTCAAACAATGCTTTTTAACAATATGCCTAGTGAATATTCTCTTCTTAGCCCATTTTTAACAGTCTGATATGTGCCATGTGTTTCTGTTGATTTCATCAGATCTACTTTTAATATTTTTTTCAAAAATGCATTTAAATGATGGTGTTGCTGTTTTCCAAAACATTATGAATTAATTCAGTTATAAGGAAGGCTACAATTATAGTACATAATACATATTATCTATATAATTCATAATTGTGTAAAGATCTGACTATGATGACCTTTAAGCTTACTTAATAAATCATACAAGAGGAAAAGATAGAATGAGACTTCCATTCAGGAAACCAGCTGAATCTCAGAAATTAGTAATGTACAGTACGGTGAAGATTTTTAATGAAATGCCATAAATGATAATGTATGAAAGGAGGAGAAATTACATAGATTCAAAATTAAACTAAGCAAATATGTGCAAGATAAGTTATAGTAATAAAAAATATTAATATTGTTTATATTAGAGCATAATATATATACTTATGTATGCACTATAAATAAATAAAGTTGTAAAAATTAACCACAGGTCAAAATTGAAGTGAGCGTTTTGATTATATGTAGATTAATTTAAGTACTCCTGTATTGTGCATATACATTTTTAATTATGTTCACCGTTTCTACGATTCGAATTGATCCAAACTGATCTAAAAATTGTCTGCATCCTCTGAAATCGATGTACGCGGCACCGTATTCACCCATGATGCATCGTGCTCTATTTGTAAAGCGTGCTACTATCCATTGCACGCTCCACAAATCCGCATTGTCAACGGATGCAATTACTGTGGACTGATGGGTAAATAAATACCTTTGTGAACGTACGTAGTTCATCTACTCAGATACAAAATAAGTTCTACAGAAATCAAAACGAAACCTCTGTGGAAAAAAATTCTCTAAAGTCGTTTCCCATCTTTCACTCCCGTAACGGTAGACTGTACTTTTCTGCAGTGTTTCATTACTTACATTTTGCTTTGATTGTGTGCAGTTACGATGTCCATCGTAAAACTTTTTTAAATCGTGGTGTGCAATCGGTCGGCTGATGGATATCGGATAGTGCCGAGTGCAGCAGGATAATGCGAGATTTCCTGATCGACCGGAAAAAATTGTGCTTGAAACGCGTCCATTATCTTTTCTCCTATGTTTTCCTGGTGTTCTTTGTTGCCTTCTTAAGCGTTCTAGAAATAATGAGATCAATTAATCATCCAATAAATATTCTTTCTAAATAAAAAATAAACGACTAGTATATACATTATAATATATAAAATAATATAAGGACTTAATCACTAACAGTGAAAACCACCGTTTCGCTCGGATGATTTTCTCCAAGGTCCTGGTGAAGAATGGACAATGACTTCTCGTCAAGGATATTCTGTCCTCCAAATCTCAACCATGTAATTAGTCCTCAAATTAATGTTGGACTGGCTTCTTTGGCGTATTACGCGATTTTTCACTGCTTTGTTGCAATTGACCTCGACCGTTTCCTCAATTCTCTCGAAGTATGAAAATTCACAAGAGTAATGACTGCAAATAGCATGAAATTAAAGGCACGCGCCTGTACAGAATCGATTCATTTTTATGAATTCATTGAATCATATTCACACGTGGTTGGCATTGTAACAATCAGATGTTGCCTATTCAAACTTTAGTGTCCGTAACGGCGCACTTTTGACTTTTCTCTTTTTTAAATGATGCTTTGTCTTTTAATATAAATTAAATTAATGTCAATTAAATATATTAATTAGAAAGATATACATATAAAATCAATTTTATCGAAAAATATTGTTTTTGCGCCACCGGGATTCGAACCTGGATCTCTTTCCTAACCGAGGAAGGTGCATTATCCAATTATGCTACAGCGAAAATATTTTTAGCGACAAATTTTCGAACCTATATGTTACCTTTTTGATATTAATACATTTAATCGTTCCATTATTTGAAAAAATCATTACCTTATTTTTACAGAATCTCAAATATCTTTGAGTAATCTAATAGCAGACGCCAGAATTATCAATTAATTTTTATTAAATTTTGGACACATTGATACAATTTTATTATTAGGAGAACACATTCTTATTGTGAAGTTGTAATTATTAATTCATATTTAAAATATCACAGACCTATATTCTGAATAATTACAATTTCTATGTTCTAATAAATTAAATTAATATTATGTTAATTGTTTTATATTATATTAATCTTAATCAAATCCGATACAAAGCAGATGAAATCATTAAGAGTCTTATTTGAGTGTTATAACCAGTTTTTCTAATCGGATTGATATGATTAATTTCTGTTATGGAAATTATTTTATTGTTAATGCTCAGCAGTGATTCGTAAATATACATTTTTAAATGCACGTTTGGTTAATATATTTTTGCAACCTTGTATTGATGTTACGAAAAGACAGGTTGAGAAAAAATTTTTGTTTTTATTTATTTAATTGCGTCGGTATAAGGAATAATGTTGCTAAAACGAGTCTTCCTGGAGAAATCTTTTTTATTTCCGTATTTTTTAAAACATCGACAACTAATGATTCGCTTATTCAAACAATTTTAAATGTATTTCAAGCGTAGAAAAAGTTTTTCGACGGTGATCAATTATCTACACCCAAAACACTCCGCCTGATGTGATCAAATGGTTTCCTCTTGATCAGAGCAACATTTGGGATTCACAGACGGTCGACAAATTAATTTGATTGTCCTCGCTTTGCTTCTCTGCCTACTACTTAAACGGTTTTGCAGTTATTGTTGGCACTTGCCCCAATTAATAGCGCTTTTCGCTCGGATAATGTGTTAACCCTCAAAACATATTTGTATAAACAAAGAAATTGATGTAATTTTATTGAGTTGTACAAGTGATTAAAGTAAAGCTCGGTATTTTCTCTATAGAATAAAACTTTTTAGTTATGTGTTTGAAATAGTATTAATTAAATATTATATTTAATTCTGTGCATACAGTTAAACAAGATGAGCATTAAACGATCTTTGATTTCTTCCAACTTAACGTGTTTTAATGGTAACATACATACTATTATATTGTTAAATTGAATATCAATGACATTGTGGATTTAAATATTTTTCTCCATTCCCCGTGATTGTTCCTTAGTTAGAATCACATAATATTAATGTTTTTCAATATTCTCGCTATCCGCTACCGACTCCGTTAAAGTCAATAACAAGTAAACTTATGTGCGCGCAATTTGATATGATGCGCCCGCTTGCATCAAAAGTAAACACCGAATCTAAGCACGCCCAAATAATATTTTGAGTACGATCTGTATTTTCAGTCGCGCGTGCATTTTCTGGTACATACATATTATGTAGCCGAATGAAAGATTATTTTTACCTTTCAAATATTGTTATTGCAAAGTAGCCCGGTTAATTCGCTACCCGTTTAATGCAACTGCGGATAATCGAGGGTCTAGTGTATCCGCCACCTTGACCTTTGTTAAAGCATTCTTCCACAAACCGCAATTTTATGTATGTGTTAGCTTTTAATATTTATTTATATTTTTGATGTATGTAGTTCATTAATAATTTAACATTGGCCGAACTACGCTACAGGCATTTTAAGTAAGTTTAATAAGTTTTCCCGAGTATTTATTATTTTGTTTTTCACAGGATTCGGGCGCCGCAGCGTCAGCGGATGAAGATGATTCTGGCAGAGGTGGTAAAAGGTGAGTCCCCCGTACTGGTCAAAAAATATACAAATTCTATATTGAACATGAAACTTAATTAATTATAAATCAATTAAACAAATTGAGGTTTTCTCGTAACTCGACACAATCGGTAGATAAAAAGTCTGATCACAAATCGTAACATCGCCCATAATTTCGATTATAGCTGTTCGTTTTTTTAAATTTAAACATTCGAATTATAAATATATGTCCAATTTAAAGTGATGAACGACTTTACAAACTCCTACTTAGTTCAGGCGATCTTAGCTGTTTTCAATTATCTATCAACCTGGATGCCAAATTTTAGAATTAATTTTATCAATAATTAATTTTTCAGAATGTATCATTGAAAAAATTTAAAAACTAAATATATTTGAATACTATTTGAAATAAACTTGAAAGAAGAAAAATAATTTTCAACGATGTGTTTACGTATGGGCTTAACAGATTTTAGGTCGGATTTTTTTTGTACTTCATTAATCCTGTACTAGTCGCTATGTTCGTCATCAAAGTAGGTTACTGCATCAATATTTGATATATGACCTGTGCCAATTAGATTACACCATTATCAGCGATGTCCTCGCTTTGATACTCCGAATTGTTGACACGCTGACCTTGAATTATGGGATTGTCTCACAAGGATAGATTTTGCATTGTATCTTTTAAAATATTGAGACGAGTCAGTCTTCACCTTTATTGTTTACTCCTGTTTAACCTATTTTGCTTCAGTGAAACTTTTTTATGTTTTTGGTCAATGAAATGTTTTTTTATCAAAATGTTTCCAGAACTTCTTTTTTCGCCTCTTCTTTTTTCTCTTCTCTTAAGTTGATCCCAAGTTCGATATCTTGGTTCGTCTCCGCGGTAAAATAGCTTATATGCAACTTTTTCGATATACAGGCCTACAACATTTCCAATGAACATTTTTCTCTTATTGCTCTCTGGATGATGACACTATTATCTGCCTTTTTATAATATAATAATACAAATTAAAGATGGGATCTTCCTATTGAAATCAAATGCCGTATTGAGCAACCTCGTGCAATCTTTATCGAAAAATATGTTCTGCAGTCAGAATCATTCTCAACCTACAAATAGATTACGAACGTGAATGGTCTAATGTTATGTATCCTCGATAGTATTTTATTTTAGAATAGAAGCACGAACACTTACGATGTAGATCTACAGAAGAATGTTTAAAATAAGCTGGATGGACAAAGTTACGAATATAACGTTTCGAATGAATAAAGAAAAATAAGTATTTAAAACAATAAAAATCCTAAAACTTCAACATCTCGGACATGTAATGAAATATTCGGAGAAGTGCGAAATCTTGCATCTTATAATGCTGAGAAAGTTATCTGGAAGTCGGGGCCCTGAAAGAAAGAGAACATTATGGCTGAAGAACCCAAGACAATGGTTTGGCCAGTCTACTGTAGAGCTTTTCCGGGCCGCACAAACAAAGTTATGATAGCCAATGCGTTAGCTGACGTTTAAGCTTGTCTGTTATTTATTTATTTAATTCTTAACATAGTGCATTCATAAGCACTCCTTATATATGCTCTAATATATACAAGATTAAAATATTTTCTTTTACTAAATCTTATCTTTTATATATTTAGTCAGCTTCATTTTATATCTATTCAATTTCTCTTCCTTTCTTATGTTTTCTGGGATTTCATTAAAAAATTTCATCGCACTATACATTATCGATTTCTGAGATTTGGCCTTCTTCCTGAATGGCAGTCTCAGTCTATCCCTTCCCCTTGTACGATGCTCGTGCTCATGTTGATTTGCATCAATTTTTCTATGAATTCCGCTGATATTTTCTTATTGATGATTTTGTAAGTAAATACCATTGTATTAAAATATATTTTCTGCTTAAAGGTCATCATATTCAGATCTTTCAACATTATTTTTTCTGAGTATTATTCTCGTAGCTTTATTTTGCAACGCTGATAATTGTTGCATTTTTAAGTAAAGAATGAAGAAATAAAGAAAGAATGTAAAGCTGATATTAGTATAGTAAGATTAAGAAAGGATCGCTTAGGTGGTTTGGTCATATGAATCAGATAAATGAGGAGAGAATGGAATGAAAGATATATGACGCAAGTGTTGATGGCACCAGAAATAGAGGACGTCTGCGGAAGACTTGGCACGACCAGGTAAACCATATAATGGAGGATAGTTCTGTTAGAAGCCTCAACAATCGGCGAGCTTGTATGAGAAGATGTATGAATGTGGATAAAGCGAGAATTGTGAGTCAGGACAGTGTGGCGCTCTATCCTCTCTACCTACCCCCTTTGGGGAAACGGCGTGATGATAAGTATATTCTTTAGACTTTATTCACGTAAAACGACAACTAAACATTAGTAAGGGCACGATACTTTAAATCGATATGCAATGGTAGTTCTGCTAAATATTTAAAAAATCGTTTGTAATCTCAGTAGTTTATTATCAGTTATCAAGAAATTCGATAATTAATGTGGCACGGTATTATAAACGTTCGCTTTGCGACTCTCGGAAGAAGATCTCGACCTTCGCGTTTTTGAAATCGTTCCACATTTTTCTTGTTCAATTTGACACCCCCACACGACGTGGTAAAGGAAGTACCGCTGTGTCTGGCAGCTTCCTCGCATGACTCACTCCTTGGTGTTTTCTTTTATAGCAGAGTCGCTAGAACATTTTTATTTATTTGTCTTCTGATACCGACCATTTCGAAGTGACCGCTTCTTCGTCGAGGCAGTATTAATCTAATCCTTTAATTTTTATATTATTTTTAGTCTCATTATGATTTCGCCTAATGTACTTACGATTTTTGGATACGACTTATTATTTACTTATTACGACTTATTATTTTGGATACGACTTATTATTTACTTATTACGACTTATTATTTTGGATACGACTTATTATTTACTTATTACGACTTATTATTTTGGATACGACTTATTATTTACTTATTACGACTTATTATTTTGGATACGACTTATTATTTACTTATTACGACTTATTATTTTGGATACGACTTATTATTTACTGCGCCAGTGACAAGTATCTCGTTTCAGTTGCGGACGATGAAGATTGGGATCGAAAATATTGAGAAAAATGGGGTTTACAGTTATTTCTTCAATATTTGCAAATTTTCTTTGTAGCCTTATTTTGTATTAATAATTGTACAAAATACTTTCTTTAAACCACTATTTATTCATTATTCTACATGTTTCGATACCTATGGTGTCATCTTTAGAAGTATACCGAATGTATACCGAAATTAAAAATACAAGCATAGATAAAAACAAAACTATGAAACGGTAAATAAGTAAAAACTAATTTGAAAACAAATTTAAAAAGTGACTGTTTACAAAGAAGAATTGGTTATTTATAATATTAAGCTAGCTATTAACACTTTTTCTTATTTCTAAACCCTTATTAATATCAAAGGAATGGTTTATTTTTAAGCGGTGATTGGAAAATTTTGAATAGTTATTGTTATTTATGCATCTCAAATGCTCCTTAATTCTATTATCAAAATTTCTACAAGTTTTTCCTATATAAAAATAAATGCAATGATTGCAAATTAATTTGTAGACCCCCGATTTTTTTTAAATATTGTCTTTTTCCTTGTTTTTTAATATATAATATGTACAGTTATTTATAACTCCTAGTATTAATTTCATACTGGACTGCTTCGAAACTAGTTGGCATTAAAGGTTTATAGTACTTAAGTATGTCCTCATTTAATGGTCAAAATCACAAAATCACTGCATTAAAATAATAATAATCCTTTATTTATTTCTGTGCATATATAATAGTTATTACACACGATTCACCTTTTCCACTTAGTCCACTTTACATAATGTAGTCACTTCATTGAAATTAATTTAAATTGTTTTAGAATGTCTTTAAAACCATGACCTTTATAAATATTAAATCAGTACTCAGTACGACTTGAGAAGATTGCCATTGTATAAATCCAAATATCCAATACATCGTTGAAACAATGTGTCTGTCAAGGATTGTCAATTCTCTTGCAAATTGATGGTCAGTAAACAATGGATTTGACTTAACGAGCTTTATTTATGTTACTGAACTTTAACGTTCCTTCTCCATTGTCCTTCAATGCATACTGCGCTTACACATTTATGTACAATTATTGCAATCAAGTCAGGCGTGCGTTGTGTCGGTCTAGACTTTTCATTTTAAAATATATTTAAAAAAAAACTACTTTCTAGTGTTACTGTATCAATGTAGTGTTCACCACTATTCGAATAATAATCGTGTGGAAGTACAATGGCCGATTGTTTGCCATTTTGAGATGAGCGAGTCTATCAGACTGAATATTGTACTCCCATTATGTCTCGTATCCTCAGATGGAAATGATCCTCATCATGAGCAATCAGACATGTGTTGCCCGACTTGTTGTGTGTAGTGGGCGTTGTATTATTCAAATTCGCTAATTTCTCGTCCTTGCGCCCGTCTCGTCAGGAGGTCCCGGGCCTTCGGACTTATTAGGGACTCGGCATATCATCAGTCCGCGTGCCTCGCGGCCTCTGGCATCATCACCGCCGGTGATGTGCCCAACATTTGAATTGTAAATTTCACTTATCGCCGAAATATATTAAACAACTACACTTTTGTAACGCGAATACATTACCTTTCCGTTTTGCGAGTGCCTGAATAGTGATGAATCACCCTCCCTATTGTGTGCTCGTTCTTAAAAATTAAGTTTGTACTACAATAGAAAGATAAATTGTTTCGCTAAGCTTTAGTTTAGTTTGAAAATAGTAAGAATATCAACGTGACACGTATTTCGTGTATACTCATCTATATTTATTTAAAAATAAAAAATGTCCTAGCAGGCCCAAAACTAATATCGTTTTCCATGTTAATATTTGTTTTTGTTACTTGAGGGGCTATTTTCGCCGATATTATCTTGCGTTATTCTCTCTTCGTGTTATTTTGCACCATAAAAAACTCGCCATCTTCCAATTATAATAAAAATATTAGCTGTACTTGCTTCTAGTAGCATGTCCTCGTCTCCTCCCTATGATAGAAACGACTTATCAAGCTGCTTATCAAAGATTCCAGAAGATATCAGTCGAGAGGTCTCATGCAGTATCAGAAGCTCATCACGGAATACTCTAAACCATCTAACTCAACATCACGCTGTTTCTACGTAGTGATAGGCAGAGTAGGCTTACTATTTTCATCTTGTTCACTTGTTTTGCTTATTCTTTCATACATTTTCTCATGCGCTCTTGTTGAAGGTTCTAAGAGATTTGCCTTTTAAAATCTAGTCTATAATCGATTCTTTCACGAACTTTACTACACTTTCTTAATATTATCGACTATGCTATTCTACAAACAGATCTGCATACTCTTCTAATTTGTTAATTCTTCATTCTGATATACACAAATGTTCTACACGTACGCCTTATACGACTGCATTTTCACCATATCTTCGAAAATCTACATATTATATTCCGTGAGAGCGAAGAGAGGAAACGAATGAATTAGTTATTGAATCGTGCTTCGTATTTGTACAGCTCATCGTTAAACCGTGTGTTGTATCCGTTCACTTTCTAAAGGTCATGTACCTTTAGTTGAAATCATCTTAAATGATTTGCCAGTGGCTAAATGTTATTAATTGCCCACATCCCGTGAAAGCGTTTCTGGATAAACCTGATAGAGTGTATAACAAATTGTCGAACGCTCTTTTATTACAAATAATTTTAGATGCTGCCTTTTAAACCAGTTTATCTAGTTCTTTCTACCGGTTCTTCGTCCATCATGAACGTTACAAAAATTTGGCACGATGTATTAATAATGTTGTTTCGAATATTCATCTGAATCTGTATACAATTTATTACATCCAATTCGCATGATATATTTTTGTATTCATAGTTTTTTTTGTTGCTAATTGTAATTGCGTACACCTCCAATGCACTGTAAAATATAGCTATGCGTTGCAACTTACGAAATAAAAAGATAAAAAATTTCCGTATTACGAGCTGTAGTCGTTGCGTTTGTTGCTAAATCTTTGACCGAGTAAAGTTTTTATGGTCTTATTGACTAGCCAACAAACTCGTATGGTCAGAATCTTTTCGTGCTCCGTAAAATAGCCAAGTTTGCTTTTGTGGTTCGTAAACAAACTAACTACGCAAACTAGAAGGAGAGACTTTATTGATTTTCGGGAAGCTCCGTCAACCGGAAATGTGGTTTGTACGAGAAAACCTTAAAATGTCACAAGACGAGATTATATTACATACATACTCATATTACGTCAGTTTTCAGGTCAACTAATCGGGAAATTATTATTATTATTATTATTCATTTATTATTAGAAACTATATAAAATACATGTATAGTATGTTGGGACTTTGCCCGTCTCGCTAGAAAATTGTGTGTTGAGACGGGCGTAGTTTACAAGTAATTGTGCAATCAATTAGTTTACAAGTATCAGACAGAAATTAACATTTACCTCTAATACATACATTTAAAAAATAGTAAGTATAAAAAAAGTGGATTTTCAATATATTATTTTAAGAAATTTGACAACAATTATTATACGATAGTTTATTTGATGAATTAATAGTAATAATAAATAATTGTTGTTTATCAAACTTTTCAATTCTTATTATAGGTCTTAGGATTATTTGATTTGTTTTTATATGATACTTCGTAAAATTATAATTGTGACTATTTTTTCTAATTTCCACACAATTAAAATTGTGTATGTCTTCTATGTACTTCTTTTCCCGATATTCTCGGAACTGATCTCCATGTAAATGTAAACTTCTTAGAGTTTTCTATTACTCTACTAACTTTTTTGATACATATATATCTCATTCATGGGATACTACGCAATAATTAATTTCCAATGTTTACGGAGTTTCTAATATTTAATAATTCCATACATTTTTTTAATCGCTGGAAACATTATTTCGGTCGGCGAGTAACCGAGAAAAGTACATTTGAAATGACGTCTCGTTGCTCTCGGTAATTTGTGAACGTTTTTGAATTTCACGCTCTTGAACTGCCAGCCATCGCAGGCTGACGAGCGCCGTAATAATATAGGTTCTGAGAACTTTCTATTTCTATTGTTGCGTCTCCCTTACACGAGCGTATTTCACTTGAAGAGACCATCCAGATCCAGAAGACACGGCCCAAAGACGATCATTAGCGTTTGTCTTTCTCTGTATCTACCTACCTTTACAATAGTCGAGTGACATCGTTTAGTCGAACCGCTGTTCCGTAATGACGCGTTCATTATTTTCAAACCACAGTTGAATATGATTACAATACTATATAACGTGATCCCAGCGATTGTCTTCTTTCTAGAAAGTTTCCTCACTCCCATAGGCGGATGGTTGATCCGTGTTCCCCAAAAAATACTCCTGCTGGATGCTATTATTATTATTATTGTTGTTTAAAAAAATGCTGACGTGATTTTACATATTTTTAATTATTGTAATATTATTGATTATCGTGGCGGTCGCTTTGTGATTCAACATTATTATTTTAATACAAATTAAAAGTATCAATAAGAAAAATATACAGATAAAATAAATTTATCGAAAATATATTTTTATTGCCAACGGACTCGGACCAGGAACTCTTCTTCATTTAATTTTAGCGTCTCCTATCGGATTTTACTCAAAGGTATTTGAGATTTTCCGTAAATATTAGGGGTACCAGTCGAAAATGTCGCATTTCGGTATGGCCCTTGTTTGATCCTCAGTCGCGTCCGTCTCGTCGAGTCGTCAGCACGTAATATATATTACTTTTGTTCCTTAACATTTGGAGATCATCTTTCGAAAGTTATTTTTATTTTTGTTAGCGATACATTTAAAATGGAAGGGTTTATACCAGATAAGAATTTTGTGCGCAATTGCTTGATCTACGAGTTCCACCAAAAAACTCTGCGAGGAAGGCTGCAGAAAAAATTGCAGTATATACGGTGATGTGATATCCATTCGCCAATCGCAAAAGTGGTTTAAAAAATTTCAGAGTGGGAATTTTGATACGGAAAACCAGCCTCGAGAAGAAAAGGTCTTTAAAGTGGATGATGACATTTTAATGTGTGAAGTCGAAGCAAATCCAACAAAATCAATTCAGTAGATTGCAGACACACTCGGATACTCCTGGTCGAGTGTAAAAGCCATTTGAAAAAAATCGTCGAAATAAAAGTTAAGCGACCCAGAATGCACGCAGAACACAAAGTTTTTTTTCAACACGACAACGCAAGACCCCACACTGCAGCGATTACTCGAAAAAAAATAAACGCCTTTTGCTGGAAACAAATCGATCACCCCCCATATTCACCGGATTTAGCCCCATCAGATTACCATTTATTTAGATCCCTACAGCATTTTTTATCGGGAAAAAATTTCAACAACTTAGACGAAATAAAATCTGCCCTTAACGACTATTTCCAGTCGAAACCAGAAACTTTCTATTCAAAGGGCATAAAAATGCTTGAAAATAGATGGAAGACTGTATTAGAAAGTAATGGGGAATATATAATATAATTTTTTTCAAATAATAAATGATTTAAATTTATATTTGCCTTTTTATTTAAAATGCGACATTTTCGACTGGTACCCCTAATATAAAGTAGATAGATATACGAAATTATCGGATCAATGGGAATGAAATGTCAAAAATTGGCGGAGGATTGAAGAGAATGGCAGTCGTGGGGAAGTCTTCATCCAGCACTGGGTCGATAATAGGCGAAGATGTTGAATTTAAAATATAAAAATGTATGTGCGTACCACCCCAGATGTAATATCTAAAAAAATATTGTAAAAACCAATACCGAGGACGCTCACTAAATCCTTTCCTTGGTTAAATTCTTTTAGTGCTTATAATATAAATATGGTTGCAGTCAACTTCAAACTGCTCAGATTATTGATGGCTGGCGTGCTGGTAGGCAACCAGTTTACGCACTGAACTATGTAATAACTCCTTAGGGCCGGTTGTGTGATCAGTAATACAAGTTTTTACTATAGGTAAAAAGTTACTAAAGTTTTTTTTTTTTTTTGCCGAATCGTGTTGTTCGATCGTTGGTAAAAAATATTTACTCTCGAAAGTATTAGGGGTACCGAAAAAAATTTCGTTCTTTTAAATAATAGATTTGGATGCTTATAATTTTTGTTTTAATTTCCGCCGCTAAACGGTCCAGTTGTTCACAATACAATTGTGCATTTATCGTTTGTCCAGGTTTGAGAGCTTCAAAGTGAATAATGCCCCTGCAGTCCCACCAAACAGACAAAATGATTTTTTCGTTGTGAGGCCGGGCTTAGCGGTGGGTTTCGTAACCTGACCTTTCAGAAACCATTGCTTTTGCCTCCTTGGTTTGAATATAGCATCCATTTCTCGTCTCCAATTATCAGATGTTGTAAAACTGGCGTTTCTGATCCCATTTCCAAAAGTTGTTCACATGCGTCTATTCGATCGCCTAGGTGTTCTTCGCTTACTTCGTGCGGTATCCATTTTCTTTGTCTCCACACGTTGCCGATTTTTTTACGATGCAGTTGAACGCTTGACCATGATTATCCGAGTTTGTCCGCTAATTTTTCAATAGATAAAGTTGGATTGTTTTCGATTTCGGCAGCCAGTATGACGTCATCCAGGTCTTTCACTTCCAGGGCTATTTTTTAAATCAAAATTTCCTGATCGAAATTTTATGAACCATCTTTGATGCCAACAACAATCCACTCTCGCCGAGGCATGGCGAGAGGAGCCGAGCACGAAAATGTACTACAGCTCTCGGCTTGCATCGCCTATTCTAGTGTCGACTTGGGTCGTCTCGTGCCATCTACCCGCGCCGCGAGTGTACAGCCAGCCCTCGGTTTCTCTCGCTACGCCTCGCACGCCTCCCCTCGCCCCGTCCACGCTTCGACCGAAACGGAGGCGAGGCGAGGAACCTCGGCGAGAGTGAACTGCGGGCATTACAAAGTTCATTCTCGCCGAGGATCCGTGTCGACACGAAATAGGCGATGCAAGCCGAGAGCCGCAGTACATTCTCGTGCTCGGCTCCTCTCGCCGTGCCTCGACGAGAATGGAATGCTGGCATAACACTCGGATCTCGGCACCTCGGCAAACACCTCGCCCGAGGGGCCTCGGCGACAGTGGACTGCTGGCGTGACATTTGCGATTATCCGAAACATCTCCCAATACATCACAAATATTTTCAGTGGCACTTGTTGCTGTCTTTTTCTTCAAGAAATTATATAAAATCAAATTTCGAATAAATTCTTCGTTTGCTACAAATCGATCCATTATAAATAGTATTGTATAAGAATAACACAAAACACGTAGTGTAAGCGTAACTAACCGTTGAAAATGATAAACGAAAAAAACATTATTTTTTGATACACCTATTACATCCAGTAGTATACTAATTTTACTCTCCGATATTCGATAGTAAAAATGCAAATCGATGGTTAAATATGCCAAGCTGTTTCAAAAGTCATATGTCACATTGATACTTTGAAAGTTTCAGTATACGACAATTAACCATTCAATATCCCTCTATCTTAGTGTTGGAAGTTCGTTTGATGATGATCTCGTTCTTTAATATACATTAGCACATAATCTAAAACTTTCGCCACCGAAGTGACAGGTCTGGAACGCAAGGGTGAATAGAGCTACATGGTATTTTTTGAAACCAATAGATGTATTTAAACTCAATTAAGTGGTTAATAAAACAAAGATAACAAATAAAAAATTTTATAATTATTCGCCTTGCTACAAGAGGCGAGATTGTCTTTGACAGCAGTAAATCCGAATCCGAAATCGATTTTTAACACGGGCGATGGTAAAAAGCTACTATAGTAAAAATTTACCATGGTAAAAATTTACTACTTATCACACAACCGGGCCTTAGTCTGTGATTTTCTACATCAGTCTCGATTTATCAAAAATACAATACACTCCGCGTGGTATTACATGCTCGGCCAGATCTTTCGTGATTTTCTATTCGTGTTCTTAAACAACCCGGATAAGTTTGTTATAACTGAAAAACTTACCTATCTTATTTAACAACTATTGTTCATGTATACAAATACACGTATATAACATCCTCAATGTATTTTTTACGTTTAGAAGGAATCCTCAAAGGGTCCTACCCTATCCCGGAACCGTTATAAAGTCATTATGCGCTCCTGATTTAATTCCACTCAACATAGCAGCGCGTGCATTAATTATTAATGTAATGTAAGTTATTACAACGCCCAAATCCGCTGCTGGTTCTATTCTTATCATTGAACCAGTATGTGCCAGGTATTTATCCCGGTTGGGAGCGACTGAAGGGTGTGACGCGCTATCGTCTCCAGTGCAGTGTGTCTTGAGTTTAGTGACCGACTTCTTTTGAATCGAAATATGATTTGAGATCAAAATTAAAAAAATGTGCGAAAGATAGTTCGGCGCGAACATTTTTTCTTTTGTTTTTACTTTGATTCTTCTTACTTCTCCATCGTACTCTCATGGGTGTCGCCTTTTTATGTGTACAGATCCTTATGTTTACATGAACATACACATCTAAATACTGTGTTAAGTTTATAATGTAATAAATTTGTAAGTAACTTGTTTGGCTGCGGAGGCGGAGAAAGTGGCGCCAGTGATAGAGTTAGTTTCTCGCAGCGGACCGGATGATTGATTATTAAAACTGTGCACATTATTAGATGATATTCTGCACAATTAATGTGATGATGGCCAATCTAACGAATAGTGATGAGTTTAATGACACAATTACATACTTAATCTCGGAGGAGTCTGTCAGAGTTTCTTGTCTCAAATACTTATCAGTGTCATGGACTACGAGACGAAAGAATACTTCCATTCTTCGGGAACTCCTCGAGTTAAAGAAAATCTCTTCACAACATTAGAGACAGACAGCGAAGATATAAGTGATCGACGGAAATGTATCGTACAATGGGAGCGAGAGGTAATTTTTCAACAAAATTGACAGGATTAAATCAGAGAAATAACCGAAACCTCGCTACGCTACCCAGAACGAAGAGTGGAGGCAAGCACTTCGATCTGTAGAAACAGATCTAAGGACCACACACCCAGACATGAGCTCACCGATTGAAAGGAAGAAATAAAGATCAAATTATCAAAACTCTTTTAACATGACAAACAACACTTGTATCGTCTACGCTGTACGTGCTCGGCTCGTCACTTGTTATAATGCTTATTTATTAAGAAATTATTACAAAAAATGTAAATCGAGATACATACCTGAATATTGGTACTTTTACATATACAGATAATCTTATTTATAAGCAATATTTGAATATTTCCAAGAACACACAATTACTGGATTTTCACCTATAAAGGCACTGTTATTAAACATAAAATATATATCTCATAGGTCGTAAGCCCTTTTACCCATACTTCTCTATGAGATATCTATTATTTGTTTAATCTTATTTGTGATTAGATATTTTCTCCATAATTCTATTAGTGGTAATTACAAACGGTCAGGATCCTTCTTAAATTTCTTGGGAGAGGTTTGACCAAAATACTCGACTGCAATAGGTGATGAAATAGTCTGAAAGTGTTGTCATATCGTCATGATATTTCATAGTTATTCTTACCTTCGACCTGAGTGGTGAAAAGTCACGCCTGAACTTGCTTACTTTCAACAGGGCCATCATTCAATGGTTTTTTTCTGTTTTTTTCACAATATTCGCGGTCTTCACCGTTCTCTCGTCACATGAGTGAGATAATCATATTAACAATGTTACAATTAGCTTTGCTTTCACTCATAATTAATTAATTTTCCACACTGTCTTACATAGATTTATCACATATGAATCTACATTAGCGCGTTTCACTCTCACAATTCTAAAACATGTTGTTTCCTAGTTGGTTATTGTTTACACTTTTGTAACACGTGCATTCAGTCTTCTTTTCCAGCTTCAAGCCGCAGTCCCGTCACTCGATGGTGGCACCGTATCCCCATTTTCTTTTGTGTACAATTAATTTTTTCTCAAATAACGAGTTAATTTGACAACTTATTATTCATAGTATACCCCGCGTTTTCTTTCTTTATGTATCAGATTTACAGAAAACATATTTCCTAAGAAGGTTTTTAAAATTTCCACTAGACATGCTTTTCTCGTGGCATGTTTAATTTCCAATTCATATTTAAATTAAACTTGCTTATTTAATAATTAGATTTCCCAAGTATTTGGCTAAAATTCAGCTGAAGTTTTGGCTACCTTCGAATTATTCTGTTGTTTGTGAATATTGTTTTCAGCGATATGACATTTATGCTCACGCCCGCGACTATTAAATCAACGTTAGTGATTAAACAAGTAGATAGTAAAGAGAAGTCAGAAGTCAGTCAGTTTTACTTATGTCTGAAAAATACAGTAACTGTCTCCAAGATGTTTTTGCGTCACTAACTAAACCTCGAAATAAGACGAAACGTAGCATGTTCACAAATGGGAGTTGCGCTATCTGGCATTTGGTCTAAGAAGAGCATGTGGAAGATCCAGGTGGCAGAGATAAGATTCCCGAGTATTGATGGTAAACCGTTATGTTCGATTGTAACGATGAATGATAACTGAGGTTTAGTTTCAAGCGTACCAGGGATCGTTCAAAGCATTACGAATCATCATTATAATCGAACACAATCATAATAATGCTAACGCAATCACTACTCCCGAGAAGAACAACAAAGCAAGTATTGGCTGATGTAATAAGAAATTGTTGTAACGTAAGGAATGTTGAGCCTCTATTATTTAAGACCTAAAAGGACGTTCTCACAAAAATAACTAAGCCTGAAAATGACACTGCCTATTTATCCATTACAATTTTTATATAAGCCTCGCATGTGATCGCGTTAGGTTTGGGTTTGATGGTGTAGTGTCGGAAAAAAGTCATAATTTTTCATACTTCATGGAGCGCCGTTTTGTGTATGAAATAACTTTCCACAAATACCGCTAATTCAACAATGGATGCCGTCCACAAACGGGCGCGATGTGTGTTTTTATCGTCGTGTTGCGAATGTTTATTTCGCTGCTCACCGAATAAAAAAGGCGGTAAACTTCGGGTCGAGCGTTGCGGACAACGGTTATGGTAATAAGGACGTTCACGTGTCGCCTCTTTGTTTCTCATCCATGTATACAGCACAGCACACACGGCTAGCATCCGGGAGAAGGTAGTCGGCCGAAATAGTGACGAGGCGTCGCGTCGCGCGTTACTAGAGAAGGTTAGCACGCAATTTGTAACCGAATTAAGAAGACGTCATCGATCAGTGACTAGTGTGAGATTCATTGTCTACAAATTGATATTAAACTAAATAAATAATAATAAATAAAACGTTAAAAATAAATAATAATTTGATCTTTTCTCTCGACTCTTTTCAAATATTATCTCAACAATTAAAATTATTTTTTAAGGACAACACATTTTTGTTGTGAAGTTGCGTTTTAAGAACATAGTTCTGTGGTATTTTAATACAAATTAATAAAACCCTCTAGAAAGATATACAGAAAAAAATGTATCGAAATATATTTAGTTGTTTTTTTGGTTTAGGTCTAAATATCTACTATTATTTTATAACGTTTATATATTTTTTCAATTCCACAATAGTGTGTAACTAACTTAATATGAATTCATATAATATTAAATTGGATAATGTCCGTGTAGGATTTTATGATATTAATAGAATGGTAAAGGTAGCTTTTAAAGTCGTTTTACAGTGCATATTTAACAAAGTGCATAAAATCGACACAATCGGTTAATTAATTTGAAGGAGAACCGCTATTACAGATTCCACTCACCGCGGGTATTGTAAAACGTATTAGCATGAATAATTAAAAGAAAAAAAATTGAATAAATATTGATCAAAATATAAATAATACATTTCAAGAAGTCTTACAATTTAATTATGTGCCAAATACAAGGTTTATACAAAGGCTTTGCTTTTTTAAAATAATTGTAACACCTATTTGGAACATTAATTTATTCGCAATTTTTTGAAGTATTTTTTAGAGCTATGATGTATTTCAGAATGCTAAGGGCATTTTATTGTAGTTTTAATACTATTAAAGTGCATTCTTTAAATATACATTTTTATAGATGGTATATAATGAATCATTTTTCCACTGCTGTTTCTTTGCGTTGAGTTTGTTGTCGTTATTCTTTATGTTGTATATTTCAAATAGCATATTTTTTTCTGACAAAATTTTATTTGAATTAAATAATTAAATTTGTCCCAAATTATATTTTCCTTACTAACGAAATGATTTCGGGAATGTATAATATATTTAAGTATTTCCGCAACCTCAACCTTGGCAAAGATTCACTGAATAATAACTGATTGGTGTGTTTTTTTTTGTGAAGATGAATGGTCTGCAGGATGCTTCAGATAAGAATCTAAAACATTTGCTAGGATGTATTATCTTAAAGGCAAATAAAAGTATAAATGCAAATGTCTAATCAGAAAAACCGTATGTTCACTAATTTGATTACATATATCTCTGTTGCTACTTAAAATTTTATCAACTGACATTAATTTTTGCAAGAAATTGTCCGATATCAGTTATTTATTATGATTTCTTTTTCAAGTGTGCCTTAAATAGAATCTTGATATCATTAATTGACATGACAGTTATTTTGTAGTGCAACGTGATTATTTATTTGTTTTTAATAAATTAAACTTTATACTGCACACACAATAAGTTTTATTTTTGATATGACTATAGTTTCGAAAGATGCAGTCTCTCCATTAACAGGTAAAAATGACAACCGGGTGAAAAGATGACAGTTGATGACATGCACCTCTCGTGTGATAAAATAAAACTCACGTGTGTAGTACAAAATTTAGTTTATTTAAAAAATTTAAGAATCTTGCGCAAATTTTTTAGAAAAATAATTTATATTCCGTAAGGTCATGCATTATCGAGATTCGTATTTTCTCATCAATAAGTTCAATGCTAACAGAATTATTCATGAATATCTTTTAGATTTTATTGACTGCTCTAATATATGGAAACTTTGGTTAAGATCGGTATGCAATTTGCAACAGTTGGTTATTATGGTCTTCGTACAAAGTAAAATGTAAAACGAATAATATCTCGCTCCGCGCTCAACTCTGTTATGTCATTTACGCGAATTTCAAAATAAAAGTTTAACCTGTGTACACACACAGGTGAAATCTTTTAATACAAACAATGAAATAATTGACTTTTTCCAGTTGTCTTCATGAAAGTACTTTTGTCGTTGTTATCTGTAATGTATTGTGCTGGGTGGACCCTGATTAGGTCAAACGAGTCGACTTCAACTCGTTCGGCAAATTACTCGTTTTTTTTTTAAATATATATTTTTTTTTACCGCCTTTTTGGAGAGTTGTAGTGAATCACGCCCGTCACAAATGATTGAAGTTTGGTACAGTTCCCGTTGTGTCACCGCGGCGCTACCGGTTTCCGCCCTGGGCTAAGTCACGAACCGTCCGCTCTCGCTGTATCCGCTTTTGATCGGATCTGTCCCCATAATGAACGGTAAACAAACTCCATTTTCAATAATTATCTCATTTATAATTGATTATGTATTGTATAAATTCTTTGTCACTACGATTGTGCAGTTGTTAGAGAATGAATAAAAAACTGGCGTGATTAAGTAAACCGGATATCGGGATTCTTTTGTGACTCCTAATAACCCCACCCTAGTCGTTCAGTAGATCCCGACTTGGTGTTTTGGCTACTTATATATCTATGTGATAAAACAGACATCCACAAGAAATACCCAGTCGAATATGTTCAAGCTGTATGTAAATTCCGCACCGTTAATAATACGGTAATATTTATTTTAGTGTTCAAAGCGATACAATTCAATAAAAATGTAATTAAACTGACTGAAGAATTAGTTTAGATCGAAAGGTGAAAAACTATTCGAAATTAAAAAAAAACACTTGAGTTTATTATTTTTATTTATTTATTTAGCCTTCTGATCCATTATTATAAGTACATCATGAAAAAATGTTAATTGTTTCCTTAACTAAACTGAAGTCCGTTTCATCTGTTAGTTCTAACAGTGATATCTAATCAATATATTAAATAATTAATCTCCATAATATACATGTTACAAAATTACATTAATTTAAATACCTAAAATATTACTACGTTGATGACTTTAATAAATAAAGAACTTTTTTCTAATATGACTGAGAGGCAAATGAATAATTCCAAACCATATCTTTAAAAAAAATACCACTCTATAATTTAGTGAAATCTTTTGACAACTTAAAAATGGTTCCGTTCGTATGTATGTGTGAATAAGGCGACAATAGTTGTCAAGAGAGAAGAATGTGGCGTTCTATCATTCTTTTGAAGCCTGAGAAGAAACGGCCCGATTGTTAGTAGGTAGCTAAAAATAGAATAAAATTGTTTTTATAATACAGGATTGACTTGTGACAACGGTGATTGAACCGCATTCGTGGGCGGATTTACATTCATTCGGACATCAATTAAATTAGTTCTCTAAGCACCTACATTGAATTGACAGGTGTGTTCTAATTATCTATTAAATAATCGTTTGTTTTTCATTATACGCCATTCATATTATTACAACGAAATTGCTTGAAATCACAACTCATTACGTGCGACTTTATGTTGCTTATACATTATTCATTACACAGATCGACTATTGCAAGTGTATCGATAATATAAAGGGACATGTGTCGGTCTATATTTTTTATTTAAATATTTATTTATTTCATGTCATATGTTGTAAATACATTTCGTATTTTAATATCTGCCTCACTAGGCTTCGCCCGTCCTGAGGTAAACATTTTACATTTTTAATCAGTTATCAGATTATACATAATTAGTTTAATAACTATGCACTTAGAATAAGAAAGAAGAAAAAAATTAGGAAAAAATCAAAACTGTAAGTAACAAAATGTGATGCAATATTTGATTTTGAGAAATTTATAACTTACTTGAAATTTGTAAGGATAATATACATTTTAATAAGTTTAAATAATACGGTACAATTTAATTTAACACACACACATACATACGCACGCATGCACAGGCTGCTCACTCATTGGTATCGGGTCTGAAATCTTGACTGTATGTGTTCATATTGAAGGGGTGACCATGCTATGAACATACGTTCGGTCCGTGTTTTTTTTAGCTAGAATTTTATTGTGCCTTTGAATTGTCTGTGTTGACCAATGGTTTTTATGTATTTAGAGAGAGAATTATACAATTTGGGTACTATAAAAACAAATGCCCCCTTTTTGCCCGTATGTGGTGCACATCCTAGGAATATGTAGTAGTATTACTATAAATGTAAAGTTTCTGCATTTTTAATTGATTACACTGCACATTACGCATTTTGGTGCTAGCGATTGTTTTTAACTGTTCCTAGGTCATTTTTGTGCGCAGAATCCAAAATAGTCATCAGATTTTGGTCTATCAGATATAGTTTTTAAAATACGCTATATTGGCCTCTTTTAGAATAAAATCGTCTTATTCATATTCTTATATATTTCACTTTTACATACATTTATGTTTGCTCCAACTGCTAATTAAAAAAACAAAAAATATAAAATAAGGTATATAGATAAATATACTTTTATCACTTTTCACATTTCATTTCTACGACTTTCTAGCGTAGAATTTACGGGGACTATTGGTACTCCAAACTTTTGGCACTTCCACTTTTCAATTGTCCACTGTCGCAAATGTTTATTGCATGTTTTACTTACGAAATGTGGAGCCCAATATTTATCCTGGTCATCCAAGTGAACGCCAAAATAAGCCAAATGAGCCGTTTTCACAAAATCAAAAATTATATATTTTATTTTCTGTCAAAAGTGTATTCGCCACATATATAACAATGAACGTCTGGTTGATTAACACAGATACGTCTACTTGTGGGTCCCATGGTTTTAATTTAATGTTTTGTAACTAAATGACGCCGAAACTTACACAAAATAATAGTAAACTGAACCAGGTTAGGCAGAGGTAATATGAGCAAGTTATTAATTATTAATGATGGTGAGGGTTATCCAGATATAGAAATGCCGGGTTTTACGGTCATGGGTAATACCCAGTTATTGAAGCTGACTAGCTAGATTTTAATTTTAGGGACGAAATTTCAATTTTGGCCTCTAAAGATATCATTATTTCATTATTTTTTCTATTTATCAGAACTAAAATCAATTAGATCATATCAAAAGCTAGAGTTGATACAAAAAAGGCAAGTATTTTTAGAATCAGCACATTAAAAATATCCAAAATCAGTCACTTTTCCGATACCAAAAAATAATTCATTTTGTTGCCCATCATTATTAATTGAAAACAGTGACAATATGGAGTTTAAATAACTATGCGAATTTTTCTATTAGTTTTAAGGTATCTTGGATCATCTTAATCTTTAGGGATGGTTCTCTTATCGCGCTTAGCACCTCCTGCGACTAGCCCACTCCAACAATACAAGGATACATGATACTCTTTCTTCCCTCGCCGGCCTTTTTCTGAATTTTCTTTTTGAAAATTCATACATATATTAAATATTTCTGAACCATTTTCCACGCCTGTTTCGCTTTTGGTTTATACATTTTTTAAGATGTCTTTTCTTTTTGAAATTTTCTATATAATATTATTCCATTACAATATTTCGAGTGCTTCCAATCTCTCACAATTCCTAAACGCTATTTGGTAAATTATTTATTTTGAAAGGATCTCTCTGTCTGTGAATTTATGTGACCCAATTTCAAACTACAGAAAATACATTACAGTACACACAATCAAAACCTGACTAGGTGCAATAAATTTTATTCAATTAAAAAATATTTTTACATTTTACGCTATAGCCTATCAGTTCTTGAATTTTTGCTAAAAATACGAGTTGATATTTTGGCTTTCTTATAAATTAAACTAAATTAAACTATTTTAATAATAAATATTATTAAACTGCATTTATTTAATTTTAAATGATTTACTTTTTTCTATATTTGTGCAAATTAGCCTCATTTGCTTATTGTAATAACGTTTTTCTGACCAAGCTACGCCAAAACAAAACAAACCGGGCCCATAGGCCAATTCTAACTCAAAATTATTGCCAAGATAAAAAATTCAATGTACCTACAGAAAATTGCGGTGAACAGTCTTTTCACCATTTAAAATATAATAATTACACTGTTTAAGCACTAACGATGCGATTTTACTCATTAAATGAAATGTTTAATTAATAATTAATGTTTGTTGCTCATGCAACATTTTCTAATTCACTACTCAAATATTAATGTTCATTTTTATGAGATAAATTTCTCCCAACGCATTGCAACAACATTGCGTCTAAACGCATATTGCGTCAAATCTTACGCAAAATCATTGCAGAGCTATGGTAATATAATGTACCGGCAGTATCGCAATATCGGGATGTGGCTGTCTGCTGTTACTTGCTCACTGTGCTACTTTGTACGACTGCGTATTTTTTATATTATTGAATAAGTAATTATAATATATCGCTTTTTACGTAAAATAGTTTGTCGACTCCGGCCACTGCTTGCGTTCGTAAAAAAGTGATAATGACGAGTATTCACCCAATCCAAGCAGTGCTGGCATTACGCCTGTGGCGGCCAAATCAAGGGGACGGCAGAAAAATATATAAAAATTGAAAAACAAAATTCCATGTTGCAAAACGATAATATTGTGTAATAAAAATAATCCAGGAATAAACAATCCAAGAATAAATAACATTATGGTTATTTTCTAATAAAGCAGAAATTTGTATTTTCTAATAAAGCAGAACTAGTGTCAAGAACGTCTTTTGGTAAAAAGCCGCCCTTGGGCAAGTTTCAAATGCCGGCCTAACAAAATACCGTCCCTAACATGTGTGGTACGCGGGCGGCTAATTTAGGGGGCGGCCGATTTATGGGGATGGTTTTACAAAAATTGAACGTCATCTTCACTTACTAGGGCGGAAAAAAACAATCTTGCCTGTGACGGCAAAAAGCGTATATAATTCATATAATTTTTAATTCGCTCCTTTAACCGACATGATCATATTTCATCCTTTGTGTATTTGCGAAAAATTTCAGCCTCGTAAGTAATCCTGCTTACGTTTCTGTTTCCGTAATGGCACACCGCGACCCATATCATCTCTGGTAGGAGTATATAATTTGAAGTCTTCGGTTACATATATTTACTATTCAGAAAAAGAAAATCTTATTTTCTATTGTGCCCATTGTTAGGTTAATTTATGTAAGTATAATATTTTTGAGATTAAATTATTTGTTCTACTTGTTTAGAAATCTTAACTTACATGTTCAAGTGTTTATTGAATTACATCACGCTTTATCGCGACTCGGTTGCCAATGCTATTTGGACAATTGACCGTTTTTAATGGTTGTACATTTTATAACTACCATGAAAACTTATTAATCTTTATTTCTCAACGTATGCCTTAGGTAGTAATTAATGACAAAAATTCATTACGGATAATATAAATAAATAATCTTCGGTTTGCAACTTTTTTGCTGTGAATGCCTCTGAATATAATCCAACTGCACTCGTTTACAGTAGGTAGTTACTCCGTCTAGCAGTGCTGTCTGTGTGCGAATATAACGGATCTGTTCTAAATACTTTTTTTTTTTTATGAAATATCTATATTTCCTGGCGCTACCTACTAATGACGAAGATAAAATCGAAAAAATGCGTAACTGAAACGCTTACGTCACTCCTAACATATCTCTAAATTATTTATAATTTGAACTGTCTTATCTCCTACCTCTCCCTCTCCTGCCTCAGTCACTATTGTCGATTCAGTAGAATAAGTGGCGGACGTGGTGGGCATAACCTTTACATCACTCATACCTTCTTTCTATCTGATTAATTTACTAGCTAATAATAGTTTCTGTATGTCTAATAATTAAATTATTGAAAAAATATACAACTTATTTTCACATAAGTATTTCGATGATTGCTGAGCGAAATCGATCGTATCATGCAAAAATAAAAGCTTCTAAGCGGTCGAAGAAGTTTTTCGTGTGTACGACGAACTAAAATAAGAAAATGTATAAATGTTTTAAGATGTTGCAATTGCTTTCATTCCTTAAATCCTTTACCGCCGTCCGAGCCAAGAATGTTTTCACAAAAACTGTTTTTGTGTGCGTACAGGGGGCGGGGTGGGGTACCCACGCTGATTTTGTCATGTATGTAACCGGACATTTTAAGCCATCTTACTGTTTTATTTATATCTGTACCGTAGTCGCTAGCTTCTACGTGGTTTTTTTATTTCATTATAACATAAATTGGAATTTCACGAAAAGTGTCCCTGATGACGTTTAATACATTTTTAATGTTAATTAGCATAAATAATTTACGTAAACACTTGACGTGCGAAGTGGTAAGATACACACCTAATTATATAATGGTCGAGGCAACCAAATTTGTTTTTTCTTTTTTTTCATAACACAAGCACTTAACTTTGTTTTAAAATATCAATGTGAACACATCTCTATTTAATAACAAATAAGTACTCAATTTTCACTAACATGCCATAAATTACAGATGTTTCTACTAAAAAAAACATGTTACTATTTACCGTCTCGTAGTGTCGTATATCTTTTTAGTTGTTCTAGTATTTTGCATATATTTTATACGTATTTTAAGCGCGATTAGTTTTTTATGTATATTTATATATTTTCAATATCCTCCATATAAACGGGTTTGGCCTCCGGTTGGACAATTTAGAAGCCCTTGAGATAAAAAAGGGAGTGAGTAGTGGTGGGGCAATTCTTAATAATCAAATCAACTTATCCATCAGCCCCATATTGGGTATGTTTCCTTTAAAATCAATTTAATATCCATCAACACCGTACTTTACCCTCCCTTAATTTTCCGTCTAACTGTATATGTATTCTGTCTCTCTCTTTCACATGTAATTTTATATTCTATCTCCCTCTTTATGTATTTATTGTTAGTTTTAAATACGCCCTGACGAAGTTTAAGCTAAGCGAAACCAGTTGGCGTCTAAAAAAATTCGTGGTTCCATTCAAAGTGATTGTGTTTTATTTAATCTAGTTTTTTTATATTCTATTCTATTGAACGCAATACATATATAAAATTATTACCAGTAGTATCATACAATCCCTGCATAGAATAAGTTTATTCATACCTGTTTCTTTCTCGTTTTCTAAAAATATACTAGTTACATACTCGTAACAACATTCTATAAAATGGTATGAAATTTTCTACCCCGCTATTTTTAACGCAGTTTAGCTGGAAGCCTACGAATAAACATTCTCTGTTAAAAATATAATACAATAGTTTTACCAACGTGTTTGTAGTAACGTTCAAGCGAAAACAAGCACTATCCATCTTCACCAGTCGCGAACTGAATGTTCAATCAGGGTTGGTACGTAATTAATTTTCCTGCGCTGTCTTCTCGCTGCACATATTATGCAACCAGCCATCGGTGAACCATTTTCTCTCTCTCACTCTTAGTGCTGTAAAACGGAAACACCGTGTGAAAAGCGAAATGGCCGTGTAAGAAATAATCATCCATTTTGTTCACGCGCCTTTGTTTTCCGTGGGTTACCGTAATTTGGCTAAAAACTACCGTCGCATTCCCACGTGCCCTATACAAATGCAACTGCGGCTTTTTCCCAAGTTGTTGCGCCAGTTTTTGTTTCATCGAGCAATAACCGCGCTCGTTATCCCGTCCAAATAATGCGATGCATGCTCGGCTGGGGTTGTTCTGTTGTGAATCTGGAACTATTACTCTACCTACAGTCGTTGCTGTTCGTGCACTAAATACTATTATTTATAGTGGAACTGATCATATTTGTATTATTTGTATATCCTATATAGCCGTACTTTCCTCCGCGCGTGTCGCGTAGCAATGAAATGATACAGTAGTAAGATTTCAATAAATAATTTTAAACAAAGCCAGACATTAAATTGCATTCTGAGTAATCTTTCTTCGTACGCCTCTGCTGCTTTCTATCTTCCCCTGTATAATGAGTTGTAAGATATCATTACTCATTGCAGAAAATGTGTCAGAAGTATGCAACTTTCCCTTGTTTGATTATTGTTATTAGTTCTCGTGACTTATTCATGCGTCTTAGTGCCTCTGCATTGGTAACGTGGTCAACCCAGGTATAGGCACACTTCAGTATCTGATATCATCAAATTTGTAACAATGATTTTGAATGTGGAACAATTATTGATCGACACAAAAAATAAGTGGATACTTGCTTTTACTGTGAATATGTGTAACTTTTAGAGAAATTGATAAACAAAAACATATATACCTACATCAATTTAAGTATTTAAATTATTTTGCTATTGTATTTTCTTTGTTTAAATATATACTTACAAAAAATATCCAACCATTACGAAGGCCTCTAAATTGTAGTGAAATTTGATGTCATGTATTTTTGTTATCATGCTCAAGGTCTGCCCTCTTACTGTTATCGTTCTGAAGAAGTTTCACAGATTTTTACATAATTCCACAATTGAAAAAATATTAATAAAGTTTTCAGAGAGTTAAGCAAGTTCGTATCCCTTTTGGCTTCGCGCTTATGTCGCGAGTATTGTGCGTTATGTACCCCTGGTTTACCATGTTTTATTAAAATATATATTTCAAATTGAGCCTCTTTAATAACATTTTTTTTCATTAATTTCATTCACACTCTTGACACGGGGGTCGTAATCACGACACGATTTATTATTTTAGTTAGTAATTATTTATGTAATTTATAACCAACTTATACGATCTTTTTGACAGTTTTTTCTGGTGTGAAACTGACATACCAGTAAAGTCTGCCTTGACCTTCGGTCTGACACTACATACCAGACCGGCATATGGGAATCGATCCCGTCTATCACAGACCTCTCCATAGTGTCATTTAGCCACAAACGCAGAATTCATTTACAGCAGACAAAAATCGTCCTTCGATTATTCGAGTTCTTAGGTTAAATCTCTCTTAATAATTTATTTTGGCTTATCCTATTTGAGAGTGGGAGTAAGGGATAGTCATCGGGGGATAGGCTTACGACAAGGCAAATTGAAATCCGAAGATTGATTTTGTAATGCAGATTTTAAGTTGACAACCTAGAGAACCCTTAATCGAATTTCAATATTCATAAATTTTCAGCATAAATCTTTCCAATAATCGTTCTTTTCCTAATGCTCGTTTTTATGGTTTTGATTTTCGTATCGCATATTCATTACGTCATTACGAATTTACCCATATATATATATATTTTTTTTTTAAGTATTTTTTTTTCATTATTATCTTATACATAAGATGTTAATTCTAAGGGTGTGATTCGTAACATTCCATTGTCAAAATTGAGCCTGAACACGTTTTCATTGATAACTCTCGAGGTAGGATAATAATACAATACTTAACACTAACATAAGAATGTAAATATTATTTGAATCTGTCCGAGAACACCCGAATTTCGTTTGTTCACGCTTTTCGCAAATCGCGGAGCATGTTATTATAATTTGTCTGCGGATCGTAACTTTTCCTCGTTGGTACCGATCTCGGTGTCTGATGTCAAGATATTTATTGAAAAATTAAAATTGAGTTAATCTGAGTATTCCAAAATATTCTGGGTGTGTCGGACGACGTTTGCTTGACTCTCATTCGTCAGCTCGGTGCGAGCACTCATCACCGTGATTATCGTTACTGATCTCCTAAAACGGTAACGAGACCATCTGGCAATGGGAGGCGGAAAGCTATTGAACCTGTAAATAGAATTTATTCTCGCAGTGACAGCGAGATGTATTTCCTTCTCGCTTCATTGAATCGGCCGACTGTAATTAATCACCTCTAATAGTTTGACAGATTGGCCAACTTAACAGAAATATGAACAAATACCTGTGAGTTAATAGGCGATAGCTTACTGTCACCTGTAACATTTTCGGAGCCTACTTCCCTCTCACTAGTCATATTTCCAAATGATGCTGACATAATATTGTTAATTGACATGGCGGTTATTTTGTGGTGTAACATGATTATTTTAATTTTCACTACTATACTTCGTAATGCTTATTGGCGGAAAATATTGGATACTGGTCCAATTTCCTATAAAATTACTACTAATTTCCCTTTGCATGTAAACCTTCGTTTTACACCAACAAATTCTATTCAATTCAAAAACAAAAATAAATATATTAGAATAAAGTGAAATATTTGAAATAACTTGTGGAGATTGCGATAAAAAATATATAGGTCAAACCGCGAGAAATCTAAATACAAGAATAAAAGAAATCGCCGCTGCCTAAAAATAATGATTTCTCGGAATTTTCTAACCAAATAATTGAAACAAACCACTCTTTCGATAGTTCATACACTAAAACTTCTCTATTCGGTAATTTAAACAATTTAGAAACCGTTGAAATACAAAAGAATTTAAATTCGAAAACACTAATTAACAACATAACATTTCCTAACACTTCACCTTTACTGTCCATATTCCCGTTAACGACCGAAAACTCCACCCTCTTCACAAACCCCGACCCATTACCCGAATAGACTATAATACTGTATTTAGTTTACTTATCACGCGATGATGAGAGGAACTGCACCTCTCGAAACTATAGTAGTAACAATAACTCAACCTGTGGTGTAGTACAAAGTTTAGTTGTGAAAGTTAAAATAAAAATGATGCTGATATACGTTAATAGCGCGCTTTTAATATTTAATCCGCGATTTGAAAATGAAAAAAAAAACACATTAATAGTATCGATATAAATATTATTTAGTAAGAAATTATTGTGTTTTTGATATAAAACTTGATTTTAAATAGTATTAGAATATAAATATAAATGTAAATAATTATAATACATTATTTTAAATAAGTTGTATTCACTAACACAAATTGTTTTAAAAACGTCGAAAATTAATTATATGTACTGCAAATTGAATGCTTTATAATTCTATTAATTTTTAATATTTTTGATAATTTGGTTGAATGCAGATTTGTCTCCGTAAAATTGGTTTCAAGATTATCAGAAAATATATTTCGGATATGCAAAAAATGTATATATTAAGGCAATTTTGTTGCACGCGGAAAATTAATTTAATCTTCGCGGTCTTTCTTATAATGCTTGTATTTTCTTAATTATGGCAAATAACATTCTGTTTATTAGTTTTACGTTAGTGTGAAGGTCTTATCTAAGTAATAATTTTATAAAAAGTCTAATCTATTGAATACCTTCTGATATAAATGAATAATGAAAACCTATATATTCGTATAAAACGCGGAAATATTAATTATTTTTTGAAAGGAAAGCCTTAAGTGTGTCTGTTATTCGCGCTAAATGAAACATTTTTCTGTAAATTTTAATCACAATTTAATTTTCAATAAATCCTTTCAGCATGGATCAGAGCAGCTATTCCAAAAATGAAAGGTGCTAAATATCAGGCAATTATTCATAAAGCCTCTGCATAAAGACGTATATGAAAACAGAACCCTTCGCCTTATCACACATTCTATGTGTGCTCGGGCAAAAACTTACATAAAACTAGCTGTCCCGTTAATGAAAAGTATGTAAGGACACTCAAGTAAACTCACTATTGTACCATATTCTGGACCGACCAATAATAACAATACTACATCTTATACTGCGTCAATCTGATATACCAAGTACCTACCTACAGTCGATTAGCTTTCAGCCGAGTCGTCTAGTATTCGAGAAACACGAGATGATTCTTCGTTATGTCTTCGACATTTGAAATTAATTTTAGGCGTGATATATCAATCGTGATGGGAGCTGGGAGTATCTTCAAGCAATCAGTCACGATTTCCCAAGACGGAATACCTCGCAGGAGCTCTGATCAGGAGTTGAAACATTTTGCTCCATGCATATTCCGCTAAATGTCTAAAACGTCGGTGCTTAATACCGAAGATCGTTTCCGCTTTACGTTTACGCCTGATCATTACGAAGGTCCGTGTAAATTGATTGATTGATTGAATTCTTTTTATGCTGTTTATCAATCAATTAAATTCTATGTGTTTTTTAGTACCAACGAATACCAATGTATGTATCTTCTTTGCATATACTTACTATCGGTAAGAATTTATCACTCTTATGATGTCTAGAAATTCTCCCACTTTTGGGGTCCATCCCCGATGCTCGACGTGATTTATGTTGAACCCCCAGGGCGCTCGCTTACCGAACCCTATATTTAGGACTTGCTCATTAACAACTCTTAAAAAACTCATATAACTGCTGTCTGCACGAGAGGTTATAGTTTCGTTCAAAAATTAACATATGCTTTGTTTATTTATTTTTATTTTAGATTATTTATAGTTTACTGGATGTGATGTGGGTGACAATTTTAGTTATCGTTTAACTAGTGTTACCGAGTTCATCTAAATGGACATCAATAGGATTATTTTTTTATTAACTAAATTTTATAAACCTCTTTCATTCGTTTTGCACCACCAAGCAGTGTTGTCTCAGAACATTCGGTTTGCATATCGACTGTGGAAAGGCAAAACTGTTTAAAATTAATAATAAAAAAATTAAAATTTCCTTTTAAAATTAATGTGGACATTTTAATTATAAAGTACTTACAGAGATTTGTTCCTCTCTTGAAAAAAAAAATAATTGTGGGTTATACACTTTTATTTTTGCACAGTGGATTTTATACATCGTAAATATGTTTACATAAATTTGATTTATTTATTAATATTTATCATTGTGGGGTTTGGAAGCTGACAGTTTTTAAAATGAAGATGAATGGGAAACAATATCTGCAACAAGTCACTTAAGGAACGAAAACATTAAAATTGATAATTATTTTATTATTATAATATTATACTTTCGTAGAAAGCAGTCACATTGTGGTTTGACATATTAAATTAAATAAAGTACAATCACTTTGTACGAGACCACGAATTTTATTACACGCCAACTGGTTGGTACTTACGTAAAACAGCTCTGTCAGGATACGTCCTGACGAAGCTTGAGCTAAGCGAAACCAGTTGGCGTGTAATAAATTCGTGGTTTCATACAAAGTGATCGTATTTTATTTAATCTATTATAATGTTCATCTAAAGGTTATAATATAAACTTATTTGAAGATTATGGACATAACACATAATTAATGTAATTACTTCAGATAGCCACTACTAAGTTTAGTGAAATTGCGTGCACTTCGCGAATTAGTGTTCAGTATACCTAATTGATGCGAATGACCTCCCACTACTGGCTTTCTCGGTGGCCATTCAGAAACTCACTCAACGTGCTGGCTGCTGTACCTAATGAGATTATATACCTTACCTGCATCGCAGTCTCTTGCTTATTCTTTTACACATAGTTTTAGCATCGTGAGCAAAAGTATTTTTTGCAACAAAACGGGTCCATTGTGAAGCCTTCGTCCCAAGGAGCGAGTAAATAATTGAGTATCGTGTTACCGATGACCCGGACCCGGATCATGACTGGTGAACTTTTTATTTTAAATTGTACTTTCGTGTTCTTGCCGAAGATTTAAAATCCAAATCATTTTTTTACATTAACACCCCATTGTGACAATGAGTCGTAAATTTGCAGCACTTATTGAACTTTGATCACGTCTGTATCTACAATATTGTACTCAGGATATACCTACATCCGAACAAAAAATGTAAAAATGATATTAAAATATATTACAGATATTTTCTTGTTAACATTGTTTCAGTTTGACTTTTCTGATGCGATATCGTTAATACCTTCTCTTCACATTTATTTCACTCTCCTAACCTTCGGATCTCCTAACAAGCAAACGCGATGCTGCTTCATTTCTCGGTTAATCCTGCAGCTCTTTTTCCATGCTGGTCCTCTATATTGCCTAGAGCTGTCCCCTACCTCTTGTCGCTGTGGGAATGCTCAGGGTGTTTTGATAATGTGGTCGTCTTCTCTGCGGTATACTGTGGCACGTCTCTGGCCCAGCGTAACGTCTTCATCTCACTGATATATATCCACTGTTCGTGGACTTTTCAAATAACATCAATATTATTTATTTATTTGATTATATAGTATTTTCTGACTTTATTATTCAGTGACGAGAGCTTTCTCTAGTTCTTTATACACGACTGTTATTTCTGATGTTAAATATTGATAATTTTTAGAATGAGCGAAAGAAGAAATGTTTATTAAATTATTTATTTCTTCAGATTGAAATGTAGTATAATCGAGAATTGCTACATATCAATCTGGAACTGGAACGTGAACTGGCAACGAAGACTGTTTTATTTCCTTCTCCTTGGGACATATTTCTTTATTAAATCATACTGCTTCGTATTTCTACATTTTACAAGTAAGCAATTGATGGTTCAGTAGATAATTACTGAATCCTGACCAACTTTCAATTGATTGTTGCTTTGTTTTTTCTTATCCTCGTTGCCATTTGAGTGTTTTGTTTGTACTCGAATATTATATATATATATATATATATATATATAATACATTAGCTGGTATCATTTATGTCTCATTGATATACCTTACTTTTTAACTATTGTGTTATTTATTTTTTAATGTACAATATCGTGTACGCGAAAACAATATCGTGTGCACACGAAAAATTATATCCTATTTTTTTTTTACTTTAGTAAAAGTTGTTCTTTATGATGCAAACTTTCGATGTTTTAGTATTACTTTATTGTATAAAATGACGTCTAACAGCGTGAAAACCTTCGGGCGACTTGTCTGCATCAGGTGAGGGATAATGACCAGCATTTTGATATGCACGGTGCAGAGAAGATTTGCTGAGTGAAAGTTATCCGAGAATCATGCTTATCTCAACTGCTATGTCTTCATGCTGAAATCGCAAACAAACTCTCGCTTAACTGTGTCGAATAATTATTATTGATAATAACAGCGCGGCAATATGTTTATACAATTATTACTACTATTAAAATTGTATTAAGTATAATACTCTTATTAATAACTACTGGTGAATTAGTTAGAAACACCTATGTTTTTTTGAAAAGTCGTGTTAGTGAAAATTATTGATTATATTTACGTACACAGACATTTGCAGTAGATAGCAGTTGATTTCGTTTTCTCGACATTCTTTTATGAAAAGTCCAAAATATCTTGCCATGTACCGATGTGCAAAAGAATATTCCCTGAAGCAGTATTTGATGTATTATTTACAGTTACAATGTTGTCAATTTATTTACTGAATGGGATGTAATTACGGTGTTATATTTCGTGTTTCTTTAATCTGAGACAGTTAAAAAATGTTTGAAAAATCGAAAAAATTTGTAAAAGTTTTTATAATCTGACATTTTTTGTATTGTTTTAATATGTTCAGTGGTTTTAAAATGTCACTTGAGTGGATATTCAATGCAGCAGCCCGGCTAATATTTAATAAGGGAAAATATTTTGTATAACTTGTAATCCTGCAGAGGATAGAGTAGAATATTCGTGATGGCATTTAATCAGGGAAGCAAAAACTTATATACAAGATTGATAATGGTAAAACAAAATACAAGGACATCGAATTACAAAACACACGAAAAACCCGGCAACTGGAGAATATATAAAGGGATAAATAGGAAAAATAAAAATAACTTTTGCAGGATTAAAATTATATAACGACTTGTATTTCAATAGATAAGATGTGCATAGATGTAACAAACAATGTTTTTGTTTATTTTTTGTAGGTATTTCTTATTTTTTATAAATAAAACATAATAATTCCATTCTTAACAGCAGAAAACTCTATGGTTTGGCGTACGTAAAACGGTGCCTATTATTAGTTTATTATTATTTTTTTACGACTAGCCATAATAATCACAAACAATAATACTACATTCTGTTAACTCAAGATCATTTGACACTACATTTTAAAGAACCCACTTCTTATACATGTTATTCCTAAATTGAATAATTTTTACTGACATAAGTTCCATCAATTTATGGGTGTTGTTATAATTTAATTGAATCGTCATCTAAACTTTACCAAATCAAAAAGTGATGAAATAGTGAGCGAGAACACTTTTTAAAACCTACGAATGTACCTAGTATTTAGTTATGAAACGTGTGTACTTTTGCCTCGAATTGTACCGAAGCAGTATATAATAAAACAAGCCATTTCGATCTTTGTTTTGGCCTACTTAATTTTTGTTACCTCATGTTATACAGCGTAATGTTCGCCAGTAATCACTCGTTAGTGAAGCGAGCTTGCCATTGTTACAGACTCTGGATACAATTATTATTATTTATCTTGTAATCCACTTGAACAAAAGCGGATGATTGCGCAAGTAATATTTACAGCCTCAACGACAACACACTTCCTAGTAAACAAATAATTAAAATTTCGAACCCTTCCACACATTGCAGCTGGGGTGATATTGCCCTCCAAAAATCTAAACGTTTTGTATAACGCTGCTGGTACTTTACCCGCGTTCGCACAATATCTAATTTGGCAGTCATCTGTGTAATTAAGTATTCGATTCGAAGGGATCATTCCCGGTAAGTTGTGTTTTTTCTATGTGTATTTAGTTCAATGGAAGATACTGTAAAGAACGTGTCAGAGAAAACCAATATACTTCACCTAAGCAGCAAGTAAAGTTTAGAAAGAATCTGCTCCTCTTTATAGTTCTAGAAAGGTAAGTAATTCTACAAAAATCATTTTAAACTAGTTAAGTCTTTCTCCTGTGAAGTCATCATGTCGATTACTTGCCCAGTATTATAGGAGTGTGGGATCTTTTAAATGTGAAGTGTGTTTTGTGTTACGAACATATTGAGCGTACTCTTCCTCCCTTGGGCTTTTCTTTTCCACCGCATCTGCCCCACGTGTTTATACATATCTTCTTCTCCTTTGACGGCCTCATGTGACTCGGAAGTTGATGACCACAGTTGCTACAGATCCAGCCATCGTCGTTTTTGTCCTTTACTAGGAATTTGTCTGTCTTTTCTAGTTACGGCTTAATATTGACGGCCTTCTTTCATATTAATCATGTTGGCTTTTGGAACAGAACTTTTTGCGTGTTACGGGATTCATTTAGACTCGCTGTGTCCCATCCACTGCACCCTCTATGCTTTCATCTTATTCATGATATCTGGGGCGTCATCCCGTCCCAAAGTTGTGCGTGCAGAATGTGCTTTTAATCTCCTCCGTTCCGGTTAGGCTAATATTTATATAAAAACAAATTAAATTGATACTTAATCTTAAAGCATCAAGTGGTGGTTTAATCGTTATTGTGATGTTATTGTTTTTTCTGTGTATCCTAGTTAACTTAATTTCATTAAAAATTACCGGTACACCAGAAACTAAACTAAACTAAACTATCCTAAAGTTAAATCTCAGTTACTGATATCGTTACAATCGAACACTATCACAGTTAAAATAAAGGTTTAGCTATCACTAATGTTGATAATGCTAAGTCGTTCAAATCGCATTCTTATTTTGATCTAAATAATCCGCCTAAAGTATTAGATGATGTGTTGAATTATTTCCACTAATGGTTCGCTAGCGTGTCAGCTTAACGACTGCTCTAATTTGAGAAAAATATTATGCCACTTTTAAGTAAGATAAATAGTTAGAAATGTTGCGTCATTTCGTTAATTGGATGTGTAGCTAATAATTTAAAGGGTAAATAAACACTTCACATTATTACTCCGGTTCGTCGACCTGCGAAATCCTTTTATCTACCTACCCAAGAGAGAGGGAGAATCAGATGAAATGTTTAAGATTTGCACGTTATTACTTTCATTAGTCAATTTTGATTAATTGTTACGCGTTATCCCACTTCATAAATTTCTGATTACGCTTAATCCCCGTTAATAAGAACTATTTTTGGTTTGTTATGCGTGATATTCGGTTTCTTTTATTATATATTTTCAAAATTAAGTTTGTGCAGGCGTAATATTCAAACCTGCTAATTTTTTTTCTTTCTAAACATTTATTTTTATCAATATAATAGTAATAATAATAATTATACTAGAATTGTATCTAGTTTGTCGTCTCGTAATGATATACTTCGAGCTTCGCCCTTTGCAAAATGTAATTTTTATCATTATGATATTTTTTTAGATTTAAGGACCGCATGAGGTGGGTGATATAGAAGAAAAATAATGCGGATATTTTTTTTCAATATTTTGAAAATTAATTCCAGCAGTGTATAAAAAACGGCTGATGATGATAATGATATTAATATTTTTAATTTTAAACTTTGCACTGTGGTTTATATCCATTTTAATACACCAAAATTATTTATGACTTTGTTTTTATCCACTTTATGAGTTCAATTTAATACACCACCTGGTTTCGGAAAATACCATTTTCTTCATAAGGATGTCAAATAAATTAACAAAAACTAATGTTAAATAGTTCTAGTGATTTTAAATTCTATGTAAAAAATATATATATTTTTACTATTTATCAAATCAATCTATTTAGTATGATGAAAGATGTGGAAATGTCAATTTCCACATCATAAACAAAGTAGTAAATAATTTACATTAAAATTATGATATTTAAAAAAATATATATTAGAAGAATTCTCAGATTATATAAAATACATTTTTATATAATAAATAATCGGATATAATTTTTTTTTACGCTGACATTTTACATTTTGTGTATAGGGAATTTATTATTGCTATTTTTTTATTTTGTATTTTTTTTTTTTTACAGATTTACGCAATAATTTTTCTTTCATATTAATTTAAAAATGTATGTAATGTAGTGATGAGCTCAAAATCACGAACCGTGAGTCAATCACTGATATCTTTGAGTCACACTCACTATCAGTTATTGAATATCTGGAAATATCGTGATTCGTAATTCATTTTATTTCATATATATTTTATTGTGAACTGTGATTCGGCACATGTGCATAAGAAACAAAAAATATTCATGAAGGAATGCCGTTTAATTCGTGATAAGCACCATCTAATAGATTCTGCCAAAACGTTTTAATAATGAAACTGTGATTACAGTCACAGTTTTCAATCACTGATATTATCGAATATCAATCATAGTCACACCACTGAGCCAATAAGAATAACATTTTTTCTCATCACTAATGTAATGTAATATTTCTGAAATTTTCATGGTGTCTATAAAAATTCTAAACGACAAAAAGAATATTAATGGGAATTGAAAAAATGATCAAGCACACATTTTTTGCATTTTTTAATATTTTGTCATTCAATGCGTATAAAATGTTCGGATAATATAGTATTTAGTATCTTCAAATATCAGGAATCGATCATCAAGTGAAACACTTAATTTCCCGTCGATTCATCATTTCCCGCTCCAGCGTTACGGTTCTCTGGAAATGGAGCTGGGTAAATGGCAGATGGAATCTAAATTGCCGAGAGCCGCTTCTTCGTCATTTGCGCAATTTTAAAAAGCCTTTGAACGTTGATTAGGTACTTTGAATCGTATCCTAGCGGGGACATGACTAAAAATACGCGTACATAATAGTATAATGTTCCAAAATACCTACAAATTATAAACATTCACAATTATTACATATCATAGAAACGTTTGAAAAAGGACCTCGTAAGCTGTTAACAACTTAGTCCCATACTTATTAAGATACGATTAAGATTTTCAGAATGTGCGGCTCGATTAAAAGAGGTCCTCGTAAATTATCAGCAATTCAGTCTTAATTTTTACAGCAATTAAACTGGTGAATGAACGCATCGCCAGGTCTCTCTTTATTGTTCTTTCTGCTTCATTAATCAGCCTTTCCGTCATGATAATTATTGAATTGTAATATATGAAATCGTACTTCTGCTTTCTGGTTACATTTCCTCAAAATTCTGTGTATATTGAGTATTTTTGTCCAGTGAAAGTTTTTATATTTTCAATTGCTATTAAAACGTATGTTTAATGTGTACACAATATGTGCTAAGTTCACATGTTAATGAAGTATGTATTTTGTACTTTATTTAATCATTATTTTAAAAAACATACAATTAGTGAATTGTGTATGTAATTCGTGGAGTAAACATTCTGGCTAATGCATTTGTATTAACCAGAATGTTGACTTACAAAGCACCGGGTTAATTAGCGGAATACCTTTTTTAATGGCATTCGTTGTAATTCCTAACAAGATAAGTTGCAAATAATAATCTTCTTAGACGCATATCAAAACCAGTTCTCAATCGATTTTCTTTTGCGTGCCACCGCCGTGTAGAATTTCAAGACATGTGATATTTTGTAAGCGGATATTTTGAGGTTTACTCCGGCGACACTCTCAGGATGTCCTGATGGAGGGAGGGGCTTCTCGCAGCCGTGATTCACGCCAAAAATGTTCACTTAACGAATGTATTTAAACCATTATATTAAGATTGATTTTTAAAATTGTTGAATGTAACAATTTTACTTTTTTCAGTGCAAAGAAGTGCGTAAAATGATGTCAGCAATGTATCTATAATTATGTGTATTTTATTGTTTTTATTATTTTCGTTAGTCGAATTTTATAGCGTTTACTCTCGAATTCCCTTCGAGATAAAAAATGTAAATAATTATTTTTCGCCTAATTAATTATATCTTAAAGCTAACAGATAACAGATTTCTTCTTAATCTTGATATTCTTGGATTTGTTCTATACGTATCAATTATTTCGTTCCACTAATAATTAGTACATCGTGCTACTCGTAATAGTACTCTCAGGGTTGGCTCACTATTGCAACTTTTCTCAAATGATTACTAAGTCCATATTGATGTTCCACTCTTCTCTTGTTGAGGCTCTCGCTGCAGCTCGAGTCAAATTACAGCAGCAACTCGATAGTATTTTCACCAGCGAGTGTTAAATAAAAATTAAGTCTACCCTTGACATTGTTTTAATACATTTCTTGTAGATCGCACGGAATAAATAAATAATCATTATTAAGGAGAACACATTCTTATTGTGAAGTTGTAATTATTCAGAACAGACGGTCTGTGATATTTTAAATACTAATTAAATTATCATTGCCTATGTCTTTACCTTATATAATAGATAATATTAATTTATGCAAACGCAGTTGGACATTTTTTTGAAAAGTATGCAAGGATAGAATGTTGGTGTTGTCCTCGCTGCTTGCGTCTATCTGATGGTATTAGCTTGCGGTGAAACGAAAAGCTGACGGCTTCTACTAATAGGTGTGCAAGCGCGTGTACAGAATACCAGTTTGTGAACATAAAATTAAAGACATTTAATGTGATGTCTTGGAAAAATTACGTTTTTCAATTGGCGGGGAAATTTGTGCCACACTGATCTTCTCGCGCTTGCCTGTACCGGTTCACCTCGTCAGTAATAGCGTAAGGTTTTCTTTCTCAATCGACTACCATGTATTTATTTTGTATGCTCAGTGTCTCCAGAAAAACTTGACACTTCTTGTTTATGTTGTGACCGTTTTCGGTCTCTTATTTGTTTATGTAATTGTATTCTCTTCGAGGTGCTTCATTAAATGTATTAATAATTTTATTTACTGTTTTCCAGTTGCTCACAGAAAGCGCAATGTCGTTTTATCCAGTTTAGTGTGCTCACACTCGAGTACAGTAAATTTTCTAGAAAAGTGACAAGACAGATAATCAACAGGTCGTTAATGGCCCTGATAGATAGTTCTAGAGAAATTAAATTTCAATGTCAAAAGATGTTAAGACAATTAGAAGAATAAAATGTAACAGAACACACCTCTTTGTGGTCGAAACATTATAAATCTTATATAATTTTCTTTTTACAAATTTTCATTTGAAGACATTAAAACTATCGCAAAAGTACAAATATATATCTTGTTTAAGTCTTACGATGTTCCAGTACTCGATGTCCAATTTGTTTTTATAAAATCTTTGTTGCTGTTTATCCCATCTTAGTCTGGGGCAGATCCATCGGCCGGTGTTACCGAGAATGATGCATTTTAGTATTCATTTCTCTGGCATTCACAAAACGTGTCAAATCCATCCCAATCGAGATCTTTCTATGTAGAAGTAGGGCTCTCTTATCGCGGTACTTCTTACTCGGTCCATTTGTGGTACTCCTGCTACTCGCCTAAGATATCTCATTTTGGCAGTCCGGATTTTTGGTCTCAATTTTAGAATCCGTGTGATTGGTTACCGCGTATTAAAGTCAGCCTGTATACAGGAGCTTTAAAAACAATCACCATTACGGATTTACTTAAGATAGTTTTTATTAAATTAAATATAATATAATAAAACGATCAACTATTTTACTATTAGAGTCAAGTTAAGAGTATTCAATTACACAATTAATAATTCGCTCGCTTAACCGTTTTAATTAATTTGATTTCGAAAGCACTTTTTATTTCAGAAAATCTTCAAATTTTGTTACGCATGGTTATGTTGGGTGCGCTGTGTACAGTATCGTTACAAATAGTTATGTTAGATGCGCTATGTATAATAATAGGCTGTTCTGGTCACGCTTCGGATTGAAATTCCTTTGCAAATCAGCTGACGACTCAAATTGATGTGATGTATAGTCTCTTTTGTTTTCTCGCATTAACAATTATTAACACGTTTTTTTGTGAAGTTGCATTTTCAGAACATAGTTTTGTGATATTTTAATACAAATTATATGAATCAACTAGAAAGACGTACATAAAAAAAGATCTATCTATTGAAAAAATTTATCGTTGCAGGTTCAAAGCCCGGTAGGAACTAGATTTTTTACTGCATATCTTTCTAATTGATTAATTTAATTTGTATTAACAATTATATAATTAGCTGATGTGACACAAGTATGGAATTTATTTCAAACTGTTGAAGTACAGTTTAATCGTATTAGAAAATTCGCAATACTTTTAAAAATCTACCCTCTTCGTATGTACAGCTTCCCGTGCAATGCCGAATAGTTAGTTGCACTGTTTTCTTCTGAGATTTATCTTCCCCCGGACTTGATCCTGTATTATCTGGAAGTCTTGAGATAGCGCCGCACGGCAGCCGAGAACTTTCAACTGGGAGCTGACCGACAATGGACCGTTTATGGTAATTTTCTTTCACCGATACTTATCGACTCCGTTTATAGGAAACAAATTATAGTTACATTGAATTTGACCGAAGTAAACTATTGAATTTATCGCTGGTGGTATACAATGCCCAGCGGGTCTCGGTCGGTCGATATTCATGACAATTCTGGAGCTTTGTCGTGAGCGGTTTCCGCTCGTTGTGTTGCACTTATTGTATAAGAGAAATTGTCACTTCATGAATTAACCTAATGTTGTTATCGACGTCAAAATTAGCTCATAAATGTGTTGTTACTCGTTATATACTGCAATTTAACTGGTAGTAAGTAGTATAAGATAACATTAAAATTGTATCGATTCCCTATACAGCGTTTATTATAAGTAAAACAAGGGCTTTGCACCGCGTTAAGTATTTGCTAATTAACTATTTATTAAATTATGAATTATTTTAGTTTCTTTCATACCTAATTTAAAGACTCGTCGATGCCCCTGGTGATATCCACGGACACCTGTAGTCCGCGGCATTGTTCCATGAACAGGTCGGCTCCTGAAATGGTCGTAACGCCCGATCGTCCGTCCGTCCGTTTGAGAAATAACTTCCCATTGTCGTCGGTGACTTCTCAATAAAAGAATGATTCGAGGAAGAGAAGTCCGTTCGCGTTCGTGGAGAGGGCCTTCGTCGCCATTGTACTAGTGCACACTTGTAAGTACCTGCTGTTGTATTCCTCAGATACATATTATTCTGTCTTCTGGTACATGTTGTTTGTGTTGTTATTGGATGCTTCAGTATTTTAGCTGCTCATTTCGTTCATGCCCTGTTTTAATTTGTTTGCTCTGTTCGCTATAGCCGCTTGGGGAAAAGGAATTTCCGCCACTGTGGAGATCGGTAATTTGGATGAGAATGATTGTAAGTGTGTGGGTTAGAGAATGTCGACGTAAATGTATGTAGACTCAAATCAGAAGGATTTGAAGGTTATGCTGTGAATGATGTGATTAGTGTGAGTGTAGTAGATACCCCAATATTTCAAAGTGACAAGCGGCAGGTTATGAGGACGGGAACTATTTACTGTTTGCACTGAATTTATTATATTTAAGGTTTACAAACGTTGAAGTTAAACCGTACAAAGAAGTTAATGCGCGGATTGTTATCGGAGACGGTTTCAGGAGCTGTTGTCTGAAAGGCGTCAATCGGCCTTCCCGAGCGCCGTTGGCCGAGTTAGTATTATTACATGCCGCTGGTACTGGGTGTATTTAAGACTGATGGGAGTAGCGTGCCGGTACTTGCTAGGTACCTTTAGCCTCGACGAGAGTTGTTGATGAGAGTGGAGGCAATAGCCCCGCAAGTCGCAAAATGCGAGTTCATATTCGGAATTTCGTATATTTAGTAGACTTGAAACGAATAGTATATTCAGTACTTTTCCGAATACCGAATATTCGGCTGGTAACGATGTCGAATAGACGAATATTCGGCCGAATTCAGTAAATTTGGCGCGTAATTTACAAATAATGTGGTGAGAATGAGCGATACGATCCATGAGCCGCTTACTGTACCCTCCCCGCCACCCGCCCGCGTGTGCTTGTTTTAACTCGTTCACTTTGTTTCTCGGAATCATTTTACTTAAAGTAATCAGACAGTATCGTTGTTTTTTATTTTACTGCAGACATATTTAACTTAAGAGTCTACGAATGGATAATTTAATATGAGGTTTTAACGAGTTCAGCCTGCATTGCTTAAAGGAGAATCAGATGCAGGTACTATACTAGTTAAATTAAAATCAAACAGTTGAATCTTCACGAGTGCATTGATATGAAAACCTGGGATATAAACGACGCTAAAGTCGAACATTTTTATTACTTAATTGGCGAGATATGTTAGCCCTAGATAATGAGGCGTTAAATAGGTTAAGAGACCGGCTTTATTTTTTGATTATAATAAAGATTCTATCTAATAATGTTTGCTGTTTATTCATATTTGCATTACCTATCATAATAAGAAAAACGAAGAAAAATATGTTCACTAATTGTTATGTTTATGTTTCTGAAATATAAAAAAAGCAAATCTACAAATAGTCTAATTTTAATCTAAAATTCATTACCCTAAAATCTAGTTATGTTTTTCAAAGTAATAAAGTATTCGGCATTCGGTCGAATAGTGTATGTACTACTATTCGGTATTCGGTCAAATAAGAAAAAATTGGCCGAATAAGCAGAATACCGAATAGTTGCCGAATATTCGTTACAAGTCTAATATTTAGTCATCTTTTTTGTTTTTGTTCGTCTAAATATTATATATATATATATATATATTTTCTTTTTTTTTTTAAATTTATTTATTAATCTGTTATAATGGTATAATGATACAATACAATAATTGATTTTTTTCATGCTATACTTCTCCTGAAAGCATATGCTTGTGCAGAGAAGTGAAGTTTGTATTAATAAAATAATAGCAATAGCGATATTAAAATATTATAAATTAGCCCGTCATTAATAACTGGAAGAAAGTAAATTTTAATAGTTAGTTTCTGGCATCAAATTGAATTATTATTCAACACATGGGAAGAAGGTACCCACCTAGGTTAGAATCATACATTTAAAAAAATGGAAGATCGAGAAAGTAGGTAATATTTTTTCATATCCGGTTAAGTGACAAAATGCCATAAATTTTTTGAACTACGTGCATACTCGTGTAATTGTATTCGAAATACATTTATATTTAAAGTGTGACCGACGTACAAACGGCAAGAATTATTAGAATGTTCATTCTGTTGCAATCGGATGTCTTAAAATATATTTTTACAAAGAACATTTGAGAATTAAAACCAAAGTACTCGTTGATTCTGAATTGTTATTGACCGGGATTAAAAGGGTTATGGGAAAAGTTGTAATGGGATAAATAGTTCACGTGAAAAATTAACGTACATAGGTCGCTCGAAGTACCTTGCGAGTGTCTGAAATATAATATAGACAGTTCAGTTTTGTGTACGGTTTAAAATGTTTAAATCTGACACCGTAAAAATGTTTTTTAAGTAGTATAATGGATTAGTTTAGAATCTTGAAATCGATAGCGGATGTCTGAATAGATATGCGTGGCTCTCTGTCCTCTGGTCACCCTTGATGATGATGATGATGACATTTATGTACGTCCGATTTTTTTTCTAACCTCGCCTCTGAATCTTCGCCTCGCTTTTAATCCATCATAATTTGACACGGTATCAAGTGACAGATGTAATTGAAACTTTTGTTTGTCGGGACCCGTTTTCTTTTTACCCTCAATTTACAAACAGATCATTGTTAGGACATTCCAAGGACAAGGGCCGACTCCTCATTCATCATCTGGCATGGCACTAGGTTCACTCTCAGTTGTTATTATTACATACTATTATTATTGTTGGCACCGCCTGGGACTATCATTTTCTAGCTTGTCGCGAGTCAGTGCCCAAGTTCAACATCATCATCAGTTCTCAGGCAAAAATATTAAATATGTTTTACAACTGTTTTTTCTGATACAATAGCCCCAAACTTTTGAATCAAGTGAATTTATTTCTTGTACTTGTAGTTAAATGTTATTTTTATGGAATTATTCACTTTTGTTTCATGCAATAAATAAACTATCGTGCTGGCATAATCGCGTGATCTTTTTGATGGGCACTTCTATGTGTTAACAAAAAAAATGACCTATCAAAAACTCGTGCGTTGTCGGAAATATTTTTTTTTTGTTTAAATATTATATCTGAATAATAATAATGGATAATTTGTATAGCGCCATTTTCGTAAAAAATTTCACATCAAGGGCGCTTTACACATAAACTTTTTATAGTTCTACAATTATCTTTGTTTTTAAAATTAAAAATTGTTATTTTCACTTATGGAAATAATTTTTTGAAATTGTGCGCTTTTAGTTTCTTCTTAAATAAAGTCTCTGATGCACTGTTTCTTATGACAGAGAGCAAAGAGTTCCATGCTTTTGTGCCTGCCATCGCAAATGCCCGTTCACTAAATTTATACTTCTGGCGACGGTTGGTCGGTCTTTAAGATACAGAGGCGCCATATTGTGTGTCGCCTTGTGCATCAACCAGCACAATTTAAATTCAACTCTTTCAGGGAATCGGAGCCAATGTAGCTGATGTAAAAGGGATGTTATGAGAGAATTTGGGAACTGCATATATTATCCAGCCGCATTTAGAATGGATTGTAATCTATCCAGCTGAAACATTGGCAGGCTAGCATAGATGCTGTTACAATAGTCCATACGTGACACCACAAATGCATTTATAAGTAGACGGGTTATCTCAAGTGGGAGATGTCTCCGAATACTTTTAATCTGTCTCAGTTCAAAAAGCATGCACTGACAGTTTTACTGATTTGTGTATTCATGAAAGATCTGAATCAATGTCCACGCCCAACAACTTAACTGCAGATTTAGCAATCGCAGACATTGATTCCTGTATTAAGTTTTGCCTTCTAGGCGTTGCTGGCATAGTAGTCATCCTTCTGTTTTAAATGAATTCAATGTAAGTCTATTTTGTGCCATCCACTCGCTTATTTTATCTAGGCGTCTTGTAATTTTTCCTTTTAATGCCTCTGTCTCACCCAGCTTACAGAAAAAATAAATTTGCTGCTTTTATTCCTAGATCCTAGATTTCGCCGTCTTTTTGGTTTTACCTCTTGTTCTATTACAAGCAAACTGATTTTTATTGCCTATAAATAATTATTTATATAACTTTTTTAATTCAGTATTTTTTATTTTATTTAATATCGAAAAATCTACAAAAACGTAGTGTGCGAATTTTTTAAATACATTATTATTAAAAATATAACATCAATTTGACATTGTTTTAGTTGTTTTTTCATCACTCTGACGAAGGCTCGTCAAACATGTTGGTGAATATAATTACCAAAGTTGATGGATTATTTATTATTAAAAATAAATACCAGTAACGCGTTTTTGTTGAATGTTAAAAGTATCACTAAAAACTTGTTGAACGTATTACACGTAATAATATTTTGTAATACTTTTGACATTTAAATTGTATTCGTATCAATAGTTTAACAATACCGTTTACCTTTTCTCGTCAGAAATAAATTTTCTATTACTACAACCTTTTCTTTCCACTTTGTAATTCGAGTCATTTTTTAATCATAATAGCATTCTGCCTGTCACTATTAGCAATTTATATTTGAATGACCCTTATTTGAACATCGTTCCAATGTTTGATTTGCCAGTCATCAGCTTTAATCAGTCTCCCTTTCCTTACTTCACAAGTCAAATATTTGTACCGTTCGAGGTGTTTTGTTTGGTAGGCTCCCAGTGCTGGAACCGTTTCCAGCTGTTTATTTAATACGGTCAGTTCGTGCCCAGCTCTTCAGAGCCGACACGTTTGATCGATCGTTTGTACATTTGAGATGTAATAATTTTGTGTTTAGATCATTTTGTAAATATTAAATGTAAATTCTGTAACTAATATATTTCTCTTCTTTTTCAGGTGAGTAATTTTTTCGGGAGAACAGTGTTGAGTTAAATTAAGGTAAAATAATCAAATCTATTATTTTGATGTACCCTCAAGTGTGTTTGTGTGTGTGTTCAGTTATAGCACGAGTGGAATCTCCGAATATTCTGGAAAATTTCTGGAAAATAAACGAAATTGAATATTATGTAAACGTGTATAGTTGCGCTTGGAATATTATTAGAAACATAACAGTGGTGTTTGGGCAAAACTTGTTAATTGAAATTTTGGTCATAAACTCATAATGAGGTTGTATTTTGTAATACCTGAAAATATATTTATTGTAAATATCATATTTAAAATGAAACCCGGATTTATAAAAGTATACATACCGAAGTTTAAAATTGCCCTCTTACAGAACTACTGTTTTGAAGTTATCAAGTTTTGCTCAAACACCATTCATTCATTTTAATTTATTTCCCAAACATTCTAGTCACACGCAACTTTTTTATGGAGTATGGTGGAGCCGCTTCGGTATACAAAGTAGGTAACTTACTTTTGTGAATTTTTTAAATTAAAAAATGACTAGTAGCCATTTAATGTACTAACTCATAGGTCAGTGGAAATAGCAGAGAAAAGATGACAGCAGACTGAATACGGCAGATATTCGATTGTTAATGTTCCGGCCGACGAGTAATAAGCCAAGGCGATAATATAAAGTAATGAATAAAGTGTACTCCAGATGGTTGGAGTACTAGGAACGTTGATGAAACAACAACTCGAACCGACCACGAAAGACGTGGCGTGACAAAATGAAGGGTGAAATGATGAAAAGATAAAGAACCGACGATATTGTGTATGAAGATGAATGGATGCGGAATAATGAAAAGTTGTGTGTCAGAATAGGCATGTTTGGTGTTCTAACTTCTCCCATGCTCGCCTTCCCATGCGGCTATACGGCGTGATGTAAGTTCGTATGCAAGTCAAAGTTCAATTAGTAGCACGCTCTTCTTCAAAATAACACAAATTATCTTACTTGATGCATCGTGTCTCCGACCTCATTGGCCAGTGATTCAGTACAATAGTCCAAAAAACCTCAACACAGTATTAGCATTAAAATAATTATCGCCGTTTGTACGTCGGTACCACTTTTAAGTTTGCGAGCTTACGCCATGTGCATGCATATTTCGAAAAAAATAATTCTATTGTGTTATTAATAGTGAGGCACTTGAAAAATATTGTTATCTCGAAGTTAAATATTTTTTTAATAAATCAATTGTGCTTTACGTATTTAACTTAGGTCGGTACCTACTTCCCATGTGTTCAATAATAATTTAATTCGATACCAGAAGGTAAAGTACTTACAATCTATTCTGCATATATTTTAAAATATGATTTTTTCATCATTATTAACAGGCTTTTCACCTAATACTATGATAAACTCAAAGATAACTAACTTTCACACCGTTCCCCGCGGGGGAAGGCAGTGAGAATAGAGCACCACACTTTTCTGTCTTGACGCAGTTCTCGCCTCATCCACATTCATACATCTTCTCATGCAAGCTCGTCGATTATTGAGGCTTCTAACAGGACCATCATCGCCTCGCCTCGGTTGACAATTTTCCATTAGATATTATTCTAGACAGACATTACGTGTGTACATTATACGTGCAGAGTTTATATCCCTTATGTATTCATTCGGTATTGATCAGGTAATCCCTTTCTTGAACAAACTTGACGTTAGTAAGCTTTCGTGTTTGGGAATTCTTCTAAAAGCTTCGGTCGAATTACGGGCAGTCAGGTAGGCGGCGGGTGGTGGGCCCGCCTGGTCTCGTCTCCAGCCCGGTCCGCCGAATAACCCGTTAACACTGCTCGCTGGCGTTAGGTAATAAGCTGTAATCATATTTCGGATCGGCCCGCCGGCGGTCACGCTCTGTTTCTTTTGTTCCGAAACTGTGGACCGGAGGTACACACACCGCGCATCGCATCCCGGCCGCGTGCGCGTGCAAAGGTACTTCGGCCAATATTACAGTCGACAAAATACAACACTTAATACACGGATGTTACAACACTTAGCCCTTGCGCATTGATACTCAAAAATATGTTCATTTTTAATGAAATTACATTTTATTGTGTAGTTTACAATTTTTAGAACACAGTTCTTTAATAAATTTAAATAAGTTACATAATGACTTAGAAAAATACACAAAAAAAATCTATCCATCAAAAAAGACATGCGAGATGTATTATTTCAATAAATTGAATTTAAATATATTTTTTAGATTGTTAACTTTATTTTATTAACCACTTAATAAATTAAACACATTTACCGGTTTCGAAAAATATCATTTTCTTCTTCAGTATGTCATCAACTCATCAAAAACATACGTTTAAAAAATATATATTTAAAAAAAAAAAAATTATTTAAAAATATATTAGTACCTAATTTAAACTGTAACTTGATGATACAAAATTATTAGAATAATTTTAGGAATAAATTTTTAGGAAAATTAAAAAAAACAACAATTTATATACTTTTAAAATTAGCAATATTAATTTTGTGGTTAAAATTCATATTTATTTTATTAACCACTTAATTGAGTTTAAATACATCTACCTGTTTCGAAAAATACCATTTTCTTCTTTAGGATATCATAAATAACTAAAAACATATATTATTGTTTCTTTACCAGAATCTATTTAAAAAAAAACAAACAATTTAGTCGAATAATTTTTAGGAAAAAATTTTAGAATGGGTCTCGTAGCTAAATTTGTATTAAGTAACGATTTGAGTCAGGTACTAAATTTATTTTTTGAATAATTGTTTTTTTTTAAAATAGATTCTGGTAAAGAAACAATAATATAAGTTTTTAGTTAGTTATGACATCCTGAAGAAAATAGTATTTTCCGAAACCGGTAGATGTATTTAAGCTCAATTAAGTAATAAAACAAAGATAATAAATAAAAAAAACAATTTAAATTGTCCAACTTTGACATGATTGTATAAAGTTACCGTGGCGTAAACGGTAACGCGTTCTACTGACAACGTAAAGTTCCGGGGTAGAGACCGATTGATTACCGTATTGATTTTTCGGTCTGTCTTTCTATGTGATTCATCTAATTTGTTTTAATATACAAATCTTCCGCAAAAATACAAATAAATCAATTTGTTAATGTAGATTACTTATAAATGCATATGTGATATTACTCGGAGGTTATTTAAATAATATTATTTTTGTTGTATGTTTAATAGTTTTTGCAAAAACATTGTGGGTAGACATATTTGAATAAAATTATATAATTAAACATTGTATTTAATCACATTAGTTTAATTAATAGTCCAAGCTGTTTCGGGAAAAATCTTATGAAGGTAAATGATTTTTCTAAAACCTTTTTGTTTAAATAAACTCGTGTGGTTTAATGGGACGTTAAATCTACATATTTTATTTTTTGCTTACCGATATTTCGACTGATTATACTTCAATTTATTCTATGGCCACATACTTGCCCTTTTCCGTAAATTAAATTGATTCCGTTTTCCTCAAAGAGTTGTGCTCAATGTGCTGGCTAAATGCTGGTATAAAACGACACATGATTTATGGTACATCTATATCTTCAAGACATCTGCATCTCGGAGGACTTTAATAAGAGATTCAAACACTCAGCCTGCATTTGACAGCTGTGGAGTTGATCAACCAGACAGGAGACAAAGTTCATTGAACGGACATTCGTTGACGACAGGTCTAAAAACGCGTGAAAACGATTACTCCATAATTTGATTTAAAATTAAGCTGAATAACTTACCATCACGCCGATTCTCCAAGGGAGCGAGCAGAAAGGAAAGAGCACCATACGCTTCATATTTCTTTAATAATTCCACCTTTAATTTCTTCAATTGAGTACAATCAAATTCGGGTGTGATGGCCTGACCAGATTTTAATAATACATAATGAATAACACCACAAATATCCCACCAGACGCATAAAATAACCTTTTTTATGTTCAACGATGGTCGAGGTGTTGAAACTGGTGTTTGACTTGGGGAAAGCCATTGTTGCCGTAAATACTTCGATAGCTAATTCTGGGTTTTCTATTGGTAATGATGAATACAGTAATTCAATCCATGTAAATTCAAATTACACAAACCTTTGTGAACCTGTGCTGGTTGACGCCGTCGTCGCTCTCCTTGTAGTATGGTGGTCCTTAAATATGCTGGTCAGCCACCGAAAACCTTCACACAACCGATAATCCGAAAATATATAATACGAAATATTTTTAATATCCAAAAGTAAAAGTCCGTCCAAATCACAATAACTCTCTTCCCAGAAGCAGCTTCGCTTTTGTTTTCTGTTTTTAAATCTACACAAAAAGAACACACATATTCAAAATTTTATATCAGGCCTACCTATCGAAGTATAAAAGTGCGTAAACAGCCATTGTTTTTTTTATGTGGATTGCTGTAAAGGATCCATTTTTCCTCTTCAGTAATAATTTGTCTTAGAAATGGATCGATTTCATACCTGCTTAGCAGCAAATAACAAATTGTCACACGTTGATCTCGGCCCGACGGCGATAGACTGCGCGGAACCCAAACTCTTTCCCTATGATTTTCCCAAGCGTTTTCCTAGATAATTCCTTAATGGTTTTGCGCGGATCTGATTCTACCAGTGAGTCATCACCGATTTTTGAGGTCTTCCTGATTTCGGTTTATCTTTTATATTTCTATCATCCTTTTTGAATTGTTTAAACCAATGTTGTCATTTCCTAATGTTCAAGATTACCTTCATAAGTTTCACAAATGTTTTCAGTAACCTCTTTGGGTTAATAAAAAAATACGTCGGAACTGCTTCTCGATATCTGGCCCTGACATTTTTACTATGGGTGAAAATGAAGTGAAAACAGTATAAGAGTATTAAAATAACAACAGTGCTGACGTACTCGTACTTACTCGACCACAGCTGAAAGCAAACTGTCTTCAAAACTAAATTTCTTTTCACTTTACCAATATAATCTTAAGGCTTTTTATATATATTTTTTAAACTGTCTTGATTTTTCGGATGAAATAATCGCCGTTTATTTTAATCTAAAACACAGTTATCACGATAACCAGCGTGTATACATCACCACAGGCGAACTGTGCATCCCACATCTCTCTAGGCTTTGTCTCTTTTCGATAAGCTATTGTTTGTTGTTATGCGGTACATTGAAATTAAAATTTTTGAGATCATTTCTCTCTGATAGCTCTCGCTACACTGAACGCTGACCGGCGGTTAAACCAATTCTATCCGTGCTGTATGGCGTTGTCCGTTATTGTTTAGAAATAGTTATCTGCGAGTAATCTAATATTGTTACACACAGAACATACAATAAATTATGTATATTTTTTGTTTTAAATTGTTGAAATGCTTACTACATATTTCATAATATTATTCTCTACTGGAATTACTAGACGGAGTACAATATGCTGTAAATAAGTGAGCATTCCTTTTGTTGATTTTGATTTCACTGTTGGCGGATTAATACGATCATTTTCTATATATTGTAAAATAGTGCGCTCTAGATTAGCTGTTACTATTGCTCCACCCTTTTAAAATAAACACGACCGATGGAGTCAGGATCTACTACTATACTAGGTATTCACATTTTATTTTTCTACTTAATTATTTTTAGTGGATGTATTAATTATCTTATAGTTTATTCGATTATACTCGTATCTATTCATCGACATCTCCATATTGAAGAAAACAAAATATTTATCATCACCGGCCTGTTTCACAGCTAGATTTATAGATCTCCTAGGATCCTCACTCCTCTGTAACTTCATTCCTTCTCATCTGTCTTGTGCATGTAAAACACCTTCGATAGCGATAAATCCTGGTCTTGGGATTTATAATAAAATCGTGTCACTCTAGTAAGACAGATCACCTCTAACCTAGACTGCTAGTTTGCTGGCTGATCCTTTGCTGATTCCTGATGTATGTTTTCTTCTCCACAAATTCCTCGCGTATGCTGAAAAAACTTCCTAGAGCGATTTTTGATAACGGACCGATTTCGATGGTGGCTGTATACTTTTTGGTATATGCGGCAACGCTCCGCCAATACAGAGCAAAAACAGGCATACCACCAACATAAAACCCAGGGCTACCAATCGAAGGATGTTAAATACGCGCAAACACGTCTGTTACCAGCCACTCTTCTGACGTCGGTATGAGGCTTCTACTCCAAGACCTTTTTTCCTTCTTTCTATAACCTTTTCGACGAAGATGTCCAGACTATTGCCACTCGAGCATGCAAATTTTTTGAACATCTGTAACCTCGATTCTCTGGAAAATTTTGTGAGTTAACCCTTTTCATTACTCATTGCAATTTGTGTATGGCATTAACGGTGAGGGTCCACATCTCAAAACCTGAAAGGACGCACTTGTTGTAGCCCAACCCAGCTGAATATGAGTCATTATTTCTGATATGTCTCCTAATTGTATTATTTAACCTAAGTGTATCTTGTACATACTCAAAAGGAGTCTAAATGGCAGAACTTGTTACTCGTATTTCTATTTGTTTAGTTCACTCTAAAATGGCAACGAATTGCTCGTTCACGCGGTTCAATCGTCTTCCAGTTCCAATAGTGTCGGTAATCTTATTTGGACGGTATGGTTTAACAACATAAATTATTATTATTTCATAATGAAATTGGCGTGTGACTTTCGGTCCAATAACTTATTTTCATCTTGTTCCTGTCAGAGCAACCGTGGGTTTTCGCGGCAATCATTCAACTCCATTTGATTTGACCTTTCGCATTTCTGTTGTGAATTCTTAGCGGTAGAACTCTATACCTGATAAGTTTAAAGTGTCGATAATCTGCCGCGATTCTTCCGATCTACTTTTAACCACTAGCGTTTGCGATTAATAATCATTCTCTCGACTTATTAATGAACATTTTCACTAATAATACAATTTTACATTTGACTTGATTACTGTATTAGCACATTTGTTCGATCTTAGTTTTCGAAGAAGTGGAACCCAGCGGACCGGGCTCTGCGCTACTGGGCCCCCACACCTGCCTCGCGAGAATAACGAATAGAGGTCCGAACGGAAGCCGCCGGGTTGCATATGTAACGACCGCTATTACACCGTAGATCTCCGCATCCCTCGCAGGCGTGCACGCTGCACTCGGTGCTGCACGCGAACTGCCTGCTCCGCTGCGCCGGTGCATACTTTACTCGCTCGTTTGCACTATTTATAAATGTGAAATTACGATTCTCAACTTGCGGTTAACGTGTTTGTCCTGCAGCTGTGCTAGCCATCGGGAGGATGTACTCTTATAGTACCAGTATATCTTTTTTACGGTGTTAATGTAATAGAAATTTTATTATTTTGACATAATTTACTTCTTAGTTAAAACATTTTTGGGCTCTCGCTCACCCCCACAAAATACGGCATGCTCGTTGCCGTGGTGATTACACATTTTATTCAGTACCTACCCATAAATGCCACACTTACGTTTGACACTTTTGAAATTCACATGTTCGAAGAGCCACAATTTTCACCTTCGTTGGAAAATGTATACATTATGTCCTACAACTAACTATTTTACTCGCTCGATTTGTATACATTAGTTTGTTAATCACGTATGTGAAAATAAAACACTTGTTTTTATTGTACTCGTTTAATTTACTTGAGATGCGTTTCGCCTTGTTAGGGCATACATCATCAATCTAACCATTTAACTCAACAACTTGTATTTATACCTATAGTTAGTCTATAGTTTGTTTAGTTAAATTATTATATTGATAATGCCCTAACATGGCGAAATCAAAAGGTAGAATTAAAAAAGCAAGCGTTTTGTTTTCACATATGTTATTATGGAGTTCTACAAACTTAAATAGTTAATATTTTCATTTGTAATGTACTCTTTTTGTAGATTATTATTACATTGGAATCGTATTTAACTCACGTGGTAATTTATTAGAATCATGTCCGACACTTGTGTGTGTCTGACAAGAGGGTCTAACTCTAATTAAAACTATTTCATATATTTTTTGTGTTCAGAAAATCGCCCGACGGGGCCAGCATTGAAGTTTTCTTTTTCAGATACGTTGCGTTTATGATGCATTATTACAGAACCTCTGATCTATTTTTTTTCCCATTTATTTACCAAAAAAGGAGAGTGGAATAATATTATTTGAAGGCTAATATTCTCGTGTAACACTTCTGACACAAAAACAGGCGTGCCAAAGAAGTTTATTTGGTTAATTTTTATGTTCAAAATGATGCGATTGAATTGGCAGGGCGAGGGTTTTTGATGTATCTATTTTGACATTAGAGATTATCTAGAATGTTTATATGTACATATCTATTATGACAATGGGTTATCTATAATGCTAATAACTAGTATGCATACATAAATATTTATGACATTTGGTTGTCTATACATATTTGGTTTTATAATAGATTATTTTCTGTCTGGTTTTTAAATATATATTTGTGAAATTTGTAATGATCCTAAAATACATACATTCAATTATATATTCATGTGTAATTAAAATGCAAATAACACTATAGATGTAATGTGAAAGACCGGGTATAGGGCGCAGGAAACCATCCAAAATTTATTATGTACTTATGTACATTAAAAAAAATCTTAGCGTCCAGTAAGCCTGGCTAGTTGGCAACGGCGTGCAGTCAATACTTTTAAATATGCTGTACTTACCTAGAATTTCTGCCAAATAATTCGAAGTAAAGTACGTATCTCGTAATATTTTTATTAAAATTATCATTTTATTCATGTTTTAATATAACATAATATTCTATCAGATAAATATAATTTTTTTTTTTTTTTTTCTAAAGTATATAGTTACGTACAGCTTATTTCAGTGTACTGCCCACACGCGCCTGCGTGGTCGAGTGCTAAAATCGACATTGTAAAGTGTATTATGAACTGTGTTCGTAATATCGATGATATCTTATGCAACTACGTAAAAATGTTATTCAATTGTGAATACAGCTAGCACATGAATCTTTATCTTGGATAATAGTATATTGGGGTCGTCTAATAAGTCTGCAGTATTTTTGAAATTGTATTTTCTCGCTATTATTTTTTTGTAGCAAAAAATGACATCCTACTTTATCAAGCATTTATTCTACTCTAAAACGACAGTGTCGCCTGTATTTTATAGTTTTTCTTAGTTTTTGGCCAATAATGGGGCGTCAAATTGAGATAAACTAACATTTTCGACACATATTTCTTTTCGCCTTTAATCAAATCATCTAGCAGCTCAACTGGAAAATTCTGCCGCATCCACCTTACAGTCCCGACCTCGCTTCGTCAAATTATCTCCATTGTCGGTCGCTCTCCAATGAAATACGTGGCATTACGTTCAACAACGACGATGACCTCAGAAATCGGCTCAATAAATATTCCGATACCAGATGAGCCGATGTTTATAGCCGATGGCTTCCACGTGGTTGAAAGATGGGATGATGTCTTGAACAATAATCGAGAATACATCATTGATTGAAATGTTGTAATTTTTGTTAAAAAATTAGATTTTGTAATAAATAATTGAACGAAACCGCAGGCTCATAGACCGCAAATTAATAGATTAATTATCATTTCGTGCAACAGGATAAGTGCAAGAAAAGCATCCCGTCCCGTTGTGGCGGGATGAACATGTGCGGAGCCGCTCCTCGCGTGCCGCGTCTAATTTCCCCATCACAATCAGTTCGTCTCTCTCACGTGCCGCCCGACAAAACCTCTGCAGATTTTGGCCTTTTCCATAGAAGTGATTGTCCGTCTGACCGCCGCACGAAGGCTGGCGTCCTTCCTGGAGACCGCTTTCTTGTTCAGTAATATGGTGTACATTTCAAGGCTGGTCTGTCTCGCTTTGCTGCCGCAATAACTCTACTTGTGATCATTTAAAACCTTTTTTAACCAAACACGTAGCAACACGCATACGTGACGGTTATTATAGCTATATCTTACATTCATCTACCGCGTATTTGGTTCGTAATCTTTCTATTTATGAAGCGGAACGAAATAAATAGCACGGTGTTATTTTAGATTTATATCTGATCGATATCATTTGTGAAAAGGTTAAGATCGATCATTGAAAAATACCGATTTTTTTTGTGTCGACATTCATTTTGACGGACGTCAACCGAATGGATTATTTTTGACCGGCTAACGTTGCGTAATTGACGCCTCTCTTACTTGCCAATTCCTTTATATGTGGTCCAAGGCTGTAATTTGTCATACTTATTTAACGGAGCACTTTTTGTCGGTTTAGCAATTTACTCCCGTCGCGAAATGAACACGAGCATTATCGAATTCGCTGTACAAAAATATTGTTACTTATGTATTTGTAGTATTTCGCAACATTTGTTGTATAGTTTTGCCTATAAATTCCTTTCAGTTTAATCTTTAATCCTCATATTTTATGCCAAAATATTAAAGATTGTAAAATTGTAGTGAATGTTGGGAATTTAAGATTTAGCCAAAATTCTTCATTTAGCATGTGCCGGTATTGATGGTAGCCGTAGTCAATGACTATTTCTAGCATTTTTATACAATGGTCATGTGTCGGTATTGATTGCAAAATTTTATTATATAATTCTAATAATATATAATAAATTTAAATAAATTTTATAGAGAACCTTTTATTGTTTGTTAATTAAATTAAATCACTAAACGAAATTTGCAGTTACTTAAATATTTATAACATTAGTATAGGCATACATACGGTGGTAATATTTATATTAACTTCGTTTCTAAAATGTTATGTCAAATTCTCGAAAAAATCTTGTTCGAATGATGTGTGATAGACGGTTCAAATTCTAAATATTTTCTCATCGATTTCTTTTAAATTTTAAAGTGATTAATTATGTATATATTTCCCATTTCCTAAAGTCTGTATGTTAAACGAAATGTTATATTTTTAGTGTATTCAAATAATTGAATAAATTATTAAAATTGTGTATATTTAATGAATAAACGTCCGTCTACATACAAAAAAGGCTTAAGCTCAAAGCCCATTGTGTGTATTGATCTATGAATAAATAAATAAGTAATTATAATCGTCGTGTATTGTTAAATCATCGCAAAACTCGCTTGGATTTTACTAGTGAAAAAATGTAATTTGCTATCAGAAGTTGATTTATTTTAAAATCATGCTTTTCTGTCAACTATTTTTAAACTAATCATATGAATACTGGCTATCAATCCCACTAGCATTTTCAGCTTAGAATTAGAGTCGAGATACTCTCCTTTTTAGACGTATTAGCAACTACTTAACTTCCCGCTTCGCCAGTAACCGTAACCTAAAACACATATATTTATATAATAGATTTAGCCAAAATTCTTAATTTACCATGTGCCGGTATTGATGGTAGCCGTAGTTAAGGACTATTTCTAGCATTGGTCATGTGTCGGTATTAACAGTAAAATTTTATTATATACCTCGGTGTAACTCGCTCCATATATGTTATATTACTATGTACTGGATAAAAATGTGATTTCCTTAACATGTTCCTAGCTGTTTCACATTTCACACTTTAAACTTTTATACTTAATATTACTATATTTTATATCATATTATCAAATGTATACGGTTTGTGTGTATATATATAGTGAAATAAATACACGTTAAAAATAATTTACAGTTTATTCAACACTTTGCAGCCCATATTTTTGGTTTCTGCTTCTGCCAATGCTGTTCAATGGTTCTGTCAATTCCAGATGCTCTGGCAACGAAATATTTCCAGCGGGACGGCATAATGGTGGCTCGCTGCTATCTCGCCTTCTTTAACTTCAAACTTTAGCATCGCAAAAAGAGCACTTCAACGATATCCTTGCTACCAATAACAATCGGAGAAAAGTTTGAATAATCCAATTCAGGATCATAATTCGTTTCAATTTTGAGTTCATAGGTGATCTGTCGTTCGGGTTTCATTAGTTTCTTCGGCAGTCTCGTTGATTCGTCTTATATCAGTTCGCTATAGTTGATTAATAATTCACGCCTCTATGTCCTCAGCACTTTCGTTGCTTCATTGATTGCTTTTTGAGTTTTGTCCGCTTCACCTACTTGTGATCTTTCCTCTTCCGATTGCTCGGCAAGTGACATCTTTTGACGTTTTGTATTGATTCGAGTTTGATCGCAAACATTGATATGGTTCTGCAATATTGACAAACCTTAGTCCAAATCTCAAAAAGTTATTGATGAAAACTATAAACTAAGTATAATTATGAAAATAATTTTTGACGTCTGACGTTTTTCTCTCATAATAAATTTTGTCCATATGTTGTTTAAGATTATACCCGGATTTATTTGGTTTTTAACATTTTTTTCTATGATAAATTTAGAACAATTGAAAAAATGGAACAAACAATATGGCGTCTTTTTTTTTTTTTTTGATAGTTAAATGCATATTTGAAAGTACCTTGGGTGATAATGGAAATAACGCTGTTAGCTGAAAATAGTCGCGTTGACCTAGAAATTCCATTCAGATTAAGCTGTGGAAATTTCACGACGCCAGAGCGCACCGTTCGATAGTTTCAGTGTTACTTAGCGTGTATTACTCAAAAATGTTTGAATAACTTTAAATTGATTTATTTGCCAGTGACTCGGGAAATAATCATTACATTAAAAAATTGCTGGTTTCAGTTGGTGCAATATGACTCGTGCGCCAGGTCCAAAACCAATGTACCGCGGTCCCATCCCAGTGATCAAGGTGGCAAGACGATGTCTACCGTAGCTTCTCCCGGTTGCCCTTTCAAAATGACCGTTCTTCATGATACGGCAGATAGAAAGCCATTTACCGTGTTGGCAATTTTAAATTCCTAATCTGCTTCCTACCATTGGCACGTGTGACATATTGCACATCCCGCGTGTACGCGAGTCGTGCCTTCACATTATAGCAGACAGGTCACGACCGGATCGGAGTGAAATATTCCGAGTTGAGTCGAGAATTGTGAAAGCCCAATATGCCGGGTAATTATATGTATAGTATCTAACTGCAAACACAATTTATTATTAATTTCAAATACTCTCTCCCCTGAATTACGACACATTGTATTTTTAGATAAACATCATGTTTGATCCGTTGAAGAGTTGCTTTTAAAAGTGTTTTTCAAAAATATATGTAAAAATATTGTGCGTGTTTTTTAACGTTTCAATTATCATTTTTTTCATGTATCCTTGATTCTCGAATATGTCAAGTCTTAAAGTCCGATGATCTTGAAAATATTTCATGTATCATGCATCATTAAGTAAATGTAAGTATGAAGATGGATTATTTACAATCATTACGATTATTCTTATCTTACTCGATTAGATTGATTTTAGTCATTTTAATTAAAAACGTATTTTCGCAGGTGTACCGTTGATTTTAGATTTCCATTCGAGCAATAATGCTGTGTATATCTGACCTTTCTGGCCGACGTTTCGGATCCCATTGCAGGGTCCATCATCAAGGCTGATGTGAAACTCGGCCAAAAAGGTCAGATATACACGGCAGATTAGCCTAAAAACTATACACAATAGATTCTAAACGACTGTGAAAACCTAAGAACATTTTTTAAATAATAATGTTTCCTCGTTCCCCGTTGCTCCATCTAACGAGTTAAATAATGTTGTCAACAGCTTCTCCACAAAAATATATATTTATTTTCTGGCACCAACATATTATTCTTATACGACTAAAACTCGTTCATGGGGACAAAAGTTCTTCATACCTGCCAGTGGATCTTCTACCGGTCTGTGCCGGCCTCTTGTCCCAGACGGTCGTCTCCAGTACCGTATCAAATTCTGACGAATTGCCTTTATTGAAATTAATCGCTGTTCCCTTTTTTTTGGTAAAACTGAATTTAAAAAAATATTATTTTCTTGAATAAAAATATAATTCAGGATGAAAATCAAAATTGAAAATGTGATGAAGTTCTACTTGTTTGTGCTCAGCACGTACCGCAGAATTCTAGGAATTTTCTATAATATTTATACAACAAAACATTTACACGAGTGGAAATTTATATAGCTGGCATTTGTACTACGGTGTACTTTATACGACAATATATTTAGCTTACCAACCACATGAAGAACATTTCATTATATTATACTAACATACATGGCGTAGAAAATTCCGCCTACGTAAGATTGTATTTGTTTATAACTCAGTTGATTCTGTTAAATAGAGAACTTTCTAAACGATCATTAAATGTAATTTAATTGAATAAATAATGAAGGTGCCGTTACCAGACAATCCCTTTCCTTAATGTAATCAAGAATTGCAGCATCCGATGATTGCTAATTAAATTAAATTTGCTTGCTTTGTGGAACCCGTAAGAAAGGCAATTTATAAATGATAAGCGATGCCTCCTGGTGCTCTATTAGCATTCTGGTATCGGACGCGCGTTACTGGCCGATGCTCCGCCAGTAATTGAAGTGAATTTGCAATATGGCCACTGCAAAACATTTTTATGGCCGGTCTATTCGAATCTAGCTATCTATTTATAATTATTGAAACTTCCATTGGATACAGACACTTTGATTTTACCTCTTTTTGATGCTTCGTCAAATTATATTTAATATTTTCTTCAATATTTGCAAAATTACTTTGTGGCCATATTTTATATAAATAATTACACAAAATATTTTGTTTAAACTTTAAATTGTTTAAATTGATTATTCTACATGTTTCGATACCTATGGTATCTTCTACGGGAAACAATGTATATTGAAATTAAAAACATAGCATAGATAAAACCAAAATAACTATTCAGAATTTTCCAATCAGCTTTTGGAAACAAACCATTCTTTTGATATTAACCTGGGCTTATAAATTATACATACAAATTCTAGGGGTTTACAGTAAGATAATTTTGAAATTTTATAAATTAGAAAAAGTGTTAATAGCAAGCTAAATATTATAAATAACCAAATCCTCTTTGCAAATAGTCACCTTTTAAATTTGTTTTCGTATCATTTCTTACTTATTCACCACTTTATAGTTTTGTTTTTATCTATGCTTGTATTTTTAATTTCAGTATACATTGTTTCCTGAAGAAGATACCATAGGTATCGAAACATGTAGAATAATCAATAAATAGTGATTTAAACAAAGTATTTTGTCTAATTATTTTTTTTTAATATCTTTGTGTCGTATGATTTGATTTTAATTTATTCGTTTTTTTATTTTGTAAATATTTTTGTTTTATGAGTTTGTACCTCACCCTCGCAAAGATTTAATAACTTGCTAGTGAAAAAATAAGTGGGGATGAATGACACTCTTAAATATCGAATGTGGTTTAGGTTACGGTTACTGGCGAAGCGGGAATTTTAAGTAGTTGCTAATATGCAAAATTAAAATGCTAGTGGGATTGATAGCCAGTTTTAATATGATTAGTTTAAAAATAGTTGAAAGAAAAGCATGAATTTAAAATAAATCAACTTCTGATAGCAAATTACATTTACTTTTAAAATTAGAAATATTAACTTGGTGGTTAAGATTCATATTTTTTATTTATTATCTTAGTTTTATTAACCACAATTGAGTTTAAAAATTAAAATTAAATAATTTGGAATCGTTGGAGATAAATAAAGCATGTAAAAGTAATCAGGAAATTCTAAACAGCCAACTAAATTTAACTACGAGTCCTATTCTAAAATTTTTTCATAAAAATTATTCGACTAAATTTGTATTGAGCAGCAATTTGAGTTAGGTACTAAATTTATTTTTTTAAATAATTGTTGTTTTTTAAAAAATTTAAAAATAGATTCTGGTGAAGAAACAATACTATATTTTTAGTTAGTTATGACATCCTGAAGAAGGAAAAGTGTTTTCCGAAATCGGTAGATGTTTTTTAAACTCAATTGTGGTTAATAAAACTAAGATAATAAATAAAAAATACAAATTACATTTTTTCACTAGTAAAATCCAAGCGAATTTTGCGATGATTTAACAATACACGACGATTATAATTACTTATTTATTTATTCATATATCAATACACACAATGGGCTTTGAGCTTAAGCCTTTTTTGTATGTAGACGGACGTTTATTCATTAAATATACACAATTTTAATAATTTATTAAATTATTTGAATACACTAAAAATATAACATTTCGTTTAAGATACAGACTTTAGGAAGTGGGAAATATATACATAATTAATCACTTTAAAATTTAAAAGAAATCGATGAGAAAATATTTAGAATTTGAACCGTCTATCACACATCATTCGAACAAGATTTTTTCGAGAATTTGACATAACATTTTAGAAAAGAAGTTAATATAAATATTACCACCGTATGTATGCCTATACTAATGTTATAAATATTTAAGTAACTGCAAATTTCGTTTAGTGATTTAATTTAATTAACAAACAATAAAAGGTTCTCTATAATTTTTTTTTTTCTCGATATATTTCAATTTCATGTCTCGTTTCTACACGTGTGTTAGTAATTGATATGTACGCACATTTACTGACCGCCTACTACCACTTTCATATAAATGTTATCAGTAACGAGATTGCATTTATCTTACTGCCTTATATGGGCATCAATGAGCCGTTTCGTTCCACGTACAATCTTATAATGTTTATTTATTCCACTCGTTTCATTTTAACTTTTCAAAAATAACGTTCAGTCGCGTGTCGTATACACTGTCGATGAAAATTGATCGTATCGATTTTCCGATCACCTTTATCTCAAGGGTATGTTTGTAAAAGATTTGTACTATGATATTAGACTGTGTTAGTAATTTTCCCTCCTGATTTATCAATATTTAAAAAAAATCTAAGGCAAAATAATCAAAACATTTTTATTATGTACTAATTGATACATTATTAATTTATTACATTAACAAATAGATGGAATTTATGGATTAAATATTTATAGTCATCTTCCAGTATCTGGTTTACCTAATCGTGCCCATCTTTTTTTCTGGTGTCATCAACACTCCCGTTATTTATCTTACAATATTTTCCTCATTCATTCGTTCCATGTGACTATACCACTTAAACGACCCATTCACAATCCTGTTTAAAATGCTAAGACTGGCTTTACATTAACTCCAAATTTGTGCATTATTTATTCTATTATAAACATAAATGGATTTGCCATATTGCTTGAGCGACCTCATTTCCATGGTATTCAGTCTACTTTCGTTCCTCTTTTGTCGATGCCTTGTTTTTATGGGTAAACTGTAGTGTGTCTACTTTTGTCGTCGACGTTTCGAGATTTGTGGCCATCATCAAGACTGATGAAATGAAAAAATAAAATGAAGTCATATACCATGACTTAAAATATGTAACAAAATGTCCGCTATAATGAAATCACCCACAATAATCAGGTTAATATATTAACTTTTTTTAAATGTTGGTCCTAATAATTGTATTAACAGGGGATCTTTATATTTTGTCAATATTCTCTTGAGTTTAATCGTAGCCGTTTTCTATACATAATATTTTTTTACTCAAGACAGAATTCAGTTTATAAAGAGCAATATGTGTATTTCCTCATTAACTTTGCCAAAGCCAGCATTATTCATCTTTTTTCTTCCAAGAACGATACTGCATCGTTCTCGCCTCCTTCCTCCCATAATTTCACGTGGCCTGTATGTATCCGTATAGTAGATATGCATGTGTTCCAGACGACGTGTGGGAGGCAATTACTACAAGTGCCCACATGTCATACTTGAGATGATGGGAGCCTTTTAAAACATCTTCTTTTGACTGACTATAAAGAAAAAAATGTTTTTGAGGTCAAACTGAAATTTTCTACGATCGCGCGCATAATTTTTATTCATGTTACGTCACTTTTAGTGTACAACGGTTTGGAACTGTGTGAAGTGAGTTAAATTCAATAAATGTTTTTAAAATTTAAATTAAATTTAATTTTTAAAAGTACTTTAGTCGTTCGCGACAACACATGGTAGCGCTTAACGAATTAGACACAAAATCACATAATTAAATAGCACTGTAAAATCACGCATTACACGTTTACATCCCAAAACTATGCTATTTGTGTTATCACTACTTATCGCCAGATACTGAACATTCACTTTTCACCGATTTCATGTTTTTTCCTTTATTTACGGACCCAGACAATATATTAATATTGATATTATATAAAATTTATGTATTTCTCGATGTCTGGATGTAAGACACTCGTTTATGGTCAAGCCCTCGTCCCGGGAGACCAGCAACTTGGTCCTATTTTCATAGCACAAACTAAGCTAAACCTAGTTTGAAAATATTGATGTGACGTGTATTCTATGTACGTTATTTTTTATTATTACTTGTTATTCAACCGCTCACTATATTTAATTTTAAAAATAGTTATAGTTTCATTAATTTAAATTCAGTTACAAAAAGTTGTTTCGATAATGTTACCACACACTTGAGGTAGATAAGTAGGTACCAAATAATTTTTTTTAAATATTTTAACGGAACATCATAAACGTCTGATTGTAACGTGAGATTAAAGAAAATAATATTATTTTTCCGCTTATAATTTTTCTCGGATGTAATCTTACGTACGTACTTTATATACGTTATTTTTACCAGTATTGGTAATGTTTTTCAAACGTTTTACTGGCTTCGATATTTACACACTGCTATGTTTGCCATATTGACAATAATTAATATTATTATGCTGCCCACGTGACAGAATTCCGCTTCAGGTTTTGAACCACCGAAGGTTTTTACTCGTTGCATTCCTCATCTTTCGACCGAGGAGCCCAGGCAGACTGCGTGGCGTTGCGCAGCTGCCTTGCTACGTCACAACAGCTCCTCGAGTACGGTTCCAAACTTGGCACTCTGCGCGCGGAGTTTTTTTTAATCGCTGTTCTCGAAAGATAACTCTGACAAATGTCGGGTGCCTTTCTACACGCCGTTGGGTTGGAGCTCGTCACTTGCGGACGTCGTATGTTACCGGCAAAGCATAGAAAGCTGGTAATAAAAATAATATATACGATGTTCTTATTCTATTTTAATTTATTCATAAAATATTTTTTTATGGTTGTCGTATGTATATATATATATATATATATATATATATGTATATTTAATAAATAAATGATTATTTATTAAATATACACTCACAGCTTGTACATATAATTATAGTTTGAATACCAATACAGTTTTTATAACACATTTTGTTATGTTTTTTCTCTCGGTCTCAATTTTCTGTCATTGATATTTAGCATATAATAATAAAGTGAATAGAATAGCAATAATAAAATAAAAATTTAAATAAAAAAAATATATAGTTAAACCTAGAACGGCCTTAATACCACAATCAATTACACTATTGTTACAATATAGTTTCAAAATCAAAACTGAAGAAAATATCGTCACGACCGAGTTTGTACCCGAGCCTAGTATAATAGCCTAGGATAATTTGTTTTAGAAATAGTTAAATAGTTCTAACGACCCGGTACGTAATTAATTAAATAAAGTCGTCCAGCTGGTTAATTATTTTGTATCAAATGCTTTAAATCACTCAAAGTTCTTCTACACAAGTTAGTTAAATTCAGAAATTATTTTCTTGATCCGAAATATTTCAAATTTTGACGTGATGGCTTTCCATGGTTTTTTTATATTTATTTGCTTGAGTAATTTTTTGTGAAGCTATTTGTTCAGTCGTGATTATTCCAGTACGAGTATGTATGTATGGCGAGTTGAGTAACCTTGTGATTAAAAATCATTTTGGACAGATGGTTAATCCTTTGCCCGAGTGAAAGATAGATTAGATTAAGTAAATGCTAATTATATAACTAAAACGCCAATTTAATTCAGGATTGGCGCTTGCGTAAGCAAGCATCTCTTCTTGAAAAAAAACTGATACAGTGGAAGAGAAAATAGTTTTCTATTTAAATCATATCACTTATGTACGGGTGTAATCCAGAAAATATTAAAGACTTTTTAACTTTTTCTAACTACTTCTACACATAATCACATTTTTTTAAATAGACTAAAGGTGGATGACTACAACAGCGGGACTTTAAAGCTCGTGAACAGGTTTGATAAATGCTTAAATGTAGGAAGTAATTATGTTAAGAAATAGATTATGGTATTGTATGTTTAAAAATATATAAAATTGTGTTATAAAATATTTACTTAATTTTTGATAAGGGTATGTTTCGGAAAAGTCAGTTAATATATTTATGCCATGTATTTTGCCAAATATATATTGATTGTTTAAAATGCCATTGTAGTCTTGTAAACTTTGCCCGTAACGTAGATACACATCAAGTGGATGAATTTATTAGACATGGGTAGGTTTTTCGTAATCTCAATTCGGTGCTTTGGTATTCAGCTGTTGAGCAACCGACGGTGGCTTGTGCAACGTTTCGTTCTGTGAAATATTATTATTCATTAATAAATGCTTAAATCTAAAATCGGCGACATAAAAAGCTACACTCGAAGCGTTTAGAATTTGCGCCCGGGGCGTCATTGATAATTGAATAAAACTATCACACAAATACTGCGATGATATTCAATTGACTTGTCGTGTCTACGGATATATTTATAATACGTACTGCATTTAAATCCATAGTGTATTGGTTTAGATAGAGATCTTCTACCATATTCAGAATCACATTTACATAATGTGGATGCCATTTCTCAACAGACTTAATGTTCTTGAGTATTGTATATTAGTAAATTTAAAAACGCTTTCCGTGTGTTATACTACCAACACCTCTGCATAGATTCCAGATTCGAAAAAAATATTCATAAATTTAATTAAATAAATTAATTTAATTTGATTAAATAAGTCATATACAAATAAATATTTCCCTGGACCCTGGAACCTCGGGTCGCCCGCAGTCGGGAATACTAACTATTGCACCGCCCACAGATGCGAATGAGGCGTGAAAATTTGACAATTAAATTTCTTTAGATCTTTTATAATTAAGCTCATTACAAAGTTCACCAGGAGTAAAACCATTTAAATATACAGGGTGTAAAAGACCTAGTCCACAATATTTTATGGGTGTATATACTAGTGATGGTAAATCGTACTGTGATTGTGACGATGATTGGTAACTAGTATTTTACTGTTGGAGGTTTACTTCCTAGTATATCTAGCTGTCATTGCTCGAAGAATTACGAAAAATCAGTTATCAATCATCGTTACATTGATTTCGATTTAACCATCATTAGGATAATATACCTGACTAAATTACGAGTCTAAAATATTCAATAAATATGTGCCTAATCTTAGCATTAAAAAAAATTAAAATAATCGTAATTATGTGATTATTTAGATTAATTGAAATATTTTATTCATTCCGAATTATATATTGAATATAAAAAATTAAAGGTCATCGAATTTAGAGCGGCCAAACTATTTTTTTGTTAGATAGTTTAGGGCCCGATGCAAAAATATAATTAGATAATAATAGATAAATTTCAAAGTACGTAGACTTAAAGCTTAACATGTTTTATAAAAATTTCTAACTATAATATTTTTCATAACGGTTCAGAATTAGCATGTATTCCTTTACCTTTTTCAATTCGTAATTTAGTCAGATATCCACCCATAAAATATTGTGGACTAGGTTTGGTACAACCTGTATATCTGTGTATATACCTACATATTAGTATTCAAATTTGATACGTATTAAGAATGTACAAATAAAAAGGTATATCAAAATATGAATTAAATTCTACCTCAAAAATTCAGCATTATATGTTAATTATATGCCAATTTGATACCACAGTCTAATGGGAGAATACTATGATGGTAAAGCGCTCGCTTAGCGTGTGAAACGTAGCAGGATCGATACTAAGCGAAAACAATTTTTTTTTTATTTCAATAAGGTTTTGGGGGCGTTAGGTATCGATCCCGTGATCTGTGAGTGTAAAAAAGTTACACAGTTTTGAAGATAAGTTTTAGTGGGATTCCCGCTGAATAAACATTTTCTTTGTCGTATTGTCGGGCCGCGGCACACACGTGCCACGTTTGGTACGGATCTTAATTGATAACCCAATTTTTATCTTATTTACAAAATTGTCTCGAGTAGATGTACGTGTTCGCGGAGAACGGTACAAATTAAAGCATTAAACGTAGGATGAGCAATTATTAAATAACAAAAAGTGACTAAGTATTTTAAAATTGAAAACATAAGAACTCACTTGAAATTAATATTAGGCATATTAGGCTCTGAAACTAAAATAAAATAGAAATCAATCATCGGTTCTCGCATTCTTCCGAGCATCGCATTTATTTTTATATATTAAAAAGGGAATACATATGAGGATCATGAATGTGTGTGTGTGTGTGTGTGTGTGTGTGTACTTGGCGTGTGTTTTGGTTATTATTGTAATTATTTAGTTACAGTAGGTTCTGTTTTATTTTTATTTAAGTTTATAAAGGGGCGTACACATATCATATTACTAATAGTTTTCAAATTATTCCAGCACTTTCACTGGAATTAGATGTAGCCTCTCAATGTTCACGGAAATTGTTACGAAACGAAATAAAAATTTACGTAAATATTTGTAAATTCTCTTCCACATTTAAAAAATATAATGTAACTTTTTCATCCTGGACACAAACCAAAAATCAAGTAAAGCGTCATCTACTTTATAAAATTGTATATATTATAAATAACTGTTAACATACATTAAGCGTTATATAGATTTATGACTAACTCGGTGGTCTCTTGTGACGGTGCTCGAATCCCAAAACTCTCGGTCACTGAATGAATATTTTACCACTGGAATATTTCACCTCGAAATATTGTGGTTTACTAATCGTGGATATCATTTTCTTACAATTTCTTGAGAGAAACCTTAACTCCTTAATGCTTCCGAGGACTTGATTTTGCAATAAGATTGATTACGTATCTTCGATTGCCTAACCGCGTCCGCCTGCCTGTCTTTGACTGCACCACCTACAGTCTCAGTGGTCACCCGTTGCACCTGACTTGCATTCTCCTATCACCATCTCCGCCGGCCACTCAGGAAGGCCAGAACTATCGGCCGACACTTGTCTGCCCGAGGCTAATGAGATTCGAACTGGTTCGCCGCCTAGCCCGGTTTGAACTATCTGGTTAGCTGATTTATTAGCAGTAATTCAGAAAGTGTTTCAATACACTATTATCCCCTCTAGTGTCATGCACCATTTTGAATACAAACTTGGACTTTTTACGGATTCTTCGCATAATCGTTGAAGATTAACAGATAATGTCATCACAAATGTAATGTGGACTAATTATTGCTTCATCACGGCTATTCTAGATATTGATGGGGTTGTGTACCTACAATAGAAAACTTAACATTTTTATAGGAAACCGGATCCTCTCGCCGTTGCTGTCCGTCCACGTGTAATAATAATAATAATATTTAGCTCAGGTTAATAACTGCATTTAAATATTTAGATATTAGTAGACTATACATCCCACTCTGATTCCACCACACCCATTCTATTTCATTGGATCGGCTGTACAAAATGATTGATCATATTTCGTTTCTATGACACGTTAGGTTTATATTCTTCTGTTTACTTAATATTAGGCTCTTCTTACTTTCTAGTATCAGAATCTCACAGAGTCGCAAATTTCCACTGTTGCTATAAACATTTTTACGCAAGTTTTTCTCTATAGGGCAAGTTTTTACATTATTCTAATTTTTACCTGAACCTTAACGGTTTTTTTTCTCGGAGAATTTATCTTCACTTATCAACTCACATTATTGAATATATGTACATAGGTATTCTTGACAAATGTAATTATTGATATGGGAATTATTATGCCAATCTTGACCTTTCGCTCGGCCGGTATCAGCTTGTGTGCTCATGACCGTCGCTTGGATGCTTTTTATTTTGACACATTATTAATTTTTTTTAGACATATATTTATTTTGCCATCGGCACCGTAGACGAGCAGGTGGTGACATCACCGTCATCACACCTGCTGTAAACAGTTCGTACTCTGTTGCAGTTTTTTTGCCATTCTAAGAAATATTTGCTTGCACCACTGACAATGGTTCTGAGCGGTCAAAGTACAGGTACATTTTTAAAATTATTTTCTTCATACTTAGAAATGTGTCGGTGTCTAGTTTCACAAGTGTACGTAAAACTTGTTTTCACTGTTATTACCGGTAAATTCAAGAAAATCTTTAAATTGTTAATCAGTTTTCAGATTGAAACCAGGGCCCAGTTAACTTGCCAAATAATCTTTTTGTGATTTTAATCCTGTGCGGTGCAGCACAGGTTTTGATTATTTATCATTGCATTGGTGAGATTAAAAATTCTGAAAGAAATTAACGTTTTCTACGGCTATATTGTATTAAAAATATTGAAATACACGCAAGCAGACCTTCTAGACCCATGGCAGAAAAATTCGGAAAAATTATCTCTAAATTTTAGTCAGGTCAATGTGATGCAAAATACTTAATGTGTCACAGGTAAATACATGCTAGCATTGTATTTTTATAACATTAAAAACATATTATGAAATAATTGTAGTTTTTCTTTTAATTATCGATATTTTGTAGATACAGTGAAACCTCTATCTATCGTTTTTGAAGAAACCTATTGAAATAAACTATGAATGCGGGATATAGTAAAGTTACATTTTTTATACATAAATATTTAATGCATATTCTAAACAAGATACATATTTCACATGTAAATGAATGTTAATTATAAAGATATATATATAAAATCAATTTTATCGAAAATAATTGTTGTTGCGCTACCGGGGTTCAAACCTGGATCTCTTTTCAATCCAATCCGGGGAATGTGCATTACCAACGACAGTATGTAAAGATGACAAATTTTCGAACCTAAATGTTACACTTTTTCAAATTAATACATCTATCGTTCCATTATTTGAAAGCCAGCTATATTGTTTTTACATGGAGGAACAATCCATGCGATCAATTTTTGGTTGTTTTGTATAAAATTAATTCGGGACTTGAAGAATTCTAGATTCAAGATTATTCGAGGAACGATCGATCGAGGTTTCACTGTATATGATTGTATGTATGTGTTTACCTGTTTATTTCCTTAAAACGGGAATGCGGCTGAATCAACTTTGATACGATTTCACTCCAGTATATTGGTAATTTGTCTGGAAAGGTCACGGTACGACATAAGAAAGCTGAGTAGTGAAGAAGTCTGTTGAGCATGTGGAAAAAGTCATGCGTGCGCATTCAATTCGACATAATGCAAGTCACGACTGAAGCCACGCCCCCGCCCGACAATTGATTTCTTTGCATATTTTATTTTATGGATTAGTTAATGCGCGTCCATCATGACAAATGTACAATGGTATCGAAACCGGTCGACCTTAAATCAATCAAAATGGTTTAATGCAAAGTTTGTTAGTTTTTAATATAAGAGTCTTTTAGGGTGACAATTTAAATGTCTGCTACACCCGGACAAACTAAGAATATTTTCATATTATTTCGTAAAGTTTGTACATTAAAAAATATACATAAAATCTTATTTAGCGGTCGATTGAAAGAATGGTTACTGAAAATCGGTTTTAAATGTTTGCCAATTTTCCGCGGATATATTTGCCGGACTGGCTTTTTAACGAGTTTCAATTCTTAATCGAATGGATATTCTCCGATACTCGCTACTCTATACCTCTACACGCTTCGCCTCGACCGTTCTGATTTGTCAGTGAGCGCTGCTTCATTCTTTTTAAATGCTAGGCTTAACAGTTACTAATCATCGAGTCGATCGCTTCACGCAACTAGAACACGCCGGGCTGAAACTACTCCAAACTAAACTACCAGCTAGGCACTTTTTTAATACGTCTCTAAATATTAATATTATTATAGAACGGGTCTATTTAATGGATTCAACTTGTCTTTCTTCAACCGGTTATTTTTGGATTATCTGATCAATTGTTTATTGAGATGATCGGTTTGAATATATTTTCCTTTATCAAATAATACGCGTTTAAACCGTTATTATAAACTGTGTACACTGACAAGTCATTGAATTATCTGAACTTTTATGAAAATTAAATTGATTATTTGTAAAACTTTAATTTCGAGCTTTTACACCTCTCCTTTTCCCCTTACCGCCCCATTGCTCTGCTCTATGTATTAAATGCCATTCTTTCAAAATTTTGCTCAGTTGCACTGTAGGACAATTAGGAATGTATAATTATCCCGCCCTACCTCGGACATCTCGCACTCCCTTGCTTGGACTAAATATTGCAGACATCGTTACTCTTTAGAGCATGCACAAAACAATGGCAGCGCCTTTTCTCACCACCCCTTTCTAGAGTTCCGGGCAATGCTGGACACAGATCTATATACATATATAGGTACAATATATTTTTAAATACGTATTAAATATCATATTTGCGGTTCAGGTTATAATATCTCTTACACTAAATATGGTGATTGATAAGATCATAAATGATTTAATTCGAATTACTCTTTAATTTCTATATATTTTAATAATGCAATAAAATGTAGGTAAATCTGACAATAGTATGTACTTAAATTCAATTTGATAAATCAGATCTTGTACAAAAAATCTTTTTTTTTTATTTATACAAAAATCATTGAAATCTGGTTTTGATTAAAAAACTAGTTACCATGTCCCAGAAATATAACATTCACATAAAAATTCTACAAATTTATTGAGTTTTTTTTTTTAAATACCATGTAATAAATAAATCAATATAATAAACACCAATATTTATACACGCAAAACAATATGTCGGTTTTTCGCGCTCTTTTCCAAGAACATTTTTTACTTCGAAATTAGTAAAATGATATATGTTTGAATTATAAAAGCATTCTGGTAGGTGTCTAACTTGAGAATTGGTTAGAATAGATTTCTCAGAATACACTATTTAAAAGAACAATCCAATAAATAGCAGTAACCGCCAAGTATGCGTTCAAAGTGTGTGCTTTCGGAATGTGTGCAAATATGTAATCTTCTTTGACATAAATTCCGACTACATCTTATGCGAGTAATTTTCGCACTTAATTTCGTTTTTCTGCCGCATGTCATTAAGCTGATTGACATATGCCTGAAGATATTTGTCTCGGGATTTCTTAGGGACCCAAGAAGACTCGGGGTGCCCTCGTTTCGACCTTCGTTACCTTCTCGCAGGAACGGCGCTTGTGGCTGTTCTTGAAAACGGTGTATTTATTTTTAAGCGTAGATAATATTTTTAAAATCCCTCAATGGACCACCGACATTACGTGTCAGAAGTTAGTTAGTTAGACCCTCGCGTGCAAATATTTTTCAGTTATAATGTTATCTCGATTGAGCCCACGCGAGCTGATGATTCCCTTGTTGGTCCAGCGTCAGACTGCGCCCCGGGTTATCCTAACCGAAGCGAGCGTCGGTGAACGTCCAGGATCGCAGCACGCGCCGAGGGTAACCGCGAGGATGATGCTCCGTGTTTTACTGCCGTTGCAATTTCACGGGTGCTTTAACGCGACGCGTGCAAATTCCTCCGGGAGACTGAACGAGACATGCGCAATGGGTGGGCTATTTGTCATGATTGTTACATTATTATTATTTTTCATTAAATCCGCATTTAAAGCAAATCGAGTAATTACGTCATTATGTTTGATTATACATTGTTGTAAATAATGGTATTTTTTTAACACAATAGCTAAAACCTACAAAGCTTCTCTCTAGATGCTTGATTGCAGTTCAATTAGTGCAGTTATTAAGATACACATTACAATTTATTAAATTTCAGTAAAGTAACTGATAATCTATTGTTCAATGTGGGAACAATAAATTGTAATGTCTTCGATCCATACTGTTGAGTCCTAAATTGGTAGTGTATATTTCGCCGTGTGAAAACAATTTATTAAATATTTCAGTATTGTAGTTCTCATTGATTAATAAAACAATAATAATCCTAGGACCGGGAGAACGTTGATGATGATATTATTAGGTTAAGCCTTAATTCAAATGCTTAGTAAATGCTACATTTTGGTACTTATTTCTCTTTGATATCTAGTCTTATATATCAAAGCTATAAGAATCTTCTACTCGGATGAACGGTTTGGTCCTGCGAGCGCTCGGCCACAAGCCGGGGAAGTTAATATTTTGATAATTATTTCGTTAAATTTGATGATATTTTAGCTGTGTATTTTACATAATTTAGTCTCCCGTGTATACATACATCTTACGACATTTATCAAATCATCCACGGCAATGTGTGTAAGTACGACCACGTTTCAGAATTGAGTTTTAACTTCAGTCGTTTTTCATTTAAATACACTCGGCCTCGGTTCCATAGCGATCTATTTTCTCGTTTCTCGCTCCAGTTACAAGATAATCTCCCTATAGTGGTCTTTCGTGATTCTGGGGCTCTTATCCGCAAATTTGGCTTAATGTTATTAATCTATTCTATACGCAATCTGTTTGTTTTATGACATATTTATTTTGTCCTTCAGTCTTGGAATATTCTCTACTATACTCGTATTGCTTATAGATTATTATTTTAGTCATCTTTAATACTGTACGGCAGAAAAAGTTCCTGTTCCCTGATTTTTGGTTTTCTTTGCCTTTCGATTTGATATTTAATTTAATTATTTATTTATTCTAATTACAATGTATCAGTTTTGTCATCATTTTGTGATTGCCATCGATAATCGAATTTATGAAACTCAACAGTTTGCTGTAGGCGTATATCTAGAATGTAGAAAGCTGTTACAATAGTTCTCTTTCCTAATATTAATTCAATCATTTTAGAATATTCATCGTTACTCATCTTATCAAGTATAGTTTATTTTGGTCCATCTATATTATATCTATATATGGGGTAAGTATGAATGAGGAAAACGATATAAATGCAATAAGTATGGAAGAAATAAAGTGTGCAATAAAACATATGAAGAATGGTAAGGCTGTGGGGTATGATAACGTTGCTGCGGAGTATATCAAGGCTGGTGGCCCATTAGTTATCTTGTGGCTTCATACGCTCTTCAATCAATGTTTGGAAGAGAGCCACACCCCGTTAGATTGGAGGAGGGCTGTTATCATGCCTCTTTACAAAGGCAAAGGGTCGAAAATGGAATGTGGTAACTATAGGGCTATTAGTCTACTGAGTTCCGTAGGTAAACTGTATGGAAGAATTTTAATAGAAAGAGCAAGAATGGTGACGAAAGAAAAAGTATGGGACGTGCAAGGGGCATTTGTGGGTGGAAGAGGATTCATGGATCAGATCTTTTCTCTACGAGTGATAACGGAAAAGTTTTTGGCGAAAAACCTAAAACTTTTTTATGCCTTCGTAGATCTACAGAAAGCATATGATAGAGTTAAAGAGAAAAGTTATGGAAAGTACTCTCCGATTACGGGGTGAATAGTAAACTTATACGCGCAATCGCATCCCTATACGAAGGAAGTTCTGCGTGTGTAAGAATCAATGGAGCACTCACACCATGGTTTGACATTACAAAGGGTGTCAAGCAGGGTTGTGTAATGTCTCCATGGCTGTTCAACTTGTATATGGATAAATATGTGAAAGAACTAAAATGTATGAATGTAGGAGCAAAAATGGGCGATTTGATTGTATGCTGTTTATTGCACGCCGATGATGCAGTACTAATGGCGAATAATGAACAAGAACTACAGAATCTGGTGAGTAGAATGTACGATGTTTGCAAGGAAAGCGACTTTGTGATGAATGTTAACAAGTCGAAAGTGATGATATTCGAGAAGGAGGAAAGCAAGACACCATGCAAAATACTTGTAGGTAATGAATGTTTGGAACAAGTAGATGAGTTTGTATATTTGGGAAGTATGTTTGATAGAAACGGAAAGGCTGAGAATGATATCGAAAGGAGGGTGACTGCAGGAAATAAAGTAAACAGCGCTTTGAATGGAATTATATCTAACGGGAATTTGTCAACCAAGGCAAGACTAGCGATGCACAATGGAATCCTGGTACCGACACCGATGTATGGAAGTGAGGCCTGAAGCTGGCAGAAAAGAACGAAAGTAGACTGAGTGCAGTGGAAATGAGATCACTTAGACGTATTTGTGGCAAATCTATTTATGACAGAGTAAAGAATGAAGAAATAAGGAAAGAATGTAAAGCTGATGTTAGTATAGTGAGTAAGATTAAGAAAGGATCACTTAGGTGGTTTGGTCATATGGAAAGGATGAATGAGGAGAGAATGGTAAGAAAGATATATGGCGCAATGGTTGATGGAACCAGAAATAGAGGATGTCCGCGAAAGACTTGGCACGACCAGATAAACCAGATAATGGAGGATGGTTCTGTTAGAAGCCTCAACAATCGGCGAGCTTGTATGACAAGATGTATGAATGTGGATGAGGCAAGAATTGTGTGTCAGGACAGAAGAGTGTGGCGCTCTATCCTCTCTGCCTACCCCCACGGGGAAACGGCGTGATGGTAAGTAAGTAAGTATATTTATTTGTATCATAAACACTGATAAATAAACAATTATATAAACCCCCTGTTACCCTCGGGGCGCGATGTGCGTGAGAGGAATTGTTGGGAATAATGGGGTGAATCCTCGTCTTAAAGATCCAGATTCACAACCCATGAACATCTCGAAAAACCAGCTCGCTCTCGAGCGACCGGTATCCACTACATATATTTTTTTAATTTTGTTGTTCCGAACGTAATGGCCAATTTGAATTATGTATCATTTTGAACGTTCTTTACTAAAAATATTGGTTTTTGTTCGAAAGTCAGTCAGGCATTTGATCCTTCAGAAATGGGATTGAAAAAGGATGAATTACGTTTTTTTTGGCCAATATGCACCTCAAACAGCACGGAACCTCAACCGAGAACCCCTTTTGATCAAAGAGTGCGGCGTTGTTACTGTTGAAAACGACGAATGAAATATTGAAAATGAAAGCTTTGGAAGGAAATACAACCAGCACTGAGTAGCAGAAGAGTACACATCTTGCTTCGCGACAACTTTCACCTTTTCAAGCACCTCGATAACTATTAACGGTAAACAATTCAATAATAGATAGACAGAATAAGCCTCTAATTATTGTATTCTAAACATCCCTGAGTAAATAAATTTGTAATTCGTTGGCAAAAATAAGTTGAATGGCTTATGACTCTTATTTTGATCAGTAAAGTATATTTACTCGAAAAGTTATGTTGAAGTTGACTTTTACCTTAAATTTGAACTCTAAAGTAAGCCATTATATTCGGAACAGCCTAATAATTTATGTAGCAAATAAATTGCGACCTTTTTGACATATCTGCATTGCACCGAAGTGTTATATTTTCATTGTCATGGATAGAATTTAGCGTAATTAAACGGATTTTTATCACAAACATTGCGTCGTATGACTAAATGAAAAATAATTTGCTCCCGCATTGTCCGTGTCGAGTTATGAAACCCGAACCCCTGCCGTGCTGTGCTGTGTGGTTATCTTCGATCCTTTGAAGTTATTGCAGCCTCCGGTGGGGAAGATAGCGCGCGCCTCTCGCAGCGGCGATTTAGATAAACGCAGAACGCATGCGAGGATAGGACAGCGTGATGGGTAATGGCTTACGGCCCGAGGGCGCCGATGATAAGGGGATGAAGGGAGATAGACCGAAGGGTTAGCGGTCAGTAATAATAAAATTAAATACAAAATGGTATAAATTTCAAAATGTCCTTATTCAAAAACTCCACCTGTCACCGATATTCTCTCGATGGTGTGCGAGTGTGCGCACGCACACGATCTACTATCGCAGCAAAAGCTTGTGCGCTAGTAAAAAGCAATTTGCCAGCGCACACAAAAAAATATAGCGCGCACATAATTTTGAGAAATATTTCTTCTTCGTGTGCCGCCTTTATTGAAGATTGGCTACCATGTTGCAGTACGTTGATTTATCCCGTATACGATCACTAACATTTTGGAAATTGAACCACTTTTTGAAGTTACACAGCTTAAATAATATCTCTCTACGCACACTACTCTACTGCTCTGCTAATCTGCTGCTCTGCTCCTCTACATAATGAGTTGTAGAATGTGTCCGAAGTGTGCAGCTTTCCTTGATAATCTCTCATCTTAATTCTCATCCCTTATGTATGCATCTTCACTATTCTGTCCTGACACGCAATTCTCGCCTCATCCTCATTCATACATCTTCTCATACAAGCTCACCGATTATTGTTTTTCTGATGAATATATTTCACAAGAATAATAGGTAGACAAAGTGAGTGATTCAAAGTTATATTATATATAATTACAATTTTAAACCATTCTATGATATTTAAAACAAATTATGTAGATATACATTAATTAGAAAGAGAAGTCTACTTATCGAAAAAAAAATTGCTTACCACTGGGATACGAACCCAGAGTTTTTTCTTAAAAATTAAATACGACTTGAACTTAAATGATAATGCGATTTTCCGACAAAGAAAAATTTTGGGTTCGTACCCCGGTTTAAATTCATTACAAACGGCGTGAAACATGCGAGTGTGCTTACTGCAAATTCTGCAAGATAGATTGGTGTCATCCAAACGTTGCGATGCTCAATGAACGGTGATTTTATGTTGTATTTTGTTTTGATAAATAATTATTTGGTTAATACATTTTTCAATTAAATTTTTTTAATTTGTTTTAGAATGTTTCCTATCAAACTATTGTGTCCACCGAGATTAACAACATATTATTAATGTGCGAGCTTATTAATGGCGCATCAGATAAATATAATAATAATACGACGGGATGGGAGAAATCCTCTTGTTCTCCCATCCCATCGTATTCCCATTGTAGTAGATCGTTGGATCTCCTAACTTGCCGCTACATAAAATTATGCAATATGCACATGGCTTTTCTATCATGATCGATATTCATAAACTGTATTCCACTAGACCTAATAAAGTACGTAAACACGCGCTACACATCATGTCGGTGTACCCGTGAATGTCTGACACGAAGGTCACATTGATAAATTCCGATCAGCTGATCCGCCGAGTCAATCTTGATCCACGTCCCGTCCGAGGAAGTCGAGTTTTATTCCTTCCTAATGGGTTACGTCATTATGTGCTCGTATGTGCGTTCGTTCACTATACCATTCCCTTCGCAAGGTAATGTTAGTTGTTTTTTGTTACAAACCTCCTTGTTACAAAACTAAACAATTGTTAACACAGAATGAGTTATTTCGGAGAATTCCCGAATAAATCATGTCACGAAACGGCGTAAAAAATGGCGCGTTATAAAATTTCGTAACATTTTATGGGAGGTTCGCGTATGATTGTAGAACATAGAAAAGTTATAATGGGTATTTAGTATCTCTTTAGACACTAACGAGGAAGAAATATGTAGGTATTGTTAAGGTGGGGTCTATGTCACAAGAATATTAATTAGAAAAAACGTTTCCTTCATGATGCCGCTCTTTCACAAAACTGCAAGTTAGCCAAGGTTCAAGTTCACACAGTACTTTGTATACTATGCATACGCAGGTAACGTATTATCGACAAAGCATCCCTACCGACTTCATGATTTATGACCAGAGTATAATATAATAATATACTTTGGACCCGAGTATACACGTAGTTCAATATACTCGTTGTATGGGGCAACAGCCCACAAATAATTTCGAAATCCGATAATTTGGCGATGCCTTATTATACCTGCGTGTTTGCGTCAGTTTTACATATTAACCGAACATTTCTGAAAGGACTTTTATAAAATGAACAACGCGCTCGAGCTTTTGAAATATGATGATCGACTCGACAAACGCAATTATTTGTAGATAATATTCTTTGTTTTCTTTTTTTCATATGACGAGTGCAATTTTGTTATCCAAAATAATTTTTCGCGCGTAAAAAAACTACTGTCATTAACGTGTATTTAATGTTTCGGCGCACCCTCAACGGCAATATTATTCTCTGCCAACTGCCACGTATATTTTATCTCACAAAGCGTATATTTACATTGCGATTCAAATGCAAGTCATGCATCTTTTGATCCGTTGCTATGTGCACTCGCGATAAAGTGCATGCTGCGCAAATACTCGACGCAGACGTCTAAAAACTCCATTGACACGAAGGGAATTCTTCTTTGTCCTGGCGACCGTTCAACCTTTCGCATGACGTTAACTTTACCGTACGGCAGTAAATTAAAAATCGTAATCTCTTGAATTTTAAGTGTTACAATTAGATTTAGCAGCGCCACTTTTGAAAGTCATCTTTGTTTTTAGTTGAATCCCAAAAGTATTTTGTAAATATTTTATTTCACGTGGACACTGTTAGTTTACACTGACAAAATATTTTATTCTTTCTATGTTTTATTCTAATGTGCTGATATGAATATTTCGCCATTTTTAGTTTGTGCATTAGCAGTACACAGTGGGTTAACTCGTAAAAAATGCATGAAATACCAAACGCTTCCAATTGGTATTGGCAGTCCGGCCAGATGGCGGAAGACCGAATACAATTTTATTAACGCTTTTTATAGATTCATCTTCATTTATATGCGGGAGGACATTTCGACCTGATGAATGTGCTTCGAATCGTTCATCATTACACCGACAGGGGGTTTACGTCTAAACTCCACTTTGCCTTTTACGTCCATCATATATGTGCATACAGAATTTTCTTATATGTATATATATATGTAATATGTTAATTCATACAAAAGGCGCAATCTAGGAGAAGCAAAGATGAATTACTGCGATACTGATTTATTGTGTTTTACTGAAGCGAGTCAAGCTATATATTCCACTAAAGCATAAAAGAGAGTGTTTTTAGTACCTATACTTCTACTTCCTCGAATAATACAAGAATTTTATATTACATTAATGACTATTTGATTTCTGTAATAGCCTGCGTTTATATTCCTTACAAATTATTTTATAAATGTATAGTTGTAATTAGCGAATTAGTGTTAATGGCACGATGTAATGTTGAATTGATTATTATTTTTAACACATCAGTTTAATAATTCCTTAACAATAATTAAAATAATTATTTTAAGAATAATTCATTACATTATCTATGCAAAGTATTTCCAGATTATGTAATTTTTATCAATAAATAAACACACTTGATTTAACTTCCACCTGGATAATATTTGCGAATTTACATTTATTTACTTTTGAAATTACATTATACTTTGTGAGCCATGAAAATACGTTAAATAATATAAATTATGACGACCTTTGGATTTGCGCTAACTTAAAAACTAATATTATAACTGTGTTTTATTAATTAGGATTAATTATGTTTGATTTAATAGGCACTACTCATTGTTATCGCTTGAGTTTCCGTTATATTTTTTTTCGGATACAGAATGGTTCATGTCCTGCGTATCTATACAAATGTGTAAGTAAATATAATATGTACTGCTGTTGAATTTGTATGTGAATTAGTTGTTTTGCTAACGCATGAGAGCGTTTCCACCAATTAAGGAGAATTGCGTGCTATTGCAGCATCACTAACAATGTGACGACTGTGTAATTAGTGGACTGACCAGACGCAGTGTCGTCTACAGTTCACACAAAGGACGAGGATCGTTCGTGGTACGGTTTTTCGCTATCGGTTTATATTTAAAAATATTTAATCTTATCACAAGGTTAGCGCGGACCTTTTTTAAATTAACTATTATTTTGAGATAAAATAGCTCCCTTACATTAAAATATTATGTACATTATGATAATGAATGAGCTACAATTGAGTTAAATTGCTCATAATCCATTTAAATAGGCATATCTAAATTTTATTTCAATGAAGTAATATTACATACAAACATTTTGATGTGACTACTCTTATATCGAACTTATCATTCTTACTAATGACAGTAATAAGTAATATTTATATAATAAATACACCTCATACTGTTTTTAAATCAAAAAATGTGTGTAGAAATCAGTAAGATTGTATTTTTATCATTTATTAATAATGAAAAATTCCACAATTTTTTATTAATGTGTAAATCGTCTGCTATAAAATCTAAGATACGCCTCTTGGATAGATGAACGATGAATAGTCAACGGTCGGTATTTAATTTGATTGCCTTTAATTTGATTAGCTTCATAAAAAGCATATGAAATATTTTTGTTAATTTTCAAATCATTATTGCTCTATTATACTATACTCCTTAGTGCCGAGTCAAATCACTTTGACATTGAAGCCACCAGCCACCATTTGCAATTTGACGTATTGTGATGAATTCTTTAACATAACAAGATAAGCTTCATTATTTTTTTGTTTATTTTTCATGTTTAGTTAACATCTAGATAATTTATAATATGTTTCATTAATATTCTCTGTTTATTTAGACCGGCGTTCGCGGATGGTTTGACATTTTCTAAAATGAAATCTCACGTTGCATTTATTTGTTCGTATTTTATTAATTATTTTTTGTTTGTTGAAATCTTCGTTCCGCGTACGCCAGAGTGTAAAGTATAAATTAGTCTAGACTTGGAAAGGAAAACTGTTTGTATACTATAAATAGATTTGAATCCCATCGCCTTGTGCATGAGCTTATCTGGCCGGAGGAAGCAGCCAGACAGAGGTGGGCCGGACTTATCCCCTTTGTCTCCCACCAGGAGGAAAATTTACGGCGTACGTCGGTGCGTCGGCGTCGGCGTCGGCGTCGTTAGTGGGAATACCCTCTGATTCATGCAAATACTATTTTCATTAGTACTGAATAATTTACCAGTATAAAATTCCTTAATTACCTATTGGAGTATATCAGCGCGTGCTCGGATTTTATTATTTTTCAGAGATTACGTTTAAACCACCGATGAGTGGTTTTCTTTTCATTCGTTTTCTTGATTCGAGTTTTCCCTTAAAGTTAAATATATAAATTGTACACTTGTCAATATTAATAAATACAATAATTAGTTGATCGTATAACTTGGTGTGATAGCTATAATTTTAGGTTTCTTGTGAAGTATAAATAATATTAATTGATTAATTCGATACTAAAATATTTTCGTATCTGGAAGTAAACTTCGACTTTGAGCAATCTATCCTCTTTTAGTTTGTGAAAGAATAACCATTCTCATATATAGTGTATGTACCCCAATTCACCCATATATCCTAATATGTACCTGTGGTATTAAGGTTATCTTAGCAATTTTCTATCTTTCATAAAATTCCTACCTTTTATATTCCATATATAATATCTATGAGATTACCAACTCATCGGACTGACTATATAGATATTTGTTGTCATCTGAGTTTACTTTATTTGGCAAGATTAATTAAAAGAATGTTATTAGAAATATGGGTGTAATTACAGGGTTTACGATTTGTCTTCGGCTGGATTAGGTGATCACTTAATGTACTATAATTACCCCCATATTTCTATGTATTATTCCTTTAAAAATATAAAATAAAATAGCTTCGTCTCTTAGATATCTGACAACATAACTCTTAGATATTTAACAACAGTGCCTCTATAGGTAACAATACAGTAATCGTGTGTTCTTGAACTTATTCAAATATTGCTGAAAGTATGAAGTACAGTTTATTCAGAAAGCGAATGCGCAATATATTCGTGCAAATTGTAAAATGCTATGACAAACTAAATAGGTACGTAACTTACCATCTCGCTATTTCTCCACAGAGGTAGGTAGAATGGATAAAGTGGCATACTCTTAAACATAACTCTCGCCTCATTCACGTGCATAATTCATACATACTATGCATTATTTTCAATTGTAGAGATTTCTAACATGACTGTACTCGAGCATCTGGTTTAACTATTCATGTCAGGTATTTCGTGGACGTCCTCTATTTTGAATGCCATCAATTCTCGCGTCATATATCTTTCGTACCATCCTCTCCTCATTTAATCGTTCCTTATCAAAATTGATTTAACGCATAAACCCTCGAGTGACCTCATTTCCGCTGCAGTCAGTTTATTTCCGTTCCTCTTTTGCTAGCTTCGGGCTTCACCGCAAGACAGGATAGCATCTTAACTCCGCCAACAAATTTCCATTAGCAAGTACTGCTCTCAATACCTATTCATATTATTCCCTACCGTCACACTCCTTCTGATGTCATTTCACAGGCTTTCAGTAGTAACTGAGGTATAATCACCTTCAGCGACCGATAGTAACCGCCAATCTTATATACCTATCCTCTCCTATCGATTTCTCTCACTTTCATGCTATTTTCGTAACTTGCAATTTCCTGTATTTTTCTATCTCTAAATATTTTTTTTATATCTCGGTAATGCACAATACTTGAAATGTCTTTAAATTTGATATTATCATATCGTATCACGGGGCTATGGGAATAATACATTTTTGTAGCCGCCAGACCATCGCACAGAGATAAGACAACACGTGTTCTAAATGTATGTACTTGTACGGTGATGAATTCATTTGCGCAACCAAACGAGTTTAAAATCGTTAATGCAGTTTACTGTTGTGGACCGATTAGTATTTGGATGATACGACCGGGTGTTTGATGAAACCAGCCCGAGTCGAACGGTTCTTTGTGACGAGTGAAGATACGGAATACGTTGCCACATTTTAATTAAAAGTAAGAACGCTCATTCCTTGATTACAGCAAAAACCGCAGAACGTCACCGATCACAACATTATCGCGGAAGTGCTTAAGTAATAACACAACAGTGACACACTTCTCGCTCTTTGTTCACTGTGAACTACTACGCAATTTCACTGCAACCTCTCTCAAATGCCAATGTTAGCAGATATCGTTTTGTGTAAACTATTGTCTGCCTCGCTGTATAACTTGTAATTAGATAAAACATTAAGTAAACTTTCTCATTTATTATGTTAATTAATTAATATATTAACGGTTCATGGAACAATATAATAAACAATGTCGCGGCTGCAGCATCACGGCCGCCCACAGACCGTCACCTCAGCCCTCGGTCGGAACATGTCACGTTTTCGATTTCACAAGTCCTCTCCGAAGATGCTCCCCCTCTTGATGGAGACGAGGTCTGTTCGATCTGTGTATCGCGGAGCACTTTCGCTGGCTGGTGTGATCTCCTCCTATGAGACGTGATGTCCCCGTTCTCACGATCCGGCGGCGGTTCACTAAACTTCTCTTCATTGCTCTTCTCGGGTCAATATTTGACCGATAGCTATCTCTCGTGGGGAAATACAGAGAACGCGATGTCTTACCTGTTCTCTTACTCAGTTGTTTTCGGGGTATTTTGCCATGTTTGTTTTCCGATCTTGAAGTTCGGCATTTGGATTCAAAGGAAACTTTTGTTGAGTCTACTTAAATGTTCTATAGACCCAGCGTATTTTAAAGTTAGGATATGTGAAAGTCCTAACCTCAGTAAACGTTTGATCTTGTAACTACAGTACCTCGGAGAATTTTCGGATTGTTCCAACTGAAACAAGCAACCTTCACTAGGTATTAATAATTATAATGATTTTTCTGGTGCCGATCGAATGTTATAAATATATATGTAACAACCACACATTATATTCTCAATTTTAATCTTGTTAACTAACTTTTAACCCATCCTGGGACGGTTGTTTGAGTTTTAAATGAATACTAGCAGATAAGCAATCGGCTTTTGCCGATTACTTTTGATGAAATATAGATTCTACGGAAGACCTGGCCATGCAGCGGTCACCATGGGCCGTGTGGCAGCTTCGCGGCTATAATAGCCGCCCGCAGATTTCTTTTCTGTTAGTGCATTCTGTAGTGCTCTCCCTGGAATTGTGCAAATGGTGTTCTTAAATATTAATATCCACTTAAAGACATTCTTAAAAATACGAACATAATATTCGTATATCACATTTGACAGTACTACTATAGATAAAGAAAGAAACTATAGAGTGCGACGCGATATGACCATTAGACATAGATGAGATAACATGATACTTTTCTTATCTATGACAGATTCTCAATTTACTGGCAAATGACGCTACATCCAAAACGTCTAGAAAGTCATAGAAATAGATGAGGAAACGTAATATATAATAAGGATACACGTCCTAAGATGCGATGGTTAGATTACATCAGTCTAACAGCACCTTGTACTTGAATCTTTAAGTTTTTATCTTCTTCTGCTGATCTGCGTCCATTGTTGGATACAGGCCTCCTCTTTTTTGCTTTCCGGCTTAGGACGCGATAGTTAACATTAAGCTTCCACTTTTAATGATGAACGGTAGTAGATTTGCATCCTCAAATTATAAATAATATTATTTATTTTCCTCTTTGCTTTTATTTTGTTCTTATACCCTTTAACCTCGTTTAATTTGACCAAGAATATTTTCATACAATAAACATCTTTCGTGCGTACTGGCTCTTGATACACAAACATTGATTTTTTTTCGTGAATATAGTGGAAAATTTTCCCACGCTGACAAATAACATACTGATGACAGGTGTAAGCAAAGCAGACCGCGACCCGGTTCTTAGTTTAAACTCCGCCTGATAATTTCACAGTCCAATAAATAATTCTGATGCAATTTGTCAAATCGCATCGTTCGAATTGCGCTCCCGTCGATGATTAGAAAAATAACCGAATACCGTTACGTCACAGCCTCCCTTTGTCTGTTCGACGGTGATATTAGTTTTTTTTTATGGGAAAGATCGCTCGATGTGTTTCGTAACAACAGTGTGATATGCAATTGTGACGAGGCCGCGTGTTATATCGGATTAATGAGGAAACGTAATGACGAGCTTGCGCTATTGTTCGGTGGAATTACGCACGGTGATTGTTGGGTAGACATGTTCGCCGGCCCGAGTTTGTAAACTAATGTGTATATTTATTTTATTTTGACATTTATTGATCTGCCGTGTACCATATTATAAAATATGTATACATATCAGTATTTGGCTGCCAGCAGTCACTGCCTGCTTGGGATTCAGGATTTCAGTGTTACGAAAATAGCAATCAGATATGGTCTGTGGTATATTGAACAGGAATGCATTGTAAAATTGTATTTATGCGCAATAAATTAATTCAAGCCGGTGCTCAGTGAACCGAAGTAAAAAATCTACATTAATACAAATGCTTTATTTAGGTTAGATTGAATCAATTAACTATAATTTAGTCAGTCATCATGTATTAAAGTAATGGTGGAGAATACGCTGTCACTTGTTGAGATGATATTCTCCTCAAAAGAGTTTTGTAACTTTAATATTTAACCCAAAAGCCAATTCTTATTAATTACTAAATTGGATTTTAGTTTATTATTTACAATTATTATACAAGTCAACTATTTAATGTATTATTTATTTATAGTCTTTTGAAATAACTATTAGTCACTAGCCATATAACCACGTATTTTGACTGAGTGTCGATTGCATGCAATATAAATATAATTTTTAGAATTATTGTTTTGATGGAAATTTAATGTTCTCTTTAAAAAATATATCAATGTTTATCCAAATTAAATAAAATGGATTGATTTAATTCTGGTTTCTCCAAGTGTGTATTGCTTAAAGGTATTTGAGATTCATCGAAATATAAAGTTGATTGCTTTTAAAAGTGGAATGATAGGTGTATGAATTTTAAAGAACTACAGAATAAAAGTTCCAAAATTTGTCGTAAACGTATTTGGTTGATATAGCGAAATTGGTTAACGCATTTACCCGAATATGAGAAGGTCCAGGTTCAAATCCCGGAATCTGGTTACCGAAAAATAAAATATTTTTTCCATAAATAGATTTTTTCTGTGTACTTTTCTAATTAATTAATTTAATTTGTATAAATGTTTTCCTCTTATTGAATTACACATCTGTATTTTTTTTGCGGTTATTATTATTTCTTTATACTTTCATTAGCATATTTTTTCAAATAGTATTCACTATCAAATATTTAATGTGGTACTTTATTTTTCTTTTAGAATGAGATTTTTAAAATTATTATTATTTATTTTACACTTATTTTATTTTGTACATACATAACTTAAAATAATATTTTTTTTTTACAAAATTACCCAAAACAATTCTTGTATTTAAATGATTTTTTTGCCTTTTGATCTTTTTTTATACAGTTATATAAGACTTAAACCTATCCACTCAGTACTTATAGGACAGATAGAGTAGATATATATATATATATTTTTTTTTATATATACGTGCATATATTTCAAATACGTGCCACATCAATAATCTTACTATTTTTAAACTAAATTACTAGGTGATTATCATAACCGCTAGACCACAAGCGCGTTGATCGATTTGATTTTTAATACTTTGTAATACTAAAATAGAATAAGTTCTTATTAAATAGTCAGCCAACAATTTCAAAGCTAAAAAAACATTTGAAAACCAATATTTGTCAAATTAAACGGTTACTCTAAATCGGCGACATGCTTTTAATCCACCACTTTTTTTAGTCTTGTAAATTTTTATTGATATTTTTATAAATTGTTAGTTTTTATCCAATAAATTAGTTTAGTATACGAGTTATTTGTATTAAAATGTATGTATGTAATAATAAAAAAAGAAACCATGAATCGTTTATATTCGTAATAGACTACTACAGAAATTTTGCATGCTACAGTCTCATTTCATTCAAAATGAAATGGCCAATACTGTAATATATTATTCATGTATTAAAACCTTTATATGATATTTGTTCATAAACATGAATGAATATGTACTATTGTGTATGTGCCTTGGCAGTGCATTCTGTTATGTTTGAATTCCATGTTTTCTATAAATCTTGTGCATTTTGGTTTTTTAATTAGTAAATTTTCAAATTCGGTCAGCATTTTTCACTTTTAACATTTGTTTATGTATCATATTTAATTTAATTGCACAATCTATACTCTTTGTAGAAGAGTTTTGGTAAACTATGATGGGTTTGTCGAATTACGATTCATACATCTATAATTGTTTCAATGTCTGCTTCTTTATTAATTCGTTATCATCATCAAATGATTGTATTTTTTGTAATAAAATTTTTAATGTATTCAATAATTAATTAATAATTAAATAAACGTGTGAAATACTTCACAGTCATGACATCATAAGTAAAATAGCAATGTTTTCTTTTCTTTTGTTACAGGTAAGCCAGCGCGGTGACTACCGCGGCCTGTACGTTTTTTTGCTGGAGTTCATCCCGTGAAATTGCAGACGGTGAGATTTGAATCTAAGCCCTCTTCCACATCTCAGTACGGTCCATTATGCTCGGCATATTTTGACAGGCTTTCTCCGAAGCCACCACTGTCAGATTAACTTTTCTGCTGGCTTTTATTTATGTCTGTCTGCTCTCCTCGATCTTAGTTGTTTATTTGTCTCTTGAGAGAGTTAAAGATCGACAAATAACAAAACGTACGGACCAATAGCGATTCAAAAATACCGTCACTTTATTTTTAATTAAAATATTATTACTCTTTCGTTTTTTTTTGTGCAATAATTTTCTCGCAGAGATAAAATGATTGACATACATAGAGCTGCACTATTCGGTCGTAAGACCGGTTATTAACGTGTTTGTGTGATATAATAATATATACATATATTTAAATTTAGAAAAATATTGTTTTATTTCGTATCAAACATTGTAATGTCGTTAATTGATCTGGCTGGCTACGTTTGTGGTGCAACGTAATTTTTTTAATACATGGAATTATGTCCTGCACGCACAATGGAGTATTATTTTGCCGCTGCAACTGTTCAGCTAAAATTACACTAAATTAACTGATTAACGTGGCTATCGAAAGTGATTTATTTGAATTATATAATTAGAATTCCGAGAAATTATTATTTTTTCGGTAACGGCGTATGTAGTTTTCTTGGGTTCTTCTATGTATTTTTTCCCATAATTTTCACAAGTTATTTCATATATTAAATTAAATACATCATAAAACTCAGTTGTGTGTGTAGTATAAGGTTTAATTGCAAAATAAAATTACAGATATTTAGTTCACAAGCTTATACTTTTTCAGAATTTCTGAGTATTTTGTGCTGTAGAATAATATAGTGATGATTAGATTAACTCGTATCGTAAAAAATATTATTGTTAAATCGACAATATAAAATCGTCTTTGGACCGGCCGGCTCTCGTCAAAAATAATTGAGTGCTTTTTTTGTCGCTTTTTGTTGTTATTATTTGTCGGCGCAATCGCGTGTTGAGTATCTATTATAAACATTCCTTATTTGTCCCCCGGAAAACAGACAATGGAGACTTTTGGCGCACGGGTCTTGTAAAAAATGTAATACGCATTCATTACGCTATCGCGGTGGACCTATGAAAAGTTGTCTGGCTCTGGCCGTGCTATGATTTGTCACCTTATACGGCGAACGCGGAAACCATTCGCTTGTTCATTACATTTGAGAAGATTAGCTTCGATCTAGCCGGCGTTTAATCACAGGTGTTGTTTCCTCGAGTACCTACCTACCTACCTACCTACCTAACTAATCGGTACCCGCAGTAGTCGCAGGTGTGGAGGCAGTATCGAAATTGGGTACTTTACGAAAATAAACACAGACATGCAATCATCATTTTTATTTTTTTATATTTTGGAATGCCCATTACATACAGTATTATCATTCGGATAAAAATACCTATTGTATTATGCAATACCAAACCAAATTAAAATAATATTTAATACATTTACTTGTTTAATATATATATTTTTAAATATTCCATGGCTGGATTCCTGACGATTTTAATACAGATATAATTTTAGTTATTTATTGTGTTAATTTGTGTCACAGTCGCACGTTAAATTTAGTTTTTTGCATTTTAGTAAACGTTCGCGTTTCTGAAAGCAGTAGCAATGAGCTAAAGCGTTATTGTGAATGATTGTGTGATTGGTGTTCGACTGTAACTGAGATTTAACTGTTGGATGTTTAGTTTCTAGTGATTGCTCGCCGAATTATCGGTTACCAATCATCGTTACAATCGAACACAAATCTCACAATCATAGTTAAAATAATGGTGTAGGTAGGTACTTGCCCCGCTCGCAATTTTCTTTTATTTCCCATTTTAAACAGTTTTTGTTCTGTTTCTCTAGTTGTTAAATTTTATTGTAATATTTGGGAAATGAAGTTATTTATACATAGGTTCTGGGCGCCTCACGATTATTCGGAATTTATTCATTCTTGAACTTTCGGAGGGTTTTTCCTTAGAGAAGTAAGGGTCCATAAATGTTATTACTGTTTTTCCTGATGAATGCAAGTTTTAAGTTTAAATACTGCTAACTAATATGATATATTAAATTAAATACAAATACAAATATTATTTAGTATTCTAAATTAGTTGTAATTAAATAGCAGCCGGAATTACCCGACATTGACCAGAAAAACAGAATTTATTAATATTACGGCTTAATATTGGCTTCCATTCGGACCAAAAAATATATTTAAACTTGCTCGGACAAAAAAAGATATTAGTACCTGATTTAAAGTGGTCGAGTTTGATAGATCGAAAGGGTAGTGAATATAATACTCCCTTTGTGAAAAACTTATTGGTGATGGTAAGTATTTGATGTCTTTAGAGTTCCGTTTTCGTTGGCCGGTTACGGGCGATTCGTTTCGACTATTTTCGTCGCTTTTGTCGTAAAATGTCGCCATTGTTCTTGGCCATTTGTTTAATGTCACGGAAAATAGGTTAATGCGCGACACCAATCAATCTTGGCCAAGGGGGTCACAATGGTTATGATATTATAGTAATAAAATAATAATAATCGTCGTAACGTATGGACGTCCCATTTAAAAAAAATCATCTGCGCTTCGCCTATATTATCCAGTTAGGTACTGACTTCCCTTGTGTTCTATAATAATTTACCAACTGCCTATTCCGTATATAAATTTAAAGAATTATTTTTTTCTATCATTATTGACAGACTTTCACATAGCGTATGAAATAAAGAGTAGTTTCTAGAGTGGATGTATTTTGAATTCTCCGATTCTTTATAAGGCTACTATCAATATTTTAGTATCAGTAAACCGACTGTTTGTATTATAACTTTTTAATGGCGAATAATAAAGAAATCAATAGTCACTTAGTACTTTTTTTGACCTAAAATGGAACATTTTTAAAACCGTAAAAATGGTAATTCAACATAAAAATAAATCAAATGGTAGTTCGGCGTCATTTCTTCCATCAAGCCGCATAGTTTTAACGTTATTTAGTTTTGGAAGAACGATCGCGTGACAGAGCTTAACGTTTGTAATGCACCAATCATTGCATCAATTTTGTTCTTAAAACCTTCATGTCACGGAATGTTGAAATATTTTTATTATTATTTTCCACTTAGATAATTTTCTTTGTTTTGTTTAAAACGTCATGCTGCGATTATATTTCAAATGCGGGGATGCAATATAAATATTTAAATAAATTTAATGATTTGATGATATTATTAATGAGAATTCTGTTATAGAATAATTTATGTACATTTTAATATTGCTCATGCGATAAATAAGGTTTCTACATTATTAACATACTAGATGAATCTGAAAAGCTTGTTTACAAAAGCGTATAAAATGACTTTATTTCGTCTAACTTTGAAAAATACGTAGCAAATAAAATTGCAAAAATATCAATTATTTATTCTCATAAAAGCACCGGCTAAGTTAATTTACCAATCATGGGCGTTAATTTTTATTAAATATCCCTTTATTTATTCTTAGTAATATCATATATTAAACTGTACTATCACTCATTTGTAGTTCAAGATAAAACATATATATTTACTTGTTAACAAAGTATTAGAATTTGAATTAGAATAGTAACACTGTCAAAGAAATAGTAATACTATTTGTTGATAATTAAAGAAACACAATTGATTTTGTATGACGACAAAGAATAATTTGGACCCATACAGAATAAACCTTTTTTAAACCAGCGCTCTACCAACTTAACCAATCCCGTAATGGACTGTAATGTAAAATTGTCATAAAAATGCGTAATGCTGTTTTTCTCGTTGAATTTAATGCATTGTTTTATAATTTTTGTATATTATAATTTATATCAAATTTTAATAATGATTAAATGTTTTGTTTGAACTTTATAACAATCTAATATTAATAAAGAGATTTCATTTTACAAATTTGAAATTCGAAACATTCTACACGAATTAGATATGCTTTTCAGATGAGGATAATAGTTAAATTCTTATAAGTATCAGATAATTAATTAATGACGTTATTTGTTACGTAAATCGTGCGAGAGGGGAAGATTTCAATAGAAAGAAATGAAAATAAAAATGTTAATTTTCTCGCATTCGATACAAGTGTTAAAAACAACTCATATCTGAAGTATTTTCCATATTGGTATTTGTAATTAAATAAAGACGTAATGTCGTTTGAATTAATCCATCGTATTTCATGTATATGAATATGTTTTGAAATCAGACAAAGCACCTATATTTAGATGGTTACAAAAATCAATGTTCTAAATTTAAAATTATTATGACAGCTTCAATTTATTATTTTGTTTAATATTATCGATTTAAAACGCCACGTTAGCGTTTTGGTGCTGTCTGTTTCATAATTACATACTATTTAAGAAATAGATAGCTAGTGTTTAAAATGCAACAGTGTTATATATATATAAACGAAATATTCAATTGCGACATACATAAAGATAACGTACATAAAATGTTTACTTTGTTAAAGAAAAAGTTGTTCTTCCTCGGTAAAAAGACATCTAATTTATGAAATTTGCTACTAATGTTATGAATAAGTTCAATTTTAATTCATACTGTGAGTATGGTTTCATATGCGTGAAAACATATATTTTCGGCATTTTTTAACGAAACTTACGAGAGCGCGGACTAGACGTCATTACGGCCGCTGACATTCGGCGATCTGACGCTAATAAAGACTAAAAATACACATTATTAGAATCTATATAAATATTATTTAGTAAGAAATTATTGCGTTTTTAATATCAAACTTGATTTTAAATAGTAGCTGAAGTCTCAAAGCACGTGACTAAATACAATATATTATTTAATAACGTTTATTTTCACTAAACGTCGAAAATTGATAATGAGTCCTGCAAATTGAATGGTTATAACTCTATTTATTTTTAACATTTTGTTAATTTGTCTCAATTGAGATTTGTCTCCGTAATCTTGGCTTCAATATTATTAAAAAATATATTTCGTATGCGTAATAATTTTCCATATTAAGGCAATTCTGTTGCACGCGGAATATGTACTCAATGGTCGCTGTCTTTTTTATAATGTTTGTATTTTCTTAATTATGCTAATTAACATTCAGTTCATTAGTTTTATATTAGTATAAAGATCTAATCTAAGTAATACTTCTAAAAAAAGTCAAATCTAGTGTATTAGATGTGATATAAATTAATAATAAAAACCCATATTTTCGTAAAATACACGAAAATATGAATTATTTTTGAAAGAGTGTCCTTAAACTTAAAAGTAAACGTCTACTTTCGTATTTCATTCGTGTTCGTCGGTAGCGCAATGGCTACCATCCCCCCCCATCACGCGGAAGATCGGGATTTATTTAGCTAAATTTATGAATATTTTTTCGAACCACAAAACCATACTCTATGTAGGGGTGGTATAATAAGTGTGCCTGAGACATGTAGGGCGTTTTAATTTAAAGACTACTAATACGAATTGCTGTATGTTTAGTATATCCTTATTTCTTCGCCATTGTTACGATCCGATCAACGCCATTCCTTCTCGGGAATTAGATTCCGCGAAGCCAACAACCCCTTGCCGCTGAAAGCCCTTTACGCCCCCCGGCCTCCCTGCGGAACGCTCTGTTACCATGGTAATCTTGTGGAAAACAAACCCTCATTCCCCCGATCACGTGTCCGATTTTCCAACTAGTTCCGCCACGTTACATACCATGTACGAAGGCTCTCATTAAATATTTCCTACCCCGTCATTTGCTGGCCTCGATATTGTGCAGTCAACGTCCTCTGCACTTTAAGTATAAAGTAAAAGGTACACATACCATGACAATATTTCATTGTGCTGCTAGAAGGGCAGGGGGAAAACAACGTGACTGTTAATTTAACTTAAAGATTAATTATTAATTATTCTAAAGCTATTATTATTAACGATTAATACTACTTGCTCTGCCCCCCATTATTAACCATATTTAGAGGGGTACCTTTAACTTGGTACACGAACTTGAATATTTCTACAATCGTCTAATATGCATTAATTCATCACTTCTCATCTTCTACGTAAAAAAAAAACAACATACCCGAATAGAATTTTACGTTTAGGTAGACACAGATAGTAGGATTAAAATACAACTATGCTTTGAAAATGCAACTTCACAAAAATGTGCTATTAAAAATAATTTAATTGACAACTAAATAGTTTCTTCTTTATTTAGAATTTTTGTTGCTAGAGATTCATACAGCCTTGTAGATTCTCTAGAAGGGATATGCAGGACCACGGAGACAGTACTTAATTATAAAAATAAATTAAACTAGATTGCTTTAAAAACTAATTTACTTTGAACAACCTATTCTGTATTTTCGGTCATACGTGATGGTTTCGTGAAAGCTTTTTTTTGTTCTTTGCGGTAAGTAATGTTTCTGACATAATAATTTATTATCAACAGAACGTGTGTCAAAGTACCTACGACTACGAAAACTTTTCTTTGGTATAGTGTCAACAGACTAGCCATACCGCTACAGATCGTTATTTATTTTGCTAGTTTTCGTGATTTCGCCATTTATCCGTAAGGAAAAATTCAATGTATATAACATACTTCTCGGGAATTCTAATTATGCAATACGTTTCAAACATGATTAATATAGGTATTATAATATTATATTTAGGTTACTGTACAATCAGCAAGTTTTTCGTAATTACGGAATACTTTTGCTAATTTGCAATCTTCCCTTACTTTTTTCTGTTATATTTTGGCTTTATGTGGGAGGTTTTGGGCGACTCGGATTAAGTGGAGAGGGAAAGTAAATTAAAGTGTTCACTTTTTTAATCAAGATAAATCTTTTTTATTGTTGTTTTTTACGCTTTATAAAGGTTTTAATTTGGCGGGTTTGAAATTCAGGTTCGGGAATTTTTCTGGGTCAGGAGGTTTCAGATGTGCTGAAACGATTTTTTTAATAAAAATATATGTTTTTTATGCAGGTTTTCAATGATACAATCTTAATTTTGGTGCTTCACAAAATTGAATTGAAAAATTAATGATATATTGCAATTACAGTACCTATTATTTATTAATGAGTAGTACACATTTTGAAATCAATGATAATATTTTGGTGCCAGGGCCGCCCCTACACCAACGAAATATTGTAAAAGAAAGATCAATACGTAATATATGTGGGATATGTCAACAATGAAGATAAAACATTATTATGAAGATTTTCTTGGAGGCTTTTGTTATATATAGCGTAGTCAAATCAGAGCGTAGTCATCATATGTGTAGTTAAATATTGCAATGAGTTTTACACCAAATATGACCAATTAAAAAATAATTCGAAGTAGGCCTTTGTGTGTTACTTCAGGAATGTGTAGGTTCTATCCTCTATTTATACCCTTATTGGAATATTAACCTACGAAGAAACGTATTAATTCTGCATGAAAAAATCAAGTAATTTGTCAAGACTTGTGAAATGTTGAGGAACAGGACTTTAGATAATTTAAATAGTTGAAGCAAACTATACGGTTTATTTTATTTTAATAATTAATATTTTTTATTTATTGTCTTAGTTTTATTAACCACAATTGAGTTTAAAAAACATCTACCGGTTTCGGAAAACACCTTTTCCTTCTGAAATCGGTTGCATACAAATAATTCACAGTGGTTCATAAAACAAAGTTAATAAACTATTAATAATTAATTTTAAAGATGTTTTTTTATTTGTTACTTACCATTTGTTTGTTCGTCAAATAAAATAAATCAAATCATACATTGTTTACGCAATATTAAATCATTCACATTTTTTGCGGACGTTATCTGAGAACGATACCCACCACATCTTCTGTGGTACAATCGTTAAAAAAAAATCACAAACGCTCATCTAGAACACGTGAATCGAGATAGTCGTACGAGAATGTTCACTATATCTAGTTAAAACACGGCAACTTCTGAACGAATGACACCGTAAACGTACTGTACTTGAATCGGGGTACGTCCGATGAAAATGCATTTTTCGGAACGAGTCCGCGAGCTGTCTGGCGGCCGGCGGAAGCCCGCGTGTGTTTTACCATTTTTGGAGTGAACGCGGCTGTGGAAATGGGGACAGTGCGATCAGTGTGTAACGCCATCCGCGTAATCTGCTCCGAAATTGTGACGACATACTAACTCACACCGGGTATCGACCGTTCAAAGGATTTATGAAATTTATATTTTTTATTTGATTTGGAAATTTTTTACTGTTTCGTATTCACGCTCGCAGAACTAAATCGAATAAATATATACTTTAATTCTGAAAGTTATTAACTCTGGTACGTTATATAAATATTGTTAGACTCGTAAATTTGAAAAGTATAGAAGCATTATGCCTTCGTTCGTAGTGAGATTCATTTTTCACAGAATACATATTATTATTACAAAACTTTTTGAAATCGACGTAACTTCAATTTATTTTTATTATTGCAATGTAAAATAAATGTATTTTATATTACTTGAAATAAAATCTTTATTCAGTGATCGTAAAAATTATCCGTCTCGCATATTCTTATATGTAATTGTTTCCAAGTGAGGAGAGTAAATCAAGAAGGCTGACAAATTATTTTATCAAATGAATCAGTGATCACACTGATAATGGATATTCATTTGTATTATGTTACCGCGATTTCATTCTTATATTTTATACATTGGTGAAAGTTATTTTTTTCTTGAAATATATATTTTTACACATTTCTAGTATAGTTTAGTTGGTGCTGAGTCAGCATAACAGCAGAATTACACGGAGAAAGACACGTTATCTGACTTCTGAATTATGATCATTTATCTTATCCGAGTATTCGAGATGGTTCAAGAAACTTTGACCTTGTGGAAAGCGTGTATAGATACATTTTATTACTGTATTTCTCCTCCTGCGCGGATTTCAAATAATATGGAAACATTTTTGACTGATTTGCTAGAAATTATTTGGCGTAACTGCCAAACCCGGTGAAAAATTCGAAAATAATTTATCCAAAGTTGACGTTAAATTCGTAAAATGTTTTATGTGCATAATGAATATTTTTGGCGAGTGAACGCGACTAGAAAATGCTGTCACTGACTTATTCATTTTGAGTATGATTCGACAGACATTTTTTTGTTGCTACTATTGTAGAGTTGCTGATTTGACAATAAATTAGTGTAACTTTCGGTTTACATATTTATATGCTACATTTCCGAGACGTTTATTGCGGCTACCCAGTATCAAATAATACTATTTCCGCGATAGGTCCGTATAATGGACACAACTGTTGCGGCATTCGTGTATTTTAACTTAAAAAATTGGCATTATTTAGAACATTTCTTTCGTAGTTTTATTATTTTGAAAATATAAAATAAATAAATTTTACTTTAAGAGTATAGGTATCTACTGTATTGGTTCTTATATTATAAAAGTTGGTTTTAATTGCAGTTCAATGATGAAGGCAGATAAATAACTATTCAGTCGTGATAGATATTTTTCTAATTCGAATTGTATGAAAAAACTATTTTTGACATGTAAATATTAAGTCTTTTCTTTATTGTTTCATTCAATTAATATACATACTAATATCAATCGCTTGACGTGCTCGCGGTCTAGCGGTTACGACACTCGCCTAGTGATCTAGTGATCGGGGGTTCGAGCCTCGTTCCTGGAGGCCATCCAGTTAATCCTATTTTACCTACTTTATTGTAGATAAATAAAATGATAAATTCGGTTTGTAAAAAATATTATTAATATAGATTTTCGCTCATAAGAGCTTGATTTTGTTTTCAATAGCGATAAAGGATTCCATTATCGTTCATCTTATTTATTGTTGTTTATTTTATTATTTGCCATAGTTTTTTTTTGTAAGAAAATAAATATCTACGGGCACGGTTGAGTCCCTTTATCATATTATATCAACCCATCAAGTTACTCTTACGCACATATTGTGATATCATTTTCTTGTTAAGTGGCACACGTAAAATTCGTTTTATATAAATCGTTTTCTGGACATAAAAATGTCGCTAAAAACTAGATTAATGTTACGTAGAAACCGACACACCGGGCATTCACCCTTGTAACATAAAATATTGTAGTTTCCGAAAGAAATATATTAAAGCATCGCATCCCTTGTAATATATTGCCGTTAGTGTACCTAAATAATGTATAATACCCAGGTCTCTAAATGTTTTCCTTAAAATACAAATACCTACAAGTTTATCTTCTTATTATAAAGGTTTCTGTTAAACCTAAACCCGAATGTACGTTGCCCGAGGCTACGTCAACATTCCCCCATTTACTTCTGGCCTAATGCGAAACTTCGGGTGGTAACTGACCCATTAAGGCATCCGAGGGTTGCGATGTTCCTCCCCTCCGCCACTCGTTGCCTGTCCCCCGCCCCGACCGTACCCCGCGCCCATCAGTTTCCGTCCGGTAACCACGTGCGCGCATTATCGCGGGCTAATGTTTTCACTTTTACCGCGACCGGCGATGATAGAAAGTTTGGTTTTCCCATGTAAGCATTTGTTCCTCTATTGTTTACCTCGTGTTCTATTGATCGCTGGTGCTATTATTCGTCCCATTACGTAGTACAATGTCGATTTACATAATGCCACTCGTGTTTATGTTTACTTTTCCATTTTGTAATTAGTTTTTTATTCGGTGTCTTTTTTTATTTATTTTTATAATATAGCTGTTGATAATGTAATGTGAAGGTACTGATGCTTTTTGAAGAGAAAATAATCTCTGGATCTAATTATTCCAGTTTGATTACAATTTGTCGTGTAGTTTGTGCGTACGTAAAATTTTTTTTGGGTTATATATTGAAATAATGCTTTTAATACTTGCTAAATAATAATAAATATCTTTTGATCGGATGAAATTGTCTACACATATACAAATTTCGCGTGTCTAAACTTTAAAAAAATTGTCGTAATCCGAAAACTTCATTGGCTTGCGCGAGATAAAAAAAAATTAAAATGAAAAGTAGTAATAAAAGTAGTAAACATTTTAAACTACTTTTTGTGACAATTTCTCGAATTCAATATTGCTATACATTTTCGGTAGTTAAATACTACGTGTGTGATAGCCAAAATAGGAAACGTGCACTTAAGATTATACGTGGTTAAAAGACTTCGACTGTGAAGTATCTATATTTGCACGCTACGCCCGATTTAAAATTCAATTAATTCGTTGTTCCAAATACTCTTGTAGGTGTTATTTTATTTTAATCGGAAAACATACAGTTTATCAGTAAATACGAAAATCATAATAAAAGCTAAACAATAATTAAACCAGTTACATGTTTTCTCAGAAGATACAGTACACTACACTTTATACAGTGAGTGCAATTTAAAATTTTAAAAGGACTATAATGCAGATAAAAGTGAGAGAAGTTGAAAATAAAAATATAAACAGAGTTCTAAAAAAGAAAATATTTCAGGTGAATGGGATGGTGAGGGGAAAGGAAAAGGAAAATGGGATAGGGAATAAAATATGTGTGTTAAAAATAAAATAAATGCCATTAAAGTTTATGTATTGAATTTAAATTTAATTGAGGTAACTGGAGTATTGAAAATGAATAATTCGTTTAAGTGTGAATTGAAATAAAGGGGTGCTCAGTAGAAAAATGAGTTCCATTTGAGATTGATGTTGTAATGTGGAAGGTTAAATGTAAGATTAGTTCTAGTTGACCTGGCTGGCACTCGAATAGATATGTGTCGGAGTAAATCAGGACAGTCTACTTTAGAGTTGGCTATTTTGTGTAGGAAAATGACATCGGCCGTGTCTCTTCGAGTTTGTAGTGATGGAAATTTGAAAATGATAGATGACTCAGCAGTGCTGATTGAGGTTCGATGACTATAAAAATTGAGATATTTTAGGAAGCTGTTCTGTATTTTTTCAATTCTATTGATATATATGGTATATCTTGGAATCCAGACTTGGGAGCCATATTCGATGATATTTCGGACGTATGCGAAGTACACAGTTTTCATGGTGTTTATGTTATTGAATTGTTTACATACTCGAGGGATGAAACCTAACATTTTGGTTGCTCTGGATGTAATATGGTTAATGTGTAATTTAGAATCCAATATAATCCCATGATCTTTAGTTTCAGATTTCTTGGTCAAGAGTTGATTATTCAGAGAGTAAGGGAAATTAAACGGAATCTCGTTCCTGGTAAGCACTTGCTGGTGTTGATTTGTAGGTTATGTTGATTGCAATATACGTTGAGGCAGTTTAAATCGCTTTGAAGTTTATGATAATCGTCGATATTATGAATTGGAGTAAAAATTTTCATATCGTCCGCGAATAAAAGTGTGTGAGTATATAAGAAATACTTAAAGATGTCATTGATATAAATGTTAAAAAGGAGTGGTTTTAGAAGTGACCCCTAAGGAACAACTGATGTGACGCGTACCCAGTCAGATTTATAGCCGCTAACTACTACTGCTTGGCTCCTATTGGATGCTCACTCCGTTACTTACTTTACCTAATCAACCGTAGAGATTGATATTGTAGAAAACAGGGGGAGGGTAGTAGATAGGCCACTTCAAGGTCATAGATTAGTTCGAAATGATACAAATGTTTATATTTATGACTTACGTTATAAATCGATTTTATGGCGAAAGTAATTAACATAAACTGTAGTAAGTGATAAATATAACAAAAAAGGTATTTGTCGCAAAAATATGTTTTCTTATCTGTAATGCGTTTTATCTACCACATTTATTTGGTATTGAATTGAAGAATTGTAATTATATTGTGTTAATGCTGAACTGGTAAATAGGCACTTCGCTCTGGTACACTCGCACCCGTGTCTTAATTCGAGGATATAATAAACACACCTCGATATTATCTATTTATTAGCCTCATGTGCACACACAATTCATGTGAAACACGTTGTGTTAACGTACCAATTTTATGTAAGGAGTAGCGTTGAGCATTACGTTGAACACGAAGAGTATGTAGTACGTACGCGCTTGTTATCTGACGAGATAACCGATTATTCGAAAGAGTTCACATCATGTCTGATATTTAACGATGATTACAGAATTGATACATTTCACGTTCCGCGCAAAGCGGACAGTCTGCGGTGGATTACCTCCGTAGCGTTGCCGACCCAAATTATTATTAACGTATCGCGACTCGCGCTTCACTTTCGATATTGTACAACGCTCACATTAATGCTGTTTAAATAATGCATTACATTTTTTAATTTATACGCGTGAAACAACGAGGAAATATCACAATACTTCCGTTTACTCAATTGTCTTGATTGTGTGCTCAGCTGGACGCTCCGTTCGGTGCTCATCGGCGTTTCTGCACTGCGTTCACGGTGCTGGTGCTGAGCAAGTGCATCGCTGGTTCCTCGCGCCGTCTGCGGGAAAGTGTTCTTTCGGGCCGGTGGTGAATCAAACATTTTTTGTGCAGTGTATCTTGTGTCGAGGTGAATGTATTAAATAAATTCCACCGCAATCTGTTTTCTTCGCAAGAATTTTTTTAATATCACGCCACACAAATTTATGACGTCTGTATCGAGTTAGCTATACAATAATAATTGCGCACATCGTTTTGTTTTTGCTGTGATATAGAAATTTTGCATTATACTTAACGTCCGGTATCCGCAGTAAAGAGGATATTGTGTATTTGTGAGAAGAGCTTCAACATTCTCCACCAACAGTCATGCTGCAAACTCATCAGGTCGAAGACGTCATTGTACGAATCTTCCCGAAGCGATGAGACTTCGATGGTTGTACTGCACGACAGGTAAGTGAAGCGTGACAGCTTGCCCAACCTCGACATGACCGTGCACAAATTTATTTTAAAAATGCAAACGGAAATCATATCTGAACATATAATTTCTCAATTATTTTGTTTAACTGTTTTTTACTTTTCCATCGTTTTGTGTTGTACATTTTAATCTATCTCGTATGATATACTGTGACGCTACGCAGGTGCTGTCACTTATTTTTTAGTGCGTGCCACCTGTTCTACGATGGTATCCTCAGAGTTTGCGTCTGCGCAATCAGGAAAGTTCCGGTTTTGACAGACGACGGTGTCCAGGATTCGTGCGCTCCGTTTCTTGTATTATACTGTAAGTCTTTTATCACCCGGCCTTGTAAAAAAGGTAATTTAACTCGGTAATATAAATTGTCGTCCCCCTGTGTGAGGTGTATACGTCTCGGATTGGGATTGTGAAATTCTTCTGATCTAGAAAGGCACTGTTTCCTTTTTTACTTATGGAAATTTTTTTACTGATGGCATTTTTTACACGTGCCATAATTTAGATAGCAGTTCTGTGGTGTCAATGCCAATTTAATTATACAAGCAGGATGGCGTAAGATAAAGATGTCATGAGATCCCCATGCAGGTGAACCAGTATAAATATGGAGGCACAAAACTCAGGACCAATGTTGCGGTAGCCACTAATTTGATCTCATGGACCCATAAGGTAACAAATGTTACGCTACATGGAAGATGGATCTAAAGAAATTTACACATCGTCGATGAATTGCGAATTCTTTTCCTTTCTTTCGTATATTAAATTGATAACTTTTTTGTCATCATAAACTCTTTAATTTTATAATAAATGCACAAATTTTGTTGAAACTAAATTTCTTTCAAGTTAGTAATTTTAACGTGTCTTCACATTTACCCATATTTAATAAATAAAAATTCCACAAGGAGGCAAAACTTATTGACAAAATGTGGGTAAGTGATTCTGAGGATAGTAACCCACAAATCTTATGCTCTCGGCTGAAACTATCAATGGAGGTGTGAGGGTGTCTCACCCCCAATAATACATATTCGTCTTGTTTACAATATTTTTTAATCGGAGATGCTTACACGGAAGTGATGCTTCGCCGCCAAATTCCTCAGAAATATTGTTTTAACACAGAATATTTATCGGGCAGTCCAGTAAAATTTGTCACAAAACTGCGTTAGAAATAGCACGGTAGAAAAATTTTTTTTCACTCGTGTTCGTCGTTCATTTACTTTGTGTTTTATTTTCGTTTCTGGTACCGCGATCCATACTAGGTTCCTCCACAACCTTTTTGAAATCAAACAGATTTTGGAGTAGCCGAGTATCGATGCCGGTATCTCTCACATGTTAAGATAGTGCTCTGTTATTTCATTTCCCCTAATATTCAGTGATGATGTCAAGTAGTCATTTATGTATATAATGCTGATTTTATATATATATCTACTCAACATCAAATTTAAAACTAAAAAATAGTTACCTTTTTAAACTTTGTAAAAAATGATAATTAATAAAGAGCAAAAGATCTTTGTAATGCGCTATTTTTGCGTCTTATTTGATTTCTCGACAGTGCAATGGTCAGTACATCACGCGGGGTTTAATTCATGGCTAAGGAAATTTTTGTTTTTATTTAACTGAATTTTTGAATATTTTATCGAACCAGTAAAACATATCAGGGGTGGTATGATACATGTGTCTGAGATGTGTAATCCCTATTTTTAATTTTACGAACACTAATTACACAAAATGATAATTTAACAATTATTAATTGCTGTGCTCGAATGGCGTCTAATTTTGTAGTCAGCTCTTCTTTTATATTTATTTTCTTTCTTTCTTGTGTAAACCTTTCTGTACCGTTTTTCGAATTAACGATTTGTTTAGTTCCCAAACCGCAGCCAATCACGGCGTAAAGAATGCAAATGAGTTTACGTGACAGTCACCGTGTTCCGCTATGGGCACGGCTCCCGCGCTGCGCGCTGCGCACCCGCCGCGGTCGCGGTGCGGAGGTTCTTCGCTTGGACGTTTAATTTGTGAAACCGAGTCCGCCTCTCACGCTCACAGTTCATACCGTTTGAAGAGACTTGACGAGTGCATCCATTGGCAATTTTGATTATTTTCCCTTTTTTGAATGATTGTCGCTGTTGCTTTCTATCAGAACTTTCTCTTGCGGGTAGTTTTATGTTGATGCGGTTTGTCTTTTGATTTTGATTGTGCCTTATCTTCGTCTTCCCCCTCCTTGTAACCATTGTGTAATATATATATAAATTCAATAATGTATTTTATATACATATACATTATTGAATTTTTTTTTTACAAATCTTTTATTACTTTTAAAATTAGCAATATTAACTTGGTGGTTAAAATTCATATTTTTTATTTATTATCTTAGTTTTATTAACCACAATTGAGTTTAAAAAACATCTACCCGTTTCGGAAAATACCTTTTCCTTCTTCAGGATGTCATAACTAACTAAAAATATAGCATTGTTTCTTCACCAGAATCTATTTTTAAATTTTTTAAAAAAACAACAATTATTCAAAAAAATAAATTTAGTACCTAACTCAAAGTGCTGCTCAATACAAATTTAGTCGAATAATTTTTAGGAAAAAATTTTAGAATAGGACTCGTAGTTAAATTTATTTGGCTGTTTAGAATTTCCTGATTACTTTTACATGCTTTATTTATCTCCAACGATTCCAAATTATTTAATTTGTGACCTACACCGTTTATATAGAAAATTGACAATCCCAATTTTTTATCAAAACCATGACTATTTTCTATCAAATGATTAGCAAATTCTGAAAACCCACTATTGTTCAAACATCTCAAATGCTCCTTTACTCTTATATTAAAATTTCTACTCGTTTTACCAATATAAAATGCAGCACAATCCTTGCAACTAAGTTTATAGACGCCAGAATTGTTAAATTTATCATCTTTGTCTTTAGAATTTATGAGTAAATTTCCTATACTATTATTTGTGTAAAATGCTGGTCTAATGTCTCGTGGTAGGTGTTTAGATATTTGTTTCGAAAAGTTATTTATGTATAAAATCCTACGCCAATTATCATTATTATCATTATGCTTTATCTGTGATTTATATAAAAACTGATTATTATATTCTTTTAATTTATTTTTTAAAATAGTGTCTATCAAACATGTATTATACCCGTTATTAATTGCTATTTTTTTAATTGTATTCAATTCAATATTGAAATTGGATGTTGACATAGGAATATTGACTAAACGATGTATCATGGAGTGGAACCCTGAATGTTTATGTGATAATGGATGATTAGATTCATTGTGTATGATAGTATCTGTAAAAGTTGGTTTTCTAAAAATTTTGAACTCAATTTTATTATTATTTTTAATCAATGTTAGATCCAAAAAATTTAGGGTAGAACTATTTTCCATTTCTAATGTAAATTGTATTTTATTATTAAAAGAATTAATTAAATTTAGAAATGTAGTTAGTTGACGTTGTGAACCCGACCAAATACACAATACATCATCCACATACCTTTTCCATAACAAAACATTATTTAACAAAGAAGAATCACAATCAAAAATTTTTCTCTCCAAATTGTTCTTCCACATACCTTTTCCATAACAAAACATTATTTAACAAAGAAGAATCACAATCAAAAATTTTTCTCTCCAAATTGTTCTTCCACATACCTTTTCCATAACAAAACATTATTTAACAAAGAAGAATCACAATCAAAAATTTTTCTCTCCAAATTGTTCTTCCACATACCTTTTCCATAACAAAACATTATTTAACAAAGAAGAATCACAATCAAAAATTTTTCTCTCCAAAATGTCAAAAAATTGTTGTTTTTTTAAAAAATTTAAAAATAGATTCTGGTGAAGAAACAATGCTATATTTTTAGTTAGTTACGACATCCTGAAGAAGGAAAAGGTATTTTCCGAAACCGGTAGATGTTTTTTAAACTCAATTGTGGTTAATAAAACTAAGATAAAAAATAAAAAATATTAATCTTTTATTAACTACATCAGTTGAGAACTGCAAGAGAGTAAACGATAATTTTTTAAATTCCGATTGTACAATTAACATCACAATTATGTTTGATCAAGGAGGGATGACATTCGCCGGTAGATTTAACGAGAATGATTTTTTTGATAACCGATTCGTTTTATTTACGCCGTGACGCATCCGGCGCACTTCTCGCCGCTCAACTTTCACTGTCGCCAAAACATACCGCACGCCGTCTTGTATGGAAGCGGCCTGCGCGGGCGGCGACACGGTCCGTTAAATTTCTCGTAAATACTAATCACCGATTCACACGTACCTAGGTACATCGATTGATCAAGTTCGGCCTGCAGATATACAGGCCCGGATATTTGATTATTATTTTTTATTATTCATTTATTTTTCAAGAAATACAAAAAAGTTGTGAGCCATTTTATATTAATGTTTTTCGAACTGAACAAGGGACACAGCCAGATGCAATGTTTTTTTCATTAAAATCTTTTTTTTGTTGCATTTGATCACAATAATGTACTATTACGAGTATATTATACATTTAAATATTAGTGAATATTTTATAAGAATGGGAAGTTTTTGACTAACGATTTGTCGACTCATTAAATAACTAACCCGCAGACAGTTAGTATGTTTTATCCGTCATAAATAACAGAAAAATCTTTTTCTTTAAATACGGAATACATGTCTTACAATATTCCTAATATTTTTAATCTGTGCCCTTGTGTTATGACTGACTATCTTGGTGATATCCCGAGATGAGGTTCGAACCACTTGAGATTGATTGATACAATTAAATGTTGGTTCTCGACTTATGGAAATGTTGACGCTCGCTAAATTGGTACAAATAAAAAAATATATATGGATAACTCGCATCCCTTTCATCAAAGACGGGCCACCTTGACCTTTCCTACGAAACTAGATAACTGTTATTATTATTTTTTTAATTATATATATATTTTTTAATTAAAGTGTTATAAATACAATAATGCAATATTTTATTTATAATTTTTTTCGTGCTACTTCTCTTAAAAGCATATACTTGTGCAGAGATATATTTATTATGTTAAAATAAATTGAGTGCAGTTTAATTTATTTTCGGGATGGACCACGAATTTCCGACCATCGTTCAGAGGTATGAGTCAGAATGTTCACAATTGATATTTGATGACCCTGCAATTTTTCATTTTATAATAAAATATTATGATGAAGAGGCTCCGTCATGCGGAACCAGCCGGCACGAGATCATTTCCAAATATTTGTATTATTATGGCGCTATTCGGAGCAGTTTCCTGTTACCGAAGTTACGGGATGATAATGACTTTTACATTTATTTAAATATTACATTATAGTTGTTACACAAAAACCTCGCTCGCTTCAAAGTGTTTTTCATGTTATTTTAGGTATATTTTGAACTAGCTCACTTTTGATTTATTTTACTGCTATACCTCGTTAAGTCACCGCGGACGTGATGTCCATTATTTGGCCCCGGTGAACTTATTCTAACCGTGTTAACTGTTCTTTGGATAAAGCCTGATTTATATGGGACAGAATATTTATTATTCATTTCTTAAATTAAGCATAATATGCGCGAAAGCATCAGTGTCGTATCGTGGACAATATTATCGACTTAATTAAGCACTTAATATTACGTTTTTGTATTCGGATGTTTGTAATGTAATTTAATTATGCACTTATAAATATAATACTCGGTGCGCCGACCGACAACGTTTTTTTTTTACTTTGACCTTTCATTCCCTCGGGGTCGTCTTTTCTGTGTTAGTAAATCCAGGTTCTGCAAGCTCGGGCCCTCGAAAAGATGGCTCATTTATGGTTTTTTCTGTAATTTAATTTATATTTAATTAATAATTTCAGATTTTTTTTTTACGCCGTAATTGTCATCCTGTGGCATTATGTGGCCGTCCCGCAGGAATCTGACTGATTCTCTTTTGACTGTCATTTATATTGTTTACAGCTTTTTAAAAAATATTTTTAAGATTTGAAATCTACACTTTATAAAGCGGGCTTAACGTATTTGTTATTATTCACACGGTTTTAAACATTCTCCTTACGTAATTTGTTGTCGTTGTTCCATTTAACCACCAAATTACGTTATTCTAAAGTAAATTTATTTCTTAAGTGATTTTAATTCGTCATTTGTATTCTTTCCATACAAGTTCACTCACGAATTTGCTGTGTTGTTTTATACGTATAATATTTTTTATATATGTTTTGCGTTAATATTGTGGTTAGTCATAATATCAGTTTAAAAAATTGGTATAAACTGATTTAATTAATGTAACGTTTATTTTATATGCGAAGGTACAATGATTTCAAAACCGGTCGATAATAAATAAATTAAAGTGGTTTATACTAAGTTTTATTTTTAAATGAATACGTCCTTTAATTGTTAAGTCGAAAAGAGCGTGTATAAATTCACATGTTTGCATTTGCAATCATGGCGTGCATCATGATTTGCTCGGAAAAAGATTGCGTTCTGAGTTTCGTATTTAAAACCTGCTTATATAATAGATTCAACCGTTTTAAGTAGGACATGTCAGTATGTATACTAGGCCTAACCGTGGACGGTCCACAATTTTAATTTATTTTGGTAGATCTCTTCATATATTCATATTCTGTTCATCAACAATATGTACAGGTCTTTTAAAGTAAGCAGTTATTTGAATTGTGAAACTAAGTTTGAATGTTTATTTATTATTGACGTGGAATTCCATCTCCGTTGTACAAAATGGTATCTCTAGAACTATGATGGATCTACTTGCCTGATGTGTTGTTATTTTATTTATTTGAAAAACAAACAATCAAATGTAAAACAGTGATAAAAGTGTGACAATAAATTCGACCGATTAAATGTTTTCTCTAAATTAATAATATTCAGCACTTTAATTAACACTTATTCATTTTAAACAATAATTTATTTAAGACTCCAGTAATAAAGATTAAATTTTACGCTGCGTAGAAGACGATAAAAAGAGTTAAACTTTCTCTCCTATTGAAGGAGTAGGAAAAATCGATAAAATTTAGAAGAGAAAACGTAGAAAATACATTTACTTTTGTTTTATAAAAATGTTAAAGAACATAAATTGTTCCGTATCATCAAGATACGGAGATTTAGAATCAACAAGTTTTCTAAATCTTTCCACCATTATTATTTAGGTAAAAATTCATTTATCTTATACTTTGTCGTTTACTTATAATTAGTCTTTTACTTATATTTGTTTATCAAAAATTGGGCTTGAGCTTATCGCAGTATATTGGAACGACGTATCTCATCGTTTTTTTTTATAACCGCGTATAAAGAGAGGTAATAATGATATCACTGTTGACATTGAATATATTTAAATTTATTTCATTCCTTTTGGCGCCCTGTCAATCTCGTAATATTAGCGATATCCGTGTTCAGCTTACTTGGGTTTCGCGGTTCAACATCACGTCATGTCTGCTCCTAAATTTTTTAATAACAGATTGCATCGGTTATTATTGTGATTTATTGTGTTCGCATGTTTTGACCAGCCGTGAGTTGTCGTTTCAATATAATATTATTAAATTTAAATGATCGAAACAATTATAATGACACCTTAAACCCTTTTACGTGGGATCTACATCAATATGCCTATTATTACTTTTTAATTTTAGGCTGTCATCCCTATTAATGTTCACTGTGTCTTTGTACATTTCAATTGCTTCTTTGACTAGACGTGCGTGATGACTCTCGGATTTTCCTAGCATTTTCGGCTCAATTGCAAAATTGTGGCCCGTATCCAGAAAGTGTTCAGCCAATGCCGATTTTTCTGGATGGCTAAGTTTGCATGCCTTTTTGTAAATTGCGCGCGTTGTTTGTCCCGCGTATACTTTCTCGCAGTCTTGACAGCCGAGTCTATAAACACCGCCCGTTTTCAAGGGTTCTCGATCCTTCGTTGATCTTAGCAGTTCTTTCACTTCGGCGTTTGTCCTGAAAACCGTATTTATAGCTAATTTTTTCTGTCTGTGACATTTTGAACAAAAGGCAGGAAGGGGATGCTTTTGACCCCAGCTTCTGTACACGGCAGATTAACTGAGAAAACTATACACAGAAAACCTTAGAACACATATAATTAATCCTTCTAATTATTAGATGTAGCATAAAAACATGGAGTTTATTCTGCAATTATTTGATACATTTAGCTTGTATATAAATAGAATATGCTTTTGAACGCTCAAGTCATGGCGTCTCGAGCGGATGAAGCAATTTGAGTTAGGTACTAAATTTATTTTTTAAATAATTGTTGTTTTTTTAAAAATAGATTCTGGTAAAGAAACAATAATATATGTTTTTAGTTATTACATCCTGAAGAAAAAAATGGTATTTTTCGAAACCGGTAGATGTATTTAAACTCAATTCAGCGGTTAATAAAACAAATATAATAAATAAAAAATATGAATTTTAACCACAAACTTAATAATGCTATTTTTAAAAGTATTACATTTTAGTCAACTATGGAATCACGTATAAATCGAGAATTCACAAAAATATCATCTTGTGAATTAGATTTGAGTTAGTTAATAATCGGCCCGATTATGAATTATGCCGATTAATTAAAATAAATTTTGTTAAATTACTAAATTCATTAAAATAAAACTAAATTAAATGAATTTGGATCAGTTTTAAGTTTTCTGATTTCCTAGATACAATTTCCGAGAATAATAATAGAAATTAATAAACAGCATAATCATTGTTGACTATGATTTGTGTTCACACACTGCTCTTTACAAATGTCTCATCAAACCGGGTTTTCTCTATAAGATAAATGGTATTGAGGAAAAATTCTGCATTATTTTAGTAATTGTGCATTCGCGGTATTGCATATCCTAATAGCCTGCGTTTAATACAGTTTTCCTTGAAGGTAGATCCTGACATCCTGCCGAGGATTAGTCTTAGTGGCATATCAAGAAATTGCTGGTTTTCCAGGCAAATATGTATACCATATATCGTCCCCATTTAATAACACATTTTTAAATTGAAAATAATTAGTAGAAAACTATTTTCGTTTGGTTATGTTTATTTTCTTATTTTAATTATTATTATTAGGCGCATACCTTTAAAATGGTTAGTGTAAAGTACGAATAGATGTCATCCTACAGGTGTGTTCTAAATCGGGTTTATCTGGTTGGACGTTCAAAGGTTAATACTTTCTTCATATTTCTTAATGGTACCACGTAATTATTTTGTGTTAAATTTTACTATATATTCTTACTTACTTATTTCATCTGTCCTGAAATTTTAAAATACATCTTGTTACTATAGATATTTTTTATATTAGCGGTTCCACGCCCCTGGGCTGTTACCCAGACAGTAGCTACGCCACTGCTTGGTCTATACCCTTAATAAAAATAATTCTCATAACGACTATTACAATTTCTAGACCATTTTATTTTTATGGATTTTTATTTACTAATTATAATATAATGTTAAATCACATTTCTCTTGGACCATAGCGACCGCCTATGCTCTTAATCTGCATTTTACCGCGTCGATTTCCAAATTCTTCTAGCGGTTTCTTTGCCGAATTATTTCCTCAAAGCCTTCTAGAGTAACACAGAACTTTACGTATTGTATTAAAAGTATATTCATATTTGTTAATATTTACAAACGTGTATGAGTATTTACTCGAGAAAGCTTGAAATTGCTTTTTAATTTAATTAAAATTTAAATATTGAGAACTCTTCGTTGTTATTTCACGTGGATCAAATGATCGGCTCTACAAATGTGTTTATTGCGCTCTCATTGTGCATGACATATCGCGCGCGCACGCGTATTCATTTATTACACGACCATACCATGCCCAGAGTCAAGGTGCGCTGTTGATAGTGCGTTCTTGATTGATGCCGAATGTCATGAAAGTGCGTCATGTTCGTACGGGATAATCGTCACGCGTCTATCTTTCGGCGCATTTTCCCTCAACTCGCAGATATCTCAGAGTCATGGACTGTCCCGCTTCCGCTTCACATTCTCCAATCCGGTGGCTTGTTTGTTAACAATTTACATTGAATATTATTTCATACCAGTTTTTTTGCAAGATTACAATCTCATAATATTACGAATATTTTTGTGTCCATGAAATTTTTTTAGCCAAGTGGAAAGAAAAAGCCAATATTTGAAGTTCTCTAGAGTTATCTGATCGGATTGTTGTTTTGGTTCCTTTTGTATTTTTTTTACAATAGAATTATTAACACGCGGTTGCAGTTCTTTGTTTATGATTTTAACATTGCAAATTGTATTTAGGTCTTTTATTATATGCGACTTATCTTCGGTAGACTCATATATTTTATAAAAGACGCGTTGTTATTCAATATTTAATTATGAAATGTGTCAACTATTCTGATAGGGTTAAGTTCGCGTTTGATATTTTAGAATTTTGTCAGTGTGCAATGTTAGCAAGAAGGCCGATAAATTATTTTATTTTTGTTGACGTATCGACGTTTCCATGGTTCACACATAAACTAGTTTATTTGCATTTAATCTTTTTTACGATACTGCTTATTCAATTGTATTTACAATTTAACACATAAAATCTGTACTTTTGACTTTTATGGCCGATGTATTTGTTGTTTTTTTATTTACGAGGGAAATCCTGGACGTCGATTGGAGTTATGCCATTACTCCTTTCACTTCTCTCGCATCGTAGATTGGATGCTCATCGTCTCTACTTAATAAGCAGACAGAGTCTCAGTTAGCTGGAAATTCCATGTGGTCCTATTCTCACTATAAACGCCCTGCTCTTATCTTCCCTTCGCATGGACCGAATGCATTCACAAAATGATTCTGCAGCTATCAGCCATATCTGCGATCCGCTTGGACTGATGCATATTAATCTCATGGCCCGTGCAGAATGTTACTTCTTCGAATAGCTTCTTCAACTGAGGAGTCTGTTCAAAAGGGAATATTATCAATGTCGAACGTTTTTGTTTTTTTTTTATTTTTTCTTCCTTTGATTAAAAATAATAATAATATATATTTTTCATGCAATAATTTCTTCTTTTCAAAGTTTTGCTCTGAATTTGGGGATATTACGGTGTTTTGGTCAGGGTGAAATTTTTATTATTATTTATATACTAAGACTATCACCGTTATTACTAAAGATGTCATATTTAGGAGTTGTGTTGAGTTCGGTGATTTTAAATATTTATTTATTTATATATTCTTATGCACGGCATAAGGGCATATACTTTAAACAAAATTGTACATGTAAGTATTTTGTATAAATACGAGAATAAAAAGTGTAACAAAAACTCTATAAATGTAGAAGTTCAACTCCTTTCAATTTCTTAAATTCCCATATGTGAAAACAAAACACTTGTTTTTTTATTCTACTCGTCTTGATCTTGACTGATAATGCCCTTACAGGTCGAAACGCGTCTCGAGTAAATTAAATGAGTAGAATGAAAAAACAAGTGTTTTATTTTCACATATGTGATTATGAAGTTTTACAAACTTACCTCGGAAACAGTAAAGAAGTTATATATTCCCTTAAATTTGCGTCTACTTAATGGCTTCTTTTGTATTGTTGTTGTACAGTAGTTATTGGTTCTCTTTATATTACATGTTATTATAAATACCTCTCCTTGAAGCCTTTACAAACACGCAAGCGTGCAAAACGAACAGCTTGTGCCAAAACCTAGCGCGTGTACACGATTCCGTCTGGTTATAGAAACATAAAAAATAATATTTTCTCGGCGCCAGAAAATATTCCAGCTCGAAGCGTTGTATACGTAATTGTCGAGATGTTGTTTATTATATAAACCTCTCATGTCGGTCCGCCAACATGAAAGGTAACTTTCGTGCACTCTTAAAATAAAGGAAATATTTTTTATTAAAATAACAATTGAACACGTTATGATATGAGAGAGGAGGAGATCTAGTGTAAACTATTTCACGCTCTTGCCAGATCTTGGATTCGTCTCGTTCTGGAGATGTTCGTTTTTCTTGGAAATTTCTCGTTCCGTCTTTCAGGCTAACCTTGGCTTCGGTCCAAATCTTTCGCAAAACTTTGCGGTACCACGTGTTTTGCGCGTTCCCTTGTTTGGCTCGGTCCGCACGAGGCAAAGAGTCTGCCGCATAACTGGGAAATGCGTGAACGTGTCGAGATTTTATTTTCATATTTAGGGCGCGTTAATCAGAGTGTCACGTCTTTTCTACGCAGTGTACGCTTTTCTATTATGAGTTTCTTGTTTTGTGTATACGCGCAGGTCATTACATTGGGAAGATTTCTCGAGTTATCTCACGAATATACATATACTATGTATTTATTTTGTCTCATAAATTACAAGTATTTTCTTATTAAATATTGCATTAACGTATTTAAATAAAGCGACTCTTGCGCATTGTTTATCTTTTATTTTCGTTTCTTTAATTGGTTTTCATAATAATATGCAAGCCAATAATAATAGGTATATGAACGTTATTTGATAATTATCCTCGATAAAGTATGCAACGGATAAGCGATAAAATCCAATATACTCTAACAAAGAATTTTCAGATGTATTATATTCAACACTTTTATAATTTATTAAGTCAAAGGTCAAAATAATATGTAGCAATTAACCTTGCGCGATGAGATTGAATTCAAGGATGGCTCATCTATAATATCGGTTCAATTAGTAATATGCAAGAATGGTATTTTTATTTATCGAGCTCGTGTATTATGACTTCAGCCTTGGGTTACATTGCCTCTTTATATATTGATATTTAACAGGCACATCAGTCTGATGATCGTCAATTAATTATCTGCAGATGTGATGTTAATAAATCTTGCGGCGTATCCAATTTATATGCAAATATTGACAGCATTCGGCGATCACAAATGGTACAAGTGATTCTGCGCCCTGTGAAAAATTGCTGCACATTTGTAGTAAATGATATGTACTTTTAAAAGCATTTGTGGTGTCACGTGTGGACTATTGTAACAGCATCTATGCTGGCCTGCCAATTTTTCAGCTGGATAGATTAAAATCCATTCGAAATGCGGCAGCACGGATAATATATGAAGTTTCCAAATTCTAAGTATATCAGCTACATCGGCTCCGATTCCCTGAAAGAGATGAATTTAAATTGTGCTGGTATACAAGGGGACATGTAACATGGCGTCTCTGTATCTTCAAGAGCTTTGTATCCCAGAAAATTTTAATGGTATACGTCAAACTCTCAGGTCAGCCTCTGCTTTAGCCGCAGGAAGGGTTGTAGAACCGACCAACCGTTGCCAAAATCTAAATTTAGCGAATGGGCGTTTGCGGTGGCAGACCCAAAATTGTGGAACTGTTTGCCCTCTGTCATAAGAAACAGTGCATCAGAAAATTTATTTAAGAAGAAACTAGAAACGCACCTTTTCAAAAAGTAATTTCCGTAAGTGAAAAATAACAATTTTTAATTTTAAAAACAAAAATAATTATGGTACTATAAACAGTTTATGTGTAAAGCGCCCTTGAGGTGAAAGTTTTTACGAAAATGGCGCTATACAAATTATTATTATAATTATTTTTATTATTTCGATTACAACGAGTTCTTCTTTTATTTCGGATCGCTCAATCAATCTCTGAAAACTTCGAAACGCGAAGATTTATTGTCCCTAAAATGTCTTCCTTCAATGGCTGAATATCTTATATTAATACTTCCGTTGTATCATTGCCCGTTGCAACTGCAGCAACAGCAGCAGACGGATAGCAGTGCCGATTGACTCGAGCCAGGCTGATGCACATCACCCACATGTTTAGTTTATTTAATCTGCGAGTCCACTACGAATTGTGCGTGCTCGTGCATAAACGTTCCATGGACGGACATTGTTCTACTTGGCGAACTTCTTTGTTACTGACGACTTAATTGCCAGGCGACTGACGTAACGTTAGCTAGTTCAGAAGCGTTTTGCAAACTCAAGGTGTCTCGGCTTACCGGAGCTACAAACCTTGCGGTAGGACCGACCGTATGAAACAAAATGTCTTCGGGCATCAGAATTATGGAAGAGTAGCACATCTATTTACGAGATGTTAAAATTCTTCAACGTTTCATTTTGTTATAAACCTTTTCAATGAAACAAATCTACATCTTGGATGGATATAAATAAAACAATGTTATAACTCTACTTTAGTTTATTTGCACTATTTCGAGAGAAACAGTAACTCTCATCGACAGATGAAAAATTAAACTTTCTGAAGTAGTTCTTTTGAAGTATTTAACTCTTATTAAGTTTAATGCTTCACCTGTTTCTTTTTAAATTCGAGCTGTGCAAATAAACTCAAGCAGAGTTATAACATTGTTTTATTTGTACCCATCCATCATGATCAAACTCTACAAAGTTAGCGCCGATTCTACCAATAGTATAAATCTACATCATTCTTTTCTATAGAAATCTTCTCAGCGCAGATTAATAATTCTTCCAAATATCTACTGTAATAATATGCACGCTCCTTCATTCTTCAATACAACTATATAGCGGCGAATAATCATTTTTAGATTGTAAATAAAAAATATATTTCACGACTGCTGAGAACTGGTTGTTATTTAAATGTCATAAATTTGCGATCTGATAAAATGATTTTTATCACACGAATTATTTGAAGTTCCTAGTTCCTCGGTAACGCTAGTGCCACACAACTACAGTGATTTTCTGATCTGTGTTGGTGAGCAGTGTAACCTTGTATCTTTTAACCATTTCGTCTGTAATTTATTCGCGTACGGTAGGTATTTGCATACGTTATGTTACTACACGATTACTATCTTTAGGCAAATTAGATTCACGCACTAAATATATTTAATGTACCGACGCACGCAACAGTAGAAAATTGTTCGTTTCAGCGTTCGTCGGATCATTCTTAACACCATATGTTTCAAACAATGGGCAACAATACAGTCAAGTTGGTATGTGTGTGGATGTATTGTTGGTGAAATATATAATGTGAGTAATTCCAGAGAATATTTAATCATTTAAATGTAAAATAATTAATGAAATGAGAACTCATAGTAGAGTTATTCTGTCATAGTCAACGTTTCGTGCCACGTCTCAGTGGCCATTAGCTGGGCTGATGATGACACGAAATTATATGATATTCTATTATGATCTGCCGGCTTAGAAAACGTAGGTTTTCAAGTTTTATTTCATTTAGATCATTGTGTTGGGATATTTGCAAAATGTGGTAATGTTATGTGATTTTTTTTTTTCGTACATTGTATAGGTATTGTTTTTGAAATTATTATTTTAATTTGGCAATTTTAGAACATAGTTCTATGGTATTTAAAACAAATAGTATTCATCTAATATATATACACTCGGGCCTCGTATAACACGGTTATATGGTTCCACAAAAACCTCGTGTAATACAAATCCGTCTTATAAAAGGTTTGAAGTTCATACAAAATTAGGGTTTGCGTTCCAAAAAAAAAATCGAAGATAGTTTATATAAATATGTACTTTATTTTTTTAATAAAAATATATAAATTTACATATTTATTGAAAAAAAAAACTTTAATAATACATATAATATAATTTCTCTTAATTGTAATCAGTATTTTATATATGGATATTTGTATAGTCTTCTTTATTATTATTTTTTTTGTATAGTCTTCTCTTTTTTCTTCTTTTTTAATATGTTTATATTAAGTTTTTTGATGTAAAAAGCCATATATAAATAAATAAATATAATGTAGTATTCATTCATCATCGGAGGAGGGCTCTGAATTTCTTGTGGTTTTAGCCTTCAAAAAATCGGTAATAAGGGATTGTCTACTTTTAGCGTATAAATCTTTACGTATTTCCTTATAAGGTTCCAAAATCTGTTGTAATTCTCTCTTGAATTTCGAACTTCTTTCCGTTTTCAATAAAAAAAAATTCTAATTTAATAGCCAATTCCAAGCCCTCATTTTTTTAATGTGAAACATGTAGCTACCTGGCTGCAACTGCTTTCTGAGTCATTAATTGTGGTAGGTTCATTCAAAATAAAAATTGGTGTGTAGCCCTTATTTTTTATAATATCTTCGATTTCTGGAATAAATTTTTTAGCAGATTCTACATCAGCTGACCCAATTTCTCTTCGAGTTTGTATATTATGTAGTGAAAATGGCTTCTTAAAATTTTCAAACCATCATCTACTAGCAGAAATATTGTGAGATAAGTTTTGATTTTCCGATGACGATTGTTCAGTTATTTTTAAATTATCGAAAATTGTATGTGCCCTCTTTTGTATGATTCTTTTGTCTATAGGAATGTTTTTGTCATTGCAGTCTTCTATCCATTTTTTCTATTATTACTGAGCGTACACGCGCAATCTTTGTCGCACTGATAGACGATCCTGCCAAAGCTATAGCTATTTTTTGTATCGTCCAAATTGTTGCTTCATTTAAATTAAAAATGTTAGCAATAGTTGATGTTTTCTCGCCTGTTTTGAGACAATCTAGGGTATTCATTTTTTTTTCAATAGAAATAAAATTTCTCTTTTTTCTAATTTTATCCGTAACTGTTGGCATTTTAGGGTTTAAATATTTTTCATCTACAAATAAATAATTAAATTAATACGATTAAATGTATAAATTATCAAACACTATATTGTGTACATATATTTAATCCTTTGCAATACAAATTATTTTAATGTAAAAATGGGAAAATGAAAAAATTTAAGGATAAAACTGGTTACATAATTGTTATTGTTTATTGCACGGTACACATTTTTTAGAGATATCCCTCAAATAAAGACGCTATTTTTCTGAATAAGTAAATGTTCTGCATCAATCAAATTATTTTCACTAATCTCACACGTACGTATTAAATCTCAAATGCAGATCTTTTTTGTCACTTGCAATGTTACTTTCACAAAATGCACTACATATTTTATTTATAATATGATTTCGAGTATATAACTTAAAATATTTTTCAAATAACCGAGGATTTGGCAAGGCTGATGGAATCTATTAGGGAATGTACATCATGTCTCTGGACTACTAAGGGCTATATATACGAAATTAATAATATGGAATATATAAAGTGCATATATACAAACAATAAGCAAGAAAAATCTACGGATTACAAAGAAATACGTATTGCACAATTGAATGGCAGAGCGTATCTGAAATGTTTCGAAACAAACGAAATTTAATTTATTTATTTTTCTGAAACCGTGTTATAAAACGGGTGTTGTACAAAAAATATGACACAATTTATACATCCGTGTTATATAAAACCGTGTTATACGAAGCCCAAGTGTATATATATTTGGTTGCCACCGGATATGAACCCAGAACTTTATTTTGTCGGCAAAATGCGTTACAATAAGGCGACAGTATCCATTTAAATTTACGACAAATTTAGACTATTATTTTATTATTAAGGAAAACGCATTCTTATTGTGAAGTTGTAATTATTCAGAACATAGGTCTGTGATATTTTAAATACTAAATTAATGTATTAATTATAAATATATACATTAATTTAGTATTTATTATTTTATTATTGCATTGAAATATTAGATTTTTCTGTGCATCTCTCTAATTGATAGATACGTCTGGTTAGTTTTAAATATTCTTATTCATCGTTTCGGGCCTAGGTCTAGTTAGTTAACAGAATAGATCTAAGCCTAATGTTATTTTTACTTTATACGAAAAGTACATAACATCACATCCTCGCCTTACGACGCGGTCAGAAAGATTTTGCGAACTGTGAATTGAAATCTGTTACGTATTACGACAGTTAACGTAACACAGTGCCATATTTATAATTTTGGTGGAGTGGTGTTGAATTTTTTTATTGATGTTACCATTTTACGGCAGTTGTATAAGTAATGTAGTGGTGATAACTTTTTAAACATAACACAATATTTCACATGACAATGTTAAAAGTATTATTATAATCAATTTATTTAATGGTACATACGACAAACTTCATTCAAAATTGAATGAATATGTATGTATAGACTTTGACTTTTGTATTACCTTCGTAACCTTGGAGTCAAAGCTTTCGAGTATCGACCTTCAATCTCGCATTTCCTACTTAACTTCCGATACCCTTAAATTTTATAATGTAAACGTTCATTCACTCAACACCCCTCGTTTATTTTTTAACTAATATTTATACAGATATACTAAGTATTACTGGTTACACTTGTGATAACGTACACAGTACACCTTTAAATAATTGCCTATTTTCAGTACAGCAGCATTACAATTTTTCAAATTTCTCACAATAAAATAGACCCGAACCGAACATATCCACCTAATAAGCCATAGAAAATTGATACTTCAATCCAATATTGATTCATTCAGTTTCCTTTTAAAGTTCTTTACGCGTGCCCGTGGACATTTCTTAGATTTTACATTTAATTCTCCGTCTCGGCTTCTCGCTGTTCTTGCCCCACTTACTACTATATCACTTTGCCCTCCCCGTTTCCTATATGCAAACTACCCGTCCCAACCCCCCAGGGACAGTCTTTATCCTTGAATTCTGCTGCCGTATTACCGCTCTAACATTCCCTCCCGTGCACTGTTACACGTCCCTTATGAACACTGCGGAACGTTATATTATTAAACTTTCAACATAAATATCAAATAACCGCCAAAAATATTTTAAAAGCAAAAGGAGATTGGGCTTTGAGAAATTTGTAGGTTTTCACAGCGAATCCAGAAATTTCTGTTCTATTCTGTACATCGGGTTCCGAAACAAACTGTTGTAAGTACACGGCGCACTAACCTCCCATCGCGGCATTTTACCACGGGCGTAGGCAGAGAGGATATAGCACCACACTATTCTGACCTGACTAACACTCATATTATCATGCTTACACGTCGATTGTTAAGGCTTTTAACAATATCATATTCCAGTATTTTATATACTTTTTTACTCTATAGCTATACTATGCTATACTAATTATCTAATATTATTATCAATACTCCCGTCATATATCTTTATTATCATTCTCTTCTAATTCAATCGTTTCAAATAACAAAACTTTGTCATCTTTTGTAATGTCAAATCATGATGTCAATGAACCATTGATGCAGTACTTCATTTGTATGTGGTGCGATTTTCTTTACGTGTATACCATGAATTTCGTATGTCTTTCACCTCTATTTCTGGTGCCAGTCACACTAACGTCCTCTCACCCAACATATTATTCCAACACGTCGATCATAAAATTGTGTATTTGTTATATCTTGAACTCATGCTGATGATGTTGACGCTTCGCGTGCGGGGTTGTGTCATCAGAATAATACCCGTTCGTGGTAACGAAAGCATTTATTCTGAATACTACGATACAATGCAGTACAGATCATTATAAGATGTTTACAGTTCAACGGTTCGGAGGCTTATTATGTTATTTTATGATGCAAATGTGAATTCCCAAGTTCCATAATGCGCGTTTGTTAATCATTCTATTGGATATATTTTCTTGTCCCGAATTGAAACCGCGCCAATCATATATTATTAATTCAGAGATGCTGCATTGCTATTGCCCAAGATGTGATTAATGCGTCTTCGTCTGCTTTAAAATTTCATCGAATCTGTTTCTGAAATCGTTGACACTGACCCATTTCGGAATAGTCTGTCAGATTTGCGGAAGCTGCGATCCGTTACACGACACTCGTGCCCTATCAACTTTTACTACATCGATGCTGTGAGCGAATTCACGCAACCTCGAAGGATTTATCGCGTTATTCTAAACTGATGCAAATTCGCTGTGTTTTAATATTAATAATGTAAAATGTAGGAACCCGGGGGATCGGAGGGGGGGGGATCCTTTCGTAGAGTGTAAAATCGAAAATGTGGGCTGCATGAGGTTATCTTTGGGGAGTAGCGGGAGTATCATTATTACATTGAGTGAGTAATAGCAAGATAAATAAGATCCTTGGCATAGAGCCCTACTTCTACACGTCTTGCGAGTTCCATAGCTCCTGAAGGAAAGCGGCCCAGACTAAGCTGGAATAAATAGCAATAAAGACTACACGAAGACAGATAGTCTTGATTCGTAATCAAGTACCTAAACGGCGCAAGACAGGGTGTATAAAACTGACTTAACATCCTCCTGCCGGAACTCCATACTCCTCTATTCTTGCGTACCAGTCTTGCGTTGTCCACTTCATCGACTGTTGAAGTCTCTAACGGAAGTGTTCTCCGTCTCGAGACTTTTCGCGGATACCTCAGCTTCGTTTAATAGCCGACATACGCGCCATACTAACCACATACGCATAATAACCGACATACGCGTTACGACCCACGTTTCTGTACCATTGTCAACGACCCTTTGTTAATTCCGCTGACCGTGATGTTAACACTTTTACACCTTTTCCTAATTTATTCGTTCTTTGCTGTGTCATGAGCGACCGTATTTTCACCACATTCAGTTTACTTTTTTTCTTATCTTTTCCAGGTCTCGCCTTCTCCAGCGTTTGCATCCAAACTCTTCTTTATACTTCTTTCTTAATTGTTATTACTGATTTTATTATCCTTAATTGCGCACATTTTTTTCTCATCTAATATTTGTATGCAATTTTGACATGTTATTCTTAATGTACTAGGTCTGTCTCGCTGTACAGGTAAAGTTTACAAGCAGTTATTGCAATAAATGTATTTTGATTAAAAAGCAATTATATAGCATCACATAATACGTAAAGAACAAAAAATGTAATATTTGAATTATATACAAATCGAATCAATTCTGGATTGCACTCTCATATAGTGAGAATATGCCGAGCTTACATTGATTTGTTCAACGACCTTGATATATTTTCTGTTTCATTACTAATATTTAAAAATCCTAATTCACAAAATTCTTCGACGCAATATATAAATGATTTTTTTTTGTTTTTGTGTTCACTACTTTTTGTCGTTTTCTTGTTAATGTGAAATATATCATATTAGAGTGCAAGTTATTTGTTGCCATTTTTTTCCCTATGTCCAATGCTCTTATACTTGTCTGCGTTATTTCTAATAGATAAATAAATTCATCACTCAAAAAAAAACCTGAAAAATTCTCCCCAGTCAAATTCGTTTCGATGTCTTTCCGATCACTACACAATTAATTAATTGTAGAACGTTCTTTTGCAATCTATAGCCTTCTACAATTTAATTAGCTCCGTTCATAATATGATGCTGTTTTCTCTTCTTACGTTCTATCGGACAGATTCCATGGTATGTCCTTAAAGAGTTCCTTTGGTTTTATCCGTAGTAAAATATTTTCCAATACCTGTTTTAACTGAGGTCTGATTGATGTTATTTATTCTACCGCATTTGATGTCTCCAGTTCCGAACTTGGCTCTTCGCCCCGGGTGCGCGCGCGCCAGACATAAACCCGTGATCTTTAGCCACACACGAATTAATCTGACAGTACCATCAACCTCTTTTATTACCATCCTAGAACATGTGATGTGAACAGTCCTCACTTCGTGGGAGACTTGAATTTAATGGGATTTGTGGCGTTTAAGGTGACGAGGAACAGAAACGACTCAAGACATGTTTTGATGGACCGACGCACTTGATCTATGTTAACCTTTCCCTGGCCATGCAGTAACACAGGTCGCAAAACATTTACCCTTGGAAATTATAAATGATTTGTAGAATTCGTTTTACAACTTATTATGTAAAGCGAATCCTACAAGTAATTAATTTTCAATTCAATTCAAAATTGATACGTAGAAAAAAATACTATTCGTAGGAAGACAGAAAGAGATCAAGCACAAATTTGACAATGAAGAGAATAGCAAACATATGAATATAATGTTTTATTCTCACTAATTAAATGAAGAAATAAGAAGTAACATCGTGTAGGTCGTAGGATTATATACATGTAGGACATTAAATATTTTAAAACCATTTAAGCTAGTAAAAGCATTTTTTCTCATTTAAAATGCTAAAAAATTCTTAATTTCTTACGGTAACACGCGTTGACAGCATGGTTGGTTGCCTATGGGTATTTTCTATGACGGTATGGTAAAGGTTAAGGTTCCGACGTTTATTTCTGGCCGGACACTGCCACTGGTCCTGAATTCATAATCCTTTAATACCCACTTCTCCGTTGATTGTTGGGGTTTCTATTTTTTACATATTGAAGCTGTGTTATAGGCTGCTTACGGATTTTTCGTTTATGCGCCGGGGAACGTTTTGTAGGTAGATAAATTAATCGTCTATACTTTTTTGCATTGTTTTGTCCGAATGTTAATTGTTTTATTTATCATATATATTTTATTTGTTTAATTTTTTAAAATAACATCTTGTCCCTGTCGCAATGGCAATAATCTAATAATGAAGCTGTTAAAAAAATTGATAATGTAAATTAATGTTAACTTTGATTACTAAGTTCATTTATTTAAAGATTTGTTATTAATTATTTTTAATACATCTATTTATTTTTATTGAAATGATTACATTCCTGAATATGATTAGAAAAATTGGAGAAGTTGTTATTATGTCACGGGTCATGACCGATTAAAAGTATCAGTGTTACCGCAAAAAATTAAAATTCTACCATTAACCAGCGCAAGTATGTATACATAAATGTATCTTTGCGCTATTGATAAGTCCACCGGTAACTCTGGCGTATCGGAATTCTCAGAGGTAACAATAAGCTTTATCCGTGACGCGGCCGTGCATGTATTACCATTACCTTGTCGGTGGCACGAACACACCGCTGCAGTTGACTGATGCACTTTGATGTAGTTCCCTCCGCGGACGGTGCATCCTTTGTGCATCGAGTAATTTAAACCGGATTAATAGCGTCCCGCTGAACCGGAGGGTCGCGCTCACAACTCGAGTGCGAGCCGTAATCATCCGGAGTGCAAACTTTACAATCGATCATCCCTTTTACGCGAAGTATCGATTAGAAGGATTTGCCTACTCTTTGCTGTTCCGATAAAACATCAGATTTAGTTCGCATTTCAATTTGTTTTAAAGAATCTCAGAAAAGTTTTTGTCCCGACAAGCCCTCGCAAAAAATAATGTGGATTGCTGTGGGCGTGGATTATAAAAGATTAACTCGGATATTCTTAAGAATGTCTGCAAACAATAACTAAATTCGTAAGTTTAGATAAATATTTGTTTAATTAATTCGAATAATAACAAATCTATTATATTTTTATAAACGTATTTAGGATAAATGTATTATTTTATTATAATAAAGTATGATTACCTAGCTTACCATCGAGTTTTTTCTTTGACATCAAAAAGTTGATTGTCCGCGTGTTAACGTCAGTACCCTATTTATGAATTCTGACAATCAAAGTTAGTATTATAATACGAATTGCGATTTTTTTTATTTTCGCAAAAATATCACCTTTTTTGTTTCAAACGGTGCGGAACTTTACGAACACGCGTTCTTCATAATATATTATATGATTACATTTTTAAATAATTTTCTTGAACTAAAGATCTCATCGTGTCAAAATATGTTCTGCTTCATCTACTAATACATATTGTGCTAGAAGATAAGATGAAAGGTTGCAGGAAAGGGGATTATATCTGGTAACTAAACCTAACTACGAAAGATATAAGAGAGTAACTTATCAAAAACTCCTAAAACTGTTCTTATATAATTAATATTATTTGATTTTAAGAATTACTTTTTTACATGTAGACGAATTAAAATGTACGATGTCTTAACAGAAGAATATTTAGAAGCATATTTACAAAAAAATTGTAAGATTAAAAATGTATATTTCTTCAAAGTATACCTGAGGGAAATCGTAACTGATCAGTTGTAAAATATTTCCCCCCGTGCATATACTATATATTGACAGATAATACGATCATAAAACTGAAGGTGCCGTAAGCATTGACAAAAAATTAAAGCAAAGTAATTACGGTAAAGCGTGAATTACGGTTAAGCAACTGTACCTTGGTGAATTCTGGCTTTTCAATTATTATGAATTTATATACACAATCATGTAAGAACTCCAGAACTAAAGCCGCCGGTTTCAAGTACACTGAAAAATTAAAAAGATATTATAGATGCTCTACGAATTTATTCGTCCTCTTCGGGTCCATTTTCAACCCAAGGTTGCCCGCACCCGTCCTTGACCGTTCTCCCGGGAGCCAGTTTCCCGGTTGAGCGGCATTGGGATGTCGACAAACCGCTGACGGCTGTCGGGCCAAGGTTCACCGCATCCCGCTAATGGAGCTTGGAAATTAAACCTATATTTAGATCTTGTATGTTTGCAATTTGCTTTTCATACACAAATGTTTGTTATTATAAAAGTCTGAATACAATGAGACGATAATATAATATTATGAAATATTTATTCATTTTAGGCTCTTGATATTTTATTAATTTTCTACCTTTCATATGCCATGGTCATATATTTGTTTTTAAGTTTACGGTTTTTGTCGTAGGTCTATCTGTCTCTGTAAATATTTATGGTCTCATTGTATATGTAAAGTTATGTAGGTCTACGATCTTCTTCTGGTGCCGTGTTCAGGCGTAGGTCATACTGTGTTAGTTGATGGACCACAGCCTATATGTGGCCTTAATCGGATGAGACTCGACTCTTAATGCACTTTCACAAATCCCTGTCACAGCTGACTCCATGGTCTTTCCAGCAACGCATCTATTCACCGTTGTGGCACTCTTCCAGGTTTTCTTCGGCCTAAAGTTGTGTCCAGGTTAATCTGCTTCTCTAGGCTGTCATTGTAACTTTGGCACATAATGTGGCCAAAGAATTGAAATAATCTTTTATTCACTGTTATAAGGCGGCTATGGTTGGATCTTTCGCAGGATTGAGGTATTCGTGCGTCGTTGTATTGTTTACTAATTAGTTTATTTTTTGTACCTCCTATAATGTATTGTGTGACGTCAGTCATTTGGAAAATTAATTCGCTTAGCATATACTCAGATTAATAATTTAAGGAACAAGTTGGCTGGGTTTCTATTCTTGCCTTTAGACAATAAGCACGCGATGCAGTGTCCTTGTACGTATCATGTCTATTGTAGGTATGTATATAATATTATACAGTGTGTACTTATACTGTTTGTATACACGCATTATACTCGTGTGTACTTACGTTGTATTTACAAACATATATCATATTATTATTATGCCCCTAAATCTTTTTATACCTTTTTTGTAAAAATTATTTGTAAAGTATGCGTGCTGTACGTTTTCGTTTTCCCAGCATTCCGCGAATCTCATTGTTATGTGAAGTACGAGTTGGTTTCAGGTTTTTTTGGCGAAGCTCATAAAATGCCCGTCGTGTTTAATGGTATTGTATTAACATATAATATTTTATAACTGTGTATATATAATATTTTGTATGCATTGTTTTTAATTTGTATTGTGTATATCAGAAGTCAGTTGTAACTTATTCTTAGGTAAAAATAGTGTCCACAACATTTCTAAAACAATATAATCTTCAAATTTTGTCACATATTTAAGATACTGAAGTTGGTTGTAAATTTATAATGCATTGAGTACTGCAATTTTACAACAACAACAAAAAAGTTGACATTTATCAAATGGCAATACTGCACCGCGTAAGGAAAATTTATATGTGATATTTTGGTTTTTTGACGACTTGCGAGCGTGAAGAAGCTGCTCCTGATACTGTAATCACAAATATGTGATTTCATATTGAATTAAGGAAGGGTGAGAATGATTAAATATATTGGGCATCTGTGTATATGAAGCCGACTACCCAGCCTTCTTGACGTTTTGACAAGTATTTTACGGGTGCCTCGGAACCTCAAGACTAAACGAAGACATCTGGTGATCAAATTGTTGTAAAGTAAATTTCTATGTGAATTTTTAATATCTAATGTAACGTAGTGTTTATTCTCATCTTTTAATTTCAAATGCGAACTTGCTAGTTTTGTTAAAGACGATTTGATGAAAGTTCATTATTTTGCTAAAGAAACTTTTTTCTTCAATCAATCTTTATTTGTGATCACTTTTATGTAACATAATTTTTACTATATTTTACCTGACAAACTCATCAGGTGTTTAAATTGTTCTAATGTGATTTCTGTGGTCAAGATTTTAATATCTAGTGTATCATAGTGTTTTATCTCACCATTCATTCTAAAGGATAACTTGCTAATTTTGATATTGATGCGTTGATAAGAACTCTATTATTTTGTTAAGGAAAGATTTGTAATCACATTCAGTGACATAATTTCTTATATATTCTACCTTGTAAATTCATATTTTTTCATATCTGTGCAAAACCATTAAATTACGATGTTATAAATTTTGAAACTAATTTTATTACTTTTCCTGAGAATGGTAGGTAGTGTGAGTGGCAGGCGACACGGTGAATTCTGTGCATCAGAACCACGCACCTCATGCTGTTCACTGAGCGAGCCGGAGGACGGATGGAATACGACGTCACAATATATATACGAATCATATATTTTGTTAAAGCTTTCCTTCTGTGTTACTCTTGATACAATAAACTTCACTCTGGTTGAAACCCCATTTCCTCTGTTTCCGAAGTGACAGTCATTCGGTGTCCCGGGGGACGGATAAACGTCTGGAGAAATAAACTCAATTTATCCAGTAGAAATAATTTTCATCCCCTCAAACTGATCTTGTGAAAATTATTATACATTTCTTAGCAGCCCGGTGGTCTCAGACAAACCGGAGACGGCCGAAGGTCAAAACGGTTTCAAAGATCATATTTCTCAGTTGATCTGCTGGGCAAATAATACTTGTCGGTGGCCACAGGTGTATAGCATGGGAGGTGATCCAAGGTCTCTTTTCATTGTATTGAGTATCGAGTACCCGCTTTTTAAAATTCAAATTAATTTATAAACGTAATTAATATACAAATAATAGCGGTATTAGCGCTGTAGTAAGTTTATATGAACATTTGGTCTCGTAACTCTATTGTGTTGTGTTGTGCATTTGATTTAATTTTTAAAAATGTACAATGTTTTATAGCAAATTAGAATAATATATGAAATATTAATTTGCACGATATGACATTTAAGTCCAGAGTTTTGAGTATAGCACATCTTAAACCCTGCCACCTAGGTACCTACTATTTAATTAATTATTTAAATTTAGACCCACAATTAGCACTACTATCCTAATAAGAAAAGTATTAGGAAACAGAAGATTTTTAAGGGTATAACGGGATTTCACAATAAAAATCCCGCGTGTTCTATTCGCGGATTAGAGTGCGGGGTTAACCCGACAGATTAAGCTTGGATGTCAATAAAGCTCAATTAGAAAATTAATAACGTTTGCGTTATTTTTCTCTCATATCTGGTATGTCTTCATTTGCTTCTCTCGTTCAAGGTTAACATTTCAAGGTCTAAAATAATAGGTCCAAAGTTATTTAGACTGTCGGGCGACCCGCGTGCCTTGATGGTCTCTTTGTATTGGGCAAAAAATACAAAATCACGCTTGGGATCGTACCCAATGCTAATACGACCCTTTTTGTTTTGTTTTCCAGTCCGTGCACGAATCTCGGGAGTGGTTATCGTTTTACGTTTCTATTCGTACTCGAGAGCGCTCCTGTGATTTTGTATTTATTTTCTATTGCGTTTTTAGTGTTGGCAGTAAATAAAGATGAATTGAAGCTGTCCGCGGGCGGATTGCGGTGGTCATCGATCTCTTTTGAACCGAATGAAGTTTGTTACTTTAAAACTCGGCTCGTTTGAAAATAAGTAATGGCAAACAATTTTATTAGTACTTTTTCATCGAAAACGGGAATTGATTTTGCCATGTGGCGCTGATTTCTATTAATATTAATCAATATTTTAGCTGGCGCAATTGATGTATTTCAATCTGTGTACATCGGTCATGTCCCAAAGTTACTATTGCGTAGTTGTTGTCTCATGGTATACAAAGGGGATTGTAACGTAGCTGTTTGTGTGTTGGAATCGTCAGCTAGATATGACGTCATACAAGTATATTAAAATAGCCCTATTCGATGTTTCAGTGTGCGTGAGAAGATGTGTGACAGTGGAAGAGACAGCAGTGGTTTTCCTGGGTATTCTATCGCCCCTGCCTGTGTAAAGCGGCGAAGTGGTAAATGAATAGTAGATATTTATACCGATATCTTAGAAATCATAGTTGTCTGTTGACTGTCCTAAATATCATAAACGATGATGACAAATGTGCGAATGGTTAAACTATAGACGGAACGAGTGTCCATCGACCAAGTTTATTTCCTGACTAATATACCATTATTCTATAGTAATAAGATAAAACACTTTGTTTAAACAACTATTTATTGATAAATCAGCATGTTTCGCTACCTACGGTATCTTCTTCAGGAAAAAATTTATACTAAAATTAAAAATACACACATACATAAAAACTAAACTTTATAGTATAAGTGGTGGTTAACTAAGTAGGAACTACTAAGAAAACAAATTTAATAGGTGACTATTTACAAAAAGGATTTAGTTATTTATAATATTTAGCTTGATATTTACACTTTTCATTATTTCTAAAATTTCTAATTTATCTACCTGTAAATCCCTAGTATTTGAATGTATAATTTCTAAACCTAATTACCCACCACTTATACTTTATAGTTTTGTTTTTATCTATACTTTTCATTTTTAATTTTAGTATACATTGTTACTCTGAAGAAGATACCATAGGTATCGAAACATGTTGATTTATCAATAAACGTGGTTTAGAAAGGTGTTTTATCTTATTATGTATATAAAATGTGGTCACAAAGTAAATTTGCTAGTACCATTATTCTATATATGGAGAAGAAAATAAACAGTAAACATATTTACATATATAATTATTTTAATAAAACATTGCCAATTGACTACATATACTATGCACTAAATTAAAGTATTATGCAATTTAAATTCAAACCATCCTTTTGATATAGGAAATCTTGAATTTTAGATGGTTCGCAATATACGGATGTGTTGAATGTATAAATAAATAGCTACTCCTATCATTCGACAAATATCCACAATATTCTTTTGAATAAATTTGCAGTATAACGCGACGTGGAATATGAAATGTGAGATATACAATTTTGGTATTTTTCCATCTCGCGCTATCAGATATCGCCGTGCCACTCCATCCGGAGTGAAGGTCCTCCGAGAGGGTCGGCCCGGCATCGATCTGGCGGTCGACGACCTCCCCGCCCACTCCGAGCGGGCGCCGCCCCCGCCCCCGCTCGACCCTCGCCCGCGGAGGAAGTGACGTCACGCCGCTTTACGGGTGATGAGGGTAAATGAAGCGGGTGTCCTCGCGTTCCGGCGTCCACTAGACAGCCCCGTAGGATAATGATCCCATTTGCTTATTAAAATTATAGATTATGCTTGGGATTATCAATTCTCTAAAATTTCGTTTCTGATATATATAATATGAAATAATATATTATGTTTTCCTTACGTAACTATCTCTATAATATCTGAAATGCATGTAAAATATTGATGTCAATCTTATAATACGAGTACAATGTTTGAAGTAAATAATTAACAATAATTACTTCAGCTTGTATGGATTAGATTGGATTGTTGCTGCCGTTGGTAGGCCTCGCGTGTGTTAAATCTTAAAGCTGTCTCGCATTAATAAGAAAATTAAAAATAATCCGACACTTTAACTTTAACAATGAAAAAAAAAATGGTGAGACCTCTCGAACCATCGTTGAAATCGTCGGCCTGACAAGGCGTCGCGCCGCCTTTGTTAGGAGCCTTTGAGCGTCGGCGTCGGAGCGCCGCGGCGGGAAGTGTCCGCGCGAGTCACGGAAGGCTCCGCCGCCCACAATGGCGTACTCGTGTAGGCGGGAAATTCTAAGAAAACCTTTTCAATCATGAATTGGAAGGCATTGTTCGATTCGATCGACAGCCATACTGAGCAACATTTGAGTATAGTCCCGTGTGTGCGCATAGCGATATGTCTTTATATCGATGTACATTCGGAGCAACAAAAATAGCCGCATCTATTGAAAATATAATTTTGGCACTTTTGTTCACTTTATCAGCTGTCATTTGCTAACCGTTATATTTTATGCAAATAAGGCAACATTAGTTTTAATAAATATTATAGCATAATAACAGTATCAAGTATTTAATTATTGAAGACATTTATTAGAAAAAACTTCCATAAATACCTCTTTGAACTAAATCTGTCATTCTTAATTTAAAATTATTTCTATGTTATTTCTATATCCGTGCGTTATTTAATTTTGACACTAATATTTTTAATTGAATAAAGACAGAAGGATTTTAAAGCGAATTTATTATTTTAAACATCAAATGAATATTTTGTTTGACCCCTTTGGAACGGATTACACTCGGAATACGGAATACGAAAGATTGTGTATGTTATTTGTAATTTCTTCATACCACACGCATTTTACAATGTTTTTTAATTCTTTAATAGTTTTGGGCGATTTTTTGCAGATATTTTTTTCATTATGGACCACAGATTTTCAATAATATTTAAATCAGGACTGTTTCCTGGCCATGAAAGTGATTTCAATCCCGAAAATTCTACCTGTGAAAGATTTAAATTTAAAATTTAATTTAAAAGAAAGATACCTGTGAAAGAATTAAAAAGAATTGTGTTGAGAATGTTCATGAAAATGAACTTACAGAGCGGGCACGACAGTATAGGACAATCAATTAAACGGTTATGTTTAATTCACGTCGGGGGTCACCGTCACTAGTGTAAGAGTTGATGCTGGTGTGTTGAAGTTATTTAAATATATGACTCGAGATTACTTTAGAAGGTTAAGATGCTGTAGGACAGAAGCTACTAAGTTCTTTTTGTCTCACGCGTGTTGCTTGTGTCGCAGTGTAGGGTGTCTATTGTACCTACATCATTTTTAAATCACTTTAACTATAACTGACAGTAGATGTCTTGTTTACTATTTTAATAAAAAAAGTACGCTAAGAATAAAAAGGTCTTATATATTCGTATACTTTCAAATAAAAAGAATTTGATACTTCGCTTCAATGAATTTGGCATTAAATTTTCATTTCTGACGAACAGACAAAAGAATACTTTTGTAAATATTGTTAGTAATCGTCTTTATTAATTATGACTTCATTTTTAATTGTTTCTTAAATGAGATCATCGTTCCGGCATGTGTAATGTCTTTTAGTACTTTTTAAATGTGATACAATAGGTCTGTACTAGTTGACAGTATTCCCTTGATTTGCTTATGGGTACGACTTAACAGTGCATTAAAATAAATACTTAGTCTCATAAAACGAATTGTTTAAGCAATCCAATAATAAAAAAGGACATTAAATAAATATATCTTTGTTCAATAAAAAATTCATAACCTCGCAAAATTTTTATTATTTTATTGCACAAATAATTCGTTCTAAGGAACAAAGTAGTATTTTAATGTACGTTTTAATACGTATTAGTACGTTGTTTATGTTCAGTTGTATTTTCTGAAATTCTAAATAATTTAATTAAGTAATGTTTAGAAACTCGATGAAAGTTAATAGTAAAAATCGCCCTTTATATATTAAATATTTTGCAGATATATAAGAGTTCTCCCAGAAGCGTAATTTGGCTGTTCGTGAGCTACAGTGATTACCATTGAAATTGTTGAAATTTAAATTTACTATTTGTTGATTAAACCTCTTAGGTCAAACTAGTTTTTGATCAAACCTATAAATGTGGAATACTTTTTACTTACATATTTAATAAATATGATAGAATTTTTGTGTTTTCTTCGACTATTTAGAAAATTTTAATTATATCGTTTCAACGAGACTTTCTAATTTGTTCCAGAAAATTTTTTGGTAAAATGATCAAATATTGTCTCGTATCTTGTTTGATTTCTCACTTCCTACCCCTATTCGCCAAAAAAAAGTCTCCCGGCTTGGCGGGATGAAGAAGGTTCGTTTTCGGGGATAGAAGTAAAGTCGTAAAATACCAATAAGTCGTTTTGGCGGTGGGGGACGCACGGTACTTAAAGATTAAAAAAAAAATTATTACGTTTATAAAAACATTTTTCGATAAAATTTATTTACACGAAAATTATAATATTTCGGCATACAGTTTTATTATTTTATTCTTATATATATATATATATTATAAAAAAGTGACAGTCAAGTTAGTCAATAATATTATTTTTTGTAACTCGAGAAAATTTTTATAAATTATAATATATTATCTTTTACTATGTTTACTGCTTATACATTGTTTTATTTGTGTTTAGCTAAACAGAACTATACCTCTTTTTTTAATTTGTAAATTTTCTTCTATCCTTTTCTCTCTCAATATATGTATTGTTCAGATAATTCTAGCGGACTTGCATATTATAAATAAATAACTTATATATTTTATATTGTCTTAGTAATTAAATAACTCATAGCTGTTGAATGAATATTTTTTATGATTTATTAATTTAGTTATAATTTACAAATCTGCAAAAACGAGTCCTTGCAGCCATCTCCGCAAAGCGGGTTGTAATATGTTTCTTCACTTTTGCAATGTTGTAACCAGTTTATATTTTTGTAAATATCCAATTATTCATTAATCTAACGTTTGTCTAAACCAGTTGACCGCCCAAAATAACTCAACGGTATTTTGTATCTCGCGGTCTCAGGACGTTGCCGCTTTGTTCATTAGACGGGCTGATCTGCACTTTGGCTGAAACTAGGGATTGCAAATTTTGAGATTATTAAAAAATCGGAATTCGAATATAAAAATTTTCGGAATTCGAATTTTTTAAAATTATTTTTTGGTCAATGCTAATAATAAAAAACAGCTTGTTTAATGTAATAAATTCATTACTATTTATTGTACAAAAAATATTATTTTTTCGACTAAAAAATAACCTGTTTTTTTTAATTAATTTTATTGAAAGACCAACTATATGTCAATATAACCGATTTACCCTATAACACTTTCATATCCATTGTGGTCATTTGCTAATGATATGAGTTTAAGAAGTCCCGTGCTTATATGTTATTTCATCCGGATTACCCGAGGTCTCAATTAAACTCCTCCAATTTACCTTATTAAAAATATGGATAATTTAACAAAATACTAAGACAGAATAAATAAATACATACAGCACTTGACAAAACAAATCTCAATACTGATCCGCCAGTTTTCGGATATCTCTTTGATGCAGCCACCATCTTTAATCTTTTGTCTGATGCCGGCCGAGTGCATCAGTTCCTTTCATGGAGGCGGTATCTATCTACATCGCTTTCTAGAAACGATCCTTTCGGAACGTAACTGTTAATCTGTGTAACAATATTTTATTTTTATATATTATATTTGAAATTCGGGATCAGCTATAAAATTTTCGGAATTCTAAATTATATTTATGAGAACGAATTTCTAAATTTCGTATGCAATCCCTAGCTGAACTCGCGCAATTTGTCCAAACTGCGAACATCCTAAAATCGATTAATCAATTATTCGGAACAGCGGGTAATCGCAGGGCAACGAACCGACATCGCTGAGCATGTTGGCTTATCGTGCGAGTCCGATGACACTGTAACTACCTGTATGTTTTATAAACTTGCAATGTTAGCAATATTTAAAAAGCTATAACTGTATTAAAATTTCGAGAAAAATTTATGACAAAAAATATATCATACTTGTTACCGTGGTGACTACTCAGTATGTACCGATAAATGTCAAACCCACGTTTTGACACTTTTTAGAATTTCACGTGTTCGAAAATCCACAACACTCATGTGAAAGGGCATGTTGACATGAACTGACGTAACCTAAATTATACAAAGAACTACAAATACTAAGCAAGAGTTTTTTATGAATTGAAATGTTTAAATATATAAAAATTAAAGGTAGATAATTTTATTCCTTCCTTCCTTCCCAGTGAACTGTACACAACACGTACACACTCGTGTGTTTACAAATTACCATGAGAGTTAATTAATTGTACTGGTTTTGCTTATATTATTAAATTTAAAAACAAGTCTCTCAGTGGTGTTTTTATTTACGTAAACGTCGAGCAAAGCGGCTGCTCATACTTCTGTACGGCCGCCACCTGAGAACATCTGATTGATTGATTATACTTTATACCTATTATGAAATTCAATTCTGAGTACTTTTTGCTATAATAGTTAATGCTATTTAGAAATTATTTTTTTAAGGCCTTTTTTACTAAAAAAATATTAGAATCCCGAAATATTATAAAAATAACACTTTAAATAATATTAGATTTAAAACTTTCATTATCTTGTAAATTTTAGTTATTCAAGTTTGTGCGGTGGTTTAATCGGTACAGTACCCGACCGTAGAGCGTGGGCGGTATGGTATAATAGTCTAATATTTTTTTATTTGATAAACAATTTAATATTAGGTGGTTTGTTTAGTTATTTCTTATTTATTAATAATTAATAGTTTTATTAATTCATCTCTCCTTACAGTTTAAGTGAATATATTGTTATACATTCATTTTTTTTATTTACTTTTTACGTTATTTCTTATTGCCAGTACCTACTGGCCTCGCTCGGCTCTCTCGGCAAAGTCAGTATAACCCATGGATGTTAGCGTACCTGTATTTAATTACATATTTAAATAATTTGAAGAAAATGTCTGATTGCGTATTTGTTTTTCGTTAATTGGTTGAGTTCGGTTGTACTGTGATAGGCCATCTCGTAACATGAAACGTACATTCTAACTTATATTGTATTTATGTGATTTTGGCACCGACATATTATATGTCTAAAATTCTAGATGTGTATTTAGAGAACATTAAAAAATTGAGTGAGTTCGAGTCACATTGTTCCATCTTTCTTTTTGTATATACATACGTATAAAACTTGCTTCTTTCTTTTTAATTATTGTAAAAAGCATTCATTAGTGACGTTTTCAGTACTATTAAATTGACGAACGTGGTAGAATAGTTTTGTTTAGAACGCCATTATTATTTGTTATCGTCTGCCTCCTGTTAGCCGGCTGTGTTATATATTTAGCCAAAGTACCTATATATACATTATATACAAGTTTATATACATAATAATATGAAACTCCTTAACTACAATACCTGTGTATCTACAAAAAAAAAATTGGTACAGAAAAAAAAAAAGTTTTTTTATTTGTACTTGTACTTTGTATATACATTCCTCTTACGTGTACTTACTACTTACGTACAAGTAAACTGATGTGTCTACATGGCTTATCAGTATGTATTCAAATGTATGGAATATTTAGTTTGTGTTGTATTTCAGTTTGACACTGATGGCGAAGCACTTTATAATTATTTTTCGAATATTTGTTCATGTCATACAAAACATTCTACTCCGCGGTGTTTCTTCCGCGGAGAAGTCCCGCTGAGAGATCTTTGCCCTCTGAACTACTTTTTTCAGAGAGCCTTTTCAATCTGGCAGATGTACCTGTGACAGATGCGACCGTTGACTCCGCAGTTGACAGATGATTCTGCGAAAAGAAATCCGCACATACTCGTACCGACCGTCGAATGGACCGCTCGCTCGTGACTTATGAGCGCATTCGCAAGGCACAATGGGATCGCGAATAAATCATATCGGTCAGTCGGTCGCCACGTTTCAAAATCTTCAAAATGTGGAGTAATTCGACCTGTCCTGACCTAACTTAATATCGAACTCACATGTGGCGTACTATAATTAATGAGTATCGATTTTGGCAATTTTCATCAGATCAAAAACGAATTGAAACAGCTTCCTTTCTCTTCTAGAAGTCTTCATAAAGTCTCACTTGCTCGCTTGCCTCACGACGTTTCTTTGCAAGCACAGTCAAACAAAGTAGAATACCACACTCTTCCGTCCTGACACCTGGTCTCTTAATTTTAATCTTCATTTTGGAACTGAAATTCCGAGAATATAAAAACTAAAAAGATGCTTGGCTTTCAGTGTCTGGTCAGGTATTTCGCGATCATCTCTAATTATGGTTGTTGTCAACGCTCGCGTCATATATCTATCTATATTATTTATCATCCTCTCCTTAATCAAACCGTGTCATTAAGCGCCCCTTTCTTAATCCTTAAAAAAATAATGAACACGTTTCTAGTGCAGCCCGCTAATTAGATAAACATTTGCCAAGCTAATTAAAAACACGTAAAATGTAAAAATAATACACAGCTGTGTCGATAGTCAGGGAGGATTTAGGATTCAATTATAGAGTTCTTAAATAAAAGCCAAGTCAAATTGCGGTGCCTCTTTATAATTTTAGACATAAAACAATATTTTATAAAGCTTGGGGCGGTACCTATTCTTTAATCTTTATCTCCTAGAATGTTCATCGTAACGTAACTAAAGTTGGTTTTATCTAATAGGATGCGACGCGTTTCTCTCATTGCCATTTTTGAAAATACGCAGAACAAAAATACACATTTACCTAAAATACATTTTGCGAAAAATCACTGTCTAAAATATATATTTACTTTATTTTTTATGTTTAAAAATATTATAAAATGTTAATGTAATCTTCAGGACAAATTATTTAATGAGGAAGAAATTTATCTTCGTGTGTCATAAGTAGTGATGCATCAAATTGCAGTGGATCCAAAACACTCGACTGTCTCTTCCCTCGCATCAGCGGTTTTAAAACCGACTATTCTTTACGTAAAACCTTAACGAGAACGATGCTGGAACGTTTTGGAATAACACGAACGCTTGGAAACATATTGTTTACTGACAAAGTACATTTTCATATCGATGGCTATGTTAATAAACAGAACATGAGATACTGGTGCCCCGACAATCCAAGGGAACGCTATAAAAAACGTTTGCATTGTCCAAAAACGACAGTGTGGTGTGCAATTTCTGCCTGAGGAATAATTGGCCCTTATTTTTTTAACCAGCGAGAAACAGTCACTGCTGACTTTTCTTTAGTTTTTTTTATTATTTAATTTTAAACTTGAACATTTTCCGCTGGACAACACATACAGTCTTAAGTCAAAGTCTTAAGTCTTGTATCAAAAACGTACACAAATTCATCGATTTTGTATCCATGGAACACTCGCATACTGATACATATATATTATACTGATACTACAGTTCCCGGCACAATATCTATAATTTCAATGCTTTTATAAACCGTTTTGAATTTTGGTTTAAACAGATCCAAGTTCTAATTCTTTCTGTCATTTGTCTTCGCACGGCGGTAAAATGGATGAGTATGTGTTCTGTAATAATTAATATTAATTGAATCAAAAGAAAACAATATTTTTGTTGATTATGCTTTATTATTTAAGAACAGGAACAGTGCCCAATTTCCCAAAAAATAAATTTAATATACAAAATATTTAAACTGTTATTAAAAAGACGTCACTAAGTGGCATTTAAAAATGTTATTCCTATGTCCTTCGTAATTTTTGTACAATCCTACAAAATAAATACTTAGTTTTTATTTTTTTAAATATTTTATTTAGATTTTTTTTATTTAAATATTGGTTAGTAAAATCTGATTTTAGTGACATTTATAAAACTTAACTTAGGTTCTGATAGTTGATCAATTCTAGAGTTGCCAGGAATGCCTAGTCGGACCGTGTGTCTACAGTGTACCTATTTAGTTGTTTGAGCGACTTCGCGCGTTAGGGTATCTATGTTTATCACTATCCGTGCAAACAGTAAGCATATTGACAATTTTGAGTGCTCTACTGTTTTGCAACTATTTGAGTAAGATAGATAAAACAAATGTATAATATAAATATTCCTTCCAACAAAATTACAAAAGTTGTTCTTTATTGAATGTACTAGGATTCAGTATGAAGTATCCAGTTAAGAGAAAATGTCCCCAAAAACCACAAGAATATTCCATTCTCTTTCCTGTTTTGGAACACATTTATTAATATATTCATAGAATTAAGTATAAAAGTTTGTTTTGTTGAGCCCTACAATGAAATGGACCAAGTTTTAATCCCGGAAAACTTGTATTAAATTAACTTACCAAGAGATTTACTAAGTTGGAAAACAATAATTCTTTAGGTTGTATTGTAAAATTTTCTCCGAATAAATATAGGGTAACAATTTATTTATTTATTTATCGACCGATGTACTAGAGTATGGTCCTTTCTCTTTTATTTTAATTGTAATAAAATAACCTGAAAATTATTAAACATTCAGCACCCCTGTAGGTGTATATCCAAGATTTAAAATTTTTTTAACATTAATATAGGTGATTTTATATTAGACAAGTTGTGCGTCAGAACGAAGCACGAAGGGAGCCGCGCGTCAGTAAAGCGCTATTCAACCTTGGATTTCGTTTTTACCCTACAGTAAGTTTTACAAGTGTGTAATATACAATATACAAGTAAATAGTTTGATAAAATTAAAGTTTAAAATAAGTGTATTAATAATAATTGTATATTTTTAATTTAAAAAAAAAACACATTTTCGTTGTGAAGTTGCAATTTTAGAACATAGTTCTGTGCTATTTTTAATACAAATTAAATTAATCAACTAGAAAGATATACCTACAGAAAATTTGTCTGTAACGTAAATGCTTGTTATAATGGAATTGGTTAATGCGATTCCCCGAATAGGAAAAGGTCCAGGTTTGAATCACGGTAGCAGACAAGTATTTCTTCGATAATTTATTTATTTTTTATTAATATAAATTGACTTGTATTACTTCGTCGTATTTGCGACACATATTTTATATTTAAATATTGTATTATGGTAGCAAGTTCTACAATATGTTTTAACTAATCAGAGTACGTGGTAATGCCGTTGTAAATTCATGTATGAGTCTGCTTAAGTAAGCTCGACTTGTTATTAAGTGGCGACAAATTCCATTTATTATGCATATAGATATATTATATTATTTTTATTATTAAAATCATTAGGAAATTTGGTGTAAAAGTGATGTTAACACAGCGAGCAGTATTAAGAAGTATAGTCCTCGTGACCAGGTGAACTGGACTGAAAGAAGCCAGCCTCAAAGTGGAAGAGAGGATGAATGAATGTATACGATGGTAAATAAGTAACTTATTGTGATCCACGATAGTCACCTTATTATTATTACACTTTGAATATAGTACTAAAATAAAACATGATGTATTTGTGTAAGTTACCTATTGTTATTTTATTTACTCCGGTGGCTTTATATTAATTAAGTCTTTGTAAGAGTATTCTTAAGCATCTTGAAGATGAGTGACGAGATGTTGCATTTACTTTTTACTGTTATCGGATCTTCGGTCGCATAATCGTCTACGTCATGTCCTTTTTCGGCTACACCCCCGGGTTTTTATTGATTAATGAAAATGACATTGTTTCGTCACACCGTCGTCATGGGATCCATTGTTTCGCGGCGCGGCCGTGCAGACTCTCGCCTGCACAGATCGATCTACTGTATTATCGCACGTATTAAAAACACGTGTGAATGTATGTAATTATTCACTTATTGTTAGATAATAGCAACCGCTGTGTATTATATTATCATATTATTTTACTACAATGGAATATTTTACAAATTATTATTGCCCGTCATTCATATCTTGCATTTTTATTTTATTACAAAGCTATATTGGGCGTAAGTTTAATGCACCATTGTATTTTTTTTAAAAACAAATTAATATAAATAGATACTTCTGTGTAGAGTGTTCTGAGGTATTCGGTTATTTTGAATCATTATCAGCGGTGATCACGTATTTTCAGTAGATTTTTAAATTATTTAAACTGTATGGGAGACCTCTTGATGATACAGAGGCACCATGTTATGTGTGCGATTATGGTGTCGAGGTACACTACTGTCTAGTTTGTACGAATGTACAAATTGTATAATTTAAGTTCGACTACCAACTAGCAACTAGCAACTAGCAACCCACGGGCTTTATGCATCCTCACGTTTCATTCAAAATAACCAATTTCAATCATTATAGTAGGAAGGTATTAACAGAACACACATACATACAAATAAATTTTAGCGCTTCATAAAAAAGATTACGTTGCCAATAATTTAAAATAAATATTTTTAATGAAACGCATTTTAGTTGTGAAGTTGCAATTTCAGGACATAGTTATTTTATAAGCTATTTTTTATTATATTTAATAGAAAATATTTGGAAATGTGGGATAATTACAGGGCTTACGACCTAATACCCTATTCTTCTATATATTTTCCATTAAATATAATAAAAAATAGCTTTGTTTCTAATGAGATATCTGATATTTGTTTACTAATAATGGCTTTGTAGATAAAAATCAAGTAATTGTGTGTTCTTGGACATACTCAAATATTGCTAATATTCATACTCAACTGGAGTAGAAAATAATCCGTAATCTTGTAAAATTGCTCGCATTTGCCCTATAATGTTTCACAACTTACGCCGGCATTCTTGCCCTGTGAAGTCACCCAGAGGTGAAGGATAAAGCCGGCGATGGCCGTCGGTCGTGACACTTGTTACCGACTCTTGCAGTACATTTTTTAAGCGTGCTGTCGAGTGGCTCGGACGCTAGCCTTTGGGAATAGAGGTCGAGAGTTCGAACCCGCTGGCGGCCATCCAAGTTAATCGTATTTTCATAATGCTGGCGTTTTGACTTGTGAAAAAAAATCGTGAGATTTCTCACGCAATCTGATTTTTATATTCGTGTAAACATTTCGTCTACAGTTTACAATTCTTTATTATAGTAAGAAAAGGTAGGAAAGGAAGAACGCTGGGAAGCTTTCTGACCCAAGATTCCTTATTTATATATCTGCGCGTATTTCAGCCGTCACGCCACGTTCTTACAGGAGCGAAGGGAAAAGGTAGAGACAGGTATATCGTTTCTACTTCCATACATTTTTTACGCAATTGTCGATTTATGAAGGATTTTTTGGGATCGCCCCTTTTGTATAATTACATTAACATAATTTTGTTTTATCGTTTTAATCATTCATAAGATTGTATTAATTGTGTTACCTAGCTGGCGCGCGGCACGTGAGCCTTTCGATATGATAAAAAACAATTGAATATCGATGTACATACTTGCATTCCGATTGATAACTATTGATATTTTTATTTATGTATTTATTTTAATTGTCAGATGTTTTAGTATTTGTATTTTAATCTATTATTTAGAAAGGTTTGTTTAACCCATTTTATAGGACAAGGCATTAAAACGCAGAGTTGAAAAAAACGTGTTACTTTGTTATGTGGAACAGATGCTAATAAATTATTTTCTATTTTGGCGGGTCGTCTCCGTAATATTATTATCACCACATTCTTAAGACATCATCCACTTAATGCTGTTTGTATTCATCTCTTTATGCTTTTGAATTTAAAACTTCGCCTTATCTCCAGACCTTTTATTAGGACTTATCTTCTTCACAAATATTTTCACTTTTATTAATCGTCTATACTGATATTTATTCGTGTCTGCGGCTTTTTAGTTCGTACGTTTTCTTTAAATTATTTTTCTGATTTTGAAGTTTGTTAACTCCATCGTAGTGTGTAATTTTAAAATTTATAATAATAAAGAAATGAATGTAACGTACTTAAGTTTTTTTAAATTTATTTTTCTAGGACTCTACCTCAATTTACGAAACAATTTATATGAGCCTTTGTCAATCATAATAACGCCCTGGTTGGATATTCCGCCAGAAAAAATATTTTTATTTCCACCTGTCTTGAACCTGTGACCCCTGGGCGTAATGTATATCTTTATTTATTATTAATGAACTAAATGTATTTAAATGTCTTATTTAAAAACATTCATAGTATCAAGCATTGTAAAATATAACAGTAATGCATATTATTATATTTATCTCGAAATTCGCGTACAGAGTTGAGCGCTAACCGAGCTGTGATTAGTTTTCTGTTGTATTTTGTATCCAGGGTAGCATATACATACAATACAATAGAAAACGATGCGTACCGACCTTTACCGTCAAATTTCCAAGACGAGGGATCAAAAAATCATCCTTGGACAGTGTAAGTACAGAGCACCGTACAGAGTACAGTTTTAAAATTAAATTAAATCAAATAGGCCTCTCGTTTTAAATTATTTGTTAGGGGATAAGCACAAATGATTTGTTCGCAGGAAGTGGGGAGTGGAGGCACTGGAAAATTCAAACAATGATCATTCATTATTTAATAGTAATAAAATATAATTTTAATTTAAACTGAAAGTTTTTTAAAATTCTATTGTACTCGCGGACTAATAGATAAAAATTGGAGATAAAGCTAGTCACTAATCATAAATAGGCTATTATCAGACATCGGACGACTTGAAATAGAGCTTTTCACGAGAACAATATTGATGTCCTCGATACCTCCCACTTTGAAATGCACGTGTACATATTTTAATTTTACTCTCATTGATTTAGTCAGGTCACAGCGGGGCGGGGCGTATCGAACAAAGAAAATAATAACGATCCACATTGAACTAATATTGTTTTGGTGAGTTCAGAGTTAAGTATACATAGTATGCAAGTGTACTATTTGTTTATCCGTCATCCGTAACACCAACGAAGCGTGAATACTAATTCAGTTTGCCGATTAATTATTATTGTTTCGATCACGTTCGTGATATGAATTCATAAATACGAGCGATGATTAAAAAATTCAATCATTACGCTTAGATGGGTGACTTGTACCACGTGAGTTATTGAAAAATTACACGTCATAGATACATTTTTGTACGTTATAATCAAAGCGTGATTAATGTAAAATTCTACATTTTAACTGATTCCGAATATTAAGTGTTTAATATTAATTAATTATCTTTCGTCAAGAGAACCTACTTTTATGGATCATTTTATTACTTTATTTCGCTCTTCAAGAAGTTATCTCACTTGCACAGATTTCATCTAAACATATTCACAAATACATATATCGTTCACTTGGTCGCTAAGTGACTTACACTATTTATGTTTCTAGGATATTGTGAGTTGCCTGTTATAGTACAGGTAAATGAAATTTTTAATTAATTCGTAAACTTATAATCCCACTTAATTTATATATGCGTGTACTATGTTGCGCCAATTTCAAATGAATAAATAAATAAATCCTGAAACCTTCGGTAGGGCTCTCCCTACGGTCGGATCATTATTAGGTCAATGAGTAGGCCCCCCCTCGACGCCCTGATCATTAATCCTAGTGCCGGATCCGTTTAAAAAATTGGTCTTTCGAGCCGGATAAATTGTAAATGCTACATTACAGCTGAAGTTTTTTCAGTCATAAAAAAGAATCGATCATAACTGGAAAGTTTAAGCAAGTATTTAAATACATTCTATTGAACTGAATTTATGTTCTTCAATTTATTTAAGTTAAATTACATTATATTGAACTAATTAATATTTTTAAAATAGATCTCCAGCATTTCTTTCCGTACAATGGCAACGACTGTTTGGATATTAATGAATTTCATCACATCATCAAATAATATCGTGCCCATTTGCTCTATCTGGAGATTGAATTAGTGTCTTTGCTAATTTTTAAATTTTATAGCACCATGGACGTTCATATTTTTTATAGTTCAATTATGCTTTTTACGATGTTTATCCAAATTTATAGATTGTTCAATAATTGTCTTATAGGTTTGTCGAGAAAGCTACAACACATACATACACGTTGACATTTATTAATAGTAGAAGACCGTTTGTTAATGTTATATGGTACAGGTATGAGGTGTTCATCATTTCATTTATGACTCGTAAAATAGTCACCATTAAATTGAGTACTTAACTTGTGTAAAGATCGAGACGAAAATGTCCGTCTTATTTATTTGTCGGGAATTCAAGATCGGGGGGGGACGAGGCGCAATATCTTATCAACGCGCATACGACCACAAACACCGCGTGAACTAGTGTTTTGATTCTGTGGTAAATCAACCGTATTTGGACTGAGGCAGGAGTTTGACGTCTGTGACGGGAGACAGTCGCGGAGACTTCCGACCTCGGTCAAAAATACATCTCGCGACTTCTCGATGAACGCGAAATAAACTTTACGACGGCCCGCCTCTCACCCCCCTCCGACGCCCTGAGCGACGAGCTGACACGCGCCGCGTCGCAATTTTAGAATCGTAACTATTAAACTTTTTCCGTTGGCGTTTCCCGCTCTTTCCTAAACACCCGACACGTTCCGTCGCAGGTTCAATGTGTCAAGGTTGCGTCATCAACATTGTCGCCGATCTCGACTGAGATTTTTGGTGGGGATGCCTTTAATAATATATGTACTCCGTTATGATGCCAGTCATAGGTGTACGGTGGCCAGACACCTGTATTGGCCACCGACCGATCCGTTGTCTCGGGCTGCGGTTGCTTTAGCAGTGCGCTTGTGCCTTGATCCAACAATGATATTTAAATTCTTATTCGACCATTGATAATAATCACAAAAAGCCGAACTTTTAATGTAAAATAATAAATTCTACGTAGGGTTAAATCGTACCCCGTGTGCTTTCAGAGGCGCCCCGATTTTACACAAGATTGTAAAAATGAGCGGAACCGCTAAAACATGCGTCAGACGTATGTCTCCATTTTTATAAGTAAATTCGCGCGAAGACGGAACGTGCCCGGGCGCCGATCGAATGTCCATTTCGATCACGGATAATTGTTCTGGCGCAAATACGAAATCACTAAAAAGCACTCGCAGAAAAAGTTTCTAAAAACTATTCATTCTGCTTGTTCTAAAAATTAAACAATGAAAATTTCATACAGACAGAAAAAAATGAAACTGACATTAATTTAAATGATATATTATGTATTTTAGCTCACATTTGCTTTTTATATTTTGTAAAGGAATACACACGTAATGTGTTTGGAAATTATGAAAATAAACATTATTGCATAATATTTAAAAAAAAAAGATTAATAATAATAATATTAAATAAATTTATTATTTGTGATGATTAACTTTTTTTAAAGTACATAAAAATCTCCTTAACTCGACCAAAGCATGACCGTATCATCCGTGTATTCTACGAGTTCAATCGGTACAATAACTCTCAGTAAACATAAAACTTTCTATTGCAAAAAAAATATTGTATCAATAAGAAAATACAATATGTCACTATAGTTTCGAGAGGTGCAGTCCCTCTCATCATCAGGTGATAACTAAACTGAACACTGAAGAGGGGGGAGATTAGTTATCAGTAGTGACAATAACCCAACGTGTGTAATACAATGTTTAGTTATGAAAATTAAAATAGTTTTATCTTTGTTTGGTTGAGTTTAACTCAATACAGGCGCCATGCCATCCAGCACGTATTAAGTGCCATTTTTATTTTGTCTGACGTCGAGCGTACAGCTGGCGGAGACATACAACTATTAAAGGCTATTTTTATGTCATGAAAATGAAACGTGAAGTAATTGGCAAAGAAGGAATGAAAGTAAATTGAATGTGACGGAGACGCATTAAGAAAGCCTCGTTTACATTTATTTTACAAAATAATCGATGAACCATAATTAACAATAATATAAATATGCACTCTGAACATTGGTCCCGGCCGTCCTGCATTCAGCCGGGCCGGGACTCAACCAGAGCGGGGTGAAATTGGTTTATAACTATAATATTGCATTCGAGCATTCCAAGAAATTTATTTTTACCTGCTAATTAATAACACGGTTGTTCTATTGCTGTCAAGTCACGTTTAAACCTATTGTACCAGTTAATTAATGAGAAACCTATAAAATAACTAAAAATATTAATACAATGTACTTCAACAAAATTTTTTTTTTTTTTGTTAAAAAATTAGTAAAATTTCTGATGATCTAAAATAGAAAAGTTATTTGATTCACCTTGTATTATCTTCTTTCACTCTGTGTGTCTATTTCGTTTCACCTTGTGTTACATATTTTTTCTTTTACCTTGTGTTATGTTATTTTTTATTCAGTTTCTAAATATATGATTTGTAATGTGTAATTTTAATTGTATTATCTTAATGACATTACTTTATATTGTGGACATGCAATTCTACAGCATTAATGCCTCTAAGTTAGGGTTGAGTTAAGTGACTTTACACGCGTATTCTCTACCAGTTTGTTAGGTTGCGTTATTAATCATTATCGATTGTGTCTCCGTTTAGTTTAAAAAAAAACGCATCGCAAATTAAATAAAAGGGGACCGTGCTGCGCTTTTAACCGGACGAACGGAGACCTAAGTGGCGACCGGAGTCGCCCCCTTCGCGGCCCGGCTCGGCGCGGCGTCGCTCGCGCCCGCTCGGCGCTCGGCGGTCGGCGCTCATTCCGCGCGAGGCTTTCGCCCGAGCGGTCGGCCTGCGCCGCGACTCTCCGCGCGCCCCACCCCGCTCGCCCCGCCCGGCCCGCGAGTGTTTCCCGCGGTTCACCCGCTTGTTTGTTGAGCGCACATTATTTTTTGACAACTGGACGGCGGTTGACGCTCGAATTTAGAATCCGACGTCACGCGTTTATTCCGAGCGATATTGTTTTTCTTTCTTTCGTTGAACTTTTGACAGCCACCGCTGCTGTCATCGTTGCGTAATGAAATGACAAGAATACTCGATTTGATACACGAATATAATAAAATAATCTTATTTAGTGTTGTGATCTCGTGTGACAAGTGTTAATAATCTATCCGAAGTGAAGTTAATCAAAATTGAGTGATGGACGTGTTAGTGAATTTGGACTTGTCCTTTTATTGTTTCGACGTCGGGGGGGCGCAGTCCGGCGACACGACCCCCGACGCGCCGGGGGGGGCCGGACTGGCGATGCCGGCCTCCCTGCCGCCCCCTGCTCGGGCCGCATTCTCCCGCCATCCGACCCTTTCCAAAGACAGGTAGAGTGCAACCTCGGGAAGATTCGATGATTATCGCCTAGTGTACAGATTAAAATATCGGCTTTAAAAGTAATACAATGTCCCTTAATATTTGTGTTGATCGGCTGTAATGCACTTTTTCATTGTGTTCATTTCCCGATCACATCAGTGTGATCAGTCACGTATTTTAATTCCTCTCCTCGATGATTTATAATAAATATTTGTAAAACTCTAAGTTCCTCAGCAAAGCTGAATGGTTATCATCTACGGTCTAAAGTTGCCATTATCTCAGTAATTGACATTTTAATTGCAAAAATGACTTTCACTTTTGTAGATATTTTTAACTGTTCAAATGTTTTTGGTGAAGCTTTGTTGAATTCCATGATTATTTTGTAAATTGAGTTAGAACACTGTTTCATTTCATTGTACTTTATTGTATTTAAACGTTAAAACGTTTTCGGGAACATCTTCCCATTATCAATAATATAATTCAACTAAAATTAAAAACACTTTCAGACAGTAATTACGGATATGTTTGGAGTTAACAGAGGTGGGGGTGGGGGTGAAGTTAAAATGGATAAGAGAGGGGATGTAATGGGCGGTATTTGAATGTTTGTTATTCTTATTATTAAATAGTTCTAAAATGTTTAACTTTCGTCCTTCGGCGCAACTATACGTAAGTTTTAAATGACTGTTGTCAATTGATATATTTTTAGATAGATCGTGAAACGACCTGCGATAGCCGATTATTTTCTGCCAGTACAAAATAAAAATAAATATATATAGACTCGGGATAAAAACTATATATGAATGATAAATGTGAAGAAAAACCTTATAATAAGTCTATTTTTTAATAATTCTATTTATTTTTGTGTTTTGATGCATTTGTATCTAGTACATGTACACTAATTTGTAAAACGTTACACACTGAGATATGGTACTGATGTTGGCCAGGTTACAGTGTTACAGTAATTTTTTGCGCTTATATCATCATTGAATGCACGTCGGTCTAGATTTACTCAAACTGTTTGCCCTGCCTTGTAATTACTTTTGTTTTCTTTGTTAAAAGGTAACCGAATTTTACCTGAAATCGGTACTCAATGCCGGTTCGTCCTGGCCATTTACATAAATTATTTTTCAATGTACAGTACCCAACCCTCGGACCTCGCAATAACATTATTTTCGAAGGAAAACTATATTAACTCCATTAAAAACCCTTTATGAAGTTCAAAGTCACGCGTTTCGAATATTTAAATGCATTCCAGGTACGTGTCGCGCGGGGGTATCCGTGATCCGTCTCAGGTATAAAGCATTGTAATAACCGATCCCTTAGCAAATTTCCCTATCTTAATCCGTCTATATGCAGAGGTTGCAAACTTGATCACACGTACAATAATTTGACTAATACGTGACATGGCAACATTATAAATATAAAGTTGAAATTTTCAAACGCATTAAGAACTAAAGTAAAACGGAATATTCGAAGTGACGCAATTTAAAAAATAAATTATTGTGTGATTAATTGTTAAATTTCCTTTTTTATTGTAACTACCGATTGTCTCGCACAGCCATATTTGTCACGATGAAATGTTTAAAGAAATGCCTTAACGAGTTTCCTTATCAATTGACAGAGACGTAAGCGTGAACAAAAAATTGAGCACGATGTGTTAAGACAAACGCACTCCTTTTTCTTTTTCTCAAACTGAAATAATATTCATTATATTATTTAAGTCGCACTGATAAAAACTAGCATTCGGTACCAAATTTAGCCTAATAACAAATATCCTTTTTATATTAAATCGCTGCGTCTGCTGATCGTGAAAAAGTATTTTTGAATGATAAAGTAAATCATGTCTTGATATAAAATGAAGATGAAATTAATTGAATATTTATGCTAATACACTATCGACCCGATCGACCGAAAAAAAAAGTCTTTTTTAACTTGTGGTAACAAAAAGGTCTACCAGCTCTGACTGGTTTGTGTGGATTAATGGTTGGCAGTAGTGCACCTGTAGAATGCAACCCATTCAACTCCCCAGGTCGTGTTTACCGCCTACCTCGAGATAACCCTTCGATAAAGGAGTTGTGACGCTTCTACCACCGCCGCCGCCTCGCCTGCCGTGTCTATCGCGCCTACCGCTTATCACTTGTGTTTACCAAATAATTATCATGAACACGTTTATCAACTCCAGATAACTTTGAAGTACCCAATAGTCTGCCTCGGTCAAATTTAAATATGTCAGTAGACTCGTATCAAAACATGCTGAATTTCTGCGCAGATTACGCACGCACTCACATTCAAATGATATATTTGTAGTAGTACCTATTACCAATTCTGACCAATTCTGACCGATAACAATTGGACGTTAAAATCGCATACCCCTAATAGCGAATTGCCCGTATGCGCAGTGTCAACATGTTATAATTCCAATTATATCTAGTTATTTAATAAGTGTAACAAGTGGCTTTTGATAATTATTCAGTTCGATCAGTTCTTTTGCTAGGTAGTGGCCGCGTCGCGACCCATGGTCACGGCCAGATTTCCGTAAAGCATATTTTTTTGACGGGCAAGACTGCTGAACAAATTACCAAAGTATTCTTAATATTGTGAACTCTGATAGAATGGCGCAAATGTTAGTTTTTTAAAAAAAGTTCTGTGACGGACAACTAAGTATAAATTAAAATCCATTGTTTATTTTCGATGATGTATTAATTGAATTTATAATCTGTACGATTTATTTAATGTTTCCATACACAAAATTCATACATGTCTGCGCGTGACGGCGGCAGTCCGAATAATGCTGGTATTTCATTTACGCCATGTTCTATTAATAAATTAAAATCTTGCCAAATGCCTGTTTATAGTAATGTCAGTCTCCTTAGTGCTAGTTCGGCGGCCATGCTCCTAATGGACGCTTCTTGATCTGTTGCCAATACTACAATCTCGGCGCGTGCTTCTATATTGCCTCCACCACGCCCCAAGGACATGTGCAAAACTGAGAAAATGTGCAAAATAAATACGGCCTTTGTTATTTATCAAAAAAGTATATCGTATGAAAAATGTAACATTTATTTATTTAAATTTACACTATTTTCCGTAGTATATCTAACGTTCTTCTTTCTTTCTGAGCACTACTTAGTTCCTTCTTCCATTTTTTCCATCATTGGCACGAGTCTTGCAACCAACAGAATTAGTGCATTTCAGTATTGACTCATTTCGAATATTAAAAAAAAGGACGTAAAATACATTATTTTTTTCGTTATATTTTTTTTTCAGTTCCTTCTTCCATTTTTTTCCATCATTGGCACGAGTCATGCAACCAACAGAATTAGTGCATTTCGGTGTTGTCTCATTTCGAAAATTAAAAAAATGGACGTAAAATATATTATTTTTTTGTAAACGCTTACCTACTCGTACAACACCAATGTACACCATAAAAATAAAAATAAATTTATAAATATTCCAAAAATGGTCAAGTTCCGACCGATAGATCAAAAGTAATAATAATAATTTAAATATAAAATATCCAGCGACAACCTACTTGTTATAAAATTTACAAATTTCCAACTTAATTTAAATATTATCATCAATATTAATTATTTCAATTATAATTTGTTTCAATTTCATTAATTATAATTGCTGTGAACTTCTCTTTTGCATTTATTTTATCAGCCTTGTTTCAAATTGGATAAAAAATATATTAAGTTAGTTCCTAATATTAAACTGATTAATAAATAAGATTGATCACATCGAAGGCGCGTTGAACGTATTTTAGAAGCAAAAAATCTGTTCTTATTCTTAGTCTAATAATGGAATCTTCTGAACCCTGGCCCTACTGTATATTTTAGACCCCAGTGGGCAAATGTTTAATTACCGTTGACTGGTTTAAATAATCCCAAAACATTTCCGTTAGTTGAATTGTGTCATACTACTAATAAGAATAGTGAAACTATATACAGATATGAATATATCAATATACATATATAGATATAACAATATGTATATTCAGTCATATGGTCTCCACACTTCATTGTACACTCGACGGCGGTTGAAAGAATCCAGAGAAAGTTTCTGAGATTTATTAATTTTAAATTAAATATACGCTCTGAGGATATCAATTATGATTACCTCCTTAGCCGTCTGAAATTGTTAAACTTATCAGTGAGAGATCTCATATTTCTGTACAGGATCATCAATGGTATGATTAACTGCCCCCTGCTGGTATGGATTGTTGGTCTGCTTGACTTTCACGCACCATTGAGGTCGGTCATTGTTTTATTACAGTGATAATGTCAGAACTCATGCACTAGCTAACTCCGCAGTCCCCAGAATGCATTCTTTGGGGAATAAATATGCGGAGGTAGTGGACATTTTTGCTGTTAATTTAATTCTTTATAGGACTACACTATTACAATTTCTTGTGTCTCAACTCAATGATGGCGGATAAATTGCTACTTCACATTTTATATTTATTTTTAATTTTGATTATGTAAAAACATACTGACACTGATATTTTTTTTCTTTGTGTATTACACTTCTGTTGTAATTTTCTGTTATTTTTTACTAATTCTGTTAATGCCTGAATGGGGCCTGTATAATAATAAATAAATATACAGAGAATAAAAATACAGATATTGTAGTTTGATTTGATCAAATGGATGCACTATCCACTTAGTTACATTACATTTTATTATTTATTCATCTGTTAACATTATTTAACGCTACCGAATTGTTTTAGACAATTTCCTCCTTTTCAATTTTAATCGATGATACAGATTGTTTTACCTGTATTACCTATTTTGTTCAAAAATAAGTTATATCAAGGCTCTGATTATAGGATATTTGTCCATCGACATTGTTTCTTTAACCAATTTGATATTTGCAATTCAATTGCAACACGTTGATATTATAGCCCCTTTTTCCACGTTTTGTGAATTTAATCCACGTTTTGTGAATTTTCTTACTGTGTCTTTAATTTAATTACATTCAAAATCCATAACCGTGTAGTTTTGTCGAATCGGTGAACGCATTCTCGGTGGTTTCATTAAGTGACATTGATATCCTGGTCATTTAGCTCTTCACTGAGTATCGTGTTTCGACGAAACTGCATGGGATTCGCTTCTACTTTCCTCGGCCCTGGGTCATATTGAATGCTGCGCTTAGTGAGATGCCTTCTTGGTCAACTGCTTTTTCTGGTCTGACTATCTAGATGGAAACCGTCTACTTGCTTGTCATCCTCCTACTCTCTGTTGACCTCTATCTTCTCAAGACTATCACCGTCTCTTCGGGCAATATGTCCGAAATCCGAATTACGAGTGCGAACTAACAAATGGGGGAGAAAACCCAATTTTTAATTATTATTACTTCTTGAAAATCTTTTGAAAATATTTTTGTTATGAAGTTGCATTTTTAGAATATAGTTCCGTGATATTTTAATATAATATAAAGTCAATTGCTTTTAAAAATGGAATAATATGATAAATGTGTTAAAATGCCATAAATGTATGTATTCGATTGCTATAGCGAAAATGGTGAACGAGCTTCCCCAGATAGGAAGAGGTCCAGATTCGAATCCTGGTAGCAACTAAATATGGTTTTCAGTAGATAGATTTTATCTGTATATCTTTCTAGTTGATTAATTTAATTTGTTATTATGAAGGCAATGATGATTAATATACTATTTTACTTAAGAGCCATATTTTTGACGAAAAGCTACTAGCGCTTTGTACACTAATATATTTTATCTTGTATCGTACCGTCAATTATTTGAAACGAGGTTTTATAATGAATTAAACAAAATAACATTTTATGTAACAGCTGTATTTTTGGGCAGAATTTAAAAAATGTCTAACAACACAGTTTCTACTTTGAATTTAACCATTGTAATGATTTCAAAATAAACATCAAAATTCCATTTACCTTACGGTGTAATTATTTCACCGTGGGCTAACGAAATATATATTTTTTCAACACGATTAAAAGTGAAAAAAATTAATTACCCCGTTGTACGTGTCTTTTTGTACAGAGGTGTTTTCACAACGAGTCTTTTATCACCGCTGCCGTAACTTGAACAATTTGTAATGGATAGCATTATATTTTCAGCAGATTTATCACGCTTTCGTCGTCTTGAATGCGCCGCACCGCGCCGCTCGTCCAGAGCAGCCGTTTAGTGTTGTTATCCTCCGCGCGTTGGGGTTTAACAAAATGTTAACGATGCATAATGGAAATAATATGTGTTTTGTAAATACGGCTTTACTGCTGGCATTTTATATCCGGCAGCTTATAATCCCCGTATTGGACACCGCACTTTGAAATATTCCACTATGCGAACGATCAAGATGTGATCAAATAAATTTGTACAACGCTGTCTATATATTATAATTACTATTTATCGTGAAGTCCTCGTGCTGAATTGTTCATCTTTATTTGTGAGGTAAAATTGATAATTTATTTATAAAATTCAGTACGATTTACGGTAGGTTATACAGAGTTGACCAACTTGGACTGAATGTAAAGTGCATATGACTAGTAATTTTAATATTTATTTGAAAAATTATTATTACGTGAAAGTATACTTTGTTAACTTTTTTTAAATCTATGTGTGGAAAATAACACCATTTAAATAACCTCCATTTTCTCGTTGACAAATAATTGCTCTTTCTAAAGTATTTTGCATTAAATGTAATTCAAAATACTTTAGAAATAGCAATTGTTAGTGTAATGACGCAACGTTTCTGTCTCCAAATTTGTTACTTCTGCACGAATATTTTGTTTAAGCTCTTGAATTGTTGCCGGTTTGTTCATGTAAACTTGACCTTTTAAGTAGCCCTACAAAAATAAATCAGGCGCCGTCAAAACTGGGGAACGGGGAGGCCAAGCAAACTCTGTATTTTTTTTAATCAGCCGGTCAACGAAAATAGATCGTCGCGAAACAATAAAATTCAATAATTTTTACGCGCTCTTGCACTGGGTATGTAGCCGTTATAAACTTTCATAAATTCTTTATTATCTGCAAAAAAATATATAATTAAAAATAAACCCCACCAAAGTTATACATTTTTAAAAACAGTCAACCCAAGTTGGCCCACCCTTTATATTTTTATTTTGATATTTCGGCGAAATACCTTAATAATCTCAACATTATTTTTCATACCTTGGTGTTTTAAGGATTAAACAAGAATATTTTCTTCACTATCATTTAATTCAATCCGAACAATAATTGAATCTTGCCCTTATCGTTATTTCTTTACAAATATGTTTCCTTTGTACCCATTTTTCCGGTAATGATTAGGTATATAGGTACGTGTATTCTTTTTAGTATTATATGTAATACGTATATATACATATACACATATTCTTCTTATTCTTCTTCATTTAAACAGGCAATCCACCCTCCAAGAGTGATTTGTGATACACATATTGTCATAATGCATTAGAATAGAAACAAGCTGGTTTCTCGTCTCGTGTTCGCACAAGTATATATTTATTATATTAATTCTGTAATGGTTGCGTGCGGTCGAATCATTTCAAATACGAATAAGTGTGTAATTTGGAAATGTTGCTTTTATGTTAAGTCTTACCTTCAAGTTTGAATACCTCCTAACTCACAATATATTAATAAATAAATTGGGAATTAAATAAATTAATCTTCTACTGCCGTATTTCGTTATAACTTTGTGGTAATTCATAAAACTTATAATTAAAATAACGTCTTATATATACACCCTGAAGAAAGAATGGATGTTCCGAAAGCGGTTGGTATTAACAAAAATAAAGTGGTGTTTAAACAAAGTGAATTGTTTTTAATTATATGTATAATTAATCTTTTCCTGTTAAGTACTAAATGTTCCATTGAACATTGCGTTCTATTTCAAAACCCCCTATTTACATTTCAACCCACATACTACCAAATATATAGACATGAACTAACGCAAATTCCTTGTTTCAATATTTTCAATTTGTTGTCGCTCACGTGATCACTTTGGTAACACTTACGTGATCAAATAGCTCCGCTACTTTTAAAAAATATTTGACTTGATTAAAACGAAAATTTAAATATGCATGCATTAATGTTAAAAATACGCCTTGCTTACACAAAGATTTAATTTTCGAAGAGTGATTACTTTTACTATTGTATAAATATGTCATAAACTATCGGATTTATGTTTCTACAAAGAATGTGTGTAGAATGCATCTCGCCACGTAACTAATGTTGCAAACCCCTCTCCTGTACATACACTTTATTTCATGTTTATTCATTTACTGGTCTGTGTTTCAACCTATAGTTGTAATAATTAATATAGCTAAATATAATTTAAAAAGTATTATCGGTAGTTTATTCGAAGTTTATCTAAAATCTAAAACTTTGGTATTATTTTCTATTGTAATGATTTTGCTCCTCACGCATTGATACGTGCGTGTATCATTATTAATATATATAATATTTTATACTATTATTATATACACAATGTTAAAAATATAATATAATATTGTTAGATAGAGAATATATCAATATTACATTGCTAGTGTACATAAAAGGAACGTTTGATAGGTATAATTATTTCCTTCGATTATATTATGTAAATTTACGAACATGCAAATATGGCAGTTAGTATATTTCGAACATGCTCTTCTCATACGTAATTTAGGTTCAATGGGTTATTACTTCAAAATCAGCCGGTCAGTAAACTCTATCCCCAGAATTCAATCTCCCGCCCGAATCCCATATTCAAATGTTTCACCCGCTTGTTGAGAAAAATAAATCATTTACACATTTGTTTTATTTCTGTGAACTGTAAAAAACTACACATTCGGATATTGAGCTACCCTTTACCAATAATTGAAGAGTAACCCTTAAAAAGCTGCTAGTCAGAATGTTGCGTTCTGAGGTTAATTACTGATTGAATAAATTATATCCAATGATAATTTGAATAATACTTTCAAAAACACTATATTATATTAAGGCTTAATAAATTACATTATTAAATTGCCATTTTTTAAAATTAATCTAATTAATTTTTTTTTTTTTTGTACAGCAATAATTAATTTAAATACAAATTAAATATATCGATAACTATGTTTTGAAAAACTGAAATTTCACAATGATAATGATTTGAAATTGAATAATACCTATGTAGTTAATTACCTACTACATTTATTACGAACTTTACGATTTTTTTTATTAAATTCGTGCTAATACATCTTAAAGATTTTTCGTTTACGTTCGTCTATTTTAAAATATTAATAATGATATTTAGCAATCCCTTTTTTGGTGCGCGGTGCGATTCGATTAGCGGCCGAAGTTAAAAATAATCTCCCTACGAAGACAGAACGTTCTGCGTGTAGTTCTGTAAAGCTTCGACCCGTCTCGAGGCCGTCCATAATTCAGTTCAGCAGCTCGGCTTCGCGTAAGCAAACATATTCAAGATTAATACATTACGTCCGTAATGTGTATTGAAATGTTATTACTTTTTACACTACTCGGTTGGCAGTGACAGAGGAAGAGTGACATGCTTCCAGCCCACTGAGGCGTCGCCCTGTGAAGCTTTTTGCACATTTTGGAAATTAATATTTTATTGTTAAAGTTTCACACGCTTTTTTTTTTAATAACACGATATCAATTTTTTTAAATTTGTCGTTTTAATTTGTGATGAAGCATTGTTTTTATATTTTATTTTTAAATTTGGCAAAGTATTTCGTTCGGTGATTCCGTGTGACCAGCCGTACGTCAAGAGTATGTATCGCCTCGGCGAATTCGGAAACGTTCCTTTTCAAACTGTTTTGCATTGGTAAGTGACTTAAATTGTATCACACAGCATTAGGGCAGATAATGTCGTGATGTCCAAAATAACTTTAAGAAATAGGAGCTTAATTAATATTTTGTGAATCCTGTATTGTTTTTAATGTTCATCGTGTCATCAAAAGCGCAATGACACGTTATGGAGATAGGTTAAAAATATAAATATAGGTAGCCATAAGAAGCCGCCCGCCCGGTAGACAATGTTGAAATTTGGAAAATTTTCTTGAATTTGTGAAATTCGCCAAACATTCGTGTATTGCGAGCATCTGAAACAAAATTGAACAAAATATTCAGCTGCTGAAAACAACCTCGAGAGCTTTACTACGTTTCATTTTTTGCCTTTCCGCCAGTCGGCAGTATTATATTTTGAGCTTTCTCATCGTTTGAGGAAGTGTGCGTGTATCTGTTATACGAACGTCACCTCGATCTAGCGGGCGCAGCTCATTTTTGTGTTCATTTCGCGTAGTTAGTATATTCCTCTACGTGTCTTCGCTTGGGCTTCAGGTTTTTTTTTGTAAACCTCTCTATCGACTTAGGATTTTTACTTAGTATATATATATATATTTCAAAGTTATAGATGTGTATATGTTCAAGCAAGAATCGCGCTGTTAGATGACAGTTATATTATTTAGGCAGTCAATGTAGATTTAGATTGTGTATTGTATAAAACATCGAGATTAGATTCCCCTTGTAACCATTAATGATTAGTAATTTTATATATATATACATATAGAAAGGATTTAGAATGTAATGCGAGTAATAATCAGCATCGAACATCATGTATTTATTCATTGTAAATAATGTATATATAAGTAAGTATATTGTTGGCATTGGACATAAACAAAATAATTTGTGACAAGTAACTTTTATTCTAAAATAATTCTCATGGACAAGAAAACGACACGAAAACAAAAATACATAGTACCTACTATGTTATAAAAAACAAAAACAAGTAAAAATCATTTACATGTTGCATCGAAGAATATTGTTAATTAGGTTTATGAATATAGGTAATGAAACAGAGAATACATCAATGTCAGTGAACAAATCATTGTAACCTTACGCATCTTACTGTAAGAGAGCGTAATCCAGACTGTACCAGGTATACGTTTGATGGTGTATAGTTTGTATTTATAAGTACTTATTTAAGAATACTTTTTTATTACGTTGCATACCTGTTTTCGCCATTCAGCTATGATTTCAACAGGCAACAAAACCGACTACAGAGTTTATTCCGTAGCTTATTATTCGCCTAAGTATGAAATGATTATACTCGGTGCCGTCTACCAGTTTGTGTCTGCGTCTTCTTATTATTAAATTACCGTGGCTGACTTTGACCACAGGACCTGTGCGCCACGCGCCTAACCTAGACACCGCGAGTGCGCCGAGCTCCCCGAGAAAGTGCTCATCCCGCGAACCAAAATAGCGGACCAGATGATTCCCTCCCGTCTGCCATCTCGCTCACACTCTCACACACAATTTACTAGGAAAGCTGTGTCCGCTAAACTTCAACAATCTGTTTCTGTTTTCTCGGCATTTGACTGCATTCTTTTTATTGTCGGTACTCAGATTCTTTATTTTTAAGAAAATTCAACAAAATCGTTTTTCACACAAACATATGTGAGTTCAATTTGTAGGAAGGGCATCGTACTCGAGCAGCCTAATTATCAAAGTGAAAACTTTATCAAAGGATTCCAAGCAAAGGCATTGTCTTCTAGTATTCTAATTAGCAAAAAAATCTAGCAAATATCTACATTATATTTGAGTTACCCGATTAGCAATATGAAAATTTTAGCAAAGATTTTATAGCAAACCCAATTGACAATGTGAAAACCGTTCGCGAGAATGCGAGCGTACTGTAATGCATTCATTTTATTTTATTTATTTAAATAAAAAATATGAATCTTAACCACCAAGTTAATATTGCTAATTTTAAAAGTAAATACAATATGTGTAACGTATACATAGTACACAACCTATTAAACATATTTACTAATGTAGTTGTGTGAAACTAGCAAGTCATATACAATTTAATAAATTTGGCTTAAAATGCACTCATTTTATTGCACAAATGTTTTTTTTTTTTTTAATATTCTTGATTTATTATAAATACTAATAATAAACTGACCAATACTAACGTATGTGCAGTCACAGTGTTGTTAATAATTGTTACTTGATGATCAACACATCACTCACAAACATTTAAAGAAGATGATGTAAGCCGTAAGCCTAGCGATACAGTCTGTTGTCATCATATTTATAGTGTATGTATTTTAATTAGATTAAGTCATCTTAAAATGAAATATATCTCTTATGTCGACTAATGCAAGCTTTCTTCTCGTTGCAGCCTCAGCGAGTGCTATTTTGCCAGTAAAGGCACGGCCGTGGTCCTGTCCAGCGGCGGGTCAGGGGGCGGTGCGGGGAGCAGGGGGCAGCGTCGCCCCTCGGCGACCCCCGCCGCCCCCGCCACCTCTAGCGACATCCACCAACACCTGCAGTCCATGTTCTACCTGCTGCGGCCGGAGGAGACGCTCAAGATGGTAAGCCCTCCTACATACCCCGGTCACAGTTCTCTTTTGTCCACACAGCTCTCAAATTGTGTTGACCTTGTGCTAAAATAGAACTCATTACGATTTTTCTTCCTTCGTTAAGTTTTTTCTTTGATTTTCTTCACATGTTTCTATTTTAGTATCCAAGGTAACAGTTTCGCGCAATGTGCTTGACCCAGCATCCCCGCTATCATCGCGCGCTGCTCTTGGCCCGTTTGCCTAATTTTTACAGACTTTTCAAGATCATTGCCTAGCACTTAACGGGCACTCCCGTCTCACATTCACGAGTGATTTAAGAATGTAAAAAATTAGTTCTTAAATTTTCTCAAATAAATCTCTGGTAATTTTCAATTCATGTTTAATATTTCAATTTGCCATTTATTTTATTATGGGTTATTCAATAAGTACTTTGAAGTTTGTTCTACTTCTGGAATTAATTATTACTCCCGTAATTGTTGTCGAAACGTGTTTTGACAACAGCTGTCTATTGTCATTATGAAATGGAGAATAAATTTCGCACTTAGAATTACGCGACGACGATGACCTCTAGCGGGGGTGGAGATTATTTTAGGGAATATTGAAAGCAGTGAGAGGGATGTAATATATTTTTTGTGTTTCCAGGTCTCATGTTTTGTTTTCTGTATTTCTATGTCTCATAATAAGTCATTTTAATCCCATTTCTTACAAAACTTTCTTTATTTTTATTTAAAGGTTAGATATTTTCAATGAGATGATTCGAAAATTCCGAAATGTTAGATATAAATCGCATACAACGTTCGGCTACCCCTTAAATAGTTTTCAAATAGGCAGTAGTCCAATATTGTGCTGTAATAGATATTTAACGTGGTTTAAAAATGTTGAACATTTGAGTCGATAACTTCCAAACCCGCTATAATCAAAAATATATATCATATTTGAATGCAGTTTTACTAGGATAAAAATGATATTTGCGATTGATTCAAATACTTCATCAGAAATAATAATATAAGTAATAGAAAAAATAAGTTAAAGTTTCGTGTCAAAACCCTATATAATTGATTACTTAACTTCTAAACGGGTCAATAATGAAACTGACCAATAGTTTTAAGCGCGAGCGCACAGCGACGACTTTTTGATGTGATGGCGAGGGCTTTGAGAATGTACGGCAGTGCGCACACTGACGACTTAATTTTCAAATGATAGAACAGTCAAAAGTGACGAACTGTCGTACGACTGTTTTGTCCTCAGTGTACCACTCCGTACCGTACCGAAGAAAATCAAATAATGTAAGTGACAAATGCCTTTGAAAAACGCATGTTGAGTTTCAGGCACCTCAATGATATGATCGGAGTGGAAAATCTTTTAATAAAAATTATAAAATTCGTAATTTCTTAAAATCGACAACATATAATATTAGTATTTTTTTTTGCGTTTCCTATGGTATTGATGCATACAGATTATCTTCAAAATATCTAATGAAGTATTTAGATAAAAATTCAAACCCTAATCGTTTTATCGTGATTTTTGGGTTTTATTAAAAATTTGTTATAGAGGGTTTGGAAATAAACGACTCATTTATTCGTTCATCGTAGCACAAACTTACCGTCAAAAAATGATTAACATACTTTCCTTTCACTGGACTTAAATTGTGCTCAATACGTTTGTTCTGATCAATCGAAAAGCATTTAGCTCCAGCGGTGCTGATTAACAACTACTCCACTTTCCCGGAGGTCCAAGTCGATATGTGCTAGACGGACCGCTAAGGGTACGATCATTGATTAAAACTACGTGACGTATGTAAATAAGCAGTACTGGCGAAAGATCGTCATATTTACGCGCCCTGCTTACGTGTTGAGTCTAAAATAAGATATGATTGTCAGTATAAAATATTCATTTGGAATTTCTTCGTTTTTTCGCCATTTTAGTAATTGTCTTTAATGATAGCATTAATTGATTCTTCTATTATTTTTTTAATAATAGAATGAATTGAATTTCTCTTTTTATAAACCATTTATTGAGATCTTGTATGTCTTCATTAGTCTGACGGCACACAGGGGTCACCCTCGATACCAAATTGATGACGCCATATTGTGTCAGTGGTGATTGATTTCCATTTGCCGAGCATGGTGTTCGATTTTTATTTCATTGAATCTAATTTCATTAAAAGATAAATGTTTTTTGGACGACGTTACCACGTTGTTTTAAAATACTGTTTAGTCTATTGAAATTTAAATATTCATTTGTATATACCATTTTGGCCTCCCTCCAAATAAATTTAAATAAAGCTTCTCGGTACGAAGCACGTTTAGTTTTTCTTTGCGTTAATTATGGAATCCAACAGACATACATACATACAGTGTGAAATAATTATTTGGACATTAAGTCCAGTTTTTGGCAGATTTTATTTAAAATATATTTATATACTCTACGAATCTACGATCAAATTCTAAACAATCCAGATTAAATTGTAATTATTTATAATTTAGAATAGACCTCGGACTGGCTTCAGAGATAAAAATAAATATTTTCGGAGATATGTAAGCTAGGTTTCCTTATACTATATTACTACCATAAATCTCTGGTGCAGAAATATCATTTTAATTTAATTGCAAATTTTCTATTGACCTGAATTGATGTCCTCTTGTATTTTTGTAGAATTATTAAACCCTTAAATTCTCGCATACTCTTTCAATATATCTGAATTGCCCCTACACGGTTTTTTCCTCCTTTGGCTACATTTTCTTCATCGCTCATTCTCCTGATGCTGCGTCGTGATAGTATATAATTTAAAAACTAAAACCTCAAATACAATACAGTTCATCTGTTTTAAGGTAACAAACGTTGCTTTACTATGTATGTTTCGATTTTTATCATGTTATTTATTTTATGTGTAATTAATTTTATATTTTTAATTCTAATAAAATAATAAGAGGATTGCAATATTTTTTAACAACACTACAAGTTTTCCTACTGTTTTAACAATGACCTTGTTCATCTTGACCAATAAGGTATGTAAACTATCACCTCAAATAACATTTTCTGAGAATTTGAGATACTTAACTAAATATCGCACAAAAATACACCAGAATCCAAATATTTTACGTATTAAAATATTGGCTAATTGTTTAAAAGTTAATATCTGTAGCTTAAATTAAACACGCGTAATTTTTAAGTAATTAAATACAACACTGAAAAATTGTCTTACTCTATAAAAGATAATTGTTTAAATCAAAGACTCACATAAGCATTAAAAAGTTTCACTCTTCAGATACGTTAACTCTGTCATTTTTTAAGATTTCAATCAAACTTCTCTGAAAAATTGATCTGATCTGAAGAGATTTCTTATTTAAGCACCATTTCCCCACGGTTTATGCGTACAGTCAGTCAGGATACACGTATGTTTATATCGATTATGATTTTTTTTTAAATGAGCTTCCTGTCTTGAAAATACATCTAATATCATGCTAGTTGCCCATTCCGGAAATATTCCCCAGCATTGCGAGTCACTTTTCGGAATCCTCGTGACTAATTCATTTGATTTTCCGTATTGGATTTTAAGTAAAATTACGTCTCCTTCGCCTGAAATCAACGTCATCATTTATCCCGCGGCAGATCGTTCCTCACCGTAACAAAGGTCGGAGGACTGACCGCGCGGAGTCGACGACTCCTCGCGTTAGTCACCTCGCTTGAAGTAAAAATCATAAAATCTGTTAACGATCATGTCGTGGAGCAAGTCGCTGAACTTCTTATGTCATTTTGATTACACCCTGAGCGCTTTGCGAGTTCAGGTGATGTCATTTTGTAAAAATCTTGTATTTTCCTTTCTTTTTAGTTTTTAAATTTATTAATTTTCACCTAGATTGATTTATTTTAGCCGTCACCCTTACGTTAATGTATTATCTTATATTTTTCATTTTGTTATTTTATTTTTGAGAATTAGGAGAATTGTTTATTTAAGCTTAAGGGATGATGATGATGCCGATTTTATAGAGATAGATTTGTCGTAGCAAACACCAGTATTATACCTAATACGCGAGCATGAGAAGTGGTCTCTATCAGTGCGACTGTGATTGTTTGATTGATAACAATGATTGGTGGTTGTAATTATTTGACGAGCTGTCACTGGTACACTAGAATCTAAACCTAAAATGCTTAAATCACACTTACCAATTCTTATTTTATTTGAATTCCAGTCACAATTACGTTTTTTTTTCATTAATTGCCATGGCGGTTACTTATCATGTTACGGTGTAACATGATTATTTTAATTTTCACTACTAAACTTTGTAATATACACCCGTCGGGTTATTTATTACCTGATGATGATCAATCGATCAATTCAATTTTAGAAGCGAGTTCCGATCTACATCATGTAGAGATCAAATTGATATCCCAAAACTAAATTATACCGCAATTCAAAATCAATATATTTATCGAGGCATCAAATTTTTTATCAATCTTCCCATCACAATTAGAAAAATTGCGTGTTATCATAAATTTGTAACTGAAGTTAAAAAAATATGAACAGACTAACTGAATCATAAATTAACTCGTATATATCGTATACACTCCTTTATACACGAGTCTTAGAGAAGAAACAAATGTTAAAATATGTACGTATTCACTGATTATTCAAATTGTATTATATTTTTAATATTAATAAAAAAATAAATTAAAAAATGTTATTACCTGATGATGATAGGGACTGCACCTCTCGAAACTATAGTAGTGACAATAGCCCAACGTGTGTGCATTACAAAGCTTAGTTGTGTAAATTATAATACTTTTTTTTTCAGTCTATATTAGTTTGAATTCGTTATTTGACAAACTTTTAATATTATATAATTTTCGGCAGCAACGTTATGTCTGTTTTTATTATTATTCATTATTATGTAATTTGAATTGTTTTGTCGTAATCCACCAACTGAAAATATCTATTTTGTTAAATTTTTCAACTGTTGCCATTTTCAAACGCGACATTTTAATGGTTTTTTTTTTTTTTACAAAAATATTTTATTATAAGAATGTATGTTTATTTTTTAAAAAATTATTGTCCTTTTTTCAGGATACCATCCCATTTTCTAGCCGTAAATCATGGCCTTATGTCGTGTCACTGGCTGGATCGTTTCCTACGCCTTCGACCATCGGCCACAAAAGTGAACTATCCAACAAATTACACGGAGAAATTATAATGATTGTCCCTTTCTGTCTGGGTAATGGAGAGTGGGTAGTCATTCAGCATCCGCACACTCACATTACCGATGGTGGTCCGCGGTGTGGGATCTACTCACAAATCTCATTTAGATGCCCATATATCTCATGCTCCCTTTGTTTGGATGTTCTCCAAACTTTCCTTGTTCTTGCAGCCAGAATGAGGGAGTCTGGTTTTAATCGATCCGTTTAAAAAGCTGATAGGAATTCCGCTTTATCTTTTCATTCAATTTAAATGACTTCCTAATATTTCATTGCGATGTTTGGCATATTTTGGTTCCGCCGTAAACATTCAAAAAACATCATCTTAATTGCTTGTTTAACTGAGATTGTCGCGTTGCCTGCTTTAAGTAAGTCTACATAATGGTATTGGTTCTGCCGGTCAATTGGCCAAAAAGTTTTAGCCGAGCGTATTGTAGTTACTATGGCTTCGTGAACGATTCAATTTACATCGTTAGATTGTAATTATTCACTCAAGTCGTCGATTCAGGCTATCCATTCCATAGAGTAGTCTACGAAGTACAAAGGCGTTTACTTATTTCTCAATAGGATAATTCAAAAAGTTTCATCTTTCAAAGTTTTTTTTACGAATGATATATATATATAATGTTATTTATTTAATAATTTATAATTTATCGTCACTTGTAGATTCAAATCCAACATTATTATTACAAATCATTTCACATAAAATACAAATATATCTTATTAAAATTTTTAAACCGAGCTAAAAGCTTGTGTTATGAAAATATGACTAACTTAACGAAGCTCAAACCCTGTGAACGAGGCTCGAACCCCTGTCAACTAGATCACTAAACGAGTGTCTTAACCACTAGATCAACAAGTACGTCGGCAAATGTATATCGTTTTATTTTTTGCAAAATCAAAAAGAAGCCAATCATTTTTTTTTTAAATAGAGATGCGTACACGGAATACATGTCACATCAATATTCTTACTATTTTCAAACTAAGCTAAATGCTTGTGCTGTAAAAATAGGACTAACTTGCTGGTGTCCTGGATCGAGGCGCGAACTCCCGATCACTAGATCACTAGGCCAACGTCTTGACCACGACACCAACAAGCTACTCAAACATTGAACATATTCTATGCAGGGGTGACGTACACGTGTTCGATACGATGTAACTGTAAGTTTTTTTTTATTGTAGTTATGAAAAGTTGTAAGATATGATGTTTAGAATAAATTCCGACCGAAGCTCCGGCTTCGACTAAAATCTGTCCGAGTTCGGCCGAAGCCGAAGCTTTGTATTTAACCGCCGAAAAGTGGCGAAAACGCGCGAACTATTACGAATGAAATAACATTCTGTTTATCATTTCTGCAAAACTACAATTTACTTATTTAATGGATATACTTACAATTATTATTAACACCATAACGCAGAAAACTAAGTTACAGTGTAGAATTTGCATTATGTATACTTTCTAGTCGGTGTTCTAAGATTTCTAAGTACGATTGAAGAGCCGACCGATCGGCTTCAGTTTCGGCCAAAAACTGACCTTCGGTCGGACACTTCTTGTTAGTAGGTAGCCGATAACCAGCACATTATTATGTAAGCGTCTCGACATTATGTCTGAGAATCTGTTACCATGAAAGATGAATGATTCAACAGCTGTCTCAGCCGGGTCACATGGTGAGGCTGTGTTGGATGTCATATACCATATTCAGATGTCATGAAGCGGCATCGCCCGTGTGCGAGCAATGTTAAAAAGTAGAAATAAAAAATATTCACCTTTCGAATGACCCTCGTGTTCTCCTATTCGCAAAGCGCTTAATAGTACTTAATAAAATAATACAGTTCGCGTGCGGTGGAAGTGTTTGATTCATAGCGCTTCGCTCGCTACTGAAACGGTTATTCTACAATATGAATTCATTAATAAGCTGCCATGAGTGAGAGACGGTTTATAACTTGTTCAACTCATTATATTATCTGTATAATTATTACTCTAATAACAATATAAAAGTATTCAACTGCCAGTATTACAGTCCTCGGATTTTCTCGGACAAAATAATATATTGAAGCTGTCATAAAAATGTTATATTTAGAACATTGATTTAAGCTACCATTTAAATATTTTTAGCTACTTTGTCTGATTTCAAAACATATTCATATATTAGGTAGGTACTCCAATAAATTATTTAATTTTCGATGGATGGATTCGAATGACAACACATTTTATATCAGATCGAAAGATATAAAGAATCGTTTTATTGTCATCTGTTTCAATTCCTCTCTCGCATGATTTACGTAACAAATAACGTAATTAATTATTTCTCTGATATTTATAAGAATTTAGCTATTAGCCTCATCTTGAAAGCATATGTAATTCGAATAGAATTTCTTGAATTTCAAACTGGCAAAATGAAAGCACACCCTTAAGAGTCACGCTAAAAAATGTTTTATAGTAGCTGAACTTTGGAATGACCTTATCCAGCCTATTCTCCCTCGATTCGATGAAAATGATCTTAAGGCCGTTCCTTTAATTTAGCATGCGCGCTCGGCCATCCACCACCCACTCCTCAGACGGGCCCGCCGGTACCGCACAGTCAGCAGACACTACGTGACGGGAATGGCATCTCCGTATCATCATTGTTCCACGTTAATCTGCTGCCGCACAAAGGAATGCACGGACCCTTTGTGTCGCCTATTAACTGCTACCTCTGCCTGTATGCGGACTTTCGAGCTCTCCCGCCGTTAGCTGCTGTTCTGTGTTCTGTTCTGATAAAGACGACAGGTCTGACATCTTCTGATATTAAAAGTGCGAATAATGTTATCCAAGAATCGGATGTTTCTATCGTTTTTCTTAATTCTTCTTTATTTATTATTGCTAATTTGTTATTTTCTTCACTTCTCTGATGACCTCACTTTTGTGGATGCTTTCACCATTATAGTATAATGTGATCTGTCAATTTACTATTAATGGTTTATTCAACTTGAGTTGTTAGTTTCATGCGTGTACCAATTCTGGCACGTTGATATTATTTAACATTATTTTTTTCTTTGTCTCGTGTGTCAAAACTCAATGATTTTCACGGGTTCCAGAAGTGGTTTTCTTTTGAATAATTAATAGTATTGTATACGCCACCCTTAACCAGTTCACATAAATCTGCCTAGGTTTAATTGCCCGACAAGCTTTTCGACATAACGACCCATTATTTATTCCAGGACATTATCATAGTTCTTGGGCATTGTAGGCAATAAAGAAACATTTTATACGAGAGACATATCCTGCTGTTATCTTGTCGCCACTATACTCCCGGCAACGGAAACATTCCCAACTCTTCTGGCTACTGCGTAACTCACTTAGTACACTGCTGGCGTTTTACTGCGATTCTATTATCTCATCAGAAGATAGACGGTCAGTTAAACATGTCGTTAGCGATACCCTCCTAATTTACGGGTAAATCGAACCGTGATCTTTTCCATAAAATCTTTATGCTTTTGTGTTACATCTCATTATAATTGTGGGGAAAAGATGTGAAAACGAAAAATAGTGATTTGGGCAGTGGGGTCTTCCATCATGATTTCTTTCCCAAATTAGATTGTTTATATAAATGCCAAATGAGAATGCCACTGTCACATGAAACGGCAAATTTATCTATTTTCTATTTTATAGAATACATTTGAATCAATTTTTTATATAATTCTTCCTGCAGGTTTATCGTTAGTGTCGTATATCGTTGATGTGAGCGGTACAGATATCGCGTACGTAACATCAGTGGATAGCGTGCTTGGACTGCTCACGTTAACGATATGTGTAGGTAATGCGATACCCGGATTAAATCTACAGGTATGTCGCCTTATAGAGAAATACAATATCTTATCACTTTGTTAATTCTGATGTTTGTGCACTAAGTTTTTAATCCAAGCGTCTATCTCGCGCCTGACTGGGAAATTATTAAAGATAGAAAATATTTTTTAATATCTATGTTTTTATAATACAAAAGTGTTTATATTGTATATTTTTTATATATTTTTATTATTTAATTATCCTCAATATTTTTATTATTTAATAATTCTCTATTTTACAATTTTTTAATTCTAAAAAAACTAACATCTTCTCGTATAAGGTCGTCGATTATTGAGGACCATCTTTCAATATCTGGTTTGCCTGGTTGTGCAGTCTAGAATCAATTCTGAAATAAGCTTAACATACCATTTAAAGAAATCTAAAAAACAAAAACTGATAAAGAATAAGCTGGAAACTCCAAAGTACGTGTGAATTCGATGTGTTACAAAGGAGTAATTATTTAAGTTTTTTAATAAATCATCAAAATGGAATTCCACTATGAATTAACAGTATCAAAATTAGAGTAGTTATTTAGTGGAAAGGAGAGGCGTTTAATGTTTAGACATGTACATTAGCATTTTTAATGGGTCATCTTTTAAAATATAGCGCTTTTGATATTGTGATAAACCACCCGCGAGTGTCTGGAGCTCGTCTTCGCGGTCCCGGGCTGGAGCGCGACTGCAGCACCGTGCTGTGATAATGTGCGCTGCTCGGCGGCCGAGTCTAGCGGCGCGAGGGACAGTCTCGGGACGGGGGTGGCTTGTTACAAACAAATTATACATAAGTTACAGCGCACGTCGCGGTAGCAAGACTCGCAGAATTTATCGTCCAGTGATGTTGATCGTGTTCGTTCATGTTAATCGCCTCTGAAGAAAGCTCGATCATAAATTATATGCATTTTTTATTATATATGGATTTTTTGTTATTGATTTCTTGGCTTGGTTTTTTGTCGCTACTGCGTAAGTATTTGTTATCAATAATTATTTAATGTTGTTTTTGTACTAAAGTAATACATACTTATAAGGCCAGCCCTTAGACATAATGATAATGTATTCATATTTTTAGTGGTTTTAGATGATCCCCCTAAACAACAAAAATTTTACAATATCGTGTTGGTGGCGCCAACTTTTTTGATTGGCGTTTATTTAGCTCATTTAGATTTTTCGTAAATGAGCTAAGTAAATAGATATTAATAAGTATAATGGTCATGTGGAGCGAATGAATGAGGAAAGGCTGGTGAGAGAGATGGAGAACCTGCGCGGAAGGAGCACCACCAGACTGGAAGATGCTCCATCGATCGACGAGCATGCTTTAGTGTGGATGAAGCGAGAACGTATGTCGTTCTATCTTTTCTCCTATCTCTATTGCGAAACGGTATGATGGTCAGTTAGTTAGAAATTCAAACATGCGGAAGTTAATTATTTTAAAATATATGCGTCGTAAAAAAAATTATGCATAAAACATGAGGAAGAAAAGAAAATATTTTAAAACTATATTCCATTTTAAAAATTTATAATGCAATATATATTGGTTGTAAAAATAAGGATACGTGGATATCGGCAAATAGAAATTGATATATTATAATAATAAGGGCGAAAAAACTATATATTTTTATTTGCCGACGATTCATTAGCTAAAATAGCTCATCAATTGTTATTCGCATTAAAATCATGAACAATATCTTTCTTGGAATAATTTTGATCGAATGTAATTGTACGGTTAGCAGAATCAACAATGATTTACTACATAAAAGTAATGGACTCGTACATAAATTACACCTTGTCAATATTTATGATTTTCCCGTTCACTTTACCCAGCCAGTTAGTTGAACAAAGGACAATCGCCGCCTCACGTATTTGGCAGGACCTGTCGTATTAATATCGAATATCGGTATTTGTGCGAATTGTGACTTGCTGGATACATAATGATCTTCCTAGAAAACTGTGCCCACCTGAAATTTTGAATCACAATCATTTTCAGTTCAAGTGCACTTTCACATCATAAACGTTTAGGCGTTTTAAGTACTTGAACGTAATGTGTGTTTTGATTGCACCATGATTTGTAATAAATAACCGATATCTATAAAATAACTAAACCATCTTACGTAGGTAAAGACTTATGTACATAGGATGATTTCGTAATATAAAAATGCAATAATTTTATTTACACGATTAAATTCTTTGTAAATGTATGTATTCGTGATATCTTAATGTCGATAGTGATTCGTAAATCTTTTCATTGATATGAACGCCGTATGTGAACAGCAACATTATTTTTGTTTGAAAAATGTATCACCTTGTCTATAATTTTAGCTACTGTAAGAAAACTAGTTTGACGTTTTAACTTTGAAAAATGATTGTTACGAACGGGAAAACATTCCTAACTAAAGAAACTGAAAATCATTTTGATACACTTGTTTAGGTAATTATTACTTTTTACTGTTTTCAATTATATTTTTTAATTTCCCAATAATAAAATTGAAAAATGCACTATCAAATCAAATTGGTCACATAAACACCTAATTCGTATATGTATTTTAAAGTAAATTGACTTTATTCTAATCAAATGAATCAGTTTACTTTCAAATTTATTTATGCTTGACATACAAAAGGAAATGGGATATTATACACAAGATTACTTAAGTGATACTTACATTCTGCAGGTATTATTATGGGAATCGTATATGGAAATGGCAATAATTTATAACTAGTACTAGTGGTATTGAGATTAGAGCTTTTCAGTATTCTCTCTAAGACTTGTATAACGTATCGGTTGGGTAGTTCGTTAGAATATCAATTAATTTAGACCGTTTCATCGATATGGCAATTTGTTGGAAACGAATTTTTCGAAATACCAACATGAATCTCTTTGCCGAATGAAATTTTAGAATTTATAGTTTATGATATTTCTTTAAATATCATAGCCGAAAAAGCAACAATTTCAACTAATATATTCTTAACCAATATTTTCATTCTATATGTAATTGGCACTTGTGAATAATTTGTACCTTCTGAAGCTGAGTGTAAGTGGATTAGCAAATAGTAATTCACGCATTTGTATGGTCTGTCATCGACAGGTTTTGTACAATAAGTAAATATATTATTATATTTGTTATTTATTACATTAATCGCAATATCCTCTCAAAAAAAATAATATATATATATATATACATTATATATATATATATATATATTTTTTTTTAATTATAAAAATATGGTCCCCCTTAACGTACAGCTGTTCTTTATAACGTTTAAATTGCTTATGAAAATGAAATAGTATATTTTGTTGTATTAGAATACAATTCTCATTTCACTTCAATCGATGTGTTTCAGAATTTATGAAAATTTATGTGTATGGCCAAAAATACTCGGCCATTTTCTAAATCATATTATTACGTACACGCAAAAGAAAAAGCTTTCCCGGTAATATAAACTGTCAGCTATCAATAAAATCGATGCCTTATGTTTCATAATTTAATATGTTATACAGGGTGACAATACGATCGATTTTTGGGTGTATTCATTTATTAAATTATAATATTATAATTTACGAAACTTCGCACAGTATATATATGTATAGATTCGTTATTTATTTAATTAATTAATTAATGACACGGAGTGTCGAATGGACGGAAAATGCATTTTCGCGTGGTTCCATCCATTTAGTACAGAAAAAATAAGTGTATTTTTTTCGAGGAAAAGTAGCAAGAAAATGCCTAGGCGCAAAATGTGTTGAATTATTTAAAAAAAATTCTGTAGAAAACACCTGTAACGCGGATAGCCGCTTACATATTTAGAAAGGCCTTCGTATGATTTTTCGCAAAATACATAAAATGTCATAAGGCAGAACCACTCTTCATACATTTACCATTGTTTCTAGTTTGTTAGTAAAACGAATCGACAATGTCAACATTCAACGCAATCGCCCCATTGAACAATGTCTCGTATTAAATCAATAAAATGGTACAACCGTGCTCAATATTTTCCGTGTTTAGTGACATTAATTTGTCTATTTCAGCGCGCAATATAATAATTGGCATTGTTTTGACGGACATTTGAGAAATAGCTTTCTACCGGAGAACCGATAGGCTACAGCGATATCGGATTTATGGATTCTATTACCGACCGTTTGCTAACACGGACAAATCGTTATCGACTCGCGGGCCCTTATCTCGGCCGGCGAGCGTCGAGCTATTCCATTGCCTTGTACGCTCGACATCAAATCAAAACTTATCAATTGATTTTTCCACTCCGACTTCTTCGATAACGGCCGAGTCGACCAAACTGCCCAATTACTTTTTTAACACCTTTCTTGTTTATCAATTTTGGTGGATTCTCTTATCTTTATTATGCTATTTGTTTTTTGTAATACAATTGTCTTAACACGGATCCCAACTACTTTGTTAGTAATTTTAGTAATTTTGAGCATAAATAATTAAGATAATTCTTTAATTTATTTTTGTACATTAACAAGCGTTCTCTTTGATATAATTAGAACTATAATATATTTGAGAATCATCTGCACCGTAAATGGAATGCTATGGAATTATGTTATATAAAGGAATCCACCTTTCTCACTCGATGTAGGTAGACTTGTATAGCGAATATGAACTCTGGCATATATAATATCATAAAAAGGAATACTAGTGACAATTTAGAAATATCCGCTGTAAAAAAATATATGTTTTATTATTTTCCGTTTTAGTAAAATACAACATACTTAATATTAAAAGTTTCAAATCAATCCAGTAGCAATCGTTCGATTCTTTGCCGAATGAAGGTTCATTAGGTAGTAGGAGAGGAGCATGGCGGTACAATGGCAGGTAAGCCAGTCCGTCATCGACTAGTTGGGAATAACATCAATTTCCACCTCCAATTTTCGTTACCAATCGATTTTATTGAAAAATATAATTAATTTAAATTTAAAGGTGTCGCAAAGTTTATTTTTCTACTTCGACATATCGCACGCCAAATTTTATCTCAATTAACCAAATTCATTTCGCAGTCTCATCTCGTAGGAAATAATTAAGACAAGTCGCGAAAATTTTCTCTTAATTACCTTTATATGGTTATACTCCTTGTAAAGCAATCGTGTAATTGTTTCACCGTGTGTTCTCTCCGTAAAAACAAATACATATTTAAGTGTGGATGATTCTCAACCTTATTCTTTTACGTCCAGGGCAACAATTGACTGAAGTTTATTTATCTTAGAATATAAGCGCTTTTAGGTATTTTCCATTTTATGATCGGACGTCAATGACTGCAGTCCTGTGCAGGTTTGTTTAAAATAAAGTCGTTAATAATTTTAATTGATTGTTATTCTCGTAAGTTTACAATCACAGTTATTATTTTATAAATTTAACCCAATTGTCTGTTACCCTGCAATACTGTATTCACTCCGTTACAAAAGGTTTTTCTTTCATCGCGAGATGCGTTTACCTTAAAATATAATAATTTAATTATCACGCAATGCGTTCGTTGTGTGAGCAGAGAAATCCTCTGGTAACGGAAGATATGGTTGTATCCTAGTTTCTTATCTGTGTTTGCTCAAAGTTCGTTCGATGAACCCGCTCTTTACAATCTCTGTATTGAGATTGTTCTTAAAAAGTAGAATACTAACTTAAAATATATTATCTAAACAGCTCAAATATCTAGCTAATCATTATTTTTAGTACCGTTGATTTTTGTTGTGTTTTATTAGTTTTAAATAATATATAATTTATTTAAGATTATTCTGTCTTTATATGTCTTAAAACGTCGGCTTCAGTAAAAACCGGCCTACTGTAGAATAATAAAATAATATAATAAAATAACCCAGAAGAAAATATTGTTTCATTACACGGCCGTGCAAAACCTTAAGTGATTATTATTCGTATGTTTTATACTAGAATTTTTCTACCAAATATAACTGAATTTTTAAAAAATATAATAATTAACGAGTAAGTAAGCGCAACTTTTTACTACACGTTCGCAATATACTCTTCTAGATTCCGCACTACCTATGACTACTCGCCCGTTACCCATTTTATACTACTACGGCGCTATTTGGCCTCTTCAATCTTCTGTTTCCGTGATATCTTCTGCTGCCCATTTCCAATTATTCACCAGCAACATTCTTTACAATGCGGGGCCTTAGTCTTGTAACCAGTATTTTCTCCCTGGAATTCTATTGTGTCCTTTCTAGGATCCGTGAACCATTCAGGTGTCCTGTAAGTTAAGTACACTGCAATACTGTCATAATTATCTAATTAATGTTTTTGTTATTTCTAATAAGAATACGTATCTTATTTATGCGCACTTTGTGTAGTACAACAATTAAGTATGTATATACAAAATTAATAATGCATACTTTCTTGTCATTTTTTTAAACAATAAAAGACTTTAAGGGAAGTTTTCCAGCATCTCCATACTCCCCAGAGTTGGCACAGAGTGATTACCATTTATTCCGATCTCTGAAAAATTTTCTCAATGGTAAAATATCTAGTTCAACAGAGCAAGTCAAAACATCCCTTGATGAGTTTTTTTCCCTAAAATTCGAAAAATTTTATAGGGATGGAATAAATACTCGTAAATTAACTAATATGTAGGAAACAGTCATATCTAACAATGAACATTATATATTGGATTGAATAAACGTTGTTTCTATTTTTTTTTAAATGGCAAGAATTTATGCATCAACCTAATATATCAAGAATTAAAAAAATATAATGTTTCTACCAAAATTTAAAATCAGTATTATGAAATATATAATATTATCAAAAATAAAGCTTAATTTAGAACATTTTTCTCGTTGACAAAAGTATTTTTTTATACGTTTTCGCTTATCGAAATATTAGATTGAGACTTATAATATATAGACTTAGAAATATTAGATTGAGACTTATAATATATAGACTTAGAAATATGAGACTTTCGTACAGACATTATTTCTGTCATCATTCATACTATCAATACATAATCTGTGCAGTGGCAACAATTCTTAATGACTTTCCGTGTTGGTAAAACCGTGTAATCCGTTTCCTCACTTTCGTAGCTCGCCCTTTGCCACGATAAGATTATTCCACCGAGTTGGATCCATCGTCCAGATTACTGGTGTCAGCGTTCCCGCTTGCTCGATTGCTATTTTTCGTTTATCGGCAACGTTCGGTTGTGGAATTTTCCTCCGTTTCGCCTTCCGTGTCGATAATTTAGGTTTTGTCGGTCACTGTTGGCCGCGCAAAGCGTGCGGCGCCGCGTCCGATGAAGCGCGACCGTTGGTGACATGTAGAAAGTGATCAGTTACCCAAGAAAGTTATCGATCGCCTTGTATTTGACTGCCTCAATTAAATGTAACATATTTCGTAATGCTTTTACGCACAGTATGTCGTTTTGCATGGACGGCTTTCACTAATACCGTGTTGTATTACCGGTAAATGGGTTTTAATTAACGCTGCAGTTTCGATAATAATAATCGATGTAGATAGTCAGTCGAGGTAGATTTTCAGGCGCGAGCCTCGATGTGATGTTACAAAATGCAACGACTATTGGTCGTTTTGGGTGGATACTAAATTATGGATGTTGGATATTTTATTAACACAGATAAAATGAAGACATACAAGTTATGAAAAGTTATTTTTAAGGAACGATCCTCTGGCGCTATAACTCTCCGTCGATCCCTGTTCTGTGTCATGGTTTTTACTTCTCGGTAGATTGCTCCTGCCGCACTTAGCAGCCGGCTCGGGAATGTTTTTCTCACTCGTCCTCGTCTTCCTTCTATCGCAGTGGTTACAAACGTGTCGTACTATGCCGAAATGCTCCTTCATCTGTATCTGCTAGTGATGAAGCTTATTTTACTACAACTATTACTTTTCTTTCTGCCATTTTGATCGAAAATAAATTCGAAAAGTCCTTTACACCTTCTATTCATAGAATACTATGTACCTGAAATCATCGACTGCTTTGATTAACATATTTCACTCCGCAGGACGAAGATCTCGCCATATTGTATTAACTGATTGAGTATTTCATTCGCTCGCCGAGATCCATGATTTATTCTTATGCCATCCGACGTAATTCGTAGAATGTCAACAATAAATTATTATTCTTTTCTCTGGATGGCGAAGCATGTGCGAAGAATTCACCGGAAGAAAGCAAAACAAGCACTTTGACTTGCACTACTCTGTCTGAATTCTTTACGGTTAAGTGCACCGATATAATAATATTCTAAGCATTAGGCATTAGGTACTATGCATTAGGCATGACACAATCAAAGCAGGTTTATTTCGTTTTTCTTAGCATAATAAAAATAGGTTATTTTTTTAGCGAAGTCTACCTAATTAGCAAGGTTCTAATACAAATTGATGTTTTGGCGAAAAAATAATTTATATTATTTTGGTTAACACTCGGGAGTCGCGACTTTTTACCATTTAAAGAATACACAAACATGTCATTATGAGCAGCTCGTGTATTTCTAAAAAAGAAGGAATTGAAATACACTACAAAATATTTGTATCATAAATATTAGCTACTGTTGCAGCTCCAATTATAAAATTTTTGAAAATGACGTTTTTGTTAACTATTTTGAAAAAAAATGTAACTTTAGAACAAAAAGGTTGTACAAACCAATTTGAGATTTCTCTTCAATAAAATATATGAGATAAAAATAGAATAAAACTTATGCTAATCCAATTTTGCAGTCCGGCGACGTCTGTCTACTATCAGTTGACCTCTCCTCCCGTACCCCGGCCACGGCCACTATCACACCAGCCATACCATTATCACTTTCTTTCATTTGTTAATTCATTCGAGGTAGCTGCACTCGTACCTGCTCACTTTCATGGTCCGGCTTATCACCGGTCACCGGTCACCGGTCACCAGTTACCAGTCACCGGACCCGGCTCTCGGCCGGGTTTCCACCGAGCGAGCGAGCACACGCAAGATTGTGGGAAATTGTTACGTTGCGTTGCCTGCTTTCTAGCCCGCGTGCACCGATACCCGCAATGCAAATAAAGCGGTACGCAATCGCTGTTCACACTTCGTCAATGGCATGTTCTATAATGATACGTGTTCAATGTTTTATAATTATTCTTGTGAAAATTTGCGTGTTCGTTTTAATAATTCGTGTATATTATATTAGTTACATATTCTATATATATACCCCTTTGCTTATTCCGAGGGCCGGTTGTGTGATCAGTAGCAACTTTTTACTTTAGTAAAAATACTGAAGTATAAATTTTTGCGAAAGCGGGTTGTTTGATCGTTGGTAAAAAAATATTTACTTCTCGAAAGTACATCCCGTAGTAAACTCATTTTATATTTTAAAAACGAGAATTGATAGTTAAATACGGTGGACTTTTCACAGCTGTTCCAAAAAGTCATCTGATACATTGATACTTTGAAAGTTGCAGTGTACGACAATTAATCATTCAATATCCCGCTATTTTAGTGATGAGAGTTCGTCCGTGATGATCATAATACGAAAAAATTTCACCACTAAAAATCGAACGCAGAGGTGAAAATAATCACCCCATAGATAATGCATAAAATAAAGCATATTTCATGATTATTTGTCGCGCCTATAGACATCTTCATCTATGCTTTGACAGTAGTAAATTTGACGATGGAACAATCCGCAAACGATTTTAACCACGAGCGTTAGTAAAAAGTTACCATAGTATAAATTTACTAATGGTCACACAATCGGCTCCAATACTCTCTTTTGTGTTTTTATGCGTTTAATTCATTTTTAGTCTCAAATATCACCAAGATAAATCAGACATCTTTTTCATTATTCCTTTAGGGGTTACAAAAAGAAATATTATTATGAACTAGAAATACTTAACGTGTCAGTAATGAATATAAATAAATGCTGGCTTTATTCATTAATAATATTAACGAAAATAAAATAGAAAAATAATTAAATATGTATGTCGCGAGAACCGCACACTTTTGCGTGATAGAATTGACAACAAATTTTATTTGTTTTAAGTTACCATGCGATACGCAGAGCTGTCAATATGCTTACTTTTTATTGCCTTTTTGTTAAATATTTTAGGGACGGTACGCATACTTTACTTTAATATTTACGTCAAAAATGTCTAAGCTTTACGTGAAAAATTGCGTACATTCATGGTTTTTGACTGATTTAAAAATGTTGTTTTACATTTTGAATGATATAAAATTCAGAAAGTATTGGAATCAAACTCTTTGCTACTTAAATACAAATTGGTATTAATGCGTTCTTTTTTTGAAATTTCCAGTAAATAAATGTATTCGTATGCTGGAACGTCTAGCACAACAATTGACGAAATAAATAACGACCGACGACTCCATTTAAAATAATGCCTGTAAAAGAAGAACTTAGTAATATTAATGTAAAAAGCACTAAACTTTTGTCAGTGTTGTTAATTTGTGCAGGTACTAATGTCGTATGGTGTTGGCCAACTTAAAACCACAAAAAAAAACTTTAGGACGCTTTCCGTCTGTAGGTCTATTAGACCGTTTCGAGAGACAATAAAAACGGTATAAATTGTGGACGGCTTTTTTTAACGGACACTTTATTATTCACGCTTTCATACCTTTCATTTGGAACAAAGCCCTTTGAATTATTAAAAAAATATCACAACACGGTTTTTCTCCGGTAATAAACTGTCTTGCCCAATTCATCAGCGTGTTGTCGTATTATGCGCGGCAAAGCAGATTTGAAACAAAATATCAGTTGTGAAATGTTTATTTAGAAATTAATATTTATCAATTTTGGATATCCTAAAATTGACTTAATATTGGGTAGTTTAGGTATTTTAAGGCGCGACTTGCAATAATAATTCATATTTTCGCGTTTTTTACGAAAATGTGGGTTTTTATTATTCATTTATATTAGAAGTTATTCAATAGATTTGACTTTTTTTTTTCAACTATTACTTAGATTGGACCTTTACATTCATATAAAACTAATAAACTGAATGTTATTTGCTATAATTAAGACGATACGAACATAAGAAAAACCACTACCATTAGATGAATTTTAGGCATGGTAGGAAATTGAGTCAATACGCTAAATTATGCATAAACGAAATATATTTTCTTATAATCTTGAACCCAAGATTACGTAGACAAATCTGTAGGAAACCGAATTAGCAAAATGTTAAAAATGAATAGAGTTTTAAATCATTCAATTTGCAGTACATTTGATGAATTTTTGACATTTTTAAAATACTTTATTTTAGTAAAAACATACATTTTTAAATAATATACTATATATATTTACTCACATGCTTTGAGGCTTCAACTACTATTTAAAAATAAGTTTAATATCAGAAACACAATAATAATTTTTTAAATAATATATTTCCAGTCTTATGAAATACGATAATTTTAATTGTCTATCGAACTTTCAATACGCGTTGAATCCGGCCACGACGGTCGTGAGATCTGTGCTCCGTTAGATTTTCATTAAATTTGCCTATAAAACACATTTTAATACAAATTTTGCTTATTTTTGTAAATTGTATAGTTTTGGGCTGTTTTTATACGAAAACAGATTAAAATGTTGACTTTTCAACATAAAACATGTGTCAAAACGTATGTTACGGATCGGAGCGTTAAAAATCTGACAGCGCATGAAATTCATTCATTCACAAGATTCAACGTGAAATTTGCGAACCGGTGATTTTTTTTTGTTGGGTTTGGTTCTCATTTAAAGTCTAATATATTTTATTATACTCATTATCGTTCTGAAATCACTGCCTCCTGTGACTCAAGATGCCTAAGCTCAAGTATCCATTGACATGCTCTAGGAAATGTTCCAACAAAATTTTAAATGGTTATAAACTTATTGAAAAAAAATCGCGACGTAAGTTGATTATTTTTACCATTTCTATAACAATTATCTATTTGATTTAACAATATAAATTACATAATTCAATAAACATATATTATGTAGTGCAGATAAATAATTTTTTATTGGAAATACATATCCTTAAAAATAAATAATTTTATCAAAAGAATTATACACGACAGACCTGTCTGATTGATACAAATGTATTTGTTATAGTCATATAAATGAATAAACACGTATTTTAATTTTTAGACATAAAGATACTGATAACTAAATAACAATAATAATATTATTATAAATTATTTTCAGGATGTTTCCGAACTGAGCATTGAATGTGTGGACTCGTGTGAACTTCCTAAATTGGATGGCAAAAGGGGTCGACATACACCAATTCTTTTCTCAAATTAATCAAATTTACTCCCACAAATCGATGTTTGGGTGCGCATGAACGAATATTGAATATGTAAAAGAACATAAAGTTTTATTTCTAAATTCAGTTTAAAGTGTAATATGTATGGTTCAAATTTTGTTTTGAATACGTGTAGAGAAAAAAACAACGAAAGAACGATAATGTGCTCTATGAACAACTAATTATTTAACAGTGAATAATAATACTTTTGTCATATTTTCATTAATATTTTAATATTAAATATATTATATATGTAATCTATTAAAACAATAAATAAATATTTAAAAAAAAAACTTTTTTTTATCACAACCGGAGTATGATTATTATATAATATTTATTAGCATAAATAGTTTTCTCTTCACAAATACAGCTGCTTCAAAAGTTATCAATGTTATTTATCAGTATGAATTTACGTCAATTTTTTCCTTATAAATCGGGGCAAAATTGTAATATTTTATAATTATATGTTTATCGACACAAACAATGGTTTATATCATAAACATAACAATTCTTAGGTGCGAACTTTAACAAATTATTTAATTTTCGCTCGATAATTTCAAATGGCAACACATATGTATTACGAATGTTGAAGAAATGGCTATTTTCTGATAGCTTTATTACCTAGGAATTTAAGAAAACCAACAATTGTATACTTGTCTTTTTCTATTGATACCTTTTACTGCTTTATTACCTAGGAATTTAAGAAAACCAACAATTGTATACTTGTCTTTTTCTATTGATACCTTTTACTGTAGCAATATTTACGTAAAAAATAACGCACTTTAATGTTTACTTGATATTGTAAAAGAATTAACTATTAGTCTCATCTTGAGAGGGTATGCAAGATGCAAAAATATCTCGAAATTTAAACTGAAAAAATGAAAGTTGCCTCTTACGTGTAAGTAATAGATCTTCTATTTGCAACGATTCGAGGCCCGAGAAAAAAACCTTTGACTAATTTAAAACACGTGTAGATGATTTTTATAGGAGAAAAACGTTACAAAATCATGGAAAGATAAATGATCTTGTTAAAATTCTTCCAAACTAGTGACGGTAAACCGTTATCGTGATTGTGATTGTGTTCGATTGATTATTAGGATTTAACGGTTTAGTTTCTAGTGTATCGGTGATTCCTCAAAGAATTATGAATAATCTATTAAATACCAATCATAGTCACAATTGAACACAATCACAGTCACAATAACGGTTTGTTGTGTAGAATTAGAAATAGAATAAACACTTAAAATAGGACATTTTGATAATATGCAAGGTGTCATCGGCTATTTACGAATGGCGTAGCGTTTCAGATTCTAGATTCATTTTCTAGTCCAAATCGATACCTCATTAAATGGTTTAAATTTAAATTATGGTACAAATTGTGAGCGAAAGCTTTATCTGACCTGCGTAACCAGTACGAGTACTTTCCCTTCTCGTACCAGAATCTGCGGCAAACAGTATTCGTAAGTACACATAATATATAGGCATTAGTTTCTATCATTTCCCTTTATTGCCCTCGCGCGCTCCCAGTATTGAGCGGAGCCATCCGTCATCCCAGTGAAAGTCCTCTCTGACTCACGGCTCAAGTTTTCCTTTCAATATCGATACTTTGGCACGCTGTGGAATCCCGCAGCCGCATCGGCATCTTATTGTCTGCTGGGCGAACTATTCATCCCGAACACTCCTCGATACCTCGGACGGCGGCCGTCTTATCCGATCGGTACACTTTCTTTCATTCGATCAACTATACATAATATTGTTTCAACAACTAACTGATGGCTTTTGACTTTGTTCTAATGGCCACCGAAGTACCGGGTCAAAGGACCCTCTTAACATTCTCTTTTCTTCTTAATTTCAATACGGATTCGTTGACAGTCGTGACTTCTTGCGTTACAGTTGGGTTTTTGTTTGAAATATAATAGTTTATGTTGCAATTTTGAAATGATTGTATGCAGTTGGCGCAGACGAAAAAGTCACGAACATGCACATTGCATTATTTCTCCAAATTGCTATATTGTCCTTGAATTGTATTTTAGATTAAATTACCTTTGACATTTTTTACTCTGTCATTCTGCAGACACACATTACTGTTTCCATCATCATCATTAAACTGTCCGACGACACAATTTTGTCGCGTACCTATAACACTTATACAGGCTGATCCAAACTCAACCATTATTTGATATTTTTTTTTACATTATTGTAGCTTTTTTTACCAATAGCAACTCGGATAAGTACTTGAATCGTTTATGGATTATTAACATCGACCTTATCTCTCACACAATTCCAAAGAAAATAGTTCATCTTACTGTGTTTTGCCTTCGATGTGTTTTGGTTTTATAAAATATATTAGTTTATCAATTTGCCCTAAAACAGGCTTGCCAGTTGAGTAATGTATTTAAATGTGTGTAAATATGATACCTTTTGATAGAAAAATTCAGCTACAATACTATTATATAATATTAATGATAACAAAGAAATAATGAATGCTATCAAAAGATACTGTAAAGATGAACATATATCCCGAAATTCATAATACTTTTATATCGTTGTCATAAATATATTACATTTTATTTTATTATAAGCTGGTTATTGTAAACAATCATTATTAATATGTAATCCTCTTCTCTGCATTGTATTGTATCATTGTAATTATAACAAATTAATAAATAAATAAATTTAAAAAATTAAATCACTATCTGGGCTGCCAATTGATGTTTTCAAAGCGCATCCATGTAATTTCTGAAGTAATAACTTGGTTGTTTTCCGGATTGTGTCACGTAGCTCTATCCTGCTAAAAATATACGTATAAAAGCACTTCGTACTTGACCAATTTTTTTCCATTTTTGTAGTGACTTTTCACAATTTCAATGTTCTGCTCAATCATATATTGAATCATTTTCGTTAATGGTATAATTTTCCAGATGTCACATTTTACATTTCTTACCCAGGAAGATATAAAAAAAAAATAGAGCGATATTCAAAACAACGTTTGGTTTTAGATCACTCTGTACATTTACAATAATGTCTCCTCTATGTGAGCCGTTTTTGTGTGTGAATAATTTTTTCTCCGTCATTACCCTAATCGTTTCTATTTCTTCTGTACGAAATGTACCCGATTGTTGAATAAAGTGTGCACGAATAACGTGTTCGTTAAAGACCCCAGACCCCGGGTCCAATCACGGTCAGCGGTGTCGTCGAGATTTTTGCGTAAGTAGTTTTTAAGTTTGAAATAATAATGGTGACTGTCGGACGGCGATTAGCGAGACCCGGTGAGCCCATTTCCTTCAAGTTTAACAAAGGCAGAAAGCACTAGACGGATCTAGGTCGCCGGATGAATGACGGTCCTTTGAGCGCTCGCACGTTTGAGCGCGATTGGCAAAACTCTCATAGAGGCTGCATATATGTTTTATGTACATCTTACATCTTTTTAGGGCATGTGTTAAACATAATTCCTGCTCGGTACCGGTCCGCGTATTCAAAATGTTTTTATTTTATTTATATTTTTGATGTTCGTAGCATTATTCAATTTAAAAACTTACAAATTTTGTTGACCAGTTTCGACTTCGTTTATTGTATCTTCGTTAAGATGAACGCACACTAACCTAGGCATAAAATAAAATATGCAATAAAATCAATTATTAGACGTGGTGAGAGTTGGGCCGACAATTCTATACATTTAGCTCTCAAAGAAACTGTCATACCTCTCGTTCTAACGCTCCGCCCATATATATTCGGTAGTCTTTGGGAGAATATCTACGTTGCTTTCTCTTTCTATCACTGCGCTATCTATATGAAATATCTGCGCTTTACTATAATGTAACGAACTAATCGAGTGTTCATAAATCTACTTCTTTTGGAACATTGTATTTTCAGAAACAATAAAAAATTCATCAACAATGTCATAAAGTACGCAGATAAATATTTGAATTGTGAAAAAATTGCCATTAAGAATTTCATTTTGAAAGTGTCATATCGGTCTTTAGAGACACTGACAATTTTCTAATGTGAGTCATAAAAATCAAAAAGGCAGATGAAGTCTTTTGTTCTCGTTTCCATGGTTTCGTGATCTTAAGTTCGAGGTCAGTCTGTACGGATGTAACATACATAGTAATTTTGTAAAATGAGCCTACTATTATTCTTTGAAATATATAGACCACTCGTATTGTTGTTTCAGGCGGTGAAGCTGGAGTCCGTGCACCCGCAGCGCACGCGCTACCTCGTAGTGGTGTCGCGCGCGGGCAGCGACTGCGCCAGCGACAGGGACAGGGACGGCGACAGCGCCGGTGAGGAGGGCGGCAGCGGCAGTGGCGGCGGCGGCGGCGGCGGCGGCGGATCGCGCGCCGAGGAGGCGTGCCTGCTGGGCATCGACTGTAACCGCCGCACCACCGTCGGCCTCGTATTGCGCGTGCTCGCCGACACCACCATCACCCTCGACGGCGATGGGTCAGTCCAACATCTTACATACTTTACTTACTAGTCTGTGTCATCTCTTCTCGCTAATTAAATTCTCCAGGCATCTCCTCATCCTTCTTCACATCACGATTTGGTTTCCCTGAATGCGAACCCAGAATTTAAGTTGTGCCGGCTGAACACAAGGCAATACGTAATCAATGTTCCCTCTAATTTTAGATCACGGTGCGCGCATAAAAAATCTTTTGTTCATTTTTAAGGACCACCGCTATTGTTTGAGCGCTGGGGGAACAAACAAGAAAACATTACCATACCAGTATAAATCTACTGGAATGGCCTGGGTTGACCAAATTACTATTGTATTAAGACGCATGAATAAGTCAAGAGAATTAATAGCAACTATCAAGAATAATTCATACTCCGATGATATTCTCTGCGATAAAAAATATTATATTTTACAACTCGTTATGCAGGGGAAGATAGAAGGCAGCAGAGGTGTACGTGGATTAAGAGATTATCTTGCCTGTGTAACCTCAAATAATGGTTCAATGTCCAAAATGTTGGTGATCTTATACAGGATAAATCAACAAGGTCCCCAACCTTCAATAGAAGGCAGCGCATTATATGTTTTGTTAAACATTTATGCGCGCTATATTTTTTGTGTGCGTTATGATGCCAAATGGTGTGCGCGCGCACATCCTTACACCTTAGAGGAAACATTGCACGTAATATGGCTCCTCTATATCTGCAAGACCTTGCATTCCAAATGTCTTAAATATTTAACGTCATACTCTCAGGTTAACCGCAGGAAGGATTGTGAAACTGATCAGTCATTTATCAGATATATGAAAACCCTAGAATATCGTAGAGCATATTATGGTGATCTAATACTACTTTTTAAATTATTCCAAGGACGTCTTGACTGTCCCGGCCAATTTAATCTAATATCTCTCCATATTCCATACAGATCGACCCGTCAGACCGAACTTTTCTACATTCCTAGAAGTAGAACATAACTATTACGTCCATTCACTGTTCGTGTGAGTACCATAATTATAATACAATTTATATTAAATTAATCAACTAGAAAGATATACAGAAAAAAAAATTAGTAGCTACCAGGATTCGAATTTGGACCTCTTCTTATTCTATAGATTTTATCTGTAAATCTTTCTAGTTGATTAATTTAATTTGTATTAAATGCCACAGAACTATGTTCTGTAAATGTAACTTCACAACAAAAATGTGTTTTCGGAAATTGATTTTTTTTTCAATATTAACGTTACTACATAAAAATAAATATTCGTGATCCATCATTTTACCTATATACACATCTCCTTGCTCTGCCTACCTCAACCCTAATTTCAACCTCCCTACCCGTTCTCCCCTCAGCTATCTTCTTTTATTACATGTATACTTGTAAATATAAAAAGAGCCCACTTTTCTTTGAAAAAGGTCTCACCTACTAATGTTAAGTTAATGCTCATGTTACTTTATAATGAAAACTGTGACATTACTTCAACACCAATGTGCTTAAATATCTTTATGGATTTTTATAATTAGTCTCATATGCTAGCGTTTGAAAGTTTGTACTGTTAAAATCCTTTAATTATTTAAATTAAATCAGAATACAAGTTCAGTGAAGAAGCATTGGCAAGCTCAAAGGCGTGAAATTCTTGGGTAAAAGAAACAGAGCTTCAAAAATATATTTTCGTAAAATCCTATATTTCTATAATTTCATAATATAAGACCATTTTGATTTCAGGGTTAAAGGCATTTTAAAAACTGATGTGAAAATTAGGTGATTTTTTTTTACGAAAACGGCGTAAACGTATTTCTTCCATTGCATTATTATTATTTAAAAATTATACAAAGTAAATTTGGTCTAGACTTGTTGAAATTACTGTTATTAAAATCAATTGGAATTACAAAGCAAACAAGGGATCGAAGTAATTACGTGGACTAAGGGCCGGTTGTGTGATCAGTAGTAACTTTTTACTATAATAAATATTTTTGTGAAAACGGGTTGTTTGATCGTTGATAACAAATATTTACTGCTCGAAAGTACATCCCGTAGTAAACTCATTTTACTCTCCGATATCCGATAGTAAAAACGAGAATCGATAGTTAAATATGGCGGATTCTTCACAGTTTTTCCATAAGTCATGTATCACATTGATACTTTGAAAGTTGCAGAATACGACAATTAATCATTCAATATCCCTCTATTTTAGTGATGAGAGTTCGTCCGATAATGATTTCATTATTTTATATATATTAGCACATAATCCGAAAAAATTACGCCACCAAAGTGACAGATGTCGAACGTACGAGCGAATAAAGCCATAGATAGATAAAGCATAAAATATTTCTTGATTATTCGCCTTGATACATTTAGAGGAGAGATTGTCTTTGATCATCTTTGACACTAGTAAATTTGATGTATCAACAACCCGCAAATGGTTTTTACTACGGACGTTAGTAAAAAGTTAGTACTGATGACACAACCGGCCCTATGTATTTATCGGTGTAGATAGGCTGCATTTTGTAGATTGTATGTCGGAACCGGTTCAGTCGTGGTATATCGTATTCTTCGCTCAAGAATTCGCATTACATCAATTCAGATGTGTGCGAATCTCGTGTAATCATTAAAAATGGTGGCATTGTAGAAGTATTGGTAAGGCAGGTACAATATGTATATTGCTAGCATATTGAGTACTGTACCTAAAAACATGTTTTAATGTTGATGTTAAATACGTGTCTGACCCAAGTCCATACCGACATTGCCTAAACAATTTTAATTGGCTCCAAAACACGGAACACATTTTGCAAAATAGAGATCTGCGAAACCGTGTCCCCGGTGGGCAGCCTGCGGTGGCGACCGTGCGTCGATAATTGATTACTGTCGAGCCAATGTTTTCCTTAGGACAGGCCCTACTTTCTAAACGCTGCGTTTCGACATGCACTTCTAATTACTTCAACTAGATATCACTCTACTTACATTCCCTTCTGAACCGCGAGCTGTCTCAGGTGTCCGAGTATCGATCCATTTCTTGGATTCATATCTTTCGTTTTCCTTTCATTTATTTTTGTAACGTTACGTAACTCAATTCTTAACGTTAATCATTCTAACAAGAAGTAATACCTTTGCTCGGGAAATTGACTAATAACAATCGTGGACTCATAATAATTCAGCGTTTAAATAAAAGCAATCTTCTCTCTCGAAGTCTATCCCAAGTCATGATATATATTATAAGGATACGAACTGGTTGGCGGAAGCCGTTAAATTGATTGCAGATCTTCGGAAAATTGTTAAACGAGTAAATGTCTACTGTGCATAATATAAATTATTTGGTATTATAATTGAATTAATTTGATTAGATTCATTTCGTGGAATATATAACCTTCATTCTTATTATCATCGCATTTTAATCGTTCTTATAATTTTTTTATACTTGTCTGCAAAGTTCTATTGCTAATGATACCGTGTACCATCAGTACAAATAAATAAATTGTTAATTTTTAGGTTGTTTTCTTTTTTAGGTTCTATCACACATTTTATTAGCATTTTTGTATCGTCCATGAAATTATATCCAATTCTCTGTAAGGTTAATCAGTGCACTAATATTGTTATCGCATATTGCATTGATATCAATTTGTTATCTTGCTATGTAGTACTTTCAAATGGGCTCAGCATATCGGTTTCAATAGGACTCTTGTCGTATAGTCTATGCTGGTGACAAAGATAACTCGCTGTTAAATAATTTACCCGTTCTGAACTACAACTAAACATGCTCAGTGGCGGAACTATGGTAATGCAGCCAATGGTGTGCATCGGGGACCAGTTAGATGGTGAGAAAACCCAAAAGATGTGCGGCCCACAATACGTTTGTTGTCAATACTTTATCCGGCGCTAATGTGAATTAATTATTTTAAAATCCACCGCAGCTAGATAATAAATTTACAAAATCATTTCTTACGTGTACTTTTCGCAAAAACACGTGAAAACGTTGTAGGTATGTGCAGTAGGGTACCTTTCCCATATGTCTGGTTAAAGAGTAAACATATTAGAGTGAACGCGAGCGAAAAAACAATGTGATTTTTGACATATATTATATGCCTAAAAATTCACTGACGACGGACCAATTTTTTTCTTGCTATGTTATGCAATTTAACCGTCTAACCCTTAGGCCCACATGGGCCACTTCCATACTGCATTGCGGCCCAATTTTCTTAGTTACGCAATTGCATATGTTGTATAATTTTTTGCTCGGTTTCAGCCCTTATCTTTGATCACATGGTTGGAATAATTTGTCCGCAAGTTGATCCTAACTCTATTCCGATTTTTGCACCACATTTAAACACATACCATATAACTGCAATGCAAATAAGTTCTCAAGTTTTCACGGTCGTCCAGAATCGTACGGTAGATGCTTCAAGCGCTTATTTACATTTCGATGTAGTTTTATCGGGCCTAGAATGACGATCCTGTGATAGTCTCACAATCTTTGGTCAGAGAGGTCTGGTACTCGCGATTCATTTGTAAATTTCAGAGAATTGAAATTAATAACGTAACACATGGTAAATATTTTCATCTACTTTTTAAAAATCGCTGAACTACTTGTAATTTTTGGTCTCACACTTGCAGACTGAAAAAATCAAGATAGACTAATATAAATGTAGTGCGGTCGAGTATTATACTTTTATTAATTAATTTCTTGATCGATTAGAAAACTTGGAAGCTTTTGAAGCATTCGGTTAAGTTCTAGAAATTGTTTACTGACAAACCTCGGTTATTAAACGTCGTAGGTAAATAAACCAAACATCTAGCTGTCGCCGCCTGTTTTATCTGCGTCACCTTTTTTAGCAGAAACTTTCTCCATCGTCTGACAATCGGTAATGAGTGATCTCCTTGTTCACTGACAGCGAATATCTGCTTGAATAGCATCGGCAATTTTCAAGGAAGTGTTTATTCAGCTATGCATATCTAAATATTTTTTTTCTTTGGTTATTGATACTTTGCTTTTTCTTAATTGTCATTTCATACGCCCACCCGGCTTGTGAAATGTGTAATAATTTTCTTAAATTTATTTGTAGTTAAATCAGTATTCGATTTCTTATTTTTCATTCGGAGTTTTCATTAGGCATTATTTAATGTTTTTGTTAGCAACAGATAGTCTAACAATGTAAGCTTTACGTACCGATTAATTCTTCAATGCATACCGATTTTAATCCACACAGTATGCGACACATGCACTTAATCCCTAGGGTGGATGACTTGCCCTTTTCGTATTGTTCTAATTCATGATTTTGTTTTACAGAGGCTTCAGTGTGAGCGTTTGCGGCAGACAGCACATCTTCAAACCCGTCTCCGTGCAAGCCATGTGGTAAGTGACAAACCTGTGTTTCCTGACCTTTGTTTTTCCATTTGTGCATCATTGGAATAACAAATGGAATATTCTGCCATATGCAATCTTTGCAAGCGATGAATACGAATTTTCTTCTATCTGTAATCGCGGATAAATCTTCCTCGCTGTGACGATAATGACTCGTACCAGATACCATCATTCAGTGCCGTATAAGTGCAACCATTTTTCATTCGTCTAAATATCCGAGCAATTATTAGATTTCCAATCCTTTCTCTCCCGTATAACAAGAATTGTAATGCAAATCTAGGAGATAAATTTTATCGGGGTTCGTTATAATTGACGCTCGCGATGAATACATCCCGGGATAGACGCGAGTTTGTGTAACATTCGTGCGTACACTAGTCGCCGTAGAGTCTAGCCTAATCCGGGCTACACGAAGCGATTCAATATAAAAAACAATCCCGGAAACTTCGCAACGGGAACCAAAATACTTCAGTTGAACTCGGTGACGGGATAACATATCCAGCAGACCTTTCTACTCGTTGCAAACTGGCATTTGGTTAACTTTCATCCTAGTTAACTAGTAGATTGTTAACTTCTACTGGTCCATGTGATATGTTGGCTTCATTAGACCGAAGGAAAAGTCACCAGTCTAGTCTGCATCGGTTCGTGACCCGACTCCTCATTCTTCCACTGGGGCTCTGTGATCAGGTTTATTTGAATATATTCTGCGCGTGGGTGACGCGTGTAAAGTAAATTGTGGGTAAACTCGGATTACGTCGGTGTTGATGTTGATAATTGGTTTCTAGGTCTACACGCCTGCATTTATTGTGACTTACAAATTAATGAAAAGAAACAGCCAACATTCATTTCTTAGATTAACAAACGCGTGAATTTTACGTACTCAATTCTTGACCCGAATACGAAATTAAAGGAACGACAGTTTTCGGTTCGGTAAAAAATATCTTTCTTAGCTCATTATAATACCCACTGGTTATGGTAAATCTACTTGCCGTGGTAAAACTTCCGCTGAAGACAACCTGGATTTTACACTTATTCGCGCCTATGAAGTTCTATGAAATTCCAAAAATGATTGACAATATAATATTATATAGGTTCGCTTTACGGACGAAAGCTTTATGGGTTTACGGCCTAGGCCTTTTTTAATCATAATATAAAGGAACCTCCATAATATAATCTAGCTGTTTCTTTGACAATTTTATTGCTTCTATTTAGAGACCGATGAAATACGAGTTAGTACCCGACCTTGTACTTTTTTGTGCAATTCAAATTTAATGATGACATTTATGTTCTCGGATAACTTCCACATTTCGAGAGAATGATCGCCTAAATGTATTATTCTCTCACGATTCATCTTATTTTTATCATCTTACTGGTATTTTATTGCGGAAGGCCACGACCTTTTATGTCGATCGATGGCGCGGCGTCTTGCCAATAACCACACCGTACATGGGAATACTCTGTACCAACATCGTTAACAAGATAAAGACATTAAAATTTACTTATGTTTTCGGCCATTTAATTGAAAACGCCTTAATCTCTCACGCTATCGGCGACTGAAGGCATCCTTTCTTGTCAATTTTGGGTATACATCAAGTATGCACTCAATCATTATTCCACTGAAAATGAGTTTTATAAATATATTAACCAGTTTTAATTTAATTTAATTTTAAATCTTTTCCGTCGTTTTAAATTAATTCTACACGAGCGTCGCTTACTGATTATTTTGATTCAACACCAAAATTGTTGGAGTTTTCCAATCTTGTCGGTCGGGTTGTTAATTATTGTCATTGATTTTAAAGAGCGCAGCAGCGCCGCAGGAGTTTATAGTGAAACATCTCACGGTGAAGGTTTGCAGGAGAGGCGTCGCCTTGTACGGCCAGGCTTGAGGATGGACTGGTTATTATTGCTGGCACTGACGTGACTATATTCTTCCACCAAGAGATACATTTTTCTTTGATTATATACAAAACGTAGCAAACATATTTAAGAAATTGAGATTTTTCAATGTTTTATGTATTCATTCTCACAATAGTATAGTCTATTAGACTTGTACGGTATTATAATAAACAATTAAAATTTATAATTAATAATAATACTCGTAACTCTTATTCTGTGCTTATCAATGTATTAACTAAATATCATCGAGTGGTAATTAATGTACCTAATAAAGAATTTTTTGTTGTAAAAAAAATAAAAATCGATTAGAAGTATGTTTAATTAATTTCTAAAGTCTTTGAAGGCTTTTTTCTAAGAATGGATTTGTTGCACATACGCTCTTCGTCTCATCATTTCGATTGTAGTTAAAGTATTCTGTTTGTAACATGATAACAAATATAATTATGTGATAAGAATTTACAAAAATTTTATTATCTTAAAAAAATGCTATTAATTTCACTGAAAACATAAAATATATATGTAGTAAAATTGACATTTTATTAAAAATATATAAATCTGGTGTGCTAGGCAAACAGAAGTTAAGCAACATTTACTGGTCATAGGAAAATTAAAATGCAAAAAAATATTGAAACTTAATAATTGTGTAGAGGTTATTAAGTTAAAGCATCCGCTACGATACCGACTCGAGCGATTTTCAGACTGACGACCACAATGTGACACGTTGGCTACTCTGCAATTTGACACCAGAACATACGTTACTTAGTCATTTTTATTAGCTGACCCTTCAATACTTTGACCACATCACTGCGAGGATGGATCGAGTCAAATGGCGTTAATCGTAATTAACCAATTAGCATCGGCAGCTCACCTGCAAACTTAACTACTCGTTATATGAAGAAGATCAACAATCATTTTTCAATATTGATTTAGAATTTTCTTAATTTTGTTTATTATTTGTACTGTCTATCGTTTTTCAAATTCTTCCACTACCCACAATAATAATAACATTGGATAATTTTGATAACGCCATTTTCACAAAAAAATTCAGTTTAGTCTTACACTATCTTTGTATTTAAAAAAGTTAACAATACAGTAACTGACAACAATACCGTATTCAACCAAAGTCATTTTGTAAGAAAGAATTATCAGTGTGGTTATTAAAGGACCACTAATCCACACCCGATTTTCCACTAGTTTTGCTGCCTGACATGTCTGTATCGAGTGTATGGTCCAATGATGTAGCTAAATAGTGTGTTGTAAATCCTTTCTTCTAAGGGAAAGAACGCACTCTGATAAGCCCGAGCGTCCCGCAAGAATTGCGACACGTTGTAAACAATTGAATGGGCAAGCACAGAAATAGCATGTCCACGGCGATTATTTTCCCACGACGCTGGCACCACGCCCACTGCAACGGGGCGCACCGTGACGTCAATGCGCTCGACCAAGCGCGTATAACGGAAACGCTCCTACGATCATCTTATTGCATTCTAACGGATAGTTCACGAAAGGGTCGATAATTTCTGCTTTCTAAATCTAAACCGGTGAAACTAGTAAAAAAATGTTTGAAATTAGCTTGAAATACTTTAAGAGTCACATTTAAGCGTTGATGTGATGAAAATGATGCACGAAATTTCACTTGTGTTTTTCAGTACTGTATGAACTGTAGACAAGCAATCGGCGATGGCTGATGAGACCCTTGACCGCGTAGCGATTACCAATGGCCACTAGCCGCCCGCAGGGCTTAGCAGCAAACAATCGACAACCCGATTGCTTATCTGCTAGTGAATTGTATATTGTCGGTTGATACGACGATAATAAAACCGACCCAAAGAGCCTACACTATTTTTGGACGGGTAGAGAACCTGCACACCCTAAAAATGGTTTTATTTTCATATATTTAAAATAATCATAAAGTAATTTCATATACCTAGCTGTCGAAGATTGAAAACTATCTGCTGCTTTATTCAGATCATTAACCTGTGCGGTCTGAGTGTTGAGTGAGCGGATTGGTGAAAAATAAGCATTCATTCGTCTTAAGAGTCCATGGTGCGAACAGCGCCTAGTACAGCCACATTAACACCAGGCATCAGGATATAGATTTTAATTTCACATAACGAGAATGTGAGGAATATAACGGGTCTCGTATTGCTTGCAGTAGATGCCTCCAAGTCGATAAGTTGGACACGGCAGACTTAACCGTGCATCTCTCGGACGTGAGCTTCACACCCTCCACTTCTTGAGACGGGAGCTCCTTGGTGAATATAATCACTGAACTCTTCAAAGTCATTGAGATAATTAGTATTTTTTAGTAAAAGTTTATCCACATAACCCCCAAAGCAATACATTTCAATTCACTTAGTGTACCCCTAAAGCAATTAAACGGTGGAATACTTAAAGACATTAAATTTAGAATTCTTTCGTTGCAGAAAACTGCCCACACCGATGATAATTGCCAGCGCGGTTCACATATCAGAAAGATGATTGTAAAACATATTTATTCGTCAACTTCCCTAGCTCTTTGCCAATTGGTATAAATCGGTATTGATAGCCAAGTAACGATCCGGAAGGTGAGATTGACTGCCGGCAGCGGCGCTAATTTTAGATCAACGTCTGCCATTTTTATAAGTCGCGGTCAGTTTTTAGTTTTTGTTATCCTCTAACGAAATGGCGTTGTGCTCTAACCGATCAATATTAATGGTGCTGTAAAGATCCGAAACTCTCGTGTTTGCACAGGTATAGTGATTCCGACAATCAACTGTCTATATATTGATGTGTTAATTCTTAATTGCAATACCAAACATTAGATTCTGCCGAAGCTATTATTATCATTATGGTCTGGTTGAATATTTAATACTGTCAGGAATCTCTGCTGATTGTACTCCTGCTCTCCCACCATCGTCCCGAGATACCGTCACTCTTTCTTCACTCCGTCGGCTACGGTCCACTCTGTCGGTCAGTTGTCGTCAGATAGTATGCTTTATTATAATTATGTATTTATGTTTCTCAATGTGCGCAATTAGTACGACGCGTTCTCCACTTCTAACTTTAAGCAAACATTTAAACACGTGGATGACGTGAATATTGTTTTTGCGTCTAACGTCGACTAATACGACCTCGTGTCAGCTGCAGTTCAATTTATACGGGATAAACGGGTTTACCTGCATGTGCAAAATCTCAACCGTTGTAGAGATGTAAACATTTTATTAAATGATTTTCATTAATTAATTTTTTTTTATAGAATACAAAGAATAGCGGCGTAGGCAGGAAGATCGGACATCAGCTGCGAGTTGTTATTTATTTAATATTGGTGCAATACAATGTATTTCTAGTGTAACGGACCTATAGGTGCATCGCATTATATCCTGGAAACAGACATACCAGAAATCTTATTAAGTGATTATTTATCTGTGGAAATAAAAATAATGACAGACGTTACACAAAGTATCCTATATATGTATTATATATAATATAATAGCCTTACGTCATTCCACGATTCCGCGCGTCCACGTTTGTTATAGCAACCGTGTTATACAGTAAGGATATTTCAAGTAGGGTACGTACCATACGTACATACAAAATACGTAGACGAAAAAAATAAATTAATAAACACGAGTATATTCATTTAAATTATTATGCTCTTATTATATATGTTTGTAGCATGGGTTACATTTAGTTGCCCATCTTAATCGAATATTCCGATAATAAAAATGATCTTGATTATCTTCGTAACGAATCATAGTTTACTATGAATTTAGGCAGATATCCTGAATACTGTTAGACGGTGAGTTAATCGATTTAATTGTGACGTATGAAAGCAATCTCTTCGGGTAAGTAATGACCTCACTATCTGAATATTCCACGATGTAATGCATTTTGCAATTTGCTTTAATATCGATCATCGGAGCGAAGTCTAGGTGCCGAGTGGGTGAAGTGCGGCGATCGGGCGAGAGATGGCGGTACCGGTATTAATGAATCGAATTAATTCATCGAGTCACAAACACGACGATCTGTTAATATTTATTTTATATATCTCCGACCGCCTCCCTTAAAAGGAGACGCCGAGGGCCGGCCCCGGAGATGGCAGATAGGGCTGATCTCATCCGAGACCTCGGGCGAAGGGTGCCGGCACGAAAAGCTGTAGGCGGCGTCAAAACAAATATGTTATTGCTCTTGTTAAATTTTCATATCTCGCTTATTTCCCATTTTAATGACGCGTGTGGTCGCTCTCCCGAGTGAGTACATGGATAACAGGCCATATTTGGTCAAAACGTAAACCTAAAATAGATCTACATTTTGTGGTTCATGACCATCATTCGGCGTGCAAAAAATGATATTGACCGATTCTTTCAAAGCTTACAAGTTTTCATGGAATTCTGTGATTATTCTATCTCGGATAAGGTATCTAGCCTGTGATCAAAATTTCGTTACAGGGTCTAGTTTTGTGGGTGTTTTCGTTGACCTTTAACAGTAGGGTCATTCGTAAAACGAAGATTCCAAAAAAGTCTTCACAAAAGATGCCGCATACCTTTTCCTTAAACTTCTTATTCGTCTCAGTTTAATAGCAGATTAAATACCATCGTTTTTGGACCATAAGACTCAACTTTGTTACTTTAATAAATCCACTTAAAAATGGGGGACGTCTTATGATACAATTCGGTGGTGATAGAAAACAATTTAAATTACCACAATAAATGTTATATATCATTTCTTTCTATACCTTTACATGTATTTAATTTTAATATCTTCATATAATGTTTTTTATTCATTTCAGTTATTATATTTCATATTTTTTTCTATATCTATTGAATCTCTCCATATTAACTTGGCAATTAGTTTAGCGTGCAAAACAAATATAGATCTGACACCACCGATAAATTGCGTAAACTGGTGCTCGTTGGCTTGTTGGCTCGCTCGTGAATGAGATGTAAATTTTTATCTTTTTTTTCTTTCTTAAAATTGTCTCATAAATCTGGGGGGTTTATCGTCCAAAAAATACGGTAGACGTTTATAAGTGATTTACCACAAACAATCATTTGGCTGTAAGTCTTAAAATTTTGATTGAAGCAAATTGAGAAATGCGTTTTGGCGACCTCCTTGAACAGGCACAAGGATTAATATGAAATCACCTCAGTTCATTTTTGATTGTGGCATTTTAATTTAGATGCCTGCCGTAATTGGTCATTGTGGCCGGGTAATGTCTAATGACCGTTTGCCATATCAATATCACAGCTCCGAGTCGCGGCAGTTCAGTGAGACCGCGCTGTTTGATTGAACCGTTCTACTCGGCGGAGTGTCGTTACTGCCGAAGGCCGAGCGGGAACGGGTATTCATTACATACGGACAAAAGCCGGTTAATTATCGTTAACCGAGTGATTCTATAGAAAACTTGACGATTCAAATCAGTGCCATATAATGCAGGAAAATAATTACTAAATTTGCGCAATGGCGAATCGTAAATTGGCATTTAAAATAAGCAAAAGAAAAGATGTACGGCAAGAGGTTGATATGTCGATGAGGTAAATTGTTGCCGTTACTGTGTTTGGCTGACTCGTACGGTGGTGCGATGATGACCAGATAAACTAAACAATATTGGAGAACGGTCGAGGGGACGAGGTAAGAGTCAGAAGTGCCAAACAGAATAGTGTGACGTTCTTTCCTCTCTATTTACACCCTGCGGGGAAACGGCATGTACGTGACTGTTGGTGGTTTAATGTCTCGTTTAGGTGTCAGTGATTGCCGCCGAATTACGAATAATCATTTACCCAAACATCGTTAGTTATCGTGAATGTGATCATTTTAGATTATTTAAAATGTTTTAACAGTGAATTTATTTACAGTTTTCTTATATTCTCTATGGACACTATTCGTTGTTCTTTTACCATTGAACGTCCTTTGAATTTTTTTTAAATAAGTTATCGATAACGATAACTTATTTAAAAAAAAATTAGTTATCGTTATCGAGGATCGGTTTAGTTAAGGCTAAACTTGCACTTAGCAAAACCAGAAATCAAGAATCGGAATCCGGGTGGTTGGCAGTAATTGGTAATAATTTATAACCAATTGAGTCGATTATTGATTCACAATTTCTTGTCAGTTACCACACACGATTGTTAATTCATCTTTATTCAGTATTTGTTTTCGTTTACGTTAGCAGCTGAAATATTTGCACGGCGTCTATCGTAGATTTTGGCGGTCCGACGTGGGCAGCCCGCCGTAAGCGGTTTCCTTATAAGACACCCGCCGGGCCAGGATTGCCTTTCGCAACTCTGGTAGCGCGAGCTGCTCTCCCGGTGAGGAGCGATAACAAACGAGTGTCTTGAAGGTTTTTTCACCGGTGATTTTTTGCTAAATCTAAATTTCTCAAAATTTTTTTATTTCTCCAACTTCGGCTGGATTTCTAGAAGTTTTCTAGCACTGTGTATAATCCGATACCGGCCATCAGTATTCTATTATCATCGTTGCGAATTCTACCAACCACACTGTAGACGAACTTGTCTTATGCTTCTTTTGGTTTAGGTATTGGTTCACATCAATATGGTAATTTATTTGATATCCGTTTGACTAGATTTGGTTTGATCTTTAAAGATTTATGATGTTCTTAATAAACCCAAGCAGCAGAGTACAAGGTACAGAATATCTAATTTCTTGGACTTAATTCCTTTCAACATTATAACGAGTATTAAATTATTACAGTACCTAGGAATTGTGTATGTTTAACCATTCTCTGAGACAATTTCTTATGACGTCTATTGTCTCTATCTTTTAACTATACTTAATTAATTGACGAGTTGGAGCAAGTGTTGCAGGAATTCATTATCTCATAAAATGTAAATATTTAAACCAAAGAAATTGCTTGGAATGATAATTATTTCAGACATCGTTGCCTTTAATCATTAACCTATTTTACAAGTGAACTATTTGTTTAAAATAATAATGAGGTGAATTATAATAATTGGTTCTGCTGACGTTTTTCATTGGGCGTAATTTATTGGCAAATGTCTAAAAATGTGACTCGCACAGGATCAATTATATAAGTTTATTAAACATTCATAGATAGAGAAAATTTTCATTGCTTCCTGCAGTTTGCGATCTTTTTACTAAACTGACACGACGCTGACTCCGCGGCACGCCACGCATCGACATAATAATAAGTCACGATGCGCCTTATGCGCAAAGCATAGTCATATCATTCAGTAACTAACTTTGGATAACAACGCATTTCGCGGCAATTCGGCGATAGAGCACGAGCAGGACGGGCGTAGGAAATAGAAAAAAATTTGTTAATTATGCATCAATTCGGCTAGTTGCTGATCTACATACTAAACTACTATACATGTAGATTAGCTGTCAAACGATGATCAGTTAAGGTCAATTGTGTGATCAGTAGTAAGTTTTTACTATGGTAAAAAAAGTTGTTTGATCATTAGTAAAAAAATATTTACTTCTCGAAAGTACATCCAGTACAACTAATTTTATTCTCCGATAGTAAACCGTCAATCGTTAGTTAAAAATGACCGACTCTTCAAAGCCGTTTCAAAAGTCATTTGTCATATTGATACTTTGAAAGTTGCAGTATGCAACAATGAATCATTCAATATCTTGCTATTTTATTGATGACAGTTCGTCCACGATGATCTCTCTGTTTTATTTATTTAACCGAAGATTTTTCGCCAGCAAAGTGACAGGTTTCGAACGCAGGGGTGAATAAAGCCATAGATAAAGCGTAAATTTGTCTGTATTTGATCATTATTCGCATAAATCGAATTTGACGCCATTTTTACATTTTTGATGATTATTCTCCTTAGCGGGATTGACTTTGACAGCAGTAAATTTGACGCACGAATAACCCGCAAACGGTTTTTACCACGGGCGATGATAGTTACTATTGTAAAAATTGATCGCGGTCAAATTTTATTACTGATCACACAACCGGTCCTCGATTGCGCCTAGCCAGTAGCGATCCGTCGTCACGTGTGCAGGCTGTTTGGTAAGCTTATGTTATGTTAAAATTCTCTCTATAGCTAAAATGAAGAACATTTGGCTTCTCGGTTAACGATAATAATGGAACACTCCCAAGTCTCAAGTTCGTAAAAATATTGATGTAACAATAGTTGTCGAATAAGGAAACCAAACTTTGGTAGTCGCCGCAAATCGGTTAGAGAATTGATACTCGCCCGGATGTGATAAACTGAGGAAATGGAAATGCTGCGGTTTTTGGTGTTTCGCAATCAGCCAACTTCGAACGTCGTTTCAGTGTAGTCTATCATCAAGCATTTAATTATGCTACCTACCGACCGGCTTCAATCCCATCCGACAAGTTCACGCTTCCAAGCGAGTCCTTTTTCGATCATTTTTAATATACAACAGACGACAAACTTTTAGGTTATAGGTAGTATGGGAGAAGAGACGTGGCTGGATGCGTGAATATACTTATGAAAACCTCATCGGGAGGTAAACTTAGGTCAGGTAACTCTACAATTGTGGTACTTCATCAGAACGAAAAGTAGTTGGGTTACACGTCACGTTGGCAAAGAAAGCTTGACCACCTATCTGATAATGCCAGCAATCTGTGATGCCCACCCTCAGATCTTAGGAGCATATTTTTTACTAAACTGAGATCATTTATTTGTCCTAATTTGATTATTCCCCGAGTTAAAACTTGATTATTAAACACTGTCACTGAAAAAATGAAATTCATTATTCCATTTTGAAAAAAAAGCCATTTCGTGTCTGCGATATAATTGTTTTCTTAATGGCTGATTCAGCGGCTGTACTCGCGTGCGTTCCACTTCCACGGACATTAAACAGTGTATCGAACGAATATGGATACGTCATCAATGTACGTTTTTAATGTTTATATTCTGCTGGTACTGGTCCTCCGCGATCGCCTCACTTAATTTTATATAATTATGTTTTATAAACTTTATTAATCGTACGCGAGGTGCTCGTCGTCGGATTACATCATTATATCATTCCGTGACGTTGCAAATGATGTGTACCGTTCTTCATTTAAATAATATATGATTACCGACACATTCTCATTTTAGTTACCATCAGTTGCATTTGAAAGTCGACAAAAAAATAGACAAAAAGTCGATAAAATGACAATTTCGACATCTTTGTTTTTGCAAAACTATATTTTTCACTCATTCACCGGTGTGACCGATTCTGCAATGACTCGAGCGCCGCAATTATGTTAGATAATTTTTCCTTAAAACGTGTTTTTAATATAAACAAGAATTACCCACTGCCGACTCGCGACACATCCGTGCTTCGCCGCGTTGCGTCGGGTACGGATCAGAATGCCGCGTTCAGAGTTGGGACTGATCGACGTATCGATTGAGGAAACCGTCGGCCGCCCGGCGACACGGCGCTGCCCAGGGTGGGTCGCGTGCCGACGTGCCGGTACGAATAAGTCATCTTCACATTTTCCAAATAATTATTAACGTAGAATATCCGACCTCCCTGTGTAAAATGTGTAAGGAAACTGTGTTAAAAATAAAACGTTAGAAAATTTAGTATTATTTTGTTGACGATTCGCGGGTGAGGTGTTATATACGAGAACACTGTTATGGATATTTTGTATTTGGGTATTTAACGTGCTAAGAAATGTGTGAAAAAGATAACGCGCATTTCATTTTCGTAATTTAATTTTCACATTTTATTTCTTAATACACACCCACACATTCGTCCCTTCGTCCGTACACACAGCACACTCGATCCATCAGATCATTTGATTCATCCGGTCTAATGTGATATCTTTCTACTTTTGTTTCCAACTCGCTTTATCCTTGTATCAGTCCACCTGAGTGAAACTTTCTTCATCAAAAGCGTAATATCGCTCATCTGTTATTGCAAGCAATCTCTCTCAGTAGCTCCTGGGGGTGTAAAGAGTAGTGTACAACATTGAAGTTGCGAGTTTTAGTAAACGTCTTCTAACTGTCTAATTTGTAATGGTCGCGAGCCTCATCTCATCCCCGCCCGATGGAATAGAACCATATCGACACCTGCGTCCGATGTGCATGTGCACCCACCGCCTTTCCCCCCTCCGTGCAGCCTGCTCGCCCACGCGCTCCCGGCCCCCGATATGGCCAGCTCGGCTCGCGCGGCAGTCGCGAAACGAACCCACTCTGAACAACACTCGCGGGGGCCCCATCGACCGACCCGGCTCCGCGCACCGACCGGTCGTCAGTGTCACCGAAGCTTATTGTCTCACCGGTACCTGTGAATGACGATCCTCACTCGAATGACGCTGTTTACGAAGTATTTTGTGTTGAAGAAAAATTGCGCGTAAGACGACATCACCCAAGAAAATACGTATACACTTTGGGTGTTTGCTGGATGTCTAACGTCAGAAGCAACCTCGCGTTTGCTCTCAGTTTCCAAACCGTTCAGTGTATCCTCGAACTCCGCTTCAGTCTGAATAGTCTGCTCGGTGCCCTCGAAGTGTTGCAATCCCGACAGTCGCTTCCGAAGTTCCGCCGTGCCCGCGCTTTTCGCGTGCAGTGTGCGCGAGCTCTCCGGAGCCTGATGACGCGATCGGTTGACCGTCGTTTTGGTTGACGTTTATCGGTGTGTGATATCGGCGCCGCTCTTCGCAGCATTCATCGTGATGCAGTGATTGAAGTTCGGCCGTGATCGCCACCACCTCGGAGCTGTGTGTGCGCAGACTTCCCTGTGAGAATTTCGCCAGCGGCAGGCATGGGCATGCTGGTCGAGTAAGTCGCATTGTGAATTGAAAAATTGAACAAATTATACTTATTGAACTTTCTTCAATGATTTTACTTATTGCAGTAGTGATAGTGATACGGCTCTCGTCTGATTATTTCCTCCATCAAACTATCATATATCATTGCGTTGACTTTTTCATTTAAGCCCCCCCCCCCCACACATAATAAGCAATGAATACATAATATATTGAAAAAAGGTGAATATATGTGATAGTAATTTTGTCGTTTATTTAAATATACTTTGTTGGGCGTGTCGTACTCGGCAAGTCTGTATTGTGGTGACCTTGCTTATACTCTATGCTTGACTGTTTAAAATAGTATATACCGTAGTATGGTATATACGTAGTACAAACTTGACAGAATGACGATTTTACTTGAAAGGGGGGAGTACTAATGAATAAAATTTTACATTAATTCGTTGCTTTTTATTTATTACAACTTCTACCGGTGTAATCTTTAAATTCTATCATCATTAAAATATATCTACGTCGGTTCTATCAGCAATCTTTAAATAACGTTAATAAAAAGTACTACGTGGAAGATGAAGATGCAATGTCAGTGCATCTTGAATGTGGAGTCTAAACTTTTAATACCACTTTCTCTGATGACTTAAAACCATTGTCCTTATATGGTTATATGTGCGGAGGTTGCATCGGTTAGCTTTTACGAGTTGTCGAGTTACGGCTCTCTAGACTATTTTCCAATTAAAAAAATTGATTAATAATTTAGTTGAAAATACCTCTCTTTTTATTCTACAAAACTAAAACATAAAAAATCACGCAATACAAACATGCTATGGTCGGCGTCGTATGTTTTCATAAATATGCAATATTTTCCGTGCACGTCTGTTATGGTAAATACAATGTCAATGTATTGGCATTCTAGATATTAGCAATATTAATTCACTCTTTTTGATGAGATATTCTAATAAAATAAGTCAGAAATGCGGTACTGTTATTTGATTCGCGTGTCATTTGTGAATATGGTTGAATGTGGTCAGAGAGTAGCTTATCGCGTGTAAACTGACTCACTACAGGAAAATTCCTAGTGATCCGAAGTAGAGCGACTCTGTGTTGGTTGAAAACTGTCTAAATAAATCAATTACAAAATTACAGTCTATGAAAACAATTAAAATGGTCATTTAAAATATAATTGTGTATGAAATTTTATCACGGGGAAAAGCATCGTATTGTCACCTAGATTCTATTTTAAAGCATCAAAACTCATAAACAATATAGTTCTACATAACAGAATTGAACATTATAAGTAAAATAAGTGGTCACCTACTTGCACTTAATGTGGGCAACACTAGAACTAATCTCATACCTTCCTACCTATGTAATAATATCCCAATTTGTACAACACAATATTATAGGAATATTACGTATTAGATTAATTTGCGAGTGTATATTATCTTGATACGGTTTTCCCGACTTACGAGTAGTTGTATTCGATTTTATTTTAGCTAATATTTTTAAGGATTTTTATTCCTTATGGCTTGATACAGGCTTTGCACCAGTAAGTTGTAAATTTAAAAAATACAAGCTTTCTACATCCGATTACAAGTTAGTACTGCAGAAGAACTCGAGTAGAATTCCTTTGGGAATAGTGCGTCGGGAATAGTCTGTACTGGGAACTAATTGAAATTGTGTTTCAAACTGTTTTTACGCGTGGTGACCGGAATTATTTCCCTGTAGAAATAATTCACTACGAGGAAACATTACAGTTACACACTTTTTCAGAAGAAATTACATTTCCATTCTAATGTCAAAGTTGGTGACAAGCAATCCTCACCAATCGTACATTTTCTTCCGTCGCAATAACAAAGACAATTATTTTATTTATTTTATTACAAATTAATGTACATATATGCTAAGTTAATCTTAAGATTGTATGTATTTCATAATTCAATGATTTTTAAATCTCTGGTTTAGAGAGGATTATATAAATATTTTATATTTATATTTCTTATAGTTTTCTTCATTCCTTACTACGTAACTGGAATATCTTTAATATTGAACACCAGCATGTCTGTAACTATACTTGTATCGATTTAAAAATATCCTTTATGGATATGTATCAAATTCTTATGTTCAAATTCCAAAACCCCCCCCAAAACGGATTTCGGATAATTTGAGTTAAATATTCAGGAAAAATTCAGCTGCGACCGGCATTTCGTTATTGTGTCCACTCGGTACAGTAGTGTTGTCAGCTATATGAACACACTGTTTCTCGCAAATGTCTTTTAAATTCATTAATATCACGGTTAGTTTCAAAATACCACAAAGCAGACAGTATAAATTGCTATTCCCCCTAAAGTGAGATCAGCAAATCACAACGCTCGTAGATGATCACGTGATTTGAAATCCAGTGTGGCTGCCAGAATAATATTACAAAAAAAATTGCACTACAGAATCGTCTCTTTAAAAAATGGTGTTGCGAAAGCAAACATTTTGTACATTCGCTTTCATAATATACGTTTTCACCCATAACTCAAAAACACAAAGTTGTTTTAGGGGGTTTCGAATTGGGCGCTACATATTATGTTCTACAATTAGTACGCTAAACTCACATAACAATCCATCTGTTGGGAAATCAGCAGTTTCTAATGTAATAATTTTCAGTAATATACTTTGACCTGATTCAAGTGGTAAGTGAGTCTTAAACGCCCCCGCCCCACGCCATCATTCTATACTGCAATTTAGATTGAGCTAGGACGAAATGTATTATTTTTAAAGAGATTTTTCGATAATACGATAGTGACACACAACTACTGTTGTAGCAAATAGGCTCCTAGCTGGGGTAACATGACTGCGGGGTTGCACCCCTATGTTGCGGGGTGTCCCGGACGTCGGGTTCCTAGTTGTGTCATTTAAGTATAGGCTTCCCGCAGATGCATATCCGCAAGACGCGTCCATGCCATGTGAATCTCTTCTTCTTGAAGTGGATAATTATTATTTAATATTACTAACTTTCTCGAAGTAGCTGATTATTATCCGGTCGCCGCTGCCCAATCAGAAGAAATTGTGAATATTTATTTAATGATATGACTTACCTACTTGAAATGGTTCGAAGTGCCGAGGCGCCCAAAGCTAAACGTACGCCGCTATCCAATCGCAAACAGTCGTTTGATTTCACTTTTCTTTTCTGCTTGTCTCCGAGGAGGCAGGACAACATTGTAATGATGTCTGATCGGGTGTCATTAATCATTCTTGAAAACAAATCATTGTTCGTGTTGTATTTCATTCTGATAGTGGTTTTGCAGACAAATTTTGGAAGAATAATATTATGGAAATAATTTGTGAAATTTTTATCCACTCATTACGCCTTCGCGTTGACGAAAATGGCGTCTGGCGGTGTTGGAAAGGTGTCCATTTGTTTGGCTTGGCCATTCTTCGAGGCGCAGGCGACACCGCCGAGGGTCGACTGCTAACTGGATCGGTGAAACGATCTGCGTTTCTTCACAGTTGTCGCACTAGATTACAGGAGTGGAAATATGGTCGTCAAGAAGAATGTGTATAGAAGTCTGTGATGATAATGACATAAATAATGCTTTAAGGTCGTAGTGCCAATCTGGATGGTACAAGAAGGGCCATCTAATATTTAGAAATCCGTTAGAGTGAGCGTTCTATTCTCTTTAACCATTCCTGTAGATACGATGAGATGTTATTATGTATATAGTTTTTACATTTGTACAATGGACGAGTTTTTTTGCAAGTTCATGAGCGGAATCCAATAACGTAAAGATAGCACATTTTAATGAATCCAGTCAATGAAATGAATTCCATTATGTATTCATTTTGCTTTCTTTTCTAATTAGTTATTAATGCTCTGTTTTGAAATTTCTCGAAATCGTCAAACATTTTATTGTACCGACAACTTTTTTGTTTGGTTTCTAATTCTATTCTACATAATATACTTATGTATGTGCGATTTCATTTACGAGTGTGATACCTTTCCTGTGAAATTAACGAACGTTACTCGGAATTAACGTCAGGGTAATTGATTTTTTTTATTCATATTCACAATAATTCGTCAAGGTGATTCACCACCTCCACCGACAGTCCAAATACGTAACGACGACTCCCGACTGATCTGATCCGAGTGCCGACACTAGGTCGTCAAGAGACGGCCCAAATATTTTTTCCTCGATAATTATGTCCCATAATCCACGCCGACCCGTCTGCCCCAAGATGGCGAGGCAAATTCAGGCGGGAAATATGGCAACACAACATCATCTGATCGGAAAACTCTCACGCCCGTTGATCGTAAAGCACGGTAATTTTACCGTGTAAATTAGAGCAACGTAGCAGAAAGGTGCACACCAGTTATTGATTGTCAAATTTTGCGTACTTTTCCTAATTGCCGCGTTCGATTAGTGACGTGTTTCTTGTCTGTTTGTTTAACAAATGTAGACACGAAGCGAAATGAGATTAGCGAGCAGCAAGTACCCGAGTAGTCTAGTATGTTTTGTTTTCTGGCTGAGTATTTTGGTCGTCACCTTGCTTCGTCGTGGCTCTTCGCGTGTGCCGGGCCTTACCTGGTTCGGTGACGCAAGTCTCGCGTATTATGGTCACAGCCTCAAGACGCAGGGTCGTCAAACCTCGCGATCGGAGATGCATAATACCGCTTCGATCGCACACGCGGGCGAACGTGTATTTTCTCTTTCTTTTCTGGTAACTTGACACTCGCTTCAGACCGTGTCTTGTTTCTGTTTGAAGTGATAATGATTGATTCCCGCGACCGCTAATCGCGAGCTCTTTTATGGAAGTCGATCGGGGTATACCGCGATAATGACGTGTACATTTTTTCCTTCGGTAAAGCCATTCTGACGATTCGCCAGAGTGAGATCGGTGCCATTTTCAGAAAAATCCGCCTAAATTACGTGGTGACGTTTCACAATGTTGAGATGTACGCCTCGTTTTGAAGAAGCATCTAGACAATTGGAAAATGTGTGATATTCAGCATTTATTATTTTATGTACAGAATACAGACCCGATAACGAATATGAGTGTGTTTTTTTCTTCCGCGTGTAACAGAAGTTGCATGATTTTTTTTCATGTATCATGGCGTCTCCACATCACACCAAAAATTAGTACAATTTCGATCATTATCATAGATTGGGATTAATAATAGACCTTGTGTAGAATGAATTTAATTGGACATATTTAAAGCACACAATGATTTAAAATGCATGTGGCGATGTTTCCATTCCACCTACGTAAAGTACGCAACTAACACAGGTCATTTTTAGTTATTCTAGTATTTCATACATACAGAGTGTAACAGACCTACTTCACAATATTTTATGGGTGGATACTTGACTAAATTATGACTCGAAAATGTTCAAGGATGTTCAAATGCCCTAATCTCAGTAATGTGAGAGATATAAGCATTTAAAAAAAATCTTAATTATGCGATTATATCTATTCATTTAAATATTTTATTGATTTCAAATTATATATTGAATATAAAAAATAAAGGTCATAGAATTTCGAGCTGTCAGACAATTTTTTGGGGCGACGATTTAGGGCCTGAAGCGAAGATATAGATTTAAAATGGATTAACATGATTTTGTAAAATTTCAAACAATAATATTTTCCGTAACGGTGCAAAATTTGCTCATATCCCTTGAACATTTTCGACTCGTAATTTATTAAGGTATCCACCCATAAAATATTTTGGATTAGGTCTGTTACACCTGTATATACGTTTATAACTCTAAATTATTCAAGGATTTTCTAACTCATACTGACACGTTAATATGACACATTTCCAAATTGTGCCTAAAGTGTATATTTTGATGTATTCGCTGGAGATATTTCATATGCAGATATTTCTCAGTCGAATTACACTTATTATGCCACTTAACGCGTAACACCACTTTTCACTAATTTGCGATTCTCGTAAATAATCAAGTCATTATTTTGGGTGAAAGTATCACCGTCTCGAGTCAACATTGAAATAGTCTAATCTCATTGACCATCAGCCGAGCGGCCGCGTGTAATGTTAATGTTACAGATTCAATAACTTCTCTATCTCTATTGTCGCTCGGCGGTGGAAACTGGGTGCCCCACTTGAGTTCTCATTCACGGACGTTGCGTAATATCGATGCAATTATTTCGGCATAAAATTTATTTCCACGGTATGCAGATTAAAATGATAAGACTCACTCGTATTTTTGAACATTGTTATTTTTTATAATCTTTTTTCAATCGACTGATCTGATTCGTTCGTACGCGTTTGTTTCGAGAAAATCATCGTAATATTTTATTTATCCGAAATTTGTAAATTACGCGCCAACCTCCTCACCGCGTCACGTCACCGCTAAAACGTTGAGACGGGACGAGGTGCGCTACGGCTCGAATAACATCGAGAGTTTTTTTATTCACTTTTTTACCGAGTGATATATTAATTTCCTTAAAATTATTAGCTGTACATAATAGCACCTAGAACATGTAACTAGTAAGTGAATTAGGGAGTGATACTTTTTAAAGTAAAAACACACTTTTTACGGTTGCAGGTGTCATGTTTATGTTTGTCATAATTTGTTTCACATTTCGTGCAATTTAGTTGTTAAAATATGTTGACATTCGTTTTATTATCACATCTGCCAACTATACACTTGTTGCTTTGTGTAACGTAACACCCTCGTCGTTCAAGTATTTTATACAAATAAACAAATAAATTGTGATAATTATTAGTAGCATTTATATGTTTTCTTTCATTCATTTTTAATTACTTCAAGTTAAATCGTTTATTTAAGAAATGTGCTCTGTTTTCTAACCCTTTTTATCCTGTTAAAACCGTTTACATTCAGAATGAAATTGCGAATATGCAATTGAAAGTCGCAGGATACTCGGATATGTTTCATTAGTTTTCCTCGTTTTGTAATAAAGGATGTGAACGGGACCGTTGTGCAATGACAATGGCTTCGTGCATGTACTTGGCCCTTCACGCTGGATATTTACATCTCGCCGCCGGTCGACATTCACGTATTCCGAAACATGACTAATCGGACAGTGCTGATGAGGCTGCGGTACGGTATTCCTGTTATCGTGGAAAACTTCGGCCGCAACCGGCATTTCATTATTGTGTCCGCCGAGTCCGCTCGGTGCGCAGCGCGCGTGGCGTTAAATTTATTTTACGTACTCGTATGTTTTAGGCGAGTCTGTCTATATATACACAGTAAAAACCTTACTAGGCGTATATTTTCACAGCTTGTAAGATCTTTGCTTGATACAGCGACCAGTTCTCACTACTAGCGAGAAGCGACCGCTTTCGTACGGGGAAGGGAATTAAGGAGAAAAACCGTTTCTGATCATAGCGAAGATATGTGATAACTAAATGAGGGTGAATGGTGCGGTAGTGTGGTGCAAGCAGTGCGACCAGCTATATCAAAAATATAACATTTTATTTTCGCGAAGAGATGAAATCTTTTCAGATTCAGAAAGAGACTTGTACCCTACAAAAGAAACAAAGATTCCATTTACTAAAGATTAATTAAAATCACTACATTTTTTAGGTTTTTGTCCAGAAAACTCTTCCTCTATAACTAAATTCAGAAAAATCTTCCGTTTGTCGGATCACCATCGTAAATATCAGTAGGATCCCCGATAACAAAAATAAATACAAAAAGAGATTAAAATTAAATTAAATTTAACTCGATTGCTTTTAATTTGCAACATCTAGTTTATTAAGGGTACTTTGCAAATTATTGGAGATTATTTTCTCTTCATAAAAGCTATCACAAACCGAGAAATTAACTAACTATGGGGGTAGGCAGAGAGGATAGAGCGCCACACTCCTCTGTCCTGACACAAAATTCTCGCCTCATCTATTTACATTCATACATCTTCTCATACAAGCTGACCGAGAAATTACATTAATGATATTGCGACCTTGTACCTACTATCAGATAAATGTGGCTCTATATTTGACACCACTCGTTTATTTGTACAGCTAAGCCAACAATTATATAAAAAATAAAAATACTCTAAAATGGTCTGATACTCTTTAAAAATTGTATTTATTTATTTATGTGTGCATACGGTACATAGTACCATTAAAATAAAGAAATACAACAATTATCTTTACAAATGAATATGAAAACAGTAACGTGCAATTAAGCATATAAATAAAGCTACTGCAAATACAAGAACAAAAAGAAATCACATACAAAAAATTACCAAAAAGAAATGTAGTGAAAATAAAAATATAATGTCTTTTTTAATATATAACATTTAACAAATATAAAAGTAAAAAAATTGCGTCTAAACAAAAGATGAAAAAATAATAAAATTATTATTTTTACATTACAAGTTACTTACAAGGGTTACCACAAAACTATCAGTATTTGAGAATCAAGTGCAGGTTTCTTTTAAAAATAGCCAAGCTGTCGTGGAATATATCTACAAAGTAGTCTCGGCAGTAATGAGTGAACGTGGTACTAGTTCCCGTAGTATTGTAGTCAAATATATTTTTTGAACGCGAATTAGTCATTTTTGGACAGAAAGTAGACCTCTTTAGTGTGCAAATGCGGTGCAACGGATTGGTTAGGTTGGTTATATTGTTAACGATACTCGCGTTATTGAAAGAATCGACTCATTTCAGCGTTTAAATAACGACCGTTCGTGTTAATACTCCGCCGGCCGGGCAGCCATTCCTTTCCAGTTTGCCGGCTCAAGGCTCACGACTTCATTTTAATGAAATTATTATAAATATGAAGTATTTAGCACCTGGCGTTAGCGGCCACTAACATTATGGACGTGCACGGTAGGTAAGAGAGTTCTCGAGATATTAAATTAATGTCAATATTTATCGTAATTTTATACAATAAATATCTATAGTGTCGCGCGTTGAGAACAAACACGTTTTAAAGTGCTAACAATTAATTGTATAAATAATGGAGCCGCACATTCGGCATTGGATCGAGATATTTCCGCGAGTCCCGATCGAGGAAGATATTAATTATGACAAAAATATTATTTCACAGACCCACATTAATTCTAAATGTTGCCAGTTGCCAACTCATGTTTATTTCATATTAATACTTTTAAAATTAGCAATATTAACTTGGTGGTTAAGATTCATATTTTTTATTTATTATCTTAGTTTTATTAACCACAATTGAGTTTAAAAAACATTTGTTTTTTAAAAAATTTTAAAAATAGATTCTGGTGAAGAAACAATACTATATTTTTAGTTAGTTATGACATCCTGAAGAAGGAAAAGTGTTTTCCGAAACCGGTAGATGTTTTTTAAACTCAATTGTGGTTAATAAAACTAAGATAATAAATAAAAAATATTTCATATTAGATAGATAAGGAATACCATTCTAATATGTATTAAGCCAATATCGCCGTCGTAAGTGCAAAAGCCCGTTTATCCATTTTGGTCAAAATCTAGATTTTTGGGGCATTTTTCAGATGTGTGTAGATCATATATATATATACAATTATATATATATATATATATATATATAATAGCGATAATATTAATGTAAATTATTAAATTATCAATATTTTTTAATAATCAGTAATATAATGTAAAAGAAAAAACACAAGAGTGGGAGAAAAATCAAAACATTTACTTTGTTATTTTACATTTTATATAGGATTCAGACATTATAGACAATTTCATTCAGACATTCAGACATTATAGATAATTTAATAATTTACATTAATATTATCGCTCAATTTCTTCCAGTGCAGTTGAACTCTTTATTCACATTCGGGACTTTCAAGTTTCGGAAACAAAAAGCGAGATTAAATTATTCTGTCGGGACGGGACTTACGAGCATCAAGATAAAAAAAAACTTAATTTTTTTGTACAGATGGCAGCACTAGTGTGACATCGGTCAGTTGTCGCGTAATAAATGTTTATTTTTGACACTCCCGTCATTCCCGCGAAAACTTTTGACGGCAGTGTGGCGCTCCTTTTTAGAAAATATTTTTGTTTATGTTACCAGCGTTAATACCGTTTAATTATTTTTTATTTGCATTCGACATATTATTTATGCCCTTAAACATTTTAATTTTATAAAAAACTTTTTTTCTCGTATTAGAAACTTAATTATATTTAGTTCTACAATTAGGGTGAACAGATCATGGAATATGTGCATTAGAAATATATCAAGCCTGAATTTTGAATTCTTTGTTGGGTCATTTGGTATTCAGTTCACTTGAAATGATTTGCTAACTTTTCTTATTTCTTTTGATATGGCACTTTTTAAAACTATTATTTCCTCTTAACATTTCCTTCAGATTGTCCTGCTTAGCTTATTCCTTTTTGTCTTAATATATTTAATGTAGATAGGTACTTTGTAAAATGACAGTATAAATATAGCTAAAGTAAAATAACATTTCGGTTTCCCTCTGTGCGAGTTAACAATTTAGTTCAGAATATTTGGGCACCATCATTATTATAATATTGTTGCTAGTTTCCAAAATGTACTAAAATTATATCATTTCGATTGTCATAAAATATTGGTATTTTGTTTTATGAACATTATTGATCAACTGATGATTTTGTTGGTCAACAGGTCGGCGCTGCAGACGCTGCACCGCGTGAGCTGCCAGGCGCGGGAGAGAAACTACTTTCTGGGGGGAGCCAGCCACGGCTGGGTAGGCTACTATGAGCAGCGGATCCAGTCGGAGCGCTCCTGCCTCAACGAGTGGCACGCCATGGACTGCATCGAGTCTCGCCGCCCGCCATCGCCCGACTCCGTGCGAAACAAGTCAGTATCTTTTACATGTCAAGTCCGTATACTATAAGACGAGATGTATTCTTTAGTATGATTGTATCTTCAAGCTTTCTAAACGGATTTTCTATCCTTGCCATTGATATTGTATTAGTCCTGTATTGTTTAAGTTTATGTTCAAAGTTGACCATTTTTAGCATTCTAGAACACAGTCCATTAATTTACATCCGGATTTAACATTTAAGTGAATCTTGGAAATAAAAAAAGGATATGACTAGAAATTAAATTTTCTGACAGTGCATAGGAAAAGCGTGTGCCATGATCGATCACAAACAATAAAAACAAAATTTAACAAACAAATTAATATACGCACATAGAACACATGTCACATCAATAATCTTACTATTTTCAAACCGAGCTAAACGTTTATGTTATGAAAATAGGACTAACTTGATAATCTTCTGGAACGAGGTTCGGTACCTCTACCGCAAGATCACTAGGCTAACTGACCACCGACGAGCGCTCAATTAAAAGATTTGTAATGATTGTATTAATTAGAAGAGAAAGGACAGGTTATTTATTACAAATATGAATATAATAAGTTAAAGAAAATAGGAGGATGCCATCAGATACAGGTCCTGTTATAAAATAAGTCCTTCTGAACTTTTGTACAATTTGGAATCATTGTAATATGTACTTTTTTTAATGCTTTCATTTTCTTCTTAATAACAAAATGATGCTCGTGTTAACATTATTTCATATTACATATTACAGGCCTCGACAACGTGACGAGACGGAGAGTGTCATCAGATCCACCCTGAAGGAGATAATGATGAGTGTTGATCTGGATGAAGTCACCAGCAAGGTCATCCGAGGTCGCCTGGAGGAGGACCTGGACATGGATCTCGGAGAGTTCAAGCCCTTCATTGACCAGGAGATGCTGACTATCCTTGGACAGATGGATTCTCCCACGGAGATATTTGACCATGTTTACCTCGGTTCCGAGTGGAATGCTAGTAACTTGGAGGAATTGCAGAAAAATGGGTAAATTTTAAAAATAGCATATTTGATAATTTAGTAAAAGTTTGTCAGTAATGCCATCTCAATTATGTTATTTCAATTAGCATTGGATATTATGTAGTAAGAAAATAGCATTATTTTTATTAATCATAGTACTAATACTCGGGTCCCGAGTGCAACATACTTCTTATCATTTATAAATTTACAAGAATTGAATGACTCCTTAAAAATGTAATAATTTTCTTAATTTCAGGGTCCGACACATTCTAAATGTGACGAGAGAGATCGACAACTTCTTCCCAGGCATGTTTGACTACTTGAATGTTAGAGTATACGATGATGAGAAAACAGACCTCTTGAAACACTGGGACAATACTTTTAAGTACATCAGTCGAGCGAGAAATGAAGGATCTAAGGTGCTGGTACACTGCAAGATGGGGGTCAGTAGATCTGCCTCTGTTGTGATCGCTTACGCCATGAAAGCTTTTGACTGGGATTTCGACAAAGCGATGAAACATGTTAAAGAAAAACGTACCTGCATTAAACCAAACACTAGTTTTCTATCTCAACTAGAAACTTACCAAGGAATATTAGATGCCATGAAAAATAAGGAAAAACTCCAAAGGTCTAAATCTGAAACTAATCTCAAATCTCCGGGAATGGCTTCCAAAACAGACTCTAGGATAATGGAGCCCACTCCTCTTATTCAAGCTCTCTCGGGGAGATGTCGGGGTAGACCGAGGTCCTGGTCTCCCGATACCAGGTTGGCCTCGCAACTCCTTCCTCCCACTTCTGTGTCCCTAGAGAACTTGGCCCAAGAAACTAGAAACGTTCTAATGCCTTGCGCCAACGGGAGCTACAGTGTATCTCAGAACCAAATAATGCGGCTGAGAGAAGACGGCATTCCCAGTGTTAAACATATTGTCAATGAGTTAGAATCTCACGCCGCTGCCACGGAAAGAAAAACTCAGAGAGAGAAAAGAAACCTGAAATTAAATCTAGCCAATCATATAGATTCTCTCAAATGTACTGACGCTAATCTGGATTTGGGTGACAAAGCGGAAGACAAATCTTCAGAGTGTAGCGATACACATTTTCAGTATGAGGCTGTCAATATGGAGTTAGTGGGTAATGTCATACAATCCAAAGACATTATGGACAAAACAGAGACTTGGGATCCCGGGGAACAGATTGTAGATGAAAAACATTTAACCATTAGTGACAATAATTGTGATAATAAAGACTCAAATGAAATAGTGAAATGTGATAGCGGTATAGTGGATGTTCGTGCCAAACCTCGGCAAGGGGCAGACCCCTTTTCCAAGCAGCTGGACCGAGTGTTCGACAAGGAGGAGAAGAGACAGGGTGAGGGAGAGGGAGGGCCCCCTCCTAGCCGGCAAGGCTCTTGGAGTTCCTGCGACAGTGCCGTGGTGTTGGAGCGGCCTTCGCGCCATTCATCATGGGGTTCTTATGACACACGCCCCTCCCGCAATTCCTCGTGGGGCTCTTATGATGAGCCTTGGAATATGGGCACCGTTAAACGCACCAAGCAGAAGCTGGAAGAGGGTTCGGCTAAGAAACCGTGTCCTGATATAGAGCTGGCTCCTAGTGAAATCAATGAAGCTATAAATACTGTTTTAACGCACAAACTCTTAGCTCCTCCGTGTGATTTGGACATTATTAAAGAGAATCACGAACATAGTTGCGCTAAATATAACCAAAACTTACTACAAAATGCCAATGGCATTAGTGTTAGTGCTACAAATAATTTTAAAAAGAATGATAAAATGAGTGCCATATTAAAGGAACTGGACTACAATAGTGGTGACGATTTGTGTAATATGAGAAAGCGAGATGCGGGGATGTATTCTCAGCTCTCGGTCAGCGCTCCGGCGGCTTCCTGCATCCACTTTCTGGAGAGACTTCCTTCCAGCCCCTCCGCTAGTTCTGTAGGAAATATCTTTTCTCCTAAACACATAGATTTGCCCAACATTTTTATAGTTAAAGCTTTCCCTTCTCAAAAACATAAAACCAATGACTTTCAGATGGATAAAAGTGCTTTAACAAGCAGGACGTTATCCGGCAAGGTTAAAAATTTAAAAATGGAGTTTGAAGCAAAATCAAATATCAACAATGAATGTAAAAATATGTTAAATGTGGATTCATCTAATAATTCCGAAAACACCAGTAAGACTAAAGGCAGAAGCCTCCCGTCTTCCCCTGTTAGCGTCCACGTAGATAAACAGAAGCAAGCGGAACCGGAGCCAATATCTCCGACTATAGGACATGCAACATCTTTGGAGGATCTTTCTGTAAAAGTTTTAGTGGGAAAATATGACAGACCCAAGAGCCAGCAGATTGGCGGTAAAACCAATTTTGCCGAACCTCCCATCCCTGTGCGACAGTCTAGTTTAAATCGTGATATAGATAATAGAGCTCAAGAAAAACAATCCATAGCCGGCTATAAAAATTCTATTTGTGCAATACCCAAGGGGGCAGGGGTGACTGTGCGGCCCCCCGTCATCCCGACCGTGGTGGCAATGGCTCCACTCTCCTTCCCCAAGGTCGTGGTGGCTTCGGTTGTGGCCAAGGCTCAGAAGAAACAACTACAACACGGGAAAACGCACCCGCTGGCGAGGCTCAACAACCACACCACCAACAGATGCCCCAATCCTGTCTACAATACCATGTAACGCTGTGACACTGGCGCATGTCCACGTGCCTAACACAACATTAGATGTAGGCTTATCAATAGGCAATCATTGTGCAATGATATGCGAGAGCAGTGTTCACAACTTTAAGTGCTTTTTCTGATGTCCATTTCAATTGATGAGCTCCAATATTGGTTGTTGCATTGTAGAAAGTCAAAATATGTACAACTGACATTTTTTATAAAAATTTCCAAGTACATTATTTTCAGCTCAACTTTATCCCGAAAAAGCGTACATTTTTCACTTTTTCTGAGAGATATATAAAATTTGCATTACAGTTTAAAATTATTGTGATATTTTCAATGACACAAAAATTATGTTATCAAAATATTTAAAATAATCGTTAAATATTTTACTAAAAAGACCTCAATGAACCAAATTTTAGAAAATTTACGCATAATTATATTTGTCTTCTTACTAAGCACAAAGGCGGTTTTACGATGCCCCTAGCACGTGGGCAAATTTTAGAAATGATTTTGTATTCATTATTACTATATCTGTATTGTAATTTTTGTCAAATAATTGATAGGGGTAATGTTTCCAATTGTAATCCGGAGTATTACTTACGAAATAAATTATAATCTTATCAATAGAATAGAAAACGAATTTGCATACGACTTGTTATAATAAATTATTGATAGTTCACTCAGATAGGAATGACCAGTTCATTGTGTCAGTGTCACTGCCACCTTTAATCACTTTATTATGTACTTTCCAGCAGTCGTTAGCACTTTTCTGAAATCATTCTACATACAGTGTAAATCTGCCTTCTGAAGAATTGGGGCTTTGTGATCTTTAAAATAAATAAAACATTAATTGTGTTCATTGCCAATACCAATTTAGAATTCTCAACGTACAATATTCTAAGTGATGATGTCCCCATCTGTGAACTGATGCTTATCATAAAATCTGCCATTACGTAAAACCGACTCAGATTGTTGAATGCGCGCTCCGAGGCGATAACTTACTGAACTGTACGTACTGAATGTGAGATTTTGATAACAGGAAGCCTCTACCAAAAACAGTCAGTACACTTGTTGAATGTTTGCCTACATTAACTACATAAGCAGCAAAATATCACCGAGACGTGTATATTTTTATAATTTTGATAATGGCTGTCAAAATATCTAGTCTATTTTGTATGTGTGTAAATCTTGCAGCCACCTTTAATGATAAAAATAGTAACGTTATGTTAAAATAAGAAATGGATGCTTTAGTGTATTTCTAAAAAGTTAAAAATGTTGTATGCCCTCTATGCGAGAAGATAATAATTATAACTTACGGTTTATTGTTGTGGAAATTGATTGCAGTTTTGAAAATGTTACAACCGTGATCAAAATTCACACTGAATGTGTTGTTTAGTAACTAAAGAGAAATAAATTTGCTTATCGTTAAGTCCTTTACATCAAACTGGAAAAGTTCCACAATGTTGTTGATCATGACAATTGTTTGGCTTAAGTTTATGTGACAAAGATTAGCTTTTGTAGTGTGACAAAGAATTCATTATGTTAAGAAAATTTCCATAGAGTATTTTTTTAATGTTAATGAATATGTGAGCGGTACAGAATAAAGAGCGTGCATGTCAGTCCATGTGGCTACATTTTTAGCTTGAAACCTTTTAGATGAATTTGTCTTGAATTGAAATTGAGAGCTGGTTTTAAAGATTGTCCTATTTGATGTCGCTCAGAAGTATTTAGTTCCAGCTTGTGTGTATAATTGTGATTATTGTAAATTTTTGTACTATAGTTTGTATAAATAAGTATATGTTTTCTGCTTTTGAAAATAAACTGGTTGTTGTTTTCAAGATTATTTTTGTCTGATTTCATTAAATATCATCTAACCTTTTCCAACACTATAACAACTTTTTCTATACCTGCTAGAAGCAAAAACTTAACTATGTACTTGAGCTCATATTACGCTGAGTAAGCATTATAATTAGTGATGAGAAAAAATGCTACTCTTGACTTACTGGTGTGATTGTGATTGGTATTCGATAATATCAGCGATTGAAAACTGTGACTGTGATTGTGATCGCAGTTTCATTATTAATGCGCATGCGCCACACAATATCGCAATACACAAAATAAAAATAATAAAAATTAGTGTATTTTTTTATATTATTAAAACTTCATTCGCGTAAAAAAATATTCTAACGTAAATAATTAATATAAATCTAATTTAATATCATCATAAAGAGAATGAAAATGTTATAAAAAATATAAATTTATTTTTTGTTCAAATTCTCACTTAATATGCATAAAACATTTTGGCATGTACTAGATGGCGCTGATCACGAGTTATAATCTCATTCCTTCATAAATATTTTCGTCTCAAATGCGCATGCGCCAAATCACGATTAACAGATATTTATATTCATAATATATAGATATATATTATTATATACATATATATATATATATATGGGGGATAGGACGGCGGTTAAATGAAATAAATGTGATTGGCGTGTTGAGGTTTATTATGACAGTATGATAAAAACAATGAAGACAGATAGAATTAAAGAATGAATGAAGATGTAGAAGGTGCACACGTATTATGAAATGAAATGAAGCGAATTAGCGGTCTTGCTCGGCGCGTGAGCCGGCAAGACTGCCGTTGTGAAACGATGAAACTAGAGAGACTGCCTAGCAGTAAATTCTCGAGCCAGGCTTGTAGCAGCAGCCGGCAGCACTGTCGCTAGCGTCGATGCCGACTGAGATGGCGGTGGATTTAAATTCCGGTCGCTACATATATATATATATTTGGGGGTTAGGTCGATGGTTAAATGAAATAAATGTTGTTTGCGTGTTGAAGTTTATTATGACAATATGATAAAAACAAGGAAGACAGATCGAATGCAAGGAATGAATGAAGATGTAGAAGGTGCACGTGAATTATGAAATGAAATGAACTGAGTTGGCAGTCTTGCTCTGCGCGCACAATGAAACGATGAAACTGGAGAGACTGCCTGGCGGTGAATTTCGAGCCAGGGTTGTAGCAGCAGCCGGCAGCGCTGTCGCTAGCGTCGATGCCGACCGAGATGGCGGTGGATTTGAATTCCGGTCGCTACATATATATATTATTATATATAGATATTCATGATATTTAGATAAATATCAACTAGTAATAATGTGACTGATCACGGTTTAGTTACGCATGTGCGGAATCATGGTTAAGAATCACTGATACAAATATCGAAATATCAGTGCGGGCCACAAAGCGTGAGTCGTGAGTGTGATCACGATTTACAAAACCGATTTCAATCACGGTAGAATCACTGATATATCAAATATCACTAACTGATCACAGTTTTCTCTTAGAATTACGTAGACAATATATAATTAACTGATAAAAAAATATTAATAAAACTTATTAATAAATTTGAAAGATTTATAAAAAAAACTTTAAAGAAACTTAAAAACTTATATAAAAAAGAATTTAAAAAATATAAATAACTTCTTTTTTTTAAATAAAAATAAATTATAAGATTGTGCTTGTTTAAAAATGACATCATGGGTCATGACTCAGATAACAGGAATTATGGGTCCATAAAAATGTTAACTCTATAATCCCATAAAAAAAGAGAAAGTATTATATTAAAACAATTTTAACATGATTTTGTAAAAATCTCGTACAAGATTTTCCATAACAATGCATAATTAGTACATACCTACCTTTTGAACATTTTTGACTCAATGTAGTCAGTTACCCAGAAAATATTGTGGCCTAGGTCTGTTATATCTGTTTTGATTTTTAACACAGCAATAGTTCTGATGTTGTCACTCTCATCAACACATGTAAATAATAAGTAAATTAAATATAATTAAATAACGACCTACACATATTATATTTACCATAATATTTGCCATAATTAATATTGCATTCACTTTATACCATATCAATTAATGATATATTATTTTAAATACTGTTTTCCATCATTGCTCCACGCTATATATTTGCTATTGGACTTTCCTATCTGTTTTATCATTTGCGAATAATACACTGATGTTAAGGAAAACACATTTTTTGCTGTAAAATTACATTTTCAAACATAGTTCATAGGCATTTAATACAGATTAAATTAATTGACTAGAAAAATATATCTACAGAAAAAAATGTATCTGTCGAAAAAATATTTAGTTGCTACCGGTTTTTTCTCCAGGTATATCTTTCTAGTTGATTAATTTAATTTGTAACACGCTGATGATTTTTTAATTACGCCAATTGGTTATTCCTTTGTTATTCTTCTAAACACTTCTAGAGTGATCCAAGCTTTGTTGAGCACTGATAATTTTATATTTTAGACACAGTCTTAGCCTACTTCCAAATACTGACAAAACCCTTTTAGATCTGCTTTACCATCTAAAAAAAAGTTTACAAAAAAAAAGAAGATAATTCACCGGAGCTATCTTGTAATGACATTTTTACACTTTTTGAGAAATTTAATTAGGTTCAAGTTTTGTGAGCTGACAAATGCAAGTTTTATTAACATTATTTATTAGACTAATCTCTTATCCAGCAGTTCCACCATTTTGCAATTTGAGCAAACATAAAGACTGGTTATAGGTCTTAATTTTTTCGCCATTAAATCTTATCACTTTCAGTTAATGTTCATATTCATAATTACATTGTGCAATAGCAAGTGGTGTTTTCTAACATTTGCCGTTTCAGCTGTTCCATTGCTTCCGATCGTAGTTTTGGTGGAAGTGGTTTTAAGTCCAACTTTTGTATTATAGATGCGTTGTTTTATGGGTTGTCTACAGTATCTGCAGCATGCACCACCAGAACCACATCTCCAAAGCATCTATCTTGTCGCTCTCCTGTTTTCTTAGTTTCTACGCTTGGTAGTATAAAGTAAAATGGTAAAGATAAGTATTTTGACTATTTTAAATTTTGGTGATGTCACATTGTTGCCATTTTAAAAATATTATGTTTACATATACATGATTTGGAAAAATGTACATTTAAAAATATATAAGTCAATAAATATAAGAAATTAATTATTTATGTTGGGATATAAAATATGTTTTTAAATGTATAGGTATGGGACAGTGGATTACATAATATTGACAATTAGCTGCCGTTATTGCGTGTGCACCATTACAAGTAGTGGTGGTAAACTGTTATGTGACTTTGATTGTGGCAATTATTGGTAACTGAAATGTAACTAAGATTTAACTGTTAGAAGTTTACATTCTAGTATAACAGTCGTTGCTCAAAGAATTAAGTATAATCAGTTACCAATAATCGTTGCAACCAAATACAATAATGGTTTAAATAACAATTTACCTATCACCCATTACAAGTTATGTAAAGCACACATGACAATATTACTCTTTACCTTTTCTCCAACAAAACCGTGGTGCCTTGGTGGCGAGCATTCTAATGATGATGATGAACTTAAAGAGAGAGTACAGACATGGTTTTCATCCCAGGCGGTGTCGTTCTATGATGAAGGTATACAAAAATTAGTGCCCTGTTATGATGAATGCCTTAATAATGGTGACTACTATGTTAAAAGGTAGTTTAAGGTGAGTCGCGTCTGAAGAAAGTAAAGTGTTGTAAAAATTATGTTTCCTTAAAAAAAAAATCCGGTACTTAAAAAACGTGCCTCGTATTCTGCTGTATTAGTTCTATATCATTAAAGAAATTGTTTAATGTATATTAGTTAGTACCTTGTATGTTTTTATATCTTTAAAATACCCATTCTGCTGTAATAATTCAAATAATCATTGGTTTAATACCATTGATACCCAAATGTCATCGGTGAAGTTTTTTTTGACATTTCATGCTCAAATTTCTCTGCTTGCAGTCAAATCTCAAATTCAAAATTTTTGGTACATAATATCATAATATAGTACTGTTTTGGGCCGAATTTTTAGATTTGTATCTGGTCACCCACCAGAGATATTTAGTCTTTTGCAGTTTTTGTAAATTTCCAAACTTTAAGAATATTTAGAACAGAAGGGATGCAAGTCTCAGAGTTCAAATTTGGTGTGTGAACACAACTAGTTCCCACCTCTATGCAAAAAAACTTTTGACATGTAGAATCAAACCCTTCCTGCAATCCACGTGAATATGGGATTTAAAAAAAATAAAAGCTTAGAATTAAGGCTGAAATTTCACACTACGAGAATGAGGTGAAAATATGTAAAATGCCGTAATATGTAAATATGTTGTTGCCGGTTTATTTCTGGACAAATTACTTTTAACCCCATGTTGATAGTACAAATAAGAGTCGAGATATTTCAGTTTCCGCAAACCCTTTACATTGCAAAATATGCTACATCCTGTAAAACAAATATATCCGTCAAGCAAAAACCAAAAACAATATAATGGTCATTTTCAACTACCAACAAGTTAGGGTGATGGCACAAAAAATATAAGATTATTACAAAATGGTCAAGCAACCAGTGTTGGACCATTTCATATGGAATGATCCTGTTGCTTATATTTGGACATAGTGTAAATATTGTAAGACTCCTTTAAGTTATGTTGTCTCTTAAAGTGTCGACAACTATACCATTTATCTTATTCTGTTATTTTTCCAATCTAAACAAGCAGAAAATTTCTCGTTTTGGTTGTAAAAAGCAAATAATTTAATACGTAGTGGTTTAAATATTGTTTTACGTTAATTCAATAGTTTATTAAACAAAATATTAAACCTAATAATAGGAGAAACAAATTAACAAAATTAAAATATTTATATTTACTATCACGCCATTTCACTGCAGGGTAGGCAGAGAGGATAGAGCGTCACACTCTTCTGTCCTGATACACAATTTCCGCCTCATCCAGTCATACAACCTCACCGATTATTGAGGCTTCTAACAGAACCATCCTCCAGACGTTGATTATTCAAAAGTGTTTGTGGTGTTTAGTTCCTGGTGTTTTATGACCATGGCAGACATCATGCTCGTAACGAGGGACCGCTGAAGAAATTGTGGTGTTTATTTAATGTTGAAGATCTAGTTTAGAAAAATTGGAGATTCGATTGGAAGTTCATACATAGTTCAGCGCTGAGATTATTGAATCAGCATCAATGTTCCCTCTAATTTTGTATCATGGTGTGCAATTGTAATGAACAAGTGTGCTGGAGGAGAAAATAATAAAAACATTACCATACCAGTACGATGCTAGGTAGGACCCGGCTTGATTACAAGACATATTAAGAGGCATAAATAATTCAATAATAAGCGTCGACGAAAGCTGCCAACTGAGGACATTCTCCACAATGAAAATATGATATTTTACAATTCATTATGCTAGGGAAGATAAAAAGTAATAGATGCTTAGGTAAACAAAGATTATCTTAGCTGTGTAACCTCAGAAAGTAGTTCAATGTCCAACATGTTGGTGATCGTATACAGGATGAATCAACATACTGCAACATGATTGCCAACTTTCGATAAAAGGCGATACATTAAGAAGTTTTGTTAAAAACTGTGTACGCGCTATATTTTTTTGTGTGTGCTATAATCGTGTGCGCATTCCACCTAATAAATATTACCCGCGTAATCATTGTAAAACATTGGTCAATGAAGTTAGTCCTTTACTGTAATACCATTTGTTTCAATAGTCCTCTCCACTGCCTGGATACCTTAATCTCAATCTAAATACCGATAAACCGATTTGGAAGTGGTTACTTGCCATAATTAAACTAAACCGGACATTGTGGGAATTTTCTGTGTAGTTTTCTAGACTATGCTACTGCTTGTATCTGACTTCTTTGGCCAAAGATTCAAAACCTATTACACGGTCCATCATCTTAATTAGTGACCGTCAGAAAATTCTACCTTCGAAGTATATTATTAAATGTGATTGCTGATTATTGCTGATTTCGCATTTCCTGCTGATTTGTATAGATTCGAGTACTCGGATGAGACTTTGCTCTTACGTCGGTAAAGACTCCGAGACAAGTCTTATCCGGACACGGACCCTTACAAAAATACATATATGCCTTAGTACCGACAGTAAAAGACTAAACTACGGGCTAAAAGATTTGCCGCAAAGCCCCAGCCCTTTCCAAATCTGAAAATATACCATATCCCCAATAAGCCAAAAAATTCCCATAAAGGCAAATCTTAACTGCAACTTGCAGCGAAGATTACCATCAATTAATTATTACATTCAAATGATGTGATACAGTTTTATTTTTGTTTGGTCATGATCAGCTAAAATAACAAATTGAGTAAATATTATGGATTTCGCAACAGATTGGAACTTGCGTCATAAGTCGAGTATACCTCCAATCTATTATCTATATTTATGGTCGTGTCATCGTGTCATATTTAAAAAATTTAAACGTCACACCCGTGAGACCATAGACAAACGCACAGTATTGAGCACCTACGTATTAATTAAATGTCAAAACGGTGGTATATTCAGTCAAATACTCGTCTAATTTATTGAATCTCATAATAGACCTTGAGTATTTTCAAATGGTTCTCCATGTACTATAATGTGTGCATGACGAGAAGTCGTACGTTGGTGTAATAATTCTTTATAACGAGTCAGAGTGATTTAGTGTAGTTAAAATTATTACAAGAAAGACAGTTTTGTGTAAAAGAATCATATAAAATATTACTGATGCTTACAGGTGTCCTGAAGAAATTGGTTTAAAGTAAAGGAAAGCAAAAAGTGGTACGACGATTAGATTGAATTCATTATAAGATATCAACTAGATTTTAAACGTAAATGGATGATGTGTATTACTTTTACAATAATTTTAAGCTATTCAAATTGCTATCTTCTGTTTTTAAGCTATCGTTCTACTCAAGCCATACAATTGGTCACCTATTGAATTGAAAATTCCTTTCGGCTGATCCGTTTTGTATAGAGTCCTTAATTGTGTTGCTTTTAACAGAATAATATTTGAAAGGTTTTCAGCTTGGCTTACACCTGCGTGCAAATCATTGAAGTGTCTACTTTAATTTTTATTAATTCGCGAATTTTACTATCTTACTGTTGTTAACGTGTATTTTCATGATCATTTTTAGCGTTCGAGATGCATGATGGATTTGGGAAAAACAAAAAGCAATCGGCAGAACTATTTTCTACCTAAATCTTTAATAAAAATAATTATTTGCTTTAGTTATTAGGTGAAGAGTTTTCCAAGAGTAAAATATTCATGTTCAATCATAAAAAGTGTTCTAAAAACGTTTGAATTTGTGTATCAATATTCTTACTATTTTCAAACAGAGCTAATAAAATATAATTAATTTGATGGCCTCCTGCAACGAGGCTCGAACTCCCAACCACAAGATCACTAAGCGAGTATCGTAACCTTACTTACCATCACGCCGTTTCCCCGTGGGGGTAGGCAGAGAGAATAGAGCGCCACACTCTTCTGTCCTGACATACAATTCTCGCCTCATCCACATTCATACATCTTGTCATTCAAGCTCGCCGATTGTTGAGGCTTCTAACAGAACCATCCTCCATTATCTGGTTTACCTGGTCGTAACCACTAGACCAAAAGCACGTAAATTATCTAGATATAAAGTCTATCAATTATATTTTATGATATTTTACATAAGTAGAATTACCTTATAACGAATTAAGCCTAAAATATCTACATACATAAGGAAATATGAATGTGTCTGCATTCAGCACCATTTTGATGCAAGAAATATAGGTACGCGATAGAAAAGTTATATATGGGGTACTGCCACATCAAAGGAAAACAATTTACAAGTATATTTTGAGACGTCGTTATAATTAACGCAAAAACCCTAATTTTTCTAACACATTGTGCTCGATATGAATATAAAACAAATGAACATTATGGATAAAATATAAAAAAAACCACTTATAATCACAATGTGCCACAGGTGCACGCCGGCGCCTCATTCGATCAAATAGTCAATGGTCAGTTTTTGTTTTTTAAATTTCAACCAAATATCTCAGCTTTGAGATATCACATTAAGTTTGTTATGTTGGCTAATAGTATTCTCGAAAATTTGACAAAGAATAAACGGCATCAATCACAACATGGCGAATGGCAGTTTCATAACGAGAAAAAAGTAAATTAATTAAAATATTTTACGAGAAAAGTTTAAATTTTTATTTGTTAATGGTAAGAAAAACAGAAGAGTTTTATGGATACTATAACCTCCTCAAAACTGGCTTTCTTTTGCTTGTCTTTCGCTTCGAAAACATAACCTCAATAGAGCTTTTTCGTTTCACGCGTAAAACATTGTATAAATGTTCTGAATGTTTTATTGTTCTTCTCAATTGATTGAGGTGTTCAAATAAATTTAATTTTCAATTAATGCTGTTTGATATTTATTTAAAATGGATCCATTTTACCCAATTTGTTGTGTGTATTCTTGATGCCAGTTGATTTTGTTAATCATTTATCGTAAGTATCATTATCACTAATAGTGCTTATCATAATTATTGAGTGCACGGGAATGATATGAGGTTGTTATTACGTATGTAAGAAGTCATAGAGAAACAGGACAGTGCTCATGTCATTTGGATACAATGGGAAAAATAATATTTTAACGATTTTATTTAATCCCAGGTTGGATACAATATGGATGATGATTCTAGAGGAATGAGAAGGGGCAAGCCACAACAACAATTTTATCGTCCAGGAAGCGGGCCATTAAAGAAAAGCCCAATGGGTCCAGACGACGTAGAAGGGGGGAAACCGGAGTTTCAGAATTCTGGAGGTGAGCCTCATAGGAGGGGCCACGGTCGAAGGCACAAGGGGTACCATGCTAATAAAGATAGCAATCGTTTTCATGAAGATTTGTCAGACAGACTTTCAAATATCGATATTTCTCAACCTGACTCTTCAAAATCATCTTTTCAAAATAGAAAACCAGATCAGCAAACCTACGCTCCTCAATCTGCAAATAGAGATGGCTACCGGAGTCCTTCTCCTCGCAGAGTTGAATCGGGACGTGGAACTAGGGGTGCCGGCGGTGCAAGATTCCTGGAATCTGACAGGTCACATGTTGGCTTTGTAGACAGTCATAATAATCAAGATGTTCGATCTAAGAGGTATTCGGGAAACCGGAGACAGGGACATGAAGGAGACGATCCTTCGAGAAGGGAAGTTGACTCTCATCGCCGGCTCGGAGATGGACGACTCAATTCGGAACCCAGACACATGTCACCCCCCAGAAAGGTGATGATGGAGAATCAACCGTCGAGGGGCCGTGACACTAGGAGCATGGACTCTTCCAGACACACGCATCACTCCAACGGCAGTAAACCTCCTACGGGTAGAAGGAATTCGGGGCTGAACATGGGGTATAATCTTGATTCTATGCCGCCCAGATTTAGAAAGAAATTTCTCGAAGAGAATGGCCAGTTAGATTCTGATGTGAATCCTCAAATGAGAGATGGAAATAATTACCAAGGAAACTTTTATGGTCAGCAGCATCACCAGCAACGTGGCCCGCCCACATGGTCACAGACTCTTCCTACAAGGGGACGAGGTCGTCTCCGAGAGGAGGATTTCGATAGAGAGAAATTAAATGCTTACTTGCAGAGCTTTGATTCTGGAACCGACTCCAGATCGTCTACCCCGCATGCCATTTCAGGCGGTGGGGCACACTCGGGGAGACTGCTTTTCACTAGCAGTCAGGAAAATATTCATTCTGACAAGTATTCCAATTACCCGCTGCATAACAGACATCCTAATAACACTAGGAACGAAGGTTTGTATCTTTCAATATGTATGTCTCAAATTATGATTTTTGATTTGTTAAGTAATGAGTATTCCATTTTTTGTTGGCCCCACTTTTGATTTTGAAAAGTTTTGTATTATATATAATATTTTTGACACACTAAATTTATTGGCTCACTTTTGATTTTGAAAAGTTTTGTATTATGTATAATATTTTTGACACACTAAATTTATTGGAAAAAAATCATAGATGGGAAGACAAGAAACTAGAACACAAAGAGTTTTTTTTTTTAACAACCTTACGAGTTGTATTACTGTATTTTTTGTTTTAATTAATATGTACAAATGTTATGATTGTCTTGTTTAATTTGGACAAGTATAAAGTGAACAGTCATATTTGCCTTAATCCTTTAAAAGTATGACAGGCTTTTTTAAAATTTTAATCTGCTGATAATTTTACGATGTTTCAATACGCTGCTATGTAGAGTTTACAATTTGCATTTAAATATTTGGCCTTTTTACTGTTAGTTTCAATTTTTTAGTTTACATATCAAAAGTAATTTTATTTGAGTAAAATAAATCACTATGAAAATTTAAAGTAGAAAGTTAGAATGAAAAAGCTGTTAACTGTTTATTTACATATAAGATACATATTTTTAATGTAATTTAAAAATTCAAGTTATAATAAATATTATTGCTTATGCGAACTCATATATCTCAATATTTATTATAATTAGATTTTTTGAATTTCATTACAAATAATCATGGAGTTCTATAAACTAAACACAATAACAATAAATATATAAGATACATATAGATCAGCGCTGTCCAACTTTTCTTAGCCCATGGGCAATTTTTTCTTTTGTAAATATTTTGCGGGCCAAAAAAGTAGGTAATTGATAAATCGGTTCATGTCATCTCGAAAGTTATTTTATTTATATGAAATAATAAAAAATATCAAGATCTAAGTATTTAATTGGAGCTGTAAAAATATTTTGCAGGCCACAAGGTGGACAGTGCTGATATAGATGATCAATGTTCCCTCTAATTTTTGGATCGCTGTGTGTTATTTATTAGTTTATATGTGCTCTTCTTTCCTCCTTCATGTTAATATTAACACATATAGTGGCCTCATGATATGAGACTCGCCTCCCAGGTCCCGGTTTTGGGTTGCCCTCACTGCTGACTCTAGGTCCTCTCAAAGTAGACGCAATGCATTTATTTTCTGCAGTGGTATTCTTCCAGGTCTTCTTTGGCCCAAAGTTGTGTCCAGGATAATCTCCTTTTTTAGGCTGTTACTTTGATGCATAGTATGCCCGAAGAATTGGAAGAATCCTTTGTTCACTGCTGTAGATAGGGCTTGCTGTAGTTGCATGTATTGCAGGATTGAGACATTTGTGTGTCGTGTTATTTACGGGATATGGAACATTCTTCTTCAGCAATGCGTTCATTTTTCGCTTGTCGCTATTGCGGACTATCCCAAGTCTCCGTTGCATATGTGAAGGTTAGAAAGACAAATGAGTGTGATCCAACATAATTTTAGTTATTTGCTTCATATCCATAACGTTGATCCATAAGCAGTATTTTCGTTTTATATATATACCAGTAAAATTTCCTTAATTCGTGTACCCATATTTTGTATTTTCACGTAATTCGTATTTTTTTCAAAAATTTTAGTCTCGAAAATGACATATCATACTAATTTCTACTGATAATTCGTAAAACCTCGAAAATGACATATCATACTAATTTCTACTGATAATTCGTAAAACCGTAGTTCATATGCATTTTTTATACTCAAAGTAAATAATTTGTTCACGTAATTCGCATATTCACATGTTTTTAAATCCAAACTCGCGCGACTATGCATTCATCAACCCTTCGTAAACATTTGTAGCTAGCTCCATCCCCTAGTCGATCACGGTGCTGTTCCTAATCACAATATATCGGTGTGCTTAGAGCTCGCACTCGTAAGACCGCGGCAGAACTAAGTGATACCATATTTATGTATACCAAATTCTGCAGTGTGTTTTATAAGATTTGTTGTTATTTCGACAAATATTGTCAGCGCATTGCGAATTATATATTTATTATTATACTTACTTATATTTACTTGTGACCCATAATTAAAATAATTTGAACACTTTTTATTGAATCCCGTAATTTATAAATGTGCAACAGTTCTATTGTTTTATATCCGGTTTTTTGTTTATGAAATGTAGTGATTTGTTTAATGTAATAAAAAAACTGAAACCTTTGTATTTTAATATACAACTTATTTTATAATAATTTTTTTTTCGTGTTTGGTTTTCTAAAATGACATGAACATCTCGTGATTCGTGTAAATCCTTGACCATTTGAAAAATGGAACTTATTTTAGAAACTGACAAAAATTGTTGTCAAAGATAAAATCAGCAGGAAAATTTCAATCCTGAATACCTTTCTAAGTTTGAACTTGAAAAATCGTAGATAAATAATTAGCTTCAATGAACTATGAAGATTTAAAAGTTTTTCATTATTTTTCACGTGTTTTTTAATATTCTAATTTCTTGCCCAATTTTGATGGAAAAGGCAAGTTCGACCGCTAATCAAATTAAAATATCCGTAAATTTGTTGTGTTAAGCACCGGTGAATCATTTAAAGAGGCTTGTTTTTAATATTGAACTCATCACGTTTCCGCACACTTTCATTATTCAGGAAAAATTAATTATTTGATAAACATTTCGACACATAAGAAGCTGAATATTTTTCGTGTTTGCCATATTTTTCAGTATGAAAATCATGATGTTGAACAGCTATAGCGCGCACTAAAATGCAGAAGCTTAAACTGACAATGCGTTTTTTTAAATTTCTAATGTTGCCTTCAAAAAAATTGTTCTCACTATTCAGATTTTTTTTTAAATTTCGGTCTCGTGAGTTGCGAATTAACGGAGTTTTACTGTATCTATTAATTATTAATAAATTATTATCTTTTTAAAATATGTGTGTGCGTTACGTTAGCTGTGTGCACACGCACATGCAGACTGCTTGGAGGGAACGTTGATGATAATAGTTCATACACATTGCATGCGTCTGCTATGGCATGACTGCTTTTAGAATTTTATTAATGATTTCTCATTTAGTAAATCTTGCATTTAAAATTAAAACAAATAGTAATGGGATGCTTTTTACTATAGATTACTCCAACTATCATCAGGATTATAGACATCATGGTAATCAGCAAGCTAACTATCATGAAAGGATTGAGCCCGAACCATCGGGTCATGACGCTACCCGCCAATGGATCCCCAAGACCGTTGTTGTAGAGGAAGAAGTTCAAAATAGTTCAAACACTTGCGCTCCTAGAGTACTATCGCAAGAAACTTCCTCTAACAGCATCTCCTCAGACACACCTAGCTCCAACAAACTCTTGGAATCCATTACATCAGCCATAGCAATCTCTGCTATTGACAATGGCCTTGAAATACTGGTGAGTTGCATTTTATCTGGTACATAATTAAAATTATTATAATTAAATAATACAAAGTTTAGTTTTAAACCACTTTATTATGTACATACACTAAAGTCAACTAGTTTCAGTTGGACTGGAATATAGTATAGACTAACCTGACTACGGATATTTAAATAGAAGGTTAAGAGGAAAGAGTAACAGCGTATCAGAGTGGGACAGAGTATCACGTTGGGTGTGGGAGAGAGGGGTAGGGATTACACAAAAACAACTTTAAAATCAGATTATTGGATAAATTAATTTGGTTATTTAATATCTGGCTATTATTATTGGTTGATTTATTAATTTCTAATGCTCCTAAATTGTTAAGGCGTAATTCCATTTTGATATAACACTTGTGCCCCTGTATTCTTTAGAATTAATTAAGTGTTTGGGCAAATTTCGAAAAATCTATATTTGTTAAGCATCTAATGTGTTTTTTTATTGTAATATTTACATTCCTCAATGTTTTGCCTATATAGAAAGCTGGACAATAGTTGCACTTAAGTTTCTAGATGCCAGAATGGCTTAGAATCTCTTCTTTGTATTTACAATTAGTTAAAAGTGTGCTTAAATTATTATTAGTATAGAAAGATGGCTTTACCTCTTTTGGGAGTTTTCATGTACTTAATGTAGAAAAATTATTTATGTACAATGCGCCAATAGGGAGTTGAGTTATTAGAATTAATAGTTAGAGAACCGTTATAAAGAAATTTATTTGTTGAAATTTTTTTGATAGGATTCTGTCACTTAAGATAGGGACATATCCATTGTTGGAAGCTGTACGATTAATTATAGAGAGTTCATTGGAAAATTTATTGTTGTATAGTAACGAGACAGTGGAATATGGAACGAAAAGGAGTGTTTATGCTAAATAGGATGGTTGGAGGTATTACGGATTCTGGTGTCAGTAAAAGTAGACGTTGAAATTAATTTTGTTGTTGATAATAGATATAGAAAGGTCTAGAAAATTTTAACTGGAATTTATACCTGGATTTGTTATGGAAGAAATTGAGGAGTACAAGGAGTGTGTTTAATTGACGCCTTGTACCTGTCCAAATACAAAATTGCTGATATTTTCATGGACAATTTTGAAAATAACATTTTTAATTGTAAATTTTCACTGCTAAAAAATGTTTTACTATGGAAACGCTATTAAAACTAGAATTAAAAAAAAAATCAGTTTATTTTGCGCCACACCACATTAAACTATTCACAATCAAACTACAAACCGAATTCAAAATTAAATTATTGAATGAATGAGGTTTCTCTGAGATAATGCTTGATTTTAATAATTAGAAAATATGATTTTTTAATATAAAGACCACATAACATTGTTACGACGGTCATTCAGTTTAAGATTCAAACCATTTTCCACAAAACTATTTGTACTTCCTCTGAACTCAAACTATTCTTTTCTGTTATAGAAATTGCTTCCTATAGAGAAAGCAATGTTGTATTGACCAGGAGTTGCTTAAAACAAAATGTTTCCAGGATTGGTCTGAAGAAATGGAGAAGATAAACAGCATTGAACGCAGCATTAATGCGAGTCACCCGCCGCAGAGGCCTCCGCGTGAAGAGTCATCTCCGGGTGTGCAGGAAGGCTGGCAAAGTAAGGGGCCGGAGAAGAGGAGAGAAGGCGTGAGTGGAGGGCCCAGTGGGGAGAAGAAAGGGGGCAAAGGGTCAAGAAGAAGAAGAAGGTATTGATCTTTGTCCATTTTATTTCTGAAATGAGTTTTGTTTAATATTAATGTTACGTTAAGTTAAGGATGTAATGGATACCTGGCTTGTTCTGACTGAATATTTATGCAGTGTATGTGTATTTTAATAATTAAGTACATTCGTGGTAAATCTATTTGTTTAAAAATGTATCCTGTATTGAAGAAAACTAATTACAAATTAAGACTAATTAGTTATAAATTTATTATTTATAACATGTAGCGTTAATTTTGAACACAAAAATGTATTCAATACATATTTCAATAATTTTTTTTTGAAATCTTTTAATTAGAAATTAGCATATCCAGTATAAAGTTACACAATGTTCTATATTCTTATTGTGGATTATTTCATCCTGCACTGACATATAGGAATATTTTAATTAGAAATTAGCATATCCAGTATAAAGTTACACAATGTTCTATATTCTTATTGTGGATTATTTCATCCTGCACTGACATATAGGAATATTTTAATTACATTACCATGGATTTCCCGAACCATTGCCAGGTTCTCAACCAGGTTGTCCTTCGTCTTCCAGGGCCTTTTCTACTATAAATGATGAGAGGCGGTATCCCGTGGCCTGATCAGCTCAGTTGTCTGCCTGTTAAGCTGGGCCAGATAACCAATATTTCTTATTTTTTCAAAATATATCCGTTGCATCCTCTTAAAATATTTACCAACAAAATTATCTATTATTATTTTTCTCCTTTTCTTTCTTTATCTTTTTCTTCCTTTATTTCAATTTTAATTATTTTTTGCTTATTCCCTGATTTATCGGTTTTCATATTCAGTGTCAAGATGTTCTGTAGAATGTGTTTTCATAGACAATTTTACAAATATGTGGAAAACAAAACTCATATCCAAATACATATTTAGTTGAATTCTTTCCTATCAAAATAGTTCTAGTGAGAGATTTAAAATTCATAAATCAATTAAATAATTATTTTATAAATTTTTAATATTAATTTAATGAAATATAGCACCTCAAGGAAGCTTGAAATTTATTGATATGATTTTTAGTATAGTTTTATTTATAATGTAAATATGTGAGGTGTGTGTTAGATGAAAGTATAAACGTGCAACATAGTAAAATGATACACACACCGGACTCCCTTTTTACACAGTTTCGAAATAACACGGTGCTACATCCCTTGCATATACGTACTGTACTACTCAATACTATCGCGAGAGAGGTATGCGGAAGGACCAATTTGCCTAGAATATGTTAAAACTAACCATATTAGCCCAAACCCAACTGAACTGCATTCAGATATCATAACTGTGGCACATGCAGTTGGTTGGTAGGCTTTGAATTGAAAATATTGCTGAATTGACTGCAGATGAAGTTCTCAATGAGGAAGAAATACTCAAAACTGTTTTAGATGAGCACACCAGTCCCAAGGAAAGTAGTGACAATGACGAAGGAGGCCCAATAACAGCATATTCAATCCTCGAAAACCCGCAACTGGCTAATAAACTTGGAAATCATTTTATAATAAATGATCACTATGTTGAATGAGCTCTATAATTTTAACGCGATTTGACCTCTCGCATTACCAAGAGTCATACAAGGAACTCGCAGAAAAACAGTCACATCGGTCAATAACAGAATTTTTGTTTAAACCCAGTAAACTGAAGTCAATTTGAAAAGAAATATTACACAGGCTCTGAATATCTCAAGTGATGCCGTACCAAATGTGTGTAAATGGGTTCGTCTATTGCCTGACAGTGATTAATCTTTGTTATGATTTTTTTAAAGTAACTTTTTTTAATAAAATTTAGATACAATAGTGAATTTTATTTTTTAATATCATGAATTGATTTTTATACAAGGAAACCTATCCATCATTACTTTAGTATACTTTTTTTACACGCTATTGTGGGGAACGCATCCACTGTGTAAAAAGAGAGTCCATGAACTGTTAATATTATTTTGACTCCTTTTTCTTGTCCATTATTTAAAATTAAAAAATGTTAACATCCAGACATGGTTTGCTAGTTTAACAGAAATGTATCACAAACTAAGATCATAACTCATCCGGTGCTACAAACTAATAATAATAATTATCGTTAACCAAAACGCAAAGCTAATAAAACGGTTATATCCTGCATCTCTCAGCTTTTTACATATCTGTCTTCATTATCGTTAGTCACCAATAATTCTTCCTAATGATTGTTTATTAATCACCAACAATTCTTCCTAATGACTGTTTGTTTTCCTTCATATAGAAATAATGGAGGTGTCAGAAAAAGAAATGCTGGAAATCGGTAAGATTTCGTGCTTATCGGATTTTTCTCCATTTGCTGAGCCTCTTTTTATTTTTTCCTATGCATGATTTATTGCACATATATATGTACTATATTCAAAGCACACTATTAACATTAAACCTCAATACATATTCCTCCCTTGCAAGTGTATTTATCTATTCTTTTTATTTATTAATTAATTATCTTATGTTCTTTGTATTTGTATTAAGTTATGATCCAATATTGTAAAATTTAACTAGTCTTTACTTATCAAGATAATTCTTCACATGTCACATACTTGTCGCTCTTATGTTTACTTTGTGTAAGATGGAGAATGAGGATTTGATGTTTTTCACTGAACTGCTGTTGGAAGAAATTGTAAAAATATTTTAATGCGAGAATTCTGACTGCGGGGATTTATAACCCGAAGCATAATATACACATTTGTGTTATCTTGGATATTCGTCTGTACTACACTGGAGATTTACACGAGAAAAATAGTAATTTTATTTATTTTGTGTACATAATACATAATCATATTGTATGTCGACCCTCTTACTAGGAGTTCACCTGTTTGAAGAGTGTACTCTTTAGACAATCATTTAAAAAATTTTTTTTTTTTTCCAGCATTTCTTGAAATATATTAAATTGAGTCAAATCAAAATCAACTCAAAATAAAAAATGAAAATCAGTATAAATACAATTTATGACTAAAAACTAGTACATCTTACATATGTATAAAACCGCCTTCAACTCATTATATATTTTTTCATTGATTTAAATTTTTTACTTAGCTGAATTTTTTAAAACCAGAATACATTTATATTAAGACAGGTCTTCTCAGATAGGTCTCGATTCATGTATGTATTTAAGATTCCACGCAGGTTTCCAATGGTGGTGTTATGAAAAATATCAAAACTTTGTTCCCGTCCCTGTAATATCTTAGTTTAACAGAAAAACCTCTTTAATTCAATATACAGTTGATTATCTGAATAATGGTATATGTATTTATAATTTTCAGTTAAAATTCCAGAACCAAAATATATTTTTCATGCTAAGTTTTCTAAATAATAAATAAGATATTTGAGATTCTCTGATTAAACATTCCTACGTTTATAAATTGTATTATTTTTCCACGAATCTTCTAGGCTCACAAAATTTTCTAGAAATACATATACATATTATGAGTGAAGGTAATTGACCTGTTTTTGATTTTTTTGTCATATTTTTTATGGCACTCTCTTTGAGAGCTGTTCAATTTTGAATCAATGGGGTTTTACTGTAGATATCAGCTTGAATGGTGGTGGGTGATATGATACCTTGTAAAACTGGAAAATCTAAATAGTGCATAGTAAAGGGGAATACGGTACAGGGATATGTTCTCATCTTTTGTCATATTTACATACTGCATAGCACCGAAATTGAACACCTATCTCTTCTTCTTCTTCTTCCACGGCACTACATCACACGGTGGGATTTGGTCTCCTCCACAAGTGCTCTCAATTGACTCCTGTCCCTGGCCATTCTTGTTTAGTTCCCAGACCCTCTCATCCTGCTTCAGTCCTCTCTCATACAGTTAGCCCACCCTTTCATTGGCTTGCCTCTAGGTCACTTCCACTGTCGTATCCATTTGGTCATGATCTTTGGTGTCCTGTTATCTGGTATTCTTTCGAAATGCCCATCCCATCTCAATCTTTGGGACCTACAGAATCTTACAATTGTTTCTTGCTCAATCAAATTTTTGAGCTCATGATTCATTTTTATTCTGTAAGTTCCATTTTCTAGTGTAGGTCCATAAATTTTTAAAAATATTTTACGTTCAAATACTGCTAATTTGTTATCTTCAATTTGGGTTAGGCACCACGTTTCACAACCATAAGTGACTACCGGTCTAACTATAGTTTTGTATATCAGCAGTTTGCTTTGATGACTCGGTAATTTTGACCCTAGCAGTTTTTTAGACATGTAGAAACTTCTATTTCCGGCTAGAAGTCGGATCTACAATTCATTAGTTGTCATATTTGTCATGTTCAAGTTAGAGCCTGGATATGTAAAATTATCAACCCTTTTTCATATACATGAACAAAAGCAAACACATACATAATTGAACAATTTTGAAACATAAAAATTTCAAATATTCATGAGTGTACTTATCATCATGAATTGGTTTTTGGGTTATTTAAATCATTCAAATTAATATCCGTATATCTTGGTCCGCTAAATGCTCAAATAGAAACAATCTTGGTGATAGCTCTTTAATAATGTAAGGAAGAATTTTGTCATGAGTGTCGTCATACTATCGCTGACAAAATGATTACTTAACGTTAAAAAAAATCTCTTCATTGTCTTGCATTTACTCATAACACTTTAGAATCCTCGAGGCAATGAGGAGGCCAAGGAAACTAGTGTTCAAGTGGTGTTTGTGTTATGCTGTAATTATGGGTATTGAATAATATTTCTTTCTTTTTATACACACACATACAGTAAAGAGTGTGTTCTTTTACGCTTTGCTTGCAAGTAGGAACTGTTGTTGAACTTAGGAGAGGTAGATAGATAGAAACAGTAGTTTTTGCATTTTATTTTCTATTGTTTTGGTTTATTTTTAAAGCTTCTAGTGTGCTTTTCTTTAATTTGTAATTGAACCGCGGTATTGTGAAAAATTTCAAATTATCCTGCAATACTTTAGCTGGCACCGATCCAAAATAATCTCAGACTTGTGGCATCTTTGCAGATTTTCTAGAACTGAATCATATCTAAATTAATCAATAAATGAAATTAAGATGTCAATTATTTTCCTTTACAAAATTTCAGATTGAAATAAATCATCGTTTCGAAGCAAAGCGTCTTTCATTCTGACTTCTTGTTTATATTAATTTTTCATCTAGTATATGCCAGGATACGACAATGTACCCGATGACCCGATAATATTAATTTCCTCGGTGTTGGGCTTCATGTAAAAATGTTGAACTAGGTAGTTTATTTATTGACTTTGATGATATATCTAGGAGCTCCAGTAGAGGTAGTCAGAGACGTGAACTCAGCAACGACGTTGTGAATCGTCGTCCAGATCGGTCCCCGCATGGGCAGGTTCCTCATCGTGATCACTTCAGAGACAGTCAGGAGCACCAGAATTATAATCACAGAGATGTTAATGACAAAGAAAGCCACAGAGAAGGAAGAGGCGTAGCTCCACCATATCTCAGGAATGAACATATTGAAGGCGACCGCCCGCCGAGTAGGAGTAATTGGATTAGAAGCCAATACAGCAGAGAAAATAGCCGGGATAGGTATGTTAATTATAAAGTTTAATTATTCATTAGTCTAATTTTCTCTGTTGGTTTTCTGGTTGGTCAAACAGATCTTATCAATTGAGAGGAAGCTTTCATTCCATCTGGATAACCAACACAGCAAAAAAGTATTACTTTTCACCAATGCTTTTGTTGAATAATCATCTTGGGGATATCGAGGAAATTTGCTCAATGACTTTACTGTTTATTTGTATAATCTCAAAATTGGTGATCAAACCTTTCTACTTGAACAAAAACTGTCATGAGATAATAGATTTCATTTGGAATATGTATTTAAAAATGTTCATATTCTTGGTCATTGATAAAGTTTACAATATATAATTAAATTGGTGTATGTAAAAAATTTAAGTGAACGGTTTGATGACACTTAATTTCTTTTTACAAGTGTTGAACCTTTTACAAGACTACCAAAATATAACACTTTAAATGACACTTTAAATTATTTCTGAAACCAGTCTATTTATTGTAAATTATCTACCAGAAATGACTAAATTTTAATCTGTCAATATAGATTGATAAAGTGCATCATATTAATGGTACTTTATTCACCTTTTTTCCAACATTGCTGCACTCGTGTGCGAGTATGTGAAATATTTTACCCCTTAATTGAAACTACACCACTCCAGGTACAGCTATTCCCGCACCAGCAGCGGCGAGAGAGGGGGCAGCAGAGAGCGGCCCGGCGCTCACCCTCCGCCTCACCACGCGGGCGGTAGATCTGGGCCCGGAGCAAGAGTCGATCCTGAAGGTTTTCGTCTTCCACCACCTCCTCCGCCTAGTGCTAGAAACTCAAGAAATCATGTTTGTTATATATTTTTTCAAAATTTAAATGCTCGATGCTTCTTTTCTTTGTCTGAACCACTGGTTCATATAAATGCAAAGTTTCAAATATTTACTGTCTTTCCATCTTGAATTAGTTTGCATCTGGTTGCACATTACGTATTAAAACATTTCATGATAATGGGTTTTCTGTGACGAAACCTCAACAGTCAGGTTATCATATTTTTCTCAAATGATGCCTCTTGATATAAGATCTCTTCTGATGATTTCTGCAAAAATATTTAAATTTTAATGAGATAGATTAACAACCTAATATATAGTCCTACAAAGACATAATTAATCTCAAAATAGAGATGTCAAAACTGACAAGTTTTACAATAAATTGAAGATGCTTTTAAAATCTTCTCCCATTGTCTTTTAAAAAGGTACTCAGATATAAGATGATAATATGAACAACTTTTACAATATCCAGAATCGCCGCGACAGCTGGTCAGCCCGAGGCTCCCGGCAGGGTAGTGTTGAAAGCGGTTGTGACCTTTCCCCCCCTCCAGGCCGCGGAGGGCCTGGGGGTACTGTGGGAGGAGGCTCGCACAGGAGGAGACGGCGAGACTCGGAGAGAAGTGGCCATGCAGGAGCCACGCCGGCGCCCAATACCAACTGGAGAGAGGAGATGCAGCCGCAGACTGATAGGTAGCTAAACTTTTTACATTACAGAGCTGTTATATTCCCATATATAATTGTTCAACATTAATGGTGCAATGTTTTAATGTATCAGGGTAGGTGATATGTGAAACTGTGTAATTTAAACTTGTCTAGAAATCACCAAAAGGGATTACTATTTACAAATATTAGGAAATTATTCGTAAATTTAATTCTTAGGATCAAATTGTGTGATATTTAAAGATTGTTAAGGTGGATTAAAAAATAAATAAATAATACTATTACATATATGCCCATTACCTTTTTTTAAAATTATATTTTCTCATGTTGCAATTTATTATTAGCCCATAACAATTTAGCATCAGGTAAAAAAATAATAAAAAAACTGAATGCATACATATGATGAAACTCCAAAAAATATATACATACTCATTTTCCTAATTATTTATTTCGTAATTGACTACATTATCATTTGTTATTTCAATTTCAATGTAATATTTCTTGGGATGAACTAAACGATATTGTGATTGTGCGTTTGGTATTTATTTTATAATGATGATTGGTAACTGATATTTTACTATTAGAGGTTTAGTTTCCACTATATCAGTGATTGCTCGCCGAATTACGAATAATCAGTTACTTATCATAGTTACAATCGAACACAAATTTTACAATCACAATAAAGGTTTAGCTCATCACCAAATATTTCTGCATGTGATTATTTTGGCATTGAGGTTGTGTTAATGCTTTTTCATTTGCATAATAAATATTATTTTGTGTTTATAAATTGATGTGAAAAACAAGTTGTTTTGTCGGAATACAAATATTGTGTTTTTATCCTACATGTTAATTTTGTAATAATATGTACAGTAAAACTACATTGATTCATAACCCTATATCTCGTATTTTTACGGAATTATTCGCAGTTCGTATGCGTTTTTGACACCTGAAATAAATAATTTGTTCATGTAATTCGCATATTTGTAAATGTTTTTAAATCTCTAAACTCGCGCTAAGGCATTTGACCTTCATTCCTTCGTAAACATCTGCAACCAGCCCTGCCTACCAATAACGGCCAATAACGACGCCGCGCACTGGCATGGCAAGTGCTGAACTGAGTTTTACCATATGACATATGATAAAACTCATGTACGTAATATGATATGTACATCAAATTCCATAGTGCATTTTATAAGATTTGTTTTTAAAATAATGTTTTCATTTAATCACTTGATCTAGTTTTTATGTTTATGAAATGTTGCGATTTGCATATGTAAGTATTAAAGAAATACATAAATCTTTCATATTTAAATACGTTGACATATTTTATTCATTTTTTTTCACGTTTCGTTCTCTAAAATGGCATCAACATCTTGTAATTCGTATAAATCCTTGACCACTTGGATAAATGGAGTTTATTTTGAAAACTTATAAAATTAGCAGAAAAATCAAATCCCGAATACCTCTCTGGGTTCAAACTTGAAATATCGCAGGAAAATAATAAGCCTCAACCAACAAGGCGAGACATGAAGATTTAAAAGTTTTAAATTATTTTTCAAGCTCATTTGAAATATTCCAATTCGGATGGAAAAGGTGAGTTCGACCGCCAATCAAATCAGTGTGTGTGATTTTGTTTCTTTGAGACTGCCGCGTCACCACTCACCACACACCTTTCTTATTTAGGAGAAATACGTTATTTGATAAACATTTTGATACATAAGAAGCTGAAATAATGGAGTAATCATGTTTCAGTATGAAAATCACAATAATATGTTCACATTATTTATTTTTGAAAAACAAAAATTATTTTAGACGAGAACCAGATCCTAGAAGACTGGGGAGAAATGATGGCAGCGCTCTTCCATCTGACAGGACTCACGACACTGCCGGTGGTAGTGGAGGCAGTAAAGGTCTGGCTCCAGGAATACTGGTCCTGCCCCATGAGGGGGCCCCCGAGAGGAATAGGATTATGGATATGGCAATGGAACAACATCAGCACAAAGGGTTAATTTATTTTTTGTAATTGTTTGGTTTTTTTACTATGTTTGAAATCGGATCATACAATATTTTATGATTCATATGTCACATAAATTCCTTTAGAAATCAACAAATAAATTATACATATGATAACATTTAAAATATGTAGTCTCTTTAAAACAATAGAAAAAATTGGAGGATTAAAAAAAATCATTGCACTCTAAGAATGGAGCGATTTCAGTTTTACAGACATAAACAAATGTTTTTTATGTATGACAGTCATTAGAAAACTAGAAAGAAATTGTACTATTAAACAGTATATAGGCTTGATTTATTCATTTAGGCCTTTGGGTTGCATATGTGAAACATGCAGCCCAATAAGCTCAGCTGTTTTTTATTTAGTACTTTTACGTTATTTCCTTTTTTGTTGAATGTTTAATGTTTCTGTTTTTAAGTTATAGGTGAATTCTCAGATCTTAAAAAAAATTCTACGGAAGGAAAACCCTGAATGTATTTTTATATATTTTAATTGAATTAACAATAGTGACCGAACAACTAGTATTAAGTTGTTTTTGGATCATTAAATAATTGTCATCTAAACTCCTGTAAATATATATTTTTTCATTAATTGACAGAGCTGTTACTTTGTAATGTAACATTATTATTTTAATATTCACAATAAAACTTTGTACTATACACTATTGAACATTGGTCCAATTTCCCATAAAATTACTAATAATTTCCCATTGCATATAAAACCCATGTTTTACACCAACAACATCAGCAAAATTCTACTCAATTCAAAAACTAAAATTAATGTATAAGAAAAAATGGAAACACATTAAGGTTACTCTATGCGAATCAGCGAAGGAAATCTGTGGCATAACTACCCAAGGATGGACGAAAGGTGATACATGGTGGGATGTTGGCATAAAGAAACTTGTGTAAAAAAATAAGAGTGTGTGGCGCTATCTTTTAATAAATACATAAGACCAAAAGATCTGTACAATGCCTGTAAGAAGAAAGTTAAATTTGGTGTGAAAGAAAGGAAAGAGCAGCTGAAAGAGAGGAAGGGGCGAAAAAGACTGAGAATTTCCAGGATAATATAAACTTCTTCTGGAAGACGGTTAAAAAATCCCCATGTGGTGTTGAAAGCTGTAGTATGAAAGCTATTAAGTCAGTAAATGGAGAGATATTAATGAATGAGGATGAAATAAAAGATAGATGGATGAAATATTTCCAGGAAACGTATTGAGTGTAGAGAATGCAAATGAAAAATCCCCCGAGAGACTCTCTGGGGTAAGTATGAATGATAAAAACGATATGAATGCAATAAGTATGGAAGAAATAAAAATGTGCAATAAAGCATATAAAGGATGGCAAGGCTGTGGGGTATGATAACATTGCTGCTGAGTATATCAAAGCTGGTGGCCCATTAGTTATCTCGTAGCTTCATAAGCTCTTCAAACAATGTTTGGAGGAGAGCCATACCCTGTTAGATTAAAGGAGGGCTGTCAGTATGCTTCTCTACAAAGGCAGAAGGTCGAGAATGGAATGTGGTAACTATAGGGGAATTAGTCTACTGAACCCGTCGGTTGGTAAACTGTATGGAAGAATTTTAATAGAAAGAGCAAAAACAGTGATGAAAGAAAAGTATGGGATGTGCAAGGGGCCTTTGTGGGTGGAAGATCTTTTCTTTACGAGTGATGATGGAAAAGTCTTTAGAGAAAAACCAAAAACTTTTTTGTGCCTTTGTAGATTTGTAAAAGGCATATGATAGAATTATAAGAGAAAGGTTATGGAAGGTACTCTCTGATTATAAGGTGAATAGTAAACTTATACACGCAATCTCATCCCTATACGAAGGAAGTTATGCAGTGTAAGAATTAATGGATCATTCACACCATAGTTTGACATTATAAAAGGTGTAAAGCAGGGTTGTGTAATGTCTCCATGGCTGTTCAACTTGTATATGGAGAATTGTGTGAAAGAACTGGATTGTATGAATGTAGGAGCAAAAATGGGCAATTTAATTGTATGCTGCTTATTGTACACCAATGATGCAGTACTTATTGTGAATAATGAACAAGAATTACCAAGTCTAGTGTGTAGAATGTACGATGTATGCAAGGAAAGCGACATTTCGACAATGTCGACAAGTCGAAAGTGAAGGTATTCGAGAATTAGGAAAGTAAGGTACCATGCAAAATATGTTGTTTATTTGGATAGAACAAAGAAATACAGAAGGTAAACGTGAAATGTTAAGTATAGAGAAGCGAGTCAGCGGTGTTCGGTGTCAGCCTCACCGCTTCTCGAGCATTGTGGCGGGGCGGCGGAATGGAAGACGTGTTGTTGGTAAGTGATCAGGTCAGACTGGTGGCAGCACTCTGCCGCCGGCTAGGTATTGAATGCAAATGTTCGCTGGTGTCATTGCCGGTTGGGACGGGGGTGAATTTAAACTGCTATCCCCTACATTTATGTCATCTGTATAACATTTTGTTGTGATCCAATTCCATTGAAAAATAGATAATTTATTTTATTATTGTGTGATAGTTGCAATACCTAATTCAAGCAGATAAGGCGAAAGTGCTTAGTTTGGAAATGAAATGAAAATTATTGAAAGACTAGTGGCACTTGGCAGTTTGCAACTGTAGACTGAGACAATGATTTGGCACTTTGTTGCTGCTGTTCGTACAGTCATTTTCGTACAGTATTTTTCTTTATGACTGTTCGTACAGTCATAAAGAAAAATATAAAAAAGCAAGTGAAACTGGTAAAAAATTGACAGCATTTTTGTATAAATATATTGTGTTGGATTTTTTTTTAGTGTGCATGCACATACCTACAATATTTTAAAACTTATTTTAAATTAATTATGAACATGAAAGCCTTGTCATTAATTTCTGCCACCTAGGATTTTTGCTTAATGCAGATCATCCTGGAACACATCCCCCGTATTAAGTGATGGTCACCTTTAGTTTGCAACAGATTATTAAAACTTGAAAATATTATTAATTTCAGAAATCCACACATAACGGCCGCTAGCGTGAGCCCTCAATCAAACACGATACAACGCACCCTGTTTGATCCCCGGAACCCCAGTAAGCCCATTATAGTGTCACATCCTGGACCGCCCAGTAGGGGTCCTGCAATACCTAGTCCTGCACCCTCCGGGGCCATTGACAGTGGAGCCCCTGTGAGCGGACGACCTCTTTACTACGATGTCAACTCAGATAATTTCAAGTCCTGCCACAACCGAGACCTCATCAGGGAGGTGGAGAGAACTGACATGCAGCTGCAATGGATATTTAAGAATAATACTCTCATCAAAGATTGGGACAGGATCATGCACACGAGGTATATAAATATTGAATGCCTAGAAATAGGTATATAAATATTGAAGGCATCTCTAATACTATTATTTTTAAATCGTCTAAATAATTCAACTGTACTCTTTATCAGATATAGCAAAACTACTACATTTTAAAATTCTATTTGAAATTGTTATATAAAATTGTAATATAAAAAATGAATGGTTTCAAAAGATCAATTTTATTCATTTCATTTGCCAATTCGGTTCGCCAATTTGAAAATCTCTATAGTAAATCTTTATAGAAAGCTTTTTAACCTTTCCTCTCCGATGATGTAAACTGAGTTGACATTGCCTCTAATTATGTGAATATCTCTGTAAATATACTAAATACAGAGTTCATATTTTAGGTATTCCTCCGTAATATATTTATGTATTAGATAAAATAATTACAATATACATATGTGTAAGTATTTACCATACGCAACAAAAAAAAAGTTTTTTCAAAGAACCTGACTTGAATTTGTCAATACATGTAAATCTACTTGTGGAGCCAAATCAATATAATTGTATTACGTAGTATATTTCTTCTCAGTTGAGTCAATTTCTCTGTGTGGGTACATCGATTGTTTACAGCTTTCGTAGGTAACTACAGGGTGATCAGCAGTTCATTTATGATTGGTCATTATTATTTACGGTAATATTCATATTTATCTGACATAAAAATCGCAAAAGTCTACTTATGTCTACATACTAATTTTACAGCACCGGAACACGCCTTGTTATTGTAGCACCGCAAGGGAAAGATTAATACGAAATTGAGGGGTCCAAAATTTAAAAAAAAATTTCGAATAAGGAATTTAGAATTTCATATAAAGTTTTCAAAACATCAACATATTTTCTAAATATTTATAAATGTATTAAAATATACATTTTCTCGAAACATTTTTAAATACATATATTTTGCCAATGTTGCTTTTATTTTTGTCAAAGCCCCTACATCTATTTCGTCAAATTTTTGACTTTTGCAGAGTCCGGAATGTCTAAAAAGTCAGCAATATCTTAACTAACGAAAAAGTCACCTTTGTAAAAGTAAAAATAAAATCAAAAAAGTTTTCGTAAATTCAATAATTGTAAAAATATCAGTACTTTGATGTTCATATGAGAGTGTGTGTTAGATTTTCAAATGCAATTGAAATTTTGATATTTTTCATATAAATCACTTTGGTCTATCTATGGTAAATCTATGGTATTAAATAAAACTCAATTTTATATGGAGGAAAAATAATATTTCTATGGGTCACCATATGATATCTACTGGAAAGAATAATTTGGTTTAAAATTCGATATGCGGGCACCCGTGATATCAATCATTATTTACTAATCCCACGCGCTGTCACGTGGGTGTTGGCTATAGAATAAAGATAGCCAACGTGGCATTCTGACATTTATCGCTTTGTCTCTTTCTCTGTTGCAAGTTTCCAATGCGGGCTTTCTTAGGGTTAAGGAGAACACATTATTGTGAAGTTGCAGTTTTTCAGAACATAGTTTAATACAAATTTAATTTGTATTAAAATATCACAGACCTATGTTCTGAAAAAACTGTAACTTCACAATAATAATGTGTTCTTCTTAATAATATGTAAGTTGTTTAATAAAAATTAATTAATTCTTAAGGAAAACACATTCTTATTGTGAAGTTGTAATTATTCAGAACATAGGTCTGTGATATTTTAAATACTAAATTAATGTATTAATTATAAATATATACATATAAAATCAATTTTGTCAAAAAATATTGTTTTTGCGTCACCGGGATTCGAACCTGGATCTCTATTTCCAATCCGGGAAAGTGCACTACCATTGTGCTATAACGCCCTAATTCTGTAAATATAAAGTAGATTGCTTTCAAATAATGAAATAACAGATGTATGAATTTGAAAGTGCAACATATAAATTCGGAAATTTGTCATTAATTTATTAGGTTGATGCATAAGTAATGTCGTATTTTTACATAGACTAAAATATATATTTTTTAACAAACTGTGTTAACATCTGTGCTTAATGTTCTTTGTATTATATGAAGGAGGGTTTCTTTCAACATTTTTTTCCAGTCTATCATCAGCGGTTGAATTATACAGAGCCCTTGTGACTTTTTAAAATGTTAGAGAAAAATTTTTATTTTCCACATTGTTTACTTTTTGAATTCGATAAAGGCCATAATGCAACAGTGAAAACCAAAAATATATGTAATGTGTACGGCAGAGGTGCTATCGATGTTCAAAACAGTTGACAATGGTTTGGTGAATTCGGATCTGGGAATTTATCAACAGTTGATGAAGAAAGAGCGGGGCGCCCTTCAACCACCCATGATGATGTACCGAATGCCATACTTGAAGCTGATCCCTGTCAAAATACCAGGGACATTGCAATGGAGATGGGTATCAATCAATCTATGGTGGTGAAGCATCTGAATCTCATTGAAATTGTTTCGAAGTACGATGTTTGGGTCCCGCACAACTTGTCACCCGTAAACCTGCTGGATCGAGTTGCCACATGCGTTTCTTTGTGTGCGAGATAAAGGCATGAACTTTTATTACATCGACTAGTGACAAGGGATGAAAAATGGGTTGTCTATAAGAATCAAACTAGGAAGCGACACTGGGCCCATTAACCATTCCCAAGGCAGAACTTTGCTTTGTGTTTGGTGGGATATGAAGAGCATTATTTATTACGAGTTATTGCAACCTAACCAAACAATTAAGGCTGGGAGATATTGTGAACAGCTGCAAAAATTAAACTCGGCACTCGTAAAAAAACGACCTGAACTAATCAATCATAAGGGTGATGTCTTTCATCACAACAATGCGCGGCCTCGTTCTGCGTTGATGACACAGCATAAATTAAAGAAGCTCAATTGGGATGTTTTAAAGCATCCACCTTATTCTCCTGACTTAGCTCCTTCTGATATTCACTTGTTTCTATCTCTATAAAATTATTTAAATGGAAACAAATTTAATACAACAGATGAGGTGAAAACAGCACTAGATACATTCTTTGCATCAAAACCTGATAGTTTCTATTCTAATGGGATTAAAAAGTTGACAGAACGATGGGAGATAGTCATTAGCAATAATGGGAATTACGTAATTGATTGATTTAATAAAGTTTATCTGAAAATATTAACATTTGTTTTCTTAAAAAAGTACGACGTTACTTATGCATCAACCTAATACAATGTTAACATGGTGTAATAGGTCAGTGCACTTCCCCGGATAGAAAGGGTTTCTGGTTCGAGTCTGGGTGGCAACAAAAATATTTTTCAATAAATTGATTTTAGCTGTACATTTAATTTGTATTAAAAAATATATATATTTGCATCCTGTTGAGAAACTGAAGCAGTAATGAAAACCTCATTGTGCAGCAGCTGTCAGCAAATTCTTCATTAACCATATGTGCGAGCAAGCAAGACAAAGATTTATGTCAACTGCTTCGATTCTTAACAAAAGAGCGTTTCATAATTCAAAATTATTACGAATTTTGAAGCATTCTTATACTGAAGCTGTTAAATTAGGTATTTTTTGGTTTCAAAGGTTTTCAAATTGTTGATAAAAATTTAAAATTGTCGGGATTTCCTAATAATTTAAAAAGAAAATTTATGGTCCCTTGAATTTCAAATTAGTGGCGGTCTAATATAGTGACACTCAATACTGGGTTCTGGTAGTTTTCTTTCGTAGTGGGACCAGATTATGACCTAAACGCACATGATGAGCGAGTTAATTTATTGATAAAGATATCTACTGTAATATTATGGACGCCTCTTGACCAACAATGTGATTATAATTTCATTTAATTAGAATTTTTCCATTTTAGTAAATTTTGTTTTTTTTTTTACAGGCCTTTCCTCCAACATTCATTGAAAACTCTCCTGGCCACTGATATAAAATTTTGTCAGGCTGAGAATGTGGAGCATCATTTCTGGAAAATGCTTTACTATAGTATCATTGAAATATTGAGGAAAACTAGCACTCAAGACGAGTCCAACAAAAGTCAGTGCACAGAACTGATCAATTCCACTATCAAAGACGGTAACAGTTATTTCGAAAGCCTACTCGAAATTCTGCAAGTGACGTATAAGTTTAAACTGGAAGACTACCTGAACATAAATTATCAAACCGCTCCAAAGGGGACTGGCTTTGTGAGCCTGGCTCTCATCTCCGCCCAGAAAATTTACTTGTTCCTCGGCGATTTGGCCAGATATAAGGAGCAGGTGAACGATACTACAAATTATGCAAAGAGCAAAAATTGGTACACCAAAGCCCACCAGATCAATCCAAAGAATGGGCGGCCATATAATCAGCTAGCCATCCTGGCCGTCTATGCGGTGAGATAAATATATACTTACTTTGTGCTAATTTTACTTTAAGTAAAATCCCTTTTGTGTGTATAATTCATTTGTACTAATTCAAAATTATATACAGTAAAACCCCGTTTATTCGAAGAACGTTTGTTCGAAATTAGTAGTCCCTCTGGAAAGTTTTCATACTAAATTGTACTTATAAATCGAATATCGTTATTCCAAGCTATTTTTGGACCCGATCAGATGAATTTGTCCATCTGTTTTTGGCCTAATTCGATTTTTTTTTGTCAGATGTCAGCAATCTGGAAAATAAACACACGCTACGTGATGTGCCTGTCCAAAGTCCAAGACCGTCAAAATGGGTAGTTCCGCCCCTATACCGATTCACGACGCATAAAGTTAATTCTTATAGTTTGTTTTCTCACTCACTCAGTATATTAGAAAAAATGACAAATATGTCTTGTGCGTCTTCAATTTTAAATATTTATTTTTTACCGCGACGCATTAACTTAAGGTCGCATGCTTTTTTTTCGCTCATTTTCTTTACATTAGAAAAAGATAGCAAATATTATCTTTGCGCCCTTATAGGTAACGCAGTTCTCTCGTTCTCCCAGGTGTTAGCTGCGAATGTCAGTGCTTGCCAATCTTCTGTTCCGTATTATTACCACATTATTTTTGTTTACATAGCGTTTGTATATTTTGTTGTACAAACGTTAGTACCCGGTTGAGTTCCCCAGACTTTTTCGTGTTTTATAAATTATTTAATTTGTATTAATTTTAATACAGACATTTCTCTTTCTATTTAAGTTTAGTGTCAAGGCATTTTAAAGAATGTGTGGTTAGCGTTTTTCAGATTTTATTGTATCTTGTTAATTATTTTATTGCCATTGTTTTATATGTAAAGAACATTATTTGTTTTTCTCTAATATTAACATGTTAGACATTTTGAAATTCATCAAATTTAAATTAACACATTTTTATAATTTTGACTGATAATTTTATATTCTCGATAATAGCATCAAAGCGAAACTCGTACAAAACGCCGACAGTTGCTAAAAATCGAATTAATACAAGAGATTGACAAAAATATTATCCAAAACAAAATTAACAGAAAAATACGCGACCCCATTAATAAGGTTGTCGACAATATTAAACATGATGACAGAAAGAACTTTAACGTTGAAAGGCGAGTGCCAAATTTTGCTGCGACCAATACAAAACAAATGTTTTAAAAGCGCTGGAAACTTTTGTCGCTAACTTCAGCGGAGAAATGGCAAGTAGACAAGTTATGTCGTTATTAAAAATGACGCAAAAAGATAATCCATTATTATAGTGTTTTTTTAAAAATAATATTGTGATTTGTTTACACTGTATTTTGACAACTTCTTTGTTATTTTTAAATGTGTGGATATAGGTGTATACAATTGCTTCGAGTTGCTATGAAAAAAGTTAGTATGTAAAAAAGAATCGAATTTTGAAGTTTATATATTCATTATCCTAAATCGTTATTCAAACTTTTTTCTTGATTTTCGGTCCCCTCAACTTTGAATAAACAGGATTTTATTGTACAGTAAAACTCCGTTAATTCGTAATTTTTACAGAATTCATCCTTTTTTCAAAAAAATTTGCCCCGAAAAAAACATTTCATACTAATTTCTACCGATAATTCGTAAAATCTGATTATTTACAGTTCATATGCATTTTTGACACCTGAAATAAATAATTTGTTCACATAATTCGCGTATTTGCAAATGTTTTTAAATCCCTAAACTTATGCGAAGGCATTTGACTTTCATCCCTTCGCAACTAGCCCTGCCTAGCGGCCAATCATGATAGGTGCTGAACCGATATGGCAAAACTCATGTACGTAATATGATATGTACATCTAATTCTGTAGTGCATTTTACAAGATTTGTTGTTAAAATAATGTTTTAATTGAATCACTTGATCTATTTTCTATGTTTATGAAACGTTGCGATTTGCATATGTAGTTATTAAAGAAACTACATAAATCTTTCATATTTAAATACGTTGACATATTTTATTAATTTTTTTTCTCATTTCGTTCTTTAAAATGGCACCAACATCTTGTAATTTGATAAATGGAGTTTATTTTGAAAACTTGATAAAATTAGCAGAAAAAGTCAAATTCCGAATACCTCTCTGGGTTCAAACTTGAAATATTGCAGGAAAATAATAAGCCTCAACCAACAAGGCGAGACATGAAGATTTAAAAGTTTTTAATTATTTTTCAAGCGCATATATAAATATTCCAATTCGGATGGAAAAGGTGAGTTTGACCACCAATCAAATTAATGTGCGTGATTTTGTTGCCTTGAGAAACCGCCACATCACCGCTCACCACACCTTTCTTATTCAGGAGAAATATGTTATTTGATAAAAATTTCAACACATAAGAAGCTGAAATAATGGAGTCATGTTTCACATTGGACGCAGTGAACTAACGCATTTTTATAAAAATTTATTTGTCTTTAAAAAATTTTATTCTCATTATTCATAATTATTTTATTTTTATATTTCGGTCCCGTGAGTTACGAATTAACGGAGTTTTACTGTAATATGTACATTTAAGTATGAATATTTTGTGACTAAAATTATAAATTTCCTTTTTAATTCATTGTAATTTCAAAAAAATCTTTTTTTACAATGTGCATTTTTTTATTTATACTGTATACTTTTGTAAAGTGCCTGGCTTTTGTAAATTTCGGTCACCACTAATTACTAATTCATTTGATCCATGCTTAAAAGCTTCACTTTGTCAACTTCTCAATATGTTTTGAAAGTGTGTTTAATATTTTTGTAATATGTAATATATATTTTTTTATAATTTTCAGAGGCGAAAGTTGGATGCAGTTTACTTTTACATGCGCAGTCTTATGTCGTCTACTCCGGTCCATTCTGCCCGAGAGAGTCTGATTGCATTACTCGATGAGAACAGAAAAAAGGTATTTGTAGGGATTATTTATATTTTGTATTTGAATACGTGTTTGTAAAAGACAATTATCACTAATTAATTTCATGATTTTGAACTAGTCGTTACAATCCTGCTGATGAGTAACTATTAAGCACAGTATGTCTCGGTTATACCGTGGAGAACTTGTCTTTTGCCAAAGTTTAAATAAATAATGATTTAAAATTTAATAAAATAATTTAATACCTTCTATGAAGATCTCTCTTGATAATTAAAAAAGAACAGGCGGTAAACATGGACATCACATATTTTTTCAATCAAATCAAACTGAATATTTTTTGGTGACTTATTCTCTGGATTGAATAGTGCTTCACCCTTTGCACTAGGTGATTAAAGCATATTTATTTTGACTACATTAGTCATTTTTATGTTTTAATATATTTAAAAAAAATGTTAATACTGCGTAAATATTGTAAAACTACATTAATTCATATACTTATATTTCGTATTTGCGCATTTGACATTCATCCCTTCGTAAACATCTGTAGCTAGCTTCGCCTACTAGCCAATCACGGCGCTGTCCCTTATCGCAATAATGGTGTGCTTAGAGCTCGCAGGACCGGAGCCGAACTGAGCTTCGCCATATGTATATCAAATTCCACAGTGCATTTTATAAGATATGTTGTTATTAATTATTAACATTTTTAATTAAATCTTATAATTTATAAATTAATTGTGTGTAACAGTTCTATTGATCTGGTTTTTATGTTTAAGAAACGTTACGATTTGCATATGTGAGAACTAAACAAACAAAATCTTTTGTGTTTAAATACGTTAACATAATTTATACTTAATTTTTTTTCATGTTTTATTCACTAAAATGTCACAATTCCTTGTAATTTATGTAAATTCTTGACAATTTGGAAAATGGAACTTATTTTGAAAATCAACAAAAAATTGATATCAAAGATAAAATTGGCAGAAAAAGTCGAATCCCGAATATGTACCTTCCTGGGTTCGAAAATTTAAAAAAATCACTGGAAAATATTAGGGGTACCAGTCGAAAATGTCGCATTTCGGTACCTTGTTTGATCCTCAGTCGCGTCCGTCTCGTCGAGTCGTCAGCAAGTAATATATATTACTTTTGTTCCTTAACATTTGGAGATCATCTTTCAAAAGTTATTTTTATTTTTGTTAGCGATACATTTAAAATGGAACGGTTTATACCAGATAAGAATTTGTGCGCAATTGCTTGATCTACGAGTTCCACCAAAAAAACTCTGCGAGGAAGGCTGCAGAAAAAATTTGCAGTATATACGGTGATGTGATATCCATTAGCCAATCGCAAAAGTGGTTTAAAAAATTTCAGAGTGGGAATTTTGATACGGAAAACCAGCCTCGAGAAGAAAAGGTCTTTAAAATGGATGATGACATTTTAATGTGTGAAGTCGAAGCAAATCCAACAAAATCAATTCAGCAGATTGCAGACACACTCGGATACTCCTGGTCGAGTGTAAAAGCCATTTGAAAAAAATCGTCAAAATAAAAGTTAAGCGACCCAGAATGCACGCAGAACACAAAGTTTTTTTTCAACACGACAACGCAAGACCCCACACTGCAGCGATTACTCGAAAAAAAATAAATGCCTTTGGCTGGAAACAAATCGATCACCCCCCATATTCACCGGATTTAGCCCCATCAGATTACCATTTATTTAGATCCCTACAGCATTTTTTATCGGGAAAAAATTTCAACAACTTAGACAAAATAAAATCTGCCCTTGACGACTATTTCCAGTCGAAACCAGAAAATTTCTATTCAAAGGGCATAAAAATGCTTGAAAATAGATGGAAGACTGTATTAGAAAGTAATGGGGAATATATAATATAAATTTTTTCAAATAATAAATTATTTAAATTTATATTTGCCTTTTTATTTAAAATGCGACATTTTCGACTGGTACCCCTAATAATAAGCTTCAACCATTAAGGTCAGCGAGACATGAGGAAGCTCAGATACAAAATAGCGATATCAACAGAAGCGGCGTGCACAAAAATGCATATGCAGTAAAATGACACCTTTTAAAAAAAATCTTTCTAATCTTCCATTAAAAAAGTTTGTTTTCATTATATTAGTAATTTGAAATTTTTTTTTAAATTTCGGTTTGTGAGTTATGAATTAACGGAGTTTTACTATATGGTACTAAATTTATAAATTATTAAAGATAAACTAAATTTTTTATTTATAATAATGAAATAAGATATTACGCTCAGTTTAAATTAAAAAAATTCTTAACTATAAAAATAAATTAACGATTGGAGGTCATTTTAAGACTAAAGATCTTTTAAAATCTTTCGTTGCCTTTTGTTGGTGCGAGTGACGTTCTTTATAAATGTAGATGATCAAATTTCTCAACAAAAAGTATCATTAAAATGCCTCGTCACTATTTTATTATGAGATTTTTTCCCTCGTCATATGTCACTGGATATTTTGTAAATTTATTATATTTTTTATTATTAATTTGTATGATAATCTGAAATTTTGAATGCCGATGTCTTCACCCTATCAGCGCTGGATATATTCTTTGCTAGCGCTGGTATAATAATGACTTTCAATATGTATTCACATGTATTTCGTGTACGCATATCTATTTAAAAAAATAAAATCAAATTGCTTGAATATTGTTAACGGCTTTGGTCGGTCTATTCGATAAACTAAATATTCATCGGGTGAATGTCAACTTCGACGCTTGAATAGTAATGTTAGCCATTAATAAAATATTATTTTTTATCTTCCAAGTTCAGAAGAGCACATTCAAATTTTTTCAAAATTTCATGCAATTTTATATTAACCCTTTTGATCCTGGGCCACTCGTTCTGGTAAATGCGAAAACTCCCAAGGAGTCCGTCCCTCCTATATTCAACTGAAATAGTCTTGTTGTTTTGAATGTGTAATATTTGTAACATTTTTGCGAGGATGTATCCGTATTTATGATGATTTAATTCCTCGGGACTTTTAGCAAACACTTGAAGTACCTGTCGACGGCCACCCCGGGATTAAAAGGGTTAAATGTAGTATATTGAAATATTTGGCCAAACAGTTTACAAGGATATTTTTTTGCGCTCATGCTGCAGTACCAGAACTATGGAAGTGTAAGTATTGCTACTGGAAGATAAGTAGAATATGCCGGGTTCTAGAAGGAGACGCTTGTTACCCACCACTTCATTTCAAATGTTCTGATTGTGACGTGTTGGCAATAGTGCAATTTTGATAAGGTGCGCTTCTGGGAAGCGACTAGGAATTGGAGAATAATTCATGATAAAAATACCCACGATCGGCCTCTGACTGCTCTTCATCCCGATCCATCTATAAAGCATTTTCTAATGAAGAGATTCAAAATCTGTACAAAAGTGGGGCACTTTGGACTGTAGAGCGGGAAGATGGGAGGCTGTTCAACCCAGTGTTAAAGAAGCCGAGCAGTTGAACACTTGAATAATTCGTTCTTTGTAAAAAGTTACAATTTTCCATTAAAATACTGGTACTGGCACTGATTCAGCACACCTACTTTCAACTCATGCTTGTGTCCTTTCCATTATGACGCAGGGTATTTGGGTTATCCAAAATTATATTATAAATACTTAAAGGAATTTTGAAATTTATTTTATTGTGCTTTAAAAATAGTTTTCGTTGCATTGTCAGTGATTCCATCCTACTAAATATTAGGTCATCCCATAAATAATGCAGTTTTTTAAATTACATGAACTAAAAGTCGGAGGGGATGGGATAAACTACCTTCATCAGCTTTAATTACCGCCTGCTGTGAAAGTAGTAATTTTTCTTATTGTAAGTTTAGAAGAGTGCAGTTCTATTTTAAGTTTTTTTTTAAAGCTATAATGGAAGTGACGAAGGATCATATTCTGCATATTTTGCTTTATCAGTTTGATAAAGGCAACAGCAATGGAAAATGCGAGGAATATTAATGCAGTGTATGGGGATTGGACAATGAGCGTAAGCCAGTGTCAATGGTGGTTTCAGAAATTGCGTACCGGAAACTACAGCCTAGAAAACGAGCCTCATCATAGAGTTCAACGAGGACGTCCTGCAAACCTGTGAATGTGTGCTCTTCACGTCTCAGGAATTAACCTTTTTTGAAAACGATGCCCCGCCCACCATATTTGCCGGACGCTGCTCCATCTGATTATCATTTATTCCACAGTCTTCAAAATCGTTTGGACGGAAAAAATATGAATTCTGTGGACAAGGTCAGAACAGTACTTGACTAGTATTTTTTGTCAGGGTCAAGTGAATTTTGGAAGAGGGGCCCTGCAAGTCTTCTAGAAAGATGGAAGAGCATTGTAAAAAATGCAGGAGAGTATATTATAGATTAAAAAAGAACTTTGTTTATCTTAATTTAAAAAAAATTAAAGAAGTATAAGAAAACTGTATTATTTATGGGATGCCCCAATACATAATTTCCCCCAACGCTCCGCTCACTCATTGCCGACTAATTGTTCCAACGCTTTATATATTAAATAAAATTTTTTTTTTAGAGATTGCATTAATTTAAAGGCTCATTACAGATATGCAAAGTACGGATATGATGTTTTATTCAATAAATGAAATTTTTCATATTTATTACTGTGGTAATTGTGTTATCTCCCACCGTAACGGAAGTTAATCATGCAAATCTCTCTTTGCACCGAGTTCAAATATTGGATTATCACACAAACTGTTTGATTACCCCATTAAAGAATGTGTTGACTAGAATTTACCATATTTTATGGAGATTAATGTAACCCTGGATTTGACGGAGTCTTCAGCGTAGTAATGCGTATGAGGCAGGAAGTGGGGGCAACGGAAGCCGATTTCACCAGGTGTATTTAGGATTTCTTGGTATAAAAATCTGGGTTTAATTTAAAAATTACTGTATTTAGCGAGTAGCTTAAATAACATTTTTTTAATTAATTATTTGACTTTCATATCCTTACTTTCTCATCTCTATTTTTGTGGAGAAAATTCCAAAGTCTTGTAAATGGTGTAGTTTTTGTTACATTTACTTTGATGACATATGATAACATTGTTTTCATTCATTTATCTTCATCCAAGTATTGTGATTACTTTTGAAATGCAGAATTTTATAGATTTCTGCCCTAGTTTGGTTCCATGGATGCATATTTTTTATTCAGAAATGAAAGGTCGCGAGACAACGGGCTTTATTGTTTGTTAGTGTTAATCAGTAAGGCTGAGTCATCCACCGTTCCCTAGATTTGTTTTTAATCTTTCATCCGACAGTCTCAAAAAATTAAAAAGCCGTCCCTTAGTGTACAGCACGAGCTGTTTGCGTGTGAGAACTCTTCAGTATCGTATGGAATGCTAAAGGTTTTACTGTGTTTAGTGACTAGACCTGATCGCTCGGGGCTCCGCTCCGCTTACTTCCCTTCCATACGGCATCTAAATCCATACCAGTGGACTTTCAATTATTTTAGTTGCTTTATGATTAGCGTAGCTTTTTGACTGTAGCCGTTATTTGAACCTTAACATCTCGACGAGGTTAATGATCGGTCGTAATGTTGTCAGTACGAGTCCGGCGAGCGCAAGCGCCAGGCCGAGCGCCAGAAGGCGGCCGAGAGCGCCGGGGCGGCCCCCGCTCCGACCGCTACCGTGGCCGGCGGCTGGAAGGGCAGCCTGCGTCGGGAGCTGTGGAGCCGGGCGGGACGGACCACCACGCTGCTGCAACCCGAGAAGCCGGACATTCATAGTGACGAGGAGGATCTGGCCAACATGACCAGCGTTGAGGTAATAAGATATTTGCTTTAATAATTCTCCCAGCGAGAGATACTTTCGGATTTGAGTTCCTGTAGTAATTACATATTGTATATTTTTTCGGTTCATAGATTTTTTCTCTAAGTAATTCATCTAATTTGTTTTTTTTTTAAATCAAAGAACTGCATTTGCAGGGGTAGACCGAGGATAGAGTGGCGCGTGCTTGTGTCCTGACACAATACTCCCGTCTTGTCCATATTGTTACATCTTCTCATGCATGCTCCTCAATTGTAGAGCTTTCTAATAGGGCCACCTTCCAGTATGTTCAAGTCTCCTGCAGATATCTTCTATTTCTTTTGCTATCAACACTCTTCTTTTGCTATCAATACATTTCTTACTATTCTCTCCGCATTCATTTGTTCCACGTGACCAGACATTTCCCTATGCGAGACTCTTTTTTAATTCTGTTCATTATGATAATGTCAGCTTTACTTTCAATCCTAATTTGTTTATTCTTTTCTCTATCATAGTTTGATGATATCATTGATCTCATTTCCGTTACATTAAGTCTACTTTCGTTCCTATTTTGCTTCACTTCTGTACATTAGTGTTGGTACCGTGCCTCTATTGTGTACCATTAGTCTTGTCTCGCCTGATAAGTGTCCATTAGAACCACATTTCCCGCACTCCACTGCACTGCATTTTTCACAAATGCGCAGAAATAATGCTGCACACAAACTATTATACGTTGCGAGTGCGATATTATCATATTTTGGTAACATTTGCTAGCCAGTTTTCAGAAAACATGAATAACCAACCGCAATTGTACACAGCATTTTAAAAGTTTTTGTTTTCGATTAGAATAAAGTATCCGCAGCAAAATAACATTGATACATGAAAACCAAGATGCACATTGCCAGTGTTGAAAAACCACCGATAATACCATATTTATGAAGCTTACCTTATACAATTATACCCTGATTCTATTACCTGTAGTCGCAGTGTCGGTTGAATTATTAATGCCGGTTCACCTGCTATCGTTAACACTACATTAACAGTCCACTTAGAATCCGATTCATCTTTTAGATTATACTAGTTTTAAAATGACAAATCTTTATTTAAAAATGTTTTTGTTTTAAAATTAATTTGATTGCGAGTTTAAGATATTTTAATTGAAGAAACATTTAGAAATACGCATTTACCGTTACCGCAGAGAGGGCGTCAGGTGTTCAACCGTAACATTGCCCTAAAAATGATTATAATATTAATTATTGAAAAATTGCTAAGTGCCACAATCTTGATGTGCGAAGTTTAATTAATTTATGAAGTATCGATACGCGCATGCAACAGTAATTAATAAAAGTTGTACCTGTGTCATAGATGAATGATTGTATTTTTCAGCTTAACAAGAGATTCATCACCAGCTACTTGCACGTGCACGGGAAGCTCATTACTAAGATTGGGTGAGGAAATTTATGCATATTTTAAATTAATTGGCTTGTGTGATAAGTTATATTATATACTTTAACCTTCATATTACAACAGCTATATTTTAACTTCTCGGTTGGTTCCTAGGAAAAAGTGCACTTTTTCGTATTTTTCGAAATGTTTCCCTAACGAAACTATCGTTATACAGGTAACCCACATTGACATGGTCGCGATAAGCGAAATTTCAAGATCAACGGAGAATTTTGAAAAAAATCATTTTAAAATTCGAAAAAACACTTTATTAATAAAATGAACATTATTAATAACAAAAAAAATGTCATGCATAACATAATTCATTCATTTTGTTCCGTGTTGCAAAAAATAATGTAGATTCCCTTGTTTGGCCTCTCTGCGTTTATTATGGAAAATTTGCCCATAACTGTCAAATAATTCGTTACAACCCAGCTTTACAGCACTCATTCGCTCTTAATCTTCGTCGTTTTCTTCTAATAACTCCAGCCATTGATTGTCAAGAGAAAGGGCATTTCTCATTAGCAGGTTCCGAGACGTCATTTTCTTGGGACACAGTATGGCAGTCCGTTTCCTGCAGCCGAGCGATTTTTCTCATTTTAAAAATTACTAAGGGAAAAAAAATATATAAGTATGTAGTCAATTTAATTAGAGTGTGCGTTTGACGAAGGATAGACCCAAATGATGCATTGGCGTTCTTTTGTCTCACCCGCGCTCGTCACTTTACGTATATGCGCGTGTGTATGATGTGAGTGAGAAAGATAGCACGCACGTGCAACCACTCATTATGACCATTCCTGGCATATGTCAAAGTGAGACAAAAAAATTTTTTTTACGTAAAGATCGCGATATAACGAATCCGCACTCACCGGGGTCGCGATGAACGGGGAGTTACCTGCATTTGAATCAGATCAATTGCCCCATTTTAAATCTAGAGTAAATATATTAATTAAATTTAAATATACAGCATGTACATGATAATAATGATTAAGTATATATTAATCCAACAAAGTTGTATAAGTGATGTGCCACTTGTAGAGAATTTCTTAAATAAAGCCGAACATTTGCATGCTGGTATCCCATCCCGTCTTCAGATTGTGTCCTCAATTAAGATTTATTTAAAATTATTTTAATTTATTTATGTATATATACATAATGTTTAAAAATACTTCACTAAATGTAAAATTATTTATCAGCAGATTAAAGGTTAAGGTTACTTAAGTAGAGTTAGGTAGATATCATTTTGCGTGGATACGTGTCTTACTCCCGGTTCGGACATGTACTCGTAAGTCACGAGGATTGAACTTTAAAAACTAATTTAGTTTTTACTTACGTAAATGTTGTTCATAACTCATATTTCTTACAAAATTTGTAAGATCTATAAATTCAATGTTTTAACATGACCAGTTCCTTCCAATGTTAACTTTTTAACTAACCAACTTTTCGTCACGTCGTTTTCCCGCGGGGGTAGACATGGAGGATAAAGCGCCACACTTTTCTATTCTGACGCACAATTCTCGCCTCATCTACATTCATACATCTTCTCATGCATGCCGATTATTGAAGCTTCTAACAGGACCGTCCTCTAGTATCTGGATTACCTGGATTACCAGGACTCCATTGTGTACGCTAGTCTTATTTCAGTTGACAAGTTCCCATTAGATATAATTCCATTCATTCATTCAACTATTTCCTCTAGTCACCTTCCTTTCGATATCTTTCTCAGCCTTTTCGTTTCTATAAAACATACTTCCCACACAATACACAAACTCATCTGCTTGTTCCAAAAATTAATTACCTCCAAGTATTTAGCGCGGTGTCTCGCTTTCCTCTTTCTCGAATACCATCACTTTCAACTTGTCGACATTCATAATAAGGTCGCTTTCCTTGCATACATCGTATATTTTACTCACTAGACTCTAATTCTTGTAATTTCTAATTAATTTTGGAAAAAATGCCATGTTAAGGCGTCGAGGTGTTGATCTTTAGGATATTACGAATTTTCTTTTAAGGAATTCTACCTGCGGTTGGAAAAAATACAAATCAAAAAATGTACTACGATATTTCAAGGAAAGACTATGTTAAGTAGATGCAGGAATGTTGAAGAAATATGCAACCTATACAGCTCGTGGGCGTCGACTATACAAGTCGGGCGATATTTAAATAAATAAATAAGAAACACTCGAGGGCGATGTTATGTTTAAATAATGAAGTGGCGATGGATGAGGATCAGAACGGACAATAATGATGGGCTTCCTCCCCGCCGTGATGACTATGGGAGTTGGTCACATAAAATAGGCGTAATTCCCCGCGATCGTGCCGTCTCTCGCGCCCGAGCAGGGAGCAGGGAGCAGGGTAGCCAGACTCATCGGCAAGATGGGACAAGAGTGCAGTATAAAAAGTATCTTAACAGCGCCTGATTCCTTTTGGATATTTCTCATGTTTAATCCTTTTTTGAATTTGTATTAATCTATATTAATTTTTATCACCTACATCTAAACTCATGAAAATTTTGTGGGTTTTTGCGTAATAGAGATAAAAATAGACTAGAAATTAGATACTGGATGAAAATGCAATGTGACGGATGGAAAAAACTTACTATTGAGGACATACCAAAAGAATTGAAGAAAAAAGGACAATCATCATACTACCAAAAACTTGAAGAAAATGGATCCAATGGACAATGATACGTGACAGTTACCTGAGGAATAAAAGGATGAACGAGATAGAAGTTCATTGACTAAATAATGATAAAGCAAACGTGCTCTGCTATGAGGAACTGACGGCCGCTGCCAAAAATAGGGATAATGAATCAAAAATATCTTGCAATATTTAAATTTGTCCATGAATACACAATTGTTGGATTTTCACCTACAAAGGCACTGTTATTAAACAAATAATAGATATCTCATATAGACGAAGCTATTTTTTATTAATGGAAAAATTCGGAAGTATAGGTAATTACAGGGATTACGACCTGTCTTCGGCTGGCTTGAGTGATCGATGACGCAGAATTTAAACGCAACTGCGATTTTATCAATGTTGGATGACAAATTGAGCTGTGAAAATATTTACACCGCGGGACAAATTAAAGTAAAGTCGGAAGACGAGAAAATTAACGTGTCAAATCGGGAGGGTACCGAGCGTGCCAGTGCGCAGCTTGGCCACCCGAGGGCGCAGCGCGCGCCGCGGTCGCGATGGCAATCTCGTGCGCAAAATATGTCTCGACACGTGTCGGCGCGTCCAGTGTCGTTTCGCCCGCAAATTATCGCTGCGGTCTCGCCACCGGCGGCTGGGGGAATCCATTTTGAAAAATTGCCCGTAAACATCCCGACACTGTCTCCGGCCTCGCCGTAAACCTCCGGCTCTGCCGCTGCGGTCTATTAGCGCTGCAGGAACACCGCTCGGGAGCCGAGATTCAACGGATTGAGAGCCTTCCGTGGATTATACGAAAATCATGATGATATTAAGAAATGTCCCCGAGGATGGTTTGTGCGCGTGGAACTCGTGAATCAGGAGGCAGTGAGGAATACGCGTAAGGGTAAACAAGGCATCCGAGAATGAACATAGAATAATATGGTATGTGGCCAAATAATGAGAAAGGCATACCTTTTATCGCCGGCAACGCAGAACGAGTGCAAAATGATATCTTCTCCGTGATATTCGTTCATTTAGCACGGATATTATACACTATTAATATTACTTTTAAAATTAAAAATATTAACTTTGTGGTTAAAATTCATATATTAAAGGACATGGATCTTCCCAACAATGTTAAACTTGTTTCTTTTGATATTGTTAATTTGTTTACTAATGTACTTATTAATGAAAGTAAAATTTTAATTTCTGATTTACTAAATTCATCTAATTTACCTAATAATTTGGTAAAAGATCTATGTCGTTTGTTAAACCTTTGTATGAACCAAAATTATTTTCAATTTAATAATATAATATATAATCAAACGGAGGGTCTTCCTATGGGAGCATCCACAAGTCCACTAATAGCAGATATTTTTGTAGACAATTTGGAAAGGAATATTTTTGAATGTGATTCTCCTTTGTTAAAAAATGTTTTGTTATGGAAAAGGTATGTGGACGATATATTATGTATTTGGTCAGGTTCACAACGTCAACTAACTTCATTTTTAAATTTCATTAATTCATTTAATAATAAAATACAATTTACATTAGAAATGGAAAATAATTTGACCCTAAATTTTTTGGATCTAACATTGATTAAGAAAAATAATAAAATTGAATTCAAAATTTTTAGAAAACCAACTTTTACAGATACTATCATACACAATGAATCTAATCATCCATTATCACACAAACATTCAGGGTTCCACTCCATGATACATCGTTTAGTCAATATTCCTGTCAACATCTAATTTCAATGTTGAATTGAATACAATTAAAAAAATTGCAGTTAATAACGGATTTGATAGACACTATTTAAAAAAATAAATTAAAAGAATATAATAATTAATTTTTATATAAATCACAGATAAAACAATGATAATAATGATAATTGGCGTAGGATTTTATACATAAATAACTTTTCGAATCGAATATCTAAACTATATCTATATCTAAATATCTGTATTTTATACAAATAATAGTATAGGAAATTTACTCATAAATTCTAAACTAAAGACAAAGATGATAAATTTAACAATTCTGGTGTCTATAAACTTAGTTGCAAGGATTGTGCTGCATTTTATATTGGTAAAACGAGTAGAAATTTTAATATAAGAGTAAGGGAGCATTTGAGATGTTTGAACAATGGCGGGTTTTTAGAATTTGCTAATCATTTGATAGAAAATGGTCACGGTTTTGATAAAAAATTGGGATTGGGATTGGGTCGATTTTGCATATAAACGGTGTTGGTCACAAATTAAATAATTTGAAATCGTTGGAGATAAATAAAGCATGTAAAACTAATCAAAAAATTATAAACAACCAACTAAATTTAACTACGAGTCCCATTCTAAAATTTTTTCCTAAAAATTATTCGACTAAATTTGTATTAAATAACAATTTGAGTTAGGTACTAAATTTATTTTTTAAATAACTGGTAAAGAAACAATAATATATGTTTTTAGTTAGTTATGACATCCTGAAGAATACATTTAATGGTATTTTTCAAAACCGGTAGATGTATTTAAACTCAATTAAGTGGTTAATAAAACAAAGATAATAAATAAAAAATACTATTAATATTATTCAAAAACTGCAGTCTATTGCTAATTTACACTGGATCACACGGTCCATGTCTCCCCGAGGTCCCAAGTCGGAAACTATCCAACACAATACATTATGCATGATTTGGTGGGATTTTTTTATTTTAGTGCTTTATTTTATGATAACTCTGAACATTTGCGAAGAATTAACAATGGCGCTGGAAGAAAACATTTACAATTTTATATTAATTGTGCGCTTATCGTGTCAGAACTGGCCGGAGCTGATGATGCTCAGTCGGGGTGTGCAGGTACACATTTACAGTTCAGATTGGTATACTAAAGCAAGTCGATTTTCCACGATGATTAAAAATCGTTATTTATGCTTGTGAGAAAAGTAATGCATAATGTAATCGGGCGCATCTCCGTTTAGGTTGATGGGAGCATTTAATCCAGCTTCACCCGGTCTCGAATCAATTTGTTTGCGTACTCGCTGAGAGAATTGTCCGCACACAGTCCTCGGAATAATTGGCCCGTTCGATATCTTTAATACCCCGCGACCGCTATCTCGGGTTGGTCAATTACCAGAAGATGTGTTCTTTCCGCTCGCTAAACGCCTGAGTATTTCGCGGTATTATCTTCTGCATTTAAAATGTTGACGCGTTTCCCATTTGTAGCAGAGACTGGTCATAATTTGCTCGAGCTATTTAATTATTCCCATTGCACTGCCCACCGGACAGAGTTGTTCCATGTGTTGTTTATTATTATTTAAATTATTATACGCGTCGATTGGTTGCATTTGAAGTTTGGTTTATACCTGCTACTCGTGGCGCGAGAGAGAGAGAGAGTGAGAGAGAGAGAGGCCAATGGGTAGGACATATTCTTGTTTACCTCAGAAATACAATTGATAATGACGATGCAGACAACTATGACAGAGACGCACTGGGAGCATTGCGCCGATAAGAACGCAGTCCTAAAATTAAAGAAGAACAGAAATGGGAGAATCTCTGTAAATATAATTATTAATTCAACATTAAGATTATTTTCGAATCAATTAACAATCCTTCAATTTAATCTTTTAATTTATTGTCGCATCGTTAAGGACTTCCGAGTGATGCGGAAGATACAGATACGTACTAAAAGATCAAATCTATTTGAACATTATTTTTTACGTCCGCACGGTGCATTCCTAAAGCACAATTGTGATCTTTGTTCCTTTCGTTAATTTGACTCATTCGATTCCGTCGAAATTTTATCTGTATTTTCGGAATACAGCTATTTTTATCGCCGCGTGAAACACAACGATCGGGTCGGGTTAACAATCCCTCTGTGCCCATTCTTCGCACATTTGAATGGCGTCCTCGTCACAATCGGCTCCGAAGATCGCACGTCGCCCGCGAGGCTTTGTTTGCTCGAGCAAAGTAACACCATCACAACCGTGTGTGCCATCTTTGTTACGAGCAGACTGATTTCCCGCAATAAAGATGTGATTCGGGGAGGCGAGGCCAATTAAAATAGCTGCCGATTCGCGGAACCGGTGTGGATCGGACTTCACATCGGACCGGCTGTTGTCTTTCTCGGGTCATCGCTGATATTATACTAATTCGGTTTTTATTGTATTCGTCACTTTTTATAAAGAGATAAATGTTGTTAATTCAATTTGTATCGTGGGTGGCAATTTGGAGATAAGTGAGGATGTGTTAGGATTGTATGTTATGAATCAGAAGGTTGCGTGTTTGAGCGCCTGGTACCCCCATATAATACACCCTGCGCTACCATGTTCTTTTGAATATGATCGCGGGCTGTGTGTGGATGTGTGACCGGAGCAGGTTTAATATGAAAGGACTACTCACAGTTGACAGAAGTTTATTGATGCTCGGGCAAAGTTTCAGATAGAAAAATATAAATAAGAAGTTTACACCGAGGAGCGTTTGCTAGAGATGAGAAGGCGGCCGTGAGAGAAGTGGCTGCGGGCGCATTGTATTGGCATATCTTGGGGTCGGTACCGGGCGTGATTTTAAGGCTGTTGAAAGTCTAGTTTTACATCCAGATATCTACAAGATGCGTTCCAGGGTCGTCGGCGGTTTTGCTGATTGTGGGGGCGATTGACCTCCACAATAATGTTACTTTGGCGATTTTCATAATGAGAAAACATTGTGGTAATTCGGTTTCTATTATGAATGTTTATATTATATTATGTAATTTGTGGGGCTGTTTGTATTTTTGAAAAAAATATCTTGAAAATAATTTTATGCCTCTGGGTAACGAATGTAATAAAATGTAAGATTTATCTGATAAATTCGTCTATTTTGCTTCTTTTAAATAATACTCTAATTAAATGACGATTCACTTTTGTGTGATTGTTTCTTTTTTAAATTTTATCCTAATTTAAAAAAATACCAAATTTATGTGAAGAGTTAATGAGAAAATTAACGCATACGCCCTTATAAGTTTCGCATCAAAATTCTCAGTTTCAGTTGAGAATTTGAATTTTATTTGCTCTTTGCGTTGCTCGAATTCGCGCCGTTTTTGGCGTCATATAAATAAACTTTGGTCCATCAATTTCGCTCCGTTGTGATGGTGCATTATCATTTTATTTTATTACTCGGGGCTAATCGTTATTTGCGCCGCGCACGGGGATGGTTCATGAATATCAATTCCTGAAATTTATACAAGAAAATTACCCAGTTACGCTGAAGTCTAACGCGGATGATTTCATACACGTCACTTCCTACTTTAGTTATCAAAAAAATTCCCCAGAAATGTGCAATTACTAAAAATATCCCTCTTTATTCTGCCTCATACGTTAACGCGGACGAGCTCGTCTTCGAGTCGGAAATTAATTCGTTAGTTATTAATTTTCCTGACAAGTATTTTTAGTAATTGCACATTTCTGGAGGGATCTCTCCGGGGTCTACCCTTATCAAACAAAACGCTTATCAAACCACTTATATACTTACACAAGTGCCTGAGAAGAACGAGCGCGGTACGTTTTTGAAAGAAATTTTTTGCAGTGTATCTGGGCCGGTTTTAGAAAATGAATTTTGATCTAGATGCTTCAATAATGAGCTACAATACGATTAACTCAATATTTCATATCTAAATTAATTCCGCGGATATAAATAACATTACTTTCTTAATTATGTGTCCTGGTATTTTTAGATAATTTTCTGTATCAAAATTAACATTTTCGGATACGGAAATATCCAACGTCAATTCAAATGGACATTGACTTACAGCGGTAAATATTATTTTAGTATGGAATAAAACTAACAAACATCATTTTATTTATTTATTATTATTATAATGTATATTATAAAGTTAATAAAAGGTATTAAATGCAGTGTAACTTATTTACATACCATCATGCCATTTTTCCACATTGGTAGACAGAGGATAGAACCCAATACTTACTCTTGTGTACCGACAAGCAACTTATCCACATTTCTATTTATTTCTTCAACGCCCTTATGGGCTTTTACATAAGAATACATTTTTATTTAATTTAAAATATAACAGTACATTTTTAATTGACATTTCAATATAACAGTATGAACATAACATAAAAAATAACTGTTTAAATATAACATAAAAAATAAAAACTAAGTATAATTTACATAAAAATATTTTTTCATCTCAAGTATGCTCCTGCAACGAAACTCATGTCGTTACCGAGCCGATGCATCCGCGATATTGGCGAGTTAACAGCATAATTATTTGTACGAGTACCTGCAGAGAACACTTCACGTTGTCTCGTTTGAGATCATAATTAATTCTGGCATATTTTCAAATATGTAGTACGATAATAATACCCTTTATTTACCACAAATAATATTTCAAAATAAAGTGTTTTTTGTGATGAAAATCAATGAATGAAGACAGTTGCGATCTTTGTTTTTCTCTCTGTGCAGAATCTGCATCTCAGTACCTTCTTTACATACACAGATGTACAGAGATGCCCCCAGGTTCCATATCTCGCCGTTACCATCCGATGAGAGAATGATATTTTATGTGACGCTTGTAAATCAGCGATTTGAAAAATCATTCTCGGATCGAATGTCAGTCCGGTACAATTCAACCGACATGTTACGAGAGTCGATCCTGACTCGGCACAGACCAGCGATGCACAAAATCAGTGGGATGTCGTCCCACATTCGAGGACTGTCCTTCTTTCCATCCATTTTACGGCGCAGATACCTAGGTCCGCCCTGAAGTCACATAATCGACGACCTTCTAATTTTAATTAGGCATGATGTTATAGAGGTGAATGTTATGTTTCAGGCCGATGTTGTTTTTGAATAACTAGAAAATTAAACACAATTTTTAGTTTGGTTTTTATTTATCAATTATTTGGTTTATTACAATTACGTATGGAATACGACATCTTCCAAGTGGCCAACTCCGGCAGCGGCACATATGTGTGCTCTTTTAACCATATTTTTCATAACATTCTCGCACACTTCGTGTGTTATTTCAGCAATTTCATTTCGAATATTGTCCTGTAGCATTGGAATTGTTATTGGCTTATTGGCGTAGACCATTCCTTTCAAGTACCCCCACAGAAAATAGTTTGGAGCCGTCTAATCAGGTGATCGAGAAGGCCAGTCGATATCACCACTTTTTGACATTATGCGGCCTGGAAAAATTTCAAGCATAGTTCGGGCTGTGTGTGAGGTGGCACTGTTCTGTGAAATCCGCATGTGTTGCAGGCTCAATCGATCTAATTGTTTTAATGACTAACACGTTGTTGAGGCGTTAGATGCTCCATAATAAATTGTAATCAACCACTCTCTACGATTACCAAATGCGAACTGACAATGTCTGCCAAACTAAAATGGCAGCTAAATAAAATCGGCCTGTAACATAATATTCACCCTGTACGTAGTTTTTTCTTTTGTGTCCCGCGGTGCCTCCAACGTAATACCATCTTTCTCACTGTGGACGCGTGACTCTTCGAGAGTTGAGGAGCCGTCGCTCTCTGCATAATTAGGCATTTAAACCTGAAACAAAAAATATTTTTGATTGTGATTCTCCTTTGTTAAAAAATGTTTTGTTATGAAAAAGGTATGTGGATGATATATTATTTGGTCAGGTTTACAACGTCAACTAACTACATTTCTAAATTTCATTAATTCATTCAATAATAAAATACAATTTAAATTAGAAATGGAAAATAATTCGACCCTAAATTTTTTGGATCTAACATTGATTAAAAATAACAATAAAATTGAATTCAAAATTTTTAGAAAACCAACTTTTAAAGATACTATCATACACAATGAATCTAATCATCCATTATCACATAAACATTCAGGGTTCCACTCCATGATACATCGTTTAGTCAATATTCCTGTCAACATCTAATTTCAATGTTGAATTGAATACAATTAAAAAAATTGCAGTTAATAACGGATTTGATAGACACTATTTAAAAAAATAAATTAAAATAATATAATAATTAATTTTTATATAAATCACAGATAAAACATTGATAATAATGATAATTGGCGTAGGATTTTATACATAAATAACTTTTCGAATCAAATATCTAAACTATATCTATATCTAAATATCTGTATTTTATACAAATAATAGTATAGGTAATTTACTCATAAATTCTAAACTAAAGACAAAGATGATAATTTTAACAATTCTGGTGTCTATAAACTTAGTTGCAAGGATTGTGCTGCATTTTATATTGGTAAAACGGGTAGAAATTTTAATATAAGAGTAAGGGAGCAATTGAGATGTTTGAACAATAGTGGGTTTTCAGAATTTTCTAATCATTTGATAGAAAATGGTCACGGTTTTGATAAAAAATTGGGATTGTCAATTTTGCATATAAACGGTGTTGGTCACAAATTAAATAATTTGGAATCGTTGGAGATAAATAAAGCATGTAAAACTAATCAAAAAATTATAAACAACCAACTAAATTTAACTACGAGTCCCATTCGAAAAATTTTTCCTAAAAATTATTCGACTAAATTTGTATTAAGTAACAATTTGAGTTAGGTACTAAATTTATTTTTTAAATAATTGTTGTTTTTTTAAAAATAGATTCTGGTAAAGAAACAATAATATATGTTTTTAGTTAGTTATGACATCCTGAAGAAGAAAATTGTATTTTTCGAAACCGGTAGATGTATTTAAACTCAATTAAGTGGTTAATAAAACAAAGATAATACATAAAAAATGTAATATTTATTTAATAGGGGGTGAAATTCCTGCAACTTTTATATACATGATTTAATCAGTTATATTTATGAATTATATATAAAGTATGTATCGACTAATAAAGAAGTTTTGGAGAATTTTGTTTACTTCAATGGCAATTCCAATTCCTTAGCTTCCACGTAAATGGGAGAAATGTCATCAGTAACTCCCATGTTACCGTCTACTCCCACCTTCTTCAATTTCTTCATCATCTTCGTCCAATTCAGTGTCATACACTCAATGAACGTCTATAATAATGTAAATAAAAATGTTTACATAATTAAATTGTTGTCAATTGGGACATATTACGTTACAAAGTGGAAAATAATTCACTTAGAAAGTATATAATACGAAAACTATAACTCTGAAATTGTGAGAAATGTCTTGTTTTGGGAGCAAGTGTCTTGTCCACATGACAGTACTGACAGCAGGTTAGCAGGTCGGCAGAGTAGGGCAACCACTGTGAAGCCAGTGAAGCCAGCGAAGCCGGAGGATAGAGTAATCTAGGTTACGCAATGTACGCATACTCTTGCATCGGTTGAGCCTCAACCGTGTTAGTTCTTCCTAGCTTCTTGACAGTGTAACGTGTTACACATTTCTGTAATATTTATATGTTGTCATCGATTTTTTTGCCGTTCGTTGTATATCTGTCTGACCATTCGCCATATGCCAGAATCATCTAACTAAACCTTTATTCTTTCTCCTTTTATTATACTCATCTTGGTTTTTACTTACATCATTGCTTCTTGTTCGATCATCTTCTAGAACATTCTTCTCGACGGTCCGTTTTCGTCCTTTAGGTATTTTGAACTCCTCGTCTTGCGTAATATTTTCCTTCCAGTTGTTGGTTTCTCGCAAGGCGGTATTAATTGCGCCCTTGTACCCGGTGTGCAATTATGCCAGCCCGCTTTATTTATGCCCGAAATGCCCCACTCGGAAGATGGGCTCCGGAGCAATCTCGATAATGGGCGAGGAGGCGCGTTGCGCAATTACGCCGGCACTTAGTTTTTGGAAGGTCTAATTACGCCATATTCGCGATGTTTTGACAATGGCGAGTCCCGAGCGGCGATCCGGGGGTCCGCTCGGCCCCGGCCCTCATTACCGACCGCGGAGTAATGCAGAAAGTAAAACGCCTTTGGAGGTTCAGCGATAATTTATGCCCTCATTACAATACCGGGCCGCGTTATTATAATAGCACGTCTTTTCAAAATTATTTACTCGACTTTATATTGAAGAGAGCTTACGATTACCTACTCACTGTACTTTGCGATGGTCGAATCGGTTATCAGTTATGGAGTGAGTAGCCATGCACTAAACATATAAAACTTATACTGATAAAATTAAGCAGTTACAATTAAGATTTTTAAAATTTATAGTAGATAACAGAACGAAGTGTTTGTATAAAGATGATTATTACAAATTATTTACAATATGCAGAATCTTACCCGTTGACAAAAAAGTAACATAATATAATTTTAGAAGAGATGATAAAAAATGTAAATATAAATACTGACCCTCACATTAGCTATTTTACCAGATCCTTGGGACGAGCCACGAGAGTACCGATCGTTTTGTTAATATTATTCTTATAATATTTTCGTTTTACCAAATATTTGAAAATAACAAAATGGTCAAAGAATAATCAACTTCATTCGTTAATTGAATTGAATTTATTTTCATTTGCAGAGTTTTAAATTTAATTTTTTGCAATATTTATGTACTTATATTATTTATAATTGAAACGTCGAAAGATCGGTGACGAAAGTTAGCGACCGAAATTCCGTGAAACTTCCACCTATTTGGTAAAATTGAAAAAAGTGTTGATGGGTAAAATTTGGTAAAACTTTTGGTGAAAGTCAGAAAATAAATGTTCCGTAAAATGAGTAAAAAGGGGAAAAGTGTTGGAAGGATTGAACGCGGCGGTACTGTCTCCGCCCACGGACAGAGTTATTCACATAAGTCTCGGTTAAAGCTCCCGCGGTCTTGTTACTGTTGAGAATAAATGCATAGCCGAGTGTCATGTCCCGGCCCATTGAATGGGGCCCATATCGAATTGATGTGTTCCCGTCCGATGATTGGTGGAGGTGTTTCGTATTTATTTGATCCTTGGCGCTATCTATTTAAAGAGTTTTATTACGACTGACGTGGAAGCTGCGCCAACGGAGGGATTTATACGTTTCTGTGGGCAGTTAACCGCCGAGTGATATTTCCATTTTGATTGCTCCAATAGCGCACGATTGTGGCTTAATATCGGGCTGGTATGTTTAATAAATTTAATACCAATTAATGGTCTGCACCTAAATTGTATTTGCCGTTATTGCCCGTTCCTTAATTTTATTTTTTAATTATTTTTTTACAGCTTTTCTATTTTTTACTTCCTGCTGTTTTTAGATCATTATCATAACATTCTATATTATATTATATATAATACAACATCCGCTGCAATGCTAAGGTATCATATTATATTATGAACATATTCGAAGGGTTTCATATCCATCTTTCTTTCGTGAATCGGTATCTCATTGGTACATACTACAATTTTCCTCTGCTCCTCTATTGACTGTTTCATCTGTTTCCGCAGTATGGAGACGTTCTCGTCTAGCGCCGGTGTGATGCTGCGCCAGTTCCGCGCCCTCCTTCGACACTCTCCTCTGCCCATCAACTGCGGCCGGCTGCTGCAGCTCACGGCTCTCAACATGTTCGCTATTGACTCTGCTCACCTTAAAGGTAAGATTCCTTAATTTATTTCTATACTTTGCTTGTTTACGTGTTTTAGATTCTTATTTACTTTTATCTGATTTATCATTCCTCTCTCTCTCTCAGGGTCAAGCTTTGTCATCCTTTTCACGTTTAATTTATATACATAATTGTTTTACGATAACTGTATTAATTATTATTCTTTTTATCTTTTCATTTTTATTAATATCTCAAAGTTTATCATAAACTACTAGTGGTCCGTGTTCGGCGTTTCTTGGGAATCGTATTTAGTTATAATTAACATTTTCCTCAGGGTTCTAGAGTGACGCTGGGCAAAATTGGGTACGGTTGCTATTTAATATAATATACATTTATATCGTGGGGAGGGATTTTGCGTAGGGTCCTAAAGCGAAACTTCTCAAAATTTGGTTTAGATTAGGATTGTAAAGAAAACAGACATGTATTCAATTTTATATAGATAATCTAATCTGAGATCTCAACGTTTTTATTTAACTGGGCACTAAACTTGTTTACGAACGGAAGAATAAAATGTTTTTGTAAATAATGTTATTCATTTATGTATATGAAATGTAATACTTAATGATGATAAATATAATAAAATATGCGCTATTTGAAGTGCTTCGCATCCGCTATACACGAGCAATTATCGTATCCATGAATCACTTGTGTACGAGTACTCGCTTGTGGAACGATTTGCCACACTTTTATGTGCTCCGCCTTACAACCCCTTTTTATAGTCTACTAGCTGATGTACCCGGCGTTGCCCGGGCTTTACACAGTGAAGTTTTACAGTGAAGAGGCTTTATTTAGAAGTACTACAATTCTGATATAAGGGGTAGAAAGGGGGATGGGGGGTGGTTTTTCGAAATCTCATATAGACAGTGACCTTCCTTTTATTTTGAGCGTCAAGTGTGCAAAACTTGGGTGGGAAAGGTCTCGTTTTAAAAGTCAAATGTGTGAAATTTCATCAAGATCGGAATAAAACTAGATTTGTTTAAAAAACAAACAAACCAACAGACACTCTTCTTTATATATATAGATTAAATAAATGCTCGATTCAGCTGAGCCAGATATATCTAAAAAATGCTTCCTCCTGGGTACACATGACACTCCAGCAATCCCAAAGGACGCTACTTCGGGGAAGATTTCGACGAAGATGGGGCGACAATATTGAGAAAAACATGGTGTTCGTGACTTGAAGACTTCCTTCTAGTCCTGTCAAGAAGACAGACCGCAACGGCGATCAATCGTAGCCACGTGATTTGATGATGATTAAATAAAAGTAATAGATAGTTTCCAAAGGTGTACATTCATCTACATCTCAGATGTAACTGACATACTTGTCGCGCCTCTCAAATTTTGTCAATATTAAACAAAATGAAATAATCACGTTGCACCACAAAGTGTCTAACTGCATTGCCAAGTAATGAAAAATTCTTAATACATTTGAATGATTATTACAGAACCCGATTCGACGCTACGAAAGTATCTATGATAGAATAAATGAAATTATGTCGTCGTGTTCATTGCGCGTATAATATTCGTGTGTTCGGATTCAGTTCGCATCGAGACATTATGCTGATTATAACTGCACCACCATTCGATGCCGCGCTCCTCCCTCGCGGATTGTAAATTATCAGATATATTAATTCGCTTTGATTGTGATTCTCCAATGTGCATCTCTAGGGTGATAATGTAAGTGAGATTTTTACGGGTAGCATTTACACTTTGATCTCTCATCTCAGAGATTTGGCTGTAAATATTGGTATGCATTCTTTCTGCATGTAATAATGTATTTATACGTCCCCCCCGTTGAACTCTCGGTAGAACAGTCGCGGTTGCCATGACACCACAAAACTATTTGGCGCCATCCGCTTTGATACGCATCATTCCTGAAGTTCACGGCTTCCTGAAGTGAGCCATCCGTTGCAGACTCCGCTAGATCCGTCCGTCTAGTCGGCGATCTTCCCCACTCTACCGTGCGCCGCCAGTCTCTCCGTCGATCCATAAGTCTTGTGGCACATCCGAAGCATTTTAGTATGCGCATTCGTATTAACGAATCTCCGAGACGAGTCTCATTCCTATACGCGGGCCGTTACATCTTCAATAGCTTACAACTCTCTTTTGGGTCACGCTTGGCAGTCTAGAAGTAACACCATTCGCCTAGTGATCGAGCGGTCGGGGTTCGGGTCCTCGGTCCGCGAGATCACCGATGTTCGTAGCGCGACCGCACTGTCACAATATTAGGTTGATACATAATTAGCCTACGTTTTTATTTTTGAATTTGACTTTAATTGACATTTGTCATAATATAATTCTTTAATAGGGTTAGGTTAGGTTAGAAAACCGTACACGCATACGCCGCATTATGCTGTACCACTTAAAGAAAGGGTAGAAAGCTGCCGAGTCATTTTGCGATCTCGACGATTTTTTCGACGAAGGATCGATTAGTGAAAGGGCATGGCGAGAGTGGTTTGTTTGCTTCAAAGCTGGGGGTGTTGCCGGCTTAGACCGGCTTAGGAAAGGGTCGATCTTCGGATTTTGATGATCAGGCCTTTCTGGCGGCTGTGGAAAAGGACGAAAGTTGCACCACTAGGACGCTGGCCGAGAACTTCATCGATCAGTCCACGATTTCTGTGACTACGCCCCCGAATGATAATTGTACATAATATGTTTTGAGTTTGTTTTCGGTTATGTTACAATATAATTAACACTATAATAAAACGATATAATTAATGTTAAAATATAATTTTAAAAAAGTGACAGATGCATCAATCTAATAGTAAGAATATTGATGCGACAAGTATCCGACTCTTCTTTTTATTCAATTTAAATTCATCTCTTTGTGAGAATTCAGCTAATTCAGGGAGGCTGTACCTCTAGAGGTAATGGTATCATCGTGACGTGACGCGTGCGTCCCGACAGCTGCATCTCTAAACGTGGCTAAATATACAACTGTCGGGATGTTGGCTTGTGTTAGTGTATTTGAATACATTAACCAAAATAATACTTCATCATTCCATCGGACTCTGTAAATTATTACACCAATTAAAAACATATCTTTGTACATTTTTCACTCCGTTTTGATTTAGTTTTCATCCAATTTCTGTTCCCCCATCTATCTTCCTTCTGAGACGCGTTATCCTCCAATTACTCCGATCCATATTCGATATTCCACCCCTGCGGCTAAACCTGAAGGTGCCGCTGAGAAGGTGTGCTGTTTCCTCTGGGATTTTGGCAATACCGTGATTAGTCGGCCCTCGTTCTGCCCACTCCTGCGGGAAGTTGACCTTGAAGCTTTCTCCTCGACTCGCGATACTCCACTGGAGAATATATTATCATGTATTCTGTTGCCAAAGCGAAAGCGGGATGAGTCGCATTAACACAATTAATTAAAGACATGTATATAAAAAATAAATACAACAATACCACCCCGATACATCAACTTACAGTCAGGTAAGAAAATAATTTAGGTTTTTTTTTTTAATTTTAACCATTTTTTTTTTAAATAAAAGTGTCATTTCGTCGTATTCATGTTAACATTATTTTAAAGTGCATTTTTTTTGTCTGTATTTTGATAACATCGACATCGTTTTTTTAAATTAATTTTCCTCATTTTTTTTTTTTGCATGGGCGGTGAAACAGCAGAAACTACTCGAAAATTAAACTAAGCTTTCGGTGTGGCCGCTGTTAAGGAAAGCACGTACAATGGTGGTTTCAAAAATTTCGTGTCGGGGACGAGAGCCTCGAAAACGAAGAAGGTCGTGGGCATCCTTCGGTCGATTACGATCAACCGAAGGCGCTAATTGAATAGAAGCGCACACGAAAATTCGTGAGCTTACGCAAGATTTTTGCGTTATTCATCTAATAGTTCTGGAACATATAAAACGGCTAGAAAAATAAAAAATAGGTTCATAAATGGATGCCGCACGAACTGAACGTAATATTACCGTTACGAAGTTTGTTCTACGCTGTCGTTGTTCACGCTTGTCGAGCTATGAAACATCACCTCGTGTAGTCGCCAACAGATTATCACTTGTTTAAGTATTTTAACAACTTCATCAAGTGCAATTCGAGATTCTATCAACTCCGGAATTCCGGAATTTGACACCAGCGTAATAAATAAACTCGCAATTAATTGTCAAAAATGTGTTGATTCTAATGGTGTTCTAATTGTATTAATATTATTAGTAAATAATTTGTCGAGAAAATGTATTTGAATTTGATGTTGATTGTCATAAACCGTAATTATTACGCAGTACCCATTTACTCAACACAAGATCAGGACGTAGGTACAAATTATTTAATTTTATTTACAAAACTACAAAGATGGCGAAATCTTTTATTATTTATAAAATTATCGACAAAAATGTGCTATTGACGCGACGTCTATTTTGGGTTTTTCGAGATTTTGCAATATTTGTTATCAGTTCGGTCGATTGGTATAATAACGTCACGGTTGAAGTTTAATTTCTCAAAATAATTTTTCATTCTAATCGTGATGTACTTTATCTCAAAATGATTCGGTCTCAGTTTTGCCAAATAGAAGTGGCGGTTGAGGTTGGTTCTAACTAACGTAAGAAACGTTGAATGTCCAAAATAATGTCCGGGCAGATAGCAATCTGGGTGAAAACCAGTCTAGCCACCGTCGAGAGCCCCTGTCGCTGTCGAGTATCGTGTTAATGGTACTTTTGTTTTGAGCAGTTGCCCCGTTTAAACGCGGACTATTTATTTTATTTCACGGTGTGATGCAGTTTTGTATCGGTGCACCCCGAGCGTGTGAGAATTCCGACATTTATCTTCGTCCAGCCTCACCTGTGGGTAGTAATTTACGTAATAGGAAAGCTCCAGTGAACCGAGTCCCGGGAACATTACGGTGTGCCCGCATTGTACTCCGCCGAGTTCTAATTGACCGTGAAGGGCCAACACTGTTACTTATACGCACGCATACAAATTGGTCATTATGGCAGGCCGAGAGTTGGTGAGAACACATTTTCCACTTCCCAGCACATCGATGAGCGGACACGCTCGGAACCTGAATCTGCACTTTCTTTGCATTTTGCCGAGTCGTATTATTGATAGTAAATATTGTTTTGTTTTCTCTCCACCGCCGCTGATAGTTCTGAGTGTAACGGGGACAACAGAATTGAGGTATACCGTATAGTCGCATCTTATAAATAATCTTTGCGTAAGGAAATTTGAAAGAAAACACGTACGTCGCATCGGAGTGAAATATCACTTTCCTTTGTAATATAGGAATAAAATAGACAGATAAGATAAGATTTTTGTTCTGAATGTGCATCATTTAAATAGTCCATTTCACTAAATTGTAACACTATTGGTGCTGGGCTGGCCATGTTGAAAGAATGCCAGATGGCAGGACACCGAAGAGCATAACCGAGTATTGTAGATACCGCAGTGAGAGCGACCAGAGGCAGACCGAGACTGGAGCAGGATGGGGGGATCCGGGAACCGGAGAAGAATGGCCAGGGATAGGAGTGGAGGAGGCCAAATCCCACCCTGGGATGTAGTGCCGTGGAAGAAGAACACTCTTGGTGCTGTATTGTAACACATAAACCGTCTTTCGCACTTGTCTCAGGTCGTGTTTTGGTTTCTTGAAATTTTCGATGTTTCGTGTTCAAAGCTCGTTATTATACGTTGTTATTCTGATAGTGAGTGCCTCGGGCCTGTTTTGTAGTTTTGTCACATTTAGTTTCTTTTTTCACTTCTTCAGTGTATTTTAAAACAAATTAGACGAATCAATTAGAAAGATTCATCCTTTAAAAAAGATCAAAGATATGTTTCAAAATTGCAACTTTATATTTAAAAAATTAAGTGATTTTCCTATCTTTTTTAATCGATACAACTTTAATTCTACGGGGTTAAGATTGTCAGTATTGTCACCCTAACAGGCGTAACAGTAAGTGACGATACGCAAAAACCCCCGTCTCCGAGCTGGTCCAGTGGACGGCGGGAAATTCATCGAAATGCATCGAGGTACGGTGACTATTCGCGAGCCTGGCGGATCTTTGCCGATGTGAGGGCATCGCGTTGTTGCGTCGTGCAGTTTCCCGGCGATTACCATCGCGGCCTGGGACGTCAGCGAGAACGGGTATGATGAGATGGCCGGGTCCGGTGAAGCTCCGCGGCTCGGCTATTTATAGAAGTCGCCCCGCCCGGGGCCGGGTAAAAGCTTCGGTACCTAGTCTTACACCATTTACGCAGCCTTTTCTATTTTTAACACTGTCCATATTTGATGTCTCCCGAGATGCATGATGTAATACGAGCGTTCGCTCTCTCTCTGTCTTTCTTTCTCTCTTTCTCTACGCGGTGCATGTACGTTTTTTTCTTTGTTTATTTTTATAATGACTCAGAAATATTTGAATCTTTCACTCGTTTAACTGTCCAGTATGAGTAGACGTTTTTCTAATTCGCGATCCGCAGGGTACCGATTTTAGATTAAAATTTATCGAAAAGTCTGTTAATTGCTACGTTTGTTTTTCTTCTCTGGAGATGTTTAAAATCACGTTTCACACTGTTCAGCGTTTCCTAGAATCAAACGTCAGACAGTTTTGAAGCAGTGAGAAATCGGGCTCTGGTTCTTCAAAGCTATCATAAAAATATTTTTCGGTGCAGAAATTAGCTCCCTACTCCTATGATTATATTTCATTTATGTGGTCTGACACTAACCTTGGTACAAAATATCCACAGAACAGTACATAAATAGACATGAAATAAAGTGTACATATAGGAGATAGGTTTGGAACATCAGTTGCGGGATGAAGGGCATTCTACACGCATCATTGGAGGGAACATAAATCCGATAGTTTATGACACATTTATGCAACAGTAAAAATATTTACTCTTTGAAAATTAAATCTTTGTGTAAGCAAGACGTATTTTTTACGTTAATGTATATTACCTTGTCAGAGTTTAAATTTTCGTTTCGATCGAGTAATATTTAAAAAAAAATCCCAGAGCTATTTGATTGCATAAGTGGCACCAAATTTTTTCCGTCCGACAGAATCCACTGATGAATATCGCATTCGCTACACGATGGATTATCATGTTTTTAAAAACAAAGGTTCAAATAATAGTCGCGTAATAATAGACTTCACGGCGAGCAATCCATTGAAGACAATAATCTTCACATTCTATTCTCTGGGAATACAATTTGAGAATTATCTGTTGCGCTACTAACCCAACCTCCTATTCTCACCTTATCCACCTATTTCGAAACCAGCCACCGTCGTAAATGATTGGATCGGTAGGAAAACAATTGTATGATGTGTACCAGGTCGCGTATATATACTGCTGGTACGGTACCCAATATTAATCCTTGTCAGTCTGTTGTCTTTGGGGTTGTCAACCGTCCCGGATTGGCCGGGACCGTCCGCCAGTTTCCGTAAAATCCCAGAAAACCCGAAAATATCAGAAACATAAAATGAAATCTTTTCCAAATAATACTGTCAGTCGCAATACTGAGCGAATGTGGTTAAACAGTTTTACATCTCATATGGCTCAAATAATGTTGAGTAGAAGAAACGCAACACTATAGGGAATAAATTTCCTAAAATAATATATTGAAAGTCCACTTTGTAATTGGTTTTTATACATACACCTCATGTATGATATATAAGATGTATGAAGAAGTAAATGTCAATGTCACGGTCTGATACTTGTAAAGGAATTTATTGTACAATTGTAAACTATGCCCGTCTCAACACATAATATTCTAATAAGACAGGCACAGTCCAAATATATACACATCTATTTTTTTCATCTAGTCTAATAAATAAAAATAAACAAATAAGCTGTTTTTTTTTTTTTTTTACATATATTTTTATCTATGACAGAAGTTTCCTCGGATAAACATGTGTGTGATGTTAGTGGTTTTTGAGTGGAGAATATTATAAAATTATATACAGTAGTGGGCCGCGTTTGTTGTAATCGTATTGATGGTTTTTTAAATTTTGTAGCTCCGGCCCGCCCCGGCAGCGCAAACTTTAGCCACGCCACTGATTATATATATTTCAATTTTTGTTTATTCGGACCATTCTCAGAAATACTTTGCAACCCTAGGTAGTGTTACGAGTTTCTTAGTTTTAATATTTGCTAGAAATCAAATCATTAAATATTTAGCGGAACATTTTCTTGACAATAATAATTGAATAAGTTACGAAATAATTGAGCTACTTTTGCGATGTGTTCATTATATTCATATTCATGTAACAGGTAGTGTTATTACATTTATTCTAGTTGGCCGTCTTGAGGTGATAATTAACAACACGCGAACTGTGATATAAACATTTGAGCGTGATAATATTTATGACGTCTTCGGTGCAAATCTTGACATATCGTTTTTCGCACATCTGTGCACCGTCCCACGTTCCGTTCTCGTCTTATCGACGCTCGAATCGGGAAACTATTATGCCTTTTTTCTCGTCACCCATAAACAACCGTCTGAAGTGGGTCAACACCACCTGAATGGCAGGGGCAGGGGCCGATTGTTCTGATTGTAGGTGTTAGAATGGTTTTAATTCTTTTTTGCCTTCTGCTACGTCGTCGGCAGACATCGCTCGTTCTCGGCTCGTCGGGGGATCACAATCCGCTGTCACGACCGGTCGAAACATAAACACTTTTGATCGCATTTTCAGAAAGGGCGATACTGCTGCAGCCGAGCGCCCCCGCGGCCGTTGCACGCGACCGCGCCGCGCCTGCGTGCGGAGGAATCGTAATGCAATATGTAAGAGTTACGCGAGCGAAGTAATTGCACGACTCTCGCTCAGATCTGGGCTTGTATCATACTTGTATTCGCGTCGCGGACCGAGTATTCACATTATTTCGTCAAGTGACTTTGTCTCTTTATTTTGGGATATTTGTACATCTGTCTATGAAATGTTCTAAGGGCAAAAGTTAAATAAAATATATGGTTCCAGCAGAAGCTTTAGTTCTCGAGGGATCTTGAAATTAAATTTTTATAACTGCAACGCCGAATTAATTATACAGGGTGTAAATTTATTCGATTGGTTTCAATTAATTGAAATATTTTACTGTTTCCGAGGTAAGTTTGTAGAACTCCATAATCATATATGTGAAAATCTTCACATATATTTAATACAAACAATTAAAGGTCATCGAATTTCAAGCGGACAGACTATTTTTTGTTAGATGATTTAAGACCTGAACCAAATATGTAGATTAATAATGGATAAATTTCTCTAATATTTATTTCTAAGTACGTAGACTTAAAGCTTAACATGATATTTTCCGTATCAGTGTAGTATTTGCACATATTCCTTGAACATTTTGGACTCGTAATTTGGTCAGATATCCACCCCTAAAATATTGTGGACTAGGTCTGTTACAATCTGTATGTACTCGTACAGCCACCTTAATACGCGCACAATTGAATAATTACTACTAAGTCTTAAATAAATTATTGTTTTAAATTTATAAGTCTTAAAATCAAAGTACTGTCTTTCACTGTATCGCTAGTATATTGTTAATTTGGAGAAAACATGTACTCCGTACGTATGTTTTACGTTTGATTAACTGTTTGTTTTCCAATTAAATGAAAGTAAAAATTAAACTCGCGAGGTCTTTTCCCCTTTCCGATAACTCTCTTTTATAAATACTACAGCTACTAGCTCTTGACTTGTATAACACGTGATCTCTCCTTCATGAATACATTTTTAATTTGGTACGAATTACTGTGCTTTCAAATAGTTGTCTTTTGGGCACGATTAATTCTTTGCATGGTGTATTTCGTTTTTAAAGTCGTATATTGTATTGTTGGCAGTTATTGTTAGCGAGGGGGTTACGTAGTAGATAGGGCGGACACATTATAATTGGTTCGATTGTATTTTTCCTCACAAAAGACAACATCTTACGTCTATAAAACGACCTAATTAATCGCGGAAGAGTATGGGAAAGGGGATACACAAACCTGGATATTCAAAACTATACACATTCATAAGCAAAGATGCGGTGGTGGTCTAGTACGCGGTGGTCTTGTTTCGCATAAAAGTTTGCCAGTATCGTTAGTCCAGCAAGAACATTAATTGACACGGTAGTTATTGTGTTAATAATTATAACTCACAATTGTCATTTACGCCTTTCGATGAGAAGGACTGCACCTCTCGAAATTATAATCGTGACAAAAATTAAACTCAGCTGTGTTTGTACAAAATTTAGTTTAAAAAAAATTTTGCCCATTTTTTAAATTCAGAATTATTTAGTCGGGTAACTGGGGAATGGTATATAAATAGAATTATACGTTTTATAACAGATAGCTGTTGCGACAACGTGGTGAAAAATATATTACTATTTTACTTAATTATGCGAGAATTAACGTTTTTTTATATTTTATTAGCGTGTGAAAAATTTTGCTTTTCTTTCGGACCGAGTTTATTGTTAATCACTTTATTTTATACATGAGTGCGTACACGTACGCCCTCAATATTTTGTCAGGACATAAATAATACACGTCTTGAAAGACGCCATTATGCCTAGCGTAATGAATGCTAAGCATTATTTATCGCTCCTCTCATTAGACGGCGTCCCGCGGCCGCCCCGTGGCCGTCCCGCGGCCGCCCCGTGCGACGCGCGACGACTCGCCGCCGATTAATTCTGTTATTTTACCCTTTGGCAGGTGACAGGTATTAAACTACAAACATGGCCGTCCGCCCATGGGGTGCCTGAATGTTTCTATTAACGCCGTCGTCGCCCACTTTCGCTTTCTGTCTCAACGACCGCTTCATCTTTCGGTTTGCCCACTCCGTGTGACGCCATCTGTCGTCGATGCGAGTCAATGTTTCAAATACTAACAACAAATCACGTTTATTTGTTCTATCGTCAGCCTATCTCATCCCGGTGCTTGTACGAGTCAATGAAATTTTTTTAGTTTCTAATTTCACATATTTTCTTCCTTCAAGACACATATTATACACTATTATAGTATCATTCGATTACTTTTATCAATAACGATAATTTTTGATTTTATCTCGAGGCTTATTTCATTACGCAGTATAGAGAACATCGATTTTAGCGAACGTTACTCAATATCGTCAACGCTGTTTACTAGAAAGGTAGTATCATCATCGTAGTTTAGTTTACTTTAGGTTAGTTGGGTTAGGTTCGGTTCGGGCCCACTGCAAATTTTATTTTTTACATTTGCGTCCTCTCACCCCCGTCTCTGCTTGTACCGCAGACGTGGAAAGGTTTAATTCTACTCCCTGTATCCAGAAGGTTTACGGAATTTGAGGCAGGATGAATGATGTGGTGAGTGTTAAATATTTAGCCACATTTTTTATTGACTACATTTAAATCATATATATATTTTTAATTTTGACTAAATTTGATAAAATTTTTCACAATTTTAATTAAATTAAATTAAACTCTTCATTTATGTGTAATTTGGTAGGGGAAATTTTAACAAATTTATGCTCATCTCCAAAATACAAGCGCGACTATTGAAGTCCATATATTTTTCTTTTCTCACATAATATTTATAGAACGCCAGTCGCCTCGTCGTGTCGGACAGTGCGCTGGTCGAGTCCAGCGACGGGAGTGTGATTCGAGGAAGATTCACGGCAGAAAGATCCACAGGCTGTTATAAATACTCGTAATTAATTTCTGCCGCCTCCGCCCTGTCCCGTCCGTTCTCGCATCCTTGTAGAACATGGACGCCATTGCTTCGCCCGTAGTCCCTTTGCAGCACAAATTACTGTCATGTCCGAAGATCTCAATTCCGTGCTATGTTTAAATGAAGAGTGATTCATTCCCGACTGCTAATAATTATACAAATCCGTTACGTGGTCGTCGCGGTAATATATATCTTCTTCAGTTCGCATCCGTCCACCCCTCTTAACGACTTCTTCTAACTGCTTCATTCCTCTATATCCTCTGTCTTTTGCATTGAGGTGCTTCCTGTAATCTATTTATGTCTGCGCTTCGAATTCAAGCATCAAGATCTTCACTCAACCGCCATTTTAAAGTGTCCATCCAGTGTTTTAAAGTGTAATTTCAGATTTATTTATAGTATACATTATCACATATTCATTTTATCTATTCCCTGTCCATATCGAGGTGATTTTCTCTCAAATATACATTATATCTTTTACTTTTGTCCTGCGGCAAATATGTTCATTTCTTATTTCGAGTGAAATCTTTTCCGTGGTTCGTTGGGTCTGTTGCAAGTGTCCCAATTTTCGGCATCGTGGGTCGAGACTGGGAGGATGCATCCATTGAAAACTATTGTTTTGAGGCATTGTAGAGCTTCGAGAGTATATTTTTATTTGTCTATATATATATTGACTGACGATACACATATTCTTCTTTTCTTCGTGAAATTATGTTGCTCCATTCAGTAGTCAAACTTATTTATGAAAATATATAGAGCCTCGCTAACCAAAACTGTAATAAAATAAAGTATTAAAAAAAATAATTTAGTAAGAAATGTTTAGTTTCACGATCGTTTCTTAACTGATCGATCTTCAATACTAAGGGAAGTTCCTCTTGACCACCAAAACAATCGTGTATCTAAATACCAATTTGTTCGGATCATTATTTAATTGTATTTATGATATATAATATAATATTTTCAATAATATTATTAAACACCGTCGAAATGTAGTATGTTGATACTACATTTAAATAAAAACATCACACTACACCCCTGCGTAGAATATGTTATTCAGGTTCAAGGAAATATTAATAAATTGAATAAAATTAAACAAAAATCTTCTCGATGGCGGGAAACCGAACCGGCCCTACTTATCACTTCACTACCGAGAATCTCAAACAAGGCGTGAAAATAGCGATTTAAAAAGTTCACATTAATAATGGCTTGTTACTAATTTCACCAGGGTGAAATAAAATTTGAAAAAGTTACGTTTAAATTGTAAAATATATACTTTTAAAATTAGCAATATTAACTGTGTGGTTAAAATTCATATTTTTATTTGTTATTTTTGTTTTAATTTCGAATTAAATATCTAAACACCTACCACGGAACAAGAGACCGGCATTTTATACAAATAATAATGTAGGAAATTTACTCAAATTCTAAAGACAGAGAGATAAATTTAACAATTCTGGTGTCTATAAACTTAGTGCTGCATTTTATATTGGTAAAACGGGTAGAAATTTTAATATAAGAGTAAGGGAGCATTTGAGATGTTTGAACAATAGCGGGTTTTTAGAATTTGCTAATCATTTGATAGAAAATGGTCACGGTTTTGATAAAAAATTGGGATTGGGTCAATTTTGCATATAAACGGTGTTGGTCACAAATTAAATAATTTGAAATCGTTGGAGATAAATAAAGCATGTAAAACTAATCAAAAAATTATAAACAACCAACTAAATTTAACTACGAGTCCCATTCTAAAATTTTTTCCTAAAAATTATTCGACTAAATTTGTATTAAATAACAATTTGAGTTAGGTACTAAATTTATTTTTTAAATAATTTTTGTTTTTTTTTTTTAAATAGATTCTGGTAAAGAAACAATAATATTTGTTTTTAGTTAGTTATGACATCCTGATGAAGAAAATGGTATTTTTCGAAACCGATAGATGTATTTAAACTCAATTAAGTGGTTAATGAAACAAAGATAACAAATAAAAATATAAAAAATCAATAATATAGATGGTCGAGTGCTTGCTTATCGTATGAGAGGCAACGGGATTGACACTCGGCGCTCGATAATATTATGATTCCGGTTCCGGTAAAGGTGACAATAAAACAAGGTAATTAATGGAAGAATACAAATATGTTACTAAATTTTTAGTGATGAGAGTTTTACTGTAGTACCTACACATAACATTAAAAATAATACTAATGTTCTGCGACGTAAATGATATTTATAAAATACGATATAGCAGTATTTAACTTTCGTTCAGTAAGTCATTATTGTTGTGTTACATTTTAGAACAAATGAATACATTTTGTTGATAAGTTTAGTGAACTAATTTATCAGTGTTTAATGGCAATACCCACCTCCCCGATAGGTATTCCGCGTACAATTTATTAATGCATCATTAAAATGATATACTTTTATTACATGTCATATTTATAAGGCAATAACTCGATAATAACTTGATGTATGGTGAGCTTTATACAGAGCTTTATGCCTAGCGCAATCTTATCGGAACTAGTTACGGAGACTTTGGAAGCCCGTATCGTATCTCTGCCGCCAGCCGTGGCGCCTAACAGCGGCCATTCCGGGCCTTTCTGAGCCTTTCTGCCACGACGCCCCACTATGATGTTTTCTCTGCGAACTGACCTTAATGATAATTATGTACGTTGGATATTTTTATAAATTTATGATATCTATCTACAGGGTGAATATAATTTGGTTTTTATTTATCGGTTATTTGGTTTATTACAGTTATGTACGGAATATGACATCGGCCAACTGGCCACCTCTGGCAGCGGCACAAATGCGGGTTCTTTTTGGCGTAGACCTTTCCTATCGAGTACTCCTATAAAAAATAGTCTGAAGCCGTCAAATCGGATGATCGAGGAGGCCAGTCGATATCACCACTTTTTTACATTATATTGCCGGAAAATTTTGTTGTGTGGGAGGTGGCACTGTCTTGTTAAAACCATATGTGTTGCGGGCTCAATCGACCCGATTCGGCCACCGAGAAGTTTTCCACCATGTGACGACAGCGACCACCGTTAACGGTTACAGCATTGCCATTATTATTTAGAAAAGATGTTTTAATGACTCATATACACAGGAAGTTTCATATTTTACTTCGATCTGTTAAGATTATCAAAATTGTTTTTTTTAATCTGTTCACAAATAATGAAATTTTATAATTTGAAATCGATGAACTCAATGTTTCCTTCCAAACTTCACACAGTTTTATTTTTACTAGGAAGGGAGCGCGAATAATATGGAACTTCTAGGATATATTATATCCGTGGATAATACCTAAAATCATTGTTAATTGTAATTTCTAACATGTCATCATCATCATCATTATCAGCAGCAGTTTTCTATCCAATGCCAGATGAAGGCCTCCTCAAGTGTCTCCAACTCTTCTCTCTCCATTGCTATTTGCTGCCACGTAGACCTCTTGATTTCCCTCGGGTACCACCCACCGGACGACCGCATCTCCAACCGTGGCCCGCGTTGCCATTTCATTTTCTTGGCGTATTTAATTATACCAACTATCTTGTTTACACGTTTCTTCTCCTGTTTCTTCGTGCGATGCCCAACATATACCTTTTCATGCATGAGTCACCCTAGGTTTTTGGACCGTCTTTTTGTATTATCAATGAATTCAAAATAAGTAATTAACTCAAACAAATTAAAGATATCCCATGGAGACGAAGCTATTTATATTATATTATATGGGAAGTATGGAAGTATGGGTATTACAGGGCTTACGACCTGTCTTCGGCTCAAGTGATCACTTTATACAACGTAATGTTCACCATTTCACCCAGTTAACATCCATATCTGTCAAATTTTTGAAAGTTGTATGTATGTCACTATGTAGAAACACTTCATATATTATCTACAACTTCACTATGGTTTGAAAATTTAATATTAATTTCCCTGAAACAACATAGATATCGCTAATGAGAATCTTATTTTTAGAAATAATAGAAAATATATTCTTTATCTGTGTATATGACAAATGATTAACACATTATACTGGAATACGCCTGAAAATTATATTTTAAATTTTATATATTTCTTATTTAGATCAGTATATTATATTAACAATTTGAATATGTCTAAGAATATATTCAAATACTTTCATAATTCCTATATAATATAATATAAATATCTTTGTCTCTATGAGATATCTTTAATTTGTTTAATAACAATACCTTGGAGGTAAAAATCCAATAATTGTGTGTTCTTAGACATATTCATTTATTGTTAAATATCTCTATTTAACCGTATTTTAAAACGTATAATAAAAAAATGAACTACTAAACTAGATAACTAAACAACTAATTTAGTTATTTGGGAGGTTAATACATTATGTTGAATACACTTCAATACTAGGCACACGCTCATACGCGACAAATATTCTTTTGCATTCTTTACATTAGACACGTGTTTTCACTTTATTTTTTCACTATTAACCACTTTAGGTAATATTTTCACGTTACTATATTTATAAGTGTAAATTATTGAATGTTTGTAATCAATTACTTCTGTTTTAAGTTTTCGGTTGATGTTAGACCGTGAAGTTGGCACGGGTGTACCCCGTCACGGGAAAGCTGTTTAAATGGCTGCAAATGGTATGCAGTGTGACAAGGCCTCTCCGCAATAATTATGATTTTATTTACACCGCCCGGGGGCGAGCATTATAGTTATGCAAGGAGCACGAAGCGATAATAAATGTGACTGGTTTACACTGTTTGTCTGCCGTAGCCTCCGAGGGATTCTCGATACATTATCTTGCAGATTGACATCTTGATTGGCGAATATTTTTCTTTTACACCTCACCTCCTCGCCCTGCGGGTGAAGGTGTTCGTTCGGCTTCTACGGAGAGCTGATGGCCACCATATTCATACTATCTCATACAAATCGATATATTCAATACAAATATAATATTACATACTTCAAATTTGAGGCGTGGACAAAAAGTTCGCGCACCGATTTTTTTTACCGAGGTGGCAATACTGAACACTTTTATCATTGTTTGGCGTCTAAGGGGAAGTCTTGTGAATCGTCAGTCCAAGTTTGATCGCAATAGAGTGCGTAAGTATTCCCGTTCTGTAATAATTAAAAGGAGTTTTTTAATGGCCCAGTTCACGTACTTTTTGTCCACACCTCGGAATACTTGGGTCAACTATTTTGATGTAAATGATAACTTAATCCCAATTAACTAATCCCAAGTTCATTACAGTAATATGTTTTGATTCAAATCTTTCAGTATTCTCAATATCTACTCAGATATTTTTATGGTAGTTTTATGTAAATACCGACGCACTAGAATGTATTTATGTCACTCTCGTAATATAAGTGGCAATTTAGATTTTCAAAATGTATGTCATATCAATTATTTTGGATACTTTGCCCCCTTGCCGAATGATCGACCGTCGCGTAGTTCTGGTCCGCCAGCTAGAAAATGGCAGGATATCGAGAGCATTGAATTTAACATTCCAAAATATTGAACTAGTTTGTTCTGATTTGAATATAATAAATGAAATAAAATACAATATGAAATGGATTAATTATCCAGCTCCCGGTTTACAGTGACATGAATTCAATCAGCTTAGAGTTCATGTTATTGTATAAATCTTACAGACAAATGTATGCTTGACATTTGAAATGCGTACACTAACCTGACGGCGTCTAGAAGAGCTAGTAGAACTGGTGTATAAAAACGTCTATTATAGTGGTTAAGCAATCGGTCATTGTTCTGATTTTAAAGAAAATAATTTAGGAGTGAAGAAAAATTATATTTAAAGTTATTTATTTATTTATAAGTTAATGGCTCAGTTTTTATTTTTACACAATATATTATAATGTAGGTGTATTATGAACATACTACTAAATTAGCGAGGCGGCAGTTTGAATAGTTCACGTTAAAGAAAAATAAAATATTAAGGAGAACACATTCGAATCCCGGTAGCGCAAAAACAATATTTTTCGACAAAATTGATTTTATATGTATATATTTACAATGAATACATTAAATTAGTATTTAAAATAAAATAAAACATTAAATACATTTAAACACGGTAAAGGTATAAATGTCCCCATCGTCACCACTAGCCTCCTCGAGGATCCACCTCTGCCGGTGTCTGCACCGGGCCGCGTCCCACCAATCGCTGATCCCAAAAATGGAAATGTCTTTATTTATATTGTCTTGCCGCCACATTTTGGTTCTACATATTCTTCGTCTTTTTGAGGCTTATTTTTGAGCAGCCATTTCGGGGGTTACGCATTATTCGTTCGCTCTGCATGATGGCCCAGCCATTGAAGCCTCCCTAATGATATGAATTTTATGACTTTCGGTTCATCATACAGGTCGTAAAGTTCCCGGTTGTAACGTCTACGCCGCGCTGCATTTTCCAACTCCGAAAATTCTCCTGATGATTCTTCTTGAAAACAATAAATATAGAAATAGTCAAATTATATTACATTAACTGCTCTCTTGGGGGAGTAGATTTAGAATTTAGTAGATGCTTGAACTAGGTGTTACTTATTGTAACTTAGCAGTCAGCGTGCAGTGGAATATATCAATCGGCTCTTTGTGAGAAGTTACAACATAGGCACTGTCGAATGAAGACTATTATCGGAAACTTGACTATTCACGTAGACTGGAGAATTTTTAGTCTAATTATGCCTGTGTTTTCTTTATTTGTAGTTTTGCATTCTGTAATTTTTTGTGAACGGAAAATGACTCTTAAAGCCTGTATTTGGTATGTAGTGTAACAAAAACAAGTTATTCAAATTTATATAGCGCTACAAACCCAAGTACGTGCCATCGTGTCTCTTACCACATGCCATCGTACGATGGTGTACATTTTAGCCGAGATTTACTCTATAGCCAAACCACAAATCGATTTGTATTGTCATAACTTATCGCCAGGCGGCCATGGACGCGTGGCGCCCAACAAGCTATGAGCGATATCCGATGGATTTCTGCTAGCATATTATCAAATTAAAATTATATCAGAACGTATATTTTTGACTTTTTGAAGTTTTTCAGTAGTCGCTGCAGGGTGCTTGCTTACCTAGCGATTGATCAAAATATAGGTGAAATAATATATATATATATACTTAAAAATGCTGCGATTGCAAAAACCCACGTTGTACACTAGACAACATTTGGACCACCCCTGCAACAACATCGTAGATCTGAGTTACAAATGCCGCAACGTTATATATCTTCTTGGGCATCGAATGGCATATTAAACAACGATATTTTTATTTTATTTTATTGTATTGAGGGATTTTGACAATATATAAACTTATTATAATTAACATAATAAATATTTAACATGTGATACTATTTATGAAAATCCACAGAAATGTACATAAGTATGTTTAGGTGCAGAAGATAAATAAAAAGATAAAAAAGAGGGAGAAAGGGTGTTGAGGTTGCAACTATTGTTGCGGTAAAGGGAGAACAAGACTTGTTTGTAGGTAGAATGATTAGTTAAAATTGAGATTGAGGTGATTCATAAAAAGAACCCTTTAAGCGCAGTAAGGCTAATGTTGGAACAAGTAAATTTCTGTAAATTTCTCATCATGGTATTTGCATGACTGGTGAATGAATGAATTTTGTATATTAGATGTTCTACTTCTTGGAATGTGGAAGAGTACGGATTGCCGGGTTGATCTAGATGGCACATGGAGAGATATTAATTCCGATCGGTTGGGACAATCAATATGGCCCTGCAGTAGATATCAAATAAAAAAAAATATTAAGTATTACACACAATTTCTAAGTGATCTTATCTGCAACGACGCTTCGTCTATCTATCGACATTTGTAAAAATCGATAAACAGCGTTGTTGCAGGGGGGTCTTATCGAAGATACATACCTTTCGGACCTAATCGTAATATTAATTATCGCCGCTGGACCGGCGAGATCCGGAATTATAATCAATCTGCCAGGTGGCACGTGTATAGCGTGAATTTTAAATAAGGATTTGTTTGATTTGATATTTGTTTTCGTAAATTCATTATGTTTAGATCGATTTTCTTTATAGGTTATGATTTAAATATTTAATATTGAAAAATAAGTTTTATGAAAATATCGCCCGTGGTTACCCAGCAATCAACCTTGACCGCGAAACGGACATTACACTACTAATAAAAGCAATCGGCACGGAAACACTTAACTAGCAGGCTAGAGAAAAGCTTTCTTCTAGTTATTTGTTTGAAGATGAAATATGTATATATATTACCGGTGCTAGATGGAGAGCGGTGCGCACATTAAAATGTGGGGTTTATATTTTACACATTCATGGAACAGCGTTACAGTCGCTACAAATTGTTTCAGCTCGTCTTCGGCATAAATTATTGTGGAATATTCCGGGAATCTGCTGCAACGCCGCGAGAGAGGGACATAAAAGTAGCGATCCTTGCCTGCGATGTTATATTGGCAATTAAGAAAGCCGTTCGCCTGAATTTACACCAATACAAGTTTATTGCGAGGCATCCTGTTGGCTTCAGAACTGCGCCAAACTAATTTTTTTCCTCGAGACGTACTAATATTGAAAATCCTCCCGCCCAACCGCTCGTGGATGACACTGAACTGATTCTGTCATTATGATTTGTCATATTTGGATGACGTCAATACTATTAAGGTCATTTTTCATAACAATTCGTCGATCATCGTAAGTTTATGATGACTGTAGAAGAAAAACTCACCGCAGGAGGAGGATAAAACTTTATTTTACGATTTAAAGTGGGTTTAAAGGAAATGAGAAGTATGTTATTTAATATGGGTGTTTTAATTTATGTAATTAATATGCGAGTAAATTAAAAAATGCATATGAAATCAAAGTATATATCCATTCAAAATTTGAGTTTGCCATTTCACAGTCGATGTATATTTAATGAATTTTACCACATTATTTCATTTATTTGCTCATTTAAAAAATATTTTATTATGTTCTAAAATTTACTCTTATATCCAAATAAAGTTTTTTTTTAATCGAGGAGTACGGAATTCTAATATACAATTTAGTGCACCAATCACGAACTAAGAGTCATTCACCGATATCTTGTAAGTTACAATCACTAACAGTGATGGAAAATCTGAGAATATCGTGATTCTTGCGTGTATTAAAATTCATATTTCATTTTTTCATGGTTTATTGTATGTTTATTGAGTTCTGAATTAAGTGTGTTTTTTTTTATGTAAAGGGTGCAGTGATATAATAGTATTATTGAATTATATTTTGGTTATAATTTTTTATTAATTTATTTCGCGTATTGCAATATTATCGTGAAACCGTGATCACAGGTCACTAATATCACACAATACCGATCAATTTATTTCATCACTAATATTGTAAAATCATGTCTTGGGGCAGGGATCGCTAGTGAGTTGATTAATTTAAACATTGTAACCTTAAAGTAACGAAACGTATAAAAAAATTAATAAATATATTGTAGTTGTTACTAAAATATAATATCATTATTAAAGTTTTATTTATTAAGAAAAACACATTTTTATTGTGAAGTTGTAATTATTCAGAACATAGGTCTGTGATATTTTAATTACTAATTAAATGTATTAATTAGAATTACATATAAAATCAATTTTGTCGAAAAATATTGTTGTTCTGCTACCGGGATTCGAACCTGGATCTCTTTCCAAACCGTGGAAGGTGCATTATCCAACTATGCTACAGAGAGTACTTTTGACGACAAATTTTCAAACCTATATGTTACATTTTTTCAAATTAATACATCTATCGTTCCATTATTTGAAAGCTACTTTGTTTTATCGTTAAAAGTACTGTCGTTATAGCATAGTCGGATAATGCACGTTCCTCGTTTTGGAAAGAGATCCAGGTTCAAATCTCGGTAGCGCAACAATAATATTTTTCGATAAAATTGATTTTATATGTATATCTTTCTAATTAATACATTTAATTAGTATTTAAAGTTTTATATCTTTTCTGTTGATATTTAAAAAAACATTTAAGTGTAAGCAATAATAATAATTATTTCTGAGAGGTTAGGTTCATTTTTTCCGAATGTTTCATTTCAAATCGGATGGTAACCTATTTCTTTTAGTAAAATTTAAAAATTTTAATAGAAAAGGTGCGGCACTTTTCTTTGAAATGCCAAAAGTGGAGTTAGCAACATTTGGCATTCCCGTAAACAGCTTTGAGAGTTGCGCGGCGTGCATTCATTTGAAATTCTTTTCAGATTCCAAATCGTTGTCGCATTGCCTGATTCAGTTCAAACTAACGCTTTTTCGAGTGGTTGTTTACGATTTCGTTATGCAACGACACTTGTTGGAGGTCGCGAGGTATGGTCTTACATTGTAATTTTCGGTTCGCGAAGTATGGTCTCACATTGTATTGGGTAATGGTGAACAGTAGATGAAAAATAAACGCAGACTCGAAAGTAGACTTAGTTTTGAGAGTGGATTCAAATTAGAGAGCAGATTCTATATTGAGAGTGGATTCAAATTAGAGAGCAGATTCTAATTTGAGATTGGATTCAGGTGTTAGATCAGAATTCTAAAAGTACATTCTAATTATCATTCTCGCGTTTACTACTAAAGATTTGGTCGGGTCGCGTAAGCCAGCGAGAAGCCGGTTTCGTTTCCTGCTAGTTTTAAATAATTATAGAATAATACGTGAAACGTCTTTCTGCGTGTTGCATGAAGGTATTCCTGAATGGCGAGTTCCTGCCAGTCGACGCGGCAGCAACTCCAGGTACCGTGGCCACCGTGGCCACCGCGGCCACCGCGTCCAGTGTCCGGTGGCGCCGAGCTAGGATCGCCGGGCGCCAGAAAACTGATAAATGTTTCTCGAGACCACAATTGTTCGTCGCTTTATTTCCGCTCTCTATAATAATACCATTTTTTTTGTAAATGCACCGAAATATGGTAATTCTTGAAAGTTTTGCCTTTTCATATCTTAATCTTAATAAAATATTTAAAATGTACTAATTCTATGATTAACTTAGTTTTTTTCTAATATATTTTTTTGATATATGAAAATTTGCATCGTAAACGTATTGTTTTAGTTGTGGACCGGTTTTTTGAATAATCTCTTTTTGATTGAATTATATATTTTCAAAGGGTTTTGGGCCATGTACACGAATTATTGTACACGAAGTATCCGAGGAAAGGGAGTTATTCGTCCATTAGGGCGGCGGATTATGTCCTGCCTATCACGCGATAGCTATTCCATACGCGCGTAGAGCCACCATCCACGTTTCTTCAGCTAAAGAAACAAACGACCGGTCAAGATAAAGCGTTTTCTAGCAAAGCGTATTTCAATTACGCCATCTTTTTCCCCAGTTCTTCTTTCAGAAAAGTGCATTTTGTCGTCCTCGGCGAGATCTCCTCAGGTCCCTAGTCCCGTCTAGGTATCTACTGATGCCCGTGCGCTTTTGACTGTGATTGCGTGCTCAGGGGCTGTTAGTGCCGCAGACAGCAGTGCGTCCATTTATCGGTACACGAAGTAGACCCGCCAGCCAACCGATCTCCGATCGACTAATTGACGATTGCGATTTGAGCTCTTTCATGCCGGTGGAATTGGCGATGCTATCGTTAATATCTTTTCAATCGCTCGAACGAGTAATGTGTTGCTAATTTGAAAATATTTTTTTCCTATAAATATTTTTTGTCGCTCGATTACGAGATGAGAGATAAAACAAAATAACTGGTTTGAATGGCCGCACAACGGTTGCGGATACCGAGGACCAGGACCCGGACCCGGCTTCTCGCTGCATATTATAAGAGATTTACTAAAGCAGCGCTAATAATGATTCTCGCATTGCCTCGGCTCTCTGTATCTCGGAAACCGGTCGGTACCCTTGTAGCAACGTGCGTACGAAAGAAAACATTGCATAATTTAGTGTTGCATATGTGATTGCATATCGAACATTACTTATAATGTGGTCCGCGCAAGGATTAATCAGTTAGATCTGTCGGTCGGTCCCAGCGGTCCCAGCGGTCCCAGCGGTCCCAGCGGTCTCAGCGGTCTCAGCGGGGCTCCCCCGCAGCCCGACAAATGAACCTGTCTCGGCGTGCGCTAGAACCGATCAGTCGAGCCTCCCCTCGCTATAATTACTCAATTGTTTTGTGCATTATATAAGAAGTTGATGCACTTGCGCGCGGGGTCGTTGCATCACCGCACGGTAGCTGGAATGTGGCCGGCTTGTGCGTTTACTGCATTCTGCGTCTTTTTGATTTATTCTCTTTCGCGTTTCAGTAAATGTGATCTCGTTTCGCTGGCTACGGGAATGTTTTTCACGTTCTTGAAGAATACCCATGCTTTTGAAATGGTTACAAATTAGTATAATGAGAAGTACGTTAAGTATATTATTCTTTAAAAGTCACGATAAATAAGTAAAACTTCCAATTTATTAAAATGAACACGGCTGTACGAGCAGGGTAACGATTTCATCATTGACATCAGCTGAGTTTGCGCCCCAGTGTGTCAGGACGATTGTTGGTGTGAGAAGATCCACAATTTGAGCGATACGGTAGACAGGAATTTGCCGATAATAGAAGAACGTGGGCGCCAGCAATGGCGTCTCCGCCCTCGCGATCTTCCAGGAATCCAGCAGTCTCCCGTGGCCACCGGTTCCCAGCGCCGGGAGTAGTTGCCTTTGGTATTCCTCATGTTACATTTATACTGTTACATTCAGGATATATTGTTCCAATAGACAAATGAGAATTCTACTGTCGTACATTCAACGGAAGGATCGGAATTAGACGAATCGTCCTGTTGTTTTCAGTCAGTTTGCTTTCTCACTTTGAGTCGTGCTTCGAATGATAAAGAAAACGTATTTATTTATCTTTGAGAATAAAAGGTATGAAATTAACTTGTTGAAGATGTGGGCTCACCTTATATTTTATATTTGTCATCATTTTGGATTTTTTTACAATAATAAGAATAGCAACAACGTTATTCCCTGCGGCGATGGCGATGCTTCTGTTCTCTATCTAATAATGCAGCCAACCGACACGGCTTCTTATCTGCGGTGTTAATAGAACCCATCGACTCCTTCGATTGTTTATCTTTTTACTTGCCGTTGCATTTCGCTAGTGTCACGACATTAGGCCGGCGTTGGTGCGCAGCGTCCGGTGCGCATTAGGCCCGGCAGTATCCGGCGCCCTCGCATCCTGTCCTAGACGCGGGCTCGCGGGAGGGGAAGGTGGCGAGGCCGAGGGGCGAGCGGCCTCGGAGCAGCCTTGTCGGGGGGAGGTCGTAGCTCCCGTCGCAGAACCGCGACTCGAGGGTTCACGGACCCTTTGTTCAGGAACGATTGGAACTATCGCAAAAAAAACATTTTTATGTCCTCTTCAAATGGTACCCAAATTACATTTTATTAGTTGTGTATTATTTAAAATACAAACATATTTTTAAACGGGATGAACATTGAATTGTGAAAGGAAAAAATCTCCTTAAGAAATTTTCCGCGAGAGACATTGCTAAATGATATTGCAATAGTTTGAAACGTATCCCCAGGTTGGAAGGCGTTGATGAAATTCCTTTAAATTCAAAGCCATTTGTCAACGTTCTACGATTGTAATCTTTGAGATGCGGTTTTTTGCTCATGCGCATTAGTATGTATTGCTGTATGAGGAGGGAACTAGGCGTGCAACATCCCATAACCAGTGTTGTGTTTTTGTCGGTCGACCGAAAAAATTGATTAATATTGGGCCATCCCATAAATAATGCGATTTTTCAATTTCACGAACTAAAAATCGAAGGGAGATGGGATTAACTACCTGCATCATGTAAAATTGCTCAAATTCACAATTATTCTTAGTGCAAGTTTTGAAGAGTGCAGTTAGATTTTAAGTTATTTTTTCAAAGCTATAACGAAAGTGATAACGGAGCATATTCGACATATTTTGCTTTATGAGTTCAATAAAAGCAACAACGCAACGGAAAGTGCGAGTAATATTAAAGCAGTGTATGGAAATTAGACAACAAGCGTAAGCCAGTGTTAACGGTGGTTTTCAGAAATCCCCAGCCGGAAACTACGGCCTAGAAGACGAGCCACGTCCTGGAAAATCTGTAAAGCTCCACGAGGACGTTCTGCAAACTCTGGTGGACAAAATCCCATTGTATCTTGGATGTGGTCATTGAACCGTTCATTTACACGTGCGTTCCATCGGAAAAGTCAGTAAATTGGATCAATGGGTTCCTCGCAAACTTTCGGAGTCTAATCGCGAGCAGAGAGTGAATATGTGCTCTTCTTTGCTATCGCGTCTCAGGATTTAACCTTTTTTGGAAACGATGCCCCACCCACCATATTCATCGGACATTGCCCTAATTTATTCCGCAGTCTTTAAAATCATTGCATGGAAAGAATTTATTTGAATTCTGTAGACGAGGTTAGAACAGTAACGGAGGAATGTTTTTCGTCACGGACAAATGAATTATGGAAAAGGGGCCTTGCAAGTTTAGCAGAAAGATGGAAGAGCATTGTAGAAAATGAAGGAGGGTTTATTTTAGATTAAAAAAGAACTCTGTTTGTCTTAATTTTGAAAAATAAAAGTATGTAAATACCGCATTATTTATGGGATAACCTAATACATAATCAAGATCTATATTTTTTTGTTCTCAGTAGAATATTTCTTTCTCTTCTGTACAGAGTTTTTCGAGCTATTCTGCCATCAGCCATCACCTTGATAACGAACCATGCAATGGGATCTGAAACGTCAGCCATAGAAGTCAGAGATATACGGCATAATATCTGTATGGAAGATACTTAATAGCAGTGAAAACCAGACAATTTTTTTATTTCTCTTATCTGGTTTTTGATTAAATTTTTCACCACCTAGTTTCCTGTTTATCCACGGGAATTACAAATATTTCTCCCGGGAGTACCCTGGGAAATTCTGGATGGCCGGTCACCTCGCACGGGCGCGACCCGCGACGGTCCGCCGGGATAGAACCCACGCACGCCGGGGTACGCCAGCGCCCCGCCCCCACTCGCGCCGATCAGCGCCAAGGTCGGCCCGATAGCAGCGGACATACGGCTTCAACACAAAAATATGTCTGTTACTGTTACCAGTCTTGTAGGTTCAGTCTTATTTTCTCACTCGCTTTGTCTAGTTGTCTAGATGTTGAAATTTCAAGTATTATATTTAAGTTTTACATTGTTTAGATGAAGAGTATCATACAAATAATTTTATTTAACCTGCTCCGCATTTTAAAAAAAATGTTTTGGCTTTTATATTCAACTCGTGCATGGAATTCGTACTGTAATACATGCAATAGATCATTGTTTATTGCACATGGTAACCGTATTAATAATTTAAAATAACATTTTCCCATCTTAAATATCTCGCGTTAGCATATTTAACTCTAGTAACATTTTGCATCTTTATAATTATGTTGATTTCTTCTGCCTTTTATAAAATATATAATTACGAAGCGGTCATAATTATTTATTAAATTAGTATAATTTAGAAGCGGAGAAAATTGATATATTTTTTTGGGAGCTTTGGTATTTTGACGATTTCAGGTGTACCTCATATTGTCGTATCGTACAAGCACACTTAGATATAGCATGCACTTTTGTGTGTACCTGTCGGTGTCTAATTATCTATTTGTTCTCGCGCCTTATCCGTTCAACGGACGTTGGATGTGATCACTTTGTTTACTGCCAAACCTGGCCTAACTGGCCAAACATTGCCTTAAGTTCTTCCGTTATGATGTTCTCCTTTTTCTAGGGGCCCGACTTCCAGCGATCTTTCCCTGCATTAAGAGGTGCAAGATCTCACACATTATGGATGTCTCATCACATGTCCGAGATATTGAAGTTTTCGGATTTTTATTGTTTTAAATAATTATTTTTCTTTATTCATCTGAAACTCCAGATTCCATCCAGATTATTTTGAGCATTCTTCTATAGATCCGCATTTCAAAGTCGCCTTATCATTTATTCGTTAAGCATTCTATAAAATATACCGAGAATACATAGCATCTGATAAAGTTGCAGGAGCTTGCTGAATGCGGCATTTGATTTCAACACACGGATCCTATATTTAATTTATATTGCAATCCAGGTATATAATACTTTGTATCTTCTCCAATATTCATTGTCTACTGTATTCTGTTTGTTAACGAGCATGTGTAGTCATAATCGAATCAAATGATTTTTTAAATATGTTTGACAGTTGAGTAGGCTACATGCATTAACGACTTGTTACTTGTGCGGTCATCAATCGGCAAAATATGAGGATCAAGAAAATGATTGCCGTTAATTAATAGTGTTCCCTGGAAATGTTTGCTGCTTCCCGCCACATCCTGTGCGCGCACTGGCGAGACGCGAGGATGATCTTAACATTCACTAATTACTTTGTTTATAGGCGTCTGCATCCATTTCCTGTCATTGCGAAGTTTTACATTTCAACCTGTTTATAATATACATTTAGCGATTCTCGCGTTTGCGATGTTGTCATTTCGTTATACATCTTTATCGGCAACCGTACTGTGTACGTGCGTCGGCGCGGTAATCATAAACAGTATTAAAATACTGACAATCTTAAAACTGACAGTGTTATAATTTTCAAATTAAACATATGAAAACATTTTTTTTTTTTTGCATATATTATTATTAAAATACTATCTCGATTCTGATATTAAGGTACGATTAAACATACTTATTTATTTGTGTACATTTTAATGGACAAATATACACACGTACAAAGTTTTGCAGTAAACGGGGCCATGATATCCACGTATCTGCTTAGATGTATAGCTTTAGATGCTGGCGTATATTCGAGTAGGATTGGCAAATTCGAAGGAGAGATTAGTAAATTCGGGCGATACAATGGATTCGAACGAGAGACTGAATTTCGGATGGAGAGTGAGAAAGCACGGGACACCAGAAGGGTTGTAACGCTGTAAATGAAAATGGGACAAAATTAAAAAATTACTGAATAGTTTAGCAGGTACAACCGGTCGTATCCTTAGTTAAAGACACTATAACTAGTAAAAATATTAGCGATTATGTGGAAAGTCTAAAAACTTTTTACGTTTACTGACAATGAATCATTTCGAATTTGAAAAGCATCGGTATTATTTGAAAATTGAAGGAATGTATAATAAGGAATTAAAATAATGGTCAAAGAGAGGTGAGGTATAGTATAGGTACTATTTTTCATCGTCATTGTATGTTCAAATTAACATTATTTTATATTTCTAAATATGTGCAAAAGAAAAGAAAGGAAAGGAAAATATAAGAATTTATAAGTACATGAAAACTTTAAAGTGGCTTATCTCAAAACTTTTTCATAGTTCCTAGTGTGTTTAAGTAAACGTGGGCAATGTACCAATCTATATGATCGTTCACACCATTTTTATTATTTTATTCAACACATTTAAATGAAATTGATACATATTAAAGTAACATGATAAATAACGTGTGTTTTTAAATATGTATGAAAAATTGGCGGATTTTGTTTCATAGTATCTCTCATTCATTTTGCTTTTATCTTTTTAAAAATCACGTTGACAAAAATACTGACAAAATTTCCAACACCCTGGGATTCATTCTCTGAACCTGCAAAACATTTTCCTTCTATGGATTTATGAATTTTTTTATTTGAATTTTCCAGATTGGTTATTTTGAAAGGTCGTCTTGGGACGATTAAAAACATTTATTTCGTTACTCGCTTTATGTTTATTTTATTTGCTGACTCGTTCCCCGTCTCCCGTCCACCCCGTCACCCCGTCACCCCATCACCGCGGAGCGCCTGTTTGCTCGGCGCGCGGCTGGAAGCCTCCGAGAGCAAATATTTGCAGAATTAATTGCGGCCGTCTGAAGGAGGTCCCCGGCCCTAGGGAGGCATTTAGGAACGCGATTACCGATAAGAACACAAAGAGGTGAAAAAATATAAAACCTTGTCGTATCTCTGCCAATATGCTGCTTGCAAAATAATGTCGTGTTGCCCCCGCCGAGTGTTAGTGTTAGTGTTAGTAATGGATGATGATTAATGGAGAGGAATGATTTATTGGCCGACTTGGCCGGAACAGGTCTCATGACGCAACTTTCGGAAAATTTCAATGCGTTCAACCGACGACAACCGAGAGACTCGGAAACCACCCTCCTATCAAAAGTTACCAGATTTCGATCAAAGTTTTCTGAAAGCTTTCTGAAGCTAGCCTGATTAGCCATTTTGTTTTAAAATGGTGATTTTTAAATTTAAATTAAATTCACAACTCCGTTAATATTGATCATAGAGGAAAAGTTGAAAAAAAAAACATTTGTAGATATTTATAGATATTAATAGAATATTCTCGAAAGTTCATACAAAAGCGTTCACGGCCTGCAAAATACGATAAGAAAAGGCCATAAAGGTACATACATACTAATTTTGCCACTATTCTCAAAATAATAATAATACATATAAGTAGATTATTTATTATTCTCAATGTGAGCAAACAACGAGGTACCTATTATTTAACAACTGTAATTTTTCTTTTTTGTTTGGTCTATCTGTGAGATATTCGCCTCACGACCGAGCGGTCTGCGGTTCAAGCGTCGTCCCGGGAGACCATCATGCTTATATATTTTTATAGTACAGGTGCCTAGTTTAGGTTTAAAAATAGTATCGCTATGAATCGAAGACGTTATTTTATAACTACTTTTAAAAACAAGTGACATGACTAATCTATAATCTATAATGGATACCTTAGACTTAATTTAGCTGACGCGGCATTTCAGTTCGATACTGTCGTCTTCGCCAGGGGCACTTATGGTCAATAAACTTTCCGAATGATAATTGTATTTTGTATATCCAGTTTCTTATTGGCCGTTACCTAAGGGCGTCAGTGGTGGAACTTATCATTTTACAGTAATAGTAACTAACGTGAGAGCCAATTATTGTCACTTGTGAGAGCCAATTACTGCAAATAAAACTCATCGGAAAAAACGTGTGTATTAACGCCATAATACATAATTAATATAGAGCGTAGGTATTATATTTGGTAGATGCAGAAGTTTGCAGCACTTCTGTTTTCCAAAATAAGAGCGATTTGAAAAGAATTTGTTTTTGCCAAATGTCTCGTCCATTTCATTGGCATGGTATTCTTTAATTGAATATGAGATGAAATTTTCAATGCATACAATGTTTTGTTTGTTGTGTTGCTAAAGAAAATGAAGTGTCATGTTACAAAAAATGTACATTTCCGATATTCATCCACGTATCTGGTGGGACAAATACGCCATCTACTATAAATTACTATTGAGGAATGTTACCATAACTGCTGGGGCTCATTGACAACTTCGTCGCCTTAATGCCGCAGTACAAGAAAAAACGACCGGCATCAAATGATTTTTCGGCGTGATAATGCCCGTCCATATACTGTTAACTTTACAAAAGAGGCTATTCAAGAGCTCGGTTGGGAGGTTATTCAACATTCACCCTATTCTCTTGATCTTGTTCCTTCAGATTTTCATATTTTCTGCTCTCTATCCAAGAGTCTCTGAGGAATCTCCTTTAATAACGACGCTGCTCTTCAAAATTGGTTTCACGACTTCTTCATCTCCAAACTACCGGATTTCTTCAGGTGTGGAATCGAAAAAAACTGCCAGAATATTGTGAGTCAAACGTAAACAATGCGGGTGAAATATTATTGATTACTTTTTGATGTATTTTGTTTATTTGAAAATATTTTTTTAATTGAATAAAAACGCTTCGAACTTTCCGATATTTATAACTTTAGATATTTCAAATACTGAACATCAGTGCTGTGATAATCCAGATTCAAGTTTTGGCCTTTTCCAAATCTGCTACTTTGCTATTTTTTTTTTTTTAAATTTAAATCCTCGAGCAAGTCCGCGACTTACATTGAAGTTTTTTCCTCTTGCTAGTTTTTATAAGAAATAATATTAAGTAAACAGAAAATATAGTATGATACAAGATTTTTAGGAGAGTAGTTTTTCAGAGGTAACCAGATATTTGGGGATCAAGGATAGGTGAAATACCGTAACGAGACTTGACCGTAGTTTCGCGGTGACACGTGTAACTGTTAATGAAATAATAAATAATTTTTCAATCCTTAAAATCAATGCGACGCTTCTGTAACGATAAATATTTCCAGCGTCCGTTCCTCGGCGGGGTCGCTATCGGCTATCTCGCATTCCCGGCCTCTCGGGAGCCCGCGGCCCGTCCGGTCCGGGCCGTCGCCCCTCCTCGGCCGCGACCGATCGGACCGTTCCGTTTTCAATCATGCCCACTTATCGCCGGATCGAATCGTTAAAAAGAATGCGCGGAAATAAAAATGAAAAATCCACGCAGTGCGAAGTGAGGATGACTGCGCTCCCGCTTCTCCCGAAGTGGGACGTCAAAATTCTTTTTTCACCTGTCTGCCGAACTATTGACTCGACGATGACCTTCCAGGATGTGTCGCTTTTGTTTGGATCGTTTCGTCTTCGGTTCGGGTTTTCTCACCCCGCGCGCGGTCGACGCGCTTCGGCCAGATGAAATGTTGTTTCACTATCGTGATTCCGAAATAAAGTATCGAATTAATCGGTACATCCGTACATCGGTAGCAAAGGAAATCTGATATTGCTACTAAAAAACTGATTTCTTTAGAGCTCCGTGATTTTAGCACTTTAATCCCAGGGTGAGGTTTTTTCCGACAGCGAATACATCTATTTGCTTCATTCTTGCAGCACGTTCGTAATGTAGTTTTTTTCTCAAATTTTAATAAGTGCCCCTGCCAAGTTATGTATACCGATTAACACGGCTAATATAGTATGCGCCTCATCGTAGCAGCCAGCGTTCCTATAGGTGTCCTTTACATATACAATTTTCGCGTCACGATTTCTAGAAGCTCTTTTAATATTGTGAATAACTTTTTTTATTGGAATCATTTTCTCAGTGGGTACTGCTCCGTATCTCCTTTCAACAATGAAGTAATTTAGCTCTTCCCGTTCAGCAACGTGTTGCTGGGTCGTTACGTACGAAAAAATGTGGGTCCCATTCGAGCGATGAGGATGATCAGTTTATCACGAAGGCATTGTTGGCCATCGCATGTTTGATTCGAATTTGTCTCGCCAATATAAGACTGCCTTTTTGATAATAGGCTGTTAGTTGCCACCCCAGATGTAGATACAATAACGGAGTTTTCTACAGTTTTTGTGTTATTCTGCTTTAGGCTTGTTTTTTTCATAGCTGACATTTCGGGCCACATTAGCAAGTAGCCAATCATTATGGATAATCTGACATCTATAATCAGTAATCAGAATACAGATGAAACCACTTACGATTGGAAATTCGTAAAACTTCGGGTGCGGTGTGGGATACGTAGATTTGATCAGACTTACGGAGAAAGAGCGGTAACAGATATTTCATATTTCAGCATCATCATTATGTTCTGTCTCATCGTCTTCACCAGAATCCTTCTTATCATCTGATCAACTCAATTTGCTAACGAGGGGTCATTCATTGTTACAGACGCCACCCACAGACTGGTCGGCGGTGGTGGATGCCGAAGCGAGCTTCAGGAGCGTGCTCTTGCAGTGTCACTGCGCATGTTCGGCGCTCTGCTGGGTCGCTGCTGCTCCCTGCTCACCGCACCCCCGGCGCAAAACCAACCCCTGCCGGTTCACGAAGACGTGCTGGTCATATTGCCGGCCCTCAAGGTAATTATTTTATTAATCGTCCGTGCCATTTTCTCGACGTCAATCGGTCAGGTGAAGCTGCAAGAAATTAAAAAGCAACACAATTCACTAATTTTTGAAAGCCATCTTTTCGAAGTTGTCTTTATTTCTTATGTCACGTTTCAACATTCTTGTGATCGATTTTCTTTTTAGTAATTAATGTCTTCTATTTTTTGTCATCATCATCATCATCATAATAACTTAACGATGTCATTTCGCGCGGCTTTGAATTTCAGTGTTGCCGTCTCGTTAATCTTCCAGTAACTGTCTTTATTTTTTATTGCAACATTTAAAACAAAGCTGGTCCGCCATTTTGGAGCAGGTCCAGGTCAGGTCAAGTAAAGTATATCGTTATAAATTTTATACACATAGGTAGAGATGATACGACACCACCCATTTCAGTCCTGGTGGATCTCCCCTTCCCGCCAATTCTCTTTCATCATTTTTATTTTACGTTGTGATCACGCCATGCTTTTAATACTACTTAATAGTAACTTAATTTAAATTGACATTTGACATATATTAGTCTTAAACTGGGGGAGCAATATAAAATATAATATGGTTTAAGATAAAAACGAGCCTATAAATTAGTGACCTGTCTTTGCCAAATCTTAATCATTTCATTGCGTCTACAAACTGCAAGGATTAGTTGAACAAAATTGACACCTCGGCGTACACATTTCTGGGAAATTTAAAAATATGTACTTTTTATTATTTCTCTGAATCTTTTAATGGTTGGACGAACCGTACAGAGCTTGCGCGAGTATGATTACTTTTTATTATGGGTATCATCAACATAAATACTCGAATAATGAGGCAGTGCAGTTCGTTCGCTAACAATAAATTGCCGTAATCTCCTTGGTGCGCGCGCATTCCTACAATACTAGATGAAAAATACTTGAAAAAATTACTAACCGCAATATCTTCTGAGAAACTTACATTCTATTTACTATTTCTTTGGTAAGCCTTTCTTGTGCCTATTATGTATGCTTTTTTTAATGTGAATGTCTTAGTTTTTTGTGCATCCAACGTAGGTTAGGTTTTAATAATTTATTTTTGTTTTTTATTTTATTTTTATAAATAGAGATGCGTATACGAAATACGTGTCACATCGATATTCTTACAGATTTCAAACTAAGCTAAACGCTTATGTTATGAAAATAGGACTAACTTGGTGGTCTACTGGAATGAAGGTCGAACCACCTTGGTATAGTGAGAACACGATCACGTCAAATAGGTGGTACACTACTATATTAATTTTATTTACAATTATTATTGTTTGTAAGGTGTTTGTTTTTTCGGTAACGGTATGATTAGTGTGGTCCCTAAGTAAACGCTAGCATGGTAATATGATTCTGGCGTGAACTTTGAATTTAGTTATCGTTGGCTATCATTACTCTGTTTACTGCGGACTGGAAAAGCGCTACAGTAGACTGGCCAAACTGAATACTGTCAATGTAAAGTAAATGTCAAAATTAATCACTTAGAAGTAACAGAGGAAGACAGAGACAAAGGTCATTTATCGCTTTCTGATCTTAATTTATTGTGTACAAAGTATTTTCTAATATTTTTTAACATATAATTGTGGATTGTGTCAGAAATTGCGTTAAAAAAGTAATAATATGACAAATAAAATAAATGTAAATAAATACAATTTTTTTTTTCATAATTCAAAATAACACTATCTCAGCTTGAAATAAAATTCGGATGATGTTTGATGTGATGTATCTAAGGGACGAATGCGTGAGCGCATGTAGGTTGGAACGATGATGAGTGTGAAAGAGATAAATGCATCGCCCCGCGGTCGGCGTGGCCTCTTGCCTCCGAACCGTTGAACTGGAAACATTTTATATCAACCTGTATGTACTACATGGTATCGAAGGCAAGGAAGAATAAATACTTTAGTTACCACGAACAGGTATTATTCTGACGACACAATTCCGCACATAAAGCGTCAACATCATTATCAGCTCGAGTTAAAGATACCAAAATAAAATACAATGATGTAGCTACACGCGATGTGGCGGGGCGAAACAGAATAACATGCTCTATGCGGGGGCAGTATGAGACGTGTAAAGAGTTTAAAAAAAATCTTATGTAATATATATAATGTGTTAGCGGTGAATGCGCTCAAGTGCCCTTAGTGCGATCAAAAACCCTTAATATCCCTACCAATTTACCTTTACTGGCAGTTTTATTCTCATATAAACAATATCTATAATTAATTTAAATTTCCCGTATTTTAAATAAATGTGCCCACTTGAACTATTTTAATTATTATATATTTTTCGTCACTTTCGGGATATTGAACTAATCATGCCATTTTCTCATACGATTAGTTCAATATCCATAAAATTATACACTTTTATACATTTATTTTTAAAGGCTTAATTTGAAATATGTTGACTGTTTTATGGCTGACGGTTTTGCGTTTCAGAATTTGCGTAATACTTAACTCAAAATACCAAGTGTGTCTTTAAAAAACGATCATAAATTCATTTTTTAAGTTAACGAAGTGATTTTAAAGATTGTGGAATTTTTCACCAATAATTGTAATGAATATAAAATCTGAAACGATTAAACAGGTAATTAATAGTATAACAATTGTTATAGTGCAGGCGGGCACACGATGCACGGGGATGCTTGCTTACAGATTGTTATTAATGACCATCGTTTTTAGGCCTAACCCTTATTTTACGACGATCGTCACGAGTGTTCATGTTATACGACCGTCGGTCGATGGTTGTCTGTTATTGTAATTATTAACAATTCGCGAGTGTATAATAAAGTAAAGTAAATATTAAAATTACTTTAATAAACTGGAACATTAATAAGATAATATAAGATTAATCAAGTGTTGCATTATAAATGATACAATATTATTATTATCATTATTATTATGTTTGTGTTGTATTGTTAACAATGCATATTACAATACAACAATATGGACCTTTTGTTTCCGGAAATAACCGAAGCCTCTCTACTTGTTGTTCTGACCGGGCAGTGCCAGGCGATTGCAGAACTATGTTGCTCAGACACGAGTACACCGATTAGAGAGATTCCCAAACCTTCAGATTGACTGATGATCGCTGAGCCGATCTTGCGCATAAACCTGGTCTAGCTGCGCTAGCTTAGAGCAATGCGCACAGCGTGTGGCGCGCTAAAGTTCCCCGGTACCATAATAAATTAGATTTTTTAAATAAAGCTGTAGATTAATTAATCTCGCTGTGCTATCATGTTAGAAAGGTACGAAAAAATCGCCACTCAATCAAGAATTTTCAGTAGATATATTCGAGCGGTAAAAAAGAAGCTCGTAAATTATTGGTCATCGCTGATTGCTACCTGCGCTGCGCCCTCTGTTACTCCGCATGATCAGCGAACACTTTTCGCTTATTTACCATCGAACCGAATCGATCGTCGCTGGATGCAATATGTAGCCGGCGCACGGAGGCTCAAGAAGAGACCGATTGAGTCATAAGGTCCAAAACTGAACAAATGAAAACCATCGAGCGGTTGATGAGTTACTTGTAATTTTGTGTATTTTATATTAGTACAATACAGTACGTGAATACAAAAATGGTTTAGTTTACATAATCGTATACCAATAACATACACCGAACAAAACTAACGACATAAACAAAACATAATGTAAATTTCTTGTGCCCCTTCCAAAAACAAAATTCAGCAGAACCAGAACAAGGATGTAAGCGCGCGAATCGTATTCCGAACAATGGTCTTACACCAAATAAAAAATTTCTTATTGAAAATGACTTATTCCAAAGCGGACATATGCCGAGGTACAACTGTGTTATGTAAGTATAAATAAAAAGTTTTTAGGGAAATTAAATATTTTAAAATGTAACTTTTTTATGCATTCTGAATAAATATAAATCATTACTTGATACATTAATTAATTCAGTTTTCACACTTATACTATTTGTTACACCGCCGTATGAGGGATCTCGCGGATGTGAAAGTCACCGAAAAAGTTTGCGGTTGGCGGTCCTAGCAGCTATACTATTGTAAAGATTACTTATTATTTCGTTCGATAGCAAGATGATCATACTGTGAGAACATTCTTTGCGCAAAATGAATACAGACAACTAAATAAAATTCTTTCGCGGGATTTGATAATATTATTAATTGGAATATGATTTGATTCAATCGTTAAATGTGCCATTAAACATGTGGATTTATTCGTACTAAAATTTTTCCAATTTAGAATGCAATTAAATTAGTTATACCAAACCATAAAGGGCTCGATGCGTGATACGTGGAGATTATTACTGTTTTTGATTGTTCTTGGTTTTGCCGTAAATAAGCCCGCATACGATTTTCCCTGGTAATAATGTACAAAAAAACACCAGAAATTACACGGTTATGTGCAAATTAAATTCTTTAAGAAGATGAATGAATGTGGAAGAATCGAAATATGAATGTTTGGAATGCCTAATGTTTTATCCTTTCTGCCTTTATCTTTAGATAAACGGTACTGCACGATGGTACTATTTATTTATAACCAAGTTAAGCTCTTGTGTTAAGATTGATATTTTGGTGTTTTTAAGTATGGGTAATAAATAAAAAGTACAATACCTTGGGTTTGTTGGTGATTTATTCGTTCGGTGCAGTAACGCGATATTACTTTGAGGTAGGTGTGAAGTATTTAAGTACACGGTAATTTACACTTGATCTGACATGTGGAAGACACCAGTCGCGAGAACAGAATGGCTCTCTAGTTTCCCGCGTCCGGCAGCCTCGCGGGATGTTCCCCTAGCGGGCGTCCGACATGACGCGTCGGTGGTAGGATCGCCAGTTGACTTATGATGCATTTCGCCATATTATGGTCTTCCAGGACGAGGCTAGATCTTTCGACCACGTAAAGGAAGGTTTTAGGGGTGTTGACGTCACGGGTCTTAAAAGCTGAGAATAGACCACAGACGGCGGGGCGGTATGTTTCCAAATATGTGACATTGAAAATTGTGTTAATTTTGCAATATCAAAAGGGATACGCAATAACTCTCTCATGGAATTTAAAAGATTATCTTATTAAGATTAAAATTGCCCAGTTCTGCTACATATAGTGTATGTTATCTATATATGGTACTAAAAAAATAATTATAGTATTTTTCAACAATAACCGGATCTCGTATTTCTCACCTGCGCATAATAATAATTTCACAAAATTACGTTTATTAATATTCCTATTTTGTCAATGCTCATCCATTTTTGAATTAACAAATATATTCAATAGTTTGTAAGAATGTATTTACACAAGATGAATATATTCAAACTCGCACACAATGGACTTGTGTCTTGCGATGCACGCGGGTGCTGGCGGGGTTTAGTTACATAGCACATGCACCACGATCCTTGATATACGCATGTATGCAACCCAGGTGGGGAAGTATATATATATATATTATATTATAACACTGGCCGCAAAGGAGGTTCAATTTGGTAAAAGGGGTATTACTTGCAGAATTTGTACTTGCAGACTACACAATACCTTTTATGACGACTTGAACTTATGTTGATCGAACGTTGTAACTTGTGTTTCTCTATTTATTGACCGGTAAATCAAAAGATGCTTTAACATCTTTGGACGTTTGTTTTCTCGTCCATCAAGAGAATGTTAAAAAATAGCAAATAGTAAAAGGCAGACCTAGAGCTGCAGGGTCCGTTTTGTGCGAGGCGATCGCGCTTTTTTCCTTTCTCCTCCAGACTTCCAGTGCTTTGCGGGCGGTTTAAAATTACGGAGAACTTTGGGGTCATATGTTTGTTAAGTGCTATTAGTTATTATTTTAATTGTACTGTAAATCATTTTAGTTATGAAAATGAATAGTTCAGTAATGTTGAAATTTTGTAAAATTATATTTATAAGTATTAAAATTTCATAAATTTACAAATAAGATAGCACAAACAATTAAGATATAAAAGTACATACAACATATTATACATTAAACGGTGAAAATTAAAAATTTTAATGATTTTTTATTAATAATTTTCTAAATATCAATTATAAAACAGTTTAATGGTAGTGAGATGTGAGTAGAAATATTAGGTAGAGTTGGTGTCAAAAATTAAAATTTTCATGTGACAGAACGGTTTTATTTTATGATATTCATATATATTTTCTGAGCCCAAAGTAATGTTTCTTGTATGCCTTAAATAAGACTTTGTATGCCATTCAAAAATATTCCTTTAGAATTTAGTTTTGTTTGATTTTTTTTTTGTTTAAATACCCATAGAACTTTATATTTTATCAAAGCCCATTGGCCCTGGTATATTCTTACAAACGGGGTAAATAGCAAATTTTCAAAAATGTTGACACAAATATTTCACTCCTTCAATAATATAAAAGTTCCTAGTTTTCGATATAAAAAAATGAGTTAATATTTTAATTAATTAATTATTATTATTATTATTAATTTACTAAATATTTTTGAAATTTTTATATCCGATAGATAGAATATTACGTTTTATTTTACTAACTTATATTTTACTTGTATGTTTGTAATATAAAGTGATATTAAGACGATGTGGGAATGTGAGGTATCACATATATCATTATGGAGTTCTGCAAGTAAACCTCGGAAACATTAAATGTGAGGTATGTTTATCGATGTATAATTATATAAGTGGCGGGATACTCCTGTCTATTCCTGTCCTGTCTATTATGATTCGAGGCTCGTGGCATCGTTTTCTTAATAACATTAATAAATATAATAAGAAAATAAAAAATGATAATGATGGTTTATATGATATTTTATATATAGGTATTGGAATTAATTAAAAAAAGTACCTAAAAATAAAATTGTTTTAAATATTGTATTTATTATTATTTTAACGACTGTAAATGGATTCTACGGAAAACGTTTCATTTTAAAGGTAAATAAAATACAAAAAAAAAAATGAAGCCTTTGCGAACCCTGTTGCATAAATTTAAGCAAAAGTATTGACGGGATAGAATAGTCAGTAAGATGAGAAATGTATGATAACAAACAAAATATGTATTTCCGTATAGAATTGTTAAAAGTTTGAAAAATACAGAAAATAAAAATTTGATTAATCTGAGAGATAATGTTACGAGATAAATAAAAAACATACGGAAAAAATAAACGGAGACCGAGTACATTACAAAAAATAATAACTACGCAATAAAGAATATAAAATTAAAAAAAAAACAGAAGAAAAGTGTATATGAATAAATTTATGAAACAACAGCAAAATATCTTACTTACCATCACGCCGTTTCTTTGCAGGGGTAGGCAGAGAGGATAGAGCGCTACACTCTTCTGTCCTGACACAATTCTCGCCTCATCCACATTCATACATATTCTCATACGAGTTCGACGACTATTGAGGTTTTTAACCACCACCATCTTCTAGTATCTGGTTTACCTAGTTGTGACGAGTCTTCCGCGGACGTCCTCTACTTCTGGTACCATCAACACTCGCGTCATATATCTTTCTTATCATTCTCTCCTCGTTTATCCGTTCCATATGACCAAACCACCTGAGTGATCCTTTCTTAAAGCAAAATAAAATTATCGGAAAAAAGTACACATTTGTGTGGATTAAAAATATTGCTCTTCTTTCTAGTTAAATTTTGTACGAATCTGCGTCAGATACTGTACTTGTAAATACCTCGTTAATATGAACTGAAGTCTCGTATCGTAATGGTTAATTGGATACCTCGTCATTTGGATTAATTAAGGCTGCTTAATATGGTTGTGCACGATTATCACATTTCATATTTACCCATAGCCATAGCAATAGCAATTATTTGCCAAGTTTCTAGGATCGTCATCAATCAACAGCCGTTTTCGTTAATTAATTAATTATTCGATTAGCACCATTCCGATTGAAGTTGCCAGGAAGTGGCGGCTCGGTGGTGCGGAGCGTCCGGGTGAAGGTCGCATCGCGAGCTCGCGTGCCCCCCTCCGTTCCAGGGATCTGATTGCTGAAAGTACATTCGAAAATTTATCGAAAATCAAAAAAAAAGAAAAATTAAATAACTAAACGAAAAATATAACAGGGTAAATAAATTTGCCAGTACCAATTAAATCTATCAATTAGAAAGATATAATTTTCTAGCGTCTCCGTAAAACCGCATTACAGTCTAACTTAACCAATTAATCAATCACACAATGTGTAAGGTACCAACGCGACATGACTGTAGTGAATCTTGACAAAAATGTGCACTACGCACGCACACACGGCACGCGGTGGCGGGTAGTCGCATTTGTAGCGCAGTATAATTAAGAATACAATTCATGTACAGAGTGAATGTTACGTTCCAGGCCGATTTTGTTTGGCCGACATTTGTCAGTTCGCATTTAGTAGTCGCAGAGAGTAGTTGATTACAATTTATTATCGAGCATCTAATGTTTCAATAACGCGTTGATGTCATTCAAACAATTAGGTCGGTCGGGCCTGCAACACGTGCAGATGTAACAGGACGGTGCCGCCTCACGAACGGCTTGAACTACGCTTGAAATTTTTTCCGGCCGCATAATGTCAAAAAGTGGTGATGTCGACTGGCCTCCTCCATCACCTGATTAGACGGCTCCCGACTATTTTTTGTCGGGGTACTTGAAAGGAACGGTCTACGCCAATAAGTCAATAACAATTCCAATGCTACAGGACAATATTCGAAATCAAATTGCTAAAATAACACGTCAAGTGTGCGAGAATGTTATGAAAAACATGGTTAAAAGAGCGCGCATTTGTGCCGCTGCCGGGGGCGGGGCCGCTTGGCTGATGTCATATTCCATACATAATTGATAAATAAAAAACAAATTATAAAATTGTGTGTAATTTCCTAGTTTTTTAAAAACAACATCGGCCTGGAACATAATATACGCCCTGTATGTTTGAAATCTATTTTATAAATAAATTTAACGAAGTATTCGTGGAAACTGAACTAAAACGATTTTACAAAAATACCAGAATTTTATTCCGACGACTGAACACGCTTTACTTAAAAGTAATCACGACGGGATGCAGATCTGGTCATGGAAGATCGTCTTCCACGAACGTCTGAATCATCCGACCAAATCCCTCGGATGATGGGATGAATAATTTAATTTATATTTAAAGGAATGTATTACTGAATAGTGTGACAAGATGATGTATAATAAGACTGTTATAACAGATCTATTATTTTTGCAGGTGTGGTCAGATTGGATGCTGTACCACAGCTCCGTGTGGAATCCTCCGCCGCCGTGTGACGATTTTGACGTAGGGTAAGTTTCTTGATTGCTAGTATTTTTGGAATTACAGCTCCCGCACTGCGACCGCTCGCCGTAGCAATTCTTTAATCTTGTCGAATTGCCAACTTTGCTCTGGCGCATTTCCGTGAGTTACGAGTGTTAGTACGCACGTTTCATAATTGTTAGAGAAAAAATACTAGAGAAATTATCCGGTTCATCCGCTCGTAATCTATAACCATATTACGCTTCCCCATCTATATCTGTGACTTTCTGGATGTGGCTTCAGCAGTGCCATTTGTGGCTGTAAAGTACGCGAAATCGTATTGCGGCTGGCATCTGTCATAGATAAGAAAAACATCCTGTCATCACATCAATGTCTCATGGTTATGTTGCGTCGCACTCTATGATTTCTTTCTTTATTTGTCACTGTCAAATGTGACATGAATGTTTTGTTCGTATTTTTCAAGAATGTTTTTAATTGGATATATAAATTTCACTAAGACTTTGCCCGCGCAGCGGCCACAATAGCCGCCCGAAAGGCCTAGCAGCAAGATTATGCTTGTCTGCCGGTATACATATATTACATTACGCTATTTTGGTACGGAAGGTATACGAGGCGAGTATTGAAGGCATTAAGAATAATAATTAATGCGTATCAGGACAGAAGAGTGTGGCGTTCTATCCTTTTTGCGGACCCCCGAGGTGAAACGGCGTGATAGTAAGTTAGTTAATTATTTTGGTTTTAGGTGGATTTTGATATAGATTCCACCTATTGCGGGGAGTCTCATGACGAAAATTCTGAAAAATTTCATGACCAGGAAACTTCGAAACTACTCACCGTTAAAAAGTTGAACGGATAACGTTTCGTGGATGCGGTAACTCCCGTAGTTATTATCAGATTTTAATTAAACTTTTATGAAAAATTGATCTCGGCTATGTTCATCAACCTGCCCGATCCACCATCTTGATTCGCCTCTAATGACAGTTGTTTAAAAACTTTACATATAAATAAAATGTTCACTTACACACAGACGAAATCTAACCGATTCTTGCGGCCAGGGCCGGGAGGGATTTTTTTGTATGAGTTTTAAAATTGTTATTTGCAGTGATGTGAAATTTGATTGACAAAAACAAACAAAATAGTAAAATAATTATCTTTGACGTGATAATCCACACTTTCAGTTGATAGAATTGACGGCACATCTTGTTTGTTTTATGCTGCCATTTGACTCGGGACATTTTGCGCTGTCGACATATGTTTGTTTTCTTATGTGGGATTATAGCGCATTTAATGAAAAGCGTCACTTTTTATTATGTACTTAGTGTTTAATTAATTAGTGTTGAATTAATTTTTAAGGGGAAAATATTTTTTCGTGAAGTTGCATTTTCAGAACATAGTAATCGGGAACATATCCAAGGAACATATGTTTTATTCCATTTTTAAAAGCAATCAACTTTATATTGCGATGAATCTCAAATACCTTTGAGTAAAACCCGCTCGGGACGCCAGAATTAATTAGTAATCCATTTTATTAAATTCGGATAAACTTTGATTGCTTGGCGAAATGGTGAACGCGCTTCCCTGGATAGGAAGAGGTCAAGGTTCGAATCTCGATAGCAACTAAATATTATTTCGATAGATACACATTTTTCTGTATGTATATACATATCTCTAGTTGATTCACGATTAATTTGTATGAATTAATTTGGTCATTTCTCGTGCGGATATGTATGTAAATATAACGCACATTATCGCGTTACTCAATTCTTTTTAAAAGATTGTATGGCGTTATGTTTAAAACATTGTTTTTTGCCACACAAGCCTAATAAAAGACACTGCCGACGTTGACCCGTCTGACCTGTCACTGTCCCCGACGGAAACATGAATCAATTAAACATTTAACGCTTCTGGAAATTTCCCCGCGTTAAGTCGTCCCGACGGGCTTGACGAGCCGCACTACTCGGAAGCGGACTTCCCCGAAGCGGTCGCGGGCGCCACTGTCTGTCTCGCTGCAATAATAATTATCCGCCGAGACGCCAGATGAGTCGGCGGCGCCCTCCATCGTCACTCCGGCTCCTTCGCTGCGATTGATCCTGGGCCGATTGCCATTCGGTTTAGAAAATTAATATATTTCGATTTTTGTATAGCGAATGGGTGAATATTGTGAATGTTCTTTTAAAAGATACATCTTATTCAAAATCCACCAAAAATGTTGTTGCCTTGATATTGTATCTGATGCAAGTTATAGCTTCACGACTATACAGGGTGTAACAGACCTAGTCCACAATATTTTTTTGGGCGGATACCTGACTTAATTACGAGTCGAAAATGTTCAAGGAGTATGTACAAATTTTGTACCGTTACGCAAAATATTATATAAAATTTCTACAAAATCTTGTTAAGCTTTAAGTCTACGTACTTTGAATTAAATATTTGTGAAATTGACCCATTATTATTATTCTACATCTTTGTTCGGGCCCTAAATCATCTAACAAAAAATAGCCTGGCCGTTCGATGTTCGATGTCTTTTAATTTTTTGTATTCAATATATTATTAATTAAATATTTAAATTTATCGAAATAATCCCATAACTATATTTAAAAAAATTAAATATATATATATATATATATATACATATATCCGACACGGTTGAGATTAGGCATATGCAGTTTGAACATTTTCATAAATTAATATTTTTAATACGTACATACCTATTTATCTACCCATAAAATATTGTGCACCAGGTATTTCGCACCCGGTATATATTTTTATTGATTTTTTATGTAGTTTAAAAAATAACAAACTTTGTACAAACCACTTTCATTAATTTGACGTCGACCGGTTCCGATACCACCGTATCTTTGTCAGGACGGACGTATACTAATAATTCATTAAACAATTTGGAAAAATAAATTACCTGTCGGATGTTGCCGTGGCCGCAGTCGTGATGGAGTAGGAGGGGAGATTAAGGCGTTAAATTTAAATGATTATACAAGCTTTATATATAGCTATTTTTTTTTAATTTCTGTAATATTATTATTGTTTCCATTAAAAATATAATCTTAAACTCAATTGAATATTTTTAAGTTACATTGCACTAATATTTAAAATAAATAATTAGGCACAGTCGTCATGGAATTGGATTAACCGATCCGTGTCAGAAAACGCTCTACTTCAGTTTGTGCTAAGCGACCTAACAAATATAATTCATCATTAGAGTTACACGTTTGGTCAAACAGTTGTGTGCGCCAATTTTAGGTCTTTTGCGATAATCTACTACCATATATTAGTAGAATTCGGTGGCTATATCAAGAATAGTATCAACATAAGTATAATACATTCTTTTCATTGAATTTTAATTCAATTTTTCATTTTTCCGTGGAATTTAAAAAAAATGATCTTTTGTCACGAGCCCAGAAAGTGAACCACTTCTGTAAGTAGCAGAAAGTGTAGCAGGGCAGTAAGTAACACATATTATCGTGATAATATAAATAATTGTTTGATGATCTCTGTTTTTTTTTAGAATTACCTTCTTGATACGATTTAACTTGCGCGCAGTTTCTAGCGATAGTAGGTGTCCCGATCCAAAGAGTGCTTTTCTATATGATATTAAAGTGTATGTAGGGCTAAATAAATGGATATGAAGCTTTCGACAGGCATTGTTTGTCTGTTGAATCAAAATATTTTAGAGTTTTTGTACATTGTGTGCTAATCTGACTGATGTAATATCATTTCTAAACATTTTATTTACAATATAAAACACCCATTTCTTGGAAGTAACGTAAGTGGAAGTTTATATTATATATATATATATTGATTATTTTAATAATACCACTATAGCGTAATAAACTAATAGCGTGCAGCGCGGTACACTGTATTGCCGGAACGGTATATTATGCATCTATTCTTATATTACGCCAAAAATGCCACTGCCACATACGGTAGTGTACACTGTGTATTGCCAATGTAATTAGTTGTTGGCTATGTAAAAAAGCGCACATGTGTCGCATAATCGCCGGAACGGTACATTTTAAAATTGTGTGTATTTAGTTTGCATTAATTGGTTATATGTATTCACCTTTCATCTCCGATGATGTAAACTGAGTTGACATTGCCTCTAATTATGTGAATATCTCTGTAAATATACTAAATACAGAGTTCATATTTTAGATATTTATCCGTATTTATGTATTGGATAAAATAATTACAATATATAAGTATTTACCATACGCAACAATAAAAAATGTTTTTTCGAAAAACCTGGCGTAAATTTGTCAATACGTGTATTTGTAAGTGTGGCGAGGTACGGATGGCGCATTGCGCGGGGCACGGGGAGCCGAATGACGATTCGTCGTTCGTGATGACCAATGTTTTTTATTTTTACACAATAATTGATATTTATATATGTATCTATATCTATACCTGTACATCTATTATTTGAATGATTTATATAAGTAATACATTTAAAATATTCATATTTATCCGACTTATAAATTTCAAAAGTCTACATGTACATTGAGTTCGCAGCACCGGAACGCGCGTTATATTTTAGCACCGTAAGGGAAAGGTTAAGTTGTATTGCAGTACACCATTTCCGTTTTTCTATATTAAAAAAATTGTTTTACTGAAACACTCGTCGTGGCTTTCGATAGCTTTCTGCTGATTATTATTATTAATATTTGTTTACGCGCTTTATACTTCGATAGGTAGGCCTGATATAAAATTTTGGATATGTGTGTTCTATTTGTGTAGATTTGAATTTACAGAAAACAAAAGCGATGCTGCTTCTGGGAAAAGAGTTCGTGATTCGGACGGACTTTTACGGCGGCAATAATAAAACTTTTAGTATATATAATTTCGGATTAGCGGTTGTGTGAAGGTGTGAACGTGGCTGACCAGCATATTTGCGGACCATCAAGCTACAAGGATAGCGACGTCGGCCTCAACCAGCACAGGTTCGCAAAGGTTTGTGTAATTTGAATTTACATAGATTGAATAACTGTATTCATCATTACCAATAGAAAACCCAGAACTAGCTATCGAAGTATTTACGGAAACAATATTATTTTAAATCTAATGAGATATTCTTAAAGACTGACAATTTTTGATTTATTTAAAATGTATTAAGAATTTATTTATAATGGGCCTAATTGAAAAGAGAAAACAACAAAAAATAAATTGTAAAAATAGTGAATGCGGCTGACGTGTCCGCCTGCAGCGCCTCCGGCCGCGGTCCCTTCGCTCGGAGCGACGACTCTGCGGAAGGATTTCAATTTGGATTTGGCGGTTGCGAGAGAAAAAAATTGCACCGTTAGCGGTGGTTCGTTCAACCGGCTCCTTGAGATGATTCCGCTGGAAAGGGACGCCTCCTCCGCCGCCTGACGGACAATCTCATTTCATTTCAACGAATCAAATCAAATTGCGACTCGAACCTTTGCAGACATTCCCAGGTCGTCTTTGAGATAAAATCTGACAACATTTTGTATAGAATACGCGAGCTTTCGTGCAGTTTGATGTACTGACATTGAATCACTTTAAGGGATTTGATTTATATATCGCCGTAATCATAGCAACATGTCCGTAAATACAAATGCGATTTGACTGAAAATATGAATGTTTTAGACATGATCAAAAGTACACATTCAAATTAGAGGCGATTGAAAAATGGAGAAAAGAGGCAGTGAAATAAATTGCTCAATTGTCAGCCAACAATCTCGCGGCTATTTGTTTTAAAACTATAATTATGTGTTGTACCGAGTTCGGTAGATGATCGGCTTCACACGATAGCCGTATCTTTCTTAAATCTGCACTTTTTTATCAAGGCACTATATCGTAAGAGTTGATTTTTTGTGCTTTAAAATATGTCAGAAAAATACCTCCTTATTCTGTTATTGTTTACATAAATATTTAAAATTATAATATTATCTTTTTAATTTTCCTTTTGACTACGGTCTCTGGAAGTTTGATTTTCTGCCGCAGGATTGTGTTTGTACTATGACGATTCTCGACCTGGTTTAGCTTCGCGGTTACATTCACAGATGTCGCTAACATTTTGTTTACGTCCAAAGCAAAGTTTAGGAATATGTTTAAACTAGTAGGACAGGGCACCTTTGTGCCCTTAAGTTTTGCACGTACAATATTTAAAAACAATTCAAATAATATTGTTACGCACTGTGCTGTAGTTTCGCCGCCAGGCTTTTATCAGTAGCACTTGACGGATATTTGGAAAAATATATCAAGCAATCTGTGTCTTTGCTGAATATACAGTATCTACCACCGTTACTGGCACGTGGCTTAACATAATAATATATGATTTTGAAAATTAATTTATATAAAGATTGAAAAAAAATGTTATATTGACCTTTATTAATATAAGTGACCATTTTTATTACATTTTTATATTCCTTTTTTTTTTATAGAAAATTCTTGAACTATTTGATAAATATCAAATCAAAATAATGAAGTGATTACAGTCAATATGTTTTAGATATAGACAAACAAGAAGAATCCAATTATAAATTAAAACAATGTAGAAATTTTAGTTGTAAAGAAGTCTCTGCTAAATTGCATAATGTTTAATAATAATCATGATCATAATCATATTAAAGCTGGGTGTTTTTTTTACTTGGACCGCATTGAAAAGTTGTCATTTGTTTTACGTCTGTAAATTGTAGATTAAAATAAATTAAACAATGTTTCCTCTGTATCTGAGTATTCTATACCCGAGTATACTGTACCCGAGTATACCGTTCCCGAGTATACCGTACCGAGTATACCGTACCGAGTATACCGTACCCGAGTATACCGTACCCGAGTATACCGTACCCGAGTATACCGTACCCGAGTATACCGTACCCGAGTATACCGTACCCGAGTATACCGTACCCGAGTATACCGTACCCGAGTATACCGTACCCGAGTATACCGTACCCGAGTATACCGTACCCGAGTGTACCATACTCGAGTATACTATACTCGAGTATACTATACTCGAGTTTAAATTTACGTAGATTAAACTAGAATTACAGAGGGTAGTAGATACAATATTAACAAAAAAGTGATACTGGAACATTCCATTCCTCCGCTCCTTGTATTATTCCTTCTCTGTATTCTATTTATAGTGTGGATATATCTGCTTCTTCCGAGTCCGTTGCCCTGTCCAATACCGGTCTCAGTTAATGACATTATTGATGGGGGAAGCCACTTAGGCAGCCTCCATCGCTCATCGACACCTTTGCAAATATGAGTTCTTCCATGTTGAGAGCTTGGAAACTGCCTGGCCGAGATCGAGCGAGACAATACGCGTGCGCCTGTGTTGTGAAATCGACTCTTAACAACTGTTTTGTTATTATTTCTTTGTATAATTTAATAAACAATTTGCCTTGCTTGAAAGATATCGACCGACAGGAGTGAGGCTGCTGGAAATAAAGTTAACGGGCCTTTTCACAGATTAATATTTGCGCAAATTGTACGATTGAGTAAGAATCGATGCGAGCATCACATAGAGGATAGAGAAAAATACAGGAACATGAATAGAGAACGAGAACATGTTTAGACCAAATATTTGATTTTGAATATATTTTATTCTGCGGTGGATCGGCAGCCGCTTGCTGTGATACAAAATTCCATACATATAAAATGATAATCCAATACCGTATCGCTAGCAATCAGGAATATCGTTCACATGGCAGCTGGAAATACCGTTTCGACTAATTGCTTTCACAATATTGTCTCTATTTATTTGTTTATCTCGAATCTCTGTCGAATTTTACTCTTTCTTTTTAATTTTAATTAAATATTAAAACACAAAAACATAGAAAAAACTGTCTACTTCAACACCGACGGTAGTTTAGCAAAGTAGCCAGGCAATTTTATATATCAGAGGTGGATACATCATGCATCCCCACACTAATATGTGCGTTATATTAGTCAACTAATATGTGCGTTATATAATTCCGATCTTTAAAAAATGTATGTCAAATAAATAAATAATAAATAGGAACACTGACGCACGGCAGAATAACTCGGAAGAAATTATATTAACATATGATACTCGTGAAAACATATAGCTGTAGGAAATTTGAACAAATGTCTTGGAAGCGTCTCGGCTCCTCGGAAGAAATAATTCTAATTTTGGTGCAAAATGATTTTTCCCAAACGAATGTCGAGTCAATTTCACTGTCGACATCGACATGCTTTTTTTTTCTGCTTCGCCATCTCCAAGTTAACGTCCATCCAGTCAGGCTCTCTTGCGCAGATCTTTTGCAGATCAAATCTCTGACAGTTATTCCTGTTGAATGTTGTTTTTCTCTGTACTGCTGCGGTATCATTTTCAAGTGTAATATTATACTCGAGAAAACAGGGTGTTTTATTGCAAATGAAAAATAAGTTTCTTAATATTAAATAAATATTATTAAATTTTCTATTCTTGTTCTCTACGTGAGCTGAAATTTAAGGTTGATATCGAGCAAAAGATTGAATATTTTAATGTTTGATGCAGAAATTATGCGGTTTGACATTTTTTAAGTTCCTTTGTTCTATTTTAATAATAATAATAATAATAATAATAATATAAAAATGGTTTGAATTATTATTCAGGATAACTGCCATTTGCAAAGAAACTAGGGATCGCCGAACGTTTCAGGATCGTTTCACATATTTTTTCGGTCTAAATATTAAATATGACCAATTGTGGTTCATCAATGTGCATTCATTTGAAAGGTGACTGCTTTGTTCTCGCAGACAGGAAGTTTGGTAACATTTTGCTTGAAGTCATTAGTGTATCACCGAAACTGAAACTAAAATATATATAATATATGCACATGAGAATGTATGTTTAATGAGTAAAAATTTGTTTGTGTACAAACAATGTTGTGGCGGTCGCCTAACTTTAGGACCTCACGGACCACTTAATTCATAATTTTAAATCCCGCGAATCACTAATATGTTTTTTTGAAGTTGTTAATGTATTTAGAAAAAAGTTATCAAAGAAAAACACATAAAATGCACCTAGTTAATAAAATAAAACGAAAATTGTAAAAACAAAACAATTAAAAGATGGTTTAATCTCTATTTATTAAAATAACAAGGCCTATTTTGCGAAGTTTATATGTTTATATGTAACCGATTGAGTCACACATTAGATCGGTTATATCTTTGTAATCTCTCGCACGATTTGTGTTTTGAAAATTTACCCCGGCAAGGTTTACTGCAATTTTTTCCACTTCAAATTTTTTTCCACTTCTTTTAATAACGCAGGGACACCTGGTTGATTTTTGGTGATTTTTGAAAATGGTCAGGTACTTATGAACACGGTCAGTTACTTATGAACCGCTCTTGCGATGCATTTGTATTCTTTATTTTAAACAGACACAGGAGAGAATCACAGCGAAATGTCGGCAAAACAGGGAGCCGAATTCAAAATACAACATGGCCGACTGCCTTTTGACAGTTTACAGCTGTTTGACTTTGACTTTTGCGACGCGTTGATTGGTTTAATTTTTGCGGCGTTTTTTGACGTTGGAAATGAATAATTTTAGTTCGTACTTTGGATTGTGAAATCAGCTGTAGATGATTTACGCGCATTTTTTTTTTATGACGGTGACGCTTCTGGTCAGCTATTGTGTTTTATTTTTAAAGCCACGAAATTAATTCAACAGAGGGCAGTAAGATGACGAAATAATTGATAATATTGTTTGACGTTAATAAATTATGGCAGTATATTCTTTAGAAATATTTTGTAAAGTCGTTGTAATAACCTGTTTCCACCACACTGAGTTTTTTTGATTATATTAGTTAGTTTAAGTCCGATTTTAATTTTGAAAAATTCTATCAATAAGTGAATTTATTACGCGTTTAAAAAAAATATTAGCTAATTCCTTTTCTTCTTTTAATTTTGAAAAATTCTACTGATGCTAAATTTGTTACGCATTGAGATTTTAACTTTTTCACTTCTTATTTTCCTATCAAAACACTTTTTATGGTTTTACAAAGTGTATTGACGATTTTAATTATTTTTTTAATCTGGAAATTGACGACAGAGTACTGCGTCTCTGCAGGGTAAGTTTGCAATCGTGCGGTTGCAGCGGGTAATCGAGTAATTATATTAAACTTTTAGCATCATTCATTTCTTGTGTGATGGATATTCCGGCTTGCTTGAAATAAGATTATGGATATTTGGCTCCAACCGCGTTACTGCGACTGTGAACTTTATTATTATTATTTGTTCATTTTTTATGATATTTATGATGATTTATGATGTTTCGATAAGGATGAATGAAATTTAACTTTGAGAGTGTCTTCGGACGATAGGTCGATGAGGCTTTCTTTTAGATTCATGTTTTAAATGTTCGCTGCAAACAGATCTACTGTCCACCATGGATTAAAAAATGCTAATAATGTCTTCATTTCTCCACGGATCCACTCAGGCCACCGCTGTTGTACAAGCAGCCACTAGGAAAACAGTACAAGCATCGACACAACGCACTTATATTAATCATACGTGAATTAATCGTAAATTATTTTCACACTTTGCGTACGTTTACATATGTCCATAATAATACTTTGTTTTTCAATACATTATATAGTTCCACAAATGACGGCCGTCGGTCATGGATCGAAGTAGTTAGGGTAACGTATGAAGCCGGTCCATAGAAGTGGGGAAGGGGGGGTATTTTTATACAATTTGTTAAGAGTGCAGAATGCGGAGAGGATGAATAAAAAAGTAATTTATTTTGCGAGGAGCGTCTGATGCGGTCTCGGGACCATACAAGTGCGACGACGTGGTCGAACATAAACCCTTTTGAAAACAAGTCACCATCATGATGGTCTAAAAAATAAGGGCGATCGAACTTTTGTATAATTTAATAATCAAATATTTGAAAAAAAATTGTAGCATTTTTTATTATTATTAATTCGTTATTTGTGTCTAAGAAAAATTTCTAAATTTATGCATTGCTCTTCACACTATAGATTTAGATTCTTTATTATAGATTTAGATTCTTTATTCTTTTTTTTTTTTTTTTTTTAATATATTTTATTTTATTATACGACAGTCAATATAGCTAAGCGATACTTGGTTCGGAACCACGGGTCTTTATTCTGGTATACGAAATTATTTTCTAAGGACAAATTTACCCTTTCGGCTTGAATGTTTACGTACGCAGATGATTTATTGTATATGTACATGGCTCATCAAAACAATTGTCATGAGTGGATATAGTTGGAGAAAGTAGATAATTTTCACATTTTGAGTAGAATATTTAGCAGTTTTAAATATTCTATACTATGTGTACCATCTGTGAACCCACATTTTTCTGAAAATATGATTTTTAAAAATATTAACGCAAAATCATAGGAAGATAACTAAAATCGTCAAATAAGTGGTGGGCATTTAAGGTCTGGTTAGGAAAATAACTTAAATAATTCATATATATATTTTCGTCTTGTCTCGTAAGAGGTTTTATTTATTAACTTTCTTACAAATTTATTACCATTAATTAATCTTTGTTGATTTATTGTAAAGGAAATTCCCTAAGCATTCGCGCCTTCGTTCGCGCAAATTATCATCACTTGTCACTCAAACCGACTTCCCATTAAAAGTTCCACCGAGGGTTCCGATAATATGGAACCATTCGATTTGTACTTTTTTGTACCCAGCTCGCCGCGGGCCTGACTTGGCGATTCCTCTCCCGGCGAGATGAGTCGGATGATTCCGATTCAGGAATGACTCGACAACTTCTTCCATTGCCCGAATGAAACGAACCGTTTAGTATAAATCGCTCGCCAATTATTATTTCCATTGTGGGCTTTACTCCTCGTCACGTGTTCCACTTAATATTTTCACTGGCAAAAATGACACGCGAAGGAAGGGTCATGACCAGTGCCGGCTGGCATTTAATAAATAAATACGCGTGTTTTCTACTGTAAACAATGAATATAATGATACAAATACTAGTTGCAATCTCATACGATAATGTTACTTTATTTTGAGAAAAACAGAAAATGATAGCGTCTGCATATTTATTTAAAATTAACAACATATTTATTTGAAAATTGCTCTAATCTGGTTTATACATAAAATAATAGCAATAGCAAAGCCCTTCTTTCAAAAACAAGCTAGTTTCTATATTGACGGCCATTTAAATGTGGGGCGAACACTGCTATTGGTCGAATCTTAATATAAATGGCGACTGATTTTGCAGCTAACACCGATTTTAAAAACCACTTTACATTAGAAAGAGCAAAATTTGATTAATAATAAATTAACACAATGTGTAAAAGCTGCGAGTAAAATTGAGGTTGCTCACTTCGCAACTACTACCCTCAATGATCGTACCGCTACTATTTTGCGTTCTCTTTGAATGCTTCTGGATTAGGTTACTAAATAGGTGGGTACTGGTTTGAGAAACGTGATTATCCGTTAAAAGTTTTCTGTCTGCGCTCGGGTCGGAGTGTGGATCGGCTCATGCTCGTAATCTCACTCTCGTGTACTTAAATGTTTATTTTCACATTTGTTTCGGTGGTCACTCTTATTTATCTATATAACTCGGTATAATACGGTGCGGTGCTGATTCTGAAAACGCACGGGACACGATTCACGAACAGCACGCGCGGTTGACGAGCGCGCTGTTAGATATATTATCATTTAAACTATATTTTTGATCTACGATTTTTATGCGTTTAGTGGTTGCGGCGTCAGCTTCATTGCCTCAGTCAGTATTTTAAGTGCGAGAAATTTAACGTGCCTCGAGGTATTTATTGACGTGCTATACACGAAAGACAAATTTAGAAATTCAGGATTAGTTTTATACTGCCCTGAAGGGGAAGCATATCGCTTCAAAACCGGTCTACGTCATAAAAGACCAGTTGTTAAATACACAGCTTCCTTTAGTTAATAGTTACAATTTCTAACCACAAAGTTACCGTTTCGAACATTAAACATACAAATATTTCTAATATGATTGTTTTTTTAAGAATATTGATGGTTCAGCGCATTGTTAAAAGAGCCGCCACTGGCCAGTTCTCGTCTGACCGGAGGCACTTCTCTTCGGGGTATCGTCGGTACCCAACATGTTGATAAAAGCGTTTACCTTCCTTGTAATGTAATATTACTACAAAACAGTTTATTTATCACACGTGTCATTTGCTGTGCATTTTTCTTCAGTTGAAACTGATTGAATATATTGAAGTGCATTGTAAATATTCCACGGCAGTTTTAATCAACGCTCACCTCCGCGAACCGTCACGAGCGTATCGCTGGACGTGGCTGTGGGAATATTTCCACTCGCGTTGCGTGATCTTGGGGTGAAATCTTTACATCCGTGAAAACGATATCGTATAGGTTCCCCGTACTGTGAATTGGATTGTAATTGCTGCTTACTCTTGAATTTTTAACAATTAGGTGTACTTGATGAATTAATATTATACTGGATCCTTCGACGTGGTTGACGTTTTCTGAAATTACTGCGATTGATGGCCTACCATTGAAAGGGTCGTCTTCGACATCTTGCTGTCCGCGTTTAAATTCGTGGCGATATTTTAGACACCTTTTCAAAGAATTTTAGTGTAAAACCTACGTTAATTTTTATTTATTATATCTACCAATATTTACATAAAGTGCAACTGAATATTCATATTGTCAAACAGCTGTTTAAAATAAATATCGAAGTGATTTTAGATGTTGCTAGTAGTAATAAATAAAACTGTATAATGACAATAATAAATTGAGACCGGCTTGTATTTATTTTCGAGGCTGCCGATTTTTTACCCTCGTATTGACCTGTTATTTCAAGTCCAGTTGCGAGGGGAATAATCGCATAAGTCAACTTTTTATTTATTTGTTCATCTTGTGTTCAGTATTTCATATTCACACGTGTTCCAAAACACATTCGTCAAATAATACTACTCATTATTATTCATCACACGAAATAAATTGCTACAGAAGTAGGGGAGTATAAGCTATAAGTCCGACCGTGTGATTGGGAACACAATTTGACTTGTGTAATATATTATACGCGAGAAAACACTGTACACTTATGAAATGTGAACGTCAAATAATTAAAATATTGTCGACAAGACGAATCGCTCTTTTTTGCACCGATCTCGATGACAGGTTTATTAAGTTGGTCGATCAAACACCGGCAAGGTGACCAGGTGACTGTTAATTTGTGTCGAATGAACGGTGCCGTCCGCGGCGCGTCACGGTCCGGTCGCGCGCCCTGGACCCCGAGAAAGCGGCGTCTTTCAAATATGATGTAATTTTTATAACTCGCAATTAGGCAACCGTCCGCCTCCGCGCCGGTGTCGTGCCGAGCACCCTGCCCGCCCGGGACGCTTCATTACTTTTACTAGCTTTCGTAATTTGTTCGCGTCGCGTCGGCCACTTGTGTCGCTGGCTTCCTCTCTGCTCGCCCGCTCTCCGGGGCGAGTGTTCCGGCCGTTCGGCTGTTCGGCGATGCCCGGGTCACGGCCCCCGCCGGAGAGGACAAGGTTACGTCTCTGCTTGATGGTGATTTGATCGGACGCGCCGGTCTGTTGATGTTTTAATTCGCATTTGATGAAGCGACCTGTTCGACACGACGCGCGGGTGCGAGAACTCAGTGGGGGATTAAAAGCCGTTTCGAGAAACATTGCGAAATTGGACAGTCGGTACGGCCACCGCGCACTCACTCCACACATCGCACCCTTCAAACCTTCAAGCTTCACCGTAGTTCCACATTGTTCTCGATCCAAGATTTGCACAACCCAAATCGAATAATATCATCGTTGAGAACCTACAATAATTTCCTGCAAGTTAAGGTATGAAACTGCGCAAAATATAAAGCCTACTGTTTTACAGTAGTTTTATGTTCAATTGCGCATTAATCACGGAAAAGAGCACTACTCAAAAATTTCTAGAATTAGATAAGATTTTAGTGAAGGGAGGATTCTTGTAAATAAAATATATAAGGCGAATATAACGGAACAGAAGACAACCGATATTCCAATACTCCACTTTTCTCGCATTCCGGAAGATCTGAGAGTTGTCGCCGAAGTAGCGCCTGTTGCTTTTTCCACTTGGTCGGTTCAACGAGCGGGGGATCTTCCTCGTCCTGTGTGTCCTTTGACACGATCCACCGCAGCAAGCTTCTCCAAGCTCTCTCCTCTTCTCGCATGACTTGATTCTACTCTAGCGTGAAGCGATATATTATAGTATTTGGTTGTTCTGAAAATAATGACCGATGCTAATAAATATTACATCATTTTGAATTTTTTTCTTTGCTAGGAAATTCATTTTTTTGTTTTGCTCGACAGTTAAGAATTCGACATTTATTTATCGAGTCAGGCATTTAATTTTCAACCAAACCAAACATGGGGAACCATTTCTGAACAAACAATTGAGCATTGGTTCGAAAAGACGCACAACTACAACTGATTAACCGAAGAAGACCTGCGTTGCTTCATGGCAACACCAGAAAATGGCCTTACATAATCATTGGATTCTAATCCGCCTGAATTTTATTCTACAGGTATAAATAAGCTTGTAATTTGCAAAAATGCGTCCAATCAAATGGTTCTTATTTTGATTAATCGAGTTTATTTATTCTAAAGTTTCGATTAATTGAATTTGTTTGTTTTATTTATTATTTTCGGAATACTTAATATTTACACCTTCAATTTACATTAAAATAAATAATAGGAATGCATAATTTAAGAGGGAGCAAATTTAATATTCAATTTACGATTATTAGAGGTGAATCTAATAAAAATGGATTTAATAAAATAAAAATATAGATGTATACATGGAATAGGTGACACATCAGTATTGTTTCAATTTATATTTAAGCTAAACGATTGTGTTATTAACTTGCCGGTCTCCTGAAACGAGGTTCGAGTCCCCGATCACTATGTCACCAGGTAATGGTCTTAACCACAAGCACATCTCATATTCTATCTAAATGGACACATCAATATATGTTCATTTTAGTAGCGTACGATATTTTATAAATGAGCAAACATGAGTATTATATGCATTGTCAATTATATTCATTCTCTATGGAACACTCATTGTACACTTTCACTTAAATTTTTTTCTATACATACCTTTTTATAAGCAATATAAGTGGGATTCTATCGAGCATTGTGACTAATTAATGTCTCGGGTCATGCGCTGTTCTCGCACCCATAATAAAGCTTTCTTAAAATAGGTGAAAGTCAAATTATATTTGAGATGGGCCTAGTGCTTGTTCTATTTCATTTATTTCTAGCTCATATTTCCGAGTGAGCTAAGGCACTCGACGTAATGCAATTGACGCAAGATTCAAACTCACACTGAAGCTCGTGAGACAGTGAGTATTTCAGTATTGTCAATGGCCAATATTCAGATGGCCAGTATGAGAAATCGCGAGGCGCTCGAGCTATCTAGTGAAACAATCTCCGGTAAAACAGTGACCAATCTTTGCTATGCAGTTTATATTCGAAATATTTTTTTTCTTAATGTCTTCAATTATTATTATAATTAAGTATAATTTTTTCTCAAATATATTCCGAGGACGGTTTAAAGTGCACGATGATTGTTCGAGAATTCGTGTGATGGAATACGCTGCTAAGTGGTGAACATAGAAATCAGTCAAAAATGTATGCGAAATGAATGCATTAAAAAATATGAAATATACTCGGAGTACGTGTAACATCAATATTCTTACTAAGTTAAATGATAAATTACTACTAACTTTATGGGGATGAGTCACCAGGCAAGTTATTTATCATTGGACCAAACAAGAACGCCATTGAATTTGATTAATGATTTCTTTTTCACGTCAAACCATATAAATGCGCTTCTTCGCGGTTAGCGTAACGTCTTGTTGACGCTTCGATACATGTTACAGAATATTATTATATGCACTTAAGATTTTTATTGTTGTTCGTTCTGCGTTGTTCTGCGCCGCTCGCCACCGGGTGTCATCCTGCCCACGCATCGGATCCGGAGATGCCGGCTGTCTCCGGAGATCTGTTTCCACTTTTATTGCACCCGGCCGAGACAATCGGTCAGGTCGATTGCACGAGGCGTCCGCCATAAATATTGATGCCTCGCGTGTGTGAGCGGCGAACGGCGAGCGGCGAGCGGCGAGCGGTGAGCGGCGCGCGGTGAGCACATCGGCAGTGTTTGTGTATATCATTAGCGTTGTGGAATTTTTACAACACGTTGTTTTATTCTATTCCGCTGGTACTGATATTTTGGGTTATTGGGCAACGCGCGTTCGCGGTACCCTTTCTCCATTTCGTGGGATAATTGTGTTTTTATCAAATGGCACGTGTGTTCCGTACACTGACCGCTGGTGCTGGTGCTGGCGTACCAGACGGGGCGTGCCGAGTCGCCGTATGATTCCTGTCCACGCTTTTTTCGAATAAACCATTTATGATTTACAACCTCTATTTCAATTTTCAGTTTGAACAATTTTCTGCTAATAATCGTATTTTGGAAATCAATCCATTTCTTTTCATTTTATCAGTAGACAAACGGTCTTAAAAAAGTTATTACAGTTTGTAAAATATGTATTACTAAGTAGTAAAATGTATATAATTTTAAAATGTTTGCGAAATAGGTATTAAATCAATTAAATGGATGATTCCAGTATTGTTTATGGAAATTTTACATACAATTTATTGTCAACTAAATTACCAATAATAAAAGTTTTCAATCAATCTTGAAACAATGATGTTTGAATATTTTACGAAATAAAACAAATGTTCGAAAAGTAATTTTACTTAGAAATATTTGCCATGTTTTTTTAACAAAAACATAATTAAACAATGTGGCAAAATTAAACTATAATCCGTAATAATATTGCACTTCTCCATATCTATTATCTAACTCTGGATGTGTTGGATTCGGACGTTGTATCATTTGTGGCTGTAAAGTACTTGGTTAAACGACCAGGTCTGTGAGGCGCGAGTAGTGCAAAAACGAACGTGTTTTTAATATGTATAATGGGTAAAGATTACTTGAATTTTTTTTCTTTTATATTTCAATAATAGTACGAAAATATATATTCAATTTGAAATTAAGTGTATATTGTCTTTATTACTAGTAAGAAAAAACATACATTTGCAAGTATGTTGACATCTGTCATCTATTCTTATCTAGGCTGTCAGTATAGATAAGAAATACAGCTTTTTATTAGTCGCAATGTCAAAGCGACGGTTTTTGATTATGTTTGCGACTCATAAAATAGTATACTGATAATTTAGCATTTTTGTGGTTATTTTTGTCTATCCGGGATTCTTATATCACACAGATGTCATTTTTGTTCGTATTGACAGCTAACAGTGCTGCTTATAAAGGAGGAATAATTTTAATTATATCGAAATTTTATTTATTTTATTTCTAAAAATAAATTTAGTGTTATTGTTATTTATAGTGTTCTCGCCTTGTTCTCGTCTTTATGCTGAAGTACTGATTTTGGTCCCGCAAAAGGTGATCGAGAGTAATGATTTTTGTGGATTATATATTATTTATATTATAAATATACGTGGTGTCCGAGAGGCAATAGAGGCTCTGTTTAGCCTACGGTTAGGAGACATCAATAGCAATCCATTGAGCGTCAAATAGGGTTATCCAAAATTCAACGGTTTAGAAGTTTTTAAACTTATGTGATTTTCGAGAATTTTGTAACGGTATATAAAAATGAGCGGCTTTGCCATAAATACTTTACTTATCATGATAAAATTTGGCACACCTATACTGTGATAAAGTAGCTATCACATAAGTTCGCGAATTTTTGTTTAGGGCTAATTAAAAAAGGTTTTTTTAATTTTTTTTTTTCCGAAAATCACAAATGTTAGAATAGCTTCTTTTAACGTTTCGCTACTTTCGGACTACTGTTGTCATTCTGTATAATTGTTATATATGCGCTGTTTGCATTTGTGTAAAATGTAATCTTGATAAATGATGTGTTTCGAAATAATTGTTTTAATAATTACGTTATAACGCATCTGGCTCATAAGGCTCATGTCCTGCGCCTGTTTAACCCCTGAGGGTTGATACCCTCCTCATCCGCAAACCGATTACGAGAGGTCTCAATCCATCGCAACCGTCGACGGTGCGCACGTGCCCGAATTATTATTTCAGTCTTCGGTCGTGTGCGCTATTGTGCGCGGGCTGGACGAGACATATCTGCAGCAATTAGCATCGGTGCATTGCGGTCGCATCTACGGACGGGCGTTGAACGGGTCTCCCGTGGAATGGCACACATTGCAGCCGGCTTGCGGTCTCGGAGGAATCGTTTCAAACTTTCTGGTTCGGTGATTCGTTGTTATTTCTACAATCTGATCTCATTTATTTTATCTTTGTTTACCACTCTCGCAAATGAACCGTGTCGATACATTTTAACAGAAATGTCTATTCAACGGGTATCAGAGAATATGACATATATTCTTGCTATCTTGCGTTTTATTTTCACTCTTTGCAGGTAACGGGATCGATGCCAGGTGCCCTCAAAACTTTTATCAGATTTTCGAGGCGCCGAGTATCGATCCTGATACCTAACATACTAAGCGAGCGCGCTGTTATTTTTCTGTTCCCTTAATATACTGGTGTTAATTTGTCATATATACTTGTAAGTATATAATATGATTTTTCGTTAGAATATAATGCTTTGATTTACATTTTTTAACATATTTTATTATTTATACATTTTTAACATCAAATTTTAATACTAATAAATATTTATTCCTTGGTGAACTTTGTAACAAGCTAGTATTAATGATGAGCTTAAAATATCTGTAAACGGTTATTTTCACGTCTTATTTGTACACCTCGGCAGTACGGTGGTTAGCGTCCCAGCCTCTAATGCGCAAGGGTCAGTTTTTTATTTTATTTATTTCATCCTCGTCGGTCCCTTGTGACCGAGGATCAGCGATCTCCGCGAACTCCTGCCCTCTTGACTATGCTGCCTGTTGCCTTTTCTTCTTGGTCGGTCCAACGGGTGGGGGATCTTCCGACGCGGCCCACCGCAAGTTTCTCCAAGTTATTTTCCCTTCTCGCTAGATACCCAAAAATGGAAGGATAGTCTCAGGCTGCAGGTCGAGTCTGTCCTTGATGTTCAGTTCCTGCAGAACGGAGACATTCGTGCGTCTCCACATCTCCATGATTCCACTCATAGAATGCACCAGATACTGTACAAGCCTTACCTTTGTTTTGGAAATGCCGCGATCTTGTCATATTTTGTCATACCTATGCATCATTTTATTAATTAATTATTAAGTAATTTATTTAAAGAAAAAATTTTCAAACCAGAAAAATATTCTACGTATGGGTGGTATCACACTACCCGTGTCCGAGACGTGTAATGCGTTTTTTTTTTGTTATGTTTATGTTAGAACCGATTTATTGTTCTGACGTTGAAGGGAGCGGATATTTCATCGTCTTTTTTGCATTAAATATCCGGGCGTTTCCGCGTCTTCGGTCCCCGCCTTGACCGCCCGTGGATGTTTTGGCCCGCGGGTCCATCAAAAAGTAATATTTTACGCATTAACTGTATCCGTACGCATTAACCATACGAAACGTTAGGAGCCAGTGTCAAAACGCAGTGTATAATAATAGTTGCGGTCTCTGGGAACCCGAGCCCGGGAGGCGGAAATATCTCCATCAATTTCACCACCGAGACGAATTGATGGACCAATGTAATTTGGATATTTTAAAAATTGTTTCAAACGATGATTAGTTTATAGATAGATGGATTGTAATGTGTGGCCATTAAGTGCAAATGGCCGAGGCGTATTCTCATTTTGTTTTCGGATGCAGCTACTTATGCTTTAGATTTCACTTCGCAACTTGCTTCTTGCGCGTCTCTGCATTGTACTAGGGCGTTATACATCTCGATTATATTGATTCTTCGTTTTTATTGTTATTACGACGTTTATTATATTACCCGTTCTTTTATTTGTTCGTGACGTTTCAATTTTTTCTTCTTCTTCTCGTGCCTTATCCATTGGCTATAATGTTGGCTATCTTAACTTTATTCACAGCGGCCCGGAAGAGTTCTACAGTAGACTGGCCAAACCGTTCATTGCCTTAGGTTATATAGCCACGGTGTTCACCTTCTTGCAGGGCCCCGACTTCCAGCAATGTTTCTCTGAGTTATGAGGTGCAACACTTTCACACTTCTGGATGTCTCATTACCGAGATACTGAAGTTTACAGATTTTTACTGTTTTAAATATTTTTCTTTCTTTATTCATTCGAACCATAACATCTTCATTCGTAACTCTATCCATTCATCTTATTTTGAGCATCTTCTGTAGATCCAAATGTTGCTTTATCTCAATTTGGTTATGATAATTCATTCATAGATATTTTGATTATGAGTTCTATGATGGCCCTACGAAGTTATCAAGGTCCACTAACATGATGGGCTGGGTTTTTGGCTCGGATGGAAGAGTGCTTACCTGACATTCTGTAAACCAGAGGGGAAATAGAGTATTGGGAATCCGCCACTCCGTTGACCGAATGAAATCCGAGGAATTATAATATTTTCGGGGTGGAGTAGACATGAGTGGTGGGATTTCCTTAAGGCCTACCCTGTTATTGTGTTGGCCATGTTATTCGATTATATTCATATTTCGATTAGCGTGCTTGATGAACTTATCAAACGACTTTCTTTTACATTCATTCTTTTTGTTATTTTTTGAACTAATCCTGATTTAATTGTCAGTTTTCTTAACTCTCTCTCATCTGAATATTCTTCATACAATATAACAACACTGGGCACTGGGCGTTAAGCACATTTTGCTCTCTTCACTGTACTTTATATATATAGAGAGATCGAAAGATCTTTGTAAACCACTATATTAACTACATAATGAAAAACCAATAATTTATCGTCTTACAGCCTTGTATTAGAGGTTTCCGCACTACCAGGCGAACATGATGAACTCTGGGTCGATCTTCTCCCCGTCCAAAGTTGCAAATGATCATCGGACGATCTAATAGCATTCCATCGAAGTGTAATCTTACACCCAGTGGTGTCCGATTCAGCACACACGCACACACCAGCACCCGGAGAGTAAAAAAAGTATATTGCATAATTCCTGGCTGGAGCATCATTACCTCCGAGTGACCTTCACCGCGCACTCCTCAGTCTTGCGGTCAGAAATCTATCTCGCCCGTTTTTTGTTGCCGGCTCTCGCCTAATCCGCGCGGCCATTACACCGCTGCCAGTTCCATGGGATATTTCGTAAATGCCTTGACCGTTAGATATTTACGAGTTGGCGGTGGTGGCGCACGGCTCGGTGTCAATGTCGACCTTTGGGAAACATTCCTGTTCCATTCTGGTGATTTTGCAATCGAGCCCCTGGATGGAGAAAGGGGCGTTACCATGAAAAATTAGTTAGGAGTATACAGGTTTTAAAGCTTTTAAATCATTTATAATCGGCTGTACCAGGATTAATATATGTCCACAAAGGTAGCTAAACTATGTATTGAGGTAATCGTATCCGTTAATATGCTGTATAACATAATTTATTCATCAATAAAAAGTTAAGTAAGTACTCATTTTCCTCACAATTGATTTATAATTATAAATTTAAACATGTAATATATTTTTATTAGTAAATAGTATATAAAAATAAATGTGTCATGGAGATTGCTGTCACAAAATTTAATGATTATACTGTATACATTGATACAACAGTTCGTTCTACACGGGTGTGAAGATTGGTTTCTCACTTAAGCGCAAGAAAATAGGTTGCAGGTCTTGGAAAATAAAGTCTTGCGTAAAATTTACGGCCCAATACGTGACAACCTAATCTGAGAATGGAGGATATTAAAGAACCTGAACTTCGGAAACGGTGAAAGCAAGGAGGCAGCAATGGGCGGGACGTGTGGCGAGAGCAGATGATGGTATAAGGCCTTCGTTTATAAGCCAACAGAGAGACCCGGCTTTGAGGGGGAGACCAAGACACACATGCGTGGATAATGTTAACACGGACCCTCAAGGTAGAAAATTGCCCGGCGGGTGGCGGGTTGGATCGCGGAGGGATGTATGGCGTTCCGTTGTGACTGCGGTCATGGGCTTCCGAGTCCTATGAGACCGTTAAAGAACAAGTTATTATTGCTATTGGTGTATATTCATTTGAGGATAGGCAGAATACAAATGAATTTAATATTAAAAGAATAATTCAATCTTTTAATCTATCATTTGTAATGCATTTTTGGTTTTACAATTTCCGTCAAGTTCATTATAGGAATACTTGCAAACTTGAAGTTTGTTGAACATTTTATTCTCTTGGCAAGAAGGGCGATGCTTGCTCGCATCACTCATTTGTCTTGTGCTGCCGTTAAAGGTTTATTGTTCGCTTCGTAGTTGGAGCGTATCCACGAGTTAAGTCTGTACTTTACACGATCGTCTCTTTCCTGGACTCGATTTTGCATTGATCGACAGGCGCTTCTGTATTGTTTTGGCGTTAGGGCTTCCTGTAACTAGCGACACTGCTAAAATTCTTTGTTAAATTATTACTCGGCGCGAGACTAAGCTTTTATGTACACTATATCTCCAACATTTAATAAAGTAAAAGCGTTAATGTATCCTCATCAACCTTCAAACGTTCCATTGTTTTTTAGTAAAACATCAGAGCGGAACATCAAAAACCTCCATTGGGTTAATCGGACTTTATAGCACTCTGCCGTTCGCGACACAAATGTTTTCAGTTTCTACAGGCGCCTCATTTCGTTTACGAACGTAAACAATGACGCCAGTGCACTATATTCCCGCCATTTAAAAAAGTACCTCTCAGAAAATAGGGATATCGTATTGAAGATGGTTTGAACCGCGGTGAGGTATCTTTATTCACTGAAATAACACAATCCGAAGTAACTGAATTGGGATGTAATTAAACACCCACCATATTCTCCTGACGTTGCGCCCTCCGACATTCAGGTCGTTCGAAAATGTTTTAAATAATAATTGAATATCAACGTAAGTCAAAGCGCTCCTTGATTTGTGCATCGAAGTCTGCCCGTTTTTATAAAAAATGTATAAGTAGCTCTTGGAATAGTTGTACTGGTAATATCAAATGAAGAAAATTAAAGATTGATCAGAAAAAAAACTTTTGCTACCTAATATAGGTAGCAAAAGTAACAGACCTAGCCCACAATATTTTATAGGTGGACATCTGACTAAATTATGAGTCGAAAATGTTCAAAAGATATGTACCTAATCTCAACCATGTCAGAGATATAAGCATTTCAATAAATCGTTATTATGCAATTATTTCGATTTATTGAAATATTTTATAGATTCCAAGTTTATATTGAATACAAAAAATTAAAGAATTTCGAGTGGCCAGACTATTTTTTAGGGCCTGAAGCAAAGATAATAATGGATAAATTTCGCAAATATTTATTTCGAAGTATGTAGACTTAAAGTTAAACATGATTTTGTAAAAAAATCAAACAATATTTTCCGAAACGGTTCAGAATTTGCACATACTCCTTGGATATTTTCGGGTCATCATTTAGTTAGGTAGACACCCATAGAATATTGTGGACTAGGCCTGTTGCACACTATATATATGGAGGTTATATAAAGCAGAGCCCTTTAAGTATTTAATTAGAAAATGTAATAAATATAATATGTTAAACTAAAATTTACTTTCATGTTTATGCGGTACTTATTTGAAATATAATAGGTTCTTGACAGCGTTGTAATGGAAATGAATATTATTATTTATTACCTGAATGTATATATATTTTTTAATACGTAAAGTCCTTATGGAGTCCGTATTTTATATTTTAGTGGTTGTTAATGTTTCTGAGATAAATCTTCAGTTTTATTTTACGGTCAAATTTTTATTCTATCCTAAAGGTTGAACATTCGCATAAACCGAGTAGTCGTAGTTTAGAGATTTTCATTGATTTTTAAATTCTGTTTCTAAATTTAACATTTTTAATGAAATGTGTATATTTTTCTATTTACAAATTATGAAATTATTTCAAATCTTTTTTGTAAGATCAATTTTTTACCTTCTACATAAATTGACCGACTGATGGTGCGCAAATCGCGTATCATCTGTGTTATTGTTCCGTATGTTTTTAACCCCATTAAAGACGAATATTTTATCTCTTAAATTCCCTATACATACTTCAATAGTTTCATACTTATTACTTTTTTATTGCATTTAATTATGTGTATTTGTATACATTTTTATATATTATATATTATTTTAGTTATTGTAATTAATTTATTGTAAATGATACACAACATGCCCACCTCCGATGCAATAAAACTGTTGTGATGGATAATAAATAAATAAATATTATTTCAAAAATATAAAAATAGATTTCGAGTAGCACATTGAGGGTTAAATATGTACGAGTGCTTTCCGTTGCGTACTTATTGCAACACTAGGAAGTTATATTGGGCCGCGTCGTTAACCCTGCCGCGGTGATTGACTACCGGAGCGATTCTCAATTAAGAATATTGCCGAGGAAGCTATAAATACCCCAATATTATTTATTATCTGACGTGGATATTATTCATGCCTGACGCTGGTCGGGGACAGATCCTTACTCTTGAACCGGAGATTAATGTTCCATTAGTTTTTAATGAAGTTGTGTTTCAGCAAGTACAAGTACGAGTACAAATTTATTAGGTTGTTTTGTTGGTTTGTTACAAATTTGATAGGGTATTTACTGTACATTGTTACGACTATATTATATTCTTAAACAATGTTAACTTACTAAATAGTCGGATCAGTTTTGATGTAGTTAAGTTTAGCGTTTTATACATTGCATACAAATAATGTATGTTCTGTGGTATTAGATCGAAGAAAAAATGTAAATTTGCAAGTAAATGAAAAGTTTGTAAACAATAATTTTTATTTAACAATTGATCTATGTTGAAATTTAATAATTAATTGACCATATCGTTGTTTCCCCTCCGGGGGTTGAGAGAGGATACGCCCTTCCGACTCGGTGTATCACTTTGTCTCATCCAAATTCCACTCGAAGCTTTTAACTGGGAGATTTTCTAATGTCCAACATCTCATATATCCAATTGTGTCAGGTTTTTGCCGCCCCCCTCGTATGTCATTACCACCGGAACTTTTTCTTGCCTGCTATACAAATTTCGCTATGTCAACCATATATAGATCATGAAACATTTGAGACATATATTGTCTTATACATAGTCTACCATAAATGATACATCTGTTAGCTATATTCGAATAAATGAAAATAAAACAAGTTTTTTTAAAATTATATTCGTTTAATTTGTTTGAAACGCGTTATGCCTTGGGCACTATCAATCGCTTTTATAAGGCCCTCAAATATGTAATTATGGAATTCTACATGCTTACCTCGAAAACAATAAACATCTATTATACACATTTCGTGAGCGTAGATGATTAACATAGCGAAATTAGTATCGCGGTTCCCCGGCAAGGAAATGTACCGGGTTCGAAATCGATCGCTTGTAACTAAATATTTTTTCGATTTACAGATTTTTTTATAATTGATTTATCATAATTTGTATTATAAAATATTATTTAGCTTTCTACTTCATATTTTATTATTATTTAAATGCACTGCTTGCCGACTGGCTTGTCTTCATTATTATAAAATGTTTTCTATTGTTACATTTGATTAAGTACTGATATTTATTTTGCATTTAATCTATTGTTCCAGTGGCGAATCAGATCCCTGGGAGAAACTGGCGAAGTTGATGAACCTTTTGGAACCGTTGGACCTACAGGGTGACCTGCTGAGGTCGGAGCCGGCTGAAGGTACGATTATTTTACCGCACGTTTAATGTCCACGCCAGTATTCTTAATGACAGCTTGTTGTAGGGACTAATTATATTCGAATCCTTTATTCCACATTCATTTTCATAATATCGACCTACTTATTTTACTGGTAAAATAGGCTTGAATTAGAATTGTGTATCTACAATATGTTAAGAATGTTCGTTTTGTAAGCTACAAATTGATGTTTAACTCAACAAAATCGAGTTTAGCGTAATTTATTAATTACATATATATTATGGGATTCAGAAATAGGAATTATTCACTTAATTATTAATCAAGAATAATTGAAATAATTAATAAAAATTAGTAGACGAGAATGGATGGATCAAGATGTTGGCTAATGCGGAATTAAAGTCAATAAACGTGACCTTAATTCCTGATGACTTTTTAATTATAATAATAATACGTTCTTATTTCTTAAATTGTTTCTCGCGTCTATAACTTGTCACCGGACGTGCGAGCGATGCGCTCTAATTCGCTGCGATTGGCCAGAATTTTTGAGAATCAAGTCCAAATATTCATAGCATAACTATTACATTTTTTTTTTTTATTAAGGAGAATACATTCTAGTTGTGAAGTTGCAATATCAGAACATAGTTTTGTGGTATTTTTTATACAAATTAAATTAATCAACTAGAAAAATATAGCGTTATGCTCACATTATAATTTGATCATATGTTAGTATCGTAGGAGATTAATATTTATTATTGATTTTTTCCGAAAAATTATTGTTACGTACCTTTTATTTGACTGCACACGCCTACCAGTCATAATATCGTTTCTCTTTCCTCTCAAGAATACCAAACTCCTGAATATTATCCTGTTATACCAATAACGATTAATTTTAAATCAATTATTCCTAATATCGGATGACGCTGTCATACCGCACTGCAGTTGGCGCGGTTTATTAATCGCTCGTGTCTCACTATCGCATGATACATTTTCTATTGAGCGCGTATTTCTATTAATCCCTCCGATATCCTTATACGCTTCTTCGGCCTGAACGCGGGCGGTGACCGGCCCGGTGGTCCGGGACAGTCGGGGGTGGCGGGCGGGAGAGTCGGTACCGGGCCCCGACTATCTCTTTACTATCCCGGATGTTTTGTATCGGAGGTGTGAGTGGTCGCTTTCTTTATTTCTTCATATGATGTGACGAAAACGATCCTTGACCCACTTTAGGCTTTTGTTTTGAAGTTGGAGTATTGTGACATTGATTATTTCCAAAACAGTCTCGTCTTAGTGCAGGCTTTATGTCCACCTTCACCCACAGGTTGACCTAAAGGTGACCCTGCAAGCGATGGAAAGTACGTTTCCAGGAGTTTCCTTGCGGGATAGGGGAAGAAATCGTGTCACTTATAACGTAGAAAATATTGTCCGCAGTATAATAAAGGTGAATTGGGAATGGGCTAGGCACATTCATTAACCGAAGGAGCGATTACCGTCGGTGTAAAAAGGTGACTCCGTACTGAAAGTTGATGCGTATTAGAACCGATGTCAAGCTTTGTTACAGGACGCAGTTAGGCAGTGGCCTAAAAAATACAATATTTGACATTCTTAAACATTTTTCATTATCAGTCCTTGTCACCCACTGCTAGATATAGGCCTCTCCTTATCTATTTTTCTTATTATTCTTATTCCTGTACGGGGTCTTCATTTCGGTCGTTCACTTTCTCCCGGCGATTGTTCATTCTTTGGTAAAGCTGTTCGATCCATTTCAGGTTGCATACTCTTTGAGTAATGTCGGCTAATTTTGTTCTTAAAATCTATAGTCCGTATGGGCATTAATTATCCCGTGCCACGAAAATAAATTTCCCTGTAATAGAGTTCTCTTTTCAAATAAAGTAAGCATGTTGCACTGACGCAACCCATCTAATTTATATCAACATATTTCGGACACGCATCGCAAAATATATTAATATCATCTCACACATCTCGCTGGGACAACTGTCGTTCTGTGATTTAACGACGCAAGCAGAGGATGAGATGCGATAGCTGGCAAATCCCGCTACGGACCAATTCCATCAGTTTACGCCCCATTGCTTGTTGTGTTGTTGTGAACCGTGATCGGTGCAAGTTCACCGTCTCGGAGACTCCGAGGAGATAATGTGAATTTATTGCCTTGCCTATCGGCGGCGTGAACGGATGGCGCCGATCTGTAATGCTAAGGAGCTTTAATGCTAAGCTGCGAGATAAGATACTGATATATCTCGCCGGTGGTGGCTGTGTTGGTTTCCATTTGTCATAAAAACACGCACGGTGGTAACATTGGTTTTATTGTCGTTTATTGCAGCCTTTGGAAGCTTTTACACACGCGCAGCTTCTCTTTTGTCTTATCGTTTATCTTGTCTTTTGTTTTCTTGTTGAAGTTTCTGGATATACTTTCCTGGGCAAGTATGCGATGGAGTCGGGTGGTGAGTAACGCTGTCTAAATTTTCTCAAATTCTGTATTTTATACATTTTTAGTTGTCAATCGGAGTGCATTAAAAAGATAATTTAAAAGCTAAATAAAGACTATGTTTATACTTTCGTTCATACTCTAGTCCCCACCCAGATGAAAAAGTGTATGATATACTGTGTGTTGTGTATTTAATTTATTGTGCGTTGAGATATCGACGCCCGAGCACAACACAAACCTGGTCATAACCCTGCTTCTTAATATGTATTTATTACGCATAGGACCATTTACCATACGTTCAAATGGTTCTCTGCTATTTATTATCCATTACGATCTGATACTTGTCTAGTCAGTCTTCAAGCGCTATTTCTGTATCGTAGATGAGTTAAATATTATACAATCCGTTGATTTGATTAATCTGTCATTTTCTAGAAATGTAAAATTTGAGCTATGTATCAGATAGATTACTATTCGTGGCGTATTTTAATGTTACAGAGAAGGTATTAGACAGCATTTTTTATAATGTTCCGATATTCTGGCTTTGCCGAGATAGGTGTCACTTCCGAGTGTTCCGAATATCTGCTGGCATTCATCATCATTTGGTGCTGCGGGCTATCCACGACTAGCATCGACCGCACAAACGTTCTCCAGGCCACCCCGATGTATCTAGTTCGAAGCCTGCATTTTCTCGAGTGATCTATATTTTCACAACAAATTTATCTCAGTCTCCTTACCGAGGATATGTTTGTCAGACTATTCCCTGTATCATCAGCATATGAAGTGATATATCCATCGATATATAATTTAGAAACCACTGCGAAACGAATTGTTGAACTGTATCCGGTTAGGTTAGGTTAGGTTAGGTTAGGTTAGTTAGGAAACACAGCTACGGGTATAATTAAAATATATAACTGTCATCCTTTTTGATTTAAAATTCCGAAGTTGCGCGTGTAGCAATTTGGCCGCATCTGGTGCCACGCACCCCGTAAGTGCTGCAGCATCAGCCGGGAATGGCGTTTGTCACGCGCGGCCTTATTGCAGGCGGTTAACCATTGAACCCCAGAGGCCCTGCTGGCGAGGGCGGAACCGTTAGGCATTCTCCGCAGTACATCACCCGTCCGGCTCTCTCGAACCCTCATTCATTATTAATTTTATACATAATCAATATGTATTTACATACCATCGCGCTGTACTCCCATATAGCGGTAGGGAGAGGTCACGGGACGCCGCATGTGGTCGTCCTGCCATTTTTGATGGTTTTCAAGGATCTTTACGATGCATTAATTTAGGTTTTATTTTAATTAGTTTTTCACCGGAGTATTTATTTCGGTCTCAGCTTTAGTCAATATATTTATTCCACCCCTATAAAAAAATTGGATTTTAAGGCAAAAAACTCATCAAGGGATATTTTGACTTGCTCTGTTGAACTAGATATTTTACCATTGAGAAAATTTTGCAGAGATCGGAATAAATGGTAATCACTCGGTGCCAAATCCGGGGAGTATGGGGAATGCTGTCAAACTTCCCATTTCAAATCAATTAGTTTTCTTTGGGTGGTTTAGGCAATATGTGGTTTAGCATTATCTTGATGAAAAATTACACCTTTTCTGTTTATCAAATGTCGTCGGCTTGGACACCATACCCAGTCTATGAAGATGTCGAATAACGGGTGATTGGTCAATATTAAACCTCTGCAATTTCTCTTGAAGTTAGTCGAGGGTCTGCATTCACCGCAGCCTTCAGGTCCTCGTTGTCAATTTCGATGGGACATCCAGCGCGGGGTTAATCTTCCAAGGATAGATTCTCAGAACAAAAGTTGTTGAACTAAAAATGACATGTTCATCTTTTCACCACACAAAACAGATATTTTCAGTTGCGGTAGTAGTACTCCTTTCTTTTTTGAATTCATAAAACATGCAATGTCGTAAATTAATTTTATTCGGGCCATTGATCATTTTTTTTTGGGGTTGTTACACGATCGGCTGTCGGACGGAAACCGGCTAAATCAGGTCTCCCTTTTGAGGTATGACAAAAAAAAACGCAATTTCAATACAAAAGACAACCGAATTGGCAAGGCCTTATGTATCGACCTAATATAAATATTTTATGTAAAGGAAATGTATTAGAAAAATAGTGAAAAATGGAATAATATAATTGTCATTAATAGTTAATTACATACATTAATAGTTAATGAATCTCAAAGGATGATATTAATATTAATATTTTTACATACTTACATTAGTAAAGATAAGAAACTTTGTTATTACAGCTTTGTTTCCAATCAAAATTTGTTGAAAAATTTTATTGGTAATGTTAATTTTTTAATATCCTGAATTTGGTTTCAATTATGGTCAAGTCTTATTCCGCAGACATACAGGTCAATTTTGTACTCATGGCACTGTACATTCGTCCACTGTCGAATCCGTTTGTTAGTATATTTTTTTATTATTACAATATAATAAATAGTACATAGATTTGTTTAATGTTTAATTATTTTATGTATAGGGAATGAAATAATATTAATCACATCTTAATAATAATTTATTAGCTGAAACTAGTAGGTGAAGAAAATAAAACACTTGTTTTTTGATTCTACTCAGTTAATTTACTTGAGACGCGTTTCGCCTTGTAAGGGCATTATCAATCTAATAATTTAACTCAACAATTTGAAACGCGCCTCAAGTAAATTATACAAGTAGAATAAAAAACAAGTGTTTTATTTTCACATATGTGATTATGGAGTTTTAACAACTTACCTCGGAAACAGTAAAAAAGATATATTTTTGGATAAAAGTGGACAGTATATTTTGCGCGTGGTGTACACCGTGCGTTAACTGACGCCAAGTGCGTTGTTGTATTACCGTCTAGCACAAAGCGGTCATTTAACTTTGTCTCTTTTTCGCTTAGATAGCGTTCACACACACATTCTTGAAGTACCGTGACCAAAAAATCGACCTCTATTCCTCAGTAGTGAATCTTTACTAATTTAATAACACGGACGTATTCGCGTTCATCGACCTATATCTGTGCGAGTAGGATTATCTTCGCTCCGTATCTTAATCCTCCGGTAACGGATTTTCAACGGACAGGCTGCGCAGACATTAAATATTTTCTTCCACGGTGGTCACCGGAGTTCGCCAGCCTCCAGAAACGTCGAAATAACATTACGACGGATCATTTTTGCGGCCAATATTGCATCTGTCAATTGTGATGGTCGTGTTCGTTCATCATCACAGCGTCCGCGTGGGAGAATGCCGGCTGTACGGGACCAGTCACACCGTCCGACACCTTGAACTCTGCGCGATCCGAGGAATTTGCAGAGCCGCGCGTGTAGGTACTGAAAGTAGGCCGAAATCATCAGCGGATGTGGGCTCCAGACTGCCCGCTGATCGGACGGTCCACGGATGGCCTGTGAATCTCGTAATATCGCAAAGGGGTACCAAACTTTGTATCCATATTTTACCATGATTTTGTGTATTTTTTTTCTATGGTTATCTATCCATATAGTATTATACAAAGAAATCATACTTTAAAAAGCCTACAAAACACTATGTTATTTTTTTATCAGAGTTTCCGAACCCTAAGTACTCAATCTTTGTGTTCTTCTCAGGTACGCAGTTCTCGAATTCGCTTCACAGAAGTTCTAACGTTCACAAAAGGAAAATATTTTACGAAATTGCTTTCCCATACAGCATAAATACTAATACTGACATTTTGGCAGTGTTGCAAACTTCACCCCCATCCCGTCCATCGAATTCGCGCTCCGTTCTATTCTACATTCATCGAACTAATTCAAATTGTGGATGGAAAGTATTTTGACTCGGATGATGGTGTGATACAATTAATTATTTTCTAGGCGAATAAAAATATCAATGTGTGTGAGTATTCTTGTATCAAATGTAAATATTTTCAAACACACACAATTTGTTAAATTATATACAATTATTATATTCTGAATTGCTTAAAGATAATAATTAGCGAATTAGTCGCTATTTTATCATCGTCAATATAACACGTATATGTATGTATGTATAATAGTTAGATTTCTACTCTACTGCAGATGTGTCGTGTAATATTATTACTCGTATGAGAACGTCAGTGCTATAAACAGTTAGACACATACGAACTGCTTTTTTCTACTAACCAACCGACATCATGTCAAGTATTGTATTGATACATTCTTAAAGGTGAAGTGGTGAAAGACGATATTAAAGCTATTTTACACGATTCTATTAAATGTTTAATTGTGGGCAAGCTTCATTTTTATTGCTTTTCGTAACTGTTCAACTGTCTTCTCCGTCACATTTTGAATGTTTATATCTGTTTACATTTTATTTACAACTGAAATGTTTTTTTATTATCGTCATCACATTCCCTAAATAAAAATTAATTAATTGTAAAGTTCACGTTCACTCAAACCATTATAAGCTAAAAAGTTTTGACTTAAGCGAACTCTATTTTCACTTATTATTTTAATGTGAAGTTAATGTAAGCAGTCGGTCCGTCAATATTAACAATCGAAACTTACCCTTTACCAGTCGAGACCGTCCTGGGTAGGGTGCAAATCAAAAGAAGTCGGGTCAACAAAACTCTTAATTTTTTTATGTCGACGGACGGGGGACAACGTACGAATCGGCGTATACTACGGGTCCTATAGTCAAGTACTTTTTTTACCTTAAAGCTAATTTTTACTCCTTCGGTTAAGTGGCTGGTCCATTGTCCCACTATTTGTACTGTAATGTTTTCATTTTTAATTCGACTCCACTCTGAGCATATGTGAGCATAACAACAACGTCTTCCAACGAGCTCGCTGAAGAGTCCCCGCGATTGTCTTTTATGGTTCACCATGCCTGTCGGCCTGCACAGCTGCCCATTATTCCCGCATATAGTTAGTGCGCACCCGGTGACCCCTGTAGAGGTGAGTCCCATCACGAGTCGAGATCGGGCTCTTCTACATCTGAACCTGAGCCTTTACTAAACTACCTATATATATATATATGAATTCCATCAAAGTTTTTCGATATATACTATTTTAGCGTGCAAAATGTTACATGATAATAATGGATATTGAATTAGGTATAGCGGACTTCCAAATATATTGTTTATTAAAAATTGTTGACAAGTAAATCAATTAACTTTAAATCTTCAATCGGAAAAATGAATGTCTTAGTAGTAGATGTATGTATATGAAATTTGGTTATTCTGTAAAGGGTATGATAACTTAATCTGTCAAATCTCTACCGGCAATAGAAAGTTCTCGGTTCGTATTATGACTATATTTTTTGATAGATATATGGTTCTGTGTATCTCGCTAAGTAATTTATCTAAATTTATCTTATTTGCATAATTGTACTCCTGTCACTTATCGCATTAACTATTTCAATTACATTTTTACTGATACAGAAGTACACTGGAACTGCTTTTTATTATTACTATGATAACGAAATGAAAGCGAAGTGCAGAAGGCGCACGTTGTAAGTGAAATTAATTTTTGTTTTACGATTAGATAATATGTTGTAAAGATTATTTAAAATATTTAATTAATCACAAAGTAAAAACGGTGTCAATGATTGTACTTCACTCTGGCTGTTTCCTCTTCTTTTGTAAATCTTTTTTCTCTGGAAAATCATAAATGAGAGTATGGATTAAGATGCGGTTGAAGGGCGTTGCCAATTTTATTTTAAATGTCATTTTATGACCTGTCGCAATCGCCAAAGATGTCACGGGTTGGCATTTACGACCCGGAGCACCTCGAGCTTTTTGAGTCTGCAATTCCGCTTCTCACTCGAATCAAAGCCCACAATCACCATCCAGACCGATCGTAAAAATATGATTGGAATAGTTTCTCACAGACCAGTCAGTCAAGGCAGTCGTCTGCGGCAAGACGACTTCTTCCAGCTCGGCCGCCCTCGACGCCCGCCGCTCTCGATCATCCGGTCTTTCTTATTTCGGCCTCGACATTAGATTCCGCCCGCGCGGCGGGTTCCCCCCGCGAGGATCCGTTCTCCACGTGGGATCAACCCGCCGTGAACGCTGTGCACTGTTCGATCGTGCCATTTTCCTTCTTCTATCCGAAGTAATTTATGGGATTCTATTGCAGTGTCGGCCGTATTGTTTTAAATGTACCGAGCCATCATAAACGCGGTATATCAGTTCCGATGTCGGGGCGCTGTCTTCTCAGGAATGTGTAGCAAAGTCGGGGGGTGCGGTAATTTAACGTAATTATTTTCTCAGAGAACAACACGAAAACACATTTTTTAAGGATTTTTCCAGATTGTGATCATTTTTTGTGTGATTTTTCATTCATGTTATACGTATTAGAGATTTCATTATTTCATATAAAAGAACTGTCGATGCAATGTTGGTAGCTTGTTGGTGTAGTGGTCGAGACGTTGGCCTAGTGATCTAGTGGTCGGGGGTTCGCGCCTCGTTCCGGGACTCCAGCAAGTTAATCCTATTTTCGTAGCACAAGCGTTTAGCTTAGTTTTGAAAATAGTAAGAATATTGATGTGACATGTACTCCGTGTGTGCATCTGTATTTAAAAAAAATGTTCAAAAGTGTCCGTACTAGGCACTATTCAGAAGTTGTGTGTAGATGTCTGCATTCGCCTCATTCATTATTTGATGAATGTATTTATAATTCTGGAACTTCCTCTTCATCCTCTCTCAATGACGTGCTTGTGGCCTAGTGGTTACGACACTCGCTTAGTGATCTGGTAGTCGGGAGTTCGAGCCTCGTTCCAGGAGGCCATCAAGTTAGTCCTATTTTCATAGCATAAGCGTTTAGCATAGTTTGAAAGTAGTAAGAATATTAGTGTGAATTATTCCGTGTGCGCGTCTCTATTTAAAAAAAACTTTCAATTACATTTATGATGTGTGCTGTGTCTAAGAATGTGTCCTAGCATTGCCCCCTTCGAATTTCGATGATGTCAATTATGGACCTGTTTTATTACAATCCCCTCCGAACCTGATTTATAATTCTCTCAGTCCAGTTTATTCCTTCCATCTCTCTCCAGCACCACATCTATAATGCTACCGAACTCTTTCGCTCTCTGATTAATTGTCCAGGTTTTACTTATATAGTGCAAAACTTATGTACGTTTTTATGAACTGCCCACTCTTTTTAATCTGCCCACTCGGATATATCGTGATATTCTTAGGTGTTTGTAATTTTCTATTTGTTCATCTTGCTCATCTTCAATGCTAATGTTCATGGTGATCTATTGTAATTTAGTAAAATATCAAAAGGCCAGAAAGCTCAGATATACACGGCAAATTAGCACAGAAAACTATACACAGAAGATAATAAAACATCTTTCGATTTAAAAATGTAAACCCTATTTCTATACTGTACATAATACGACTGCATATATAAGTAACAACGACTAGATCAACATAAAAACAAGATGCATAGGAAACATATTTTTTTATATGTATGTATTAATAAAATATTACTATAATTAAATTTTATATTTTAATAATTATAACTATTATCTTTAAGTGTTCAAAAATGGAAAAACAATTTTATGTTAATAAATCTTATGTTATAAATAATTATAAAAGTTTAATATGTTATCAAATTTTCACGGCCGTTCAGACTTGTATTTTTTCTGGAGTTTTACACCGCATGTATCTCAACTCTTGAAGTCGGTATCGGCTTCCATTATCAGAGCTAATATTGCTACCATAGTTTTTACGTATGTTACGATAAAATTGAATTTTTTATGAAGATATCGATATTTTCCAATCGTATTTTGAAGTGATAGACTAATTTTCCATTAAGTGTAAACAGTCATCCCCTATACTAGGAGAGATATTTTATTATATCTCATTTTATTATACATTCTCGACTTGAACAACGTTAATGAAATATCATAACTAAACTAAATAACTAAATTTCATAAAGTAACTGCCAAATCAATCAATGATGTTAATAGATTTCAGGAATGAGAAGAATCTGAATTAATTTACCGTAATTTTTTTTGGTGCTCAAAATTAGATTTAGTGTTGAAATTTCCGTATTCGGTTATTATACTGTGCATCTTCAGCCTTCTTCTTAGTCAATATTTCGAATCCTATTGTAGGTTCGATCAACAACGAGGTTGAATGTATACTGGAACATATACTAAATAATTACCAATGTTATGAGCGATGTAACATCTTATTTTTACGCCCATTACTCATTGAACCGAAGCAGCGTTAGTGACTTAGTTAAGCGAAGCGAGACAGTGTGATAGATTTTGAACCAGTTATTAAATTAGCTTTTGTTTCCATCCTGATTTTCGTTACCAATCAGTTCTACTCCATCCATCCATCTACGTTTCATCTCATAGAGATTCCTCCATTCCTCTGCTCAGATCCCTCCGGATTCTGTCGTTCTTTTGGCTTTTGCAAGACGTGTCCAATCCACCTGAATTGAGATTTTTCTATATGTATAGGTCGGGGCTCCGTCCATAATGTTACTTCTGCTACTCCTCTAACATAAGTAATTTTGGCAGCAAGATTCATCTAACTGTCTTGGTAATAAGAATCTCTAAACACAACTTTTAAAACAGTCAGCTCGGTCATCAGCACTACACTTATCACAGCACTACAAAGGAATCGTAAAACAATGTTATAGATCCGGTACGAGGAAAGATTTGCAATTTCAGAGTTACATAAAATGTTTTTACATACAAATTTTAACTACTACTTTGTACCGAGCGATATGCGGCTCTATGCTCTTCACATACCCCTATGGTGTGATGGTTTACCTGCATTTAGAGATGATACAGCCCGCATGCTCGAGAACCGTTCTCTCCCTGGTCTGGTGCATTACGCTCTGGTGTAGCATAAGACGATTGTCGGCGCATCTTGATCGATCCCGTGTTTGAATAACGGGCCGGCGTGTGCTGTGCTGTGCTGCGCTCGACACTCGCCGCGCGCCGAGCCAAGGTCTCGGCCATATTTGTTTTGGTGTACGAAACGTGAATGGGGAACGGACGCACGACACGACCGCGCAAAATGGATTTATATAATTTACCATCATGACGAGATTCAGGAAATATTTTTAGTTATGCGCGTTTAATGCTTTTTTGTCGAAATATTTATAATTTACATCGTGTGTGTTTTGTGTGTGCAACCAGTTCCGTCAGCTAAATCATGCACATCCAATATTGACAGTCGCGTCTGAGATCATAAAATTAGCATCATTTTTCATGTTTTATTACAAAATATATTATTTGATGCACCCCATAATATTCTCTTCTTCGTGGCTCCTCAGAGAACTAGAAAAGTGTCATCGACTCGTGCAGTTAGTTCCCATGGACATGACGGAATACTACGGAAATATATAATTCTAAAACCATTCCGTCAATTTTAGATAATAATGAATGATTAAAATATTTTATATTTATTATATTTGTTTTATTAACCACTGAATTGAGTTTAAATACATCTACCGGTTTCGAAAAATACTATTTTCTTCTTCAGGATGTCATAACTAATTAAAAACATATATTATTGTTTCTTCACCAGAATCTATTTTAAAAAAAACAACAATTATTTAAAAAATAAATTTAGTATCTAACTCAAATTGTTACTTAATACAAATTAGTCGAATAATTTTTAGGAAAAAATTTTAGAATGGGACTCGTAGTTAAATTTAGTTGATTGTTTATAATTTTTTGATTAGTTTTACATGCTTTATTTATCTCCAACGATTCCAAATTATTTAATTTGTGACCAACACCGTTTATATGCAAAATTGACAATCCCAATTTTTTATCAAAACCTTGACCATTTTATATCAAATGATTAGAAAATTCTGAAAACCCACTATTGTTCAAACATCTCAAATGCTCCCTCACTCTTATATTAAAATTTCTACCCGTTTTACCAATATAAAATGCAGCACAATCCTTGCAACTAAGTTTATAGACACCAGAATTGTTAAAATTATCATCTTTGTCTTTAGTTTAGAATTTATGAGTAAATTACCTATACTATTATTTGTATAAAATACAGATATTTAGATATAGATATAGTTTAGATATTTGATTCGAAAAGTTATTTATGTATAAAATCCTACGCCAATTATCATTATTATCAATGTTTTATCTGTGATTTATATAAAAATTAATTATTATATTCTTTTAATTTATTTTTAAAATTAATTAAATTAAATTATATATTTTCAATCAATTTCAATCAAATCAAATTTATAGTTTATTATTTATTATTTAAAAAAAAAATTCTGGTGAAGAAAGAATGATATATGGTTTTAGTTAGTTATGACATCCTGAAGAAGCACGAAACCGGTAGATGTATTTAAACTCAATTCAGTGGTTAATAAAACAAATATAATAAATAAAAAATATGAATTTAACCACAAAGTTAATATTGCTAATTTTAAAAGTATTAAAATGATTAAAATTTTGTAAACAATAATAGGCGGCTGTGTACTGATTGTTCACTTGATTATTCATAATGAAATAAAAAATAATACTATTTTTTTCTATGTTAATTTTTTAGCAAGAAACACACATATAAGTTTAATGTTATGAATGAATGAAGTGCTTCTCTGCCGTATTCATACATCTAAATTGCAATATTCGAATATAGAAACAAATAGCACCTAATACTTTGTACCCAATAATTAATTTTTAAAATTATGTTGTATTTAAACTGTTATATTCAAGGTGTACTGATATATTTAAATTAAATAAATTATTATTGTTACGTAAAAGCCTACAAAGGCGTTCATGGAAATAGAACAAAAATAAATAATACAAATTAAATGTATAAATTAGAAAGATATACATATATAAAATCAATTTTACTGAAAAATATTGTTGTTGTTACCGGGATTCGAACCTGGATCTCTTCCAATCCGGGGATCGTGCATTAACCGATTATGCTATACCAACACAGACTTTGCTTTGACGACAAATTTTTGAACCTATATGTTACACTTTTCAAATGAATACATCTATCGTTTCATTATTTGAAAGCCGTCTTCTTTATTTTTACGGAATCTTAAATAGCTTTGAGTAATCCAATAGGAGACGCCAGAATTAATAATGAATTTTTATTAAATTTTGGACACTGATACAACTTATATATTACTAAGAACACATTCTTATTGTGAAGTTGTAATTATTCAGAACATAAGTCTGTGATATTTTTAATACAAATTAAATGTATTAATTGAATTTTTTAAAATTTTTCTTACTAATTAACACATTTAATTTGTATTAAAAATATCACATATATTCTGACACAATAATAATGTGTTTTCCTTAGTAATAAATAAATAAAATATATTTATAACCAGTGAAATTTTTTCGGAGCTTAAATATCATACAAACTAATAAACTAAAAAATGGTACTAACAAACTGATAAAGTGTTTTAAAATTGCACAAAGCGGAAAGTGTGGCGAGGGGAGAGGAATGGGATTCAATTAAAATATATTCTGCTTGGAGAATTAAAACTGTATACACGTATACATATAAATATATGTACATTCATATAACGATATGTATACATATATATATATATATATATATATATATATATATATATATATATATATATATATATATGATTTATGTTATGTTATTAGAGGAATTTACTATATTATTTTGGCATTTGAACGGATTATAAAACAGTTCTTTAGATAATTAGTTTTACAAAATTAGCGTTGGGTCAGTAAACTGTCTTTTTATCGTGTCTTATCCTTTTCAACGGATGTTAACTATCATGATACTGTTTACTGCGGCCCGGTGCAGATCTATAGTAGACTGGTGAAACCATTGCCTCGGGTTCTTCAGCCATGATGTTTCCAGCAATTTTTCCCTGCATTATGACGTGCAAGATCTCATGTTTCAATACTTTCATAAGAGATGTTCAAGTTTTTCCAATTTAAAAAATTTTAAATGCATATTTTTCTTTATTCATCTGAACCATAAGATTATCATTCGTAACTCTATCCATCCAGCTCACTTTGAGCAGCTCTTCTGTAGGTCCACATGTCAGTGCTTCAAGTCGCCTTTTAATTTTCCGTCGTGTGTCCGTTCCCATTTCATAAAATAAAACTAAACAGGGTGAGTCAACCGAGTTGTTCAAAATGTTATAAAGTATCAGCCCAATATAAACAAAATCGGCCCAGCACGGCCTCCTCGAAGGGCGCTGCGCTGTACACGCGAGTAATGAGTAAATGCACAATGCATTTTACGATGATGTGCGGTCGGCAGGGCTCGGCCGGGGTGAGAGCGGATGCCCACCGAGTGGACTCCTTGCGGTTTGTGTGTCATGACGCGGGTCGGCCGTAAACCACCCGAGGGCGCGGCTCGGGGCGCGAGGTGTCCGCGCTGCGCCGGGGCGGGCGCATTTCGGGCGCTCCGTTCGTCTCGTCGCGTCCCCTCGGAGCCAGCACCCGTCGCCGCCGACCTGCTGGCGCTGGATGCTGGCCGGAGTGGACGCGCCGCTGCCTCGCAATAACAAATTACACGTCGTTGTGAAATATCTTCGGCGTTAGAGCCGACTCCGTGGAATGCGTACGTAATTATTGTCCATGTTTTATGAAGTATGGAGGTTGCCGTCAAAGTATGAAATACTTCTATTACGTAGATTAACAGAACGAAGATTCGTTATTTACTACTCCGTGGAAAAACGAACTGTTGAAAAATATTGTTTAACATTTAATTACACAATTTCAAAAAACTAGACCTACAAAGCGTCTTGCGAGAGGTTTGTGTGCGGGTTCATTATTACAATTAATTTATATTAAATTTTAAAATAAATAAAACAATATTAAGAGTACAATTTTGAGAATAAAAGTTCATTTAAATCGTTTTGTGAATTAGCATGAGACATACACCAACGTTCGGACATTAGAGAGACGATCAGTATAGAAGTATGGTCCCAAAATGGTTAACATTTGTAACAGATTTATTAATATTGTAGTGCGAAATGAAATAACTAAAAAACTTCTTTATTTTCATGAACTGGGGATTTATTCACACATTGTAAAACTCCCTCGACTGCAAAATAGTCAGAATTGATATAATTAATAGTTTTATAAATCACTGTGAGTTATTAATTATATATTCAACCGGTTTCTGAAAAATTAACAATTTTAAAAAAAACTAACCAAAATATTTGATTGAATCGAACTTATTCAAGCTGTGCTATTGTTTTGTTCACTAAATTATTATTATTATTAAATATTTAAATGTTGTTCAGAATTGTTAGGTATTTTATAATATGTCCGAGTTGCACACTCTAGCGGTAACACGCACCATTGGCTTTGAAATAATTGAACAATACCCGTATTTTTTATTTAAAATAATAACACTACCGTTAGTCGAGGTTTCTCATTATTTATGCACTCCCGTAATGTGTTTTGTGGCCGTAAAATATCACAAATGCACACGTCGTGATGGATATTACATTTATGTTTCACGCAATTAAAATGTGGATACCGCGAGTCTCGGCCCGAGTGCGGGAAGTGCGCCTTTTCATTTTGTATCCAGCAATCACCGATCACCCCCTCGAGACAAGAAAATAAATATATTCACAAAACACGAATTAACAGTAATGCTTTTCGCTTATGGCCATGTATGAAAAAAGTTGTCTTCGACAAACAATATCATGAAGTCAATATAATGGACTGATAAAGTTCATGCCTGTTTCGAAAATCGTCGGAGTCTCTCGGATTTTTGTTAGTTAATACTCACTACTGTCAATAATAACATCGACCGGCAATATTAAACGGAAAAATAATCATTTGACACGAATATGATAAGTCTGTCAGATAAATATCGACTATGTAGAACACAATGGTGATTTCTTTAAAATAACACATTTTTTAAGAAACCCCTTTTTAGGACTGCTTTAACTTAATATAAATTGCAGATATTGTATCATCATCATTTTTTCCCCTTGTATTTGTTATTGTATTGTTGTTGTATTGTAGGCTGTTTATTTTTGGTCACCAAATTTTGAAGTAGGTCCTTACGCGGTTTTAAAAACAACCAACATTGTTTTGACACTTAACTCGGATTTCTTTATCACTGCACTGTAAAGTTCTTCTACTTACACAGAAACTATATATATAGACAGTCTGCTTACTTTCCTCTTTGTGTATGTTTATTAGTACAGCATTATTAAAAGGACTTATAGCATTCTATTATTTATTTTTATTTAAATTTATTTTACACTTATACATATATTGTATATACATAACATAATTAATTATAATTTATTTTTTTACACAAAATTTTCCAACTCAATAGAGAAATAAATTCTTGTAAATGTAAAGGTGGGTAAAGAAGTAAGATATAAATATAGAATTAAATTATTAAGTACATATATACAAACATAATCAAATTAGAAATTGCTGTCGGAGTTTTCTAATATTTGTTTGATTTGCGATTTGAAGGCTTTATAATTATTTTCTGTTTTGATTTTATATTAGAGGGTATTAGACGTTTTTATACCTTGTTAGCCGTAACGGTGTTTTAAATCTGGGGATTTATAAGTTACCACGCGATCTTGGTTGGTTACTTATTTTTGTGGAAATTGTTGAATTGTGGAATTGAAATGGTCTCTGTGAATTTATAACGGTGCGTTCTTTTTGAATATTTTATTTAAACCGAGAACTTGTAATTTGTATTGCTATAAAAATGGTGTAAATGTCACCGTTGTGCTTTATGTACAATGTACGTATACCTTAATTACAGGATAAATAAAATAAATATTACTTCGCTTTTTCAGTACCACTATTGTTCTTCGTGTGTTCTATTTTTGGTTTTGATGAATATTTTAACATTAGAAGCCAGTTTCGATACGATGTTATTTACCGAGTGTTATCGAAGAAATATCAATAAGTATAATATATTATTATAGAGTAGTCAAATTTAAGAGAAACATCCCAATTAATTAATTAATTAAATATATATATATATATAAGTATTTATATAAAAGTAGATTTTTTCTAGATATCTGTCTAATTGATTAATTAATTTGTATTATTACTAACCATCTTATATAAGACGTATCGTAAGAATATAAAATCTAATGAATGAAGATAATAATGTAATATAATATTTTCGTTACATAGAAAATGCAACACAATATGATTATTAAAATATATAGGTAATTCTAAAAATAACTTCTTTACAGCATTTTATTTATTATAAAAAACAGTTTAAAAAATGACTTATGTATACTTATATTTCACTTATTGCGTACAGATTTTACGGCTTCCGTTGTCATCCGTGTTTATTATCGAAAATATGATCCTGTTTAGTAATAAATGATTGCATCTCTTCAGATCACGAGCTGGTCCGTCTGCCGGAGGATACCCAACTGTCCGGCTTCACGCCCCTGATGTACGGCGTGCCCGTGTGCTGGCACGCCCCGCGCGCGCTGGAGCCTGAGGCCGCGCACCTGGCCGTGCGCGCACTCGCCCTGCTGTTCCTGGGCACGCAGTTCCTGTGCGGCACGGACCCGCCGGCCCTGGAGAGCCGCCTCTCCGCCGACGGCGTGCTGGAGTACGTCAGCGTCGTGCAGGCGCAGCCCGTCGGAGGCGTCAGGGAGAGGGCCAATGTGAGTGTTGCCGATTGTTTTCAACTTAGTTCAGATTTATCAAATTATGTTCTCGTTTTCTTCAATAAGAATGCCGACCCTCCGCACACTCAGGACCTTTTTACGATGTGCAGCTCCCACATCAATTCTACTCATTCGTCGCCAGGGTAGGCAGGGTCTGGTGTTTTCAGTAAGAAAAATAAAATTTGATTTTCATCTACTGTAAAATTTGTTTTTTGCTATCAGTTTTAATTCGAAGAGTATGCACAGGTAGCCACGCTCTTTCAATAATCTTTGATGATTGGTGACAGACTTCTAAATTGAAAACATCAAAAGCTTCAACGCTTTTCAAAGTTTCTGAACATAATCCACACAATACTTTTGGTACTTTATTTAATTATTCCAAATAATTGGACGATCGTCCAAAAAATTTAATATGGATCGAAAAAATCGTGTTTATTAACAATGTAGTTCTATAAAATGAATACCGTTTGTATTAAAAAAATAATAGTTTCCGAAATTGTAAACGTTTCCAAGTTTTCCATGTTTCTTCTCGATCATTTCACTATTGACAGAGTAGAGTAGTGCTTGTCGCGGTGCGGATTTTTTTCATTTATGGCTACTTGTTCTATACTTTATAGGAGTTGGAGAATTCCTAGAGAAGTGGTGGAGTGTGCACCGGTTCATGACAAGCCTCGACCGCAGGATTCGCAATAGCAAAAGTCGATTTTTGATTTTTAGTTTCGTCAGGATTTGTTCTTTGTGTTAAGCTTACGTCTCAATGAAAATATGCTTAAAAACCTAAAACACCTACGAGACAAAACGGATTTTCATAAAAGTATGAACAGGAATGCAGACATTCGCCCGCAGTACGCATTCGTTCTTCAGCCAACCGCAGCGCCGGCCTTCGGAGCGAGGCGGTAAACCAATAGAACATTGCAAAACCATTGAGAGTCACCGCCCGTGCCGCACGGTGAGGGTAGGTGTCTTTTTAAAAAGCCATTGCGGTTAGTCGAGCGATCTCTCCGTGTTTACTGTTTACGACTTCACCATTCCGCTATGGTTTCTGGTCTGGGTGGAAATTCTTCACGGGCATCCCGAGGGCAGATGTATCATTCGACTGGCTAAAAGACTTGTCGGTAGGATTTCAAAGTTATTAGGTAAAGCTTCAAACGGATTTGCGAAAAACTTTAAAAAGGAGAACGGCCATTTTAATATGATACCAGTCCCAAGATTGTAATAATATACTTCCTTTTCACTTAAGAGAAATCGTCATATTGACTTAATAAAAGAACTGTAAAAAATGCAATGTATATATAAATATATTTATTAGAAAAAAATTAATGTCTTCATTTATTCTTTATTAAGGAGATATATTTTTGTTATTAATTTGTACAATGCTATGATACATTATGGCGAAAAACACGTAGTGTAATATATAAACAGGCACTTTTCATTACATAGCTCTCTACATACCCCATTGATTTGGAGTTTATTCTCACATAATAAAATACTGTACAAACCGAGATATTCTCTTTTCCACGACACTCTTCTTACTAACTTCATGGTTAGGATCGAGTATTTCTGGGTTGTTAAGCCGTGTATCTGAAGAATTTAAGAATTTAGCAACCTTTCAAGCGTCACGACATATGTTTCAATTAGCCGCATAACATATGCGTCACGACATATGTTATGCGGCTCGCCGAAGATTACTTGGATACTTTACTTTTTTCAAACGCTTAAAATACTATATCTTACGTATTTCACCAAAAAAAATAACTAGATTCAATTCTTTACAATAAAGGTTTTTTGTAATACTTAATATGTATAGTATTTATTATACATAAAAACGTATGAAAATTAAATGTTGACAAGAATGTTTATTTTAAAAGTAAAAATAATATTTTTGAATTGAGCGGAATAGTCTATTCAATAGACTTTGAATTTTATTATAAATATGCAACAATATCTTGCGGCACGCCAGTTGCAAATCGCTACATTAATGAATCTTAAAGTGGTTCTCGCGCTTATGCTCTTTAACATGAATATTGGCTATTAAGAAGTGAACAGTTATATATCCCATTATAATTAAAACAATGCGATACATGCTCATTGCTATATTCTCTTCGTCAGTCCAGCGGCGATTCGGACGTGATGGAGGCGAGCCTCAGCGAAGGGGACGGGGAGGGGGATGGAGAGGGCGCGGGAGCGAGGGATGGCGCCATTTCCCCCGTGGTGGACTGGGCGGCCTGCGTGGACGACGGGGCGGGAGACGAGGCTACCAGGAGGCTGCTGGAGCGGCGCGGCGAGTTGGAGACCAGAAGGCGAGATCTGGAGAAGAGGCGCCTCAAGATGCAGGTGAGAACATTTATTTCTTCCTATTTACTATTGGGGTTTGATGCGATACTCCCGACTCCCGACTTTATGATATAGGGCCACGAGGAATTACGTAATGCAATTATGGAAAGATTATTATATTACGAATTATGATCGTGGATCTTAAGAATCTGCTATTGTGTGCGAGCGCCCCAAAAATTCACTCTTTGATGTGTGATTAATCGCTGAGATGCATTGTATGTGTGTGTGTGTGTGTGTGTGGCCAGAGCAGGTTAAGAAACGAAATACTACTCACTGTTGACACTAGATTTATTGTTGACCACAGCTTTTCAAAAATGCATATGAAATTTGACAGTACAATACAGATTTGCGCAAGTAGTAGCGGAGGCTGTTTTCGGAGTTTATGATCGAGAGGCGGCGGCGAGCAGAGGGGCGCTCGAGTCTGCTGCTTGATGGTTATTGTAGTGAGGTTACCGTGATGTTCGTACCGGGTGCGTATTTAGGCTGTTAGGGGCCCTATTTTACGCACCGGTATTGCAAGGTGCGTTCAGGGTACGTCGGGTGTGATAATGATTGTGGAAGCAATAGACTTCCACATGGTTGAATATGTTTTGTTACCCGGGAATTTACGGCACCTTTTGATGTCTCCGCAGAGTTGAATATGCTTTTTGTTACCCGGGAACTTACGGTACCTTTTGACATGACGTCATTTGCCAGAGGCTTTGCAGTTTTGCTAGCTATTAAACATGTATCTCGATTGCTTATAATTTGAATATGTGATGTCTAATGACTGACGTGCGAAAATAAAAAGTAAAATAAGCGCTAATATTTTCGACGAAAAATTAAATCAGAAATAACGCAGAGACAGAATACGCCGGCCATAATCCCTTTCGAATGATGGCGCAATTTTATTCAAATATATTGAATATATATTTTTGACGTCTCCACAAATCCCCAATAATCCCCCTCAATCAAAGACCGACTGTTGAGCGACGTCAATGCTGGTGGATTTGTTATCAAATGATTGAACAGATTTGGGAAGAGATTGAGGCAGTTAAATGTGCAACGATGGATGTCATCATTCCGTTCAACGCCAGTCTACCTGCTTATTATTTGCCGTATTCATTTTTATTTTTTCATTTAAATGATGATGTTCTTTTGAAATATAGTGGTCAGGATCGTAATTAATTTTATGGGCTTGTAGTTATGATAGTTTTGTACACGCCAAAAGCAATGGAACTGGTAAAGCTGTGGGTCAGGGAGACATGTCGAAGCTGTAGTCGGGATTTGCGTAATGTCCGGAAAATTGTTCCAGATGAGAACTGATTTACTCGTGGATATCATATGTATAATTTAGAAAAAATTCTTGCAAAATTTTAAGCGTAGCTCGGGCTGTGCGGCGAGGTGGCACCATCCTGTTGAAACCACATGTGTTGCAGGCCCAATCGATCCAATTCGACCACCGAGTAGTTTTGCAACATGTGACGATAGCGATCATCATTAATGGTTACAGCACTGCATCTTGCACCCTGAATAGAATATACTTAAGGACCAATGATTCCGGCGGCACACACGGCGCACCATACAGTAACTCTGCGCGGGTGTAAAGGTCGTTGGTGTATTAATTGAAGATTTTCAGTGCCCCAATAACGACTGTTTTGCTAATTAACAAAACCCGCCGAAGTAGAAATGAGCTTCGCCGCTCGAGATGATTTTTTCTCCACAAGTCGGGGTTATCAATATTGAACTGCAAAACTCGTTGACGCAGAACACGTTAGATGCTCCACAATAAATTGTGATCAACTACTCTCAACGATTACCGAACGAATGCGAACTGACAAATGTCTGTCATACAAGATCGGCTTGGAACATAATATTCAGCCTTTATAAAAAAGCTTTTCATTTTTATACCTACTCATGTGCTCACAGCAGAGCGAGGCGAACCTTTATCTGCTTCTACTGCGCGAACTACTTGCCTCCACTCTTCTCGATCCTAGGCCGGTCATCTCTCCATCTTGTTATTTCCATCACATTGGAGATGGATATAATCTCTGATTTACGATTTCGTGTATTACATTCTCAGTGATCACTAATTTCTCCAGCCTCGTTTGTCTATTGTCTCATCCTTTAATCATCATCTCTTAAAGTAATCATCTCTTCATTCATTATTCATCCTTTGCATATTATAATTATAATTATATTAACTTGCGGAGTTGGGTAAAGTAAGAAACATCACTAAAATGATTTCAGATTCAAGTGAATCTCCTCATTACTAATTACTAATTATCATTTTAAGTTCTAATCTTAAATCACAATCAGGTCAAACTATCGACGTGTGAGATGCGCGGCTGTGATGGAACGAATCGTTACGTTTCTTCAGTAAAGAATGAAATCCTTGACGGTATATTTTTTAAAAAGTTTTATTTAATTTATCTAACCGCAACATCTGATTTGACCCAAGACAAACATTATATTTTGTGGGTACATTATAGGCTCATTAAATATTATGTTTATAGCGGCATGAAATAAGAACCTCGGATTGATCGATTCATTATTATTAAAATGTGTTGCACACCCTGCGGTCCAGTCTGGGCTCCTCTCGATGTTCTCGCGTCGGGCAGTCTGATAAGTGACGGCCGGAAATCTTTTAAGGTCGTCCTTTGTTTACATGTAAAATTATTGTATCGTTTCGCTGCCTCAAATTATGTGCAAGTATTTTGTTTAACTTTTCCCACGTTTTCTGATTTAGCTGATGAGATACCGCGAGTCTATTGGAGAAGCTTTATTAATTTATTACGAAAATCAAACTCTTTGATGTTGGATCTCGGTGAATTGAAAATGTCGATAGAGTTTATCCACCACGTTTCATATACAGAACCTCGGTTCTCTAACGTCTCGGATTCTCAACAATTCGGTTCTCGAAAAAAATTAACGGGTGATTAGTTTTATTTATAGTATTTTAATAGTTTCAAATGCGGTGATGGATTCTGTTCTTAAATTTGGTACCGCACCACTGACTTATATAGTTTTTTTATGGGTGGTATGAAAGTAAAAAGTACAGTGGAACCTCGGTTTACGGACGGCTCTGTTTACGAACAAAAATACTGACGAAAAAAATGCTTCAGTTTACGAACAGAATTTCGGTTTACGAACAGGCAGGTAGTCTCAGAATACACTACGGAAGATCTGGAACGGCTTCTCAATGGGCAGCAAAATACGGTGACAGGAAATATTATTTTCAGAGACTGATGAACGAATGGAAGATATTCCTAGGTCCTCGATCAACGAAATGTGCCCGAAGCGGAGTGAACTGCAAAGTTTTGTGGAAAAATATCACCCTAATAAAACTTATTTAAATCGTGTTATAAATCTGTTTAATGATAATGTCATGTCTCATTTCCCCAACATTATAAAAAGCAAGTAGAAATAAATATCGTTGGATCATCTTCTATCGATTATTTCTCAAAGTAGGTATTCGCAATAAATAAAGGTGATAACTTTCAAATAAATGGAACGTTTGATGTATCAATTTGAAATAACTGCAACATAAAAGTTCGAAAATTTGTTGACTATTTACAAAGCTGACGTAGTGTACTTGGATAATGCACTTACCCGGATAAGAAGAGATCCTGGTTCAAATCCCGGTGGCAGCTAAAATATTTTTTCGGTAAATTGAGTTTATCTGTATGTATATCTTTCTAATCGATGCATTTAATTTGTTTTTACGTTCATTCTTTTCTTATTTTTTATTTTTTATTACTTCCAATTTATTTTAAGTTAAAACCGTGATGTTTTATTGCTTTTATAGAATTTCAAGCAAGAAGTAGAAAATATAGATGATAGAGGGCTATTTTCTTTGGGTCTTAAACAGATTAATAAATTTTACATGATTATTATGGGAATAATTGTTTCGGTTTACGAATAGTTTTACGGAACGAATTAAGTTCGTAAACCGAAATTCCACTGTGTTAATATAAAAATGATAAATGAAAGATGATGTTGGCGCAAGGAAGAAGTTAAAGGATGGTGCAGTAGATTGACAAAAGATGAGGAGTTGAGCGGAGCGTGATTCGGGTGTATCTAGTTGACGGATTCGGGTCAGAATTATATTTGATTTTATATCTGAAAGAAATTGGCCAGAAGCATTCGAGATGTGGTGGTCCTGGAGAAGGACGAAAATAATATGTTGGACCGAGACAATTATCTAAGGACAAGGATCTAAAGAGAATACAAGAAAATAGGTCCATAATAGACATCGAAAATCGAAGGGGGCAGACTTTAGGATACTTTCTTAGGCACATCGCATAATACACAAGTGTTAGAACAAAGGGACAGATTCATGGATTATACCTAATAATAATATATATCTTCTGGATGGGGTCAGGACCTCGATGCATGGCGAGCGATGCACCGCAAGGACACCCGTCCTTTAATATGAAAGAAGAAGAAGAAGAACTTTAGAATAGCCGAATACGTAACTACTATTCATTTAAATATTACTAAATGTAATATTAAATATATGTGACATTGTTTCGCTAATATGCAACTGGTTTTTTACTGTTCTTATTTATTTAAAATGTGCATGTTATTTTTGTTTCATTTTTATTAGTTTTTAATTTTACATAGTAATTGAAGTTAAAGTACGTATAATAAAACATACAAATTAAATTAATTAAGTAACAAACATAGTAAAAGTAAACTAAAATTATATAAGAATGTGTTCTTTCACTTTATACTTTAGGGTGTCCATTGGGGTCTCTTTATTTTTCATGATGTTTAATAAGTCTACTGATTTTATTAAATATTCATGGCACAACACGTTCTCTCGTTCTCTCGCCGTACACATTGTTGACCCGGCGAGTTGGTAGATTAGCCATGTATGGTGAGATAGAATAGCTAATTACCTACACATCTCGCACATTTATTCCACGCGGCCACCGCACTCTGTCATCTGAGAATAAAGTTATTCGAATTGTCAAAAAACTAATTTTTGCCATACGATCGTAACGATTCACATTCTCGGAAGGTGCAGAGCCTTGTGTCGCAATTGAGCCAATTGCGTGTCTCGTTTCATTTCCCTCTCGACAATCATTATCGGTGCACTCGCGCACGCCTGCCAAGTCTTCACGGGTAGCTGACCGTATTAAGCATTTAGAGCAATCAGCCCGCATTCTCGAATATGCACTCCTCCACCCCCGGCGGACATTTCCCAGAAGGGCGAGAGGGGAGTGCCTACCTCGTCCACCTTTCGCTTTCACTGTAAAAGTCAGACCGGTTTTTTGTCGATCAGGACGTTCAGTCGAGGATTCGCACCAAAGAAAGTTGTGACCGGATGATGTCTGTCCGATTATTGAGAATTAGAGTTATCTCCTCAGAGAAACGTCACTTCGAGCACGTACTTCAGGTCAACAGAAAATTTTCCACTGTCATTTCTTGGTTTATAAGACGAAACGACTCTTTAGAATTCCAACACTGTTCCGACGGTTTTTATTGATGGTCACGTTTCATCCTCCAACTTTTAAATACCTTAATTTATGAAAATTGAATAACGGTTTGAAATATTGTAATATGGTAAAATGGAAAATGTGCACTCGCGTAGAGTTAACGCGTCAAAAATTGTTATCGCGCTGAGAATCAAATGAATATCCTTATTCCAAAGTATAGATTTAATAAATACATTTTATGTATACTGTTTTCTGTTTCATTTGTTTTCTTTATTGACGGAACTACAACCATTCCAAGGCGAGCCTTGTTGATCTTCTCAGTCCTTCGCCTCCAAATGTTTCGGTCCTTTGCAGCCCTCTTCCGGTTGGCTACTGTTGCATTTATTGTGTTATAATTTAACTGTCGGGATCCATTTCAGTAGTGTACTTTTTTGAATAATAAACTATAATACTTTGTATTTGACAACGTAGGTTTTATTTTTTACGTCGACTAGTTTCCGAGTTGTATAATTTAAGAGTTCCTTTGTGTATTATATATTTAAACGTAAAATTGTTTTTTGTCTAACTTGTATTGAATCCTTAGAAAATCCGAAATATTACGTTTCATTTAACATCTTAAATGTCATTTATTTATTATATAGAAATTACGCAGACTTTTGTCAAGAAACAATATTTGTAAAATATTTTTTATGTCAGAATCGTAGAATCTGTTATTTGTTTTTATGAGTAGTTAAAATATAGGACAAATATTTGTGGTTAGTTGTACGTGTCTACTTGGTTGATTTGAAATTTTATTTACAAATAAATATTCCGATGTTCTTGTGAGTCGATTAAAAATTTATGGTTAAAATATAATATTATAGCCAACTTATTGATTAATTTCATATTTATATATTTATCTTTCCCTTGCGGGATACTGCCATTGGATTGGGTTCGTTTAATTACCAACTCACTATCGAATCGGGTTTCCTTTAATTACAGCTGGTCCTCCGGGAATTCTCAATTCTGGGGTTGCTCGATTATTATATCTGGAAGAATTAGAAATCAGGTACCCAGCACCAGGACGTCGATATTAATCGAGTTTACATAATTCATCAGTGTTGAGAGTAGTCAGCCGAATTTTATATTATATATATATATATGTATATAGAGCTTTCTTAGTAGCTATGAATAATATAATTTTATATAGTTTGTCGTTCATGATAGGTTAATTGAATGTTAATGAAAGGTAAGAGGAAATCGGAACAAAGATTTTATAAATTGAATAATAATGTAATTTTAAAAGCTTTTATTTTGTACATTTATACTTACTTCTAAAACATCGCTGAGATAAAAATGATATCAGATTTTCAAAACCATTCAGAATATTCTGTGTAGTTTTTTGATCATGATCTCTCAGGACCACCTTTGGATCCCGTTGCAGGGTTCATAGTAAAGGCTAATATCGCAGATGTGTCATGTAAATGTTGGCTTACAATACCGTGTCGAAAAAACAGGAGATGTGGTTGTTGGTACTGTGTTGAGTACTAGCCTGCAATACCGTGTCGAAAGCAGGATCATGCAATACAGAAGATTGTAAAGATAAATGATGTATGATTTTTTTAGGAATCACTCCTTCGCCAGGGCAGCACAAAACTAAACCAAAATGTTATTCTGTTACTGTTTCACAATTATCCATAAATTATAAGTGTGCACATAAAAAACTTAAATAAATGGCCGTAAAAATCTTCCATGTATTATTGAAATTTTACTCGCTATAATTTTAAAAAGCATTTACCTTAATAATGATGGTCTCAATTAGGGAGGTTGCATATATTACATATTTTATCCTTATATTGAACCTGGCTGAGAATAAATGTGCATAAGTCAATAAAAAAATGTGAGTACATCACGTAGCTACTCAATAGTTTAATTTTGTAAACTTATAATCTACTTAAATAATGTATTAATCTTTTTGGTTTTAGTCTTGTACACATTAGCGAGGATCGGAATTATTAAAGAATTTCAAGTTAGGTCGGGCGGACGAAATTCTTTTCCATGCATTTTTCACGTCATTCGGCGCACTGATTTTATTTCGGGACCTCTTCATTTATTCATGGAGTGCTTTTTGTCGTTCCACCGCCAGAGTGGCCGCCCCTCAATACGTAATGCGACCGTCCCGGCTGCACTTACGACCGCATCCTCACAACTGCAATCCGACAAGCCGAGCCCAAGAAGGAAATTTAGTTTAGTATATATTTCATTAAATTGCATCGCATCATGTTTAGAATTTACAGACCAAAAATGCACATACACACCCACTTGTTGTTCGGTTTTGTAACAATAGTTTCAACTCCTACATGTTTAACTTACGCCAGTCGCAATTTGCTAGCCCATCGTGCGCTCACTTTAACTTGTACATTATGCGCTTTGTATTGTGCTTGCGGTAGCACTATCAGTCCACAAATGTTTTTTGAACATGCCGAGATTTTGACATTTTTCGTAGTCCTGAAAGTCACACTAGCGCCACACAGACATACCGCATAATAAAATAACTCAACAGCTATACAATCCGACTGGTATCCACCGAGCCAGACAACAATGCGTTGCGCCGCAACCTGTCCGAAGAAACCTGGAACCGACCACTCTTCTCCTTGCTAGCTCCTCGAATACATCTGCTCGCACCTCGGAACCGCTTCCAATGTACTACGCTTATCTTATACTTTTTATATTATAACAAACAAGTGTAAATTCAATCTGTAAATAAACGCCAACTTCATAAGTACTGTTTCATTGCAATAATGTATCCGCTCTAGCTGTACACGCAAACACCGAATCACCATTATTCTTAATATTTCATATAGGAGAAGCCAGGAGATATAGGCCCTCGATTCTCACCGTACAAATCCTTCTGACACAAATAATCCCTATTGGTGACCTCAACGAGTCTACGGAAACATCAACCTCTAAAGATACTAAAGTCTGAAGGTCTGGTTGAAAACTGATGCATCATTCCGACGAGGCTATCTTTCTGGTCCTGTTAATTTCGCAAAAGCTTACATCTAATTTTACAACTCCTTTCGACGGTCCGCGAGTTAGTGGTCCCTGGATATTTTGCCCATCCTCGCGTTCGGCTCTTTTCGGAGACTCCGGATTTGGACGATGCGTCGGCCCTGCCGAAGGCGTCCCGCAGTGCGTGCTGGTTGATAACGCGTCAATTGTTACCTCCTCGACCTCGTTACTATTTTTACAAACTTTTGCTTATTTATTTTTGTGATTTAATGCTTCAGAGTAATTCGGTTTGACTCCTTTGACGTGCCTGGAGAAGTTATCTCTATCGGTTTCAGTTAGCTGGGATCTCATAGATACCTCTGTTGTGAGGGCAGCCTCGTTTCTCACTTGGCTGGATAAGTCTCCTTGCTGTATCTGTATGTTGATGGATGATAATCTCTCCAGCTGGCGAGGGACAAAAACGGGTCGATGATATCTTGAAGATCTTTTGGTCGCAAGCGCCTTTCCGAAATTTGCGCGAAGAGAACATCTTTCGCCCGATCGACTTCTTCCTTAGTGAATCCATCACGACACAACTGACCACGTGTCACTTCATCGATGCGATTTATCTTGCGCTGTATAAAAGCTAACAGTTTATTAATAATAGTTCCACTATCTGTACACTACGTACACGTCCATTTTTGCGTAGGTAATTTATTTATCCGTGCACGTCAAATACGTCATTTCTTCAGGACGCTGTGCGCTGTGCGGGATTTATGACTGCGGTGAATCATTCGGGTTACGGATCAAATTCAAGTTACTTTATTTTTCTGCGAAGCCGTCTTGCCTCACAGCCTGAGAGAGCTTCTAGTGCTCGGTTTATAAAATCGTAATGGAATCCAGTTTTGGTGGCATTGTATGTTGACGATGTGTAGTCCTTATTCGGAAAAGGACTTACCCTTAACTGCACGGACAATATTTTCGATGCGATATTTATGGTTATTTGGAGGCGACATTTTTTTGTGTCATTTGTTGTACACTTTCCGGTTTATTCATTTTTCCATTGTCTCGCTGAGTATTTTGTTGCCGAGAGTTGGTATTGCCCGGAGTGTGGATTACCCCGTGGGCCGAGAGCAGCGTACTGGTTCCGTGGGTGTATTAATTACTGAATAATTGATTACGCTTACATGCGCGGCGTACATTAAACATTTGTGTTTATGTTACAATAACATTTCTGGATTAGACTATTTCATATTTATGCGGCACTTGGAATTTTTTACTCGTTATGTGTCTTTGGTTGCGATATCGGGTGGCTGTTTGCGTAATGCACTTAGTTCTGTTTTTATACGATGGATACGTTTCGTGTAAAAAAAATACAGCACATATCGAAAAATGGAAGGTGGGTTCCGTTGTATAACAATCAATTCAAGATTTCAAAAATAAAATACATTTGTTTAATATATTCATATAAAAAATGGTAAGTTTAAAAAATATGTATACTTTTGCGCGAATTTTGGCTGTGATTGCGAAATTTTATTTTCTTGTTTGAAATTTTTTACTAACTAAAACTGCTTAAATGTTTTAGATTGCACTTGCAACTTTTAGATTTAACCGAGATCTATTGTTTGTTTGAGCCTCGAACTGTACTGATTGGAAATTTACGCGGTCGCCCAAATGGCCGCTGTGCGATGTTTTGAGGGAATGGAACTACATATACGCTGGTTATAAAGACAGAAGGAAGAAAGGCGATGCATGGTGGGACGATGGCATAAAGGAACTTGTGAAAGAAAAGAAGATTGTATGGCGCTATCTGTTGACAGTAAATCGGGTTGAATACACGAGAGCAAAATACCTGTACAAAACCTGTAAGAAAAAAGTTAAATCTGATGTGAAAGAAAGGAAAGAGCGGCTAAAAAGAGAGGAAAGGGTGAAAATGACAGATTTTTCAGGAAAAAATAAAATTCTTCTGGAAGGCGGTCAAAAAATTCCGATGTGGTGCTGAAAGCAGTAGTATGAAAGCTATTAGGAGAGATGTTAATGAATGAGGATGAAATAAAAGATAGATGAAATATTTCTAGGAAACATATCAGAGTGCAGAGAATGCAAATGAGGAATCCTCTGAGGGGCTCTCTGGGGTAAATGTGAATGACGAAAACGATATGAATGCAATAAGTAAGGAATAAATAAAGTGTGTAATAAAACATATGAAGAATGGTTAGGCTGTGATAGAGGTATGATAACGTTGCTACTGAGCATATCAAGGCTGGTGGCCCATTAGTTATCTCGTGGCTTCATACGCTCTTCAATCAATGTTTGGAGGAGAGACACGCCCCGTTAGATTGGAGGAGGGCTGTCATTATGCCTCTCTACAAAGGCAACGAGGTCGAGAATGGAATGTGGTAACTATAGATAATTAGCTGTATTGAAGAATTTTAATAGAAAAAGTGGCGAAAAAAAAAGTTTGGGACGTGCAAGGGATCTTTGTGGAAGAGGATGCGTGGATCAGATCTTTTCTCTTCGAGTGATGACGGAAAAGTATTTAGCGTAAAACCAAAAACTTTTTTGTGCCTTTGTAGATCTACATAAGACATATGATAAGAGAAAGGTTATCGAATGTACTCTCTGATTACAGGGTGAATAGTAAACTTATACATGCAACCGCATCCCTATACGAAGGAAGTTCTGCGTGTGTAACAATCGATGGAACATTCATACCATGGTTTGATATTACAATGGGTGTCAAGCAGGGTTGTGTAATGTCTCCATGGCTGTTCAACTTGTATGTGGATAATTGTGTGAAAGAACTGGAATAAATGAATGTAGGAGCAAAAATGGACGATTTGATTGTATACTGTTTATTTTACGCCGATGATGCAGTATTAATTGCGAATAATGAACAAGAAATACAGAGTTTAGTGAGTAGAATGTACGATGTATGCAAGGAAAGTGATCGTATTATTAATGTCCACAAGTTGAAAGTGAAGGTATTCGAGAAGGAGGAAAGCAAGACGCCATGCAAAATACTTTTAGGTAATGAATGGTTGGAATAAGTGAGTTTTTGTAAGTGTTAGTATTTGGAAAGTATGTTTGATGGAAACGGAAAGGTTGAGAAAGAAGGGTGACTGCAGGGAATAAAGTGACCGGTGCTTTGAATGGAATTATATCTAACGGGAACTTGTCAACCGAGGCAAAGCTAGTGGTACACAATGGAGTCCTGGTACCGACACTGATATATGGAAGTGAGACCTGGAGCTGGCAGAAGAGGAGCGAAAGTAGACTGAACGCAGTGGAAATGAGATCACTTAGGCGTATATGTGGCAAATCTATATATGACAGAGTAAAGAATGAAGAACTAAGGAAAGAATGTAAAGCTGATGTTAATGTAGTGAGTAAGATTAAGAAAGGATCCCTTAGGCGATTTGCTCATATGGAACGGATGAATGAGGATAGAATGGTAAGAAAGATATATGACGCAAGTGTTGATGGTACCAGAAATTGAGGACATCCGCGGATGACTTGGATGGTTCTGTTAGAAGCCTCAACAACCGGCGAGCTTGTACGAGAAGATGTATGAATGTGGATGAGGCGAGAATTGTTTGTCAGGACAGAAGAGTCCTACATACTCTCTTTGCCTACCTTGCGGGGAAACGGCCTGATAGTTAATAAAGATCATTCTAGTAGTACTCAGTTTCATATTTCGGAGAGCTTTGTAGCTATGCAAACGTTACATGAAGATTTCTGAGGTCTGTAATGTCTCACTCAGCGCCGGACAGGAGCGATCTTGCTTGGTGTGACCTCTTTATCTAGTTCCCGTCCCTCGCACCCCTCTCTCACATCACCATCCTGAGTAGTGTGCGATCGGGGAGGTGTACAAGGACCGACATCGAGCTTTGGTGAAATTTTGAGAGTTCGAAGTTAAGGTTTCTAATTGTTTTGTACCGTGTTGTATTTTCTGTTGAACTATGTTATATCAAAATCGTGTAAAAAAAGACCGTGTAAAAACAGAATTAGGTGTATTATCTGTTGGCGGCGCGATGGTCGAAACACGATACGCTATTATTTATGTTACGTAGTCGTATCCCGCCATGAAATAACCGATGCACAGTTTGTAGATCCATTTGTACTTGAACCTATTCGCCCGCCATACAATATTGTGTATTGAAACACCATCTGCATAATGCAAGTTGGTAGATAATGTAATGTATCGTGAAAAACAGTTATCTCCATTGCCCGTTCAATGTAACTCCTAAAAAGCTCTCGGCCTCCGACGTGGCCGCTGTCGCCTGGTTTGTCGTGGGAACTACGCAGAAATAATGCTCGACGGACGGAGCTTTGTTATATTTTATTTTTTTATTCTTTCAATTTCAATATGGTAATTACACTGGTAATTTCAGCCCTGTCAATGTAGTTGGATTCCATATTATATATTTCGTTTGAATTATTATTCTATACTGTGTCCTTCGTATTGAATTAATAGGTTTCACGGTCATTACATAACAGTTTAATTATTTCTGCAGCATTACATCCTAGAAAATGTGCGTTGTTGTGATATTCCGTATTATTATTTTTTTGTCGTTTGAGGTATTACGAGAATAGGGGTGAAGATACACACGCATCGGTTGGTTCAATATTATTTCCATACAAAATGCTTAAACATTGTTGAAATGAATGTATTTGCCTCGCTGGGTATGTTTTATGTTTTAGTCTTGTCAGAGGGACAGATCAGGTAGTTATTTGAAAATTTACATAAATTATTATGTTTGGCGTCATTTATTTTAATTCATCACATCTCAGGTGGAAGCCTTCACCAGAATCTACCCATCGTGAGAGTCCGACCCTTGATCCTTGACTCGTCAGTACTTGGATAATTACCCAACGGAAGACAGACAACGAAAGTTCAGTGTTAAGTTCGCTTTATAATTGTTAAAACTCCTCTTTATGGAGGAAGTAGTAATATGTTACGTGTAGTCGTCCATAATTATTATGATTTGTGAATTTTCAGTATTCTGTTTCATAACGCGTGTGTGTGTGCGGGTATGTTTGAGTAACGATCGCCAATGCACGGTTAACGATCACCCTTCTCCCATGGGTTTTGTCTGCGGATCACGCGGAAATAGCGATGTATGGCATAATTTAATTGGACTTAACACACAAATCGTGAGCGAGGTACAGTACCGGCCGCCAACCCGGGTCTTTTGTAGGTCAGGGTGTACCCGTGCTGCCGGGTGCACTGAGCCATTGTGTATCGGAGTTTGAGCCACTCGTAGTGGTTTCTCTTCTTGTACACAGTGTCCGTTCGTTTTTGTTTTATCTATACTTGACGGTCTCGTTTAACTGACACAAAAATTTCACCCGGTTTTAAAATCAGAAATACAGCGGTAACCGCAGTTTCTAGCAGCCTTTCGGCTAGTATTGTTTCCAGTCTTTCGAGTATTACTTCAATGGCTCGCTTTATCCATTTTCTCGTCTGCGCGCTGTCCTGCCATTAAATCAAGTTCAAATGTCACAACGTCGTGTCGCGTGTCTGTCTGTCGGTCGATATGGCCGCTCGCGAGGCCCGCCCTCGTGAACTGGGCCACTCTATCGACGGGCGCCATCTACTCTCGGTCGGCCGTGTTGGCCCAATTGGCCGATAGTTTACAACCACATCGGATGGACAACCTGTTAAAAATCCAAGAACAAGTGTCGCATTTAACGACCAGCCGACTGGTCGAATGCGGATTTTGAATACGTAGCCGCAGGTTTGGCGGTTAAAATGATACTTGATAATTTCACCTCGACAGGTCGGGAATTTCTTCTTCCTGTAGAATAAACTAAGGGACTACAACCACAACGAGTATAACAAAAGACGTAGTACATACATACATAGTTTAAGAAACAATACAATTACGTGGTAGTTCTCATTAGGCGGAAATCTAATGTAATATTGCCACGAATTATATTTTATTTTTTTATTTATTTAATTTAGCGAAAAAAATACATTGGCAAAATAAATTCAATTTTTAAAATACGTGGTTACAAACATACAAGGTTATATACATACATGGTGTCTCTTTCGCTTACCTCTCCAAAAAAGAGACCAGCTTTTGTGCTTGGAGAGAGAGTTACACTACAATAATTTTATATAATACCTTACATATTGTCTTCATTGTCCATTTGTGTGCTTTTGAAGAATTCTGTAATATTGTTTATGTGTTTTTGAAGTATTCATTTAGTTTCTTTTTAGACTCTTTTATATCCTTTATTTCTTTGATTTGTGTAGGGAGGCTATTGAATTTTTTATCCCTAAATATATAGAATTTTGCTGATAGTGTTTGGTGTTACATTTAGGGATTTTAAAGTTATTTTTAAACCTTAATGATGTGCTTGTTTCAAATTTTCTAGTGTTATTTTCTTTAATTAATTGATAAATTGAGGTTTTTTTCGTAGATGTTTTTAATTTTGGGGACTGGGAATTTTGCAAAAAGTGTTTGTTTTGAAAAAGTTAATCTTTTTTTAATATCACTTTAATAATTGTTCTCTGTATTATTTTTACTGAGTTAATTATATTATTGTATGCTCCTTCCCACCCAATTATTCCATACTGGAGAAGTGAATGAACAATAGCAAAATATACCTTTTTAAAATTATTTATACTTAAAATATTCCTTAATCTTATGAATATATAGATACATTTTCTTATTCTTTTCACTAATTCGTTAATGTGACTGTGCCATTTTAAATTTTGATCAATAATTACACCAAAATATTTGATTTCTTTTTTTGGGCTTAAATTTGTACAAGAGTCGTTACAGGTAATTTTGTTACAGTTTTCGCTATGGATAGTAATTTTTATATGGGGCGGTGTTTTAAGACTTTTTATTGAAAAGGGAATATAATAGGTTTTTTCAGAGTTTAAAAAAAGTAAATTACTATCGAACCAGGATTTGAGTGTGTTCATGACGTTATTTGCATGCTCGTTTGTAGTGTTCCAGTCTTGTCCGTCAACAATGATAGCAGTGTCGTCGGCGTATGTTATAATTTTTCCGTTTAAATTTAGTTTGAAAATGTCATTGACATAAATTATAAAAAGAAGCGGGCCCAAAACTATCCCTTGTGGTATACAAAAGTTTCGTTAATTTTTACGTTTTGCGGTCTTTTGTGGAGATAGCTTTGAATCCAGCTTAGTGCTTTGTCGTCTATACCGACAGATTTTAATTTTAATATTAGTTTGCTGTGGGAGATACTATCGAAGGCTTTTCTCAAATCCACAAAAATTCCAATACATTTTAGAGATTTGTCTAGAGATTCTTGAATGATATTAGATAGTTTACCTATTGCGTCTTGTGTACTTTTATTTTCCATGAATCCAAACTGGTTTTCATCAATTATTTTATTTATTTTAATAAATTGAGACAATCTTTTTTTAACAATTTTTTTCTAGGATTTTTCCAAAGTTTGACAGAAGAGAGATTGGTCTGTAATTGGTTATTTCCTCGGGGTTATTTGATTTATATATGGGGGAAATGATGGCTTATTTGTAGCATCTTGGGAATACCCCTGTTTTTAAACTTAAGTTTATTACATGCATTAGGGGTTTGGATATTTGTTTTTTTATAAATTTTAATGTATTAACAGTATATCCATCATAACCTGGTGCTGTTCCTCCCTAGCAACGTTAGTATTCCAGTTTTTTGTGATTCTACTAGCCAAGTTTTTACCGACGTTGGCAAAGAAATTATTATCCGTTTTAGTGCTAAGCAATTTTGGCAAAAATAAATGAAAATTGCTATACACATATTGATTAATTTAGAGGAAAAAATAATGGTGTCAAATAAAACACTCTAACTTAGACAAATATCAATCAATTTTATTAATTATTTTTGCATTATAAAGATAAAATGTTTATTGTTTATTAATGTTTATTAAACATAAAGTGATATCAATATTATTGTATTTTATTTCTTTTAGAAAATAAAAAATCAAAAAAAAATAGCTCAACAATTATGTTTTGCAAATACACGTACAACATTGTGTTTCTTCTGTTTCTGTAGATGAAGAGGAGGTAGAAGACTCACTTTCAATCCTCAATCTTTTTCTTCGATGCGTTATAATACTGCTATCATCACTATTTGTATCTGTCGTTTCACTCCCCGTAGAATCACTAGGAATCGAATCAACGTTCGAAATAATAGCACGTGACATGGTTATTTTTTTAAAAATATATAAAAAAACGATAAAAGTTATTTTTAAATGTATAAGAATGCACTCTCATTACAAATTACGCGCGAGGTTAGCGTACGTGCACTCCCGCGGAGCACTGAAAACACACTGAAACTCGCAGCGCTTTTGCGCCGCGTAGCATTCTAACGGTTAAAAATGTTTGCTGTTTCCTGGGGCTTTTCTGAGCAATTTATTTTTGACTCGTCATGTATAATAAAATTTATTTTTTCTTTTTTGTCTTGTTTATTTTCCATGATTTCATTAATGGTATTCCAAACTCTCTTACTATCATTTTCTGCGGATTCTAGAATTTTTTTGTAGTATTTTTCTTTAGTATTTGATATTAAAAATGAAAGTTTTTTCTTATATACTTTTAAATATCTATTTAGTTGCTCGTTATTTGGTAGTTTTTTTAAAAAATTTTTTATTAAGAATTCTTTGTCTAATTGATACGATTAGGCCATAAGTAATCCAGGGTTTTATCGGTTTGTATTTATTTAGACGATTTGCATTTAGGTAAGGTATATTTAGCGGCATTTATATGTTTAGATAGTGTGTCTTCAAATATGTTGCAAATTCGTTGACGTTATTACATTGGTATAATTTAGTCCATTTTTCAGAATTTAATTTGTTTATGAGTGTCATTTAATTACATCGCATGTATATTATCCTATTATACGTCCACCTTAAAACCAGACGAAATGATCAAGTTACTGGATTATTACTAAAGTTGGAGTAATCATTAACTAACTAACTTACGATTACGCAGAGATAATACTGACACTCAACTCGCCTCATCCACATTCATACATCTTTGCAAACAAGCTCGTCGATTATTGAGGCTTCAGGATCATTTTCCAGGACGCCCTCTATTTCTGGTGTCATAACACTCGCATCATATATCTTTCTTACTATTCTCTTCTCGTCGATCCGTTCCATATTGCAGTAATCATTATTGTCAAATTACACCGGAAATCATTCATCTTATTCACGGTATTCACTTCATTCTCCGCCGCCGCTGGCGTGTTTCCACTCTTGTACCATTCTGTGTACGTGGCAAACGCGTATCCTAGGAGGTAGCGACTGGAGCGTTATCGACTTTGTAACTACACCTCTAGTTCTAGTCGACCGATTTTAAAATATTAAATTCCATTCTCTTTCTTTCGTCGATCTGAACAAGAATAATTAAAATAAAACAGGAAAAAATGCAAATAACATTCACTTTGAAAGCGCGCGCTCTGCATGCACCCTGTTTTTATTTAATCCTCGTAAAACATTTCTTAAGTTGCTTTGCCATTATTTATTGTAATTAATTAATCGCACGGGGATAGAGTTGCTTCTCTGCAAAGTGATCAAATAGAGATACAACATACAGATTAAAAAGACGACAAAATTTTTATTTATTAAAAAATGTATTAACATCATTATAATTGGGAGGTGTCTAGCGGAAAAATTTCAAGATTAAATTGTAATTGCTCGTAAACCATCAGAGTGAGGTCAGTGGGAGGGGTATTGCTCTATGCGCATGATTTGCTGATTTGCTAGTCGCAATGAGTCACTGGTCGGGAGTGCACCGCGCGTTCGCGGTTTAGTAATATTTAAAGTTTGGTAATTCATTGGTTCGTGCGCGTCGCGCTTTTTGTACTCACTTTAATATTCGATGAGTAAGTGATGTGTTGTGTTCAAAAGTTCAGACAAGGGACCATGGTAAACCAAACTCCTTCGGGACCATCAACGTCAGCAGCGACGCCAGACATGTGGTTCAAGTTCGACGTGAAATTATGCGCAATCCGCGTAAATCGATAAGGAAGATTCCAGCCTTTACTGGATAAAAAAATCAACAGTGCACGTTATTTTGAAAAAGAAACTACAGTTTCACCCAAACACACTGCAGTTTCTCAACGAAAATGACTTTACGTGAAACCTTGGCGAGAACAATGCTGGAACGTTTTGGAACAGCACGAATGCTTGGAAACATATTGTTTACTGACGAAGGACATTTTCATATTGATGGCTATGTTAATAAACAGAACATGAGGTGCCCCGACAACCCAAGGGAACGCCATAAAAATCGTTTGCGTTGTTCGAAAACGATGGTGTGGTGTACAATTTCTGCCCGAGGATAATTGGTCCTTATTTTTTTTTAACTAGCGAGAGACAGTCACTGCTGACGTGTATTACCGAATGATCGACGAGTTTTCGGTACCGCAACTGCAGCTGTTTCCCGGGTTCAACAACAAGAACAATTTCAGCAAGACGGGGCCACTCCACACACACCTTGAGTTTTAATTCCACACCACCACCATCGACGAGTTTTCGGTACCGCAACTGCAGCTGTTTCCTGGATTCAACAACAAGAACACAATTTCAGCAAGACGGGACCACTCCACACACAGCTAGAGAGGAATTTCCCCCAATAAATTAATCAGCAAGTACGGAGACATACCCTGGGCACCTCGGTCACTGGACCTTACACCGTGCGACTTTTTTTTGTGGGGATACAATCCTCGAACAATTCAGGCTCTACAAGAAAATACCCGCCGTGAAGTTGCTGCCATTGAACCAACGCTTTGTTCTCGCGTATTCGCAAATTTAAGAGTCCGATTGCAAGAGTGTCTTGAGAGAAATGGATGGCATTTAGACGATATTGTTTATAAAACGTAAAATCCGCATCGTTAAACTCCATAAATGAAATATGATTAGGAGAACACATGCTTATTGTGAAGTTGTAATTATTTAGAGCATAGGTCTGTGATATTTTAAATGTGAATTAAATGTATTAATTAGAAAGATATACATATAAAATCTAATGCCTTAATTATATTATGCGACTGAATGTGGATCGTGATAAGAAAAAAATGGACCATTAAAGTTCGCTGAAATTAACAATTGAGAAACTCTACGTGCACATCTCGATACCAAAAGCATAGAAAATCCAATTTTTGATAGGTGGAATTTTGGATTGAATTATTTATAGTCACTCTTACGTGTTGGTTCTCGCATTATAGACTAATCAAAATTGTAATGTTTTGGGTTAGACGCGGGGTGGCCGCGCAATTCCATCACGCATGGTAGTCAATTTGTACTAGGCGCTGTCCTGTGTATACGTTAAAAATATTGAATAGTGAACTTTTATCTGAAGGGCCTCCCTTCGATTCTGCCACTCTTCGGTCCTCCGGTATTCTTTGCCGTGTCACTTCATTCATCTAGATTTTGGATTTAGGTCGTTCTTTGTCACTTGGTGGATGCCATTAGATGGTACGAGCGTACCTAAAAATATTTCATATATACGGACGTCTACATGTTAATTGGCGTATTCGTCTCTAAGAAACTTGCTAAAAGTATATATATTTTTTATCGTAATATTCACTGTTGCTGTTTCTAAGCCATGTTTGACATTGCTAGAATATTCAGTTTTTTAATTTTTAACTAGTTTAGACAATCTTGTCGTAGACAGCATTATATATTATATTTCTTTTTTTTTCTTTATTATCTAACTTTCTTGGATGCACTTGAATATTGAATTAATTTCTCTTAAAGGGATGCTCATTAATAAGCTTATTATTAATATTAAATCAAATAATTAGTGTATTATCTTCTTTATATTCTTAAATAAAATAAGAGACGTACCAAAATAATTATAAACGCGCGCTCATGGGTTAGTAAATAATAAAGCATAATTACCTTGTTTAGAAATGGAAAGAAATAGAATATGAGATTATTGCAACGATAAACCTCATACGTCAATGGTTTGTTGCAAAATTGTACTCTGTGAGATACATTATTTGAACAATTTCAGTGATCGAGGAGATCCAACATCGTATTAGTGGTAAACGTTCGTCCCACATGGGCGACCACTACCCTATCGGGTTCGGATCCCGGCCAATAACAGGGCGCAGAGCGTTTAATAATGAATTCAGGTATCTGTAACAATCGGCTCTTGTTAGTTGGCCGCGTGCTGCCTGGACGCAACAGTAGCCGGCCAGATTATGACGTATCGGGCCGCACATCGGACATAAACATCCGCCTCCGGCCGAGCATCGGACACCGGCGCGGTGTGGTGAGTTACGACTCGTCGATATGCCCGGTCTTTCCGAGCGCTGTAGGGTTGATTCGCATTCTTTGTTATTCAAAGATATACATTAATAATAATTTTATAGGAAAATGGCCTGAATAACAAACCTTTCCGAGTTTCGCTTGTTTTCTTGAAAATCAGTAGTAATTAAGAATTCATAAATATAGAATAAATTATGCTTCTATTGTAAATGATTATATATTTAATCTTCGAATCGACAACTTTATTGTTAAGTCAGTACTATCTGTTACACAATTCTATTTTCCATAAATACACACAGTAATAAATGGTATCTCGCAAACTGTTCTTTCTATAAATAACCTTTTTACGATCGAGTGTAGTATCTATTTTATTTTAAAATAAATTACTAAAGGTTTGAGTATCATTAATATTTTTATATTGAACCCGCAGGCTACCAAATATATAGACTTGAACTAACTTTTTATTTTGGTGTCACCGGTACCACTTACGCAATGACTTTTTTTAAATGTATGACTCGATTGGAACGAAAATTTGAACGCTGGTAATATAATATGCATTAATGTAAAAAATACGTCCCGTTTACACAAAGATTTAATTTTCGAAGAGTAAATACTTTTACTGTTGCAGAAATGTGTCATAAACTATCAAATTTATGTTTCCACAAATAGTGTGTGTAGAATGCCTCTCGTCCTGCAACTAATGTTCCGAACCCCTCTCCATTTATATACACTTTATTAATATCCTTAGACAATACTGTATTTTGAAAATTCTTAAAATGATACATCATCCATTGGTTGAATCATTATTACAATACGGAATACTAGGTTGGGGCGGAACTTGTCCCATACATCTCAAACCAATAATTACAACCCTAAAGATAATAACAAAAATAATTTAAAAAAAGGCTAGAAATTACTCAACCAAACAAGTTTTTAAAGATTTTCCTGTATTAAATTGATCTTTTTTGTATAAAAAAACTGTCTTATTTCATTTTTTTAAAGAGGATAAAATAAAAATTCACCGTAACTATCAAACTAGGAGCAAAACTAATGAACATGTTGTTTTAAGAATGTCCAAATTAGGAATACGAGAGAGCCATGCATCATACATTGCTCCTAAACTGTATAACCAACTGCCATTATCAATTAAATTAGCAGCAATTATAAATGTTTACAAAAAATAAGTTATAAAATGGATTAAATGTCTTAAAAATTCTTAATCTATGTATTTGACACCTTTCCCTAGTTCTAATCTGATCAATTTCCCGACATTTTTATATATTGTCAATTTTTATATTGTATTATTATAGATGTTTTTATATTTTTCTTATTTGTTGTAAACAAATTCTTACATCTAGTTTATATTGCTCTTGTATTATATAAACGTTTAAAGCCACCCCCATAATTCAACATCTTTCTTATTTGGGGGTGCATAGCTCTACTATTGTTTTTTTTTATTGTCGAATATATATGAATAAATGTAAAATTTCATGTATAATCATTGTCTGGTCTGTGATTTAACCGAAAGGAATTGTTTAACAACGATTTAGTTGAATTCCGGTTATGGTTACGCTGATGAAAAAATTCTATGTATTCTGCCACATATTGTGGCATCCAAACTTGATTTGGTTCAATGTTACAGATCTATCTGTGTGACCTGCCCTAGGGTAGACCGTGCTCGTGAACATGAACATGAACATGAACATCGGTTGCCGAGGAAAGCGACCAAAGTACCTGCCAATTCTCATGATTTTTAAAAGAATTTCAAAATTATACATTTTTAATGATAAACCAAGTAGTTGTGCTCGTTGGCTTCGGTGCTGTAATATTCAGATTTTTAAATCGAGCTTCTTTTTGTACTTTCTGACGATAATTGTCTGTACGTGAGTCACGTTCCCTGGAGTTGTTACAGACAGGTTTATGGTTACCCATGGAGTCTGGTGTCCGATGATATCCTCACCGCGTGTCTCCCGCACCGTCGATTGCGCTGGCTCTGCCCAGCCCTCGGTGCGAGCGATGAAAGCGGTTTGGTGCTGGTTTCACACGTCACATTTTGCATTTAGACTGTTCAAACTATGTCACGATATTAATATTTGTACATTAAGGTTCTTATCAAGTATTAACTGATACTAACTAATCGAAATGTTTGAATAACCGTTGATGTTTTACCGGTTTCGATGAGACCGCTTCTTCGTAAGGATAGTATAATACTAATTCTAAAATTGTGATATTTATGTTTTGTACGTATTTAATTCGAGTCAATAAATATTCCCCGGTCACACGAGTGTGAATTACGTATTTAATACTCTTAAGAAGCGACTAATCATTTGCTATATATTAATAGTGTGAAGTGACTCGGGTCGTATTAATTGTTTTATTTTAAATGAATTTATTTTTCACATTATGTATTTATTTTGTTTATAAAAATTATAATTTAAATTGTAACGATAAAAGTGTCGTAAAACAGTTAGGAATTAATTTTTCGGGAAATCGACAGCATTCTAAGAAAGCCAAATGTATTTGAAGTAGTAAATCCAGGTGTATAATTTTTCATTATTTTTATTTGTTAAATTTGTTTTATTAACCACTTATTGAGTTTAAATACGTATACCGGTTTCGAAAAATACCATTTTCTTCTTCAGGATATCAATACTAATCAAAATATGTTGTTTCTTTACCAGAAATTATTTTTAAAAAACAATAATTATTTAAAAAATAAATTTAGTACCAACTCAAATTGTTACTTAATACAAATTTAGTCGAATAATTTTTAGAAAAAAATTTTAGAATGGGACTCGTAGTTAAATTTAATTGGTTGTTTATAATTTTTTGATTAGTTTTACACGCTTTATTTATCTCCAAGGATTCCAAATTATTTTATTTATGACCAACACCACCGTTTACGTGCAAAATTAAAATTATTCGAGTAAATTTGTATTAAGTAACAATTTAAGTTAGGTACTAAATTTATTTTATAAATAATTATTGTTTTTTAAAAATAGATTCTGGTAAAGAAACAACATATTTTGATTAATATTGACATCCTAAAGAAGAAAATGGTATTTTTGAAACCGGTAGATGTATTTAAACTCGTTAAGTGGTTAATAAAACAAAGTAAACAAATCAAAATAATGAATTTTACCACGAAGTGAATTTTGCTAATTTCAAAAGTAGTATAATTTTTCAGTCCGCCATCCGCTCGCAGTATTTATTTCCCTCGAATTCACCAACATTGTAAAGTGTAGAAGTAACTGTCGGTGTTCGATAAATGAAAATGAAACGATTCCTCCGCGGATCGGTTCATTATTCATGCTAGCCTAGCGGAGAACGGTGACATTGAATTCTTATCTTGTACTGCCGGCTGTCTGGTACCGTTTTGACACCGAATCCGACGATTTGGTTGTTTTAATTAGATGATTTTTTCTCTTTTCCAGAGGGACTGTGCCGTTTTTATCATTCTTCTGGTACAACTCCGATATACTACACTTTAACATATTCCTTTATATTTAAATTTTCTGCATTTATTGTTGTTCAATTACAGCACGAATAATTGTTTACTTGAATGCAGACAAAAGTCTTACAGAGTATATTAATATTTTTGGCGCTTAGGGTAATATAACGAAATCTCTAAAAAAGATGTTTAATAATGTTAATATATTTCCTTCATACCTATTTGGAGATCTGCTCCGTTTCCTTGTACGCTACTAAGTTGCCAAGATGGATGACCGGGCGGCTATCCCGACACAATCACCTCACCGTATGCTCTCTCCTTGATCTATCGCCTGCCTATCCTTCTACGTTAGGCTCCGTTAACTCCGTGTGTGCATTTTTGCATTCGTCTAGTCAGTTCGCGCGGGGCGGCGCGGCGGCGGGGCGGCGGGCCCGGTCCGGGGGGTGAATCCATCTCCGACGGCGATACATCAACGTCGGGGGCACTGGCCCCGGCAGCCTGTTTCAGCGCTGAATCCGTATCCACGACGAAAAATACGTCGAAATCAAATAAAAAATAACTCGAATCGAGGGTCCAGCTTGGCTTCTTGAGCAAACTTGCAGTGTGCATCTTTTCCGTGTCGCAGCGTCTCCGGGATGTGATCTTTATCGATCACGCCCTCTCTCTTTGAACATCTTAAATTATGCACAGTCCTCAGATTTACAATATGAGATATCACAATAAAATTTATGCCGCGACCGGCTCGCTGTTTGTAATTTCACGCACGCTTCATTGTAGGGCATAACAAAGCGTTTGGCTGTTTTCATGTCCGCGCGCGTGACGCGCACATGTCGGCAATTAACACTCTGTGTCCTCGGGATGCACATTTTAATGTGCTGATTTATTAATCATTACTTTTTCATGATGTTGATCTGATCTTATGTTATGTTTTACTGTATACTAATGGTTGTTTATTATTCTGACTTGGTATGGGAGCAAATTGCTCACCGATAATTTGTATTATTCATAGTCGAGTCGAGAAAACTTCGCGTCCTATGTCTGTTTCTGAGTGGCGTGAAAACCAAAATATATCTTTTTTTTTTTTTTTTTTGCTTATTCCTTCAATTCTTAAATCGATCCCTCCTATAGCGAAGCGGGGCCAGGGTTTCCGTGAAATCTATATTTTAATGCAGAATTTCCTTATTGCATTGTTTTAACAATGTAGTGGAAACAAAATATTAGTAAAATGGTACATGCTAAATACATACATATGTACATCTGTGCTATCTTAAATCGATATGATTATCGTCAGAATGTTATTAAAAGCGTAAAGATGAAGGATATAGTGAAATTAAAGAAATGCAATAATATGGACAGGTAAAAAAATACAGGGAATTAAGTAAATGGCTCTTTAAATGGAATTATATCTAACGGGAACATATCATCCGAGGCAAGACTAGCGGTACACAGTGGAGTCCTGGCATCGACAGTGAAGTATAGATGTGAGGCCTGGAGTTGGCAGAAGAGGGACGAAAGTAGAGTGAATGCAGTGGAAATGAGATCGCTTAGGCGTATATGCGGCAGAACCATTTATGACAGAGTAAAGAATGAAGAAAGAAGGAAAGAATGTAAAGCTGATCTTAGTATAGTATGTAAGATTAAGAAAGAATCACTTTGGGGGTCTAGTCATATGGAGCGGATGAATGAGGAGAGAATGATAAGAATAATGTGGCGCTCTTTACTCTTTGCCTACCTCCGTAGAAACGGCGTGATGGTAAGTTAGTTAGGTAAATAAAAAACTTTAAATCTTAACTGAATACCATATCTTAATTAGTGACGTCTATTGGACAATGTGGAAAAATCGTAAATGAATATTAATAATTATTTTTTTGCTAATCTGTACTGCCATTTAGCGAATTTATAAAGAAAATGAATTTATTTATTTAGACTTTATCGACATACATATTTTTGTTGTAACAGAGGTGAATATATTATAATATAACATGATAAACATAAGATTCAATTATATTGCAAGTATTTAGTTTGTATATAGTTTATGTTGTAGTTTATTGTGTGGGATGGAGTAGGTTCCACCTCTGATATATACACCGTTATCCTGGCTACTTTACGAGATTAAAGTCTGTCTTAAAGTAGCCAGTTTTTTTGTGGTATTATTTAATAAAACTTTTAAAATTAGCAATATTAACTTTGTAGTTAAAATTAATATTTTTATTTATTGTCTTTGTTTTATTAACCACTTAATTGAGTTTAAATACATCTACCGGTTTCGAAAAATACCATTTTTTTAACCGGTAGATGTATTTAAACTCAATTAAGTGGTTAATAAAACAAAGATAATAAATAAAAATATTATTTAATAAAGATTTGATAGAAATAAAAATAGAGATGAAAAAAAGAGATTTTTTTAAAAATAAAAATTTAGTGGGAGTGTTGTAGAATTAGTGAATTATTAGTGTAGACACTGCATAATGATTATGTTAGAATGTTGGATAGCAATGCTTCTGATTGCTCTCTATATACATACATTATTATTTTTTGTTAATCTACTACCATCTAGCGAATTTCTAAAGAAAATACTCTTAACAATGGAGGACGTAACGTAGCGCAATTATTGGATGTCATTTTTGGTTGTTCTATAGGTATTTCACATTTATTTGTAATATTTTAAAATTATGGTATTTTTTTTATATATACTCTGTTTAATATAACATAAGTGAATACAATGTACGAGGCAAGTCAAAAATTATCTACACTTTTCATTCTACACTTTTTTTACACGAACTTTACTTTAGCCAAGCTCTATGTGGATGATTTGATGGGCAGAACCATGACTGATGTTCAAAGAAGACGCTCACCGATGGTAACTCGCCTATTCGCTAGAACCATCTTTTGAGCTTGCAGAATCTTGTCGTCCGTGGTGGAGGTTGACGGACATCCTGCTTCTTGACGGACATCGTGCGTCACACTCGTCCGGCCACTTTTAAATTTCTCGATCCACAAAAAAAAAACCTTTTACGTTATAAAGCACTGTAAAGTACCATATTATGATAAAAGTATACTATGAATTTCAGGCCCTTTCACGTTCTCCGACTAGAGAAATAGGAACATTGCTCGTTGTTCCTCCTTGCCGGAAGGCAAATGACGCGATCGGGATCAAATTTCGCACACATGACGCAATAGTACGTTGATCATAGTGCGTTATAGCGAAAGTGTAGATATATTTTGACTCGTACATAAAATAAATTACTGGCACTTAATATATGCGAAACACTAGAATAACTAAAAATGACTAATTTTTGAGTTACAATACTTTACGGATGATAGATACTTGATCATTTTCAGCTTCTCTGAATCATTAGGTAAATTACTAATGTGTTTGTACATCTGGAACGCGTAATTTATCCAACTAGCCTTTGGCCGTGTACTGAGAGGGTAGGTGTTAAAGATTCCTCTCTCGTCCTACTCCCGTCCTGTTCCGAGATGCCTGACCATAGATACTGGACGCGATCGTCGATTGTGATGTCTGCTGCACTCTTCGTCGGGTACCGGTTTGTGATGGTCCCAGGGGAGCGCTCGACACGATGAAGACGTTTCTCATCCATGTAGAATGCGTGTTTAATATTCAGATGATCAAGCCAGACAATAAAAATGTAATGTAAATACTGAATTAAACTAAGCGACCGAGATACTGATAAGTATAATTGGGTGGGATGGTCCGGTCGACCATTAGTAGGTCTTTTATTTTGCTTGCTTTAAGGTTGAATGTTTTTTTGGCGTTGATCCGGTCTTTGGGTAGGGTCTGACCCCTATTTTATAACATTAGTCTTAAGTAAGAAAATTAAATTAACTTTTTTTTGGAGAGTTTAATAATTGTTATTTCTTTTTTTTTTGCATTGAAAAACCTGTTCGGATTCGAGCTGCTGTCAAGAAAAACCAAATTTCGCTTTCAAAATGTGACCGTTTAGTCGTAAACGTGCTGCACGATAAGCAATTAAAGGCTATCTAAGTATTGGAAAACAAAATTCTGCGGAGAATACTCTGACCAGTCAGGATAGTCTCGGTTGGGCCTCTGCACAAACGTGCTGCATGATAAGCAATTAAAGGCTATCTAAGTATTGGAAAACAAAATTCTGCGGAGAATACTCTGACCAGTCAGGATAGTCTCGGTTGGGCCTCTGCACAAACGTGCTGCATGATAAGCAATTAAAGGCTATCTAAGTATTGGAAAACAAAATTCTGCGGAGAATACTCTGACCAGTCAGGATAGTCTCGGTTGGGCCTCTGCACAAACGTGCTGCATGATAAGCAATTAAAGGCTATCTAAGTATTGGAAAACAAAATTCTGCGGAGAATACTCTGACCAGTCAGGATAGTCTCGGTTGGGCCTCTGCACAAACGAGAGACCTTTCCACAACCAAATATCTCAGTAATAAGCCGAGAAGAAAGATATGTCATAGTAATAACTCTATGAGCTCTCCAACTCCAGGTCTGTGAGGGAACGCCGACGGGAATACGGCCTATGGGAAGCCCAATAATGAAAAGGACGGACAATGTTCGAAAGGATGCAGCGAAACTACAAATTCCCTGTCGGGAGATCCTGAAGTTGGAATTCCCTCAGAGGCAACTATAATTATTAATAATTTCGGGAAAGTCCTCATTTCAAACAAATTTTCTCTACAGTTCTATATTCGTATTTCAGATGTTATGTATTGTATCGTTTTTCATACCCCGATTTTTTCACTACTACTCATACTTTTTTCATTTATTGTATATGCCTAAGATTTGTGTGCATTAAACAATGAATAGAATCTGGCTATATGCGCAATAATTGCACACCTGTTACCTTATTTAGGTTTCACTTTATTCTTCTACTCGTCATTTTGCTGTATACACTTGACCACTTTTTCCAATAGTCGTTTCTCGGTAACGTACATCATGTCGCGCCAGTTAGATGGGAAGACGCGATCTGGTGATTTTCTGCCTAACAGTGCTGCGGCTGAATGGTTACATAAACAATCAATTAAGATATACCCGGACCACAACACTAGTATTGAACATTACTCTAATTTTAATTCGTTTCACGATTCTCTCGATGCGCTCTCGCTCACACTGATCACGCGCGCCTCCGATGTTCCGCGTGCGAAAAACTGGCGCTCTTCGCATACGAAACTGTCATACCTGCTGTTTTCAATGTCCACTTTTAATCCACTTTTTTATTACATTAACGGCTCAATATTATATTTAATTATATATGAAACAAAGAATAATAAAACAGAGGAACTTTGTGATGCGAATTCCCGCTCAGCATCCGAGAGCAGCATTTCTAGTGCAATTAAAATGGACCGGATGGAATACCTTTAAGAAGCTTACTAGTAATTTAAATACTACGAAATGGCATACAGCAATTGGACTTTTGTTGGAAAATCGATTTTGTATCTGGATAAATCCTGAAAATGAGACTTTACTAACATTTATAGAGCGATTTAGAAATAAATAGTTCAGATCCTTCCTTAAATCTTCTTCACAAACTGAATTGATTCCCTAGGTTAATTTTTGATAGTCATAATACATTATTATTATCCAAAAGGATATGGATCTTAATATTGTATCTGGATCTGGTCACGTGACATATTAAAAAATATATATTTGCGTGACGTATTGGAATACGATAGTATCATTAGAAATACTTTTATTTTATAATGATGTAAGTGAATTTTTGTTCTGCTAGTTGCGGTTGTGTGATATCACAGTCGGTATGTATTTATTTATAATCTTATTAATTGTGAATAATCCGACAGTTTGAGATTCTCTGAATTTTCTCATTTTCACACAATATTTTTATAAAATCAAGTATTTAAAAAAATATAGTATTAATGCCATTCAGCTCGGCGGTGTGCCGTGCCGATTGCATAATGGAACAAAACTAGCGAACGGACCTCCGTACAGTTAGACAGGTACATGCACCATACGTACGCACGGTACGGCATGAGAACGCGAAGTGGATCCGCATTTTTGAGGGTTTTCGCCTCGCGCGGCGCACGGGCGACCGAATAATCGGGGCGGCTGTTCCATTACCATATTACGGCCATGTCGACTGTCAAACTGGACGAGAATGACGTGTTTGAACTAGCCGATTAGGACACCGTTGGATTGGTCGTATTCTTTTCAACACCATTTGCCGGTTTACACATGTAAGGCTCTGTGAGAAGATATGATTTTGGATACTTGATGATTTCATTCACTTAGATTAGAATTAATATAAATATATGCGGGCAGTTAAATTTTTTTTCTGGATTGTTTATTCTGCTGTGTCAGTTTTTTCATGGCCGACTTTTCGGGGTCCTGCTGGCGATCACTGAAATGTAGCCGGATGAGATGTACCCGTTCGATGAAAACCGATTCGTGGCAGAATAACTCTGAAAAAAATGTATTACAACTTATCGATATTTATTATGCTCGGCACCACTTGTAATTATTATTAATTGAAATCATTAAAAATCATTGTGACAACGTAAGACACGATAGGGTTATAGGATATTAGGTATGAGTTATTATCTTATTTGAATTCTTCTAAACTATTTAAAAAATATTAATGTCAATTATCTAATTTATGTAGTCTTGATGTAGGAGATTGCTCGATAGTCGCTTCTCGATACTTCACAGTGATGGAACACGGGTTTTGTCAGAAATAATTTTTAATTTACTTAAGATTATTTGTGGTCATATTGATTTAAGACAAAACAAGTATTATTTTTTGTAATCTTTTACATATTTTCAACATCGGATGATCCTTATTTTTGTTCATCTAAATCTGGTATCTGTTGATGCGTACAATTACATACGATTCAATCAAACCTTCTGATCATATATGCTATTCTTATATTTATATGTCTTTCTTAAAGTTTGTTTTAATATGTATCTATGTCGGACATTTCCTATGTTTGCTTTAGGCTTTATCGCCATAACGATAACTTAAAATATGCAGCCTCGTAAAAAGAGGAACTATTTTGTTTACTTTTGCATTTTTGCTATAGAAATAATTATTTGGCTATATTAAATTTAATTGTTGTCGACCAAAGGAGTTTTTGTGTTGAATTTTAAAGTTGAGATAAAATTATAAATTTATTTGAAATTAAAAAAAAAACTGTTCATTGATTACCTAGATACATGCGATTAATCCCTGCATCTTCAACAGATGTTAGTATGTGTGTTATATTATATAAGTACTATACATATTTATAAGCGATTATTTATTTTATTTATAGAAAAAAGTTTAGTATGCGTGATGAGTTATCTATTTTTAAATATTGACGAATAAATTCAAATAATTTTGCCAAATTAAAATTCATAACGATATTTTGCTAATAATCTTGGAGACACGCACATATTGACTCAAATACGACCGTCGATTTTTTTTTCTCTTTTCCGATTACCTTCTTTTGTATTTACACATTATATTGTTTCTTGATCAAATATCCTTGCATTTTGTTCTACGGATTTTTTTTTTTTTAGATGTTTGACATTTTTGTTTGTTGTGTCGATTATTCGTCTTTTCGAATTAATAATTCGCGAATCTATGCAGTCGCTGTTGCAAAATAATCTAATTTTATTTTTGTTTTAAGTAATCTTTTTCTTTAAACAATTAATGATAAAATACGATTATCACACTTTTAAATATTACTCGCTGGTCAATAAATTTCGATCAGATTTTATGACTTGATTCAATTTTAAAGACAAAATTAACAATAGTATATGAGTTGAAATAAAGAAATAAACAAAACGTTTAACATAAGGATTCTCTAAAATTAATATTTTAATTAACAGTGTTAAGGAATCTAAGCACTGAGATATCTAAACTATTATTCAATATTCAGACATAATGATAAATTTGGGCAATATATTTTTTAGGATAAAATTATAAAATTTTCCATTTTGCTTATTTCTCGTCTTCGTGTGTAAGTAACACTCTGATATGAATACCTTTCTTTTGTATTTAAAATAAATAAAATATACAGGGTGTAACAGATCTGGTCTATAATATAACAAAATTCTATATAGTTACGTAAAATATTATTCTATGAGATTTTTATAAAATCGTATTATGCATTATGCAAGTCTGTGTACTTGGAAATAAATATTAGCAAAATGAACCTATTATTATTCTATATCTTTGTTTCATGCCTTAAATCATCTTAATATTTTTTGTATTCTGTTTATATTATATTATAATTTGAAATAATAACAATAAATTATTTCAATTAATCGAAATAATCGCATAGCTAAAACTCTTTTAAAATGCTTGTATCTTTGACATGGTTGATATTAGACACACACAGCTTGAACATTTTTGACTCCTTTTTTTTTTTTTTTAAATATGTACCGATAGCTGATTACGTTCTTATATATTTTTTCGAGAACCACTGTTCTAGATTAGCAACTAATACATAATCAACATCAAATAATAATTTTTCTGTCAATTTTAACGATATTTATTACACAAAATGGTAAATAAATAAAATAAATCAAAAGCAATATATTATTCTTAAAATTATACGCTTAACGCGACTCGTCCAAAATCTTTGAATAGTTAATCAAATCTTAAATGTAGGTGTAGGTGTAAGTATGCACTGACGCATTCAAGTATTGGATTATTTGACATGTATGATATTATACTTGTAACCCATTGAAAAGGCATGGAAATGTTCGCGCATCCGTTCTCCAAAATCCCGGTGTCCCCGCGGAACTTTGCTGGAGGAGAATATTCCGAAATGATGCAGTTTGTATGCGTCTCGTCCCTGGCCGAGCACGGCGCTCCTCCGTAATATCAGAACATTCTGTAATGTGATATTTCAAATCATGTCTAACATAAAGTTTGCGATTCAAGTCCAGCCAAGATATTTATTGTGCATAATATATTTTTAAATTGGCTCATTTTACCGAGTCTTTTTAGTAAAAATACATTTTTAGAATAAATAAAGTATGCAGTCACTCACAAATAGGTCATTTTAATTTAGTATTTTGCGTGTATTTGATGCATTTTTAAGTGGCAGTATTTTTATTATATATATTGTGTTCTATATCATAATAGAATATAATGTATAAAAAAATTCCCGTCTCTTTAAATATACATCAAATATGTAAGTAAATAAAATACCAACTAAAATGACCTATTCGTTAGTTACGATTGTTTACGTAGGGGGGTTGATTGGTATGGATGATATAGTATTAGGAAGGATGATGTAAAAGAGGTTTGTCGAGGTATAATATATGTCTACCACAATGTAATTATTGCCGTCAAGTCTAGATATTGCATCTAGATAAATTCACAGAAAAGTAATTGTGTGCATATTTTGTGAGTAAATTGTTACTGTTGCGAAATGTAATCATATTTTATTCTGTTTTTGTTTCAGTCACTTTTGAAACAGGGTCAAGTATCCGTGGAGTTGGAGGTGCGTCCTCGCTATCTCGTACCCGACACCAACTGTTTCATTGACCACCTCCCTCGGCTGCAGAAAATTTTGGGCATGGACGCCAACTCACCCTACACCCTGGTCGTGCCCCTAGTCGGTGAGTTTATTTGTTTATTTAATGTCGTTGCTAATATTATGTTCTATTTGGTGTATTTCGGACTCGATTCTCGACGTTTTGACTCGTGTATTGATGATTTATGTATATTATGGTATTCAAATCTTTATTTATGCATTAAGTCATCGGACACCCACCTATTCTTGCTTTTCCGATGTGAAATTGTTTTCTTTACGTTTATTCTTTTTGTTTTTTGACAAGTTAGTTTTATTTTTAATTAACATTACATTCTTTGTTTATTATTCTGGATGATAGTTTATCATCAATTTTCTTATGGGCTTGCGATACTGAAATGATTCCTTTTATCGCATTTGTTAGTGGTATTTAAATCGTTATTATAACTGTGATCGTGTTCGATTGTAGCGATGATCGGTAACTGGTAACTGATTATTCGCAATTCTTCGAGTAATGACTGGCACACTAGACCGTAAATCTCCAACAGTTAAATCTTAGTTACTAATCATTTTAAATCTCAATCGCAGTGACAACTGTTTACCATCATCACTTTTTACACATGTATCCTCACCATCCTTAGAGACTTTAACAAATCTCTAGCCGCGATCCTCGAACACCTGTAATTAATAAATCCGCTTGATTTACCTGTTTCTTACGTTAAGCGTCTTAATTCCCTTATTTCTTTGCAACCCGCTATTTATGAGCCGTCACACAGACTCGCGCCGCTCGGCACCGGGCATTCTGCTCAAAGTACTTGTGACATTTATGAAACAACTGGTTCGTGTAGAGGGTCATGTCGAGTCTAATGTTGTCCACTTATTTATCACAATCTCGAGTACTACGAGGCCATCTATGAGCCGTATTGTCTCCGGGCCTGGACGTTTGGGTGTAGATTGTGCAAATATACTTAGGTTAAAAATACTTAATTATTTGATCATTGTATAATCTCTTTGGGTTGGTTGAACATGAAAAGTGGACATACGTTCAATAGATACCCTCGTCAATTTTTAAACCTTATTTTAGCGCATGTGTAATAATAAAACACTTAATTTACTCGAGACGCGTTTTGCCTTGTAAGGTAAGAGGATTATTAATCTAAAAATTTAACTCAACAACTTGTATTTATATATATAGTGGAGGACGGCCATATAATTTTATTCGCATGAGATAAAAAGGGACAACATTATTCATTGGACTTCTGAGGATTTCCATAAATTTTTGAATGCTTCTAATTATTCTAAGTAACCATTCTGTTTCAACACTAAACTTTATTTTAGCATTGTTGAACATACGACGATTGATGCTAATTATACAATGCAGTTTCCTTGAATGTTTTACCGCGATGGATTTAATAACATTTTCAATAATTCTAAGAAGTGAAGCAGGTAGTGTTTGTAAACTAAAGTTGGTACTTCTGATTTATTTCGTCACAGTATACTAAGTTAGTCTGAACAGTCCAGCATTAGTGCACTGGATTTAATGGAAATCATTCCTCGTTCGTTGGAATAAGAGTATTTTATTTGAATGTAATGTAAATTTTTTATCGAGATTCGTGAAGAATTTGTGCAGACTAATTATACGAGTAAATTAAAGTATTGGATTTGAACAGCGGGCAACGGGCGTCACGGTCAGCTATGGAACAGCACGGAAAGAGCGGAGCTGCCTTGAAGCGTCAGCATATGGAAGACGCGCTCGAGTTTAGCAGATTTTCTTTAAAATGAATGCATTTTAGTACATTGCTCTTGACAGATCTTAAATCAAAATCATCTGAAACCGTCACGCGACTCGTTATTTGTTTAAAAACATATTTTCTCGAGTATTAGAAAATCGATGCCTAGAGCGAACGCGTCGGAACGTGAAAGCATTTTAGAGTAGTGCAGATATGTATTCGAGGCACAATTCCAGTGCACACCGAGTGGATTCCGCGTGTGCGGCTGGGGCCGGTCCATTCCTCTCCCGTTCTGCATTTAGATGCGCAACATTTTGCAACATTGTCGTTTTTATGTATTCGCCAGCTCGCACGCCCGCCCCGGTGGTGCCTTGTGGAATTTCATACCCAATAGGATCGGGCCGTCACGTACGCGCGCGCCGTCCCTTGTCGGCGACTAATTAAAATGGCCTGCCCACCTCTAGCTGCAATCATTCATTTCTGCTCAACTCCCCGTTCCCGGCCAGTCTGGTGGTGTGACGCTGTTACTCACAAACCGTATTACCCGCACCGTATTACCTAATACAGTTCGTTCGATGTCATGCTTGCCACGCGTTACTCCTGCCGCGCTTCCAGTGACGCAACATTCACACATTCAATATTCATATTATAATTATTGAAGGTAAGAAAAATAAAATGTAATTGATTACCCATCTTAAGAGAAGAAGATAATTGATGTCGGCATTTTTCTGATCCTTATTATAGTATCTGATCTGTTAATACCTATTGGTACCGAACACTTGTTCAAAATCGTTCTTCTTCTTCATTTTCCAAGGTGACTGGGTTGTAGTATGCAGATTTATCTATAACCTATCTTCTATCTTTTATCTACGCCTCTGCTGTCTCCTGTCTTCCCCTGCATAATGAGTCCGAAGTATGCAGCTTTCCTTATTTATTAATTGTTACTAATTCTCTTCATTTATTCGTGGTCTACCCATACGTCGATAGAGCTACATATCATATTGAAAGCGATTCTCTTAATAAAATGGGTGTTTTATCGATTGTTACGGATATGTTTGTTTTTGATACTTTATACGTTTTATAAATAAGTATTTAATTTTTTCATAAATTGTGAACTGGTACAATTTGAATTTATGAAAGGCGTCTTCCTGTAAGCCTGGCCGGCCGACAAATGTGCAATGTGATATTATTCTCCGAACAACGCGGTTCTCCCAGCCTCCTCCCAGCCTCCTCCCAGCCGCCTCGCAGCCCACTTAGCGAGTGATTGTGTACATAATTTATACTTAGCGGTGTTTAGTATTTTCTCGCTTTCTTGCTTATCTCAGGAAAGCACACGTTTACACGTAGGATCTTCTCGACGGCGGCCGTAAGCCCCCGGCCGCATTACATTTATGTTTGTTATGTGATCGTAAATTATGTTTGGCAAAACCGGAACTTCTCCGCTGGCATTAGGAAGGCGGTCACGTACCCTTCCTGCCCCTCCGGACACCCCGGACACCCCGAACAGGATTAAAGTTGCGCCGTCCGACATCTGAAAGCTGCTCATCAGGGATTTACAATGTTATGGCTATTATATTTATTTAAAACACACTGCACTGTAATACAATACAAGGAACTTACTTGATGATATAACTTATGACATAATGATATTGACATAGCGTTGTTAAGACATTGCTAACAGTAGCTGTTAATGTAAATATTTGGAATGTCTAACTAAGGGTGACTGAGTAGCTCGGAAGCCATCCCTATTTCTCAATTCTGACCCAATTAAAGAAAAATCAGTGCACATTTTTTTGTGTTCACATTGTTAATTTCGAACGAATTAAATATATTAAATATGAATTAAATATATTAATTAGAAAGATATACATATAAAATCAATTTTATCGAAAAATATTGTTGTTGCGCCACCGGGATTCGAACCTGGATCTCTTTCCAAACCGGGGAAGATGCATAATCCTACTATGCTGCAGCGTCGATATTTTTAGCGACAAATTTTCCAACCTATATTTTACCTTTTTAATATTAATACATTTAATCGTTCCATCTACTTAATTTTTACGGAATCTCAAATATCACAGACCGTCTGTTCTGAATAATTACAACTTCGCAATAAGAATGTGTTCTCCTAATAATTAAATATATTTTTAAACATCCTTACGAAAATTGAGCTATGTTATAAAATTATCCAATGTTATTATTATTATATTTATAATTGATTATTCAGTTCTTAACAAAATAAGATTAATATTGAAGGAAACATTTTTCAGGTACACGCCATGTTAAAAATGTAATTAATTGCTCAAGAAGAATGCTCTTTCTGATAGACATTTGTGATTTTAAGAACACCTAAGTAAAGTGATGAAAGACAATAGAGAAATATTTTAGTAATACTAAAATATTGTATTATACTTTTAAGAACACATTATTGTGAAGTCGTAGTTTTTCAGAACATCGTTCTGCGATATTTTTAATACAAATTAAATGTATCAATTACAAAGATATATAGATACAATTTATTTATCGAAAAAATATTTTTGTTGTCACAGGACTCGAACCGGGAACCCTTCCCATCAGGGGAAGTGCGCTGACCTATTACACCACGGCACCATAGTAAGATAACGATAATGTTTCGAACTGATATGTTGTCTTTGTCGGATTTTACTCAAATAATGGAATGACAGATGTATCAAAGAAAGTGCAACATATGAGTTCGAAAAAATGTCGTTATCTTACTAAGGTGCTGTGGTCAGCGGACGTCGCCGGATAGGAAGGGTTCCCGGTTCGAGTCCGGTGGCAATAAAAATATTTTTTCGATAAATAAATTTTATTAAGGAAAACACATTCTTATTGTGAAGTTGTAATTATTCAGAACAGACGGTCTGTGATATTTTAAATACTAAATTAATGTATTAATTATAAATATATACATTAATTTAGTATTTAAAATAAATTTTATCTGTATATCTTTCTAATTGATACATTTAATTTATATTAAAATTATATTATAATAATTCTCCTATTTACGTCCCTTCGTATCGAAATGTATAACAGACGGTATCGGTATCCACGTCTCATTCTATGTGAAAGTGCGCGGTTAACGCGTTTACGTATTTAAAATTAATTAATTAATTAATTAAAATCATTAATATTTTATTTCCTTTCATTATTATTTTTTTTTTGTGTTATATTAACTTGAATAGATAGCAGTTTACATGTGGTCGTATTCGTTACATAGTTTAGAATTATACATTTTTTAGTATTATAATTTCTTCACAATCAATTAAACATGTTACATTTTTAGTGGTCGTTTTGCCATATCTCTAGGGTAGTTTGTGGAAGGTGGTGCAGCCTCTCTCGAGTACTCGTAGTTTGGTTAATAAGGTTAATAAGGTGAACTCCGCTGCGTCAGGTGTCCTGATAGTATTTCAGAAGCCACTTCGTGGGATTGTTTTCAAAATCTTCCATTTCAGTTTACAATTAGCAATTTGTGAACATGTCTGGATTGAGCTCACGTCAGAGTGCTCAAGTCCCTGCTGCTCCGGCTTGCGCTTAAAATTCAGCATAGAAGCGAAATTCGCTGCGGCCACGGCGACTCCGTTTGATGGTGATTTAAGACTCTCCGTGCAAGTTCATCATCGGGCTCTGCAAGGGCATGCCACAAAGCCCATATTGGGACTATCAGCTTCTTACATAAATACCGCATGGTTTTTTGAGAATATATATATATTTTTTTGCTTTTCTAGATTTAATTTTTATCACACACACACACACAACTGTTCATCACTCAATCTTTTTGTTATTATTTTTCAATTTATTTATAAACACATGATGGGTGTCATTCTTATATGTACATATACTATATATATATATATATTAATATTTATAAACGTATCATTTTTGTATGCTTGTTTTGTATTTATTTTATTTATTAACTATACAAGATTAATTATAAAGTTAATATTAAACTATGTTTCTTTCACTAGAAATATCCGCGATGGGTGGAAATAAGTTAAAGCAAGGTACTTATATTTATAACGGAGACAAAATAAATTAAAAAGATTTGGAAGAAATTTAACAACGTTAAAATAATTGTGATGATCAATTTGTTTGGGTCATTACACTAATACTAGGTACAGCCATGTTGGGAAATCAAGTTTTTGTCCAAAATATTTGAAAATACTTTGCCCTTAGTATGTGTCCTTGGGATATGTAAGTTATGTTTGTTCGAGCATTGTATTATAAATCAGTATTATAAATAAAAAAATCTTTATAAATATATATATATATATATATTTATAAAGATTTTTTATATATTTGAAGATATATATATATATATATTTGGAATTGGCAACAGTAGTATAACAGTGCAGTACATAAAAATAATAGCATCACAATTATCCTCAGATTATTCTAAAATAAATGTTATTTTTTAACAAATTTAAATTAAAAATTAGTATATGTGTACAATATTTAGGTACAACGACAATTCATAAATATATCTATATTAAATATACGAGTTTATATATATGTATTGGGCTGTAGTTTATTAGGATTTATTGATGTACTTTATTGGGATACTTTATTGCCGGCCCCACCTGCGAGGGAGGTTGTTAGTATTTTTTTCCGTTTTATATAATCCCTCTACAACTACTAGTTACCCGGCGCACATAGTGAAATTTGTTACTGGGTATTGTGCATCGTACTTTCATTATAAATCCTCATCAGGTTTGTTTTGCCAGTCGAGACTGGTTAAACATAGGTATTATTAAAAAATCTCTTTACGGCAGATTATGTTCCTTTACTTTATTTTATTTCTTTTTATTTTCTTTACTTTATTTCTCTGTGTCCATGTGTTTAAATTTTTTTTTGACCAGTTGCACTTTGGAAACAAAATAGCGGATCAGGGTGGCTAACGAACTTAACCGATATACCAACAATAGCATTAGAATATATATATATATATATATATATATATATATATATATATATATATATATTAAATAAAAAAACTAGAATTGATCTGCTGGATAATAGTGGAGTATACAAGATTAATTGTGAGAACTGTCCATCATCTTATATTGGACAAACTGGAAGGAAACTACACAGATAGTCTATATAATAGTTTAACTTTTAGTTTATTACTGACGATGACGCAATAAGCGTCGAAAACGTTTTAATTAATATTGAATTTTTAATTAAAGTGTCCATCATCTTATATTGGACAAACTGGAAGGAAAATACACAGATAGTCTATATAATAGTTTAACTTTTAGTTTATTACTGACGATGACGCAATAAGCGTCGAAAACGTTTTAATTAATATTGAATTTTTAATTAAAGTGTTGTGTGAAGTAAACAACGTTGTGTTTTATTTTAATAATTAATTTTTTCAGAGTTAAAAGGTTTTTAAATATTATTTAACCGATATATTTAAAAATGAAGTTTTTCAGTTAAGTTTGATCGAAATCTGAACTATAGTAGTGCCGCATGAACGAGGAGAGGGGGTGGTAAAAAAGATATATAGGGTAAAGGGAACTGTTAAAGACACCAAGAACAGCGGGGGGCGCCCGCGGAAGACCTGACGTGACCATAATGGAGGACGACCTTGGAAGAAGCTTCAACAACTGAAGAGCGTGCATAAGAAGATGTATGAAAGTAAACGAGGCATGAGTGGTATGCCAGAACAGAAAAGTATGGCGTTCTGTCCTTGTTGCTTAACTCTGCGGAAAAATGGGAGAGTGATGGTAAGATGTTCATAAAAACCTTTAAATAAGTACGTACATTTTTTAATGGTGGTTGGATTTGAGATCTCCTGGTCCATTGAAATTTTCCGGATGTCGCGCCATGTGATCGTATTTCTATTAAAATCTACTTAAAACTATGCCAGTGTTCTGAGGAACGCGTTGCATTTTATTTGAATTTCAGTCGTTGCGTCGCTTTGCAGAATCCGCTCCCGCTCCCGCTCCCGCTCCCGCTCGCCCGGCCGATTAGTCCGGAGTTATGACAGCGTGTCCTTTAATTTATGTAGCGAGTCGGGACACTGTCGTCGTGTCCCGTAATTTATATAGGAAGTCACATGGCGGTGTCGCCAATCGCTGTCGTGTGGCCGACGGTCGGCGATCGCTATCTGCTGATGTGTGCGCCGGTCGGGGACTGCCGACTCCCGACTTCTGACCCCCGGCCGGACCCGCGTGATGTAATAATAAAATACTACAATTCATATTGGCTCTGCGTTCTGCGCGACGTGACAAGAAATTTTTTTTTTTTTTTGTTTGTAGCGATAACTGCGGTTAGACGTAATTATCGATTTTAAAAATGAACAAACTTTGCACAGATTTGATTTCATACATATCGAAGCGTTATTTTTTAAAATGTTTAATAACACACGTTTTAGCAAGCGTTTTCTGGTCAAGTTTTATTGGCTGTCGGCAGAGGTCGCGTGATGTGGTTTTGTAATTGAGGAGTTTCTGCTATTCATTTCGGCCCGAGCTAAGTAAACATTTCATGTAATAATGGGAGGTATTTTCATGGTTTAAAGCTCTTTGTCGATGTAAAATAATTTTCAACGGTAGATAAATTTAACTTTCTTAAAATTTGGTCTTAAATGTACGATAAAATAATATTTTTATATCTATTTGGTATTATTAAGGAATTTATTCGGTTTTACCTTGATAATACCTACTCAGTGTTATCCATATGATTATGTAAACATCGTGTAACAAAAATAAGTTATTAAATCAATAGAAAGCGTGGCTAAGGCGGTACGGATATGTGACACGTATGAGCGAAGAAAGGGTGGTTGAGAAAATATATGGGGTGAACGTTGAAGGTAGAACGTCTGCGAGAGACCTGACGATCAGGCAAACCAGATGTTGCAGTATAGCCCCGTTACAACCTTATAATATGTCGAGATGTGAGAGTGTGACGTTCTGTGCTCGGAAACGTCGTGGTAGTGTATCATAATAATTGTTTTAGCGCAGCCACCCATGACGATTATGCCACATTTAAAAATTGATTTGGTCGTCTTTAGTTTTTGATAGGTGGATGTTCATTTTAAATGGATCTACTTGGATATTGTTTCCAAATAATGGAATCCCATTTTTAAAACTTTACTTTAATATTTTCATTAATCTTTTAGGCCGCAGGTGTTACGTCAGTTCTTAATTCAGATAGACTACATCATTTTCCGAGATACTTGGAAATAATAATTAGACTCGGATGGGTCTGGCGACCCCTGGTGTGTCCACACTTCTCTCCTAGCGTTCTTCCTGTCTCCTGTCTCCTGTCTCCCGTCCCGTCCGGTGCAGCGGCCGCATGCAAATACCTGCATGAGTAACTTCTCCCTCTCGATGCGCCCCTAATGGCATTTGTATTTTATACACGAGGAAGTTAGCTCGGACACGTGTTCGGGTTGTATATATATATATATACAAGTGAAACCGAGCGATGAGAATTTGCTAAAAAATTAACACATTTTTGTATCTTTACAATTTTGACTACAGATCTGATTATATTCAAAGTGGCTGTATAGAATATTTGGAATTCGACATTCAAGTCAAATCATGCCATTTATTATTTTGAATGTATTTTGAGGCAGTCCGAGGGAATATTTTTCAGCATTAACGCTTTAATCTTTATAAATAAATTGAGTGAATCGATCCTGGTGATGTGTATTATATATGGTAGCATCTGTCGCCAAGTTAAGTGCCGCCAGGTTTTTTCTGTTTTGCATGCAACATTGTTAATTAGGTAGGTACGTCCTAAAGGTCAAATTTTACACGCCATACATTTATATGACTGATATTGAGAAGAGTCAAACTGTGACTAACTTATGTCAAAAATATATTTAGCATAAAGAGTTCAATGAATATAAATTCAATGAATATACACATTTTACGGCAAAAGTTAGGATCTCGTTGCACGAAAAGGGATAAGAGCAGGAAACCTTTTAGAATTCAGATGTAAACAGTACGCAGCGGTGCCTGCATTTCATTGAAAATTATTATTTTTACTCGTCACTTTTTTTTGCCTCGTATTTAACTTTCACATTTATTTTTAATAAGAGTTGTTAAACTTTTATTTTAGAATTTATATTAAAAATATTACGTAAAAATTCTCGTCATTATTTTGCACTACCTATCATAACGGAAAAGCAACGTTTTATTTGAATACAAAACTAGTGTAGCAGACAGAGGACCCAATTTATTATTTACTTTTATATCTTTAAATTCTAGTTAGGCGAAATGCTTATCTACTCATACAGGGTATAATAAAAAAAAAATCAATATGTAGAAGCTCCATAATTTCCCCGTGGTCCTTACCGCCTTGCTGGTCAAACGACTCGTTGTGCAGTTTGTCTATAGAGATACAGCATCTTTTTATCATTATTTTCCTCTCAGATAGATTTTAGTGATTTATCCTCGGGAATATTGTCTCACTATAGATCGGTGATGTATAATTATGTTCCCGAGTAACAAAACATTATTGATGTAATTAATTGTATGTTGTTTATTAATCGAATAATATATTATTTTAGACGTTCTTCCTCAGTCGACCCTCGCCTTGGAGTATCACCAAGTTGATCCTATTTCAATAACATGGTTTTAATTTAGTTTAATTTGAATAACTGCATGAATATTGAGGCGATATGAATTTCATGTACGTCCTCATTCTTTTCCCTTTACTTTATTCCAACCTTTTACGGTTACTTTTATTCTATTTAGCCTGATCTCAACATTCAGCGTTAGTGAGTTGGGACTAGTCTTCCTGCTGTTGGTGACCCGGTGCATCTATTCGGCGACAGTCAGCTTATGTCCTCTTCAACGTCGAATCTTTAGGGAGTTGGACCTCGCAAACTTAATCCACTACTAGTTGATATACGAGTACCTGGTACCTGGCGTCGCACAGGTAGAGAACATCAACTTTAAGAACCCTCGAAAACCGTAAAAAAATATAATGAATTTTTAAATTTTTAAACCCCTCTTCTCGCCACCCACTCCCCCGATCCCCACACATGTAATCTGTAAATATCCCCTAAGACATATGTAATCTGCCGTGAGAAGATACGACCGGTAAGCCCTTTACTGTGCCCTTAGAATCTTGCATTTTGCCATGCATCTATGCAAACTAAGCGTATAAAATATGTGTAAGAGTAATTAACAAGAACATATTATTATTAAGAAATTGCAGTTTATCAGAACCTAGTTATGTGGTGTTTTAATACAAATTAAATGCATTAATTAGAAAAATATACAAGACAATTTAATTTATCTAAAAAATATTTTTGTTGCTACCGAGATTCGAATCTGGATCCTTTCCTATCAGGAGAAATGCGTTAACCGATTACACTACACTAACAAATTTTTGAACTTATATGCTGTAGTTCTTTCAAATGAATACATCTATTATTCTAAATTTAAAAGCTATCACCATTTATTGCGAATATCTCAAATACCTTTTGATCGATGGCACCTTGATCGTTCCCCGGATGGTTTAATTTACTAGTGTGCAACTATTTTTTCTCGTTACATAGGTTTATTGAATTGTCGACCTTGCTAGGCACCGCCTGTCCTGAGATAATCATTATTTGTATCTTAATTATTATAATAAGCGATGAATGAACACACTCGTGTCGTGTGAAAATAAAAATAACTCGATCCCTCGTGTGCTTGCGTCCAGCCACATTGTTATTGTTAATGTGCGCGCCTGCGCTTTGTCTATTTAAGTTCGCCAGCGCGGGGAGGGGGGTCAAGGGGGCACTGGGTCCCCCTGGGGGTCAGGGGCCGGGGGCCCGTTAGGCGGCCCGGGAGACCATATATGGCCGAGACCTCAAACGATGCCGGGACAGCGCTGACGGGACGGAAAACATTTTGATATTTAAAAAAATCATTGCAATACAAAAATCTGATTAGAAGATTTTTTAAATGTATATTTAATCAGTTTATTTGGAATGCAGACGCACATGTAAAATTATTTATGTTAGTTACCGAGAAATCAACTCCAGAAAGTAATAAACGTTTTCTCTGTTTTTGTTAGCACAAGTATTTAGATTGGCTTAAAAACAATTTTAAATAATCTATTTTATTTTATTTATTTAAACCTTTATTGACATAATTGTTTTTTGTAAATCAGAAGTAACCATACAATAATAGAACACATTTATTAGTTGACTGTGTGGGATGCAGTAGGTAGCCACTTCTGATATAAAGCTTTGTCCTGGTTACTTTACTAGACTACCGTCTGTGTTAAAGTAGTCAGTTTTTTTTCGTGCTATTGTGGTGTTATTCAACTAAAATTAGAAAGAAAAGATTTGACAGAGATGTAAAAAATAGAGAAATTAAAAAATACAGTGAATGTATTGTATAACTAAAGTGAATTATGTGTAGGTATTTTATTGTGATTAAATTGGATTGTTGGACAGCGATGATTTTGACTAATTGAATCGTATATGAACCCAATTGAATCGTATATTGAGTCTATATTTGCGTAATCTTATTGGAAGTGAACGATTTCCAGTTAGTGTTAGCGTGTTGTAAAGTTTCGGAGCTAAAAACATGTAAAAACGTTGATAGAATGTCGTTGCTCTCGGAACTGGTGTGTAGATGTACATTTGTTATCTTGTGTTGTGACGATGATTTATTTTATGATATATTATACCATCAAATATTATATAAAATGAACATTAACCACAAAATTGAATTTGTAAATATTAAGTTTGAAAATAATACGATTACTGATAACTTTTTATTGAAAACACATTTTTGTTGTGTTGCAATTTCGGAACATATGTACTTAGTTCTGTGGTATTTTTAATGCAAATTAAATTAATCAATTTTCTTTCCCTGGATAGGAAGAAGTCCAGGTTCGAATCCCAGTAGTGACCAAATATTTTTTCATTATTAAGGAGTACACATTCTTATTGTGAAGTTGTAATTATTCAGAGCATGTTTTAAATACTAATTAAATATATTAATTATGAAGATATACATATAAAATCAATTTTATCGAAAAATTCTGTTGTTGCGCTACCGGGATTCGAACTTGGATCTCTTTTCCAATCCGGGGAAGGTGCATTACCAACTATGCTACAGCGACAGTATCTTTGATGACAAATTTTCGAACCCATATGTTACACTTTTTTCAAATTAATACATCTTTCGTTCCATTATTTTAAAGCCATCTACTATGTTTTTACGAAATCTCAAATATCTTTGAGTAAACCGATATTAGACGCCAGAATTAACAATTCATTTTTATTAAATTTTATAATAAAATAGTTTTGTAAAAACAAAGTAGATGACTTTCAAATAATGAAACGATAGATGTATTAATTTGAAAAAAGTGTAACATATGGGATCGAAAATTTGTCGTCAAAGATACTGTCGCTGTAGCGTAATGCACCTAATGTAGGTAATGCACCTTTCCCGAATTAAAAAAGAGATCCAGGTTCAAATACCGGTAATGCAATAACAGTATTTTTCGATAAATTTGATTTTATATATATAACTTTATAATTAATACATTTAATTAGTATTTAAAAAATATTTCGTTGAATATATATATATATATATATATCTATGTACTTAATTAATTAAATTTATAATATCTATTGAAATCTGTTTTCTTAAAAATTGTACGAATCGCTGTTAGACCTCACACGACGGGTTTGCTTGTGCTCAACACAGAATCATGAGATTTAGCGTCTTACTCAGAACTCTGAAACATTTCTGCATAATTAGCAAATTGTTATGACTGTATTGATCAAATAAAATAAATGGTTTATTGTTTTGAACTTTCCAGTTACATCATTAGTTTGTTACCTGAAATGGTGACGGCAAGGCCTGTAGAAAACGGATTTGAAGGATCGCTGGTATTTGTGTAAAGGGGAGCACGAGGGGAGAGGATGCAGCGAGTTCTTTTGTCCATTGATAAGTTAATACATTTATATACATTGTGAATATTATGTTCCAGGCCGATGTTGTTTTTGAATAACTAGGAAATGAAACAAATTTTTATTTTGGATTTTATTTATCGATTATTTGGTTTGTTACAATTTTGTATAGAATATGACATCGGTCAAGTGGCCGCCTCTGGCAGCGGCACAAACTCTTTTAACCGTATTTTTCATAACATCGCACACTTCGCGTGTCATTTCAGAAATATTGGCGTAGACCTTTCCTTTCAAGTATCGCGACGAAAAATAGTCGGGAGCCGTCAAATCAGGTGATCGGGAAGGCCAGTCGATATCACCAATTTTAGACATGTGTGAGGTGGCACTGTCTTGTTAAAACCGTATGTGTTGCAGGCCCAATCGACCCAATTCAGCCACTAAGAAGTTTTCCAACATATGACGACAGCGATCACCATTAATCGTTGCAGTATTACTATTATTCTTTAGATAAAATGTTTTAAATGATAAAATTGACTTTAAACACGTTGTTGAGGCGTTAGATGCTCCATTATGAATTGTAATCATCTACTCTCTACGACTTCTAATGCGAACTGACAAATGTCTGCCAAACGAAAATGGCACCCAACAAAATTGGCCTGGAACATAATATTCACCCTGTACTTAAACATTAGTAAGTACTTGTGAATACTTTAATTTTTTTGCAGTGTTGTCGATATGTGTGTCACCCACCCAAATTGGCGCTGATTCGTGACAACAGTTCCTACGCCAAAAGTTGTAAAGGCTTTGGCATTGGTAACGGGTTCTTGTTGTGTCCGTTGATTTGATACATCGGCGATTTCTGTGTTCTTTTTAAAAAATGTCATGGGACTAAATGTCGGATATCCTATTCTCGGTTGCTACAAATTGTCGGTTCAGAAATCCATTCAAGTGATACTTCTTAAATGGTTTATCCCTCGCCTATATGTATAATATTAATATTCAATAGCCGCAAGGTACAGAAAATTTCCGACTTCCCTCCCTGGCGGAACTGGTCGTATTCATTTTTCTGAAACACGTTCCTTCGATTAAAACGTTTCAGGTTTCACTACCTATGGACCTATTTTCAAATGGTTTCTCACGTCTGACGTAGACCCCCGCACAATATTCGAAGATAGCGGACATGTTAATTGATTTTTGCGATGATACGGATCGTGTTTCCTCAAAGGCTGGAGGAACCGAGTTACACGGCTCTGGTCCGTCGACCGCGTCTATCAGTATCATAGATTCCGCAGATCTCCGTCCCCCTCCACCTGGAAGTCTGCTATTTGTGATGTTGAAGTTCTCATTTAGGCTGTCAGGCGTCCTATCTAATAATATACGATTTTTTCCTTGTGTTTACTTTTCCTGAAATTTAACGAGCATTGTCAAAAAGTTTTCCTACATTACATGCATTTTCTTATTTGTTTGTTTATACATTTTTAGTTGTATTTTATTATGTTACAACTAACATAGACAGAATTACCTGTCTGTTATGTTAAAAAATGCTATTTAAAAAAAAAGGTCATATCTTCTTCTTCCACGGTACTATATACATCCCAGGGTGGGATTCTTTCAACTCGGCCTGGCCATCGCAGCCGTTGTTTGGGACCTGCATAATCTTAAGATCGTGTTTTGTTCTGTCAAATTTTCGAGAGTGTGGTTCATTTTTACTCTGTTAGTTACATTTTTTAGTGTCGGTTCGTAATTTGCGTTCACAAACTGCTAATTTATTTTCTTCAATATGGGCTGGCATCACTTATCTTGTTATTGTTTTATATATTAGTCATTTACTTTATTGACTCAGTAATTTGTTTCCAGCTAAAAGGCGTATTTTTAATTTGTCCGTTGTCTTAACGCGTTCAGTTAGAGCTCACATATGTAAAATTATTAACCCCTTCATATACATGTTCTACGCAAAGATGAGATGCATATACTTCGATTTAGAGGCGTTTATATGCAGTCCGAATTATTTTGTGGTACACGGTGGCTGTTAAGATCGGCTCGTAGTAAGTAAACCATCAGTGTTAGTACACATCTGCTTGTATTACAGCCCGTAATGCTAACTTTACGAGCTATTGTCTCCAAGATTATGACCATGGCAGAGAGTGCATCACCCTGTCTTACTTGGAACTCAATTTGAACATTGCCCGTCAGCGCTCACTGCGAACATTTACAACCGCTAATAATAATAACAAGGTTTGGGAGAATAATAAAACATTAGCTGCCTCGCAGCTCACTTGTGCCATTGTGGTATCTTTCCTCTTACTTGGAACTCAATTTGAACATTGCCCGTTAGCGCTCACTGCGAACATTTACAACCGCTAATAATAATAACAAGGTTTGGGAGAATAATAAAACATTAGCTGCCTCGCAGCTCACTTGTGCCATTGGGGTATCTTTCCTCTTACTTGGAACTCAATTTGAACATTGCCCGTCAGCGCTCACTGCGAACATTTACAACCGCTAATAATAATAACAAGGTTTGGGAGAATAATAAAACATTAGCTGCCTCGCAGCTCACTTGTGCCATTGGGGTATCTTTCCTCTTTTATCGTAATCTATAATTGCAATTTATCTTGTTACATTAATTACTAAAAATGTCTGATATAATTAATGTCGTTTTAAAATGGTTTTTCATTATACTTACATTAATATTTCAATTTTTGACTCTGGCATAATACATTTTTATGAAAACCATGACTGAGTATTATGGTTGTAATATTACTGCACCGTATGTTCGGACATAAGAAAGTCAATATTAATAAAAATGCGAGTTAATCGCAATATCCTGACGACGATTTTCGTTATTTGTATTTTATACAGCATTTACCAGATCGACCTGAATAGCTCAATATTATTCTAGCAGAAATATGTGCTCTGCCCTCCGGGCGGGAGGCTGAATATAAAAATCGACCGCTGCGCTCGTTTTCGGATTTCCGGTAAAATGTATGTAGATTGTGCACGGCCGATCTGCCGACGGTTATTGCATAGAAAACGGTCCATTCCTCTCGGGGCGGTGTGTAATCGGAGCTCCCGACGTCTCGTCGAGGATATCTGGAGTGGTATTTTTTTGGTCCATCGCCCAGATGACTCCAGCTTCGTGGGAAACGTGCAATAAACGGTGGTCGTGAACGCTGCTCCGCGGCTTCCGTGCGAGAAGTGATGCCCGGCGCGGCGCAGGAGGCCAGGCTGGAGAGTAATGATAGTCCCGAGTACCGGACGCCGAGTAGCTAATAAAATTGTACCCATTTCGAAATATTATATGCTCCTTATGAAGCTATTTCCTCCGCTTGAATCATTTCGCGTGATCGCTCACAATACGCGCCGATGAACATAAATGTGGAAAAATAAATAATTATAAATTTATAATTAAGATTATTTCAATAATATAAAATGGTGCAATCCAGAAATACGGAACATTATTTTGAAGCTTTGTAATGCGTGCGAAGGTGAAGTGCAGGAGAAATTACAGTTTTCTTTTGTAGCAAGCGATGAAAAAAATGCTACTCTTGACATACTGGTGTGATCGGTATTCGGTAATATCAGTGATTGGAAACTATGACTGTGATCACAGTTTAATTACTAATGCGCACGCGGATCACGATATAACAATACATGAAATAAATAAAAAAACATAATTTTTGGCATATTTATTTATATTCTTAAAACTTCATTTGCGTAAAAACATATTTTAGCATAAATATCTAATTTAATATTATCACAAACAGAATGAAAACGTTTTAAAAAATGTGAGTTTATTTTTCGGATCAAATTCTCAGTGTTTCGGGTCAAATGCGTAAAACGTTTTGACAGAATCTACCAGATGGCGCTGATTATGAATTATAACGACATTCCTTCATGGATATTTTCGTCGCAAATGCGCATGCGCCGAATCTCGGTTCATAGCCAAATTTAAATAAAATAAAAAAAAGGATCACGATATTTCCAGATTTTCAATCGCTGACTCAAAGATATCTGTGATCGTTCGTGATTTTGAGCTCATCACTAGTTGTGACAAACGGTAAATTCAGCTCTTAGCGCGCCGATCATGGTGTCACGTTGATTGTGCAGATTCAGTGCGGGCAGTCAGTATGTTTGGGATTTTCGCAAATAACACATTTTTAAAATTTATTAACCTAATTTTTTATTTTTTTCGTTTTTGTATGTTTAGTGCTTTAAATATCACAGTACGATGTTCCAAACCTGAAGCCCAGCCCCATTACTTCACCACGGTAGGAAAAATGGGGCAGCGCGGAAGTTGAATTATTTTTTATATGTTTACTACATTTTTATAGAACGTTGGTAAACAATAAAAATAAATATGTATGTATACTAAAAATATGTACTTTATATATTTAGGAAAATTTTCAAAATCGAGGTATGATTAGTTATTTCCTCCACATTATCCCCTGTATGATCTTCTTACACAGATACATTGTACTTAATATACCATACGTATAGAATAGAACGACACTCATTATCTTGACACGAGAATTTATTTGTTGTATTTAAAAAAAATACTGTAATAATTAAAGCACGGTCGGTCTAACGTAACGCGTTTACAAATTAATGTATTTTTCTTGAATGCTCTCGTTTTTGAGGACAAAGAGAGTAAGGGAAACCTCTGATTTTCTCAGGTCACACCGAGGGCCGGTCCGGGTTGTTGAACTCCAGCGGAGCGCACCGCCCCGATCCTTTCTATTGTAATATATTCGGGAGGGGTTGTTACGCGTAGCCCACCCGAAGCTGTTATATTTTCTGGAGGTTTATTGTGACCTTTACCCTCTTTACCCTCTTCTCGAATCTTTTGGACGTATCGGTGGGGTGGGGTGCATCGGAGATAGCGTGTAAGCGGAACGGAATATTGCGGAATTTTCCATCTCGGAGCATCGTCTACAGTTAGCATAATAAAATTTCTTTGTTGATTAAAACAAGTTAAATTAATAACTTGTACAGATGCAGAAAAATACTAAATCGCAAAATTGTATAGTTTCCACTGGGCATGAGAATGTTCCGGGTTCAAGTTCCGGTGATAACCAAATATTTTTTCGATAAATAGTTAAGGGGTGTAACAGAACTAGTCAATATATGTGGATATATATGATTATGTTTAAATTATGTACAATTACATAAAATATTATTGTATGAGATTTTCACAAAATCATGTTAAGCTTTTAAGTCTACGTAATCCGAAATCAATATTTGCGAAATTGACCTGTCTGGTTCAGGCCCTAAATCATCTTACAAAAAATTGTCAGACCGCTCGAAGTTCGATGAACTTTTATTTTTTGTATTCAATATGTTATTTGAAATCAATAAAATATTTTGATTAATCGAAATATTCGCATAACTACGACATTTAACGTGTTTTTTATATTTCTAGGTTTACTTAAGATTACTTAAAAAATTTCTCTTTTATATACCCACTCAATAACAATACATAAATATATATTCAATTTGAAATGAAGTGTGGATTGTCTTTATTACGAGTAAGAAAAAACATACATTAGCGAAATTGTACTAGACGACTGGCAAGTATATTGACATTTGTCATATTTTCTTAACTATGCTGTCTATGGGAGATCTCTTACCATAGGATAAAGCACTTTCTTAATCGCAATGTCAAAGCGACGCGAGATGTTATGATAATATCATTTTTGGTTATATTTCCGACCTAATATTTGTCAAGATCTGCTGAGAAAACCGATTCCATCTTTACTTAAATGCACAGTGTACTGATCAAATAGCATTTTTGTGTTTATTATTTATTGTTATCTATCCGCGATTCTCATATTATCATACATATGTCAGTTTTGTTCGTTTTGACAGTTAACAGCGCTACTTACAAATGTGGAATACTTTTAATTACATCGAGATTTTTTTTTACGTATGGTTTGTTTGGGCGATAGCTCTGTCATTGAAACATAGATTCTATCGAGACCCTGACCGTGCAAACCGATTGCTTATCTGCTAGATATAAATGTAATTGAGGCACAAAAGTGATATCTTACCTGTTACAAACGAGTGCGAGCACACTCGTTTCCATATTCTATCTTGCGAGCGCTGCAATGATTGCATTTGATAACCGGCACTGAAATGATTGAGTCCTCCCTTTTGCCTTCTGATGAGATCATCACGCGTAATTATTTCCCTCTTACAAATGATAGCATTTACATATTTAGATTGTTGATGATGTTGCATCCGATTGCTGATGACGTATGGGCTATCACTCCTCACGTCGCTTTAATTCCGTTTCCCGACAATCGACCCTGTTGAACTGCAAAAGGCTTCTTAATTCTCCTATTAAACGTCTGAACAATTTATATTAATTTAATGCTTGTCCATAACTTAACTACAGAACGAGCTTTTATGACAGTTAGGCTGTTTGAAGAATTATCCGGTGATTTTCTAAGTTGATTTTTTATAGATGGATAGATTCCGCATTTGTAATTAAAAATTAATGTTTTATTAGGTGGCTTAAATGACAAAATGATATTGACTGAACGTAGGAATATTCCTTTCGAGTTGATCAGTGAGCGTCCTTAATTCATATTAATATAACCGACCCCTTCTGCGTAGTGTCGTAACTAACATATAAGTCATTTTTAGTTGGTCTAGTATTTTACATATATTTAATATATATTTCAAGAGACTGCATTTTTAAAAATATATTGTATTCTATTAAATACATTATAAATTAAAATGTATTTTTTAGTGGCAGTATTTTTTATATTTGTATTATTATGTTAGAAACGATGATGTGTAAAGGGTTTGTGGAGGTATTTTAATTAATAATATATGCCTTTTGCATTATAAAATTAGAATATATTGAGAATAATGGATATGGATCCGAAACGTCGGGTAGGCGGGTCGAAGACTTACGGCCTAGAACGGAGAATAGCCTAGAAAACTACATATATCGCACACCTAGATCAAAACTAAGATAACTAAAAAAGTCATTTTTCAGTGGACAAAAAATAAAAACATTTTCCTCCATTTTTTGTTACTAAAGTTATGAAACTAAATAACATTTTAGGTCATAAATGTATCCTAAAATGGAATTATTCGAGAACTGGGGCTAAGTTAGTTGTGTATATGATACAGTATCCGAATACAATAATAATTCTAAATTCTTGTTTTTTTAAGTTGTCTTAGTTTTGATCTAGGTATGCGATATGTATTCACGTCTTCTTCTTTTTCTAGCGCTTGTCGTTAGTGATCATGTTGGTGATCATTATTTTATTATTTGCAGCAGACTGTGAATTCTTCAACCGGGATCTAGGATGACCTTCGTCTTTCAGAGCCTTTTCTGCTAGCAATTTTGACTTGTATGATGATCTGCAGAATCTGATATTTTTCTGGGTGTCTCATAATATGGATAAAACATTGTAATTTCCGGATTTTTATTGTTCTATTAGTGGTTTTGTACTTGATGATCTGAAAACAAATAACATTTTGTGAATAATATCTCCCTTGTGTGATCGACGCTTTTGTACATCTCGTAAAATTGAATTGAAAATATGAAATGAGAAGTGATCATCTGATGCCATCCTGCATATTCTCCATCACCCGACACCCCATCGTATTGACCGATACAATTAACGCGTATTGCCGCCCACGGTGTTTGCTTTCCCACAGTGTCCCGGACCTCGGTCCCCGTCCACCTGAAAGTCAGAGTTCAGACCCTCGACTGTAGTTTACACGCAAAAGGAACGGGACACCGACTAGACCCTTTATTAATTTAAAGTGCGGCCTTTTTACTTTACTTCTAGATGCTCGCCTGTCGACTGCGAGTGGTGGGGACCGGTGCAACTATTATTGGAGACACAAAAGGGCCCACTGTTAGCACGACATAGTCCCCTGTTACACTGTCGATACATTTCAGCGAGGGAAATAAATAGCCACGTTAAAGGGTTTTTGTCTTCTTCCCCCCGCACCCATGATTTTAATAAAATTAATAAACTTTGGTTGGCTGTTAATTGTTGGCCGGTGTCCTGATGAAGAATATTTTACCCGCTGTACCTCCATTCCCCCGCACAAACCGCACAAAAACATTCAACATATTCACGTGTAAGAGTAACGCGTACTATGTGGACAATTAAAAATAAAATAGTGCTATAAACATTGTGCTCGTGTCAAAATTGTAATTATTATTATTTTTATTTATTATCTTAGTTTAATAACCACAATTGAGTTTAAAAAACATCTACCGGTTTCGGAAAACACCTTTTCCTTCTTCAGGATATGTCAAAACTAACTAAAAATATAGCATTGTTTTTCTATTCGTCCAGAATCTATTTTTAAATTTTAAAAAAAAATTTTTTTTTAAAAAAAACAACAATTATTTAAAAAGTAAATTTAGTACCTAACTCAAATTGCTGCTCAATACAAATTTAGTCGAATAATTTTTAGGAAAAATTTTTAGAATAGGACTCGTAGTTAAATTTAGTTGGTTGTTTAGAATTTCCTGATTACTTTTACATGCTTTATTTATCTCCAACGATTCCAAATTATTTAATTTGTGACCTACACCATTTATATGCAAAATTGACAATCCCAATTTTTTATCAAAACCATGACTATTTTCTATCAAATGATTAGCAAATTCTGAAAACCCACTATTGTTCAAACATCTCAAATGCTCCTTTACTCTTATATTAAAATTTCTACCCGTTTTACCAACATAAAATGCAGCACAATCCTTACAACTAAGTTTATAGACGCCAGAATTGTTAAATTTATCATCCTTGTCCTTAGAATTTATGAGCAAATTTCCTATACTATTATTTGTGTAAAGGAAAAGGTGTTTTCGGAAACCGGTAGATGTTTTTTAAACTCAATTGTGGTTATTAAACTAAGATAATAAATAAAAAAAATATGAATCTTAACCACCAAGTTAATATTGCTAATTTTAAAAGTATAATTATTATTATTGAGGTCCATATAAGGCGATAAAGGGTATGAAAAGAGTCACGTGATAAATAAACAGACGCTTATAACACAACCATCGACCTATTCTGCCAGATACCTATCAGTGTCTTATCATATATTATAATATTTAAAAAAATCAATGATTAAATAAACGTATTTGTTCTTTGTAGGAATTTCCATTTGAATAACGATTTCTCTCTCGGATCCGTTACATTGAGACTATTAAACCGTGGCGGAGTGGCCTTTAAGGGTTGTATAAATGCTTTAATAGTGTGCGTTTATGGACCTTTTTATGGCAGACATGATGTGGCTATCGTCTTATACACACATAATGGAATATTTATAGGAAACAACGTCCATAATCATAGTAATTATTTATTCGCGTCTTCCACGTCGTTAGCCAGGTAAGGTTCGGTGCTGACATTCCTCGTAATGTTTCCTCTTATGTTCTCCTCGCGCGTGGGAGTTTTGCAATTACCACGGAAACAGTTCTTCCTTCTCGTTGGACGGCAGACCAGCCATTATACGAGTACAGCATTGCCTTTGGATACGGTACGCACGCCATTGCCAGGACCATTCCAAGTGTAATTTTACTAATGAACTTACCGTATATTGGGTCGTCTAATAAGTCTTTGCGTTGGTTTTTATTAATGCTATTTTCCCGCTATTCTGTGACAAAACGTGGCATTCGATTCATTATTTCTGCTCTTTTATAGTTTTTATTTATTTTTGGACTCTTAAATAATGAACATTTTCGACACATTCTTCTTTTCGTCTTTAATCAAGGTTAAAATGGTCATCCAGAAGCTCAAATGGGAATTTTTGCTACATCCACTTTACAGTCCCGACCGTGCTTCGTCATATTATCATCCTATTCAGTCCCTCCAATCAAATGCATGTAGTCACGATCAACAACGACGATGACCTCAGAAATTGGCTCGATAACTATTTCGATTCCAGACCAGCCGATTTTTATAGAAAAGACAAATTGGTTGAAAGATGAAGAATACACTATTAATTGAAATGTTTAAAACGAGATTTTATAATAAATAATAAACAAAACTGCGAAGATTCGTTAGACAAGCCAATATTATATACACATTACACATACATATATTGTCTTCATTAGTAAACTCATGTTGTAATTATTTATCTAATCGACTGATTGAAATATCACATCTCGAACCGACCGATCCCATTTCTCACTCTCGGTATTTCTGGAAAATACGTAACTATGTTCGTTCCTGGGTTTAAGTTGGCGACCATGTTGCAGGATGTTCATTTACCTTCGTTTGTGATGTGGTAAACCGAGGGATCTATAGTATACGTCGATATGTCTACATTTCTAATGCGCCCAGCCTTCTTCGACTAGACCCCGGTTTCATTGAGCAACATGTATGGCGAGATTTCATTGCCCTCTGCCGGTGCGGTGCCCAGGCTCCTATGTTTCGATTGCAGAAGAGTTGCCACCACACCAGAACTGATGCAACTTGTCTAATAAACCTTACTTTACAATACGTCATGTGTAATGTTTCAGCGTCTTAAACGCACACCGGATTCCTTTAATGGGAATTTAATTGTACCATTGCAATAATTTTACGGCTGTTCAACTTGTATAGGTATAATTGTGTGAAAGAACTGGAATATACATATTAATGTAGGAGTAAAAATGGGCGATTTGATTGTACGCTGTTTGCAGTATTAATGGCGAATAATGAACAAGAATTACAGAGTCTAGTGCGTAGATAATGTACGATGTATGCGAGGAAAGCGCATTGTATTATATAGTTTCAAATAAATAAATAAATTATGAATTTCAGCAAGTCGAAAGTGATGGTATTCGAGAAGAAGGAAAGCAAGACACCGTGCAAAATACTTGTAGGTAATGAATGTTTGGAACAAGTAGATGAGTGTGTATTTGGGAAGTATGTTTGATAGAAATGGAAAGACTGAGAAAGATATCTAAAGGAGGTAGGGTATAAAGTGAACAAACTAACGGGAACTTGTCAACCGAGGCAACACGAGCGGTACACAATGGAGTCCTGGTACCGACACTGATGTATGAAAGTTAGGCCAGGAGCTGGCAGAAGAGGAACGAAAGTTGACTGAATGTAATGGAAAATTGCTTAGGCGTATATGTGGCAGATCTATTTATGACAGAGTAAAGAATGAAGAAATAAGGATAAACTGATGTTAGTATAATGGGTAAGATTAAGAAAGGATAACTTAGGTGGTTTGGTCATATGGGACGGATGAATGAGGAGAGAATGGCAAGAAAGAAATATGGCTCAAGTGTTGATGGCACCAGAAATAGAGGACGTTCGCGGAAAACTTGGCACGACCAGGTAAACCAGATACCGGAGAATGGTCCTGTTAGAAGCCTCAACAATCCGCGAGCTTCTATGAGAAGATGCATGAATGTGGATGAGGCAACAATTGTGTGTCAGGGCAGAAGAGTCCTCTCTGCTACCCCCCGAGGGAAATGGCGTGATGGTAATTTAGTTAGATTAATAATTTAATGATTTGTCCGTCTCGCCTATTATTGCTGTTATTGTTTGTTATTGCTGTTTTTCATTTTCAAATTGTTATTGCTTGTTATTGCTGTTTTTCATCTTCAAATTTTTTTAGTTGCTGTTTTAACTGGACGCACATTAAATATGTATTATTATTATCGAGTCTTGTCTTCCAAAAGTCGTCTGGTTCGTATTAGTAAATACAGTAAAAAACTGTTGTTGATTTGTTTGGAAACTGTTATTTAAGAGATTTGAACATTTACTGTGTCCTGTGTTGATTTAGAAAGGTAGCTATAGCTACGAGTATACATAATGCAAAAATGTTTCGTATACGATACATTTTTACAAAGTTATTATTAGTCTGAATTGCGAGGAAACCTTAATTATACAATAAATCTTCGTATTAATAATAAAATGACGGCGGCTGTTTTTCGTTGTAAAACTTTCTGCCATTTTAGTATTTACATATATTAATACCCTTATAGAATAATGTAGAGATATCTCACGATTCTCAGACGTTCAGTGATCCTGAAACTGTTTGGAACTGTTTGTAACGTGGAACGAATGAATCAGAAGAAGATAGAACCAAATATAGATGCGAGTGTTCATGCACCATAAATAAGTGATTGAGATTTGAAAAGTATTTTGAATGTGTATTCATTTGTGGGTATTTGTCAGGTGGACTTATCGAACTGATTAGAGAGACCTAACGGAGCATTCCACTGGGTCTCCCTCGCATCTCTCGCGATCTGGACAGAGTGAATTTCTGCCGGACTGTGACCGAGTTTTGCGACTGCAGCACACAAATGTGACGTCTATCCTCCCCTTTTGGGGATGCATGCTTCTCTCTGTCTGCCTTCTCAATTTAATGTGATCAATAGTCCCACGTCAAATTGTACAGGTATGGCTCTGGTACGATGGTACTGGAGCTAACCTATGATGGTATTAAGATGTTAGTAACTGAATGTAATAATAGAATGAAAAAGTGTAATATTGACCAATTGTAATAAAATGTTAGAATTAAGTAAAGCCATAAGGTTTTAGTAACTGCCGGAACTTTCTAACTTAACTTAAATGCTCTAAAAATATAGTCCAAAAACAAGCATAAAGATTTTGTTAAATATCGCACGTGTTGCTTTGTTGAGTGGAATTGAAACGAGAGTAAACAACTCTCAAAACGATTCCGGGATAGGGTGGAACCCTTTGGAAATAGCTTAGTTAAATATTTGATCTGCCAAAAAACAGTCGGTAATCCTGTTATGGCGCACAGTTAGAGAAACAGTGAGTGCACAGCACCCCCCTTACAAAGCGGGCGACAATAGACACCGGCCGTAAAAGTTCCACAATATTGGCACGTGGCGCCGCAGTAAACCCTAAAGTTCGCCTCCCGAATTTCGCCAGTATTGCCGCCCGGTGTATTATTCAACAGGGCCGGGGGATGTCGCCGAGCCGACTTTTCGCCCAACTTTGTGGTTAATGTCCGCTTTATGGCAGTGCGTCTTCCTGGCTGTACGCGGAAAGGCGAGTTCACGCGCCAGCCAGCCATATGGCACGCGGCAGGTATGATCTGCTATCTGGCGATGTGCGCGGGGTCAAGCCGACTCTGTCACCGTCGGCAAGTATTGTCCCTTAGATAAGCGTATTAACCCACCGAGTACACATTTCTTATGGAAATGTCTAGTGTGGTACGCCGCTGATCAACTAAAAGTAATAATTTTGATGAAATCGCATTTTATTTATGAAGTTAAGATTTTTCAATACTTCCCAATTCCTTGATAATTAAATCAATTTATCTAAATAACATAGAAAAAAATTGTCTCTCGAAAGAATATAGTTACCGCCTGGTTTTGAAACCGGCACATCCTATTGTTGGTAAACAGCTTACTATATATAATTATGGTATACACAATGTCATAAAATTACGTATTATTGCCTATTTGTGCGGTGCGGTGAGGTGAGGTGAGGTGCGGTGAGGTGAGGTGCGGTGAGGTGAGGTGCGGTGAGTTGCGGTGCGGTGAGGTGAGGTGCGGTGAGGTGAGGTGCGGTGAGGTGAGGTGCGGTGAGGTGAGGTGCGGTGAGGTGAGGTGCGGTGAGGTGAGGTGCGGTGAGGTGAGGTGAGGTGCGGTGAGGTGAGGTGCGGTGAGGTGAGGTGTGGTGAGGTGAGGTGCGGTGAGGTGAGGTGAGGTGCGGTGAGGTGAGGTGCGGTGAAGTGAAGTGATTGGGGCATGGAAGATGTAAGAATGAGGAGAGGAAATATATCAGATCAATTAGTTAATTAGACTTCTAAACATCGTGGAGGAAGCCTCGACTATTTTTTAGTATCTAATGTCGAATTAAAATGATAATTGGAAAGGAAAATTTATTTGCAACTATTAATCGATTTATTAACGATGTTTACGCCGATTGACTTGTTTGTTTATCGACTGAAATATTGTAGCTATTTTTATAAAAGTTAATTTTTTTTTTATAGAAAAACTCTTTTTACTCCATTAAATTTTGAAGATTGAGTGTCACAACAATTGGCTAAACACAGTCGATATGTTGAATTAAGCTGTGTTTAACGTTAGGTTAATTATTCTAGCGGTAAGACACTCGTCTAAAATATTTAGTAATACGAAGTAACATAGGTGTCACATCCGAGCAATATGCAGATGGCTATATATAGTTCGCTGCCAAAGTAACTGTTTGCCAAAAAATGGAGTGAAGTATCGAACAACGGATCAGTTGTTATGTTATCGATGTTTATAATATTTTCCAAAATACTTATTTGAACTTCCAACGAATTTATTTATTTAAAAGCTTTTTTATTGCGATTCACTTTTTTATTGCGATTACCTACTTCGAGAAATAATCGCTAGGAGACACTAGAGATTTTTCAATTTAATTTTAAATTAAATATTACTAAAAATGTGTTGATTATTAGTGCCAAAGTTAAAAAACGAAAATAAGGATACTTGCCGAGTTAGGCATGCTTATTGCTGCCCATAGATGTCACTTAATTCCGTCATTGTTCCGTTTACGCGTAAACTGAAATTGACGGTGCGGAATGACCAGCTCCGTAGTGGCGCCAATTTGGCGCAATGGGTTATCGAAGCATTGTCGCGGTGTTAAGGTAACGGGCGGGAAGAATTACGCCGATAGCCTTTATCTGAAATGAAGGCCTACATCTAATTCCGCCGAGTTTAATGAGTATTGCCATTGCCTCTGCGTTCCATTTTGTATCGGCCCGAGTGTCCGGCCCGCCTTTAGCGTTCATTAAGACACAACGCGGCTGCTGGACGGTCTGAATGTTTACATTTATGGGCCCTATTTTTCCATATGATGCGAAGTAGACTAAATCTTGAGACGTGTTTGTGTTACTCATTAAGGTGTTTTGTAGTAACAACGCCCTGTTAGTAGACAGTAATTGTTACAATGTGGCGTATCAGCCATAGTATGTCATTGTGTTAATGTTTACAAGTTTAATTGATAATTGCGAACCAAAAATAGAAAGAGAGAAATAATGGTAGATTGGAAGTAAGAAGATAACACAAAACCCAAATTTGATGTAATATTAGACAAAACCAAACTTAAATTATAAAGAACATCAGACGAGCAGAAGCAGTTCGATCAATGCTCAACGATGCGCTGTCATTGAAGAATTGAAAGTGAATTCGGACGCCCTCAGAAGGAGAATTTTTGACAATCACAACTTAAGAAATCGTTGTACTCCCAACACTTTTGTACACTTCCGAAAGTGGACACCGTTTAAAAAGACTTATCAGGCGTCGTTGAGAATGTTTTGAGAAGGATGCTAAAAATATAATAGCTAAACAAACACACAAATGATAGTGTGCTCGGGGAAGGCAAACTAACGAGCATTCAAGCTATTATTATATTATATTATTATTCTCAGTTATTCCAGGACAAATGTTCACACAGGGCGAAGGCACACAAAATAAATATGCTTTAAAGACTCTGAAAGCGAATTTTGAAAAGGCCAACATGAAGAAAGATATTTGGGAATCGACTATAAGAGACAAGCCTGACTAGAGAACGGCGGTATACAGTGGCACCCTTCGAAGCAGAACGCTAATATAATACTGCAAATAGGAAGAGAAGACGCAAATGTAGGAAGAGCAAACGGAGCGCGGACCGCAGTCGCTCGCAAAATATGCCCAGATGGTATCGCTCCATTTACGACACCTTCATTTTTAAACCGTCATAATTAGAAACATCATGTTTTATTTATGCTGACTGGTGCCATATTAATTTGCAATGACAAAATATTAAGAAGACTAAAAACGGACCTCTCAAAAAATTATTTCAAAGTTTTTACGATAGTGGCGCTATACTAACTATCCGATATTATTATACAGTGGTCTACCGGGACGAGGCTTGAACTACCGACCGCTTGATTACTAAGCGAGTAATTTATCGCCAAACCAAACATATTATCTATAAATATAGTATTTGTTTTTATATGTTTGTATAGACGTACAGTTTTTATGTGAGCGATAATGTTAGTAAATGGTCCGGTGCTTAAATACAATCATAGGAATACATTGAAAATTTTATAAAATTTGTTCATATACGAATTATTTTCATCGTATCTTGAAGTGTCATTTTGTAAATATTTATTTAAAAAAAAAATTAAATGGGAAGATTTTTTTAAAATGATTGTTTATTAGAACTGTGTACTTAAGAAAATGAAACTCCACCAAGGTTATGTGCATATCGCATATCAACAAACCACGGGCATTCGAGTGCGGTTTTTACATTTGACCAAACAGGCGAATAATTGACAATATTGATTAGCAAATATCTTGTGATTCGTTAATTTATACATCGTCTCCAACATCAAACAGTCCTCGGCCTGTGTTGCTGCTCCTATTATTACAGTGCTGCCGTGTTCTCGAAAATCCTTAACAATGTTTGCGCACAAATAACTGGCTTTAAGTCGTATTAATCGAGCACGCGAGGTTATATTGCTTTGGCTTACAAAAAATGTTTCGTGAATTCTTTGCTTATTTATTATGACAACACGAGGTCAATACATCCCGTTTGAGAGATTTTCTTACTGAAGTTTTTAACATAATATAGAAATGTTTATTCAGCGGGTACATTAGTAAAATTTGCCACGAAAACTCCGTAACTCCGAAACTACAAAACCTTTTTGAAAACAAAATGTTGTGGATACCGGTACCTCCAATAGTTAGATTTTAAACCCCTTTTTTGTTATTAAGAAATGATTTTAACTAGCTTTAAATTAGCTTTTGTAAACGCTAAAACCACGCATAGGTATGATATGATTGTTGAGTTCACATATTTCATCTGCTTCAAGTGCATGCGGCCAACGGTTGAAAGAATAAGATACCGCCGCTTGCCCAGGTGACCTAACTTTAACCTATACATTTCCTTGTAATGACTTTCATGTTTTGTAAAAACAAAATTTTGTACAGAAATTTTTGTATCAAAATATTTTTAATGTACTTACTCCGAAAAGTAAGTTCAATGTCAAAAGTCCACGTCCTGGCCTACCCTGGCCCCACTACACCACTGGGTACTAGCTACTTTGTACGAAGCTAGTATTGATAAAGGGTTTAGGATCATTGATTTCTCGGCAGCGTAATGATCACGGGAGAGATTCGGTTCTACGCCAGGGAAATCTTTATTTATTTATTTACTGAATTTGCAATTATTTTTTTCTAACTAGAAATATATTCGATGCTTTTTATTTTATGTTGGTGCAAGATTTTTTTACATTTGGTATTTGACAGAAATATCTCAAATTGAACCATCGTTCCTCGTTCCAGTGGTAGCCGAGCTGGAGGGGCTGACGCGCGCCGCCCGCGTGGCCGAGGGTGCGCGCGCCGCCCTGGCCGTGTTGCGGGCCCGCCGCCCCGCGTTGCGCTTCGCCACCACGCACGGCAACTTGCTGACGACGCCCACCTTCACGGCGGAGCGGGACGGAGACGACCAGCTAAACAACGACGATAGGATTCTAGCGGCTTCGCTCAGCTTGTGCAAGGCGGGCCGACCGCAAGAAGGTAACTGCAACATTGTTCCGCTGACATTTAATATTAGATTAACCTCTTGGTCTTAATCACCTTCAGAAAGGTTCAAAAACCGTCTCGTGGAATATGTACAATTTTCCTTGAAGTTGAATGGGTGGAAACACTTTGGTGGGTTCCACTCTCTGATCGGCCAATTAGATATCAATACAATTGCCGGAGGCAGGAAGTCACCCGGTATTCTGTCTGCACTAAAAATAACAACACATAACATAAACACTGAACTATTGGCATTGGATTGAATTAAATGTCTTTAAAGAGGATGGACTCGGAGTTCTGGGTAGAGATTTCTACCCATGAAACTCTAGTAGTAAATAAATATTGTTTCGAAGGGAGACAACCTTGATTGAGGATGCGGGTACCTACCATTTATCTGTCGCTCATTAGGACTTCCGGCTGAATGACCATATTTGCATTTATAATGTATGTAGCCGGTAATCAAATTCCACCACTTCACAGAAAAATATTTAAACCAGCGATGAGCAGACATCAGACTGGTGATTTCCGTTTTTGGTTGGCTTCCAAATTCCACAAATTTGTACATTATTTTTTTGTTTGAAATTTTGTTTAGTTACAGACGGTGTTTCGGCCGGCACCTCGAGCAGCACAGCCGTCGGCGCCGAGGGTGTGAGGAGGCTCGTCCGCGAGGTGGTGCTATTGACGGACGACAGGAACCTCAGGGTCAAAGCCCTGTCGAGGGATCTTCCGGTGAGAGATCTCCCGGCGTTTATGCGCTGGGCCGCGCTCGACTAAGACAACATTTGAAGACGGTTCGTCCATTTTACAAATTTGTCTGCAAAACGCATCTAGAGCTAGACTAGATCTCGTCCGAGTGCTGAATGTTAATAGTGATCTGACATTCCGTCTGTTCTCCCTTCATCCTCTCATATGTATCTAACATCTAACTTGTGCATCTACGAGTGGTGTGATTTATTTAATAACATGGATAATTGAGGCATTGAGCAAAAGTGCACTAAGTCACAAATTTTCCATACGTTATTAATGATTCGAATGAATTATAAATATTTAAAAAGCAATAGTGGACTAATCCTGATCTTTAAAATGATTAGTAAGCAGCAGTGTACCATTTTAAAAATGAATTTTACTCTCCCAATTTTGGTCTCACCGCCTGTACAACAAATGGCTTTATTTGTAATAGTTTCCATGGCTTACCCTCCTCCGTAATGCGGTGTCGTTACAGACTTGGAACAAAGCTGCGCGAAGCTGCTCCGCGCGAGGGTCTCCGAGGAGTCCCCGACCCTGCGAGGGGCGGAGCGCGGGAGGGCGCTGGGGGGCCGCCGCCCAGCGCGTATCAGCTCCCCGGGGGTAGTTCGGGTCCCGCTTCCCAACAAGACCCGTCAACTGATAAACCACCGCGAAGGTGTCAACCGCTCTTAGCTAATGGATCGACTATGTATAGAATGTTATATCAGTTTATTTAGTGAATATTATATTATATTATATTACATTTATACACATATATAGCCTCACTTATTTACAATCAATCATTTATATTTTTTCCATTTATAGCCATAGTTCGGAACGCTAGTTTCGACTTTAGTCTTATGTATATTTTTACTATACAATATTGTTTTACTTAGATTTATTTAGGATGTGTTCAATTTGCGCGTTGCGGTGAATGAATGCGGAACATTGATTTTACGAGTAAACGACGTTGCTGAAACATTTTTTTAAATGATATTTTTTATTTTCTTTAATCTTATATTACACCTACTCACACCATTTTTAAATGATATCAATGATGTTTTTAAGACCACAGTAATTTTATAAATTCTTTTGTTATTCATTTTATAGAATCGCACTCATTATTTAATGTCAAAAAGTTGTTCGGAATGTTTCGAGGCGTTGTTTACGTATTTTTTTAATATGCGATGAATTTACTACACCAGGGTGCTATTCTTGTAACTGAATGCTTTTTAAAACTTTTTAAATAATGAAGTAAGGCCCCGCTAGAAATAGGAATTTTTATATTTGAAGCAAACTAATGGGATAAATAGCTCATACATATGTTATATATAATATTATCGCTGTTGTGTAACTTTTAGTATGTATTAACGAACCAATCGAGTGTTTGGTTATAGCAATATTTCTTAGGCAATTATTGTTTTTCATACATTTTAAGTTTAGCGCAGGAACCCCCGCGTGGATACGTTTCTCTCGTGAGTAGCTGTTAGCTGTTAAGCTATTACATTGGATCGCTTAATTTCCGGTACATACGGAGTATGTACATGTTAAATGACTGACCTTGTATAGATTTTTGAGTCTAATCTCGAGAAAAAGTTTCACAGTGGATAGGGTTCTTACAAATTGTCTTCGTACTAAAAATGTTACCTGCCGAGATATGCACTTTTCCCGTCGTCTCGTTATTTGACAGTTCTTGTATTTATTCACATTCTTAAAACAATATGATGTTGTCTAAGAATTAAAGAATACACTTGTTTAGACTAATTATTATTTATTCTTTCAAAATTTCATAGTGCGTTTGGTCGATCTTTTTATTGCAATTCAATAAACGAACGGGACACCGGTGTACATCTTTCCCGATACTTTCCTCATACTAATATAATCATGTGTGGTACTTCTCTAAATACGCTATTAATATATTCTGATCTGCTGCATCGTTAACAATAAACAAATCGGTTAGACAGTGTCTATGCTAAATTGCGTAATCATTATTAGAGCGTAATGTCGATCCTGTGCGCGTAATACACGGTTCAGTGCGAATCGGCGTCTCTCTGATATGGTGATTTTCATGTGTTCATTAATTATATTCAAAGTCATGATTATATTAAATGATGTGTTGGAAGTTAAATATATTTTATCGATAGGACTAACATTTATTAGAACTTTCCCTCTGGCACTTGTAATTATTGCGCATTCTTTTTCTTTTCATCCAGCATTCGTGTAATGTGAATTAGTTCAATTTTACTATTCAAAAAGTGATTGTACATTTAAAAGGTATTTAAAAAAATGTTGTATTGTATCAAATTTCGCGCTTCACCTGTCGTGAAGCGGAATGGTGAATCGTGGGCTACGCTAGTTTGTTGATAACATTTTGAATTCTGAGTGTTTAATCCTTATTATTACATTAATATTCAAAAAATCAGTGCCATTATCACCATTGCCAAAATTAAAGAAAGGGCCAATTAAACAATTGAATGCATCTTACATATTACACACATTCAGTGTCATGCGGTTTCGAGTCTAGATCCCCGCTGCGCAAGATCGTTGTGACGTAACATGGAAACATTTGTTCCATGTGTGTGATTCCAGTGTGTTAGTAAAGTGAGTCATTCGTTCGTCGATTTGACAAGTTTTTCTTTAAATTTTGGCTCCCGTGTGATTTTAAATGTTTAATTTGTACTTAGGTGTTATATTTCGAGGAATTAATTGTTTTCATATTAACGTGTACTTATAAAATTATTTTGGGGCTGCTGCGGGAACTTGAATAGGTAATTTGATTGCATGGAATTTTTTTAGGTATAATTAATAATTACTTGATATATTTTGAGCGTTCGGCTGTGTTTGGATTGTAAACAGCGAATACAAGATTGTATTGTGACTAAGAGTTATAATATTCAATGACTGCTTCAATTTTAAAGTTAAGTTTATTGTGAACATATAATTAATTTTGAAAATGGAAATAATGTAGAAAATATGTATATTATTAACAAATTGCTAAATAATTTACAATGTATTGAATTATTAAGTGATAATTAATTTTTGTGATTTTTGATCTTGATTTTACCTGTTGGATATTTACTTCACAGATGCTTGCCGAGATTTTTTGTGAAATAAAGAATAATAATAAATGAAATAATTTTTTAAGAACGCTTTTGTTTTATTTCAACTGTAACACTACTCGCGATTATCTGACACCTCTCGCCTCCCTCAACAATATTTTGTTCTACAGAAATCGCTGAAAATATGTGACGACACAATACGTCGTATTAATTACCGCGGTGAATGCATATTTTAGTCGGTATCCGTAATGCTGGTGCGGTACAGTTTAGCGAGTCGCGGTCTATCAGATTGGTAATGTTGGAAAAAATGCAACGCTGTTATGTGCAAAAACGTGCCGATCGGTCGCCGAGTAGATGCAGTAAAGCAAAATAGCCCTTTGCGAAGACATCTATTCATAGAGGTTGCGTTTGTGGAGGAAGTCTGCAAACGCTACGAGACCAGAACGGTGAACGGTGAACGCTCACTCGGAACCGTTTTATGAACAAAACCTCTCACCGGCCATCCTCATTCGCCGTCAGATTAAATGCCTTTCTGTCCACACGAGGCCAAACTTTTTACTTAACAAAATGCAATAGACAAAGACATAAATCAAAAGTAAACAATTTTTGGTTTAACATACAACGCAAACGCGTGTATGCAAAACAAACAAAAAATGATAATGCACAGTTAATGATGGGACGACTGACAATCCAACAACCATTCACTGTCCGTTGAATGCGTCGTAAAAGGATCACGTTTGCTTTCTTATTTTTTTTAACACAAACATATGCACTATTTGTGGGGTGACCCACCACTCAGGACCGTTCTATGGGCGAAAGTTCCCAATTTTTTTTTTTTTTAAATTTAGAGATGCATACACGGAATACATGTCACATCAATATTCTTACTATTTTAAAACTAAGCTAAATGCTTGTGCTATGAAAATAGGACTAACTTGCTGGTGTCCTGGAACGAGGCGCGAACCCCCGACCGCTAGATCACTAGGCCAACATCTTGACCACTGCACCGACAAGATACTCATCGGTCCTTCTCGTCGGGCGGGGCCGCCGGGTTGGCATTTTTTAATGCTAAAAGTAAACAAGGCGGCGATACGATACAAAAATATTAAGTTCGTAAAAAGCAATAAACTTCAACTAAATGGATGTTATTCATTCTCATTATCTAATAATGTTTTGAATATAGAAATTATTTTACAGGTCTTAGAGCCCTCGGAGTTGTAGGAGTTTGAAACTCTCTTTATCGATTTCACACTACAATGCTTTACTACTGACGCGATTTTAAACTATTTTAATATAAGAGCAAAACCGAGACTGACGATTAATCTTTAAGTCAAGAATTAAAGCAAAGTTACCAACAAAATTAATCTAATCTTCCGGTGTTCTTAAGCGCTCTCTTTATTTATTGTAGTAATAGATACACAGAGTACAAGAAAAAGCAAAAACATATATTATATAAACAAATTATACAAAAAAAAACGGTGCTGGGGATTGCCTCCGAACAAATAATAAAATTAGAGACAGTGGAACAGGAATAGCCATTCGAGAGTCAGGACTTAGACTCTCACAAAGGGAAAAGGACGGAACGCAATTACGACTTGAGAGCCAACGATATTACGCCCACTTTCTGCAGATGATCAATGAATACACCGATAGGGCAGATCTCCCGATGATGCGACACCAAGTCAATTTAGATTAGCCTCAAACAGTAAACTATATGCATGTGATGTTCAAAATTACAGAGTTTTTTTACGATATTTTATAGGTCTTGTAAACAACGACCTTTTACACAATTATAACTGAATGTATTCTGTGAGAACATCATGTGATGAGGTGTTGAAGGTGGAACAAGTCAAGCGTTGAAGGAGAAGTTGAATAAGAGTGCCACTGTTGAATAAGGCCGCTCACTTGATGAAATCCCGTCGCTCATATATTTCTAACCTACGGTCACAAAAATTATAGTTAAAAGTTTTGGCTAACACGCGACTTCAGAGTTATGTCTCGCTCGACTGGAACATGTGCTATGCTGCACTGCACTAAACGTAGACTGCCATTTTATTGCACCGCATGAGGCAAGCGTGCTTAACGTTTTATTTATTACAACAGATTTATTTAGTCTAATATAAAACAAACAATCGACGGTTGTAATAACAATTAATATGTGGAATAAAATAAAAAAGAGAATGGAAATGTTATTTATTGCAAGACTAAGTTTGTATTAACGTGCTTCGAGTTCATCTCCATAGAACAATATGCTGTACTGACCGAGACCTTTCATTTGATGTACCACTCGTAATGTTAACACTTAGGGAAAAAACACCCAATTCTCCTTTGCTTACAATTATTAATTTAATATTATTAAGGAGAACACAATCTTATTGTGAAGTTGTAATTATTCAGAACAGACGCTCTGTGATATTTTAAATACTAATTAAATGTATCAATTGGAAAGATGTACATTTAAAACCTGGGAAGGCGCATTATCCAACTATGCTATGTTGGATAATGCACCTTCCCCGGTTTGGAAAGAGATCCAGGTTCTAATCCCGGTAGCGCAACAACAATATTTTTCTATAAAATTGATTTTGTGTGTATATTTCTAATTAAAACATTTAATATAAATTTTTATCGCTCACAATAGTATGGAAAAAAGTCCTACTGGCTGTAGTTGAAAGAATTAACGTTGATTTTATCTTTACGTAAGTTTGAATTTGTTCTCTACGTCTTCTTTATTTTTAGGAAGCTACCATTCTTAAACGGCCGCCATTTTGAAAGAAGATGGCGAATCAGTCTGGTTAACGAGATATTTACCAGGTGAATTTTTGAATGAATTAGTGGACACGATAATTCCGGTAGTTCTCATCAGATTTCGATCAAAATTTCATAACATTTTTTTTTACTTACTTACCGTCACGACTTTTCGCCGCGGAGGTAGGCAGAGAGAATAGGACTTCACGCTCTTCTGTCCTGACGCACAATTCTCGCCTCATGCACGTTCATACATCTTCTCATACAAGCTTGTGGCTTCTGACGTATCTCGTTTTCCTGGTCGTGTCGAGTCTTCCGCGGACATCCTATATTTTTGGTGCCATCAAGACTCGCGTCATATATTTATTTTACCATTCTCTCCTCATACATCCGTTCCATATGACCAAGCCACCTAAGCGATCTTTTTTTAATCTTACTCACTATACTAAGATCAGCTTTACAGTCTTACCTTATTTCTTCATTCTTTACTCTGTCATAAATGGATCTGCCACATATACGCTTAAGTGATCTCATTTCAACTTCATTCAGTCTACTTTCGTTCTTCGTCTGCCAGCTCCAGGCCTCATTTCCATACATCAGTGTCGGTACCGGGACTCTTTCTCCTGTATGTATTTAACGGTGGGTGGTTTCAAGGTCGGTCACGATCGAAAAAAGTGCATTGTAATTTTCAGGAAGTTGCGATGCGACATGAGAACCTTTGCAATAGGTAGTAATTTAATCAAAATTTACCATATACTCGTAACTCGTGTTTTGGGTTCCAGAAAGGGCTAACTATATTTTGAGCAGCAGTTACGTGATTTGAGCCAGTCGTTAATAATAATTTAATCATTAATTTAGAAACCAGAAGCCGCGCTGTCCGTTTGCCCATTTCACAATGGGCCGAGCGGTCTCCAGGCGGTGTTATGCAACATATTAAGTCCCGAACAATGCGACCGCAGTGGCTCGCGGGAATAACTGTAAACCGGGACTTATTTACCTTTTATTAAATCCATCTGTGTTCGGCTTCGGTCGTAAACATTACAAAATACCGGAGCCAGGGCCAGACTTGGAGTCGAACAAGAGCCATCTTTGTATTAGTACTCTACGTCCGCATGCTCGCAATGGCTGTTCCAGTTTAAGGCGTCATATATCGCTTTGTGGACTTCACAATGTGGTTTTGCGATATATTTAAAGTCCGTTAATTATACATACTATATCTAGCAATTCTAGATACGCCTGATGCGGTTGACGTAAGTTCATTACTTTTAAGCCCGAGCTCCTCTTGCATAAACATGCAGTATTTTACTTCTGGGGCGCTCTAAGGTGTATACATATATCGAAACATTTAAAAATGTAATTTTGACGTAAATGGGTACTAAATAGAATATGTATTCACCATGTTCGAAATTTTATCGGGCGATCGAACTAAAACACATCAAAAATTGTAAAATGAATATTTCATTTTAATATAATGTTGTATTTATTGTTGTAAATTTTGGTGAATTGTGGCGATACCGTCCCCGCATTCGTCTCTCTATACTAACTGCGCAGGCGCCGAGTAGATGTGTTTTCACATAATTTGGTCTTTTGACACGCGGTGGCATTTTTAATTACACCAAGGTTTTATGATCGGGCCGCTCCGGAGGTGACTGCCCTGGCTCTGCAGTAATTGGGGTAACTGACCAAAGCCTGTCTGGTGCTCATCTCCGTTGAGACAGCGGCATCATCATGATACGCACGGACCGAAGGGTGCACGTTTCTGTTATCGTCAAGAGTTAGACTGTCTGGAGGGAAGGGTTTGCGGCAAGTGCGGATTTGATCCTGATGCCTCCCCAATGCTCGCTGCCCAAAGAATCATTTGTAAAATTGCTAGTATCCAAATAGAATGCCGTACTAATTAATTCCATTCCGGAAGTGATAAATTACATTTGCCTCCTTCATATAATTATGTCGTAAAGCACCTCCCCAAGTTCCGGTCTCGAGTCGCCCTCACAGCTGACTCCAGCTCCAGGGTCTCTCCAGCTATCCACCGTTATGATACTCTTCTAGGTCTTCTACAACCTTCTAATCCTTTTCTAGGCTGTCACACTGATGCATAATGTGGCTAAATAATTAAAATATTTTTTTATTCACTGTTGGTTGTTCATAGATAAGGCTTGCTGTTGTTGGATTTACTGAAAGATTGAGGCATTCGTGGGTCGTAGTGTCCACGGGATGTGTAATTTTTCTTCCTTTCAATAAATTTCTTAAAAAATTTCAGCATACACTCTATGAGAAAAACGGTAATTTAAAAAAAAAGATTTTTAATCAATATTGAGATATTTAAAAAAAAACATTTTTTATTACTTATTGCAATATCGCAATACTGTCTCTAAACTTCTTAATTAGTTTCTAATTCATGTTGTTAAAATTAGAAGCCCCTGAATCAACATAATCACTCCTCCGATGTCGCCAGCACACCTGGCGCGTTCGTGTTTAAATGTAAGACCTACTGAACAGCCACAGCTGATAAATTAGTCTTAATTGAACATCCGGTTCGTGACTCGGTCCTTCTGAAAACTAAAGAAAATTGAATTTTGTTAATCTGTGAATGGGAAAAAAGTAACAAAATAGTTATATTTTCATATAAAACTAATTTTATCTCCAACATGCTTAGTAATAGGGAAATTTGGCAGGTAGATTCAGAATCGGCACCCTTGAATTTTTTAAGTTCAGACAAAATTTCCAATGGAGGAATTTTCATTAGTAAAGAGACACGAACCTTCTGTACAGTGGCCAACTATAAAAATTGTACCCCAAGACGATAAAATACAAAAATATTGAGAACTATGGGGTAATAATAGGACTTTACTATAATTTTTACACTTTTATCATTATCATTATCTTCCTCTATTATCCTCATTATCCTCTAATCCTTGCCGTAAAAACTGGACAAGGCGCTTCCATGTTCCCCTGTCTCGCGTTGTTTCGGTACTAGTTGTCCAGTCACACAGTTGACTGGGTACACTCTTATGAAAAAAAAAGTGTATTTTTGGGTAAATACTCATATCCACTCGCAATTGTACAAAATCAGTGCTTTTTTTATGGGAGCATTAGTATTTTTTAAAAATTGAACAAGTTTTTCTTAAAATAATTTTTGTTCCTATCTTATAAATAAAATCCTAAAGTACTCTAGTGTCTGTCCATCACGAATGAATCGGAAATTCGTACACTTCCCTGAATAGAAGTTTCAACGTTTTTTCAAAATAGTAAATAAAAATGTTTATTAATATTATCAAAATGAAAATTGGAATTGCAACAGTAATATTGTTCGAGTAGGTTCAAGTTATATTACAATACCTCCTTTTTTTAGAAATGTCCTGATCATAATGATCGTTTTGTAAAGACTAAATGTCAAACCATTTCAGTACGTTAGTTATCCAAAAGTGTTTGTGGTAATTTAATTAATACTAAATATGATGAAAGAAGCAGAACTTCCGCGACGTCCTGAGATGGATTTTAAATTGCAGTTAATTTAGAATTTGTGCTGAAACAATTCTTTAATAAATTTATTATATATTTTTAAGGATATCTGAAGTTGCAGTTTTTCAGAACATAGTTCTGCGATATTTGAATACATATGAAATGTATAAATTAGAAAGATAAATCAGGCATCATATAATTATGAATAATTCAACATTAACTTACGTATTAATGTAGATATTTACTGTAAATTTAGTGAATCAGGAATTGAACTTGATTATTAGATCGTATTGAATGGATGAATTAACTTTCAATTAATTTTGATTAATTTCTCTTGTTGATAAAAGACAAGGGAAAAAAACAGAATGAATGTAATGCTTTCTTAAATAGTTCAGGCATGTGGAGCGAATGATTAATTAAAAAACAATTACACATATTAGGGCCCGGTGTGGACGGCACGAAGACCCCGAGAACGTTATGGAAGATCCGGCGGACCAAATTCTGTAAAGCGGTCTATGCTTCGTTACCGGATGGTGATGGGATAAGTATAAGGATTTACTACAGGGTGAATATTATGTTCAAGGCCGATTTTATTTGACCGTCATTTTGGTTCGGTACACATATATCAGTTCGCATTTGGAAGTTGTAGATTACAATTTATTATGGAGAATCTAACGTTTCAAAACAAACACAACCCCGACTTTTGGGAAAAAATCATGAGCTATGAAGCTCATTTCGACTTGGCGGGTTTTGTTAATAAACAAAACGGCCGTTATTGGGGCACTGAAAATCCTCAATTGATACACCCGCGCAGAGTTACTGTATGGTGCGCCATGTGGGCCAGCGGAATCATTGGGCCCTATTTATTTCTGTAAAGAGCCTGCAACACGCGTGGTTTCAACAGGACGGTACTATCTCACACGCAGCCCGAGTTACGTTTGAAATTTTGATGAATGAAAAAGGGCGTTCTCCAGTACTTGGTTAGATAAATCAAGCCTAGATAGATGCCTTCACCACTCGCTTCGTATGTCTTCTTTGTCAGTTTCACTAGCATTTATAAATATTGTCTTTTAATTATACATTAATCAAAACAATAAATCAAATACGGTTTTTTGGTTCTATATTTAATTTTTTCAAATAATTGTACGATCATTTCGGCTGTCTAGGCCATTATTAATTGATAACACATAGAACAGTGTGGTGAACATATACCATATACTAATTTTGTTACAAAGTTGGGTGTTACATATTAGGTAATTAACAATACAACATTTCCTTAATGCTAAAATTGACAATGGCGGAAATACCTTACAAGGATAATATCTTTAGTGACATGATTCGTGTTTGACTTATTGTGTTGATTGACAATGGAGTTCTATAAAAACCGTCTGTATTAAAAAAAAAAGGAACAATTATATATATTTGTAATCATGTTATATTTTCAAATAGCATTGAAATTACACACTTTCAAATGTTGCGACACTTTCATGTAATATTGCACTATACCTACTTTCGGGTATGGAATTAATCTATTTATCGCTATCTATTTATAAAAAAAGATATTAACATCGTAAAACGGACATGCATTATAAATCATAAATGTTTTTAGTATTTCATTCTGAGTTACAGAACTGAGGTAAGAAAGTGTTAAGTGAAAGTCCAAACATGTATAAATATATTTTATGAAAATAAATATCATATCTGGACATCTGTGAAGGAATGCTAAAATAACATTACATTGATTTTATGGTCGTGATGGTCCAGAGCGTTGGTTGCGGGGGCCCAGATGACAAATGCCTGTAACAATAGTATATTTTTCATGCTAATAACTTCTCCAGTATGGAATGTTCGAGTGTTGTTGGTTCTCCATAACGGATTGCCAATGCTGCGTGCGTTGTCGCCGATCAGGTGTACTGCGGACAACTTGTTCTAATTACCAGCGTGTCTTTTCCCGTACATACAGGGGAATACATTTTAATTGACATGAAATAATGGTGAATTTGTTATTACTTATAATATTATAAATTTTTATTAACTCTAACATTTCTCTTATGAAATGTGGTTAACATTTCTCTTAAAAAATGTGGTTAAATTCTATTTCATTTTATACACAAATTAAAACCAAGTTATCATTCAACTTATTACAATATCGTTTTGAACACAACGAATATTCTTAAGTAAGTTATTTATATAAACCAAAATAACACAAGAATGTCGAAATACATGTCTCCTGGAAAAATTTGGACAAAACAAAGCTTGGGAAAATTATAGCCATTGGCATGGTGGAAGTCAGATAAACTAAAGGACGGTAACCGATGCGTTGGACTGTGGTGTAAAATAATTGGAACTTCTAAATACTGCATCATTGTGATGATGGATTTGGTAGCGTTTTAATACCAATGGCGAGCAAGCTTCAGTAAGAACAAAATAAGAGCTGGAATGGCTGATAAACCCATTTATTCTATTATAACAGGAACGTTGTAATATGATAACATTGTAATTCGGGTACATGGCCGTGTTTATGTCATAATACGCCCGCATTCTAACCTTGCATTCATAATGCCGTTCACCGGGCCATGCCCGTGCTAAGGCACATATTATGAATGTATGCACGAAAGAAAAATGTATGTATTTGTTAAAAGAAATACTTGGTTTTGTTCTGATCATTATATTGCTAAAGTCATGAAAATATTCGCGTAATATATTTATCATAATACAATTCATTAATAGGGTTAAGAAATTAAAATGTACATTGAAAACCACACACATGCCACGTCATGCTGTACCACTTGAAGAAAGGGTGGAAAGCTGCTGAGTCATTTCGGAATCTCAACGATCTTTTCAAGCTGTGGAAGAGGACGAATGTTAAACCACTAGGATAACTAAGAACTTCAACATCGATCAGTCCACGATACGCCCTCGAATGATAATTTTATATAATATGTATTAAGTTTGTTTTCGTTTTTGATTATAAAATGATTCAAATTTGCATTATACTAGAGGACCTCAAAAGTGCGAAGGGATGCGTGGAGAGTCCCAGACGAGGAGACGAGCACTCCTTAAAATGCTGGTTCCGGACGGCGTCACACTGACTGCGGCCCACCTTAAATCGTGCTCGATCTGCGTGCAGCTGTAGATAGTCGAGACTGCTGTGTCTGCCGATCGCGCCATAAATTAGGTGACACCGGAGTTTGGCTGCCACCCAAACCAGAGCGGGTCCCAGCCAGCATCCTGTATGTGGTCCTCGGGCTGGCGCCGCGAACAGGTCAGGGATCTGTGCTGCCTGCTAATGAACCGCGGCCTAGCGGGGTCAGGTGGAAATTTTCCTAAGCTGTGTTTAGCGACCACGGTTTCTTCTCGGTTTTTTTCATTTAATATATATTTTTTAAAAAGTATTCTTTTGGTCTTCTGGTATCAATTTTTTGATTTCGTTTTCGTATTATAGGAACCCGATTAAATTAACACTTTTGATTTTTTAAAATTAATTTAAATTACGTAATCTTATTTGATATTATTTATTATTATAATTATAATATATGTACATTAAAATATTTGTATGGGGGTGCCTTTGATATAGATAAATATAAATAAATAAATAAATCAATATAGATATTTATAAGTTATTATTTATATAAAATACATTGAAATATTTAGTGCAGAAGTTGATTTACAAATAAATGCTTGAATTTTATTTTTTACATCTTTAAGTAATTTTAAGTTCCTTTGTAAAACGGTTTTAATTCTTTCTGTTGTGGATTTTCAGGAAGTTGATTGTATATATGATTATATATATCTGTAGCAACCCTTTAAGGCGAAATTGATGGGATTTTGAAATTCAGGATAATTGAGAGCATTTCCTTTCCCTACCTTATTAATATTAAGAACAATAATTTAAACTTGATATGTATTTTTTCTATTGGACCGATGCTGGAGCGAGATTATTATATGTTGTAAATACAATATACATTTTGGATAGTCATCAGATCGATCCAGAGGAGATGATTAAAAAGATCATCAATTAATTCATATTCATATTATATCACAGTGAGTGGTACAAAAGTACAATGTACAAATTACTGTTTTAGAAAATAAAATAAAATATGGTGGAAATATAGTAAAGAATGTAGAATGATTAGAAGTGAAGAATGTATAATAGATGTTTATTTAGTCAACTTGGCTACTAACCCTTGCTATGCACAATTTTAGAGCGTTAACACATTTTGTATCAATTTACCGATAAAAACAGCATCAAACGCAACAATACCGATCCGACAATAAATCAACGACGGAAATACCAAAACCATTAAATCTTCACTCGCCACTATTATTTATTTAATGGATCATCACAGGATGTAGATAATGAAATGATTTCAATTAATTAAAATTTAATTATTGCAGCGGGCAGCTTTATGTATATATATATATATATATATATATATATATATATATTAAAGTGAAAATAATGTGACATTTGTAATAACAATTAGAAATGAGAACTAATAATAATTTTACAATATTTGCTTTCAGTTAGAACGAAGTTCGGCACGTTTCTCACAAATGTGGGTGTTTATTATTTTAATAATGTATATACTCGTAGATATTTAGTACACAAATATATGATGTGCATTAGATTAAGTATTCGTATTATAAGGGAACACCTGCAATGTACATAGACTTCATTGGTAACTCGTGCCCTCAGGTGGGCGGTGGGTACACTCATTACGGGGAACATTATTTATGGGAGGAAGAGGGGTTAAAGGTTGCGGCAGATATTATAATCGCATGCAAAAATGCACTCTGGCACTTCTGGAGCCATTATCAATAATCGTCATTAACACCAACACGCAAGCCTCTCAACTTAACACATATATTAGGACTCCGTTGATGATCAGGCATGGCTAGAATTGAAATTGAAATTGAATTGAATTAACGTAGAATGGGTTTCTTTAAAAGCTCATTAAAATTTGTCATAAAAGCTGCGAAAATATTCGGGGTATCGATCCCGATACTTGTCACATTTTTAGCGAGTGCTACTGTCAAATATTCGGGGTATCGATCCCGATACTTGTCACATTTTTAGCGAGTGCTACTGCCAAATATTCGGGGTATCGATCCCGATACTTCTCACATTTTTAGTGAGTGCTACTGCCAAATTATTGTATAATAATAAAATACTGACTTTTGCGATAGAATTAAATGAATAGTAATATTACATTTTATTTAAAAAATAGGTAAGTAAAAATGTTTTTTTTTTGAGGTATAGAACTTTAAAATGAAATAAAACACATCAAAATCGTGGTAATGGCCATGGTATTGGCTTTATTGGAAAGGCAATTTTATGCCATTAGTGTTTAAATATGGTTTCGCGCATATGAGCGCTGTGGCTGGCTCGAATAAAGAGTAATCTGGAAGTCCAATTTTCGGCCATTTTTTGGAGCAGCTGGGGATGTATATCCGCAATAACGCGACAAATGTTGGCTTCTAAGTGGTTAATCGTCTCTAGTTAATCGGCGTAGACACATATCCTCACAGAAAATAATCCACACGATCTTGGAGGTCAATTCACAAGTCCATTACGCGAAATTATGCGCTCATCGAATGTTTCCTTCAATAAATTGATTATGGCGCGTGCTGTGTGGCATATTGCGCCGTCTTGTTGAAACCATAGCTCTTACACATTATTGCCATTCAATTGGGGAACGAAAAAGTCAGTAATCATGGATTATATAGCGCTCTCGATGGCTAATCGACTCATTCGTGTCCTCCTCAATACTATGCTCCACTACAGCAACAGCTTCTTCGGTGTGCATTGTACGACATCTCTGCGGATGTTTATTATCAATTAGAGTACGCGTGGTGCTAAAACGATCCATGGTTATTCGAATTACTTGCTCGGATGGACGTAGCGTGCGGTAAATTTCGCGAACTGAACCACGATTTTTCAAATAAATTTGCACAATTTGCAAGCATTGTACATGGTAAAATTGCCAACTAAACTGAGCACAAATCAGCTGTCAAATTGGCTATCGCTGTAAAAAGTGTTGCTAATTCGAAAAACAAACCTCTAAAAAAACACCTTTACGTAGCTCTGTGAAATTTTAATCACCCTGTTTCCCTTATAGCGTATATTTAGTGTTTCCCTATCTGCCATGCGTAGAACCGGAATTCTCCCCGGGGAGTTTTTATTATTATTTTCACTTTTTGACTAATTTAACTGAATTTAACTGATTTTAGATCTTTTTTATTTATTTACCACCAAGTTAATATTGCTAATTTTAAAAGTATGATTTTAGATCTTTTATTCTGTGCAGCGGGGTTTAATACGTAATTCAGAGCTCAAAAGTATCTGAAAATATGAAAAAAAGTTAACACAACAACAGCACAGCACAGCACTATTACACATATGCAGACAAAACATCGTTATGAGGTCCAACAATTAATCATAATACCTACTAGTAAACTGCTGTATATTAAAACAAAAAAATCATAGACATTGTTAAAAACAGGTAACATTACCTAATCATGCCTGCTTTTAAATACCGCCAATCGTCATCTCATCAATTTTGTTTTGATTTCAATTGTATTACATTAAACATTTCGTTAATTAAATTTAATTTAGATTCAAACATTTATTTTATTAATATTATTATAATTTTTCAAATAAGACTTCACTATGTTACCATATTATACACGGTTTAATTATAATTGTTATAATAATAACAGACGAAATTCTTTATCGAAACATGAGGTTTCTCTTTCAAATCATAAAAAACTCTCCTATTACACCATATTTCTTTTATGTTTATTTTGTTGTTATTAAATTAAAAGTAACAATTATAATTGTTATAATAAAAATCGTACATTACTTACGTCGTAATATAAGTGTACGTGGGATGTCAATAATTTAACCATTAACTTAATCATATATTTAACAGAATAGAACTAGGATTATAATTTTATAATGTGTAATTAATATAATTAATTAATGTAATATAATATAAGACACTAAAATGGGAAATATATGAAATTAATTTCTTCCTCCCTCTCGACGGCGGCCACACTCCTGTCCAATATTGATATTCGTATCATGTTTTATTTTATGGATCAGTAGTTTACATCCGTGCTGATGAAGATACAGTGTTATACAGTGTTTATACAAAGTTAGTTACATTATACCACACCTGATCACCGGTCGAGACTAAGCCTACCGCTAGACTAAGCCTATCGCTAAACTAAGCCTATCGCTAGACTAAGTCTACCGCTAGCCTAAGCCTACCGCTAGACTAAACTTACCGCCAAATTAAACTTACCGTTAGACTAAGCCTTTTGCTAGACTAAACCTACCGCTAGACTAAACCTACCGCTAGGCTAAACCTACCGCTAGACTAAGCCTACCGCTAGACTAAACAGGGTGACAGAAATAGAAAAATAATTATCTATCGATGAGCGAGAACTAGACGATGTAAGAGAAGCGAAACATAGATATCTAATAATAGATGAATGTAGATGATTAGACGATAGCTATTACATTTGATGGCGAGCCTAATAAATTCCTTCAGCTAACACTTCCCGTGAAAGTTAACATTCTCCAATGCAATTACCATCAGCTCGAGATTAATTCTGATTCCAATCATCCGTTACAAGTGTTTACCAATTACATGCTCCCATGTTTATTGACAATTCACGTCGTGTTTGGGCGCCATGGGAGCGCCGGCGCATAAAGTTTGAGGAACGCGTGTCTCCAGGCGACTTCCTGGTCTGCCCCAGGAACTCCTGTCCTGCGCTAGTCCTGGCGAGAGCGCGCGGAATGTCAACATGTGCAGCCGGACAAAATGTTTTATAACATTAGTTGTTTGTCTTATGGACTAATTTTGACACGATAGTCAATCTCTCCGCCCGGTCCAACCATCGAAGTCTTCCTATTTTAACAAACTTTGAGAAGCTTATCTCATTTTTTATTTAGTATAGAGTATAAGTATTGTTATAATGTTTTCGCCAAAATTCATTTTCTAAGACTAACCCAAAGACACGATTCAAAATTTTCAAAATCGTACCCATTTTCCACAACACCACAATTTTAAGGTAATTTGCGCCAGGATTTGAATTCATAACAAGATCTGATGGGATGTGTGATTGAACCATAATAAAAAAGCGATGTCCAATGTGAATGATGCTGTCTACTGTTTAAGTGGTGTATGATTTTAATTCAATTTCGAAACGTGTAGACATGCCTGATTTTTCTACTTTTATGTATAAGCATGATGACATTATTTCTACTTTTATATATAAGCATTTTTCAATCTCGCAGAGACGGAATGAACGATGATTTTCAATGCCATATTTTGTTATGTTATGTTTGTGGGCGAATGAAGTATTTAATAAATTATAAGTCAATGCACTTCCCCTACATGCGATACCATATCAAACCCGTTTGGCAGTTAAAAGGTTAAACCTATATCCTGTTCACGGAGTGTTGTTTGATTAAATGGATGCACATATTTTTGATCTTAAAATACAGCTACAAAATGGAAACGTTCATACTTATTGATGTAATAAAATTGAACTACTTGATAAAATAGTTAGTGAAATGATCACATTTAATGCGATCTTGCAAAGGTTTATGTTCTTTTCTTCATTGATATTACAGGTTAACCATATTTAGTAGTCCGGCGACTAATGAACCGAGTTATTAGTTTTCCGCGAACTTGACATTTTGATTGAGATTGAGATTGAGTTTTTTTATAATTTTTACATTAATGGAATATAGAAAGATATTAATTGAGATGCCTCGGATACTGTATATCAGATGTCATATTATTACACCTCACAAGTGTCTGTACTGTATTAATTGTCAATAAATATTTCAACTACTGAAAAGTGTTTCCTTGTGGAATCGAAGCATTGAGAAGAAGTAAAATTTATCTTGCCAGTCGCCTCCTACGGTCTACAAAATAATTTGTTCCACTCTCGGGTGTATCAGTTCGTTGAGATAAACAACAAAAATGACTTTATAAAGACTTTTAAAAGGACTTTTTATTTATATTTAAAAAAAAAATTGATCATGCCCTTTCACTAGGATGATCCTGTGCCGAGGTGGGCTATCGCTTAAAAGTTATTTGGGTGTTTATATTTGTGAGAGTATTTAAAGACTTAATTTATTTTTTGTTTTTTATGTAGTTCGCTTTTAATCGTCTCGTTGTCTAATTCTTTAATCCATTGTGTAATTAGTATCTTATATATTGCTCAATTTATTGTTGAATCTTTTATTTATATTGGCAATTAGATGTACAGTTTTGTGGAGAAATATTTAACGGTTCTGAGCTTAAATGTAGTTTTTGTGGACAGCGTATTGTAATTTTTATATTCGCCCTGTCTCTGTCTCGTGGCCTTGATTGGTTCATTATCTGCGTAGGACGAGATAATATGGAAGTGCCCTGTAGAGACTTTGGACTCCTGACTCTCGTAGAATAATTGATGATAGTAACTTCATCGGTTATGTGAAAATTTTATCATCTATTAGTTTATGGGCTGCATGTAGGTAGTACGAAATCGATCTGACCATGCAGTGAGTACTCTGCTTGATTACCTCGGATAGTCCTCGCTTCTCGTGTATTATGTAAAAAATATAATAAATAAATTCTTCGCTCCTTTAACTCTACATCACTGGATCAGAATTCTTCAAAGTTTAGTTACTAGAATATTCTATAAGTCCATAAAATACATGGTAATAAAGGTTCTTCTACACGTTATATAACATTGTGTCTCGATACGGAGCTTCTAATTGGATAAAAGTATCAAGATCAAGAATACTGCCATATTTACAGCTTTCATAATTCACTCCGCCGATGGATATCCGCACTACGCTGACCAGCGGCGGAGGCGATCGGCCGAGCAATGTTTGGGAACAACCTGGCTAGACAGTCATTACTCAACATTATCGCGTGCTGCAGAAGCCGGTCTGCTGATCTGGGCGCTGGACGACCCCTGGCTCGGAATATCAAGCTCGGGAGTGGTGCGTGCATCGGTGTACTGGGTATCAGCGAATAGCTGTTCAGCGTGATTACTTTCTTTCATAGGAAAAGTGTTTATGAAATGTATCACATTCTAGACTCCATCGTAATATCAGTATCGTAATAATTTAGACTAGGAGTACGTTACGATAGTTTAATTATTATAAATCTCGGTTATAAACTATTAGGTTCGTGCATAATCCGCCGTTTTCTTAAAATTATATTGTAACGTAACCAAAAAGGAAAACAAACTCAAAACATATTATGTACAATTATTATTCGGACTGATCAATGTTGTTATCCTAGCTATCCTACGATTTTCGTCCTCTTCCACAGCCGTCAGAAGTGCCTGGTCATCAAAATCCGAAGATCGACCCTTTCCTGACTTGTATGCCTACCTCGGTATGCCTTTTCGCTAATCGTTCCTTCACCAAAAAGATCGCAAAATGACTCGGCAGCTTTCCACCCTTTCTCCAAGTGGCGCAGCATAATGTGGCACATAGTGTATGGTTTTCTAATTTCCTAACCCCATTAAACGATTATATTTTGACAATGTCAAATTAAAAAAACAAAACGTCGCCAAAGAAACGGCGCATGATTATGAATCAACTTAATATTTTTTACGTTGTAAACAATGTAGATACACTTATATTATGTATTTTAAATAAATTAATAAAATGGATTAATCAATTCTTGCGTCTCCTAGCGGGTATTATTCAAAAGTATTTCAGATTCGTCACAATGTTTTAAAAATGGAATAACAGATGAATCAATTTTAAAGAGCTGTAGAATACAAATTTAAAAATTTGTTGTAAATGTATTTTGTTGATATAGCAGAGTTGGTGACGCATTTTCCCGTATAGGAAATGCCACAGGTTTGAATTCTGGTGGCAATAAAATATTTTTTCGGTAAATAGATTTTTTCTTCTTGGTTAATTTAATTTGTATTATTTAATTAATCTTTAACAGACTCATCATTACATACTTATTTCACAATTTAGATGTCCACTTACTTATTTATTTTATAATTAGAAATATTCTTTGAATTTATTTCTTCTTCTTCTTTCATATTTAAGAACTATTATCTTGTTGATGCGATGCTCGCCATACGACTTTTCCCTGGACGCAATTCAAAAGTTGTTTGATAGTTTTTGATTTATTTTATCTTTTGTACGGATTTATTTAGAGGATTGGGAAAAAACTAAACTGTTTTTTAAAACATTTGTCCATGTAAAATTAAAATTAGCTCAGAGGCATCTATCGCTGTAAATTCTTTTGATAGCTAACTTTGGTTCTGGTTCTAGTCTAGTCTGTCACTCTAAATTACGCAGAAAAAACCCACTCATCTGGCTTATCTGCCGTCATACCCGTTGATCTGCTATTGCTCTTCCATCTACTGATCTTCCAGAACTCAACTTGATCTGATAAATACCGAAAATAATTCGTATTCTGTGTGTACTGCCGTGCACAGATGATTATGGCACCGGGAGAAGCTTGCAGTCGTACCCACATATATATAGAGTTCAATTACTTAAGTTTTTAAAAACCAGGGCTAACAACCAAAGCATGTATGTAGCAAAGGGTGTTATAATATTTAATGTATTTTTTTTAAAATAACTAATTTAATAAATTTGTTACAAATTTTTATAAAGAAGGTCTTGGATATTGACCATGGAGAAGTACTCACTGACTCGACTATTATTATCGAAATCAGCAATAATTCATCAGCTCTAATTTGAACTCAACATACATATCGTCCCCATTTCGATGTGCGAAATTCTCCAAGCGAATCAATGATTAAGCGTTGGATTAATCGTTTTGAGATGCACGGTTCAGTTACCGACCTTCCACGTATTGGCAGATTTCGCTCCGTTAGGAACGAAACCAACCACAGTGGAGTGTTTAAGGGAAAGTGTCGAAGAAGACCCGACAAAACTCAGTTAATACAACAGTTAAAGCACTTAGATATGCTCAGAGGTTGAAATAGGCCAGATTTTCGATCAAAGAATAATTTCTCGCAGTTTCGACATAATTTGGCCATCGCGGTCCTCAGAGACGACGGTTCCTGATTATTTTCAGCAGCTGAAGGTCAACCTGAACTGTCATGGAAAACGCTTTAGAGAGGGCACGTTAATGTGAGGCAGAAAATGGGCGCCATTTGCATGACATAATTTTTCATACATAGTGAAACTTTATTTCACATATTTAATAAAAATTATTAAATATTATAACATTATCGTGATTTTTGGCCCACCTGTAATATGTCTAGACAGCATCATCTAAATTTTCCAGGATACTACTATTTACGCGCCTTGTTACTTCGATTGGCACCATTGGGGTTCCTGATTTATAGTAATGTACATGTGTGTGTGTAAGTATTGTCGCCTTTTTTCGGAGAGCCAAGAAGACGGTAAACGATAGGCGGTTCAATTACATCCAATGTTCGGTCGGTCGAAATCTGTCCAGCTAAATGACCAACAACATCGGATCAGAAAGATAGCGAATACAATATAAAGGTTAGTGTAGTTCATGTATCATATGTGTCCTTATTGTCAATCGGTTACCCGGGAACCAGCTATCGAAGGTATTTACAACTACAATACTAAGGCGTTTTTAACTTACTTAAGGTACTTAAGGTCGTCAGGATTTGTATATACGGAGTGTTTGTATGTGAACCATTATAATTAATACATTTTCCAAACTGTTATGTAATTCGGGTGCATGTCCTCAATTCAATATTGGAACGCTGCTACAAGTATCTGAATAGCCAGATTGATCCATCTTTCTCAAAATCATATCGCGCCAAACTTTGCAAGTCAGGCCAGGGCATAAGAATGATTGTGTGCTTCTTTTCGACATGTCATATCAATTTCTTACTATTATATTTTCAAACAATAGACTTGGATGGCCGTTTCTTTACATTCCAACTTCCGCATTTTATTATCAAAGGCCGGCCTTATTACTTGACTCATCGACTTGTCACTTTTCATATTTATGGCTAGTGAAATGGAATTGAAATTGTAAATAAATTGCATCATAAATTTTACAATACTATTGGTTTATTTTAAAAATGATAATTTTGGGCCCTCGGAGTCAAAATGTTTTGGTTGAGTACTCAATTTTATACCTACATAAATTAATACGTTGTACTCGTACATACATTTTGACTGAGGTCTCAATTTTCCTTGTAATAATATTTAATCGAAAAGTTTCGCAAATATATTTTTTTAACGAATAAATTATTACTTTTTACATATTATTTCAGACGTGTGCACACTTGTCTGAAATAATATGTATGTCTGAGGTAAAAAGTTAGATCCTGGTATCAACCGTCTTAAATATTTATTTATACATCATCAGGTCGTTAATGACCCTGATATATTAATACAGCCCTAATATATTTAATGAAATTGGGGAATTAAAATGTTATCCAATACAATTATCTGTGCTTAAATATATTTATTGAATCATTTTAAGTGAATAAGTTGAGTGTCAAAAGGATACAGCGAAGTGTATTATGATTTAAAAAATAGTATAAATTGGCAACATTCTTAATTAACCTTTTAACTGCGTAAACATCGTTCGAGATGAATATTTACGGTCCGGAAGCTGGGAGCAGCAGTGAAATGAGATCATATCTTAGGGTGGTTTGGTCCACACAGCATTAACAACAAATTGTTTGCGATGCTTCCTGATTCCTCGTGTAATGACGTACCCCAGCAAGTCGCGGTCCACGGCGGTCTCAATTACGCGCGAGCCTCGACATGTCAAAAGCATTATAGAGTAACGGTGATTTTCGCTTTTTCCTCAACCCGAATGGCTCCCATCTCATCCAGATAAATCATTATTTAAACGAGGAACGCAACCACAATATCCGCCTCTCCCGTGCCCACTAATGAGTGGAAAACATAATATTATAGGAAGGAAGCCAAAGCACGCATTTATGTACCTGTGTGAATGAACCTGAGCATAAATAGGCGCGGTGGATTCAATTTGTTCTATTTCTTCAGGTATCACTGCGTTATGTAGGACTTCGCTCTTACAAACATACATCACATATCAAATATAACTATTACAATCATACATCACATTACTTAAGGTCAAACTAACCTATACAATCATAGATCACATTCAAACTAATCTTATACAATAATACATCACAATACCTAAGGTCATACTAGTCTTATATACCTCCTCCTCATCTCATCCTCCTATCTCTACATCCTATTATCTAAGGTCAAACTAGTCTTATATAAGAATACATCACATTACCTATGGTCAAACTAATCTTATATAATAATACATCACATTAATTTAGGTCAAACTACTCTTATACAAGCATATATCACTTTACTTAAGGTCAAACTAGTCTTATACAATCAGACATCACATTACCTAAAGTCAAAATAGTGTTATACAATAATACACCACATTACCTAATGTCAAACTAGTCTTATAAAATCATACATCACATTACTTACATTAGGCCAAACTAGTCTTATGCAATTATACATCACATTTAAACTAGTCTTATATAATCATTCATCACATTGACTAAGGTCAAACTTGTCTTATACAAAATAGTCTAATACAATCACACATCACATTACCTAAGGTCAAATTATTCTTATTCATTCATACTTCACATTATCTAAGCTCAAACTGGTCTTATACAATCATACATCACATTACCTAAGCTCAAACTGATCTTATACAATCATACATCACATTGACTAAGGTCAAAATAGTCTTATACAATCATACATCACATTACCTAAGGAGTAACTAGTTCTATATAACCATATACATCATATTACCAAAGCGCCCTTGAGGTGAAAGTTTTTACGAAAATGGCGCTATACTAATTATCCAATATTATTATTATTATTATCTAAGGTCAAACTATTCTTATACAATCATACATTACATTACCCAAGGTAAAATTAGTCGTATACAATCATACAAATCGCTTGAAGACATGCAGGGCTCGTGCAATGAAACGGAGAATTCTTTAATAATTACACTTAAACAACGCTCACACAGATATCCGTGGATGTCTTTATCGCGAAATAATCTAAATATTTTACTTTCAATCATTTTTTTTAAGTTTAAAATAAAGTTTATTAAGTGTTATTTCACTTCATTTCCAAAAGACGGAGACTGGGTACTGATTCCGGTACCTCGCACATGCTAAGAAAATACCCTGCATTCTTAGGTACGCCACTACAGTTATCTACCGTGCCAAATTGTCGTAGAATAATATAATGCTGATACCTATGAGCTGTTAAATAAATAAATATTTATATAAAAATAACAAGATAGTAAAAATGTGTTTTTTTGCAAACAATACATTTAACAGATGGCTCCAGAACATGAAAATAGAAGGATATATATAATGCGAGTTCAGGGTGGACAGTAATGTATAAGAAGGTTGTTACGGGTATTTAATATATTTGTAGAGACGAACGAGAAGTAAATAAGTAGAAAAAAATATTTTCTATGAAGGAAAATTTTTGTTTTGAGAGATGTAATACGTTTTTTTCCTTTTACGTCACTAATTATTATCATCTTCATTGTGATACCCAAATGCAAGCACAACAATTGTAAATATTATATTTTAATAAGTGTAATAAGTTACTCGCACTATAGTGTGTAGTGTGTAATTTGTATTTTTTAATATTAAATATATGATATTTAAATTAGATTAATGAGAACTCATTTCATTAATTTAATTTAAATATTAAAAATATCGCTTTTTATAGGTTAGTTTAGTTTCCGAAATGTTTTATCATTGTTTGTAAACGTTTAAGAGTTTAACTATTATATATTAGAAAAACTTTTTCTGTTACAGTTCTAGAAATTGGATTCCGGATTTTAGTGTAGCGTAGTCATAGCATAAGACAGAATTTAGAAAGAGTCACGTACATACTTTTCGATATATGTAACGAATGAATGAGGAGAGAATAGTAAAACGTTTTCGACGCGAATGTTGATGGTATCAGCATTAAAGGAAGTAAGACCAGGTAGGCCAGGTCTTGATAGATTGTCCTGTAGAGGCCTCAATAATCGACGAGGATTCCCAAGAAATCGATTCCGTGTAGATAAAACGAGAGTTGTGTAAAGACAGAAGAGTGTGGCACTAAATTCTCTGTCTACCTGCGCGAGAAAACGACACTTCTGAATCTTCCGTGTAGATTTTTCTGGGGTATCCTGCCGCGCGTCTCCGACCTCTCTGGTTGATGTTTCGAATCCCATCGCAGAAAACTCTTCATAGCAGGTGAGTTAGTTAGTTTAAGAATAATTATGATAAACACCACTCAGAGACACATATTTTAATCAATTGCGGGTCACGTATGCATATTTCAGATAATTACAGAAGTTACGCTTTTAATTTATTTTTTTCTGGTAACGGATACATTAAAGATATCAAAAAAAGTAATATTGCGGATATAAATCACTCTGGTACGTTTGATTAATTGAGTACATACAAAATTAAAAAAACAAATATTGCCAACTATTTATCGCACACTCAGATCGCAATGCATACATATTTTTTGTACGGAATAAATTTCTCAATAGCTCTTCTATCTGTCGGCTAAGAAGCCGCCGACTGCTCAGAATGCAAATCGATCTGGCCAGAAGCTTAATTCCGTTTCAAAACTGTATATCCCTGTCGAGATGTTGTAATAAAATAATTGAAATCATCCCCTAAAAGGGCCATAAATAATCGAATTCCGTAACCGGCAATTACCTAGTGAAATAACCTCTCTGCGTATCAATTTTGCGGCTCGCATCAGAGATCAGGTCACGTGCTCGGAATCTCATCTTGCATCGAGACTAAATTACCTGTTTTGGCCACAAATTTATATTCTCGCTTCTTGTTAAACTGGCCCTCCGCAAAGGGCGATAAATCGAATGTCGCGTGATTTACATTTCGGGAGTTGCTTAATTAATTTATTCAAGACCACTGGACAAGTCTTTGTTACTTAATTGTTCCCAGATTTGTGTGTATCTCTTTTCGCCTCTATTATTACTTTGTTTTCTTATTTTCCGTCATTTGTTTTATGCGTTAAGGTTGCTTTTATTTATCGATTCGTGTTGTCGTTTTAAAATATCAAAATAACACACTATAGATTAACGCTTAGCTCCGAATATGATTTGCACACGGGATACAACGATTTGCACACGGGATAAAACTGTTATTTCACCAATTCCGGAAACATCGGCCATGCCTGCGTACTGGCCAACATTGGTCACGAGCCGACTACCTAGCCGACGCGATTAGTGAAAACCGGAATGGTTTATTTATATTAGTTCGTCTTTGAAGTTTTTTTTAAATGAACGGACGTGTTAGTGGAATCGAAGCGAGAATGCAGAACTCTCATAATGATTCCGGGATAGGATAGGACCCTCGTGGATTGGAAATATTAAACACAAAAAATAATCCCGGTGGCGCAACAACAATATTTTTCGACAGAATTGATTTTATATATCTGTCTAATTAATACATTTAATTCATATTTACAAATAATGTACCAAAAGCATAGAAGAAAGTTTAGTTTAGTATTTACTAAGACATCGTATATAATGTAATGAGGGAAAGTAAAATATTTATTTGAAGAATGATCATCTAACTTAGATAATACCAATTGTTCTAAAATTTAAGTAACTGAGACAAACAAATAGGCTTAGTTCATCTGGGTTATTCTTCTTTGCAGCCGATTTCTCCACGAATTTGGTCCATGATTTCTGATGCATTATGTTCGGACTGGAGATTATGTATTGCGGGACGGGAATGCAATATGCCGGACGGCAAAAAACTGCAGCCAGCCTCCACTGAGGCCATTGCCATCCGAAATGCATTTTACAACCACCTGCATCGGTCAGGCGGAGTCAACATTTTTTTGATCAAAATTATTTATCGTCTTATTTCTAAAAGTTTCAAGAATAACGAATTTATATATTTATCAGAATTCATTTTTAATGAGTATTATTTAACAGTGCAATAAAATAAATACTTTAAAGACAGTGACAAAATTACACACAACATATTATTATTCATTAGCATTATTAATAAAATACACCACATTTAATAATATTACCTTTTTTATAGAAATAGGAATTATAAATGTTTATACGTACATTAAAATAAATATATACTTTGTTCTATAAAAAGAATTATTTGTGCATTACAATAATAAACATAACTTGGCCGAACCTAACCTAATCTAATCTAAACTAACTTAACCTAGGTTAATCTAATTTATATTTTTTCTGGCAACATATCTTAAGTTATGTAGCAATTCTTCTCCTACATGTTGTCGAAAGTCTTACTGTAATCCTGGTGGAAAAATACATTTGTGCGTCTTGCAGTCCACGGGATTCGTAGCATATTCCAACATATTCATTTTGTTTCTTTCTTATGTCCATGTTTCCATTTAATACAGCGCTATGAATTACCAGAGATTTCACCAATTTAAATTGTTTGAATAATTTTCTGCTGAAAGTATCTTAATACTTGACTTTACTGTAAATATTCAGCAGCGAATAGTCCGGTGAGAGGTTTCCAATTTGAACAACTGGTTTGCGCGAACCGGTGCGAATCCATAGGGGGACATCACTCAGTCGTAAGTAGTAAAGATTTTACGATATACGCGTAATAAATGATTTTACGATAAACCGCACGCGCCGACGATATTCTTTGTAAGTATAATTATAATGCATGTAACAAACTAAAGCCGTAATTCGCGGAGGTAGGAAAAGAGGATAGAATAATGGCACCTCACTCCTACTTCGTTCATACATGTCATCGTTAGTAAAATTATTTCTTTTAAAATCCTTTAATCGGATATTTTGCGGTGATCCCATATTCCAACTGCGTCCAACATTCAAGTCATATATTTTCTTTATTTGTTTCATATGTCCAAACTATGTCAATATCATCATTAACATAAAATATTTAGTACTTTCTTTTTAACCACTTTATGAGTTAGTTTAATACACCTAAAAATTGTATGTATTAATGTAAAGTGTAAAATAGTGTAAAGTTTCTTCTTCTTCTTTTAAATAGGCAATCCACTCTTCAAGAGTGATTTGTGCCATTTATAGAAAAAAGTACAATAATATTATAAAATAGGAAATATTATATTACAATCAATACCATTGTCGTTCAAAAAGATTTCTATTATATAGATTAAATGTGGCGAATTAAGGGAAAGAAGATGACACAAGTTAACCGGGAGTCGAAAATTACCATTAACGAGATTACTGTAAAAAGAACCCATGATCCGCAATGGACAGGCAAAAAATATATGGTCAAGGGTTTCCTCCTCAGCACCACACTCACACGTTGGGGAATCTTTTAAGTTCAATCTGAATAAATGTTAGGCTATCAGGCAATGCCCAATTCTCATTCTAGAGATATTAGATATTGTTTTTTTGGAGACTTTCCTTTTGGAGAACCAGGGGGTGCGGGGAATAGATTATTGAATTGTTTTAAGCCGATTACCCTTATAATTATTTGGATCCATCTATTGTGGAGTCCAGATATAATTCGGACGTTTTATACCATATTAAGTCTATCATACATCGGGATATGGAATTGATGGGGGAAAACTCCGGAAAGAGTGGCCTCCTTGGCCACTCAGCACATTCATTTCCATGAATTCCTTTATGTGCAAGAATCCAAATGAATGACACTTGTTTATTGTTGCTGTATTAAATAAAAAATTAATTAACTAATTAAAAAGACATCTTCTGATGGAACAGTTTATCTCATTGTCTAGCCAAACTTTTATATTAGCAGAGAGAGACTCAAGAATGTAAAGTTTCAATAAATATTAAAAATAATATCATAATTATTATCTGTTACATAGATGAAGCCCTCGCAATGAGTCACTCCCTTTTCTCTGTCCACTATTATTCGCTGCCAAGTATTTCCGCAAAGTTCGAAGATTTCATCAGATCAACAGGTGAACGGTTCGATGTTCGACGTTCGATGATTTCATCAGATCGACAAAGCACGGCTTGCCGACCTTTTGATACCTCTTAGATATTACTGGACGACTGCGTTTGTCCGTATTCTGAGCTACGGTATTTAATTTTTTTGACTTATTTTATCTATTTCCTTATCCGCATGTTTCTCTTCCTGTATCTTCTTGTGATTCATTTGTTCATCTTTTCAGACTCCTCTTTTGTTGGAAGTTCATGTTTCACAACTATTGTATTGTATTGTATTATAGTATGAGTGGCGTAGAAGATGATTTTTGAATCAGATATATATTCGTTATTCATTAATTAATTGATTCTTGACCATACACTTATTCGGTATACGTTGTGATGATGATCTGATCTGTTAAATGTTTATAACCATATAAATGTGCTGAATATTGCGCGCATCACCAGCCAAAGCGCGCAATTTGCACAATTAGTTGCATAAATTGGTTTCAAATCTTTCGTTTGGTTCCATGTCTCGAATATTTTTAATATTTGGTAAACACAATTGAAACACTATTGTAGTATTTAAGTGATTTTTGGTTTTTTGACATATCAACTCCAGCTAATAATTTATTTAAAAATTTGAAACAAATAATGGTGTCCACCCCTGGAATTGAATAATCTCATAAACCTGTCGGAAAGATTCGAAAACAATTGCTTTTGGCTTTTACAAGTCAACATACACGCACACACACACACATGCCTGTAATACTGCAAGATACCTACTTGAAAGTATCGAAGTGTTGTAAGTATATATTTGTTATTTCGTAACCTGTAATTTGTATAAATCTTGGAGAAAAACGAGTGGAATCCGACTTGTATAATATATAACAAAACATTTATATATTTAAGGTTCATAAAATCATGTAGGCAGTAGAACCCCGCTTATCCGAGGCAATGTGGAAATCATGCGTCTTCTCGCCGCAGCACGACAACCTGTAAACAGTCACTCTGATAAGTTCAATTCAGATTATAATAATAATCAATAGATTTAATGATGAAGAAAATGGGGATTTCCTTGATGATCTTCTTCCTAAAATGATGATGTATTCTCACTTATAATAAACTAAAATTATTATTTTTTAAACTATGTTTAGCGAGAGTTGTACGTCAGGACCCTTGGTTACGTTAAATGAGTAACATGTATGATATTGTTATTGTGTTTAGTTTGTAGATCTCCATGTTTATTTTTAATTAAATTAAAAAAATCAAATTATAATAAATATTATTATTATTATTATTATATAAGTCGATTGTACGTGGTTTATCCACTGTTTGAAAATTACGTTAACCGCCGAAACAGCTGTAACATCTAAATAATGCTTTCGCCAACTTACAGAACTCAATAATAATATTTATTATAATTAGATTTTTTTTAAATTTAATTAAAAATAATATGATATTGTTAGCGAAGACGCAAACCCATTTAAATAATCGCCACCAGGCGGCATGAATGTCACCGGTACAATGATGATACTTATTTAAATAATTTTCAACATTGATACATAGGTTTTATATAAATAGCCATTTTTAATCTCTAAACATGGCTAAAGGGCGTGGCGCACCCTTTTCCCTATCCCCGCGAAGATACGGTGATAACACGCCAGTGAGTGAGTAAGTATGAGTAAGTAATTGAGTGGATGAGTAAGTAAGTATGAGTGAGCGGGTGACAAAGTGAGTGAGTGAGTATTCAGCTGACATTTTTAAGAATAGTCGGTTGGGTATTTAGACGCCACCCAGTCAGCCTAGCTGTAATAATCATTACTATTTTATTATTATTATTTGTCTTTATTTTAGTGTTGGAAGATGTTATCTTTTCATTTTCACTCATTAATAAATTCAGCCACTATTGCTTTTATGGAATAATTAACAATCGTTAAATACTCTCTGAAGAATTAACATTAGTTTAAATTTATATTAAGACTGCGACGATAAACTATTAATTAGAAAATGTAAATAAAAAGTTTTGGTCAAACTAATGATTTTCAGATTCGCCGCACGGCGTTTTTTTTAGAGTATTAATGACTCAAATCTTTCTCATCAATTAGTAGAGTGAAGGCTTTTTATGTTTTTAATGAAGGCTTTTACGCACGGGCAAAAAACTGGGTTTAATAAGAAAAAAACGGTAAGGAAACTGGTATACGATTATGCTTTACGGCAGCTGCCCATAGTGCCTGTCTATGTACACATTGAGGAGTGTGAGTCGTGTTTTGTAATCAGTAATCAGGTTTGTTAGGTAACAGGACTTTTGATATATTAATTAGTTCTGGATCATTAAGTCCCAAAATCAACGCTATTGATACTGTGTATTGTATTGTACATTTATAGACGAGTGTCTTACTGCTACGAAGTCACGTATAATTCCTCGGTATTTATTATGCTATAATATTTTTAAAATTCAGTTAACTATTAATTAATTTCTTAATAGTGTGCGTAGATACAGCAAGTTGATTAGATACTGATAACTATTAATTATACAAAATATTAATATTTAATGACAATTAATAAAATATGTCAATGAAAATTTAGTCTTTAAATAATATCACGCATGATTCACAATTTGTCAACACACCATGGTCTGCAAGGTCGGAAATATTTCTTTCTACTTTCATTCTAACTATTTTTGGGGTTTATTCTCACATAGCTTATACACATTTATTTATAATCAAACTTAGGTCCTTTTCATGTAAATGATTATTAAAAATCGGCCTTAGCTGCAAAGTCGTTTGCTTTTGCTTGCCGTCATTTATATTAAGATTCGACTAATGGCAGTTTTCGCTACTCTGAAATTTAAATGGCAGCTTGTTTTTTAAAAAACGTGTTACATTTATTTTGTGTTTTAATCCGGAATATAGCAGTCGTCTTTTATAATAATGAATTCATTAAAAATAGATAGTTTTCTTGTTTTTCTCCAATTAAAAATATATGGAGGTAGCTGAGATTTCAATTAATTAATTAATTACTCTGATGTGAAGGACTGAATAAATTAAAATCCAAAATAATTTTTTAGAAATATATCATCGGTTATACTTTGTATCCCAGAAAGAAAATTGTCGGTTCCCAGTTGGCTGAAGAGTTCAATCCTGGATCCACAAGTTCTAGGGCATCGTGTGAATACTATTAAAAAAGGATCGCTTATGTGGTTTGGTCATATGGAACGATGGATGAGGAGAGAATTGTAAGAAAGATATATGACTCAAGTGTTGATGGCATCAGAAGACTTGGCACGATCAGGAAAACCAGATACTGGAAGATGCTTACGTTAGAAGGCTCAATAATCGACGAGCTTGTATGAGAAGATGTATGAATCTGAATGAGACGAAAATTGTCAGGACAGAAGAGTGTGGCGCTCTATTCGCTCTGCCTACTCGCGGGAGAGACGGCGAGATGATAATTTAGTTGATACAATATGATGTCTCCTATATAGAATTACATAATTAATGTTATTTTTAAGGAATTTGTTATCTAATCAATATATACAATACACAATAAAATGAAAATTATTTTATAGTTTAATATTATCTTATTTCCTCTCACTTTTAACATAATTTTAACATATGAAATTGACATAAAATGAATGTATATTTTTATAGAAGAATTTTAACATGGAGAGTTATCAAAAAACAACGTTTTTTCTCAGATCAGTTATGTTATATCTCTGTTAAAAGGATTAGATCCGGATTCAATCTTAATTAATTAAAATTTATGTGAAGTTTAATGATTTTAATCTGCTATAGTTTATTATGTACAACGTCTCAATAAAGAATGCTGTAAGAGTTTATAATTTTATTCAGCTAATTGAAATTTACGCCTTATGAGCATAAGGAAAGCCTACTTTAAGTGTAATTGTATGAGAATATTGATATTATTTACGGCCTCGGTTGTCCATGATCACAAAGGTAACGAGTACTCCGACTATTGCGCTATCGGGTCTTATAATAATTATCAATTCACATTTCTCGCAAGCAATAGATATATGGCGGAATAATTAGAGATCGGCTGCCTCGCTAGTGACGAATCACAAAACAGCACCCGTGCCGCAATTCGATGTACACACAAGATGAATGGTATGATAACTCAACTGCCACTATCCAGAGAATTTAGGCTTGCGACTTGCGGGTCATTTAACTTTAAATATTCATCAATCTAATTGATGTTTTGTGTAGAAAGTACTTATGTTTCACCATGGTGCAAGTCCATCATTCGGTATCAAAACGTTGTTTTATAATAGTTTAGAGTTTACACCTGATTTATACTTTGTGCGAAATTTTTTATACCAACTTTATAAGGCAAAAAAATTATATGAATATAAACACAACATAAGTAACACAAAAAAACTCAATTTTTCATTGTAGTATTTACCACCTACCTTACTGTTACCAAAAAAACTGTAAATTGAAACTATAATACTATAAAAACCCCCTTTACAGTAGTATGTGAATTGTTACAGCGTATTTCCACTTTTATAAATGTTTTGTCGTATAAATGGTAGTGTATAAATTCTGTCGTACAAAAATTGACGTTCAAAATTCCTAGAATATAATAAATAAATTATATCCTGCATTCGCACAATTCTATCTATTTTAAAAATCTTAAGCATTTTTTAACATATAAATTGATGGCATGTCCTGAATGGGATAATTTATTGAAATAGAAAAAATGTATAAATTTGAAGTTATTTATTAAATTATTAAATCTGATAGTAAGGTTACACTGTTGATTAATTGAAATATTATAAAATATTTGAAGCTTAGACAAAAAAAAAACATTTGTTGTTGAGTCCGGTCTTCAGCTGCAGTTATTTTTCGTGAAAATGCTTCCCATTTTATATTTAATAACATTATTTTATTTGAATAACCGATTTTTACTTTTCTATTAAAGATTTTAGTACATTTGTAAAGTAATCGTAATATATATATATTACATTTACTATTAGTAAATGTCACAAATATATTTATTGCTCATTTTTATAGATTTGTTTTACGAGGGTGGCATTAACTTGAAAGACACCGGTAATTGGATTTGGTTCGGCGACCTCCGAGTTTAAAAAAGAACCTCCATTGACCCCCAGTCCAAACTTGATTTCAATTTGGTTATCGTATACCACGAAGATGTTTTGGTATATAGAATTTTTATGATGTCAATAAACCCTACCAATTTGAATCCTGAAAAATACATCAAAGACATTAAAATCTATTTTAGTGGATTATTCTTATTTTTCCAGCCGCTTTTTTGCACGACAAAAGTATAATAAATTTACAAGGAACTGCTTGTTTATTTCCAAGATTGGTTGTATTGGAAATACTGGAGAATAAATGTAATAAGAAGAACCAAAGCTGGCGACGACGTTTCAATATTATAATCTTAAAGGAATAAAGCAAACTCCTTCGTCTGTCGGTTCACGGTCTCGTGAAGCACTTTCAGTGATCATGTGGTAAATTTTCAAGATAAATTTCTCACCTGCAGATTATTTCAAGAATGTGTCTAACTCTCAATTATTGCGAAGGTGAGGTGGTTGTAATCCACGATCGTTCTATCAAAATATAACGTGAACGTGAACATCTGGAATCGAATTAGCAGTGTGAGTAATATATATAACTTGAGTTATACAACTTTAAGAGCCGGTTGTGTGATCAGTAGTAACTTTTTACTCTAGTAACTTTTACTAACGCCCGTAGTAAAAATCCTTTGTGGGTTGTTAACACATCAAATTTACTACTGTCAAAGCAAAGTCATAGACGCAGATGTCTATAGGCGCGACAAATAATCATGAAATATCCTTTATTTTATGCAATATCTGTGAATTTTTTCGCCTAGGCGTTCGATATCTGTCTCTTTGGTAGTGAAATTTTTTCGTATTATGTGTAATAATATATATTAAACAACGAAATCATCGTCAGACGAACTGTCATCACTAAAATAGCGAGATATTGAATGATTAATTGTCGTATACTGCATCTTTCAAAGTGACTATTGGAACAGCTGTGAAAAGTCCGCCATATTTTACTATCGATTTTCGTTTTTACTTCCGAATATCGGGGAGTAAAATGAGTTTACTAAGGGATGTACTTCCGAGAAGTAAATATTTTTTTACTAACGATCCAATAACCCGTTTTCGCAAAAAAAATTACTTTAGTAACTTTTTTTACTATTGTAAACTATTGATCACACAACCGGGCCTTAATATTGTGTGAAAATATTATTTAGTATTAAATATGTATTTAAAAAGAAACAAAAAAATAATATTTTTAATATAAACATCAAATATCCACATTAGGGCTTAATAAAAATTTTCTTTACAGGAAATTGTCTTTTCCGTCACAAAATATCAAATATTTTTTAGGATTTTAATGCAGTAAATGCTGCTAAGGTTTATGGAATTTTATTTCTGGATGAATAAATTTTAAATAATTTCAAGAAGAAGAAACTCAAGTTCTCAGGGAACATGCAACTCACGTTACAGGAGAAGATTCGAGGATAGCGCAGAGCGAAGAAGATGAATTCCAACCTTTTCCAAGGATAGGAATGAAGATGAAATTTCGTCACTCGTGGCATATTTCAGCAGCTGTATTACGGGCAAGTTGACTAACAGAAAGGTGCCGTTTACTTATTAAAACGAAACTAAAATATAGGCATTGTATTGAGTAATTATCTTTATCATATTACATTGAACAAATGAAAGAAATGTAGACTAATATTTAATTATGTTTTTGATTTCCATCCCTTGTAAATATACTTCTCCGGTACAGAGTCTTACGCCTCTGCAGGGTTGTGTAACGGCAACCCTAGTGGTTTGGTAGGGTAAGGTATTTCTGCCTAGAGTAGGCCTTGAACCTGGCCCGCGGTGGGGAGGTAATTGTCCCCTGGCGCCGGCGCCACTAACTGTTGATGCGTGTCGGTGGTGGGTGAACATTGAATCGTGGAAAATGTATTTAAATTGGGAATACATTTTAAAAGCTCATCACACGCGTCTAATGTTTTTGCACGTTACGACTAACCGCGGCTATATCAGGCTTAGGCATTTACAATTTACTCTCATAGTTATGATATGTCTATTATAATCTTACCAGTAACGTAATAGTTCATTTGCAAGTCCAATATCAATCACCCTTATCCCCAGCCATGTTTCAATGATATTTTTACAGAAAATCTGTAATATTCTGAAGACGAGGTTTTAGATTATTATTTTGTTAAGAAATTCATGATATGATTATAAATACCGATTGAAGCTGTAGATACATGGTCATCACGAATCAGACAATAATTAGACAGATGTGAAATGGCGGCCATTTCTATCAGAATCGTGAGTGTTTTTGTATTAAGGTTGACATAAATAATATTATCGTATTAATTTTATGATAAATCAGTGTAATATAATATATATCCGTTCGAACCATCAGTCTGTGAAAATAATTATAATATCGAGATGAAGGCGAGAATAATACAAACATTTAATGAAATTCCGGTTCTTTGAGGTAGTGACTGATATTATTTGTTTGCTTTTTCACAATTTTTTTATAAAAGTTTACTTACTTACCCTTTTTTTCCCCGCGAGGGTATGCAGGGTATACAGAGGAGTGTGGCGCTCTATTCAGAGCGCCACACTCCTCTGTCCTGACACACAATTCTCACCTCATCCACATTCATACATCTTCCTATACAAACTCGCCGATTATTGAGGCATCTAAAGAATCATCCTCCATTATTTGGTGAATCATTACCTGGTCGTGCTAAGTCTTCTGCGGACGTCCTCTATTTCTGGTGCTATCAACATTTGCGTCATATATCTTTCTTACCGTTCTCTCCTCATTCATCCGTTCCATATGACCAAACCACCTAAGTGATCCTTTCTTAATCTTACTCACTAAACTAACATCAACTTTACATTCTTTCCTTATATCTTCATTCTTTACTCTGCCATAAATAGATTTGGCACATATACGCCTAAGTGATCTCATTTCCACTGCGTTCAGTCTACTTTCGTTCCTCTTCTGCAAGCTCCAGGCCTCACTTCCATACATCAGTGTCGGTACCAGGACTCCATTGTGCACCGCTAGTCTTGCCTCGGTTGACAAATTCCCGTTAGATATAATTCGCAGCAGTCACCCTCTTTTCGATATCATTCTCAGCTAATTTAATAAATTTTAAACGGCGCGAACACCCCTTCAATAAGTATAATATATAAGATATACGAATATTAGTACAGCGTTGTTTATTCGATAAATAGTAAGAACAAAATTAATCTCTTGTCTCGTATAATATTCACGCTCTCATGAAAAAAAACATATATTTTCTTTGACGCTTGTAATTTTAAAAACACTTGCTTCAATTTGATGCGATTTTCTGGTCTGATCCCTAGGCTGATATGGTAGCGGGGAACTGCTAGTGTATAGATTTTATTTTGTTTGGAATACAAATAGATAACCGATGTAAAAAAAACATAATAAAAGTGTAACAAAAATTGAACTAATTATATCAGACTTATTAAATTAATAGCTCATTACATCGATAATTCTTTTACGTGTTTTCAGAAATGCGTAAGAAACGATTTTATAATTTCATTTCTTGCTGTGGATTACTTATTTATATACTTATTAAAGCTGGGAATATCAATGCAAATGAGTAGTAGGGCGCGAACTTTTCGGAGCCCTATCTGACGTGGGTTTCAATGCATTACATTGACTGCATATAGTTACGTCCTATATAAACCGTAAAATTTTAAGTGGCCATCTAGCCAACTTTAACTCTGGCTACTTTGAATTTGATTGATATCATGGTTTACCTATTAAAAAAATTCTAAGATTAGGCGATTAATTATTAGGAAATATGTAATATAAATATACATATGTATGCAGGGTGTAACGCAATATTTTGTGGGTGGATACCTGATAAAATGTTTAAGGGAAACGTGCCTAATTTTAACCATTTCAGAGATATAAGATTAAGCGATTATTTCGATTAATTGAAATAATTTATTGATTAAAAATGATATATTGAATACAAAAATTAAAGGTTGCCGAATTTCGATCGACTAGACTACTTTTTGTTAGATGATATCGATTAATAATGCAACAAAAATTAAGTCCATTTTAAAATTGTACTTCATATACACCTTTTATATGGTAATAAATGTAATTCTATCTACTTGTAATTTTAATTAATTAAACAATTGCTTGTGAACTATGCCCGTCTCGACACAGAATTTCTCTAGTGAGACGGGCACAGTCCAAACAAATTTTTATATATATTATATAGTTACTAATAAATAAATAAACAATTCGCAAATATTTATTTCGAAGTACGGAGACTTCAAGCTTAATACGATATTGTGAAAATTTCAAACAATAATATTTTCCGTAATAGTGCAGATTTTGCACACATTCTTTGAACATTTTCGACTCGTAATGTAGTCAGGTATCCACCCAGAAAATATTGTGGACTAGTTCTGTTATATTCTGTATATGTGAGTTGTGTCTTCTAAAGAAGGTTAGAACAATATTAAACAATCTTTTTTCTAATTTTTGGATCACTGCACGTGCAAAAGTTCTATTTTAATGTCCGCTGCTTTGTGTGCTGGGGGAGAAATGAAGAGAAACACTATCGATATAAGGCATCGGTATAAGGCAATTTATTTAATTATGTATATATATTCAAAATATTAATAAGAAGCTACGTAAGCATATTAGTACAAGTTAATAATTGTGATGTCCTTGGAATGGTGAGATGGTGTGTGTATGTGTATATGGATGCAGCACCGCCGGTGCCGGTATGTGTGACTATAAAAACGGCGCGCAGGAGTCTTTTATCTGCGGTTCATCGGCTTAATAATTTGACCTATACTAGTGATATACTTTGTACTAAATTGTAGCTTATTGTAATAGAAGATTAATTGTTACAATAAGTCTATTTCTTGGACCTTCACATTATGAGGTGACAACTAAAGACGTACTAAGAAGTTAAGTAACGTTAATATAACGAAGTCAAGTAAAGTTTAAACATATATATTTGATAACCTATTTTAGTAAATTATCATTTTATGTATTTTGTTAAAATTTAAATTAAATTAAATTAAAAGTTAAATTTTAATTTGAGTGCTATGTTGTTAAAACTTGTGCGCTTGCACACAGTGAGAGAACATTGTATTGAAATAAGGTTATATAACTTATGTTATTTTGTTACTTCGATTGGCACCACTGGGTTTCTTGGTTTATAATAATGAACAGGTGTATGTATGAGTATTGCTGCCCCTTTTTCGGAAAGTTAAGAAGACGGTAACTGATAGGTGTAATTCAATTACATCCCCCGCTTTGACCAGTCCAACGGTACCAGTGCGATCAGAAAGACCGCAAAAATAAAAAGGTTAGTGCAGTTCATATATCATATGTGCGCTTATTATTAATCGGAAACCTGGGAACCAGCTATCGAAGGCATTTACATAAACATATATAATGCTGCCATTATTATTTGTCCATGTATTTTATGCACTCAATTATTGAACAATGTTTCCCTAAGTGTGTTCGGTAAATTGCATATTATGATTGAGCACTGACGATGCATTACTCAGTAAGTAATTATTAACATTCTTATTACTGATGCAGACGATTACATTGTGTACGTAAATTATAAATGCGACGGCGAGGATCGCAATCATCATTGGTTAAACTAATTGTCACGTGAGAGAAGATTAATTATTGCATTCTACTTTGCGAATAATCTACTCATTAACTTACAAATACAACATTTAAATAAATTCTTTGAAACCAGACTTATGCTAGAGAAATAAAGAAAAAGGCTAACGAAGGGTGAATGGAAAGAGTAAAGTATTTATGATAAGATGTGATTTTGGCCAAGCATGCCTCACTCCAGCAACAACAAATTCGACCACGGTAAGCTCTTTCTAAGGTTCGTCCAATTTTTCAGTCATAACGGGAAATTATCCCGGGTACAACATTAGGATGAAGAAAATTTACATAGAAGAGTTTCAGAACGATGGATGGATGCGCGGCGTCTGGTTGTAGACTGGAGTCAGCTGCGAGAGCGACCCGGGACCGAGACTCGTGGAGGTGCACCACAAGCCGCGTTTTATCTGATTGAGGCCATTATGTGTCAATACTGATATGAAGGAAGAAAGAAGAAGTAAGAGAGGAGGGTGTGATGAAAGGACATATTGAGATTATGTAGATATTATGTATATAAAAATTATGTAGATATACAATAATACAATGTAGTATAAGAGATCATAAATGACTTCGTTATACAAAATAAATCATTAGGCTTTATACGAATACTTACATAAAAATAAATAAAATCACTTTGTATTCATATACAAGGTGAACATTATGTTCCAGGCCGATGTTGTTTTTAAATAACTAAATGGAACACAATTTTTTAATAATTTTTATTTATCGTTTACGTGTTTATTACAATTATGATGAAATATAAGATTAAACAAGTGGCTGCCTTTTGCAGCGGAACAAATACGTGCTCATTTAACCATATTTTCGCGCGTTATTTCAGCAATTTCATTTCGAATATCATCGGAATTACTGTTGGCTTATTTTGCGAGGACCTTCCATTCAAGTGCCTCCACAGAAACTAGTCGGGAGCCGTTAAATTAGGTGATCGAGGAGGTCATTAGATATCAACATTTTTTGATATTATGCGGCCGAGAAAAATTACTCAAAAAATTTCAAGCCTAGCTCGGTCTGTGTACTCGGTCGGTGGCGCCGTCCTGTTGAAACCATACGTGCTGCCCAATTGACTCAATTCGGCAACCAAGAAGTTTTCCAACTTGTGACAATAGTTATTATTTAGATAAAATATTTTAATAACTTAATAACTGGAACATAATATTCACCCTGTATCTTAGTGATCAAAACGTAATGAAATATTGACATTCATTCGCAATTTTGAGAAGTTTGAAGAAACTGATACGTGTTGAAGAAAAATAATAATGCAGGATTACATTTATTCATTTATTTATTTTTAACTAAAAACCTTGTTAAATTGGCGTGCATTGGTGGAGATCACACAAGTTTTCATTAACTGTGTTCACGCACAAATAAATTTGCTTGTATTTTTTAATGTGAATTTGTTTATCCTTTCACTATTCTATTCCATTGTTGGAATATTATAAAGCTTCAGACACAAATACAATAAATTAATTTATAGATAGGTACCCAAAAAGTTAACAATATTCATTCCTTTCTAAATTTCTCATGTTATTTATTTTACAGTGATTGCTTTTAGATTAATCACTCGTGTTATTCAATTTATTGACTAACGATGCATAATCGCTTTGTAATAAAATCATCACATAATTAATAAATCAATTGTGGTCTTCGTTACTGCTCCGCGTTCATAGGAACACAGAACAAAACTGTGTTGAAAAATGTCCATAAAATACGACATTTACAAATTTGTTGTCGGAAAGAATTTTCAAGGTTTTCAGGTAAATATCTTAGCTCGTCCACCCCTTTTCTACAAGTGATAAAAAATCTAACTAGAATCATTTCCAAAATGTGTCGAAAAAGTGTTCAAACAAATACGTCATACTAGTAATACAGTCTGGAACCTTCATTTTTTATAGAGATATTCCAGATGGGTTAGCCCAAGTCCAAGCCCAAGCAAGCCGATAGAAAGGTTACCCCGAGAGATTTTCTCTACAGTATTAGAAGGAAGACGTCCAGTGTCGTTAGAGAGAATAGATGAAAAACTGTGAACTCGGTATGTAGTAGACTGCAAAATACGAGGAAACCTAGGGGTGCTTTATTGAGGTGATAGGTCCCCAACATTTCCAAGACTATTGATAGAAGATGATATAACATGACTCGCGTGTACATAAGTAAGTGCCATCTGTGCGGGTAAGTCTGTAATAAAGTAAATGATGATGTGTCTGGATCAGAGATGCTGTTTGAGTTATTGGTCTTAATAGTGGGGTCATATTACTTACACGGCATATAAACACGGCTTCGTCCGGTAATTGCTAAAGATGTACCATTTACACTATCGGGATAATTATATTTTCCATTGTGTTTGCTATACTAAGTACATCAACAAGCTATTGCACGATTTCGCAATGTTATTAATATTTGATTACTGTGGGTTATGGATATTATTAGATATTGCGCATTTATTAATTTACTTTCTAACACAATACACTTGGATTTAATGATATGCAATTTATAATTCTAATGAATTATTGGTATTAAGATATTATATTATGAAATGAACCACAAATATTTCTATGTTATCCTCACACCTGAGATATAAGCAAGTATATTTGAGTATTCATCCTTGTCTGTCCATCATGACTGACAATCGCGATCTCCATGAACACTATTGCTAGGACCATGCCGTGCAGTCTGGTTTTGTTAGCTAGATTTTGATTTGCGGTATTATTTGACGGCGATCCGCAGTAACATTTAATTCTACTAAATTCCGCTGCTACAGTGCATTAGAGCCACATTAACCTCGTCGCTTTTCGAATTGCTCTACGAATTCATTTGAATACGTAAAGTCACATATAGAAATTTATTTTGAGAACAGTATTTGTTTGCTTTAATTGTAGCCTGTTAGTCTGTTAAGTTGTAGCCTCATCCTGGGTGTTATGGCCAGCGGAGCTTACACAATAATTTGTAGCTTATCTTTAATTAATTTTTCACTGAACTTTATACAAGGGACGAAACTGTTATTTTTTCTGTTTTGTCAATTTCGGACAATATTCCACTATATATGTTTGTCGTTAACACCACATTTCTTGTATTCTTTTGCTGCTCGTTTCAGCTCACATTAAAAAAAAAAACATCGTTAATTTTATCAATAAAAATGGTACCCCTGTTTCAAAGCATAAATTAATATCAAGTTGTTATTGTTAGCCAAGGTTTAACAAGAGGGATGTTTTATTCTCTATATAAAAATACTAGCACAGTGGTAAGTTAATAAGCCCTTAAAATATAATATAAGAGTCTTCAGATATCTTGGATATTATTTCCCATTATTTATCCCTCCAATTTGGTTCCAATTACAATTTAACAATAATTAAATTTGTTCTCATCATCTTACACTTCTTTTTAAAGTTAAATAACATGGGTTATTTCGGCACCTGACTGGTATTATCATTATAGTATATAACTACACATTCATTAATTTTTTTTTTGATATTTGAGAAATTATTTAAAAACTTCTTTAGAAGTTATTTAATTAAAATTATAAGACCACATGGCCATGCTTCCTAATGGTTGTACTTATGTGTAGGATTTTAATGGAATGTATTTTTCTTATTTCCGTGTCACATTGCAACATAAAATAATCGGTACAAGATCTGCTGTCAATTATATCACGTCAATTATTTTGCTATTGTATTTTAATTGATTTTTTAAATAAGTTAAGGTTATAAAATATATATATATATATATTCCCGTCATTATTGACGGGTCTAGTCGTAGTGTTAAAAATGAGTTTGATCCTCTACCTGGGAAACTATGGAGTACTCTCATAACACAGATGCATAGCTTAGTTTGATAATAATAAGAATATTGATGCGACAGATACTCTGTGAACTCACCCTTGTTTTATTTTAGAATCATTGTAAACTTTTAAATACTTCTAATGTATCAAATGAAATAAAAACAAAACGACAAACGCTAAAGCTGACGAGTCGAACAAAGTACAACAGTTGGCTCACTTTGTGCAGGTGTTGTTGGTGTGTTGATGTGTTCAACAACGCGATGTAATTTATTGTCGTTTGCTATGCTATGATTTGGAATTGTTCATTAAAATGCTCCAACTTTTTGCTCGCGTGTAATACGAAGGCCGAACAGAAGAAAATGGACAGTTACTCAATATTGATTTCATGAAAATAATTTCTTTCGGCCTAGGTACGAATTTCGTTCTGCGGCTCAGACATAAAAAAACCTTTCCATGAGTGTGCATTATTCTGATACTCTGGCAAACTTTTTACAACAACACAACACGTGATGGCACTGGGCTCGAATTACGACAACGATCTTCGGATTCGCCTTTCATTTATTCTCTCGCTAAATAGCTGTCATCTATTGGATCAGTATTTATAATATATTTAATCAGTATTTTAAATAGATTGTCAGTTTTTACCTTACATAACTAAACTAATAAATTTTACTGACCGAAAATTCGATCGGTACTGATCCAAATATAATTGTACACTGACCATTTATTTTACAAACAATTTGTTAGAAGAATTAAAGAAGAATATTACACGTATACCGCTATAGAAATTGCGTCCGCAAGGCGAATTTATTAACGCTTTTCGTAGTTTGCCACCCTCACCCTTAATGTAACGTAAGCATAAATTATTTTTGATTTTAAATAGTTTGATCATAAAATAAAAGTTGATCGTCGTTCAACTGATAGAAATATTTTGATAGAAGATTCATCACTTGAAAATATTTTCTCGTTGGTATATTTAACATTACCTAATATCTACGAATCATGGGTTTGCATTGTGTTTAATACGATGAGATATATATTATATATATATATATATATATATATATATATATATATATATATTAAATTGATTAATTCAAGTTGATTATTATTTTGTCATCAAAACAACCGGCTTTATTTATAAAAGTGGCCGAAGACTCCGAGATAGCGCAGGATAGGAACACATGGCGGTGCTTTGAAGACTTTAGTTAGACGAGAAGAAGAATAATAACAATTTATTCAGCTGTATGAGAAGACGCTGAAATTGTGACTCCGAGTCAATTGAGTTGATCCAATGGTACCAGAGAAAAACGATAAGATCGTGGGACAGTCCAAGAGCAGACGGATATACCTTCAAACTTTTATATTACATTAAACTGAAGGATATTAATAAGTTTCTAAATGTTACCTGGCATCAAGAGAAATATTCCAAATGTTAAAGTTTGATTTTGTAACTCGGGCCTGGGACTTGCGAATACTCCACTCATTACTTGTAATATCTGAACTCGTCCCCAATCTCTGGTGGTTGGCGCTTGTTCCGACCGAATCGAATAATTTCTGCTGATCATTGCCTCTAACAGATATCAAGAATTCGCTCCGCTGTCGCGTCTACCTCCCAGCCTCCTGCTCGCCTGAGGCTCGCGGATGGACCGGTAGACTACTGTTCGTTCACGCAGTTTTCAACCTGCTAGTTACGTGAATATTAACAATATTTTATATTATATTTATCAACGAAAGTTTATGTATGAATGGATTGTGATCGTTCATATCATACGACATCAGAAAACCAGATGTATCAGAGTAATTGTTGGCTTTCGCTGAATGAAGATCCCACATTTAATAATGATAAACATTTTCCTTTTTATCATGTACCGTCTACCATTGAAGGCGGACGACCAAGTTGCAGTATACTAATTTATCCTGTGTAAGATGTGTAAAGTTACCAAAATGTTGACATTGAATCACTTTCTGAGGTTTCATAGCCAATGTAATCTCTTTATACCTACATCGCTTCTGCTTTTTATCTTTCTTCTTATCTTGTAATGTAATACTTTTCGTGGTTTGGTGTAGCAAACTAAATATCAACTAGCATAATGGCTTTCCTATATATACGTATTTATGTAGTGACTAGATCTGTCAGGATATTTTTTTACTAGTTCTCTCGTTCCACGCAGCATCTGGTGTCAATTTTAGAGTTATGGAAGATGACAACTTTTGAGCGATACACGAACACGCTCAAAATTGCTATACCTTACAATTTATTACTTTTCCTACGTTAAATGTTAACAAATCATTTTGGAACCATCTGAACCACTGACAAATTAATGTTTATGTGTACCAACGTGTAGCTGATTATTGTAACAACACGCTCTGATACGGCTGCGGGTATCGCCGTAGACATCTACCGACCGAAAAATTGACAATTACGAATTGTAAAACTGATTGGCGCCATCTCTAGCATTCCGTAGCCGCCATTTGTAGCTCACGGCACGCAAATATGCCGGATTAAAAAATCTTCAACAGCGAGTAACTAACACATGCAGTTAAACTAACGGTACAGGGCACGGTCAGCTGGCCGACCGTACGGCGGCCAGGCCTGCTCAAGGCTGAAGCTCTGAAAATATATAAACATTTTATAAAGTTTACTGTAGGGATCAGCGATACGAGATGCTGATGCTTCTTAGAGAGTAAATTCGTTTCCATGGCGGAGATGATGGCAGGGGCAACTCGATTGTAATTTCCGTGTGGTGTTCCTGTACCGGAGTGGATTCCTGTCGGTTGTGGTCGGCTAGTAGCCAGGACTAAACTATTATCTGTAATGCCCCGATACCTTGAAGAGAATGCTTGTTTTATGCTATCTGGTGGTGCCGAACTTTTTAATTGTCTATTTTATAATTGTATTTATATTTAACTTTGTTTAAACCACTGTGCTGTTTTTACATCAACCGGTTTCGAAACTAACGTATCTTCGCCAGGACTGGCGTACAACTGAACTATCCATAAAATAATAAAATAAATTATTAATAAATCTACATGGTTCGATACCTATGGTATCTTCTTCAGGAAACAATATTTACTAATATTAAAAATGCAAGCTTAACTAATTAGGAACTACTAATTAGATATACAAAGCTAATATGTGGCCACAAAGTAATTTTGCGAATATTGAAGAAGTATTCCATAAAATTTAAACGACATCTATACGGGGTGTAGGCAGAGTCTTGGTAAGAGTGGGGAGGTGATTAACAGGGGGACATTGAAAAAGGAATATATTAAATAGCGGGTGAATCTATTTTGTGTTTCTTGTTTCATCACTGTACATAGTCTTGTAACTGTCCAATAATTTGAATATTTTTATTGCTTATATTCTTACTAAGTACGTTAATTTATATAAATAAAGGCAGAATCTGCACGGAAAGGACGGTGAATGGCTTTTTACTGGTACCCATGCCGTGTTATATTACTGCTATATACTGCAGCACGGGATAGTTGCCTTGTGAAGTAAAAATGCCAACCTGACTGCGAATGAGTAGGACCAATACGGAAGCTCGAAGAACGGTCCTGGGTAAGCGGAGGGTCGCCATTCACTGTACTGAAGAAAGAAACTTAAGAAAAAATTTATTCTTTTTTCTATCTCAGATCTCTTTTCATCAATTGTTATAACTGCATCTTCTCCTCCTTATTATATACAGGTTAGTAGCCTGTTGATAGGTAAGGCACTATATTGATGGCTTGTGCACATTTCAGCAGCAGCCTATTCTCGGAATGATTGAGCCAATAGTAAACACTACCATTTCTTTTCTTGTTCTATTTGTTTATCGTATGGACAAGCTTTCTCCGTGCGTCCTTAAATGAACCTGTAACCCTATTCGCATAGTTTGTACAACTGGTTTTTTCATGTCTTCCCTTGACATTTCTTTTATGGTTTCTTACATGTATAATTCGTACATATTTCTTGTTCAATTGTTGACGTATGTAGTAAAGTGCAACTGTTAAAACAATACATTAATTAACAATGATCAAAAACCACTGTCCTTAAAGTACCTTCACTGGATTCACTTTAACGCCAATTAAACTGTACGAAGGCGCCTTCAGCGATCTTGATATATAATTGTCTAGTTAACATAATCTCTTACTTTTCCACTATGGCCGTTAATTGTGGTTTCCATGTGTATGGACAAAGAAGTCTCGCGTCTGCGTTAACTCAGTAAGAGGATGAAAAAGGTTAATTGATATATGGCCTTGGATGGATCTTTCAGCAACCATGTATATTTTAGTGCTTATGGGGTATATTTCTTTACGTGAGAGTATCGCCATATACTTTTATGTTTAAATGAAATTTGCTTGTGTATTTTAATAATCTTAAAAAACTATGTTTAAATACAATATTTTAGATTATCGATTAATAAGACTTTCGGAACATATTGTGGTATAAGTTTCTATGTGAAGCATACATTTTATTGAATATTACTGAAAACTTGTGATAGTGTATCGTTATGTAACTGATTGTGACGATAATTGAAAACTGACATTTGTTGGCTTTTACATTGTAGTGAATTACGAATAATCAGTTTCCAATCATCATTAGAATTGAACACAATCACAGTCACAATACATAACGGTTTAACTATACAAGCTTAAAAACAAATTTTATAGCCTGGAATATGTCGACTAATCCATCCAAAGCTTATAATCTGAAATTCGGTGCGAAGAATTTTTAAATTTTGTAATTAAATAAATGCTGGTTTAGGAAGTCGAGTTGAAGACCTCTGTCCCGTGTGATATAAACCAGCAATTATCTTAATCTCTTACCAAACTGTACACAAAACAACACGAGACAAGACACCTTCTTTTCCCACGTAAACGTAGCGCAGTATCGAGCTGGCGTTTAACCCCTTCCCTCTTCCGCTCCTGGTCCTGAGCTGTTATCAAACACCTCTGATCACCGTCGTTATTATCTGCTCCAACATCATCGAGGGTTACTGTGGACTTTTGGCATCACTAGTGTGAATTGGTGACTGCGTCGCTCAGGTTCCACGCTAACTTACGAGATAATTCCGCAATCTTGAAATTTGTATGCCAACGTCTCGTCGATGCAATACTTCCTATTGCTAAATACATTTTTTAACGATGGAACTCCGGACAAATTCTATGAAATCCTTCAAAAAGTCAACATTGATTAATAACCATAGCTACAGAATAATTAATGTATCGGGTTGACTAAAATTGCGTCATATTTAAAATAATAATAATTGTGGTGTGTCGAGGACGCGCGGTCTAAGTGAAATTTGACTAAAAAAATTTTTTAAACATGGAGATGCATCTCGCATTCCTGTCGCTACTCTCCTAATCTGGCCCCTGTCAAGAACCAGCGGTTGTGGATGACGCATTTAGTTCATTTTTTTCTCCTCGACGCATTTTTGTCTCCTCGAATGAGTTTCAGTCGCGTGAGAATTTTTATGTAGGTGCCGGTTTATTGTATTATATGTACACATATGTAGGTGTCGGCATTTTCAAATTCCCACTTTAAATAATAATAATAATAATAATAATACGTGTATTCCAGCGTCATTTTTTTTTTTTTTTATGAAAGCGTATTTTTATGAAGCGGGGTATTTTTTTTATTTTTATGAAAACCCGATTCGTCATAAAGATAATACATACACCTAATAGAATACATTTAAGTAACATAATAATATTTATCTTATGAAAGAAAAGCAAAAAAAGATAAAAAAAGTTAACACAAGTATATACCTATAAACAAAATATAAAAACTACATCTCAGTCATGGCTATTATTGTATCAATAGCTATTCTGTAGTTGTTGCCATTTTCTGGCCAGGGAGCTAGCTCTCTGTGAGAACGTCGTTTGCGCTAGAGAGTTGGTGCTGAGCACCAGCCGCAGCTTCACGTACACGTCCTTCTTAAGATTTCTGTATTGACAGTAGAAATACGTCTAATTATTTGAAACAAAGGTATAAGAATGACGTATTCTCTAAAATATATCTACTTATATATTAAAAAGTAATATGCAGATTAGAATGCAGATCGAGGTGAAGAATTGAAGTTATCGTCACTGCTAAAACATATATATGGCGATGGGCAGGCCGGTAATCGATGGATAAAGAATGATGACATATTCTTGACTGGTATCTATGAGACTAATCGTGACCTAAAGAAAGCTCTTGCTGATTACGAGTATTATCAGCGAGAGCGACGTGGCGCATATTGGCGGAGGACCGAAGAGAATGGTAGCATTAGGGGTGGCCTTTATACATTGTCTGATGACTGTATTTTTGTACTTGGTGTAATATTTGTTATCTCTTCTTCTGCCATTTCTTCCGCTTCCTTGCTGGAGCGAACTACCATCACAAAACCCTCCATGAATTGCGGTTCACTTCCAGTTCTGAAACTTCCTAATGTCTAGTATTTTCGCCGAGTACCACCTGTGTACAGTTATCGCGGTATTCCATAATTTTAATTAATGTAAAATATTTTATTTTTAAAATTGGCAAAATTAACTTTGTGGTTAAAATTCATTATTTTAATTTGTTAACTTTGTTTTATTAACCACTCATTAAATTAAAATACATCTACCGGTTTCGAAAAATATCAAACGTATGTTATTGTTTCTTTAACAAATCTATTTATAAAAAAAAATATTTTAAAACTAAATTTAGTATCTAACTTAAATTGTTACTTGATACAAAATTACTAGAATAATTTAGGAAAAAAATTTCGAATGCGACTTGTAGTTAAATTTAGTTGGTTGTTTATAATTTTTTGATTAGTTTTACATGCTTTATTTATTTTCAACGATTTCAAATGATTTAATTTATGATCAATACCGTTTACATGCAAAATTGACAATCCCAATTTTTTATTAAAACCACGACGATTTTCTATCAAATGATTAGAAAATTCTGAAAACCCACTATTGTTCAAATGCTCCTTTAATCTTATAATACAATTTAGACCCATTTTACCAATATAAATGCAGCACAATCCTTTTAACTAAGTTTATAGACACCAGAATTGTTAAATCTATCATCTTTGTCTTTAGAATTTATGAGTAAATTTCCTATATTTTTATTTGCATAAAATGCCGGTCTAATGTTTCGTGGTAAGTGTTCAGATTTTTGATTCAAAAATTTATTTATGGATAAAATCCTACGCCAATTATCATTATGTTTTATCTGTGATTTATATAAAAATTAACTATACATACATTTAATTAATTTTTTTAAATAGTGTATTAAACCTGTATTATACTGTCATACATAATGAATCTAACCATCCATTATATTACATTATATTCTGTTATAACAAAAATATGTATGTCAATAAATAAATAAATTATCACACAAGCATTGAGGGTTCCAATCCATGATACATCGTTTAGTCAATATTCCTATGTCAAAATCCAATTTCAATATATTTAGAATTGTATACAGTTAAAAAAGTAGCAGTTAATAACGGGTATAATACACGTTGAATAGACACTATTTAAAAAAATAAAATAAAAGAATATGTATGTTGCACTTTCAAATTGATACATCTGTCATTCCATTAGTCGAAAGCAATCTACTTTTTTCACCTTTGAGTAAAATCCCAGTGGCAACAAAAATATTTTTTCGATAAATTGATTTTATCTGTACATCTTTCTAATTAATACATTTAATTTATATTAAAAATATAACAGGACTATGTTCTGGAAAATCACAACTTCACTATAATAATCTGTTCTCCTTAAAATATTTTTAATGAAAATACATTTTTGTTGTATGGTTGCAATTTCAAAACATAGTTCTGTGGTATTTTAATATAAATTAAATTAATTAATTAGAAAGATATGTAGATTTTTCTGTATATCTTTCTAATTGATTAAATTAATTGTTAGATACGTTTATACAGATACGAGTCATATTATTATAATAATATGCGACTGGTATATTATTTTTATTTTCAAATGAAACGAAGCGCTTGCGATTTGAAAATAAGATTAATTTGGCGGTCTTCTGAGACAAGGCATGAACCTCTAGATTTTATTTGTAATTACAGATTGGTTGCTCAAAAACTTGATATACTTTCATTGGCTCTTATTGTGTTCTGAAATATTTTGGAAATGTTGCCAGAAGAGAGAACGACAACTCGGAGAGGGTTGCGGTGATCGGTGGGTCGAAGGTTGGAAAATAAGACAATGATCTCGCGCTCTACTATCCGTCCTGCCCTGCCTGCCCCTGATAGATGCCCTTCCTTCAGGGAATGGAGGAGAAATGGCGATACCAACTGAGGGACAAATAAGAAGACTTATTTATTTCACTCTTATCTGTAGAAAAGGTTCAGAGGCTGGTTTTGAAAGTCATCCATCGAAAATCATCAATATTTCCAAAATCACGGCTGTTTAACTCTTTAAAAATTCTCAGTTTAAATAAAATCTTCAAAAATAACGCATTGCTACAAATTCACAAATACCATTTCAATTCAATAATTTCCACAAAAATAAGTAACTGACCAAGATCGCGTGGTAACTTAGAAATCTCCAAATTTAAAACTAATGCTTTTCAACACCATTACGCCTATCAAGGTTTGACATTTGTCAATGCCCTCCCATATAAAATTAAAACAAAAAAAAAATTATAAAGCCTTCAAATCGCAAATCAAACAAATATTAGAAAACTTCGACAGCAATTACAAGTTCTAATTGGTTATGTTAATGTATATGTATTTAATAATTTACTTATATATTTATATCTTACTTCTGTACCTACCTTCACGTTATTTTAAAATTACTTATTACTCACTTAATATTCCCCAATTCAAACGCGAAAATTGATTTCTCTATTGAGTTGGGTAATTTTGTGTAAAAAATAATTATAATTAATTAAGTTATGTACATATATACAATATATGTATAATAAAATAAGTGTCAAATAAATTTAAGTAAATTATTACGCATTTATATCATTTATTATGTACACGAGAAAAATACTTCCCACCTCGACACGGACCATGGCCCAGTGAGGTGAGCAGGGTTACAATACAACGCACGAACTTAATGTAATATAAATAAACACTTAAAAATATTCGATCAGACAAATAATTTATTTAAAACAAAACTGATTGAATCCGGTGTGTCCATGCGTAAACACGAGTCGGCCACTATTACAAACTTTGTTCCCATCGGCTGATTTCGTTGATGGCAGATTTAATCTAATTTCCTTGAGATTGTATCGATCCCATCACATCATATCGGCGGCCCGCTGATTGCCCTCGGTACGCTGATGACTATCGAGTGCGTTCCCGAGATGGTTATAATTGGTATCTCGCTGACTGAACCACGTGCGGCAGAACTCAAGACCTGTAAATATGTCTTTAAAAATATTAATGCCCGTATATGTGTGCGAGCATATTAATTGGTTTACTTTAAAAAAATAATTATTTTATTTTATTTAAAAATAATAATTTACGCTTTGAAAATAGGATTAGTACTCTCATTAGCCTCGGTTGCTTTAGTGGCTAAATGGATAAAAACCTGACTGTCACATATGTGAAAATAAAACACTCGTTTTATGATTCTATTCGTTTAATTTACTTGAGACGCGTTTCGCCTTGCAAGGGCATTATCGATCTAACAATTTAACTCGACAACTTGTATTTATATCTATGGTGGAGAAGAGCTATACAATTGTATGAGATGAAAAGGGACATTATTCATTGGAATTCTGAGGATTTCCATAAATTTTTGACTGCTTCTAATAATGTGTAATAAATAATAATTAATATGTATCTATTCAAAGATCAACCGCCAAACCTTTTTGCGGTACCTTACCAACATTAAACAATAGTGAAGTGTTCACATTTAATATTGTTGGAACTAATCTTACCACCATAGAGCTAGAACTATTGACATTTGACAGATGTTAATTTGTAATATACGAGTAAACTTTAGACGGATGTGATGGTTTACGTCATCAGTATATTATTGAGTGTTTGAATTATAATATACAATACGTACATATTGTTGCTTTAAAAATGGGCTAGAATTGCTTCAGCGAATGAAATTTTGTTTTAAAACCTCATAAAACAGTTATGTATATTGTCCTTTACCGCAAAATCTTGAGTCCGAGAGAGCCTTAAAGAATGTAATTTTATCTGTATATACGCACGTGTAATTAATACTCTCATAACAATCGCATTTCTCATAACCCCTTAGATACACTTCATCAAATTTCTTCAGGTTTCAGTGTTCGGTCATATGGATTGCTCCGTGTTATGAAGATTCCACTGCTTCCTTCAGTTAACATATCCACTGCACAGGGGATCTTCTTGTTACTGGCGTTTTCCAGTAAAACGAATTCTCCAAACATTAATTCCTGCTTCTTGCATGGAGGCCAAAAATTGTAAAATTATTTGAAGGTCTGTGTGGAGACGAACGATTCAGGAGGCCGACGCTTGATATGGGCTGTGACGCCATTGAAGATGGATTAGAAGACGTCTGAATCGATTTGCTCTGCGTGATAGGTTGTACATACTTAGGATGGTTTCTCTGAATAAATAAATAAATTATAATTACCTAACTATAGTAGGAGCAACATTACAATGTTCTTATTTTGAAAATTTTGATGATTATTTGTTTAATATTTTGAAAAATGTACATTTAAGACAAAAATATAACATACCCACATTTTAATTTCAATAAAATGAAGCAATTTTTATACGTGTCTTACATCACACATAAGATAATATATAGGTTTATATATAGGTTAATATAAGGTTTTTATTTTTGTTTTCATGTTTTATGTTATCAATGTGATATTAATTGTTAATTGATTCACTAGCCTTGTTAATTAATATGTTAATTCTTCTATATTAACAACTCAGCTTTTAATTAACATGTTATTTCTTTAATATTAACAACTCGGCTTTCAATTAATATTATTGTAGATATATAAAATATGTCAACATCCATGCAGAGTTAGCAAACTAAATCGGATTAAATATAATCACATCTGCTGAAAATATTTCATAGGATGAAATAAAATCGTTGACATGATATTAGGTATAATATTGAATAGAACCTTTTCTATGAACCCTTGCGGCCAGCGGTAAAATGCATTACTGGAGAATGTAAGGGGTTAAATGTTTTAAATATGTTTAGTTAAAAGCGCAACACCTATGTTAGGGGTCCAGTCGACCACAGGATGTAATAACAACATATTTATGACCCATAAAATAAAACGTGTTATGCGAAGGATGGGCATGTTCATGTTCGGACAACTAGTATTTATGTTCATATTATATTTGGATAAACCGCTGCTAGTAATGACGTTGAAACTAACTTTCGGTAATAAACAAATTGAGTGTGTAATCTAATATGGCTCCAGACTATCTTCAATTGCTTCATTTCACGCTGGTCTTGTGAATTCGATCGATTATGCCATGTCGTAAGTCGTAAAGCATCGAAGCCACTAAACATGATTTTTATTTCTTGATTGAATTATTCGGTTATTTGTCCAGAATCTGGTCCACACGTTGTTATAGCCGTTATATATATTTTACAATATAATAACTATTCGCGTTGTATAATAATGTAATAACTAACTGTGCCCGGCGTAACATTCGCCGTTCTATAGACAGTTATTAAAGGATATTTATTATTAAGTTTGAACGTTGTACTTACGCTGAACGTTGCGTGTTTTATTTATTAACATAATAGGGTACTTTTACTAAAATGTTCATATTATTTCATTTAAAGTGTATGTAATTTGTAAGGTTAATTATGCAGACATGATATGTTGTCGTGTAATTTTAATATTAAAAAATATCAGACACCGTGAAACGTATTACAGATAATTTATATTATTCGGGGTTGCAATAATCAGATTTTGCGGATTAACTGGGGTAGCAAAATTTTCGAAATTATTTTATGAATATTATTTAAAATGTTATTTAATAAAATTACAAAATACGTATAAAATTGCATGTCTTTCTTACGTCGGGAAAATGCTACATTTCGTTGGAGTAAAGTGTCAATCATGCATCAGATAAATTCACTGGGTATCTCATAGACTTGTTTTAATGAGTCAAAGATGCTTTAATATTCATAATCTTAAATATTGTAATATATCATGGAGGAAATATGAAAAAGGTTCGATTGTTTACCGTTTTCGCGAGAGTCGATTTTAAATTATGCGACTAGGCGACACATAACATGGCGCCTCTATATCTGATTCAAGAGCTCTGCATCCCAGATGATTTGAATAATAGAAGTTGAATTCTCATGTCAGCCTCTACTTCAGATGCAGGAAGGATTGTATGTAGTACCGATTAGATGTTGCCAGAAGTCCAAGTTTAGTGAACGGACATTTGCGGTTGTAGGCGCAACAGCGTGGAACTTTGCCCTCCGTCGCAAGAAATAGTGCATCAGAGACTATATTTATAAAAGAGACATCTTCAAAAATCACATTCCTTAGTTCAAATAACAGTAAAGCGTCCTTGAGGTGAAATTTTGACGAAAATGGCTCTATAAAAATTGTCCAATACTATTATTATTATTAAGCCCAAATTACAACAGTACTAAGACAAAACAATTAAAAGGCATTAATTAAAAATAATTGAAAAAATGTTGGTTTATTAACTAAAATACGCACCTACTTAAAATCTACTTTGAGTACATAAAATGTAGCTGTCTCGTATATACTTAATTATTTGTTATTTATATATTTAATAAATTTTATTACACACAAAACATAACATTTAATACACCAAGCGTAGATTTGATTCCAGCAGCCGGTGAAGGTGTGATATGAAAGATATTGGAACTGTGTTATATTCGTGTCGCGGTACTTGTGCGCAACATTGTGTCTTTAATAGCTACACAAAAAAACCAAACCACAGTTATATTGTGTGCCCGATTAAAGCAAAATAATAAACAGCGAGATGATAAAAACCTTAGCCACAGACACATGAAAGTATTCTTGTAAAATGTAACTGTACTCGGAAGAAATCACCTTGGAAGGTCATTGTATATAACTGCAACAATTGGGTCACTTTCAGTGGATAAAATCTTGATGAAATCTCGGTCCTCTTGAAACTGGTGCTGGGTGCTATGCAGTAGTTGCACTTCAAAAATCATTTAAAACATACAGGGTGTAACAGAACTAGTCAACAATATTTTATGGGTAAATACCTGACTAAATTACGAGTCGAAAATGTTCAAGGGATATGTGCCTAATCTCAACCATGTCGGAGATGTAAGCATTTAAAAAAACCGTAATTATGCTATTATTTCGATTAATTTAAATATTTTATTGATTCCAAATTATATATTGAATACAAAAAATTAAAGTTCATTGAATTTCGAGCGGCTAGACTATTTGTTGTTAGGTGTTTTAGGGCCCGAAGCAAGGATATAGATTAATAATTGAACAATTTCGCAAATATTTATTTTGAAGTACGCAGACTTCAAGCTTAAATTTCAAACAATAATATTTTCCGTAACGGTGCATATATTCTTTGAACATTTTCGACTCGTACCGTAGTCAGGTATCCACCCTTATAATATTGTGGACTAGATCTGTTACACTGTATAACTTTACAATTTACATATATTGAAAATTGTCAAGTTAATTGTATGTTGCGTTTTAATAATAAAATGATATTAAATCTTGAAATTCCAGAACGGTAACGGGTTTGGCTAATAATATCTCGGGTAGATATTTCTTACTGTACAATCCCATTATGATTAAAATATTACCAATTCATGACGTAACTTCCGAAAAATTTTAATGGCTTTATTCTAATATGTGCGCGAGTTCCACCACCACCCTCTGTTAAAAAGTTTATATACAGAGTATATATTTTCTGGATATGATAACTTCCATAGTTCTAATCAGGTTTACATCAGACTATTCTGAAAAATTGACCTGGTGTATATTTCGCATCTTACTTCAAAATTGCAGTTGTTTAAAATTTAAATAAAATCGTAACATCAATAATATTGAACCGAAAGAAAAATGTAAAAAAAAAACTTTTACTTCATTTTTGCCATCATTGCTAGAGGAAACTATTTTGCTTACGTGTATTTCGAAAATGCTTTTAGACAAAATTTCTAGTAGACGTTTTAGAGTTTGAACATGAGACTTGATCATTGTAATATTTTACACTTGACGACCTGAAAGATAAATATTCTACATTTATGTTATATCCTACATTAGTGTCCTAATTTTGATAAATATAACCGAGTACTTATGTAGTAGTGATGAGCTTAAAATCACAAAACGTGAGTCAATCACTGATATTTTTTAGTCACACTCACTATCAGTGAATAAATATCTGCGAATATTGTGATGCGCGATTATTTTATTTATATTTGGTTGTGAACCGTGATTTGGCGCATGTGCATATGAATTGAAAATATTAATAAACGATTGACGTTGTAATTCGTGATAAGCGTCATTTAGTAGATTCTGTCAAAACGTTTTATGCATTTGACCAGAAATGCTGAGAATTAGACCCGAAAAATAAACTCACTTTTTTTTAAGGGTTTTCATTCTCTTTGTGATGATATTAAATTAGATATATATTTATTATATATGCTAGAATATGTTTTTTACGCTTATGAAGTGTCTAATAATATAAGTAAATATATACGCTCAAAATAATGTTTTTTTAATTTATTTCGTGCATTGTGATATCGTGCGGTGCACGCGTATTATTAGTATTAAAACTGTGATCACAGCCAAAGTTTTCAATCACTGATATTATCGAATATGAATCACGATCACACCAGTGAGTTAAGAATAGGATTTTTTCTTATCACTATTATATGGGCAATTTTTTACTACAACCATCATTTGTGGATGTAGATCAAATATCTTCTTCCTTAGCCTTGTTTATCCCTTTCATCTGCGGTAGAGTACTCTTATGATTGTGCTCCACCACGTCCTCTTCTAGATGGCACCCGTGGTTACACTTAAAACGAAATTCTAATTAAGGTACGTACGCTCTTTTACATTTTTTTATGATTTTTTTAGAAAACATGTGAAACTATCCTACTTTTGCTGTGTTGTTCAGCTCTACTCCATTTCTTCGTATCGTCAGACTCGGCAGTTATTATATGGGACCGCTTGACCCCCTCGTGCCTGCCATTCACTCGCACGTCCGATTGCCCCATCTGCGGAGATGATTGGATTCTGGGCGCCGCCGGAGCAGAATGGACCGGCCCGTTAACTTATCTCGGACACCCATTGTCCGCGGACTTTTTCTCTTCACCGATGGCCGGCGCAGACAGTGGGCAGAATGATGGCGACAATATAACGCCGGGTTTCCCGATATAACGACGGAAAGTAATCCAGGTCGATATTCAACCATTATCTCATGCGGCAGTAACTGTTTTTCAATTGATCGATGCGATTTTTTTACCTTTACCTATTTCGAGATATTTGTAATAAGTGGTAAATTGTTCGAAAGTGTATAAGGTTGGCCGAAAGTCGATTGTTCTACAGGAAAGTTTTTTTAGCTATCTCAATCCATCTCTGATTTTGTTATGGTGTTCTTTTCAAAATTCTACTTATCCTTTTGCACAAAGTATATTATTTCAAAATAGCAGTTGAATTTCCTTATAATATCATCAAATACAGTGTGTCCCAAAAGTATTTTTCATTTTGGTTTATTCTCAACGCACCGAGCGGGTGAGGGACGGGGGATATGTCGATCGTTGCCCGCATACTTGGGAATTCAGTCACTATGGAGCTATATATACTAGAATAGTCGCTCATTCTAACATTACACCTGATGTGTAGATGCTGGAAGTACGTTACATTTCCCATGGGTAGCTCGACGTATGAATACCCCAATATTACAACAAATCTATCTACGGTAGTACACAAAAAATTCTTCCAATTTTTCGACTACATTATGTACACGTAAAAAACATACATTGTTGTGTAGGTTTGTTATTATATGTACATAAAATGACAAATTCAGTCAAATTGTACATAATGTATTGCACGATTTTGTATAAATTTTATTTTCTTTTTATCCATTGTAACAGATTAAATAAAATATTATGCGTTATATTATTATAAAAACCGAGCATAGCTGTTTAAGAGATTTGGATGTTTTTTTTCCGCAAGTTTTCATTCACTATTTGTACCATGTATTTATTTGGAAAATATATTATATAAAGTAATGTTCATAAAACGTGTTCAAAAGCCCAGTCTAACCCATAGTGCAATATGCATACTTCAGTCTTACAGTTGACAGTTCTCGGTACGAGGTCACGATTGCCATTGACATTATTAGGTCAATGTACTTCTGCCTCGGCCTTAGTCTCTGTCGTCTTTCTTCAACTATTCCTTATAGCTGCTTACAGCTTAAGCTTCAGTTGTCCTTAATTCCTTACGTAAAAAAGTATTTTTTTCATTCTTTTCCAGCACACAATCACATATGCTTCCGGCCATTTTTATTTTATTTGCTTAGTGGTTCACGTTTCCTTTCCGAATTATATAATGCTTCGGATGAATTATTAGATGAATAGTTTTTTGGATTATTGTGTATTTTCGAGGAAAAATGAAGATTTTTCTAATATATATTTTTTTAATATTCGCGGTCCAAGCTTTTGTATCATGATTTGTGAGCTATCAACGTGGTTATGAGGCACGTCAATACGTATTAAATATATATAGGATTAATAGTGTTTGCTCGGAGTCTGTCTCGCGTAGAGTTGACGGTTGATTTCCGTTCACAGCCGCTGAATCCGTCGCAGATGTTATCTCTGAGAGAAAAGAATAATCACCTCCCGGGTACGAATCATTTCACTAAGAGTTCATCGCTTCTTGTCGGTATTTGACGAGGTTGACGGTTTATTGTTTTCGACTACCTCTCAACAGACTACCACATAATCAAAATTATTATAATAACATCAAAATAATAATAAAGAACTGTACAAAGTAAACATATTTAAGTAAGAATAATATAAATATATAAATTAAACTAACACACATGTACATTCGTCACCATCACGCTGTTTTTCTGGCGTATTTCTTTAGTCTGTACCTTGCGTTATTGACACTTCACACTTTTCTGTTCTGGCAAACTATTCTCGCCTCATTCACATTCATACTCCTTCTTCGCAAACTCGTCCATAACAGGACCATATTCCAGTGGATTTGTTTTGATTTTAGATGAGATAAATTTCTGAGATTTTGTTGAAATAAATCTCAATCTGGAGATAGAGAGATCAGTTTGAGATTGGTAGAAAGAGACAAAAATTCAAATCCGCGTACAGACCTTTTGATTTGATACTGAGACACAACACCTTGAATCATAGATGTCTACAACTATTTATTTAAAAAATTTAAAAAATCAATTTCACTCAACTGATGAACGAAATATCAATGGTTAATAAACCGATATTATATATTTAATGAATTGAATCACAATCAAGATTGAATCTCTGAGATAGATATGTATACGGGGATGATGAAAGATGAGAGTTGTTTCCAAAGAATATCACGAGAGCTAATCCGTATTTTAGAGATAGTCTCGAGACAAAATTTCATTGTTCACGTGTCATTAGAAACACTCATGTTGAAGGACTGACGAAAAGATGATAAATAATTAATAAAAGTTGATAAATTGAAGAAGAAGATGGTAAATAATTTCAAATTCGAGCATTTGCATAATATGAATGATTGGGAGTTCGTTCTCTCGTTCTCAATTATTGTTTACATGTGCTGAGCCGCGTGTCAGCCTTCCGGAAGTCTTACAGTTTAATATATAAATAGTTTTTGGAATTGAATAGTTTACCGTTATACATTTAAATATTCATTTTTAAATTTACATACCGCACCCACATTATTTAATATAATGTATATTTAGTTAAAAAATAAACATAAACATTAGTTTTAAGGATAGCAGAAAAACCTAAAATGTTTAACATTTAACTCAGGAATGTCAGCAATAAAAAGTAAAATGTATCTAAATTCGTACAGGATGTTTATATTTTTATAGTTTTGTGTATTGTATAATTTATTCGATTTCTCTTACAAAATATTTTCGTTTCATTTTTAACATAATTAAATGAATTTATTTATGCCTTGTGTTTATGTTCAGAGTGAGATAACTGAATTTAAAATATGTCGAAAAAATGCGTTACATGTCTCAGAAACATTTTTTGTAGCTCCCCTAGATATTGATAAATTCAGTTAAATAACACTAATTAAAAATAACAGTGATAATAAAAAAAAATCTCCCCGGCGGTGAACCGAACCCTGGTCTCCTGAATTACTTTTCACTACACGCAAAAATATCAGTTTACAAATGAGTTATACTTTTTATTAATTCTGGCTAGTTAAAAAGATCACTAGAGTTACCATTTTTTTTTAATAAAAATTAATATTATGATTTAAATTGATGTACAGAGTGAATAAATAATATAAAGTATGTCAAAAATACAAGTCAGTCTATGAAATTCTGATGCAAAAAATATACATTATTTTCTAACACTAAAATTTGTCACCCCAGATAACTAGATGTGCAATTAAAATGGTGGAGCTCTCGTTTAGCATGTGAGAGATGCTATGATCGGTATCCGGCCCCTAAAATATTTTAGAAATAAAGGTGAAATTAAAACACAAGGTAAAAGTGAGTGAAAATAAAACACAATGTTAACAAGCGTGATTATTGGAAAAAATAGGTATCAGCGGATGGAGGGATTAAACACGAAATTTTGAAATTTTGAAAATTCCAAAATTTGTTCTCATAAATATAATTTTAAATTCAGAAAATTTCATAAGAAATTCCGAACTATAAATATATAAAAATAAAATATTGTTACGATCACAGACTAACAGCTACACAATTAGTAATAGTAGAACAATAGGGGTGTTCTGAAGGAATCGTTCCTAGAAAACGATGTAAAGAGATAATGCCTTCATGAAAGGAATCTGTGCACTCGTCCGGCACTTAGACAAGAATCACCGACCTGACAAACAAAAAACCAAAATTTGCGGCATCATCAAAGAGGTGTCCGAAAACTGGCGGATCAGTATTACAATTTGTTTTGTCGAGCGCGGTAGTGCGGTGTGTAGTGTGTATTTAGTTTTTCTGCTTTGGTTTTCTGTTAAATTATCGATATTTTTTATAAATAATTTAAATAAATAACACGGTAAATTGGAGCAGTTTAAATTTATTACCGTTATTTGATATATAAGCTATAAACACGGAATATTTTAAACTCATATCATTAGCAAATGACAACAGTGCATATAAATTGACGTGTAGCAGGTTTTCCAATAAAATTAATGCTCAAGAAAAAAACAGATTATTTTTAGTTATAAAAATATATATTTTTTATACAATAAATAATAATTAATTTATTATCTTAAATAAGCTATTTTTATTATTAATATTGACCTAAAAATAATATAAAAATTTTCAGATTTCGGTCGAATTAATTAATTAATACCATTAGTGTTGAAACTGAATGGTTACTTAGAATAATTAGATGTATTCAAAATGTACGGAAATCCTCAGAATTTTAATGAATAGTGTTGTCCCTTTTAATCTAATGTAAATAAATTGTAAAGCTGTCCCCCATTATAATTATAAATTAAAATTGTTGAGTTAAAATTGTTAGATTGATCCTTTGTAAGGCAAAACGCGACTCAAGTAAATTGAACGAGTAGAATCAAAAACAAGTTTTTATTTTCACGTATGGAGTTCTACAAATTTACCTCGGAAACAGTAAAAAACATCAAATATTTGCCGCAAGACTTAAATATTTTGCAATACCTACTATTTGTGAACAGCCTGTAGATCTTTATTATAATGACTCCACAGGAAGGTGTCAATGCACGATTATTTATAGGTAGGTGTTGACAAGGTTTTTTGCGAATATTTTATCATCCGTTATATTTTTAATGCGATCAAGATATAAAAACCGTCGTTAAACACGGATCGTTAACCGTAGAGACGCAGTTTAAGAAAGATAATCGTCGAAAGGTAATTCTTTTATTCGTCGATGGGGGCGCGAAGGGCGAGGTGCTATAAAATAATTCACATACTTACATTAAGGTTCGATCATAAAATATGAATCATATAAAGTATAGAGAAAACTCTGTAAAATTAGAATTATGACAGTTTAAAGAAAAATTTTGTTATTGAATTTCCGTAAAGCTGCGCTCTGTAAGAGTCAATATCGATTGATTGAACAAATCATTTATGTCATATTAAAACGAATTTTTAAAATAATTTTTATATATATCTGATCATTTAGATTGTTTCAAATAGGCGCTGGATGAATATTTATAACAAAAAAATCTTATTTATGCCTAACAATTTACAAGATTAATGAAGTTAATTTTTTAATGAAATCGCGACTGAGTGAGGCCTTATAGATTTTTTATTTTATTTTATCTTCCTTCCAGTCTCTTCCCCCCGCATCAGTCAATCATACCAGTATTCTTTAGCTTGTGATCTATGCTTGACCAAATTTTCGGCAATAAGGACTGCTCCACGTAATACGATCTAATAGCAAGCGTATTGTTCGTTACAGGGAGCTTTTGAAGACATCCGTTTCGTTGGATTAAGAAGTATTTCGTATCCCGAATATTTATTGTTAAATGCGATTTTGTATGTAACTTTTCCCTGGTTACTATGTGATAATAGAGAATTATGGGCAGAGAGGGGAATTTATATTATATTATTTAAAATATGTATAATTTGAAATCTTATTCATGATATTGTGTATTATATTTTTGTCAATTTAATTTTAAAAAAAATATATAAAAATATTTTAAAATTAGAATCTTATCGAAACTCTAACTAACTTAACATCACGCCGTTTTACCGCGGGGGTAGGCAGAGAGAATAGAACGCCACACTCTTTTGTCCCGACACACAGTTCTCGCCTCATCCACATTTATACATCTTTTCATACAAGCTCGCCGATTATTGAGGCTTCTAATAGAACCATCTAGTTTACCTGGTCGTGCCAAGTCTTCCGCGGACGTCCTCTATTTCTGATTCCATCAACACTTGCATATATCATATATCTTTCTTACCATTCTCTCCTCATTCATCCGTTTCATATGACCATCTAACCAAACCACCTAATTGATCATTTCATAATCTTACTCATTTTACTAACATCGATTTTACATCAAAATTTTCTAATATTTAATCGTTTAGTTATTCTTTCATACACTTATATTTAGATTTAATTCATTAAAAACATCACGCTCTATGTATCGATTTTATTTACAAAATATTATTGTGACACATTCTTTATCCGAGTGTTCAACTAATCAAATATTTTTATGCGATTTAAATATTCCGAGTTTTCTAATGAATACGAATATTTTCTTTCTAAATTAAGACAAAAAATTTAATCTAGAAAAAGGAATTCGAAACCAAACATAAGCAAGATGTGAAAATTGTTTAATTTGGCTTAATTTAAAGATCACGTCATAATCTGACGAAGGTATTAAGAATGATGGTTTGGGATCCGCAATTTTACTTTTAGGGGTCTCAGGTCCGCGGAGAGCAGCTGAAATGTAATCATACCCGCGAACGATTAAGGGCTGAAGTAAAAAATTGTCTTATTATTATTTCTATTGGTTACTGCATATTTATTTAATATTTATGAAAAAATCCATTTGTTAAATAATGTTGTTCAAAGTAAAACATATTAATGAAGGTAGATAAGAATCCATTATCTTCTTAATGGAGCTATTAATCTTTGTTTTGCCCATCAACCGTTATTTGAAAGCCGACTTCAGAACCAGATTGAACGATTTTAATGGCCTCATTTGCGGATAATTTGGGGATTTAATAGCCAAATTAAGATGTTAATAAAAATCGACCTGACATAAAAACGGTTTTAGCATATTCCAATGCAAATATTTCACCGACGTAATAATTAGATATTGAAAAACGATACCAAAAATAACGTTATGTCATGATGGCTACCGTCGCAATACGTTACATCTGGTGTTGAGATACCACCGTTTTAATTTTATATAGCGTTAATCAAGAAATTCTTCGTTAAATACTAACACCGCAGAAATGTAGGTTAGGGGCGAGCGAGAAGAATCGGGAGATCTCGAATATATGTTTGCCGAATGATTCAAATAACTAATGTGGAGTTATCGCTGTATGGGTCCTTCATAAGGGATGAAGAATTGTATTACATAATGTTTATTACTACAGACACAATAAAAATAAATAAACTTACAGAATAAAAATTAATCGAATGTTTAATTAAGCAAGAAACAATAGTGAGATTTTGTAGGTTCCAAAGTTTGCTGAAAGTGTCAGGTGATAGAGCACTAAAGATCATGACCAGGTGGACACCGCAGTGAAAGTGACCTAGAGGCAGTGGGAGGGTCTGGGAACTGGAGAAGAATGGCCAGGGATAGGAGGAAAAATACAGCTACAGATACGATAACTTAAGAAAAAAATTGATTTATTTTGTCTTTTTAAGAAAATTAAAAAATGTATTTCTCCTTATTAGGTTTGTTAACCTTAAATATGAGCGCACGTAGTCATAATTGACCATATTATATTTCTCCTCCTTGTGAAGATTGGATCTGGTACAGTAAGAGCGAGGAATGAAGCTATGATTGGATCTCACTTCTAAGATAATTGTGACGATAAGTTACGCTCGTAAATATTACCATAATGCCTCTTCATAATAAAGGACTTTAAAATGTTTGTGTCTCGGATGCCCTTTTATTGGATACTATTTTATTCTGTGATAAATTGATTTCATATACTTGCTATCAACGGCTAATTGAACGCTAAACTTGACTGCTTTACGAGTCCCAGCAAAACGAAAATTTAACATGTAAGAAAACCATTATACCTATGGTTGGCAGACATTAAATGTCTTTTATTCAATAGATACCTATTATGGTGTTTCAATGTCATTAAATTTTTTCCCGCTCTTCCCAACATACTCGTGTTATAATTATTTGTGAAGTTGTAATTTTTTCACAACTTAGTTCTGTGATATTTTGATACAAATTGTATGCATCAATTAAAAAGATAAAAGTTTTTTTCGATAAATTGAGTTTATCTTTCTAATTGATGCATTTAATTTGTATTAATTTAGAGAATTCAATTTATTTACCACTGTATCAAAATGGACCAACAAGTCAATAAAACCATTTACTACCTTTTTAAATTTATTAAATGGTACATATTGCATATTTTTTTACCGTTCTTCTCAATTTCAACAATACATTTTTATTTTAAACTCTTTCCCGTACGTATACATGCATATATTTACAATAAAGTTACAGAATTTGTCAGTCATTACATTTATTATCTCGTTTATTATTAGTTTTATTTATTATCCTTTGAGATTCCCTTTTTTATTATGATGCATACTTTGGTCCAGGTATGGGAAGGAGGGAGATATCTAGATAGGGATGGTGGAGGGATTATATTTTCTTCAGGGTCTTAGATTATGTCCAGACAAAATTTGGAACAATTTAATACACATTTATGTCGGGAGGAAAGAAAGAGAGAGCGGGGGAGGGGGTAAGCGGCCAAATATTGTGCAGGGTCCTAAATAGTATCTATGAAAAATTTAGAGCCGATAGAATTAAGCTTAGTTTGTGATGAATGTCATTTAGTGCTATGATGGTGGGCGAGAGGGATGATGCCTGTCTTTTGCACAGTATCCTAAAGAATAAGTATATAATATTTGGATGTAGGATGTAGAATTGTATATGGAACAGGCAAACAGATATTGAGTCTTATATACTTTATATATATACTTAACACATACTTATAGCCAATTTTTTTACACCAAATTTAAACTAGGTAACGCAGTAACTACATAAAAAAGAATACCTAGTACTTAACTAAAAAAGAATGTCGTTTTTTTAATAAAAGATTTGAATGCCGCTAGATGGTCCAGTTGTTCACAATATGTACAATTGTATATTTATCGTTTGTCCAGGTTTGAGAGTGTTTACGCGCTTTTATACTTCGACAGGTAGGCCTGATATAAAATTTTGAATATGCGTGTTTTTTTGTGTGGATTTAAAAACAGAAAGCAAAAGCGAAGCTGCTACTGGAGTAGACAGTTTTTCGGTTCGAACGGACTTTTACGGCGGCGATATAAAAACATTTTGTATTATATATTTTCGGATTATCGGTTGTGGGAAAGTTAAGGACCACCAGACTGCAAGGAGAGCGACATCGATGTCACAAAGGTTGGTGTATTTTGGATTTTCATAGATAAAATTACTGTATTCAACACTACCTGTAGAAAATCCAGGACTAGCTATCGAAGTATTTACGGTTATAGAGAGCTTCAAGCTGAATAATGCCCTTGCAGTCCCACCAAACAAACAAATGAATTTTTTCAATGTGAGGCCGGGCTTAGTGGTGGGTTTCACTAACTGAACTTTGAAAGCCATTGCTTTTGCGTTCTTGGTTTGAGTTCAGCACACATTTATCGTTTATAGTCATCAGATGTTGTAAAAAAGGCGTTTCTGATTTCATTTCCAAAAGTTGTTCACACACGTCTACTCCATCACCCAGATGTTACACCAGAATAAGACGTCGTGGAAGGACGGCATTCAAAGCGTAAGTAACCATTAAAAACTGTAAACGAAAAAATTTATATTCTTTTTTGATACATCGATTATCTACACAAAATACAAGTACAATATTGAGGAATCTTTTTCTAACAAATGATTTTTTAGATTGTCAAAAATAAATGTAAGCGTTAAAATTGTATTCCTCTCTTCTTCCTCATTAAACTCTATAACACACACACACGCGCGAAGATAACAAATACCATGAAAGAATTCATTTATCACAAAGATTTTATAAAATATTTAATATCGGGATATTACTCGTAATGCGTTGCATTATAAGGCAACAAAATTATTGCGTAGTTTTACGCAATTAATATAAATTAGTATGTATGTAAGGTATGCAGGAGATACGAGTACATTTGAAAACGGAGATTGGCTCTTTCCTTACAAATTGCGAGTGCGTCCGGCCTGCGCAGGCCGCCCGGAGCTCCCGACCGCTGCGCGCCGGTCGTGCCTGTTCTCGGCTCCGTGCGCAACAGGGCTCCATAATTGTTGGACTACAAAAAAGATCGTAAAATTTTATATTTATTTTATGAACGAATTGGACTTTTCTGAAATTTATTTCATGATCAACAAAATGTTTCTTTCTGATACAGTGTTAACCAGCTAAAAATTTACGAAAGCCATTATCCAGGTTTAAAATAATCATATTTTTTCATGGTTAATCATATCATATCAACTGTCCGGTATAAGGCTTGATCCCTTAACTAAATTTCGCCAATCCGATTAATACTCTGCTATCCTTTTTCAGTTCGCGATGCCGTCTGCGCACTTCCTGGATAGCACCATCTAACTATCGCAGTTTAGATTTTCCAACACTCCTTTGGCCGATGAGTATTGCCTTTTTTGCTGTTGTACTGAATCCACGCATTGAAAGTGATCAGCCAACCTCAGTTGTGCCATTTTAATGACTTGGAAAATATTTGGTGCATCGAATTAGGTTATACACGTTACATATAAGGTTGTTTGGTTGGTTATATACGAAACGCGTTTTTTAACTAAGTATCGAATTTTTTATTAAAGAAATGCAACATCATTTTTACAACACTTAACTTTCTTCTGATGCTACACACCTTAAACTGTTTCTCAAAATATTCGTCACCATTACTAAGACACTTATCATAACGAGGCACCAAATTTTATATACCTTTGTCATAGCATGTCATAGCGTCAAATCAGAACAGAACAGGACACACTTGCCGATGAATGTCAGCTAGTTAAATATTTCACGCTTTCAAAAAACGAATCACGGACTGTATCTCACAGTCGGAAGTCTGACCTATTGTATTGAACATTTCAACCACTCACTACAAGATGGACATACAATGTAAATGTCTCTAACGTTGCATGTGAAACCATTACGTATGCGCAATATCGCAACCGCAGCGCTACACTGGGAATGTTCGGCCACGGAACCTACTTAAATAATACGTATAAATATTTTTTAAATTTAAAGTTTTCTCGAGAACTAGTGTACCAGCGTACACCCAGATGTGGAAGATTTAAATCCCCCGTGAACGAGTACAGTTATACCGTAACTTTGAAGGCAAAGCCTTGACTATGAAGTATAGTACCGTGTCGAAACATCTGCCTAAGTTTCCTCAAGGAAACCATAACATAAACAAGACACTAGTTTTATGTATGCATATAGAATAACAAGTTAGGTTATACATATCATATATTAATTATGTATTATAAAAAATATATAGGTTTGATAATTTTCTTGTTGTTTTAAACAATGAACTTTATATACAATGAAAATTAAAAAATCTATATTTAGAATTTGAAACCATGTTTTATCTTGATAAACCTGTTCGAAAGACGTCTGGCTTTAGGTTCAAAATGGATTATTTTATTATTTAGTTTCTGGATAGTCCTTAAACCGTTAGTACATAATGAGAACAAAATGCTATAATCCAAATACGTATCACTGTCAGCGAAAATCTCTCAGTTTAAAACGTCTACAGTTGCTCTTCTTGGATTAGTTGAACTCTGTACGCAAAAAGATTTAAACATGCATTTAAAATCTATAAAAGTGACTTGCAAGACAATGTATCTTGAGCAGGACGTTGACGATTTGATGATGCAAGACCATCCTCTATGCTCCTCTGCATCCGCATATGATACGAAGTATTTCGGACTGAACGTGGTCTACAATGGGTGATCTCTAACAGAGTCTAGGTTGGATGTATAAAATGCTAATCGTAAAAAAAATTTACTCATATAAATATTTTGTCCTATGCTGGCATATTCAGATGAATATTATGTTACAGGTCGATATTCTTTTTAAATAACTAAAAAATAAAACATTATTTTAAAATTTGATTTATATTTATAAATTATGTGATTTATTACAATTATTATTGGTCAAGTAGCTGCCTCTAGCAGTGGTACAAATGCGCGCTTTTTTAACCATATTTTTCATATCATTCTCGCACACTTCTCGTATTATTTCAGCAAAACCGGGCTGGTACATAATATTAACCCTGTATATTTACATTGTACTAATCTTGCTAATAATATTCCAATAATTAATAGTATTTTAGTTCTTGCTCGATTGTATAATAGTATTTTACTATTTACTAAAATTTTTTTTAACTATTTACTAAAATTTAAAGTATTTAATTTTAGTAATAGTATTATAGTTCTTGTTCGATTGTGTAATTTTTTTATTGAATTACTAATGAATCTGCGAATAACAAATACAAAAAAAAAAATTTTAACCCATCCGATAATTTTGTGCCATTCTGTATAAAGAATAAAATTTCTTGAATAAATAAATGGGTTCAATTAATTTGATTAAAATTCCACAACTTTACAATACAGTTGAGGTTGACTCTTGACATATCGGCAACCAGTGAACGTAAATTAATAATTTAGAATTAAAATATAGATATATACCAAAAAGGTTGTCAAGTCTTTCCAGATAAGTAAATCTTATCTAATTCCAATCTACACTTCGACATTAATTTTTGCGATCTATGTATTCTAACACCTTTCCGATGTTATGTATTCCCGTTACTTTTGATCTAGAATTCGTTTTAAAATGGCATGATTGCACGCACGAGGCGGTATTATCTCTTAATGCTGCATCCATTTATCTGTTAAATCTGCTACCGGGTACAAAACCAATCAAACTTTATTACCTGGCTTTCCTTATATGCTCCTGGTACTTGAAAATGATTGATAGTGACGAACACATAAAAGCACAGCGATCAATTTATTCGATCTTAAAATATCTTCCCAGGAGAGCACAATTTAGATATCAACTCGTAAAAGAGTAGATATCAAATCGCGATACCCGACATAAATCACGAAATTAAGGATTCAATTCGTTTTTTACCATTTTGCACCCTACCGGTGCAGAATTCATCAGTATTAAAATTATATATCCAAATACATCAAAACAAATCTTATATGTTATATTTGTAACACAGCTTTAATCTCCATACTGCATTAACAAAAATATTTACAAATGAGATATTTGTAAATCTAATAATATGGTTGCAATTCATCGCTATTGGATCTGGATCTGTATATGTTAGTGTCCTTTAAAGAAGCCTTTAAAAATACCAAAGTCCTAAAAAATCCGCTAGATAGCAGTACAGATTAGCAAATAACGAATTTTAATGTTAATTTACAATCTATTCGCATCGTGCAATGCGATGTCATTCATATCTAATATTTGTTAAGCAGTCTTAATAATTCGTATATACAATTACTCGATAATTTTTGCATCGCAATTTAGAATGGTTTTACACAAAATATCGTATTCACTTGAGATTTTAAGATTTTTTTTACCTATTCATATTATTTTACTTCTTTTAGTTCACTATATCCTTCGTGTTTATGGTTTTAATAAAATTCTGACAATAATCATATCAATTTAAGATAGCTCCATATTAGGTACTAATATTTTGTTTTTTCTTACCGGATATAAAGACAAAGAACACATATTCGTTGATATAGCAATATAATAAATGATTTCCGCATTGAAATATAGATTCTACGAAATCCCTGGCTGCGCAGCGGTCACCACTAGCCACCCGCAGGACCTAGAAGCGAGCAGTTTTTCTGCTAGTATAATTGTGCGGATGGGTTGGTCGGGTATCGGTTGGTATAATCTTCTCTCCACATCAAATACAAATGCAACAATTAAATAAATGACTCACTGTTATGAGTATATCGATGTACTCGTCGGGGTCTCGGCGGGGTTAAAAAGTATTTTATTTTGTATTGTTTTGAGATATTACGAATTGTTATTATTATAAATATGAATTAAATATATTAATTAGAAAGATATACATATAAAATCAATTTTATCGAAAAATATTGTTGTTGCGCCACCGGGATTCGAACCATTTTGATATTAATACATTTAATCGTTCCATTATTTGAAATAGCCATCTATCTTATTTTTACAGAATCTCAAATACCTTTGATTAATCTGATAGCAGACGCCAGAATTATCGATTCATTTTTATTAAATTTTGGACACATTGATACAACTTTATTATTATATTTTTATTTATTAACTTTGTTTTATAAACCACTTGAGTTTAAATACATAATAAATACAAAAATACTATTTTCTTCTTTAGGATGTTAATACTAACTAAAAACATATATTATTGTTTCTTCACCGGAATCTATTTTAAAAAAAACAAGAATTATTTAAAAAATAAATTTAGTACCTAACTCAAATTGTTACTTAATACAAATTTACTCGAATAACTTTTAGGAAATCGGTAGATATATTTAAACTCAATAAGCGGTTAATAAAACAAAGTTAACAAATAAAAATATGAATTTTAACCACAAAGTTAATTTTGCTAATTTCAAAAGTATTGTTATTATTATGATATTATAAACACCAAATCTTTCCGAAACGCTCTAAAAACCAAATATTAAATTATATAAATCACGCCCTATAGCGTAATATTGACGATAATAATTTAGATGGTTCTGATTTATAAAAATTATTAATGTTGCATTATTTTTGTTTTTGTAAATAAAATGAAGCGCGTATTGTAATAATTATTTTATAACTGTTTTATAACAGTTCAGAAAAGTTATTAAAAATTTCTGACAGTATACGTAGCACGGGTTAATCGTCGTCTGTTAAAATGCCTTAAATAATAAATAAATTTCTTAATACAGTATTTTTTTTAATACAGTTTTTAGGAAATTTATTCTTTTATCGAATGCGGGAAAATACTTTAATAGGTTTTTTCGGTAATTTTTTAAAGAATGTGTAGGTATGTATATAATATAAGAAAATGTATGAGAAGAAGAATAGATATTAATAAAATATATCATAAAAATACTGTGTACGTATGTTTTAAGGTAGTCGGTAAATATTGTGCACAGCTGAGTGAGGAATAGGTATTTCGTTATGTTGTGTTAAATGAAGTTTTTTTTTGGTATTCCGATAGTCTGAGATGTGACCCATTGCGGTTGTTACTCGTCTATTTGTCGTGAAAATGATTGTAACGTCTGTATTGGGAGCATGCCATTGGCGTGTCATTAACCAAGAAAACATTAAAAAATTACTTTATTGAAAAATTCAACTAAATTGTCATGCCGGAAAAGACCATGTAGAAATCAGAAGACCATGAGTTTATTTCATTGTAGCTTCCATGTTTTCACTTTACTCAGGATATATATATTTAAAAAAATATATTTATTTATTAATCTGATGTAAGTAAAATGATACAATACAATATATTTTTAATCCATGCTACACTTCTCTTGAAAGCATATACTTGTACAGAGAAGTAGAGTGTGCATTAATAAAAATTATTGTTTACATTATAGCATATAATAAATGAATGGCAATGCAATATAAAAATAGTATAAGTTTCGGGGTACGTGTTTATCTTTATAGTATTTTTTAATAGCATTAATTATTATTAATCTTCCTGATGTTTTTGGGTAAGCTGTTAATTTTTTTCCTATTATGAAAATACACATTTAAACCTAGTAAGATTTTCAGTAATAAAAATATCCTTTTCGTTCCTCAATTGAATGGCATTAATGTGGAAGAGCTATGGTTTTAATAACATGGTTTAACATCCATACAGCGCGCACCACAATAAATTTATTGAAGGAAACATTTGATTAGCGCATAATTTCGCGTAATGGACTTGTGAATTGTCCTCCAAGATCGTGTGATTTAACATATTTAGATTATTTTATGTGGGGATATATAAAATCGCTAGTCTACACCGATAAACCAAAGACGATAGACGACTTGGAAGCCAAAATTCGTCAAGTTATTTCGATCCCAGCTGCTCTAAAACGTGGTTGAAAATTGGACTTCCAGATTGCGCTTTATTCGAGCCAGTCGCATCGCCCGTATGTGCAAAATCATATTTAAATACTTATGGCATAAAATTATCTTTCTAATAAAGTCAACACTATGGCCATTACCACGATTTTTATTTTATTTTAAAGTTTTATACCTCTAAAAAACCACCCTTTACATAATATATATGAACGCGTTACTTAGCGAAATGAAAAGTTCCAAAGGCACAGTAAAGAGCTTACTAGGAGTTTTATAACGGTCGGAAGTGGAGTGCAGGAGGGTGCCTGGTGGGTGCATGGCGGAGGGGTTAGAAATATTGGAAATAAGAAGGCTCAAACAAGCCTCACTTTAGTCGTATTAATGATGTCTCCATATTGTAGTCAATACAATACATCTTCGGTCATCGATATCGCTACAATGATTTATTCCGCGGCTCACTGCTTACATAATTATCTAATATTTCAAAGTAATAAAAATGCAGCTAATTTTTGTATAATCAAATGATTTTTATATAATCTGTGTTTTGAAAAAGACTGTGTTTTGAGTTATGCTTTCGTGCGTTTTGTTGACTGCCCATTTTGATAATTTTACTTTGAACGACTCTGCCACTGCTCACATTCAAGTGTACGTTGTCATTCAAACATTAGGTGAATTTTTGTCTCTTTTATCATCACAATGAAACAGATTCGAGACGAAGTGGGTGAAATTACTTCGCTTTGAAGTCATGACAATGCGGAGGGTCAGTGCGAATTTGTGTCTTTCTCTTTTTCTCGGCTTCATCGTAATTAATTGAAGTGAAAAATCTTTTCAATCTTCCAACAGGTCTGGACGATGAAAGACGTGTGAACAATGCAAAAACCGCATATTTATGTCGGAGAAATAAATTCCTTTGAAGATTTTGCATGGAGATGCTAAATTATCAAGACAACATGGAATTGACAATACAATACATTATATGTGAAAAATTATGGTTTGGACTTAATTAAAGAAATTAATCCAAACTCATTTACAATTCTAAACTATTCGTCGTCATTATCATGGTACTCCGGGCCGGGATGGGAGTCAGTCACCTGGAGAAGATCTACGTTATCTACCTTTATTCTCCAGTCGTAGATCTTGAAAGCGAGGCCGCTCTGGATCAAAATCATAAAAATCAAAATATAATCTGATTTGAGAATCAAAACACCCAATGAGAAAACAAGCAAGAACACACGTCCTCATCAAACACCTTCTTTCTTTACACCGGAAGAATTAAAACTTTTATTTTACAGGTATAGATTATAAGTACTCATAATTAAATACCACATAATGTCCATATATTATGGGCGGATACCTGACTAAATTACGAGTCGAAAATGTTCAAGGAATACCTATGTGCAAATTTTGCATCGTTACGGAAAATATTACTGTTTAAATTTTTTATAAAATTATGTTAAGCTTTAAGTGTACCTACTTCGAAATAAATATTTGCAACATTTATCCATTTTAATCTATATCTTTGCTTTAAACTTTAGATCATTTTATGTTACATCTCTTGTATTCATTGTTTAATTTGGAATCAATTAAACATTTCAATTAATCGAAATAATCGCATAATTACGTTTTTTAAAAATGCTTGTACTTCTAATATAGTTAGATTAGGCACATATTCCTTGAAAATTTTTGACAGATTCACCCATAAAATATTATGGATTGTGGTCTGTTACACCCTACGTATATCTAAATATAACTATTATTGTTTTCCAAACCCGTTTTACGGCAATTTATTGCAATGTACGTCAAAAAAATAATTAACGTAGAAGTATATTAATTTTGTAGACTTTAATAAAAAAAACATGAAGCATTGAGATTTTTTGTGTTTGGTTTTCAGAGATGAATCAGTGTTCCAGCATCTAAAGCGATGTTGTAACAGCTGAAGATTAACGTTAATATTTATTTATCACTGATTCTCTCGCTGTAGGCAACGCGCAAAGAAAATGGCGGCCAATTACTGAATCAAATACTCGTTGATTCATTGCGGTGTCTTGATTTAAGCAACTCGTAAACATCTTCAAATAATATATACATTATTTGTACGTACTGGGTTTGTTGCTCTGTTGGTGACTTCACACGCCTGTGTTGGTACCGCTTTCAGGATGTTTTTCATCACAGCCGTTAAGCGATGAATTTAAATAATACTAACCCATACACGCAACGTTATATCCGAGAGGTATGCCTGTTCAGGTCGCCTGTGCAGGCAAACCGGAGGTATTCCTATCTGTACAGGCGACCTGACAACAATTGAATATTCATATTTTCTACCTGCGGGTAAGTGTTAACTTCAGGCAAACCTGAGTGTGTGTTACTCCAAGGCGTACCGCGAAGGGAAAGGTCGCGTTATGTAGTTCAAAAAAATTGAATCTCACAAGCGCAGTGTAATTGTGTAAGATTTTATTGAATTGTATAAATCTGAGCCATCCATTCTTAAATAATGACAGTCATCTTGAGGCTCTACATTTAATTCCTTTATCAAATTGACGTGACTGTATTGACTACTTTTAAAAAACCATTTCCACCACTCATGTCGCACTTTTCTTTCTTTCTTTCATAGGATGACGAGAATACCTACTAGCGCTACCGCATTGTCGCAGTTGCGCTGTGCCGACGCCACGGTTGACTGAAATATTGTCACAGGTTGTCCGCTACGCGTATGGCCAAAGTTGAGCTTCAGATAATTTATCATGTTTACCTGAATAGGTATACCGTTGCGCGTATGGCCGCCTTAACACAGTAGTCCCGCACTCTTCGCGGGTTACGAGAAATGCCGCGAATACCGAAGTCGCGAGTATTGAGTCATAAGTACTTATGACTATTTCGAGATTAGGTTTAAGGCATGAAATATAGTAAAAGAACCAACCGTGTCCATGTTTTTATCGTAAAATTTAAAAATATAATATCGATGAACGTTAAAAGGTACCTGAAAATGCAAATATGGAAACTGAAAAGGAGTAGACAAAAATAAAGAATGCCTGAAAGTCATTAAATTTATTTTACATTTTTGGTGCATTAGTAGAATTCTTATATTATGTGATGCTCAGCTATAATATTGGTGATCATTATATTATTTGCTGTTCGGGATGTTTACAATCCAACATTTGATCGTATAGTTCCTTTAGTTCGTCTTGCTAGCAATTTTGCCGTAAGCGATGAGGGAATATTATAATTTAATTTATTTAACTGAGTTTATGAATGTTTTTTTCGAACTTATATTCGAAAAATAATTCCACCTGTTGAACCTTGTAACGAGATTTATTATTAAAGAGCTTATGATTAAAAATTTAAGATATTATTTTAAATTTTTAAATTTTTGAACCATAAATAGAACCTATTTTATGCAAGGGTAGTATAATATACATATGTGAGACATGTAATGTATTTGTTACGTTATTAACTAGCATAAGTATTTTTTAAAAATCATATATAAATTACAAATTATCTTGAAATTTATTGAAGTAGAAGTGTGTATTAAAATAATATGTACAGTGATAAATCTAAAATGAAATAAAAATTAGTTATAACGGTAAAATATAATTTATGACGGCAACTCTAACTAAGCGTAAACGCTATATTAAAGGACAGGTGATTGATTGCAAGCGACTCGTTGATATTGCAGGAATTCACGCGAAGCAGAAATAGAAAGCTATCCATCATATTTTGTAACGAAAGGGACATGGATGTAGATCCTTGTTATTAAAGGTGTACACGATGTGACGCCATTAGTAGTACATATACAATATAGAATCAGATTTTTATGGACAAAAATAATTAAATGAACATAAAATACTTATCCTCATTAAATAGTGCGCACGGAGGTGGACAGAATGTTACTGATGGTAACGCAGTTTAAAACACCCAATATATTGCATAGATAAACAAAATCAGTCACAGTATCTTACGTTCCCACATTGAATATTAATTATCGCTGTACTTACACACTTGCCCGTTAACTGCAAAGTTTAAAAAAAAAATCGGCTTATATATAATTATTTAGTTAAATGTTGTTTTTGTTACACACATTTTTGTTGCTTCATTAAAAATACTGCTAATAGTAATAATGTAAAAAAAAGAAGTTATATGTATTTAGTAAATATATAAACATACGGGTATAACTTTGTGAGTCTGGTTCTAATATTATAAAAAAGAATTGACTAAAAAGATCTTAATAATAACTTTGGCATTCCATACCTGCATGACCTGGTCAGTGTCAACGATATTATACATCCTCGGCTGAGTTTACTGTCGCCAGAGTTACCGGAGTGACTCACTCTCGCACATTGCGCAGTGCTTGCATCAGTCCCTATCCCTAGCAGCCTCTATCCCTAGCAGTTACTGTTCGTGCTTATCCTCGCTGGACGTCAAACTCAATATAATGGAAACAAAAGAAATTTTTTTATACTTTTGATTTGTTTTTCTTTATTTGAATTTGTTGGACCGCTTTTGGTTACGTTTTAAATTCCGTTGCAGGGTCATCACGGTTAGTATCGCTGTCAGTTACATCTAATATATACAATATTACATGTATTTTCAGAAATAAAAGAAACTTAAATGTTTTTGGAGTGAACAACGTGTAAGCATAGCGAATATATTTTTTATTATCGTAACGAGTGAACTAAAATTAAACGAGTGCCGTGTGAAGCCGGTTTGAAGTTGAAGTAGAATATGCAGATATGCAGAGAAAAGCAGTGGATATTCAAAAGCGAGAGTTCAATGTCAACGATAAACTTTTTGGAACTGGTGAAAGATGTTCCTGTCATTATCGGAAATGCCAACAGCAAAACGGACTCGTCATATTTTAAATATTTAAATACATAATATAATGAATAACTAAAGAAAAACATTAAAAAAAGTTTTCACCTATCTTATATTTATTTTTTTAATATTCGATTTATTCTCGCGCCGTCAATTTCTGACATATTCGTAAAAAACTTAACCTTGACTTATTCTTGCATTGCCTTATACTCGAGTGTACACGATAATCGGATTTCGTTAGTCAGCTAGTAAATACATAAAGTAATTTCTCACTTGACTAATAATACAATATTTCTAACGGATGACGGTGTGGGCACCTTTACAATCTTCACATACAATAATTGAACTCATCACAATCGCATACGAGTGCAATATAGATGCAACAATTACATCACCGTATTACGAATTTGTTTAATTATTATCCGCGGCACGCCATCCATTGACGTCTCGCTGGAGAGGATGGATTTCAGTTCATCGTCAAGAACAGGTTTCCTATCACGACCTGTGAATCATCTTCTTTATCTTCCCTGACGGCTTCCAAGAACCGGCGCCTCTTTACTCAGATGCGCGAGGAGACTCGTTTTTTTTCTTTGAACTTCACGTATCCTCGGATGGTGATGACCTCACGACGTTATCGGGAATTCAGAAATTTGCTGAACCAATGAGAAAATTGCTTTGATTTAATGTAATGATCCCTTTGAATGTGTTTTCAGATTCTTCAGAAATTTAATGGAAACTATTGGAATGTATTTGGTCGATCTAACGTCTGTTATCGCCTGATACTATGCTTATTTTGCGGTGACAATTATTCACCGAATATTTTGCAATATCTGTCATCGGCTGCATATTTTTCATTGTTTTCAGTAGGAGTAACACCTTGTCTTCTTTCAAATATCTATCGTCGCTTAGATAGTTTGAAGTATTACAAATTTTTATGTACACCGGATTCATTGTCTGAAATGTATTAAATATACATTTTTCAGTTCTATTCTACCTATTTTTGTTATATCTATTATTTATGTTTCTGTAAGCATTTCTGTAATTTTAATGTTATGTTCTCAATTTATCTGTTTTTATTTTCAGTTTCATAGCGGATTTATTGTTTTTTGTTATTTCTAAATATAATGTTTTATTTATTTACTTGCATCGACCTGCTTTTATTATTCTAGACCTTACAGTTTTAATTATATTTGTAGATTTTCATGGCAAATGAATGATATTGTACAATTTTTACTAAAATGTGGTCTGAAATGTTGACTACGATAAAAACCGACATACTGTGAATATTATTAGAAGAAAAATTCTAAACTTTAGTGCGTCTATTTATACTTTTAATGATTACTTAATTTATCATATATTATTTGATGCAATACCTACAGAAATCTGTTGAAAGTAAATTGATAGTTATCCACTCTAATCGAATTTTATGGTTTTTCCATTGAATATAAACCTTACTTATAATATCGATAATGTTAGTACGACGAAAAGCAATGACATCACTACAATAAAGCCGGTCACGAACATATATATATATAATATATACTTATTTGTTAAATGAATCCTTAAAATAATACCCAACAATTAATGTTTATTGCGACCGATTAGTTATCGTCTGCAAAAAGTACTTGGGCATTTATTAGAATAATGAATAAAGATGATCCAAGAAATATAATCGATATCTTCTGTTGTTTATCACTAGAATTAATAGCGTCTTCATATATCAAACTATAATTATATTTGCCATGATAACACGTCTATTGATAGTGAGGATTACTGACGAGGTGCCATGATTATTTTGTTACGAAGAGTAATAATTATATTTGTTTGAGCCGCACTGAGGTAAGGTGTATTATAAAGTGCTTGATATAAAAACAGGTAAAAAAATAGATTGTATATTCAAAGGCTGGACGTTCGACACGCAAATTCAATGAATACCAATTTTATGCATACTTTTTTCTCTTTTTGTTTTTCCTCTTTTTTATGTTTTATTTTTCGTGTAACAACCCGCCCCACGTTTATAAATCCCAGCGTAAAATTAAAAAAAAAGTTATTTTTAATTCTATTTTTTACATAATATTTTAAAGTTCTTTTGATAAAGTGTACACTTTGTGTCTTTGTCGAATTCATGAATACTTTTCCGCCACCATGAGAATGTAAATTTGGATAAACTTATGATTTTCAGTAAATAGTGAGCAAACGAATGACCTTAAAAGTCTTCAGAAGTAACTTTTAACTCTTACGGACTGAATTTAGATAAATAATGAAGTTATTATTAGTGGATTAGATTTCAAAAAAACTTATATTTATTTCAAATAAAAAGTTTTTACAATATTTATTAAGTAGATAATAAAATGAAATAATATTATTTGGATTACCGGAGCAGTTAATATAAATAAATAAATCACGTGATCAGAAATCAGGAGTGGGCAAATATTATTTGAGAATCAATTTAAGTGAAAAGGACTGTCGGAATGTTCGCAACGAGGTGTAGATGATTCGGGACCGACTGCGAAATTAGAGTTCAACTTAATTTTAAAAGATGTACAATCATAATACACAAGCGTGCGATATTCGCGAAACACACTTTGACGCGTTTTTAATATCGGTCGCGAAAAATATTGTTGTCACATGCCCGCGTCCAAACTTTCTATCCATGACCTATCCTAATGCTTGCCCACTAGTGTGAAATGTGACCTTGACGCTACCAGATGTCAACTTGATTGATACTGTGTTTGATCTCGACATCGCGATACCATTCCCGGTGTGGACCAGTTCAACTCCAGTGCACCAGCACTGTTTTTGTGTGATAGTTGTGTTTATTGTTTGTTTGTGCCGTTGATTGACTTCGCTGTCTTCAGTTGGGAGCGGAGATTGATCATCCGCGTGCCATTTCGGCGGCGGCCGCAGGGATTGTGGAGGTGAGGCGAGCGGTCCTTTTAAATTCCGGTTCCCCGAGATTGCTAGTACTTCGACTAAATTCCCTTCCCCTCACCGATCTCTCCTTGCCCAATTCAATATTTTTTATTTATTTATTACATTTTGAGCAATAATATAGCGTGGTGGATTTGCATCAAGATGATACGAACGTACTGTTCATTTTGTGGACATGGTATATCAGCGTAACACTAATTATTCAGTGATAGATATCAGGTATCCTGATTAATTTTACTTTGGTCTCTATATAGATATGATCTAGATCACGATGATGATACTGAATTTTAATTCAAAGACATTTTATAAAATTATTTGTTGAAGATGTGGAGCCCTTCCAATCTATATTATAGTTTATGGACCACTTTGATACCTAACTATAGCTTTTTTAGCAGGAGACTAAGTCTATTGTTTATTGCTTACTAATACTCGTATGTTCAGGACATGGTGAAGAGAATCAGGAGATGCTGATAACACAAGGAGATGAATATCATTTCTCATTAACAATGAAAACCTTCAACTCGGTGATTTAAGTACAGCTTGCAGTCTGTTTACACTTCTGATGATATCATATATTTAAATAAACTCGTTATGTATCTGAAGAGCTACTCATTTATTAATAATGAATCTAGTGCCGGAGATCAATGTTTTAATTCACCCATTTACCATGATTTTAATATTGCAAGAAATTTTGTATTTATTGATCGTTGTATCTAAAGGTTTTTTGTATTGTGCATATAGAATATAAAAATTAGCAACCAGAATATGATGTTTATGAAATAATTTTATCTGGCAGATACAACCTAGAACCTGCGTGCAACTTTGTAATACTGTCTGAACGATTCACGGCCAACGCGGTAGTAGAATTTAATTTATCAGCATCAATTACCTAAGAGAAAGTCGATTTTGCGCAGGGTCCTAAAGAGTAATTATGAAAATTTTGAACAGATGTCATTCAATATAATATAGTCCTAAAAGGTTACTGTGCAAAATTCAGGGAACATAATTTTCTTACGTGTGTTACTTCAATGAACACTAAATCGATTATAGTATCTTGAAAAGCTATGAGTTAAAATGTCTAACCGCAAAACTACCGTTAAAAATGTTAAAACGAGCTTATCGGTAATATTGTATTATGAAAGACAGGAGTGTGGAAAAAAAACATTATATATTTTGCTTTGAGTGAGCTTCTTGTCAAACAACCACATACGATTGATGAAAGGATAGTCGAATGAATACATATCTGTTTATTATGAATATTTTTAAAGAGGGATCATATCAGAAGCTTGATTTATAGTAGAGATGGATGAGTGTAAGCAGATGTAAGAATGTAGAAGAAACAAAATATATCATTTGTTTCTTCTCTATGAGAGTAAGACTCGTGTATAGAGAAGGAGTATATTCGAGTTAATTTATGTTTCAGTTAGTCTGTGTACATATTTTTTTTTACTTCAGTTACAAATTTATGATAGTCCGTAATTTTTCTAATTGTGATGGGGAGATTGTTAAAAAATTCGATACCTTGATAATAATTTTGAGTGATAATACATTTGAATGACTAGCAGTATTTTAATAACAAGCTTTATATTATGTATAATACTCTCTAATAAATTATGGCTAGCGTTACTCACAGATGTAATTAAAAATACATTTCAAGTTTATTAGCGTTGCTTATCCCACGAATGCGATAATCACAAATGGTTTAAAAATACATCGACTAATCAAAAAAAGAATGATAGGCGATTTAACTATCTAATAAATTTACCCCATGGTATTATTTTGCATTATAGGGTTGCATGATTATCGAAACATTTTTTTTCGTTTAATTAGTTGTCATTTGACAGTTTAATCGGAGGTGGTGAAAACTTTCCCGAGTCCTGTCTATACCGAATTAATAAATACATGTAATAATATTCATTTAAATTATTTCGTCGTCATCTCCCTTCAATTGGTCATTGACGTAATTAATTGGGTATTTGGGATTTAATTTTGGAATTGAGACGTCAATGACCTTTCATTTGGTCTTTGCCAGCGTCAATGTCCAATTTTTATCATTAGCTGATATATATTTATGTTGTTTCACACATATCAAATTGACTCGACTTAAATCATCGATTAGGTCTGTCTGTTACATAATAAAGCTAATCCTTTATGAAAGCATTTGTTTTTATTATATCCAAAATTTTATAATAATTGTTAATATTATTTTTTCATAAGAATTTTACCTTTCTGATGATTATTTGTATATGTACTGAATTTAAAGGTTTGATTTTAAATGTGTTCATAATATGAGCATGCTATATCTTATTTGGTTTTAACTTCTTTAAAGGTTTACCGTAATACCTACATATTATTTAGGGCTAACAATATACATATGATATAATTTGTATTAAACTGTAATTATACTTCTAGCTTGTGTTTTTAATATAGGTGACTACAGGGTGAATATTATGTTCCGGGCTTATTCTATTTTTGAACAACTAAGAAATGAAACACAATTTTTTAATTTGGTTTCATTTATCAATTATTTGGTTTATTACAATTATGTATAAAATACATCAGCCAAATGACCACCTTTGGCAGCGGCACAAATGCGTGCCATTTTAACGATATTTTTTATAATATTCTCGTACACATATCACATAATTATAACTATTATCAAACTAAGTTAAAATGAATATTAAAAATATTTATTAAAATTAGATATTTTTAAAATTTAATTAAAAAATAATCATGGAGTTCTACAAACTAAACACAATAACAATAAATATACATTCAATGATTTGATTTTTAGTATCGTCTCCGCCTCGTTACTTTATAGCGATCACCAGGGAGGCAATAGATTTTCCATACAGTAAGTGATCATGTTTCGTTTAATTTGCTCCTACTTTCCCTTTCGCGTCAAATACTGTAATCATATTCATGAATAAATCTTCATTTTTTCCCGCAGGTCACGGAGCAGTCAGGATCGTCACGAGAAAGAGTGGTAACGAAACTGAAAACGGACAAAAACTTGGCAAACACTTGGCTGACGACCTTAGTTGAAAGTAAATCTGGCAGCCGAAGCTGGCGGTACAAGGGTCATGCTGGTCTTACGTTCAATGTCTCTCCAATCACGATAGTCAGGGAAATGCGTGAATAAATTATGTACTTTAACAAATTTTTTAATCGCTCTCTCATTGTGCTCATCAAACGACTGCCTGATTTTTTTCAATCCATATTTTCACTTCCTACATTAATGTCGAAGAATACAGTATCAAAAATGAGGAAGTAATTAGTATTATATTTGAAAATTTTTAAGATCTTATATAGGTTGCGTTTTATATACTTAGGCATTCTGAATCTTACCGACTACTCTGACTGACGTCTCGGATCCCAAGATCTATCTCAGGGTAGTTTAGAATTGGAAGTTCCATCTGAGGGCTGATGTTGCTGATGCTACATATCGGCCAGAGAGATCAGAAGTATCCTAAAAAACTGTACACAGAAGATTCTGAACAGCCGTGAAATCCTTTTTTTCTATTTGCGTACTATATATATGTTGTTAAAGTTGCTTGTGCCCAGTTTAACACCTTAATTTAGCTTCGTGTAGAGTTTTGAGGTGCCGTAGATTGGTATCTATGATATCTAGAGACTACCACAACCTATTTCTCAACTTTATACCCTTCTTTCATCCATCTTATAAAAGGATCCTACATCGTATAGCAGTACTGAGAAAGCGTGTATTCGTTATTGTTTCTTATTCAAACCATTAAATGCCTTTTTACGTATATTATTCATACTTTTTGTATCCTCGAGTCCAGCTTGGGTATATTTATTTATTTGTGTATCTGTCACATGGTTAAGAGTAGGGGATTTTTGTATTAGGATCATCATCGTCATCTTCGGCCATTACTAATTCACTGCTGGAAGACGCCTCCCATGATTCTGCAACTCTCTTCACTTATTATTCAGAGTCCAGTTTTTACTACCATATGTAATGATTGGAAAACGACCGGTGAAAAATACAGTAATATTGGTTTTAAGAACCAAATACAATCTTCCCCGCGCACTCCAGCTTTTTTTTGATAATTATTTCTCGAAGTCTTAATATTTCTTCCTGAAGTTATGTTGTTTCTTCCTGAAGTCTTGTTATTTCATCCTGAAAACTTAATATTTCTTCCTGAAATCATGTCGTTTCTTTCTGAAGTCTTGTTATTTCTTCCTGAAGTCGTAGTTTCTTTCTGGAGTCTTATTATTTCTTCGTAAAGTCGTAAAAACAAATTAACTTTCTTCATCGATTGCATTAAAAACCGTGAACTAATAATTTTTCTAACTAACGAGATAATTAATAATGAATTACGCGTAAAAGATGCACTTAAAATCATAATCAAAGGATTATATCCAGCGTGAGCTAGCGCAGCTGTATGCGGTCCATGCACGAAGATGTTGTGAGAAGGATATAAACCAGTTTCGTGATAATGAAAAAGGTAGGTTGTCACATTTGCGTAATACATTCCAGTCGTTGACGTTTTCTGCATTCATAACTTTATTAGATTTGCTTTTATGATTATTCAGTTAAAGGGAATACGGAGGGAAATATTTATTTTTCTTCTTTTTCTAATTTATATTTATCAAAAATATATTATTACATCTTATCTTAGAAAAAAAGTTTTATTTCATTTAGGAAACATGAAGCAAAATGCCATCGTTTCAAAATATTAAAATGTAATTGCTGAATCGTTTATTTCACGCTATCTTTGCATTTCATACACAAGATAGAACCGAGGGACGTGTACCTTTACTATGTATGAACTCGGCGAGATCGAAATCGCCCGCCCTAAACGTGCATTCTTATGTCTATGGAGTACTTATCGAAAATTTTCTCAGACTTCTATGTGATTGATCAAAGAATAGTTCGGGTCCTCTCAAATAAATTTGGGTTTTCCTTAACACAATTACTTAGCACTCCGCCGTTTCCCCGCGAGAATAGATCGCCGCATTCTTGTCATGGCACAATTCTCGATACATCCACATTCATACATCTTCTCGTGCAAGCTCGTCGATTGTTGAGTCTTTCAGAATTTCTCTTTCTGGCGCCATCAACACTTACCTTATACATCTTTCTAACCATTCATCCATTCGTTACACGAAATCGAACCACCTTAGCTATGCTCAGATGAATTTTCTTTTCTCTTCTAATATATTTGTTCTTCATTCTACCATAAATGGATTTATACATATGCATTCAGTCTACATTATTCCACTGCATTCAGTCTACATTATTCGGGTATTTTCATGATACTATATATGAACCTTGTGTTTATATGTTTACTGTCGACACAATCAATTTGACATGCTTTACACATATGTATATGTAAATGTCCTATTGTACTTTGGGTTTTTTTTGATATGTAAATTTTTTATTTTGAAATACATGTGCATGTATGAAATACAGATGCATTTTTATTGTCACTTGTAATTATTTTTGTATAATCTGTCATCAAAGTGTTGCTTTTCTGAATAATTGAAAATTCAATTAATGCTTACTTACCGTCACTCGCGGGGGTAGGCAGAGAAGATAGAGCACCACACTCCTCTGTCCTGACACACAATTCTCGCATAATCCACATTTATACATCTTTTCATCCAAGCTCGCCGATTGTTGTGAGGCTTCTAACAGAACCGTCCTCGCATCGCATATTTTATATGTAAAAAATGTTGTTACTATAAATTTAAATAAAATAAAAAAGATAAGAATATTATTCGATGAAATTTTTTAACTTTAGGTATGTTCATTTGTCTCTGCTTTCACATATACGTAAATACCCAGGCCAACTCTCGCTTTTCGCATAATCCTGAAATATTTTGGCTTTCATCCAATTGAAATAATACTCCTTACTTGACCCTTTATTATCTTTGAATATGTCATGTGTACAATGCCAATTGTTCCAGAGATCGAATCGATATAATATATAATTAATGATAGCCCGGGAAAAAGATAAAACCGTTAGATAAAACCCTTTATTAACACCTACCCCATAAATAACATATTGAAACAAACATTATTGCTATATTGCACGAATTTAAAATATTTCTATAATATTTAATGACCTTTATATCTAAGCCCTCTGTTCACCCTTTGAATATCAGAAACAGAGACAGTAGGTACCTTCCAAAAGTGATTTTATTATATAGTTGAATACGTTTTTGTTATTTTTTAAAATAAATCAAATTAAATTGCATATACTTATTTTCAGAAGAATATTGAAGATTTAGATTAGTAATGAGTATGATTATATTGATGTACATATCGTCCTAGGAGAGAATTTAGATATATAAACTATAAACTTATCCTGTGAAATTTTCATACCCGATCAGCGATGTTGACTTGGTATCAGTTAGGGAGATCAATGATCTGTGTGTAATATTTGACAGTAAATTATCATTCATTACTCACATTGATTCGATAACTAAATGTTTCGAAATGTTGAGATTTGTTTTGCGGACTGCAAAAAACTTTTCAGACCTGTACACCTATAAAGCCCTCTACACTTCTCTAGTCAGACCTTGGGTAGAATATAATTCGGTCATATGGTCGCCTCACTACATTGCTCACTCGACGGCGGTTGAATGAATCCAGAGAAAGTTTTTAAAATCATTTTCTTAGCCGTCTAAAATTGGTAAAATTATCAGTGAGACGTACGATGGTCGACCTTATATTAATAGTATGATAGACTGTCCTCAGATTGTTGATCTGCTTGACTATCACGCATCATTGAGGTCATCGAGATACAATTTATTGTTCTATTACAAAGCATTAGCCAACTTCGCAGTCCCCAGATTGCATTATTTGGAGGATGAATATGCGGAGGTAGTGGACATTTTTGCTGTAAATTTAACTCTTTACAGGACTAAATTATTACTATTTTTTATATCTCAACTCAATGGTGATGGATAAATTGTTTTACTTCACATTTTAAATTTATTTTTAATTTTGATTATGAAAAAACATGTTGATATTATATATATTTTTTCTTTGTGTACTGCGCTTCTAATAATATTTTATATTATTTAAAAAAATGTTTGTTAATGTCTGAATAGGGCATGTATAATAATAATAAATAAATAAATATCGAACTACTTTCTTCATAACGAGTTTTGTTGTCCTGAACTTTCGCTTCCACATGCTCTCGACGGCTCTCGGCTCTCGACGATTGTCTTCAAAGTATGTCCAACAAATATTAACATCCTTTAGAAATCGAAGCTTGATGGTATATTATTGAAGTAAAGGAATGGTTCGTAGAAGTCGGGCGAATGGTAACCAACGAGCAGTAATTTATTGAAATGACAATTTAAGAAGAAGTAATTAATTATGAATATTTTTTTATAAAAATTTTATAATTTAAAAAAAAAATTCGCTCAAAATAAAGCACAAACTAATCAGTAATTAGTAAGTTTCGGTTTTTCAGAACCCAGTTCTATGGTATTTTTAATTCAAACTAAATGAATGAACTAGAAAGTTATTTTAATTTTCACAATAAAACTTTGTGCTACACACACGGGTTATTTTCACTACCAGTTTCGAGAGGAGCAGTCCTTCTCATTATCAGGTGATAACTAAACCAAACACAAAATTGTAGTCTTTTCGAACAATGGGGCAGGGCTTGAGAAGAGGGGGGAGGTTTCGGTCGTTAACGGGAATATGGACAATAAAGGCGAAGTGTTAGGGAATGTTTTATTTTAACATTAACTATGTTTTACATAAGCATTATTCTACACAACATTTGGGCACCATTTTGGATGGTTTATTTCTACGTCTATTATTAAAAATTATTTTTGTTTTTGTTCAGTTCAAGAAACGAAAAACAAAAGTGTTCGATTTAAAAAAAAACCGTGCCTAGAATCTGCGACGGCACTGGAGACGATATAACGTCACACGCACAACTCGCTCGGAACAATCGACTAGAATGTAACGGTACACGTATTTAACAAGACCAGCGGAAAAGTGGCAAATGTGGATAATATTTTTTTTTGTTTTGTGGGTCTAGTCTAATTATAAAAAAAAAATATATAATAACTTCCTTAACTTTTATAAATTAACGATTCATTAATTATTTTTAGATCTAGTTCTTACGGCTTAATATTGATATAACTTTTTTTAGAAGGTATAAGAATAGAAAAGATAGGCATCCTGCCTGGGAGGGAGCACATTCTTCAAGGTAGTACATTTTTGGGACGGATTTGTTAGTTTCTCACTTATTATTTAAAGAAGTTCCCACAATTTTGTGAAGAATTCCTCGCTATCTTTGAGACATGTTTAATTCAATCTGTCTCGTGGTCCCACAACTCCCACATCTTCCAAATCATCCACTTTTCATTATATTATGCAAATGTTTCCGGAGATTTTCTCATGTATCTTCTTAATTGAAGTCCTCGGCTGCCGGGCTGTCAGGAAGCTCTGACGGTCTCCCTCGAAAACTCCAACTTTATGTCTGATCGTAAATTGTTCCACCAGAGAGCTTAGTGTGGAGCAGCGATGGAAAACCTATTTCCACAAGTATATTTCACAGACTAGTAGATGAATATACATGAAATAGAGTGTACATTTAGGAGAGGGGTTTGGAACATTAGTTGCGGGACGAGGGGCATTCTACATATATTATTTGTGGACACCTAAATTCGATAGTTTATGACACATTTATGGAACAGTAAAAGTATTTTACTCTTTGAAAATTAAATCTTTGTGTAAACAAGTCTCACTTTTACATTAATGCATATTATTTTGTCAGTGTTTAAATTTTCGTTCCAATCGAGTCATATTTTTTAAAAAAAGTCGCGGAGTTCATTGATTGCGCGAGTAGCATCAAAGTGATCACGTGGATGCCACCAATATGAACATTTTGGGACAAGGAATTTGCGTTAGTTCATGTCTATTTGGTGGTCTGTGGTATATCCCCAATTCTATAAAAAAAACTTTCACGGATAAATAAAATGAAAATGAAAATATTTTTATCGTTTCGAAATAATATGTACTTGATGTTGTACATTTTAAAAAGTAGGTGTCGCACATCACAAAATGCAATATTATTTTTTCAATTTTCAACACAGTTTACACAAAACCATTCTTCTTTATAAATCGTTAACTTCCTCTTGGTTCAGTACACGGTTTATGAATTTTATTTACAGATATTGTGCTATGGGTATATCAAAATTAATTATTCAAACTAAGTCCTGTAATGATGCCGAAAACTTCAGTCACAACAAGACACTGACAAAATAAAAAAGTTCACATATCTGACATTCCCTCTACCTCAACCCTATTCAAAATTGACTGCACTATACTTAAATATTTGTATTTTATTCATATCTAACAGTAAATTATATATTTCCATATAACATTCAGGCAATAGCAGGCAATTTGGAAATGCGACGCTCGTCCTGTAAGCAGGATAATGAAAAAATGGATCATATTTATATTTATGTTTAATTAAAAAAATCTATTCAAAATAATTACTTTAAAAAAAAATTGAACTTGCACGCCATGTCACCAAAAATTGTTAGTACGTCACTAAGTGACACGCGTGTCATGGGTTCGCCATCTCTGGTGTGAGGTCTATAAGGAAAAATTAATGCAAAAATGTATTAAAAATTCTCATCAGATGTCAAATGGAATATGACGATTCTGAGAAATTCTGAATTTTAACAACGTTAACGACCCTCGCAATTATGTCTTCAAGGGCCGGCTATATTAATTTAAAGTTAAAATAAGTTTGAAGTTAAATGTCAACACTATCGAGTAAATCTGGCGAGAACAAAAGTAGAATAATCGCGACTTATTATTCTCATTATTATGTGAACACATTACGCGTGTGTGTGTATGTTATGTGTCCAATACACTGGGAAGGAAGGAAATAATGAAATTTTATTACGTTTGTTTTTGAAATTTTATTTATTAACGGTTGCTCAGGTAGAACTACGTAGTTTTAGGTAGCTACCGTGTGTATACTAAATTTACAAAAATATTCTTACCTACATATCGGGACGTGAAAGGGCATACTTTAATTTTCGAATATGTGAATTTCTAAAAAGTATCAAACCGTAAAACTAATATGAGTACTGAGTGGTAACGCGTATGAGGTAACTTTTATGTCAAATATTCATGTTTACACGCTAAAAAAATACTTACGTCAGACAACCTCCGTTGGTTCGAAGGTAAGAGTCTTACTTCTCGATAAACACCTCGTTCATTCGTATTTAAAAAAAAAAAATTTATTTATTTAGACACATATAACATATAAGCAAAAAAAAACAGTTTTTTACATATATTTTACACAGATTTTAAAATGCATTGCCCAACTAGGCAAGCCTGTTTTACGGGAAATTGGAAAACAAGTTACATTTCATAAAACCAAATAATTCATTGAAGGCAAGACACAATCAAATAGAATACGTAACATACAAGGCAAGTAAATGTGAAAACATAAAAAAATATAAAAAAGATAGAAAAAAATAGCAATTTGCAATACAATATGAGAATGTAAGCACATTTAAGGTAAAGATATATGTAAAGGTATATGCAAGATCAAAACACACAAAATACAGTTATTAGAATTATTTTATTATATAAAACAGTTTACTTTCAGTTCACATTCGTTTATTCATATTCATTTATAATTTTCTTTTCAAGCGTTCCTGGTCTATGAAAATACTCAAAATTTTTCCGATATCCTTTCCTATTAAAAAAACCCTATACGGTTAGCTCCTGAGATTACACAATGCATCACACGCATCGTACATAGTTGTGAAATGAACTGATGAATGTTTCCTAGAGTAGCGGGCAGCTTAGATGCCGCGCGACCCTTCCAGTAGTACTGTTGTATTATAACTTAGCATTGTGTATTGAAAGGTGTTCATTTATCATAAGATTCACATATTTCACGATTCCATACTGGTTGATTTATTTCTGACTAATATCCTTTGTGCGATTATGTTTATACAAAATTTTCACCTTCTTTAGAAATGAGGTCGCTTAAGCCACCCATTTGTGAGAAAACTAGTAATGATAAAATTAAATTAGAATAAGCTAGTCAACAGAATTAATAAAGAGTTTATTTATTTTTTATTATGCAAAGCAAATAGTTCAATAATAATATAATGTATGCCAGCGTAAATTAGCTCCATTAAGAATATTGTCATTAAACCTTTTAAAAATGCTCGTCACATGCGTTCACCATAATGTGACTACAGGTCGATTTTTTGCTCATGGTACAGTCATGGTACTCATGTACAGTCGGCCACTGATGAATCTGTTGCCAGTATTTTATTATTATTATATATACATATAATATGTATATAGATTTGTAAATGTTTAATTATTTGATGGATGGGGAATGAAATAATATTAATAATGACTGCCGATGCCGTTCATCAGCTGAAACTAGTAGATAAAGAAAATAAAATTTCTTTTTGTGTGAACTTTTTCACTTTTGTGAACAATAACACACTGCGCGCGATATACACAACCGATACCATGCGTCAACTGACGTCAAGTGTGTCGTTGCATTACTGTCTAGCGTGTAGCGGTCATATAACTTTGTCTCTTTTCGCTTAGATAGCGCTCACGCACACATTGACGTGTATTGGTATACAACACATTCTTGAAGTGCAAAAATTGACCAAAAAATCGACCTGTACCTACCCATCGCAGCTTATATGCAGATACTTCAGCGGGCATGAATTGTGCATTAATAATGAAATTGTTCGTTGATAATGTGTATTAAAATGTAATTTTACGGTATGTATCTGAACAAATTACAATCGAAATACACGAAAGCATAAAATACCATAAAATAAAAATATTGTTACATCTGTATGTTCCTATTTACATAGACATAATTATAAACAAATATTTAGCACCAACACATACAAACACAGTTTCAAGAAAACATGAAGTATAAAAGTTTTTTGTAGCTTACTCGGTAAATGTCACTATACAATCTACATATTTGTGAAATCGGATTAAAGAACGCAATATTGATATGATAGGCATCTAGTCTGAATGTTTCAGTACAATTTAAATGAATCAACTGGACAGATATACAGAAAAAATCTATTTGCCGAAAAAATATTTAGCAATATTTGAATATGTTCAAGAACACACAATTACTGGATTTTCACCTACAAAGGCACTGTTATTAATAATAGATATCTCATAGAGACGAAGCTATTTTTTATTATATTTAATGGGAATATATGGAAGTATGGGTAATTACTGGGCTCATGACCTATCTTCAGCTTGCTTAAGTGATCACTTTATCTAAATATAACGTTCAGTATTCTCACCTATTAATCAATCTCCATATCTATCAAATTTTAGAAAGTTGTATATATGTTAATATGTGGAAAAATTTCGAGTACCATTACACTATCGCCATCTATGAAGTAAATTTGATCATTCATTTCCCTGAAACAGCATATATGTCATAATGAGATGTAGTAGTACACGAAATGTTTCCACAAATAACAAAACAACAACCAACAAAAAAGTGTTTTACTTAAAAACAAAAAAGTAGTTTCATGCTTTCTTAATGATCTGGTACTTATTCTGGTAGTGTTAAGATAGATACACGGCGCGAGTGTTGACGATACCAGGAATACGGAATAGATTAGATGATCGATGAATATGCATAAGGAGATGTAGGAATGTGGCAAGAGTTGTGTGTCAGGATAGAAGCATTTGTTGCGTTATCTTTAGTGGCGTGACTATGCCAATACAGCCAATAGGGCTCATGTTACCTAGGGGTCAAATATGATACATTTGGTATCGATATTTGCATTTCCCAGTGCTATTACGGACTAATTATAATTTAGAATTCGGAATATTTCATAACGAATTCCGAATTATAAATATATAAAAATAAAATATTACGATCACAGACTAACGGCTGCACGATGAATAATCGCAGAACAATAGGGGGTGTTTCAAAGGGATCGTTCCTAGAAATGCTTGAAAGATTTAAAAAGTTATAAAACTGTATTACAAAAGCATTGATTGACATCGCGTTTAATATTGATATTCAAGATGCTGAAATTTTGTCGATTAACTACATTATTTCAGCACTTCTCCTAGCGAAGCTTACTGTTGACGCCCTTTATCGAGAGAATGCAAATCTTCTTTTAGCTGATGCGGCATTTAATTTTATGCTTGAGAATTTGGGATTTGATGAGCTTTCACTAAAGTTGAAGTACAATTTAGAAAATTGAATTAGCCAAAGACGAACAAATGCATCTGAAACTCTTCAGTATTTACCCAACGGTGGAAAAAGTGAGATTCAAAAATCTTTCATTAGACCAACGAAAATTTCCGTAGCCACCTAGTCGGAATCAAACGATAAGAAGAACAAACTAATCACCATCGCAATCCCAGTCATTATTGTAAAAGTTGGAGAACAAAATTCAATCGAATTTGATGTCCGATATACCGTTTAGCTCGACTCAACAAGCATAAAATCATAACTTAATTTCAAGAATTAAATCCGAAATGATATTCTTTGACGAGAATGGCGTTCGAGGAAAAATTTTAGAATCCGTGTACTCATTGTTGATTTTGATTCCACTGACGAGCGTGCGTTATCAATTGCGAGCAACTTTTGTACAAAAGTTCGATCGAAATTAGGGGCCGTGGATTTAAGTGATTTCTGCTTCCTCTAAACACATTTTCGATAACAAAACAACAATTTATATAAAAATATTAAATGAATATAATTGAATATTAAAATTAAAATTTTTGTAGTCATCCTTTTTTGTTATCATTTTTATACAATTAATAATAATGAATTTATTATTTCAAATAAGTTGTTTTTTATTATTAGTATTAACGAAAAAAAAAAAAAATATATTCGAATTTCGTATTTTTTTATGTCGACAAAATTTGCAATGCCTATTACGGACTAGTAATTTTTAAAATCTACTTCAGTAATAAATGGAAAGATTATATTATAAAAATAATTTCTAAATAGTAAGAGTATTAAAAAAATACGTGAAAAAAATATTGATGTTTACAGTGGTACCCCGCTAATATGTCGACTTAGGAACACGACCTCTGCAAAACGAAAATAGCTGCCAACAAAAAGGGATTATTTTATCGGGTTAGTTCAGCCAATGCGGAAATTTTGTTGTTTTTTTCGTGAAAATTAAAATAACATAGGAGACAAAACACCAATTTTATTTTTACTATTTATATTGTATAAATCGCGTAGTAGTAATATTCTTTTATTTTTTATAAAATATATATTTTTTTAAATAGACATGCGAGCGTAACAATATTATTACTATTTTTAAACTACGCTTGTGTTATGAAGAAAGAACTTAACTCGTTAGTCTCCTGGAATGAGGCTCGAACCCCCCTTCATTGGGTCGCTAGATGAGTGTTTAAACGACCAGATCAACAAGCTGGTCGTGTACAATACGTTTCTATTATGCATACTACGGCTACTTTTTAGAATTATTTAATAGATAGTATTATTCAAGTATACAATTGGTTATTCTATTCGGAACAAGGCGTGATGATAAATCTTTTCAAAGAAAATAATAATGTGAATGTTAAAGTAAAAGTTTTTATGTATACTTATGTATACAAACGTGCGAGTCATAAATAAAACGGTCGTGCAATAAAAAATTGCATAACTGCGAGACTTAGCGACCTCCCCTGTTATTAAATTCCGGTCTGGGTCAGTGAGATGAAATGAAGAGTGAGTGGGATCTTTGGAAGATGAATATTTGCATATAAAAGAGAAGTGAAATGATACCCACGCGCGCCACTGTCAGCGTCGTATACCAGCGTGAAGGAAGACGCACCTGCAGGCCGACGATAGCAAGAACAGGTGCTGACATTAATTTCCGACTACTCGCACGACAAAGCGCTGTAGTTTTATTGAATTATTTAGTATGTTCTTAAGTGTACAAAATATTAAACTATAATCAAAAATCATTTCCATATGTATCTGTTGTACTTTTTAAAATCTGTTTTAGAGCGGATCAGATGTTAAAAATGCATAAATTTGGATAAAACTATTAGTCAAGATTGGTCTTAAATTGAAAAAGTTAGGAAAGCACTTAAAAATAAACAAAAATGAAGATTTACACAAATATAATTTTCACTATTTGTACAAATTAAATACTTTTAATTACGGACCGCGAGCCAAGCCATGTGCACTCATAATTTAAATAAAAAAAATACATAATCATCTTGACACTTCGTCACTTGATATGAAAAATGTCACAGGGTATGATGAAGGTTGCTCTCCGGACGTTGGATTTTTTCAATTATATAAGTTGGATACATAAACTATTTCCCACATGATCAATAATAATTTAATTCGGGACAAGAAGTTATGTTTCTGTCTATAAAATATTAAATGTATAATGAAAAATATTTTTTCCTTATGGTTATTGACAGGTTTTCACCAAGTCATATATTGTATGTAGTAGCCTAATATCCCTATGTCTGAAAATGCGTAAGGAAATTTTAAAGGAAACTTATAGATGCTTTGGAGGGAAGATTTCTTTTGAAATGTATGACTCAGCTAGATACATGACTTTTTATTCGAAAGATAACTACATTTTTTAAAAGGAAAACAGAATTCCTAGATAGGTAATTAATTTAAAATAATTCAAAATTCCTAGATAGATAATAATTAAAAAAAATATATTTTCATAGAGACCGTCTTTACATACAATATTAGCGTCCGTCCTAGAACGGGTTTGAAATATTGTTAAATAAATAAAAGAATTAAAGCATATCAAATTGGACGCGATATAAATCCCACAGTAAAAATAAATCTCCGCATAATGTCTATTAAACTGTTAATTACATGAACACTTTCTTGACATAAAAAAAAGGTTATTAAAGTACATTGAAGTCAAGATTAACGTGCGAAATATGTACGGTAATAAATGTTTGGAAAAAATGGAAGAGTTTGTGTATTTGGGAAGAATGTTTGATAGGAATAGTCAGGTCGAGAAAGACGTTGAAAGGAGGGTGACTGCAGAAAATCAAGTGAATAGCGTTGTGAATGCAGTAATTTATAATGGAAACTTGTCAGGCAAAGCAAGACTGGTGATGCACAATGGAGTTCTGGTACCGAGACAACACTGAAGCCTGGAGCTGGTTAATAATAAACGTACATGTTAATAGCAAATTAAATATCATAAATAACCAAATCTTTTTTGCAAAAAATCACATTTTAAATTTATTTTCACAGTAGTTCCTAATTAGTTACCACCATTTGTATTTTTTTAGATTTGTTTTTATCTATGCTTACATTTTAAATTTTAATGCATTGTTTCCTGAAGAAGACACCATAGGTATCGAAACATGTTGATTTATCAATAAATAGTGGATTAAACAAGGTGTTTTATCTTATTATATAATTGCCTGATATTTAGCACCTTAAGTTTTTGGAATAACGGCGGCTTTGATTCGTGCTGAAAGGATTTGTTGAGAAGTATTCTCATTATGGCTTATTTTAATCAGTGGGTCAAGTATTGTGATGGTGAGCTCCACCCCAGCCAACTATACCATATCCTTTAATAGTCTAATAGAGTGCGAAATATACACTACTCATTTGTTTCAGGTTCAGCACGTTTCTTAAAATCTTGAAGCAGTACATAAGTTTCTTAAGCTTATCAGTTAACATGTCGATATGAGCTTCCTATTTAAGTTTATCATCAATAGTAAAACCTAGATACCGAATAGTTTTAGCGTGTTCTAAAGACTCACATTTGCCATCACACGTGTACTCGTATCACATACGTGTATGGGTATGTTAGGGTAAAAAAATGGCTGATCTGCTTTATTCATGTTAAATGTAAGATGTTTTGTTTTACTTGTATTTAAAGTGAGTAGGTTATTGTCCTGCCATAATTGAATTGTTCTCAGATTTTTTTCAGCTTTTCCATAGACTTTTTCCCATGTGGTGTCTTTATAGAGAATAACCGTATCATCTGCAAAGCTGATGATTTTGACTTCATTGTTGTCAATACTAGATAAATTATTTATATAAATCAGAAAAAGTATCGGGCCTAAAGTGCTTCCTTGTGGTACACCAAATTTGATATATTCCAGATTACTAACTGTATTACACAGATTCATAGTTATTATTATATTAGTCATGGCTTAAGCCTCGTCCTGAGACATTATCTATTTAGTTCAATTTTTCACACCTTTGTTTGAAAAAACTTTGTCACAGCTTTGTTTGAAAAATATTGAGAATATGATATACGAGTACTTATCACAATTTAAAATAAGAATAAAATAACTAGCCAGCCAATACCTAGTGAAATGGATAATGGATATTTTTAAGATATGAAAAATATATAATTAAACAACCTTTGTTACGTCTGCGTGTAGCTTTTTTGTTAGTATCTTTTTTATAAATTTCTGGTTCTGTTGCAGGTAGGTTCTATTACGAGTCTGGATTACGTACATCAGCAGGTACTTCAGCAGGCCTACCACGTCTATATGCGCATCATCGTGACCGACCAATGAAAGAAAAGAGTTTCTCAAATGATTTTCAGTTTTTTTTCAATGACATGTATCATACATATATATATATATATACGCAGGTGTAATTTAAAAAAAATAGTACGGTTGACCATGAATGTTAAAATCAAAGAAAATATTTTTTTGTAAAAGACGAGCATATGAAATGGAATGATAAATGAATGATATATCAGCATGCATTTGTCTGTACGGTACTGAGGTTATGTACAAGAGGTAATAGGCAACGAAGATCCGGCACACTCAGCACTGATTCTGTTCTGTTCTGAAAGCGAGACAAGCAGAGTTCAATTCGTGTACACGCACTTTTAGAAATGTTGATACAAAAATATTTTATTTACAAATAATGTTATAGTTGAATGTAGTCAAAAATCATAGATAAAGTAATACAGATGCATATTGAATTTCTCTGGTCTATGACTCTTGGACGCATTTTATTTTTAATTTTTCAATCCGTAATTATAACTTATGTTAGGTTAGGTTAACTTAAAGCTATGTTTAAGATAAGTTGTACCAAATAGAATATAAAGTATCCCGCGTGAAAATTACTCTAAATTGTTTTTGTGGAATTTGCCAATACATCACAAAAAACTTCCCAAATAGCGAGTTCAAAAAGTTATTTACAGGGTGAATATTATGTTTCAGGCCGATATGTTTCATTCATCAAAATTTCAAGCGTAGCTCAGGCTGTGTGTAATGTGGCACCGTCCTATGTAAACCTCATGTGTTCTAGGCCTAATCGACTCAATACGGCCACCAATAAGTTTTCCAACATGTGATGATAGCGATCACCATTAATGGTTACAGAATTGCCATTATTATTGAGATAACATGTTTTAATGACTTCAACACGTTGTTAGGTGCTCCATAATAAATTGTAATTAAGTATTTTCTATGACTACCAAATACGAACTGACAAATGTTTGTCAAACCAAAATGGAGGGTAAACAAAATTGGTCTGGAATATAGTATTCACCTTATATTTGGGCGCGCTGATCATGAACACTGGTGATAATGAACAGGAAATTCGCAAACACCTACAGCTAATTAAAGTTGCTATATATCAACTTGAGAACAAACGAGAATTTGGAAAAAAAAATTATCCAAGTCTTCGGCCACCAAAAAGGAACTTATAGAGAATTAGATTATCCTGGGGGCAACTTTGGACAGAAGACGACCAGGAAGACTGCGACGACGGTGGTTAGATGCGTTGTGATGATATAGAAGAGACCCTAGAGCTGGAGTTAGCTGTGAGGGCAATCCTGAACCGGGACTTGTGTAGTTGCATTACGAGCCGAATCTCATCTGAAATAAACGGATTAGACGGTAAATATAATCTGAAAATGCATCAAATGCTTGGTAAATGGGACTGATTTAAAACTATTACGTGCATGATTTAGTTATAAGATACTCGTCTAGTGATCGAGCGGTCGGGGTTCGAGCTTTGTACCAGGAAAAGTTTGCCTATTCTATTCTGTCTACGCATCTATATTTAAAAAAAAAAACTTTTTATTTATTACTTAGTTCTGTAAGTGATAATAAAACGCTAATGATATTCAAATCATCCAAAATAATGGCGCCCTTTTTATTATTTGTAAACTCTTTAACTCGCGCCTCCCCTTTCGTACCAATGTAATGCTAGAAAGATATGTAACGAAAAAGTGACATCATACTCGTTGCCACGGTGAATCCTTAATTTATTTAGTACCCATACATATCAAAGTTACATTTTGTTACATATTAATATTTTGCAAAAATTCATATTTTCGAAAAACAACAACATTCACATGTTCGAAAATTAATGTACTCGTATGTCCCGGTAAGTAGGTAGGTAAATAACTGCTTTGTGAATTAAGTACACGATACGAACCTAAAAAATTTAACTATAAACATAATACACACCTGGTACCTATCTATCTACGTATAAAATGCTTTGCCATATTTTTATAATTTGTTTTATATTTCATAAATAAATGTAATAGTATTTCATTTTTTCCCATTATTCTGTACACACGACCTACACACATATAACTATCAAAATGCTAATTGTATTTATAAGTATATTTTACCTGTGTTTCACGCCTAAGACTTAACATGTAATATTGAAAATCTGATATCGTTCAAATGCAACTTGATTATTTTATTTTTATTTATATTTTTTATTTATTATCTTTGTTTTATTAAAAGTATGTTTTTGTTTTAAAAGTGTGATTATTTTAATTTTCACTAAACAAAACTTTGTACTACATACACAATAGTTTATTCTGTCAAGAGGTCCAGTCACTCTCATTATCAGGTGATCATCATGAAAGGGATTGCACCTCTCGAAAACACTGTGGAGTAGTAACATTATAATCCATCTTGTGTGTAGTACAAAGTACGTCTGGTGAAAATTAAAATAATTAAAAATCTGAGCTCACTCCAATATTTTCTCATCCCCAATGTTCGAGGATCGCTGGGCTGACGCGCAGAAGCTCCTCGGATGAGTCAGATGCGTCCTTCACCCCAGCAACGGCCTTCCAAGGACTCCCGAGGCTGTCCAACTGTGGGGGCGAGCTCGCTCTTCACTCTTTACTCATCCGGCATAGTTCTCTTCGATCATTGACATCATCAGCAGGAGTTTATCCTCAATCACATCTGTTGATAATATATTAAACCGTACTATTTTATTTTTCAGAAGCAACATTATGGTTAGTTTTAATACTGGTAATATTAAGCTCGTAGAACTGTACTAAGTAATAGTTTATTGTATTTTTTTGTAAAGTGTGAACTACAGTAACAATAATTTGATTAAATAACATACACAATTTTAGAATTTAGATTTTAAAAAATTGTTTAGAATGGAGTAGGTATCACTTCTGATTCGGCTAACTCCTGGCCACTTTGGTGGTATTTTGTCTGTGTTAGAATAGCCAGTTTTTTGTACTTTTTAGATCATGTCAAATTTTTAATTTTTCTAAATTAATAAAACATATACATAATAAACATTCTATATTATAAGTACTATAAAATATATAATACAGATTAGTTTTATGATCTAACTGAAAATAAATACTATTTAAAGTGTTTCAACCGCTACTGTTCTGAAACTGTCGCAATTTTAAATCCACGGCTGGCCGGTATTTTAAAATTTAATTTGCCCACAACACAAACCACTTTATTTAGCGCAATACAAAATCCGCCGCCATGCGCAAATATGTAGCAGGTCGGAAATGTGTGTTACGGTACATTGCGTATTTAAATAATTTTCATTAGTTAAAATAAAAATTAGGATTTACGGATATACCACCCTTGTAGGTACAAGCGTTTTCTACTATTTAATATTACAGGCTGATTGTTTTTTGCTAGTCAATGTTTTATTTAATGAGATGTGAATGCAAATAATGTATTAATCTAGTTGAAGAGCCTAGAAGAATGTCCTTTTAACTGAATACGAACTTCTTCTATAAATAATTCTAAAATAATAATAGTTTTGTAGTTTGGAAACCATTTACTAAAATAATGAGGAACGTATTATTATTTAACGCCATATAAAAATATCTTCATCGCGTTATTTCAAGCAAAATGAAATCGAGCGATTCGATCGATGACGTCATCTAAATAATATGTATTTTTTTAGAATTGGTTTGAGGCTCTGTTATACTAGTTGTCTCTTTTATTTGGTCGACGCCGACGGTAAGAAGGTAGATATAATGCGTAAAAAGATATTTTACAAATCAACTTAAATTAATTAGGGATAATGATTATATATTATTTTAAATTCTATTTTTGTACAATTTTTTGTCCAATATTAGTATAATAGTTTTTATAACCACTCTAGGTTATCGTTTGATGATGTGATAATTATAGTTTGGCTTACGTATCTAATAGGTTTGATGTTACACAGCAATTTTATGGCATATCTCGGAACACATGACGTAATTGTTAGGAAGGAAGAAAATATATTTTTTCATTTGTAAGAAACAATTATTGATCTAAGTTCAAGATCTTTGTAACCGACAATTTTTTGATGTGAAACAAACTAGGGCACAATAGGTACAGTAAATCATCGAACATCTATAAATGAAACGAAATCTTTTTATGGAAGTAACATCACACCCTCACCAATTCCGCTACACCCACTATTCTACCCCTATTGCACCCACTGTTCTACACGGCGGCGCGTTAATCGCTTTCGCCGATCGTACGTTTGTCCGACGGAGTGACGTGTAACGGTTAAACTTTTCATCACCAATATATAAGAATAAGTTATGTGCTGAAATAAGTAAAATTTATGACGGCTAAGCAAAAATTATACAAAATGTTCTAATGTTGATATACAAAATTAAAAATCGATTGTTGTCATCATAGATGAATACAAATATGAAATATAATGTTGAGGTCCACATTTATCCTACTAATTTTAGACTTCCACAAACAAGTCTATCAGGAACACTAAATACTTTATATTATAAAGTTTGCCAATTGTTCAATGAACTGCCAGCGAATATGAAGGAAGCAATAAGTCTGGCTACTTTTCGTAGGTTAAGCTCAGAATATGTATCTAAGTTTTTCTGTTGATCATTTTATGTATTTAATTTCTTGTGTATTTAAAATTGTTTAATGATAAGTGATATACGAATGTAATTACATTTTTTCTTATGTTTTATAAAGTGTTGTACCATATACTAGATATAAGATTTTTTTAACCACTAAATAAAAAATATACATACAATAACTCTGTTGTTTGTAGTCCGATTTGAATAAAGTAAAGTGCATTCAGTTCATCTGACTAAACCTTAAAAACAGAAATAAATCATTAATCATACCAGATTTCTTTATTTCTCCTTCTATCATTGTCAATGATGCAGTCTGAAATACCGGCTGCATTTTTCCCTTTTTCGTATTCGTAGTCAACATTGTCGTGTGCGCGTCCCAATAATGAGAATAGAAATCTCTCATTCCTTTTTTGGTAACGAAAATGCGAGACGAAATAGTTTATGTCTCTGATCTTGAATTGGCTTGCAACTGCAACCGATCCGTGTAGCTAACTAATAGTTGATTCTATACAATCGAGTGAATAACGGACGTGAGCATAAAAATATTATTTTTATTTAAGTATAGAATCAAAGAAATATTCAAGGATATACTATACACGAACATTTCGATGTCGGTTAATACTTATCCACTCGTGTTTACAAAATAATAATGAACAACAAAAGAAATGCTATTATTTTCATTTTTAAAACCGTTAAGTATTGTCCAAGCCGACGATATTTTCTGATAAATAAAAACATCTTTCGTTTATACGAGAGATACAGTATTCACAATATAAAATTTAAAAATATCTCATATAATAACTTCATCATACAGAACGATAATCTTGCAAACTTAGGTTTAAATAAAAAAGATGAAAAATACAATGGACTTTAAATATGATATGAAATTACTTATTTTTTGTGTATCTGCAAATTTTGCGACACCGTTTCGGTGGATTTTTACCACGTAATTAGGCAGATGTACGTAAGCATAAAAAATTGAACAATAAAAAACAAATAGTAACTTTGAATCTTCCGCTAATTTAACAATAATAAAATTCGCCGATGATATAATCATCCCAAGGTCAATCAAGGTCGAAGCATTGCTGCAGAGGCAGCGCACACGTCGCCGCGATGCCTCCACTTTGTGCGGATTCTTTTGTGAGTGAAGCGTGATTCTAGAATTGTATGGTACAAAGCTGACCACGTTAAATCTTTAATGTTTTGTTTAAAAATTGAGCGTGTCCATTAAAATTAAGTATCAATGAAAATTACGAAAACTATAACCTTGATTGTAATTTTACATTTTAATAATATTTTTTCATGATTTTTACCCACGTCGTAAATTATTATACACATATTAAATGTTTAAAAAACAAAACTATGTAATTATATTAATTTTTAGTATTTACTGCAGTCATTTTTTTTCAAATCAACATATGAAATTCTTGTACAAATAAAAATGAAATCATAATCTTATAATATCGTAAAATTATTTTTAATATTTCTATTTATAAAATGGCCATGGCTGTACATTTCCGCGACTTATCTCAAAAAGTACCCAATTATTATTTTTATTTTATGGCATGTCTGGGGCGTGCAATTTGTACATTCAAATGAGCTGTGAGCAAAAATAACAAATTTTAGAAATGAAATCTTTTTTAGAAATGATTAATAATCTAGTTTTGTGGTTGGAAATTTATTAAACTATAAAAAAACATATATTTACATACTGTTGTTTTATTTTTTCATGCCTAGTTTTGTTTATTGAATGTTAGATTAGAACATTAGATATCACCTGTAGATTAATAATCTAATAGACCAGGAAAAGTCCTGAGTCTAGAATCTGAGAAGTGCGATTAAAAGAGAGGGTTGATATTTAGTGGTAATAATGTATAAAGTAAGATAGTGGATTTTATAAAAAAATATTTATAATATTTATTGCGTGAAATTGACGGTTAGACATAATTATTAATATAAAAAATATCTTATTTTGCATTGCCAAGTTCATAATTTTGACATCGATCAGTATTAATTCTACTGTATCTTTGTCAGGACGGACATACACTAAATCCTGTTCGACGAAGTTACAGTGGTATCGAAATCATTCGACGTTAAAATGATGATAATAAAATGGTTAATTTAGTTATTTGTTTGAGAAAAATACTGTAAATACAAAATTAACAACAGTGGTTATAAAATTACTTGTGTAGCCTACCTTTTAAAGGACTATTTAAATACTGATTAATAATTACCATTTTTTACGAAAACGTGGATTTTTAAAATTCATTTAAATCAGAAGTAATATACTAGGTTTGATTTTTTAACTTAGGTTAACTCAGTTACTGCCAAAATCAATTAAATTGGCACCAAATATAAATGTGTACAAAAAAGAGGTTTTAAAATGGCTGAAAGATTTTCAAAATAAAAAAAGTAATTTTTATAATAATAGTAATAAACATTTTTCTTATACCCAAGTTTTTATCTGATGAAGTTTTCAATTCAAGTATTGTAAAATATTCTTTTGTTATTAAATCTTTACATTGTATTAATACAGATCTCATAATTCAAGATCTTTCTTATTTGGGGGTGCATAACTCCATTTTTATATTATGTTGTTGAATGTATAGGTTATACATAACTCATACATTGTATTTGTATTCAAATCAACAGCTTTTGTTCTAAATAAATATATAAATATAATAATTATACTACAATAAATCTGATAAAATGCAGTATTGGCATTGTTTGAAAAACCGCGACCATTACGTTTTCATTGTACCAAAAAACTATTTAAGGAAATTTTTAGGTACATTATACAGAAAATGTTTTCTCATGAAAATAAATCTATTCGAAAGAAATAAACTAGATAAGATATAGAAATAATAGACTTTTATATCGTTAAACTTGTATATCGGTTTTTGATGTTTTTAAAATGCTTTACAATAGTACAAAAATACGATTTTTTTGATATATTATATTGATAGACTTTAAATATAAACAATAAAATATAAATGATATTGTTAATTATTTAACGATTGATGTCGCTATAAAAGACAATGAAATATGTAAATATCGAATTTAAAACAGTAAAAGTAAAGGAATGATCTCAAAGGAAAACCCTTATTTACACATTTTTTTCCATGTATTATGCAATTTGACTACCTATTGAAGTTTCTCTGCTATATTCGTATGGCAATCTGCAATCATATAAATATTTCTTGGAATTGGATTTTCAAACAACCTTTTGAATTCCCGTTAGATGAAATGTACAAAAAAACTTGTATCATTAGCGAAACATATTTTGATAGACTTATTACTGAAGGTGATGATTACCAAGGTATATGGCCGAGTCCATCAGGCTTCGCTGGACGTACTCGTAATTCTGGTAGGCGATTGTGGAAGATTGTCCCTCTAGGCTAGATGTATGGGGGGTATAATGAACCTTAATATATGATAATTTGTTTCTAATATTAAACTTTTACTGCCATAGCGTAGAAGCGGGTCTAGAACCACTTCCAGGTTGTTGAGAGGTGATATACTTTTATATTTGTGTATATTAATATTGCAGCATTAGCCCGTTATCTGACGAGTTATTATAATGCAACATTTTAACACGTGTATTCTATAATAAAATATTAATATTTATTTAATAAAGCGTTTAAAAATAACAAAGTTTTTAATATTAACACCAACGCTTTGCGGTTATTTATTTATCTATTTTACATATAAATAATGTTGATTTTTTAAAAATTATTTATAATTATTAGAAATAAGTGAAGCCTACTAAATTATTATTGGTATTTTAATATTATAATATAATTGTGATTTGCGGTTTATTATAATAAATTTTTATAATTTATTTAATTTTGTTTATAATATATGAAAACATATAAAATTGACGAATATATCATAAATAATTAACTTAATTTAACCACAAGTCCTATCCTATTTTTTTTTCTAATAATTTTGGATTATTAGGTTAATTTTCACACCTTCATAAGTATTTTAGTTAGGTTGTAGATTTATTTTGAATTTTTTTAAAAGTTTTTTATCACCCTGATAAAGAAAAAGGTATTTTTTGAAACTGGTTGGTGATTATATTCATAGTGGTTAAAAACAAAGTTAATGATTTATTTATTAACTAAGTTTTTAATGCAGTCGAGTATTTTTTACGTGAATTTTGTAATTATATTTATTTTCACGTCTTAGGATCGCATGTACCGTGCGAGTTGGATATACCATGATACAAAATAAACAAATGAGTGTTAGATTACTTGCGGTTGTATATTTTTATGTAAATTAAAAATTAAAGTAGCTACTAGAAGTGCAAAAATATAGTTTTAATATTTTTACAAGTGTAGTGTAATTGGTAGCCCAGATCACCTCATCTTACAACAGCGTACTTCATTAATTAATAATGCGATTAATAATAACATTGGAGAAGAAATCAAAGGGGTAGATGATGCAGGACATCATAAATAACTTTCACTGATGCGACGTATGAAATAATACGCCACGAGGTCCTTTTAAGTAATGTAATTTTTAAAACTTAGATATGTATATAAAAAAGATGCACTTATCATACAACATATTTTTTGTTGTCTAACCCAATTATATTCACTAATAAACCTCCATTTTTCTATTAAAAACCTTTTGAATCTTTTAGCACATCCGGTATTTGTTTAATATTTTATTTTATTTACTTAGAACTTTTATTTATGAAAAGAAAACAATGTTAGATTGCATTAAGAATAATAGATGCAGTTTCAACATCCATCCTACAGAGCAATATTATTTTTATATTTGTTATTAAAATTAACCTTAAAAAGTAAACAACCTGTGACATAAAGCATACAATTATTTTGACAGATCTTAATGGAACTCACAGTTATTAGCCTAACTATCTGTCAGACAGCCAGTTAGACAGTTTGGTTAGTTTAATATCTTAAATAAGGTGTCTTTCGTAATATTATAATTAACATTCAAAATAAATATAATTTACCGAATATCATTTACCAAATATCTGAGTAAAAAAGTAATATTTTTTATATTTTTTATTTATTATCTTAGTTTTATTAACCACAATTGAGTTTAAAAAACATCTACCGGTTTCGGAAAACACTTTTCCTTCTTCAGGATGTCAAAACTAACATAACATGAAGGAAAAGTTTTCCGAAACCGGTAGATGTTTTTTAAACTCAATTGTGGTTAATAAAACTAAGATAATAAATAAAAAATTTGAATCTTAACCACCAAGTTAATATTGCTAATTTTAAAAGTAATATTTTTTATTATTTTAAGTAATACAAGTAGTATAAAGTAATAAATACTGTCTCAACAATTTTAAGGTTAAAAAATGCAGTGGTAGCAATTATGTAGGAATTGTTTTATAAATCTTTTAATTTAATAATAAAAAAAAATAAGTATAGAAATATCTTTTACCGTTTGGTTTAGCAGTAACGTTTTGTGATAAAGTGGTCTGGGTTTGAGCCACATACCAAGAGACCACCAAGTTAGTCCTGTTATCATGCACATTTAGCTTAGTATGAAAATAGTATGAATACTGATGTATTAAAAAAAATAAATAATAATGATATTTCTCAAAGATAATTTTCCATAATCTCTAAAAACTAAACCACTAATCTCTAAAAACTAAACCACTAATCTCTTTAAAGACTAAACCACTAATTTTCTACAATCTCTAAAGACTAAACTATAGTAAATTCCGAACGTGCACCTACAGACATGAAACCTTACCAACAATGTCATACGCCATTACCGAATACAAAAAAATAGGGTAAGATTTAGATATATACATATATATATATTATATGAAAGAATGGATGGTGGTTGGTTGGCATTAAATAATAAATCTCTAACCACAACAAAATTATTTAATATAAAGTACCTATTAAAATATCTAACCACAAAGTAATTACTACAAATATATATAAAAAAATTTACTGCATCATCTTTTTATCCATATTTATTTTTTACAATTCATATCCAACTAACTCATCTTGTAGAATTCACGACATACTCGACGTCGATGGCCATTAATGATAATATGTACCTATGGTCATTATAAATTATCATAATGAAATTCATTAGAAATTAAAATTTATGCATTATAACAAAAAGCCTTCAGAAAATCCTGAGCGCCAGTTATATTATGACGTAACTGTTCGGTATTAAGGGTTGTCAAAATATTTAAATAAAATTATAACAGTAAGTTAACAGATGCAAAACTAACTATAGCAATAATATTTTTATTCATATGAACAAGTATATATTTGTGCCGTGGAATGAGGCATGAAGAAATCATACTTAAACATTTAGTATTGTTTTGAAACTAATAATAATAATAATAAACTGATTCTTGATCCTCATCATCAGTAAATGTTAAAGTAAGTATCAGTAAATGTTAGCTAAAGTAATCAATATTTTTGAAAATTTCTTAAAAAATTCAATTTGCAGTTTGGATAGCATCCCAAGAAACTGTACATTATTAAATGTTCACATGATTTCTAACATATCAATAAAAATAAATAGATCTATCCTATCGTCCATATTTAAACTGCGCACTTTTGAACTATTGCTTACGCTAGAACAGATTTTAATAATGTGTTCAATATCTCTTCAAAGATTTATTCTAGTGTAACCCTTGATAAAGAAATACTTAATGACAGCCGAATGCAAACATGTTAAACACCCTAAATTCAAAGAGCAGTCAAAATTGAATGAAAATTTCATATCCGATGTAGTCAGTAGAATTAAAATGATCGATAACATAAATAAATTGAGACCGGCTAGAATATATTTTTTCGACTCTACCCTCGTAGATATCAGATTTGAGACTATTCGAATGCTAGTAAATATAAATGTCACCAAATGTCTTTATAATATCGTAATTAAGGTCCTGACAATCCCGTAACTATTTATCAATAAATTCTATTTATACTGTTTAAAAATATTAATGGAATTTATTGCGTTTGGAAATCGTACGAATTTTTTCGACTGGCAAGTATACTGACCACCTGTAAACTCGGGTCGTATTTGACAATGACAGATGGTAATGTTTACGTTTGTTCATTAATTAATTATGTACACATGATCTCAGTTTTATCAAGAATATCTTTAAGTGGAATGACGAAAAATAATTGGCTAAATATATATAATTCAAGATTTGATACGTAAGAACACCGTTTGTACAATTCCAGTATCGCCGATTGCTTGCTTCTAGACTCAGCGGGCGGCTATTATGGCTACTTCGTAGCTGATAGTGGCCGCTACTTGGCCCGTGGTGACCGTTGCGCGGCCTGAGCTTTCGTAAACTATATTTATTCATAATAGCCGCCCGCCGCAGTAAGCAATCGGCGATAGACCACATGTCCGTAGACAAATCCGTGTTATGGAATGTCGTGCCATCACAAAACAACAGTCATTGCTCATTGCTGCCTTACGCACTCGAGAGGGTGAAAGACTACGTGAGACAAACCTGAAAGAAGTACCCAAAAGAGACAGTGTCTAATGTTCTCTTTCTGGTAGCTTCTACAACCAATCTTACTCTGAATCTAGCAACTCCAGTAATTCCGTCGGAGTCCAGCGAGGAAGGTCGAAAGAATGGCTCAGATGGGGGTCAAGCTACGTCTAGGCGATGCAAGCTGTATTAAAATATTCGTCGCAAATATCACGTTTCTAAAGTATCAATTCTTTACCTTTGACATGTCTTTTATTTATATAAGAGAAAATCTACCGATGTTCTACGTATTTTTATAATTTATTCAGATTTCATAACCCTGCATAGCAAATAGTCGATGATCTCCATAATGTATTGTAAACATCCACTCAAGGTAAAAATAAACAAAGCTGCAATTTTTTGCAAGTCTAGAGTATCTCGTGAACTTCAATTGACAAAAGCATCATCAGGCTGATGACACTCGAAGTTCAATGAAATACTTTCTCAATAGATGTCAGCAGAACGAGCATCTTCATGAGATATTCTATTGGATGAACACTCATTAAAAAGAATACTATACTCGATGCTAGGTGATTGAATAAGCCAATTCTATTAGAAAAACACTTGTTTGTATTCATATTATTAGTACAAGTACTCACTTAAACATGGCGCTTGGCGTGCAGCATTTCTGCATAATAATAAAAATACTTATTCCGTACAATGTTTTACATTTCAAGACGGAGCAAGCACGACACAGTAGTTGTGATTTTGATATGAAACATTAGACATTTTTTTATATTTATATAATTCATAACAATTTTCAAAGCTTAAGAGCTTCTTCGTAACTACTATACCTTAACGTTTTACAATTCACAATTATCGCATCTTATTAGATCTCTTGAATCGAAGTACATTTGGATTTAATTGGTTTTATTTTTAATTTTTAAGAGCCTCTTTGCAAAGACGCCGTGGAACAAGATTCATCACTGAATGGTGGTATGGCATATGACAGGAGTAACAGGACCGCAAATTGCAGGTCGTGCATCGCGATGGAAAGTGGCTGGCCACCTAACAAATACTATCAATTCCTATTGTAGAATATCGTTTAGGGGACGCGCTAATTATGATCAAATTCGAAAAAGTTTTTGCTTAATGGTCAAATAAGATTCAGTCAGTCTTAAACATGGTTTGTGATTCTACATTTTCGAAAATTTTTATACGTTTTTTGCGATGAAATTTAAGTAACGCGGGGACGGGCTTTTAAGGCATTCGTTTACTAAAAGGAAGATTGAAGATTTATTATTATGTTCTTTAGTTAGTCCAAGCTTCCGGATCCTATCAGTCACAGGTCGTTAATTTGAAATGAAAACATTTATTTTGGAGTGAGTTTCAGTGTCTTCTATGGTCTGCAGCATTGTCTTTTTTGAATGACACAGTCATAAAATAAAGCACTTTTTCGTCACACCAGTAAGTAAGATTGCTTAAACTAGACCTTTTAAAATGAGAAACACCATACCACTTTTTTCTGACGATGATGATCTATAAGCATATGTATATGTTGTATACAATGTAATCACATCAAATTTCATTTGAAATAGGCAAAGGTGATATAATTCTATACATTCCTATTTTAACATTTCATTCGCATCCATAGTATATATATATCATAACTTCCTTTTGAAGAAAGATAACATCGGAAGTTATGAAGCTATATATATATATAGCTTCATAACTTCCGATGTTATCTTTCTTCAAAAGGAAGTTATGATATATATATATATCATAACTTCCGATGTTATCTTTCTTCAAAATATGTACATATCAGGACTATTGTGGTCACTCTCAACATTTTACGACAACCTTTCATTGTTTAATGTGTCTGAATATTTAGGTGTCTATATAAAAAATGAAAATATTTGTTTTGTCGTAGAAAGCAATCACTTAACCCATAATAAATTTTATGGTTTCATACATAGTTATTATTATTTTATTTAATACAAAAATATTTGGCTAAACAAAGTTGACTTTGTTGAGTTAAACGACGAGATAATTAAAATTAATGAAAAATATTTATTTTATTGGTGGGTCTATACAAAATATTATAAAATAAATTTTTATTAAGGAAAACACATTCTTATTGTGAAGTTGTAATTATTCAGAACATAGGTCTGTGATATTTTAAATACTAAATTAATGTATTAATTATAAATATATACATATAAAATCAATTTTGTCGATTTTATATGTATATATTTATAATTAATACATTAATCGTCAATAAATATTTTAGAGCTATTCAAAATTAAAAATTATATTTCTAAGAAGAATTATTAGATTCATTACAACTGGGTCGCGTGAATTACAATGACCGCAACTCTATTATTATTCCTCATATAAATTACTGCTGCAGCATTATATTCTTGTTTAGCGAAGAAGAAATGGAACAATAATTAGTACTGCAAAAGAAAACTATAACAATAAAATTAAGGAGAAATAGGTATACTCGGATAAGTGTAATTCTGAAAGAAATAAATATCATGAACTATATATAAGGACATATATAAGGACAGTATATTTTAATGTTATGCTGTTTATTTGTAAAATTCTCATTGAAAACTTATCGGGAGAATTAAAAAAATATGCAAATCAACTTGAGTACGACCATGACAGGACGAGAGGAGACTGCCTCTCACAAGGAAGGCCAAAATAAAAAATCATTGATGTACCTTGCAATATTTTTTTAAAATGAAAAACCAGAGGATATAAGAAAGGAGGAAAAAACGTTTAAATATAAAAAGAAATATATAAATTATGTATTATGTAAATTCAAGATAGGTTTTTGATGTTTGTTTGTTTGTTTATATTTGAGCATACGTATATATTTATTTATGCACTAATTTAATAAAAAATAAAAAACTTGAATGTGTTAACGAAAATAACGAATTTTTCAAAAATTTTATTTATTTGTGGCAGTTACTTATTTAATATAATGTTTTCAAATTATTCTCGCCCATCAAAGGGAACGTCACTTTTCAAGGATCAAAGGACAAGTTCAAAAGAAAAGTTTTTTGATTCAAAGAAATTCAATTATTTTTAGAAAAATTTTATGAAAAGATCTTGAGAAATTTTATTTTCAGGAAAACGTTTTTATGAAACTGTAATTAAATAAAACTTATGCGTTTGAAGGGTTGGTTTATTAATTTATTCAAACGATTTGTATACAATTGGGCTTAAACAATTAATAATAATAATAATAAACACAAGTTTAATCCTGTAAACTTATTTTTTACAATTACAATCAAGATGTGATATTTATAATTTAAAATAAATTAATAATGGAAATATAGATATATCAGAATCAGTGAGTTAAAACAACCTAGAAGTTCACTGAATATTTTTCTATTTATAAAGGACGATATTTAAAATGCCTAAAATCCGGAGACATAAGTATTAATGATGGAGATTAATAATGATTTTATCTCATTTTTCAAGCTTATACTACCAACCTGAAGCAACCTCATTAATGCTAGGATAAACTGTAATTTTGAAAAGGTTTTGGTTGCACTACAGGGTATACCCCGTAATCACGTATCGAACAAGCTTTCTGTTTCACTTAAAACTAAATAAAATATTTTACGTGCGCGTCTAATTATTAGAAAGTGAATGCTATGTTTTTAAGTTGAGTGATATTTAATTGTTTTGTCCGTTAAATCAGTACACAGAGAATAGTAAGAAAGATATATGACGCAAATGTTGCTGGCGTCAAAAATAAAAGACGTCCGTGAAAGACTTAGTACGACCAGGTAAACCAGATACTGGAAAATAGTCCTGTTAGAAGCTTCAATAATCAACAATGTTGCATAACATATATGAATGTGGAGAGAATTGTGGGTTAGGACAGAAGAGTGTGGCGCTCTCTTCTTTACCCCGCGGAGAAACGGCGTGATGGTAAGTTAGGTAGTAATTTACGATAGTATATATGTAACTAGTTCGGTATAAATTTTCCGGTTATGTAGTATTTTAATTGCTTTACCTGATTGTTCGGTTGTGGCAAAATTATTTAGTATAACATAAATATATTATTACATTATATTATATAAAAAGTAAGACGCGAGAAATACGTTGGTTATAGATGTTCGAAATAAGTAGAAGAGTTTGTGTATTTAGGATGTACGTTTGATAGGATCGAAAAGGTTGAGAAATATATCGAAAGGTGGATGGATGACTGTTGGCATCAAAGCGAATGGCGCGCGGCGCTTTTAATGCGGTATCAAGTAGCTTATTTTATTCGTAATATAAAAATACATAAATTTTAAAATATGGTTGTACCATCAGTAGCATTTTTAAGGGGGTAATATAATGTATTACGTACCTCTTTAACGCAGTTTCGTGACGCATTAAAATTAAACCAATTAAACCAACCAACCAAATTAAATTAATTAAACCAGAGATGAAAAAAAAAAAAGTTTATTTTTTACAACGATTCATTGTTCTAGATCGTGCCAAGCCGTTATGGGTTGTCGGCACGTTTCTTAATCAATTCTTATATTAGTACATCATAACAGTAATAATACAAGTGATAATTATAACATTGTAAAAGGAAATTTTTAACTGTTTGTTCTTATATTTTAATTTATATACACAATTTATCTAGTACTGATGACAATGAAGCCAAAATTATCAACTTTGCAGATGATACGATTATTCTCTATAAAGACACCACATGGGAAAAAGTCTATGGAAAAGCTGAAAAAAACCTGAGAACATTTAATTATGACTGGACAAAAACCTACTCACTCTAAATACAAGTAAAACAAAACATCTTACATTTAGTATGAATAAAGCAGGTTAGGCATTTTTTTACCCTAACATACCCATACACGTATGTGATACGAGTACACGTGTGATGGCAAATGTGAGTCTTTAGAACACGCTAAAACTATTCGGTATCTAGGGATTACTATTGATGATAAACTTAGATGGGAAGCTCTTGTCGACATGTTAACAGGTAAGCTCAAGAAACTTATGTACTGCTTCAAGATTTTAAGGAACGTGCTGAATCTGAAACAAATGCGTAATGTATATTTCGCAATTTGTCAGAGTATCATAAGATATGGTATAGTCGGCTGGGGTGGAGGATACTTGACCCACTGATTAAAATGCAAAAAGCCATATTGAGAAAAATTCTCAATAAATTCTTTCAGAATGAATCAGAGCCGCTATTCCAAATGTCAAAGTGCAATCTGGCAATTATTCATAAAGACTCTGCTGAAAGACATACATGAAAACAGAATCCTGCGCCTTATCACACATTCTAAGTGTACTCAGTCAAAAACTCAAAGTAAACTGTCCGGTTAATGGAAACCTCATTTGCTAAAAAACATGCATGTTTTATAGGACCGCGAATATAAAATAAGCTACCACAAGAGATAGCAACGGTATCGTACCCTCAATTCTGTATGCTTATAAAAGAATGGGTTATCAAAATTGGCTGGAAGAGTTCCTCAAATGATCAAAGCTACTCATTTTGTGTAATTCTTTTTATCGTTACACCCTACTTCGTACTTATGTTTTGATTGCTCCCTGCTTGTTTCTTTTCTTTTACTTCTTACATTACTTTAGTGTGTATCAAAATTTTTACATTGTTCATATTACTTATTCTCTACTTGTCTCATTTTTGATTTTTATATTTTTTTACCATTTAATATAATTTGTTATCTCACTTCCAACTTATACTCTAGCTTATGAAACCTTATGGCTACCTACCTCAGAACAGGTACTATATATGTACCTAGCGAGGTAGGAAGCGGCCAACAAGCTTGCATGTAAATGAAATGAATTATAATATTTGTATTAAGAATTTTTATGTTGATGCAAGCCATAAAAAGAAAGTTATTAAAAAAATAAACGCCGATTTATCCGCACTGAAAATGAAATGATATTCTAAAGATAGTATTATTTAGTAAGAATTTTTGTAATTCCTTTGATCTCTTTACCGGTGTGAGAGTTATTTCCTTCGATAGCTCTTTTTGATCTCGGGTTTTCTATTGATAAAGTAGGACCGTGTTACTCAGTAATGACAGATCACCACTAACCTGGGCTGCTGGCTTGGTGGCTGGTCCTCTGCTGTTTTGGTCGGTCTCCACAAATTTTCGCGTTCTCTGGATAAACTTGACTGCGGTTTGAGAGTATCAGGCCTCAAGTTAAATGGCAACTTCGCTGTATTGCGTAAAACAGGCACACCACAACAAAAAAAACCCATGGGTTACCAATCGAAGGAATCAAACGCGCGTAAAGAACAAATATTTTATGTTAAGATGATTACTTAGCCACTGACTTTTTAACGTTTAGAACTTGAAATTTTTTATATCTTAACGGAGATGAAACAAGAGAAGGAGATCGTACAGTATTTATTTTTTGTATTTTTGTAATTCTGATGGCAACTCTAAAATATAAGAACACAAGTGTTGGGGTCCTTCAACTTCGTAATTGGTCGACACTTCAAACCACAACCGCCAACTACGATGAGCCAATTGCAAAATCAGCTTTTGTTCAGAACAGGACTTTTTTGCAGTTCCAAGAATATTTTCTTCCCTTCACTCTGTACGATAAAAAACCTTTTTACTGGAATCTTCATTTGTGGTAAGTTTCGTAATATGTTTTAAGCTTAATTATTACTACTTAATTTCAAAAATTTCAGGATAATTGTTAGGTGAACAATAAACTTTCTTTTTCTTTCAGATTTAAGAACTGTGTTTTCGTCTGTGCCATGCGTCTCTGTTCTAGATGCCATCCAGAAGGTTTCATTATATGTCTGCATTCGTAAATAAACATCATGTATCTATAAAAATGTATGTATGTTGTAGGTAATGAATGTTTGGAACAAGTAGATGAGTTTGTATATTTGGGAAGTATGTTTAATAGAAATGGCAAGGCTGAGAATGATATCGAAAGGAGGGTGACTGCAGGAAATAAAGTAAACGGCGCTTTGAATGGAATTATATCTAACGGGAATTTGTCAACCGAGGCAAGACTAGCTGTGCACAATGGAGTGCTGGTACCGACACTTATGTATGGAAGTGAGGCCTGGAGCTGGCAGAAAAGGAACGAAAGTAGACTGAATGCAGTGGAAATGAAATCACTTAGACGTATTTGTGGCAAATCTATTTATGACAGAGTAAAGAATGAAGAAATAAGGAAAGAATGTAAAGCTGTTAGTATAGTGAGTAAGATTAAGAAAGGATCATTTAGGTGGTTTGGTCATATGGAAAGGATGAATGAGGAGAGAATGGTAAGAAAGATATATGACGCAAGTGTTGATGGAACCAGAAATAGAGGACGTCCGCGGAAGACTTGGCACGACCAGGTAAACCAGATAATGGAGGATGGTTCTGTTAGAAGCCTCAACAATCGGCGAGCTTGTATGACAAGATGTATGAATGTGGATGAGGCGAGAATTGTGTGTCAAGACAGAAGAGTGTGGCGCTCTATCCTCTCTGCCTACCCCCACGGGGAAACGGCGTGATGGTAAGTAAGTAAGTATCTATAAAAACTACACAGTCAATAATATTCTTGTAATTTTTGTTTAAATTTATAACCGATAAGTACTCGAAAAGTATCGAACTATTTGTGTATTTTCGTCTTGATACTAGAATATGGAATATATCAACTAATCAAAAAATAAATAATTGGCAAAATCGGCTCAATAGTAGTAAAAAATTGAATATGTCATGGTACGCCATGACATATTTAAAATGAAATGCGTTTTTTTAATATTTTAAAGAGTGAGTCTAATTCATATATATTTTTTGGCAAATCAGGTACCAATGAGCAATATTTGGATTATGTTCGAGTTGATTGTTATATCATATTACGTCGTAGTAGATCAATAAGTTTATAATAAAATGAACTATTTCTAATATATGTTATAGTAATGTTTTTTCATTTTTGAATTTATTAGTCCGAATTATATGCACAATTAATTATTTTTAATATTTGATATTTTGTGAGCGGCGTACCAGCCCCCGAGTGAGGCTGGATATCCTCCACCGACTAGACAAAGGGGAGCATGAGGATAGCGGATTCTTACACCCCAAGACTACATACTTACTATCTGAATCTTCATACTTATCAATCGCATTCTGGTTCCGTTTCCTTTTGTCATTTTGACACACTTGAAAGAGATTTTTTGTTTCAAACTGAATCTATTTGCATAATTTACTAATTACAACAAAACTTCCTAGTTAACCATCATCTCTTAAATGAAATCGTTTTCTAGTCTAATCAGCACAAAATGTAATCGACGATTTTCAACTTGACAAAGATTACATATTAGAAAGCTTGGCAATTGTTGACATACAAAAATAACCTCATTAGAAATATCCCAAAATAATTGAAATTAACATAACATTACGCATTAAACACGTCATCAGCACGGATGACGTGTTTAACAGGATTCTAAGCTAACAATATTTATATGATAATAAATTATTTTTAAATACTAATCGCCTCTTCAATAAATATATACTAAAACAATCAATAAATGATGTTAAAACAAATAAGAAATACGTTACGTGGAGTTGATCGAATACTGCTTCTGCGGGAATCTCACGACGACAATAATGGTTCAACAAATAAAAATAATCGTGTAACCTTAAATTTGAGAGAGGAGAAATCGTCCCCAAGGATTGTCCAATGAGTAACCATGGATTGCATATCATACCAGCATACCAGAATACCAGCAATCGTCGTAAATGAATCTGTTTTTAATAATCCCTAGCAGAAGCCTCCACAATCACGCCATTGTTACAGCACTGCCATATTTCCTTATTCGAACCTGAAAAGGAAATATCAAATTTTTGGTAAGACAGTTTATTATACCAATTAGGTAACAGTTAGTGCACTAGTTTTCAAATATACAAATTAAATGTTTACTGTCGGTTTACATGATAGATTCCCACGATAATAAGGCAACGCGTATAGCAATCACGGCTTCTGTGACAGGAATGGCGCTCAACGTCTAGCGGAATTTCTGGTTCGTAGACCGAATAAACTGAAGAAGTGGGGAACTAATATTACCATGATTCAAATGTGGCCATCACCAAAATAATACTCCTGGGTGATTATTTTTGTAACGTGACAGACTATACAAAGCTCACAACATATAGATCATGTAATCCTTTCAATTCCCACCTATAAATATTTTTTTAGAATACGTATTCATGTAAGGATATAAGCGCAGATATTCATTGGTAATTCGAATTCTATAATTTGAAATTTACTCTAAAATCACAATCAGAAAAGCTGTTGGAGAAACAATGCTTTGCGCTTGAACTTTTCCAATATTAATCATCTTCCGGTGCAGACCTGCGTCCAGTGTGGAATATAGACCTCCCTTTTTTCTTTCCACAGCTTCCCGTCTCCTGCAATGTATCATAAGACACATTAGTCAGGTAACGTGGGCAAGTTAAAAGCAATAAGTTTAATAAGTCATAACGGGCCTCACTAATACAGGGGAAATTAACTTGAGCAGCCACGTTGGACTGGAGCCAGTGGAGAAGAATTTTGCTGTCCACATCCACCTCCACCTCCATCCTCCTCAGGTTTGTCGGGTTTACGATGATGATGATGACGAATAGTCCTGATCGAGTGTGAAAGCATTAAATTTCAACTGCTAATGAGGATACACGAGCAACAAGAACCGCCCGTAAATGTCTTTACGAGGATTATTAAAATAATCTAATGAAATATTATCGTGCGATGTTTGACATTCAACATTCTTTGCCACTTTATCATTGTATTATAGTATAACATTAATATTTTGGTTAAAACGGAAGTAAAGCTTTAATTACGTCTCACCGTCATTCCAATCATCCACGGCGCGATGATCGAGACATTCATTTACAATATTTATTTTACGACGGTCGGTAACTTAGCGTCAAGAATGCGGATATTCAATTTTCTTTTGGTACGCGTTCCAAACACCACACAAGTTGTTCCCCGCGATTTTTATATAACATACTTATTATGTATTTTGGGGTGGATTAGACGGGACAAGCCATATTTTTTAACTACTTACGAGTATATGTTGAAAACTAGAAATAAGCTGATTAAGAATATTTTGGAAAAAATCTTCACCCCTTTATCTCTCCAGATGTTCACATTCATGATGTCATCGTAGATTATTGTGGATCAAAACTGGACGATTTTTAGTATGGTTTTTGGCTGGATTTGGTCATGCCGAGTCTATTGCAGACTTCCCATTTTTACGTTATGGAAAACAATCTTCCACGTGATCTGCACATTCAGTTTTTATCACTGTATCACATTTTATCTCAAATTAATCGATGTTAGATACCATACCACTTTATTTAATGATATTCATCATAAAACGTTTGCTTCACTTAGCTTCACTTCACACACCGGATAAATTGTGTTCACTATTCGATTTTGACATTAATTAGCTCTGCCTTCCGAGTTCATGCTAATGTACCAGTAAAATAAGAATAGTGACATAATCCAATCCTGTTTGACAGATTTCTATATATTCATAGTGAGAAAGAGCTATTCTTGCAATACTTGTAGAAATCGTCTATTCATCTTATATTCATATAATAAAGGGTGTTTTTTTAAGAGGTTTGTTTTTCGAATTGGCAACACTTTTTCCAGCAACAACCAATTTGACAGCTGATTTGCGCTCAGTTTGGTTTGCCATTTCACTGTGAATAGACTAATGTCAGAAAACGCTTGCAAATTGTTCAAATTTAATTTGAAAATCGTGATTCAGTTCGCGAAACTACGTCTATTTTACGGTCGACATAATCGTTCATCTGAGAGAATAATTCGAATAAAAATTGATCGTTTTTGCACTACGCATACTCTAATTGATAATACGCCTACGCAAAGATGTTGTACAGAGCGCACCGAAGAAGCTGTTGATGCAGTGGAGCGTAGTATTAAAGAGGACCCGAATGTCTCGATTCGCCATCGAGAGCGCCGTAGATCCATGATTATTGAGTTTTTTGTTCCCCAATTGAATGGCATTAATGTGAAAGAGCTGTGGTTTCAACAAGACGGGAAAAAATGCCACACACCGCGTGCCATAATCAATTTATTGAAGGAATATTCGATGAGCGCATAATTTTGCGTAGTGGAATTGTGAATTGGACTCTAAAATCATGTGTAAAGTCACTAGTCTGCGCCGATAAACGACTTGGAAGCCAACATTCGTTGCGTTATTTCCAATATATGTCCCCAACTGTTCAAAAAAGTGGTCGAAAATTGGATATTCTTCAATTATTTTTTACTAATGCGTTTTGATATATTTAATTATAAGAATTAACGTATAAGTCAATAAAAAATATGCTGGCTCCCGAATAAATAACGATTTTCCTCCAGCGAAGTCTACCTTTGTTTTATAATTTATCCTTATTGGTACCTTGAGATATTCTACCTGCAGCAGAGTGCGTTCCTCTCGAAATAACATACCATTGCATAATTCTCAGAAGACGATACAAATTTCCTCAAATATAGTGCATTATTTTGGATATCCGATATAATTATGTTTGAATAGAATTATGAATTGGGTAAATGGAAAGTATATTTTCTTAAGATAGTTAGGATCACGATTATATAAATCGCAGTGACTAAAGAAAATTGTGCTTACATTGCAGTAACTAATAATTAATCTTACAGAAGTATTACATTTGAAGATAATCTGCAGTGCTCAATGTAGGTAAGATGTTTAAAATTACCGACATTTTAGACTTCGAATTGCTTTTTGATGTTATGCAATCAAGATAATCTCAGCCTACCTATGCCTCTGCTGCCTATAATATCTTATTTCTGAAGTACGCAGTTTTTCTTCATTTCATTGTTGTTATTAGTTCTCTCGATTGATCAACCCAGGAGATCTAACCCTCCTCCCAAATGCCTACAGCTTTAATGGTGCTTTCTTATAACGTCCAAACTTTGGCTCCATAAAACAGCACGGGTATGACATCATATTTTATTACCTCTAATTCTTCATTTTCTCAACAGTGCTTCTTGACATTTCAATTTTTATATTAATATGGAAATCTTGGTTCCAGTCAGCGGCTAATGCACTTAATCTTTTCAACCCTCTCGTTGACAAAATAATAATCTAAACTTTGTCTTTAGGTTTTACTAATCTTAATCACTGCTTTTTAAAGTGATATATTTAGCATTGTTAGCTATACAGTTTCCTTCTGAATCTGAAATCTATTTGCATAATTTACTAATTACAACAAAACTTCCTAGTTAACCATCATCTCTTAAATGAAATCGTTTTCTAGTCTAATCAGCACAAAATGTAATCGACGATTTTCAACTTGACAAAGATTACATATTAGAAAGCTTGGCAATTGTTGACATACAAAAATAACCTCATTAGAAATATCCCAAAATAATTGAAATTAACATAACATTACGCATTAAACACGTCATCAGCACGGATGACGTGTTTAACAGGATTCTAAGCTAACAATATTTATATGATAATAAATTATTTTTAAATACTAATCGCCTCTTCAATAAATATATACTAAAACAATCAATAAATGATGTTAAAACAAATAAGAAATACGTTACGTGGAGTTGATCGAATACTGCTTCTGCGGGAATCTCACGACGACAATAATGGTTCAACAAATAAAAATAATCGTGTAACCTTAAATTTGAGAGAGGAGAAATCGTCCCCAAGGATTGTCCAATGAGTAACCATGGATTGCATATCATACCAGCATACCAGAATACCAGCAATCGTCGTAAATGAATCTGTTTTTAATAATCCCTAGCAGAAGCCTCCACAATCACGCCATTGTTACAGCACTGCCATATTTCCTTATTCGAACCTGAAAAGGAAATATCAAATTTTTGGTAAGACAGTTTATCATACCAATTAGGTAACAGTTAGTGCACTAGTTTTCAAATATACAAATTAAATGTTTACTGTCGGTTTACATGATAGATTCCCACGATAATAAGGCAACGCGTATAGCAATCACGGCTTCTGTGACAGGAATGGCGCTCAACGTCTAGCGGAATTTCTGGTTCGTAGACCGAATAAACTAAAGAAGTGGGGAACTAATATTACCATGATTCAAATGTGGCCATCACCAAAATAATACTCCTGGGTGATTATTTTTGTAACGTGACAGACTATACAAAGCTCACAACATATAGATCATGTAATCCTTTCAATTCCCACCTATAAATATTTTTTTAGAATACGTATTCATGTAAGGATATAAGCGCAGATATTCATTGGTAATTCGAATTCTATAATTTGAAATTTACTCTAAAATCACAATCAGAAAAGCTGTTGGAGAAACAATGCTTTGCGCTTGAACTTTTCCAATATTAATCATCTTCCGGTGCAGACCTGCGTCCAGTGTGGAATATAGACCTCCCTTTTTTCTTTCCACAGCTTCCCGTCTCCTGCAATGTATCATAAGACACATTAGTCAGGTAACGTGGGCAAGTTAAAAGCAATAAGTTTAATAAGTCATAACGGGCCTCACTAATACAGGGGAAATTAACTTGAGCAGCCACGTTGGACTGGAGCCAGTGGAGAAGAATTTTGCTGTCCACATCCACCTCCACCTCCATCCTCCTCAGGTTTGTCGGGTTTACGATGATGATGATGACGAATAGTCCTGATCGAGTGTGAAAGCATTAAATTTCAACTGCTAATGAGGATACACGAGCAACAAGAACCGCCCGTAAATGTCTTTACGAGGATTATTAAAATAATCTAATGAAATATTATCGTGCGATGTTTGACATTCAACATTCTTTGCCACTTTATCATTGTATTATAGTATAACATTAATATTTTGGTTAAAACGGAAGTAAAGCTTTAATTACGTCTCACCGTCATTCCAATCATCCACGGCGCGATGATCGAGACATTCATTTACAATATTTATTTTACGACGGTCGGTAACTTAGCGTCAAGAATGCGGATATTCAATTTTCTTTTGGTACGGGTTCCAAACACCACACAAGTTGTTCCCCGCGATTTTTATATAACATACTTATTATGTATTTTGGGGTGGATTAGACGGGACAAGCCATATTTTTTAACTACTTACGAGTATATGTTGAAAACTAGAAATAAGCTGATTAAGAATATTTTGGAAAAAATCTTCACCCCTTTATCTCTCCAGATGTTCACATTCATGATGTCATCGTAGATTATTGTGGATCAAAACTGGACGATTTTTAGTATGGTTTTTGGCTGGATTTGGTCATGCCAAGTCTATTGCAGACTTCCCATTTTTACGTTATGGAAAACAATCTTCCACGTGATCTGCACATTCAGTTTTTATCACTGTATCACATTTTATCTCAAATTAATCGATGTTAGATACCATACCACTTTATTTAATGATATTCATCATAAAACGTTTGCTTCACTTAGCTTCACTTCACACACCGGATAAATTGTGTTCACTATTCGATTTTGACATTAATTAGCTCTGCCTTCCGAGTTTATGTTAATGTACCAGTAAAATAAGAATGGTGACATAATCCAATCCTGTTTGACAGATTTCTATAAATTCATAGTGAGAAAGAGCTATTCTTGCAATACTTGTAGAAATCGTCTATTCATCTTATATTCATATAATAAAGGGTGTTTTTTTTAAGAGGTTTGTTTTTCGAATTGGCAACACTTTTTCCAGCAACAACCAATTTGACAGCTGATTTGCGCTCAGTTTGGTTTGCCATTTCACTGTGAATAGACTAATGTCAGAAAAACGCTTGCAAATTGTTCAAATTTAATTTGAAAATCGTGGTTCAGTTCGCGAAACTACGTCTATTTTACGGTCGACATAATCGTTCATCTGAGAGAATAATTCGAATAAAAATTGATCGTTTTTGCACTACGCATACTCTAATTGATAATACGCATACGCAAAGATGTTGTACAGTGCGCACCGAAGAAGCTGTTGATGCAGTGGAGCGTAGTATTAAAGAGGACCCGAATGTCTCGATTCGCCATCGAGAGCGCTATAGATCCATGATTATTGAGTTTTTTGTTCCCCAATTGAATGGCATTAACGTGAAAGAGCTGTGGTTTCAACAAGACGGGGAAAAATGCCACACACCGCGTGCCATAATCAATTTATTGAAGGAATATTCGATGAGCGCATAATTTTGCGTAGTGGAATTGTGAATTGGACTCTAAAATCATGTGTAAAGTCACTAGTCTACGCCGATAAACGACTTGGAAGTCAACATTCGTTGCGTTATTTCCAATATATGTCACCAGCTGTTCAAAAAAGTGGTCGAAAATTGGATATTCTTCAATTATTTTTTACTAATGCGTTTTGATATATTTAATTATAAGAATTAACGTATAAGTCAATAAAAAATATGCTGGCTCCCGAATAAATAACGATTTTCCTCCAGCGAAGTCTACCTTTGTTTTATAATTTATCCTTGTTGGTACCTTGAGATATTCTACCTGCAGCAGAGTGCGTTCCTCTCGAAATGACATACCATTGCATAATTCTCAGAAGACGATACAAATATAGTGCATTATTTTGGATATCCGATATAATTACGAGTATGTTTGAATAGAATTATGAATTGGATAAATGGAAAGTATATTTTCTTAAGATAGTTAGGATCACGATTATATAAATCGCAGTGACTAAAGAAAATTGTGCTTACATTTCAGTAATTAATAATTAATCTTACAGAAGTACTACATTTGAAGATAATCTGCAGTGCTCAATGTAGGTAAGATGTTTAAAATTACTGGCATTTTAGATATCGAATTGCTTTTTGATGTTATACAATCAAGATAATCTCAGTCTACCTATGCCTTTGCTGCCTATAATATCTTATTTCTGAAGTACGCAGTTTTTCTTCATTTCATTGTTGTTATTAGTTCTCTCGATTGATCAACCCAGGAGATCTAACCCTCCTCCCAAATGCCTACAGCTTTAATGGTGCTTTCTTATAACGTCCAAACTTTGGCTCCATAAAACAGCACGGGTATGACATCATATTTTATTACCTCTAATTCTTCATTTTCTCAACAGTGCTTCTTGACATTTCAATATTTATATTAATATGGAAATCTTGGTTCCAGTCAGCGGCCAATGCACTTAATCTTTTCAACCCTCTCGTTGACAAAATAATAATCTAAACTTTGTCTTTAGGTTTTACTAATCTTAATCACTGCTTTTTAAAGTGATATATTTAGCATTGTTAGCTATACAGTTTCCTTTTAGTAAAAAGACTTTCATCATGATTGGTTTTTAAACTTTTAAGATTTGTTTTCGCGTGGTGTTATTTTATTATCGTAAGTACCTCCCTACGTAGATATTCCATACGCATTAGTTGATTGAAGTAAGCTAGTAGGCAAGTCTGATTTAGAATTGGTGATAATTTTTTCACCGTGATATTTCTTTATCATTGATTTTCCCAACTGGCTAATTATAGTAGGAATGTAATTAAGATAATATTTTATAAATATTTTACGTTTTCGTCCGTTAAAAAATCACGCCAAGAAGTCAAGTGAATCTGAGAAAATGCTATAGTTAATGATTCATTTACTGGCATCTTTTGTTACATTACCAATTTTTTACCCCAATTTGCCACAGTTTGGTGATTTTCCTTGTTTATACCTCGCAGCATTCCTTCACGTCTAAATATTTGGTCTGACTCACAGTGTTGCTCTCAAAGTTTGGAGAAGATATGTATAATTTAAATAATTTTTTTTAAATATTTGTTTAGAAGATAATCTTGCTTAAATTTAAATAAATCTACAAACTACTTTACTTGGTCGGGGAACGACTACACAAGATTTTGGAAACGCACATGTTTGATTTGATTTTATTATTGTTATCCTGCCAATGAACTGGACATATTTTTCGAAGAGATGATGGGTAGCATTCATAATTCTGTATTCGCCGCTCTCAAGCTTGGCGGGGTGACGATATTAGAAGTGTGGCAGACAGTAGATGGATGAGGACTGAATACAGAGAATTGCCTCCTTGCGGGAGGCCTTCATATTTTTAGACATCGTAATAGTGTATGAGTGAGCTTCTCACGAGACTACAGGACAGTGGATAGTTAAACGAAAAGTGCGATGTCATTCGTTATCTGTTGTTTTTTGTACGCCGAGTAGTAGAATAAACTAATTTATCCCCAAATCTTCGAGACTAGAGATTGAAGTCTCATCCAGTTAAGCCTAATGGTTTGTGAAATATATTTCTCACACCAGCGTATTGTCGAATTTAATGAATATTCTTTATGCAAACACTTTGCAAGAGTAATTTATTTATTTATTTGAGAACAAAAATCCTATAACCGACACCTAAAAGAACACAGTGATCATCTATCGCCGCTTTGAGCCTTTTATAAACTATATCCTTTGTATCGGTTAACAAAAACACTCTTTGTTTTTAAGGGAAGGTTTTTAGGATAGGCTAAACAGTTTTTATGAGTTCATTAAACTAGCTGGTTAATAAAAACATCAACCCCTCTATGTTGAGACTTGGGATCTCAAGAGAGACTAAATGTAAACAATGCGTTCGTTGACCTGATATGTTACTTTAAAAGCATACGAACAAACTTGTTTAAATTTAATTAATTAATTAAGCTCAGTATTAAGTAAGTAGCCAGATTATAACACATGTAGACGAATGAAATTATCGCTTCGGAAATTTGCCGGTAAAGGTCGATATGTAACAGTTGCGTTGTTCTACTCAGAGTACAGATTACAATAGGATACAATATTCATAGCTCGCTCCGTACACGACTCTACGTTGTCCTTAGGCGGCTTTGGAGACGAGTCTCCGAGACAAGTCTCATCTATGAGTACACTAACTTACTTATCACGCTATTTTCCCACATAGGAAGGTAGAGTGGATAGAATGACACACTTTCATCTTGGCACACCATCTCGCCCCGACCACTTTCATAGATCTCATGCCCTTCGGTTGTTGAAACTTTTATCAATACATGGTTTATCTGATCATGCCAGTTTTTTTACGGACGTTCTCTTTTCTCGTTACATTCAATGCTCGTACCATATTTCCTTCACCATCCTCTGCCGGGTCATACATTTTACATATACAAATAATCTCAGCGACCCGATCTTAATTCTATCGACATATGCTACAAACAGATTAATATTCTTATTAAGGAGAACATATTTTTATTATGAAGTTGTAATTATTCAGAACATAGCTCTGTGATATTTTAAATACTAATTAAATGTATTAATTAGAAAGATGTACATATGAAATCAATTTTGTCGATGAAACAATATTTTTATTTAACAACAATATTTTTCGATAAAATTGATTTTATATATAAGTCTAATTTAAATTTGTTAATCTAAATATACAAATGAATACATTTAATTTGTATATTTAGCTTAAAATTCTTTCCTGATTTGCTTATACCTCATTCAAGATCTTGGTTTTAAGATCATCTTCTCAGGTCATCAACATTAACATCCTCGACTGACACTTCAGATTTCTCTATCTTCTTGGCTTACTCCATGCAATACGGATCTTGTCACTTTTTTGGTCTACATCAAAGGCTTGGGAAATAAAGATTTAAATTTATGAGACGTTATGATTGTGTGGGTATACCGTGTACCAAATGGATCTACTTATGTGTAACTAGCAGGTGCTCCAATAATCACTCATAACTCGTTGTATTCGTGGTTGATGATCGCGGAGTGTATTGTATAAGTGTGTGTGGCCAGAGCAGGTTAAGAAACGAAAACTACTTTCATTTGTCACTCAATTTTAATGTTGAGTGAGGTTTGGTGATTGGTTATTCGGCGGCGGCGAGAAAAGTGGAGTTCGCGATACAGTTTTCCAGATGGTTGCTAGTCGCACGTTATTGCCTGGCATCGGTACCGGGAGTGTTATGGCTGTTAGGAGCTCTGTTTTACACACCGGTATATGCGAGGTGTGTTCAAGGTCATCAGTGGTGATGATGACAGTGGAGGTGACAGACCACTGCAGGGTCGTTTCTGGGTCTATTAAGATGTCTACCTTCTTGGAATTCCAAGTTTTTTTGGTGGACTTTTTAATACATATGATCAAAAATCAACTAAGAGACGGTAGTAGTATCCGTCAGTACTAGAAAAAACTGCAAGAATAATGATTTCGGACCGGTTTATGTCCAGATTATGACAGTCACAGGTGCTGCAGCAAAAATGTCTGTGATACATAGCACCACCGCACCATCCCGAGACAATCTCCTGCAGACGTCTTTCAATATCAGGTTTCTTACCAGTAATCAGAACAAGTTGATAATATTAAAAGAAGACAGTGTGTACTGTAAAAAAACATAAATAAAAATATTTATTTTTAAAACTACTGTCAACTTTAATTGGATGAAATTCAACGAATTGATTTTGAAATTCAACATGCACATTTGCGATGATTCACCAAGTGTTTTGAAGAATACCGAGCTAATCACTTGTGCAAATAATAGATGTCATCAAATGATTGTTTGACTAATTATTGAGCAATAACAATTTCTGTACTTGTACGGTTTGGTTACGGGCAAAACGTAATGTATTCAATTGTTAGGCATCCTACGGATATATTAAAAATTTGATAGCTTTTGCATGTGTGTGAATATGTTTATTATTTTTTCTTTTAGTTTAATATTAACAATTTTACTGGATACAAATTGGAAAAGATACAAAATTTAATATATACGGGATACAATATAAATGAAAGATGGGATCCTTCTGTTGAAATCAAATGCCGCATTGAGCAAGTTCGTGCAACTTTTATCCGCATGAAAAAAATGTTTTACAGTCATGATCTCAATTTCAGATTACGAATGGTCAGATGTTGTGTTTTCGATTTTATTTCATGGAAGAAACGATAAGGCGACTTGAAGCATTTGAGATGTGGATTTACAGAAGAATACTTAAAACAAACTGGATGGATAGAGTTAAGAAACATAAGTAATTAAAACAATAAAAATTCAAAAACTTCAATATCTCGGACATTACGAAACATCCGGAGAAGTAACGCACCTTAGTACAGGCACCTCATAATACAGTAATCGATAGAGTAAACTAACATTTTATCAGCAACAATTTAAAAAAAATGTAATACAATAGGGAAATCCAATAATTAGATAAGACTAAGTTTGATTTTCAATTTTAGATTGTTCAAAATTTTTTAAATGTAATATATAATAATTAGATAAGAATGTGTTTGACCTTATATTTTAATGTTCTCACTGATAGCTATTTATTTTCCATAATGTGTAATAATTCTTTACTGATTTTATTAAAAATTCTTGGCACCACACATTTTCACATTACCTTACACATTGTTCGCGATCGGCACTCTCGTGGTTCGTCCCGAGTCAGTATTCATATTTACATTGTTTATCATCTCTTCTAAAATTATATTATATTATAATAAGGCCAATACTTTTGAGTGGAGCCATGTAATTTAAGTTCTCGATTATCGAGGCATTTATTCTACGGACCGTCCACGATTTGCGTCACCGGTACCATATTTTTAGAGCATCTATCTTCTTGCGCGTCCGCTCTCGCAAAGTCCACGTTTTAAAGAGAAAGATTGAAATGATAAAGGTTCGACTAGTCTCATTTTTGTGTTTTTGGTTTTGCTTCGGTTCACGTAAGATTATTTTGAGTTTGTCCATTGCAGATCATGCTGATTCGGAGAAGAGAGCCTAGCCACGTATCCAGATATACCTCTGCATCACATAGCGATACATTCGTGATTTACCAAGAATGCGAATCATATAATTAAATCCACCATTGTCGACAACAAACGGTTCGGTATACGTTTACAAAAACTACGGTATATTTTATAGAATTTCTAGAATCATTAAAAGTGATTGAAGCATTCAAAATATTTTCGGTATTCGAGACTTCGCCAGTAACATAAAAAGCACTACCCACTCTGATTATTCGACATAGTCACAAATATGTGATGTTTGACAGTTTGGGTGGCAATTACTTGCGTGATGCAAACTGTCTTAAAAAATACAATATAATTGCTTAATCTGCGTTTTGGATATTGTTGTAAGATTTTCTTCCCTTGCTCGATACAATATTTATGGATTTATTCAGGCGTATAACTAGTTAGATGGATTTTTTCTGTGTATTTTTCCGGTTGATTCATTTAACTTGTATTATAAAATATATTTTTTAAATACTTCGTATTGTTATGACTTTTTACTATGGGTTTTATTTCAAATTCTTCCTTTGGTGCAACTATGTAAAAGTTATAAATGATTATTGTCAAATGAATGGCCCTCCGTTCTTGCAAGTTCGGCCAATTCGGAATTAAGACTGAAGTTTTTTTTTTGTTTTTCATGACCTTCTAATCTTTTTCCTATTCTTCTTCCGCTCTGTCCAATATAAAATGCGTCACAATCCTTACAACTCAACTTGTAGACATCACATTTTTCTTCTTGGGGTATTTTTGATTTATTATTTAAGATATATAATATCTTATTTTTGATTTATTATTTAAGATATATATATATATTTAAGACATATCATATATATATTTAAGATATGCATATGCTTAAATATTGTTTTTTATATAGAAGGCGGGGTTACATTTTTTATATTTACAGGAATTAAATAAATAAGTTGTAAGTTTTCCTACATACATTATTCTCCTCCGTGACTTTCTTTCGTCATTGTATGTGATGATGTGTGATATAAGTACATATGAATATATATATATATATATTGATGTTTGTATTTTCCTCTTGTTAATAACAGTTTTGATAGTTTTCTCTTGGTAGCCGTTGTTTTTTGCTATGTTCATAATTGTTTCTTTTACTTTGGTGTAATTTTGTGCTGTTAATGGAATTGACAAAAGTCATGAAATTCCACAAAGTTTCACCAAAAACTTTTGACTAATTAAAAATATAATTAGTTTTCAAAAAAAGGAATGTGATCTATCACAATATAACCTAACTTAATCAATTAACGTAAACAAATATCCTGTTAGATACCTTCTTAATATTATCAAAATATGTAAAGTACCGTTAAAGTAAAGGCGGACTCCCACTGGCGAGAGAAATTATATGAATATTATGCAAACTGATATAGTATTAGAGGAAGATATAAAGCGGTAGAGGCGCAGGTAAAAAGAGGTTTTCGTGATTGCATAACTTCAAAAAGAAGTTCAATGTTCAAAATGCCGGTGATTACATACATCTCGTACGAGATAAATTAGTATACTTATAAGTGTACTATTTTTCTTTTTTTATCGATAATAAATGCACAATATTATTAAGTGTGCATTTGATATAATACATGATTACAATAAATTAATACAAAACCAAGAAATCCTTGAAATCAAAATGCTAAATGCATTAAAATAAAATATTTAAATTCACGATGTTTAAGGATGATTTAAAACTGAGAGGTCTCATCACATGGTTCTTGACGCGCGCAATCACGTGACTTGTAATAAAATATACTAAATTATATTGGGTGAATGGCGTCTCTAGTCAGACACCGTAAATAAAACAAAAACATTATTTTTGTTTTTAATGTATTACCTCATTTGAACCAATCATCGTTGTGTTTTATAGCATTATAATGATCAACCAATTATACAAATATTGACACATGAGAAACTATATATAGTATATGAATTTTATTTTTACAGGTTGTGTCAAGGCTCATTTTTTTCGCAGAAAATAAATAGAGGCGTGGTTTATCTTACTGGTGGCTAGATCAGTGGATGTTGGAGGGGTGCAATGGGCATCAAAAACGTGTTGCGCAATTATTATATGCAACCATAATCATACAAAAAATAACGACTGCAACTACTGACATGTTTCCGAGTCCATTTTTGTTATCGTAGGCAAATAAATTAGGTGTACAAATCATTCCATAAATACCAATACTACATGACAGTCTTTGTATCTGCCTACCCACATTCGAACACCGCGCTGCGTGGGTCTGCCGACGCCTTTGAAACTATGTCTAAATAAAGCTGTTCGTAATATTTACGTAAAGCTAAATTGAGACAGCCGTTCCAAAACTGATCAATCAAGACGAGTAAATGCAATACAATCAGATTTATTTGTGTGAAATAATGAAAGACTTGCGAGATAAAAAGCATTATGGTTTATAAGTAAATATATTTAGCGTCATGGTATTTAAATTATACATAATAAATTATTAAGTTAATCGTATACGTAATATAATGATATCCTGTAGCCGTAAAAAAATATTTTTTATAAATCGGCTATTTCTGAGTTTATTTATTGTTACATAAATTTCACAATTTCCTTGATTATATAAATATAGTATTAGCATAATATATGTTCATTATTCTTAGAATTTTCTTTGACTGCAATTTGTCTATCTTACGGCAATTTATATGAATACCTACCTCGAAATGTACATATTCAAGGAGATGATTTACCAATTTTTTAATACAAATTAAAATGAATCAACTAGAAAGATATATAGAAAAATCAATTATTCAAAAATTTATTTTAGTTGCTACCGGGATTAAAATATTTTTTTGATAAATTGATTTAACTGTGACTTCACAATAATAATCATATGTTTTTCTTAAAAAAACTATTTTTTTAACATTACACAATAAAATCTTTCCGGCCGTGTTTGTTGATCTAGTGGTTAAAACCCTTGCCTAGTGATTCAGTGGTCGGGGGATCGAGCCATATTCCAGGAACATATTTTTTAGCAAAAGCATTTAGCTTAGGTTGAAAATAGTAAGAATATTGATGTGACATGTTTTCATTCGAAAATAAACAAATTTTTAAATCGGTAAACTCTTCAGTAAGATAAATGACTCAATATCGAGAATGAAGTATATCGCGTGCTAGTTAGTAAGCTACTACATTGTGATTAACTTTAGTACACATGCGATTTAATAATGGATTCCAAGATTTTCGAGTCGTTTTTTTCCAACCGCAAAGCTTTCAGTCACCAAGTAGCCAAAAGCCACAAATATGTGAAACCGATCCGAATATATATTTTTTTCTTATTTTCGTGAATCAGTAACCGCAAAAATTCCCCTCATTATAAGTTATGACTTGCGGCCCTCCCTCTAGAGGTCACTGTCGCTTGTCTGCCAATATTTTGTAAAAAGGAAATATGTATTCTCTACCACACATAGCCCGTAAATTGTATTCATGAGTTAAGAATATGAAATTTAGGATAATCTAAGAGAGGTGATTTAAAAAAAAATTCTGGTCTTTTGTGTTCCCTTGTGTACCCGATTATTGTGAACAATCATTGATAACTGGAATAGTAAAAAGAAAATTGAAATGCTATTATTATGATTAATTTATAAATATTGCGCATGTAGAACTTAGTTTATATATTATATTTACATGTACATAAATTAAAAAAAAATTAGCATATTTTGAAAAACCTCACAAACGTATTAGTTACAGTTATAAAACATGTTTTATATGCTTTCAAAAATAGGATTTTGAAATCTTAAACAATTATTTGTGTGTGAAAAAACAGTCAATAATATTAAGAATAATTTATTAATTATATATAATTCATTATTATATATGCATTTCATTTGATTCTTGCCCGACCTCTCTCGACCCACCTCTATTAGCTTTCTGGGCATTTATTATAAACCTCGTTGTATGCTAGGTTGTCAGAGTTACATTGGATATTAGCTTTATTTTTTTAATAATATATGTTTGTTATAATAATACATATTTTATGGATAAATATAAAACTTAAAAACATTTGAGTTGATGTATATAGGTATATCATACCCATTATGGCACTGTTAAAAGGTGAGATTTTTTAAAAATATAATGTATACCTACACATTGTTTAAAAATAAATAGTGATAATTAAACGAAATATCTGTAATTAAATACTACATCAAAATACGTTTTTTATTGTATTTGTTTCGATTAATTACCAACCCTGGATAAAGCATTTTTACTCTGTGTACACATTTTATACTGACAAGCACGCGGAGATCAAACTATAAAAAGGAGACGATATTTTTTCTCTAAAATTTAGATTATCTTGATGCTGCAGATACCTTTTTACACTTGTTTAGAAACTGGATTAGAGATTGGAAGTGTTGAGGAGGCTTTGAATTGAATTCGTTTGATTACATGATGACCGGGGCAGTACCCTGGTCGACCTTGAGTGTCCTTGCCTATCTTGTTGTTGACTCCATGGAAGGGTGATTCAAATTGAAACATGGTTTTTGTATAAATATAAAATATTAAGTATTTTCATGGGTAGTTATAATTTTATATTACTCATTCTCATCTATCTTTAAATCAACGATTTGATGATTTATACTTATACTATAATAAATAAAAATATATAGTATTCTTTCTGACACTATTTGTGTACACTAAAAAATAATATCTAATGATCTTTAGTACCGATTATTCTTATACAATATTTTTAAAGAGAACACATTATTGTAATTTTTTCAGAACGTAGTTCTGTGGTATTTTAATACAAATTAAATGCACCAATTAGAAAGATATACATATAGATAAACTCAATTTATCGAAAAAATATTTTAGCTGCCACTGGGATTTGAACCAGGTCTCTTCCTATCCATCAATTTGAAACAACTGCAACATATAAGTTCAAAAATTTGTCGACAATTTACAAGGCTGACGTAGTATAATTGGATATCGCACTTCCCTGGATAGGAAGAGATCCCCTGGTTTAAACGTGGATTTCAGGGATTTTATGCGAAAGTGCGACGCACATCGAAACATCGCAAATTGAAACATTTTCACATAATATCTCAAAGAAATTTACATGTTCATTATATAATTTAAAAATAACATGTTCATAACAATGTACATAAATCGCGGCGTTCAAAATGACCCACCCTAATGCGAAGAGGTAATATGGCAAGCGCTTCACTTAAGACGATAAGTTAAGTATTGCATCCTATGGTTTGGTATTATAAATGACACCTAGTATCTAAAAGCGTACAAATTACATAGAGCGGAACATTATGATAATATTCATGGACTTAATTCGATTAAAACCTGACAACTGAAGATAAATATGATTTTAAATAGATAACTAACTTATTATGTACCCTTTTAAAACCTTAGTTATAAAATTATCATTTTTTAAAATTATTTATAGTATTAATACTTCCTTTCACTATTCAGGCTTTCCTCGATCGGGACATTGATTTTCAAACGTTTTTTTTTATCTTTTAGGGAGTCTTCAGTTTACCAGTGGGCCGTCCATATAGCGTTACATGGGGTAATCTTGATCGCCACCCTTTTCACAAGGTTTGCCAATAACGTCTCCGTTGTTTTCTCTATTTGACAGTCTTCTGTTTCGCACTTATACGGGTGTTACTGATTCTATCCCTCAAAGTATTCCTTGTGGTGGTTCCGAGAGTTTTATTTTCCCTACTTCTTAACGTGCTATTTGTTTTGGTAGCGTTATTTACAATTGTGGGGGTGGCGATTTAAATCCATCGCCATCGTCGTCGTCGTTAGCTGGCCGAAGAAACAGGCGACATCTACAGACGGGGACGACATGGGTTGGATCGAGCGTCGGGCGTTTCATTCCACCACCAATCACACTTTAATACGGAACGTCTCTACAAGACTTACATAGGCTTTATGCATTTTTATTTTGCTAGCCCTTTTTCTCACATCCTTATTCGTCTTGAATATACAATAAATATTACGAAGTGTTACAAATGTTTTTTTGACATTTGTTCGTCATAATTTTTTTATACATCATAAGTGAACATACAATGATATAATACACTTTTTAATTTACTGTGTGAGATGCAGGAGGTATCCACCTCTGATATATAAAACATTGTCCTGGCTACTTTGATAGACTACCGTCGGTGTTAAAATAGACAACTTTTTCCGTGTTGCTGCGGTGTTATTTAATTAAAATTAAAAAGAAAGGGAAAAGAAATTAGATTCGACAGAGATATATAGTAAATAAAATAAAAAAGTGACAATAAAAAAAATACTGAATGTGTTGTATATGTAAAGTGAATCATTAATGTATTGTATCCTGATTAAGCTGAAATGTTGAACAGCGTTGTTTCTGACTGATCTCTACCCAATTAAATTATCCATTGAGTTCATATTTTTGTAAGTGAACGATTTCCAGTCATCGTTAAATGTGTTGTACATTTTAGGAGCTAATAACATATGGAAACGTTGAAAGAATGTCATTGTTGCTCTCGGAATAAGTGTGTAGATGTTTATTGATGCTTGATTTGTTGCTAAGGGTGAGTTATTGTTTGAATGGAAATATTGCACGAGTCTCAATATATAAATTTGCCTTACGTCTAGAACTGTAGAGAACTTGAATAGAAGATCTGATGGATAGCTTATTTTATATTATAAAATATACATAAAATATACATACACCGTTAAAGATGAATATTCTATATCGCGCCACGCCTCTGATAATATAATGTAGTGTGTTCTGTGTCTCACATAAGTAATTGTGCGTGTGGCAAAGAAAGACGGCGAAATTACACGAGGCCCTATGAGATAAAATGCGTGAGAAGCATAATTCGACATGAAGCAACGGTGTTACTTTACCTTAAACGTCTTACGGGATGCATTATGTTTTTGCGCTCTATCTTCTTAATACTACATCATATTCAATAATATGCATGAAAACTCTATTTAATAACTACTTATAATCATAGGAACAATATCAAGAAAAGGAAGTGCCTCCTAGCATAAGGTTGTTTTGTTGCTTGTCAAATATCTAATAATTGATGGTATCAAAGTCTGAATCTAATCTAGGTATTTGGATGAAAACATTATGTATATTCCATCTCTAATGGTTAATCTGCGTAGGTACGCATACCTAATTATTGTTGTACTATGACTAATAAATAATACATTTTTGTACGTGCAGAAAACAGCATAGATGTCACAATGAGAATCTAATAATTTTTTGAAATTATTTAAATAATATTTTTTATCTGTAAAATGTTTTTTTAACACATTATACTAGAATTTATTTAATTTTAGAGAAATGAATATCAAATTTAATAATAGTTATACTCGAAGTGTTTCCACGTAGTAATATATATACGACTTGATAGATATGGAGATTAATTAATGGGTGAGAATGGTGAACGTTATATTTGTATAAAGAACGAGCCGAAGATAAGTCGTAAGGCCTGTAATTGCCCATATTTCCATATCTTTCTATTAAATGTAATAAAAAAAGGTCCGTCTCTATGAGATATCTAGTGTTTGTTTAATAACAGTACCTTTGTAGGGGAAAATCCAGTAATTGTGTGTTCTTGGACATATTAAAATATTGAACGAGTGTTTATAGTAGTTACATCATAAACTAATTATACTGAACAGCCAATGCATTTTTAATATCGATGATATGCGTAAGTTAGTAAAAATGACTCTTCTTTCAAATACATGTGACAAACGAGACATAAACCCGGGTCCTTTTTACTGCCGTTGTCCCGGAGGCGACCCAGGTTTTTTTTTGCATAAATGATTTGTCCTTTACATTTTTTCAGTGACATGTTTACTTTGGTGTAATAAAATATCTGCAAAATATTTTTTCATGGTTAAGACGACAAGCTTAAAAATGAATAATTTACCTTCTTTAAAATTTTCTGCAATACGTATTATGTGTCGATTAAGAAAATATACAATTCTAGATATTTATGTAATATATACGTGATATATTATATACATCTTCTTCTTTGTCTTCGTCTTATTCCGTTCATCTGGAGACCGCTACTCTAATCATTCAGCTTCACTTTGTTCTGTTTTTGGCAGATATTGCTCGTGATCTTTCTGGTCTTCTCCTATAGGTCTCACCACGTGAACTTCCTCCCTTAGTATCACATGTTTATACTATCTGAATATGCTAATATTAAAAATATGCTGTTTTATCAGATTACTCGATATGCTTGAGTCACCATTATTTTTTTTTTTCAGGAATATGAGCCACCCTAAAAGAGCAGCGGATATAAACATGTATATACGATATTTAATAAAACTACACCAGAGTGTATGGTTACACTTGAACTTTATTTTTAAAAGGAATTGAACTTATGAAATCATCAAATTCTGTGGAAATACGTAGCATTGAAAAATAATGGAAACAGAAAATGCGAGACTCTTAGGAAGGCCTAAATCCCAATAAAGTGATAAAAACAACATAATGTATATATTTATTATAATTTTACCGATACATTAATGATTGTCCACTCGTCGTTCTTTTAAGATCTTTTACTTAAATTATTATTTATCATGCAAATATAATAATTGGTTGTAATTATAAATTATTTATATAGCAAACAAACGGAATCATTCGTACATCTGCACTCAGTGACTGGTGGGATGACGTCTCGTGTCGTGAACCTACACGCGATGCGTCACACCGGATTCTGTGTTGAATCACCTGGGAAAATGTGCAGAGAGGCATCAAACCTTTGGCGAACTTCGGCCTTGTGTTCGGGTTTTGTTAAGAACCACCGAAGGGTCACCAATCCTTCTTCCAAGACCTCGTTCGTTATGTCCTTAACAGACAACGAACTGATATTTCGTTGTCTCGCGCGCTCAAGGGAATATGAGCTGTGTATTGTGAAATCGGCTTGATTTATCATTTTTTTAATCTGACAAAGCATTTTGGTTTAAGAATTTTTGAAACACGAGAAAGCAGACTAAACAAAAATAGCAGCGGGTTTTGTCTCGTGGTGGTCCAAAAATGATCCCAACTTTCCTTCTTTTCTGATCAAGGATCCTTTTATTAATCATCTTGATACAAGACCACCATTAAAAAATATTTTCTGTGTTACAAATTTTATTTATATTATTTTGTTTACAAACACAAATCTCCAGTCATTAAACATTTTAAGTATAATGTGAGGTTACGCATCTATAGAATTGGCTCAGAAAATATTAAAAGATAGATAAAAATGTAAATATGATAGCTCGTATTCATGAAATGAGAAACGATTAGATTAGATAAGTCTTGGATATTTATTTTAGATAAATGCCAGTATCATGTATATGTGTTAAGATTTTAATCTGTGAATAAGCTTAGGATTAGTAGAAAATACAAAATTCAGTTCGCAGGCAAAAATATAAGCGTTAACATGCATCATGTACGCCTAGAAATATAAATATCTACAACTATTTATTCAGTAAAGTTAGACAAATACATGCCATTAAATAACAAACATTTATTTCTTATTAATTGCTGCTGGGGATATTAAAATTCACCCAACTGACAGGAACATTAGTGGTGTGACATTTGACGTAAAACAAGCAAACAGCGAATTTCTGAATCTAGGTGTTTATACGGTGAATTAGAGTTTTCTTCAAAAGAATCTCAAGATAGCATAATCAATGTCTTAGAGATTGTCTCTAATTGAAATATTATCCATTGACACAACCATTAAGTTAGTCAGAGGACGCGGTTAGGGACGATGATCTTATGTTCTCTATCAACAAATGAACATCTTGAAAATTAATATCCGGCATTTAATAATTAATTAATATATAACTCGATGTTTAAGCATGCAACTCGATGAAGACATCCCTTGCTTTGCTAATATAGCACTTATCCCGATTCACAATAGAATAAGTTTTTGTTAATTTACTTACTTACCCACGTTATACTCGGCGTGATGAATTTTAATTCTGCGTCATGCAAACGTCAAAGATATATTATTTGACCTCTTGCGTGCACACGAGATGTGTGATTTGTAAAAAAAAGGTTCAGTTCTGATGACTCGTGGCATAAAATACAGTTACTGTTAAATAAATTGGATATCCGGATGCAAATAAAATCTATATTAAGACGTATTTAAGTAATTAATTAATTAACATTATGTCTCTCACAATATCCATTAAATTTTATTATTTTATGATTTTACTTCGTCGTAATTGTACACCGTATATTAAATACAAATTATAATTTAAAGTATTAATAATATTTAGAACCATAAACAGTATTTTTCTTAAATTAATATAATAGATTTTTTGGGTTTACAGGTAAAACAAATCATTTTTCGTGTGTTTGTACATTCCCGTTAATTTTTAACATCAAATCTGAGAAGGGTTTGGATCAAAATCCTTTTTTAAATCACAAATTTTACAAATACTTTGGGCTGTCGCGATCAGTATCCCCAGAACCAAAAGTGTAATTTATCTAACTATAATTATAAATTAATTTATTTTGTGGTGATTGTATAAACAATTTCATTATTTGTTAAAATAATTAAAACTAGTTCTATCCTTGGTATGGGGGCAAGGACACTTACCGAAGACATGATAAGGCGAATTGAAGCATTTGAGATGTGGATCTGCAGAAAATAAGCTAGATGGATTGAGTTACGAAAGAAGATGTTATGGGTCGGATGATAAAGAAAAATAAGTATTTGAAATAATAAAAGTTTGAAAATTTTAAAGTCTATATACTAATATATAGAACATTTAATGAGACGTCCAAAGTATCAGATCTTGAATTTGATGTGTGGAAAAATTGCTGGAAATCAATTAAAAATAATAATTTCATATAATTTACACATAGGTAAGCGGTAAATTTAAAAGTTTGTTTTATAAGACGTCATCTGTCATTTAAATTTTTGTTTTATTTTAATTAAGAATATTTCAGTTTTCTGTCTTGCTCGCGCGTTCTTATTTGTAGACAAAAACCATAATTAAATAATATTGTATTATTATTTAAGTGATTTTAATGCGTATAGATATTATTATAAGTGGGCAGATTTGATTACATTTCAGCGATAGAGTATTAGGTGGCCATATAATATGTTGATGTGCTCGTGTCTGTGTATTTTTCAAGAGATTTTTATCTTTTAATACAGTTAGGTGGGAGAATTTTGTAGCTCGCGATTATATATAATAAATGATAATTTTAATGGGCAAAACATGCGAGCTGACTTAAAATTGCATTTTTTCAAACATTATTTTATAAATTTTGATTCATTGTTATATTTCTAAGTAATTAATAAGTAACACTATTTTTTGAATGTGGTTAATTTATATTTTAATTTGGTTTAAAGTAGGTAGGGATGTACATAGTGTAGATAAATGAACTTGTTAGAACTACTTAGTAGCAAATAAAAAATATACAAGAGAACAAATTTTTTATTGTAAAGTTACAGTTTTATTAGAACATAGTTTTGAGGTATTTTAAAACATTTTAAATATTAAATTAGAAAGATATACAAAGTTTATCTAAAATTTAATTAAAAGGAATTGATTTAATTTCTGGCGTCTCCTACCGAACATCACTTAAAGGTATTAGAGATTTTCGCAATAAAAGGTGATAGCTTTTAAATTTGGAATAATAGATGTATCAATTTGAAAAAACTGTAGCATATTAGTTAGAAAATTTGTTGTCAACTTACTATGTTGGTGTGGTATAATCGGTTAACGCATTTCCCCGGATAGGAAAGGATCCAGGTTCGAATCCCGCTAGCAACAAAAATATATTTTCGATAAATTGAATTTTCCTGTATACCCTTCTAATTGATATATTTAATATGTATTCAAAGAAATTTAGGTATGTAACTTAATTATGATAATATAATTAAAATTTCATAATGGTACCAATACTGATATATTAAAGCGAAGCCCGGAGCTATCAAAAGATGAAAAAAAGTAAGATGCAAATGAGTAAGGAATAAATAAAAGAGTAGTTCTGATTATAAAGGCAATCTTTGAATAGTAAGCAGGTATAAAAAATAGTCTTAATTTATATTTGCTTATTTGTCTAAATTTTATTTAGATGTACGCATCGCATACTCCTGGTTATAATACCCACGTATAATCGTAAAATTGTTTTGAAATATACTTTTTCTAAATAACGCATAGATTAAACATGGTACATATTTCTATCTTCATTCATGTCTTTTTCAATTAGATGAGACTTGGCTTGTAATGTACCTCCATAAGCCCCGATCCCGGGTCGCTCAGCTGACGCTAAGGTCTATCCAGCAAAATGCTACATATCATTCAACTTTTTCACCCCAAAGTTGGCTAGGATAATCTCCATTTTTCTATAATGTGGCCAAATAATTGGAAGCATGTTTTGTTCACCGTTGTGGATAAGGTTTGCTGTGAGGCACGGGATACGGAACATTCTTCTCCAGCAATACATTTCCGAGGCATCTGCTTTATGCTTGTCGCTATTGCTGCGTAAGTCTCAGCTTCATACACGAAGACTGGAAAAATAGGAGTATGAACCAACATCATTTTAGTTACTTTATGTCACTGTTTTTTCATATTCTCTACAGTTGGTCCATAGCAACATTAGCTAGTTGTATGCGTCTTCAAATACCCTGCTCACTATTACCAGTGTTCGTGATCGGCGCGACCAAATAAATTCCTTTTGGAACTACCTCATATCCTGCTATTCGGAAAGTTTGTTGTGATACATTACACGATTTATAACCAGTAATCACTTAAAGCATGCAAAAATAAACAAACACCCAGACAGCTTATTATAATACAATACATCTTATCTTATAACTGTTCCCTGATGATCGGGCTTATTCGAGATCATATTGGAAGTAATAATAATTATAGATAGGCAAAAACACTATATTGTTGTTAATATAATAGTTTAATACTGAGTGTTGCCTCATTAAGTAATTACGTATCGATCAAATTACTATCACGTTCAATTAATAACACCTCATTCGTGACCACACTACTACTACACTATTCAGGTACGTAAGTACTTATCGTATTTCTCATTGGGTTAATTTGTGATAATGTGTCGATACTTAGTAGCCACCTTAATTACCGATTACTCAAAAGAACCGAAGCTGCAACCGTTATTGAAATAAATTATTTGAAATTGAGTGCACACAAAGAATAATATTTAACCGATTACTGATGAGGCTCGTTCTTATCAAGTGTTGTAAATGCTGCAATTACTCTTTTATACTCAGATATTATTTTGGTTTCGCGCGAAATAATTAATTCACTCGTGTAAAATTTATTAGTTTATCTCTTTAATTAATAATTTTGTGCCGAATTTAATTAACCTTTATTTTTTGCCCGTGGCTGATGTGGAATCTGTTGAATTTCAAAAAAAATTCTTTTGATATTTAAAAAATTGTAGTTGAAGCTCTAAAGCATGTGAGTAAATACAAAAAAATGTTTTAAGCTGACTTTTTTTACCAATCAAAGTATTTAAAAAACCGATCAAAAATATAATGTCGAGCAAAGTTAACAGTTTTAAACTAGTTATCATGGAAATGTTGATATAACCAGGGCTTCGAACCATTATTTTTTTCATTACGGTTATCGTTCCGGTTCAATTAATATATATATATATACATATACATATATCGGTTCCGGAAAAAAATAACGTTTTTTTCGATTTTCGGTTTAGCTACGAGCGATTAATTTTTAAATTTAAAAAATGTTTTTATTTGTATTTAAAAAATATTTCTACCATTAACACATTTTATTCCATCTTTATAATAAGCACATAACATGAATTGATACAATAATATAATATATAATTAAAGGTATAATAATTAGAATTAGAAGTATATAATATAAGATAATAATATAATTTATAAAACGAAACACAATATGTACACGAAATAAATTCGTATGTTCACGGTTGACGTATACAGGATTATTGGATATATTTATTTATAATTAAAAAATGTAAATGTTACTTTTTCTAATTATTAAAATATCTTCGTGTATTTTCATTTAAACTATTTCTATTGTCTCGTAGAATAACTGAAATGGAGAGTAAGATAGCATTAACGCGCGTATTTGAACATGTACTGAACCAAAATAAACCGATATTTTTTTTCAATTCAGCTCCGGTTTTCGTTCCGACAAAAATAACGTTTTTTCCCGGTATCTCTGGATGCAATACATTTTTTCTTCAATAAGTTTAAGGTTTTTTTGAAGAATTGATATCCCGCCAACACAAAGATATGCTTTGAAATACTCTTCGCGGAATGTCAGAAATCTATCTAAGAGTATATAAACCTGGAGTATTTACTATCCAGTAATTATAGTACGACGGCGAAGTAAAGAGATAGATGGCGCCCTGTAACAACTGGGGTCATGGACTTCTGAGTCCCATTGGACCGTTAAAGAAGAAAAAAATAAACATGTCTCTCAGGTAAAGTAACTTGTTGGTCTTGTGGTTATGATGCTGGTCTAATGATTCTAAGGTTGGGGGTTCGAGCCTCTATTCAGGGTCCAGAAAGTCCCATTTTCATAGCACAAGCATTTAGGTTAGTTTGAAAATAGTAAGCATGTTGATGTGACGTGAATTCTGAGTACTTGTCACTTCTTTATCATCTCTTATCCCGAAGGACTGTACTAACTCTGTAAGATTCTTTACGCAACAGTTGTTACTGTATTTCGTTGAGTACTGGATTTTGTAGAGCAGAATAACCATCTGTTGTACTCCGTCCGTAATCATCTCTTTCATGTACGCGCACCTTAATGCTTGCCGCTAGTGAAGTTCCTACAAGTGCATTAATGATATCCACTTTTATAATTTTTACATGGCAGAATACAATTCTACGCCAGCATACGTGACCCCAATTGCTTAGAATATTTAGCACGTTTTTTAGATTGGAGCAATCGATCACAGTTTACCGTTTATTCTTGAGAGGTCGAAATCTTCTTAACGAATCTTCTAATGAGTCCAAAGGTGAGGAAAGCCGCTATAAAGTTATCCATCTTCGCTAGCTTTTTCAATTTGTATAAACAATTATTTGTTTCACAGATTCTCGCCTTCTTAGTGGGTAAGTTGTAACGCAATCAAAATAGTATTTATCAAATGAAATATTATTAATATGTTAAGCTTGTACAAGCGCCATCAACTTTTTTAAACTGACCAATTTACTGATGCTTGAACATTTCTCTTAAGCGATTACATATCAAAAGAAAATGTGATATTATTGTCTTTATTTATTTATCGTCTTTATTTCTCTTCCATTAGCCTGTCGCAGCAGAATCTCGCACGACTTCTTTCACAAGATTTTATTCTAAAAATTTACTTACCCAGTTTAGCTTTATTTTAATTTAAATTTATTAACGCTACAGGAGACCACGAGGCCTAATTACTGTAGCGAAACACACTACAAAATTACATAGTCTTGAGAAAATCACATAGATGTATTGTGACCTCGACTGGAATCGAACCCGTAACTCCTAGTATGAAAAGCTAGCGCTTTGATCACTGGATTACAAGGGTCGTCATTGTTTGTATCATTCATCATCTCTTCTTCGGCTTCAAGCCCATTGGAATTCAGTCATTGATGATGTCGTAGCTTCATTGATATTAATTTTCATTGATCATACGAGTACATATACAGTGCTGTTCTTCGTTATTGGGGTTGATATCTGGTCGAAGCTACTTATCACATCCCTGTTTTTTGATTGCTGCCTTAAGTCAATTATATATCGTTAATTGTTCGAAAAACGGATTAAATACTGTTGTTTTCAGAAATGACGTTTGTGTTTTCCACCATTGATTGTGCATAGCAAATGATGTAATTTGTTCTAATTCAAATAACTCTAATTGAGGAGTTCAGAAGTAAAATCAACTATTCGTTTGACGAAAATAGGGGATGATGTGTTTGAAAAAGCTACAATACAATACAAAATTCTTTTAAAAGATACAAATGTCTTTTCAAAAGCTATTACCAATTGTAAAACTGCCACTAATCTGTAAAAATCATTTTCATATATTTTCTCTATTTTTGTCAATTGGGTGGAAATTCCTCAATTAAAACATTTTTTGAAAATTATATAATTTTCAAAAAATTATATAATTCCGTCAATCAACATTTCACAAGTTAAAACCTCTGTTTCAGTTTTTCTCGGAGCCATCCAGTGTACTAGAACTGGTAAATGTTCAAGCCAGAGCATTAATAACATTTTTTTGGAAATATCTTCTCTGATATTTGTTCCTTGTAATACAAACTGTTCCAAAGAAAACGAATATACAAAGAAAATAAATATTTATAGCAGTAACAATTATATCTATATTATGAGGCACCGCATGTTAGGGTTCATGTCAGACGTGGGTTGGGTATTATGTTTAAGGGTAGCTTTCCAAAGCGAACTCTTAATCTGTGAGTTAAAAACTCGAGCAGTGAAATAGATGGAACAAATACGAGTTAGAAAATCATTTTGAAAAGTCAAGTTGTATAACCTAAGGTGTACAATAATGGAAATACAGCGGTCGTCGGTAAATCATCACAGATACGATTAAATCGTAATGTTTGCTTAAATGTATACGTAAACCTACATAGGTAACTTCTTATAAATACAGTATGATTAATTATCTAGGCGATCAGGTACAAGAATGTGTTTTTTGTATGAGTGTGATAAATTTGATCAATTAAATATTCGCCAAGATTCAAACCGAGATATTTTTCTAATCAACATGTTTTTTATTGAATTATATCTTCTCCACGAATTAACTGTACTTTTTTGAGTAAAATAATTTTGATATACGCCAAATATATTATATTCTTATAAACTTTTGACCTGAAAAGTATTTAGTTTGAAATTTCGTAGTTATATTCATACTTGTGTACACAACATATTATGGTTAAATTAGATTTTATAATTGACAGTGGCAAATGGTAGTTTTTAATACCGGGCTCACAATGAAAATAAATATAAACTGCTTCAAAACATTTGCACATATACATATACATAGGTATACGAGTACATATATAATTAAATCTATATACATATATAAAAGGTCAATACATACGTTGCACTTTATTGAAACGTTACCAAGATGTTCCACAAGGAATATGACGAGATTCAATAACGGAGATGTGCAAACATATAGGATTTACAAAAGAGGGAGACAGAAAAGAGGATTGTTTGATTACAGTTGAATACATTTTTGACCGTTTCCTACATTCACCGCTTCACAGTATACAAAATCAATATTTTTTGTGGTATACTTGGTATACACATTAACTGATCGATAATAGCTAAAAGCAAAAGGATTATAGAATATATTTACTCACTATATATATAATCTATTAACATTATATGTAAGAATAACAGGAGATTATGAAGATATATGAACCGACATATATTTTTAAACTGGATTTTTAGAATACGTGTTACTCAAACTTATTTTTCAAATTGACATGTTATTCTTTTTTTACTATTTTACTATTTCTCTGCCTTTAAATTTTGAATAAAATTTAATTAAACTAATTTTTTTATATTTTTACTACAGTTACAAAAATAGAGGCATTTATCTGCAAATATTTATTTATTTTAATTTTCTATACACCTAATTTTTTGCTTGTGATTTGTATACTAATTTTCTAGCCAATATTTGTTATTACTATTATTTAAATTCGTGTATTTCTGAATAATACACACTAAATCAAATTCCTTTTCATAAATCATTGTTCTTCTATCGTCTATCGTAAATAACTCTTCAGATCCTCGGCACCGAGTCATATCTAACTTCTTAGGTGGTTGACCATTCGCCATATATCACGCGCTGATAACCGCGATGTCAAATTCATCACCTGTTTTGTTGCTAGCTGAGAGGATGAGCACCGAGCCATGCATCAACTGTATCGCTCCATCAGGTGCTGGTAGACAGCCGCAATAAGACGATGGATGTTATCCTGGAGATGAGACAGGTGGGATGTGTTCCGCTGGAGGCTGAAGCGCAGAGGTTTGAGGTATTCTGTCAGCCGGTCGGTAAGTTAAATATGTTTATTGTATGACTAACTTGCAGCAAGCGCAATAAATGTATTATATTATGCAATTATTTCAATAATACACGGGTATTCTCATAGGTATCTTATTTTATATTCTCATAGCGATGGCGAACCTTTTTCCACAAATAGATCAAAGTATATGCCCAATAAAAAAAAATCTTCGCCTATCACATAAACCAGTAATGTTTTAAAATTTGTAGCGCAGAATTCGAACCTGCTACCTAATATGATTTGAATAGTACGAACGCAATTTTAAAATAATGTTACAAGTATACGAGGTTGCGATACATTCGTCTTTATCAAATATAATTTGATGACAAGCTTGTTAATTACGTTATATATATTATTATTTTTCATATCTTGTTTATTTTCACATTATACATTTTTAAGTTGATTTGTATTTAATGTTTATTCGGTTTTATTTTTTGTCTATTTTATCTTATTACAGTATATACTAAGAAGTTTTGCATAAAAGGTCTTTGTACCGTAAATAAATAAATAAAATAACCTTTAAAAATCTGAATATTTTTGGATTCTAAAGTAATCTGTGTTACAATACTTTCAATACAAATAACACAAAATGCTTTATTATTTTTTAAATCACACGTATTTATGAAATCATTAGTGTTTGAACTTGCCATTTTATATAAAATACTATACACGAAACAGAAACAAACTAAACTTTAGAGAAACATTAAAGTGCTCTTAAAGGTTCTTAGAATACGTTGGAAATACCCCCGGTACCTCTCGTGGTAATTCTTCTTACATTGTCTAAAGCCAGGTACAAATAATTTCAATAATCCCATGATGTAACAGGTACTCGAAAATGGGACGTGCTAGGCAATTTCTGTGAAAAGGTGTCTTAATAACTACCCAAATGAAACACAAAAAGAGCATTTTCATAAATGTTACAAACATCACGTGGACGTGTGTTATTCAAAGTACGTTGTGTAATATGTTCGAACGCCGACAATGCAAGTTGCAACAAAACTCCGACACGATAGGAAAGTGCACTGACACGGTTTTGGTGATGCCAAATTCACTGCATCATACCTACTTAAATGTGCGAGACATCACGCGTATCGTAGGTTCGGAATCTCTGGTTTAGACTCTTGATGATTTAAAAAAATAAAACAAGTATTCATCGCTCAGGCGCATGCGTATTTTATGCACTAATATTGAATAAATAACATTTTATTCATTTATTTTATTGCTTGACACAAATTGACAGCGGATTTGGTACATTAAATTTGAATAGGCATCTTTCTCACATTTCTGTATCTTTCAATCTCCTTACGCTGCAATTTAAACAATAAAATAAATCCCATCTGTAAAATAGCGTCGCCTGTGTGGGATTCACATTTAAAAACAAATTAACTTCTCATATGAGCCTTTTACAAAACATAATATAAAATATGTGTGTTTTGAAATTACTTATAAATTAGTTGGTACATATAGAGTTAGAATATCGCATGTCAAATTTAAATAAAACAATAAATACAGAATAAAACATGTATAAAGAATAATCAAGTTTAAATATCTTTTCAGTGTGCGGTTGAACACATTTAACAGCTCTCATTGCTAGAGTTTATAACATGGAAACTTTAATGAAATATTATTTTAAGAATTTTTTCTTATAGAACTATCACACATTGGAGCGATATGGCGTTTGCACAGTAGATGCAGTTTGGACAAATATTTTTCTTTCATATAGTTAAATAATTTTACAATCCAAGAAAACAATACGGAAAGAGAGACATTTTTGATATTCTGGAATTTATGTAATGTTTGCATGATTCTAGGAAATAGTTATGTTCAACACGAATGATATTTTAAAAATTAATGTGGCAATGTCGGATTGACGATTTTGTTCCACATCCTTGGCAGATTTATAATAGAAAAAAAGGCTTCGAAAGAATCAAATCCTCAAATTGTCTATAATTTATGAAAATAAGAATTTTCACCTTATTATAGCTATTCCCCATTATTGTTATAAATACAAATTGTTGAGTTAAATTGTTAGACTGATAATGCCCTTGCAAGGCGAAACGCGTCTCAGGTAAATTTAACGAGTAGAATAAAAAAACAAATGTTCAATTTTAACGTATGTCTTATTTTGTAGTTTATTAAATAAAATTTATTTACTAACTTCCATAACTTTATTTTATAAAAATTGTATTATACATTTCATATAGAAGATTTACAAAGATTTCGATTTTTTGATAGGCCTATATTATCGACCGTGAAAAGATATCCCCTAGTATGCCCTTTACTGTAACTTAAGAACTTTTCATCTCGCCATACAATGTCACCTGTGACATATTCGTGTATGTTTGAACTAAAACGTGCGTAAATTTCGAGCTGATAGAGCCAGTTGTTAGATAGCTATTGGGAAGGGAACAAATACTGCGTATGTATTTTGATTTGTAACAGTGCTGCACTCTGAGAGACTTTCTGGCCATAAAGCTATTACGCAATAAGATAATTCTGCCTATTCGCCTGACTTAGCTTTCTGTGATTTCTGGGTATTTACAAAATTACATGCTCTACGAAAGGGCTATTATATGGATTATATCTAACAGAATGTAAAACAGTAACTCAACAGCATTTCGAAAAATGAGTTCGAGGCCTGTCTCCAAAATGAGAACGCCGTCTAGATCAGTTTAAGCTTGTAGATGCACGGGGGGATTACTTTGAAGGCACAGTAGTCATTAATATATTTGTTCCATACGTATATTTTTCAATGATGTATTCCGGGAATGAAATTGTCACACCTCGTACACAGACATATAGATACACAAACATATGTATAAATTCTTCTAGTGCTTGTCCACTAAAACATTAGTGATCATGTTGGTGTCAGCTCGAATGTCTAGTTGGACTGTGGACTTCCCGAACCGATGTGGCTGAAATATTATAATTACCGGCTATTTATTGTCATTAGTTATCGTTATTCTATCAACCCATTTAATGTTTTGAAGTCGTCCATAAATCTGCATTACAAATGCTACAAGTCATTTTAGCATAAGATTTTATTAATTATGATGAACCCATATTACTGATGGAATCGGCGTTCATTTTGTAGAGTTTCATCATCAAAATGGATGGATTTAAGTAAAACAATATTATAACTCTACCTGAGTTCATTTGCACTACTCGAGTTTTGAGAGAAATATAACTTATTATATTTATATCTGTCCATTTTGATGACGAACTTATTTTTTAATGTATTGTTATTAATATTGGTTTTTATTTTCGTACAATTTGTTGCTGATACACATCGTTTAGTGCTCAGGCATTCGGTTCTGCCCCTCCTCCGCCTGAGCGCGGATCGACGGAGAGATAAAAAATAGAGTAAACACCTTACAAGGCGGTGGTCCATCAATGAAGAGCCAGCCGGAACACGGGTGCACGATCTGTGAGGCAATCATTATTGATTACGTGTTAAGAGTAATTAACGGGAATCGGCAGAAACCGCAAGTCCGCGCGACCCGCGGGAACCCGGATGGGGCGTCGCATCGTCTCATCAGGATCACCGGGAGGTGAATCGAGAGGTCGGAGGATTTCCGAGGACAGCAGGCGAGGTATGCGGTGAGATCACCGCTCCGATGCTGGTGAATCACATCGCCGGGTGGAGTCGTGCCAAATTAGATTGGGCTAACTTACTTACCATCACGATATAACGTCACATAACTATGTCCTGACAAACAACTCTCACCTTGTTCATATCGTGTCTTCTAAACATGCATGGTCTAATATTGAGGTTTAAACAGGATCAACTTTCAATATAATTTGTATGATTTTTGGCTATTCGAATCTCCTTTTATTAAAATTGTATACATGTTACAATATTAATTTTTTCACTACACGCTTAAAACATTTAGAATATATACAACTTAATGTAATCTTAATATAGATGTCTCACAGAGATGAAGCTATTATTTTTACATGAAAAGTATGGAAGTCTTGGGCATTACAGAGCTTACGATCTGTCATCGGCTGGTTTTAGTGATCACTTTACACAATGTAACATTCACCTGTTTACCCATGCTACCACATCTATCAAGTCATCTCATCTCAGCTGCATCTTAATGACAATCCCTTAGGGGATAAATCCCAGAAATTGGTTTCTACAAAGATTTGGACATACTCAAAAATATTGTAATGTAATCTTTTCTATTTTAATTATTTATTACATTTATTATATAGCCAAGGAATTAATTGCCCGTGTTTTATCAGCGTCTAACCCACAAAGATGACATAATAAATTATAAAACACAGATTTAATAATAACAAACAACATAATTTCATGAATATGAATATGAACTTGAAAAATTTTCAGTTGCCCCAATCATTGTTTTTATATAATTGTTGGATTTTATAGAAATTAATATACAGTTTCAATGTCTGTATTAAAAGTAATAATTTTTTTATTGGTAGAATATTTATTGAGGCATCAGATCGTGGGCTGATTAATATATCACAAATATAAAGCAGATTCTAAACCTTCAGATAGCTTTGCTAAACACTATAGAAAGCCTACATTTGTGGGTTTTAAGTTTACGTAAATAAATTAAAAAAATTGTCAAGAAAAATTTCATTGTTTTATGATGGTCTCTACATTCGTGAAGATGTTGTTCTGTCTAGCGCAGGATAGGGAGACCTACCCCAAGGTGATCAGGAGAGTTTGACATGGCTTATTAAGAAGAAGTTAACAAATCTCTAGAGCATCGAGAGTATATTGGTATGCGGTGCCTTAGCAACTGCTCACTTTTTCGATTTCAATGCGTTTGCTCCAGTTTATGATAGAGATAGATGGACAATTTGATTATGTGCAGACTTTTGTGTTTCCATTTTCTTACAACAGACGTTTATTTATAATGAATTTTATTTTCGCTAGTAAAAGCCCCCCTTTCAACTTATCAGCAACATTACGACATACGCGTGATCCCTGAGAGGGTCCCTTGAAATGAAACAATTTTGGGACACCCTCGCATTATTCGGTTGAAGTGTTATTTTTAGAATCTTTACACATCTCGGAGCTGTCATTGTTATCATCGTGTGCATTACACAAGGCTTGTCTTTACTATATCACTGTCATCATGAATCGACATCTTCCTCATGATAACTGCTTTTTTGGACTTATTCATCACGTTTCGTGATTAACGATTTTCCGGGTAGCCAAATTTTTTATCCAAATCTATTCAGGAACTACCGTTATGTAAGTAATAATTTAAAATGTGTATATTTATACATACAGTCATACATTCCATATACCTGAACCGTCTGAATAAACCTAACTTCCTTTAAAATTAGCAATATTAACTTTGTGGTTAAAATTCACATTTTTTATTTATTATATTTGTTTTATGAACCACTGAATCGAGTTTAAATACATCTACCGGTTTCGAAAAATACCATTTTCTTCTTCAGGATGTCATAACTAACTAAAAACATATATCATTGTTTCTTCACCAGAATCTATTTTTAAAAAACAACAATTATTTAAAAAATAAATTTAGTACCTAACTCAAATTGTTGCTTAATACAAATTTAGTCGAATAATTTTTAGGAAAAAAATTTAGAATGGGATTCGTAGTTAAATTTAGTTGGTTGTTTATAATTTTTTGATTAGTTTTACATGCTTTATTTATCTTCAACGATTGAAAATTATTTAATTTGTGACCAACACCGTTTATATGCAAAATTGACAATCCCAATTTTTTATCAAAACCGTGGCCATTTTCTATCAAATGATTAGAAAATTCTGAAAACCTACTATTGTTCAAACATCTCAATTGCTCCCTTACACTTATATTAAAATTTCTACCCGTTTTACCAATATAAAATGCAGCACAATCCTTGCAAATAAGTTTATAGACACCAGAATTGTTAAATTTATCATCTTTGTATTTAGTTTAGAATTTATGAGTAAATTTCCTATACTATTATTTGTATAAAATGCCAGTCTAATGTTTCGAGGTAGGTATTTAGATATTGGTTTCGAAAAGTTATTTATGTATAAAATTCTATGCCAATTATCATTATTATCATTATGTTTTATCTGTGATTTATGTAAAAATTGATTATTATATTCTTTTAATTTATTTTTTAAAATAGTGTCTATCAAACCTGTATTATACCCGTTATTAACTGCTATTTTTTTAATTGTATTCGATTCAATATTGAAATTGGATGTTGACATAGGAATATTGACTAAACGATGTATCATGGAGTGGAACCCTGAATGTTTGTGTGATAATGGATGGTTAGATTCATTGTGTACGATAGTATCTATAAAAGTTGGTTTTCTAAAAATTTTGAATTAAATTTTATTATTATTTTTAATCAATGTTAGATCCAAAAAAATTAGGGTAGAATTATTTTCCATTTCTAATGTAAATTGTATTTTATTATTAAATTATTAAATGAATTAATGAAATTTAGAAATGTAGTTAGTTGACGTTGTGAACTAAACCAAATTTCATTAATTCATTTAATAATAAAATACAATTTACATTAGAAATGGAATTTGGTCTGGTTCACACACCAATAGATCTATTTAAACTCATTTCAGTGGTTAATAAAACAAAAATAATAAATAAAAAGTAAATTAACTTTAATATATTTATTACTTTTCATCTTGACTTTAATATATATTATTATTTATATATATCTATACATCTTATTTGATTTGTTTTTTCAGAAAAAGCAAACACGCTATGTCTTGAGATAATAATAAAATAGTATAAAGTATACTATATTGTCTCGAAGAAGGTTGGGTCCAACCGAAACTAGTTGATTTTAGTGTATGTACGTAATAAAGTGGTTTAAAACTAAATATTCTATTATTTAACATTTTATTTTGATGAAATAGTGTAAATCTGTCAACTTAAAAAAATAAAAATACATTGTATGAATCAAAAAATATAAATATATACTAATAAATATTGTATTACATTAAAATACCACAGAACTATGTTCTGAAAAACTGCAATTTCACAATAATAATGTGTTCTCCTTAAAAAAAATTCTAATTTAAGAATTTAAAAAGTCTAACCACAAATTAACTGCTTAATTTATTATATTTCACATGTTTTTATTTATTTTCATATAGTTCATTATGAATATAACCACTGAATAAATCTAAATGAAATTAAAATTAAACAAAAGTTCATCTCAGTTAAAGACTACCATTAACCATTAAAGCATCGTCAAGTTATAAATATAAAGAACATCTCAGTTTCGGGTTCAATGTGAACTTTGGCGCAATCCTCAAATCTTTATTAGGCATAAGATATGATCCATAAAGTAACATGCTTGCAGGGCGGTATGGGTTGCAGCCCTGATATTCCTGATGTTCTGTCCTCCGTCCTTTCAGACATATTCACCACTTTCCACATATTTATTGGTCCTTTTGAAGCTAGATATTCCATATTTCTTGAACTATTCTATATCTGATTTCAGAAGCACTATTCGTGAAAATACTTAATCACTATTAAAGAAGGGGAAATTTGTAAGGAATAAAGAATATTCACTTTAAGAGTGAGTGGATATCGATGAGATTTGTCTCGAAACTTATTTTGTAATTTGCATGAATCATAGTATAGAATTGAATGCATAGTGAGCGGTTACAATTTGTCTATTAATCCTTAAGCATTAAAATATAACAACCCCCTTTTAACTAGTATTAACTTTTTGTGTGCTCGTATATATAACGCAACGAGAAAAGTCTTATTTGATTCCTCTAAATAATATGTTCGCTGGCGATATCTGGCTTGAGTAATATTTTTCATAAATCATCTTGTTTGATCGCATTTATCTCCTAGATTGCAGCATCCATCACACCGTATTAATATATTGCCGTAAATAATATACAACCGCATGCAATGGTTATAAAGAAGCAGAAACCCTTCACATCGGAGCAATACTCGTATATATGTACTGCGCTGGGCAATACTTCGCTGTCCGCTTGTGGGGTCGTTAAATGGAATTAGTATTTATACGTAGAAAGTGGAGTGATCAGCATAAGAAAACACAACAAGAATATCTGGCTTTGTTAAAACATGATAGGAATCAATATTTTTTTCGTTTTTTCGTTTTAATAATATAAATAATAATTAACAGCCTTAATTGACGCAACATATTGCATTATTACTAATTAAAGCTAATTTATACCCACCTAATCAAGAAAAATATAAAAATATACTACATTACTAGTATTTTAATTAACTAAAATAACCTTTTATATTTAAATACTTAAAAAAACATCAATAAATATGGCTGGTTTACGAGGATTACGAGAAACCAATAAAATATGACCCTAGTCAGCATAAATAAATCTATTTTCAAATAAAAAACGATTTCATAGTAATTATTATTTGTTAATTTTATTGAAATATTTATTTTCTTCTTTCTTCTTTTAACGTAAAGAGCTACGTTATTATCGGTACTTAACTCTTCCTGCATGCCTCTACCCCAACCAGAAGTGGTCAATAGTATCGCATACACCTTGCTCATTATTTGATGAATGTATTTTTGACTGGGCCTTCCTCTCTTACTTCTTTCCACAGTCTTTCCATTACCATTACATTTATATCTATGCATTTACATTAATGGAAATAATACAATTTCATATGGACAAGAAAACGACACAATAAAAGCACGGTATGGCGTAAAAAAAGTTATGAACATAAAAACAAAGACATCGAAAAATCATTTACATATTGCATCGAAGGATATTTTTTAATTAGTGACCTAATATAAGTAGTATACAGTAATATAGGTTTTTACTAGAAATGACTCCATTAGAATTCCTCACACCTGGACAAATATCTTAGATACAGCCGTTTACGAAAATACAACCGACCAAAAAAAACACTATTAATAATAAACCAACAAAATCCTCCTATAATAATCAAAGAACTACTTATCAAGGTAATTAAACAAGCACAAAGACGGCTGTAAAACAAATAAAAAAATTACAAGTCACCTTTCGTTACCATTAGATTCAGTTAATCGCGATGTCAGCTAACATTATTAAGCACATGCCAAGATTTTAACTCACTTTCAGTTTTTTGCATTGACGGTCGAGTTTTCTCGTCAGTTTAGAGCAGGGTTCGTAATGATATTTACTCGAAACGTCGGAAGTATAAAAGTCCTTCTCGGAACTATTTGACGCGGGTTCCCCCAGAAAATAATCCGTTATCTTTACCCGTGAAAACCTTAAATATAAAATATACATATAAATAAATTTGTCCTATCTATTGGGTCCTTCGATTTTTGATAGTGTCTGTTATGGATCTCTTTCCTTACATTCTCCTTAAAAGCTCCTAATTTTTGATTGTCTTCTCAAAGGCTTCAGATATATGTTTTTAAGAATTATATCAGACCAGGTAAATAAGAAACTGGAAGATGGTCATGTTAGAAACTTCAGACGAACTTGGATAAGAAGATGTATGAATGTGCTCTACCCTTTCTGCTTACCCCAGAAGAGAAATAAACGTGGTAGTAAGTTAGTTAACACATTCACATCTTTTTAATAGTTATTCTCTTGTTACTGTAGATTTCTTCGGCGATTCTTATTCCGCGCCAGGTCTTTAGGTTTTTGCATCTGCTCCACTCCAGTAACTGGCTTATGGATGTACTCCATGGCCGTCGTTTCCTTTTTCCTTCTAGTTTTCTTTCACTATGGTTAGGAATGTGTTGTGCCAGAGAATATGATCCAAAACATTTTCTACATCTGCTTACTGTCGTTCTCAAGATAAATCTATTTTTCAATATCATCATTTCATTCAATTCAACTCAAATTACATGGTAAAAATTATATCTCATGCAGACGATACAGTACTAGTAATTAATGAAAAAACTTGGACTGACGCTAATGTATCTGCAAACGAGGATGTTATACCACAAAAAAGTAGACGGATGACAACCTACTATCAATTAATACTGATAAAACATACTATTTACGATTTGCTATTTAACAGAAAAATAACACTGAAATTAATATTAAAATTCACACCAAAGCCTGCACTCGAGAAAACTCTTGTGACCAATGTTCATCAATTGAAAAAAATACTGTATCAAGTACCTAGGAATCATAATAGATAACAAACTAAAATGGAATTAACATAACGTATTACTAATCTTACAAACAAAATAAGGAAAATTGCCAACATATTTTTAAGACTCGGAAACGTCTTATCACTTTAAAAATCTGAAAATAATATATTATGTTTGTACAGTCACATTTAGAATACGGTATTATTGGATGGGGAGGAGCATATAAAACATTAATGTCACAATTAGAAATCACTCAAAAAATGATAATAAAAATTATTCTAAAAAAAAACTATCTAAGTATACACCTTTTCACAGATTTCAAAATACCAAAAATAATAAACAAATACAAAAAAAAATCAATAATCCAAATTTTAAAAATTAAAAATCAGTTAAACTTTAGAAGCGAATTCCGATCTACAAGATTTAGAGACCAAATTGATATTCCAAAACTAAAATATAGCGCAACCCAAAATCACTATTTTTATGAAGGCATCAAATTTTTTAACAATCCTTCCATCACAATTAGAACAATACAGACTACTATCAATTTGTATCTGAAGATAAAAAAATATATACACAGACTATCTGAAACTTAAATTCTCGTATACACTCCTCTATATACCTAATCTCATTGAGAAGAAATAAATTTTAAATGAAATATATATATATTCTTCTGATTATTCTAAAATGTATTATATTTTCTAATATTAAAATACAAAAATCACAATTTTAGGATGCATGCGGATCTTAAGACATTTTTTTTCACTATTAAACCGGAGCGCCCTTGAGATAAAACTCTCACGAAAAAGGATCTTTATAAATCAGCAAGAGCTTCATTAGTTATCACCGCAACGCTAAGATGTTGTTTAGATCTTTTAACAAAGGCTAATTATAAATTATTTCTATATAAGAATATAGAAGATACAAACTGAGTACCTACCAGCCAGCATTAGCAATCTCTCTCGCAAATTTAATTGTGATTGGTCTATTACTTGATTCTATTTTATTTCAATGGATATTCTCATTATGATTATTATTTAAAAGCAAATTTTTTTAATGTTAATATACTCATACTTACAAAAAATATTTTTTCCCGAGGATGCCATGTTTTTACCATATAAAAATGATATTATTTTTATTTTTTTTGAATTTTTGCTTTTTTGTGAAGCCAATTAAACACATTAGTACTGTGCAAGGCCACTGGTCAAAACATGTTTTCTAGAACGAAAACTCGATTACTCTCAGAAGTAAATATGTTTATTTTAATTTTTATAGAATTCTGTCTTTTTTTCCTCATTTGTATTGAATTCAAATGTCATATATATATATGCATACACTTATTTATTATACTATATGTTTAGTCTGGTGTCACATGGCATGCAGATGTAAAAGTGCATGTGTGATACAGATAGAAGTGGAGATATAGTGATGATATCTAGATCTAGTGAAGTCCGCAAGCCGTAGCTAGCTGTCAGAAATGTCGCAGGTCGAAACATGTGGCGCCGTATAATTTTAACTACATAGAATATCGTCACTGTCACGGTAACCACGATAGGTACACGTCCGAGAGTATAATGAGAAAAAAACCATGTGAAAGGAAAGGTTAATAAAAATATTATTTCAACATTGCTTTTACCAACATATTTTAACATATATCATCTACTAATATCTTTGTATGTCTTATGTTATTTTGAATTCTTATAGCATTTTATTTTTATAATTAATTAAAATTTATCCAGGTACATGTTCGCTGACATGATATGGACATGTGGACTGTATGAGTGAAGAGAAAGATAAGAAAATATATGGCGAGAGTTTGAAGGCATCAGGAACAGAGGGCATCCGCGAAAGATCTGGCCAGATAAATCAGATATTAGAGGATATATATATCCCGGTAACAACTAAATATAATATTTAGATAGATTTTTTCTGTATATCTTTCTAGTTGATTAATTTAATTTGAATTAAAAATACCACAGAAGTGTGTTAATCTTAATTACGTTAACATTATAACATTTCTTAGAAAACATGAAAAAATAAGTATATTTGTATATAGTATTAGATATTTTTTTTAGTGTATGAAAAAAGATATGCATACAAGGAATACGTGTCACATAAATATTCTTACTATTTTCATATAATAAGTTAAACGCTCGTGCTATGAAAATATGACTAACTTTATGGCTTACTGAAACTAGGTTCAAACCTTCGACCACTAGATCACTGTGTATCGTAAGCATTGTCAAGCAATTAAATTAAAATCAAAGCAAAAAGATAAAAACCTCCCTTTCCTAGGTTCTATTTGATTGATTCAATGATATTTCATTATTAACCGACACTCCTTCTTCTCCATTGGTTCATTAAATTAGGGGACTACTTCACTGACACCTTTATTATTGTAATAATTTAATTAGACTAAATATTTATTATTATCTTGACCAAATACAAATGAATTCAGTTTAGTAATTAATTTCTGTCTGTGAAAACAATCCAAGCAAATAATGATGAAGGTCTTGCTGAGCCTCTGAGATATTAGACACATTGCGTATGAGATAACCCGAGTGAAGCCCTGCCCTGCATCACGCGGTGGCGCCAAGGATGCTCGCTCCAGGACCTTGACTAACGATTCCGCGGGTGTAAATTGCCGCAATATATTGAATAATAATATTGATTTATCTGCTGGTTCACGGACTAGGGATATTATCACGAGACGAGGTAAAGGATTTCTTCAGAGGATATTGAAACCTGTTTCATAATAGAATTATAATTTCATATTTTAAAGTGATATAGAATACACCATCATTAATAATTGAACGCTGGCAGTTTAAATACAAAATAATAAAGTATTTATATATACTTCACGTGTAAAAAAATATTACTTAAATGTTACTAAAAAAATCTATCCAATAAAATAAAAAAATAAAAGATATTTCATCTTTCCGGCCCGTCCTTGTAATACGAGCATATTATATCGATATGAGTTAACCGGTGAAGCCTATGCGTTGAAGAATTTTTAAATATGGCTTTTGAAATTTGTAATTTTTTTAAGTGAACAAAAATAGAGAAGACAGATAAAATATTTTTTATTTGATTTTAATGGATCCGTAATTTTGAATGCAAAGTAAATCTGAATGAAAGTAATATATAAATCATTTTAGTCCGTACTTCAGAGTAAGTGACCTGCACCTACTATTATTCGTGTTTGCAATCTGTATAATACTTTTGTTAGTGATTTGTCTTCCTCACAAAATTAAATTGGGAAAGTGTGCTTATTAAATATATAGGAACACTACGGGAGAGTGTTGACATATAAAAAAATAATATCGAGTATTTTTTATTAAATATGGAGGTCGTTACATATAGGTCTATCTATATAAAATATAAGAATTACTTTTAATGAATGATTCACCTCTACGTGTGTGATCTTTATCGGCAGTCGTATCTAGCTATCGAACGGATTTTCGTACCGTCAATATGTATTGACGCTGTCATACCTCAACCTCGACAAATCCTTTGAATTCTTGAAATCAGCTCAGTACCATCCTTGAAAATACTACATTCAGTTTCAAGGAGATTATAATGAAAAATATTTATTTTTAAGTTTTTTCGAAGCTGCGAACTTTTTAAGCTTAATACATAATAATTTACTTTAATACATAATAATTTTAAATAAATTTAAATGATCCGAATATAAATCTGTATGTACAGAATTATCCATCCAAAGTATGTACCATAATGTAATTAGCAATACAACGCAAAACTATTCAAGATAATATTATCGTTACGCGTTCGTGCGTTTTATCTTGACTCAAGTATAGCGCAACGCATTGCCTACTCTGAAAAAAGGAATCATATGCAATGTTTAAATTAGTATAAAATTAGCTTAGGCTCAGACTAGGGTTACCGACACCGATATTTCTGCAAGAAAAATCACGGTAAAACCGGTAAAAATGATTACCGAATTCTTGGATTCTCAAAAGCGCTGATGAGCAATCTATCACTACGGCTAAAACGGAAAATGTTCCGTGGGGGGCCTTCATTCTGCAGTGGATGATGATATCAATAATAATATCGGATAATTTGCATAGCGCCATTTCGTAAAATCTTTCACCTCAATGGCGCTTCATAATGACACCTGTACATACGTATGTGTTGTGTATTCACGAATACCAGGATATAATAAAACGGTTTTCAAGTATTCTATATTTGGTTTCCTCTGTTTCAACGTTTCGCCAGTAGTATGTTGATGGTAGTTTGTACCAGTCATCTGAATGTGTGAATCAGTTTGAATGTGTGTTACCAGTGAAGTTATAATTTCACTATCTCAGACAGTTATAATGATTTACAATTTCTTTGCTCGATATCAGTGAAACTGTAATTATTCACAAACGAACGATTCTTTATACGCCGCGCGTGCGTTGTGTGTTGTGTCATTGATGTCATCTGACGTTGGATCATTTTATCCTTAGCTGGTGATGTGTCGCCCTACAGCTCGTGATTTTAGTTATGTAATTATTACGATTATTAATATTTATGTTATTGTTAGTTTTAGAACTTTCATTTTAAATCATATCGGTAAAATTGTATTGTCCACGTATTGGCTTAAAAAATAGTACAATTTTTAAGGAATTCAGCATTATTTTAATAAGTAGACGACAAAATAACTTTGATTGAATAGTTTTTATATATTTTAATTGATATAAGCATGTGTTTTAAGCAAAAACAAAAACACGCAAATGGACGTTGCACAACTGTCAAATTGACAGTTCAGAGTAGCCCATAATTTCACTAGCACCTATCAGTAAATTGTATTTTCGTAAAAATATGTGGATATTTTCCGATGAAAATGTGTTCGGATATGATTTCACTAAAACGCCAGTGAAAATATAACTTATTAAAGAGAACACATTCTTATTATGAAGTTGTAATTATTCAGAACAGACGGTCTGTGATATTTTAAATATTAATTAAACGTATTAATTAAAAAGATATACATATAAAATCAATTTAATCTAAAAATATTTTTGATGCTACCAGGATTCGAACCTGGATCTCTTCCAATCTGGGGAACGTGCATTATCTGATTATGCTACGGCATACATTACTTTAACGACATTTTCGAACCTATATGTCACACTTTTCAAATGATAAATCTATTAATACCTATATTAATGCACGTTCCCCGGATTGGAAGAGATCCAGGTTCAAATCCCGGTAGCAACAATAATATTTTTCGATATTTCGATAATTGATTTTATATGTATATCTTTCTAATTAATACATTTAATTAGTATTTAAAATATAACTTACCTGGTTGTACACATTCACTGTAACATATGTAATATTGAATGTGTAATTAGAAGTAAAAAACTTTTTTTTTTAAATAAATACAGTAAGCACCGGTTTTACAGTCAACACCGAAATACCGGTACAGAAGGTATTGAAAGCCCTAATATGTATATTTTTTAAGAATTATTACTCAATATTCTTAAAAGGGAAGACACGGCGAAGGCTTTCGACCAGCGGACCGTGAACATACTCGTACCTTACCAAGATGGATTATGCTTAGTTCATTAAACAAGGGTATTAAATTGTTGATAAAGCCTTAATGCCTAGAGGCTGTAATTATCGATATATTAAAGATGAGTTATAAATGTTAGCAAGATCTTTAATGCGTAAAATCATATTTAAGCTTTTATGCTTATCCTTCAAAACACGACTGAATTGAAGTCATTATTTAATAAGTTGATTTTTAAATATCTACGCAATGTGTTTTAATTGATATAGTATATCTAATTATCAAGTTGGCATCGATCCAAGAGATTTGTAGAAATAGATAAATGATTTCGACGAAGGTGCAAGAACGAGGATGAGCATGGCCATGACTAACACTGATGTAATGGAATTGTGAAGATGAAACGGGTATGTATGATTCAAGTTCATAGGATATATTATATCTTGGGGTATAATTATAGAGTAGAGTATTGCCTGAAAAGCAGCGGTGTAGTGTAAGAAGTACCGATGCGTACTCATTTTTTATTTTATTTGAACCCTTCAAGTCTCTCACCCATCCTTCAAAATGTAATAATTTTTTAAAGGGCGTCTTTCAACATCACAATCATTTCATAAACCGCATACGCATGATACCATTGCAACCAAATCACGAAAAAATGTTTACAGTCATCTGAATGAACGAAGATGTAAATTTCTTTAAAGAATGACGAATTAGATGGTTTACAAGTAACAACCTCGAAACTCTTAACAGAAAAAAAAGGTCTGAAGCGTTTAGATTTTTCTTTTGTTCAGAAAAGCTTGCGGGATTTGAAGTGGGGTGGGTTGGACGTAATGGAGTCTAAATACTAATTAAACATTTTTACAGTGAGTTTGTAGGATTACCTAGAGAGCTTTGGTTACTAACTGACCGATCAAGAGTCCACGTAAGCGAGATGAAATACTTTATATACTTTAGGACCGAATAAGAAGTGTGAATATTTGAGAAACATTTGGATGAAGAAAACATGTCAGAAAAAGAGATTTCAAAGAAAATATGATCAAAGTAGATACAATTAGTAATAGAATATATTTAATCGTTTTATAATATAAAATTTATAAATATATGTAGCTACTGGCAAAAAATATACAATTTTTGTCTTGGGTCAAAACATAAATTGTTGATGAAGTGGAATACTGTGACTTAATATAAATCACAATGTTGCAATAAAAAAAAAAACTATAATGTTTCACAAGGAAAATGACCAGATTTAGTAAATCACGATCCATTTCCACCTTCCTGATAAGGAGCAGTGGCTGCCTTAAAGGCTCACCAGCGGAGAACATCATTAAAATACTAGCTTTCCTTCATTACCATGTTCATCTTTCGACTACAAGGTGAATATTTTTACATTTATAAATATAACTATTTTAACACAGAATATGTTTATTCAGCAAGTAGGTACCTCGGTCACTTTGATGCACATTGTGGCCGATGAATTGGAAGAATATTTGGTTCACTGCTGCAAATAAGGTTCGTTGTTATTGGATTAGTTGCAGGATTGAAGAATTCACGCGTGGTGCTGCCCATGGGACACCTAAAATCTTTCTCCAGCAATATTATAGATTTCGAAGGCATCTACTTTACGCTTATCGCTATTGTGGACTGTCCAAGTCACCGCAGTATACACGAAAATTGGAAAAATAATACTTTGAACCATTATAATTTTAATTGCTCGCTTGTTGTCATTATCTTTCCATATTCTTTATGGTATCTTTTCAACAGAAGACTTTCGGTAAAGATTAACTAATCATTATTTGATGAATTCATTGCTTTGAGTGGAGTTCCACAGGGTTCCTATCTTAGAACTATATTATTTATTCTTTTTATAATCATATTGCCGATGTTTTTGATGATGTACAAATTTGAGTTTTTGCTGACGACTTGAAGATATTCAGATCAGTGAATAGTATGTCTGATTGTATGAAAATACAAAGTAATTTGAATTCCGTTTTTAAATGGTGTTCCAATAATAACCTACATCTTAATATTTCCAAGTGCCAATCTATTAGTTTTACAAAAAAAAAAAATTCTATGAAATTTTCGTACTCATCATCATCATTGTAATCAGCGATGTTGACTTTGTATCAGTTAGGGAGATCAATGATCTGGGTGTAATTTTTGACAGTAAATTATAATTTATTCCACACATTGATTCGACAACTAATATAAGTCTCAAAATGTTGGGAATTGTTTTGCGGATTGCAAAAAACTCTACATTTTTCACTCGATGGCGGTTGAAAGAAACCAGAGAAAGTTTTTAAGATTCATTAATTTTAAATTAAATATATGCTCTTAGGATATTAATTATGATTGTCTCCTTAGCTGTCTGAAATTGTTAAAATTATCAGTGAGATATACGATGTCCGATCTTATATTGTTATACAGGATTATCAATAGTATGATAGACTGCCCCCAGATTGTTGGTTTGCTTGACTTTCGCGCACCATTGAGGTCATCGGGACACAATTAGTTGTTCTATTACAGTGGTAATGTCAGAACACATGCATTAGCTAACTCCGTAGTCCTCAGATAGTATTCTTTGGGGAATGAATATACGGAGGTAGTTGATATTTTTGCTGTAAATTTAACTCTTTATAGGATTACATTATTACAATTTTTTGTGTCTCAACTCAATGGTGTCAGATATTTGCTCTACTTCACATTTTTTATTATTTTTTTATTTTTGATTATGAGAAAACATGCTGATATATATAATTTTTTTCTTTATGTATTGCGCTTCTGATGAGATTTTCTATTATTTAAAAAAAATGTTAATGCCTGAATAGGGTGTGTATAATAATAAATATTCTAGTAAGTTGGTCCATAGCAACTAGAAGCACTAATAACGCATGTACGGGTTTTTGAATTTCCAGTATAGGATAGGATAGAGGCTTCTTTAAATTGGTTCCTATTATTTAACCGATCAAAATGTAAATTCCTTCTCACATCAACTCGGACCTTTTGCGAAGAGTTGTATAACAGCACAACAGCATCGCAGATCGTGTTTTAAGATGCATGTCGTCACTAGGGATATTCGCAGTAACTATGACGCAATAAATGTTTTGATGTATCGGATGAAGCATGCAAGGTTAGGAGGCAATACAACAACCGATAAACGCAAAACCATTTTTTGCCGTGAGTCGTAATTTCACTTTTATTCCGTGGAATTTATGGCGAGTTTGACCCAACGGACACATACGCAGATACTGGTGTCTGTATACAAACATATCCTCTGTCGTGACCTGATCGCGTCTACGTGTGTAGGGTTAATTAAAATATCACACGACTTCAGAATATTCTAGAATATTTTGAATTTTGGCTCGTCAAACATGAAGATGACGCATCAGTGTTGTTTAAATAAGCAATGATTAAACATTTAAAAAATAGAAATTACATTACTCATTTGTGATGCTTTGTCGTATTTATATTATAATATCTAATTCACAGTTCAGATGTTTTGAGTATGTGATGCACGATTTCATACAAAAGATTTCATGAAAATCAGATATCGGAGTGATGTTTTGTCGGAAGCTTCGATAATCTATGGACGCGCATGTGCAGATGTGTGAAAATAGATGGGACAAATTGGTGTACGATAAAAGATTGTGGCATTATATAGAGTATGACACTTATTTACTTATTATCAGGTCGTTTCCCGGAAGGAGTAGGCAGATATGATAGAACGCCACTATACAGTCTGTTTTGACACACGATTCTGGCCTCGACCACTGTCATATGTCTTCTCATGAACGCTTTTTGTTTCTCAAAGCTTTTCTTGGAGGGTTCTCCAATATTTGGTTAATCTGATTATACCAGATTTTTCACGATCCTCTTCTATTCACATTGCTTTCGACTCTTAAAACATTATAATCTTATACAATTGATAAATTAAATTAAGCAACCAGAAATACATATCGAATAAATATTTTAGTTGCTACCGGGATTCGAACCTAGATTTTTTTCCATTCGGGGAGATGCGTTATCCAGTCTCGCCATTTCAACCAATTACGACAAATTTTAAAACTTATATTCTATAGCTCTTTCAAATTGACACATCTGTTATTCCATTTTTAAAAGCAATCAGCTTAATATTGCGTTGAATTTTAAATACATTTGCTCATATAAGACGCCCAAATTAAATCAATTCATTTTTATTCAATTTTGAATAAACTTTGAAGCTACTAATATACAAATTAAAATATCTTTAGTGTATTGGGTAGATATTGTAATAATAACAAAAATGTTGACACTGAAAGATCGTTAATTTACAAAATTTATGTTGAAAATTATTTCATAATATAATGTGGCCTTTTCGCATCCTAAAACGGGCGCGATACGTTAATTTTGATTTTTAACCTACAAAAGTTTTATTATTGTGCATGTGAAATATTTTTAATGTACATTTTAACTTATTAATCTTCTTCCATCAATCTGCATTTTAAAAATCTATTTCTATCTATTAATTTGCTTTTAATTTTTCCCGACAACTTGCCTGATGTCATCTGATCACTGCATTTTAGGACGAGTAAAAGGCTAGTAAGTAATACTGCGCGTTGTTTGTTCATGTAAATATTTATCTATTGCTCCTTAGCTGTTTCTGTTACAATATTATATTTATTTTTAAATTTTTGTATACTGTAGACTGTTTTAATATGAATGTGCCTGAGTATATTGATTCGTAATGGATTAATGTAAAAGCCCATGAAGTTGTTGATAAATGAAATAATAAATAATTTCCGAGCAAATTGTTTGTTTTTAATATTTTAGACTCTCCCTGCAACAACACTATATTTGTTTTAACAAATATTAATAGATGGTGCGTCGGCCATCTTGGATGATATATGGCAGGGAAGATCTCATAGAAATTATGTTTAATAGTATTTATATTTATTTTATATGCCATTCGATGCCCAAGAACTTTGTGGCATTCATAATTCAGAAACAACCAAAACCGATATACTCGTACAGTGTTATTGCGGGGGAGGTCTTATTTGTTGAAGTTGTTTATGTTTTGTTTCCGACAACAAATTTATTTTGTTGCTTTCAAAATAGTTCTGGTAGACTGTTCCAAAAACTTTGTTGGTAGTATTTGTCTCTTTTTCCCATTTTATTTAGTCCCACAATGATGTCTTTTACCGACGACGATTTGTTTATAATTAGCTATAGTTGGTTTTTAATTAATGGTCGAAAAAAAACTTTATAATTCAATGTTGAGTTGAATGGAGAAGTGAGATCTTCCTTTCACAATTTTACCAGAATGTCAAGTACCGATTTTGAATTGTTAATCAATCTAGTAGGGCCTAAAATCGCCAAGAAAAATACAAATTACCAAGATAAACTCTTGATAAAAATTACTTTTACAGATAAAGAGTGGAGTAGAGATGTCGCAGAAAACAAAACTATCTACATACATTCGCGTGTTTCAACCAAACAGGCTAAACGGTAGAAACAAACTTATTTTCTTTTTGTGTACTATAAGCACTGTCCTCGGACAGACTTGTTCATTTTTTACAAAACACGGCTCTTTTTGTTGAGAAAAATAGTTTTTGTTTGTGTTTCGTGATTTGTCTCTTTAGTGGAAACCCGGCTTTTAAAAATATACATATATTCACAAGTGGTTTCTAACATTGTTGCTTTCGCGTTATGAGTTCGGTGCATCTAATGACTCATAAGTCTTTATAGTACCCACGGAGTGAGACGAGACATTAAAATATCCATTATCTTGGGTGGACGATACTTTGTATCTTCTTGGTGAAAGACTACCTTTTAATTTACAAACATTCCTGGAAAATGATTTTGCTACGTTACCACCTAGATTTGAATGTCGAGGTATATCCGTTTGCCTTGATTCTTGTTACTTCATCTTTACTCACAGCGCATCAAAAATATTGTGTTTCGACATAGTATGGCAAATCTCAACAGGGTAATATAAATTAAGTGATTATTTCACTTTTCATTCGAGATGTGGTAAATCTTCAGAACATATAAACTGAGACCATTGCCAGCTGAACGCTCTCCCATCTGAGCTGTGCCGTTTAATATAATTAATAAATAAAAACTCTCAACAAAATAATACTTATTAAGGAGAACACATTCTTATTGTGAAGTTGTAATTATTCAGAACATAGGTCTGTAATGTTTTTAATACAAATTAAATGTATTAATTAGAAAGATATAAAATAAATTTTATCGAAAACCATCGTTGTTGTAACCGGGATTCGAACCTGAATTTAATTCACTGCGGTGCTATAGCACAATTGGTTAATACACGTTCCCCGGATTGGAAGAGTTTCAGGTTCAAATTCCGGTAGCAATGGCGATATTTTTCGATAAAATTTATTTTATATGTATATTTTATCTTAACGATACTTATTTATTTTTAATAAAAACTTATTTTTGTTGAAAATATTATATAAAGAGTCCGGCAATAGCTATTGACGCATTTGTGAGAGCTGTGGTGGAAAGACAGATACCGGGTGGGGATCAAGTATAGTAAGCAAAAAGTTTGATATATTATTCACTTTCAGTAGTCATAAATTTTTGGCCCGTGCAGCAATGAATTTTTATGTGTTACAGTAATCATTTGAACGGGATCCACAGTCGAGGTTCAGTTGCAATTTCATTGAGAATATGATATTCTTAGGCGTGGTAGAATATACGAAGCTCAATTTAGCAACGGCATTGTATAGACTATAGATGGTTTAATGAAAGTGAAAATTTGAACAACGTTTACCGAAGAATCCAGAAGAGTTGAGAATCAACATGACCAACGATATTATAGCGATCGGTTCAGATGTTTTGCACCATATTATGCATTTTTTTACAGCTGGCTCCAAGAATGCAAAGAATAAGGAGCACATAGGTCTAAAGTAATTTAAAAAAAATTCCTTATGTATATCATTAATATGTTTCAATTATTAAGCTGACAATCACATAATAAAAACTGTCAGTATCTATTGCTGGAGCCCGTCATAAATTCTGTGGTAATCTCAGAACATAGTTCTGTGGTATTTTTAAAACAAATTAAATTAATCGATTAAAAAGATATATCGAAAAAATATTTTGTTGCTACTGGGCTATTTCCTATCCGGGGAAACGTGTTACCATTGCCGATTACAACCGATTACATTTACGATAAATGTTGGAATTTTTCTGCATTCTTTTATAGTTGATATATCTATTATTCTATTTTTTTAAATAATTGACTTTATATTGCTATGAATCTCAAAAATGTGAAATTTCATCAACTTTCATTTTTCTCTTGAAAAACTTAAGATTTTCTCTTGTTCTAAATTCATGACACCTGCACATGTTGGCACCAGTACTTCATTTATACCGCTTATCTTATTTTAAATGACAAATTCCTGTTTATAAACAAAACAGAAAATTGTTTATACTCTGACATTTGGAATGCGTTTCGTACATTGTAAACATCAAATTTCTCTCTTCAATATGATATGCTTCATGACCACATCGTCCAAATTTGAAACGACGTTCGTGAGACAACACCCGCGTATATATTTAAGGAAGTATTCAGCCATTTTACGTTATCATGACCAAAATTTGCACTTTACGTATTTTTTTAATTCCAAATGCTCGTTGAAGGCTACGTTTCCGGTTGTATCTCAAAGGTCATTAATTGTACGTAATTCTCATCGTCAACGTAGTAGTCATTACCTTTACAATGGTTATATTTAACTCAACCGAATCAAATAGAAGCTCTTAACAAATTATATAGATTTTTTTTAACATACGAAAATCAATTATTTGTTTTTCAAAAAAAAATTATATTATTCGGGACCAGAGAATATATTAAAAGTGCACGTTTCATTCTTTATTACAGAAAAATAAAAGCTATTTTAGTGGCGGGTAGGAAAATAGACTACTGGAATTGTAACTAGTAAATAGACTACTGGAATTGTAACTAGTAAATAGACTACTGAAACAACTAGAGAGACATTCGAAAACAAGTTGGAACAGTGGACATAAATATTAATACGGCGAATGACCCTAATAGACCTGCAATAATGAAATAAAATATTTAATTTGAAACAAAATTTAAAAAGTTATTAAAGATAATCAAATTTTTTAGGCATAAATTATTGAGTAATAAATAAATTAATGATTAAAATTAAGTCTTGTTTATATTTTTTAGTACAAACAATAATTAAGGTAATATTACGTTTATACACTTATTTTTCCTGTATTTATGAACTGACATATACTCTAATAAAATTTGTTTCCAGTATTGAAGTCAATTTATTGGCACACAGTTACATACGTACAACAAATATGGATTCTCACTGAAATAGTTCGCAAATCTACGCAGCTGCAATGAAGCTTCTGATGGCAGTAGCTTTGTGCGACCCAGTGGGAAACTCTATAGGTAAAGTGATCTTCGTTGTGGCACCTTTGATTCTTTTCGTTGAGAGATCCCAGATGAGCCAGTCGAGCATGAAATCAGAATGCCAGTAGAATGAATATCCCATCCAATTTTCTCGGCGAAGGCAGAAGGATTAGAAGCCTAGTGGATCACCCCTGGAAAAGCTGACTCAACATAGACTGAAGCAGTGACGTAGTAATAAATTTCTAGGCTCCCGGGCAAGCAAGTACATCGGGCCCTTTCTTTAAATATCGTTAATAAATTATTGCATACAATTCCAATGCGATACCATTGTTACTTTTATACTTAATATTGAAAATAATTAAATAAAAATATTTGGTCCTCAGTGGAATTTTTTTTAATCAATCCAAAATTATTAAATATTTATAGTTGTCATCAAATTCAAAAAAATATTAAGTTGTCCTTGCGAAGTTTTTGCTAAGTTTTCTAACGAATGTTTGCTAAATTGAGAAATATCTCCTGACCCTCAGTGCTTCATAAGTATGATTTAAAAAATATTTTAAATGAAAAAAGATCGTCGTTCAACAGCAGTAATTGTAGAATGGTAAGAAACATGGTACAAAAATCATGAAACTTTCGTAAAGCTTTAATATTATCTTTATTATGGCCCGAGTCTATGATGACAGTGACAGTTGCTAAAAGTAAACGTATACTGGATATGTTATTCTAATTTGCGCACAAAATATACGGGAAATGGAATTATAAATTATTTCTCATTTGTGAAAACCGGCCATTAAAGATAAAAATTATAATTCCGGTATTATTTAGGGCCCGCCCCCTCTGAAGGATGCCCGGGCAGTACCTACGCCGCTGAACTGAAATCACAGAATGAAGGACAGGGATACATGGAGGTGCCTTGTTAAGACTATGAGTACCCGAGCCTCTTTGGATAAAAAGGGTATAAGATGAAATGATACGAAATATTGTTTTAATATTCTTCTTCTTGTGCCCTATCTGTTCAATAGATGTTGGCTGTCATCACTTTGTTTACTGCTGCCCGGAAAACCACCACCAGTAGACTGGCCAAACCTTTACCTCAGGTTCTTTAGCCATGATATGTTCAGTCAGGTTCTTCAGCCATGTACTCCCCTAGTTGCCCTTCTGTCCTCCGGCTTTTGTGTGTTATTAAATTATCTCTATTGCATTATTATTATTATTGAGTGCATTGTATATTTTACACAATAAAGATTTCTATATGGGGTTATAGGTATATTGAGGAATGTTTTGGTTGGCGGCCGTGCATTTATGCGCTGAACTGCGTTGCACAGTCGCCTGTTTAGCATAAAAAAATGTGAACCGAATTTTTATTCGTCACTCTATCCAACTAGGTTATTTTAACGTTATTCTTCATTTTTGATTCAATGTATTTCATTTCTCTTAAGATGTACAGGTGAATATTATGTTCCAGGCTGATTTTAATTAGCTGACATTTTTGTTTGGTGCATAAATGTCAGTTCATATTTGATAATCATAGAGAATATTTGATTACAATATCTAATATTTCAACAACATGCAACAGTACATGTTTTGCAGCTCAATCTTGATTTTGTAAAAAAATCATCATGAGCGACGAAGGACATTTCGTCTTGGCGTCTCTTGTTAATAATCAAAATAGTCGTTATTGGGGCACTGAAAAATCTCAATTAATACACCGACGACCTTTACACCCGCGCAGAGCAACGGTATTTACTGTATGGTGCGCCATGGGCGTATGTGCCTATTTTTTTTACGATACAAGAGGCAATGCTATAACAATTAATGGTGATTACTATTGTTACATGTTGTAAAACTTCTTGGTGGCTGAATTGGGTAAATTGGGCCTGCAACACATGTAGTTTCAACAGGATGGTGCCACCTCACACACACTTCGAGCTACGCTTGAAATTTTGCGAGAATTTTATTTTTGTATTCGAGACTAGCCTCCTCGATTACCTGATTTGACGGCTTCCGATCATTTTCTGTGGGAGCCGGTACTTGAATGGAAAGCTTGCGCTAATAAGCGAGCAACAATTTCAATGCTGCAGGATAATATTCGAAATGAAATTGCTGAAATAACACGCGTTGTGTACGAGAATATTATGAAACATTTGGTTAAAAGAGCACGCATTTGTGTCGCTACCAGAGGCGACCACTCGGCCAATGTTATATTTTATATATAATTGTAATAAACAAAGTAATCGAAAAATAAAAATTATATTTAAAAAATATGTTTCATTTTTTAGTTATTTAAAAACAACACCGGCCTGGAACATAATATTCACCTTGTACAAGTTACACCTATTATTTTATCATTCATCTGTAATTAGCATAATGATTTTGACTCCCATCAGTAAATATTTAATCAATTTATTAATGTTTGCCAGGGACGGGTTTAAAAGTTACCGAAACTTGTCAATCATAATTAGTTGCTTTTGACATCCGTTAGAAATAAAATGACATAACATCCAACTTTATTAGCATAACTAGATAATTAATCGTCAGCCATAGTACCGGTGAGATATAAAAAACACTTTATAAGGCTAGGTGGAATTCGTTTGTGGAAAATACTTATTAAGCTTACCTTAAAGTACGTACAGTAAAGTTCCGATTAAATCAAAATATTGCTGATATTTGTAGCATTAATTTTGTGGTTAGGCATTATTAAGAATTGTTTCTATATTTAGTTTTATATAAACCACTGTGTGTTATTTTTACGTAAATTGGTTTCGATACTAACGATACAAGTCGTACGCCAGTCCTGACGAAGACACATTAGTATCAAAAACAGTTGATGTAAAAATAACACATTTATGATTTATACAAAGTTAAAATTAGATACAGTTTAAAAGAAATAAAAACATTGATCACAGTCTTTAAGATTTCAAAACTAAATTAAATTTCTTTCTTCTAATAAAAGCAAGAAACTGCACAAAATTTATTATGTATTTAGTATAATTATATAAAAGTTATTGAACGTTTCTATTTATACTCTTATCTATTTTTATTTAACTATTCTTCTTGTTCTTTGTCTTCGCCTTATCCCGTCCATCTGGAGTCAGCTACTCTAATAATTCTACTTCATTTTATTCTTTCGTCGGCTGTATCCTAGGTCATATTTCATCTTTAAACTCGCTACTGATTGAAGCTGTTAATGTAGCTCGTGATTTATCTGGTTTTCTTCTTTCGGTCTCGACACTCGTGGATTTTTCTTGATAAATCACACCGAATGAACCCTGCTAAATGAATTAGTCGCGTGATTTTTCATTATTTGCATCACATGCCCATACGATCTGAATCGGCCTGTTATTTTTTCATTAATAGGGGCCCTCCTAAAAGAAGTGTATAAATATTTTGAAATTTGTCCAATATTGTGATAACATTATGCACCTTGGCTGTCTGTTTCTTTATGCTCACCCAATACTCTGATCCATGGAACAAGTTGGCCTATTCATTCATTTTAAATAATAGTTTTATTTTTTCCAAGTCATTCTTGACGTATGATGTCAATTTTGTATATATTTATTTTTTGTAAGTACGTAGCGATTCATTTCCATATTCCCTATCTGCTGTGCAGTAAAAATTTAGCGTAGCAAATGGGGCAATGAAATTGTGTAATGTTCTACTGTATCTGCCTTTTTATAGAATTATACTGTAATAATATAAGAGCGTGGAGTTCAAGTAAAGTTCATATGTTCAAAGAATTAAATTACATCCACAAGGATCTTGACTGAGTGAAGAGATCTTAAGGTAATTTAAAAATAAAGAATTTCAACTGCAAATGCTAAATATTAAAAAGTCACCTTATCAATGTTATATTTGTTGAGAAACGTACCTACGTACGTAGATGTAATGAGAAACGTACCTATGATTTCTATAAATCACGATATTTTTTCCGCTTAACGAATACAAATTTGTTTTCGTTAACCATTTCCATGACCCTAACAGATAACCAAAAAGTCATTGAAAATAAATATCCTTTTTTTTAAGGAAAGCATATTTTTATTATAAAGTTGCATTTTTAGAACATAGTTGTGTGGTATTTTTAATACAAAGTAAATTAATAAACTAGAAACTTGTTGAAAAAATGTTTATTATTTTTATTTTAAACTTTGTTTTATTAACCACTTATTAAGTAAAAATACATCTACCGGTTTCGAAAAATCAAAATAATGAATTTTAACCACAAAGATAATTTTGCCAATTAAAAAAAAACGGGATATATTTTAATCAAGCCTTTTGGTCCTTAGTTGAAATATATTCACCAAATTGATGACATATTCCCGGTGGGTTGCAGGAAGATAAAACCACATCAATTGCTTACCCTCTTGAAGAAATTCATTTCTTGCATTCTTGAAATTCATTCCATGCAGAGGGTTGATTTTTAATTCATTAAAAATCAACCCTCTGCATGGTATCTGCAGACAGCCCGGGTTTAAATATCGGCGCTCCAAATTATAAAAATAATTTACATAAATTAAAATTCCAAAAACAACTTAACATGGATACTCAGGAACGTGTATTAATGATCAAATAATTTAATTTAATGATCAAATATAAATAAATTTGAAAAATGAGAATTTTAGAGATATACATTTGTTTTTATGTGTTTATATCTATGATCAACGTTGTTCTATTATGCTAAGGGGGGGTGAAATACCTTAATTATTCAAAACACGAGATCTATCTAACGCTATCGGCAATAGGGTCAACCTTTTGACAACTATGATAGATTTGTGATAAGGTCTCTTAAGGATGAAGTCAGGTCTGACATCACTTTGGCACTATGTACTTCACCGATTACGTTTGTCTCTCCATGGTCACCTACGTCGGAAGGTCTTAACCCTCGCGAAGAAATAAATCATTGGAATGATTCTGAAGTGTAAAGTATGGATGTCAAATTGTTGAACTCAACGAGTCCATTTAATAGAAGGTATATTTTAAACGTAGTTCTTAAAATATTTTATTTTCATAGTATACCTTTAGGGAGACACTAGTTCTATAAAATAGGGATAAGTTTAGTTGCATCATCGCAGGTTCTGAAATAAGATGGATATTTGCCATATTTGTAAAATTTCCTTGTATATAGTTCGTGATATCGCTCTGGTTACTTGGTAAATGGCAATAAATTACATGAACTCATCAAGAGAATATATATTTGACGATAATATTGGTATCTTGGCATCGAAATATTTATAAAAGTCAACCTCAAATAAATGACATAAATGCTGAAGAAAGAATAAAAATATGAGTTTTCAAAAAACTAAAAAGAAATAAATTCAGTAAATACAGGAATTATTATTATAAGTAAAAAGTATAGTTAGATAAATACAGAATGGTTAAGGATAATTAATGAAGTCCATAAAGGGTAAATACGTTGAACCGAGTATAGTCATTTTTAAAATTACATATAATTAATTTCTTTATGTATAATTACACATTTTTATATTCAATACGAAGCCTCATCAGGCTACGTCCATTAATAAAGTATAATACATAAAAAAGAATAAACATATTAATCTAGTTCTTGAAATATATCATAATTTTATAGATAGACTTTAAAATTGACGGGAAAAATACAGAAAAGCTAAAACAGTCATCATTTGGAATGGAATAATTTTATAATTTGAAATTAACACTTTAATAATATAATCAAAGAATTATCAATCAATAGAATCACATCAATCAACGGAGTTATGTATCCGAGTTTTATCGGTCTGCTTGAAGATATGTATTTAATCAACTGATTAATTTAAAATATATAAAAATAGACACATAAACATAGCAAAAGTGAAAATATTAATAAGAAACATTGACAATTTGGAAACGGAAATAAAATACATTATACATTCTAAAAGAGGAAAATATCAATAACCTTAAAAACAAATGAATTCGCATGTACTTTGTGTTAAATCCATACACAATATTCTTAACACGCTTACTAATGAAGTGGAAAACCGAAATATCAAGATTTGAATGATTATTCAAAATTATATAAACGTAGAGAAAATTTCAACAAAATTGTAAAATCGAATCTCCCCAGCAGCAGTTAAAACGTAATAAATGTTTGTAATTTAACGCCTTATATTAATGTTAATGCTTAATTAATTTTGTCTAATACAAATTATATGAGGCAATAAGAAAGATAATCGAAAAAAATCTATCTATCTAAAAAATATTTTGGTGTATTGGGTAGGAAAAATTCCGATTTCGTAACTATGTTCTGAAATTACAACTTCATAATAAAAATTTGTTTTCATTAAAAATGATTTATTATTAACTTTCATAATAGATTTGCGTGCATGTATCGTCATTGAATCTCACTGTCAGATTGAACGTCGTATACATAGGTTTGAGTTTTTGTCTCTTTCTACCAATCTCAAGCTTTTCTCTGAATTTAACTTCAGATAAAAATCTCAACACGTGTGCATGGTATCGAGATGTATCTCAACTAAATCTCTAAAATTATCTCATCGTGTTTCCTCCCGTGGACACTGGCCTTCACGAACGAGTCGCGGTACTGAGTGTGGATGTTTTTTGGTCTATTTTTTGGTTTACTGGCATTATATAATATACGGCACACTGGCTCCAATAAACTCGCTTGTAAAACGCTTCAGATACGTGCATCTGAGTGCAATATACATTTGGCAATGACGCATAAATCGCGAAGAGAATCGCATCATATAGGTCTTCTGATATATAACTCCAACAAGCCAATTATTCTACACACCGAGTCGTGAACAGTTCGGATATCCGGGTATCATCGTGTTGCAGACTAGAGAAGTCGAATGACAAGTAACTAGAAATAAACATTAGTTTTACATGAGATTACAGTCTTGTGCTTACGTTCGTGAAGATGTTTTATTTCGTCAGTGCAGAGTAATGTCATGAGCATGGAAATGTGTGTCTTGGTCAAGAAGATTACCCGAGAGCATGACTTGACCCGATCGGCGAACAGATACATGCATCAGCCAGCATATATCTTACAAATTGTTGGATTTACTGCCGACCCAGAATATCAGAATAATGATAATAAATAATTTTAATTGAATATTACATTAATTCACTTCTGGGATGGATGTAGAGGTGAGTTTGAGCAGTATTATAAATAACATTCATTAACTAACTATAAAATGACTGCGTTTAATAACACCATTCAATATCATAATGAAGTGTTTAATATTTTCCATATATATTTTTTACTATTTAAATAATTATTAAGGAGAATACATTCTTATTTTGAGGTTGTAATTATTCAGAACATAGGTCTGTGATATTTTAAATACTAATTAAATTTATTAATTAGAAAGATATACATATAAAATCAATTTTATCGAAAAATATTGTTGTTGCGCTACCGGGATTCGAACTTGGATCTCTTTCCAATCCGGGAAAGGTACATCATCCAACTATGCTACATCAACAGTACTTTTGACGACAAGTTTTCGAACCTATATTTTACACTTTTCAAATTAATACATCTATCGGTCTATTATTTAAATAATTGAATATACTCACCATATTTTTGTAGGTACGGATACTATACGAATGAGTTTCTTAATTTATTGATTAGAATGTTTATAATATTTTTCTTAATTAAGATGTGAATAGCAGCTGTTACCCTATCTGAGAGAAGAAGTGCACGAGTAAGAATTAATTGGTTATTCAAATAATATTTCAACACTTTTTTTTAAGCTGTGTGTATTTTCAATCTCAGGTATGCAGACGATAGAACATTGTTCAAAAAATGAGTGCACTACCGATCGAATCGAAGAAGATAGTTGAAATTGGGCCTCGAGACAAAGAAAAAATAGAGCTAACAATCATTGATCGACATAATTAGCTATCACGAACGGACGCCCTTCCAGACTTATCACTTCAATTATCTCGGATCCATAATGAACTGATGAAGGTAGTTATGAGCTAGAAACCAAACGACGCATAAGTATGGCGAAAAGTTCTATGTCCAAACTTGACAAAATACGAAAAGACCGCGGTATTTCCAAGACAACAGAGGTCAGGCAGTTCAGTCTCTGGTGCATTATATATTTTTATGTGAAATAGAATCATGGATCCTGAAGGCAATGGAGAGATGTCGTGCTGGAGACACATGTTGCGCATAATTTGCACCAAATTTGATAATTCATTTTTTCTTGAAACAGCATATATGTCAACTCAATGAGAATTTGATTTTTTTTTAAATATGGTTACGTTATAAATTTGGGCCATGTACGAAATTGCTCCGTCACTTATTTTTTGTCAAGCACTTAGCAATTCAAAAATTATTACCCTTTAGTTGGCACCACATACTGTATCTAAGGTTGTAAAAACGGTTGCATCTATGGTTCATTTTTAAAACCATCGATGAAGCTGTCAGACTAAAATGTAGATGTGTGCGATTCACTATAGCCGGAGGGTAAATATTTTTTATTGTTCAATCACTAGTGCGTAATTTACTATTAACTTGTTAATCTAATCGCATGGTAAATAATATTTATAGGAAACAAGAAGTTTCCTTATGGCTTTGTCTCTGGCGTTGCCTCTGGATTAGGTCTTTGGCTTTGCCTCTGGTTTATGTCTTTGGTTTCTGGTGCATATTTCTGGATTCTGCATCTGGATTTGATTCATGGTTTTTGCCTTTGGTATACGATTTTAATTACTACCTTGGAGTTAGTCGCCTCACTACGACATTTTTTATTTATGATGATCATCTACAACAAACTTCGCTTACGAATCTGGTCGTGTGACCTGGATGCTGCGTGTTGTCACATACAAGAAGGACGTCGAACTTGCGCCCAACCCGACGGGATGAGGATTTGTCGTCTGGATTTTATTTATTTGTTCTTTTGTTTTTCTTTCGGATGGATTCTAATGAATAACATGTTTTATTTATCACCACCAGATATTAATATTATAAATTTTTCCCAGTTTAAGATGAAGGTAGAATGTGACAAAAGTGAGGTGGGTATGTGTAGCTTAAGTAAAAGAACCCGCGGATCTTATGTTCTACACTGACTAATCGGTAAAAGGGAAGGACGCAGGTCTTCTACCCCAACAGTATATATTATATTACTGTACTTACGTGTTGTAATAAACGTATAATTGTTACCTGAAAATACTGAGTTTCTCTTAGAAGGAATCCGTACCCGAGATAACTAGACAATAATCAGAGGATAGAACACTAATAGAATTTGTGGTAAAACGAAAGTTATAACAGATATCTTGTGAGAAAAGAGCATAGCTTGGAGAAGCTTGTTATGATGGGCCACGTCGAAGGACGAAAAGGAAAAATAAGATCTTCACCCATTGGACTGACCGAGTGAAAAAGGCAACAAGCACTTCTCTGGTGACTGCTTTCAGAACGGCCGGATGTTGAGAAAAATGGAGAAGCATAATCAAGAGGGTGATAGTTCATGGAGATCACGATCCACAGTCATGAGGAACCGACGTAGATGATGATGATCATGCATGTGTATTTTTCGTAATATATAATACTTCTGGCAGGTATTTTTGGCATCCAATATTTTATTTAGTGGTTAGTATTTTAGTCACGTACATGTATAATGGTCATTAATTTCAATTCAATCTCCCAAGATTATTGGTCTTTCGTCTTTCAAATACCCATATTTGTTTAATTATTAAATACTTATTTATGGGTTCATAGCTATTCCACAATTTTGGGAGTGGATACGGTTTGCATAATGACTTTTAATAAAATCTTTTAAAATCATATGTACATAAGCAGAGTCTTGACCGTCCGGAATGATATGGAATAAAATTGAATTAAGTTTCAAATAAAGATTTGTAAAGTCTAAACATGATTATTAAACTTTTAAGTACATGGCTGCTACGTCACCACATTGCATACGTGCAATATTGCGTAATTTTCAGCCCTTACAATTGATAATTTTTTCCTTAGTAATGGAAAAATTGCTCATAATTTCGCCAATTAAATTCCTCAGCTACATTATAATACATTCAAAATATAAATTATTTTATTATTAAATTATTGCCATCTCTGTTATTTATAATACCGATACCATGATGAACAAATATGATAGAACATGATAAACATGAGAGAACTTGAATGTTTTTTTAATGTAATCTTCATGCAAATGACGAACAAGGAAATCATTTTAAAAATATATTTATATTTTAGAAATAAATATTTTTTGCTTTCTTGTTATTTATGTATGATAACTGTTTGTACTTGGTGTATGGTCCCATGCTGTGCTTGAATGAAATGGTTCAATAAAACAATCTTTAGTTTTATGTTTTTCTTATCTTATTTGTTTAGAAGATAAATAACTTTGTTTAGTATCAGATAAATATTTGGATCTTGATGTTATAACGCAGAGAAATATTTCTGGAAATTGAAACCTCAGAAGAAGAAGAATAGCTGAAGAACCCGAGACAATGGTGTGGATGGTTAACAGTAGAGTTTTTCCGGGCAGTAAACATAGTGATGATAACTAACTTTTGTTAACGATTAAGGCACGAGAAGAAGAAAAATAAAGAAAATGCTTCAAAATTAAAAATTCGTAAAACTAATTAATAAAAAAATGCAATGAAAAAATTGTTATCGGATGTAATTTATCGATCGTTACAAATGTTAATTTACTAAAATTTTTGCATTATATATTTTCCACGGTTCTCCAGATTGTTGAAATTATCCTTGTTATCCTTGAAAAACATTAATAAATAACATAAGTGAAGTCTGAATCTTGCATCATAATTATTCTCATCGATATTTTTTAATACATTGCATATATTTTAGTAATCGCATGAACTATTGAGCACGAAAATAGATATTTATTAAAATACCAACATTTTATAGATTGCCTAGAAATCTGTTACATTGTCGATCTTATACACAATTATGTGTATGTGTTGTACAAATCTTTTTGTATCTGTGCTTATGTTTAAAGGCACAAAATGCTCCCCAGCATGAGTATTTTGTCAACAAGTACGTTCGATGCTAAATTGCACCGTCCCATATTTAAAAGGTCTGTCGTATGTGTGTACAACCACTTACAATGTAAGGGGGAATATGCACTCATGAAACAGGAACGGATTTTTGCATATGCATCGCGAATGATCAGATATAATTGTATATTTTTAATGTAAGTAGTATTGATTTACTTGTAGAAGTATCGGAGCTTGTTTAAGAATAACCCCCCAGCCCTCCTCCTACACGAAATGCATAATAGATCAAAATTTATAATTTTCGTAATTAAATTACATTATTGGCACCTACATAAAATGCATGTCGGAAGTTATATATAAGGTGTCCTAGTCCACAATACTTAATAGATGGATACCTGACTAAATTACGAGACGAAAATGTTGAAGGGATATGTGCCTAATCTATGTATATAGCCGTAAAATAAAGCAAGGTTTTTTTTTCTTTCGAGAGCACATAAATGTCTAAAAGAATACTTTTTCATGAAAATATGCTAACACTTTAGGAGTATTTTAGTTCAATTTTATTCTTACTGTTTAATGTATTAAATAAAGTAGTACTTAATATGTATTCTTTTAATTAATATACAATACGTATGATGGGACACTTTAATTTTTTATTGAGAGCCCATAGACCTGGAAACGTAAAATATATTTTAGTTGGGTCATAATAAAATATCATTACTTCTGTAGAGAAAAAGTGTAAAATTTGACAGAATATTAATTCCAAATCCGCCTCTGTTGTAAAGAAGAATTCTCGAACGTAAAGCCACTCGGTCCGAAATCAATCACAGGACACCCACAAAAAGCTGTTTGCCCAGTACAGTGTCCTGTCTGAGAAATGAGGTCCATTACATCTGACTGGAAAGGACTTTCGGTTTCACTTCGTTCCAATACTTACGGGCAGCTTGGACACGACCAACAATTTATTAATATGAAAATAAGCGCGTAGAATTTTATCACATAAATATAACCATGATCTTAACCAGTTGTTACTGCTTAGCCATCAAAGTTTTTGACATAGTTTGATTATCGCTATCTATTACCTATCATTTTATTATTAAAAAGGATAAAAATCTAAACTACTAGTATTTTGTAAGTGCATTTAAAAAAAAATTAAATACTAATAATTTTTTAAATATTCACAACTAAGCTTTGTACTACACACATGTTGGGTTATTGTCGAGAGGTGAAATCCCTTTCATCATTAGGTGAAAACTAAATTAAATACAGTATTTTAGTCTATTCGGGTAATAGGGCAAGGCTTTGAAAGAGGGGAGAGGTTTCGGTTGTTAACATGAACTTGTATAGTAAAGGTGAAGTGTTAGGGAATATTATGTTATTAATGTGTTTTCTCCGAATTTAAATTCTTTTGAATTTCAATGGTTTCTAAATTGTTCATTATTATACCTTTATAAGGTACCGAGTGGAGAATTAATTAGAATTAATAAAGTTTATAACCTTAATTTTATTTTCAAATTACTAAATAATAATTTACTTTCTTTTGTGAGATGGATGGACGAACATATGGACATTATTATAATAGTGATAACACACAAGTATGTATGTATGTACATTCAAAAGACCCATTAAGTTGCCATTAAAATCTAGATTGTACTTTAAACGTCAAATAAATTATTATCATTTTTGAAGATCTGCAACCTTCTATCATTCCTTTACCATTTATAAAATTTGTTGCCTTATTTGTACAAGAATAAGTATTGATTCTCATTCAATCAATGCTGCCTCCGATATGTTCGTGACAGAGTCAGTTCTGTCAACATGACATAAATGATTAAGCTTTAACAATTATTGATTACTAACATTAAATAATCAACAGCTACAAATAATCATACACGGGCAATTAATCATTCATAAGGCGATGTTGGTTGCACTGTCGGTTGGTGGAGATCACGCGGGGAGATTGGCACCAGTCTGGCAGTCAAAACAAATTAATAATGACGACGCTGTATTGACAACGGTGAGCTCCAGGCTTCTTGACACATAAATTCACCGACTTTATATCCGAGGAGACGGTTGCTGGTATTGTCTGCCATGTTGCCAACCTACCGGTCAGCGAATTGACCTCGTCAAAGTGACTCCAGAGGTCATTTCGTCCGTTGGTTAAAGTGTTATGGTATCGAACGTTACATTATTTTTGATGTTTAAACATCTTAAGAAAAATGTGTGACGAAAAAGTGACAAAACAAATATATCATTATTACTATGGTGACGACACGTTTTATTCGGTACTCATAAATGCCAAACATATATTTAGATACTTTTTAGAAATTTGCATTTCGGAAATCAATAGATATGCTTTCATATCCTGGTAGGTAGGTAATGAACTTATTTGTGAATTCAATACACGGTACCTACTTATCAGTGACGGGCGATGATTTTTTGTAGAAGGAATGTTGGATAATAAGTTTATACCTACTATCAAATATAATATAAATATAACATATAATCGAAAGATATTCATGTTTCAATAATTCAGCTTCAAGTATTCAAGCTAAACTGTCAAAATACGTCACACAAAAAAATCTTTCAAAACAGTCCGCTCGTTTCGTAATATGTATGCTATTCTGTGCATTATACTCATAAGCATTAAAGTCGTTTTTTGTACGTTGGATGCTGTTAGCGAATGCGTATACAGTATTCGAAGACCTTGACAGGCGGAACTGAATGCGCATGCACGAAAGTCAAATACATTCAAACTTTGTGGATATGGAACGAATGATAGTATCCACTGTTGCTGGTATCTGTGTGTTTACGCGATTCGTAGATGTTCGAAAAATGAAAATATATATGTATTTCGACTCCTTCGTGTCGTAGTATATGTTATGACTGCTGGTCTGGTCCTGTTAGGACAAGACGAATTTTTTGCTGCAGTGTTGTTTTCGGCTAGAAACAAAAAGTCCAAAGCCTTTTTACTCTAGAATACAAGGGATGCGGAGCATCCAAAGTATGTATGAAGTGACCTCGTCTGCTACTTATACACTTCAATATTAAAAAATTACCTAGTACCTAGCCATACAAATTAAAATGCTAAACAACCTTTTTCCTGAAGAATAAAATGTTATAATGTTTTATTTCTTCATTATTTACTTCATTCCTATTGAACTCTACATATAATACACACCCACATGCGTACGATTTTGATTTAATATAAGATTCTGACAGAATAAATATTTAACAGTAACATTATATGAATTCAGTTTGAATGAATGACATAATTGATTTATTTAATTTGCGAATTTTTGAGATCTTCATATTCAGTTTGATAATAGATTTTTTTCGGTTTTTCAAAATTGGTTGATTAGAACTCGATATACAGCATTGCTTATGATTATGGCAAGAGTAGTGATCGTTAAACCTTTACTTAAACTGTTTTTAAGTAGTTATATAAACCGTTATGTACATCGGGTATGAATTCTTTACTGGTACAAGCGAACCTCCAATAGTTAAATATAAGTTACCAATAATCGTCACAATCACAATCATATAATGGTTTACCATCACTAGATACAAGAATGAGAACAGAGCCATCGGCAGATGTAGATAATACGGATGCCGTACTTCCGCGGCGGAAGGTAAGCCTTTATGAACGAGTTCATCGTGTGAGAATTTTGTATAGATTCCGGTAAAGAAGAATCTGTTCAATATTTTTAATTATGTATTGTATTCTGATGATGTAAAGTTATAGAGGCTCATGATGTGAATTATTTGATACCTAAAACTCAAATATAAATAATAAAGCACTCTGGAATTTAGTTTGTAATATCCAATTCACTATTGCATACATTTGTAAGTAAACTATCTATACTAACTGTTATTTTATATCAATCATATTTTCTACTATATATAAGTAAAAAATATTTTTTTAGTAATTAGTTAACCTCTCCGCGAGTGGGTTTTCGGGAATAAAAATGTATGCGAGGAGTGATTTTTTTTAGTTTTTAAAATCTCAACTTTTTTCATTGAAAACTAGACGTAAACCAAAAATAGACATGAAATAAAGTGTACATACAGGAGAGGGGTTTGGAACATTAGTTGCGAGACAAGGGGCATTCTACAGACATTCTTTGCGGAAACATAAATCCGAAAGTTTATGACGTATTTATGCAACAGCAAAAGTATTGCGTATTATTATATTGTAAGCGTTTACATTTTCGTTCCATTTAAGTAATTTATTTAAAAAAAGTCGCGGAGTTATTTGATTATTTGAAGTTATTTGAGCTATTGAAAATAGCTATGAAATTTGAACTATTGAAAATATTGAAATAAGGAATTTACTTTAAAACTTAATCACTACCAATATAGGCTGAGATCCCGACAGCTTAAATAATTTAATATAATGAGACAGTTACAGTAAATTAGAAAAATGCCCGACTAGATAATGACAAACGACACACATATGAAATATCAGCAGACTGTACAAACCTGAAACATTTAATTGTCTAATAAAAGCAACCCGAATGAACGAACGAATGCAGATTTTGTAAACTGGACCATAAAAGCGCGATGTCGAAGGACTAGTGGCTCTCTTGGCAAGACAGTGCGGTCATGAACTTCTATGGCCCATGGGGCGGTTAAAGAAGGAGATGATATGGTCATGAATGTTTCTAATATAAGTTATGGAGCGTCTTTTCATGCATCAATGTAACGTTCATCGACCCTTCGATACGGTGCCACGTGTATATAAGTCACACAAAATGTATTTTTCAGTTTTTCAAGTATTGCACATTCTTTCCCGGTGAACTGTACATAATACACACACAGACGCGCGATGTTTACATATGAGAGTATTAATTGTAATTAGTCAATTTTTTTATTGACAAATAATGTACAAGTATCATTTATTAATAATATTACTATATTAACAGTAAAGATCGCACTATAAATTATTCCGTTATAAAGATTTGCACAAGTGAACCGCAATCAATTCAGATAGACTGATCATTTTTCTTTCTGTCAGACAGCTGTTTGCTATTTTTACCTGCGGTATTTTTAAGAACGTATCGCGGGGGACTATCTTTATGGGAAATTAATGCCATTTGTTGCCAGATTCAAGTCGATAATTCACACATTTTATTTAACAGTTTTATCAGCTTTGACCTGGCTACAATATTGTTTGTTATATTCTCTCAATTCAGCAGAGGTTAATGCTTAAAAAATGTCAAACAAATTAGTGTCACGTATTACTGTGAGCAAAAAAATAATTTCAAAAACAGTTTCATACAAAAAATAAATTATCGAGGAAAAATTCACTTTTGTCGCTTTCAAGTTGACAAGGGTTAAAGGATACATTGTTTGATACAGGCTATTTTGCCTCATTTCTTTAGCCAATGATGAGTACGCACAACCATTTTGGGGGTACCCTGAATAATTCAAGCAAACTTTATGACATTTTATTAAAATATATATATTAAATAAAAAAAAATGATTTCAAATTATTTTTTAAGTATGCTAAATTATGACATTTATTAAAATACACATCTGAAAAAATTCGATTTACTTGTATATATATTATATTAGTTATGGTAAACTGTTATGTTTAACTAAGATTTAATTTCTAGTGTATCAGTGAATGCTCGCTAAATTACGAATAATTATAATCAATCATCTTTACAATCGAACAGAATATTAATCACAACGATGGTTTAATTAACTGTTTAAATAACGGCCAAAACACAGTAACACTTAGTGTACTCTTTTTAAAAATTCATCCCTTAAAAATCGCGCCGACTAAATTTCACTAAGGAGGACAATACTTTTGTCTAATCATAATAACGATTTATTCCCGTTTTAGTTTCGCAACAGTTTGTACAGAGTCAACAAAAACCTTTACCAAAGTACCTTACTTACAAATAAAATTGACATCACAAAATTGTTAATTATTAACACGGCCAAAGTGCAATCATACTGCTGCATCGTGTATCGTATGAACTTTACCCGCCGATTTTTCCAAATGTTTCCAATATTTAGACCCTTCATTAATCTTTCCTTACTCCCTTTACATTAATAAAATATACAGAAAGTTCTGTAAGTAAGAACTAAACCTAGGTACTCTGAGTAAAAATATTGTATTAATAATGAATACTGCCGCGCTGTAATAAAACAATGCATGCATTAGATGGTTCAAAAGAAAATCATAAACTGGCTTAAAATATTTTATTATAATGTCTTATCTTATAATCTTATATGTATATATGACGTAGATTGAAGATACATATGTGATTGTATACTTCCTTCTAAGAATATTTATGCTGCACTACAATATTACAGTAGTCGGTACAGATGGTGTTGCTATGCGGCTAACTGACCATGTAGAAGGATTACAGAGCGGTACTTCATGAAAATAACATGTGCTTCACACGATCGGTGCAGCGGAAAAAATATCATGTCAGCATTCCAGCTCGTACACGAAGGGGGATTTTCTCTGCCTGATATCTTCACTGTTACAATCCTCAGTCAGGATATTAGGTTATTCCAAAAATAATGGTCGATTTCAATAGATGGACGATATCAAGTTGGAAGATCTTTGCTAGGAAATATTTACTAATTTTTTGACAGGTAGGAATCTGCTATATTTAATTTATTAGCATTTTTTTAATTCATTAGAAATGAATTTGAAAAAAATAAAAGTGTATTGTGTAATTTTTTGGCACGCTTTAAAGTCGGGCATAATGCATTAACAATACGCAAAGTTAACAAAGCGCGGGATGAAGGGATCACTTCTGAACACTGTGGTGTTGGTTCGAAAAGATTAGGAACGGAGACATAAGTTTTAATGATGAAAAATGTTGAGGACTACTGGAAGAAAACACGAAAAAACCAGCACTGATTAACCGCAGAGTACTCATATAGCTTCATGGAATTTTAACCTTTTTAAGGATCTCGATAACTGTTTACGGCAAAAAATGCAATAACAGAGATGCAGCAGAAAATGAATTTTATTCTACATGCATAAATAAACTTGTAATTCGTTGGAAAATATGCGTAGGATTAAATGGATCATAAATAATATTTAATATTAAACAAAGTTTTTTAACTTAATATCTTCATATAAAAATTAACGATTTAGTAGTAATATAAAGTAGGTAAATATTTTAAATTATGCGTTTTTACTGTCGTATTATTGTGTTTATAGCCGCATTTTTAGTATAATAATTTTTTTATAACATAAAAAAAATAATATTTGAAAAGGAAACGAATACACGAAAACGTTATTCAATATTCTCAACATAACCCTCAATATTTTCACTAATCTATGTGCCATGAAAATAGGACTAACTTGGTGGTCTCCAGTTACCGTAGGCATATCTTTTTCAAAATCCGCAACATATGGTCACTATTAATCTTTCTTTAACGCAATCATAGGACTATATTTGTTTTCTCCATGTGTCCCTTGAAGATACGGTGTGTTGGTAGATACGTGAGTATTTATGGGTTTGAAGTGGGTATACCGATATTAATAGTCTATTAGTACAGTGACCGCGAATTTTTTGACACATAAATCTCGGAGAGGTGGTGTACGCTTGAAATATTTAAAATCACTTGCATCATGGTAACACTTTACAAACCGACCATAAAAAAATGTACTAATTTAATTCAATGTTAACAAATTTCCGAATACTCTATTTTCTTGTTCAGAATGACATTAGTCTCAAAAGTTGATAAGCTTGCTAAAATAATTTACGTGTGATAACTCATCGGTACTGTAAGAAATTTCGAATGTGAAAATTTGTGAACATGGACGGGACGAGTGCAGTGAGGATAATAACGTGTGGCGTTCAATCCTTTCTGTCTACCCCTGCGAAGAAACGGCGCGATGGAGAGTAATTTTATTTACCTACATAACAGATCGCATTCATAAAATCAGAAAATGGGAATGGAATCATAAATATGGTAGCTAATAACGAAAATTGGTATTCGAGAAGGAGGAAAGAAAAAAATTACAAAATAATGGTAGGTATTTAATGTTTAGAATTAACCTGAAATTGGTAGAAGAAGAACGAAAGTATTATTATTATTATAGTGCAGAGAGATTGAAACTACTTGATAATATAGTAAAGAAAGAATAAATTAGAATAGAATCAATAGCTGATCTTAGTATAGTGAGTAAGATTAATAAAGGATCACTTAGGTGGTTTGGTCGTATGGAGCGGTCTGGCAGAAGGGGACTGAATGAGATGGAAATGAAATCACTTAGGCATATATCTGGCAGATCCGTAGTAAAAAATGAAAAAAATAAGGAAAGAATTTAAATGTGGTCTTAGTATAGTGAGTAAGATTAATGAGTAAAGAATGGTAAGAAAGATATATATGACGCAAATGTTGATGGTACCAGAAGTAGAGGACGTCCGCGGAAGACTTGGCACGACCAAGTAAACCAGATACTAGAGGATGGTTCCGTTAGAAGCCTCAATAATCGGCGAACTTGTATGAGAAGGTGTACGAATGTGAATAAGACGAGAATAGTGTGTTAGGACAGAAGAGTGTGGCGTTCTATCCTCTATGCCTACCCCCGCGGAGAAACGGTGTGATGGTAAGTTAGTAAGTTATATCGCAAGAAAACGTGACAACTATTGCTGTTCAATCTATTGAATATGTAGTCAATATTACATAGTACAACCAGTCAATGGTACAATTTAACGTATTAGTTGGAAAGTCAGCAAACTTGATTTTTTCTAACTTTTAATGCTGTTTTTTTCTCGTAAAGCTTTTACGTATTGTGTTAATATTATTAACAATTAAAGTTAGTTCTTTTTAAATTAGATCAGTCATTCAAAATCTGTCAGTTGTTTGCGTCCCGCTGACAGTTATATTAAAATTCGACCAATGGCAGTTTTCGTTACTCTGAAATTTCAATGGTAAACAATAAACAACTAAAACAATAAACTTAAACAATAAACTTATTTTTGAAAGAATTTATTTGGTGTTATAAACCAGATTATAGTGATTATCATTCGTAATAAGAAGTGCATTTTTAAATATATTGTCCTTCAAGCTCCTATTAGATTTACTTGTTTTTCTTAAAATAAAAATATACAGAGGTTGCTGAGATTACATCTAGTACCCTCAATTATTGGCGGTTCCCGATGTGTTTTCGGCGGTGTCCGAAGAATTCCACATCCAGTGGATACGTGCTCGCGCGCAGTTTCTCGCGGGCACGTAACGCGCGCCGCGTGTTAGTATGCGCGCCGTGCTCCGTGCCGGGCCGCGGGATTTATCTTCCCTTGGAGGAATGTGGGTCACACCACACCGCATCAATCAGAAGTTGAGGCTATTTCTGTGTGTTACGTAAACCGGGTGCATCCGGAACTGGTCGGGCCGTGATCTCCGGCAAGGCTCATGATGCGTGTATATTTTGGTCTCGAGACTCGCGGGGATTAACGGAAAAAATCGATATACACCAGATGGTCAGTCTGCTCTTCATTCAAAATACGATTTTCAACGTTTATAGTAATGAATAATGTGTAAAATTTCATCTGCATCCGTTCTTAAATACTCTTAGATTTGTATAATATCAAGTGTTAAAGCTTTTGGTTTAAATGATACTCGATTGTTATAAAATTATAATTATTACGAACTTGCGTAAGAAGTACGTCTCGAATTGTTCACCTCGTAGTAGATTGTTGGTCCTCCAAGAGAAACTCTTCTGTGACAGTTATAATCTTTATTACACGAATAATTCAGTTAAGGTACAAGGTATATAACCAGTCTTAGAGCCAAACGGTAACGCAAAAGAGACTGCGCCTTGCGCGCGTCACCCTTTGATCCCCGCTCACACACACACACACATATACATCTCGCCCCGCTGTGCGGGCGCTCTGACACACACACAAACACACACATTTATTCGATCTCGAGGACATCACAATAATATATACATGTATATAATAATTATAAATATATATATATATATATATATATATATATATATATATATATATATATATATATATATATATATATATATATATATATATATATATATATATATAATTATGTATGCACTAGATTAAAATTCAAAAAAATATATAGGGTGTCCGTGGGAATTTTTCTATTTTTTTTATCCAGAGACAGACTCACCTCTGAGGTTTATTGATTATAACCGTATTAACCATATGATTGGTGAGTTTTTGGTACCGCAATTGAGAATGTTTTCCGGTTACAACAGCGGAAGGGAGTTTCAACAAGACGAGGCAACTCCATCTACAGGATGGCCCAAAAAAAATGAGAACATCTCGTAACACATGAGTTATTTCAAAACATAATATAATTAATTATAATTCTTAATGTAATTTATTTTGCACAATATTTAGCTAATCAGAAATCATCAAAATACCCCATACTGCATAATCTACTAGGTTTAAATCTGGGTTGTTCAGTGGCCACATGCCTGGCTCGATGAAATTAACATTCTCACGACGAAGAAAGTTGATTGTATTTCTAGCTGTGTGAGATGGACTTCCGTTCTGCTATAATGTCCAGTTATCCTGTAATATCTAGCTGTACTCCAGGCTTTGTTTTGAAACTCTTTGATTATTTTCCTAGCACCGTTTTTCAATTCGAAATTTTTTGATTAGAATACAATCTTCTACAGTAATTTTTATCATTCTGGGTAATATTTTGAAAAAACCAAATATAAACAATGAAAAAATTAATATTCAAAGATGGCGAACGGAAATTGTCGAAATAAAACGTAATATAGGTAAATAGGTAAGTAATTAAATAAGTAAACTATTTAGGCTATTGTTGATACAGTTAAACTAATTTTGATGTAATTATTTCACATTTTACGAAATGTTCTTACTTTTTTTACTGCTTGGGTCTCGATGAAGAAGCTGAGGGCAATTTTTCCAAGAAAGTTAATAAGCAAATACGGATACACACTTAACGCCTTGTAATTTTTTCTTGTAGGGATTTCTGAAACATAAAGTATACAGCAATAATCCTCAAACAATGCAGGTCTTACAATGAAACATGACCGTGAAATTGGCGCCATTCACCCACCATTTTTTTCTCGCGTATTCGCTAACATGAGGGTTCGGTTAAAATAGTACATTGCAAGAAATGGACGTCACTTAGATGACATAATCTTTAAAAAGTGAAATCTGCAGATCTCTATTACTTGTTGAAGCTAAAATAAATGTAATAAACTTATTTATTTGTTTTTATTTTAATTTAAAAACTAAAAATTCCGCTGCACACCCTATATCTACCGAAAAAATTTAGTCATCGACTCGAATCCGGAACTTTATATTGGCGATAGATAACTTTAACCAATTAACCAATGTTACCTTAATTATCAAGAAAGTATGTTTTGATAAATCGCAACTTCACAATTGAAATGTGATTTCATTAAAATGTTAAATGTTTTCTGTTAATAAAACGGACTGGATGTCCTGGCGCCATCCTGCCGGATTTATTAAAAGGTTTTTGAAAACATTGTAATTATATAGATGATCGCTTCCAGCGGGAAAAATAGATGTCTCACTAATAAGGTAACATTATATGTAGACGGAATCTGACGACATTGCAAAGTGTCATTACAGCTTAGGTGCCTAGTACCAGCTTAGGTGCCTAGTACCTTAGGTACCAGTAATAGAAAATTCCGGATTCGAGCCCCGGTGGTGACTGTACAGATAGGTTATTTTTATGGGTAAATAATTAGACAAAATACTTTATTTAAACCACTATTTATTGATTATTCTACATGTTTCGATACCTATGGTACCTTCTTCAGGAAACAACGTATACTGAAATTAAAAAATACAAGCATAGATAAAAAGAAAACTATAAAGTAGTGAATAAGTAAAAACTAATAATGAATAATTCAAATAAGATAAATGAGCTTTTTTTAATTGAAAAATAGTCGTAACGATTTCACGTAAGTGGTCTGTTAACATGTTAACTTTACGAATGGGTTTAAAAAATAACTCAATCATAAAATTTAAGAATAATTAATACAGACGTCACTGAATGACGTTAAAATCTGGTAAAACACATGTTAAAGGATGGCGCTATTGAATGTTTAAATAATGAGTGTACTTGAAAAAATATTTAATTTAAATACCGCAAAGTGGTGTTTATTACTTTCAATATTTTTTCTATCTCTAATTATTCCATTAATTTATTTCCTATTTACTAATTTATCTAATTCCTATTTACAACAATAAAATGAAAATTTAAAATGCAATTACAAAGTTAAAACAATTTTATTATAATTCGTCATATAAAAATTACACAAGAAAATTGTCTTTATCAAATGTTAAAGTTGGTGATCCAAAACTCGTTATTTGAATAAGTTTTTTGCATAATTGAGGCCCTTTTTTACCAAAAGAAGCTCGGATATTAACCTTTAGTATTTGGATCGTTTTTAAAATATTAGCGTAGACTTTATCTTTCCCATCGTCCGGAAATTTCTGATGTAATTCCTCTGTTTCCCAGGTTGTGTGATAATAGACATCGTCCAAAAGCACTACTTTAGAGTTTCTGTCTCTTCGTACTAATTGCAAGTTGAACTCTGAGTTTATTTTCAGATTGGAATCTTAACACGCCTACATGGTATTGAGATATAGCTCAACTAAATTTCTGAGATTGTATCTCTTTATGTGGATACGGGCCTTAAAACTTTGAAAAATATATGGGACCCTCGCAGTTGTAATGTTACGAACACAATTTTATTTGTATAATACTACGAACATATTTGTGAATTGGCTCACCGTATCAATCTGGCTTTGAGGTTGAGCGATATGTCTCCAGAAACAGAATATCCATCAGGCATAAGTCAAGGCAAATAAACACAGCCAAATCCGGTAACAACTGGTTGAAAAAATTTGTCACAGAAGTTGTTGATTCCGATAAGAGACGTCCGTTGGATGAATAGACAAATAGCAATTACATGAACTTGCCTTCGGACAGACATATGAATGGATTCACCATTGTATTGTGTAAGGTATCCACATACTCAAAAGTTATATGAGACATAATACATGTTGTTATGAGTTCGATGGACTGCACATTTGTAACCGTATAATTAGGATACCGGATACAGTTTAAAATATACGTATTGTTTACACAAGGGGTGGGGAAACGAGATATAGGAAAGGTGGAAAGAATTTGGGAGAGGGATAGGAAAAAGGTCAAGGACCAATCAGGAATCACGACTCACTTGGATTTTATCTCCTGTAGTCACAGCTCCTGAACTTCAGGAACTTTCTTCGGTGACCAGCACGAAGCACTATGATCCATAATAGCAGTTTCGATACTCACACGCGAGGAACCGAATACATTAGCAACAAGTAAACTTTACAACACCTTCAAGTTAGTGACGATGACATAGCAGCATCCACTCTCCTTGACAATTCAAAAAAGTCATTGAAAAAATCGTGCTCTGAGGAGTAGGGAATAGAGAGAGGAGGACTATCGACGTATGTAATGATCGACTCGTAGAAAAATTCTTGAGAAGGCCAACACATAAAAGAAGTTGTACAGCCAATAATGAAGAGATACGTAATAAAAACACAATGATTGTCTTAAAAAATGCTTGACTATCAATGCTCAATGCATAAATTTTCAATCAGTAATTTCAAATGTTTTACATTTAATATACAGTTAAAATGTAATTAAGTCCGAAAATTATACTTCAGCCACGTATGTATATGTAAAAGAAGAATATTATAATAATTATACAAATAAAAATGATTAATTAGAAAGATATACAAAAAAACAACTATTTGAAGAAAAAATATTTGATTGCTACCGGGATTCGAACCTGGACATTTTCCTATCCGGGGAAACGTGTTACCATTCCACTACATGAAAAATTTTGAACTAATATTGTTATATATTTATTAATGATATATCTATTATTATATTTTTAAAAGCAATCAAATTTATATTGCGATGAATCCCGAATACCTTTGATTAATACACGCTAGCAGACGTCAGAATTAAATCAATCCATAATAGAAATATTTAATCCCGGTACCAACCAAATATTTTTTCGATAAATACATATTTTCTGTGTATGTTTCTAATTTATTAATTTAATTTGTATTAAAAATACCAATTCTGAAATTACAACTTCACAACAAAAATTAATAAATTGAACTTGATTTTGTAAATAGAAAATAACATTGAGAATGATCATTATACAGAGCTGCACAAATAAATGCCTATACCAATCTCGATGCACGTACTCCCGCGCGCAACGTGCTCGCTGGGGTAGACTAATATATTGAAGAGTTTAGTCTTCCACCAGATGTAATTCCTCTCAGGTATGCCTCTGTTTTGAACGCTCCCCGCATACTCATTGCGGGTCCACTAGAATTCTGCACATTTCTTCCTTTTCATGTAAGTTATTATGCAACCGGCCGTTAGCTTTATTGCCGTGTCGTCCGTGCATACATGGTGTTCCATTTCCGTGTACTTCACTTCAATAAATAGTAACATTTATTATTTGAGATAAGTTTTACTGGAGTAATAATATTTTCTCTTAACTGGTTGTACCTACGTATTACAAACACAAAGATTTATAAAGTTTTTTACTTGTATTATAACATGTATTGATGGGAATAGATCTCGTGGACTGTATCGATTAAAATTAATGTTTAGTTGAGGCAACCCGAATTGGATTCAGAAAGAAATAATAGAGATGGATCTGGCCTACCATGAGTTTAGTCCTGGGTTTCCATCACCACTTGACTCGCACTTTTGTAGTGAAGAACGGAGATATCACTGCACTTCCGGATGCCGTAAAACACCTCTTATTTTTCGTTGTCCGAATGTTCCGCAAGGCGTTACTCTCGACCGTTAAAATAAACACATGTGTTGACAGGTCTGCGTCGAAATGCAATCTGTCCCACGTCGACCGAAATCCCTAATTAGTAGTTGGTTTGAGTGGGGCAGGTATATTGAGGTTATCGGAAAGACGGAATACACAGGGCGTACTCAACTTGCGTCAACATGTATTTTTATTATAATTCCAGTGAAGGCTTCACTAACCTTGACCACCGTATTTATAAAAGAATCAGAATATAATCGCATACATATTAATACATTAAATACTATTGAAGATTTCATGTACAACTTACGATAATAAATAAAAAATCTTTTTTCTTATACAACCGCTTATTTATTATATTATTTTTCTTATTATCACTTATAAGTACGTAAGTCTTTTTTAATATATCGAATACGAAATATAATGAAAATAGATAATAAATTAGATAAATTACTTAGAAAGATCTGACTACCAAAAACATACAGTCACCATATGGATTTGAATCCGGAATTCTCTATTACTGGTAGACTACAACGCTAATTGCATTACAGTAACCAATACGTACAAAAAGATGTATTTGTGGTCTAGTGGTCATGATACTCGGGGGTTCGAGCCTCACTCCAAGAGATAATTAAGTTAGTCCTATTTTCATAGCACAAGCGTTTAGCTTAGTTTAAAAATAGTAAAAATATTGATGTGACACCTATTATATACTCGTAAATATATCATCTGATTTTGATCTATCTACATAGGTTACTTAATTAGTAACACATCTATTATTTTCTGTTAGGAGCAACTAACATTACATTTGATCAAGTAGCTTACACGTAATTGGTAAAGCTGTCTACCGCCAGTAGAAAATTCCATTCTCAATAATTATATTTTTTCGATAGATATATTTTTTCTAAATGACAACATCACAATAATTTTTCGATGCCCTAAAGCGTAAAATTGCTAACTCCATATTTCTCAATTTTACAGGAAGGACAAACAATCGGGAATCGAAAAAAATTAATTTAAAAAATACTCAATTCATTTACAAATTACTCGAGAAATTGATGACACGTGCATTTTGCAGTGTGTTACATTTAGCGACCCGGTAGTTAGAACATTTTCTTTTTTGAGACGCTTTTTTGGAATAACTTGATAATTTTTTAAATGTCAGATTTTCATAGCATATGTATCTAAAATAATGGGGATAAAATGGCATTAAAAAGTTATTTTGAATTGAAAGTGGAGTTAACAATTTAACACTTTAGGCCATCGATATGATTGTATTAAAAATGAACAACTACCTTGTAATTTAATATACGGAACACCCTATACAGTCTGCGCGCAAAACGTCGAGAAAGTATTAAGTAAGCAGTGAGTACCTACATGTGTATACCTCCAGGCCGTTTTGGATTCAATATTGGTATCGAAAGCTGATCAGGATTCACGGTGGACGGCCGAGTATGGGAATCGGCCACTGCAGGCTGGCTGTTCGCAGTATTTGGGTTAAATTAAGTATCACAAAGTATGCAGAATCGTCAACTATGGGAACTTATTTTTGGACTGTTGTGATTCATGTACATTGTAGGTAATTGGTGCTATGCATATCTGGAACAAGAACTTTCACACAGAGGGACAATATGACATTATGTAAACTCCTCGGAACCGGGATGTGCGTTTGATTTGTAGAGCGACGCCATCATTGCTTACCAAGTGAAAAGACCAGCACAATATTAAAAGAACAAGCAGGATGGGTAGTTTAACAAAGCTCAAATTATTTAGACGTCATTTTTGGTGAACTTAAAGTACAACTCACCTAGTGAACTTAATAATAATTACCGTATTAATATAACAGCCAATAAAGTTAAAAAATAGCATGTTGATAAGGGAAGACTGTTGTAATCAAATATGAACTTAATTTATACACGATATATGAAAAAAATTTATTCAACTGTAGCAGAAACTTAATTACTTATTTTTATTAAAATAAATAATGTTTCAAGCATAGCACTTCCTTAATGTACATATATTTATTGTACAAAGTTTAAATTTGTGGCTTGTTACTTCTATATAAGAAAAATTTCGATGAAGTGTTAATGTTATATTTCTTAAATGTGCACTTCTGTTCTACAAAAATATTCCTTTCAGGCAGCAATTTAGTCTCCTCCACAACTGATCTCCTGAGTTTCTGGATCTTTTCATCCTGGTTCAGTTCTTTACCACGCAGTCAATTCACCTATTTCATGGTCAATCTCTGGTTCGTTTCTGCTGGGGCATTTGGTCATGATTTGTGATGTCCTGTGTCTTTAACATAGCAGCATTTTGAACAAATAAAATACTTCAATTGTTAATAGTTCATTATTATTCTATAAGTTCCATTTTATAGCGTAGATCCAAAATATTTCATATTTGCGTTCAAAGACCGTTAGTTTATTTTCTATATTTTGGGTAAGGCAATATGTCTCATAATCACTCTTTTTAATGTACCTATATTAATAATTAGATTTTTCTACTTCAGCAGTAGATTACGAGTTTGGAAGTATCTGCTTCCAACTAGAAGGTGGATTTATTTATTTAAACACAATGATTCTAATATTATTGCAATTTGCTCTTCTAGGTATCGATTTTCTGAGAAAAAAATCATAAACAAATCAATAAACCTTCATTGTAGTCAGCGTGAGTTGCAAAATACAAAAATTCTTTCACGTCGCTTATTCCGAATAGACAAGTTAGAATGTGCTCTCTAGAAACTCCTCGTAATTATATGATAAGCGTATTCTGTCTGCAATGTGCTCGTGGACGCCCTGTCTCATTCAGAGTGACTGACAATTGAGAGAAATTGATTTTTCATAAAAATTAATGTAAACTAAGCAACTGGTAACCCACCCACTGGGTAACCTATTACTCCAAGTAACCCTTCAGGATCTGAAGCCATCATTTTATAAGTGTGGGGCCCTTAATAACATGATGAATGGTAGTACTGTCAGTGATGGTGTTTGGTTTCTGAGTATTTTTCATCAAAATGATCCATTGACTTCACTTAACAATATTTAAGGATGCACAATTACTGGATTTTTATCTCTAAAGGCATTGTTAAACAAATTTTAGATATCTCATAGAGACGAAAATTTATGTATGTTATATGAGAAATATTGAAGTATAGGTATTACAGAGCTTACGACCTGTCTTCTGGTGGCTTAAGTGACCACTTTACTAATTGTAACGTTCACCATTCCACCCAATCAACCTCCATATCCATCAAGTTTTTGGAAGTTGTATACATGTTACTAAGTAGAAACACTGTCGTTATCTATGGTCTGAAATTTTGATATTCATTCCACTGAAACAACATAGATGTCACTAATGAGAATCTTATTTTTAGAAATATAGAAGCTATATTCTTTATCTGTATATATGACAAATGTTTAACACGTTATACTAAATATATTACTTCATTTTGGTTAGCTAGGAAAAGCAACGTAATATATTAAAAAAATTATTAGACTAAAATCAAGTTTATTTATAAGTACCCTCCTTACAGTATGTTAACAAAATTCTTGATTTATTGGTGGGTAAGACAATAAATATTTCCGGTCCAGTACGTTATTTGATCACATGTATTGATGAACTTTTTGTTAATGTTTACTTTTCTGTTGTTCTGATTAACAAACTAGGAAAACCATTAATATTATACAAACACGAATACACTGAATCATTATTTTATAAATCTGAAAATAAGGGTTTTCAGTGAAATATTTTCTGTATTTTTTTAATGACATCATATTTTTATTGTGAATTAAAACAAAATAAAAAGTGTTAATATAAAGTAATACATACTCAATAAAATAGAAGGAACACGTACAAAGTCAAACGTGAAATAAAACGGTTAAATAGTGTAATTTGTATTTCATTAAATTTTTTCCGCGTGTATTTCTTAGTAATTTGTTTTAAATATTTTTTGACTAAAATACATTAATTACAACATTTTAAATATTTTTGTTTATCCGATGGACGTATGTACCGGCTTTTCAAGGTTAATATTACCAGATATTTCTTTGTATATGTACTTACATATTGTATACGTACGTACAAATATGTATTTTTTAAAGATAACTTTAACAGTCTCACGTATGGGTTATTTTTGTTTAAAGATATTCTAAGAAATTTATAAAAAAAGGTTAAGGAAAGTTGATTTTCTAGGAATATCGCACAATCGAAATATATATTTATTTCCGACCGCTAATAATAATGATTAGGGTCTAGCATCACGACCCCCATTAAAACTAATTTGATTCAGGTATTAATTAAACAATTTTAGTAAATGTTATTAAGTGTATTATAATACATGTCTATCTAGAACTACAAAAAAAATTGTATTGTATAATTATTAATCAAAGATCAGATCTACCGTGAGAGAGTCGAATGTACTGTGAATATATACATTGTAATGTTATATTTAAAATTATTTTATAAATATTTTTTAAGACAAAAAATGACGACTATAATTAGGGGTATTTTTTGTTAATGCTTAGATATACCTAATAATATATTTTTAAACGGTAGCTTCTACATTACGCTCTTGGCCTGTTTTGGACGAACACATAAGAAAGAAATAAATAAATTATAGTTAACAAGCTAAATATTATGACATTTCGCAGTAGAGGTAAAATTAAAAAATAATTAAAACTATTAATAATTAATCGGATTACATAGTTATATTGAATTTATATTTCATTAAATAACCTAAAATCCACATGTTGGATATTAAATTAATTAAGACAGGAAAAGAAGATCAAAATATATAAATACAAATTAGACTTTTGATAATTAATTATATAATTCTTCTTATTCATTTTCTTCTTCTTCTTCTTCTCCTTCTCCCTCTCCTTTTCTTTCTTCTTCTTCTCTTTCTCCCTTTCCTTCTCCTTTTCTTTCTTCTTCTTCTTCATCTTCTCCTCCTTCTTCTTCTTCTACAATGTGGTATTCATCCCTTGACATTGCCGTTGTGGTCCAGTCTTACAACATCTTGCAGGATTGCCTTGACATTATTCAATTATTCGCCCAGCTTCGTTAGGGTCTACTCCTCGATATTGAACCTGTTGTCTTGTGTGAAATTTTTGCGCGTGTTACGCGATTCATCTACTCACGCTACGTGACCCGCCCACTGCAGCTTTCTTGCTGCATTTCTCAGGAAATCTGGAGTGGTGTACCGTTCCCGATGACCAAGTTCTTTAGTTACCATATATTTTCTTGCGTAAAAGTGAGAAACCAAAGTTTATTTATTTATTTATTAACGCCCTTATGGGTTTTTACAAAGTTTGTTTGGCATAAAAAAAACATGAGCGGCTACACAAGTTTATATATATATATATATATATATATAAATATAAATTGATAATATATACATATGTAGCTAAAAAAAATAAATTAAAAGTAAGCAAAACAAACCATACAAATTTAGGTTTAACACAGAATGGCTGAGTATCAAAATCAATTGTATCTTACACTCTGATCAGCATCAATAACATTACTTTAAACATAGAATATCGGAATATATCTACAAGGCCAAAATCATTCCCATGGCTGTGAAGTCTTTGTGTGGGTGCATTCTTATGAAAAATTAGTATATGCTGAAGTGTTGTGAAGTGATATGTGCTGTTTACAGATTAATCTTTAAGTTCTGGGACTACAACCTCGACGACAGCAATATCAATAAAACAAACAAGCGTTCCCTGGTTTTATCATGCTATTTGTTTCTTGTTGGATATCATTATTCCTTGTTAAATTAATTATTCTCAGATATTTAAGATCTATGTCCAAGACTTTTTACAATGAATGGTGCTCATTTTTAGGTGTTTTGTTTTGGCAGCGCTGATTTGTAATAATTTGATATATATATTGATTTTTTATTATTTTTAAATGGGTTAATTAATTAATTATTTACTTAAAGTTATTTGAGATTCTCCGTATATATGAAGTAAATTGCTTTCAAAAAATGGAATAACAGATTTTGAAAGGAAAACTTATAATTTGTTATTAATCTACTATGTTGACATAATGTAATGGTCAGCGCACTCCCCCGAATAGGGAGGGTTCCTTGATCGAAAATAATTTTTCGATAAATTGATTTTATTTAAAGATATTTCTATTTGATACATTTGATTTGTATTAAAGTTTGATAATTGTTTTATTATCATTTATTTTACAGTGGAAGTCTATCGCTTCCACAATATGCATGGGCACCGCATATACATGGGTGCAAAACGGGTCTGTCATCAATCTCAAAACACGCCTGGTACCTACCTCCAACAAACAACAATAATATGCGCCGCAGCCGCCCAGTGAGCCGGCCCTGACGCGTCACTTCTCTCGCAGCCGCCTACCTGACATATTCGCTAACAAACGCTTCAAGTTGTAGAACATTTACTGCTTATACTTGTATCCGTAACTGTGTTTCAAGCATCAATTAACATCGATGTATTGTAATAGTATTTTATTTTTTATCCTGCTCTGACCACACACCCGCATATATACACACTCATACGCACACTCCGCGTTATAATTCAAACAAACATGTGAGCGGATGGGTGAAATATAATGGGGCATTCATCACGCTGAAGTAGATCCTTCTGACCCATAACAATATTTAGATATAATACACATATTAAACATTAAATATTTTACCCCAAAGTTAATGCTTAGGGGTCCATTATTATACAAAAAATAGTGTTAAAGCTTGTGAAATATTTTTACACATTTTATTTTGATTTATCGATTGCAAAAACTCACGGTCCAAGCTACTGAATAACGTGCCATACTGTTCATACGACGCAATGCATATTTTATGCAAGTAATATTTCTGCGTAATTCGAATGGTCACTGCATACGTATATTTCGTGTGACTCGCACGGCGAAGGCAGATAAAACATTACTCCCCGCAATGCACAACTGAACACTTATCAATGCAGGTATTTCTACTTTATTTATTTGATCCTGAAATAGATCTCTTTTTACAGTTAGCACCGCTCAAGTGGACGGAATTTATGCCGAGATTTTAGGCTAACTGAAGCTCCGCCTGAATACTAACCGGGCAGACTTAATTATAAATTTGTCTGACTGATTTAAAATGCACACAGAAGTCTACGGAGGCGCAGCTGAAAAATTAATTCAATTAAGTTAATCCAGTAAGAGGCGGAATTGAAAATAAATAGTCAAGGCAGACGGTATTCTATTTGGTGTCATCAAATAATGAAATCAATCAAAAACAAAAATCTCGAGTTGCGGAAATCAATAAAAATAAAATATAAGCTTAGATTAAAAATAATTACATATTTTATACTATAGCAAAAATACTACCAATAAATTGTATTATAAATGTCTGTAATCGCAGTGTGAAACGTAATCCTTGTATTGCATTAAAATTGTAGTTTGATTGGTGCAATATGCCTCAATTATCTACTCAATGTTATTCTTTTATGCACGGAATAATATATTATGGATCGTCAACACAACAGACGTTCAAAAACTTAAAAGGGTTTGGAATGGTGCGGGCTGGGCATCATATGAGGTAAAAACAGAGATGTATAAATAAGAGAATAATGGATGTAGATGTAATAGAAAGCTCTAATCACATAGAAATACGTGGCAGAGAAGAACAATGGATCGAGACTAATGGGAGATACCCCAGAAGCTTTCTTCTAGCAAGGGATAGAAAATGGCTATTAATGATGATTATATATCTATTTACTAGATAGATATATAATCACTACTTACATATATATATATATATATATATATATATATATATATATATATACATATATATATATATATATATATACATATATATATATATATATATATATGTGCACAGGACTAGGATAAAGGAAAGTTGAGAGAAATCAGAAGAAAACGTTCATGAATCAGGTGTAAGAGAGTAGGATACAGAATGTAAAAATAAAAATCAACGACGAGGGAATGTTCAATTTAACATTAACAAAAACAAAAACGAACAATAACATCATTTCAAACCAAATTTTCTTAATTAATCATATAATTAATACCATCACATCCCGTAAAAGAATAAAGCACCACACTGTACCCTAACACATAATTCTCATAAATATTCACACACCTTTCATCTATTCCTCTCTGATCACTTTTGAGAAATTAAACTCGAGATGAACATAATGCATGGTGTATAAAATGCGTTAAACAGAAATATGAGACTTGTTGTAAATGAAATGTCATGTAGAAAGGAAATACTTTCCTTCATATTGTGATAAATAAAATGTCGAGAATAATGTGAATTTTTTAACATTAACATGGTAATTTTTAATGTATTATATTGTTTCTAACATTAATTCATGAAGACCGATTGTTTTATATGTAAATAGTATCTGATTATGTCATAACGGCGAGCAAGAACATGTTTTCCTATTGATCAGTGTCGAGATACACGTCTGTGGCCTGTAACTCAACACACAGTAATAATTCATTTACATCAAACGAATAATATTTATGATAATTTACATTTATCCTATAAATCTGGTAGACAATGAATAATTTAACGATTTATTTTTTCTTTTCAAGTAAAGTATTTCAAATCGTGTATCTTCATATTAAGTCAGACCTGATGTCACTAACGATGTGCATATGTTGAGTGAATAATATAGGCATAGTAGCATTGTCTTTAACGAAGCGTGACAAAGCCTTATTAAAAAACAATGAATATAATTAAATTAATTACTGATTTCATTCAAAATGCCGACGGCCGTCTGAGATTAATGGCACCTCTTTATAAATCCATCAAAATAAGGTTAATTTTAAATTGCAATGAAGTGATTAATTGACACTAAAAAATATTAATTAATTTACATACATAATTATGTCACCATTATTTAACATACAATATAAACATTATAAACCAAGTTACAAATAATGTAAAACAATGCTGACATTCGTTACAAGGACTACGCAAATATTTAAGGATGTCAAACTTATTTAATTATTACAATACAACAGAAAACATTCGGCTGTTGCTAGCTGATTGCTAGGCCTCAATCACTTTGAATGATACACAGAAAAAATATATCTATGGAAAAATTAAATGAAATAACCAAAAAGATATACAGAAAAAAATTATCTATCACAATCACTTTGTGGTTTGACATATTATATTAAGTAAAATAACAATCACTTTGTGTGAAACCACTAAATTTATTGAAGTCTACCGGTTTCGCTTAACTCAAGCGGTCAATCGGTCCTGATGTAGCTTGAGTTAAGCGAAACCAGTTGACATCAATAAATTTCGTGGTTTCACACAAAGTGATTGTTATTTTACTTAATATAGATATTTAGTTGCTACCGGGATTCGAATCTGGACCTCTTCCTATCTCTTCCCGGAATAGAATTTTTTTTCTGCATAATAAATACAGGTCAAAAAAACACATTGATATTGGTGTTCAAAATCACCAATATACGTCATGGGAAAATATGAATTATTAAACTATTATTAATTTTGTATACATTAATAACTGAAGTGCAGAAGTGACAGGGCGTATAAGTTTCAAAAATTTAATTGTTCAGGAGGCACCAAAAAACAATTGATATTTTCAGTTAATGAAAAACAATTAGAATTTTCATTTAAATAAAACTCTTACAATGAGAACAAAAAAATAATAACCGCATTTGATGAATCTATATGCTATTTGGACGGATCGGAATATAACTACATAACTATTATGCTCAAAGTAATTTGAAAATTAATAGAGTTTAACCTCTAAGCGAATGAGTTTTTATCAGTAAAATGTACACGGATGAGTGAAATCGGCTGTTTTAGTTATGTCTATTACAACTATTACAAAAATTATCATCTAATATGCCATTTAAATAGCAGTGTAATATCTGTATTATGGCCAATTTGATATATTCGAGAATAGAAGCCTCAGACGTACTATATGCAGCCCGACACTTTTGATGAATTTTTTTTAACGATAACCGTACCACCATCCTTCTTAATAGGTTAAATTTCATTAGTTACATAGGACTTATGTGCCATTTCAAAAATTACTTTTACATATTCATTTTTTTATAAATATGGAATAACATCGCTGAAGGTACTACTGCCAATATGGGATTTTTTAAAAAATATTTTCAATCCGAATGGACTTATTTCATTTGTATTAAAATACATGTCCTCCTTAAAAATTGCAATGTTTTCAACAACCTTTGAGCAAAACCTGCTAAAAAACATTTAAAGTAACTATTAATTATATTTAATTTAATTGAATCACTTTTTTGTAATTTATTACATTTGTTTTAATTATCAAGGAATTTTTTTCTGAAAAATCGTAATTTCACAAATCGAACGCGATTTTATTAAAACTAATTTCGTAGTTCGGTTTCGTAAACTTAAATATTCAAGAGCTCTTAAATATTCCTTAATGTAAGTAATACCTTTTTGAAATATTTATTCATAAATACATCACTTAACCTAATAATTCAAAGTCTGAAGTTCGAGGATGGCGCTCTTCAGTCACGCGAAGACTTGTAATAAATTAACCATAGCAAACATCATCCTTGCAATGAAGAACCGCCGAAGTAGTAGAATTTGAAAGATCTCGAAGAGTCAGTGGGCTGAGATAATAAGCGGTAAGAAAATGATGCTGTCCCTTATGGAGATCCTAATTATACGTTTGGAAATGTTGAGTTTTTCATACAGCTGTATCCAATGCTTGAATGCCCAAATTTTGTTTTGACGAGGGAAGCTTCAAAAGTCTACTAGTCTACTAATCCCAAGAAGTATCTATCTAAGTCTCCTTTTTTATTATATAAAATTATCATCATGTGGGGGTTTAGATTTTCCCAGCGACATTTTTAATATGAAGGAAACCTTAAAGGGTCCCGCCCTATCCCGGAACCGTTTTGAGAGTTATTTACTCTCACTTCGATTCCAACCAATAAAACAACAGAATATTTTACAAAATCTTGGACTTTTTCGGAATTTAATAGGGTGTGGGTCTCACGTTGGGGGTTGTTAGGATGGACGATGTAGGAAAGAGCGGTGGCTAAGGAGACCTAACGGATAATTTCACTTGCTCTCCCTTACACCCCCTTGCGACCTGGATAGGATGTGACTGATTTCAACACATAAATGTGAGGTTTACCCTCCCCTTTTGGGGGTGCATGACTTCTATAGGTTTTCTTTGGCTGCCTTTTGAATTTAATATGATAACGAGTCTCGCGTCAAATTGATACATATTATACAGGTATGGCCCGGTACGATGATACCCGAGCTGTATAATATAATAATTGTGCTGTATAATAAAGGAAAAGCAAAAAGGTAACTATGAAGGGAAGCCAAAGGTTTTTAGTAACTAACTGCCGCAACGTAACAAACTGTTCTCACTATAAAATAAATTGCAAATTCCCAGCGACATTAATTTTCATCTTCCATTAAGAACAACTTGAGTTTTAATTCTATTCTAATTGGGTAATATAATACAATTAGCAGAAAGCAACACGTGCCGCCTGACGACAGATTCTATTATTCTGGGTCTCACTGCCCATGCGGCGATTATTATCTGTTTTTAATCTAATAGAAAGGCCGAATAGTATGTGTATTGGATTTATGGTATTAGATTAGATGATTTTTTTCATGCTGGAAATACGCTTTGCACAACATCCTACGGGTTACATGTATGCTATTAGTGAAATATTTTAATTTATTATGGATTCTTTATTACTTTTTTTTATCATATACATCACTATTATTTTACGTTATAATTATTTATTTATATTGTAAATATTTACCTAAGTATGATATAATATCTAACGTAAAGTGCTCGTGTGCTAAATGCTTAAAAAATATTTTTCATTTTATTACCCGCAGTCGGAACCCGGCTTGCTGGGAATTCAGACTCGCATCAAAGCGTCGGAGAATGAGATTAAAAAGAGGGGTGTCCCTTTATTTTATACAGGCCCTAAATAGTAATAAGGTGTGCAAAATTACAGTTCAGAATGAGATATAACTATATTTTCCTAAGGGTTCTAAAGTATAACTGTATAACTGAGCACTGAGCTTAGGGTCGTGAGTATTGATACCGTATTACCAAAAGATAAACTTCTGAGTATATAATTCTCTCCAGTATTGAAGTTCATGTGGATATATCATGAATCGTTACCATATATTATACTCATGTGGTATATAGATATCATGTTATAACATCACCGTAAACTTCTCGAATCTTGAAATACGGAACGTTGTATAGGGTTTTCATACAACGTTTATCAGAGTCAATTAATATTGTGAATTTACGCTATAGAATCTTTGGAAGCTTTCTACGGTTGTTGAACTACAAGACGTTGAACTACAAAAACTACAAGACACCTACATTTTCACGAACACGCACGAACACTACAGAAACTGATGTCGACTTTGTAGATAGTCTTGAAACATCACACTAGAATCTTTCGTTCTTTCGAAAAAGAGATGCATATGGAGCAATGGACATTTTCTTGCACACTAGAATAATATTCGAAGATCACGAATGAAGTCGAGAGTAATTCACGCAGTGTAACTTTCTGAACTGCGCCTACCCACGTGTGACGTGTCCAAGGCTCTACAGCACTCCGGGTCGCGCACCCACGGAGCAGCCGGTTCGACTTCTCGGCACTCTATGAAGCTTAAGTAGCTGGTGCACTCCCCGGGAAGCTTTCCCTACATCCCTGGACGCGGTCTCGAAGTCCTTCCTACTGATGATGGCGAAGTGAGTCACGTGCGTGGGATCCTAAAAAGTGAGGCGTGTTGGATTGTATAAAGAAAAAGCATTTAAATTTAAAAATATAAATAAATATTATATTGCCACTTGAACTAAGAGGAAATTACGTTGGTGAAATTTTAAGTACTTGCTCGTGTAATGCGCGCTGCGTATTTTGCGGAACCTTATTTTTATAGAATGATTTCGGGTTTTACTTTTATTCCGCAATTGTATGCGTTTGATTCCTGGACTATTGAGTTTTTTGCCTGAGTACAAAAGTGAGCATACCAATTGCGGGTTTTGCCAAGGGATGTTAATTGCTGATTTTTCTAACGGTACATAAGTAATAGCTTTGTTAGTAGAGCGCCAGAATGTACACGCACTTGATGTTATAGGTATTTAATGGTGATTTGTGTTTCCAATAACAGTGTTATGCAGTTCAAGATTATAATTTATACTATACTAATATTATTAAAAATACAATGATTTTTTCTAAAACGGGTCTCAATCATTTTTTCATAACCTCAAATAATGAAAATGGTGCGCAAATTACGCGATTATGGTAGATCTAATTTCAACTGTATTTACGGAATATCTAATTTTAATTTATTTTAAATATCGATTATTTTCCTCTTTTGGCTTTGTCACAATAAAATTTGTCACAATTTCTTGTTGCTTTAACGATCATACTCAATTCTAACAAATACTAATAAGACAAAAAATTACCCGTGTCTATGATGATATCTCAATGAGACAATGATCTCTGAGAGTTAGTAAAGGTACGTGCGTACTGCATGTATTATTCTAATCCGCACCTAAAACATACGAGATTCATAAATTGCTTCGCGCTGAACGCTGAATTATCCTTTCTAATCTCTGATCTCTGATAATAATAATCTAATAATCTCTGAGAGAAATCGCATCTGTGTATGTAATGACCATTTACTTCCCGTAAAACGATACTCAATTACCATTTAAAGGTACTCACAATCATGAATCATGTTGGTAATGAAATCACCATTAAATATTGAGTTTAACAGTCAATTTGACATACAATTATTGCGAGCATAGTCGTCAAACACGAGTCAAAAGTTCTAGAACTATCTGGTGTTAGCTGTCGATAAATCTTTTGATTTTATTACTGAATGCTAAAGAGTCGAAATAATACTGGTTCAAGTCAGTTATATAATAATAACTACAGTTAAAATTGTGAAAATGAATAGATGCACATAAATTTAATGCCACGATAAAGCTGAAAGCTAAATATCAAGAGTTATAGCGGATTTCTATTTACACACAAGATCAATAAAATGAGCTTCTGGTACCAAGAAGCAACTAACTCCATATTATAGGACCATCTGTTCGTTTTTAATATTTTGCTCTATTATCGTTTTACAGGCTATACATTTTGTAATATATCAATTACTGCATGTTTCTCAGAGTGCGTGTACATATGTACAATATACAATAGGCAACGAATGACAAGTTGCTCCACGTTCAAATTTGTACTGTTCTTTAAGCAAGTTTCGTGAAAAAAGCATGTCTTTTAAAACAATTGATTTTTATGAAAGCAATACATAATGTAAAGTTAAAATAATAGAGAAATATATTCTAATCTACTAGTTGTTTAAGTATATTATAGTATTCCTTGAGACGCGTTTCGCTTTGTAAGGGCATTATCAATCTAACAATTTAATTCAAGAACTTGTATTTATATTTATAGTGGGGGATAGCTATACAATTTTAACTGCATGAGATAAAAGGAATTCATTGGAAATCTGAGGATTTAGAACAGAATAATTAGAAGCATTCAAAAATGTATGGAAATCCTCCAAATTTCATTGAATAATGTTGTCCCTTTTTATCTTCTGCAAATAAAATTGTATAGCTGTCCCCTACTATAGATATAAATGCAAGTTGCCTAGTTAAATTTCAAGATTGATAATGCCTTTGTAAGGTGAAACGCGTCTCACGTAAATTAAACGAGTAATATAAAAAAACGAGTGTTTTATTTTTACATATGTGGTTATGGAGTTCTATAAACTTACTTCAGAAACAGTAAATATAGTATAGTTAATAAAAATATACATATGGGACATGCAACTAGTTTTGGGGAAGAACACGCACTTTAGAGCCGTTGAAGCATGCACTCACACTTTTAGAGTTATCGCCTTAAAAATAATAATAATAATGATTTTCTTTGAGGTTATTGTTGCAGAATTTAAGGACTAAACAATACTGATACAACATATAGCTTCATGCAAGATCAAGAAAGATTTACGGCCCAATATGTGATACCCTAACTGGTGAATGGAGAAGGTTAAAGAACTTGGTTCTTCAAGTATGCAGATATCCTGTGGAAGGTGAAGGCATGAAGGTTACAGTGGGCGGGATATGTAGCGAGGGTAGACGAGTCCCTTAACTGGCATAGAGTCAATAGGTTCAAGACAGAATAGAAGAGCAAAACAATGGTGGGCCAATAATGTCAGAACAGACCCGCAAGAGGTAAGCGAGTGCCTAACAGACTGGATCACAACTGCGACGTCAAGGGACGGATGGCGCTCTGTAGTGATTACGGCCATGGACTTTCGCGTGTCATAAGGTCACTTAAGAAGAATAAAAAACTCTTGTTTAATAAATTTGGTATTATTTAATATTTTTTTATAATTGTAAATACTGATGCAGCCAGGTTTAAACAGTATGGTTACGTAATGAGGGAGCAAACGATCATATCGTCATAACTGCGTTAAGAGTAAATACTGCCAGAAGACAAAGAGGAAAACCTCTGCAACCATCAAAAAGGACATGCCCGTGTAACTCGGCGAATTCGTACAAAAGAGATAAAAGAAAAATAATAGGATGTATATAATATTAATAATGTTAGGTTCCGTCTGTAAAAAATAAGTACAAGAATATTGAATTTAATAATTATTTATTTATTTTCATACTTTTTATCTAAATATATAAAGTTCCTATTATTACTGCGAGTCAGATGGGTGCTATTGAACGTGAGAATACAGTGATTACACTTTATACCATTTTATATACATATAATCACGATTTGATATAATATCGGAAGAAATATAGAAGCGAGTTTGTTATTTATGAGAATTTAGCGTAATGAACATTAAGTATTCCTGTAATAATTAATAATGTTATTTTACATTTATTACTAAAACGCCTAACAGCAAAGTTGTCGATGCTGTCAGGTTTTTATCCCGTGTGTTTTCAACCTCTCTGACCAATATTTCGGGTCACCATAAGGTCATACGGAGACACTCGGCAGAATAGCTCAAAAATTTCAACGCAGGAGACGCAAATCTTCTCTTCTACCATAATGTACATACTCGTAAACCTTCTATTCTACTACAATGTAAATATTCGTAAACTTTTTATTCTACCATAATATACATAATCGTATACCTTTTCTTCTACCATAATGTACATACTCGTATACCTTCTATTCTACCATAATGTACACATTCGTAAACCTTTTATTCTACCATAATACTCTTTTATATATATTCGTATACCTTTTCTTCTACCATAATGTACATACTCGTATACCTTCTATTCTACCATAATGTATATACTCGTAAACCTTCTATTCTACTATAATATACATACTCGTATAACTTCTCTTCTAACATAATGTACTTACTCGTATACCTACGTGTTATTACATCTCATATGAAAATTACCAAACAATTTACATAAATAGTCATAGAAAAATTTTACCATTTTTGTAGTTATTTGTAAGACATTTCATGTTTTTGGAGTAATTCGCAGATCAATTTTTACATTAGTATATTTTTCAAAGTCAATGATATGAAAACAGGCTAGTTTCAATTAATATGTACTTATTAATAACTGCTGTTATACATGTATATTCAGAGTTGTAAATAAAATTAAAGATAATAAAAAGTTTAATAAATGAATATATAAAAATTTATTGAAACTTCAAACCAATTTAAAATATTACTTAAGTGTAAGAATATCGTAACTTCTGCAAATTTCAGAATTTGATGTGATTTGTACATCAATACGGATACACGGATCTGGTGATGGCGTCCAAGATTCAATAATATGTCAGAATTGCGACTTCAATGTGTCAAATGGCGCCAAATAATTTATTACACTGCACAGTGACGACAGCTCGCATGCAAAGTGACCGCGACTCCCTGACGAGAAAAGACAAGCTTATTTTAAATTTTTAATTAAACGGAACTTTGTATTGCATACACAACTGAAGACTATTTTTATCATGGCTAGTTTCGATAGTTACAACTTGTCTTATCAACTGATGAAAATAATTACTTGTTGGAAAAATTGTAGTCTATTAACGACTTGATGGTAACACGTATCTATTACTTACTATAGTTTTCAGAAATATAGTCGCGATAAAAATAATGCGCGTTTGTGTGTGTAGTACAATAAAATAATCATTTTGTACCACAAAGTACCTGCCATGTCAATCAATGATAAGAAGCCATGGTTATGAAAAAATCATATGAAAAAAAAAATTTTTTTCATGTCCATTTATTTATTGTATAAGAAGTATACGGTAGGTACTGAGTACCATTATTAAAAAAAAAAAAAACAATAATAACTTTACAGACAAGTATAAAAATAACAATATTGAAAAATATGTATAAAATGAAATAAATATGTCAAAAATATATAAAATTGATACAGACGAATTGAGAATTTTTCCCACAAAATAATTCAATTCTCAAAACTGACTTCTCGGCGAAAGATTATCCAAGAGCTTTTTGAAATCTAGTAAATTCGTGTGGAACATCTTATAGTATATTTTTATCCGCTACACAAACCGGTGAGATCTCCCATCAGAAATAAAATATGATGTACTTTTTACATACACATAATGTGCTTAGATTTTATAGTCATTCATCACCTAGAAAAAAGAAATATGTTAAATTATTCATCAATAATAAATGACATTACAATTTGTCAGATAAAAGGATTCTACATAAGTGCTTAATATGGTAACCGTCACATATTTAAGTTTATTCATAGAAATTATCCAAAGATATCACGGCTTTGTGACATACCTCCACATATCAGAGTGGCAGGTGGCTCGTACTCAAACGTGAGCAACAATTCAGGCACCCGAGTATGCGAATATTAAAATCATATCCAATGTAAAAATCAGACTGAAGATAGAAGCAGCTAAAGCTTACGTCATTGTTTTCTCAAACCCGTGAGCACATATCACATTGCCTCTAATGATTTACACCCCTTCCACGATATAATATATATTGCGTGAGATTGTATCTCGGATTTTACAAATTACTAATTTGTTGGGAGATCATAATTAATGGCTCTCAATTTTCAACCAAAATGTTTAGTATCAGTATTTTCTTTAGATTCATATTTATTGAGTGTGTTAAACGATAAAACATTGCAACCGTGATACAACACCGTAGACGCAAAAACTTTGTTAAAAGGAAAGAACATAGCATTTAAATCAATGCTGATTTGTCGTTGAAAAAATGCAAAAAAACAAGACGGACCACCACAAGTGTTTGATTTTGGGACCTTTGTTTTGCCAATAGAGTAAGTCAACACTTTTAATCTATTCCATATTTCTCTACAGTAGGTTTGTGAAATATCTACATTATTTTTATATAATTTTTGAAATCTTATTTTATTATTAAGGAGAACACATTTTTATTGTGAAGTTGTATTTATTCAAAACGTAGGTCTTTGATGTTTTAAATACTAATTAAATGTACTAATTATAAAGATATGCATATTAAATCAATTTTATTGAGAAATATTGTTAAAGGTGCATATTACCAACTATGCTACAGCCTAGTAATTTTGACGACAAATTTTCAATATGTTACACTTTTTCAAATGAATACATCTGTCGTTAGCATAGTTGGTAATGCACCTTCCCCGGATTGGAAAAAGAGATCCAGGTTCGAATTTCGGTAGCTCAACAACAATATTTTTGGATGAAATTGATTTTATATGTATATCGTTATAATTAATACATTTAGTTAGTATTTGAATCTTATTTTTACGCGGGCTTTAATATGAGTACTTCTATATTCTCCATTCTCTGTACCATTCCTGCAAACTTTTGACATGGCGACCTAAATTTTGGCCTCTGCTATAGCATCTCTTTAATCCAACAATCCTTTTATCGCTAAAGTTGTTGAGTTTATTGTTATTTTACTTTGTTCATTTAGTGTTTATATCTTCAACTTTAGTCCTGCAGCGAATTTCTTTAAAATTATAGATGAGGTCTATTGTAGGTATTCAAGATTTGGTGATGAATTTTATTTAACTTGGATTGTTCGTTTATAAATATGATCACCATCATATTTAAAATATTTTAATAAACCGTGTCTGAACATTTCTTGCTACTAGGATTCCTGATCTGACTGTTGACCTGAAGATGCTGATCAGCTTCCACGACGTTGATGATGAACCTGATGACGATGAAGGTCCCCAGTTCCTACCGGTTGCAATCATCGCACAGCCGCTGTGACGGTGAGACAACTGGTAAAAATAGACGTGAACTAAACAAAATTCCAATCCTGTTTATGTGAACTCTGACTGTCTTTGCCCGGAATGCTCTAAACAATAAAAACATCAAATCAGCTATTACTATGGCATAAATTAGTATTGACAGATTGATTTTGACCTTGAGAGCGGGTCATGCAGCAGGTTAATTTGGATTTGGGGTCATTTGGTGTGACGTTTTCGGCAAAGTGTTAATTCGGTACGGGAAAATGATAATTTTTATTTAAAATTACATTGAAACTATGAGAAAGAACTTTGTGAAAAGTATGACGAACTACAGTGCAGTAATTAAGAATTATTTATTGAAATGATATTCTTTTTAATATAGAAATAACCGAAGAAGTAGGTTAAAAATATATAGAAAAATCAATTAATAATTTTGTTTTGTTTTATAGTGCGAGTAGATGAGCCCATGAGACATGCGACAACTACAGTAAAGATAAACTTCATTCCATACCAGTTGGTTTAACATTTTCTCCGTGAAAAATATACGTACAACATTTAAATAAATTAAAAAATCTTTTTTTTTTCTTTCGAAATTTTCTTATGAAAGGCCATTTTAAATTATAAATACTGTTCACTTTCACTAATTTGTTTTAATATAATGTTTTCAATTCTGACGCATCATCTTCAGTAATATTACTAATACTAAACATAAAACTAAAGGACTACGTGCTACTTAGGGATGGGGTTATAGTTGGGTGGGTGTAAGGGCGTGGTCAACAAGCGCGGCAGACACCTTCTAATAGGTCCCCTCTCTTGCAATAACCGCCATGTCAATTGGTAATGTTATTTAAAATTAAATTAATCCAACGCTCTTTTATAATGTTATTAAATGCTGCTAATGTATAATAAACTTTTAATCAGTCAGAATTGACCGTTTAAGTTAGAGACACTTTAAGTGAATATGTGAATAAGTGAAAACATTGTTTTAATATTAAATGTGGACGTCCTCTGTCCTGGTAAATTATATTTATTATATTTAAAAAAAATATTGATGTTTAGTAGGGTTGTGTAATGTCTCCATGGCTGTTCATCTTGTATACGGATAATTGTGTGAAAGAACTGGAATGTATGAATGTAGGAGCAAAAATGGGCGATTTGATTGTATGCTGTTTATTGTGCGCCGATGATGCAGTACTAATGGCGAATAATGCACAAGAACTACAGTTTAGTGAGTAGAATGTACGACGTATGCAAGAAAAACGACCTCATGATGAATGTTAACAAATCGAAAGTGATGGTATTCGAGAAGGAGGAAATCAAGACACCGTTCTAAATACTTATAGGTAATAAATGTTTGGAACAAGTAGATGAGTTTGTGTATTTGGGAAGTATGTTTGATAGAAACGGAAAGGCTTTCATACACTGATGTATGGAAGCGAGGCTTAGAGCTAGCAGAAGAGGAACGAAAGTAGACTGAATGTAGTGGAAATGAGATCACTCAGGCGTATATGTGGTAAATCTATTTATGGCAGAGTAAAGAATGAAGAAATAAGGAAATAATGTAAAGCTGATGTTAGTATAATGAGTAAGATTAATAAATGATCACTTAGGTGGTTTGGTCATATGGAACGGATGAATGAAGAGAAAATGGTAAGAAAGATATAAAACGCAAGTGTTGATGGCACCAGAAATAGAGGACGTCCGCGGAAGACTTGGCACGACCAGGTAAACCAGATAAAGCAGGATGGTTCTATTAGGTAAACCAGATAAAGCAGGATGGTTCTCAACAATCAGCGAGCTTGTATGAGAAGATGTATGAATGTGGATGAGGCGAGAATTGTATGTCAGGACAGAGGAGTGTGGCGATCTATCCTTTCTGCCTACCCTCGCGGAGAAACGGCGTGATGGTAAGTTAGTTAGTTTATTGTATCAAATTCAGATTGTTTCCGTTAATTGTTGTGCGACAGAAAGCCGTAAAAATATCGATGGGTTAGTATATTTGGAATAAATCGATGTTTAAGTTTAAAGATTCTGGGATAATTATATCATTCAGAAACACGCGTATGTAACAAAAGTGTGATTAATGATTTATAGTTTTATGTACATGTGATTAAATGTATAATATAATTGTGTGAATTTAGAGGCGTTACATTTTAGCATAAATATAACTTATGCAGAATTTTTGAATTATTTCTACTGATGTAACACAAAATTACGTTCTCTCTTTTATGTTCCCCATTTCTTTAAAGCTAGGTTTATAATTTGCACTATTTATTTAAAATGTTATGAATATTATCATTTTTTCATCATTTTTGTATATTAATAATATATACGAGGAAGCGGACATACTCGTACATGATAATGTTAGATTGCCCCGTAATTCCTCAACTAAAGATGATATCATTTCACCGCCTACGTAAGAAAATAAATGCAGTACTTAGAATAATAAACAATATAACGATTGTTCTTCTATTTTTACAATCAAAAACGATAAATAATCAATTACAATATAATCCATGTACAATTGAGCCACATGCACCAGGGTGTAATTGGATAGTAAAGATTTTTAATTTTTTTTAAATTTTGCAGCATTTATTTAGTAACAATCATACGAGGTAGGTCTGGATTAAACATATTATTATTAACTTTTTTGTGTGTGACTTATCAAGATTTTGTTAAAAGTTATAAATTATCAAAATTAATTTACGTACATAACTTATAAATCAAGTGTCACTTTAATATTGTTTGAATAATATAGTCGAGCCGGTACCTACTACAGTTTGCATAATATTAGTATTGAACCACACCGATATTAAAACACTGATGAAGCTAATGTTGTACAATAGATTAGTGTTTAACTTGTCTCAGTGCTGCTGAACTTATAACATGTAACGATGAATTTATAATTATAATTATAATAATATGAACATATAATTATGAACTTATAACGTATAACTATGAATTTATAATTATAATTACAATAATAATAATATGAACATGTAATTATGAACTTATAACGATGCTGAATGGCGCACTTATTTTATGCAAAACCATTAATAAAATATAAAACAAGTAAGGCCACATTTTGTCGAAACAATTCAGTAGTTTAAAACGACGGAATTTTGATGGATACTTTTATTTTTGTTTACATACCCACATAGAATACAAATTCTTTTTAAATCAGATACACATAATTAGAATAACTTTTGTAATGTTTTTTAAGAGAAAATAAGCACATGCAATATCAAATAAATATAATATAAAAAATTTCTCGGCATACTTCTTTAATTGAAAATCATAATAATAACTAGGGATTCTGTATTTTCGACTTTTTTCAATTTTCAGGACTTGAGAGTCAAAGTTTTCAAGTCCCGAGAATTCCTGTGAATCGAGACCAAGATTTTAATATATTTAAAAATATATATATTTTAATAAATATTCCAATGTATTATGTACGGTAGCTATTAAGGATATTATCCGTATTAAATCGAATAAAAATAGTTTCAATTATTAAAATAATTATTAGTAGTTTTTTTAAATGAAATTCAGCTGACATTTATAAATTGATCACAAAATACAAATGAATCTATAAAAATTACAAAACACAATTATTATTTTTTAAATATACAAAAAAAAAAACAATTGATAAAGAAACGCATCTGAAAACAATAACGTATATACATCAAAACAAACAGACAAAACTATTCCCTTCAGAATCTTTATAGCTGACCATACACAAGAATTGACACACGTGCACCGCTCGCCGCTCACCGCTAGATCGCTGCTTGTTGTACCGCAATGGTCGGCAAACTATTTTTTTTAAACAAATAGATTTTTTCTAGTTGCTTGAATTACTTTATATAATTTAACTTGTTTAAACTAATAATATTAAAAAAAAAATCAGAGGCTCAAGTTTCGGGTTATTTGTTTTTAAATTCCCGGGACTCGAGACGGCAAAAAACCATGGGATTCCCCGGTAGTCTCGACACAGAATCTCCATAATTAATCCATGCACTCGATTCAACTCAATGAATAAGTCTTCAAATTAAAAAACATTTTTCAGAATCAATACTTCGAAATTTTAATTAAAAAATGATCGCTATGTCAAAATTATTTTACGGAGATTGCTATTGAACAACAATATGTTTACATTATTTTATAGAAAAATATTGGTTCTTACAGCTAATAGCCTACAGTCATAGCTAAAAAAAAACTAGGATTTTGTACGGTACAAAATGAATTAACACTAAAATTAGATTTTATAAATGGTTTGACAAACCATATTTAATCGTATCGCGTCCATCCTGCACAAAGGTAAAGTTTATGATTACATATTATTTCATTATATAAAACGTTAACTTCAGGTAGCGCTTTCTCTACCATGTGAAGGAGTTATTTGCGAAATTTCATCAATTAATTCAGATCCGAGCTACATACATTTTATATATTGTAGAACATCCTATATATGTATACGAAACACAACGAGATAGTTCAAATGTAACAGCTGCGTATTTTTAGTAAATATTTCAAACAATTCATACTAAAATCATATTGACCAAAGGCTTCAACTTTTGCTCGAGTATGATTGTAAATTCAATATTTTTAAACAAACAAAATTTATAAATAATTAAAATACACTTTTTTTTTAAATCACTATTTACTGATACATTGACATGTTTCGATATCTATGAAATCTTCTTCAGGATATAATAAAATTAAAAATACCAGCATAAACAAAAACAAAACTATAAAGTGGTGGGTAAATAATTAGGAACTACTATGAAGGCAAATTTAAAAGGTGACTATTTGCAAAAAATATTTGGTTATTTATAATATTTAATTTGCTATTAACATTTTTTCTTATTTCTGAAATTTTAAATATAAATACCAATACAGTTAGATTTGTATGAAAATTTTTTAAACTCTTGTTAATATCAAAATAATGGTTTGTTTCCAAAAGATGACTAGAGAATTCAGAATAGTTGATGCTATTTAGTGCTCTTTAATTCTTATATCGAAATTTTTGCGTATATAAAAATGATTGCATTCATTGCAAATTAATTTGTAGACTTCCAATTTTATACTTTTATAGTTTTGTTTTTATCTACTATGCTTATATTTTAAATTTTAGTATACGTTGTTTCCTGAAGAAGATACCGTAGGCATTGAAACATGTTGATGTATCAATAAAGAGTTATTCTTATTAATTGTATAATATGTTACCACAAAGAAATTATGCAAATATTGTGGAAACAAGATTTAGTTTCTTGTGTTGCTTTCTTGAGGAATAAAGATAATTGTCACTTAGGCGATAAAAATCAATCTACGTACCTCTATTGGTTGGTTCAGTCGTCTCTCTATCTTGTCTTAATCTTCGGTCCAGCATTCAGCTGCTTTTTGAAATCCTTTTTGTTATATCGATTCAGCGAGCGACGACCCACACTTTTGGCTTCCAGTACAGGGCTTTCATGTAAAATGCAAATATAACATCTAAATAAATGACTCACTGCATGTACGCGTTTCTCTCTTGACACATTTTATCTGCCATGGACATGCACCATAGGAGTTTTCAGGGTAATTATTGAAGTTTAATGCCTAACTCCAGTACTCGAGGATTAGTTCTCAGAACTCGAATATCTCTCCAAAACTTTAACGATACCATAATCCAGCTGTTGGCTGTTATCCCATCTCTTACAGAACGAAGCAAAGCCATGTCTTAATTCAGTGGCCCGTAATAATAGTGGGTTACAGAATTTATCAAACTTTGAGAGCTCCTAGAACACATATTAGTATTCAAAGACATTACTATTCAGTGATTATCGCGGGCGCAGCGGAATCGCGTGAGAACTAACAAGCCCCGAGGAGCCGTGCACTTGGATTGGGGACGCAAGGTAAAAGCATTAAATCACCCACGGACTATGGAAAAACTGTTGCCCAACTAGCACCAGCGTGACCGGTGGATGAGCCCTGAGAAAAGCTGAATTAGATTATAATCAGCAAAAAGTTATGAAACTAAATAGAATTGCGCCATAGAACAGAAAACAGCGACAAAATTGTTAAAATTTCATTTTGCGTTGGTATTTGATTTAAGAATTCGTCACTGATAAAGTTGTTAAATTAAGATTTGCAAAAGATAGCTGAATTAATTTTATTTTATTTTCATGGCCAGTAGATTAAAAATAAAAAACGAAAATCAATTTATAAATCAAAATAATTTAACTAAATACTAATTAAAATTTAATTTGTAATAAATACAGATTTCAGTTTTCGTAATAACGATGAAAAATACAAAAAAACATAAGATGATGTATTCGAAAATGTGAACAATTGTATTTAATTAAAGTTAAATTAATCATTTAGAAAGATATACAAAAAGTATCGATTTATCGAAAAAAAAAATTTGCTAAATCTAATATGTTGTGTTAAAGTAAAATACATTGATTTCTTATAATTCTATTCATTGCAAAATAAAGTTGACTGCTTTTAAAATGGAATAATAGATGAATAGACTATAAAAAAGACTTCAGAATATAACTTCAAAAATCGGTTGAAATGGCGAAATGTTGACGTAATTCCCCGGATAGGAAAAGTTCTGGGTTCGTACCCCCGGTAGCCACCAAAATATTGAATCGATATATAGATTTGTGAAGTTCATAACAAACATGTATTTTAATTTAAAATAAATAAATATTATTTAAGTTAGGAACAGTTGGTAGAGAAATCGAATCATTTAACCCTGCGTGAATAATACTAGTCCTTGCACAAGATCACCCCAATTTTTAAATAAATCATCAACCACGTATTGGACTATTCATCATGTTCAAAAATTGCTTGATAATGGTTTTTAGTTAGTTTTTTTCGTGATCGGATCATAATATTATATATAGGTTTTTTCTCATTTATTGCATTTGCATATCTTCCAGTATTCTTTTTTCCCACATGTATAATACATACAATGTAATTAAAACATTTTTTTAAAATCCAATTCACCAAAATTAATTACCGCCCTTGATCTTGTTTCGTTAGAATGCTTCTGAAGGTAACAGGACTTATAACAGTTCTATTAAAGTTACAGCCGAAGAGTTATCATCCTGATTATTATTCAGTCGCCGTTCCGCTTTGGTCAACATAGTCCGACACCAGAGCACCCAATATTGGAAGTCAAGGCAGTTCAACCAGACGATTAAACCCACTATGTAATACTCTTAAATAACAACCAGACATTTATGGAAGTTTTACCTGCTATATCGAGAAGCTAAGCTGGTGAATGAGGACGCAACGACAGGTGAAATGAAACGAACAGGAGCAAGACAGAAAACTTTATGGCGCTCGTTCGAGAAAGTGGAGTATTTCTAGTTAATAAGTCATATAATGGGTATACTAATAATAAATAATTGTTAAATCATGACTGTTTTTGATACACGCCAATCGCTCGTGTCGACATAATATAAATGAATGTCGATTACTCGTCCCGACAAAATATTGGTGTACGCAAACCACTCGCGTTTAAAAATTTAGTATATCATCGTTCAACAATCAGTGAATATTAAAAAAAAAATATATATATTGGTTCAGTGATTTTAATATTCGCATATTCCATCCGTAATTAACAGATTTTTCAATAATCCAAGGGTTTTCAATTAACAGGGAATTCATACATTAAAATTAAAATACAAGATTAATAATGAATAATATTCTTAAAATTTGGTATTTGAAGGTGCAAAATTTGTTTAAAATTACATGAGAAAGTTAAGAATTTAATTATATACCCCAATACATGTTTTCAAAGAAAACAACCTGAAGTAGAAATATTAAGAGAGCATTAAATTTCTTCAAGAGTCTCATGGAACTCGGAAGTCAAAACGGAGCGCCAAACTTAAATTCTTCATTCTGCCGGATATCCGCCTATTTTTTGCAGGTCTGTCTTCTTCGGGATAGCATTCTTAATTATGTAAAATATTCCTACTATTATTTTCTTAAGATTCTATTACTATCAAATATTTATTTAAAATGCAGACTTGTATGTGAGACGAGCAGTAAATTAAAACAGTATAGGTAAGTACAGGGTTAATCAATTAATTAAAAGAAAGAAATTAATAACTGTGAATCGTAACCAACATTGCTGCTAATTAGTGTGAATATACCTAAAGGTGTTTTCACCAGGATAGTGACACTGCCATTCCACTGATCATTCCGTGCGATGACCGTCCAAGTGCTGTATAAGGGTATTCGTCATCCGTGAGATGGTAGCTAATTTTTTCCACAGATAATTGAGTGAACAAATGCGGAAAGACTATGAACCAGACGTGGTGCACGTGATCGAACGGAAAGTCTTAGGCCACCATCCGTCGATTAGCCAATGGTGGCCTCTTAGCGACCGCAGCTAGTATATCTGTCAAAGCTATTTTACGATGTTAAAAATTATTTAAATAAGTTATATGACTTACTAATCCGACTATTTTGCTAAATAGAGCGGTTTGTGTCTTAGCTAAAAAAAACGGCATAGAATTAGAAAGAATTAGTTTAAGAGTTGGGATATATTAGATTGGATTAGAATTAGAAAATTAAAAGTAGATACTTAAATATTGATGGGATAAAGGATGACCCTTCAGTTTATTTGATTTTAAATGTGTTATCTGCTAAGAATTTATTTACATATTTATTCATATAAAATTATTATTACTCAGATACGTACAAAATAGCTACTTTTTAGTACTTACTAGCACATAAGCTTGCTTCTCGGCCAATAGTGACTTCTATGCGGTCGTTGGTGATCGCTGCGCGGTCAAGGTCTCAATTGAATCTATATTTCAATGCGAGAATCCCTCATTGTATTTACTGTTAATATGAAAAAAAAAACTATGTTATAAAATTTTATTTTCTGCATTGAAAAACAAACCAAAAGTAAATAAAACCTCGATGTAATTATAATTATTCCATCTTTGTAAGTTGCACTGTTTGCTGTCAAAACGAATAAAAATGACATCGAGATGATGATGTTAAGGATCGCAAGTAGACAAAAATAAACACAAATTATATTTTATCATTATAATTTATGGTGCATTTAAGTAAAGACGGAATCCGATGAATGGTTTTCTCACTTAACAACACATTAAATTTTTTAGTTACGATAAATAATTATTTCCGAGCAGATTTTGACAAATATTAGGTCGCCAACATAGCCAAAAATTATATTATTATAACCAACAATTGTTTACGACACGAGATGACCATAGATAAAAGAGATGACATCATAGATAAGAAAAAAAATGACGGATTGTTAATATACTTGCCAGTCTGGCAATGACACTACAGTCCGAGTTCAATACGGTCTAAGATATCCAATACAGTCCAGTAAGTCATAGATAAAAGATGGGGAAGCGCAATATTATCATGGATAATTTACGGCAAATGGTTAGGTTAGGTTACGTCAATTTATGACCTTGACGGAACAATTACTACGGAGAAAGGGCGCTTATAGTAATCTAAATCGAAACCTCAACAAAATTAAAAATATTTATTAATTAAATTAATATTTAGAATTACTTTTTAATTTATGTAAATACTCACTATTGTTAACATTTACAAATGTTAAGGAAATCTGCTGATAACTGATTTTACAGCTTAATTAATCTTAATCTAACCGATTATTCTTTTCCAGTGTTAAAAGGCAAGTTTTATATATATAAAGGGTTTTTCATTAAGGGCGCTCAAACTTTTTTTTAAAATAAAACAAAAACGAATGAATATATCTAAAATTTTTTTTATTATGTTTTGAAGTACATTTAGTGGCAATTATGTATAAAATTCAATTTCCTTCGCATGACCACCGCGGGCACGTTTGCAGAAGTCCAATTGTTGAATCCAATTTTCCCCCACTTTTTCACATAATTTGGCCCGAATCGCACCAATTTCGCGTTCAATATTTTCTCTTAGCTCTTGTAACGTCGCCGGCTTGTTGGTATAGACCAAAGATTTAACATAGCCCCAAAGAAAATAGTCCAATGGTGTTAAATCGCATGATCTAGGCGGCCGTTGAACTGGTCCATTTCGCGAAATAACACGCTCCAAATTTGGTTTTCAATAAGTCAATTGTTGCGTGTGCCGTGTGACTGGTAGCGCCGTCTTGTTGAAACCACATATTGGCCAAGTCCATACCTTGCAATTGAGGCCAAAAATAATCAGTTATCATGGAGCGATAACGATTACCATTCACAGTAACATGACGATTAGCATCATCAACAAAAAAATATGGTCCAATGACACCTCCGGCATGTAATCCACACCAAACAGTGATTTTTCCGGGATGCAATTGTATTTCGTGAAGCACGTGTGGATTGGTGCCTGCCCAATAATGCATATTTTGCTTGTTTACATATCCATTGAGCCAAAAATGAGCTTCGTCGCTAAAGATGATTTTTCGATGGAATTTGATTTTTCGATGGCAGTGAGCGAACGTGAATTTTGGTAGTAGATTTTAATAATTTGCAAGCGTTGTTCCGGTGTGTACTGCTCCATGATGATTTGCCAACTAAGTACGAGTGTTAACCTCAAAAAAAATTGAAGAAATATGGCATAGTTTCTTGTTTGAGCGTTCCTATTGAAAAACCCTTTATAAAAAAGCGCGTTCCATGCCTCAGACACATGTATTATACCACCTCTGTTTAGAATTTATTTTTCCTCATTGATATCTACAAAGATACTATGTACCAAATTAATACTCTTACTTCTATGGCCCGCGTCCACGAATAAAATTTTTAAGAAATTTTCGATTCGAAATAAACTCTGAGTTACTGATTTTACTGCCATTAAATTCTTTGGAGAACTCTTGACTTTCATAATTCCCATATATACACCATGTTTCGGAGATTTGCAGTTGTCAATTGTCACTGTCATTCGTCAGTTGGGTGATTTTAAATCTCAACAGCAACAGTTAAAACGGAATAAATATATGAAATTTAATGCCATATGTTAATGTTTAAATTTTCAGAATAGATAGTTGTAAGGACCTGTTGTAGTTTTAGTGCTATCAGATCGAACGTCTTGCATACTGGTTTAAATTTTTTGTCAATATTAAGCTACAAGCTACAATATGAACCAAATATATGGTTCAATTGGGTAGAGATCATTCAGAAGCATCGTTGTACAACATTCCAGCATAATTATAATACAATACCAACACTAATAATTCACTAATTTTACAATACTCTCACTATATATTTTTATTTTATTCCTGTCGAATCTTTATATTTCTTGAATTAAATGACACCACAATAGTCTGAAAAAATTTGTCTATTTTGATACAGACGGCAGTCTAGCAAAGTAGCTAGGACAATGCTGTATATATTGGAGATGGCGTCTTCTCTACCCCACACAAAAAAACTACGAGTATTTAATTGCAATATAATTGTATCTTATCTTTATCATGTTATATTATAATTCACCTTTGTTACAACAAAAACATGTACGTCAATAAAGTATAATAAATAAACAAGGCGAGTTTTTCCCCAGATCGAAATCTCAAAACGTCTACATCTCAACTAAACCTTTGAGATTTTGTCATCGTGTCTCCTTCCGTGGACAAATCTCCTACAAAATTTTTGTGTCACATTTTGTTTGGAGAGTACGATTAACTTTATCAATCAGATCAAAAAACGTACATTTTTAATAAAAAGTCTTAAAATCGAGGTCCGAAGGTAGGTTACATGTGGTAACAGGACTCTGCAGAAAATAAACTACTAAAATAAATATTATGCACGCATTTACATTTTACACAAGCATAAATTCAATATTAATACGTATAGATAATATTTTTCCATTCACAACTTTTCTTAATTTTCGTTAATATTAATACATTTAATATTTTTTCTGGGCATATTGAATTTATTCGTATTAATTTGATAGTTCAATACAAATTTAAGCGTTCGACACCACCGATAAATCGGTGTGAACCGGTGCTCGTTGGCTAACTCTGTAATGTTAAAAAGTATAAAATAAATTGATCAACCAAACGTTTTATGTATTTCGTTGTAAAGCCGTTAGTTAGCATGAACCGATCGAGGCGATTGACAGAATGTTAACTAATGCACCGACTAACTGTGCAGGTCATGTGCGCTCAATAAAATAACACAATTTACGTGAAACAAAGCAATTCATCAACTTTTATAGTAATCGCTAGTGAGAAAACAGATTAAATCTCTTTGCCAAGTGTGTCACCTAACTTGGCAACTGCTCTGTTCGCTGAAATGGGTATCGATATAATACTAATGATAAATATTCCGCGCACACAATACGGACCGCAGAATGAAACTTTGCTAAATGCTCCTTAAGGGCCCACTGGGAAGAGTGACGTGATTCAGTATTGAACCTAAGATCGGTGAATATATATGTAATTCATTGACATTGGTATTAATAAAAAAATATGTAGAAAAAAGGACGACGTATCAATCCCCGAGAAACTTAACATTAAGATATTGTGTAATCGTGTAAGTTTTAAAAATATATAGTATAATGTCAACGGGTTTTACTTTACGAGACAGTCTTTGAGACATGAATTATACTCTCACGAGATTCTTTCAAGACAACTCTCGGTTGGCTTGGTGGTGATTAAGAGAAAAATTTGAAAAATATATCCATAACCGTAACTAAAACAATGATTTTGGTTAAGTTAAGATGAATCGAGTCAAATGGAGCCGAAAATTTTCCGCTGCGGTGACTTCTACAGAACGACTAACGGGCATGACATCTCTGAAAAGAGTAAGACAAGAAATAAAGATATTCAAAATTAAGTTGTTAAATTTACAGGATGATTTTTCAGGTCAGGTGTTATAATATTAGCAATGTGTATTTCCGATGCAAATGCAGGATGGTCAATACTTTCTCCTACGTTTATCTTTGACTTCATTTGACATTTGAAGGCCCAATTCGACTAGAATTTTTTTTCCAATATGTGACGATAGCCAGCATCATTAACGGTTTAAGAATTGCCATTATCATTTAGATAAAATAACTTCCTAAAATAACTAATAACTTCAACACATTGTTGAGGCCTCAGATGCTCCATATTCAATTGTAATCACTATGACAATTGTACTTACTATGACTATTAAATGCGAACTGATAAATATCTACCAAACCAAAATGGCGGCCAAAAAAAATCGGCCTGGAACATAATATTCACCCTGTATGTTATATTATTTCAGTGTGCGACCGGCCTTACTCCCATAATTAACAAAATTCACAAAGAATCGAACCATAAACGTGAAATAAAATATTTAAATCATGGCATAATAAATTATGCTCACCATGGATTAGTTTACAGTGGTATTGTTACCTGTACACTAAATACATAACTTGTTTACAGATGAAACAATCGTGTAATAAATATATGACAACCAGAAAGGGAGAATGATCTTACTCAGAGAATTTATTAAGAAACAAATATTTTCTCACTGTTTGAGATGAAAACATAGAGGAGATCAGGGTTACTTTATACGCCGGGCTATGTGACAGCAAATTTTTTTTAGTGTAACATTTTCTGTATTACGTTGCAAATTATGTAACATTTCATGATCGTGCCCGCAACTGACCCTACCGTTAAACAAAAGTTAATTATAGGAGTTGAAGAAGAGAGTAATAAAGCCTGCATTTGCTTTTCGTTATATTATAAAGGTGAGCACACTAGAAAGTTACAATAATTTCACCTTGAATTGTTGTTATAATTTTCCCTTCCACACCTCACCCACTAAATTTACACTAATCGCAATTTGGTGTGCCTAGCGATTGGTCACATTTATTCAAATGTGTTTGAACGCATAATAAACTGGATATATTCCTGTATATTGTGACACATTCTACGACCAGGACCGAGAATTCTTTATATTTTCAATAGTGAGAACAAAAGTCCGGTGGAAGCTGATGCAACGTCTCAACGAGGCTTTCGGATAAGCCGAGTGTTCCTCATATCTGATCCTCTTTGACTTTTATTGTTCATATTTACTAACATACACATAACATAGACATCATGAACTTCAAGGGACTACCAGAAAAAATCGAATTAAGAAATAAGTAATTAGGGTTGTTAAAAAAATACAAGTACATACATACCTAAATATTTATTCAAAATTACACGTGTATGAGATTGTTAAAACATTTAAACATCATTAAGTAATATGGCGCAGTGGACATAAATAAAAATATAAAAAATCAACAAAACATGTTTAACACTGAGATTAATTTTTTGAACAATGTAATTATTGCTGTTGCAATGCGGGCCCGCAATAAAGTGGAGAGTGCTCAAAGGGTATCCCGTCAACGAGGGTGTGAGGTACGGTGACACGTTGTATATGGTGTTTCCAAAATGACAAAATTTACATGAATTTTTTAACTGATGGACGGATTGTTACGTACGCTGGTTGATTGAAACTCGTGAATTTTGTCGATGCTAACTTTGAATTAAACAAAATACAGTGAAACTTCTATCTGTCGTTTTTGAAGGGACCTATTGAAATAAACTATAAATGTGGGAATATAGAAAAAAGTTACATTTTTCATACTTAAATGTTTAATACATATTTTAAAAAAGATACATATTTCACATGTAAATGAATGAGTTATTTAAATAATAATAGAATTAGAAATTTGCTCAGAAACAAAAAAAAAAAACTTTGTTTTTATAATTTCAAGCGGCAGTCAGTAGCAGCATTCTCTCTCTCTCTCTCTCTCTCTTGAATGTTGCGCTTATTGTTTACGAGTGCCGTTAATCAAAATCAAGCATTTAGTTACGAAGTATATGCGCAATTTAAACGAATAATGCGGTAAAATGATGTATAGAGAAACGATTCATGTGATCTGTTTTTGGGTATTTTGTGTGAATTCCGGACTGGAAGAAATAAACGATACATGCGGGAAAACGATTATCCGAGATTATCGATCGAGATTTAACTGTGATTCAAAATATTCATGTTTATTTTGTACTGTTTTGAAACGAAATTCACGGAACTAACAAAAAAAATTCGAATTAATAAAGTTCGAAATATCCATGTTCTACTGTACTTACTACTTCTAAATCCATCTTCTAACTGCCTTTCATCCTTTTAATATCTCTCAGACTCAATAGGAGTACGAGTAATGTAAGCATTTCCACTTCACGATTCACAATTGGTTTTACTTCTCTCCTACAAAGTATATAGGTGGTGTCAGGGATGGTTTCATGTAAAACATTTAATAGCAATGTGTTAATCTAGCCCCGATCTCCCTGATGCGGTGAAGACAGGTGCACTGATCGATTGTCAACGATGATGGTAATAAATCGCAACTCTTTACTTTTCTCACGGAGTCCGCCAGTGCGTGCCAGAAATGTCATCATACTAGCGAAAAGCGCACGTCAGCATTATAAATTGCGAGATATCGATGTCTCCACGACTATATGAATATATATTATTTTTTTGTAGAAATAAATCTTTTTGTGGTTTGACATATTAGATAAAATAAAACACAATTACTTTGTATAAAACTTCGAATTTATAATGTATATGTATAAAGAGGGAGACAGAATATACAATTACATGCGAAAGAGAGAGAGTGGAAAGTACAATATTGATGGATATTAAATTGATTTAAAAGGAAACGTACTTAATATGGATAATGGTTAAATTAATTTGGTTATTAAGAATTGCACTACCACCATTCACTGCTTTTTTTTATCTCAAGGGCTTCTAAATTGTTTAACCGGAGGCTAAACACGTTTTTATGGACTCCGGTCTAAATTATCTAACCATCTCACTTTTTATGTATACATAAGTGCACTCTTTTTGTATTTATTGTTAGTTTTATATACACCCTGACGATATTTGAGCAAAGCGAAACCGATTCGTGTTTTAATAAAATCCGTGGTTTTATGCAAATTAAGTTGTGTTTTATTTAATCGAATATATTTTCTATATTATATTTTAAAACAGATGGAAATGATTGCAGTTAGAATTTAAAATAAAAACTTGATTCAGCGGAATAATTGTCACGAAAACTGGGTTAGACCTGGCCCTTTTCAAATCAAAAAGATTTTGAAGGACTTCAGTACTCTAACATACTGATATTCAGTCTTTATTTATTATTTAGATTGTGATATTAAATTGTCACATATGTATATAATGCTGATGTTTTTGTGTTAGAATTTAAAGAATTGATTTATATTTCGATACACTTTATTATTTATATATTTTTAATATCAAATTTTAATACAGATATAAAATTTTTGTTATGACATTGGTTTTTCGACAGGCGTTGAAGTATAATTATAAGAAACAACTTAATGAGTACGAAACATATTCTATTTTGAATTGCCTTCTTCAGAGTAGTGTTTGCCCATTATTGTCTGCAGGCGAATTGTCGAAACTGCTCTAAAATTATTTCGCTCTTTTTAGTATGAATTACCTTAATATTCTTATTATTTTCAAATTAAACAAGAACGAAGCTCGAACTCACGACTTCTAGATCACTAGACGAGTGTTTTAATCACTAGGCCGACAAGCACCTTCGACTTGATCCTTCGTATTTCTAGCACATACTTCAAGAATTCATAAGATCTGTTCAGTGATGATAAAGGGTGACTGTCGCTGTGAGATTCTTCAGGTCTATCATGAATCACCAAAATTTCCACGTATTTTTATGTCTCGTGATGTAGTTGAAAAATATGTACGCGACTGCACAAGAGAGGATAGACGTTGGTCAATTAAAAGTTCTTCAAGGTTTTGTCTATTAGTTCCGGGGACCTTCTGTCGAGCCCAGTTCTTGTTCCCGATCTCCTTTTAGCCATTCTGTCCGATTCCTGTAGGCACCTGTGAGACGCTCTCGATAAAGTTCAGAATAGATCAATTGTTCATTCTGCTCTACGTATAAAATAAAATAGATAACGGAAGATAGCTCTATATCTTTTAAACCGGATTCGAGACAAATGTTTTATCCGTGTACATGCAAGTTTAAGCGACGTAGAGATAATTGGAAAGGCAATTACCTTCGGAATGTCTTAATCGTATATCTCTTACGAGCAAATCGGTAGTGTTTTGATTTTAATCGTTAATATATTTGATATCTTACATATGAAGTCTGATGTTCATCTATGTGCTACGCGTACAACATTTTGAATGAGAACTGATTCATTACATTAGAGTGAAGCGTCAATTTTCTTTAAACGAATTAAGTGGATGTGAAATATTATGGTTCAGAAGGTAAATTTACAATTTCCGTTAGAAATTTGAGAATTGCTGTTGAAGAATAGTAATATCTCTGTTACGATTGATTGAATACTTTAATTTTTAAGCAGTGTAGAATTTCATTTAACTAAACGTTGCTCATCCTAATTATATACACACATATCGATTTCTTTTATGGCATTGTGACATCGCAGCTGTAGAGATTGGTCAAGATATACATATATATATTTTAAAATTAAAACACGTTTTAATTTTAGAACAAACAAATTAGATGTATCGCTAATAAAGATCAGAGTTATTTAGGTATTGAATTTAGGAATATTTTCGGTAGTTAATCCATATTTTAGAGAATGTCAATACATCATTCATATCCTGTATTACATTTGTAGTGAGTGCAGGACAATATTCAATAAAGGTGTGAAAATATTTAAAATAGTTCAAACATAAAAATTGGTAATAAATATTTTCCTTCATTGTATCGCCTATTCAACATTTTAATTTCAAACATTATTATTATAAAAGTAAAATCTTTTTTTGTTGTTGTTAAGGATAGACATTACGCCCGTTGTTTAATTAATCTATAATGGAGGCTTATTCTGCAGGCTGTCCGCGGTACGCGGAGGTAGGCTATCTGCAATATCACAATCCAATCTGAACGATTTCCGGTCAATAATCATAATGTTGCTCTTGTTGATATGTATTGCTGCGCCCGCGTCTCCGCTGATTTCTGCCATTAGCAGCTCTTCAATGTCTTCAGTATTATTTACCAGAAGGTATAAGATAAATGTGATTTAAAAATAATTCGTTTTACTCCACTGGCCCTCGGGATAACGGAGTTCACCTATCAGACCGGGCGACCCAGTGGAGCCAAATGACATTGTGTCGCAATTTGACGGTCACCAACGTCCGTTCCCGCACTGGACCCGGAGATTTATGAGGCCAGGGTACGTGCTCTGATGATAAAGAGAAAATACGAATGATTATTATATTTGTTTAGTTACTGATTGAGGGGGCCGACAACCTACGGATCAAAGGGTCTTACTAATCAATACTAGTAATTATAATATTTTCATAAAAAAAAATAAAAAAATATCTTGATATATAGACTGATTTATATTCATTAAGTAGTAAATGACACAATTAATTTATTTCTAAATATATGTATTCGTTGATATAATGCCTTAATGCTGATGACTAGCAGACCTTCTCATTGATTCGAGTATCGATTTTTTTTTCTGAAAACATAACTTTGAGAAACGTTGAGAAAAATATTTGATAATATTTGCGGCCGTTACGAAAGAGAAGACATTTGTTAAAAAGAAAGCTCGAAACCATGTAGGTAAGATCATTATTTACCTACATAATATTAGTATTAGAAATATTATTGTATACAAAATTCTGACTGAACTGAAATTGAAAAATGTGTCTTCAGAAAAAAAACATTTCACATCCTCTTAATTTGTATACTTCAAATAAAATTGATTACTCACTCTAATATAATGCATCAGGAACAAGATAAAGACAAGAGCGATACAGAAAATAAGATGGTACTACATTCTGTAACTATTTTTAAAAATTAATTCGCATTTGTGGTCTTCCACTGCTTCTGAAAAAAACCATTTAAAAAAAATTCAATAACAGTACTAATTTTTGATGTTTAAAATATATAAACAATAAAAATAATTCTAATAAAAAAAATCAGTATCACACATACACATGTATTACAATATGACACATATTAAGGCTGTAGAGCGTTCGCTCGTGTCAACGAATTAAACTTTTCGAAGATAATCTCTGATACGAATTTTGTTCCTGTCAGATTCTTTGGAGACAACTAAATATCAGGATTCGTAGTCCCTGTATATTCGCCATGTCCCAGATATTCTCTGTTTTACAATTTAATCTTCGTCATGTACGTCAAACATCATTATCATTCGTCAGATGAGTGTTTTTGAATCACCTCAGCAACAGCCAAAACTGAATAAATATTTGTAATTTAACACCTTACGGGTACATTAATGTTAATGTTTAATGACTAACGTTAATTTTTCAGAACAGATAGTTGTACGAATCTATAATGGTTTAGGTAACGTTTGTGTGCACGTATCAAAACTCGTTATCAGATCGAACACCGGTTTGAATTTTTGTCTTTTTCTATCAATCTCTAGTTGATCTACACAAAATGAACACATGGCATTGAGATGACACATGGTATTGAGATGTATCTCAACTAAATCTCTGAGATTATCTTATCGTGTCTCCTTCCGTGGATACGGGTCTTCAGCATGAGAGAAGTAGCGGGATCGATAGTCGGCGCCTCCGAAACATTTTTGATTTAAAAACTGTTTGGAGGAACGATCCCGGTACCGGTAAATGTGAAAATAAAACACAAGATGAAAGTGAGAGTAAGTATGATTTATAAAAATTTCACAAAATTTTCTAACGTAATATTTGTGATACATTTTACTAGGGTACCATATCCTATGTTAAAATGACTCTTGCCCTTCCAACGCTCCAACCGTTCAGCCGTATTATTTGACGTACTCCTCGCCAGCAGCAGACCAGTAAGCAGAGTCAGCGTACCCGCCGTAAGGCCGTTGAACGACCTTCATCCGTGGTTCTCTCGTGTTATATAACTGTATACACACCATTTTTTCAATACTAGTTTTTTTCACGAATTCAATACACATTTAATGGGTGCGATTTTTCCCGTTCGCGTCGTCTTGTCTTCTCATATTTCAATTCAGCGGGAAAATGTCCGGCATAACTCGACAGTTGTGACAGGGCAATATTTTGATTGGATGACGAATCAATTTGATGACTTTGAATATTTTTATTTTCGTATCGTACTCATTTTAAAATAATTTGATTCCAAATACTTTTATCAATTCTTTTTAGAATTTCTATGACATTAGTTGGGTGTATTATATTTTCTATTCTAATATAATATTTTATACTACGAGTGAATTAAATTTTTTATAATAATCCTTGTAAAGGGTGACCCATTTTGAAATTGGGATCATCAAAAAAGAACAGCGCAATAATGTAACTACGAAAGTTGAGAAAATGGAAAAATGGGCCCTCTATTATACACGAATATAAGTACCGCGTGGTTTAACCAATATATAGTAAGAACAAAGTTAGTATGTATATTGTCTCATATAACATTCAAACCTTCATGAAAAAACATGAAACACCAAGATCAAACAGCAGTGGTTATCTTTAATCAAAGTGCAAACAATATGTTTGGAATGTACTGACGAGGTTTGCGACATATGATGTCACTTGGCACATGATTATGACCAAAAATAATATTTACAATATGACGCCAATTTTACATAAAGAAGCACAAGTTTGCAAGATTGATGTACGTTTTTCCGCTTTGAAACGTTGCATGATGAATTTTCTCGGTCTCTAGATGATAAATGTTACATAAAACCATTTTAAGTTAGACGTTTCGAAAACGGTAACTCAAATACCCAAGTACCAAATAAGACATCTTTACTTACTTACATTGGAGAACCCCCAAATAACGTTGATCCTCACGTGCAACTTCGGTTGCATCTGAGTTGGCATTACGTATTTTATATTGCAACTTAATAAAAAGTTTATGCACACATTAAAAGGAAACATTAATGAATCAAACATGATATTAAGATATTTTTGAAGTATACAGCGTAATATAACTTTAACAATATTTAAGCATGACCAAATTTTTGCAAGAATACTGGATTTAATATTGTTAATATGATTTACTGGTTTAAATAAGAAAATATATAAAAATTTAAAATTGATTTTTCAGGCGTATTTTAGTGTAATGTGTCAATCATTCGTCATATATATAGATAAAGATAGCTTCAATATTTTCTAAAATAATAAAATTCTCATTAGTGACACCTATGCTGTTTCAAGGAAATGAATATCATATTTTAGACCATAGATGGCGATAGCAAAGTTGTAGTTAAATACTCGAAGTATTTCTTCATAGTAACATATATATAAATTCCAAAAATTTGATAGGTTTGGAGGTTGATTCTGGGTGGTAATGGTGAACGTTACATTGTGTAAAATGATCACTTAAGCCAGCCGAAGGCAGCCAGTCGTAAGCCCTGTAATTAGCCATTCTTCCATATAATATAATTTAAATAGCTTCGTATCTATGGGATATCTATAATTTGTTGAAGTGGTTAATACAAAGTTTGTTATTTTGTAAATTAAAATGCATTCGTCACCAATCAACTACCAGAAGACAAAACAAACCAGAACGATGATGATAAATTTAAAAATCGTCTAAAAATCTAAATTGCACCCCTGATTTGATAAACTAGAGATATTATAAACTAAACTAGAGATATTATAAAAAAGTGCATGTATATATTTAAATATAAAAATGAACTTCCTTGTTGGTAAATACACTAATAAATAATATTTAATGGTCTGGCGAATTATGTATTCATATATTATGCATTGTCTACCTTGAGACATGGGATGTTCACCTAGACATGGGATTTATATAGGTTGCATACATTATGTATCTACATTTAAACCATGTACATTTTATGTTACTTTGTATATTATTCATATATATAATTTCATCAGTTTTAAAGCGTACCTATATAGCAATGTAACACTTCCCACTCAGCGAAGATTGTTAAACTAAACGTGTTTTAACTTCTACTATTTTTAAATAATTTTAAACTTTTTAAAATAATTTGTTAATGGATTGGACTTGTTTATTTTCAAGTTTGAGTATTTTTAATTTATGTATTTGTCTTTATCTACACACAAAAAGTCTGATCGGGCAAAGCGCAGTGAGAAAATTATGAATAAAATAAATAACACAACGAATGACTAAAATAAGTCCTTCATTTCAAAAATGGCAGTCACATTGGCGAATTAGTGAAAAGAATAAGAAAATGTATTTATATATTCACAAGACTAAGAAACATTTTAAGTATGAATAATTTTAAAAATGTATATTTTGTTATTGTTCACTCACTACTCTAGTATGGAATAATTGAGTGGGGAGGAGCATACAATAACATAATGAACTCGGTAAAAATAATACTGAGAACAATCATCAAAGTAATATTAAAAAAACTTTTTCAACACTTTTTGCAAAATTCACAGTTCCTCAAATAGAAAACATTTACAAAAAAATCTCAATTAATCAATTACTTAAGGAAAATAACACTAAAATTTGAAACAAGCACATCATTAATATTTAAAAACAACTTTAAAATCCCTAAATGTAACACCAAACATTATCAGTAAAATTTTATATACGTAGAGATAAAAAACTTCAATAGCCTCCTTACACAAATTAAAGAGATAAAAGATATAAAAGAGCTTAAAAAGAAATTAAATGAATACTTCAGAAGCACATAATTAGAAAATAAATAATATTACAGAACACTTCAGAAGCACACAAATAGACAAATAAATAATTATAGACTACAAATGTATAACTCTGTGTATAAAATTATTACAGTGTAACTCCCTCGCCAAGCACAAGAGCTAGTCTCTTTTTTGGAGAGGTAAGCGAATAAAAAACATGTAATTTTAATAATGTACAATACTTAATTAATAACGCATATTATAAAAATATTGTAAAAATTTCAAATAAATATAAAACCAAATTATTTATTTAATAAGTATTATAATATCTGTCTCACTGGGCTTTGCCCGCACTGATGCGATTATACATCAGAGTGTCAGGAACGAAACCTATCATGTTTAATTCAAAATTATTAAAAAGGTTTAAATTCAAAATAAATATTACATTAAATCGATTTTACTAATGTAAAAAATTTTCCTCAAACTTCGATCGAAGGAGGAATACTAATTTTTAATTTTATTGGTACTTCAGATCATAAAAAAAATAGTCCGATTCGTAATGATACGTATATCTCAAAATATTTCATATTTAATCAGAAAATTATTCTGTCCATTTGGCACATCGAGCCGGACAGTACGGACGCTGGACGCAATGTCCTCACATAGACGCTAGCTGTGTAATAATGCGAGTTACTCCTGAAATACTCTAAAAAAATATATTTTGATTCTATTGCAATTTGTTTTCGTACATTTTTGTCCATGTAGATTCGCTACGTAGTAGTAATATAATAACTTTATTTATTCATTAATTATAACTGTTTGAAGCCGGTCTTACGAATCCTATAAATAGTTTAACGAGTTCTATTAATCTTATTGGTCTAAAAGATCGTATCTAAAGATTTCTGTTTGTTCTGAGAAAGACATAAGATCCAAATATTTATAAAAAATAGCAATTTACATAAGAAAAATTGCTCCTGATATAGATCATGTCGAGTTGGTGTTCAATCAACTGCAAATATGCTGTTTGATATGATCACGAGCAGGGGCGTGCACTCCAAACAATAAAAAAGCTGCGGATAAGTTAGTATAATTTCTGGGAAATAAATGTTAAATACATATTTATCTTATATATTACATCTACATTTAAGTTTTCAAGCAAATAATTTAAAGAATACATGCTAATGTGTTAAGGTGAGTGCTTGTTGGTCTAGTGGTTAAGACGCTAGCCTAGTGATAAGTTAGTCCTATTTTCATAGTACAAGTGTTTAGCTTAGTTAGAAAATAGTAAGAATATTGATGTGACATGAATTCCGCGTACGCATCTCTATTTAAAAATTAAAAAAATAACTTGAACCATCTAGTAAAATAATTTAGAAATAACAGATAAAGATGTGGAATTTTTCGCAAAATCTATCCTAAAAGTACATAAACGCAATATTTATCTCACTCACGCGACTTTGCTCAAACTGATATCGCAACACGTTTTAAAATACATAGCACACATACATATATAGCATATGTACATACATCTACATACATACATAGTTTATATGTGTAAATATACACCTTTATTTGAAGAGCACTTGATTATATTATGAATATTAACATAGTTTTATCCCTTTGCTTAAAACTTCAAGAATTTCCTTAGATTAATAGTAATAATATTAATATTGCTCAAGAACATAAAAATTTTTCCTAAGGTTACAGGGCCGAAAGAGATTATTGTATTACAATTAATTGTGTTCAATTTCTTTCTTAAGATGATGCGTAGTTTTCTGCATCATACAAATCGTTAGTAGTCCGCCTGGATTCCATCAGCAGAACCAATCAGAGCAATCGCAGTTGAATAAACCCCAAATAAGAACCGAAGCGACTCTAATACACATTACAATGATTATCTACCTTTTTCAATGATTCGTTTAATAAATTCTTCAGTGACAAGTTGGCGGAAGCTGGGATGTATCGTCCAAAACGATTAGGAATTTATTGCGGCAATTTCGACGGCGTTATTGGCGTTTCCGTTAATGTTACTCGAGGAGTTTGCCAAATAATACTCGTAATTGTACGTTCCGATGATTCGGTGTATACACGGTATTACAGGCTTAGTTTAAAATATTTTATGGGTAGATAGCTTACTAAAATACGAGTCTAGAATGATTCACACTATATCACAGCCATTTTCGAATGTTATGTGCCAAATGAGAAATGAGTGAATCTGATAAGTTAAAGGCAGGTTTAATTCTGAATAAAGATATTTTATCTTATTTGAACTAATAATAATCAATGAAAAACGATAATGAATGAATATGAAATATTTAGATTTTTTAAAGACACTTATATAATATAATAATTATAACCGTAGGTATAATTAATCAGTATAGAGTGCACAAATAAGCAAAAAAAAAAATGTAGTATCTTATGGGTTATGAAAGACGAGAAAGTGAATAATATAAATTAAATAAATAATAATGATTTCTGGCTCAACGTGATTTTTTTAATTTTTCAAAAAAAAACTGTCTACTACGCATACAACTGAGTATTATTTTTATCTGCACATCTTAAACTATAGTCACCTTAGTACAAAGTTTGGATTTTTTAAAAATTCAAATAAATAATATTTCAAAGTAAACATCTGTTCATTCAGTCAATGGCGATCCGTTACTTTAATTTAGTTTTAAAGCCAGTTTTAATAAATATCTTCACTGTCTTTTCCAAGAAGTTATAAGATATTGGTTCAATATTAGATATATATTTTTGGTAGTCTTGTTCATCTGAACGATATATTAACATCACAATTATGTCTGCCTCAATATAATATATTAATTAAAATTTTGATTGATTTCTTATGATTTAAAAAAAAAACAATATTGGTAGATACATAGAAAATGTAAGAAAACTTGATGTTCACGAGTAAAGGACTACCCGTGAAGATAAAAATTCCTACTTGGCAAAGATATTCAATGGATCATAGTCACGTGATGATGTATTTAAAATGATAAATCATATATAATAGTATAGTATACTGAAGTAAACAGGTTTTCTTCAAAAAATGTGATCTTTGGAGATTGTTCGCAAGTATAATAAAATAATAATATAAAACATTAATAAATTAACAAAAGTCACACGAATACGCAATTGTACGTATATTGTAATTTTACTATAATTGTGTCTACTTTTTTAACTTTTTTTTTCTTTTTTCATCTCCTCTTCTGCCCAAATTAGCAGCACCTATAACCACTTTAACTTTTCACCCCCTCTCCCCAACACCGCTTTCATACCGCCATCGCCCCCTCCCCCACCATGTAGTCGATAGTCTATCTTCTTGTTTAAGCTTTAGTTTATTACTGACGATGACGCAGTAAACGTCGAAAACGTTTTAATTAATATTTAATTAATGTGTTGTGTGAAGTAAATAGCGTTGTGTTTTATTTTAATAATTTTTTTATTTTTTTATTAAAAATTTAAAAACTTTACGAAAAGTTTTTAAAGGACAATGGACTTCCACAAAGTTAATCACGAAAATTTTGAAATGTATACTTTTTTATTTTTCAACATATATACATACACACAAGTGACTTAATAAATTCAAAGCGATTTTCAATAAAAATTAAAGAATTAACCAGAAAATCTATTTATGAAAAAAATATTTAGTTTCTACTGAAATTCGAACCTGGTCTTCTTTCTTTCCCTATCTTTTTAGTTGATTAATTTATTTTGTGTTAAAAATACCACATAAGCTACGTTCTGAAATTGTAACTTCACAACAAAAATGTGTTCTCCTTTAAAACAAAGTGACTGAATAAATAAACATATTTCACTGATTTACTCAACGCACTAATAAATCACATATTTAATTTGATTTAAAAAATACGTTACTTCATCAATTATAAATCATTTTTTAAAGTATGTAAGACATAAGTTATTTAGTGATCAATGTAAGAACAATAAATTCATTTGCACTCCATAATTAGTAGTGATTTTAAGAATAGATAGTCGTAAATAAATATAAGAAAATGTTGTTGAGTCTGCAAGTAACAAATATCAAAAAATTGTATAATACCACCAAAGAAAAGATCAATACGAGCCCTTTGGATAATAATACACATAATTATTTCACAATTCTGATAAGTTAAATTAAGTTATTATGACAAGTTAATATTCATTGAGGCTTGCGATAAATAGAAAGAAGGCAATACGATTTTATTTATTTTCAAACTTATTAAATCTGCGAGGCACTTTATGTGAGGCTTTTTCAAACTTACTTCATAGAAAATCGCTACACCCAGGCCGGATGTAATCAATTTTTTTCTTTAGGTTTTTTTAAATTTGCATCTGTTCGCAATTGAGCCCGTGACCCTCGATTTACTACACCACTTACATTTTATTAAATTTCAGTATAATAATGCCCAGTTAATTTTAATCAAATTGTTGATGCGATTCAGATGATTGATTGATTGATTAGTTGATTCTATTCTCAAGAACATGAAGATTACACAAACATTTTTCCCAGTATCACATCTATTGAGCCGCACTTGAGATTACAAAACTTAGAGATATCTAAAAGTTGATATGGAAGAAAGTTTGAGATTGTAATGTGTAAAAAAATTATTAAGAAAAATTATAAGCTTCGTAAATTATTTTTAATTAAGTAATAATGAATTATACGAGTCGTCACTAAAAAAAGTGTATTTGATACATTTAAAATATGTAGTATTTTAAAAATTTCAATATAACATTCCAAATATATTACAATGATTAAATTAAATTACTGTACTTAAACTAAATATCAAACCCGCGAGAAATACTAGAATAATTAAAAATTATCTATTAGTTAGTTACGATACGTAGTAGAGGTCGATGTACGATGGAAACTAATGCCAGCATTTGTACGACGTTACAAGACTTTTTACGAGTGAAAATTTATACGCCCGGCACTTAATACGCTAAGCATTTATACGATAATACATTTTCTATAAAGATAAAAAAAAATCAAATATTTCATTATACTGCCTTACTGTTTACAAAAAACTCTGGCAACGGAACCAACTACATATAAAAATTTCCTTTATAGCAGTACGTGCTTGTTATAATATTCGTATTGTCGTTTAAAGCATACCACTCGAATAAATAATTTGTCGTATTTATACGACTTATTTACCATAAACACTAGATAAGTTTCACATAGTATATATATATACAAATACTAGGGGTTTACAGTTAGATAAATTTGAAATTTTAGAAATAAGAAAAAGTGTTAATAGCAAATTAAATATTATAAATAACCAAATCCTTTTTTGGCAAATAAGTCCCCTTTTAATTTTTTTTTGAATTGGTTACCCACTACTTATACTTTTATTGTATTGTTTTTATCTTTGCTTGCATTTTTAATTTTAGTATACATTTTTCCTTGAAGAAGATACCATAGGTATCGAAACATGTTGATTAATCAATAAATAGTGGTTTAAACAAAGTGTTTTATCTTATTATTTAAATAAGTTTCTGTTGTACAAATGTTGATGTAAAAGATTCCGTACTTAGTTTGTTCATAATTTTTCAAAAAAATATTACATCTCGAGAAACAGATGTTTTACTTATACAATATATGAAGCAATAACTTTTTGTTTATACATTTTAATAATTAATCTAAAATAACTTTGAATAATACATTTTACAAAATTGGTGATAATCTTTGGAAGTAACTACCCATGAATCTAAAATCACAGAATTCTTAATAGATCATTATATAAAAAATAACTCTGTTCAAATAACCCATTTATTTATGAAATGGTAGAATATGAAGACAGACAACGGGCCACTCTTACGACAACTTTACTTGTTCATATTGGTAGTCAACCACGCCTTCACCGCATATTAGGGATTCTGTGTCGAGATAACCTTACTTCTGTGCTCGGGTCTTTTTAAAAAAATAACCCGAGACATGAATTTTTCTTGATATTATTCATTTTAAACAAATTGAGTTAATCCTACTGTCCATTGTCATATAATAGATAAGTAACCCAGCAACGAGCGGTGCAAAGAAAAGGTTCCATTGTTTACATGGCCAGCCGTAAATATTTGCGTTAAGGAGATATTAATCCAAAGATATTTATTACTAAAAAAATAATTTCTGTAGTCAATGGTTTTGTCGGTTTGTTCAAACAGGGGATTGTATTTCATAGTAAAATGTAATATTTTATCTTTAGGATAAATTCGTGTAATTTTTTGAAATAAAATTTGTATGGGATACAATTATTTGAAAAACTTTATTAGGAACTTCAGTTAACTTTGACAAAATACATACGTTATTATTTTCTTATACGTTTCTTAATTAATTGTTCTATTTTTTATTGTTTGTGTTTTTTGTAATTTTTAGTTTTTGTATTCAATACATACGTAAACTTACTTTCATTAAAAAAAATACTATCACATTATGAATTAATAAATATTTCATCATGCAGTTTTAATTAATATAAATTATTCAAATATTTTTTCTTTTCAAATAAATACAATTTATTGTTTCGATTCTCGGGGCTTAACAATTTTTACTCTCGAGTCCAGGGAATTGAAAAAAGTTGAGAATACAGAATCCCTATTGCGTATAATTGTTTAATGGTGGAACATATTTGTTTTACGTTTGGGTTTGTGCTGAGTTGGGTTTTACTGGAGTCGGATATATTATACAAATATCAATGATGTAACTTTATGAAGAATATGTATTGAATAATTCTTATTTTATTTGTATATATGTATACGGTATACAGTACCATAAGAAATTAAGGTAAAAAATAATGCAAATGAAATAAATCGATTAGAAAGATATAGGAACATAAAAAATCTATTTATTTAAAAGATATTTAAAAAATAATTGTTACCAATCAGACAAGTACATATATATAAATAACATTAAATCAGAAATATAAAAAATAGTAAAGATATTAAAAATATTTGAAAGCGGTGTATATAAAATATGTTTTTTTTTTTTACATAAAGCATTTTACAATATTTTGAAAACTCACAAATTGTGTGATAAGTTATAAATAAAATATTCTATATCAGAACTGACTTGTTTGTGAAATAAGTTCACCCAAACGCCTCGTGAAATCTAGAAGGTGTGTATAATACGGAAAATATAACCTATCAATGCATCCGGGGAACCATAGAATATGTGTGTAGCCAAATGACGTATATACATAGGTAACAGAAAGAATGTACATGTTGACAAATATTTCAATAATTAAAAAAGCGAATTTTTCTGTTTCAAAGATTCTATTTCAAATCAGGGTTAAATTATAAATTAACCCATATATTATATAAATGATGAATTTTTACATACTACTTACTATAACATATATCGAGTAACAAAAGCAGCAACTACAAGACGATAGTATAGCAGTATATTTTATGAGCATAACAGATAATTGAAACCTTTAGGTACACGGCATGACCACAAATCGTTATACAGCCACCCGAAATGAATTAAGTAAAAGTGCATATCGAGTACAGTTTCTCCGCGGCGCGGCGGCCTTCGCCGGACCAGTCAATGAACTCCAAATTCGTATAGCAATAGATCATTCGGAAGATGATTGCACTTGTAAAACCGGATACTCGTCCCGGGAGAAACACAATATATAATGACTGTAAAAAATAGCCCAGTGGCGTATGATGTCCGTAATATAACATTAAACATTATTCAAAACTTTTTTGTGGTACACAAAAAAACGCGTTCTACCATGGAATATCAGCATTAATCGTGTGATCTTTTGGTACCATGCAAATATTTTATTATGTTTTTAATTTATTTAATATGCTTACTTACTATCACGCCTCTTCGCGCGGTGATAGGCAGAGAGAACGCCACACTCTTCTGTTCAGGCACACGACTTTCGCCATACTTTGCACTTATATTCATTTCATTCGTCGATTATTGAGATATCTGGTTAACTTGATTATCTCAATTTAAAAAATAAATTGTAACTGTACTTTTTTTCTTTTTGTGTAGTCTACACATTTTCTGACTATGAAAATTTATAATCGTGTAACAATAAAATAAGGTAACAAAATTACAGAGAAAGTATCGTCGTTATCGACATCATCATTGACAGTTTGCGTCTGCCCATTGCAGGGCATGTTTCTTTATTTCTCTAGTGAGTTGGCTTTCCCCATCTACTAATAAACTTCCGGATGTCGTTCACCCATCTCGTCTATATATAAAATAAAAATAAAATCATATCGTTAATAATAACAAGAAACAAAATGTTTTTATTGTATTGTGTTACAGCAACAGCGTTATATTTTAATTTAGATACTAGATAGTGGTTAATCTTTCAAGTTCTCATCATTTATTTAACAATTTCATTACGTTAATTTATTTAATGTTTATAAAACATAGTATGGAATTTGATTCAGATTACATTTATTTACAAATCGTGCATCAATAACATACACTGCGTAATATCGTATAACAATTAGTGAGTTATTAAGGAGAACACATTTTTATTGTGAAGTTGTAATTATTCAAACATAGGTCTGTGATGTTTAAAATACTAATTTAATGTATTAATTATAAATATAATTATAAATAGGTTCAAATTCCGGTAGCGCAAAAACAATATTTTTCGACAAAATTGATTTTATATGTGTATATTTATAATTAATACATTACTTGACAACCGAGTGTGTGGTATGCGCGTTTGTTAATGTGTACATTATGTATATGAATTGTAAATAAAAAATTCGTTCGTTAAAAATTCTATTTGAGCCGTAAATAAAAACTGTATTTTAAAGACGGAATACATGTCACCAAAAAATTATTACCATTTTCAAAATCTAAACGTTTTGAAAATAGAATTAACTTGATGGTATTCCGGAGCGAGTCGCGAACAGTCGACCATTTGATCGCTAGCTAATTATATTACCACTAGACAAAACAAACACGTTAATCGTTGTTTATATACAGTTTTTCAGTTACCTTAGGAAATAAAAATACAGAAAATAATTTTAATAAAGATCAACTGATTAAATTTTTGTTAGAAAATAAATCACAGTGAATAATCGGCTAAAAGATTTATATTATAGACACAATTTATTAATGTGCATATTTAAAGTATTGCTTCACATTGACGAGTTTAGTAAACAGCAATTTATCATACTTACTTAATGCATACTTCTATAAAAAACTGCAGTGTTGCAGTTATTAATTTAGTTCTTGATGTAATTATCCAGTCAGGCTTGACAGTAGAGCAAATAAATTATATTTTGCGGTACCAGGAGGAACAATCCATGTACGGATCGTTTTTGATCCGTTATAATATGTATGAATTGTTATATATATTTTTTAAATACTGCTCCTTTTTTCCAGGTGTGCCTTTTGAGGATTGTTAATGTAATCGCCTCCAGGGTTAACACGGAGCTGGTCGTCACCGGATTTAGAAAACCGCTTAATTATAATTTATTCCAAACGTCGGCGAGTTCAGCGGATGTATTTTGTTGATTTTTTACAATTCCTTTAATGATATTAATTTATTACGCTGATGTTATTATTTACTATTTATATTGAAAGCAGATGTGCTTTTTTATACTTTTGAGGATTTACGAATTTATTTTAATATCCTTGCCTGACCTCATGTACAATATATTATAATCGAACTATACAGAATGTTCTAAATGAAACGCGCATAACTTTCTACTTTCTATTAAAAACATTTTTAATAGAAAATGTTGTACACAAATTTAGTTAAAAGCATTCCATTACCGAAACAAAAGAAAAAATAATTGTACCTAAATTAAATGCTCGACGTGATTGAACTTCGTCCTCAAAAGAGCTTTTCTTTTTTAATTCTTATTTTTTTATTTATTTATTGAATATATATATAATTTATTAAAATATTTGAGAAAGTAATATTAAAGTACATTAAAATATTAAGATTTTGGTTTATGTTAGAATGTTTGTCACCTATTTTTAAGAAGTTTGTTTGAAGACTTTGAAGGTATTAATGACATGACACGTAGTAGAGATCTACGTAAGAGATGGTCTTAATAAAATACAACAGAGAAAATCTGGTGTTCAAAAATGTTTATCTAGTAATACAAACTAGTGAAGTAGATAGTAGAAGATCTTCGTCGCATCCGTAGGTCGATTTTTTGTTGTAGAACCACATTTTCGTGGTCATCATTAGATTTACACATCAGTTTTGTTGATACCGTGTTGTAGTAAGATTCTTTAAACGGCTTATATTCGTATCGTGGGTCTAATAGTATGCTTTTTAAACGAGGCGCCGCGACACACCAGAGTGCCCTCTTAGTGTGCCTCTACAGTTTTACTCAATAATATAACATCAAACTTTTTAACAACCCAGATCCAGGACAGGTATGATATATACATACAATTAAATGATTATTGTTTGGTATCTCATTTACATACGCTCGACAATAGATCGGAAAATTGGGCGCCAAATTCGGGAAGTTTGTGAATCGTATTTTGTTTATAGGGAGCATCTTATCTATTGCTTTCATAGATACTGAACGCATCCTGCAATACCAGTGAGTATAACAAAACTCCTAGCAGCCATAAATGCACCCGATACCGACGCCATGCAGCAATACTGATACGGTCACTGTCTGGAAGGCCGTTTCTCGAAAGCCACTCTTCTCACCGCCGCCTTCCCAACAGCTACAAGAAACGCCTCTGCAAACATTAGCGCGTAGTAACATTTGTTGTACAGCTTAAATACGCCATACTTGTAAACTGAGCCTAACAATAAGCCAAGTGTTAACCGCAAGTGTCGACATTTAATCCCCTATGTCTTCTAATTATCATTATGTACAGACAAAGACGATAAATCTTGGTTGTACACACTGTACTGCTTATTATATTAGAAAAACAGATCGAAATTTTAACATAAGAGTCAAGGAGCATTTGAGATAATTAAGTAATCGTGGTTCCTCAGAATTTTTTAATTATTCATGAAAAAATGATATATTTTACAAGAAAACAATGTTGGTCTTAAACAGATGATTTAGAATCATCAGAAATAAATAAGCAAAATACAAATAATATTTTATTTAATTGTACGACCACATTTCCAATATAGAATTATTGATGTCCATATTTTAATAAATCATTGTTTCAGTTAAAAATGTAGATGTTCTCAGAATTTGTTCACACGAAAAAGCAGGTTATTACCTTAATAATGACGCAATATTTAAAGAGTTTTAAAAACTTTATTTTAGCGTAAATTAAAAAAAATAATGGACAATGTCAACAGAGGTCAAGGACTCAAAGGTGCAGTTCAAGTGTATGGCAGCGTGGGAATCATGATTTTTTTGGGACTTTTACTGTTCCACGTTTTTTGTAAACTGTGTAATTTTGAGCCAATCCAGTTACTTGGACAGCTGTTGCGAGATTGTGGTCAAATGTCCGTGAAAAATTGCTCGCTTTATAAAGAACACACTCTGTTATAAAAACCAATTTAAAACTTATTTATATAAATACGCAGTGAGACGCCAACAGTTCATTAATATGAGGCGGGTACCTACCCGGGCACAATTATTGTAATTAAGCATTGTTATTAACTTTTTTAACATCGATTCTAAACGTCTAAGAAAAAGGAACGCAGTCGTTCCAAAACAGAGTAATTATACACACGAATGACAGAATGAATCGTTTGCATGCGTTGAAAATTTGAAATAAAATCGTAAACATGCAAATTGCGTACGAAGTAAAATGCAAAAGAATTATGTAATAATTTATTAATATTTAGAAAGTAATTTTTTTATGTGAAATCACGATTTATTTGCGAATTTTTAGAATATAGCAGGTTGTACTCAAAGGTATTTGAGGAACTTAAACTTGATTGAAATTACAAAATTTCATCCAACGCGAAAAAAAACAGATGTCTAACTAAAAAAAATAATTAAATTCATACTATAATTTATAATGTAATTAATAATACAGGAAGTAGAATTTTTTATATAATTTATTTGTTTTAGAAAAATAATGTTTGGTAAAAACTTCACATATCACAGTTGTTTTTTTATCGTTTCAACACATATATTACCTATAATATATTATATTGTATGTACGACAAAAATATAATGTCGGAATATTGCGAATTCTGAACGGATACTTCTTTGAAGGTTTCTTACAATAATAATACTCTGAAAATAAATAAATTGAATTATTAAAAATAGGAATAAAGCTATTTATAAAACGTCAAACTGTCGCGGCTGTTCCTGCACTTGACACGAACTTGATGTAAACGCCTAAGAAACTTGTCTCATTCTATTAAATGTCAAGCGGTGATTCCTTAATTAACTTAAAATCAAAGTAGCTACTTTCTATACAGTGGTAAGGTATATCTTAACAAAATGTCTGAACCCTCCATTTCATGAACTTTCCTCCATACATACGTTGCTTAAAACGGCATATTAAAGAAGGAACATATTTATGTGAGTTAAAATTTGGAATGCGTGGCATTCTATCCGTTTTATATTTTCCCGTTGAATACGACGAAATGATATATACGTGAAATCAACACAATAAATCAAACACTACTTTTTTGGTTCTATATATAATTTTTTCAAAAATTGGATGATCGCTTTGGCTGTGTGGGCCATTGTCAACTGATAAAACAGTGTGACGAGCTTATATATAAATTTTGTTACAAAGTTGGGTATTACAAATTAGTCTCTTAGCGCTAAAATTGTCAATATTGTAAATACCAAAGATAATTATCATACATTAATGTTGGGAAAAAAAGAATACAAAAAAAGAAAAAATAGAGTTGAATATAGGTAATACATGTATGAGACCCCCTCTGCAACAATATTGTTTATCGGTTTTTACAAATGTTGTCACACAGACGGAGCGTCGGTCATCTTGAATGATATACGGTATTGTTACAGGTAAGATCACTTAGAAATTGTGTGTAATAGTATTTTTTAAATATAGTTATTAATATACCATTCGGTTTCTAAAAAGATATACAACAATTGTGTCATTCATAACTCAGATCTGTCCAAGAAGGATATCCCTACAGAATTGTTGCCGGGATAGTCTCATATATATCAAGGGGAGGAGGTGGGATGGCAAGAAAGAGGCGGTAGGGTGCCTAGATTTTGCGCAGGGTCCTAAAGGATTGGATATGTATGATACAGGATTGTATAGAGAATTGATGCACATATTTAATTTTATACATCAAGACGAAACCATATTATATCTAAAATATTATAGGTATGTGATACAAGGCAGAAATGCACAGCATCCCGAAATGAAATTATTTTCAGGAGTAGCTAACCAAAACCTTACGCCATGAATCAAAGGGTAGTTTTGGAAAGCAGACAGGATATTACATCAGCCTGCAGCAGCAGTAGCAGCAGCAGCAAAGCGAGCATACAATTAATATTTATGGCCGAATTAGCGCGCGTTATGTTCACCAGGATAACGGGGACATAATCCAAATGTTAATCCTGGACAAAAACGAGGCACGGCCGCCACTCTCGTACTACCGATGCAAAAAATAAGTTTTATTTATGAATTATATATTAAATTTTACTTAAATAAATAATTTTATTTTTATTAGCCAAAAAGAGTAGGTACTGGGTGATAATATTATTTGAAAATAATTAAATGCCAAATTCATGTTTTACTGGTGGTCTAATTAAACAGAGTTGGAAAACCACGCTAGTCAGACTATTTACAATGAAACATCAAGTACCAGCAAATAATATTTTGTCTCAAGTAATCTAGAGAGACATAAGAAAAAAGGGAGACCGAAAATATTCTGGCAGGACGATGAAAAAGTGCTCACTGATGACCTGTGTTTACGGATGAGATTTTTAACTCAGATAGACATTCTCTGAGACACGGACTTCAATGAGATTCTTTGGAGACTAACCTCGGCTTTCATAGTCCTCGTGAATACACCATGTCTCGTGCATTACTTCACACTTATTGTACGTCTAACGTATATAATACGTAACATTTGGGCACACATGTTGAGTTTCGGTGTTAAATCGAACGTCGTGTCGGAGGTTATCATTTTTTTCTACTAATCTCAATCTGGTCTTCGAGTTCGTCTCCAGACCAATTTTTCGATACGTGTACACAGTACTTAAATTTATCTCCACTAAATCTCAGAGATGTATTACATCGTGTCTCATTTCGTGGACACGGGTATGGGGGAAATCAATTAGCGAGCAGTCACGATGAATTACAATCGGTGGTGAAAATTTTTGCTGGCAGTCATGACCCACCCTGAGGTGTCGGGCTAATGATAATGATGATGATGGAATGCAACATTATATATTGGACGCGTTTGATTAGTGGCACCTAATTTTCCATTAAAATATTTCTCATGTATTTTTTATGCGTTCATAACGTATTGGATTGTCATTCTTCGACATAGTTTTTTTAAACATTAACAGTTTTAACTTAATCATTTAATTTATTATTAAAACATTAAATGCCTACTTACCTATATCCTAAAGTGGAGAATTGAAATTTTATAAATATGAAATATTAACTTTTTTTAGAGAAATTTTCATAAAGACATTTATCTCAATTCATCTGTGCGTGTTTTATATCAATCGAATGTTTAAAAAAATATGAAATATCCTTCAAGTATAGCTTATGCGTGTTTAATAAACATAGTTTTATACAAGGCACAGTATCTCTAATATAACATATAATCAGAAATACTAATTAAACTGTTAAACAAACAATACATTTAAATTGCTGTCTTAGTCTTATTGCAGCGTTTCTGCATGACATTGCATTTTGTCAATAGAAAATAGTACACGTATATTTTATTATGATATACAATAAGAGTTTTCTTTCAATTTTTTGATAGTTTCCAAGAAGCAAAGATGATGGATCCGAATAGAACCTATTTCTTTAGATTTAGTTGGTGATGTCATGGGTACGAAATGTCCATGGTACTGGAATATCTTTGTATTTATGTAAGCCGTTTTCAGATTGTTCCAGTACCGTGCGAGTTGAATGTTACATGGGCCAGCTGGATTAGCAGTATGCCGTGATGTCACAGGTAATAAAATAGTTACTTTATGTGAAAGATAAATATACATGGAATGGTGTGAAGTATTTTTTAATTCAGCAAGTTTGAATATATGCAGAAGCGCACTGCACTGAATTTACAATAAATTATACAACGAAAAAATCTAACGTTTTTTAATGCAAATTTTTGTATAGAAGCAACATTATTCTTCTTCTTCTTCTTTTTCATCATTGACACTGCAGCTTAAATCGATACATGGTCTCCTAAATCTTTTGCCTGCACCTCGTATGCACTATTCCTTTGGAATCTGCTGCAATTTTTGTGTCCTTTACTATGTATAATATTATCCCAGCGTTGTTGAAGTCATTCCACTCTTCTTCTACCATCGAAGGGAGTGTCTATTTAGGATTTTTTTGGGATCCGTGGTCATCTTCTGAAAGTAATCTGAGTCAAGACTAATTTTTATACCTGCAATTAAGTTAGTTTCTGTATAATTTTTTTAAGTATAAAAAATACTGTCCATTAAGGACAAAATGGAATTATAATAGTTATATACTCATTTTGTGATATATTTTTCATTACATTTTCGCATTTTTAATGTCTTTTTTTATCTTTAATCGTTTCTCCGTCCTTCTCTTGATAGAGTCAATCACCAGAATATTTTAATTTGGTCATACTAAGTTTGATAGTCTTTTTCGCAACTTTTTTACAATTGCGAACGTTCCACCAGTTACTTCTATACAGCTTGATCCTGAAGAGTGCTATCAGACTCCACTATTTGTCTCACTGATTTTACCTTATTTCAACTGTTCTCCATTTTTTAGAATTGCAATTATTTTGAATGCGACCACAATCACGCAGTCAATAAAAAAAAAATCAGTTAAATACAGAAGGAAGTTTGAATTTAAAAAAATTCAATTGAATGGTAATTCTTTAACATAAGTAAGAAAAAAACAGAAATTAGTTGACCGCTTTACGCTGTTTTTCTCTGACCTTAATTAACGACGAGGTATGATTGATGTCAGTTATGATATTTTACCAGGTAATATGGAATCCAAATGTGAATAATTAATCTTAAACTATGTGCACAGTCTAAGCCATTACCTTAATGTTTTAATCCATCAATTGGCCTGAGGTTACCTGAGCTATTTATTCACGGTGCCCACGTCCAGGTGAGTGTCGATAAATTACCATCAAGTCGAGATTTAAACTCCAAACAGTCATTTCTTGGGGCGGCTAATGTATTGGGAAAAATATTCATGTCTGCCTTGTCCAGGCGGTAATGCGACGTCTCCACGCGATGCTGTTGCTGCGGTGATAATTGACAACTTACCTGAGTTTTGGCAGGTTGATGATGTTAAAACACTATTATGTTGTTCTTGTCGAAGAAACGATTTGGTCAAGTTAATTGAATCGTTTCATTTTAATACTTTTATTTCTAAACCAGTTTCACAATAATCATAAAAATAATGTTGCACGGAATTATATCTAAGATGATCGATTTTGCAGAGCTCGGTATTCAAATTGGGCTGTCCATCCTTAGCCTACTACGTATCCTAAGATATGTTGGATTAACAGTATCTAAGTATAAAGAGGGTCTCCGATTTGTTGGAGTGATCAAGTGTTCCAGGCGTGCGGAACTTCCGCTATAGATACATCATGTGCAGCCCAATGAGCTTGGTGAGTCAAAGATTTTGAGAAAAAGGATAATGTTTATGAAAGGTGTTTATGACAGAATGTGGATCAGATAGTTATATATATGTGGGCGCCTAGTGTTCCTCAAACTACACCAGCGCTCACCTGTTCTTTTGTCTAATATAGTGGAGTGTATGTGTGGATGTATCTAGAGCAGGTTGAACAAAAAAGGCTACTTGTAGTTGATAGATGTTTATTGCTAATTAATGCACAATTACAGATAAAATATTTGCAGTGAAAACGTGAAGAATCTGTTGGAGAACTAATCGGAAAACCGGCTGAAAGAGAAATTAATCTAAAAGACCGGCTTGCTGGGCGGCAGCCCGCGTACATTGTTGTTGTCAATATCTGGTTGGTACCGGCAAGATTGTGTGTCTGATAAGAGCTTATGGTTTGCAGCCAGGTATTTGCCGGGTGCGTTCAGGAACCGTCAGCAGTGTTATTGGTTGTGTCGGCGATAGACCTCCACAAAGTCACGGATCACGTAGATATATAATAAGATAGTAATAACTTTTCTCATTTTCTCCCTGTTGCTGTTAGCCAAAATCATTCATCAGCTTATCATCTTTTCGATTTCTATTCTATTGCTTTTGGATAGCACTAGATCTCCTTTGTACAACGTTTATCGAATTTTTGTGCAACAAGATCTGCTCATTTCCATTTTAGATTCAAATTTTGTAATCATTATGGTGCATGTACATGGATGAGACTTTGAACTCTCGTCTCAGAGATTTGTCGACATACATCGGTAGGCATCAGTTGGAAAGTCTGTTTTCTATACAAAATATAAAAAACAACGATTGACGTAGCACTAGTGCTGTGCCCATTCTCTTTTAGCGTATCATGTAACTTTTCACATAGCGTTATATTGTGTTGTTCAGCTTATTCTATTTTGATCAGAAACTCACTCGCTGAATCGCCAGGCACTTCCACTTAATCCTGTTCTACCTGCGTCATGATATCAACAAGGAGATGGCAACTTCAGTCTATTACTGCTCCAGTACCTCCTTACGCTATGCATCTGTTTGTCCCAGCAACTTTTATGATATACATAAAATCCACTTAAGTAATTTTTCTATCATGAAAAGCTTTCAGCTTTTGTAAAACTTGTCTAAGGAAGTTAATTTTAAATATATCTTTTTAACTTTATTAGGTACTTATTTTTACTATGACTATTATAATACATTTATTAATCTAATCACTTTTCATAGAAATTTAAACAGAAATGGCATATTATCTTCCATTCATACAATCTTTAAAATATCAGAAACTACAAGTATATATGAGGACACTAGTGGCAATCTCAGCAACCTCCATATTTTTTTATTTGGAGAAAAACATAAAAAACTGAAGAATAATATATTTATAAATGCACTTTTTATTATGAATTACAATTAACAATACAAAATAAATGCAATACACCTTCTTTCGAAAACAAGCTAGTTCCCATACTGATGGACATTTAAATTTCAAAATAGCAAAGACTGCTGTTGGTATATTTCTAATATAGTTGTCGGAAGGCAAAAGCAATCAATTTTGCAAATAACATCTATTTTTGATGACTAATTTACATCAAAAAAAGTTAAGTTTGATTGTTAATAAATTAACACACACAATGCGTAAAAACTATATGAAGAATGGAGGTTGCTGACTGCAACTAGTATCCTCACGTATTAAACAAACATTTGTCAACGAGGTATATTTTTTTAGCAGCAGAGTGTAGTAAATACATCGAGTGTCTTCATCGTACTTGTTCTCTCATTATTGAAGATCGAAATCCCTCTGACAATCTTTCAAAATTCTGCAAATTTTCTACCACCTTTCTTTATTTACTATCTACCCTTAGTATTTTCAAACCACATATATATTAAAACTGTTAAACTGTCAAACTCTCAAACGATGCGTCGAATAGAATGACTGAGAATCCTTCGCTTTAAATCCTTATAAACAATTATTTATAGTTTAATTCCTCCTCTAAATTTGAATATCTCTCTTGACAATTTGATATTCTGTATCTTCGTTATATTATTTAAGCAAAGCGTACAGGTTATGCCGTGTTAGCATCCTGGGTAGTTACGTTTTCTATATAAATAACACAGTAATCTATTATGATAATGTGGCAGTGAGATTCTCATTCGGTCCCCTCGAGTTAAGTTATTGCAGGTGTTCCGCAGGTAGCTACCCAAACATTACATTTTACTTAAAGTAGCTGTATAATATAACAAAAGGATATGACAGTAATACTAAAGATTTTGATTATATGTTAGATGTAATTGTCAATTTGAATTTAGCATTCAAGTTGTTAAATAGATTAGATAAGATAGTAAAATTTTAATGTTTCAGTTTTAAAATAACCAATTATAGGATTCTGACAAAGTGAAGGTATGTTTTGTATTAATTGAACAGTAACCTAATTTGTGTACAGTCATTGTTTCACTTCAGAACCTGGTGGGTATTTTATTCGTGTTCATTTTGAGGATACCTGTACATAGTTTTAAATAATAGTATTGGATAATTATTAATACATATTAAATGTATTAATTAGAAAGATATACATACATTATCAACTTATCACAAAATATTGTTGTTGCTACTGGGATTCGAATCTCTATCTCTTCCTATCTAGGCAAATGCATTAACCGTTTATGCTACACCGACACAATGAGTTGACAACAACTTTTCGAACTTATATGTTTCACTTCCAAATTGATACATGTTTCTTTGTTCTCTAAAATTGCAACTTCACAATAATAATGTGTTCTCCTTAAAAAAATAAGATAATTAATAGTTAACTTTGTTTTATAAACCACTGTTCAAAATTTGAAGGAAACTGTATTTTTTCGAAACCGGTTAAATATAACGTCGTGGTTTACAGCCTATTGCATTTATGCAATAGGCTGTCTTGAGAACACATTCTTATTGTGAAGTTAAAATTATTCAGAACAGACGGTCTGTGATATTTTAAATATTAATTAAATATATTAATATTAATTAGAAAGATATACATATAAAATCAATTTAATCGAAAAATATTGTTGTTGCGAAAAAATAAAATAGATTTTATATGTATATCTTTATAATTAATATATTTAATTTATATTTAAAATATCATAGACCTATGTTCTGAATAATTACAACCTCACAATAAGAATGTGTTCTCCTAATAATAAAGTTGTATCAATGTGTCCAAAATTTAATAAAAATTAATTGATTATTCTGGCGTCTGCTACTCAAAGGTATTTGAGATTCCGTAAAAATAAGGTAGACGGCTTTTCAAAATAATGGAAAGGTTAAATAAATTAATATAAAAAAGGTAACATATAGGTCCAAAAATTTGTCGCTAAAATATCGTCGCTGTAGCATAGTTGGATTATGCATCTTCCCCGGTTTGGAAAGAGATCCAGGTTCGAATCCCGGTGGCGCAACAACAATATTTTTCGATAAAATTGATTTTATATGTATCTTTATAATTAATATATTTAATTCATATTTAATTGAACTTCCTCTCTGTTAACGGTGTTATCACCATTTTGACGTAAGTTGCGTATTGCATCATACTAGGTTGACACTTCTTTGTCTTTTTACCATGACGGTAAATAATGTATGGTGATTTATAAAACATTGTTATTAAATTATAAATTATTAAAAAATAAACCACAATGTGTTTGCTTTAAATATGAAAATATTGGATATGTTCGTAAATTGACTACGCAAAGTAACTTTTAATAAACTTTTTAATTGTAAAAAACATTTTCGAAAAGTGGTAAAATAGGGTAAAATTAATTCTTATAATAATATAATTAATAATATTTATAATAATAATTCATTTATATTTCGTGTTATAATAAACAAGAAAATAAGATAGGATGACGGTGAAATATATTTTTTTATATATTTTTAAATACCTCTTACTACTGTTCCTCAAATACGGAGATAGGACTTGATATTTTATTTGTTAAAATGCAATTACTTTTATATTTTTTTACAAAGTGGTATTTAGTGGGATTATTGCTAAGTTTTATTTGCAACTGAGTATAAACAGAACAATAAATTTAGTGGATTGATCAAATCACCGCGTTCTTTAGTGATAAATATATATTTGTAACAACTTAGGGAGGGTCGGCGAACTGGCGCTAATCCCTAGGGTTGAGTTATAGGGATGGAGCTATTTGGTATTTAGGAATATAAGGGCTTTATTGTAGGGGAAGCTGGGTTAGTTGTTGCTATAAAAGTAAAAGTTATTTTCCTTAATGATCCGCTCAAGTCAGTACAGAGGCTAAAGTAGTACATAGTGATTCGGAAATTACTATTTTGAATTGTTTTATATTAGGTATTCATGATTTTCTTAAAGTAAGATTTTTGGTAACGCTGTAGGAGATTGTAGTCAAAAATAATGTTATGCAGTTTTCATCACCCTATTAATTTATATCGCATATCTTTATCTCTATTATCTTATTCATTCATGGTCATACCTTGATTAACAGCAAATATCTTAATTACGTAAATAATTCTGTGGAAATGTTTAGATCTCATCAGTTGTTACTTGGAACATCGTGACGTCTTGAAGTGCATCAAGATTTTTAGATCACATGGCTGGACTATTAAATATCCGCTATTTCTCAAATCTAAAAAGTAATTTAAACCAATGAATCTAACCAAAACAATCTATGTTACAAATTCGATACGATGGCTGAACGATAATAGTGCGTGTATACACATTTGAAGTTGATCTCTTGTCTCAGAGATTTGTCGGTAAAGATCGGTATGTAACAGTCGCGTTACACTCTGTACAGCACGTACAACAATTAGTTATGAGTCATTACTGCTCCCCTCTCAACTCTGTAATGTCCTTAGTGACTTTCGAGACTAATCTCCGAAACAAGTCTCATCCGCGTTTACGTATCATAGAAGAAAAATGGAAATAATTTATGAAATACTTTTATGGTGTAATGGTTCTAGAAGAAAGTCTGCGAGATATATAGATAACTCACAATATAAATAATTTAAATGGTTTGTCTATGCTAGGATAAAACCGGATTTTTCGCTAAGTCATTATGGTTCATATACAAGTCAAATAATTACCACCTGAAACAAGAAGTTGACATTCATCTTTAATATTACTCAAAAATAACAGAAATTAAAGGAAAATAACTAAACAAGGGAATACAAATAAATAGTTTAAACCTATATAATGATGACCTGACATAGAAAACAATTAAAAATTTACATGGCAGCCCACAAAAAACTATCAGTCTTTTTGTATGGTGAAATGTATGAAAAATTATCTAAATATTAAGGAATTCTCAAGCTTTGTCGCTCACATCAGATGGTACCACCAGTTTTTATGAAAGTACTTTGTTCACGTAACACATCTGGGTAGGAGCCGTCCCTGTGACATTCATATTTTGTATCACATAGTTTTGTATTTACAATAATGTTTTATTATAATATTGTAATAAGTGAAGAATGTTTAGTGGTTGATTTAATAAAGCGGAATATTTTCTTTTAAGAAATCTATCAAGAAAATTTCAATATTACTATTTGTATCATGATGATAATGAAAACAGATGATACAAAAGTACTTGGTATTTTTATTGACGCCGTCTATTCCTATCATTCATTATATTTAATACATTCAGTGAGTAAAACACATCGGTATTTAGGTTATGCTGCTAATATCGATGCTGTAAAAGCGATATTGTTACAAGAGATTGTATTAATCTGAAAGAAATACACTAATTCAGAACCATATTTATGTAAAAGTATAATTGTGTAAGTTTTGTTCCGTTCTTGAAGAATTTTGAATTATCAGTAGTATTCTTGAGAAATTCTATAAGTTATTAGAGACGGACTTAAAGTATTTAAATTTATAAAATAATACCACGTTTAAAAGTGGATTAGAATGCATACATTCATGTCCGATTTTGATACATATTTGCATTATTTTACAACATGTCTGTTCAAGCGAAGACGTGTATTTCGAACACCGTGTAGCGAGAGTTGAGTTTAGTTCGTATACGTTTGGGTAGATTTTGCGAAAAAACACATGTGCAGCTTTATTTATCATTTCTAAAACCTTCAGCTAGATGGTTCTAATTAACGTATTAACATAACTTTGAATTATTTACACGCGGATCCAAGTATTTATACATAATATATAAAAAAAATATTTCATTTAGATTTATTTCGCAGCTTTTTTTTAATGTAGTGTAGGCTCCTAGGTAAATAGCCAAATTAGCGTAAAAATATTTTACGTTACATCAAGCTCTTTAATAATTAAGCTGGTTTTAAAGTTCACCAGGTGGAATCATATTTGAAATAAAATTACAATATTGTTATTAAAATTTGATTTTAAAATCCATAAACACGAAGAATATCAAAACAAAGGCACTTATGTATATCCAAATACTGCATCTCATCCGATACTCTGCACCTTCAAAACTTTTCAATTTCAAAAATATTTTGATGACGCCTGGGATCAAAATAAAATATTACCTAAAAGTGAGAGTTTACAAAAATATTACGAAATTTTCTAACGCGATAGTTTCCGCGACAAGTTTCACAGGGATATCGGTGCGGTTCTGAAAGGTTCTAGAATAGAATAGTTCTGGAAGGTAAACGGTGACAGATCAGGAATGTTATCGAAATCCATGAATATCTGTTGTAAATAAATAATAGGTATACTCTATACAAAGGGAGCGAACGCGCCCAACGAGTTTTCTGCTGTACGGCTTTACGTGTATTTCCGATAAATTTTAATCAGAAGCGATTAAATGTGATTATATAGTATAATAATATACTTTCATGCTGTTTCTAGAGAATAACTAACATAAATTATGTTAATTTAAAATGGCTCTATTTAAAATATGCGTTCATTCAAAACGCAGCGAAAATAATTGACATCCTTTAAACACTTCTGTACCCTTGAATACATAGTATGTTAGCGGTCGGAGAGGGGGCTTTAGATTTAGTTACAATTGAACTTTCATATTCAACATACAAATTTTGATAAAATTGACCATTTTTATTTATTTATTTATAACCATAATGTACACATGTACTTAATTAATGTTGTACAATGCCTAAAAAATATCTGTGTTGAGATAAGCAAAGTTAACAATTTGTTGCAAACAAGTATAATATTAAGAAAAAAATAAGCTACCCGTAGGCTGATGGTTTCAGCAATGCTTATTATTTAATGCGATGCGCAATGGAGTACTGGTACCGACACTGATGTATGGAAGTGAAGCCTGGAACTGGCAGAAGACTTCCGCGGAAGACGTGGCACTACCAGATAATGGGTAGGTAAACCAGATAATGGAGGACGGTTCTGTTAGAAGCCTCAACAATTGGCGAGCTCATATGTGAAGGTGTATGAATGTGGATGAGGCGAGAATTATGTGTCAGGACAGAAGAGTGTGGCGCTTTATCCTCTCAGCCTACCCTTGCGGGGAAACGGTGCGATGGCAAGTAAGTATACATTCAAAGTTTGTGAAATAATGTTACCAGCCAATCGGTTATCAATATTCTTAAGTACCTATATAAAATATGGCCACCCTATCTATTAGTGATGAGAAAAAATGCTATTCTTGACTCACTGGTGTGATTGTGATTGATATTTAATAATATCAGTGATTGAAAACTGTGACTGTGATCACAGTTTTATTACTAATACGATATTACAGTAAAATTAAAATAAATAAAAAACATAATTTTGAGCGTATTTACTTACATTATTAAAACTTCATTTACGTAAAAAACATATTCAAGCATATATAATTTAATATCATCTCAAAAATAATGAAAACCCTTTAAAAAATGTAAACTCTCTTATCAAATTTTCAGCATTTTTGACAGAATCTACTAGATGGCACTCTTATCACGAATTATAACCCCATTCCTTCATGAATATTTTCATTTCATATGCACATACGCCGAATCACGGTTCACAACAAAATATAAATAAAATAAAAATATTAATCACGATACTCCCAGATATTCAATCATTGACAGTGAATGTGACTCAAAGATATCAGTGATTGACTCACGGTTCGTGATTTTGAGCTCATCACTACTATCTATACGAGATGACTATATTTTTCTCAGGGTCCTAGAGGAAAATATTGAACGGATGGCGTTAAATATAATACACACTTATATCGGAGGCGGAGGAGGGAGACGGTGTCTATGTTTTGTATAGAAACTTGTTGAGTATAAAATTTGTATTATTGCATACAGAGCAGGCACACATTCAAACTTTATATATATATATTTATATCGTTTAATCATTTTAAAAAATCGATAAAATTTTCAAGCTTTAGTAGATAATCCAGTATATAAGTCTTGGAAGAGTAAAAAACAATAAAAAATGCTAGAATTATTTTACAGCTTTATAAAAAAATCTACGGTATTATTATTCAAACACTATATTTTAAAAATAATACTAATTCACTTTTTAAAAAAAATATTTGATATATTATCCTAGTTGGCTCTCCCATTAGGAAACTCTCATTTCAAACAGCGATGTGTAAAATAAACAACTTACCGGACTATCGTATATTTATCTATTGTATAATAAAATGTATAAATGTTGAGTAATAAAATTGAAGAAATATTCTTATTTAAAAAAAAAAACAACGTAATTAATTGTTTAAGATTAATTAATATATTGCATAAAAAATAATCATTTAATTATTTTCGATTAATTAATCTTATTTTTCTAAAACAACCCTATTTCAGATTAATATATCTTATTATTCTAAAACAACCATATTTTTGGTTATTGTATCTTATTTTTCCAAAATAACTTTAGGTTAATGTATTTTTAACAATAATTTTCATGTAACCAATTTTATTGAACATTGCTGAGATCCTAACAGATGAATTTAAGACTGCAAATAAAAGAATGATAGCCGACATGCTCACTAACGTTCGTCAAGCGGACAAGCACTAGAAAATGAATTTGGTTGTTTTTGTAAAAAAAATATTTTAATTAAATTAGTAAAGTATATTAAGTAAAAATTTTAAACTAAAGTAATAGCATAATATGATTGATATTTAAGTTATGAATGTTAATTAAGTCTGTAACCAAAAACGAATTCATTATTGTAAAAGAAGTAATAACAGACAGGAATTTTTAATGTCTAAATTTTAGATTGATCTTAGTAAAATATGTGACAAAAAAGGAAACAACCAAAACGTCATACTCATTACCATGGTGACTATATACGTAATTTAGAACACATAAACATCATTTTAGTAATCACATATTCGAAAAGTCACAACACTCACATGTTTAAAACGTATAATAATAATTCCTTTCACATCTCTGTAGGTAGGCAAAAACATATTAGTGAATTAAATACCCACAAGCTATATATATCTACATAGAATATAATGGTAAGCAATCATTTTCTAATAAATGAAATTTTAAAATGTTAAAATAAATCTAAAAAAATTACATTTCTTCATTCCCAGTGAACTGTGCACATAAAATGTACAGAAACCATAAGAGTACTAATTGTACTATCCTATTTTTTTTATCTCTGCATTTAAAATTTCGAATGTGGACGATAATGAATAATAACATATGGAATAAATAGCCAGAGATTATTTGCAATAGCGGAGCCAATTATTTACTTGTATTAAAAGTAATTGATGCTGATATCAAATTAAACAGAAATTCACCCCTGAGTGTGGTGCAAGTAGGTACGTACCATTAGAAAAATTCGCGGGGGACAGGTTGAAAGGGGACCGAAATGATGCATCACTGTCGAAAGGTCTAACACGGTGCAGGGGAAGGATGGGGTGAGTATCATAAATTATATTTGAAGAAGAGATACGTTTGACAGCCGAAACTTTGGGCGAACCCTGCGCTAATCAGGATCGTCGGGAATTTCGTTTATTTTGGGTGAATTTTGGCCAAGAAATATTTTCTGGGTATGAATTCTGGGTATGGAGTATCGGAGTTCATCCTAAAAGGCAGTTAATAATATAATAGGTAAAAATAATGTTTGGGTCATATCCTTAAGGTGCAACACATTCGTAATCATGGTAATTGAAGAAAATATATAATGAAGAATAAGAAGAAAATGGGCGAGGAAAACTTAAGCCAGTTACTGGAATAAATCTGACGCAGAAGATACATAATAGGGATCAATCATAGACCAGTAAATGAATAGACATGAAATAAAGTGTACGTATGGGAGAGGGGTTCGGAACATTAGTTGCGGGACGAGCGGCATTCTACACACATTATTTGCGGAAACATAAATCCGATAGTTTATGACACATTTATGCAACACTAAAAGTATTTACTCGTCTAAAATTAAATCTTTGTGTAAATAAAGCGTATTTTTAGATTAATGCATAGTATATTGATAGCGTCTAAATTTTCTTTCCAATCGAGTCACATATTTAAAAAAGTCGCGGAGCTATTTGATTGCCTAAATGGTACCAAAGTGATCAGGTAAATTAAACCAACATGTTGAAACAAGGAATTTTCGTTAGTTTATATCTATATATTTGGTAGTCTGTGGGTTCAATAACAACGGGAAGAGAATGTTCTTTAAAGCAATTAGTTATAATGAAAAATTAGTTACATAATATTTTTTTATATTGCTATTGGATTAGGTATTATATATGTTTACACGTATATAATACCTAATCCAATAGCATTATTGCTAAGAGTTCTGGTAGCATAGTAAACACTTAATTAGTTGCCCTCTTTTTACTGTACTGTAGCAAACATTATCTCTGGTATTTTTCACCTCAAAATTAATTCACCAAATGTTTGGCAACTCGGAACATTTTAGTATATTTTCATATGACTTAAATGAGTGACATTATTTCACCGAGACTCAGGGAGTTTAGCGGTCATCCATGATTAGTCAACTTTCCAAAAAAAAAACATATCGTATCACTTATCACACTGAGTTTCAATAACAAAATTTCACGGTCGATCCTTATCAGTTGGTTCAGTATGCTCTCTAATATAAAGTACAAAGACAACGTTTGCATGAAATACGCTAAATAAAGTATATTAATCTTTATCTCTCAGGAATTGGACGCGAAATAATCTTATTATAAGCATCCCTACTTGTAGCTACACGGCTTTCTAGGATAATAATATATTTTTAAAACTATTTTCCCTGTATAGACACGAGTCAAACATTCATACAATTTATGTATTCAACTCATCATTATTTTACTGAGTTTAGGCAGAGTTCAATAGTAATTTGCATGCATAGTTGTGTGTCTTTATGTATCAGAAAAGAGTATATTCATTTTATTTCCATAAAAATACATAAATAAAAGAAAATATTTTCAATCATCAAACAAACCACGAATCCTTTAAAATGTGTCATTTTTCTTGCCTCCATAAGGTGATAGATATGTCGCCATGTGTTGAAGGCAGGAAACAGTCAAAAATGTTCACAATAATGCATATATCTTTAATAAAGGATCTCTTTTACATGCAACGAAACATATATAAAAGCGTATTTTTACTAGTTAGCATGGCTATCTTAGATACAACATCCCAATGTTATTTTGTACTGCGTCACGATTAAACAAATTTGGAAGGAATCTGAAATTCCTTTTAAATATGAGAATTAGATGGATACGTAAATTTTATGTACCAAAGGTATATTTTTCAAATAAATAAAATATTTTTTTCAATGTTTAAATTTGAGCAATGCTATACTACTTACTGCAATGTATGTAATTATTTTAATGATTATATTTTTACAGAAACCGTCCTACGACCGTCTTTTGCACTCGTCTTAAAAAGGGTTTTAAGTTCGTATTATACGGATTTTTTTTTTATTGCATTGCCTATGTTAGAAAACAACCTTCACTATGAGCACTTATAGAACGAATTATTATTATTCGTCTTTTTTATAAAGTACACAATTTAAAATATTAGTCCCAATTTTTCAAAATAATTGATGCCAAACGTTGCAGTTTACTCAAACGATAAAATGTGACAGCGTGAATTATTAATATCGTCCCCTGACATCAACAGATGGGGAAGACTTTCTCTCAATTCCAGATGTGGCCAGCCTTTAAATAAATATTTGGCAAACATTGTATCATGGAAAATAATAATCCTCACAGGGGATGCTATCTCATGTCAAAACGCTGTCTATTTCATCTTTTAATGTCCCGTGTAAAAGAAAAGGAAACTAAAGTATACAAGAGCACTGAAAAGGGAATAGAGTTTAGTTTCACAACAAGCTAAGTTTCGATACTGAATCGTATTCTTTCACCAGGGGGTAGCACGACCCGACATGTACTTGGAGAAATACACGAAGAGCTGACTGACAGCGTGTGGCTAACAATTTGATTAGCGTCAAGGTCCGGTGATGATTAAATTTAAATTTCATTTAACGATACCGAAAAACATCGGACCGTGTTCGCTGTCAAATATAATTAGTACACATGATGATTTATTTATGAAAATATTTAACTATTGTTATATTTTATATGCACCAATTTCAAGTTTACTTTTGTTGTATGATGCACGAGTACTTATTATTAGTAATTCATTAAGATCCAAACCCAAGTCAGTAGAATTGAAAAGACTAATCTAACTAAATCTCGAACACTTTTGCACAAGTGCCCAAGAAAAGTCTGGGAGTTTGTTGGATGCTCTCAGCCAATGTCATCACGCTTTAAGTCATTCAAATTATTTTAATTCAAGGATGAAAGAATGGATTTTGTTTCCATACTATTCTGAACTAGCTGTCTATTTCTGTACCGTGAAAGACTTCAAAGTCAAGCTTAAGCTTTCAAAAGCTTGTTGAAATGAGGCAAAGTATATTCCGTCGATTGCTATATTTCCTTGGGAATTTTGGTGCAGTGGCGTGAATGAATGAAATTTTAATGTTACGATGAAATTGAAATTTCAGTGAATGATATTTCGGTGTGATGAAAATAAATTTAGAATATTGATTGACTCGATTGAAATAATTCAATATAGATGTGTTGCCATGTGGCGTGCAATTTTAGTGTGCCGATCAGAGGACCAATAATAATTTCGATGTAATGATAATGCAATTTTGGTGTGATGATTTGAATGAATGGAATTTAGGCACGATTTAATGCACTTTTGGATTGATTATATAAATGCTGTTCGTCCCACGAGAATGTTCGTGGTGCGAAATTAATCATACAGAAGGGAATTAGAAGGCCGTCCTTAAAGCTACTGACTGATAAAATACGTGCAGCGAATAAGAACGGAGAGGCCTTCATCCAGCAGTGAATAGAAAACGGTTGATTATGATGATGATATTTATGCTATATGAATGAGTGTAATATTTTATAAACCTCCTTAATATACACAATAAGTTACAGTCATTAAGAAAAATAAATATTTTTTTCGTGCCTAGGTTGAATAAGATTATTTAAAACAAATTTAGGTTTGTAGGTTTGGTTAATTGAAATTTGATTATGTTATTGTACTGGTTCAAAATTAGTGGACACTCACGTTCAATAATACAAACAATATTATTAATCCGATAAAACAATATTAAACAACACCTTCACACGGTTCAATGAAAATAATAGGGTAGGAATATTTTTATTTATTGAGACAAATCACACAACCACTAACACGTTCAAACTAGAAGTAATATTTCTAAATAGATGTGTGTGACAGGTCGTCGAGTGCCGCGCGGTTGTTATCCGTCGGGTGACGTACATACATATGCTACGCGGCAAGTGCCTCGGTTTATATTGTGTGCACGAGGTTTTGTGAGCACACCGCCCGAGTAAATGAACTCAAACTTTGCCTGGAGCGCCCCCAGGAAAAACTCGCCCTTATTTTATTCTAAGGGAATCAGGGATGGACTGGTTGTATAAGCAATTGGTAGACGATCGATAACGCTTATAAGCGGTGGTGAAAGATTGACACATATTTATGTTATATCTGTTGCACTGGGCTGATAGCAGTGCTGAAACGGTAGAATTTTTTTAACTTCATGAACCTCCTGAGAATTATCTAAAAATTTCACAAAGTTTCTAGAAACTCAGTCTATTTTCAAATCCCCACTCATCCCGTACCATTCCGTCATGCACCTGCCATCGAAATCCCCCGGCACATTCCTGCACACCAACCCCTCAATGAATCTCGATTATCTGTATAACAACACGAATTTATTAATACAAATTAAATTAATCAACTAGAAAGATGTGCAGAGAAAATCTATTTATTAAGGAGAACACATTCTTATTGTGAAGTTGTAATTATTCACTGATACTTTAAATATTAATTAAATATATTAATTAGAAAGATATACACATAAAATCAATCTTATCGAAAAATATTGTTGTGCTACCGGGATTCAAACCTGGATCTCTTTTCTTATCCTCACCTTTCCCGGATTGGAACGAGATTTCGATAAGACTAATTTTGTGTATAAATTTCTAATTAATACATTTAATTAGTATTTAGAAAATCTATTTAACAATAAACATTTAGTTCCTACCTGAATTTCAGTTATGTTTCATAATATTGAAAATTGCCATTTATTTTGGTACTGCCAACAACAAATCATTGAAAACATTTAACACCCTTGTTTTTGAAAAAGTTTCCGTACATTGCTACGATTTTTGAGGCTTCTAAAAGCCGCCGAAAGCTAAAATTATGAGGTAAATAAATAGTAAGACTTTGAGATTTTAATTAAACCGCGTTTTTCTGTTTTCATTGAGAGGAACTGACATGAAAGTAACTACTCTATAACAGTTCCGGGTAAGGGTGGGTGCTTTTAGCTTCTAACGGGACCATCTAACTAGTTGGCTTGGTCATGCCAAGTCTTCTGCGGACGTGTGTATTATTTATTAAATATTAGATCTGTTTGCTTTCTTTCCCCTTCTGCCAGCTCCAGGCTTCACATTTATATATAGGTGTTGGTCTTTATAATAACTATAATAACAATAACATTAACGATTATTGATATACACAAAACAATATTAAGTTAAAAGAATTTGATAGTAAAAGACATTATTACAATAAACCTACGAAATACCCCAACCGACTTCCTTTGCGTCCCCTACCTTCTAGAAAGTTCCACTCTGGTCTCGAGGATTGCGTACCTTTGCAATTTGACATCTATAAAATAAATATCAGTGTATTTTTGCTTCCTTCGTCTCCCCTCCACCGGCGCTCCCCCGGGACTCCCTTCTCCCTGTCTGTCGGTACCCTCCCCCACTCCGACCCCTAAAAGCATCCCCAGGAACAGCTCCCGCCGAGCGACACTCCTGACAAAGACCACTAACGTTATTCATTGTAATGTGCCGCAAGCCACTTTGATCGATTCTATTTTTTATTTTGTATATATCATTTGGTATTAAAACATCTTTATCTTGACACTATCCTATGATAATACAGAAATCACTCGCAATTTTGGAGTCCTCATAATTAAATTTTTCCGGTCATATATTCCAGGTTTCTTCGGTGTGAGCCAGTTCTTATTGGCTATGTATTGAGTCATGATGTTAGTATTGACGATAGTCATAAAATGTGATCCAAAATGTGGCGGTCGATAATGTTCTATATATTTAAGAATCATTGAAGTCAAAGAAGTCAGTCTTATTCCTAAAGACATTATGTTTCGTAAAATATATATAAAATACTCTTTGAAAAAGAATCATGAAGATATCGTAAGAAAACTATTCCAAGGCCAGATTAGTTTAACAACAGATGCTGCGACAGAGAGTTAAACATCACGATAATGAATGGCTGGACCACCCGAATAAAAAGAGACAGTGAGCCAAGCAACCGCTTGCAATGGTGTCGACTATCAAAAAGTGTTGTTTACCTTATCTGCTTTCATAAACCTGAATGCTGAATATCCATCGTTAATTGCAGACAGAAGAAGGTACGTTTACGTTTACGTTTACGTTCACAAAATAGTACGTTTTATCAGGGGTTTGTCAAAAATTAGTGCCTAACTTAGCTGAATTTTGTTTGACCAGAAAATGAATATTTTTAACAAAATGAGTAGTAAATCAATAACTTGTATGTAATTAACATAAATTAATTAATTTCTATACATGATCAGTATGTGATATATTTAATAAACAAATATTTGTACTTGCCATTAAATATGACAATCACTGTAGAAACTACTGTACTGTATAATATTTTAATAATGGTCTAGGCAGTGTTGCCTCAAAGTTCGTGAAATATCACTACGCACTATACATGTATAAAAATTGATATATTTGTGTCCCTATTCAAAATATATGAGAGGTTTGGTTTGGTAGGCTGAAAACCACTCACATAATATTCAAGTAAATTTTAAACTTGCAGTTGCAAAAAATAAAGGTTAGAACTTTGTGGTGCAGAAATATTTTTAGTGAAATTTTTAAATAATTAATTAATTAATTACAAAAAAAAAAACAATCTCCTAGATACTGAGATTTGGTGTCGGCGTGATACTTCGTAGATGGAAAGAGCTCAATATGTAAAATGTCTAAGAATCAGCTTCTTCCTCAATACTATTTATTATTCGAGTGACTTAGGGACGGTTATATGATTAAAATCGTTTGCGGGTTGTTCGAACGTCAAATTTACTCAAAGCTATAGAGATGTCTATAGGCGCGACAATCATGAAATATGCTTTATTTTATGCATTATCTATGGATTTTTTCTCCTACGCGTCCGAAATCTGGCACTTTGGTGGTGAATTTTTTTCGTATTCTGTACTAGTGTATATTAAACAACGAGATCATCATCGGATGAAGTCTCATCACTAAAAGAGCGGATATTGAATGATTAATTATCGTATACTGCAACTTTCGAAGTATCAATGTGTCAGCTGTGAAAATTCCGCCATATTTAACTATCGATTCTTGTTTTTACTATCGGATATCGGGGAGTAAAATAAGTTTACTAGGGGATGTTCTGTTGAGAAGTTAATATTTTTTTACTAACGATCAAACAACCCGTTTTCACAATTTTTTTTACTGTAGTAACTTTTTACTATAGTGAAATAAAGTTTCTAAAGTAAAAAACTACTATAGTAAAAAGTAATTACTGATCACACAACCGGCCCTAAGATAACAGCGGGAATGTTACCTGTTATACTTTCATATACGTATATTTAAGATTATTCCAGAATGGCACATGGTTTGGCTCAATGGAATATAATTTCCATTTCGCCCTTTAAACTGAAAGCTGGCGAGAGTCCATTGAAACACGGCGGGGGAAATTGATCATGAAGTGGAACCAGGAACCAGGAAGCGGGGGGGGATGAAAGTGTAAAGTGGGGAATATCTGGGAATGTTCTGGTTGAGCCGTCGCTTCCTGTCGGGTTATACAGTGTTAATTACCGTCCTCCGTAACGAAGTTACCATCATCAAATTTCAACCGGTCCAAACTGATTAAGTTCATTTGGAGCCTTCGAAATGCGATTTCGTGATTCAGTGAGAGCCATTTCATACTCCTTGGATCATGTTACGGTGTAAAGGGGTTGCAGTAAAAATCGCGCGTAGTATTAAAAAAGGAGCATCTTTTTTGTTAAATTACCAGCAATTCTATGATAATGACAATTCTTTCTATTCTTACAAAAACAAAATTGTTCTGTAGTGTCGCGAAACAAATTAGTGTGCTGCCATTTGTGCAGCATGACATAATGTAAAATAACTATTGTTATTTATTTTTTTCTAAAATTGTCTAATTGAGAACGTTAACTAGAATGTTCTAGAAGATGTCATCAATGGCATTAATTTATTGGGAAATTTTTTATTTATTTCTTAGACACATATATTATTATTTTTATTTTGTTGAGGGATTTTGACAGTGTGAACTTATTATAATTAACATAATAATTATTTAACATGTGATACTAATTAAGAAAATCCACAAAAATGCGATAAGTAATCTCTCCACATTAATTTAATTAATAAATGCTTTAAGTCGATTATGTGAATAGTCTCAGATATTCCATTATTGTATTTGGGAAGTATGTTTGATAGAAACGGAAAGGCTAAGAAAGATATCGAAAGGAGGTTGATTGGAGGAAATAAAGTGAACAGCGCTTTGAATGGAATAGTAACTAACGGAAACTTGTCATCCGAGGTAAGACTAGCGGTACAGAATGGAGTCCTGGTTCTTACACTGACATATGGAAGTGAGACCTGGAGCTGACAGAAGAGGAACGAAAGTAGATTGAATGCAGTGGAAATGAGATCACTTAGACGTATGTGGCAGATCCATTTATGGCAGAGTAAATAATGAAGAAATGATGTTTAATGAGTAAGATTAAGAAAGGATCACTTAGGTGGTTTGGTAATATGGAATGGATAAATGAGGAAAGAATGGTAAGAAGGATATATGACGTAAGTGTTGATGTCACCAAAAGTAGAGGACGTCAGCGGAAGACTTGGCACTACCAGGTGCACCGATACTGGAGGATGGTCCTATTAGAAGTCTCAATAATCGGTGAGCTCGTATGAGAAGATGTTTGAATGCGGATGAGGCGAGAATTGTGTGCCAGGACAGAAGAGTGTGGCACTTTATCATCTCTTTTTACCCTGCGGGTAAACGGCGTGATGATAAGTTAGTCAGTTTATAGCTATACTTTCCTATTTTTTTTTTTTTCAATTCAATTACAGAAGATGTAGCCTTTGTTCTTGATTGTTTGATTATTAAATACAATTCTTATTATTTTTTGTATTATACTTAATATCACAAATCCAATTATCAAATAACTCTTCTAGCTTACTACGAAGTAAAACTCGTAGAACATAAATACGCCATATCAAAAATAAGATTGATTTTTTTTGCTCACCGGAGTTTAATTAATCCCGAAGAACATCGTCGATATCAATTACAAGCAGAAGTTGTGGTGTTTCGCTCACACATCGGTTGCAGTGGACGTAATTCCGAGCACGTCTGTCCTCCGACAGAGACAATCATGTCGAGTGGTAGATGCTGAGTGGAATCGGATCAGTCGCGGGATAATCCTCCCCGAGACGCTGATGTGTGTTGATGGCCGGAAGACCCTTGCAAAAAAGAAACAGGAAACGGTTTTACAATGCTAGCGAGTCGTCTGTTATTCTTGGGTTTTATTCGCAGCTGATATTTTAAAGATTATGTTTATGGTAGATGATAAAATAAAAATATCAGATATGCAAGTTGAAGGTTCAACATTTTTTAACCCAAGCACCAATCTGGAAAAGGATTCACTTTCACGACTAAGATAAATAAACATTAAAAGTATAGAATAATCTTTTTAGAAGCTAAAATAATATTTTTTAGTATCTGGGAGGGTTGTATAGCAATATCATTATATTTATATACGTACATATGTATTATACATTAGTGTTCAAAACCCGTTTCAGGATGTCGCTTTTTCTGAACTGGATCTTTATCCATATATATTAAACACTATAAACATTTTTTAATAACCAACGTTTTAAAACGTTAAAAAGATAGTTACACATTTTAACCTTGAATTGACATTTCTAAAAAGATGTTTAAAATCACTTAGGTAAGTAAATATTAAATAAAATTATGTACCTACATATTATTCGTTTTAGAATTGAAAAACTAAATTGTCCAATTTTTTAATTTTTTACAGTAGTAAAACATACTTTCAGATTGAAAATGACACAGGTCTACTATCTACATAATTCTTGTATTTCACAGGAAATTGACATTTCATCTAAAATTAGCCAACGATGCAAGTGACCTTAAGCGCGTAAGAAAAAGTATCAGGAATTACTTTTTTAATTACATCAATCTTATATTTTTTGCATTATTGTTAAGTTGGTCATCTTAATTTTATATTTAATATTATTTATTAAATCATTTTTTTTAAATACAACCAAATTTTTGATTGAATTTTTAGAGAAGTCGTGTTGAATAGTAACTCTGTAGGTGTGCTACCAAAACTATACCGATAATGATTTGGCACAATTTGAGGCAATTTGGTGATGGTGTCGTGTACTATGTATACCATTAATCGCGAGACGAACAAATGTTTCTATTCTTAAGGCAATTACTCAGCGATGTAGAAGTAAATTAAATGACCGCGATGATCAGTCATGAGTACATCGAAAAATTTAATGTGGCCAAAAAATTGATGTTAAAAGCTTAATTTTAGTCATCCAAATTCATCAAACCGATTGGAGAACCGAGAGATTTCACGATTTAGTGCAGTGGAGATGAGTTGTAAAATCGAGAGATCTTACTATTAAGCAGATAAGGTAAATTGGAGAACTACGAAACCTCACGATTCAGCAGTGGGGGTAAATTGTAAAACTAAGAAACTTCACGATTCAGCAGTGGGAGTAAATTGGAGAACTGTGAGACTCCCATTTCAGCTATGGAGATAATTTGGAAATATGCGAGATGTAGATAACTAATTTAATTTTGGTGGTTCTGGTTATACGTTACTATATTATATGTTTCTATCCTGTAATTTGTCATGTTTAATATCACCAACTTGAGGTCAAAAGGAGAGAGATAGGAAGCTACCATTTTGCATGAAGTAGAATAAGACCTAATTGGTTGTTGTATTCAAGTTTCACGATCACCCTACACCACTCAATAGATGATCTATTATATTTCACGATTTTATTTATATATTTTATATTTACACGTATTTCGATATTCCGTATAAGAACAATGACATTCCAAAAGCGTAATTTATAACACATATCCGTTTTCTATAAAATCACTGAATTTTATATTGAGGTCATTAAGTTCCTGAACCCTCATATAATTTTAATGATCGTATCGTAAATCCATAATAATTGTCTTAATGATATATCAATCTATTTTATACATCATAATTTATACTATTTATAGGCAGAGAATATAAGATATTACTATTTATAATTAATTATAATGACAATATTGACAAAATAAATTAATATGATTAAGTTGTTTGATCTTTAAATGAAAGATAGTATTTAAGATAAAATATTTATTCATCCATAAAATATAAATATTTATTGCATACATATATAATAGATACGGTTAAAACAATTCACAGAACATATTTTGAATTTTATGTTTAAAAAATATACGAATACTTGTATATATAAAATCTCTCGAATCCAGTTTAATTGTTCACTCTTTTTGTCATTATTAAGTTTCCATATCCCATCGCGAGTATCATGATCGCAACCCCTCTTTAGCATTCCTGCAAGTTGAAGGAATTCTGTATTACGCTCTCCTATGGTGAGAGTGTGCCGAGCTTACAAAGATTTGATCATTGACATTGATATATTTTCTGTTTCATTACTTATATTCAAAAACCTAATTTTAACAATATTCTTCGATGCAACCTGTAAATGATTTTTACTTTTTTGTTTGTTTTAAGGTTCATAATTTTTTTTAACATAGTACAATGTTTTTTTTCGTGTCATTTTCTTGTTCATGTGAAATATTATATGTTAGGATATAAGTTATTTGTCACAATTTATTTTTTCTATGTCCAATGCCAACAATATACTAATATATGTACAATAGTAAAAAATTATTAGGTATTCATGAAACTTTATTTAATTTCAAAGGTATAATAATAACAATAATGATTGGTGCCTGTTAGTCCAGTGCTTAAGGTACTCGCCAGGTGGTCGGGGGTTTGAGACTCATTCCAGGAGACATAAATAAGCATATTTTCATGGTTTGAAAATAGTAAAATTTTTGACACGTATTTATTTTATTTTTAAATAAATAATAAAGATGATAATAGCAACGATCTATTTTATAAATCATTATTTTTACTTTTTATAAGCTAAAAATATATTAATAATTAGAATTTATTATATTAACAATTTTGACGAAATAGGCGATTATTAAGTTGTTTGATCTTACGATGGAAGATAATATTTATTCAAGCACAAATATATTTATTTATTCTATGAAACGCGTATATTTCAAACAATTCAAAGAGTATATTCATTAGCACAGAGTTCTACCAGGAACACAGAAACCATAATGATCATAAAGCTTCAATTCTGCTTCAGAGCTTAGAACAAATACGTTTCCATTAGGGCCGATACATGAAGAGGATAGCGGTTGGCGGGAGGAAGATTGTCTGACACTTGTGTGTAGTTTTAACAGGTGTCTGTGTATTTGTATGAAACACGTGTATGCGTTATATATAAGGTGATATACGGTTGCTACGTTACTCCTGTCTGGTTGGGGAGAAATATTAATACCTATCCTGAGAGGTTATGCGCTCCCGATACAAGGAAAGGGAAGAGGCGTGTACGTTAGAAAGTTATTAATATTCAACAACACATTTGTTTGTTGTCTTCTCAAAAATTATTATTATATCAAGTGTATTTTTCATCTCAATTTAATTAAAAAACTTTATATTATACATACATAGAAATATTTTAGTAACTTATATGTTACTAACCATGTCGAGTCAACTCAATTCTGATTCAAATTTTGACAATAAGCTTTTTTTTGTCCGGTTCCAGCAAGGATTTTTTAACATGTAGGTATTTATTTAGTGTCCAAATCCTGCACATAACATATTTATATATTACACTGTTCCAACAAAAGTATTTTTATGCATATTTATATTTATATTCATGGAACCGGATAGATCGCGTTTTTTCGGCATGGTAATACGTGCCATTATCAAGGCTTTGCCTCAAAAAGTTACGGAACAACCGTACTTGTTCTATAAACCTAGCATATAAAGAATGTTACAGAGTTGGTAAGTAATGGGTTGACTTCGAACTAAAATTAACTCAACTGCGAGTGATTTATATCTCCCGCGAAAAAATACGCTTGTACCGTAACTTTTTAAAGCAAAACCTTGTCAATGGCACGTGTTACCTGCTGAAACGTCGGCCAGGATTTAGCTCATCTTCTAAAAATGCTCTGTAACCTAGAAGAAATACCAGTTCCATACACTACTGCTTGTGGAAACCTTAAATAAAACGTAAATATACATTCAAATTTTTTTCTCAATATTTTGCCTGTTGCATTTGATCCAATTCTATTTTTTTTTAATAAAACACTTCTTCATTCTTAACATAGTGAAATTTTACATAAATTTATTACAGATTTTATTTATTTTATAAGAATACATAGGTTGTATCGATTTAGTTATTTAATTTTATTGTTTTAGTACTAAAAGGTTTTAATACAAATTAAATGTATCAAATGTAAAGATGAACAGATAAAATCAATTAGCTAAAAAAATATTTTAATTGCACCGGGATTCGAACTAGGAACTTTTCCTATCCGGGGAAACGCGCTGATCGTTACACCATGTCAACCTAGTAAGACAAATTTTCGAACCTATATGTTGCAGCTCTTTCAAATGAATACATCTATTATTTCATTTATAAGCAATCCAATTTAAACTATGGAGAATCTCAAATACATTTGAGTAAAACCCGACAGAGGACGTCAAAATTAAATTGATTAATCAATTTTATTAAATTTGGAAACATTAATATACTTATATATTTTTTTAAGGGAAAGTTTCTGGTTCGAATGCCAGTGGCAACTAACATATATTTTGGATAAATTGATTTTATCTGTAGTATAACATTCTAATTTATATATACATGTAATTTATATTAAAATACTACAAAACTATTTTCCTTAAAAAATAGGTTTTAAAACTGTATATATAAAGTTAATAAAATTGCGAACTAAAAAAAAATGTTTTTTTTTAAAGCGTTATTGTCAACACGAACGTATGCCTGACATTTGGTACGAGTGCCATTAAGGAAATAAAACGAAACTCTACAAGTAAGAAAGATTAGTTTGACACGAGCCAAGTGTGAAGACGTACGACGTATCCTGGAGGTTCTATGGCAGAGAAGATTTAAGATATACACAATCTACCAACAACAGGGGTGGGCGACAAACATTGTTATTTTACAGCCGTTTAATCATGGACATAATGTTAAGTGGTTATTTTAGTACTAACATCAGTGCATTCTGCATTAGATTCTTCTCGCGACTAGAATAGTTTAATATATATGTACATATAGAATATTTGAAAACATTTAATATTCAGGAAATTAACGTACTGAATACATCAAAATTGGATTCTTAACAGTGATTGTTTTTGATATGTAAACATCTTAGCTCGAGACCTCGTAAAAAATTCGTATCAGAGTACTTAATTACTTACCATCACGCCGTTTCGCCGCGGGAGTAAGTAGAGCGGATAGAGCACCACACTCTTCTGCCCTAACACACAATTCTCGCCTCATCCACATTCATACATCTAATACAAGCTCGCTGATTATTGTTGCTTCTAACAGGACCATCTTTCAGTATCTGGTTTACCTGGTCGTGTCAAGTTTTCCGCGGACATTCATTATTTCTGGTGCCATCAACACTTGCGTCATATACCTTTCTTACCATTCTCTCCTCATTCATCCGATCCATATGACCAAACAATGACCAAATTTGCCACATATACACCTAGGTGATTTCATTTCCACTGCATTCAGTCTACTTTCATTACTCTTCTGCCAGCTCCAGGCCTCACTTCCGTACATCAGTGTTAATACCACCAGGACTCCATTTCTGACCAACCCGTTTCTGAAAATATCATTTCCTTTATGAGGATTTCAAATTAACTAACTAAAACATGTTCTAATGTTTTAAAAAAAAACAATTTAAATAATACCTAATTATTTAAAAATAAATCTAACACCTAATTTAAATTGTTACGACGACAAAAGATGTAGAAGTTAACATAATGATATAAATTTTTTTAGAATAGGAATTGTGGTTAAATTTATTCGGTTATTTATAATATTTTTGTTAATTTTACACGCTTTATTTATTTTTAATGATTTTAAATTATTCAATTTAAGACATTGTTTATGTGTAAAACCGATAATCTCAATTTTTTTTCGAAAGTATGATCATTTTCTAATGATGAAGAAAATTGTATTTTCCGAAACGGGTTGGTGTATTAAAATACCGCATTAATTGGTTAATAACAAAATTAAATATAAATAATAATTATTAAGGAAAACACATTCTTATTGTGAAGTTGTAATTATTCATAACATAGGCCTGTTATATTTTAAATACTAGATTAATGTATTAATTATAAATATATACATATAAAATCAATTTTGTCGAAAAATATTGTTTTTGCGTCACCGGGATACGAACCTGGAACTCTATTTCCAATCCGGGGAAGTGCACTACCATTGTGCTATAATGCCAGTATTTTTCTTGACAAATTTTCGAACCTATATGTTACATTTTTGAAATTAATACACCTGTCGTTCCATTATTTGAAAGCCATCTACACTATTTTTACAGAATCTCAAATACCTTTGAGTAAACCGACTGCAGACGCCAGAATTATCAATTCATTTTTATGAAATTTTGGACACATTGATACAACATATATTATTAAGGAAAACACATTCTTATTGTGAAGTTGTAATTATTCAGAATGTAGGTCTGTGATATTTTAAATACTAAATTAATGTATTAATTATAAATATATACATATAAAATCAATTTTGTCGAAAAATATTGTTGTTGCTACCGAGATTCGAACCTGGATCTCTTTTTGTATTTGAGGTTCCATAAAAATAAAGAAGATGACTGACACAAAGTACAATGCAAAACGGTATAGTTATAAAAGTAATATTCATTCCTTCTTTCCTTCCCAATGAATTATACCTACGTATAATACACAACCATGAGTACTAATAGTGCTCTTTTATTTGTGCGTTAATATTAACAATCAATAAATAAAGCTGTATACTATGCATAATGCGTGTGCACTATGACATCCGATTCTCTGTGATAATATGCGCTATTTTTATACAATAACTAACAAGTAATATATATCGAGCAAAACTTCCAGATTGATAAATAACCGGTAGGTTACTCACAACCAAATTCGTGATTATAGTAAGAGTAATAAATTATTTTTTTGCGGCTGTAAATATAATGGTTATTGGAAACGGGTCTAACCGTTTAATTGATATTTTTATGCACCTACCTACCTGAAGTGCTAGAAGTCACCAGATTGTTCTACCCTGCCGTTAATCTTGAATATAAAATGAAATTTGGAAATCAACACCCTTGCCGATAAAAGACGGTCGACGTTTCGCGCAAGCCCGTGGAAGCGGGAGCCTATCGCTATATACTATTTGTACCATAGATACTATTTGTAGATGTGGCGAAGTCTCTATTGAACTCGGTGTCATTGGATTGTCCGCTGCGAACTGAAGGGATCAAAATCCAAAAATTAATCGCGAGCATGGATTATTCATATATAAACTATTTATAGGTCTATAAAACCGATATTATCTCTCTCATTTTCAGTCAGATTGTAATGATATTTGTACAGAAAATATGTAATTGCTTAAAGACGTGCACGAGAATTATTATTTTGATAAGAATTTAATGATGTATTTAATAAATATTAGCAGGAAAGCAATCATACAAATATACAAATGGTGTTCTTACGTATCATCTTTGAAATATACATATCGATACCTCACTCTGCAAAGCAGCTTACTCTATTTTTCTAAAATGTTCAAGTGCAACAAAAAACTGTTTAATTTTGTAATTAAATGGATTACGAAAATTCCAAAAACACATTTTGGTAGATTGTTTATGCAGAAACAGGGTGGCTGAGAAATTTTATTGGTATTTTGATTTATCTCGTACTTATAGGGAATATTTGGAGTTAGCTGAATTTCTTTACCAAAATTGTAAAATATTATTAGGAGTTAGCTGATTTTCCATGATAATGTAGTTCAACCATTGTGATTTTCGCGGATGTCCTCTATTTCTGATGCCATCAAAACTTGTGTCAGGTAACATTGAAGGTTTTTGCGAGAACCAATCTAAGGTTTTTCAGTACTTATTTATTATTTTAAATCACGTGTTTTAAAATTGATGAGAATTTTTGGCTTTTTGTGTACCATACAACTAGTGATATTAAATACATTTATTTAAAAAAATATATATTTTAACTGGCAAATGCCACTTATAAACATAGGTAAAAGATGGGGAAGTGCAATATTATTATGGATAAATTAAAGCATCCCTTGTCGAAGATTATGATTCGCGCCCTTACGTATATGCGATGTACTGCCAATCAGTTAGATATGTTCACATAACAGAGATGTATAAAAAGCTGCGAACATAATATACTACATAAACTGTTTTTTTATTTTTTTCATTAATTCCGAAAACATTGCCCGGAATTTATAGCAACAAGCAATCGGCAACAGCTGATTCCTTTCTGTTAGTTATATAATAAAAAAATAATTAAGTATTCTTCAATATTAACATTATAGATATTATACGTAATAGATATTGCTTACAAAACTCACAAATCAATAAACCAATTTGTCAGTTCATTAAGTGCAAGACATTATGTACACAAGACTACGGGTACTACAGAGGGAAGCTAGGTGAGATGATGGACAAAGGACTGGGAAATATTAAGCTAGGAGCACGCTGGTACGTGTATACCTAAAGTGTTCTTAGTGTAAGGAAGTTTCCTTGAAAAGGGGAGAAGTTATTTAAGGTCGACTATAGTCACACCCCAAGGAAGGGAAAGTCATCCGATAACAAATTTCGTTAAATGATTAAATTACATGTTTGGATATCAGAGTGAAATAAATTTTATGTGGGTGATAGTATTGTATCTTTACTATGTATATTTAAAAAAATCATGACCCCGTTTCTATTAGTGACCGGGGGGAGGGAGTTTGGAGACATTGAGGATGAGGGAGGAGTATTTTTAAGATTCAATGGAGGGATTTCATAAAAATAGTCGTGTTTTTACACGATATCAATTATTTATTTATCCCTGAGTTTATTGCTTGCATATTTAAGATAAGATATCGGTTTATACATGTTTTCAACTTGTTTATCTTGTTCTTAGTAGTATTATTTGCATATTTATCTGTATAATAAATTACGACTTATTGCGGGTAACCAACGAATATTTTAATATCCCCTTAACTTATACTTACTAAAATTAAAATACAATAGGTCTGTGATACGTTTTAATAATAGATGATTTAAGTCACCGAAGTAAATGATATACAATATTCAGTAATATTTTCATTGATTGGATTTTCTCCCTACTTGTGAGTAGTTAGTTAGTGGATAGTCTCAGATGGAGGGCGAGGTGTATTTTGTTATGGAGGGTAAGCCTCTTATGGTGTGAGCTGTGTAGGGTGGGAGGTGGGGTACTATAACATCCTACAGGAAGGGGTGAGAGATCTCAAGAGTGAGTGGTTACAGTGTTATCTCAACAACAATTTCGTGTATTGTATCGAGATTAAGAATATTTAAGTAAAGCAGAAAACGTACGAAAAATGGAATTAATTATTATCATCAGATGATTCTGATATTCAGAAACAATCATTGTAATAAAACGCATTATATGTTTCAGACACACGTATCACACCACTCCTACATATTTTCGAAATAGAATTAGAAATTCACCAAGTCTAAAATATGCTGTTTATATAAAAAATGTACATTAGTATTCTGTTAATTTTTTTAATTATGAATTTACATTTTTAAAATTGTGTTCATTAATGTTCATATATAGATATAGTGTAATGTTCATATATATATATATATATATATATATATATAATGTTCATATATAAATCTTAGATACGGCCTAGGTGTAGTTAAAAGTTTTTTAAAATACACATAACAATATATAAATAAAAAGTACAAAAAATTGTGTATATTCATTGCTTATCCATTAGACATTAGCTGTAATGGTATAAGACAGTAAAGTAAATTGTACGAATAAAGACAATATTTAGTATTTAGAATTAATATAGTTTCGATGTATTTTTTTGTTGTGTTATATAATATATTAATACAATGCGAAGCATATTCGTCCAAACCTATCATCAACGTTTCCAACTCTTAAACCCTAGAGGGCTTCATTGGTCTAGGGCTATTTAATACAATTATATTAATATAATTGAATTATTATGGAAAATAAATATGACTATTATTATAGAAAATAATACTGTTCATACGGCATTAAACTAAAGAGATGCGTGGGCGTGATAAATATGTGGATACCCGTACAAAACGACCATATTATTTTTTGTTGAACAGCTTTTGTGAGCAGTGTTATTGCTTTTATATGATATGTTTATGTATGCAAGAATATAACTTACTACAACAATTCCGTTATTTTTTGTGAATTGTGAATAAAACAATGAAGTTGCTATGTATTTAAATTTATAAAAAATAAATCACATACCTTTTTAGATTTACTAATACTAAATTTATTATTAAAACTAACAACTTTTTTGCCTTTTACGTACGTTGTAAAATTATGCTTAAATTATCTAATGAATTACTTTATATACGGGTGAATATTATGTTCCAAGCCGATGTTGTTTTTAAATAACAAAGAAATAAAATATATTTTTAAAATTTTGTATTTATTTATTAATTATGTAATTTATTACAATTAGTTAAGTAATTACCTCTGGAAACGGTACAAATGCGTGCTTTTTTAATCATATTTTTCATAACATTCTCGCACACTTCGCGTGATATTTCAGCAATTTCATTTCGAATATTGTCCTGTAGCATCAGAATTGTTGTTGGCTTATTGGCGTAGATACGGTGTAGAGGATGCAGTAGTTGCAGCAACACAGAAGGTCCTCGCACATAGGGATATTAGATTGAATCATTAAGTTCGATAATGTGACGACATTAGAAGAATGGCTGGTAACAAATGAATGATAAAAACTGAAAACAGGGAGAGTTGGAGATCCTCGGGGGAGGCCGATATTCAGCAGTAATGAGACAGGCTGATGATAATGATACGAAGATGTGAAATGTGTGACTTTCTCCAAAGAAAAGGAACGATAAAGTGCATATATTGGAAAGGTAATAATAATAATAATGGCAGATATAGAAAAAAAACAGTTTTTAAATTCAAAATTTATTTCATCGTACGTATAAAGAACTACTTCGCTAATACAGATTGTAAAATAAAATATCTCAAACAAATAATAGATATATCATAGAGATGAATATATTTTTTATATTTAAAGGAAAATATATGGAAGTATGGGTAATTACAAAGTTTACGACCTGTCTTTGGCTGGCATAAGTGATCACTTTATATAAATATAACGTTCACCATTCTCACCCGTCAATCTCCATACTATAAAATTGTTGAAGGTTGTATATATGTTATTATGTAGACTCGCTTCGAGTGCCATTACACTATCGCCGTCTAAGGACTAAATTTGATTATTCGTTTTCCCTGAAACCGCATATATATCACAATGAGAATCTAATTATTTTTTTGAAATTATATAAAGCAATATTCTTTATCTGTAAAATGTTTTTAACACATTTACTAGAATACGCCTGAAAAATTAATATTTTTAAATTTTGACCAGTACATTATTTTCCATTTAATATTAAAAAATAGCTTCATCTCTATGAGATATTTATTATTTGTTTAATAACATTGCCTTTGTAAGTGAAAATTCAGTATTTGTGCGTTTTTGCTAAAATATCTCAATTTCAATAAGAGAGTAGTAGTAGAGCAGAAGATCATTTCGAATATGTTATGGTTTACGCATACCTAAACTTCTTATACATACCTATCTACATATATACGATGCCATAAGTCACGGCTGTCTGGTTCTTGACATCCCCAACCCAGCAGCTGACAGCTTCGTTTTCAAATGACACAAAGCTTTCTTAAAATATTTTATGATTGTCAAATTTACGTACAAAGAGCTGTTTTTTTTTGACAAACTTTAAGTTCGTGATTATATTTTTTGATTGATTCTTAAATGATTCACACTGTAATACATGTCATTGTTTTGACATACGTATTTAGTAGATCTACATGAAATGATCTGTTACAGAGACATTAAAAAAATAGTGACATTACAGTGACTCATCCGTCAATATAGTAAAATATTAGTGTAGCAGGCAGGGTATCTAAATACATGTCTTACTTTCTTACTGATATGTTGTATTTACTTTGCCAAATTTTATATGCGTACCCTCGGTACATTTGTCTGATTTTGAAATAATACGCAACACTCATAGTTATTAACTAGCTGAAGATGTATACTTAATGAATATTCATTTCAATACGTCAGACATTATTTATCAATATAAGAACATAATACATGTAAAAAGTGAACCTAATAAATGTATTATTATTAAAAAAAAATGTCAGTTCTACATGAATTTTTTTTAATGAAGGTATATTTTTCAAACAGATGATTCTTTCTATTGTCAGAAATTTGAAAAATTGTAATTCTACTGAAATTCTAAGACAGTTTTTTAAACACAACAAAAAGTACTTCACACCTACTCAATATTTCGTATTGATTTATGCTGAATTCCACAGTTGAGGTTCAACAACTAAATTGTCACTCATATCTTTACTCTCCATTCAGTTTTCATTTTTTTACAATCATTAAAATTTCACTTTCGTAGGTAAAATTGTTATAGGGAGAGCACTTTTTTGTTGTGAAGTTGCAATTTAAGAACATAGTTCTGTGGAATCTTAACACAAATTAAATTAATCAATTAGAAAGGAATACAGAAAAATATTTTGTTGCTACCGGGATTCAAACCTGGACCTCTTCCTATCTGCTACAATTTCGCTATAGCAATTGAATACATTTTCTGTACATCTTTCTAGTTGATTAATTTAATATGTATTAAAATAATACAGAACTATGTTCCGAAAATGCAACTTCGCAAAAAATGTGTTCTCTTTAATTAACTAAATATTTTTTTGATAGATAAATATTTTTCTATTTATCTTTCAAACTGATTAATTTAAATTATATTAATAATAATTGTGATAAAGCAACATTTTTCTCATTCGGCGTGCACTTTTAGCTATGGCTGTAATCTTTTTTAAATGTTAAAATAAAAAGTCTTGTCATAAAACGGGCTACATAATGTTATAACTCTACTTGAGTTTCTCGTGAAACTCATAATAAATCAAGTAGAGTTATAATAATGTTTTATTTATATCCATTAATTATGATGAAACTCTACAAAGTTAACGCCGATTTTATCAATAATTTACTTCTTCTTTTTCTTTAATGTCCTTGCAGCACATATCGAGCCATGGCCTCCTGAATCTTCGGCATTCACGTACTCTAGTTTTCGGCAACTATCTTTCAGTTCGGAATCTGTAGCAGCTCTACTGCATCCATCTTTAGGCCATCCTCCCAGCGAAGTCAGGGTCTTAACCATTCTTTTACTCTAGCCTGGGTTTTCATTAAGGATTATTTTTGGGATCCGCGTGGCCTATCCATTTAAGACGCCGTAATTTCATGTGTACGTAGAGATTGGGATTCTAATAAATGTTATACAACTCGTCATTGTATCTTATTATGTGAATTACCTTACGAAATGCGATTTAACTTATAATGAGATATGGAGTATTATAATAGAACAAGTGTCTTTCTTCGTTTATGTAATCTAACCACATCAGAGTACGAGGCTAACGTTCAAAGTACTTAGAGAGTGAGGATTAACAAATCACTCACATATCGGATAGCCTGGTAAAGACTTCTACCAATATTTTACTCAAAGAGTATGATGGATCGATTTAAATGGCATCAGATTATATCCTCTGCCATTTCGGCTCACCTGCAGAGTGACTGATGACCGCAACAAGCGAAGAATGAAAGACACCAAGTACGAGATTCAATTGTTGTCTATAATGGTGCATATATATAGATGCAACTTTTCTCACGCTCTTCAAAATTTGGCCGTAAAGGCCGGGGTGCATCAGTCAATCATAAACACACATCGAAAGTTAGCTCGCTCTGGACTACTCTAAAAAATTTCTTCAGCATCCCTGCTTAAAAACTATCGCGGCGTGTAATAATCAAATCTGCAGTTTTAACTTTTAAAGATTGTCGCCACCCTCGATAATTATTCGCGCCATATAAAAAATTGAAAAGTTGTATATTTCTTCCGACACCGGCTGTGCTTTATTATTTGATCCTTTCCTAGTACCGGCCACGCCTGAAAGCCTGAAATGAAATCAGGAAACGTGAAATGTGCAGGAAACCTTTACAGGATATTCCCGGCGCGCCGGCTGGCAAATCTGAAGACTCCCTCGGAGCGAACAAACGTTGTACATAACAACGTCTGAAACGCGAAGCAAAATTAAAACCCCTTATATATTGCATTTACCGTTGTATTTAATTAATTCTACCGTTTTATTTTATTATCTAATCAATATTAACAATTTTATTATCTATTCAATAATAACAATTTTATTATCTTATTTAAACATTTTATTAGATAATTAATTGGTTAACAAAATAATGACCTATTTTGGTAAATAGATCAATAGTATGCTTAATGCTTAATGCTTAAAACTATGGTTTGTTTGAAAAATTAAAGACAATTTGTGTAAAAATGAGTCATATTTGACTTATTATTATTCTTATAATACTAATTCTTTACAATCATTTATTAATTCTTAATATAGTCCATACATAAGTATTTTCATATTTGCTAATATAAACAAGATCAGAATCGTTATTTTTAACTGCAATTTATCTTTCACATATTTGATTAGTTTCATTTTGAATCTAAGTAATTTTTTCTCTCTTGTGTTTTCTGACATTTCATTTAAAATCTTCATCTGTACATCATCTGTCATCATCTGTACATCATCGATTTCTGAGATTTAGCCTTCTTCCTGAATGGCAGTCTCAGTCCATCTTTTTCTCTTGTATGATGATTCTTAGGATAGCTAAAATAAAACAATAATGTTCTTATTCTTTTGAAATGTAAATCGCTATCGTCACTACCATAATAAAAAACTGCATGTTTATATATTTGTTCGAGAAAGGTTAAATAGCGTTCTAATCAAAAAGTACATGTATATATTCAAAGTAAATAGCCTAAACGGGCTATATTTAGCGACATACGAACGTTGGACGAATAAAGACTTCCAATGTATCTAAAAGGTTTGAAAAGAACCCTAGAAGACCAGATGTACGCTAGGTAGATAAGATCCGCCACGTTTGGAGACTTCTAAGATAAGTCTTCTAGATCAGGGGATACGTGGTAGAAAGGTCTTCATTCTGCAGCGGATTGATTTACAAATATGGTAATTTGAAATAATTCATTTACACGAGCAATAACAAATTGTATCCAAAATATAGTTACATGAATTTAGCTCAGAAGAGTGCATAATATTCATCTAATAGCGTTGAAAATTTACAGTTTTTCAATTCAATTCCGAAGATAAATCATGCATGGGGGCGTGGTTTGCATTTGGGATGGACATAGAAGTGTGCCTGGGGGAGTTCGACCCCACACCCTTAACATGTGATAACGCTGGGAGTTCTGTTAGTATATAAACATTATTTATTCATTTTAGATGAAAGGAGTAATAAGCTGAATTTAGATAAAATATCACCGAAAACAACTAAAACTGAGTTATTGTTTTACGTTGTGTATGCTTATTTGATCTTTTACATTCATATTAATATGCCGCACGTTGCAAATTATAGTTGTTGCCGGTACAGCTTGATTCTAGTTAGTGTTTTTTGAATTTAACATTTATATATGCTTGCTATAAAATTAAAAAAATATTTATATACTGTATTCCATTCGACTTAACCATTCAACTGCAAGCCACATTTCACTTGAGAGTACCTACATTTTTTCGTGATATATAAAGATTGGCTATTATGCTCAAATGCAGCATTTAAAAAAAATGAAATTGACATTACAACATATAGTCTTCTCAATACTAAAAAAAGTATTTTTAAAAATGAAAACACATTTTTATCGTGAAGTTTCAATTTCAGAACATAGTTCTATGATATTTAAGATAAATTAAATTACATTTGATTTGTACCGGGATATGAACCAAAAACTTTATAAGTAAAATAAATAACGAAATATATTTTCTATTGATAGATTTTTAATTTAATTATTTTTTTAATTATCCGAAACATCTAAGGAGAATATTATTTCGATGTATTTCGTCGTCTAAAACTATAATTTGTTCAAAATAATTTTAAATAAAAAAAATATCAATACAATTCAAGCAGTATTGAAAGAAGAAATCGAGTTATCTACTGCAGCGCACTTTACCGATTCGTTGGAAAATTTCATGTCAAACGGAACAGAAGCAAAAATAAAAAAAATTCAGCGCAGGGAGTTCATGACGGAACATGGCGGGGTTCCCTTTGTGAAGATTGCTGTCGGCTTTTCCTCGTATTTATACGGATTTGTTTTGTCTGAAACATTTACAAAGATGTAATTTTACAAAAAATGAATGGCGTTCGTTTTAGCAGAGTTTTACAAAATGGAACATTCTTTCAAACTAGCAAGTTATCAGGTAAAATTGGAATCAACAGAAGAAAAAGATTATATGTGAAAAGTTGGTTACTTATTTTAGAGTGATTTTAAATACACAATAATACAAATCAGAATTTAGATGCACGTCCGTCTTTGGCCGGGTTAAAGGCGACAGCTTCGGCTATCACTTAAAACCCTCTCCAAGAACAGGACTCTTTTGGAGAAGTAAGCGATTCACAAAAATAGCTTTTTCCGGATTGGTATGTTAAGTTATTAACATGTTTGTTAGTTTTTATGATCTTTCTGCGATACGCATTTAGACATACTAAACTTCATCATTTGTAACTTACTATCATGCCATTTCTCCGCTAGGGTAGCTAGAGAGGATCGAGCGCCACATTCTTTCGCCATGTCACAATTCACACCCAGCTCGACGAATTTTCTCGATCATGATGAATGAATTTTCTACATACCTGTACACCTAAGTATATACTCTTTATATATTAGATAATACAATATTCAGTATAGTAGATACTTAGATTCAAAGATAATAATAATGTGAAGTTTTTAAACTCATTGTCGATCATTTTTCTATTTAAAAAATGTTTATTCATCTAATTCGTATTTCAAAGAAAATCGAGTCTTCAAAAAATTTTTTAGAAAATTTTTTGAAGACTCGATTTAGAATCTTTGCTTAGAAAAATAAATCACTACATCCTATTTACAATTCGACTTTAAGTAACTTTCAGAGATAAAAGTCTCATTGAGAGATTATCGTGGACACGAGCCTTTAAATACAAAGCTGGCATCTTATTTTTAAATTAAATATTTATATTAATTGAAAATTTATTTTTAACATTTTTGTTTTAATTCACAATATGTTTCTAAATCATGCAGCATCCGCGAGCCTCGTTTCGGCCATTGACCGTATCAAAAGCTGTCTATCAGACTGAAACGCTCACCGATTCAGTATTTTCTTTCAGAACAGGTGAGAAAATGAAGAGGTTCGCTTTCATCACAGGTGAGGTGAGCGAAGCACTTGCTTTCCTTCCGACACTGCTCGAAGGTGTCTTTCTCCGTCGGGATTACTAGAGCGGTGACCACGACTGGGCGTGCGTGTGCTATATGTTGTAGACACACGACATGATAATTAAATGAATCAACTAGAAACATATACAGAAAAAATCTATTTAAAAAATATTTGGTTACTACCGGGATTCGAACATAGACCTTTACCTTTTTCGGGAAACGCATTAATCGATTTCGCTACATCAACCAATTACATTTACAACAAATTCTTGAACTTATGTTCTGTCATTTTTATAATAGAGACTATAATAGAGGGTTTGGAACATTAGTTGGGGGAGCATCTACACACATTATTTGTGGAAACATAAATTCTATAGTTTATGACACATTTATGCAACAGTAAAAGTATTTAATCTTCGAAAATTAAATCTTTGTGTAAACAGTACGTATTCTTTACATTAATGCATATTATCAGCGTTTAAATTTTCGTTCCAATCGAGTCATATATTTAAAAAAAGTCGCGGAGCTATTTGATCGCGTTATTGGTACCGAAATGATATATACATATATTATTCCATTTTTAAAAGCAAACAACTTTATATTGAGATTAACCTAGATAACTTAATAGATTTTTTTAGTTCATTTATTTAATTTGTATTAAAAATAGCGACGAACTATGTTCTGAAAATTACAACTTCACAACAAAAATGTATTTTCATTTAAAAAAAAAGTAATTATTGTGAAGTCTTTATAAAATCCCAGATGTATTGAGATTCGTCGGTCAGTTCGTCGAATATTTATTTTCTTATTATCAACTTGTGAACCGCAGGCACCGAGTGCTGTTACGTTCTGTAAAATAATATTTTTATGTAATATGGTTATATGTAATATGGTTATATGTAATATGGTTATATGTATTATGGTTATATGTAATATGGTTATATGTAATATGGTTATGTGTAACCTTGTTATATGGTCTTACCGCTTGGATTTTATCGGAAGCACTTGATACATATTTGGAAAAAATAAATAGATCGGTTTGTGTCTTTGCTAAATAAGTAATGCAATATTATATGAATATGGAAATAATATTTAAAAACGAATCTTCGCTCCTAGAGGATATAGAACATACACAATGTTTATCCCGGATATGTGATTGAGATAATAATTGAATGAAAAAGTCAAAGAAAAAGGTTCAGATAAAAAAAATCAACAAATAATAATGAGTAAGGAGAATGCTTAAAGATAAGTATTTAAAAATATATAGCTGTCACTTTTCAATAGATTTCATATAAATACAGGTTGTTGAATTTAGAATGGTTAGATTGATAATACCCTCATAAGGCGAAACGCGTCTCACGGAAATTAAAGGATTAAAACTAAAAAACAAGTGTATTTATTTTCATATGTGTGATTATGGAGTTGTACAAACTTACCTCTGAAACAATACAAACACTTCATTTTTAAAAACTAAAGGTTATTTTTAAACGTTTGTTTATGTTTGGTTTAATGATTAGCATCCCCGCTTATCCATGCGGTAGACCGGGGATTGATTTTTATTTTAACAAATATATTATTATATTTTCGAAACAGAAAAACATATTCTATGCAGGAATGTCAAAGACGTGTAACGCATTTTTTAGAGCAATTGAAAATTTTCAAATAAAAATAAATAGTACATAGACAATAAATGATACGTGTATTTTTATAAAATCAATAAAAAATATGATAATTTATTCTCGGTCAACCGCCCTCTTTAGAAATTTTCAAAACCGCGTTCCAAATTTGAAAATTGGAGCGGCGACTTTCCGCACGCCGTGCCGGCCTCCGCGCCGATTCGGGGCCAAGTTCAAGTTCCGAGCGCCGGCGGACGCGCTCGGCCGTCTCCGGCGCGGAGTCAAAGCCCCTGCGTGACGGGGACGCGGCTAGGCGGGAGGAGGGCGCGTCCCGCTCGCTCTCACGAGGCCAAAGCCATTGCCGAGGTATCGCAGTCGGCGAGGAGTTACGTAATGGCGGAGTCTAGGTCTACGGTGTTTGCTTCAGGCTGGACCGTCACGCGACATGTTTTTAAATGAATTTTAAATGAATCCGTTTTCACAACAGAACACAACCTTAAATTTGGGTGATAAAATAGTCTCACAAAAAAATTGTTAATAAATATTAAAATATAATTATAATGAATACATTTTTTTCTTTTTCTTGTGATCATGTTGGCTGTTCTGATATTGTTAACAGCTGCGCGGAAGAGAGATTCAGTCAGACGCCTGGCTGAACGGTTTCTATAACACGAGGTTCTCTTTTTACCAGAACTTCGAGGTCGTGAGGATGCAGTGTCTCAGGGAGTTTCATGACATAAGTAGATATCCTACAAACATAATTCATTTGAGTATGTCCATCCGTCCGCCTATCCGTGTCGCATACATAAAACAAGATATATTATCAATTGTATCAGTAAAAGCGTGCCAATTAAATCATTCTATAATCATTCAATAAAAAGCCATAATGAGAATAATTCTCAATAAATCCATTCAGCATGAATCAGAGCCGCTATTCCAAAAACTCGAGGTATAAAATATCAGGAAATTATTCATAAAGAGATATACGAAAACAGAATCCTGCGTCTTATCACACATTCTATATGTACTCGGGTAAAAATTCAAAGAAAACTAGCTGTCCCGTTAATGAAAATCTCATTTGCTCAAAGGCAGGCATGTTTTATAGGACCGCGAATATAAAATAAGCTACCACAAGAGATGGCAACGGTATCGTATTCTGAATTCTGTGTGCTTATAAAGGAATAGATTTTCCAAATTGGAAGAAGTCAGCTTGAAGAGTTTTTTAAATGATCAAAGAAACTCATTTTATGTAATTCTTTTTGTCGTTACATCCTTCCTCGTACTTGCCATGTTTTGTTTGCTCCCTGCTTGTTTCTTTTCTTTTACTTCTTATCTATCTTTAGTCTGTATCAAAAATTTACTTTGTTCAATTTACTTATTATCTCAACTTACCTATTTTTTACCATTTAATTTAATTTGTTACCTTACTTCCAACTTATATTCTAACTTATGGAACCTTATGGCTACCTACCTCAGAACAGGTACTATATATGTACCTAGCAAAGTAGGAAGCGGTCAACAGGCTTGAATGTAAATGAAATGAATTATAATATCTGTACTAAGGATTTTTATAGTAATGCAAGCTATACAAATAATGTTGTCATAAAAATAAACGCCGATTATAGGTATTTTTGTTGATTTTTATATAAATTAAGGTTACAAACATTTTTAATTTTCCAACATTTTTGACGCGACCACTGATATTGATTTCCGCGTTAAAATTTCCATCCATATATTTCCTAATGCTCGTTTTTTCAGTGTGAATTGTGACCTTAGTGACGGAACACCGATATTTGTTCGATTTTGACATCGCGATAGCACTGTATTTTGTGATATTGTGTTTTGATCACGTATTGTTTGTTGTTTGTGTGACGTGGGTGAACTTGTGATATCGCTGTATTCAATTGGGATCGGCTCATCCGCGTGCCATTTGTATGATCTCGGTGGCGACTGCAGGGATAACGGAAGCGTCATATACAAAGTAAGGCGAGCGGTCCTTTCGAATTCCGGTACCAAAAAATTTAACACCACTAGAGTTGCTCGTATATTTTTCAAACTTTTTATAATGCTTATTATCCCTTCGATTGTGTACCTTTACACACCGATTTAATTTATAAATTAACATAAAAAACGAAACGACAGGTGAACATCGAAATGGTTCCATCGTCGCTCCGATTATTCAAGCGAGTTTTAAGTTGTAACCTAGAGTTAAGTATCACCGGCCTGTTACTGCACTCTGACGACTTACGGTTAATGTCACGGTGGCTGCGCCTGCGCGCGGCTAACTAATTCTTCTGACGTTTTCCGTGCGACACGTTTCCTCTCAATGCCTTTTTATTTCTGACGGAATTAATTAAATTTTCTCTTTTTCTTCCATATTAAATTGTTTTGTTTGAAAAATTGTTTTTTCGATGGTAACTTATTTAATACTTAATGGAGAGATCTAATATTTTTCTCGATATATTTGTATTTATTTTGTTTTATGTAAATGTATTTTTATTGTCATTTTATTTATACCGCACTTAGTTTTTTGCTTGTTATGAGTCTAATCACTAGAAAATAAATAATAAATTTTCTCTTACTGGTTTTTATTTGCATTGTTTTGTTAATTTTTTTTTATCTCCATGTTATACAGGCTGCAACAGACCTAGTCCACAATACTTTATGGGTGAACACCTGAATTAGTTACGAGTCAAAAACGTTCAAGGGATACGTGCTTAATTTCAACCATGTGAAAGATATAAGCATTTAAAAGAAATTGTAATTATGCGATTATTTCGATTAAACGAACTATTTATTGATTCCAAAATATTGAATACATTAAATTAAAGTTCATCGAATTTTGAGCAGCTAGACTAATTTTTCTTAGATGATTTAGGGCCTGAAGTAAAGATATAGAATAATAATAATAACAATTTCGCAAATATTTATTTTGATGAACGTATATTTTAAGCTTTTGTAAAAATTTCAAACAATATTATTTTCCGTAACTATGCATAATTTGCACATATTCCTTGAACATTTTCGACTCGTAATTTAGTCAGGTATTCACTTATAAAATATTATGGACTAGGTCTGTTACACCTTGTATAATATCCTGTTATTTATTTTATTTTATTTAATGATTATTTATTATTTTTTGGCTTCTAGTCTCTCTCGTTTTGTTAGGAATTAAACTTTTTTCTTTGTTCCCAAATCCTAAGCTTTACAAAATAATTAGATTTATTCATTTTTCTTACTTTTATTATGAAGATGAGAATATTACGCCCGACAAAAGATATTTAGTTATATTTATACCGAGGTATTTTTATTTTCATTCATGGTTGCCACACCGAAGTACTGAAGACTAGAAGAAGAAGTTAGATCGTGTCGGATAATTCCAAAGAATTCAAAGATAGTATAATTCCAGTAGACAGCAGATTTGGGGTGTGTCAATGCGAAAAAAGACGCAAAAAGACTGCACAATGTCAGCTGACATGAAGTAGCTCATAACCGGGATGTCTGAAGAACAGTTGTCAAGTCAGCCTTGAACCATAATTGTCCATAACGCCAATAGAGAAACGATTCATAATATTTTAACTCATTGCTTTATTCTTTATCCTAGTTAAGATTTTTAGAAAAATTAAAAATAATCTTACCAGCGGATAACTGATTATTTCTGAGCCACAAAACGGAAACAGAGACTTAGTGGTACCTACCCAGCTATTAGTGAAATAATAGTGTGAACTAGAACGGGATTACACGCATATTTCGTGTAGTGCAGAGAGTCATACTATCTTGCCTAGTTACGAAGAGGTCAGAGATTCAATTCCCATCACGAGAGTTAGGCTTTTTGCTTATTTTGAAAATTAGTACTCATATTATTGTGATGAGTTTCCGTACACATCTTCATCTTATCATTTTCCCATTAATTTGAGGTCTCCTATGAAAGTGTCAGAATACTTTGTCATGATATATTCGGGCCTTTTTCACTTCCTCCTCGATGTTTGACCACCAGGTTGCTTAAGGTTTTCCTCATTGTCTTCTGTCAGTAGATAACCATACCATTTCAGCTTGGCATCTCCCATCTTCCATGTGGTTAGACCAATATTAAATTTTAATACAAATTAAATTAATCAATTAGAAAGAAATACAAAAAAAACCATTCACCGAAAAAAATACCACAGAACTACGTGTTTCTATACACATAACTTTGTTTAAAAAAACATATATTATGTATATTTTTTTATATGTTTTTTTGTGTCTGATTTCAATCCGTATTTTGCGAGGACAGTTTGTAATATTAGACTTTTTTTTAAATTGATGTTACAGAAATTAAAATAAATTGACAATAATTAATTAAATAACATGTGTTCTATTGTCGAAAAAAAATTATGTGTTTTATAATGTTGACCGTTGAATAAAAACAAGGTATCTTCGTGCATAAATGTCGTCGATTAATTAAAAAATATTTCGATGGGTTGGTCCTTTTTAAGAACATAAATTTTAATCGACACATTAAAATTCATCTCCGGATGTAATAACTAATCTTCAGATTCTTTGTTTGTCTTCTCTTACATGTTGAGTATTAAATTCCCCCAGACATTATTGTACGGTTCAAATTAATCGCGTAAAAATATATCTGATTCTCAACTGAATAAAAGTCGCCTGGCATTTTGTTTTATATGTCTTATTGTAAAAAAAAATATACAATAAAGTTTAACATTTCCCTAATTGCAGCGATAAACTTGTCTCGGAATTCGAAAACCTTTTAATAATGTAACGGTATTGGCGACCTCGATGCCATTTGGTCATTCGAGATGGAGTTTGCCAAAATAAGTTTTTTATAAAGTGATTGACATTGGATAGTGGTCAATTATATAACACGGCCACATCTGTTTATATGTCTTGAATTAATTATATATTTATAAAACGTTATGGTTGTGGGCGGTAAATATGCAGCGATACTGGAAGTGATAAAAGTAATTTTATTAAAATGAAGCAATCATTTTATAAAAGTCAACTTTTAAACTTTTTGGTCGGAACAATATTATTTTTATAATATTTACTTGTGGGATTCAGGAAGGCAGTTAGGGCGTTATGGTGCTTTTGATTCGTGCGTTTAGCTAAATCCTAACGGTGCATGTAAAATTTGGTCTAAGCAGGGAGAATGTGAGATGTCCGGGAGGCATGTGGTGGGGTGACTATATTATCTTTCTATTCTATTCTAGAATATAACTGAGTAAAAATTGGAATATATGGCGTTCAATATAAAATATTTAAATCATGACCAGGAAGAAGATGTCATTGTTTTGCGCAGGAACCTAAAGAGTAATTTTGAAAAATTTGAATTAGATCGATCAAAGAACATTAAATTATGGAAAAATAGCACTATTAGATGTTCCCTCTTACCTGTATAATATATTAAACAACGTTTTTTTACAATTTTTATAATTCATAACATTAAAACTTGATAAACATCAAGTTTTTTACTTATAAAGAACGTAGAGATTTTTTTACTTATTAAAAATACACTCTTTCATTATGAAAGATTAATTAAACATAAACATGTTAAAGAAAAAAAATATATATATATACATATACATGAAGGGTCTAAAACAGGCGTCGGCAACCTTTTTTGCTGCGGGTCAAAATCAATCAAAATGTAACCATTAAGAAGAATAATAAGATAAATTTGATTAAGAAAACTATTACAACATGATTTTTAAATAAACAAAAACAGAATTCTAATTATAAAATCATATATAATTGTCAAATGTTAGTTCAATAATAATTTAAAAAACTTTATTTATAAGCGCTCTCTTCGTTATCAATGGTTTCCCTGATGCTGAATTTGTGACGTCAATTTAGTCAAGTTCGGTTCATAATTAGTCACCTTAAGACGAATACAAGCGTCTGAATTTTTGGTAGTTAATCTGCTCCTGTTCTTACTTAAAATAAATTTCATGTATGAAGATATTTTCTCACATTTATAAGTAGAACCGAACGCAGACAAAATGGAAACTCTTTTTAAAGATTAAAACTTCGTTGAAGTGATACCCAACAAAATTATATCATTTTATCATTACTTCATTTGCGGTACTCAATTAGCTCACTCGGTGACCCGCGGGTCATGGGTTGCCGATGTCTGATCTAAAGGAAAATGGACGAAGGATTTTGTGTATTTTTAAGAAATGTTAAAATATGAACTAAATAATTCCGTTAGATTATTCAATATTTTGTTATACTTAAAATAATGATATAATTTTTTTATTTCATATTTCAGAGAAAGTGCTAAAACAAACTAAAAAACTAGAAAATTAATTGATCAGAATAATAACGGGGAATATTATAAACCGTAGAGTTGGTAACAAAGATGTATTTTAAAAATATACTGCTTTTCACTGGTCCATGTAAATATTATAGTCAATAATAGTACAGATATTTGTGGTTGAGTTCTTTGATTGGTATATTTTGCGAACCGCAGCCAACTTAATGGTCAACTTTACAACGAAAATTACATGTTTTGATAATTATACTTTGTTACTTCCCATGCCCGTCACATTTGTCGGGAAATTTAATCGAGTTTAACTTGAAATACACTCTGCACTGGATAAGTGCTTAAAATTTTTACTTTACGATAGACGTACAATACATGTAGTTGCCATAAAATCGTCGATAATCGGCTAGGAATTAAATTTCGTAAGAATAACGTTATATTTTTATAGATGTATAATTTGAGAACATATTCAGATGTTATATTATATGAGTCGATGTGATAAATCACGAGAAATGACTGTATCAATTCGGTAATACATAATGCGTACTAAACAGCGCGCCAACTGTCATAACAACGTATTAGAACAAATTATTCCATAAAGAAAACACGTTAGTACACTTATGATGCAATAGTGACATGTAATAAAGAGATCACCGGGTGTACGGCAACTGGTTGGCACTTGTAAACAGTGGTGAGACTGTTGGAAGATTGCTATGATGAAATGCGATACACGAAACTGACATATCAGGCTAGTTTTAAGGATGTGAAAATACTTTATTTAATTTGTGGAAAGTTTTAAAATTTACTAGACCCGTCAATAATATTGTTATATTAATAAATAATAAATATATTATTAATTTACTTTGTTTGACGCGATAACCGCACACTTTCAAGTGGTAGATTTGACAGCAAAACTAGTTTGTTTTATGTTGCCGTGCGACACGGATAGCTTTGCGTATACGTTTCTATGTGACATGGGCTGAAGAACGAACGTATATAAATAAATTGTTTATGTATGTAGAATTTAATGTACTTAAGAATTATTGTGAGAAAATTCAATAGACAGCGAGGTAGATTCTCACGAAATATTAATTTATGATCTCTATTGACGTGATAGAATTAACAGCACATATTTTATTTATTTATGTTGTCATGCAACCCAGACAGTTTTTAAAATATGTGACATCATGACTATGGGATAAAATATTGATAATAACAATAAATATTCAATCACTTATCACAGATAACACGAGTGTGCATTAATGTGTTACGTCATCTTTCGATATCTAAATCGTAGAGAATGTATAATATAGAGTTGTAGTTATGACCAGAATTAACATTAGCCGACATCAACAACTGTAAATCTGTGAAAAGTGCGCAAAACTTTAGATGAGAGCTATAAGCTTACCGTGGAATTTAATTTAATTAACTAATGGAGGATAATCATTGCATTTCAGTAGATATTAAACCACGTTTCTTAAGTCGCCTCGTACGTCTCTCCCCTGCTTTTGCATTTGTAATGGGAGCTTTTAGATAATTTCCACTGTGCGATCTTCATTCAGCGCAGGCTGTGCTCGTAGTGTCGCCTGGGCAGCTTAATTGAAAGAGCGACGTCCGTGGGGTTAAAATATTCCAGGGTGGCTGTCCAGGATTAGGTTGTCTTCCTGCTGGACAGATGTTGTAAAATGTATTTCACGAAGCTGCACGACGCGGAGGACAGAGGGGATGGGAAGGAGTGGCGGTCATTAATAGCAATTTTTGTATTCTTTAATTGTAGCGCGGAGTAAAATATTTCTAAGCGGCAAAGTTTTAACTTTTTTTCTCCGCACTGCAAGCCGATGAACTGAACGTTTTGAGGGTAGTTTTCAACTTATTAATATAATACCTTATTAGGTACCAAACCACTAAAAGTTTATGCGGAGTCCCATTGTACGGATCTAAAACGAAATGAATATTTTGGGGGTAGATTTCAATTTGGCAATAAAATAAATATTAGAACTTATTAGGTACGTAGGTACGTATGTATGTAGTGATTCAAGTACTAGTTTTTATAGTCAAGGTTCGAGATGTTTCTTAAAATTATCGGAAGTGTCCAACAGTAAATGAACACGGGCCAAAAAATAATAATAATAAGAAGAAATAGACGAATGGTACGGCAAGCTATATGATATTTTTGGAACGCCCGTTACACGATCCCATCAAACGTTGATGTGGTCTGAGATATTGGAGGCTAATTTGATATATTACAGAGATGTTTTGGGGCCCAGAAAGTGAGAAGACGATTATTGTTTCGATCATTCATTTGGTGCGCACGCCCTCGGAACTCCGCGATGATGAAAGTGCACGCGGCCTCGACAGGGGCGGACGAGCGATACAGTTATTTTTTAAAGCATTAGTCAAATTATTTTCGAATATAAATTTAAGTATTTTTAGGATTTTAGTAAAATGCATGTCATCGACATACAGGGCAATTTAGGATCAATCAATATTATTAAATAGTTTGTTAAAAGTACATAGGTTTTTAAAAAATAAAAAAGATGTTGAAGAAACCAAATATATATGTATAACGCAATATTGATCTGGTATATATTAATAACCTCATAGACTTTTATAGAACTAGTAAAACTTTGATATCCGGCATACGCGATTTTTTTCTTATTTACGCATAATTTTTTATAACTTCTCAGCCTCATGATATTATACCATGATGACATACAGGGTATAACAGATCTAGTCCACAATATTTTATCTAAATTACGAGACGAAAATATATAAGGATATATATTTGTACAAGGAGAATACACAAATTCTGTACCATATTAGATTTTTGCAAAATCATGTCAAAATAAATATTTGCGAAATTGACTGATTATTATTCTATATCAGTGCTTCAGGTCCTAAATCATCAAACAAAAAATAGTGTGACCGATGGAAATTCGATGACCTTTTATAATCGAAATAGTCGTATAATTATGACGTTTTTTAAATGGTTATGTCTCTGATATGGTTGAGACATGCAACTTCAAGATTTAGTCGGCCAATAGTCGGCCCATTATTCGTGTTTAAATTACTTTAATATTCACCTTGGTTTGACAGTAAGGAATGGCATTTGGTTATGATGCGTGAATAAAGAACACAATACTTAGTTGAGGTGAGGCAATTTTATTGCACAAAGGTTTATAATAGTTTTAGCGGTATAAATAATTCCAAAGAAATCAACGTACAAAGTGATAGCAAATGATGTTGAAAATCTCGAGTTCGCTAGAGAAGTGAGAATACAGCGTCACTCGGCCCGCATGTTGACCCCTGGCGACTGTATATCCCGCTGATATTCTTAACGAAGTGATTTGTGGCGTCGTCACTAGGTGTCACTGTATATGTGTAAATATGTTGTTTACAAAAAATTTGATACCTTCGTCATCTATTGTTTTCGAAGTCTGTTTTAAAAATACTAATCGAAGAAATTTAACAATTAAAGAAATACATCCAAAATTTTTGTTACCTTTAAAAAAAGTTTTAGTTTAAATTAAAATAAATTTAATAAAAGTTTACAGACATACAATTCGGCTCTGTAATCAGTAACAGTGATCAGTGATCAGTGATCTTGCAATAGGATAGGTATAATACCTGTACGTAGGTACCTGCTCAGTGAGAATTTTCTTCCAAACTGTGAGAATGTCGAAATCCAATTTGAATAAATCGATAATAAATTGGAATCGGTGCACACACTCTAATTCCTAGGAAGATGCAGTAAATGTACGGCTCACAGCCGTAGCGGTTCAAGTGACTCGTACAATCGCGAGGTCAACGACCTCTGAAGATCAAGTTCAACACCAGACAAAAAATACACAAAATTACATTGTAGTGTCCTATTTTTCTTTAAAACATTTTTTTTGGGAGGCAACGTTTGAATTGGTTGCAAAACGCTGTCGTGCGACCGTTTTCTTGCGTATTAATAAATCTGTTAAAACTCTTAAGAACTATCGATTTGATGCGAAGCCACAGTTTATATTGGAAATGATCAGATCTGAAAAGCTAGATACTTTTCACTAAGTACGCATTTATTCATCGTTTTTAATCTCAATGTTATGAGGTACAGAAACACGCTTGACTAGAAAAACAAAGTGCTGGATGACGGACGTGTTTCAACAACGGAAAAGAATGCACGAGAAGACGTATGAAAGTAGACGAGGCGAGAGTGGTGTGCCAGGATATAAGTGTTTGGCGTTCTATTCTCTCTGATGGTGGTGAAACGGATTATACGAAATCATATAATTTCTTTACTTTTCAACAAAATATTCAGAAACTGCTAAATAATTAATTTTCTAGATAAGGATGAACCACATATATCATATAAAAGTAAGAATATTTAATTTCAAAAATTTGAACCAAAAGAAATAGAGATAAAATGCCCTATCATTTGTAGGTTTTATATTTTTTTACACCGTATTGTATTCAAAAAGTTAACTACATGTTAATATAAATAAATAAAGTTACTAAAAATCAACCAAATAATACCATGTTAACTAACTTTTAACCAATTTTTGAAAATTTTGTTAATTACATTAATTTGTTTACAAATTTAGATTAAGCTAAATACTAGCAATTGTAATAAAGAAATAACAGCAGAGAAATAAAAACATATTTTAAAAAAACATGCTAATTAAACACAATTATTTTTTAATATATCCTAATGATACATAACAAGTGCTTTAATTCATTTTAGAATTTATTACATGATGTCACATGAATATTCTATCTTAAAATTCTACATCTCAACCACTGTCTTATCGCTGGACCACACTAGCGAGTGTACAAAATCTTTGTAGATAAATGTGATTTTAATTTGACTAAGTCCGCTGCTATCCTGAGCTCGTCAGACGGACAGGTTAGTTGATGAACCAGAAGATTCGATACGAATATTTAAAGCAATTTGTATCGACTTCTGAATAATTTTGTCTCGTTAATAAGGATTACGAAATACGCGCGAGTCAAGCCAAACCAGCGCTCTCGTTCCGACATCTAAATATTTTAAAAATTCGATTTTCAATCGCGTTGATTTTGCAAAGTACAATGTAAGCTTTTTTGTATATAAATTCTGTGATAAATAATTTAGAATTATTTTGTTTTAATTGCTTAAAAAAAACAAATGAGCACAATTAGTGCTCTAATAACGGACAAGTAGGTATTTTTTTTTAATCCCATTTTTTTAGGTGTGTATTATTTTATAATTGTAATTTTTAGTTAGGTAGGTACTTTTCTAGTTTTGTAAAACATATTTTGGACTCGATAATAGGATCCTCTGAATCGCTTCAAACGCCTTAAAAATTAAAAAAATCCTTTGTAGTACCGTGCGGGTACTGAATTCTCAATTAATGAGACTTGAAAGGACGGACGTATATTAATGTATGCTGAACAAAATATGTTCTCACCATGGTTTGGTACACGAGTATGGCGTTCTTCTGATATTATTAGTAGATTGATTATCCTAAAATTGGGCGTGGAGGGGGGTGGGGGCTAAGGATTTGAGTTTCTATAAAAGTGTGTGTGTGTGAGTGTGCGCCTCACCGCCGGGGCGGGATGTGTACCTCTGTGCATGTGTGCGGGGATAAATAGGGGACGCGCGCAAGGCGCGGTCTCTTTTCTGTTGACTTCGATACGAGTTATATATCGTGTACCATTATTGTATTATTCTTGTAATAAATACTTAATTGTCACACAAGAGTTTATATTAAGCAACCATCAATCCAACTACGAGGTATACAACTGAAACGTACTAACTACGCAAGTGCGTAATATTTATACATCATATACCTAGACATCTCATGCCTACCTTACTAGGCAACACCTGTCTAAGTGTGTTTGGATATATTTCTGAGATCACCAATTTGGACGAAAATAGGATATTACGTTATACATCCATCAGTTTAAATTAGTCGAACATTTTAGATCCTAACTAGGCATACTAGGGTTAATATTAATACTTGATGTGCGTACAATGGTCATGATTTAAGTAATTACAATAACCGATGATTAATACATGTTAATTGATTCCTTAATGTAAGTCTTAAAGCAAGAATGCATCGGTGATTTTTGAAGATGAAAGTAAACATGAGGTTACGTCAGTTCGTTTGACTAAGTGTTTTTCATTTATCCACTAGCAGATCCGTCCTTGAGCATCCGGCAAGTAAGGCGACAGTCAAGGGTGGCACTTTTAAGGTGTGTCATATTTAGGAATAAGTAAATTTATTAAAAAACCTATAACTAATGAATATTCCTTTTCATTTTAACGATTGAGAAATGCCGGCTATGTAGAATAAATAACGATTAATAGAAGATACCATCATATACTTGTACATATATTAATACCTGCAGAATAAGTTTAGGGTATATTAAAATGACATTTCTAAATCAGTGCATGAAAGTGACATTTTTGGAAACTAGAATTTGATCAGCTTAATAGAATACACATATGCCACAAATATAGGAAGGCGAAAACAGTAAGTTTTTTGAGAGATACTGGATGGAATAATCCAGCCCAAGAGAGGGGTGGAGAAAATGGGGTGGATGTCTTATAGTAGGCAGACACAGACGGACAGTAATGATGAAGTCACAATTAATAAAGTTAATCCTTATAATAATAATAAAAAAAATGATATGGCTATACTAGCGCCATCTATAAAAAGGATAAGAAAGTTTTTACAGATATGTGAAACATACGCCAGTAACATAAGTTTATTACAAGAATAATACAATGCCAGCAAATCGGTTATAATGCCGTTCAAATATGGAAAAGGGTCAAATAATATCCCTCCCATGTGGCTGGGCGGGACGAAATTGAGGGTTCAAAATAAGTTCTAATACCTTGGCCATATATTAAATGAAGATGGACAAGACGATGATGACATAGAACGGCAGAGGAGACAGTTGAGCGTTCGTGCAAATATGTTGTCACGGCGTTTCTACCGATGCAGTAAGGAGGTGAAAAGGATCTTGTTTAAATCGTTCTTCACCAGCATGCATACCTGCGAGCTCTGGTCAAAATACAAGTGAGTGACGTATAACCGTCTCCGAATTCAGTACAAATCATACAAAATACTGTTTGGATTGGCGCGTTATTGCAGCGCATCTACAATGTTTACCGAAGGCCGTATACATGATACTCAGCACCAACTCTTTGGTGCAAGTGGCGCTCTCATGGAAAGCTAGTTCCCTGACCAGAGAAAAGCTACATATACAATAATGGTCGTGACTGAAGTATTTATATTTTGTTTATATTTATATATATGTGTGAACTTTTTATTTATTAATATTTTCCTTGGTTTTCTTTTTCATAACATTATATTTATTTTGTACAACTTGAATGTACAATATAATATATATTATCTTTGATATTATATACATATATATATTGATATATTATCATGATGAATCGGGTTAAATAGTATATTATTATTTCAGATAGACATTTTCTTTAATATTAAGTACCTAGTCTGAATAATTTTATCTTATATTTGATTACACGCATTACGATTAATATAATATTTTTTAATGAATATGTGGTTATAAATAAATGATAGGGGTGATTTTGTTGGTTTACTTAATGATCCGTTTTTCAACTTGATTCAATCTCTGATACAGGGATTATGTTCCAATGAGATTCTTTGGAGACAAATATTCAAAATTTAGTGTTTACACCAAATCTTAGAAGTTCGCCATCTCACGTCTTACTTGTATGTTAAACGTTAAATGTCCATTAATATTCCGTTCGTCAGTTGGGAATAGCAGTAGATAAAATGTAACTAATATATTCCTTAAGTTTTATTTTCAGATTAAAGAATTACAGGTAATGAATCAAGGAAACGTTTATGCGTTCGTGTCGAATCAAATGTCATTCACGAGATTGAATTTTGTATCATTCTGCCAATCACCAGTTGATCTCTGAGATTATCACTCAATCGAAATCTCACCACGTGTACATAGTTATAAGATTTATCTCAGCTAAATCTGAGACCACGGTCGCGGGCCATAATGGCGATAAATTATCTAGGGACGGGTCTGTCGGAATCAAGGATGCACTTTTTGCTGGTTGCTGTTTTAAATACAATGATTATTGTATTTCCTAGTGTTAACTTGTTAACTCTGTTCACCATTTCAGCATCCGAGGTTACGAGATGATCACACTATTTACGATGATGCCCGATTACAATAGCAGGAAAAAAAAATTGTTGAAAAATTACCAGAGATTGATTAATTAAGTTTTATTATTTCATTCATTCATTCATATCATTATGCCAGAAGTGTATTAGAGAAAAACGAAAATGACGCATTTAAAAATGATGTATGTATCTGACTTATTCTGCCACATTTCGACAAATCAAGAAAATATACGCAGTGGTGTAACTACACATTGGGGCCCATTTTATACAGGCATTAAAAATTCAGCGCCCTCTTTGGGCATCGATATTTTTACGAGTATCGACAATTTTTCCATCATGGATTCCATTATGGATTTAATTTTTTTTAAATGTAATAAAAGAAAATCACTCATAAAATTTTCCCGAAAAACACGTGAAAAATTATCAATTATACAGTAATACTCCGCTAATAAATCGAGTTAGAAAAAAGCTAAAATCATTGAAAATCGAAAAAGTGTTAAAATTGAATGTAACTGCTAAACAGAATACTTTTATTTTTCTTGAATATTATAGAAGACAAGAGACAATTTTTTTTGTGCTCACTATTAAATAGATAATACCGCTCAGGGGGCTTCTTTTCCATTTCGTATAGAGGTGCAATTTTTTTAGTTACGCTACTGGATATATGCACAGATGGTAGATCACGATAGAGTCAGTCACGCGCTGGACAGATCTGGTGGAGGCTTCTATCAATAGTCCACTCGAAGACTGCGCCAGAAATGCCTTGGATCGGGCCAAATGACGGCACATAATTTATGTTCCAAGATCGGCAGCTCGCCTGCAGGGTGATTAATAGCTACGACAGCACTGACAAGAACAAGAAATAACCTTTTATCAAAATCGATGACATAAATATGCCAAACAAAAAATATCACATTGCACGTCTCAGATACATGTATTATACCGCCTCGCATAGAATATATATTTCTGGTTTGAAAAAACCTCGCTCTTAGGCGAGATACAAATATCTTAATAAACTATTTATTAATACTGGCTTGTTTGGTGGTTCACCAGAATGAACGATTTTTTATAATAAAATTAAATAAAATTTGATGTCAACAACGTTTAAATAATACTGTATATAAAAAAATGAAAATCAAAGCATAACAACTATGTAACAAGTTTTCCTGACGGAGAACCGAACCTTGGTCTCTCACATAATAGGCAGGGATACTTACCACTATACTACCAATGAATACACACTGCGCATAAAAACGACAATTTACATATATATTAATAACCGGTTAATTACAAAGTTCACTAGAATTATCTATTTATTTTAATTTAATTAAAAATTAGTATCCAAATTGATATTAAAAATACATTTTATATGTAGTACAAACAATCAGTAAGTGTTACATTTTTAAATGATAATTTTGTACGATAGTCATCTGGGGAAGTAGCTCGGAATTGATATCCGGCGCCTTCAAAATCTTTCTGATTTAAAAAAAAAAATTGGCGGAGAACCGTATCGATCCCGATATAGGTGAAAATAAAACACGAAATAAAAGTGAGACTAAATAAAAATGTTTTAAATTTTCGACTTCCAAAGCGCCACATGTAACATAACTGTCGTGACTAATTTTAATAAAAATATTCTATATTGAAATTGAAAGTGCCGGAATTAAATAAGTAAACATTACCAATATAAAACACATTTTTAAACTAAAGTTATGTCTATTCTACTGAATTTGTTCATGTTTAAAATTTTGTGATATAACATAAACATATCAAGCAATGCGTTGCACGAACAGTATACTTTATACATTTTTGTTTGGAGTGTCCCATGTATTTGGAGTGTCCCATGTATTTTTCGGTGGCATTGAATTTTAACGTGCAAAATTCAATGTCACATAAATACATCAATCAGGAGAATTGAGAAAACCATAAATAAAATATCTTATTAATAAACGTAATAAAATTTAATTGACTTGTTGGCTGGGTGTGAAATACTAAGGTCGAGGTTTCAACCCCGTACCTCGCCCTATAAATACTAAGGTCGAGGTTTCAACTCCGTACCTCGCCCTATAAATACTAAGGTCGAGGTTTCAACCCCATACCTCGCCCTATAAATACTATTTAAGAATACTATTTTCAAAACATTAAACATTTCAAAGATTAAATAAATTATAAGATAATCTATATGTCAACATATAAACTCTGTCAATCTTTCGAATGGTGTGTTAAGAAAATTAGTTAAAGATATTTTGCACGATGTTAGCGGTCCGTTGTTCGTGATTATGATTTTATTATAATTTAATGTAAACTGTTAGGGTGTAGGAAGTGCCTTTGTTGAGTGGCTATTAGATGTTTTTTCTCTACAATTTTCACTATGGCACTAAAACACGAACTGCGCAGGAAGATAGGCGCTGTCTGCGCATGTTAACTCGTATAAAATGGATAGTCTAGACATGACTGATTTATCAATCTTCGAGAAATAAAAAATAAGGAAACGTCAATATTAGCGTGATAAATTCTTAGATCATTTCACAAGTAGCAAGGAAAAAAGGTAGACTGAAGGGATCCTGATGGTTACCGACATGCTGGATATTAATAGTGAGGGCTTTTACAATAAGTTTACTCCAGAATATCCTAGAAATATCTGTGGAGCCCTGCTCGCGCCTCACATGCGTGGCCGCGAAACTATGCACTTGACAGCCATTCAAGTCCGTCCAGTACCGTCATAAATGCAGACAACAATACGTCGCGCCGCAACCAGTCCGAGAAAATACCAAAACCGATCACTCTTCTACTGACCATCTCCTCGGACACACCTCTCAACACCGCCTCCGGTGAACTTCGTTAATCTTGAACTTTAACTTATAATTTAGAAAACAGTGTAATTTCAATTGTGCTTCATTTGAAAATAAACACAACCTTCTGTTAGTTCTGTTTCGCTCTAGACGCATACACAAACACAATCCAAATTCATTGATTGCTATATAAACTCATTTACTTACTTACTTACTTACCATCACGCCGTTTCTCCGCGGAAGTAGGCAGAGAGGATAGAGCGCCACTCTTCTGTCCTGACACACAATTCTCGCCTCATACACATTCATACATCTTCTCATACAAGCTCGCTGATTGCTGAGGCTTCTAACAGAACCATCTTCCATTATCAGGTTTACCTGGTCGTGCCAAGTCTTCCGCGGACGTCCTCTATTTCTGGTTCCATCAACACTTGCGTCATATATCTTTCTTACCATTCTCTCCTCATTCACCCGTTCCATATGACCAAACCACCTAAGTAATCCTTTCTTAATCTTACTCACTATACTAACATCGGCTTTACATTCTTTCCTTATTTCTTAATTTTTTACTCTGTCATAAATAGATTTGCCACAAATACGCCTAAGTGATCTCATTTCCACTGCATTCAATCTAGTTTCGTTCCTTTTCTGCCAGCTCCAGGCCTCACTTCCATACATCAGTGTCGGTACCAGGATTCTATTGTGCACCGCTAGTCTTGTCTCGGTTGACAAATTCTCGTTAGATATAATTCCATTCAAAGCACTCTCCTTTCGATATCATCCCATATATTTACATGTATATATATATATATATATCCCATAAACTAATTTAATCTACATGTAATGTGGTAACACTTCATATACATGCGTGAGAACTCGAGGAGGAATTTTCCCCTCGGTTCTCATCGCACTCAACCTTTCTGATATAAATAATCTCTATTGGTGACCTTTTAGAGGCGAATCACGAATTAAAGCTAGCCCCTATATATCCAATCATTTTCTCTCTGTCCGCCTGCAAAGTGACTAACGGCCACAATTACTCTGAAAAGAACGCGATGATGATGATGAAGAAGAAGAAGATGATGAAGAATCATTACACTTGCGGAGCTTATTTTCAAATGTCTCATAATTCGAAGAATCAACGTACAAAAGGACTTATGGAAATCTAGAAACTCCAATGAAAATGATTCAATTTCTTGTCATCTAAGGCAATCGTACCATACGTATATTGCATTTGTAGGACGCATGTACAATATATACGTGTAGGAAATTTTTTAATACTAAGGAAAATGTGTAAAAAATCATCAAATTTCCTTACGAGTGCATTTCGCAGAATATTCACAAAGCTCGTCGTTTCATTAACATACATAGTTTTATAGAATTTATTTACGGTCGTATCAGTGCTACGCAATATGTAAATGTAGACCAGTTTTTCCATATAAAACTGTACAGCGAATTCGAGTATCGTGTGGGTATTTAATGACGTATAACACTGCCCCGGTATTTCATTGACATTTGGATTTTACTTTTTGTGACGTCAGAATGTTGTCAATGCCATCATCACGCTGCTTGTGATCTCCGTAAGGAGAAACGATCTTGGTGGAGGAGCAGAGAATAAAGCACTAAAATTTATACATTTGACGGTGAAATTCATTAGACAAATCACTAACACAAATATTATGCAGATTGCAAATACGAATAATAGTTGGCGCAGGTTATTTATATATAAAAATGACTATGTGTTCTATATTCATACACGATGACTTTTCATTCAAGATCAGGAAACCATGGAAACAATAAAATTGATTGTCATGGCGGTTACTTTGTGGTACAACATGTTTATTTTAATTTTTCAAAAATTAAACATGATGTGATTACTGTTATTACCTGATGATGAGATGGACTACACCTCTCGAAACTATACTAGTGACGACAAAACTCAACATGTATGTAATACAAAGTTAAATATATTAAAAAAAACATTTTACATGTCTTCTTGATTGTTTTTATCACAAAAAAAATATCTATGACAGAGTAAAGAATGAAGAAGTAAAAAAAATGTAAAGCTGATATTAGTATAGTGAGTAAGGTTAAGAAAGCATCACTCAGGTGGTTTGGTCATATGGAATGGATGAATGAGGGTAAGAAATATATATGACGCAAGTGTTGATGGCACCAGAAGTAGAGGACGTCCGCGGAAGACTTGACACGACCAGGTGAACCAGATCCTGTTAGAAGCCTCAATAATCGACTAGTTTGTATGAGAAGATGTATGAATGTGGATGGCGTACCGGTGCGGGGAAACGGCGTGATGGTAATTTAGTTAGTTCAAAATAAAATAGTTTATAACAATTTTTTGACAGTTCAGATATTTTAGCGTATTTTGTTTTGATACTGTTGATGAAATTAATTTGTAGACACGTGGGGTCCACGCTTGTTTATTAATAAAGTACAAGATTAACAACGGTACTTGAATGATGTGTATTTTTAATATGTCAGTATACTGGGAGGGGAATTCAAACCTCATTTCGGAAGACTACTAAATTAGTCCTAGATTCATAGCACAAGCATTAAACTTAATTTGAAAATGATCAGAATATTCATGTGGCATATAACTTTCTGTAATGAAAAAAAAATTTTCTTACAACTCATTATGCAGGGGAATATAGAAGCAGTAGAGCGTTAGTAAAAATAGGACATATTGATTGCTTAATCTCAAAAAACGGCTCAAGGTCCAAGACAATTTAAATAAAATAAAGTAAATTTACACAAATTACAAAAAAAATTATCAATCAGAAAGATACAGAAAAATCTATTTAACGAAAAAAAAAACTGAAATTTTTATATTCGGGTAAAAGTACTTTTTAATTATTTAATTTAATTTGTATTAAAAAATATATTTGAATTATGTTCTAAAATTGCATTTTTACAATAAAAATGTGTTTTCATTAAAAAATTAATACAAAAAAAGTAGATAAATAGAAAACGGTAGTTTAAGATGAATAATCTATATTTACAAAATGTATGTATTATATGATATATGGTATATAAAAAATACGTGTACTAGTAATTTTAATTTTATAAAATCTATGCTACGATTGAATGTATATAAATATTAGGCTAGTGGAAAAAGTATTGATTTGGTAAAATAGGTCAAAGCCAAATATTTAATATCATAACTAATAATTAAAGGTACATCATGGGTATTACCCAACACTGATAATTCATAAAAACCTAAAACAAATTCACTTCTTTGAAAACTTATTTATAAAAGTCACTTGTTCAAAAAGCACACGTCTAGTCTGCGATCGTTCTGCATGCTTATACAAATATTATAATATTTTTGACTAGCAACCCAAAATTGCTCCTGTTTTTAAACGAGTTACCTCAAGTTCAAGCTTCAAGTTGATCTTAAGGAGAACAAGTTCTTAGAAAGGTAACGGCGTTTTATTGTACGTCACAGAATACATTGGCAGTGCTACGGCCGTTTTGCATATATATTAAATAGTGTTCGATGATTCACGTTCGGCATTTTTTACAACTTTTCTTGAATGTTCTGAAGAACCGGGGTGTGATTCAAATTACAGAATGCAATAAACCTCATCATGGTCTAATGATTTTGTTTGAGGAAAATTCCGATTTTAATGCTGGCTTAATAAAATTAAGAAAAAATAGGCGATTGCCTGTGTGCCGAGTGCGAAACAGACTGGACCACAAAGCGATGGCGAGGGGTACATGACTCTGTATTGTGAAGGCGGTGAAGAAGAAGAAAAAGAATAGACAGTCAACAGCTGGGGTAGCCAGATAGAAAATCATATTCTTTTGTAATAACGTACCACTCTTCCCTGGTATACGAGTACATATATGTACCTATTATTATGAAAGTGGTATAAGTCACGGTTCTTTCGTTTCGAGATATTTAAAGGTTTGCGTTTGAATTGTATTATAAAATATTATAGTTTACTAGATTTATAATTTATTTCGAGTTATAAATGTTGCATGTAGCTTATAAGGAAATAAAAAAATTTAAGGTTGAAATGACTTACTCTATTATCAAAAGAAACACTAGCGGAATACCGTCGAACGTCATAAAAATATTAAAATTTTTCACAATTGATACAATTTGCATCATATTGTATTCATTTAAAATAATGTGACGCGAAATAATTTCTTTTTTTCAGTTTCTTGACTTAGACCACTTTCATAATAATAAGTTTGAGAATAAGACACGACACATTTATCAAATAGTCTGTGTACCTATATAAACATCGAATAAATTATAACTTTTTTACTTATCATCATGCAATTTCCCTACAAAAGTAGCTTAAGCGGATAGAATGCCATACTCACATAGAGAGGACATAAGTTTTGACATACTACTCTTGCTTTGTTGCCCTTTCATACATCTTCTCATGCACGATAGTCGATTGTTAAAGCGTATTTCTCCAACATTTAATTTACCTGTCAGTACTAGGTCGTTTGTGAATATCCTCCACATGCAGACAGGAACGTATACGTAAAAGCTTGTACATAAAAAAGTTCCATAAGATGGGTAAAATTTGTTCATAGATATTAAGTACGCATAAAATAATAGCTTACGGTAATGATATAAATAAATTATCATTAAAATCCGTAGTTAATTGATCATGAAATCACTGTACAACATATAGTCGTATATATGTATATATAGAGATATTAAACATCGATTGCGAATAAAATTATAAGAGTTTTTTGCACTCACTGTTATATATAGCTTTACGACCGATAAATATTAATGATTAATAAATATTTATCGAATAAGATTTGTTAATTAATTGTTAATTAATCAAATATATAAATGTAATCCCGTGTCCACGGAATGACACGTGATGAGATAATCTCAGAGATTTAGTTGAGATTCATGTCAATCATGTACACGTATTAAGATTTTGATCTGGTGATAAATTCAGAGATCAGCTTGATATTGTATACATTGTCTAAACTTGGTCTCTGGAAAAGTCGATGAAGCGGAAGAAGATCGCTCGGATGATGGTACAGGCAAGTAGCATAGACAATTGGAAGGTGTTGAGGAGCTGCATATATTATACATTATATACAAAAAAGGATGATCGCGATGCTGTGCAATGAGTAATGCGAAGAATAAATAATATAATGCTTGAAGATCAAGATTGAAGAGATCAGATTAAGTCTTTGACTAAATAATAATAAAGGATATCGCATTCTCTTTAGGAATGTCTGTCATCTGCGATGAAGAACAAAAAATAGCTACTCCAAATAGAACATTGTTATTAAATAAAACTATATAAATATGAAACTTAATTAACAATAATCTTTTTTAAGTGCGCGTGTTCAGACATTGGCTTCCATTTAGTTGTAGGATCACAGACAGTGTCCATCATTTGTCTGCCCTTGGAAACTTAGAACAGGTCCTCGACTCCGAGATCACTTCCGGATATTTCGCAACCAGGACATTTTCTTTCAACCCAACAACCGTCTGCCGCCTGTTTTTTCTTTAAAAATTGTTAATATTTATCCCCATAAATTATACGCCAAAAATATTAAATGTGCAATGTTAAATTAATTATTAATATTTCTTTGCGACTACAGAATTATTAAAATGAAATGTCCGCATTAATAATAATAAAAATGTACTAATATGGTAATATTTCATTTTAACAGGAAAAAACTTCATGTTGATGCAACGGGGTCACCTGGGAATTCCGGAATCGGCACTGGTTCAGGAATTCTCAGACTGGCCGGGATCTCACGTACCCTTAATAAAATGCGCGTAAGGTTCTCATTGTGCAAGGTCCGAAGCGACGGTACCGAGTGGAGCACAGCCGTCGGCACAAAGGGCGCCTGGTGGAATGTGTCGTTCTTGCGAATGGCTTTCGCCTTCGACGAAATGCTAGGCGCATAGTTAAGTGATGCATGTGAACCCGTGGCCGTGTGACATTGTCGCCGATTGCTTCCGCATTCATTTGCAGCTTGCGAGCTTTTCTCGCTGCTTATTAATACTTGGGGTCAAATGTTGCGCTGACCTTAGAGATTCATGTTTTAAAAGTATTAATTTTGATTTCTTAAACAACATTTGAAGAATTACGTTGGATAAGTATAATCTTTAAAAATAATTTAATTACGAACACGGTCACTTGTTAGGCTATATATTCCTCGTGAAAATTTTGTACAAAATACAGGTACCTGTATAAAAACAATGTTTATCAAATTTTGAATCAAAGTCTGCATTGAAACTTTTGTTTATCAATCAATTTTCTAAATTCCCATTAGTATTATATAACAAGACTATAATCTCTCTGTAGCTCTGAATGAAAATTCTTTAAATGATGTAGGAAAGTACTAACAATTATATTTCTTGCTACTTTTTTCTGTTATTTTGTGACTTTGATCATTGCGACTGAGCATTAGCAGATAGTCTTGCGTCTAACATGTATTAACTACGTCTCACACACCATCATATTGTACGTTCTCTTACCGAACTCCATAATTAATTAATCAATTTTATTAAATTTGGAGACCGTTAATACAACTTACACAATATATTAAGAATTACACAGTTAATTTATTAGAATTATACAGTTAATTTCATTCTGGCGTCGTCTATCGGGTTTTACTCAAAGGTATTTGAGATTTTCAGTAATATAAAGAGGATTGCTTTTAAAAATGGATTAGTAGATATATCAATTAGAAAAATTACAGAATATAAATACAAAACCTGTCAGAAATGTATTCGATTGCTATAGCGAAATCGGAGAACGTTTTTCCTCGGTAGGAAGAGGTCCAGGTTTGAATCCCGGTAGCAATTAAATATTTTTTCTATGGATAGGATTCTTCTGTAAATCTTTCTAGTTGGTTAATTTAATTTGTATAAATATATATGTATACATTTTTTTAAGGACATATTTTTATTGTGAAGTTGCAATTTTTCAGAACATATGTCTGCGATATTTTTAGTACTAATTAAATATAATATATATATATATATATATATATATATAAATAATCAATTTATCGAAAAAATATTGTTGTTACTATCGTTTAAATTTATCGTCAACTTACTGTGTTGGTGTAGCATAATTGGTTAATACATTACCCAGAATAGAAAGGGATCCAGGTTCAAATTACCGTAGCAACAACAATATTTTTTGGATAAATTGATTTTATGTGTATATCATTATAATTTAATTTAATTTGTATTAAAAATATATTTCATTTCTCCATCGAGATTTGGTTGTTTTTTATCTCATAGATATAATTTTTTGTCCATCGATCTATCTCTGAGTTTTAAAATACGGTCCACCCATACCCATCTACGCATTTTAACAATTATATACTTCACGTTGGTCTGCTCTCTTACCCGCGTGCTTCTTTTGGTCTCTCTTATAGTGATTCATCATACTCGTATCGGATCAGTGACAGTGGCACGGCAAAGATTGATGGGGTTATGAACTCTTGGGGAGATTTCATTCAGCAGGGGATGATAATGTTATAACCCTATTTGAGTTTATTTGCACTACTCGAGTTTCGACAGAAATAGTAACTCTCATCGACAGGTGAAGTAATAAACCAAATTTACACAAATATGGAAGACAAGGCTTAGGTGGTAGACATAAAAGTAATTAGGTACTGACAGAATGAGAGGGAGAAGGCGGAGTGGAGCGGTGGTTGTAACGGGAATATTGAGAGGAGAGGAGATGAGTTAGAAAATGTTATATTGTTGAACAAATCTACCATTTTCCACACTAATTTACTGTTTATTAATTTAATACTGTTTCTCTCAAAACTCGAGTAGTTCTAATACTCTCAAGTAGCGTTATAACATTGTTTTATTTATATCCATCCATTTTGATGATGAAACTCTACAAAGTTAACGCCGAGTCTATCAATAATATAACTTAACATCATGCTGTTTTAGGATAAAGGAGCACACTTTTGTATCCTGATACAAAACTGACACCTCATCCACATTCATCATTATCACCTGATTTTGAGAAAGACTTCACCTCTCGAAACTATAGTAGTGACTAAAATTAAAATAATCATGCAAAGTAACAGCCATGTCAATTAATGATATTTCACTGCATTCAGTCTACTATCGTTCATCAGAGTATCTCTGGATACCTTGTATTCATAGAGCACTCCGCGAGATCGAGACTAGTCGAGTTATTTCCGTATCTTTAAACTCTCAATATCGGCACGCACGATTCCCAGAGCACAATCGCTGTCTTAGAAAATCTCCCTAGATGAAAATGTTACCACGTGGTTACGCTCAATATACCGGCACCAGATACGGATACTCGAGAAGGAGAGATGAAAAGAGTAGCCGGATAAATGGTCGCATCTGTGATGAATCAGCGATCCGAAAAATGGTCGGAATGGTGGAGTTACTACGTCACATAATTGACAAATTAATCTACAAAGCACGTACATCTATGGCTACATTATTGTTGTCAGATCACACTGCTCAAAACAGATAATCGAGGCCTTGCAGTGGTCACTAACTCAAATAAAGCTGCTAATAACTAATCTTGGAGTGCTCCCACTAAAACAGTAAACGAACGTGAATCGAAATGGATAGTGTTTTAAAATGTAATTTTAAAAGATTATGTATACCTAATATATAAAAATACATATTTATAAGAAAATGATAACCTTCTGAAATATTAATGTCCTACATATCATCTGTCCCAATAATTATGGAACTTCGTCGATCGAAATCACACTAAATATTGAATTTTTTTTTTTGATTAATCTGAATTTTTTTCATGGATTACCTATATGCCCGTCTCAACACAAAATTTCTCTAGTCAGACGGGGACAGTTCAAACATATTTTACATTATATTATATAGTTACCAATAAATAAATTTAAAAAAAGTGAATTAAAATTATTTTTTAAATGTATAATATTTGAGATGATTTTCACATTACGTGTGTATATAATAGGCGCCGGTTATAGTGATCATACTGGTAATGACCTATTTTGATTCTAGTATCCGCTTTCTCGATCCGCGATTCTAGTATCGATATTTATAAAAATCTGAAAACTTCAATGTACATAAACGTATAAATTACCTATATTAAATTTAATAAACTATTGATTTATTGTATATAATATATAAATCATATAACACAATATCAAATACATTTTACACTACATTTAGTTCGTGTATTCAATACATTAAGCCAATTTTAAAATCAGTACAAGATTTGAGTTGACAATGATGAGTAAGAAGATAGTATCAAATTATAATTAAAAACAAACTGAACACGTCAGGCGACAGCTAGCGCTACTCATGACTTGGGATAAAACAATTAATTTATAACTATGGCGAGAGTAATTTTCAATATAGAATTATAATATAAATATATAGTGGCAGCTGTAATACGAGATTGTAGTGATAATTAAAAATTACTGTCTAGATTGCAATGAATGGTGAGTCTTTCCTTAGATAAGGTTCCTTAAAAAATACTTAGAAGTAAGTAGAATCTTGATTTTAATAATCTGAGGAACTTGTAACTGAGTAACCCGAGTCTTTAATTCAGTCTTTCAAAAATTGGTCACGATATGCCAGTGATAATCACTGAACATAACTATAATACATCTACAAAAAAATAGTATTATAAAAACATTTTTGAATATCCCGATTCTAATAATTTGTAACCCGAGTAAATAATGATGAAAAATACTTGTATTTTTGATGTTTGAATCCGTTCTTCAAAAATTGATCACAATATACTGGTGATTCTAATAATTTCTAAATACTAAAAAAAGTATTATAAATACATATACGTACTTTATATATAATATTTCCAAATAATCAGACTCGATCGCATATTTGAATGCGGGAGAAAAAATTGCGTAAGGGTATTCTGTGTCCCGCAAGATACCCCAAGAGATCCAAACATATGAGAAGATTCTGTCAAGGGATGCCTAGAGGTGCAGTGGATTGATGTTCTGGACAGGGATACATAAGATGGTGATGCTCAGGGGCACTATATACAAGCAAAAAAGGTGTACATTACCAAAAATTCTGGGAAACAAATATAAATTAAATAATCCATATGTTATAATTACGCTGGCGTCCACTGTATATCAGTAGAATCATTAGTTGCGTAGTTCTGGATGCTACCGCGCGACGCCACCGGAGCGCAGATGAAATTTGACGACTTCTTTATATGGCATCATAGCTTCACGATTAAAGTTCTCTACCGGCAATATAAAGTTCCGCGTTCGAATTTTAGTGGTAACTATATATTTTTTCTATGGATAGATTTTTTCTGTGTACCTTTCTAAATAAGTGATTTATCTAATTTTGGTTTATCTAAGTTTTGACAAGGGACGATTACATAAATAGATTATACTTACATATTTCAATTATGCAGCAAAAATTAGAGTTTTTGTTATTTAACGTAACCCTGATCTAACTGGAGATTTTTTCTTCTTTTTTACTAGAGTGAAATTTGATATGCAAATTAATATTTTAAAAAAATTTAATATTTTTGTGTAATCTTTTTTGTATTTAATTTTTTCTTATGAAGTTTTTGGTGTATAATTTTATCACGTGTAATTTAATTTATATGATTTTCTGCTAAGTGATATTTGTATTGAAATCTACCAAATATGTTAATAAAAGTAGCGGATGAATAATAATTACAGTTATTATTTGTTTTTATTGTTCCTGTGTTTAATTGTTTATAAAACTAATATAACAGTCTCGCAAACTTTAACGGCAGTAATTATTAAGTAAAAATGTTGGAGTTTGCTTCTTGAGAATTTATCCGCGGTGGTTTTAGGGCTTCCGGAGGTTGAGTTCTATTTCAGAGCACTTGATGCATCTCTGGAATTACGATTGTAAAAAGTGCATTACGCTTCAAGTTGAGAGGAAATGTTTGATCGTCGGTCACAGAGCGAGGGTTCGGTGTCGTTAAACATCAGGGAGCGGCATTATCTCCAACCGAGAATCATCATAAAACTATATTTAGTTTAGCGCCACATGGGCGCATTTTTCGACCAGGAGAGAAATCTTCAACAGACGGATTATCAGAACGTATTGTCATTCTTGGAAGAATACTGAAATTAATTATTTATTTTGTGTTATTTGAAATTTCGCAAATTTAGCAGTTTTGTGTAGTTAGACATTATAATTATTTTTATTACAAATTAAATTATTCAATTAGAAATTACATTAATTTTGCTATGTCAATCATTTCCTATTCAAAACGTGTTAACCAATTTTTACATGTCCAGAAAATGCGTTTTCGATAAATTTTTAATCTATATTTTGTGGTTTTTTATTATTGATACATCTGTTAATGCATTTTCCCGGATAGGTAAAGGTCCAGGTTCGTATTTCGGTAGCAACTAAACATTTTTTGGAAAAAAAGATTTTTTCTGTATATCTTTTTAGTTTATTAATTTAATTTGTATTAAAAATACAAAATTATCACATAACTATATTCTGAAATTACGACTTCACAGCAAAAATGTGTTTTCATTAAAAGAAAAATACATTTTAAATTTTTTTTTATAAATCTTAAATATTATGTTTACTTTGGAAATGAAAACCAATGATCCGCCATCATAAAGGACATGTCGAGGGACAGACTATCTGGAACAGACGGATCAGCAAAATGTGCCAAATAGAAAACATTCTTAGGTGAAGAAGACGGCGATAATCATTGTCTTGCTTACTTGAACTTATATTCTTAGCGAAGAAGACATAGGAGAATCGTCTGGCCTACATGAACGTATATTATTAGGTGAGAAAGATACCGAAGAATTATTGTCTCGCCTGCCTGAATTTTTATTCTTGGGTGAGGACGACAACGGATAATTATTGTCTCGCCTAGTTTAATTTGTATTATGAGGCGAAGAAGGCAAGGTAGAATTATTGTCTTACCCACGTGAAGTTACATTTTTAGGTGAGGAAAAAAATGAAGAATTATTGTCTTGCCTACGTGACGTTACATTTTTAGTGAGGAAAACAACGGAAAATTATTGCCTTACCTAGGTGAACTTACATTATTAGGCAAGAAAGACATCGAAGAATTATTATCTTGCGTACGTGAATTTATATTATTAGGTGAGGAAGACAGCGAAGAATTATTGTCTTACCTAGATGAACTTATATTATTAGGTGAGGAAGACAACAAAGAATTATTGTCTTACCTAGGTGAACTTATATTATTAGGTGAGGAAAACAACGAAGAATTATTGTCTTGCGTTCGTGAACCTATATTATTAGGTGAGGGAAACAACGAAGAATTACTGTCTTGCCTACGTGAAAAGGATGGACGATACAAGATAACTTCACAGGGTAGACAGCCTCGATAAAGAGCCTCTAAAATATTGGAGATAAAAGACATCTGGAAGTCTCTTAATATCCCAAAAACTCAAATGCATGCTCGAACATACAACAGAACAAAATCTAGAAGAAGAGCAATATATTGGAACAGAGGATATTTTCACGCCTGATAAAATAAATATCTAGATGACAAAGTGAAAAATATATGTATGCGTATTTGTGTGTATGTGGCGTAGGCTTGGAGTAGGAGATAATGATCAAATTGAATAGCAGTTCTATTTTGCATTAGTTCTAACTGTCAAAAAATGAGTCGCATTGCGTGTAATCGGAAGCATTATAATATATACTAAATTAGGCACGCTAGTCCTATTTGTCAGTCTATTTAAATTAAGATAGTATTAAAAATTATAAATAAAAATAAAGTTAAATAAGAAAGTTTATACATTAGAGCTTAAATATTAAATGAAAAAAAAAAAAAAAAAAAATGTAATAGCGTAATTGTAGCTAAAAGCCCCTTTTAATACTTTTTGTCAATTCTTCTAAGGTTTATATTCGTGTATCTGCTTAATTGTAGGATCAGTAATAAAACCGCTGGTAATTAAGTTTATACTCCACTTGAAAACATCATTATTGAAACGCAGTAAAACACTTATTCGCTGGAATAGGAATATGAACTTAAAGGAGAAGCTGTAAACTAGATTTATTAATAGATAATAAACCCAGTACATATTTTACGTTTGAAGAATGATTGAGATTTATTTATTTAAATAGCTGAAGAGAATATTGCAGACATCCTGTCTGTTGAAGACGGAGAGGATGTTAGAAATATGTTGTGTTATTTATTTTCATCAAAAGAACAGAGTATCGCGGAAGTTGTGCGTTTAGATATAAACGTTCTAGAATCTAGTGGACACTAAAAATATTTAAATCGTCCTCCTATAAAAATATAAAGGTTTTAATATTAATTTACAATATCAATAAAGTAAATATTTTAATATTAAATAAACCATACCCTTAGAGTACGAGTTCCGAATGTATGTTTGATAGAAAAGGGTTAAATAAGGAGCAATATTTGTGGAAAAATTTGAAATAAAATGGTTCTGCTCCACCTCTTCCAGTTGGCATTCACAAATAGGGGAGTCTGAAGTATATATCTTAGAATATTGGGTCCATAAAATTGAACAATTTATATTTGTCTATTATCTTTGGAATGTTCGAAATCTGTAGTAGAATAAACTAGAAGCAATTCATTATAATTAAGACTATTCAGGGACGTTATTTAATAAAATTTAAAGATGGTTATGTTTTTTCTTGGAAAAATGATTCCTATATCGAAGGCAAATGTATAAAATACGATTATATACGATTTTTGATTATGAATTTATAGTTCAGAATATAATTAATATGTTTTTATTAAAATATATATATATATTTTACTTCACAGTAAAACTGATCAGGCATTAAAATACTAATTGATGTTTAGTTGTTTTTACAAGCCGGCTCTCTTTGATTGTAAAATTAAATTTGTCCTAAAAGCACCCACCCCACCCTCGTATATGATGCTGACTATTCCATTGTGTGAATTTAAAACTGATTGTGCAATTTATGTATTCAAAAATAATATTAATTATTATATTAACTTACAAATATGTTATTTAGATTTTTTTTTAAATGTTACAAAGTCTTCTGTGTACAGTTTTCTGGGCAAATCTGCCGTGTATGTCTGCTTGTTCTGGCCGCCGTTTCGGATCCCATTGCAGGGTCTCTTATCAGGGCTGGATGGATGGAGAGTTTGTTGATGGACCCTGCAATAGGATACCAAACGTCGGCCAGATAGGTCAGATTTACAACTGTACACACAAGATTCTGAACGGCCGTGAAAACTTAAGAACATTTTTACTGGTTGTTGAGCCAGATTTGTTGGCCTATTAAATTGGTAAAGAAGTAAAAGAAGTAGAAATAAGTAAAATGACTTGATAATATATATTGTCTTCTTACACTATGAATGAAAATTTGTCATGCAATCACAATTTAACGTGATGTACGCTTTAGGAAAAAACCAACGCCAGAAGGTAATATTATAATTTTGACACACAAGCTTTTTAATAAATCTTCATAGATTTAAATTATTGTCTTTATTTTGAGGCACGCATAAATGGGGTTGATTTTTAATGGCAGGTGAGAGAGAAAAATAAAAAAATAATTTTGAAACTTTGGGAGTTTGAAACGGCCGCGTTGCATATTGAGAGGGGAAATTTAATAAATGCATTGAAAAATTTCCATCGCTGTTTTCTTTTTGTTTGGTAATACATGCAAAGTTATTCCATTAAAATCAAAGTGCGGCGATAAGTAATATCGAGGTTTTTGGTGATTTTTTGAAATGACTTTCATTTTATAATTTCAGATCCCCCCAAAATACACACAATGCCAAGTTGCTATTTATACTTGGTGATATAAAAATGTGAATAATGCAAAAAGATAATACACGGATAAGTTGTAATTGATAGATGAACAGAAAAATGCTATTGTAATTATTCATAACTTGGTTAAGTATATAATTTGTTTTTAATAAATTTATATATTCAGGTTACAGTAATGTTACGCGATTATTATACGTGTCGTTGTAATTTGTTGTAGACAAAAAAACAACATTTTATTATATTATTATTGGAATTAAATACGTGAAAATTTAATTAAAGCATAAAAGAACAAAGTTTCTGATCGATTTTATTATAAACAAACGTTTAAATTATAAAGATATAATGCATTATGGATTCTAAATAACATATAAATAAGTATTAATTTCGCAACACCTTGTTTAAAACACTTTTTTAAAAATCATACTTAATAAGTTCAAAAGTGTATTCAAAGTTAATGAAAAAAACAAAATACATATTTTTGGTACACAAACTTAGAATTGTAAAGAACATACCATACACGAACATATTGCTATTACACAAATTTTAAATTAAAATTAGCGCTGATGTAATAAAAATAGAACTGACTTGCTGATCTTTGATCTGAACTGATTTGCTCTAACCCCTAACCACTTGGTCACTAATACATAATAATATTTAGACAATAACTTTAATGGATATGTACTTAAAGTAATGTTGAGTGATCGATAAGGGCGGAGAAGAGTGGATAGGAATAAACGGTAGAGGCTCGATGATGCGGTAGTGGACTGTTGTGTCTTGGGGATGATGAACTAGCAAAAAGATAACACAGATGAAAGAAATTCTTCGGATCCTGCTGGCAGACAAAGCTCACCCTCGGTTGTAGTGGTGCTAATAATTTAATGTTTATATAATATTCATATAATACTTACTTTATATCCTAACTATAGAAAACAGAACACCGCACTCTGATACACAAATCTCTTCTCATCTACATATTTTCTAATGCAGCTGGTGTATTTAGGCTTTTAACAGAACCATCGTTCAGTATTTATTTTACCTGATCACGCCAACACTTTCGCAGAGGTCTTATAATTCTGGTGTCATTAACACTTGGGTGGGGTTCTCATTATTTTCTCATTTATGCATGTGACTAAACAACCCGAACAACCCTTTTTTAATCTATGTACACCACGCTACATCTGAGCGACTTGATTTCCACTGCATTTATTTATTAATTTATTAGAAATAACACAGATATAAATATAAAGACATTGGATATAGAGAGAATAATTTTGACAATTTATTCACATCCTTACATAATTTACATGAATAAGAAAACGACACGAAAAAAACATAGTATGGAAAAATCATTTATACACCGCATTGAAGAATATTGTTAAATAGGTTCTTAAATACTGGTAATGGAACAGAAAATACGAGTATATCAATGTCGGTGAACGAAGAGCATAAGAGTAATTTTGTTTATATTTTATCTTATTTTGACTTTGTATGCTTCCACTTCATCTTACTTTGGATAAAAGTAAATTATTTTAATAATATCATTAATTGACATTGCGGTTACTTTGTCAGGACTGGCGTACAATTTTTAATTATATTATTATTTAGTTATAATTATATGTTTATATTATTAATTATTAGTTATAATTATAGTTTAATTATATGTTTGTTAGAAGTATTGCGGTTACTTCGTCAGGACTGGCGTACAATTTTTAATTATATTATTATTTAGTTATAATTATATGTTTGTTAGAAGTATTGCGGTTACTTCGTCAGGACTGGGGTACAATTTTTAATTATATTATTATTTAGTTATAATTATATGTTTGTTAGAAGTATTGCGGTTACTTCGTCAGGACTGGCGTACAATTTTTAATTATTAATATTATTTAGTTATAATTATATGTTGGTTAGAAGTATGTATGACCCTGTCACGCACTAATCAAACTTCTGTGGTTCGCCACCCCCGCCCTGTATAATATCATCTAATATAGCCGTTCTATGTACTTCCGCCACACTATGCAGCAGATTCAATAGGCCGCTAATTTGGTCCCTGTAGTTTTGCATCCAACCGTAGCCACTGTGCATTTAGCCAGAAGCCAGACGTATCGATTCGGCTTGACCCCGGGTCCATATTAATTTGCAATCGTTGTACAGATGATACAGACTCTAAAGCTGTACCGCATTATTGATTGCTGGATATATTCAGTCAACGTTTTTAGCAAGTCAAAAGCTACTGGAATTATTTCAAATTTATCAAAACCTATTTATGTAATACCATAATGGTATAGTTGAATGCTACATTTAAGCGTGCTATATGTATCAAACGTCCCAAACATTATTCTGTATGGAATATTTATCAAGCATTGTTAAAATTGTAATATTTATATAAATATAAATAATATTTATTTTTAAAAGAACACATTCTTATTGTGAAGTTGTAATTATGCACAACATAGGTCTGTGATATTTTAAATATGAATTAGATATATTAATTAGAAAGATATACATATAAAATTAATTTTATCGAAAAATATTATTTGTTGCGCCACCGGAATTCGAACCTGAATCTCTTTCCTAACCGGGGAAGGTGCATTATCCAACTATGCTACAGCGACAATATTTTTTGAAGGTAGATGGCTATTTCAAATAATGGAAAGATTAAATTAATTAATATCAAAAAGGTAACATACAGGTTCGAAAATTTGTCGCTAAAAATATTGTCGCTGTATCATAGTTGGATAATGCACCTTCCCCGGTTAGGAAAGAGATCCAGGTTCGACTACCGGTGGCGCAACAACAATATTTTTCGATAAAATTGATTTTATATGTATATCTTTCTAATTAGTATATTTAATTCATATTTAATATTTATTAAAAATATTTTCTATAATTATAAATAATTAATATATATTTTTTTAAATTTATTCATTAACTTTACAAATACACGATAGATTAATGGTAGCGAACCAACTATGCTGATTTTCTCGATTCTTTTTTTAAATAACAATTATTACAATATAAGTGCATAAATTAATAATACGTAGGTATATACATTTAAAAAAACAAATCTGGAAGATGTTTGTAAAAATATATTTTTAAAATGCAAATTTTTTTAAATCTATACATGCGAAAATACCAACAATATAGTAATTTTCGCAGTTTGTACGTCGGTCATACTACTAATGCAATGCACGCATATTTCGAATAAAATAATTATATAATCTTCCAGTACTTTGTCATTTTACTAACTATAAAAAACATAGGTACTACATATATGCTCTCTGGAAATTAATCAGCTGAGTTTTGTGTATTCAACCGAGGTGAGTATCTATTTCCCATGTATTCAATAATTATTTAATTCGACACCAAAATGTAAGTAACTACCAACAATTCTATATAAGTGTGAAAATATAATTTTTCTTGTCATTATTGACAAGCTAATTTATACAGTAATTATCAATTCTTATAATTCAACAAAAAAAAATCCTGTAAATTTGATGGAAAATTTAAGAAATATCAGTTATTTCAAAAAATTGTGATGTACGGATGGATACACTGATTCGTAGTATTTTAAATAATTTAACGGTACCAAGGGTAATATTTTCTTCCATCTGTCAACTGTCTTTAGCCGATCTATAAGAGTTTTTTTGAGCACAGATCTCAAGGTTAGCCGTATATCATAGTTGGAAAAGAATTTAAAATTGTTCAAATAATAAGACGACTTTGTTTAAACCACTATTTATTGATTGATCAATATGTTCCGATACCTATGGTATCTTTTGCAGGAAACAGCATATACTAAAATTAAAAATACATACGTCTCTCGATTAAGTATTCCAAATACTTAATTTAAAGAACATAGGTATTTAATTTGATTTGGGTGTACAATGCAAATTAATTAGTAATAAAAATTGTGAATAGTTTGGATAATATAAAGTCACTAATAAAAATATATATCCGTATTGACCGACTTTATACGGGACCATAATTAATATAAATAATGAAATGGCGACACGTAAATAAAAAAATAATATACCAAACCAACCACAATAAAGAATTAACTCTTTTTAAATCTGCGTGCTTTGTGAGTCTTGATAATATATACAATATAATGTTTTAATTTATATGAAGAAATCTTCCGAAACCATTAAAATTATATACACATCTAGCTATGTTTTATAATACAGGTAACTGTGATTTATTTTAAAATCGAATATAATTTTTTTTTCTGAATGTAGGATAAGATATTTCAACTAATAAACTTGGATAAATGAAGAGATACGATGTTATCCAAGAGGAAAAATAAAATCATGGACAAAATTAGGGGATTCTGAATGGACAAATTTAGCAAATAACTCTTTTCTAGATGGGACAAAGTTCAAAGGTTAGGGGTCAGAGGAAAAACCTCAAGGACTTTAAAACTTGATGGTATATATTATTGTCGAGCACAAAATCATACATGGGTCAATCACCATTATATATTATATTACTTTTTTTGCTAATGAAATTTAATAATTTACTAGAAAATTTGTGAAAAATAATTACTATTTAGAAGATAAATAATGAATATTTTTATACAAATTTTGACCGTAAGAGACAATTATTTAGGGGAAATTTTATAAATAGACTTTTCAAATATTCGGTTACCAGACTATTCCATTTATTTCCGCCGAACCACCCCTAACGTCTCCCCCCAGGCTACCCTATTCGTTTTGGCAGTCTGCATCGATGTATTGATACAGCTATCTAATAGAAAAGTACTGGGTGTTCACGAGGGAGGGAATACAATTACGCCGACTGTCCTGAACACGCCGGTACCAAATATGTAAACTTTTTCGTTCTCCCGGTGGCCATTGACGGGGCGTAATAAATTGCTTGAAAAATGCAAATACTCATTCCTCTAGCTGCTCAACAGAGAATTGACGAAAAAATTATATATATTTTTAAACATGTAGAATATGAGTGTGGTTTAATGTTGGTTTTGAAAGGATTGTTGTTATTAAATATGAATGACTATGATTTATCAGAAGAATTTGCGGATATGAGACTGAAGTCTCTAACATCTTCTAGTCTCAGGTGCGTGTGTGTGTGTGTATGTGTGAATATTTACGTTTTGTCTAGAGTAAGGCATAGAAATGCAACGTTGCATTTGATATTGAAGCATCCATATGCATTCTATTATATTACAGAACCATACTGAAAACCGACTTTAAATCAAAATTTTATTGAAGTTTATGATTCTCATAGTGAAATTATTAGGTTGGTGCATAATTATCTGTCGTTTTTTTCGCGTCATTTTGTTTTTTGAATTTGACATAATTATGATTTATATTTGTCATACTATAATTCTTTAATAGAGTTATGAAATTAAAATTCGGATCGAAAACTGCCGAGTCATTTCGCGATCTCAACGATTTTTTCGGCGAAGGAACGATTAGCGAAAGGGTATTCCCAGAGTGATTTAGTCGCTTCAAAGCTGGTGATACCAGCTTAACAAGTCAGGAAAGTGTCGATATTTGCATTTTGATGACCTGGTCCTTCTGGTAGCTGCGGATGAGGTTCAATGTTGCATCACTGGGACACGGATTACGGTGATTACGTCGGTGTTACAATATAATAGTACATTATAATTTTTATAGGACGGCAAATAATTATACATTAACCTAATAATTATTTTTTTAAATCTTCTTTAGAATATCTACGCTGCTGATGTTTTTGGAACAAAATCAGGCAGATCACTGTGCGCGTCAGGGATAATGTTGCATTGGAATCAGCACCCGACCATCGCTAACAATAGGTAGCTGTCATTTAGCTTTCATTTCAGGATTGTTTATCCGCTATTCAATTATTTTTGCATCATTCATTTGCATGATTACACAACATTAATCGAAAACCGATGTTGTTTTTCAATACCGGGATAATGGATAAGCAGTTTTTTTTTTAAATGAGGGAAACAAAATAGATAAAACATTTTTAAATTCCAATACATACGAGTGATATTCAACTTCTTTCAATTTTAGCTACTCATATTATTTGGACGGTTCTACGAGTCCTGTCAGTTATCGTCTGTAAAAAAGGGTGACAGACGTGTCATAACAGTCTGTTAAACGTGTCGCTATTCCATTACGCGATTGTAGGCTGGGGCGGCTTCAGTAGTATCATTAAGTGGTATCATGAAATATTCAAAATAAACATCTTCAACATACGATAAACTTAAACATTAAATGCTATCTTATATAAATATATATAAACATATTTATATAAGATAGAAAGGAAATTTCTTGGTTAACCATTGTTTTCGGGTAAATATCATTACCCACGGATTAGACATCTTTTGGGTAAAAGATGCCTATTCGCTTAGTGACTTCGCTTAGCGTCGAACTGCCGGCTCGAAAATATGTTTTCCACGATCGCTTCAGAGCGGCACTTCACCGATGAGCCTCAGTTCGGGAGACCACCTAGTTAGTCTTCTTTTCATGGCACTAATAATAATATAATATGTTTTATTTATGTGACACGTAGTTTGTGTAAGCATTTCTGTCTTAATTTAAAAAATCCAAGTAATCTTAAGTTTGATACAGTTTTGAATTGTTAGAAATAATGAACCGACTTGTATATATCAAGTATTTATCTAGTTTGTGAATATAATATGAACATTCTAGCTAGTTATGTATTCTTGTGCAACAAATTTTATAAACGTTTTGGTACTTACTTAAAATAATAAATAAAACCTTATGTTGCTAACGCTTTACAATACATTCATTGTACACTGAAAGTTTTTCAAATGCAAACAAATATATAATTACATAAGAAAAGAATACTTGATGTATAAGATAACAAGTTTTATAGATCGCCTAAGCAATCGCAGTTTCCCCAACTGTCTACTGGTTGTTTTGAAGATGAGAGGAAATGGTGATAAATGTGTCCATTAGACAAAAGACGGAGAAATGTATCAGATAATATGATTAAGCAAAGAAGGAAGAGGGGAACTAAAACTATTAAAAGTGCAAATAAACGAAGGGTGTTTACAAAATATTTAACTATTTTGATAAATACATTTTTAAAATATCAACAATTTCCTCCACTTGTATAAAAATGAGTTAAAAATAATATTAGGTTTTTTGTTGTCATTATTTGTGTGTACCTCTATTAAAATGGTTTCCTTACAACTTGAAATAAACGTTGAAATTTACGTAAGTTGTGCTGTGAATAAAATAATCATTTAGTACTTTTAAAATTAGCAATATTAACTTAAAAAAATTAAAATTAATTATTAAAAAAAAAATAAAAAAAATAAATAAAAATAATCATTTAGTGTACAGATAGTTTTGTCTAACCGTCATATTCCGCCTTTTCCAAGTTATCAGTTAATAATTGTTAAGGTAATAAGTTAAGTTTAACAAAAAAATGGCTTCGGCATATTTTTAACAATAAAAACGTAGACAACGGTTCACCGCCATAGCCCTCAATAATCTTAAAGGTGAAGTTTTATTGTGATTTTGTTAATAATGACTTAAATATTGGATACAATTCCTCTTCTTCTTCGTAATATTCTCAATGTTTAGCATCGTTAATAGAATTATTAATACAAATTAAATGAATCAACTGGAAAGATATACAAAAGAGAGAAAGCCACAAGGGATTCTCCCTTAGGAAGATGACGTTGTATTTGTAACCCGGATCTCAACTTTTGTCGTCATCTCGGGTAATTTTTATTTCCATAAAAAGCACATATTTAATTATAGTTAACTGGAAATGGACAAATCGACATCTCATCACCCAGCGAAGAATGCACCTCGTTGAATAATAGGACAAGTCTTTTAAAACGGTTTAATAAAAAAGTCTTCTAAAGCGACGCGTTCAAGAATGTAAATTGCATAATTAAGTTTCGGAAAGAATTTTCGCAAAAAGTAATATATCTTTTTAACGCATAACTTAGATTTATACGTAATTTATTATATGGGTATAGTATTTTATCGAATAAAATAAAAAAAATAATACCAACAGTAAATTATGTAAATACAATATTTGATCCATAACTAAATTGATGATTAATTAAGTAATAATGACAGCTAATTTGGCCCCATAGTTAGCGTCCTCGCTAAGCGCTGATTCATAGACGTAGACAGCATTTGGATAGGTAGCCTTTTAATTGTATATAATCAAACAGTTATTCTAAAATAAATATACCACCACTAAATATACAATATCTTCTTCATTAATTCTTTATTGATGACATACAATAATTCATAATTCTGCAGGATTATTTTTCGTGTTGGTGGCATTTTTTCAGCATTCTTAAATAAGACTTCTGGTGTTGAAAGGTTAACATGTTTAATATGTTAACAGATCTACCCAGACCTATAAAGGCATAGGTGTGAGTGTTTACTCCATTCAGAAGGATTTTGCAGGTTATGTGAAGTAATTAATGTAAGAGTAGTGGATGCCTCATTAATTCATCCACCAGTCTCGTGTCCGTTGGTTTATCACGGGATGCATTGTGTATGTCGCCAGAGCAGGTTATGAAAGTGATAAACGACTTACAATTGATGTGGTGTTAGGCACAGTTTACAAATACGGAAAAGTTAAGTTATACCGTATTCATTTTTAAACTATTCATTTTTCATTATCAACAGCTTTAGGACCTACCTCATGGTAGCAGTAAAAAGAGTGGCGTTCGAGAGACGGCCTTCCAGACGGTTGCTGGCCGCATTAGTATCGCTACGTGACGTCGGTATTAGGTTTTTTTATGACTGATAGAAGTTTTGATTCCCGCACCGGTATTTGCAGGGTGCGCTCAGTATCGCCGGGCGGTGATAAGAGTGGAGACAATAGACCTCAATAAGTTCATTAATTTTTTTACGACGATAACCCTCTTCATCGAAATATTCCTTTCGAGTGTCCTTCGCAGTGTATCGCAGGATTCGCAAGCGACGAATATCTTCAAAATTCAGTTCTATGAGAATTTTTATCATTTGATCGTCGCGCTATATAAGGAAGGTACTTTGAGCAATTGTCTCCAGTGCCATATTTCAAGATCTTCAATCTTATTATATTTTCATGTGTCGGCATTATTCACGACTATAGAGAAAAATTCGGTAATAGCAGATTTCATTTCACGGTGTGTCCACTCACTCGATGGTATTTAAAGATTAGCTACATTTATATTCTCCATATTAAAAATAGATCACAAGTACCATAAGTCTTTTATAATTAATAAAGAATTAATTCTCATATTTATGAATTATTATGTTACTATATTTCTATGTTAAGAGTAATTTAAGTATTATTTTTAGTGCTATCCGCTTAAAAGATATTTGCTATCATATTGGACTTTCATTACGGCTGAATTGTCTGGCCGATCTATTCTCTTTTCACCTTTTGCCAGGACCTCGTCATCTATGACGAGTTTCCCCTTCTGCTAGGATCTAGTCGTCTTTTGATTTTTCCTTATATGACAAGGTGCATTATTTCATAGATCCCGGGGTGTCTCATAACAATCTAAAGTACACCAGTTTCTTTGTTTTGATTGTACGAGTGATTTCCTTGTCTTTCTTCATTCTCATTAGTACTTCGTCGAGCTTATTTTTAGCATGCGTGTATATCTCGAACGCTACAAGAACATTAAGAAGCACACTGCTTGAAGACAACACTGCTTCGCACTATATTATTTAATATCTACTTACTTACAATTATATTACATCGTATCTCTGCTACGTTAGGCAGATAAGAGAAACGGATAACTCTTGCATATGCACGCTCGTCAATTTATGATTCATCGATATATGATTTATATAATAATGCCAGAATTTTCGCAAATGCCTTCTGTTTCTGTTGCGATTTGTGATGCGATTATGTTTGAGTAATTAATGTACATTTTGTATATTAATGTTTGATATTTGTATGGGCGAATGGCAGATGAATCAGAAGAATATGTTATAATGTGAGTGATTAGTGCCCCAATTGATCATCCATCACTCACACGTTCGTTTGGAAATGATCACGGAGTGAGTGTGGTCAAAGGAGATTAAGAAACGGAAACTCTACTTACAGTTGACATAATTTTATTGTTAAGCGCAGTTACAGATTATAGATATACAATATTCATACGGTGAAATAACTATATGATGGAGTGTTTCTTAGAGATGGTATCTGGAAGGCGGCAACGAGATGAGTGACACTCAGGAGTCGGCCTCCCGGACAGCTGCTGATCGTATCGGTTATTGTAGCATGCTCATTGTCCACCTTCGATACCGGACGTGTTTCCGCGGCTGTCAAGAACTCTGGTTTTGCGCACCGGTAAATGTGAGATGTGTTCGTGATGATGACTATGGAGGCGATAAACCTCCACACTTTCAATTTGGCTTTGTGTGTTTTATTTACTATCTTCTTTTCGGTCACATGTTCTACCAGCTAAAGCCATTCCAGATATGCATTTACACCTCATTGTTCATACTTCATTCTATCTTGCATACATTTTCCACGCTTGCGTCTAAGCGACCGCATCACTTCCATAGATTACTGACACCGTAACTTCACTATACACCGCTAGTCTTGCTTCGGATGACAAATTCCTGTTGCCGATAATTATCATATATTACCATTTTTATTTGAAGTACTTTCACAAAATACGTTTTAAATCTTTGTATTTTTAATCCACAAATAAAAAATCATTTAATTGCATACTATTGTTTTTTTTAACATTCTTACGTTTTTTTAATTAATTTTGTGTCATAATGGGTGGTTTAAACTAAAGACAGGTATTCTGTTCTGTTTAATTCCATGCATTAAATCACAATTGATCAGTGGGAATGTAATTGCTATGCAATTGGTCATACATTTCATCATTTCTTGGCTTCGTCCCCTACATTAGCGATTGGGCGAAAATTATTCTACAAATGGTACTCGAAAATTATTATCAGGGGCGATAAAGAAGTATCTCGGTATTTTCGATTTTATTTTACAAAATGTAATATTAAAATTCATCGTAAATTAATAAGAAATATAAAAATCAGAATAAGTACTAACTTTTATTATATCCTACAATGAACACTTTATTTTTACACTTTTGAAATTAGCAAAATTAACTTTGTGGTTAAAATTAAATAATTTGGAATTGTTGGAGATAAATAACTACAAGTTACACAAATTACAAGTCCCATTCTAAATTTTTTTCCTAAAAATTATTCGAGTAAATTTGTATTAAGTAATAATTGTTTTTTAAAAATAGATTCTGATAAAGAAACAATAACATATTTTGATTAGTATTGACATCCTGAAGAAGAAAATGGTATTTTTCGAAACCGGTAGATGTATTTAAACTCGATAAGTGGTTAATAAAACAAAGTTAACAAATAAAAATAACTTTATTTTTATAAAATATTCTACCGGCAGAAAACAATGACAATGTATGGATAGGTAAAAGATCGTTTGCTGATTACTATTAATGATAGACGTGAGCCTTTTATGTTAATCAACAAAGAATTGAATGAGATTGATAATGACGCTATTATAAATCTAATTGCGGAGTTAAGTATGTATTGAAGAATGAACAAAATTGAGATTAGATAATTTGTGAACCGATAAAAATATAATTCGTCCACCTTATAGAAAGTATTTTTTTTTTAATTGTATTTTTTTCTAATCATATTACAAAAATAGTATTTAAAAATAATTTGTAATCAATTTTAGAAATTGTGATTGTGATCCCAAGATCCCAAATCAAAACAAGTTAAAATATTTATATTTGCATAAAATGTTTAACATGAAAAATCAGAAAAAATGAAAAAATATTCTGGTCCCTACAAAATGCTAAGTGGGCTCATACATTCATTTTCATGATAAAATGGAACAAAACTCGCTCAACTTAGAAGAACTGTTAACATGTTAGGTATTTTGAGAACAATTAATATGTATCGTAACTATTGAAGCTGTACAAATTTATGTTGGATTTAAGGTGTTAGATCGCGTTTTTTGTAAATGGTTTTCTTGAGGAAACCTAGGCCAACGTTTCGACACGGTAACACGTGTTATTGTCAAAGTATTGCCTCAAAAAGTTACGGTACAATCGTACTTTTTCGCAGAGTCGATTGTAATGGCCCGCGAATGTAAGCCGCATATAATATAAACAAAAATAATTTATAATCATCTGGTACGATGTCGCTTGACTGGATATGAAAAAATGTTGCTTTTTGAACGTTCATATATTCATATTATATCCAATCCAGGTAGGTACTTACTTCTTATTTGTTTAATAATAGTTTTACTCGATACCGGAAGATACATTTGAAAATATGATTTTTTTCCTGTCATTATTGACGGGTCTTCATCTAGTGTCGTCACACAGCGCGTTTGGACGTCATATTATAATGACAGTGCTTATTTAATTACCTGTAGAAATTTCCCAGTACTGTCACATAATATGAAAGTTAAATTAATAAAACAAACTATTCTCAGTTATGAATAATTTAATTGAGTCATGTCTGCGTTATTTCTTATTAAAATGCTGGATCATTCCACAGTTGGAATCGTGGAGTTTCCTGGAAACAAAAAATATCCTTTGTGGTAAACGTTGGGTATAAGGTATCACTATCTGGAAGTAGGTATAACCCGTGCGGAGAACGGAAGAATTTTCTAAAGTATTCTCTAACCAAGGTGTGTACAAATGATTTAAAAATAAATAAAGCATCATATTTAATTATATAATGAATGTCAAATAAAATTAGAAATCACACAAAGTCTAGATTAGTGTAAAACGTAAAAAGGCCCTGCGGTATGGTGGTAAATCGTTGGATAATTGATCCAAAGGTCATAGGTTTAGTTTCACAAGAGCAATGATTAATAAATATATTTCGTCTGAATGTTGTTATTGTCTATGATAAGTTAGTCGTTTAGTCACAGTAAGTAGTAATTCTACTGAAAATAAATAAAAATAAATAAAGTCACCCATTTAATATTTTTTGAAATTTATTTTTTCACATCCATTAGGTATACACTAATTAAAACAGTACGTTTAATACACTACGTAACTAATGTTGTTCTAGAGTGTGGCAGTGTTATGTTCCTTATTATATGATATAATAAACCTTTTTTATTATTACAATTCTTGCAAATAAGTTTTTGATTATTTTTATATTATTTCTTGTACAATTTGTTCTAAAAAAGTTACTTTCTGCAGAGAATAAATTACATTATTTACATACATTGAAACCTGCTGGTTTCCTTAGTGGAGAGTCAAACGAATATAACCGATATGTGTATAAAACAAGACTAAGTTGCGTATTTATGTTGAGAACACATATTATTTAAATAAAAAATAATAGTGAATAATATTGTTTTTATAATTTTGCCTAATGTTTTTTGCAATGGCGATAAATCAATTAGAAAGATATACAGAAATTTTTTTGTTTCGAATAAATATTTAGTTACTACCAGAAAACGAACCGGTGAACTTTTTTTAAGGTAGAGGGGGTATCAATGGATTTTCCTATTGTGACTTACATTGTTGGCGTTCAAATAGATTAAGCGACGTAATTTGATAATTATTATCGACAAGACCTTGTCGAGTCTTTTACTTTTTGAATACAGATGGTATCCATTTTATATAACTGTATTTTTGGTTCTGTATTTAATTTTTTCAAATAACCTTATCGAGTATTTTACTAAGAAGAAGTGGAAAGTTGTACCACGAAAAATAGTTTCATGAATACGATGTTATGTATTATTTTTGTATACCTTTAATGTAAGACGTCATTTTGAAATTAAAAACATTTATAGATTTTTTGTTCGCTAAAAGGTTTGCGATCTCTGGTATAGAGTCTACTTCTAGTTTAGAGCGTGATGGTACATTATTTACCGAAGATACTTTATTTACTGATTATTTCATTGGGTGTATTTATTCATGGTCACGATATATTATGTATGGTCACCCGTTCTTACGTTGGATAAATCAATCCTAGATCACGATATATTATGGTCACCCGTTGTCACATTGGATAAATTAATTGGTTCTTCTCGCACGGAAGTTACTCTAGGATTCACCTCTTATCTCGCCTCCTCGGTAAGGTCCATCATCTGAAAAATTGTAAAGTGGTACAGGGATTGTAAAAAAAATGTGATGCTTTTTAATACCGTCAATTTGGTCAAAGATTTCTTTAATACTAACAAGTTAATATGTATATACTTAATTCAACCTAACGTAATTTTGTACAGAATCATACTAACAAATATGAACATTACTACTGTTGTTATTATATGTATCTCGTCGATATTTTGGTCGGTCATAATTTTGGGGTGTCATATCTACTTCATTTATGTGGATATTAACCGTATATATATTTTTTTTCATTAACAATTTTTTATTCATTTTATATAATCTATCACAATATTAATATATTACACTTATTATTATTCTGAATGCATCAAAAAAAAATCATGGCTTGTATTTATAAAATAAAGCTTAAATTGCTTGTCTGAATATTGGTGACATCCGTCTCATTGGATACTTCCCAGTGAGACGAAAAATTAATAAAAAATACGTTACATGTATAATATCACCTTGCGTAGAATATACATATTTTTTCCAAGTTAGTACTATCCAAATATCCATAACAAGGTTTTTATACAAGGTGTCCCAAAAGTAGTTTTCATCATAAAAGTTCTGTAATAAAATAATGGATGGGTTTAATAAAATAATGTTTTTTTTTGCATTTAAGTACAGTCCCTGAAAATTTTTATTTTCTAAAAATGATGTTTCCTAAATGTGATCCGTTATTTCGCTGGCACTGAACGGGAGGCAAAATTTCTGAGAACTGCCCTGCACGTATTCCCCGTGATCGCTGCCATATCTTTTTGCATATTTTCTTTAAATCGGTCCAGAGAGGGAGAATTCTTACTGCAATCCTTTAATTTAAGGAAAAATACGAAAATTTCCATTGGTGTCAAGTCGGGGCTAAGTGGAAGCCAGTTTATGTCACCTCGTCGGGATATCAATTTTTCAGGGAAAATTTCACGAGCATCTGGCAAGGCCCCGCTTCATAACGACTGAATTCTCAAGGACGCAGCTAGCGATCGGCATACCCCTCGCCGCTCCCTCGCTCGATGAGTTGGTGCAGTGAATGAACCAAAATGAAAAATACTTTTGGGAGATACTGTATATTAGAGTTCATATAAAATCGCGCTGTTTCTAATGTTTTATTTTTAATATAGTTTCGTGAAATATTTTATACGGGTAATTTCCAATAAAATATATTCATAACATGTATCATATCATGTATCATTAGTACATTATATATATTTTGCTGGTAATTATATCACCGGTAAACCGGTTTACCGGTAGTATAATATTATCCGGTAAACCGAATTGTAATCTATTTACAGAAGTCTCCAAATTGTATTAATTCACAGATTTGCGAATACGGTGAGTACATACAGCTTCCCCTCTGATTTCGCACTGGACTCAAAGTTCCGTTCGCCGAATTCGTTCATTCACCACTACATGCCCAGCGTCACGTAAGCCAATTGCTTACTGTTTAATCGAATAATAGCGCGCTCGGGCGACGTTGGCAATTGCATTGTTGACTAATATTATTGGTACAAAAAAATCAACGAACTGCGCACTCCATCGGACTGAGGCCGTGTTCATTAAGAAAGCAATCTTTTCAATGACTAGTTTGTTAAGTATTTATTTATTTTTTGAAGAAAGGACAATTCAAGATTGCAACTAGGGCGCATGTGTATAACCGGATCATAAGACGCACATTTTTACATAGGAAAATATACTTTATACGTATGTGTGTTATAATATGTACGTAGTAATTAATATGTTCCTTTAGCTTAAACTACAAAAATAAATATTAAATAAGAATTTTTTTACACTCATTTTTCCATTTAATTTAAATACCTACGTATAATATTCACTCCTTTTACATCATTTTAGGATTAATTTAATATTTTTTTTTATACCTATCCAACGTCTTCATTAATTTGACAGTTCATTATTATTAATAATTTTATTATTATTATTATTTTATTATTACCTATTGTATAATGAGCAAAACAAATATAGATGACTGACACCACCGATGAATCGGCGTGAACTGGCGCTCGTTGGCTCGTCCGTGAATGAGATCGAGAATATATTAATTTAACACAACACAAGACAAACAACAAACATCTACACACCAGTTCCGAGAGCAACAACGACATTTTATCAAAGATTCTACATGTTCTTATCTCCGAAACTATACAACACACTCAATACCAACTGGAAATCGTTTACTTCCAATAAGATTACACAAATATGGACCCAATATATGATCAATCAGGTAGAGATGAATCGGAAGCATGGCTATCCAACATTCTAATTTAATTTATACAATACCTACACCAATAATTCACTAGTCCTACAACACTCCCTCTACATATTTTTTTATTGATATTTTTTATTTCTCTTTTATTCCTGTCGATGATTTAAATAACACCACAACCGGCTACTTTAATACAGACTTCAGTCTAGCAAAGTAGCCAGGACAACGCTGTATATATCAAGTGAAGTCTACTCCATCCCACACAATAAACTATGAATATTAATTGTGTCTTATGTTTATTACGTTATAATATATTCACCTCTGTTAGAACAAAAATATGTATGTCATCTAATAAATAAATACATGTTATATGGAAGAATTTACATATTTAATTAAATTGATTAATTTTGACTTCACCTAGCGTATACATATTTTTAAAAATAGAGATACGTACACGGAATACGTGTCACATCAATATTATTACTATTTTTAAAACTAAGCTGAACGCTTATGCTATAAAAATGGACTAATTTGGTGGCCTCCTGAAACGAGGCTTGAATCCCTAACCGCTAGATTAAAAGGCGAATATCATAACCATTAGGCTACAAGCACGTTATTACTCGAATGTTTTTGAAATTCATTGCAATATAAAGAAGATGTTGCTATTAAAAGTGGGAATAAAAGAGGGAATAAAAGTGGGACTACAGAATAAATCCAAAATTTGTCGGAAACTATGATCGTTAACGTGGCGAAATGGTAACGCACTCCCCCGAATAGGAAAAGTTACAGGTTCGTATCCCGGTTATAACCAAATATTTTTCGATATTGTTTTTTATCTTTCTAATTGGATTAATTTAAAATACTAATTAAATGTATTGATTAGAAAGTATACACATAAAATCAATTTTATCTAAAAATATTGTTACTACCGGGATTCTATGCACCGTCTATTTAAATTTGTAAATGAGAAATAATTTATCACATTTAAAAATATAAAGTATCCCTTTTCACCATCATGTAAAACGCCATCTACCTTATAAAACTGTAACATTGTCAACATACATTAAGTGCTTTAATAATAATAGATTTGTTCCATTCGGTATCAAATTAAAAAAAAATTAATTGCGATAAGTAATCTCTCCACATTAATTGAATTAATAAATACTTTAAATCTATTATGTGAGTAGTCTCAGATACTCCAATATTGTATTTGGGAAGTATACGGATAGAAACGGAAAGGTTGAGAAAGATATCGAAAGGAGGTTGACTGCAGGAAATAAAGTGAACACCGCTTTGAATGGAATTGTATTTAACGGGAACTTGTCAACCGAGGCAAGACTAGCGGTACAGAATGGAGTCCTGGTACCGACACTGATATATGGAAATGAGACCTGGAGCTGACAGAAGAGGAACGAAAGTTGAATGAATGCAGTGAAATGAGATCACTTAGGCGTACATGTGACAGATCTATTTATGACAGAGTAAATAATGAAGAAATAAGGAAAGAATGTAGACTAGTGATTAAGATTAAGAAATGATCACTTGGGTAGTTTGGTTCTATGAAAATGATGAATGAGGAGAGAATGGTGAGAAATATATATGACGCAAGTGTTTATAGTATCAGAAGTGGAGCACAATCAGCTGAACCAGATACTGGAGGATGGTCCTGTTAGAAGCCTGTCTGACTAAGATAGTTAGTTATTTAGAATTAAACGAATAGAATTTAAGACATTTTCAGACCATACCACTGTGATATTTTTAATACAATTTAAATGTAGCAATTATAAAGATATACAGATAAAATAGTTTTTGTTGCCATCTGGATATTTTTTTCGATAAATTGATTTTATCTGTGTATATTTTTAATTGATACATTTAATTTATTATTTGAAAAACTCGCGCAATTTTATGACCAGGAGCAACCGGTCATAAAATTACATAAGGTGCATCATTTCAAGGTTATCTGGTTAATAGTTTCAAAGACCTGTGACTCCCGGCTTTATATTCATTGAAAACACATTAAATTTAACAAATTGATTTGAATTTATTAACTTGCACGGGAATCTAGAAAAAATATTGCAAAAAATATTTGCTCTTTATGATCCTACCTACAAAACATACCCCATTAATCCAGTTTAAATTTTGAGTATTTTTGTCATATTCGTAATTCAAATATAATTAATTAATAATTCTCTTTCTCTCCCTCTGAGACATGGATTGTGCTAACATGAGATTCTTTGGAGACAACTCTCGATTTTCGTAGTCTACCGCGTATACACAAAGAGATTCGTCGTCTCGCATCTCACTTTATGCTTGATGTCGATCTATTGACCACTGGTTTTGAATCTTCGTAATCAAAACGGTAGAAAAGTTTATAATTAAATGCCTTTGGTTTGTTTTTAAACATTGTAGGTATCGATGATTCTAGCTGATGTTTTTGGATGCGTGTCAAATTGAACGTCATGTACATGGATTTGAGTTTTGTCTCCATCTGCCAATCTTACGCTGAACTTTGAGTGTATCTCTGGATCCAAATCTCATTAAGTGTACACGACACTGAGATTTATCTCAGATATTTGTCTTCGTATCTCATAAAAATGTGATTGTTCCTTTTGCTTTCCATGTTGCAATTAAAAATTAATCTTATTCCTATTAACTTGGAATGCATACATTTTGTAATGAATCACATTAATCAATTAATTAATTAAATTTGTCAAGAAAAATACTGGTGTTATAGCACAAAGGTAGTGCACTTCCCCGGATTGGAAATGAAGATCCAGGTTCGTATCCCGGTGACGCTAAAACAATATTTTTCGACAAAATTGATTTTATATGTATATATTTATAATTAATACATTAATTTAGTATTTGAATCACATTTATTTGTTAAATAATATATTTAGATATTTTGAGTAAACTATATTATTAGTTTAACCACGTGACTTTTACTGGAGAACAATTTATTAATTTGTGACTAATTGATAAACTCGTTAATTTTTTATATTTTTTAGAAGTTTAATTTCTTATCAGCCTATGGTCAGAATGAGTCACTAATAAATATCCCGGTCTTTATTCATTATACAATCGTAAAAATACTATAAAAAAGCATATTTCCAACCAATAAGTGCATCTATCTCGGAATATCATTGTCAGAAAATTGTTCATGAATTAATTAAATACAAACATAGTTAATTGTTGTAATAAACAGAATAAAACGTAAAGCGTTTAAGTGAATAAATATAGCTGGGCACAAAAAGTACTAACTTTAAACTCAAATGATAATATTAATTTTAATCATTAGTATATTTATCAAAGGTAAACGACGTTTCTTTATATACATGATACATTAATATTGCATTTAAATAACTCATTTGAATAATAAATAATTGGTACAACGCAGCAAATAGAGTACTATTATTATTTACAATATATCGCCCGAAAGTACACAAGTACTTGAAGCTCCTCCCAAATTTAAAATCTCTAGGTGAAGAATACTGAGGTGGATACCTAGTCATCTCGAGAATGTTTCGCACTCAACGGGAAACGAACCCCTGACCTCTTGATCTTTGTCATCACAACTGCCACCGAAGAATTTATTTATAAACTCTGGCATGTCTGCGTATCCCTTCGGAGATGTCGTGAATATACGTAAATATAATATTGAGCTGCACGATGATGCACTAGCCTCACCTGGGGTCAACACAGTGGACCTTGAAGTCGATTCTGCGGGATAAATATTTATCATCGGTTCGATTTCGCACGAAATTTGCTATTTCTTAGTAAACATGATCACATAATGAAACACACATTATGTGTAAACGAAAAACGTGTTTAAAAAAAAAAAAAAAAAATATATATATATATATATGTACCTACTTACAATCATGTAGGAAATCTTTATTTCATTAATACTACGTCTATTTTGAAATAATATCTATTCTTTTCAATTGTAAATCAAATAAATCAAAAGAAGATTATATTTATGTTGTATAGTTAATTAATACGTTTCGTGGAATTTCTCTTTGATTCCGACAGCAAGCCTTCTTGTGTAATAAGTAATCTGTAAGATAATTGCATTTTAAATTTTGAACGAATCGTCCGATTCGACATGAGAAAAGAATTTCCCAGCGATGTTTCTACGAGAGGCGATCGGAAGCCGCGACCAGCACAACTCCTCCGCGGCGCGTCTCAGCGCGGAATGGTCCTCCGTAGCGCGAGTAGCTTCCCTCCGCACGCACACAGCCAGGGCGGACACCAGCGCAGATGAGGCAGTTTACAGTAGGACTCGGCCGCCGCGAGCAGCTCGGAGCCCAGCCGAGGGGCACGCGGTACGAAGCGTTAGATCCGCGATAGAGGCGCGCTGCAGACGGCGGGACGGTTCGGCGAGGTGGTGCGATTTGCGGCGCGACTCGCGCGATCGGCGTACTTTCGGTGCTTCTAACCCCCGAGGCGAAGGCGCTACGGGCCCCCCCGGCCGCCGGAGCCTCCCCCCTGCCACGCCACCCTCCCCCCCGAGTATTTAAAGTCAGAGTGCACCGCCAGCGAAGAGTTCATTCGCGGACGAATCTTCAAGCGTTTCGCACACGCCGCAACACCGAGAAAAGCGCACGCACACGATGCGCGCATCCTCTTAGCCCGCGCCGGAAGCTGCTCCTTCCATCTCGCGTGCCGCGCGGCCGATCCGCGGAACCAAGTTCAGTGATAAGGACTCTGGGTCGGGATCCTTTGATTTTCCACTCGTATTTGGGGGAACTGCCTGCACCGCAGTCGGGACGGTCGGGACCGCTCGGGATCGTTCGCTTCGCGGTCGCTAGTCCGGTGGTGGTGATTGGTTGAGTGGTGGTTCGGAGGCTGGGCACTCTGGGCAGTCGTGCCCCGAACGCGAAGAAGATTGGACGCTCAGTGGGGAGGAACTGCGAACTAACGAAACGATTGCACGAGAGGAATTTCCCGACTTTTTCAAATAACGGTAAGCCACATTCCCACTATTATAAAAAAAAAATATATATCTTCAGAATAATTTTGTTACAAATACGTTATATTGTACTGGAAAATTCTCAGTCAATATTTTTAAAAAGTTAACTTTTTTGAATAATTTTTTTTTAAAATAAAGTAAAAACATTTTTAACAATTTAAATTCTTTCATAAATTTTCATCTGCACGAAGATTTTAAATAATCTTAATTTTTACAAATTAATATTAATTTTCTTATATAAATCATTGATAGAATGTGGGCACATTCCCATAGTGACAGAATACGTGCAAAAGTGTCGCACAGGTCGGGTCGGGTAACAGATGTCTGTCCGGCCGTTTCTCGTTGAATTATTCTGCGTACTATTTGTTCCTAAGAAACAATTTATATGCAGAATGGAGGTGCGCACATTATGTGCGTGACTGTTTTATTGGTTAATATAAGGCGAATCAAGTTCAGTATCATTCTCACCGGCCAGCGCTGAGAAAACTGCCCGTCGGCTGTTAGATTATCAATTTATTAGCATTATTCACCAAACACATTTTGGGATTTTTTTTGCATTCTCATTTAATTTATTTCATTTCATTTTATGTGCACTGAAAAATTAATAATTTATTAAAAATTATTCAAATTTAGTCATATTAATAAAATCACTTCTATGTATTCGTAAAAATTTCCATTATTTTATAATTTATTGTTTTTCATACACGAGTCACAGTGAATTAAAAAAAATGATCACCCTTGAAATCTTATTCATTAAAATATTTTATACATATTTTTCTTGAAACAATTTAAAAATTACATATCGCAATACACTTATATAATTATGCAAATACTTGAAAATTAAATTATAATAATCTTTACAATACTTGAAAAAATTATGCGTTTACTGAGTACGAGATTTGTTTTTTCTTTAGATGTGATCTCATATTAAATACATGAATTAAACAAAAAAAAAATATGTACCTGCACAATATTTATATTATTTTAAAAACGTACATTTTAATATACATTTTCTCTGATAACAAAATTAAATATTTAGCTATAATAATGTAACGAGATATATACATAAACATATTTTTCATATTTGCCAATTAAAAATATTTAAAAAATATTATTTTCAAATTTTACGTGGATTCTTATACTTGACTAAAATAATAAGTGCTTTGTTATTTTCACTGTCAGAAATAAATTTATTGGCGTCCATCTCGTAAGAATGTAACCACTTATTTCATAGATTTACAGCCTTTGCATGTCGTCTACGACATAACAAAGCCTCGTGCATATCTCACATCTCCTGGAGATTATTCCCTCGGAGTCTGTAATAAGGAAATCAATAAACTCAGATAATTATATCATCCGACCGGGTGCACACTGTGGGCGTACCGTAAGAACCCGCAGACAAAAGTCCGTAAACCCAACTTAAAAAAATACTTTGGCACTCTCCGATCACGATCTATGATGGACGGTGTCCACCCCCACCCTCAACCCCTCTCCGGGGGTGTGGCCGGACCATTGTTCTCGCCGGTTACATTGTCCCTGGGGTAGAAATTCTATCTACACTCTGGCGGAATACTCGAGGATTTTGGGGCGAAATTTGGCGAACTCGGGAAAATTGCATTCAGAACTAATGGGGGTGGATTGTAATGGTAAATGAAATTATAATTCGATTTTATTCACCCCAGACTGGACAACTGTTGGAGACTTTCGGCAATAATCAATAATCTATGAGTATTGATTTTGAGGGAAGTGCAAGTGCAAAACGCTTCAACATATTTGTGTCTTTCCGTCTTAAATATTATCACGGTCTTTTAAAAATATAAAGAACTTTAAATTTATATATCATTTTATTTTTTTTGCGAATGTATTTTTCAACAGTGCAACTATTCTTTAAATTAATTCTTAAAAGCTGTGTAAGGCAAAAAGGGGAAAAAAGGTATTTCTATTCATAGCGCGAGAAATGCTCGTGCTGTACTCTATAATATTTGACCCCTGGCGGTAGCAGTAGACACGTGGGCCGCGTGATATATTATATGATTGTTGGAACCGCATACCATAATGCGACGCTACCGCTGGGTAAACGATCATGTGTATGGCTGCATTTACAATAAAAATGATTTTAGAAGTAATATCGTTCACAATAGGTGCATGGGATGTAAACTTGATTTAATGCATTGATTATAAAAATGTACATTAGTTATTTTTTGGTTTAATTTTCAGGAAAGCATTTAGCTGTACAAACATTAAAAAGATCTATTAATACTGAGCAGTTCGAAAATAATTCATTTAATTTTGTAGTACATTTATAACTCATACGTATAAGCTTATTAAATGTACCTAAAAAAATTAAATATAATTTTTAACAGTTTTCGATTCCCATCTAGCAGTACATAAAAGTTCTCAGTTTCATAATAGATAAAAAAAAACTCTCACAAATAAATCAGTTATAAAAATAATAATTGGACCATTAATACAAGGAAGCACGATGACATTATCTTAATAAACTTGGGACAAGATCAGTCACCATCAATCCTGTTCACTGGACCATTTCCGTTCCTTCATCATTCATCATATCGATGAGAACATTCAAAACAGATAACAATTTAAGTCCACGAGATATTATATTCACATTTTTAAGGTAAGTAACTAAATAGCTATTTGAAGATATTTGCGACGGAATAAATTTGTAATAAATGAATAATTTAAATGTATTAATAATATTCTCAGAATCGCCAATCGGGAAAATATTTCTTCAGAATTCATATTGTGAAATAAAATAAAATAAACAATTTACAAAATTAAATTACATCACGTTTTGAAGAGCTTTTTTCGATTGACAAAAAAAGAGTATTTTAATGAAATCGATCATTCTATTACCATTTCATTATCAAGGTGGCTCGCACCACCGCGGAGATAACCGAAGAGTCGAGGTGAAAAAAATCTATTGGCAAGCCCAGTCTACTGCGGAGCAATAAAGTTCTTTGAATGGCCATAATACACTTCAATCTTATTCCATTATACCCGAGTTTCAACATCTTCAGTTCTCCAGACTTCCTCACCCCACGGAGCGCAACACTCGAGATGAACAAAAAAAAAACAGATTTCAACAGAAAGTGAGAGTCTTGTTCTGTCGAACAATGCTACTTGGGATATTCAAAATATTTTCTTTATCGTGTTATTTATTTTGATCCGTGTATAATGATTAATGGCTGGAGCATCGGACTAACCGATAGCATCAATGATATATTTTGAGACGCGCTCGTTTGTGAGGAACTTTAATAAAATATAAATGTACTACGCATGTTTCTACTTTCGCCCGCCGCCCGTAACCACTGTGCAGTTAACGAGTGTGAATTCAATTTATTTTACAAATGCGTTGCTCAATTTCTTTAGATGTTGCAGTCGTGTGACGTGACTTTTATTGTAGTTGAGAAATTTTGTAGTCGTTGATGTGCATTCGACCGGTGTATTTTAATTTGATTTCAAGTATATAAATGTTCATTAGTTTTGAAGCGAAATCATTAATATGAATAAGGTGCACACTGATTAACTGAGCACGCTTTTTCAACATTTCAAATATGATATTAGAGAAATTGATTCATTTTGTTCTAACTGTGTACAAAATTCTGAATGACTTTTTTGCGAGGGGGATCAAAAATAATGAATTCTTTTAATTTAAAATACTTGGTCGTAATAATTCACAATAATAGCTACGTCGTCATTTGAAACTAGTATTTGAATTCTCACCGTGGATCAAAATTATCAAACGTACTTACTACTCTAAATCTTAGTAACGAAATGTTTTCACGTTCACACCAAAATTTAAAATTTCTACTTTGGTGAGAACAGTTTTGCACCTTTAAGATGCAATATAAGTTTATTAATAGAGTTTCTTAGAGTATCTTTTAGAAATTAGATTACTTTTTTGTGTGGGATGCAGTAGGTATCACCTCTGATAGTTATTCAGTTACATTCTAGACTATGTCTGTGTTAAAAGTCTTTATGAAGGTCTCTTCTCTACAACCATTTTCTAAAGAAATCTTAAATATCTTTTGGATAATCAATGTTAGATATCTATTTCGACTTAGATTAGCATGTTGAGTTTGTATTCCTTCTTCAAAAATGATAATTCTTCCTAGGTAGGTGATAAGTAACATACCGACTCAAAATTTTTATTATTATTTACTAACTAATTTAACTTATTATCACGCCGTTTCTCCGCGGAGGTAGGCAGAGAGGATAGAGAGCCACACTCTTCTGTCCTGATACACAGTTCTCGCTTCATCCACATTCATACATCTTCTCATACAAGCTCGCCGATTATTTATTGAAGCTTCTAACAGGATTATTATCGAATTTGGTCCATAGACGGCGATGGTGCAGTGGCACTCGAAGCGAGTCCACATACTAACATATATACATGTATAACTTTCAAAAATTTGATAAATGTGGAGATTGAGGGGTGAGAATTAGTGAACGTTATATCACTTAAGCAGGTCGTAAGCCCTGTAATTACCCCATACTTCAATATATTTTCCATTAAATATAATAAAAAATAGCTTTTGTCTCTATAAGATACCTGATATTTGTTTAAAAATCCAGTAATTGTGCGTTCTTGGACGTATTCAAATATTGGATTAATATTTACCTGTTGGTAAAATAAATACACGTGTCAACGTACTACCTGCACTCAAGGTGACTTTACGAAAAATGCATTTGAATTAAATAATAAATATTTTTCGTTACGGTATTGAATTACAGCAATAAATATTAAGATGGAGGCACAATCCCGAGTTGGTACTTTAATGTGTGTATTAAAATAAATACCTTTCCGTCAATGATGTCAATAAACTTGTGATGCCCGTTCAGTCGGACGGACAAAAAACTCCGCGCAGTAAAGCGATCAGAATCAAACGGCGTCAAGTCCCGTACGGTTATTATTACAGAGGAAAACCGATTTGATTCCAGGCAGGTACCATGGCATTTCAAATTACGCTGTTTTACGACGATTTTGATCACACTAAAATAAAATAAGCGGCAACAATACAAGTTTAAATTTTTTTTTTTAAATACTCATCGTACAAAAGAGAACACTCTAAAGGTTTTCAAAATACTCTTGGCAATTATATATTAATATGTATTTTTATTATCACTTATTATTAAATGTGACGCATTAAGTATAATAACAATATTATTTATTAAGGAGAACACATTCTTAGTGTGAAGTTGTAATTATTCAGAACATAGCTCTGTGATATTTTAATGTGTTCTCTTAATAATACATACGTTGTATCAATGTGTCCAAAATTTAATAAAAATGAATTGTTAAATCTGGCGTCTGCTATCGGTTTACTCAAAGGTATTTGAGATTCCGTATAAACAAAATAGACGGCTTTCAAATTATGGAACTGTAGTTGTATTAATTTGAAAAAGTGTAACATATAGGTTCGAAAATTTGTCGTCAAGAGTACTGTCGCTGTAGCATAGTTGGACAATGCACCTTCCCCGGTTTAGAAAGAGATCCAGGTTCGAATCCCGGTAGCGCAATAACAATATTTTATTATATATAAATATATTTTTTTAATTAATACATTTAGTTAGTATTTACAATATAACTGATTCTTTCAAACACACATTCGATAAATTTTAAACTCTCATCAAAAGCTCATACATAATATATTTGTTGTACATAGCTAAATTTAATAGTGCCAAATAATTTTTCTTCTTCGTATAATTAAGTAAAGTAACAAATTAATTAATTTATCCAGTTCTCGAGATGATGACAATTTAATTTTATTCTTACCAGACTCTGAAACCAATCGGCGATCAATTATAAATTAATTTTAGTTATGTATTAATTATTTACACATGTCAAATTTTATCGTTTTAGTTCGAAATCTCATGTTCTGTTAAACAATTTTTGTGATAAAGTTTCATTTCAGCTTCCTCTTAAATCAATCTGTACCATTGATAGTTTCGGGCTGCTGTATATCAAGTTTAGGGTCATTGACGCCTCTCCGCTCCAGAATCGTTAGAGAGTCAAAACGTAACAAAGTGACGAACGAAATGTCTGCTTTTCCAATTAGAACCCAATATTGTTAACGTGTTCGACACTGCTTGCATAACGATAAAATTAGGAATTGTCATAACACGATCTGGCGAATATATGCGAATTGTATCGGTAAACATCACTGATTGAGAGGATAAACGATGCGCTTTGCTTATATTTAAATTGAGAACATTTAGAGGTAGGTACTTTAAAGTGATCGTAATTTAGGATGGTACTTAACCATCTTCAACTTGGTCACTTCACCGCTCGCTGTAACTTTGTGTGGCAGTCAAAATTTGCACGCTTGAAATGTTAATAAACTGCAAAAATAATATCGCTTATAAATGTTTAACACATTTGCTTACAAACAACGTGTTTTGATTCATAACATTTTTAAGTGTTAAAGTTGTCTCGAAAAAAATTTAAATAAATTAGCGATTATTCAAATAAATATAGTTAAATAGGTGTTTAAATTCTTTAGAAATACCGTAAAATAATCCGGAATTAACCGTTGTGAGATCTCGCGCATGACCTCACCAAATAGAACATTCATTTACATTATTATTTACATCGACACAATTAACAATATGTAATAGATTAAAATATATTTTTTTTAGATTGTTAACTTACCGGTTTCGAAAAATATCATTTTCTTCTTCATAATGTCATCAACTAATCAAAAACTTATGTTATATTGTTTCTATAAAAGAATCTATTTAAAAAATTTTTTTTTTTTTAAAACAATAATTAATTAAAAATAAATTTAGTACCTGACTTAAATTGTTACTTGATCCAAATTTTTTTCCTCAATTTTATCATCAAGTAACAACTTAATGTAAGTAAGTAAATACTAAATTTATTTAAAAATAATTATGGTTTTTTTAAATTTAAAAAATATATATTTTTAGAAATAGATTCTTTTAAAGAAACAATATAACATATGTTTTTGATTAATTGATGACACCCTGAAGGAGAAAAGGATATTTTTCGAAACCGGTAGATGTATTTAATTCATTAAGTGGTTAATAAAACAAATTTAACAAAATAAAAAAAATGTATTTTAACCGCAAAGTTGATTTTTTATACATTAAAAAAGATAAAAATACGTGCGGTTGTAACAACTTTATTGTCTGTACAAAGTAAATACAATAAATTCAAGTAATTACCAAATAAAAACCAATATGTTAATAACGGTATTAGTAAGGAAATATTATTTGATTAATATCAGTATTATTATGTTTCAAATATTATTTGATATTAATCAAAATGAGGTTTCATCAATTCTAACGCAAGTGCAAAGATATTGTTTTATTTAAGTGCATCGCTTGATATACATACCTTAAATGGCATCTCTTTTCGCAATGTGTTAATCAAAGTTTGCATTTTAACTAAAAAAACTAATCTTAGAGACATTACTTATTTTATTTATTATATTCTTAACTATCATCGTATAAGTGAACATTTAAGCAAATTAGCAATGGTTAAAATAAGGTTAAGTATGTCTTGTACATAATGCTATGACTGATACTGCAGCAGTGAATGACTGTCATCTGTTTCGCTGGATCCTTATTAGGCTGTTTAGTATCGTTATATGAACGCCAAAAGTGAAAAGGAAATTTCTTAACGATTTTTTTTTCCATTTATTATATAATTAAAACCATACACAGAAAATATTTAATTATACATTTTAGTGTCAAACTGATTTATCAACTAGCTCGGAGAGCTATTTTGACTGTCTACAATTCATGATCTGTAGATCAATAGCCTCATAATGGGATACCAAAATATTTTTTTTTTATTCGTGAACTGATGTAGAAACTCTGTTTATTTATTTAACAAATTCCATACAACAGCTAATATCCTGTCACTAATATGTCAGTTTGCTCACAACTGTAAATTAATCTTGTGGTACTCTCGACTTTTACGAGAAATAATTTAGAAAAAAAACCACAGCTAAGCAAACATTTTTTGCGAGCACTTTAACCTAATCCTCAAGCTGAACATGTCACAAACCGAAATTAAATTGAATTGACATCTGAAAAAAAAATTGTTTTATGACTTCTTCTAGATAGTTATTTTGTTAAGATGTATTTTATTTACAAAATGACCCCAGGGCATAAACCCGCAAAAATTAAAATAATAAAATTATCGTCTTAGATTATTTACGTAGATTAAGACGAAACCACACGTTTGCGGAAGATGAGGTCATTAATATTTATATTGTAAAAAATATTGAACTGGGAAAAACTGTTTTAAAATACAATATTTTATTAAGTTGTGAATCTGAAATAAATAACCGTTGAATATATTACGTCACTTATTAGGTACTTTATTTGTATGACGTCATCAAACTCATTTCGATTGTATTTTTAATAAATAAGTTATTGTAGTATCTTAATGCATGTACTATTCAAATTTAAATATAGCTTGGTAGCAGAATGTTTGTATAAAATCATTAGGTACAGCGCATATATTATTTTAAAATCGAATTTCTTACCTTTTAACGAGTGCTTCCATTGTTTTCATTTTAGTTACCTTTTTTGTTCAACGGTGGACACAAATAATATAAACTAAATCAGCCACAAACCACAATACGAACAAAAATGCGGCAAAATCTATATTGATTTGATAGTTCTTTGAATACAATTGGACTTTGCGACTATACGAACCTAGCGGGATAAAAAGTCAGCACACTGCCCCATTTCCTCAGATTACAGTATTTGTATTTTACGTGTGCGCACAAGCGTCAAATTTTATCATTATTAGTTGCAATATATTGGTCATTCTTTTTTCTTTCCCTTCTTCTTCTTATTGTGTCATCTCCTAATGTAGGTCGACGATCACTCTGGCCATAATAATCTCATCTGTTGGTAGTCTTATCAGACTACTATCAAAGGTATTTTTACCACGATATTCTACTTCTTTCCTCGTCTCTCTTGCCTCGATAATTAACTTATCTTTTCTTACAATTATAATACCTCCAAAGTATCTCAGTTTTTGATTTTTAAATTAATTAATTTGATTAATGAAGGTTCCATACCAAAAAAATAACGTTGAAAATACAGTTACTAACTTATCATCACGCTATTTCCCTGCGGGGAGTGCAGAGAGGATATAACGCAATACTATTCTGTCATACACATAACACAACACTCACCTCATTCACATTCATATATCTTCTCATGCGTGTTCATCGATAACCATCTGTTTTATCCGATCTTCCACAGATGATACAGTCTTCCACAGACGACCTCTACTTTTGATGCCATCAACACTCATCTTTGTTAACATTCTCTTCTCATTCATTCAGTTCCACGTGACCAAACTACCTAAGCGACTTTGAATCTTATTCATTATGTTAAGATCAGCTTCACATTTATTTTTAATTAGCTAATTCTCAATTACTCAACCATAATGGATTGGATTATGAACATACACATTACAGTTTAATCATTTCTGATGTTACTTTGCAAAATACACGATCCACTAGATACGGATTCAAATATATTAATTATGTTGGCATCCTGTTGGATAATTTATATTCCATCGCTAACTAATATTCTCGCTTAATAACGGTGAAACTATATCGAGTCCTCTTAGTAGAAAAATATAAATATGTTTCGTATGCTTCATTAAACATTTCTCGACATTAGCCTGTCAAAAGATCCAGAAATAGCAGCTATCAAACATTTTGCACGCTATTTGCACATTTTCCGCCAGGGAACACACGGGGAGAAAATTCACCCTAACTATATTATATTTATTTTAAATATTATAGTACATCGTACGAACCGAAGGTAGTTTCAGATTATTGTTCCTGGCCGTGATTTTTCGTAATTCAATATGCGTTTAGCCGAACGTGGGTTTATCCTTTCATATTGTTATTAGTCACCGACTTATATCTCGGAGACTGATGACCTCCGGCAATGAACACGACAGAAGTTTGCGGTTTTTCGATGACAACACAAAGTATAAATAAAACATTTCTCTTAAGAGTATAACGCGAAAATCTAACCCGGATCCATACTTACATACCCGCTCATCAATTTATTTGAATTGTTAAAGTCTATTGATATTGTTTGATGATGCATTAATTAATTAAAGTAATTTATTCGTGATTCTAACACAATAAATGCTAGTTATCTAGTTAGTCAGTATTTTTTAACATTGAAAATGATTTAATAATGTAATGTAACGTGACACGCAACTCAGACGCCGTACGGCGGTGGATTCGAGATTTGGTAAAATGAACTGATTTTTGAATCACTCGACTATGACTGGTAGTATGAAATATGCCGATATTGTCGTATTTATAATAAATACAGACATTATAATATCATACGCATTGTACGACGCTAATATATTACTTGCATTTGATAATATAGTATAGAATATTGCGATAATATACGATCTATTGTATTTTATCTTTACGGTGAAGTTTAGAAGGGCTAAATATTCTCAAAAGGACACTGCGTCTTAATTTTTGCCTTCTTAATTTTTATTTATTACGTATTACTTATTAATTTTTCGTATAACAATAACAAATACAACATTTAAAACTTAAAAAAAAATGTCTTCCGTCTTTGTACTCCGCCCATATACGCGTATAACCATCGCAATATATAGACATTATATTTACTAATTAATGTTTATATTAGAAGACAATGAAAGACTCTGCATATATTATTAATGTCATTGTCTACTTACAAAGACATCCACTCGAATCCAATGACCTTTTCATCAAACAGCGCGCAGTGAATAGCCAATCAAAATAAGTCTTATTTTGAAAACCAACCGCAGAGCACAACAATTGGCTAACAAACCATAAGAGATCTGTTGAGTCAACTGCGGGTTAATATGCTCCTGGTCCAGAGTGTTGATACTGCCAACGAAGTTTATGTGCAAATGTGTATCGGTACCTTTGAAAGACTTCAGAGCATGCAGTATCACCGGGTAGTGGTGTTACGTGAAAATAATGTAGCCAAATTATGCATTTTGATAATAATTTTACACTTTGGAACGGACGACTTGAAAAATATTAATTTTTTATCGAGGAAAACGTGTGTTGAAATCATATTACTAACATTTTAGATTACTTATTCTACTATCATTTAAAGATTTAGTGAATTTGATTAAATTTCAAATAAACAAAATAAATATCGGTACATTAGTATCATGATATCGATGTACCACAAAACATATTTTAGATAAAAATGTGTTAATCATTTAGATGCCGTACCAAAATAATTTTTTTTTGTTCAGAACTATCTGTGTAATGTTTTTTGGGTTATTCTGCCGTGCGTTTCCGACATCAATGTCCGCCGTGCTTTATTGCGAAACTTTTATTTTATTTGCAGAAATGCTCAAAACACAGTTTTTTTGGTATTCCGGTTGATTCGCGTTCCGGTTAATAAGGTTTCGCAGTCTAGAATCTAGAGATTCTAAAGAGTCTAGACGGTTTAGAGTTTAAAAAATGTAGAGTCTAGAGTGTTTAAAGTCTACGTAATATAGGTACGGACACAGTTTTAACAATAACTGTTATTTAATTCGCTGCACGTCGCTCGCCCAATTTCTGCAGTTGCGATGCGTTTTTTAACCTATTAAATAAGGCATTTTTGTAGTACCGCCGGTGTGCCAAAAATTTCAAGCGAATTTGACTCGCCTTCCTCAAATATGTGACACACTTGCAATACAAAAATACGAATTAAGTTGACGCCATCTCGGGTGAAATGTGCAATGCGACATTCTTGACCGTGTATAGATGTAGCAAATTAGCATAAGCGGCTACCGTGTGGATTCCCAAATGAGATAGAGCCGTGACAGCCAAGTCTACGGGGCCTCATGATCGTGGAACAGTTTTGGTAAAATTATGAATAACGTGTTGTTAATTTCGATAAAAGATTTTTACAATGATTATTTTGGACATACAATTTTCGCATCATTAAATTTTTTTCATAAAGATAAAAGTGCGCCAAGAAAGTTGTAACAGATACAGTAATTATCATCTCAAGTATTGCATCACGAGCTTTGCTGGATCGATTTTGAAAAAAAGCAATCTTTGTCTGTCGTCGAGCAGAAGATTTTTAAATATTAAAAAAAAAAAACAAATTCATCCAAGCCCGTTATCTAAATGATAATTTAGAATCTAATTGACCAAATAAACCGTTATTGTGACTGTGATTGTGTCATTAGTATTTGATTTTAACGATGAATGCTAACAGACTAAGTTTCAAGAGTATCGGTAATTGCTAGCTGGTTTACGAATTACCAATAATTGCTGTAGAACATAAATTCACAATCACAGTTAAATTAAGGGTTCAGCTCATGATTAAGATTTACAGTGATTTATTTGCTTGGCATTTATATTAACTTTCCGAATTCTGTGAGTTACTTACTTACGTGACATTATGCCGTTTCTCCGTAAGGGTAGGCAGACTAGACTTTTCTATCCTAATATACTCTTCCCTCTTTCATTTTTATCCTTCCTCTCACACAAACTTTTCGATTGTAAAAGTTTCTAGTAGTCTCTTAATTGCAATAAATATATAACATTTTTCAGACGGTTATCGTTATTGGCCCCCACTCTCCGATTGTAAGATCTTGTCCCATCAATGACCGCATAAAAAAAACTCATTTTTTGACAGCTCGATAATAAATTAGCTACATACATATACGCGGCTGTCAACTGTCAACTTTCTCTGTCGATTCGCTTCGGTGGTCCAGTGGTCCATTGTATAGTTTTTTTCGCGCGTGTCCGTCTCTACGGCCAAACAATATTACAGGTCGCGCTATTGACATTGCTCTTGTGACATCAATTTGGCGGGATGCCTGGGAAACTGTGTCAAGTCTAGGCCAAAATATAAGATTAAAGCAAAAAATATTAATTTTTTAATATTAATTATTAATTTAATATTAAATATTAATGTTGATTTAATTGATGATGTTAAAAACCTAGTGAGCTGAACGACGACCTGCGTCTCGGCTATCGGAACGGAGTCTCTACTTCAGCACATTTTTACTTTGTAAGTCGTCAATTCTTCGATTGAGGGGCTCAGCACATTGCCATTTCTGATTTGTTATTTGGTGACCTACGTCTTTTACTTTGGTTCAACAGTAAAAGTTTTATTTTCTTATTACTCGGAATACTTCGAGCACAATCCGTTCCATGGACTACCTTAAACTTATAGATGTACGAGTTCGAAAATACTTCTTCTTACTTCCTTGGCCTCGCCTTATTTCGTTCATTCTTGGAAATGGGTTGCCTACGTTTTCCTTGGTAATGTTTAAATCTTCAAGATCGCGATAGAGTGAAGCTATCCATGTTGCTAGTGATCTTCCTGATTTTCTTCTCCTGGTTTTGTGAATCCCGTGATGTTACTCTATTCGCATCACATTCCATATCCTTTATGTGAGCTAATTTGCGTAAAAAGTACTGTGTCATTGCAAGATTTATTTTTTCCTTATTTGTTGCAATTCGTAGAATATTTTATGCATTAAATATTAATATATTCAACTCGATATTTCTAATAATGACTATGTTTTCTGGTAACACCTCCGCCTTCAAAGGTATTTAAACATTTGTATAAGTGACGTCCATTTCAAATTCAATTCGCGTATTATCGCGTAATCTGTGATCGCGGATTTATCGTCTTGGCAGGATCAGCTGGATTGTTTATTTTTGCTTTTGCGCAACCGATTGTATTCAAAATCACAAAAGTAAAAGTAATGTGCGTAATGTAAACACGGAATAACGTAAAATGCATATTGTGAATTTCGTAATACTACGAATGTAGCACTTCTGTTCAAAATCCTACTATGTTATTCTATTAAGGCAATTTCGTGCTCCCGCCTCCAACATATGCATTAAACTTTTTTGTTTTATTTAAAGATTTGTTAAAGAAGAAGTACAATAGTAAAAACAAAAATGACTACATCTGTTATAAAAAATATTGCATTTTTTTTCATTCACACCGTGACCCTGTGATCAGGAAACAATAAAGTCTACATCACTGACGATTAGCATCACAACACAAGTGACTCATTATAAATCCTGCAATCAATATTAAAATATTTCTGTGTAAAATTACGTCATACATTCTACAAAGATTCATCTCACGTCACTTAAGCTTTACTCACTTTCCTTGTATCTTAATTTTTTGTTGGTACCGAGACTCTTATAGATCGCTGGACGCGATTCCTGTTTAAATGATAATAAACAATTCCTCTTCTCTTAGAATGAAATAATGATTGATGAGTTTAGTGACACCGGTAATAGAGAATGTTAGTGAAAGATTTTTCATGATTGGAAAAATCATATCTCGGTTACTAAACAATTCATTGATGAAAGTGGACAAGGCAAGTGTGGTATCCCAGAATAGAAAAATATTGTTTGATAATAATTCAGGACAATTAGTGTTATTTTAAAATAAATTAAGGAGAATCATATAAAATGATACTCATAAAAAATCTATCCATCGAAAAAATACATTATTTAGGGACTCAAAATCCGGAACGTTGCCGGTAGATAATAATGAATTACGCTATAGTGATGATAATGTCGTCAAATTCCAGCAATATATCATATGTTGCTTTATAAATGAGAAATTTTCCCCGTTGGAAGCGACCATCTTTTTAATTACAGTATTTCTCAAAAATATTTGAGGAAAACTGACCAGGTGGTGCCAGGACTTTCATTAACAGAAAAATAATTAACGTGATCAATTACAATGAAATCACATTTTATTAATAATTTAAAAAAATAGATGAAATTACATTAAAAATATTAATATTATTTTCATTATATTACGTAGAAGCACACGATAATGTGGCAAAAGAACAAGACTCAAGGTCAGATTTTGGGGCGAACGAATAAATCAGATTTTGGAAATAGTCACGTTGGAAGCTTTGACATTCGAATAACTTTTATGAGAACATTTTGAACTCATCGCTTTGTCTAAGTAAATGAGGTATGTAAATATCGCCAGTTTTACGGGAATAGATTGTCAAAATTGAACGAATGTCCACTGATCGGATCGAGTAGTTTGCATTAATAATTCCTCGGCGGTCAAGCGGCGGACTCGGGGGCCGACAATGAGCCCGTTAGGCGCGAGGCTGTCGGCCCTTGACAGGACAATGGACTTGAAATATGCTGCCGAGGGACGGGGCTAATTGCGGCGGCACCGAGGGTGTTAAACAATTTGTTTTATTAGAGATACGTCACACACCCGCTCGTTCGGCTCCTCTCCTGGTATCTGACCACTGACATTCGTCTTTTTATGAAGTGAAATGAGTGCGTATGCGTGGTTTATTTTCATTCTTACGATCCTTTGATAGTTCTTTGATAGTCCTTTGATCCTACGGGCAGACTCAACCGTAAAATAGCCATAAACTGGAATGATTTACAGATCATTAAAATTTACATTAATGAAAATAAACTACTAAACATTTTATAATATATAATTGCTTAATTTATAAATATTTCATCGCGCTAGCGTTCAGTACTGTAGATCTTATGGTCTCACAGCAATAAACGAATTATAATTAAAACTATACCAATTAGAATAAAAATAGTATCTAAAACGATTCCTGGTACTTTAATAATCCGAAAATGTTCAATTATATATTTTTACAAATGTATTATTAATATATATGATAATGAGAAATAAATTGAAGATATTAAATTGTTACAAACATAAATATGAATTCGGTTTGTGTGTATACATAAATTCGGCATTCTAAGCGATAGTTTCAGTTGACATCTATTTTTTATATAACTATTTTAACATATTATAAAATATATTTACTAAGATGGTTCAGTCATACTACTAAAATAAAAGTTATACAATAAGACAAGCAAATTTGAAATGCAGTGTGAGTCCAAAAAACCGATATATGAGTGTCGGGAATATCCGGAGTACTATTGCTCTTCATATCTCTAAGATTACAGCGTAGTTAAGTATCTTAGTTAAAATAAGTTGACTACTTAAAAAATATTTAATTTAGGAGGATTAAATCGTTGTTTTGATTAGATATCATACTTTAAAATAAGTATTTAGGTTACATGAAACTGATATCAGGTAATTTTCTCACTTGAATTATACCTCTCCCGGATCTGTATTTGATCCGATGAAACAACAAGAAGCTGTTTTTATACCAAAACGTCTCAGAATAATATAATATGCCGGCAATAAACACGCATGACACGCAAAATATTATCACGCCACAATTAAACGAATTAATGAATAGAAAAATAGTAAACATATTTAAGAAAAATAGCTTAATTTATTTATGTATGAAATTATAATACAATTTGCTATAATTTTTGCACGTTATGAAGCAATCACAAGACTCGTACAATTTGTTAATCATTTAGAATCTTACTTTATTAAACCGTCAATGAAATCATTAAAATACCACACTGAACACTATTTCACGTCTAATTGAATTCGTATTCAACAAATAAATTTACATATCATAACATTATAATTTAGGATCACAATATTAAGTCCTGTCTTTAGAAAATCACATGTTGTAATATTATTTCTTTATAAGAAGCGACCCTAATCGATCAAGCTGAAAAAATACGAAGCAAAGGTTCTGACAGCACTACAATTGATTCACCAACGACCATTAATGTTCCAGGACACGGTCATATGTTCGTAGTCACACTGGGGCCTTTCGTAATAGCCATGCCATTATCTTTTCATCCTTGCTGGCGTCAAAAGAGTATATTTTCCATCCTTACGCAATTCGCGAAGTAGTTTTTCTCCCGCTAATGATGTCTTCGGTGAATATTCTGCACGCATCTTCAATTCCCATCTCATTGTAGAGTCTGAGAATAGACGCTGGGCAAAAAAGTGAATAAAGGATCTGAAAGGATCAGGGTATGATTACGTCTAGAACCGGTCTGTGCCAAGAATAAGTGATTCTTGTCTTGTTATATAACGTACGTACCTGTGTTTTAATTCATCACAGTCGTGCAAACTGAACAGCGTGGCAGTTTGTATTTTTTATGTAAAAGTAATTTATTTAAATTTATTGGTATTTAAAATTAAAATTAAATCGATATTCTATTTTAAAATCTACTTTAAATATTGTTCTTTTAATTTTTGAAAACAATAATAGTTAAAAAATGAATGCACAAATAAGTTTAGAAAAATTGAGAAATTATACATTATGTTATAAAATTAATATCAAAATAAAGATTTATTTGGTCCATAATTACAAATGTTATTTAACATATTTTATACCTATTTTAATAATAATTAATATTAAATAGATAGATTTCTAACTATTTATAAGTTCAAAATCTACCCGTTCTATAAAAAAATTTTTTTTTAGATTATTTATTATTATTATTATTACAAAAAATTCAAATTATGCTACAACAATATTAATGCACAATTTTTTTTTTTCACGTTTTTATGCTTGTTTAGAGAAGTGGAGTGTATATTAATTAAAATAATTGTTTACAAGAACTCGTATATAATAAAATAATAGTATTAGCGATATAAAAATATTACAAGTTTAGGGCTACATGTTTCTTTTTAGATAGATCAGTAAACATTTTTTAAAACTCGTCTATTTAAATTCATGGCACTGCATATTGAATACATTAATTGCTTATTTCATCGGTGCGCTAATTCAAGGTCAAAGAAATGTTAATAATTGTGTTCGTACATTAAGCACAATATTACTCTCTAATTGATAATAAATATATAATATTCGAATAAGCAGTTTAAATTGTTGTCTTATAATTCAAAGACCATTTAATATTATCCAAATGAGTGGAATGTTATGGGTTCGTTGCCTGAAATTACGTAAAACGACAACACGTTCTTGGTTCAAACACTCGATTCCTGACGAGGATCATCCTACCAGTCAGTTCCTCTGGGGACTGCATTATTTATCTTTAGCGATCATGTCAGTGCCGAGATGCTGTGTCTCAGAACAAGATCGATCCTTTTATATTGGATTCTGGTATCTCTTTTGGTCTTGGTAATACCAAATCTGGCTATGACCATATTCCTCAGAAGGCTGCGTCGCATACCAGATTAGCAACAAATTGTGAATTTCTTGAATTGTTGTGCAGGAAACCAGAGACAAAATAAGACGGCTCTATGGCTGTTATTATCCCTAATTTGTTTAATTTAAGAAAATAGTTTATAACGCGAATTATAATTGTATTTTTCAGCGCGTTGATGTTTTATTTGAAACTGTACGTCGAAGGCATTTCTTCTCAGAAAACTAGATAGACAAGCGATGGGTTGTCAATATTAATTCTCTATGCAACACGATGCGTGCAAATCAATCTGTAATATATTACCATTACATCCACGTATGTCGTTACTTTGTACAGGAATTCCACTGGCATGACTCTAGTACATTTATGTGGTATCATAAGATCTGTTTGTGAGTCGCTGTGTACCTACTTATTATACAATTATCATTAAAATTTACCATAATTTATAATACAAATGCTCGACGTTAAACCTTCATGAAATATTTCCGATTTTTTATCACACAAAATACCTACGCTTATAGAATAGTTGAATTGATACATAAATAACCTTTAGTTAATTTTAACTCAGCATTGAGCATAGAGCATTAAATAAGCTTCGACTTAATTCGCTGTGACTAAAAAGTGAAACCGTCGGTATATTTTTTTGTACTTTAACGTTAGGAAGTACTTTGCCGTTTTTCTATCGCCGACTAACTCATTTGACGGCATCAAGTACATTATAATAACACATGTAAAAACCTGAATTTATGAATGTATGTATGACATCACATGCCACTGTTCCTAATGACATTTTATTTTCCATTTTGCAGGTAAGCATCTCGAGCTCAAATTATCCACTCCCAAAGAGAATCCTGACCATCTAAGGTAAAAATATATACCTAAAGGATTTTTACACTCATAAAATTGTTACTGTTTTATAAAAAAAGACAAATCGCAACAATATTTCGTAAATTCGTCTGTATATGAACCTGATTTACCTCACATTCCTACAATTTATATTTTGTATAGAAAATTGCGTATGACAAGTGCACTAAATAATTTATGTGATATTTTTATGAGCGCTTGATAGTATTTTAATGACCTCACTGACCTTCAGAACGTGTGAAACAGATTGATTTTAAACGTATAAAAATTCTAACAAAAGACAGTTAATTATTTCAGCATATTAAAAATCGTAAAAAAGTTTCCATTTACATAATTCAAACATGAGAAAAAAAACGGTAATGATGCTAAACAAATTAACTTGATATTGACAATTTATAATAAATAGGTGTTTAAAATCATAATAATTATATATCAACAAATATAAATTTTAAATAATAAAATGATTCTATGTATACAATTATAAATATGTACATATGAAAATTTGATTAAGTAAATTTAAATTAAGTTTGTAATAGTTTTATATTGTGTAGATTATAGATGATAATAACGTAGCGATATAAGACGTCAACAACTTTCAGTACAGGCATACGTAAGTATTTTTTTCATTCATTTTCTGAAAAAGTAATCTCACTTTAATTTATACTTAACTGCAGTATATGAAGATATATTTACGATCGGGAAATGTCTCTCACAAAATAAGACAGCTATAGATTTATTTATGGTAAAAGTGTCCCAACAAGAGTGGAAAATTAAAATTTGGCGCCATTTTTGCTGTTGTACTTTGACAGTCAAAGTTCGAGTGTAAACAGTCTGCCATTATTAAAAATGGATCGCTATTCGATACGACAACGCATTCTTATTGTTGAACATTATTTAAAAAATTGTGAAAGTTTGACTGCCACGATTCGCAATAGAATAACCGAAAAATTCGAGGAAACTGTGAAGTTGTCTACAAGCAATGTCTACAAGTAATGTCTACAAGCCCACGACCACCCAAGCCTTGAAGGAAGAGATTAGACGCTGTATCATTGAAGTCGAGCCACAAAAAATCCACTGAAAATTTCGTCAAAAGAACGCAAAGCCGAGGAGGGCATTTATCAGCTGTGTTATTATTCCATAAATAATTACCAAATGTCTCTACTTTATGATTAAATCAAAATTTCAGTATTTTCTCAAAAAAACTGATTTATTTAAAATTTAAATTTTCCGCTCTTGTTGGGACACCTTTAATATTTAATTCTTATACGTAAATTCAGAAAACTTAAAAAAAATATCACTAGTTATCCATTTAAAATTCAATAATGCCCCTTGGAATAGTATTATATTTATATCCGCGAGTAGGAACTACAATATTAATTATTCTAGAAGTATTCATATTTCAAAACTAATCGCGTAATAATCAGGACTGCATGTGAAAACTTAAAAAATAATCAAATTTACAAATGTGTTAGAATGAATGCAACAAAAATGATTACAAATGACCTGTTAGAAAACTCATTACAGCATAATTGCGTGGTGCAAAGTGCTGTGAATACTTTTCAACGTGCTCAAAAGCCTTGCTGATGTATCAATTAGATGGGGACGCAATCCTTCGCTTGAATGTTTTAATTCAACGGTAACCTCGTCATACTTTGGCCGTTCATTGATATCCGTCACAAATTTGTTTTAAAATGCGCATATGCAAGTTATGGCTAGTTGCACAAAAATTGTGACGAAAATTTTTTCACTTGACTGACAAAAAAAAATCATTACCATGGTGAATACTTATTTTATTCAGTACCCATAAACGTCAAACTTGCGTTTTAAGACATTTTAGAAATTTACGTGTTAGAAAAGCCACAACACTCACGTGTTCAAAAATTTAAATGTGAACGTCAATAAATTCTATTTTCGGGTACATGATTTACCTAAAAATTTGTATTCACTTTGTATCTACTTAGATAAATTACAATGTTAAATGTTACAGTTTTCTAACAAATTAAAATTTCTAAAATCCAAAAATTTTGTCAAAAATAAACGTAATAAAATTTAATTCCTTCCTTTCTTCCCAGAAAACTGTACACAAGTTACTCGATTTAATAAGTCAACACTCTGGAATCATTATCTTGATACAAATTATTATGTAAAGTAAATTATTCAATTTCGGGAAGAACTTTTATATGTATACAAATAAAAAAAAAAAAGATTTATTATTAGTTCTTGCTTCATTGCTGCTAATGTTGTACGGATAATATCGTCCGTGACTCTAGAAACATAATTCTTATTAATATGTGACTGTCTCTTGACATGGTAGTCCCAGTGGCCGAGACGTACAGAAGCAAGGAACTTTAAAAAAGTATTGTATCCATTTAAAAAAGTATGATTATAGATAGTTAAAATATCTAAGTTAAACACAGAAAATTTACGGATATTTGTCGTTAGAACCACACAAACAATTCACATCAAATTAAATACAATAAAAATTCAAGAAACATCAAAGTTTTATAATAGCTGCCATAAGACAATTCTTAGCTAGGGTTTGGTTTGAGCGTAAAAATGTAAAATCTAATACTTCACTAAATTGGTCTGAAGAACTAAATATTGGAATTGACTTAGAAACGAATAAATATATAATAATATTTCGAACGATAAAAGTAACGACTCACAAAAAATACAGTTCTATTTATTGTTTTCACTTATGGTAATCTTTATGGTTAAAGTTACATTATCGTAATAATTTACGGTAATTAAAATTCACAAAATTACCGTTGTCCAGCTGTATGTTATTGGTTTGAGACCTATCTCTGAAAGCCTGAAAAGCTTTCGCGTGTTCGCCGTTATTTAAGGCCCGACTCGAGATAAAATAAAGTCGCCAATAAAGCCTTATCACGGCGGAGATGTCTTCTGGATGCTGTGCGACGTGAAATGCAGTTTTAAATGTATTATTTCACCGAACAGCAATATCTTTGTATGTCGAAAGCGACATCTTGAATTCTTTCCGGTTTATACTCAGATTTTTTAATTTTATTAACTCGGTGAATTGATATGTACCGACGTTGAATTTGCGTCGGCAGGGTTACGTCCTTCATCGCGTGCGGCGTCGTTTTGGTAGACTAAAAAGATTTTGAAATCATTAATAATACTGGAAAGCTGTGAGATCTACAATATATCAGAGCTGGCGTGAGGCAGGAGCAAAGGGTGCAGTCAAACCCTGGCCCGCGCTTAACGAACTGAACGCCGATAAAATTCAAAAATATTCTTTAATATTAAAAATAAATAAATAAAAATATACACGATAAAAGTGGAAGAAAGTAGAAGACGCGGAAGTATGTCATTAATGAGGAAATAACCCGCCTGTGACCAAGTCACTCAATAAGCCAGAGAAAAGTTTCCTTGCAAATTTGCACGGCACGTTCTGAATTATTTTCACGAACGCCATCGCTCATTTCATAATATATTCAGCATTGAAAACTCACCTCCAGCCGGTAAGTAGGTTGACTGTTATACAACCAACCGGTTGAACCAAGTTCAAGAGTGAATCGTTGAATAAGAGAATCGTTGAATAACAGACCGCCGCGGGGCGCTCCGTGTGAAAGGAGCGGGCTCGAGTGGGCTGTGGGCAGTCGAGCGAGCCTCGTTATTACCGAGAGATATTATGGTTGACTCGACTGCCGATCCATTGTTTTAATAAATTATTCACCCGGTGCGACCGCGATTTAATTCAGCTAATTCATTCAATAATTTTGCGTAATACATTGATCCTGTTGAAAAACGCGTTCCGGTGTTGGAATTCAACTGCGTAATTTTAAAAAATACTAGCACTGAAAATATTATTTAAAAAATGTATGGCAAAACTTTTATTATTATTATTAGACTGATATATTAATCATTTTTGTGTATTCGGCGCATGGAAAATAATATAAATGAAAAACATTATACATTAGATTTATAATTGCAAATAGACAATTAATTATGATTTTTTTACATAATATTAAATTTGACAAAATATTGTTATGTAATTTTATGCTAAGAACATTTATCGCTTACAATTATTTTTATTATTATTATTATTGTACAACATTATGTATATCTAGTCATGTTTCGGTAATAGCAAAATACCGAGATTGAATGAAACCATGTGTTACTAAATGAACGAATATATGTGTGCAGCTACAAATCGTATCCGTAATTGAAAATGAAAGAGATAAATGTTGAGAGAGATAGAGAGAGGCTGGAGACGGTGTACAGAGTATAGGATGGTAATAACTCACCCGAGGACAGTTAAAATCTAAAATTAATATCCTTGTAAACAAATTAGTAAAATATATTTTTGTTCGCCTCCTCCACCGTCGGTGGCTTCAGGAGATAACTTATGAAAGGGCTCTCAGAATTCATCTCGTTAATTTTAGCCTCTCCGCATTTAATTAACAACTGGAATGAATTTGAAGAACTATCTTTATGGTACATTTAAATAGATGGAAAGAGGGTGCAACTCTTGCAGGAAATGGTCGATTAGTTGACTGTCATCTCGGGCGTCGAATGAGTCCCCTTTCCTCATTTAAGGGTGGACCTATTTTAAGGCCGCGTTTCTATTTGCTGCATCATTTAATGCAGTCTTTGCCACAAAGTTTGGTGCGGCACAATGCTTCTCTTGTGTCGCGAGATAGGATCTCACTGATTGTGAGATATATTTATTCCTCTTCCGTAAAGATATTTTCTCATTAAAAATAATATAACACATATTTTTTTTATTATGAGAGGAATACACAGAATCGGTTGTCTTTAGTTATGTTTCATTAAATGATATGATTGAAAATTAAAAAATATTTTTTTATGTGTTTGGTAGAGGATTTGATCCCATGGTTTACACTCCCGCTAAAATAATGTATTATATAAAGAAAATCTTTTTATAGTGCGCAGTACAAACGACCATTTTTAGTCAGTATTAAAGCGTTGCTTGATAATGTCGACCAGATTTGAAGAGGCCGGTTGTCTTTCATTTCCCTCACTGTAATAATAGCAGATGGCATCGCTTATGTTGGTTAGTAAAATAAAATAATATCTTTCAAATCGCTCTTTGAAGGCGAATTTGATATTTAAAGTAACAACTAAAATGACCGAGCAAGATATAATTGGAACGCAATTTGTACCTTTTAATTTTATGGTTGTATTAAATAACCATGAAATTATTTCCTCGAATTATGAACGAGCTTGCTCTGCCATTTGGTCAGAACTGGATTTCAAAAAGAACTCGGAAACACTGCAAGTTCAGAGTGCTGTGATAAATAAGTGACTTGTTATTAAAACTACTTCGGTATCGTGGATTAATTCTCAAACTATTTCAAAATTAGCCACAGCGTCAACTTCAGAGACTACTGTAGACTAATTTTTAGATATGGAAGAAATTCGTTTATCTGTGAATAATTGATTATTTCCGTTGTTTTTTTTAATGTTATATTTTTTAAAGATTATGTTTACACCTGTAATGGATACGAGTTCAAAGATACTCATTGATGATCGTTTGAAATAATTTAGCCTTGTAATGAATATATCAGATAGAAAGATGCACTTATATATGGAATCTATATACTTGATTCTTAGAAATACCACCAAAATAATCTGATCCAAAATAAAAATGTTACAAAAATAAAATTGAAGTATTCTATTAGTTGTTGCAATTCATGATTCATGAATGTTGTGGGGTATCAGCTTTTACAATGACATTAACATTAAACGAATGAACATACATACAGATATTAAATTATGCAATTAATTAAAATTCAATTACATAATGACACCGTCTGTGATCAAAATATAAATAAAAACGCAGCTGTATGTACAGTATGCGACCAACTGTACAATGACCGGAGACCATTCGCGTGGGATGCATTTTATATTTAAGATTACACGTCTATCTGACCAGGAGCTTTCTCGAATTCTCAGGAAAATATCTGTACACTTTATAAAAAGATACAGCGATAACATCACGTTAATAGTAGAAGCGAATAAATTATCTTCCGTTTTTTTCATGCATGCATATTTTTTTACTAGTAATTGAACAAAAGGCACTTGGAAAAAAATGTCATTGTTTGTTATGTGTAAAACATTAACAATTTATTATAATTGTTTGTAATTATTGTGAAGTGCATAGATATTATATTGTATTTCTACAAATCTCGGTTGTGCATGTTGTACTCGTAATAGTGCCGTTCTTGCAATGTGAACAAATTTACATTTAAGTTGGTCTTTAATAAAACGGAAACGGAATACGTGCCAACCGCGTTACTGGGTAATATTGTAGAAAGTACAGTTTGATACGTGAGCCACTTTTAACCGATGCAGATAAAATTGCATTTTTAGTGACCTTAAATATAATATATCACATTTCTGATTTTACATTTTGCAAAGCGTTTTGATACTTAGAATTATAAATTGGCCGCCCAACAAATATTTAAAGTTGACAAGAAATATGGGGCTTTGTAGTGCATTCCAAACCATGACGTTTATGTTTTTAATAAATCAGATTTTGAAAGAGTAAACATTCAGGATCAAGCGGAATACTTGTGCATTGTCGAGAAATTCTTTTTACTTACCATAAAACGAGCATGTAAATAATATTTTTTAATTTAACTTAAAACATATTTTTTCAATAGCTTTCCCTGGTAAAATTATTCCTCCTCCTTCTCCAAACACAAGAGCTAGTCTCCTTCTTGGAGAGGTAAGCGAATAAAAAACATGTAATTTTAATAATGTATAATGCTTAATTAATAACTCGTATTATAAAAAAATTGTAAAAATTTCAAATGAACTAAAAAAAAAAAAATAGCTTGTTGAAAATTCGTAAAATTTTAATTCTGGTGGCTGGCAGTTATCTTGCGTATTCTGTTGAGTTTGTGATTTAGATTTTTAAAATAAAAATCTCGTTGCGACTGCGTCTGTGTGTACAGCGAGCCATTTAGTGAAATGTGTACATGAAGGGCAAGGGGAAGTAGTCAAGAAAGTCAAAGAACGCAAGAAATACGAGAGACCACAGAAGAGGTTAATCGTCGGGCGAGAATGGCGATGGCTGACCGAGGGACCGTCTGAATGGCGATCCATCACCCTGGCTTGTGGCTGTATAAAACGCACTGACTGATTCTCCGGCCACATTGTTAGCAGAATATTCCTTCTTTTAGCACCTAGGTGCCATGAAATGACACTATGAAAGGGATTTAATTGTTTCCTTAACACATTGTTACTCAAGCCTTTACATTACAGTGTTACGTTAAGGAATATAAAATAACTTAAATGATTTCCTCACCATATTGTTAACAAAGTTTCCTTGGGTTACATTGAAGTTTTTATGGATAAGTTAAGTAAAAAGGTAATACATTTAAATTTGCGACAATTTCTTCTACGTTTCTCAATGCAGAATTATGAAACATAGGTCTGTAAATAAAAAAACAGAAAAAATCTGACAGAAAATATAAGTTAAAATTTTTAACATCGCGTACAGCGAGAGCCTAAATACCATCATTTACCGTGAAAATCATATATTATATTAGTTGAGTAAAAATTCTATGAGCTATAAACTCGACTATTTTATTGCGAGTCTTCCCTGGTACGGCAATCTCTAGTCTCTAGTACAAACAAGTTAATTGTAAGATCTCATGTTAGTGTACAATTCATTCCGCAGAGGCTGGGTGCAGGCTCTAGGGGATTAGCCTTCGACCTCTTCTGTAGTGCATTACTGTTGCATTCAATGAGTTTTCATCTTCAGGGCAATAGAGCGTGAAATTGCCTTACATGTATGTCTGTACACAATGTTGCACCGCAGCTCCGGAGGCTTCGATTTCATCGCTATTTGAACATAAAAACTGGGTTGTACAATAAAAATTCATCGCTATTTCAAACATAAAATAAGGGTTGTACAGTACGGGAATGTTGTCTGAAATAAATATTGAATGATTTTATTTATTGAATATTATTATTATAATTATATATATTTAGAATATTTAAGATTGTTAAATAATTTATACATTAGGAGACAATCTGGATTATCTAACATACGGGTTTGAGTCACAATTATCGACAACTAAAATTTCAATATACGTAAACACAGATAATTTAAAATCTATAAACCGAAATCCTGAAAACTCATAATACGTAGGTATTGATCTTAATCTAATTTAACCCAATATTTTATTTTAATATTGACGATTTAAATTTGTTTTCAAACAATTGTTTTCCGGAAAAAAAACATTTCCTCCATCATTTTAGTTAGTTAATTTGACATCCTGATGAAAGAAATGGTATTTTACCAAACCAGTTGGTGTATTAAAATAACTCATTAATTGGTTAAAAATAAAGTTTAAAAAATCTATATTAAAATTAATATAAACCATAAAGTTTAATTTGCAACAAATATTAAAATACAATATTTTATAACTTGTGAGATGTTACGGCTGTTATAATAACATTTCAAAATTTTGATTTACGAGATTTTGGCTTGTTGGGGTTTTAGTATATCATGATTTAGACTGTCGGGATCCTGTCCGGCAACCCCACCGTACTGTAAAATGCACAGTAATTTTGAATGAGATATTGGGTGGCATATTCTGCATTCTTAGAATCACGATGTATTTAGCATAATGCCGGACATGCAAGGAGACGTGCTTAGTTACGTTTGTAGATAATGTAATTCTGCCGTGAATGAGAAAACAATAATGCGAATTTTTCCAAACAGAAACATCACTGGAATCAATGCCAAAATTTGCATTTTTTCAACATACAATGATTATAATTATATCCAGGGCTTTGTTTTTAATAAAATGATAAAAAAATATGTTTTAAAAACAGCGTTGTAGTAAATAAAAATTACTGCAACGCTTTACATTAAAAAAATAAAAAAATATATGTCTAAAAACAAAAAAAAATAGGATTCAAAAGAATGTTGCAATATTGCTGCATCGTAAATCATCTTCATGCGGCTGAGTTGCAAAAAAAGACTAGTAATGCTACAAATTACATAAAATTCCTATGCCAGTTGCTGCTTGAGGTATGTATTATCCAAGAACACCTTTTCCCATAATAATTCTGCTTCCCTGGTAACTGCAGTCTCAGTGCACAGTTCCACATATAGAGGAGAAGAGCGATCTTACATGCCATACCGTCCCGAGCCGACCAACGGTTCAGTGCGATGTTATGGCCACGTTGGGTTTTGCAAAACCGCTCCGCTTGTATGCGCTCTTGACACATTCCACATTTTTTTTTATACTTTATATATTTGATTTCAGTTGTTAGATTAGTTTATAATATCGCTCCAAGCGACTGTAGAAAATTTTATACATTTTATTGAACAATTTAAAAATCTGTTGATAAAAGTTGCATAATATAATCTATTTTATATTGACATGTCTTGCATATATAAATTAAACCTGTTTTGAATGGAACCTATGCACCTTGCTTGCGATTTATCCGCAAGGAAAATAAACAGTTCTGAATAAAGTAAACATGAGAATCCAGTTTTTATTTTGCGTCTTAGCATTACGAGTGCACTATATGCGTTAAGCAGTTAGATATACGAGTATGTATTACACGCCATAATTTGAAAAATCTTAATAAATGACCTCATAAAATTCATACATTTATTTGTACATTAAAAATGAGGTAATTGGTAGTTTTCTAGATTTTATTATTATTTATTATTATTTGTGTTATTAGTACTAATATCTAATATTTAAATATTGGCCCCATAAATGCATCGTATAGAATACATTATATTTGCGAAACAATAAAGCCCTGAAAACTGACTACAGATTACATAAACTATACACATACATATGATCTGCATGTACTTCTTCGGTAACTATCCACGCACTGTTGGATAAAGGCGTAACGAACACCACTCCTTTCTGTCTTCTCCATCCAGTTGCTTCCTGCAATTATTTACATGTAATCGGTTCAGCGAGCTGGACTATGCTTATCCTTCGGCTTCCAGCATACAGCTCATATTCCATCTATTAGACCTTTGATGTCAGATCTTTGTTCAACTATCCGCCGTATTCTTTATTCGTGTGCGTTCTTACAAATCCTTCATAAATACCGTTTGATCTGTTTTCATTCTCGACAACGACATCAAAGCTTTGAGGATGCTGAAACTGAGTAAAACTAATTAAAATCGATGATCTGTTAATCAAAAGCGTTTTATACACATAATATCCATTCAGCAATTATTTGACGACCGCCCGCTCGTCATTCAACTCGGCCGCGCGCATTTCAAATCTGCTTACAACTTTGCGCCACAGTTGCGTCGGGCGTTGCTTTCTTCTGTTTGCGACAAAAGCATAACGGACATTGTTTTAACGACTTTTCACGGAACCTTAGTATTAATATCTCCAGTGTCACATTTCTTGGTGCGTTTGTTCCGCCCAGGCGTGCGGCATATTATATGCAGACAATTCCACTTTGGTGCATTGCGAGCGTAACCCATTTTGACAGTACTGACAAATCATTAAAATGAAGTGACAGGCAAATATTTAGCAAACTGGCGTATAGTCTAATGCGAGCGAAGTGCATCGCAGTAAAAATGTATCTCGACACGTGTAACGTAATTATCTCGTTCAGCTGGAAGACTTTGTGTATGAAGGCTAAAATATTTTAATTGAATTACTTTCACCAGTGTCAAGTATTTATAAAACATTTTGATACCGCATTTTCATAAAATTATCATCATTACTCTAAGAATTCAATGGAGTAAGAGTTATGGTATGAATGCACTCGGATAAATGTTCATTCCTGCATGTTGCATGTGTGTTTCTATATATATGTACCGACCGTGTTATACACGAGTATTTATTTTAGAGTACACATTTCAATCGTTTTCAAACTATTTTCAACGTTAACTTTTTATCATATTTGCATCTGGACAATGTAATATCTCGACCTTAATCATCTCAGCATATATTCTTGAAATGTCTCTTTTAAATTAAAAAAATATAAATTACAAAAGATTCTTAGAACTGTTGTGCATTGTAGCATGATAAATATATAAGATTCTCAATTTTACTACCTTAAAGTATAATATTTCATCTTCCTCTTAATTAATAATTGAAATTATTGGTTTTAGGTCTCTTGGTCAGTAAGTCTCTTTCCATTTTATCTGTTCTTCGTGGATAAAAATTATTGGTACGAGGCTTGGCATTATTTACTCAATATATTATCTCTTACTCCTGTCATTATCATTATATAATATATTATATATAATATATTATATATAATATATTACGCCGGTTTTATGGCTTACTCTTCAGGTTAGAATTTTAATAAAAAAAACATGTAGTTTTAAATAACCAAACTTATGTTGATATTTCATATAATTTGCTAATATTTTGGTTACAGTTTGTAAATCTGTGTACAGCTCCATTGAAAGGGCAAGCTCATACATTCCTGGGATTATTCCCTTTTATTAAAACAGGTAATTTTACACGCATTTAATACTTCTCTCCGCTATTTCAACATATGTTAACGTTCGGTTTATTATGCACTTGTGGCAAATTATTTTACAACAATCAAATAAACGAGTACACGCTTTGCAGGAGACTATTTTAACGACGAAATATACACGAACAGTTGAAATTCTCGGCGTATTATTTTAGCATATTTTTTGTTGGAAAATATTTCTGTAAAGTTATTTCAAAAACAATGTCTCGAAAACTGGTAATTTAAAAATGTCACCAAAATTTAAAAATGCCCCAAAAATGTGTAAATTTAAAAAGGCCCAAAAAGTTTGTAAATTTAGATTTACTCCGAAAACTCCGCCGCGATTAAATTTCCCACTAAACACGAATCCTTTTACTTTCCTCGGTATGTGGCGGTCATCTATGGTACATTATGATAATATCGCCCTACGCCCCTACGCGGGCGCAGGTGGCACGGGTAAGGTACTGAATTTAAATATTCAGCCGCCAGCAATGTACGATTTAATGCGCTCGCCACGGGTAAATTGAAAATCAAAACCCACTCATCTTTGCTTTAGTTGTGGGCGAGCACGGATGCTCGTTGCTCTGTAAATAAATCTGTTCATTGTAAGATGTAACCTGCAGTCAAAATTGAAATAATGAACACTTAATAGTCTAAAAAATCATTCATAAATCTTACAATTTTATTATATTATGTATTTTTCAAAAATATTCACTTCATAGGTCTTTAGGTGTAATATATTATTCGTAATAAATTGAGTCGATGTTACCGAGCATACATTTATGTTACCAAGTATTAACTCGAAGAATTAATTCAGAATAAGCAATAGCATCAACAATTAATAAATAAGTGTAAAAATGTTAATTTAATAAAAATTATAATGACATATCTACAATATTTTTAAATAAGACAGTTAATTAAATTCATATCATCATATCTCTCGCGTGCATCGAATTAATTAATTGCAATTTGCAAACTTGCAATAATGAACTTTTATTTGAACCGGTGAATATCTGCCGCTCCACTAACTTAAAAACCAGCGAGATATGTCATTTAGGAAATGAAATAATTCGCGCCAGAAATGACCAAGTATCGGTATCCTTGCATATCTCACGCTCTTCGCCTGTCGAGATGGGAGATTATTGGAAGCTTGCACGCGATGCCCAACCTTCGCAGTACCTAACAAAGGATTAGTAACAATTTATGGATTTTCCCTGAGACATCGGAAATACAATTCATAGATGATTCAATTGTCTAGAAGACGAATGGAAACCTTCTAACACGCGAAATTAAATAAATTCATAAATATGTTTGCACGTACACAAGTACTTAGTATATACTCGCCCGGCAACTTTTCAGCAGGGGTATGCAGTTAGGGTAATACACCATTCTGCTTATTCGACACGCAACATTCGCCTCGTTCACATTTATACATTTTCACTTTTTACACATTTTAGAAATTTACACGTTTGATAATCCATAACATATATCCTCTCACGTAACTCTGTATATATAAATTTTAATTAAAAATTATACATAGATATGTAACTACCTACACATAGTTCACAAGTTCCATAAATGAAATTCTTAAATATCATTAATTGACATGGCGTTAACATTGTGGTGTTACATGATTATTTTCATTTTAACAACTAAACTTTGTACTACACACACGTTGAATTATTATCACTACTAGTTTCGAGAGGTGCACCCGATGATGAGAAGGACTGCGACCAAATGTGTGTAGTACAAAGTTTAGTTATTAAAATTGAAATTCTCAAATGTCAACAATGTATGTAAACAATTTAATTACCTTCTTCTCTTAATAATAATATAATAATAATCATATAAATATGATAATTGTGCTTTCTCGATTTTTAAAATTATTTATTCATTTATCATTCACCATATCAGAAAGGCTGAGAAATTCATTTCCACTGCATTGTTTACTTTTATTCTTATTTTGCCAACACCAAGCTTACTTTACATACGTCAGTGTTGGCACCATAATTATGCATCTCACCTCTACGATCAATAAACTATTCGATTTTTTCGTTTTGCTTCTAAACAAACTTTTCCAAACACTAATTGATTGCAAGCTCAACATTGTGAGATCACTTTCCTTACAAACATCAAATCAAGAATACTGTACTCGTAGTCATATAGGTCAATATAATATTTATTATTTTTAGAAGCATATTATTTATTATTACTAAATAAAATGTATGAATATTGTATAGAAAGTTAATAAGTAAACATATGGCTGAATGTGCAATTTGAACTATTATAGTAAATTAATTAATGTGACTATAAACAGTCTCGTTGTCAATAAGGTCGGCTTGATTCTGAAATTATTGGAGTAAAATGACATGTTTACTATGAAACAACACTAAATCTTATATAAGGACTTGTTTATTTATTGGTTTGAACAAAAAATTACATCGTTATAAAAAGATTTACGAGGTACATAGATCAAACACTATTAAATAATAAAATATTATTTATAAATGTTACTGGTTATAATTATTACGAAATACAGATGAAAATACAATTTTATTACAAGGAAATCGGTCAATAATGGATTTAGCTTAACAGACATCATTAATTCGTAATACGAATTACGTAATTTTGGATAACAAGTCATCCTTTGTCCTTGGTAGTTAATTTAGCAATCTAGTACCTATTAAAGGATTCATATTACGAAAATAATTGATTGATTTTATCATTCTTACACGTCTAACTGATAAAAAATTACAACCAAATCCTCTTTCAAGCAATTTTTTTGCCAACTTTTCAATTTATTAAATGTTCGTAGGAATGTAATGACATAATCTCACGTAATTTTTCTAACAAGATAAAATTATATGCCCGGATAAAACAATTTTTTATTTTCGTATTGTTCATACAAATAATACAAACAAAAAATTGAATTAATTAATTGGTATTTTTTACGGAATGGATACGACGTTACATTTCACCATCTTAACAATTTTATTTTTAATGTGATTTGAATACTCTTTGATTTGACTACAATTCCCACATTTTCCTGCCATTTACACTAAACGCAAACTTTTAAAATCAGTTGAAATAAATCGCGTCTTGACATAAGATAGCGCGCAGTGTCTTCTGTGTAGGACGGTATAAAAAATAATAACGAATCTTCGTGAACATCCAGATTGGTTAACTCCAGCTAGCCGCAGACGGCGCAGGCCTCGGAGTCGTGCGCGGTGAGACCTTGGAGGGAGCATCCTCGTATACAAGCAAGAGCAAACATTTTTTACCACCAGAAACATCTTCAGGTTGCAAACTTGACATCTGAGGTCACGCGGACCGCCGGCGCCCTCGACCTCAAGCAGGGTGAAATCAGATGTGGGCTGCTCAATTTTATGCCTTCTCATACATGGAAACTAACCGACAGAATCTGATGAATATTTAATAAAATATTTTTTTATAATAATATTTTAAACCCTGTATTATTAGTCTGTTGAGGTGGTCTTACTATTGTCCAGGTGAAGGTCATTATAAAATCAGTAGAGCCTTCAAGAAAACAATGTCATTTGTTTTCTCTTCCAAGTTTTATTGTTCTACTTCCTTGTCGTCGTCACAAAATAATCTCTACCGACTGCTTTCCTCAATCTTTCACTTATTTTCCTGATCACTCAAAATTACTAATCGTGTTGTTGAATAATGTTGTAGCAAGACAATTTGTCTTTCTGAAGGGTTTTTTTTTTTCATTCATTTCGATCTTCTGCTATCTTCATTCTTTTCTGACAAAATCTAAATTTTTCTGTTCCAAGTACGATGTGAATGTCTAAAAACCTTCTCCTCCTTTTAGAATGTGATTTTTAAAATAAATGTTTTAGCAGACATCCTGGACTGCTTAACTGAGGTATTTCTAGAACTCTTTCTAAGAATTCTTATAAAATGTGATAGATTAATAAGGGCTCAAGAATTCCATATTTAGGTCCTGTCTTTTGATCGAACGAATGTTATCTATAACGCTTACAATATTAATCTAATCCATTTCGATAAATTATCTTTTGGTACGAAAAAGTCGATCATCTGACTGCCTCACGGTTTTTCAAGTTCGATTGCGTCATCGACCTTGTCCAAACTATGTACAGGTGTAAAAAAAACGCGATGATGATGGAACGTTACCGGCGGATCAACTTTTTTCGGGCGCGAGTTCGAACGATGTCAATGGTATTTCGTCGGATGATTTTATTGTTGACTTTTATTTTTTAATACCATCCGTTGACTCATCATCCATTTTTTGTAAGGTTTGATTTTTATGGCGGAATTTACGTATTTCACGGCAATCTGAAATCGTTTAGCTTTTTCTCACTGCAAATCATCTGTGATTCCTGTTTGGAATAAAAAGATGACGAGAGCAATATTTTTTCCATCTCTTTCTACTCGGGATTCCGCTCCGCCGAGTTTCACAATTGGTTGTTTATTTTTCTGATATATATTTGTTACGTCATCGCTCTGTCAAAATTTTTAATAAAAAAATCATTTAAAAACAACGTTTTACGACTGACAGAAGCGAAAAATAACAAATATTTGAATTGTTTTTTAAGACGCAATATTCTTTGTACATTTCTTAAATATCATGATAATTTAAAATGATGAAATAAAAACCGTGTTGCGTGAAAGTGTAGATAGACCAATTCTGTAACATTTATAAATTATACCTAGTCACCAATTTTGTATGTAAATACACTAAATATTATTTATATAATACAACAAATATTGGAACATTCTTGGAGTGTTGGTACAGTTATAGATATTACGTATTTAAATAGACGTTGATCGAAATTCGAAATTTACCGATTTTTAATTGTTAAATTTTATAAAAGACTGATAACATAATGAATCGATAGGTTTCTTTTACTAAAACAAGCTTAACTTAATTGGCGTTGTGATGAAAATTAATTAAATTTATTGTGAGCGTGTTCCAATACAAATTCCAGCAATTGTTTAATATAATGATAACAGAATTACTTGTGGATTATTCTGCCGGGGATCAATTTTTGTCGTAGTCGACGTTTCTGATTATATTAAACACTGGCTATAAAAAAACCCAATGACTGCGTAATATATATATTTTGCCGACTATAAATGAACAACTTAATAAACAAACACAACTGAGAAATACAATACATACTTAATCTATTAGCCTGGTCAAAGTTTACACTTTTTTAAAGTTTCGATATTAAATTATCGGAATTATTCTCATGGCCACGCTGAACTGTTAAACCTTCGGGGACGCTAACGGTAAAGGTGGAATGTTCATGTCAGTTCTCGGGACTGTAATAAATATTTGAGCGCCGTAATTAAAAGAGTAAATGAGATTCGGATGTACTCACATTGCGGTGATTGGCTCAATAAAATTCCAAAGGTTGTTATTGCGAATCCTACGGAGCTGGATAACAATCTTGCATCCAATTAATATTTAGATTACGTAATTCCAGCCCTTAATTAAATATACGGAATGTATTCAAACAACATACTTTTTTGCTAACGTATATTCCGAGGAGAATTGAAACAATTTGAATATAATTGAATCATGTTCGACAACACATATTATTTATTGATTCTTTATCTTCTCAATGATACATTATTTATTATGTGTAATGTGTTAATTGAACTAAACAATGAACATTATTTATTATGTGTAATGTGTTAATTGAACTAAACAATGAACATTATTTTTACGTTATACTGTATGTATCTTGTCACATAAAAAATTTAACAAAAAATATTTATAAATCAATTGCAAAGTTAAGTCGAAAGTGCCACATAACAGCAACATAATAAATTAACAAAAATAAAGTAGGCAAAGCCAAAAGAATCACTGATTAAATGACGACATGGTCAATAAGGGAGTGGAAAGCGGCTTATGTGGAGATATTTAAGAGCTGTTTTAACTTGTTAAAATACTTACGTTTAGACTTAGATATTTTCAATAAATAAAGTTTGCCAAAGTAAAAATTACTATTTAAAATGGTTTAACACAATGTTGTTCAGCTACAGTGACAGGTGACCCACCGTCAGTGGCGTGCAGTAGGTATAGATTTAGGTGATGCTGTTACCAATTATATTATATAATCATATATAATATATCTACTATATGTTGTACGTAGGATTATGAACTATCGTTTAACCAACGTCTTTAGGTAAAATGAATTCGTCGTTTATACGACACTTTAATTTATTATTTTGTAATTTTTGAATACTATTCATACTGTTACACGTTAAAGTTTAATCGTAAAATAATACATTTTTATGACTGAACGTGATTCTTTTTTCGGTTTGAAAATCCTTCAAGTAATAACTAAAGCAAATTATTATTTTTATTAAAGGTTAACGTTGGAAATAGTTCTGCCGATTCATTTTTTCCCCAGATCGATTCTTCTCATTCGCCACCAGGTTAGAATTTTATGATGCAACATGGCAATCGTGCCGTAACAGGGCGGGCGATACTCGGCTAGCAGACAAAACACTCCTCACTGTCTCCGGGCGAGAAACTTCTTAATTATTCGTTAATAAACTGAATACAACACAGAACAAGCGAGAGAAATATAAAATTCAAAAAAAGTACAAGTAGGTGCACATCCAGTGTACATCCATTGTACAGCTTAAATGTTGAATATAATAAATAATTCACTAAATTGGTGCACTTCGGCTAGCACTCCGCCAGGGTGACTATCGACAAGTTCTGTCTTTGCCATACAGTTTGAACAGGTTTCCTTTCCAGCTATGCGCAATTGTCAATTTAGTTTTATTTGTGTATATTCTGCGGTCGAGTAGTCGCGGTGCACGCGCTTCGAGCCAGGGGTCATCGGTTCTGCATCCCGATTCCCGATCCTCTTTATGATACGGCGTACCCTGCTTTGTTTCCGACGTACCTGAGGAATCCGATTTTGAATACAAGAATGTTTCCCTGTTTAGAGCGCAGCGCGTATTGTTTTGTGCTGAGTTATGCTCGCATTGTGCTGAGCACACATTCCGCATTCAATATAATGATAAAACTGTCAATAGTGAATGCATTGAGTGCTTGCAAAAATAGTTGACTCGTATAACAGAGTTTTCTAGTCACGAAAACCTCACACGTTATTTGATTACTAGTGTCTCGTTCTAGGACGGTCGCTTTTTCTGATTTCGTCTTCCATATACGCCAAAAAAAATAGTTTAACGTTTGAAAAATGATCATTATGAAAAAATAATTATATTCTTATTTTTAAATTTCTAAAAATATACTTGTTCATTTATTATTTTGAAAATCTACTTACTTACCATCAGGTAGTTTCTCCGCGGGTGTAGGCAGAGAGGATAGAGCGCCACACTCTTCAGTACTGACTCACAATTTTCACATCATCCACATTTATACATCTCATACAAGCTCGCCGGTTATTGTGGCTTCTAACATTACGTATCTGGTTTACCTGGTCGTGCCAAGTCTTCCGCGGACGTCCTCTGCTTCTGGTGCCATCAACACTTGCATCATATATCTTTCTTACCATTATCTCCTCATTCATCCGTTCCATATGATCAAATCACCTAAATTATTCTTTATTAATCTTATTCACTATACTAAAATCAGCGTTACATTCTTTACTTATTTCTTCATTCGTTATTGTGTCATAAATTGTTTTGCCACATATACGCCTAAGTGATCTCATTTCCATTGCATTCAGTCTACTTTCGTTCCTCCTCTGCCAGCTTCAGGCTTCACTTCCATACATCAGTGTCGGTATCAGGACTCCATTGTGAACCGCTAATCTTGCCTCGGTTGATAAGTTCTCATTAGCTATAATTCCATTCTAAGCGCCCATCACTTTATTTCCTGCAATCCCCCTTCTTTCGATAACTTTCTCAATCTTTGAGTTTCGTTTAATTTCGTAACTTTAGAAGAGAAAAGTAACATATCCACATTTCAAAGCAAATTAAAACATACTCCAAAGAACGTATAAATAGTTTTTGTATTATCCACGATATATGGTTCCGTTCATATACACAATTAAAGAAACAGTACGCGATACTTCATTATAATTTCTTTTTTTTCTTCTAATAATTATATACTCGATGTACTACTCTATTACGTCTCGTAAGTATTAAAAATAATTTAATGATATTCAAACATTTTACACACATTTTTGGTTTACACGGTGGAAATATAAATCCGATTGTTTAAGACATATTTATACAACATTTTTCGAAAATGAAATCTTTGCGTAAACAAGACGTATTTTTTACATTAATGCATATTATATTGTCAGCGTTTAAATTTTCATTCCAATCGAGTCATATTTTTAAAAAAAGTCGCGGAGCTATTTAGTTGCGTAAATGATACCAAAGTAATCACGCGAATGAAACAAAATGGAAATATTCATGTCTATATATTTGGTGGTCTGTGTCAGTGTCGCAGAATTAGAAACTAATTCACCAATACATAATTATTTGATGAAGATTGTGAGAAGGAAGGTTGAGACCGGAGGACCCGCGAGTTCGTGCTGGCATCACACAGATCTGCTCGGAAAATAAATCATTTGCTCCTCGTAAACCGTAGATCAGTGCGAAGTTCGACCTGTCTTACTTACATACAATGAGTGTCGTAATCGCCGCGAGTTATCGCGCGTGTCGTCGTTTGGATGGTTTAGCGCGGCAGAATTGACAACACAATGTCGGGCAACCGCTACTTTTTTCCACACATCGTCTCGTTCACCGGGGATTTTATGATACGGCTGTGCGACTCGTAAACTAGCTGCGCTTATTTTGCGAGAGCGCGGTCCATTCGAGCGATTTATCGATGCGAAAGTGAATTTTCAAACTGCGGCATGTTCAAAGTTGCGGCGTTGAGTTTTTAATGAATTGAGATCAAATGTCAATAAAAATATTGTCACTTTTGATCTCAATACATTGCGGCAAGTCTATCCGAAGCACCTTTATTGTTTGCAAAATTACTGCCTTACCCTTTTATTCATCGAAATAATATTGAAAACCTGATAAAAATCTATGTAAAATGTACTCTTCATAATTATAACTAAATATTTAAAACAAAATTATTGTCAACTCCAATGATCACCACGAATGGATAAAAATATCGCGGTCCAATATTCAATAAACTAACTAATTAACTAGTTATCACTCTGTGTTCCGCGGGGATAGGCAGAGATGATAGAGTACCACACTTTTCACTCGTGCATGCTCGTCGATTGCGGAAGCTTTTAATAATTAACTTTAAGATCGTCTACCGGTTTCTATATTACCTAGTTGCGCCACGTCTTCCGCGGACGTCCTCTATTTTTAGTGCTATCAACACTTGCGATGTATATCATTTTTACCATTCCCTCCTCGCTCATTCGTTCCACATAACCAAAGTATCTAAGCGACCCTTTCTTAATCATGTTCACTATGCTAAAATCAGCCATAATATTCAAATCTTAAAAATACATTTTCATAGATATTCTAGCTATGATGATAGGAAAACATAAAACATTTTCTTAAGATCGAAATCCTCATTTCATATTAGATATTTCGACCGCCATAGCCTTTCGACTCGCGATTTAATCTAATCGTAAGATCCGTAATATTATACTATACATCAAAATAATATTTGAACAATAGGTAATAGATTTAGTAACAATATGATATAACATTGAAACCGTAAAAGGATCTATAACACCTTCAATAGTTAATAAGTTTTTAATAAAAGTAACTCTGAATAAATTTCGTGGTTGTATTTTGGATTCATCTTCAAAAAATCTTGCAATAAACGGCAAATCAACATTAACATTATTCCTTTACGTGTTTGTCATAATTCAGTGTGCGTGACTTCAGCGTTTTCCGGAGTCGTTTCCATCCACCGGATGTCCGCAAAGGGTTAATGAATTTGAACGCAAACAATGTGGAACTGAACGGTGAACTTGTGAAGAGAACCAAGGTGAACGATCTTTAATGGAATCTCCACAATACTATTTAGCACGTGGTATTATTGCTAGTTGAGTAGTTTGTCGAGGGGTCTTTGAAGGGCAAGTCAACAAAACGATTGGCTTAAAGTAGAACCCTTTTCTTGGTGCCTACCGGAAGCGCCGTTGGAGGCTGTAAACAAATGTGAATTATGGTGAATTTTATTTTCGTACATACTCGCCAAAGTACAAAAATCTTTACAAACAAATGTATGTATAAATTTAAATAATTATGAGAAAAAATTGCTCCATTATTTTAATATCAAATTGCGGGATCGTATTATCGATATTATCGTCGTCTTCAACCATTTTTGGTCCATTCCTGGATGAAGGCCTCCCCTTGATTCTACGGTCCTCTACCAACCACTTCCACTGCTCCAATGCTTTCGTCTATTGTATCGAGATGTTAGGCAACCGGTCGTTTTTTTTTCACAATCTTATATATCTTATATATCTTTCAAGATTTTTTTTTATATTAATAAAAATTGAGGTTTTAAATCAATAAAAAAATTATTCAAAAATTGAAATACTTTACTTATTACTATTTTTACTTATTTACTCTAAATTATATTGCAATGAACCAAATTCCACAGAAGAAATCGAAAAATCAATGAAGCTTAATATCTCAGTTTGATGTAAACATCACATGATACCTTGCACGCAGTGTCATCATCTCGGTACCTTATAATTAAACTAGGTCCATCATCAATAATCTGCCATCTGCCATCTGCCAGCAATAACTATAATCACTATTCAGCGTACAATTAAATCTAATTATTTGACTGATGCGGTTTAATTACAACATGGCATGTTACAATGTTACCCATCTTCTTCGCCCACTTCGCCATCTCGCCGTGAACTTGTCCGGTGATGTAACAAGAGTTCCCACGCATGCGCAATCCGCGATGGGTGTTACAATTATTCACGCTAGGCTGGCGCTAAGATAATGTTATTGTTGGTGTTTTTTCATCTGATTTTTCCTCTTGGAATCTCATAGTAAAAGTAGCAGCGAGTGCAGAGACCGGAACGGCTCAAACTTGGCTAACGATACGGACTGAATGCATAATTAAGGGTTTATTCAGAGTTCAAAGGGTTCCATGACCCCGAATCAACAGGTTTTCCGATCTTCTTCCATCATGGTGGGAGGCTTTGAGAAAGTGGCCAGATTCCGGGAACGTTTTTCCTTCACTCTAATACGAAATACGAAACTAGTCAAGCTTTTGTTTTGAACAAATTTTGAACATTTAAATGTTTGATTGTGAGATTATAATACATCTAACTACTGAATAATTAAATCATTATTCTTAGAACAAAAAATTCTATTTTTTTAACATTTCGGTCGGTTCGAGTCAGTGCTAAAGACAACAGAAACAGAGGACATTCATTAAAATAAATCAAATATTGATGGATGGCTCTGCAAGAAACTTTAATAATCTATGAGACTGTTTGAAAATGTGTATGATAGTGAACGATGCGAAGTATTATATCAGGCGTTCTATCCTGACTGCCTACCTTTACGGAGAAACGGCTTGATAATAACAGTAATATTCCATGTACACATCTTTATTAAAAAATAAATGTACACTATTTATCGTTTCTATTATAGAGTGATAATGACAGTAAGAAACTGAGAAGATATCAGGCTATATATTTCAGTTGCGCTTGATAATAATGCTTTTCAGTGTTTAGTTGCAAAGTATTTTTCACCTTTCCTAACATTCTTCATTCCTAGAACCTCCAACTTCATCTTCTTACAAGCAGCACTGAACTTTATATAATTTTAACGAATCATTAATAAAATATCTATTTGAAAACTATCAGGAATGTTAACAAATTAAAACGATACATTATTAATATCTGCCAGTTTGATAATTTATGTTTTCTTTATCTTTACAGGTAAGCATCACAAATCAAACCAAGTACCTGCCTGCACGCACGATTTACTGATATTAAAAGATCGGTAAGCGATGATATTTTATAATCACATTGATAATATAAAGTAATAAACGATTAAAATGGATTAATTGACCGAAAAATGTCTTAATCATATTAACATTTTTAAAACACTCTGTATGTGCTAAATATTTTTAAACGAATTTAAATGCTCTCGACATTTCAAACTGCACATTGTCTAGATGGCACTCTACGAGTATAGTCATACTCCTGAATGTGCACTCCTCGGATGCTCGGCAGAAGAAACACAAACATCTCAGGTGTGTTGCTCAATTTCCTCATTAGAAGTAGCAACAGTCAATAGTTGTTCAACATTGTTCTGTAAGCATTGTTGATTTTCAAGTGTCCAGATGCAATGGTCATCGGTATATGTAATTTTGTTGAATAATGCAATTTTGTTGAACATTAACATGTCTGACAGACTGAAAGTGAAACATGTAGATTTTCCTGAAAAAAAAAATGGAAAAATGAAACGTGAAACGTGACACATAAATAAGAGACTTAAATACTTTTGTATAAATTTGATAATTTCTTAGATTCGTTAAGTCACTGTTAGTCACAATTCAAAGTGTTAGATATTAATGATTACACATGAAAGATATTTTATTTGTGTATATGAAAACATCTTATGTCCGACGAAGTTAAAGGTTTTTAGGAATTAAAAAATTCAAAGGCTTTTTGGTTCTCTATATTTTTGAACGTGTTCTTATGTAAACACAGTAATGTTTTAAGGTGTTTACAAGATTGTGTATAATATTATACTAAAATTATATTGGATACTTTTATAAATAGATATAAAACAATGCTATAAAATTAAATATGTTAGCATTTTTTAATTCGTAAAATGCTATTATTTAATGTATTTAATTAAAGTTAGCGACTGGACTAGAATGAATAATTGGAAGAGATGTAACAGTTTTCTTCTCGCATTTTCGTTATCGATTTGAATTACTTCAGTCCAAAAATTTAGTAAGAGGCGTCAATGAAGTTTTTACAAGGTTAAAATATGTGTAAAGAATAATGAAATATTATCTAAGAATATTAATTAACAGGAAAAATTTAATAGAATAAAAATAGGTGTGATCGTCGAACGATTGAAATGTACATCACAATTATTACAATATTTCCCGTCTGCGGGGCGTCAAGAATACGTGACGGGGCACAGTCCAAAATAATGACAGCTTATAACCGTCTTATACAAACGACGTTTGGATTGTTACATTTTTTGTATGACTTTTTTAGACGTAATTCGCGATTGAGAATCGTTTATGTTCCGTGACAAATGTAATATTCAGAATGGATCGAAAATATTTTACCGCGGAAAATTTTTTTAGATTTTAGTGTTTTCAAATATTTTTTTTTGTACTCAAATAATATGCACATTTTTATACATAGAGAGAGGCGAGAATAATAATTTATCAGGTTATCTCCGTTGACAAGTTTGAAGCAAAATAAAAATTAAATTGAATATTATATGATAATTCTCAAAGATTAAAGTTTCTTCGCGAGGGTTGACAGTTGGCAGAGAGGATGGATTGCCACACTCTTTTGTCCTGAAATATAATAAACTCTCATCTCGCACACATTCATATTGCTTTTCATGCAAGCTCGTCGATTGTTGACATCTAACAGGGCTTCTAGTTTAATCTGGTCACGCCGAGTTCTTCGTAAACGTCCTCTATTTTTGATGCCATCAACACTCACGTTATACACTTAACATTATTTCTCCATTCATTCGTTCTACAATATCAGACCACCTTTTTTCTAGTACCAAACAATACTTTTTAAATTCTATTCACTATGGTAAAATCAGTTTTACATTCTTTCTTAATTTGTTCATTCTTTACTCGGTCGTAAATGGATAAAAATCTATTTCTATGCATATACCTACAAGTATATAATTAGGCCTTACATATGATTTCGTTGATTATTTTAATATTGATCTATTTTTAATTTGCATCGTTTGAGTTTCTAGTACTCGTCAGTAAAACATATATTATATAATGTATTTCTTTAATCTTACAAAACTTTCAAATTCTAAATCTGTTTATGCATTGTGCGATTTTCGTTGCTTCCACGCCTTTCAGCATTTGTTGAATACAAGTCAGTAATATTAAATCAATAGGAAAATGTACTTGTTCAGTTCTGACTGCAGTTCAAAACTTGCATTTTTCTCACACGACCGAACCTCGCGTGCGCAATTTGCAGCGCGCTGCCACGATGGTGTGACGCTCGGCCACCTGGCGAGCGCCGCTTGCAACTGTAAACCCGCTAGTTGTGGACCTCTGTGCACGCACAATGGTCGCCATCCTATTGTCGTCACTAAAACGTAACGAAACTTAATTTGTCATCGACAAAGACCGAGCAAATTGCTTTATCGTGAATGTCGTTCCCATTACTTTTTTGCTCGCCGGTTCGGTGCAGATTCTATGGTGGGTCTGGTGATTTTTTTATTCCAGCTCTGCAACGAGACAAACTCGAAGAAAAAATTGGAGGTTAATTAAGAAAAAATTTTGGCGGGAGGGCCAGGGTGCTTGACCGCCATTTTCGCTGAATTTCCGCTGCATGGCCGACAATGGAGACGTTCATCAGCTCCGATCGAAGATGTTGGCCTTTCTTTAGACACGGGTGCAAATTACATTTTTAAATTGACGAATCGGATCAAATAATTATTTCGGTTGTACGTGAATTCGCTTGTTCCTCCACACGGGGGCGCGCGGTACAATAAAAAAAACTGCGCTTATCTAGAATATTCAGTAGGATTTAAAAATTAAAATTAGAATAAGTTAAGAATTTCAACATTTTTAAGGTTAGGACAGCGTGACCCCGGCTGATCTTGTATAAATAATAAATATATAATATTATAAAGTAGAGATAGTTAAATTATTCAAAGTAATCAATTATCTAGGCTACAAATATATTATATAATAGTATGTATCAGTTATGTAATTTACATATGATATTATATTATCGTAGAACACATAATAAAGGGTTGATGCGAAAGTAATTGCGTTTTTTACACGATCATGTTTGCATGGTTTGCAAAAATCGTTTAGTATTGATATGGTTATTTTTGTCATTTCCAGTTTATGACCCACCATATAAAAAATGCGTACGCATCATTTGGTAAAATTCAACGGTGTTTAACTAGCTTTTATAAGAAATAACAACATATAAATACCTTTGATTCCTTTACAATATATAACATGATGTAATTTATATCCTAACAACTCAATAATTTGATTTGTCAAATCGTAAACTATATATAATGTGTACTATGTAATACATGTAATACTATGTAATACATAAATTTTTCTCGGCACAATACCCTCTTACTTTTTCATTATAACTGTATCATTCTGTTACAGATGGCGATATTCAAAAGAACGCAATCATAGTTCTGATATTATTATAACAGCCGTTTAAATTAACGGTAACTTCATAACTTATTATATAATACATTTATAACCGTACGATCTAACCGGTGCCAGATTAGTCAGTCAATCGTTACGAGGCATATTTAATAAGATCACAAAAAAATATAACTGTATCGTAAGATTATTAAAAAAACATATTTCTTATCAGAAGTTACTTCATAAACCTGTGAATACCTCACCAAAATATTAATCAAATATTCCGATTACACGAATCAAAGTGCTATTTACGTTAATAACACTTGACACTAATTGATATTCTAATGAAGCGGAAACGAACCACCGATATTTGGTGTTAACGACGGGGGTCGGAAATTAACCTAAACCATGCAAAAAGCCTTAATTGTTTATGAAATGTCAATTAAATAATTAAAAAGGATCATCAATTTTCCATACATATTTTCATAATAGCAGTAGTGACATTAGATACTTATCTAGAGGAAAAATATATCTGTTTTTTAATCTCAACAAATTTCATAAGTGCAATGGAACAAGGGCAATTCGCCTTTTTAGGACAAAGAATGAGGAGAGGATAGGATGTAGACAGATACATGAAACAAATGTTGACGGCTCTAGAAACAGAGGACACCGTGACCAGGATACTATATAAATCAGATATTGGAAGATAGTCTTGTTAGAAGTGTCAATAAAGAGTAAATATGCATGTAGATAGGTTGAAAATTGTGTCAGAACAAAAAAGTGCGACGTCAAATTAACGTTTCAAATGTTATAAACGAGATGGATATGGCTTGCACTTTTCGACCGTGCAAGACCCGATCAAATACAACAAAATGGCTGGCCTACCCTATTCCAATACGGCTTACAGTTAAATAGCTAATACGGCATTAATTCAATGCATTTGTTAAATAAGTTTATATATTTTAGCAATATTTGAATATGTCCAAGAACACACAATTACTCGATTTTTACCTACAAAGGCACATATTCAATAAATATTAGATATCTCAAAGAGACGAAGCTATTTTTATTATACTTAATGGAAAATATATAGAAACATGGGGTAACTACAGGACTATATGCTGTTTTAAGGAAAAATGAATTATTCAATTTGGTTCATAGATGGCGATGGTGTAGTGGTACTCGAAGCGAGTCTACGTATTAACATACGTACTTTAAAAAATTTGATAGATGTGGAGATTAATGGGGTGAGAATGGTGAAGGTTATATTTATATAAAGTGATCACTTAAGCCAGGTAACATTCAACAGGTCATAAGCCATATAATTATCCCATATTTCTATATATTTTCCACTAAATATAATAAAATTAGTTTCGTCTCTATGAGATATCTGATATTTATTTATGTTTATATATTATTATTAAGTCGAGAGCTGCAGTAAAATGACTAGATTCTAGTATTCAAGATTTACTGAGTATCCTGTCTTATATAAATTACAATATAGTGTAGTTATTCAAAGAATTTCTACAAAAAATGTATTTATCTGCCGGTACTGCGAGTATATCGAATATTTTTGTTTTTATTTACTTTTGGTTCGCAACAAGCATCTAGATTCGCGAGTCAATGCCTTACAAATTTTAATATCTGCAATATAAAATGGTATTTGGTATCGCCGCAGGGGGGCATTATCCTCTCCTGTATCTTTGATTGCGAGAATATTTTTGTTTCGATTAAGGCTGTATAAAAAGTAACATAATTATTAGCGGGTACAGGGTACTTCGAAACCTGGAGTCCGCGCCGATAAAAAAACTGCTATATAACTGTTTACAATGTATTGATTTCGACAAATGTACACACGGGTACCTACATACGTACCTGCTTAATTTATAAATAACAAATTCATTACTGAATATAAATTACACATCTAGGAGTGTAATTTATATTATTTAAAGTGCGTCAAATACCAACCAAGTTCTCTTTAAATATTGTGTTAGATAGTACTGCATCAGTTTTACTCAGTTTGACATTTTTGTGAAACTGTTTTCACCACCTATGAAGTAGGTATTTTAAAGGACTATTGGGAGAGTATGGTGGTATAAAAATCCGGATTCAAAGAAGATTAATTTTTATTTCAACTATGTACATATGTTGGAAAGTAATGGCATAATAGAACCTAATTATGTTATTATTAATTAATACAATACAATTATTACTATCATCATCGTGCGTGTTAATAATTTTTTTTTTTTTTAGTCTGCCTACTGGGACATGAAAATACATATTTTAATTTTCGAACATGTGTATTTCTAAAAATGACAATAATACTGAATAAAATATGTAGTCATCATGGTAACGAGTGTGACGTATTGGTCAGTTTTTAGTCCTATATTTTTCTGAGATTATTAACTCTACTACAAAATTTCGGGGAAGGAACTAAAAAAAAATACAATTATTACTGTCAGGATTACGAAAATTATTCAATAAAATATTTTTAATTACAATATTTTCAACTCTGTAAAAAATATATTGTCTATCATGCGAATGTACTTATATGTTCCGCAAGGATGCTGTTAAAATGTATTATACGTTGGTACGTTCCATGATACAAGATTTATATTGCACGCCATAATTCAATACGATTATTTGTTATCTGTGATGGTCAATAAATGTAGTTTAATGTACTGCTATTTATGAGGTACATTGGTAACCTCGGCGTGGCTAATGTGATTGTTCACTGTAAACGAAGCAGCTTGTATGGTGGTCAATTATAGCACTTGTTATATATTTATCGAACAGAGAGTGAACGGAGTTAAACCGTTATGAAATTTTAACTCGTAAATATGTTTTGATTCAGCATTGAACATAACAGTAATATGTATTACCAAAACGATATTAAAAAGAAAAAAATATTTGTGTGTAGGTACGATATGTATATGAATACGACAGATGATTAATTGACAAAGATTTGTTTGTGCATCCGGGAGGAAAAAAGCACTGGTGGTAATTTAATATAATTTCTTCGGTAGTTTATTTCTTTCGTTACAAACGAACGGTGCCTTTTAAATGTGAGAATATTTATGAAAGTTTGCGCCGGCGATTTTGTCTTAATAAGTTTCAAAAGTTTTGAGCCTTCATCGGTGAGGACATCCCTCCACGTCAACGCCTCCGACGGCGGAATCGTCTCTCGCTAGGCAATACAAATGTCACCCCTCGTGATAAATCTTCCAAAACCCACCCTTAAGTCATTAAGTCATTTACTCGAGAGGATATAATTAGTAAGTCGTTTTTGTTTTTAGGTCATTTCTTTTGTCATCTTCTCAGATTACAGATGGATAATATTCATTTGGATAAAATGAATTTGCAAATTTTTAAATATATCAAAATTACGTCTTCTTCATTCTAGTTATTTAAACTAGTCGTGGTAAACTTAGTAGCTTAACGTAGTAAACTTTAGAAAATATATCGATGTAACTGTATCTGAAATTATTTATCGTCGTTTAAACGAAATTCAACCAATTTCTAGCGCATTTTTGAAGCAGATGGTGTAAGTTTTTGGAAAATCTGCTGTTCTTTCAATTTTATCTTAAATACCAATATTTCCATAGATATATCCTCGCGAGTTTATTATAAAAGATTGACATTATTCGAATTTAAATTCTTAGAGGATTGTCGTCCTGTGGACTGCCGCGGTATGATAAACATGCATCTCCAGTGTCACATACAAAATGCGTCTATCTTCATATCATATCAAATAATATATTTGTTGCTTTTTTATATATTAATAATGTACAGAATAAAGAATATATATTTCGCTGTTTTGGCTAAGGTATGAGATAAAAAATACAATTACGCCGTATAAAATACCTAATAAGGAATCCCGGAAATAAATTACGGTCTGAGTACGTACGGGTGATATCTCGTAAAAGGTTTTGAGATTTCTTACGAAGGTTTTATGCCATATCTATGGAAGGCTGTGAATAATGAATTATTTATATAAATTTATTATTATAATTGAAAAAAAGTCATCTTCACTTGATTTGAATATTCGCACGATCGTTTACCTAATATTTCGATTTCGAATTTTTAACGCCTTCTCTCGGCATGGAGTACGCAGTTTAAGCCGAGATGTCCAATTTATACGTCTAGACGAAAACGACTAACAGTGCGTTCAAAAGTGCAATACGAGATCTCCGCGATTACCGTGCAGTCAGCTGTGCAACAGATGAAAGGGCCCGGGCCCTGAGAACCGCCCGCCCGCGCGGTGCAGCGGAAGACTTTGGTAACCCGAACCGAACCAGAACCCGATGCGGGGCCCTGTTCCCGATTGTGCACGGACACACGCGGCGGGTTTGAACCCGAATAATGGCGCCAAACGCTAATGAACACGTGTCCGATTTTGACATACGCCTTCTAAGGGCCGCCGTTAACGTGCGGATTTCATTCAAGTCTAAGAAAACCAAAAAAAATACCACGACAAATCTTTAACGCTTCGAGGGCGTGCTAATTTTTTTTTATGAATGTGTAGCACATTATTTAGCATTTTAATGTGACAATTTTAAGTCTACAACACCGCTATTTCGATATATAATCAACACCGCTATAATCACACAAGGTTCTGGCATATCACTTACGTGTTCATCTAGTAGTAGGAAGCAATGTGCTTGACCACGACATTTTACTCCGTTGGCGATGTTCAAGATCAATGAATTATATCCAAGTGTTCATGTTACGTCTCTGGACAGTTAAAATAATGAGCCCTTTAGAGAGTAGTGAGTTTTGTTTTGAGCAATATTTTTGTATTAACTCAATTAAATGTATTTATTAGATTGTACACATTATAGCTTGTTTGAAACAAGATATGTAATAATGAAATTATTATAAAATACGTAACATTATGCGAAATTGCAAAACACCTGGCAGGATCGGGAATTCCATATTCTGAAATATGACTATATATAAGCATATACGATCGACGGGCATAAATAAGGAGTATGATTTAAATAAATTGGTTAAGTATTTTTTATTTATTATCTTTGTTTTATTAACCACTGAATTGAGTTTAAATGCATCTACCGGTTTCGAAAAATACAATTTTCTTCTTCATCAGGATGTCATAATAAACTAAAAACATATATTATTGTTAACAAATTTTTTTTTTTATATATTATTCGAATATATTTTTTTATGTATTTTTTGAAACCGGTAGATGTATTTAAACTCAATTCAGTGATTAATAAAACAAAGGTAAAAAATAAAAAATATGAATTTTAACAACAAAGTAAATATTGCTAATTTTAAAAGTAAATTAGTTAAGTTCTTAGGATTGAGTATTACTTTCTATAGTGCAAGTTTTCTTCCGAACTGATAACTGCTTTTTACTAAATGTCTAACTAATATAATATATGTATATATATTATGATATATAAAGTGATTAGAGTCTAACTCCCTCTCCGAGCACAAGAGGTAAGCGAATAAAAAACACGTAATTTTAATAATGTACAATGCTTAATTAATAACTCATATTATAAAAAAAATGTAAAAAATTCATATAAATAAAAAAACTGTAAAGTCTGTTCTGTACGTTGATAGATGAAATAAAACATGCTGTTGTTGTATACAGTAGTTATCAGGAATGTGCAGATTCGCGCACCCAATAATGGCACAATTTTAATGGATAAAATAACAGATAGACCGCAACACTCTTCTGTCCTGGCACACCACTCTTGTCTCATCAAATTTTATACGAGTATATCTTCTCATACGTGGAAGAGCGCCCCCGTATCAATGTTGAAAAAATTAACGAGGAACACATGTCTAATCTTTTCCAGATTATTGTAAACAAGCATGTCGGGAATTAATTAGGTCGGGTACAGACATGGATTCTGTCCTTACTCCCTTACACATATATTTCAAGAAATCATTCGGGTTACTGAACTGAAAACAGATGTTTTCAGATGTATTTGATAATAATACATTTTATAACATGACACGAGCATTAGTGTAAGATTTTTCCTTATCACGTGAAAGGGATTTTTGTGTAGCCCTTAAATTAACAACAGTTATAATTGAAGTATCATCCAATTAAGGAAATAATACCTTTAACATGCAGTAGTATAAATTCCAATACACTAATTGAAATATAAGATTTTTTATAATGGCAATATACGACTGGCTCCCGTGTTAAAATAATTAAGATGGCCGATTGAAAATTAGCGGGAAACTTCTAACAAAGTTCCCGCCGGGCAGGGAGGGATGCTCGCCACAGCCAATTATATTTCAGTGACGATACTTTGAGAAAATTAGACACGTTGCAAAAAAGTCTTATTGTCCATTGAACAGAAGCGGTGTGGGTGAAAATTCAACATCTTAACCTTTCTACTCCCGCCAGTAATTTGTATAACACTCACCCTAGCAACTCCATCCTCCCGTTTTAGGGTTGCTTGACCCTCCTAATTGAAATCGTGTTACCAACGGAGCGCACAGAAAATTCTCGGAATGATGTTCTGTTTTTGAAAACAGATTCAATTCACTTTGCTGAATTTCCTGTCGGGCAGACGCAAACGACCTCATTTAAATATCATGTTTCAAAAACGAAAAATAAACGTTCAAATGTATTAATTCACTTAAAATTATTTGGCACATTATCATAAAATGCCGCAAAGTTTTGTTTCATTTTCATCCGTTGAACGTTTCTGTGGTTTTTAACCAATTTGCTCAAGGTTTAATTTGTTTTATTTTTTCGTAATATTGACATTGAAATTGTCGCAAAAGTAACCAAAAATGAGTATTTTCAAGCCGATCAAGTCAGTGACTGGAAGCGACCTTCTCGAATTTTGGGTCATTATAACCTATGTATACTTACAATGGTATATATACAAAGAGAGCGATCTTTAAGTATCAAATTAAAATGATTTTCCAGGTGATTAAATTATGTTTTAGTGGAATTGGACCGCTAATGGATTAATTAATTAAACAAAACATTATATCATTTTATATATAAAGGTACTTCAAAAAAAAAATTAACTGCATTAACATTTTAGATTCAACAGAATTTTTGCAAGTAAAATTATATTACACTTAATAATATCGAATATATTAAATATATATTAATTTCTATTTACTATTCATTATTATTAACGTATGTACGTATAATATAGTTTATTGCTGCCGCTGTGCGATAGATATACTTTTCTCACAATTGTTTATAGCAATCATACACGCAACATGTTCACCTTCATGGCACACATAATTTTTTGCTCGTGTTTGTGAACCAAATATTTGTAATTTCATATCAAATAACGACTCTAACTGTTCATCCTACCTCATCACATCAAAGGAAGTCGTTAAAGTATTTCACAGAATTATGCACGGAGCCAAATTCATTCCTAGAAAGACATTAATTACGATTTTGACACACTCCTGAACTTGGTGTGAAGTCGTTAATTGAAAAATACTGAACACTTACATTCCATCACACTGGAGTATAGAGAGCCACACTCTTGTATTCTGATAGATGAATCTTGCCTTCATGTTAGTACACTTTCTTGCTGGCTGTCGAGTCATCTAAGAGGACCAGCTATCAACATCTGTTTTACAGTATTTAATCATGTTAAGCCTTTCACATTGCCTCCATCGCTCGTCTCATATACGATTTTATTCAGTTATATTTCTCAAAAAAAAATGTCAACTTAACTAATTCTGTAACCTAACCTAACCTTAGCCATCCTTTTGCAAATATTAAATGCATTTTTTATTATTATTTTCAATAATGTGTGTCACTTATGCTGTTTTGAGGGCTTTAAGAAGAATTTCAGAAGAATGAATGGCGTAACAATATCAGGAAGAAAGGTCTCTATAAATATTACTTTTCATTTTATACAATATATCCGTAACCCAATAATTCATTTTATTATAAATATTCGGCAATAACTGGTTCACGCTAACCGGTATGAAACTTCCTTTATCGAATTATTTCCCAACAAGCTTCTACGTCTAAAAACTATCTAAACAACCTTCATTTTGATATTTTTAAATAAGTTAAAAATAACTTTGTTTTAGATTGTTAACTTTGTTTTGTTAACCACTTAATGAATTAAAAAAAAAAACAAAATAAAAAACTTTGCTACGACTTCTAATTTTTACACTCTTCGCTCTGCAGAAGGTTGACCACAACGACTATCTGTCTGTCAGAGAAATTTACAGTAACATTGAATAATGACATGTTGTCCGACATAACATTTTTTCAATTGACATATATTTGTCGAGTTTTGCGAAACGGTTTCAAATTGTTGGCTCGTTTTTTCGTTGCCAAAGTACATTAAATGAAAAGTTTCCGAATTCACGAACCTAGGGCAGAGATTCCGTTGTACGTCTGCATTGTCCATCATCACAATGAACGTGGTGTCCCACAAATTCAATCGACGGAAAAAAAAAGCTTCGAAAACTTTTGTCGGTGACGAAAAGCGCTAACTCTGTGATATTATGTGTGACGTCGAATGGTCGCCATCTAGCGGTGCGGCCGCCGATGTGAATGTAATAATAATTACTCCGCCTCGGTCGGGAAAAAAGTCTTATTAGATCTGATTGGATTCGTGTCAGCATCCAGACATATTGTCTGCTCCAATCAGCACTGGATCCCGTTAGCCATTGGTGTTCTGTTTCGAAAAAAATTTGGAACATACGTCGGCATTCTTTGTCTGCCAAATATGCACAATTTGGTTCACGTGTAATGACGGGGCAATCGAGAACTTAGTTATCGAATATTATAAGTAACATGAAAATCATTATGATATCATTAATTGACATGGCAGTTACTCTGTGGTGCAACATAATTATTACATTTTTAAAAAATAAACTAAACTTTGTATTACACACACAATTGAGATTTATTTTTGTCACGACTTTAGTTTCGAAAGTTACAGTTCCTCTCATTGATGGGTATAATGACATCTAAATCAATTTATGATATTACTAAATCATCACGTTTTATGGTAAGCGAAACCAACTTATGAGTTCATATTGATCGTGCACAGGACGGTTTTATTCTCCATTCTTTAAATACAGATAAGTATGGAGCTAGGACTCTAGAATTTATTATACTTATTATTTAAATTGTCATACGGTTGATGAAGTATTATATAATATTTGTTGAATTGGATTGGACGTGCGAATAATTAGAAATATTACTTAGGTATGTACTTATATATAGGTATAAAATGATTGTTTCGGATTAAAAATCGTTTACATCCGTCCTGAGTATTGTGATAGTCTTTTTTTAAGTATTCAAAATACTGTTTTTAACATAATTAATTCACATATTTATTAAAAATATGTAATAAAAAACCCAACGCAATATGACACGTTTACATGTTTGAAAAAAGGTTTGAGAGGTTATTATAAACTTATTATTAACAAGATTGTAGGTTATGTTAAGAAGGTGGACAGTTAGACTATTCGGAAAAAACATCCCTCATTAAGTTCATGTCACTTTAAACACGATTACCTACAAAAACAGAAACCTCTTTAAGTAACCTCAATGACGTGACACATTCACGTGATTTGCCGTAGAGATTGACTGCCTTCGCACACGGCCGTACGGGAAACTTCCATAGGAAACGTAAACCCTAACGGTGCTAGATCTGCCGTGACAACAGATCACTGCCTGAGCCTCATATAAGTGGCAATAAATTAATTAGGTGAGCGTGGCTTTAGTAAATTCCTCGCTACTTGTATCATTCAGGAAAGGTTTCATTGATAATATTGTATCGAGCGTTCGTTCTACTGATTTCAAAATTTTGACGCGCGTGCATAGATGCATGCAAGCATAGATACAAACAAAACTAAAAATAAATATACGCCTGCATTTTTAATTTTAGTATACACTGTTTCCTGAAGAAGGGATAGGTCTTAAAACATGTTGATGTATTAATAAATAGTGGTTTTAAACCAAGTGTTTTTCTTGTTATTTATGTAAGTATGTATATAAATTTGGAAAGGGTGGCTAAATTATGGGATCTTTAAGATTGTGTTGATAACTTTGGGATCTATCCGGCGATTGTCCATCGACCTTGCGAAATGTGTGTTATACAGAACGAATATTTACCCGGTAATAAATTTTAGTATCAAAATTATTAATGTTATCTTAAATACTTATAAACATTTTAATGGTACTTTATATTATAGGTGTGTACATATTTTATGATATAAATAATCGGTATAATTGTTAAGCATTTTCAATATGTAGCATAATTTTGAATGCTTGTGCAATGTGCAATGCAACTAATTAATTCTTTAATTTAATTAATTATATACCTCTCCTACCTTGACATCTTCTGTCCCTGTTATCTTTAACTTACATAGTGTATTATCATCCTCTTCAGTGTGGGACATACGTTCCATATGCCAAAACCACGCCATGCTGCATAAGGCATTGTTAAGTGAAAATATATAACAAATGATGAAAACCAACTGATATAACTACTATGAATTATTAGTGTCTGTTTGTATTAATGCAGTTTAATACCTACGTATAATGTTTGTATCGTTATCTTTGTGGTTAGATAAAATAACTAATTTAAACAGATAACCAACTTTGTATTTACCACATTGATTACTATGACGTCGACCGGTTTCTATACACAGTATCTTCATCGTAGGATGAATAATTAAAATTAATATTGTACTTTAACGTTTTCGATACAGGGTTAAACGAGATATTTGCGTTTCTTCATGTTTCTTTTTAAAGTTTTGTAATGGTAATAAATTATTATATGATTTTGAGTGATGAGGTGGTAGTCGTATAATAAATTGGGAGATGCCCCGGTGGTTTCTAGGGTCAGCGGTGCGCGGAAGGATCCCGTAGAGCGGAAACATCGACGCCCTTGAGAACAATTTAAATTAATGCCTTTTTGTACACCCATTTTATACTCGCGCGACCGTAAGTTGAAAGTGCACGGGAAGATTTAAAGAATTTATTTATTTGTATATAAATTTTATCTAGTATGTGGGGTTATCTAGCTATTTGGTTGCACAAATTAAAAATAAAATGTATGATGTTTCTAACGATATAATTATTTTTTTAATCTTTAATGGAACGGGTATTTGACAAGGAGGGAAGAGTATTTTATGTGTCCAGCTACCATTTCAAAAACCAGCGAAGAGACGGAGTATCAGTACACCACGAATCCATCGGCTGGATAAAATCTAGAGATGGTGAATGTAGAGGGATGGAGAGATTTAGCAGTTTAACATTGAACTTATTAGTATTTTAATTGGACGAATCGGACACGCACCATAATAGAATCGAATCTCTTGTAGAATGACGCAAAAATACTACCTTCAAAATACATTATATATTACATATTTAATTTTTTTATAAATGGCATTTCGTCATTTAGCATCCGAGTGTTTCATTCCTCAGTTCTCGACCTTTTATATCTCTCCGGTTATCAGAGCGAAATTCTTGGAGCGTAACGTATTTTTTCCGCTTATTTTTTTCTTACTCAGAAAGAGTCATTTACCCCGGGCGACAGATTTGTATTTCATTACTTTATTTTGTAGCGGTCCAACGGCACTTTTTTATCCGTTTGAATTAGATATCACGAAGGATTCCGCTGCGATTAGTTACACCTGCGTAACGTGAAAATGAAAACATATTTATAATAAGAGTCTTCCTGCCCTAAATCAATCGATTTATGAAATGACTAATAATTAATGAAAACGACAAGTCTTTGGCTGCCATTGGGATTTTTCTATTGGTCCAACCCACCACTCGCCCTCGACCGTTCTGCGACCGAATGCTCTCATCGGTAGGTTGGTGTTTTTTAAATGCTTCATGGAAACTGTGCCCCGCCGCCCTGTTACTTACGTACTGTGATACGTAGCTACCAAACAAAATACACCCCTCATTGCCCCCCATCAAGATCGTTTGTATTTATATAATATATTAGCATACATAGAACAACAGTAAGTGAAGAAATACTTAATTAATTGTTTCGTAATTTGAAAACAAACATATATCACCATATAAAAATTGCTGTTTCTGGTCTCATGCGATCCAACTGACAGCTGTACAAATCTTCGACAAGCCCACTTTGGTGACAAATCAATTTATTAATATCTATTTAGATACCGTAGCCCAGTCGGACAGAGTAATCTGTTAATCTGCAATCGTTACCGCTGTTGACGGACAGTCAGTATTTAATTTTTGTATCAGCATATGTTTGCGCCACGTTTTGCATAGAATAGAATATAGTGCATTCGCCATATTTTATATAAACCGTGCTTATTACTAAGTCTATTTTCAATAGCTATCCTTTCAGGTCTTTATTATACTTAGGCATCTCACAGTTTTCATCCTTTTCAAATACATTATTATACCTATGTAATTATCCACCTCCGAGAATGATAGCATTACTCAGGTTAAAGATATTGTCAGCGAATGGTCAGAGCGTGGATTTTATCCATCATATTATTTGATTTACATATCCGATAGAATTGTAGATAACGCGGCGTGACTAGATGTCGGATAATCTGCATTTAATGCGATTCACGCGGACGCGGTAGCCAGTTAATGTCAAGTATATCATCCGAGCCAACACCGGAGCTAACGGAATACAGCTTAAAGCCTGTACTTAACTGTCGTTTAAGTTATTTAGGTGTATTACATTTCTCAGATTTATAGTACCAAATTGCCGAGACCGCAGCATACATGAATGGGTACACAGCGACACATCCATTAAAATACAAACTAACACGAGCTGTTTTACGCCCATAAAGTTTTATACTAAAACGTGCAGAAATTGAAATTGATTAAATACATAAAACAAGTAAACATCTAAATCTACGTACGTTGATATCTGTACTCGTCAATTCGGAATAATTGAGTTTATTTTGTATACTATCTATATTATAAACCATTTATTTACAAACGTACAATAATTTAATTATTACAATAATTATAACATGACTGTGTCTCAACTTAGTATTTATAGGAATAATATGTAGAATACAAAAAAAAAAAGATTACATGTTGTAAGTACATAAAGTTAGATGAGAAAGAGTAGTATAGAAATATGCCAATTTAAGTGTTGATAAATTCAATATAATGACTTCAATTTTAATAATAAATTTGAAATTCTCAGTGTCTACATTTAATAATCATGTTGCTATAAACGTCAAATTAATTATATATTATTAATATAAATAAATTAATGTTTCAGCACCTCTTGTTAAGCCTTTGGAAAAAAAGAGTGTGAGATATAATTTTTTTTAAATAAAATTCTTTTTACATAAAATTCTTAAAACTTCTTAATAAAATTGCATAGTTTTCACATATTTCTGAGACAAAAGAAAATCATTGTACATCACGATGAAGAGCTGCCGGATCTGGTCACTCGCGCAGCTCACCGGAAGTTGAGTGCACTCGAGACGTCGTGAATTCTTCACTAAAAATTCGTGGACCGTGTGAAGTTCGAAGGTGCCGTTATAATATACTACCTTAGTTATATTCTAATTAACGAGAAATGCTAAATAATATGAATTTCGCAATACTCGTTAGCGCCCGAAATCTATCCTCGTGCAGATTCCTTACTCTAAAATGTTCGTTAATTAAAATATATGATTCTTCACTTTCCGCTAATTAATCACTTAACCATTAAAATCGCGATCAACAGGATAGAACCATTAATTAAAATCGATGTATACTATATTCATTTTATCCTAATTCGTAGGTATGCGAGATGCCAGCTTATATTAAGTCGTGAAGTACCGCATTGGCCCGAATATAACGCGACCGCTGAAATTTTATTCAATTTTATTATTTTAAGAAAATTTTATTAATTTATTATTTTAAGAAAAAACACAAACTTTTTTTGGGAAACAAAATGACAAAGTTTTCGTTACAGAGGTTATGTATTGAATGTAACGCGAACTTCATTTTTATTAAATTTATTCTGGTCAGTAAGGTATTTTATCTAGTAAAATGGTGTGTGGAATCAAGGTGATAGAAGGACATTACTAAAGTAAGGCAAGATATAACACAAAACGGACTACAATTACCACAGACTACATTTGGAAAAATACACTTCCTATACCTAGCTCCCAAATTTTATAAAGTTTTAGATTCCAACACAAAGCAAATTCTATTATTTACGTTTTTAAAAAAAAAAAGTTGTCGGATGGTTGAGAAACCGTGAGAAACAGCTCCAGTGCTTATAAACCAGAGTAATTTGAAAGGAAGGACATTTTAGTTTCCGTTATTTTTACAAATTATTGCTGTCTTTTCTAAACGGCAGAAAACATTATAAAAAGTGAGGCAATTTCTCTAGCTTAAGTGAGACATTGCCGTAATATTATTGTAAAAAAATTGTGTACAAAAAAAAAATCTGTTTAAACCTTAACCAATTATACCTATTTATTCTCCTTAATTGCTATTACTACATGAATTTATACATTTTTAAAAATAGAATCTTCTTTCAATTTTCTCTATGGTTCACACGGTACAAATAGGTACTATATAAATGTTTTTTGTTGGGATACCCACTTTCGTGAAACACAAACATTTCGAGATGCAAGATTCATCATGAGAACAAGATCCTGGGCATATTTGTGGTCCCTGTGAAACATCGGCACAAAGTTTCTCCGTTAATTCCCAAATAGAGTGTATTAAAATCGGACCAACACTTGTTTGCTGAGCACACGGGGCGAACAAACAAATCAGAGAATTCGGTGTTAACATTGACCGCTAAAATCAAACAATTTGTTGTTGGTGATGCTACGGAGGATGTTCATGAATAATTTCTATTTGATTTTGATACTTTTATTTTTCGTGACTCACGTGCAATAAAACGAATGATACAAATTCAGAAATATAATTAAATATCACTCAAATATTGTAATTTATTAATACATTTACATATTAGTTTTTCCCACATTTAAACATTTATTTATACAATATTCGTATTTGTTTAGCATTAATACAAACTTATAAATAATTATATTGAGTAATATTATATATTCACTAGATTCTTCACCTTATAATGATATAATACATATATTTTTTAACACACAATAATGAACCGAGGCAAAACTAGCGGTGCACAATGGAGTCCTCGTACCGACACTGATGTATGAAAATGAGGCCTGGAGATGGCAGAGGAGGAATGAAAGTAGACTGAATGCAGTGGATATGAGATCGCTTAGACGTATGTGTGGCAGATCCATTTATGACAGAGTAAAGAATAAAGAAATAAGGAAAGAATGTAAATCTAACGTTAGTATAGTGAGTAAGATTAAGAAAGGATTACTTAGGTGGTTTGGTCATAGAATGACCACATGGAACGGATGAATGAGGAGAGAATGGTAAGGAAGACATATGACGCAAGTGTTGGTGGCACTAGAAATAGCCAAAGTCCGCGGAAGACTTGGCACAACCGTGTAAACTAGATACTGGAGGATGGTTCTGTTAGAAGCCTCAATAATCGGCGAACTCGTATGAGAAGATGTATGAATGTGGATGCGGCGAGAACTGTGTGTCAGGACAGAGGAGTGTGGCGCTCTATCCTCTCTGCCTACCCTCGCGGGGAAACGGCGTGATGGTATGTTAGTTAATCAGTCACAATAATGAAAGCGGTAATAAAATAAAAAAATAAATCTTTCCTGTTCAATGCATCCAACATGCTCCTTTATTTAACATCTATGTATGTGCGTTTGCTAGTCCTGGGAATCAGTCGTGGGAAAAAATTAAGAAGGTTTCTGAACCGTCTCAAACTTTTAATGTGCCTCGTCCTTAAAAAATATTTAAATGTGATATTATTACCGACCACTGCGTTTTATTTTTATGGCTCATTACTCAATTTTATTATTTTTTGTTTCACAACAAAATCATATTCAACCGCTGTCGCAATCTCTCCGAGAACTCGGCAACACCGACGCAACAGCCCGATCGATGAATCCACATTCCCTCATAAAGCAGAGCTCACCGTGTTATTAATTCCTACGAAAACCGATAGAGTGGAACTAATTATAAATAAGAATTTATTCAAATAAAAGCATTGAAACAACATGTAAACACAACCATACTTCCTTTGTACCGTTAAATGAATGCAGTTATTTGAGAGCAATCTCTGTTTGATGCTGTATTAATTATTTCTGGCGAGTGGTACCTCATGCCCGTGTTCTGATTAGCAATCAATTCGACTAACTAGAATTGTATAGGTAGTAAGTAATAAATAACGTAATTCCTGTATACATGTATACATACACACACGTACGTAAGTATTTACATACCATGAAATCATATTGCATTGTGAATACATTTATGGAAAATTATCCTAACCCTAATTAAGTAATTAATATATTATATAATAGATAGCATTTCAATTGTTTTTTTAATATATATGGTAGATGATTAATAATTTTCATTTTTTAATATACTAATATTTTTTGATGACGTGGCTATGTATTAGCTTTTCAAGTATTTATATTATTTAATTTATTCGTAATATTTTTTACAACTTAATAGAATACGAGTCAGAAATCAGCCTTTTTACAATATGTAAACAAAATACAAATGATGTTTATAGTAAGATACTGACTTATTGTTGACTGACTAGTAAAGATTCTTCTGGACGAATGGTTACCAAACCCATCATTGATCCGATATAAAATTTGCACTCCGAGCATGGTTCCAGGATGCTTTACTTGCAGGCCAAGCCATAACGTTCCCGGGGATATATATTTGAAATCCCGAAGTTTCCAGACGCATAAATATTCTGCGGGACGCCCCCTGTGGGCGAAAGTTCTGTTGCAGATTTATTGCGAGGATGGGAAGTGCATAGAGATGCACGGTGCACGTATTGCTTTGTCGACCTAGGTGTGCACTTAAGTGAGCCGTTCAATGTATCAATATACAAAAGTTTCCTCTGAGAGGGTTATTTGCGCTGACTGTGTATCGATATGCTTTACGTTTTTAAACGATAATATAAACAAATAATAAGACAAAACACTTTATTGATAAATCAACATGTTTCGATACTTGTGGTACCTTCTTCAGCGAACAATGTTTACTAGATATAAAAATACAAGCATAGATAAAAACAAAACTAATAAGTATAAGTGGTGGGTAACTAAGTAGGAACTAGTATGAAAACAAATATAAAAGGTGACTATTTGCAAAAAAAAAATGTTTTTATAGTAGTATTTAGTTCAATTATCAATTATTATTTATAGTTTTGATTTTATAAATGCTTGTATTTTTAATTTTAGTATACATTGTTTCCTGAAGAAGATACCATAGGTATTGAAACATGTAGATTTATTAATAAAGAATAGTTTAAACAAAGTGTTTTGTTTTATTACTTGTTTATATTATCGTTTAAAAAGATAAAGCATATCGATACACAGTCAGTGCAAATAACCTTTATACCGTATATTTTAGCTTTTTTAAATGGTTGGTCTGGGATTTGAAACCGTGTCTCCCAGATCTGATTTCTGAATCAGGTGCCTTAGACCACTCGGCTACGACCAGTAAAATGCATCAATATGATCGTATTTATAATATATAAATACTATAATACGTGACGTACAACATATTATATTCTTCCAAGAGAACGCTATTTGACAGCACTAACAAGACAGTGACACGTTACAAGTTTAACGTATCTTGCATCTTATTTAATAATAATATTATCTTAACATTTACTTTAATCTAAGTACAAATAAATAAATATAAGTAATTTGCGTTTCTTGTGTGGCAAACAAACTTTTCGGATTGTACATCTATTATACTACAGCCAACATTATATAATAATACTTAACTTGACAGAGCAATCCGTCACTTCCATACTTTCTCAGCATTAGCGTGGTGGTTTATATAATTAGTGATTTAATAACACGTGGACTACTTCCGTTAAACTCCTGATTAAGTATACAACTGGGATCAAACATGTCGCATAAATCTCAGAGTGCACTGGTTTTACAGGTAATTATTATTAAATTTACGTCAGGTTTTAAATTCACATCCTGCACGTTGAAGATGAATCCAATGAGTATCACATTCTGCCGGTGCGATGGAGTTTGTTGATAATGCAAATTTCAAATACAGGATGTATACATTTTGAAACGCATTTGTCTTTGATGTTTCAAGTTGCATAGGCTGCAGTTATACACCAGCGAGTTTATTTGTAACTGAAAGCGGGCGTTGATCAATTTTTGTTTGTGCAAACAATAGTTCAAAAGATTTTGCATAACTGAATAATCAGAGATGACATGGTAAATTTCTTGAAGGTTTTCAAAGCTCTGCGAAAGAATTATTTAAACACGTTTGTGTTGAATATTAAGTATATACTATGTTTTAATAATATCACATTTTTATTGTGAAGTTGCAATTTTTATAACACGTAGAATCGACTAAGTGTTATTATTTATTTGGTAAATCATTATTCGGGTTCTAATCCCGGTGGAAATTGTATATTTTTTTGATAGGTAGATTTTTTTTTTTAATCTAATACGTACTACATATTTAATTTGATTACATATTCACAAATCTAGTTGTTTTTGGAAATAAATTATTATAAAATTTAGTACACAATCGAATAATGTCCAATATGTTTCACTGCATTACAAAAATAAAGTATCAGTATTTACATTTTACTGAAAATATATAAAGTAACTTTAAGTAAATACAATTTTAAATAATATGGTAGATACTTATATACGTAGTTATACAAGGTGTCCTAAAAGTCTTTTTCATAATGAAAATTCTGTAACAAAATAATGAATTGGTTTAATAAAATAGTGTTTATTTTGCATTTTAGTACAGTCCGTGCTAATGTCTTTCTTAAAAATTATGTTTTTTAATTGTGAACGGGAATTCTAAACGGGAGACAAAATTTCTGAGAACTGCTCGGCACATATTTTCCGAGATCGCTGCCATTTCATCTCGAATATTTTCTTTTAATTGGTCCAAAGAAGGAGGATTGTTACTGTATGCCTTTGATTTAAGGTATCCCCATAGGAAAAAGTTCATTGATGTCAAGTCAGGGCTACGTGGAGGCCAGTTTATGTCACCTAGTCGGGATATCAATTCTCCAGGGAAAATTTTACGAACAACAGGTAAGGAAAAGGTCCATAGCGACTGAATTCCTGTGGACGCGGCTAGCGATCGGCATGCCCCCCGCCCCTCATCCCCCTCGTTGCGTTTGTGCAACGAATGAACTTAAATAAAAAAGACTTTTGGGACATACTTTATTATATCCAGTATATCCAGTATATTTGTATTATGGATGAAAGCGTTTGACTTGCTCGAAGTTTAGATTACATATTAATTTGAAATTTCTTGCTTATTAAGCACCCCTCATGACTCTTGAAGAAGTTGTTAATAAACCCACCGCCACCCCTATTACCCCCGACCACCCCCGACACCCCCACCCAGACGTGATTCTCAATTAAAATAGCTAAGTGAAACTAATATTCCTCCATTAATAATAACAGCGTGATAATTTTAAACCGTAGGGCAATAATTCGCGAAATAACAAAATAATAAACATTTACATCTTACAAGTTATTTATTGCTAAATAAAATTTACATAATCGATGATTTTATTGCTTTACAAGCTTGTGACTTGTGACTTTTAATGTCTTCAATTATTCAATAATTTTGCGTGCTTGTAAATTCTCGTTAATAATAAAGGTAAAGGAAGTCGTCAGATAACTTTAATGTGTAAAATATTCTCTCGAAAGCTTGGGAAAATAAAAGCAACTAGGAATTTTTCCAAAGAATTTCATCCAATGGCCACAAAATTGCAGGTCTGTTTGGGGAATTTTATTATCATTTTAACAGGAATTGATAATGGTGCAAATCTAACCGCCACAGGTGACAGGAATAAAATATAAGAAATTTGTTAGTAGTTTGTGGCATGTTTGATCACGGTGGAGCAGATTAATTTTAAAATGCTCAGGCTAATGTTTAAATACAACCTGTTTTTTAAATAGACCGGGGAAGTCAAGAAGAGCATTGGCCCGGGTGCGACTTCGTATCTCGTCATGTCACATAGAATTGTGAATAAATAAACGTGTTTATGGGCACATTTTACTGTCCTATAAATATGCATTTGAAAGGAGTATTTTCAATTCATATTTACGCAAAAGTTAGTAAATACGCGGGTAGTTGTTCAAATGATAAAGTACACTTGAGTAAATATTTAAATATACTTGCACAGTTTCATTTTAATACAATAACACATTTCACACGTGACTCCGACTGCACTCGTATTGTAGCGCAGTCAATATCTTTGTGATGGGGATGAAAAATAATTATTCCTTAGAGATTATATTTTACAATTTCGTAGAGTCTACGATTCTAGTACTTTACCGCCTATTTTTATTGTAAGTGCCATCATAAGTGTTTTATGTAAATACATGAATTGGAAGGGTAAAAAAGACTAATACATAACCGCTTGGATAATTTACTGAAAGTTAAATAAGGTTAACTAGACACGAGAGTTGTATACGCAGTGTCGCCTTATTCTATCATAATACTTACGGGGTAATTTATATAAATTACAATTAAATAATATTTAAATTTATTTTATAGAGTTCAGTCGACGCTGTCCGCTTCTGTGTTTCAGTCCGGAGGATCGAGCGCGTTGTTTTGCTTTAGGAAATAATTCCTGGGCCATGTGTACCATTAAAAAAGTACCTAGGAATCTAATTCATTTATACAAATTGGGTCGGCGGCTATTAAATTACATTTTTTATTGTATATAAGAATTTTATTTCCAGTTAATGATTCACTTCACAGGTGTCAAAATTTTATCTACAAAGACAAGTTAAGCGATGCTTAGTTTTACGTAATGATGCTTTCTTAATATCTAGGCATAAACTAGGAATAACTCAAATACTTTAATTCGCAAAACTGATAAAGCGCGTCAGGTAGAAGATAAAAAAATATAGTTAATGGAGATTAAATAAGCATGTAAACTAATTTAAACGAATATCTTTATTTGAGTATTCTAATATGCGATTTTAATTATTCACACAAAGTTTTCTCAGAGGAATACAAATAAGATGGAACAAAATCATAGCGATCTTCGTGAATAAGATAAACGCAGAACGGAGACCACCCTTCCTCCCCCGACCGGTAACCGGAAAGGCCAAGTTAAGCGAATAAATCTACCCCAGTGGCTCCCTGGAGACCCGGCTCTCGGAAAATATAATATATCAACATCCTTTTGTTTTAGTAGGGCTCCAATCGAGCTTCAACTTTTTAACCAGGTACCAAACCTAAAGTTCTGGGTGAAATTACCCTGCGAGAAAAATAGGGTAACCTGATTTCCATCTTCTAAATTTGTTATCTTTGGTTGAACAGGTTTCACTGATTACTTAGTAAAGTGCCTGGAGGGGATGAATCTGCATTGGAAGCAAGATTAAGATAATTATACAGCGAATTCGCTTTTTGCTTACCAGTGACAGATAATTTTTGGGAACACGTCAATTAGCAGAGTTTAACAAAGTTAAGTTAACACAGAATTATAATATATTACCATGATTGTTGGAGAAGCTTCATGTTTGTATTAAAGCTCCGACCAGCTTGGAAGGAGGTTGAGGAAGATAAATAATAACTATAATTGATTTAATAAGTGATCATTTCTTTTTACGTGTATTCATGTATTAATGTGATACATATATATGTATCACATTAATACATATTATACATGATATATATATATATATATATATATATATAAATTATTTCCAATATCTATGAATACACAAAATATTGTGAAGTTACGATTTTTCAGAACATAGTTCTGCGGTATTTTTAATACAAATTAAAAGAATCAACTAGAAAGACGAAAAGAAAAATTCAATTTACGTATAATTGCAATATAAAGTTGATTGATTTGTGTCGCCAACCTACTTAGTTGATGTGGCGAAACTGAATAACGCATTGAAAAAGGTCCAGGTTCGAACCCCGGTAGCAACTAAAATATTATTTTAATAAATTGATTATTTTTGTATGTCTTTCTAGTTGATTCATTTAGTTTGTATTTAATATATTCTTATTTCATACTAAATAATTGTAATTTTCTCGGCGCGATGCTCACCACACGTTTCTATCATGGACGTTGTTCAGAAGTTTATCTGTAGGTGTCTTCCTCTTTTTCTTTCCACAAATGCAATTCTGAGGTAAACTATTTTGATACAGATATTTATTTAATAACAGTGCCTTTATAGGTAAAAATCCAGTAATTGTGTTCTTGGACAAATTAAAATATTGCTAAAATAATATATTGGTTAAAATAAGAAAAATATATATTTTAATTTTTCAGGCGTATTCTAGTATAATGTGTTAAAAGCATTTTACAAATAAAAAATATTGCTTTAAATAATTTTCAACAAAATTAGATTCTCATTGAGTTGACATATAATATTTGTTGTTTCAAAGAAAAATTAATTATCAAATTTGGCCCATAGATAGCGATGGTGTAGTGGTACTCGAAGCGAGTCTATGTAAGACATATATACAACTTTAAAAAATTGGATAAATATGGAGATTGAGATTGATGAACACTTAAGCCAGCCGAAGACAGGTCGTAAACCCTGTAATTACCTCATAGGCCTATATATTTTTCATTAAATATAGTAAAAATAGCATCATCTCTATGAGATATCTGATATTTATTCATTATGATCAATAAACAGCCCATCTCATGGTCGCATACCAGCAGTAGAAAATATCTGCGAGAGACTTGGCACGATCAAGTTAATCAGATACCTACTGGTCTTGTTTGAAGTTTTAAGAATCGAAGAGCATACATTAGAAGTTGTGTTTGAAAGTAAATGAGGCGAGAGTTGTGTATTAGGATGTAAGAGTGTGACATACCCTATATACAAAATAATTCACAACACACTAGAAATTTTTTTTATAACCATTTTTTTCAAAATTTCTGTGAACGATGCTTTGCAACAAGTGAGAGGCCGTTTTCATCCATTCTCCTTAGAGATAACAACTCAGAATATAAGATTAAAAAATTATGTACGAATATATTTTTTTATTGTATAACATAAAACGCTCCTACTTTTCTTCCGCGTATTGTAGAGAGTTATTACTCTCGGGAGGTACTCTCGAAATGTTGAAACTTTCTCGAGAGGTGAGTACAAACAAAAAAACTTTTTATTTTACTCAATTGCTCTTTTTCACCGAGGGAATAAACATGTTTTTCCTATGAAGATTCTTATCTCGCGGACTTGAGATAAAATTGTTGTTTGTTACTTCTCGGTGGAGGATTCTTTTTAATCATAATAAAAATCGGAAAAAGTAATTTAAAGTTGAGATTGATATGTCAGCATCTTCGAGGGTTCATGGAAAGTTGAAAGGAATTTACATTTTAATATAAATGTTACAATTTCAAAAGTTGTTTGACGGGATACAGAATTGTTGAACACTGAAAAATGTACTTTTAATGTCTGTTTGATATTTCCCTAACTGTCCGAAAATTAAAAATAAACTTACAAATAAAAATATCGTTAAACGTAAAATAACGAACCATTACAGATATACATAATATGTTCATGCGTTTATGTATGCTTAGTTTTATATTTATGTCGATAATCTTATGTATGCTTAGTTTTATATTTATGTCCATAATCTTAATTCTTTTAAGAGATCTTTTCTTCAAAAACATTTTTAATTATTTAATTGGTTCTGTTAATTACGACTATTAATGTAACTCTTGCACTGAGCATAGTATTGTGTATTATATTTATTTATTTTGTTTCCTGCCCACCTGCATCACCCTGTATTTTTTCCCTCTTCTTCTTTCAATCCTCACTCGTTACAATATTATGTCTTAACAGTTAAACACGCTTAAAAATTAAATTGATACGTGTCAACATTTCAATGGTTACAGCAACTTTGTTAAGTTTTAACATCTAATAAGTATATTAAAATGTTGGACAATTCAGTTTTCTGTTTATTTTAGTGTCGACATTTCCGAGATTACCTAGTTAATCAGAATATCTGCATATATTTGTATGCACCCGGTAAAATTAGATTTATTTTACAGTATATATTTGATTTTCTGTTATTTGTAGCCATTCAGGTAGTCACAGAAATCGGGCACCAGATTTGAAATGCACGACATTCCCTTCTAAAACCCGATTCCTTAACTCACTGGTCGTGATTACGAAATGAATCCTTTGGGTGGTCCAACAATCAGGATGTAATGTTTTAAAAGATAACAAACGTACATACATGATCCTATGTACATAATAACACAGTGATGCTGGGTACTCATACGAGGGTACCATCCCGAAAATAATTGAAACGGCTTGATTTATATTCTGACGAAATTCGAAGGTATGTAGAATGAACCGTTTAATTTAAAACATAAATCACTTCATTCCCCCACTACACTCTTGTTTTTCCACCAAATAATGATGAGTAATGGTTTCCTTCGGTGCGAGATGAATCTCATAAACATAAATACGTCCGTCGGTACATATTTTCTATAATAAATTACTATCTATTATAAGTATTATCTCAATTGAACATTTTTTTACTGATAAACAAACTGTTGATTTGAGTAAATCAGCGATTAGCTATTACTACAAGATTGTGAAGTATGATTACCTTAGATTATAATAATTTAAGCGTCACAAAGAAAACAGCAATCAAACATTCTCCCTGATACAATTATTCTTGAGATTGCTTTAATAAAAAAAGTCACCCGGCGATTTTACTTCACGATAAATAGATAAATATAAAAATTCAGAACGTTGACATTTTTTATGGCATCGTGTGACGTAGAAATACACATATGTTTAGACAAATGAACCAATAATCTGAACAAACAAACTTTATCCTTCGTACAAAGATTGTTCGCTAAATAAATTGAGATATAAATTTTCGAAATAAAAGGAAATTTCTTATCATTTCAACTTTTATCCTCGCTTCCTTTTTAGTCCATTTTTCGTCCGTCGTAAACATGCGTTCATTTGTTTTTATGAGCCTCCTATTTTGCTTACATCAGGAAGCTTTTGACAAAATGTAACGATGTTACATATGCATACTTATATACGAGTATGTAATATGTAGGTACTCGTATCGTTGAAGATACCAATGTGCAATGCATAAAATCAATATCTGCCTCATTGATACTGTACTGACGGATCATAGTTTAGGTATTGGACATGTTTAGGTATTGGACATGTTTAGGTATTGGACATGTTTAGGTATTGGAAAATGTATAATTTGTAAAAATATTAGTGTCACCGAACACACAGTCGAGGCTGAGTCTCTAGCCTCGCATTGTCTAGTTCTATTGTTACGTCTCAATTTCATTAAAAAGTTGTTATAAACTAGTTATCAGCAGTTTTAAGTGGCTCCATTAGGTAAATTTGGGCAGAGACGAACACCATTAAAGTAAACATACTTTTTCATTTTATTTATGTATTTATTTGCTCATTGGTTTACAGATTGTCGGGACCAAGAGGAAGCATGGGAGAGGAAGAAGCGCGGCGCGGTGCTCTCGCGCTGGCGCTAGTCTTGGCCACTCTGACGTCACTCGCAACAGCCGGTGAGTTCACAAACTATGTTTTTAAATTCTAGGCCCTGAGGGAAACTGTCTTGACCGTTTTCGTAAAACATATTTTTTAATGCGGGAAACACGCCAGGTATCATGGCCAAAGACCGACTGCCTCTCGCTTTATTTTATTCTTCTGGGAGGTTTTTGTATTATACGAATAAATACACGAATAAGGAACGTTAAATATATTTTTATAAAATCTGAAATTTCTCGTAGTGATGCAGTGTGTAATGATCTTCCCATCATCTTATAAATCATTTTATGACTTTTTCTGTAAAGAAATTTCACATTCGGCGTTTTTAAATTATTCACTGCACGAGGTGTAGTCATTTAAAATTTCCACACTCGGGCCGGGTTCGATCTCGCCCCGGGCGCAGCGCCCGCATCGCTGTGCACGCGCACACGCGTTTCCCGCCGGTGCTGTATCTGGTGATGCTGACGCCGAACCACCGCGAGACGATATCCCCCTTCCGGGGCCGAGACGTTGCGTAATAATTTTTAAAGAGGTACACTAGAAACTAAATTACCGACGTACGTAGTGACGTGGGTATCTCGTGGATCTACTCACATCATCGGCCTGCATACATGTAGTATTTCCGTGGAGAAATTACCCCTCCTGTCCATACTAATAATACATACATAAATAATATAATGTCCTAATTTAAAACATACGCGATAATAGTAATTTACCGTATCTAATAACAATGGAACTACATTCACTTATCACTCATTAAATATGGCTTTAAAACTAATAATATTAACTAATATAAATTACTGAGTAAATATGATGATGAACCTGGAACGTTTAATCTTTTTGGAGCTAGAATTCTCTGTTCCTTCACTGAAGCGGCCCCTTTCTCATTATTCTACAATTCTCCACATGGGTATCATGTATATGCTATATATATTATTTTAACTATTAAAAGAATCATAAGAATCAAACCTAAGAGTCTTGTATTAGTTTGCCAATACTTCACAATTATAATTCAATTCGATGCAAAAATTATTCACAGTAAGTTCATTTTTGTTTCAAGTAGGCAGATTTATTCATAATAATCGGTTCTAATAAAAATAACTGTAGGAAATGAAATAATCTAAAATTTGTTTAATTTGCCTTATATACTGTTGTGTTTACCTTTTCAGTATATTTAAGTAAAATAAAAAATGCCATATATACACCTATATGTAATGAATATTTAAATTTGGGTTGCTAATTACTTTTAGTTGGTTATAAATCAATCCTAAATCTTGAAAAAACGTGGATAGCTTTTTGTATTACATAATGTAATGTGTGAATATTGAAAATAGTTGAATCTATATTAGTCGGTAGAGAGATTCCGTCCACCTTGAAAGTTCAAGCGATCTCATCCAATAACAATTTGAATGATATTTCTCTCGAGCGCCATGGGATCGGTCTCGCGGGCTGATCGCACGATCCGCTCTCCGCAATAACGGTGCAGTAATAAAAATGATTTTGTAACTTGAATGCTGACCGCACTGCTCTCGCTAAACCGCACCGAGAGCCCAAATATGAGAGATGAACCCGGCATCTGTAACCCGGCATCTGTCTACAACGCGTCAACACGTAATATTTACGAATAAGTTACTCGCGATGGGCGGTTCTCTCAATAACTATAGATGTTTGATGAACTGAACATTTCAATTGCAATGCAGTCTTGTTTCATATTCTATGAAAATAATGTAAAACTTCCTAAATTGTACAGCTACTGCTTTTTGATATCGCAGTAAAAAGTTACAAAAAGTGTGTGTTCACTCGTAATATTAAGAAAATTAACACTACGCCATTCGTTAAAGTATGTCTGTTTTGCTTTTAAAATGTGTATAAAATGGATATAAAATGTGTTTAACCTCCGAAACCGTGGATAGCAATCCTTTAGTTTTGATTGATGAAAAATGATCGGTATACACTTTTGTAAATATTTATAACTTTTTAACTAAAAATACGACAGTCGTTTCCTTTTAAAAATGTTATTTTTACTATTTCCAACCCTCCCGTTTCAATTGAAGCGTCGAGTGGTTTTATTTATAGATCCCTTTCCTATTCACTCGAGAGGAATTATTACGGAATGCAGACGACAATACAGATGCATCAGTTCCCCGTAGTTTCCTCCCTCATCACGCATTCAGAGCGCCTGTGACTAGACGCTGATAGCCGGACCGCTCCTTGTCTCGCTAAAGTTTATGGAGACAAGATGTCCAACCGCTTCCAACAGGCATACGAAACGAGGGTTTACGATTCTAATCTCCCCATCACAATTACACAGAAAAATTACTGACCACTATAAATTTGTATCTGAAGTTAAAAAATATGTACAGACTAACTGACATATAAATTATACACTCTCGTATATACTCCTTCTCTATGCACGAGTCTTGCTCTCAGAGAGAAGAAATTATTTTGATTTATTTGATCATTTTAAAAATGTATTACATCTTCTAATATTAAAAAAACAAAACAAAAAAATCCTCATTTAGGAGCGATGAAACATTTATTCAGTGTTGGGGAATGTGTGCTATTTAAATGATAGATTAAAAGGGTGTAGAGTTCAATTAATTTAATAATTTTTTAAAGTTTCTGATGGGTAACTTTTCAAAAAATGTTAAATTTGGTTTTTCGTGGTTTGTCTGTCTCTCTCAGTATTTTTGTACTAACTTATTGCACTTACTGCTGTACATCATCATGGTAAGTCACATAAATAATAATTGAATACCCTTATGGTTCAATACACCAAAGTAACACACCCCTAGTATACTGTATACGAAGATGATGCACAGATAATCTTAAAGCAAAAAAGGTGCAGAATTCATAATGCAACGTATTTTATATTGCGCAATTTCTGCATGCGCGTGCAATGCGTATGCAGAATGAAAAATATCCAATTCATCACGTTTTAAAACAGGGTTGTCTAATCTCATTTTTTTCTGTCGAGCCACATGCACCATAAATACATGTTTATTTCGAGTTAAAGGTATTGTGCGTTGAGTTGGCGGCATGGTTCTGAACATTTTTATGTAACAAAAACAACCAAAGAAAATAAGATAACTTTATAATTATTCTAATTAAATTATCACTTATTCAGAACATCATTTATTTTTCTTTTACCGTACTAAAAGCCTTCATTCATTATTCAGTAAAAATATATTTACGTCCTTTAAATTGATGGTTACTCAGGATAGAAAAAAGGTTTTAATATGAATATAAATTAAAATATTGAAATGTATCCGCCCTATGTGCGTGCATGGCTCGGGGTGTCACGTGATGGGTTAAATTAGAAAAGAAAGAAAAAAATAACACAAAATATCAAGTTCAATGATTCCCTTACATACCTACCTTAGGCGATGCATAACCAAAGATGAAAATAAACCAGAAAGTCCTCGTTCAAACAAAACGAAGCTGTTGCAAGTTCATTGCACACCGAGTCGAAAGGGTCGCGTCAATTATACTACAGTTCTAATTTGTTTTATTACTATTTTGAACCACTCTCATTCGTTGGTCGATTTAAATAAAAACGTTTTTTAATCCCTCGATTCTGTAGAGACGGTGTGTTATTTCACTCGAGGTGATAAAGGTAATTCGCATTAGCGTCAGTCAAAGGTAAATGAGTACTTCGTGAAAATCTAAAATAAAATTATATGAGAAATTATGACCGGAGCGGATAATGAATAGTGTGCTACACGTTTTTTTTTATCCGTTTCTTTTACGAACCAGCGAAATAATGAATACATCAATGGCGTTTTTTTATGTTATGGGGGCTAAAAGTCAATAATAGCGATATCATCAACATGTAAAAATCGACATTGAGATGAAAAAAATATTTGCTAAAGAGTGGAAGTCCATTCAGAACTTATATGTATTTTGATACACTAAACATAATCTATATTGATTATTGATTTATAACCTTTATTTAAAATTAAGGGCTATTTAATCACTTCCGATTCTAAGTACATGTTTTTAAATATAGCAGGCCGAATGTTATCATAAAATAATCCTTGAAATATACACGAGTAACAATTATATGTAAATGCAATACAGCAGTGTTAATAATACCGAAATGAAGCAATAAATGAGCAGATCTACTGCGCAGGTGTTCTAATTTTGAAATTCACTATACTGTCAAAGTAAAAACTCGGTAAAACGCTGAGCGGACGCCTGTTCAAGCATTTAGATTTCATTTTTTAATGTTCTAGAATGAGCTTTTTAGATATAATTTAATATGATATAAATGTACGTGATATCCATTTTTTTCAAATTAATATTTCGATGTAGGTTTTTACTCAGGCTCCGTTGCAAGTACTGCGGGTAGACTTTGAAACAAATGAAGATCACGAGTTTTTGAAAAATGACTGTGTGAAAAGATTTCAAATATTGAAGTTACGATTGCGACATGCGCAGTATTTTATTGTTTAAGCACACACGGCGCAAGTGCGCCCAGGGCTCGGGTCCGAGTATTTATGATAAATATTTACCTATCGTCACAATTCTAATGCAGTATCATTTTGTGGGCGTGCACTCGTACACACCTACCGATATTTCATAAACTAATTTATTGAGCAAACTGAATATGTTGGAGGCATCTTTAACACTTTCAAAACTTGATTGTGGTGTAACTGGCTGTCTGGCCGGTTAAGCTTGACACGTGTGCGGCATGTGATATAACAAGCTTACCACTATCTTATTTGATGTAATGTCATACTCCTCTTATGTACATTTATACATCTTCTCGCACGCTTGTCGATTGTTCAAAATTCTAGACAACTATATCTGGAATACCACAAGGCTTTCGCAAACGTCCTCTAGCTATAGTATCATCAAAATTGTAACATATATCGACCTCTTATATTCTAAGTACGGTTTTCTGGGTTCGACTGCTCTGGTCGTCGTTTCAGATACCGATGCCGGGTCCATCCGCAATGTTGCTAATGCCTGAAAAATAAAAAATAGAACACCACATTCATGAGCTCTGACCGTCAACTCTTCCGCATTCATGCACGCTCGCCAATTTATTAAGACTATTTTCTTATATCTGGTTTACCTAGCCTTGCGAGGTGCCATCAGCACCCGTGTTGCGTATCATTCTTACCTTTTTCATTTTATCCTTTTCACAGTAACACAATTAGATTTCCAAACATCCTTTATTATTCATTCTTTATTATATCATACATTTATTTATTCTGAGTGACCTGATTACACAACGTAATTAAAATTATCGCATTTTGAACTCAGTTCAAATTGTGAATTAAATTCAAATAAGTAACGGTTGCAGTGGTGCATAGGGTTTCATTCTTTTCCTACAGTTTTTTTTAAAGTTTTGTTATACATGTATACTCTTAATATCTTATTAATCTAGTATGTAGATATACTTTTTTAAATTTTAATCATTCTTGATATATACAGTGTGCAATATAATTATTTTAATAAGAAGTTTAGTGTACCGAGTGTATTTTATTTTATTAAGGGATTTTAACAGTGTAAACATATTATAACAAACATAATAACTATTTAAAATGAAATATTAATAATGAAAATCCACAAAAATATTTAGATACATAGGTATATTTAGATTTAGAAAATAAATGAAAAGAGAAAAAGAGGGAAAAAGGGTGGGGAGGTTGCAACTATTGTTGCGGTAAAGGGAGCGCAAGGTGTGTTTATAGATAGAATGATTGGCCAAAATTGAGATTGTGGTGGTTCATAAGAAAAACCCTTTGAGCATAGTAAGGTTAATGTTGAAAATGTCAATTTCTGTAAATTTCTCATTATGTTATTTGCATGTCTGGCGAATGAATGAATTTTGTATGTAAGATGTTTTACTTCTGGGAATGTGGAAGAGTGCCGATTGTCGGGTCGATCTAGATGGTACGTGTAGAGATATTAATTCTAATTAACTGGGATAGTCAATGTGGCCTTGCAGTAGTTTGAATAGAAGTATTTTATCAGCACGTGTATACTCGTGAAACAGTATATTTTTTTCAGATTTAATAAATAAACTCATTGCGCGATGTAATAACGCATCTGATTAAAACATTGATCCGGCCCCGAAAGTGTTGACCGGCTTGCGCAAGGATTGCATGTAACCTCTCCACTTGCTCGCGGTGATGTTTGCGGAGTTACATCAGAGGCGAGTGGCCACTCGGCTGTGTGCTTGCACTCAAGTTCAAGTGCAAGCAAAACTGGTTGCGATACAGGACCGGGATGGGCGGCGCCCACCGCGCGGGCGAGCAACGTGCTGCAAAAACCACCGGGGATAAAGGGACAAATATGTTTTTTTTCTAATTCACCAATAGAAAATTTTACGTTTGCTCGTTGGGTCATTATTGAATATAAAAATGAAATATTTAATAAATTAATGATCGAATTATCATATTAATATTTCTACTGAAATGTATACGCCCGCGATGTATAGATTTTCATCGTGTACTCGGTATCTATATATTAATATGTTTAGAAAGTCATGTGGTTGAAAGTATGCTATGTCTTTTTATTGCATTGCGTTATCTTGATTTAACGATAAGCTTATTAAACTTTTTTTTATTTGAATTATTATGTACCAATACTTTTTAGTTACAAATTATGTGATTATTGTATAACAATATTCCACGAGTATCTGTCGTAGAAAATGGTTAAATTTGATAAATAATAAAGAATTTACTTCGAGGTTTGATTAACTATAGCAATTAAAAGATATGAAATGTCAAGTCAGAAAATTTTTGTACTTTTCTGCGTATATTAATAACCAAGTAAGACGAATTTTTTTTAGCACAAGAAAAATATTAAGCGTGTCGATGTTACATATATGCTACTTATCCAACAGTCGGTTTCATATTTACGTATATACTAGGTAGGTACTTAAAATTTTTCAGTTGGTTTCAGGAAAATATGGAATATCTTCAAATTACTGTCATTCGACAGTTGCGTACTTCTGTCGCGAGAGTGTCGGGTAGGCCTTGAACGATCACTTAACGTAATTTTCGTAGAAGCCTCCCTACTTCTCGTTAAGATGATAACTGTAAAATGTTGATAATACGCATACTGCATATTCAAAACAGCCTTTTTAATCGAGTGGCTGTGACGAAAATGCATTTTTAAATTTTGAATCACGAGTGGCTTCAATCGAAACACGGAATGGGCAGCGTTCGTTTCTCCCGTTTGACAGGTTATCGTGTCCATCAAACTTTGTTTACAACCCAATTTAAAATAATGAACTAGTAACATTACCGTTAATTGGATTGCATAAAGGAATAATATTTATTAACGATCCTAGTAAACTGTCTACGCTTTTTATTTATAGCAAGCAAAGAAAATGTGAACGAAAGCTGCTGAAATAGCACTGTCGTTTATTCAGCCAGCCTTCTTTCTTGATCGTTTCTTCAGTGAACAACTAGTATATCAACAAACTCGTCAATAATATCTGTAAAACAACCCCAAATATTTCTAAATTATCTCGATATATCATAGCGAGAAAAGAACGTGAAGCAGGCATATATGGTACCTACGCAGAAAAAATAAATTTAAGTCATTATTTTGGACAATTTTTGACAAAACGGCAATTTTATGTATGTAGGTGTATAAGAGAAATTAAATGTATCAATTAGAAAGATATACTGGAAAATTTAATATATCGAAAAAATATTTTTGCTGCTACCGGAATTGGAACCTGAATTCTTTCCTATCCCGGGAAATGCGTTAACCAATTACACTACACCAACATACCAAGTTGACAACAAATTTTCAAATGCTGTATTTCTTTCAAATTGATACATCTGTTATTCAAAATTTTTAAAATACCACAGTATATACTATGTTCTGAAAAACTGCAACTTCACAGTAATAATGTGTTCTGTTTAATATAAGAGAAAGTTATTTAGTATGTTGTGTCTTTTTATTGCATTGCGAGAAGGTTATAAAGTATGTTATGTATTTTATTGCATTGCGAGAAAGTTACATAGTATATTGTGTATTTTTTTGCATTGGGTAATCTCAATTTAATGATAAGCATTTTAAATGTTTTTTTTAGTATAACATCAATACTTATAGTCGAAAATAACAGTATCTTTGATACAAAATAAAATAACGTAAGTATGTAACTATAGCAATACTTCAAAAATATCTGACGTAGCAAATGGCTATTCATATAAATTTGATTAAAGGCAATTTGAATTATCCGCAGACAGTTTTGAAGTCTGATAACCATGGCAATTAAATAAGCTGAGCATTGCAAAATTAATATTATATTTCCCTTAGATAAATACTAAATGCACCCATCGTGTACTGCCGCTGGCTTCACCTGCCCCGCGAGATAAATATAGCCCGCTACGGGTCAGTCCGTACGAGTAACGGTAGCTCAGTGGCGACGCGTCGCGGGGACCGACCGGTTTAATTAATTGTTCACAATTTATTTTAATATACCCTCAAAGCAGCGAGCGTAAACTTATTTGTTTTTGCATTCACGCCATGCGGTCCCTTTAAAATTCAGTAGCAGATTGAAAAACCCATCACATCTATACTATCTGGTTTCGATAACATTTTGCATTGGCGCATTAACTATGGTGACGGAGGTGCTTGGCTGCCTGGAGGCTTTCATCGCCATTTACTTATATCTGTGGTATCTCTTTTTCAGTTCATCATCTGTAATGAATATGTTAAATATAAGTTGAAATAAATAAAATTTGAAAATCTCCAAACTGTGAAAGTCAAGCCATCTTCTTTAGCCTGTCCATTTTAGTGTATCCTTGCGGATCACCGAACGATACTTTATTTGCGAGTTCTTGGTCGTTCATGCGTGCGAGCGTAACCTGTCAATTTTAATTGATCTGACCACATTGGCATCTCCGTACGTGCTGTAGACTGATAAAGAGATGCAAATATATAATTTGTTAGGTGAAAAAGAGAGATGGAAAGGTAGTAATTAATGTTGCGTGCATTCGGCCAAGATTCCACATGGATTTTACTCGAATTTCTTCGTTCACCGCTATGCGGCGTACGGTAATGCTGCATAAATTTTATCAATCACAAATGTAAATATTTTAACGTATTTTCAGTGTGTTTGGTGATTTTGATTAGTAAAATTGTTTACACTTTGATTAGCAATATTTGCATTTAAATTACCGTCTGCCATTATGCTATATCGATTTAGCCTAGAGAATATAATTTTAAATCATTATTGTTACATTATTGCACGGTTAAATTATCTTTGTTCAACGTTGAGAAAGTATATTTTTTCATATTAAAAAATGGAGCAACTTAGAAATAATTACTACTTAATGTTTTGTATTGTCATTAATATCTTTAATTATTGTTATATTATACTTAGATTACGTACATATATTAAGCATTACTCCGCATACAAAATGCGATAACGAATGACAGTTTGCTCCGCACTCAGTTCTGCAATGACAATAATTTGAGTTGCGAGTCTCGCACTCGAGTCGATTCAAATCAGATTATAGTATAAGTAATTAGATCAGGTAGGAGTTATTTAGATGAATCAATCAAGGTGAGGGCGATACATGACACAAGTATTGATGACACTAGAAATAAAGCTTTTGCGAAAGCTCAATGGTATACCAGGTAATCTACAAATAAATTCATCAATAAGCGTTCATGACAAGATTTATTAATATAAATGAAACGAGAAGGGTGATCAATCCTCTTTCTCTACCCTTAAGAATGGTAAAGATAACAATATTTCATCAAAAAAGGTCAATGCATTAATATTATTTAATTATACAAAAATAAATTGAGAATAGACAAAGCAATCAAAATCAAATAATTTGTTCAAATTATCTATTATCCCGTAAAACATGGAAGTACACAGACACGTTATTAACGCGAACTTCTCACAGTGATCAAACATTATTAAAAAATATGATTTCCTCAATGAAATTCGGCACATGTTTTTTTTCTCAAAGATCCGAAGGTGAGCCGGTTAAAACGCCTATTGTTAGCAATTATTTTGTTATTGTTCCAACACTTAGAACCACGTGAACTGCCGAAAAATGTAAACAAATTTTTCAAATTTGTAATGTTTCATGAACAATGTAATGTTTGAAGGATTCCATTAAATTAAGAATACGATGATTTATCTAGTCGCTTAATTAATAATAATAATAATAATTATGATACTTCATTGTTGAATTTCCGTGAACAAATAATGCTCCGAGATATAAATGGGTCAAGTTATATGTTGGAATTATAAAATAACGCTAGTATTGAAAATGATAACAGCCATTTTTATCGGAAATATTATCTTACATATCTATATAATTTTCATTCATCTGTCTATTTCACATTGTTGTCTTAAAAATAGCAAAATATTATGTAATCAATATTTCAATCAATCATTTTAAACTAAAACAGATTTCAAATCTGTTATAACAATTTTGAGCGTATGTCATCTTTTATCGGTATCACAATACATCAGTTGGTAATTGCATACTTTTTAACTAATCTCAAAATGTATTAAATAATTTGTCGAGTAATTGATGAATCAGTATTTTTAGTAGATACTGGTACGTTTTAAATATTTAAAATACTTGGCTATCGTATTTTCGTGGATTTTTAAAATAAATCATAACGAATTACAATGTTTATCATTTTATTAAATGACGTATCTTTTTTATAGTTATCAAAGGATAATAAGGCTTACGCTCTATTTAATACGCAGGTAAATCCTGTAGCAATGCGGGGGTAGTTTGTCTTCTATTAATACCAGGTCGGCACGGCTGCCTTTGTTTGTTGGACACGTTTCATGCATTATGTATGGGAGAGCTTTATGTAAGCTTTTTGTATGTAGAATGTGGGTAGGTACATATATCAGGAAGCTCTGACCTTACTCCTGGCCAGACTTGGCTCAGTCAGCCATTCCGCGATTCATAATCAGCTTACGACTTCTTTAATCAAGAGCATGTTTAATGCATTATGCAGAACGCATTCGTTTAGTCTATTTAGATGTCTTGTTCGTTGTATTTAGAATTAAATCTCCATATTTAAATATATTCAATTAAAACTTTATAATTATTAATTATATCATTTTATCATTAAACAAACTTGGTTCTGATGTTAATTAAAATGTTCATTTACCCACTATTCGTAAAAAAAATTACTTTATTTTTCAATAATTGTCAGTTGTCTACTGTAGTATTAATACTACAAGATATTCGTTAAGGAGCTTAAATCGTTTAGTCGAGTTGTTCAACGCACAGCTGAGTAACTTGAAAAATCAATTAAAATTAGAATTTTTATTTTGAGTTCACTTAAAGCTTGTAATTGACTGTATAAGGACTAACATCGTTTTATATGATTAAAACATTACAACGTACACCAAAACTACTGAAAAGCTTTGCACTACTCGGTTATTTTAAATTCGCAACCGGAGATATCAACGCGCAGACACACAAAACTCGTCCTCGACTCTCGGAAATCAGATGATTTTGCCTTTGGCCGTTTCTGCTTTAAATCATAAACTCCTTTAATGAATTATGCATTAAATAAAACAGCTGCATGGACTTCAGGACAAGAGTAGAATTCCTACATTCATTATTTGCATTAATTCAATGCGGATATAATCACATTCGGAGAATCGGATGCGAAGACAGCTGATCATAATTTGTATAACTAAATTGTATTGCGTTGTTTCTAACAATGTAAAGTATCTGAAAGATGTTGCTGAATTGTTATTTATTAACAAGACTTTTATTTTAATTTATCATAATTATATAATTATAATATTTTATTATAATTATAATATTTAATTTATTAAATTTTCACAAAATGCATTAATGTATATATATGCAAAGAAATTTAATTTTTATAAAGAAATAGTAACAAAATTAAGCACCAGAAATTTTAATCTTAATCTTTCATCAATGCAAAAAGTACAAAATTTCTACAGACTTCTCGAACATATTCCCGCGATGTTTAGACATTAATTAAGGATTCAATGTAACTCCTACTACGCTCGCTGCATTTCTAATGCAGCTTCCTTGCATCAAGATGCATCTAGTTAACGATGCCAAAAGTTATCGCCGATCTAACCTAACTCTGAACCCGGCGGGAAACAGCTGACTTCTTCTGTTGGCTGGATGGTTCATGTTTTTCGGATATCTTCCCACACATTCACAATTCACTGTCAAATTATAATTGCTTTGGTGATTTATTAATGAAAATAAAATAAATCTTATTAAATTGTTCGTTCCGGTCATTAAATTAACAATACATTTTTACTTCTTACTGACATTATACGCAGATTTATCAGCTTAGTCCATTTATATATTTTTTCAACTGTAGTTTTGTCAAATGTAATACATATTTTTACGGCGCATATTTAATATTCTCTCCATACAAAATGCAATAGATCTGTGAATGATACAAAATCTGGCTGTACATATAATATGAATTTATCGGCTTCTTTTTATAGCCCTTAATGGACCACCCTTATTCATATTCACTTGCAAAAAATCATATTTCGCAAAATTATGATAATTTCATTAGATTTTAAAACAAGATTATTAAATTGTAAAACTTAACTGTAACAAATAATTTACTTTTACCATTCACTCTAACATTCGCAATTCTATTAGAGTCGGCTTTATAAATGAGGTAAAATCCAATTATTCCCACGTCAAAGGGACTGTGCGATATTTTAGGGATTCAGGGGGAATCTAGATGTCGACTGTGGGAATAATTAGATTCTCTTTCTCGCCTACTAAAAGATTATTGGCAGGATAAGTCATTACAGGGTTCGTTCTAGCGAGACTTGAAGAAATTGAGCACGTATGAGTCGCGCAGAATTTAATTAAATCTCCTACCTTTTTGACAAATTTAGCCCCCAGCTTGTCTAGCATTCAAGGTGTGGTTGATTTAGAATATTTGAAACTTTCTGATTTAAAACATTCCCCACGTGATTTTTTATTACATCCTCCAACCTAATGAGACAGCAGAGTATTTAAATTATGATGAATTTTTAATATTATGAAAGATTTAATGTATAAGTTTTATTGTATTTACGTACTTATGATATTATTTGATCAATTTCGTACTTCTTTCACCGCAGAAATTGAATAACCTTTCTTTTTTAGGGTTTTTAGGGTTCTTTTGGAACTAATTTCGTACTGATGGCCAAGCTTATTTTTAAAATTTAACGTATCGTTTATTTATTTATCAAACGTATTATTACAACAAAATATAAATACAGCCGTCAAATCACTTATAAATGTCAAAGTACCTCCCGCAATTGATAAAGTATCGAGACTGAAACCGACAAAGAAACTAAATAATAAAGATCTCACTCCTTACTCCGCAGAGTATTAAAACTCCGGCCGTTGGGAGATAAGGGTCGTAAAATATGATCTCGCCGAGAAAATAAGCGACATTTATTTATTACTCCATTGTACTAGCGCGCAGTTGGATATATTGAAAGCCAACTAAACAAGTAATGAAATCGCCTATGGTTAGCCGCGAGTTCCTGACTATGTTGCTGCTTGCGTTATTCTCGAATCATAACTGATAAATCTTCCGATTCTACAACTATTCCCAGCCGGTAAAATAATACTAAAACACCGAGAATTTTATGAAATTATCCAAACAGCTGTCGTATATTCGACACGTAGTATCATCTTGATAAAAATAAAACGTTAAAAAACCATCGTTAATACATACTTAAATTTAAATAATTTATTCACATAACAAAAATGTTGAAAAAGCTATCAATATGGGCGATAAATGCAATAATTGATATTCATTTACAAGTCATCGATCTTGCAGAGTGAATTCTTTCAAGTTTATCTGATCCAGTGTCGACTTAGCGTCGTATTAGAGATGGACCGAGCTGTGAGACTATTAGTATAAGATGTGTGCCGAGTGGCTGCCCACAGCGCACGCGGGTTATGTCGGTAAGAGTTTTACTGTTACCAGCGGGCGAGTCGCGTTACCGCTAATGTCCTTCAAGGCTCGCGAAGTGGGCGATGGAGGCTAAATCCGAGATTTAAACAAACAAATAAAAAGTCGAGACATCTTCGAGGGGTATAACGGACCTCTCAAAAATACAAGTGCTAACCTTGACCGGATGCTGATGTTTTAAGTTCAAGGTGGGAGGTGTGAACTGGATCGGTGGACCGATTAATAATGAACACAACGCTAAGAAAAAGTATCTGGTACATGACGATAAAAGTACGACGTGGGAGGATCTAATTTCAGAACAAATTTAGATTTAAAATTTAATAAATATGAATTAAATATCTTAATTAGAAAGATATACATATAAAATCAATTTTATCCTTCCCCGGTTTGAAAAGAGATCTAGGTTCAAATCCTGGTGGCGCAACAACAATATTTTTCGATAAAATTGATTTTATATCTTTCTAATTAATATATTTAATTCATATTTAAAATATCACAGACCATCTGTTCTAATAAGAATGTGTTCTACTAATAATTAAAATTGATTAACTATGAAAGTAAATCTCATACATTTTACATTAATGAGTAATGAGACATCCGGAGAAGTACGAGATCTTGCACCGTATCATAATGCAGGGAAAGATTGCTGGAAATCGAGGCCCTGGAAGAAGGAGAACATCATGGCTGTAGATCCTGAGACAATGGTTTGGTAAGTCTACTCTAGAGCTTTTGCGGGCCGCAGTAAACAAAGTAATGATAGCCAACGTCCGTTGAACGGATATGGCCCTAGAAGAAGAAGACGATTCCTTTGCATATTTGTCGTTACTTTCTTTACACAGACAGTTTTTCGAAAGATTAATATTTATTATAATGTATTTATTGAATTATAAAGCCTCAATACTATAAAATAATTGTAGACTCTAAAGTCAAGGGATACAAGACGGATTGATGCCTTTGAAATGTAGCGTTAGAGCCACACACTGCGCACACGGTTAACACGTGTAATCAGACGCACAAACGTCTTCATTTGACAGGTACTATACACCGTAGACTCAAAAATTTGTCCTTGGAGAGGCTTGTTAGGGTGGCGATCAAAGGAAGAAGAGAAGGAATTACCCCATTTGTTGAATTCACCGAATGGAAAAAGCATAAGCCACTTGCACTTATCTGGGATGCGAGAAAAGTGAATGAATATAGTCAAGAGATTGGTTTCATAAATAGCATGATGGGGACCAATGTAGAACAAAACTTTACATCTGCCGAGTGACGTAGAATTTTCTTCTGGCAATTGTGTGTGTATACAGTTAACAGTAATCCTTTGTATCTATTCGTTCGTACACCATATTCGAATGTTTAATTTGATCAAAAATACAATGCTTTTCCAATTCTACACATAGATTCTTTTAACAATTCATGAAGTTTAACAATTCAGTTTCATTCGAAACATTTAACAATTCAATCAATTCATTTAAGTCTTTTAACAATTCAGTTTATTTTTTATTACTAATTTTATAACATTACCGTTTTGTATTCAGCATCATTGCATCTGTACGAGTTGGACCCGTGTCCGTTGGTAAAGGGCATCTGTGGCGTTTGCCCTGCGACGTCAGCCAGGGTTCGTTCTTCTCCCGCGGCATTTGCGTGTCCGCCAATCGATATCTTCTCACGGGGCTGTCCGGAACACCGCGAGGAATCCGGCTCAGATGCGCGGATCATAAATACTTCCCTTATCAGGATCGGAGACAACTCCGAGACAAGTCGACCTAACGGAATATGATACAATCTCGGGATTAAATTAAGTGTCTGCACGTATCACACGTTCTTGAGAAAGCGAATTTTTTTGTTGCTGTTTGATGTTGCGAAGTTCCTGTTTAAAACACGCGATTTCAAATTGCCTATTGCGTGTCATAAATCAAATAGTGAGATTTATCGAAGAACTGACGTGTTGCTTAACCAAAGTGCATCGCAAACTGCTTACAATACTTTCAAAATTAACTTTGTGGTTAAAATTCATATTTTTATTATTTGCTTACATTATCTTATCCCAGACAAATGATAATAGTAAAACCACGCACAGTGGTGTACATTTTAGCCAAGACACATAAATATACGACGCGAGTGCGAGATAAGGCTAAGACGAGTAGAGGATCGAATCCCCGACCTGCCAGTTTTTTTTCCAATATTCATCTCGAATATAATCTGTCGCCAGGTGGCATCGCAGCTGTGTGTAACATCACATCTGATACTATAAATTACGTAATTAAATCATTAAATATTTGTTTACATTAATGGTACTGCGGTACGGCGCTCCCGTTTTTCTTTTTGATAAATTACAATTTCAACATTGAAAACTTGTTTTCTGCTAGTACTGATATTTTCAAGAATTGAGCTCATCACTCGACAACTTCTAAATCACGAAATAATATGCGAGGAATGCAAATGAATAACGTGATTTCAATAAGAACCTGATGTCTCGGATTGGCGACAGCAACAACGCACAGATCTAGGGAAATGTAGTGAATAAAACCCAAGACGTACAATAATTTCCGCCGAACAGGAAAATAATAACCCGTTAGGTATTCCTCGTGCGAGGGTCGTCTCACGCAACACAGTCGTCATCGGCCGCCGAGCTGGTGCTCGATTTAAATTGTGCGAAAAGATTTCGCACTTTGTCAAAAGTTGTCATTGTGCGAGAGCCTATTTTAAGGACGTGGAATAAATGGCGAGGCTGTTTCTCCCTGCGGGATACCGGCACGCCGCGCGTCGTTTCTTACATGTGGATCTGGTTTTATCCACCACCATCTCGGGGTGTCCGTTATTCATTTGGAAACTGGAATTATGGCCTTACGAGTTATCAGCAAATCTCTGAATCTTTACATAATAATCACGGAATGCTGTCTTCCGTGCAGTGATCACAAGTTAATATTAGTTTAACTTTGTTGCTATTTATAGTTGCACTCTTTGGAAAATTTTACAGTTGCACTATATGATTAACCTTGAGGTTACGCACATGTTTAATGTGTCTTCTTCATTCATATATTTAAGTTAGTGTACAAGGCGACACGTAACCTGACCTCTCTGTATTTTAAAATGCTTCGCATCCCGGACAACTTGAATAGTAGACGTCAAACTCTCAGGTCAGCTTCTACTTCTGCCGTTGGAAGGGTTGTAGAACCGAGCATTTGTGTAGTGCGCCCAAAAGTGTGAAGTTTTAAGAAACAGCGCATCAGAGATTTTATTTAAAAATAGACTAAAAACGCACATTTCCAAAAAATTATTTCTATAAGTTCAAATAACAATTTTTGATTTTAAATACAATGATAAAGTAGGACTATAAACAGTTTATATGTAAAGTGCCCTTGAGGTAATTTTTTTCTACGAAAATGGTGCTATATAAATTGTCGAATGTTGTTATGTTTATTTTTGAATAATGCAGCAGGTGAACGTTTCGATTTTTCTTGCCGAAAGTTTTTGTTATTCTCTGTATAACCAGGATTAATACTATTCCTTAAATAATCATATCTGATAATCAAGAATCTGTTGTATTTATAATTAATAACTAAATAAGTTTAATTAATGTCCCATTAATGGATCATTCAACTTGAAACAGTACGACGAGAAATATCATTACAAAAAAATCGTACATACTTCAAATTTCAACCAATAGCAATGTATTCTTCAAATTAGACAAACCGGACACTATTCGTTGATATTTCCAATGTGTCATGCAGTATCGACCTCAATTCTTGATTGAAAAAACGAGTTACATGATGTCACCTTGAATCCACTTCTTAGTATATCAAACTGCCCACCTATCTTATATTTTTTAGATTTGAAAATGAATTATTGTCTGAATCGTTATTGTCCTACTTGCATTAATCTCTAGTAATAAATATAACAATTGTACACACAACAGGTGTATACAAGACAAGTGCATACATGTCATCTGCAATTTTTGTAAAATTTAGATAAATCATTTATAAAATTACACAGAACAAATCTATTTTTCGAAAAATATAGTCATCACAGGGATTCGAACTCGTAATTGTATATTATCGACAGACAACATTAATCGATTAAGCTATTATGATCTAATTAGAAGTAGTCAAATTTTATTATTTTGCTTCCAACAGGAAAAAATAAATATTTCATTTAGCAAACCTAGATGAAATTTGGCATCATTGTTTAGCCGGTTACCGGTAATGTAAAGTTTTTCTGTGTAAGTATCTTTCTAAGTGAATTATCTAAATTTATTTTATAAAGTTATTGACTTAACGGTTAAAATATTAAAGAGAGAGGAGGGTTTATGGAGAAGAACAGTGAGTTATGATACCGTTTCATTGAAATATTCGTTGTTAATTGGCTTCACTTAGGTCGTATACGTTTTCAATCACCGCGTCCAATCAAGGAGTCCATCAGATATGGAAGCAGACTGGTTTGCTAATTCGTAAGTATTTTTCAGGTGTAATTATAGATTGAACCGTTAAAGGATGTTTCCTCTGGACATACAAATTGCATCACCGAATTCACGACTACAAGAGCTGTGATCAGACTGACCAAACTGGTTTCAATTTTGGAGAGAAGGATTTTGACCGTAAAATCACCTAAACACATTCCATATTGTCATGTAAATATGAATGTATATAAGGTCAACGAGATATTTAACGGTAATGCGAAAATTTTGCATATATAATACGCCCACGTTTGAAATACCTTGCATTTTTATCTGAGCGTAAAAAATGGATGATAAATCTGTTGGCAGCATAATGTCGATGAAGATGATGTACTGCATATTATTACGGAGACTTAACGGATTTTTAAATCGTCTGATTGCGTCTGAAGCGTTTTTGTTTGGTCCAGTTTTTATATTCAATACGAGTTCGAGTCCTAGTTGTTCTAATATTTCATTAAAAAAATGTTTTATTTTTTACATTAAAATATAATCAATGAACTAATTTCGATTTGACGAATAAAAAAACAGAATACATTAGTCATATCTATATTTTTCAAAGTTGCAATTGAATTTAGAACACACAGTATGAATAATTTTCCATGGTTTAATTTGACTGCGATCAAATATTTCTACCATGCAAAAAAAATCTGTAGTTTTTTAGGTTAGGTTAGGTTATTCAACCGAGGGTTGATTTTTATTTTTGCTGATATTTTCTGTCACATTTCAGTTATATCATCCACCAATCACGATGATATTTTTTAAAATTTATACAATACCTTGAGAACATTATATATATTTTTGCAACTTAAATTTTCAATTTATAGTATATTTTGTGTAAATGCGAAAAAGATGTTCTCTGTCAAGAGACCACATAACCGTTATTTCCACAGGAAAAACCGAACAATAACAATTTTCACTCGATGAACATTTGCATCGTAAATAAGTATGAAACTTTCAAATGTTTGTTTCTGTTCACAGTACGTAAATGAAATGGCAAGATATTCAGGATTTAGGGTCACACACGCAGTGGGCCCTTGATTTTACGTGTCGACAAATTCCAGCCATCGGTCATTTAACAGTTAGTCCAATTAAAACCCTCGTCCACGGGTCAAGTGGTTCGTCTATCGTTCATTCTAATTTCTAAGTTCCCATGTTCTCGATAGGCCGATTACCGATTCCGCCGGCGACCGCCGCGTCGTCGTGTTGTGCCAAAAAGTAAACAACGACGTGACGAGAAAGCCATTGTTGCTTGAGAAAGCGGTGGACGGAGTTGCGTTGTCACCAGCTGACATAATGACTTGTCATCGGTGATGTATTTCCATTACCGCCTGCTTAATATTCACATTTCATTCGGAAAGCTCGTAGCGATGTTTCAATTATTTTCACACTCGAGGCGCGAAGCTTTTACTGTGCGCTCATACGACTCATTACAAAGCAACATATTTATGTCGACTAATATTTAAAATTTACGACTGGAGGCTTTTTCTTTCATATTGTTTAAATACCACAAATATTTTTTAATACCACCTTAGTCATCGAAGGCGCCTTAATTTATGAATTTTGTGACTTTATAAAATAGTTTGATGTTTTGGCATCGAAAAATGTAAATATAGACTCAGGCTCCTAGAAAAAAAAAAGTGTTTATTATTAAGAACTGCACTGTTTATTTTATAACATTTAAAATATATATACATAATATATATATATATATATATATATTGACCTTCTTGAGATATCAGAAGCTCTCGTGTAGAATGTATCGCAGAACAGCGTTAAAAAACTGGGTGGACTCTAATATATTAGAACGTTGTTACGGGTATTTATTGTCTTTATGGACACCGATTATGCAAGGGTGGTAGGATACGTGTATCTGATACATGTAACGCATTTTTTAATTCCTAAATACGATTCACACTCACAGATTGTTTCAAAAGAAAATTCAGTGACAAATTCCGAGATCGACAACACATACATGGCATCTAACGGATAAAATAGCAACATGATATTAGGGAAATATGTTCAATTCTGTTGTATGTACAAGAAATTAATGAAATATGTTCAATTCTGTTGTATGTACAAGAAATTAATGAAATATGTTCAATTCTGTTGTATGTACAAGAAATTAATGAAATATGTTCAATTCTGTTGTATGTACAAGAAATTAATGAAATATGTTCAATTCTGTTGTATGTACAAGAAATTAATGAAATATGTTCAGTTCTGTTGTATGTACAAGAAATTAATGAAATATATAAAATTCAAAACATGATCGCGAAGCTGCCAATGAACACAGACATTATTCGGCGTCGTCCTCATTCGGCGTAATAATATTTCGCAAGGCAGATAGTCGATTGTTTTTCCTTCTGAAAAACCGTTGCTAGATCCTTGTAACGTTTACCAGAAACAGGCGTGTTTCACCGATAGTTTACCGTTCACCAAAGTCATTCGGTGGTTTGTATTCACGGCAGATAGGAATCGCTCTCCGATGGTAATTGGCATAATCGCCGTGTTGTAATGCCGAACAATTCGGGCACATTTTAGATTAGGTTTAAATTAAAACAAAGATTACTCGTGTGGAATAACAACGAGACTGTACTGTTGCACATGCACACAGGATTTGTGTATATCATAATCGAAGATTCGGGAATGTTGAAACATCGGATGCGGGGGCGAAGATTTATCTTAGTGTGTCACCAGTTCACTCATCCGAGTGTATCAAATGACTAATCTACGGGTATTGACCCACATCGTTGAATTCTTGAATTTGTGTAAACGGTATATAAAACCTACACAATGTACCGATCAATATGTAAATTTGTTTTTTTTGTTGGCGGTCATTTTCATGTTTTTTTTTGTAATCTTGCCTTCGTATTGTGACCTTTTCAATGTGACTTTTTTTAAATATATACATTGTCTGCCTATCTTGCAGAATACAAAGTGCGATGCGTATGACGCACATAGAGTATGATTATCCAAATTTTGTCAGGACTCGGTGGCCTCAATCACAGGAAACTTGACTAGTAATGCATATCTATAAGGCTCGACACTGAACTTAACTACAATAGATAGAGCTTGCCGTGATTGGATTGCGCTGAACACGGAACATGTAACATCATAAATTGCTGACGTCTAGAATGGATAAGATTGCTACTTCATTTTGAGTCTACCAATTCTGTGTCTTCTATCGGGTTTATTATTTAGCAGCCATTTCGAGGGTAGCGCATTATTAATATGCTCTGTATGATCTAACTACCGAAGCCTTCCTTATTTATGAAAGTTATGACATTCGACTCATCGTATAGATTGTAAAGTTCTTTGTTATACTCCACTTTCATCGACAACTCTCTCGATGTCTCTTCTTTCGAGTACATCTAGTGTCGCTTTTTATTTCTTCGTTAGAGTCCAGGTTTCTGACGCCTAGGGAAGATTTCGCGAGTTAAAAATAAATTCATTTCAAAATATGCTCAAAACGAAGTTTCACACGAGCCAATCGCAGTGTCTAGATTTACTGGCAGATGACAATCGCGAATGAAAAAGTTCCCACCATATTTACGGTAAAAACGCAAAATGATAAATTTAGCACAGAAAAAAGTTGCTCAAGATATATTATCCGAAACAAGTTTTTTTTAAATCGGCCGCATTATCAACACAATTATTTTATTAATATGATAATAGATTACAAGCCACTGTAGAAAAAATTAATTCATAAATTTAATAAACTGCTATAAATATATTATAATAAAGTCGTCTAGATACAACACGGGTCAAACGTTAATCTAATATTCATATATAAAATACGTCATCCTCTGATAATAATAATAAACTACGTTTTTCATTCATGGCAACAAACATATTTGCATAAATTTAAATAAATACATGCATGGAGTGTAATTCTATCACCGAAGTTCCGATCTATTGACTAGTCAAACACATCTCAATAGAATATTTGCTCGCAGCATCTTAAATAATTTATTACCGGCCTGACCGAGAACTTCATTATGCGGGTACCGTTCGATCTCCGGATGCTATTAGTGCAGATGTTTCATATTTCGGGATATATTTTAGACTATTGTCACCGCGAAAATGTTATCATGTCTATTGTATATCCATTACGGTAATACACACAGCAGTATCATCATCGTCGGGCAGGTTTGTCTCTAGATATTGTGCCACTCTTAGGCGAGCTAGAAGAAGGCATCTTGACATTAAGTTCATTATTTTGTATATGTGTGTTAGATTTCTTTGAACTACTGGCCAAGTACTGCTAGGTTCCCGTGATTCTACCTATCACTATCTATCTATCTTCACTTAATTTACGCCGTATCATTTCGACTGTTCTGACAATTTTATCTACCGGACGAGACTTTGGGCATCCTCTAGATGATTTTTCGTCTTGCGGAAAACATTTAAGAATATTCTTGATTGACTATCTGCGTATCAGTCATGATTTACGCTTTTTAGTAGTGATAATGACATCCTTCAAATGGTAAGTAGATTCTCACTTTACTCCATCCATCGTTATGGCGCCCTGGTATGTTATTTAAAACATTTTATTGCCGTACCTACGAGTGAAAGGGTAATAAAATAATATAAAATCGATGTTCCTTTGTTATGATAATCACATTATGTTGGTAGTAATATTTCTAAAAGTGAGCGGAAACATCTGTTGTCTGCGAATATTTAAATATATTACTACGTAATAATACCTTTAACGTTTCAGTACACTATTAATATTATACTGTTTATATGGAAGATTAATGTTTTACGACCCATCAGATAATATGCTCATCTCCTCTTATAACCCGTTCGCGCCGTACAAATATTTTAATTGTAAAGTTTTTGCATAAGAATTATTATAAGATTGCGCTTTTACGACTTTTCGCCCCGACGGAACAATCGTATTCTCGCTACGCGCTCCGAGCTCGGAGCGGTGAAGGGAGACATCTGTGGACGATTACTCGAAGTTCAACGAGATGTGCTGTGTTTAGAATTGTTCTATTGTTTTTGGAATATTGCCGGTCCAGTGTTTGTAATACTTTCCAACCATTCTAAAAATACCTGTACATATTATAACTTATTAATATGTCATTCTTGTTATGAATCCTAGCTCATGTGAAAGATGTCTAATATATTTAATACAATTTTATATTTTAATAGTGGAGCGATATGCCATGACTCTATGGCAGTCTATATATTCTAATGACGATGAGACAGTGGCGTAACTAGAAAAAATTGAGCACCAATACAAAATGGAAAAGGCAGCCCCCTGTATATTTATTTATTTCTATCAACGCCCTTGTAGGCTTTTACATAAGAATAATAGTTTATTTAATTTTAATAAATAAACAGCATATTTTTAATAAAACATTCCAATGTAACATAAAAAACTAAGTATAATTTACGTACACATATTTCTTCTATTCAAGTATGTTCCTGCAAGGAAAAATGTCAAAAAAATTCAACTTGTTATCAAACCGATGCATCCGTATTATTGGCGAGTTGATAGCATTATTATTTATATGTGTATCTACAGAGAACGCGTCACGTCTCGTTTGAGTTGGTACTTTATACAGTAGACTCATTAAATAATCGTAATTTATTGTTATGTCGTTGATTATTGGAATATGCAATTTAAAATTGATAAACCTTAGAAATATATGTTGCACTCTTTCGATTTTTCTAATATGTGAGCCATAATAGTATAATGTATGTATATATATGTATTGTATAATATATAAGATGTACGAAATTAAGTAACACGGTTTTATTCATTAAATATTTGCAAAATATGTCTCCTATAATATTCATACTTTCGTGTAAAAATCAAAAATACGTTTTTAAATATTTTTATACTCTCGCAAATGAAAAAAACCTCTTCCTTCATTTTATAGCGGCAGTCTGGTCTCTAACCCAACACATGATCGGAGAACTATTTTTTTTAAATTAAGTGATGTGACACACGGACCTTTCGGGCTCGTATTTAACGTGGCTCGTTAACCGAATTCTACGTGCAATAGCAGATTCATTGAGATCTGCTAGACAACATTTCGTATCGTTTGATCTCATAACAAGTTTGTAGCAATAGTTCTCTATACGCTTTGCCTTTCAAATCATTAATATAAATCATCTCACGATATAGATAATACGTCTTAGCGAGCGTTCCTTCTCGCAATATTATCAATTTTCAGCATTCAGCCGAAGATATCATCTGTGCAGAATGTAATGACGTGCGACATGAGTTTGCAAATTATTTCGTGTTATTCCGTGGGAATTGGGAGCGGTCAACCTGTACAATATAATAGACGAGGCGCTCGGCTTCCGAACTCGAACCGCCGCGATGACAATGCGATTGTGTACGCGTGCACGATGGAGCCGGCGATGCTGCGTGCCGCGGACGCGTTACGGATGTCACGCCGGGTGCCGAGAGCGCGGCACGCGACAGTGGCCCGGTGCCGTTGAGGAAAACGCGGGAATTGCAGAGATTGAAAACAAACGAAGCGGTTAAACAAAAATAAACCCTTGCTAGAATGAAAATGTATGCGAACGGCGGAGAAAGAGAACGATGTGTAAGTTAAATAGGCTTAAATTACAAATACTATTTTCGCTGCTTAAATATTTCACAAAAGATTGTACGGAGAATATATTGAATTTAGTTGATATCGGTGATCATTATCAATATATTCTTCAGCGGTTGTCGATCCTATGCTGGAATCACTCTGCCGTTCTTTTCGGTTCTTCGCCAATCTTTTGACTTTGGGTACTCTCTAGGTCATTTTTTTGTATCTCGCGGGTGCTATTTGAGAATATTCTCAGTCTATCGGTTTTCCACTCCATTGGTATTTACGCTTTTTATCGATGATTCTGACATTCCCCACCTTGGCCTGCACTCGAACACGCGTGTTGCTCTTTCTGGCTCAAGTTTCACTACTACATACGAGGATTAGATGAATACACTTGTCAAGAACTCTTCCCTAAATATATATCTACATGTGATATATTGATGGTATTCTGTTTATATATTAGATCGTCTAATAAGTCTTTGCGATTTTTAAAAAAATACTATTTTCTCTGACAAAAATGACACACTATTCAATAGAATTGCTCTAAAACGTCAGTATAGTCGTTTTCTTGTATCTTATAGTTTTTCAAAATTTTTGGGCTTAAATAATAGTGTTAAGTTGAGAAAAACGAACATTTTCGACACATAAATTAAGAAAGTCTGCCGCATCCATCCTATAGTCCCGACCTCGCTCCGTCAGATTATCACCATTTTCGGTCGCTCTCCAATCAAATGCGTGACGTTACGTTCAACAACGACGATGCCTTCTGAAATGGATTCAGACCAGACCAGCCAATTTTTATAGAAAAGGCACCGAGAAATTGGTTGGAATCCTGAACAATAATAGAGAATATATCATTGATTGAAATATTATAATTTTTGTTTAAAAATTGGATTCTTTAATAAATAATTGAACAAACCCAATATGCTGTCTATGTTAATATCAGATATTTAAAAATGAATAAATTATGTACAAAATACAAATTACTCAGAACACAAAAAACCTGATGTATGTACGAATATATTAGAGTGATGTCTTCAACTAGAAAATCATTTTACATATATTATTTTTTTTCGCCGAAATCAATTCAATGTTCACATATTGATATATCTAATAATAATAATAATAACAATATAATATGGTTCATTTTGAGTGATTTGAATGTTGGCAGTCACTTCTTATCGTCGGCTAACGGGAAGACTTTATTTATATTTTTCGCATCAACAATACGAACGGTGAGATTGGATGCCGAATGATTCCCACACTCCCAGTACTTCAGTTACAGTTACGCGTCACAATAACACACTGTTACATTAGGAAGTTATTTTAAATCCGTAATAACTAACTGCACCAAATAACTGCCAGTCAATTTTAGACCCAAAGGCATTGTATATCTTTGATCGAGTGCGTATATTTTACGCCATTGTTTATAAGGGGGTTGTCTTGCGCAGTTTGCAAAATTTGATCCAGACGGGGTAAGAATGAAAAAGACATCTGGAGGGGTGAGGTGGGGAGACTATATTTTCCTCAGGGTCCTAGAGTGTAACTAAACAACGTTTAAAGGGTAAAAAACATTTATTTCGTGAGACGGGGCAGGTTGGACAGAGAATGCCCTAATTTGGCACAGATCTTAAAGAGTAACAATATATTATGTAAAATTTAGTCAAGAGTGAGATGTCTGGGGGAAGAAGATGATTGTATTTTATTTAGAGTTTGGATTCCACTGTACAAAATTTTCCCAAATCCTTAAAATATACAGATCTGTGAACTTCAATTGTCTATTATATATATTGTCTATTAAAATCTTTAATTGTCTATTATATATATTGTCTATTAAAAAAGGTGACTAATTTATTTTTCTTTTTTGTTACAGCACCTTTGAGTGATTCAACGGAGATCGAGTCTTACGATGAAGGTAAGTTTAGTTATAATGAAACATTTTAAAGATTCCATCGCGTGTTTTTCAAAATTGTCATACTTTTTAACACGAAAAATAAAATAAAAATGGAAACTATTTAATAGTAATCTCATTGATTACAATTTTGATTTACGCAGCAAAGTAAATAACGATTAAGTTTTGCTTTTGTACTACTTAAGGTACTTCTACCAATTTAAATGGTTGAATGTATCTGTTAATAAATAGTACGTACAGTTGGTTCAGATCGTACTGGTGCCCTGACACATTTAACCTTATCCAGAATATATTTTTCTTAAACTCAATATATATTAAAATATAATTGTTACTTTATCGGCAATTCAATATTTTTAATTTTTGTTTATTTTAATTTTATAAATTTGTTTATACGTGCAGTGCTGCAATTCAAATAACCTGTGGACAACTAGTATTTCTGCAAAGCATTACAAATTTTTTTATTTAATTGTACATCAAGTACGATGTATTAAAATCTGAATAATATTCAAATATTAAATTGTAAGTCACCTTCAGTATACTCACTAACGAGTACCGCGATCCGGTTAAAAATATACGCAAGTTTTAAACAGACGTGAAACGTTTGGCGTTATAATTTGTGCAGTTTTTGCAAGCCCGCGGGCAGCAGCCAGTTCAAAACGCAGCATCTAGAGTCCGCCTCTGTAAATACAACACGATCCCGAATAACTCAACTCAAGCTGAAAAGCTCAACGTGAATTATCGACGATATCAAAGCCTATCTGACAACAATGATACTATGTGTGGTACCATACGCCACCGAAATTTCTGATGATATAATTGAAGAAGACCTTGCCAGGTTTTTTTAGTATCCGATGACTCTGTCTGACCTTCGTGCGTCACGATTATATTCATTATATTGGAGGAAGATCAGTTCATTCGGGTGTGATTCGCTTCCGTGAGGCAATTTAACCCAGCCGCCGACAGAGCGATGAAAATAATTAAGCGAAGTACCTACTGAAAGAGAATCTGTTTATTACATTGCACGATAATAATAAAAAGCTTTCTTCTGTAATTAGATACATTTGCGTAATACGTCACATCAATTCAAAAATATGCTTTGGATGATGGTCTGCTTTTGTTGATGATCTATATGAATACCTCATCAACAAGCGCTCTTGAGGTGAAAGTTTTTACGAAAATGGCGCTATACAAATTATCCAATATTATTATAACAAGTATATACCTATTATTATTATCATCTAAAAATTAATAACTTCTCTGAATTTTCAAATCGTGTAACTAAAAATCTCTGTTTTCAATATTTCTTAAAATCACCCCATTCTTTGAGATACCTTAAATAGCATTAGAAGAGGAATACTTTAAGATGTAGGGTTAACAGATTGACATACAATATTTTTGAACTGCATCCACGAGCATCCAAAATTGTAGCAGTGGGAGTGACATGGCAAAGATTTCCGAATGACCGAAGAGAGTGGCGATGTCATGCAGTGGATAGATTATGACAGAAGCTGATGATACACGGCTTGATAAGATTGTTACTTGGTGACACGTGACGATAGGATGTACAACAGATATAAATATAAAATCAAAACTCTTTTTTCAATATTATTTCAAAATTAAAAATATAATTATACTTGTAAATGGTGCGAGTCTATGAATTAAATTTTCCTCTCAAAACCTGTAGAAGTTACGGAAAAGACATACAAATTTTAAAATTGAAAATTGATTGATGAAGATGTAATGAATTTTATTTATAACTAGATTGTCCGTAGCTCCCTTACAGGAGTAAACGTACCCCGCAGAGACGCAGTACTTTGTTGTCCACTCCAGATTTAAAAAAATAAAATAATCGCTAATACTCTTTGAAAAAAAAAAACATAAAAATTGATTAGATAGGAAAATAAGAATAAAAAGAAGAGAGAACGATAAACATATGTATGTGGTACACGTTTATCTATCACCAGAACTTTTAAATTGAAATATTGAACTTAAACTGACTGATATAACTTTTCAAAAAAAAATGTCACTTATTATAAATTTATATCTTCGCTACTTCATTGGTTATACATTTCTATTACCATATTTTTAATAATCTATTTTCAAACCAGATGGATATAAATAAAACAGTGTTATAACTCTACTTGAGTTTATTTACACTTCTCGAGTTGCGAGAGAAACGGAAACTCCCATCGACAAATGAAGTTTAATACTTCTCCAGTTACTAGTTCCATCCATTTTGATGATGAAACTTTACAAAGTTAACGCAGATTCTATTAAATAATACAATCTATTTTCTGTTAAATTTTTCTATTCGATGATATATTTCCCACAATAGTAATAATATTTATAATAGACCGAACAGTTATTTGAAATCTCGAATGAACTAACAATTTAATTCACTATACAAGGTGAAAAAAAATCATTTTTCATTGTTACTTGTTCCGTATGCAAATGCGTAACAGAAAAAAAGTGCACTCTGATGGAAATAGATGCAATCAAGCCGCAATTCAGGCTTATGGACATTAATTACTACAGCCTGGCCATCTTAAATCATTTTTTTCTTCGTAAACAAAAAAAATGTATATCTGGAAGCGTTATTTAAATCTTTAAACGTTCTAATGATGTTCTAGATTTATGATTTCTTTTTTTTGTGTTCCGTCAGATAAAAAAACAACCATTAGATTAACAACACTCAATCGTGATGTAACGGGTGTTAAAAAAGTTTTGTGTGTTATAATGTGTTTGAATTTTTGAATGCGAAACTTGTTTGCCGGCGCCTGTGTAAATCTCTCACGTGTCTCAAAACTCGTTCACGGTGACGACTTCGCTACGGAAAATATTACTTCAAGCGCCAGGCGCCTGTTACGGGCGGGAGCGACTGGAGCGCGTGACGCGGAATTGACTCGCGAGCGTGCGATTTTTTTATGGATACAAAAGTAAAAGTTACATCAAATATGGTGTGATGATATACATTATACTGGTAGAAAGACGAAGAAAATGACGTTTGAAAACATTAATGAGCTAGTTACTAGAGTACAGCAGATGCAGACGACACCGAGAAGTAAAATACCTGTCGCAAAATACAGATCGATGGAAAGAGTTGCATGATAAAGGATAAAGAAGATAAAGAAGTATACTCATGTAGCTCATAATTACAGATTCACAATGTTCTCCTAATAATAAAGTTGTATCAATGTGTCCAAAATTTAATAAAAATGAACTGATAATTCTGGCGTCTGCTATCAGATTACTCAAAGGTATTTGAGATTCTGTAAAAATAAAGTAGATGACTCTTTCAAATAATGGAACGATTAAATGTATTAATATCAAAAAGGTAACATATAGGTTCGAAAATTTGTCGCTAAAAATATTGTCGCTGTAGCACAGTTGGATAATGCACCTTCCCCGATTAGGAAAGAGATAAGAGATCCAGGTTCGAATCCCGGTGGCGCAACAAAAATATTTTTCGATGAAATTGATTTTATATGTATATCTTTCTAATTAATATATTAAATTCATATTATAATTAAAAATAATTTATCATAACTCCAGCCAGGGTTGCGATCTATGTCTTTGACGATTCTCCTCCATCTTTCTCTGCAGCTCGCAGTTTGGAGAGGCAGTAGCGTCGTTGATCTGATCGGTCTATCGACTTGTAGATCGTCTTCCTCTCGTGGACAATCTATTTTGGATCCCTAATTTTCCCATAAATGCTGTCCGAGGGATTTTCAGCATTATCATCCAGTATTAATTCATAATTCAAGTTTTTTTTTTTGAATATAATGGTGTGGTTAAATCGCTGCTTGCGCCATTTTTTAACTTTTTGAAATAAGTACTTTTTTATTCATATAATGAATTGACAGTAATGCCATTGCTGTTCGTGAATGAGCGGCGTCCGCATAACTAATAATAACTAAAAAAGATTTTCAAGAATCACAACATTTTAGTGGATCCCGCACTTCAGTATGGAGAACTTCCAGTGATTACTAGCCCTGAGATAGAATTCCTGGAGCACTCTGTGATCGTGCCTATAGCTGATGACTCACACAACCAACACGGATAACACTAATTATTGTAACTAGCATTATTCTGATTCTCTTCGAGATATGATTCATTTATCTACAACCTAATTAAGGAACATATCTCAAAGCTCACCGGAGCTAATTCGCACCAGTGGACATCACCGGTCCTTGGCGTATCGCTTTTGGACGAGCCAGGAGGAAAAATGGCATTTTCCCCAAAGGTTATACGGTCATGTGATCGAGCAAAATCGAGTGAACATACTCAACAGAGATGTCTTACATTGCTATGATTGGCACAAAAAGCGAACTAACGCTCTTAACTTGGCACGTTCAGGAATGAAGCGTGATGCCTCACGAGCACTGTTCCCATGCTCATGACGCCGGTAAATAATTCAAATTGCCCCTTAAATAGCCCGAGCAAAAAATATCTGGTATCGGCGGCCAAATTATTTGAAATCTGCGGCGATCGTTGTAATTACCGTAATGATCCGGACGGCCAGGAACACATCTTAATTTGCTCTATTGATGATATCCGATCATCGCAAATTTATTGCCAATTTCTTTGTTATGGTCGACAGGAGATGTACAAAGGCCTTCCAGACGTAATTTTAAAATGATTATGAATCCATTTATATTTAAATTGTCTCGTAATATCTGCCACCTGAGACACAACAAGTGCTAGGTTTATTTTAAAAAAAATGCAACACAAGGAACGACAATCCGGCGTATACAGCACGATGTTGACTAGACTGGTCTGGAGCGTTCCACGTTAATGATTATACTAGTACACGTCATAACTTACATTTTTTATATACTGGATGAAACTACAGAATGGTCTAGAATTTTGAGGTGAAAATGGATGTTAGCGAACAAGCTCTGAAATACGTTTAATGGGCTAAGCATCTCTTTAATGGTCAGCCCACGGGGATAGGTTGTCCAAACAGCAAACGCCGAAGTAGGTACTGAACATCAGACCATCAGGTCGCAGGAAGTTGGGAAGACCTAAGCTAAGATTGAGCGACAATATCCTTGGAGATTCAAATCTGGATAAAAACGGCGCGAAATAGAGACCACTGTGTTATTTTTCCGTTAACCGGTTTCGATACTAACGTATCTTCATCAGGACTGGCGTAGAACGGAACTATTCCATAAAATTTAAACGGCATCCATTACGGGGTGTAGGCGGAGTCTTGGTAAGAGTGGGGAGGTTATTAAAATAGCGAATATATTAAATGGCTGGTACTAGCTAAGAGTAGACAGGAAATGTATGAACCCGTTCATAGACGAGGCAGTACAATAATGAAAATTGACATTGACATTGTAGATACCTACGTAAATACATATTCTTTGATAATTAAATTGAAATAACTTAGTAAATCTACAAAACTGTTGCTAGAAATAAATAATTTTTCTCTAAGTTGGGTGCAAAGTGTTTACCCGCTAATCGGTTAGTTTAATTTTAACGCGGTCGCCAGTTTGACTGTTTTATAACGGTCGCCAGTTTGACTGTTTTATACCTGTCAACGATTCTAAAATCATCTGCTAGCCACTCGAGCGGTTAGCGGCTGTCCACTAGCCTTCAATATAATGTTTTGTATTGACATATCCGATATTAAACGAGTGACCATTTAACATTTGGTTGCTGACGTGAATATATTGACACAGCGGTTGGCAACCAACAGTTGGCGAAATGGCCCTTAAAGTATTTTTTTATATAGATATGTGATCTACTTATTTTTTTTGCTAATAAGTTATCATCCGTTGAACATGTCTAACACTTGTTCCGTATTAACCGACCGGCAGTTCCATTGTTACATCGATGCGTCTATTGTCTGTTTTGTACAAATTAAAATTGTGCAATAAATAAGCGATGTTTGTCATCTGATAAGGATAAATAGATAAACATATAAACTGCCCATGAACTTGTGAAGTCCATAATTGCGAGAATGAAACAATAGTGCTCGGACCGATGCGCAACGGTGCGTCGCAGAAAATTCTAACATCCGTCTTCAATGTACATAGATCCATATCATTTCTAGGTTAAATTTGATGAGCTTTTAACATTTCTTAGCATTGTACATTGGTTTAGTCGCTTGAACATACAAAAAACATTATTAAATTGTATGTTTAACGTCGGGAATAAACTACTGCTAGATTGCAATGTCATAGTTCTTTGAGTAGCACTGCGATGCTTGTTATTTTAGGCCAGAGATGGCGCGCCTGTGACAGGTGGGCATAGTGCGAATTTAAAAATGTTATGAAAATGTACATTTACTGTACGATTTGTGTAAATTGAATGAGGTAGTGGATGAGAACATAGGTCTGTGATATATAATATTATAATGATGTATAATATCACAGACCCATTTTCTGAATAATTACAATTTCAGAATAAGAATGTGTTCTTCTTAATAATATATAAGTTGTATCAATGTATCCAAAAATTAGTGAAAATTAATTATTAATTCTGGCATCTCCTATCAGATTACTTAAAGGTATTTTAAATTCCGTAAAAATAAAGAAAATGGCTTTCAAATAACGGAACGATAGATATATACATTTGAAAAGTGTAACATATAGGTTCGAAAATTTTTCGTCAATGCGCACTGTCTGCTATAGCGTAATCGGTTAATGCACGTTCCCCGGATTGGAAGAGATCCAGGTTCGAATCCCGGTAGCGACAACAATATTTTTCGATAAAATTAATTTTATCTTTCTAATTAATACAATTAATTTGTATTAAAAATAAAAGGTTGTAAGAATCTTTTTTAAAATAAGGTGTATTTAAAAAAAAATAGAAGTACATTCATTGCATACAAAATGTTATTTGTAATAAAAGTGGTGCGATATTTACCTTTTATATAAGACGACATTTTAAAATATTTTTTGATTTTAAATTTTATTTATGGAAAAAGATTTCGCATCACTGTCCGGACAATGACGAATCACAATTAAGATTATTGTTTATTAAATTTTAAATCACATTTTTTTCTTGCAGAAGCGGGATGTTACTACAACTTCCAGCATTACGGAGAAGGAGACAGAATAATGACCAACGAACCATGCTTGAACTGCACCTGCCACAATAGGATGCTCATGTGCTACCTCAGGGTGTGCCCCTTCACCAAGCCCATAGGCCAGGACTGCGTCGTGGAGAAGAGGGGAGACCAGTGTTGTCCCATCATCACCTGCCCAGATGGTACGTTCAGCAGTTCATTTACATATCATGGAGCACCGTTCTCATCTTTGATCCTTCCTATACCTTTCCAAGTTCTATTGGTTTTCTCTCTCGCAATCGTCCTTTGTGACGAGTTATTTATATTTTATTATATCTCAATAATAAAGATTTTCTCTGATTTCAGTCCCAGTTGACCTAGTGGATTCCACAACGGTGTCCACAGTCGATTCGACCGAAGTTGGCCACCACGACAACTACGGATGCTCGATAGACGGCAGGTTCTATTCCGACGGCGCTCAAGTACCATCGAAACAAAACAAACCGTGCGAACTTTGCTACTGCATCAGAAATATGACTGCCTGCGTCATGCAAGAGTGTACTCTTCACGTGGAGGGATGTACCCCGGTTTACCAGAGGGGAGTGTGCTGCCCTGTCAGATATTCATGCGGTAAGTGCAAATTAAATATAGTAAAACGATGAATAATTAATATATCTATTTCAAGAATTTTAGATAGAAAGTACATTAATTTCTAATTATATTTTATTTCCTATTTCAGATCACCCAGAAGATGAAGGTCCATTAATGATCGATGATATGACAACAACAGTTAGACCGACTCCTGGATTTATCTTGACTACTACACTCACACCTGGTTACACAATGGAATGTACGCACCACGATGAAGTCTTCGCTGACGGTGCAATGATCGCTACCGATAAAGCCTGCGAGCATTGCTATTGCATGAAAGGAGATATAGTGTGTGCTGTACAGGAATGTGGAACTCCTATGGAAAATGAGGGCAAAAACTGTACTGCGCTCGCTCCGAGAGCTGATCAATGCTGCCCAGATACGTATATTTGCGACGGTGAAGAGAATGCTAGTACAACTCTGTCAGAAAGTGGCAATGAAGCGACAACGAAGAGTAAAATCGAACAAGAGTTAGAAGTGTCCAAACACGAGGAAGAGCCCACAACCAAATCTGACGAACAACATAAACAAGGTGAAAGTGATATAACTCATACAACAATTAGCCCAGATGATGTTTCAAGAACGACAATCGGTCAAATTGAAGAGTCTACACAGATTCACGACCACAAGGGAGAAGAGGCAGACAAATTCAAGGAAGACGTCACAGAAAACAAGCCTTTGGAAAAACTTCCCCAACACAGAGATGAAATTTCTGGAGAACATCAACCAGATGAACACGAGATGCATCAATCGACTGAAAAGACAATTGGCGATATCGATTCAACTGAAAAGCAATCTGAAACCTATGACGATTCTAATAAAGATATTTCATCAGGTCATCAAACAATCGTTCCTATTGAAGATGAAATATATCAAACAACTGTAAAGACAAATGAACCACTCTATGATGTGATTACTGAAATAGCTAGTACCGAAATCAATAAGCATATTGCTTTAGATTCGGTCACCGAAAGTTATGAGGCAGGCGTTTCAGAAATAACTGACAAGGATGATTCAAGTGAGCATAGCATTAAATCTGAAATTACTCCAAAGCATGAAGAAGTTACAACACAGCATATCATAAAATCGGAAATAACACCAATCCAGGGAGGAGATGATATTGAAGAACAAGATAAATTATTACAACAGGAAGAAATATATCCTCAGCAAGAAATTTCAGGACCAGAGCAAGAAAAAATAACACCACCGACTCAGCTGTTTACATCAAAACATGAAGATCATACTAAACCTGACATTGAGTCAAGTGAAAAAGAAATTACAAAATCTCCATTGCCTACTGTTCACGGAGAAATTGAAGATTCCGAACTCCATGTGACAAAATCTCCTGAAAACTTAGATCAAACGCACGACGTTAAAGATATTCATATTCCTGACCATCCAAGTGAACCGATTGATTCTGAAAAAGAAGAGTACGACAATGTATTTGAAAAAACTGAATCTCCTACAACAAGCCAACCTGAACTTATCGGATCTACATTATCTGAATCAGATAATTTGAATACAAGATATACAGAGAAAGATGAAGTAAACATTGACAAAACTAGCGAAGAAACAATAAAAGAGTTCCTACCAGTAACTGAAAGTGGGCATGACGTAACTACCGAATCTGCAAAATACCACACGTCCATTAGCCATGATCATGTTACTGGAGAACCTGAAACTGAGGAAAGTAGCGGAGATGGAAAGCTCACGCCCATCAGTCATGATCATGTTACTGGAGAACACGAAATTGAGGAAAGTAGCGGAGACGAAAAGCATACGCCTATCAGTCACGACCACGTTACTGGAGAACCCGAAACTGAGGAAAGCAGCGGAGATGAAAGTGCAGTAGACGATAGTGGTATGATTCACTCCACTCATAAAGATACAGAATCACATACTGAAAAATCTGTCAAATCTGATACAGAACTAGAAAAAGAAACACCTGCAGAATTCTCTCCAGAAATTACAACGGCGCATTCTGACACAGTAACGAGTATTCCCAATATCATTATCGGTGATGGTTCTTCAGACGTAGCTCCAGAAAAGGACGTGGCCCAAGAGATTATAACAGATAAACAAGTAATAGACATTGTTACTGTAACGATACCTCAGCACAAAGAGCATGTTACATTACACGCAGAAGATTCATATGAAACAACTTCTGCTTCAGGAGAAATTGATTCCAGTAAAATTCTACCTAAAGCAACAACACTTCATGATTTGATAGATGAAGTTACGAAATCAGATGACAAAAAACAAGATGAAGAGATTCATCACACTACTGAGCCATACACATCGCAAGACCATAATATTGATACTGATGTATATAAGACAAATATTCCAGAAGAAGCAGAACTTGTGACTAAGTTTACTAAGAATCCTTATCCACACATACATGATCATACAATTGTAGAGAAGAAAAAGACCACAGAAATTCTCGATTCCACAACGCAGGCAATGCTAAAATTAGATAAAAAAGAACCCCAAGAAGAATACACAACAACTCATTCATTAATAGATGAAGAGAAAGATATGGTTAAGGAAGTGGAGATAACAGATGAAGAAAAAACCCATGTTAGTTTAGATCAAGAAATCGATCAAGGTAGCCATGAATTTGATCACACAACATTATCTCCTGAAAGTAGTGCCTTTGATTTGCAGAAAAAGACTGAAAAACCAGAAGTAGTAATAAATCTTTCTACACCTCAGGAGGGAGAAGAAGAAGCTAACACACAGGTTAACCACGATATAACAGAAAAGGGAGAAGTATTGAAACCAGAAGAAGTAAGTTATGAACATACAACACCAGTTATCGATTCCGGTGAGTCAAGTCATGAAGTAGATGAATCTCATAAAATGGATGAGGATGATTACCACTTCAAAACAACACTTACACCAGAACACGAGACTGAGATACATGAAGTCCATAAACCAGAGGTAGAAATTTCTCATCATGAACACCATGAAGTTGATGAACATCATACATCTACAATGTCTTCAGATCATACTGATAAAATTCACGCCGAAGACCAAACACACATTTCTGACTATGATATGACCACAGTTTCATCAATTAAATACGTAACTGATTCTGATGGTTTGCAAAAGGAAACTAGAATCCCTGAAGATTATGCAACAGAAATCATTCACGAACACGCCATGACTTCATCTCCCCATGTTGTGGAAATTCATCCAGAAGATGGAGTAACCGTGATAGTTGAAGAAGATAAAATTGACTTAACTACTCCTATTTCGACTGTAATTGATACTACCACCATTCCAAAAACAGATAGCGTACAGCCAGATGAACATAGCACTCCCATTGAAGAGGAAATTAAGTTTGTGACCGATCCATCGAAAGTACCACATGTCTCTGAGGATGACAATAAAGACGCACAAACGCAACTTCCAGAACAAACCACAACAATATCTGATGTAAGTGAGAAATATGAAACAATTTCACCAGCAACAGAAATAAATGAACTAGAAAATGAAATACATGAAGATCATCATAAGCATCCGATAGTAGAAGAACCTTCCCGAGTCCCAGGCGAAGGTGACTGCTTGGTAGATGGAATAACATACAGAAATAATGCTCGAATCCCAACGATAAACAAATGTCAAACATCTTGCCAATGCGTAAACAGTATTTTAAAATGTGACCATGTCGAATGTTCACCACCTCCTTCAAATATGATCAATTGTCAACCAATATATCATGGTAAAGATAACTGTTGCCCGATGTATACATGCGAGCATGAATCAGTAACTATCGAATCAGATAACCAAATGTCTGACATATCAACACGTGGACCAGAGCAATCAATCAATATCGATGTAACAGAAAATCCTATTGTCAATAAAGATATTGTACCTGAACAAGCATTAGAGAAAGATTCAGTCAAACCAATATACATTGATTCAAGTGAACAAATGACAACTCAACTACCGAAAGAAGAAGAATCGGAACTGGGTGTACCAGTGGATGAAGAACCAATTGTTTCCTCCATTTATGTAGCTGACTGTGGTTCTGATGACTGCAAAATAACTAAAAAACCAGATGTTTCCCCGATTGAAACAACAGAATACAATACAGGAAAACCGTCTGAAAATGAACAAATAACTGAAAAGTATGAAGATAAAACAGAATTGAATATTGTACATGAAAAGAGCACAACTCTTCATCCTGAAATAGATGTAAGTGATTCGCAAACTATTAAACCATCATTTGATGGCGAATCACAGACTATTCTTCCTGTAAGTGAGCATGATCAAACAACAATAAGAGACGAAATAAATAAAGATTCAGATATTAAACATCATGGTGAAATTGAAGATCATGAAATAATCACGACTTCAAGTGAACATGGTGATGTTGAAAAGACAACGCCTAGTCAAGTCCACGATTCCCAAGAAGAAGATGAATTAACAGATGACCTGAAGAAAGAAACTGTTACAGAGCAAAGTAATGTAGAAATTACCACAATAACTCTGAAAGATGACACAATGACTACGGAAAAGCATGATCAAGAATTAGTGACAAAAATAATTAAGGAAGCAGAAAAAGAGTCAATGGTTACTGAATTAAGTCAAACAGACTTGGAAGTGACAACGAAATACATACATGGTATTTCACAAGAAAACCCAGAAACTGATGAAGACAAAAAACATAAAGAAAACGAAATGGCCACAGAAAGTTCCACTGTTTCAGAAATTGATAACATTGATGAAAATGAAACAACCAAACTCGATGATTCGATACACAAGGAGAAGCCGATTGATAGCGATATGAGCTCAACTCCAAACATTGTAGATAATGAATCTACAGAAAAAACAGTAATAAGTGAAGATAATATTAATACATCAACGATCGTTCCAATCCATTCACACGATGATATTGACAAGACATCTAAACCGACTTATGAGTATACCACTATTTCGTCGGATGATGTTAACAAGATTGGTGTATCAGTTCTTCCAACCGATTCTGTTGATGACATCTCACCAAAAAAACCAGGTTCTCCTATTGGAGGTTGTGGACATGCTGAGTGCCAAGTTGAAGTGCAATTCACTAGACACCCGATAGATATAACTACTGAGAATGCAGTTTTGGAAGATTGTAAGTCAGGAAATTGCCTAGACCAACACACAATACCGGAAAAAACAAAAGAAGCTGATTGCGGAGAAAATGGTTGCGAAGAAGATGAACAACAAAACATAATAACTGACGATGTTGGTAAACCAGTATGTGGCCCTAACGGATGTAAACACGATACTCATCCAATTGTTATTCCTTCAGAAGATTCAAAGGATAAAGTTGAGCTACATGCAGAGTCAACGACGGTAATTGTTCCAGAAGTATCTCAAACAACTGATCAGTCATCTCTGAAACCATCAAGTGAGATAAAGCCAAATTGTGTTAATGGAGTGTGTACCTTCGAAGATGATCAACAGCAAATCAAAGATGATGACTTTATAACATTCCCCGATAGTTGTGAAGGTCATGAATGTGATGATATCAAGAAACCATCTACGCAAACAGAGAAGAAACCTATTATGACTAAAGATGATACTCAAACTACTTCAATAATTGAAGATGATTCTCAAGCTGCTACAGAACAATCTCCGAAACAACTCGAATCAACGACTTTGCTAACAATCGATGAAAGTTATCATGAAAAATGTGTCGGAGACAAATGCTCCATCAAACCAGAGTTAGACACAACAATTAAACCTTCGATCGAAGAATCCCAACCATCTGAGCCACAAACGCCAGTTGATGTATCGATTGATCAAGTATTGGAAACCGAAGTACCAACAAGTACAGATGTAGTAGAAAAAGAAAAGCACGATGATGCAGAAGGAATGGAAAAAACGACACATTTACCAATGGACATCGCATCAACAGAATTCGAGAAGTCGGATGATGAAAAAATAACACCAAGACCTGATGTAATCGAAAAACATAGTGACAAGCCGATTTACGAAGTTTCAACTGAAATCTCATCTGATGCCGTACATACAACAGAATATTATGTAGAAAAACAAGAAACACTGTATCCACAATCTCATATAATTGAAGAAGGATCAGGACAAGTAACATCCGGTGATCATATTTCAAATGAACCAAGTGAAGTCATGATGACAACAGAAAAGATTACGATTGTTGTACCAATTACCTCAGTTAAGGATATTGTAGAAGAACCTCTGATGACTACTGTATCTCATAAACCTGAAACTACTGAAATTGTTGACAACCAAACTGTTGATATTCCGATGGTCGAAAGTGAAACTAAAAAACCATCAGATGAGTCGTCTACAATAATTCCAATTGGAGAAGAAATGCATACGGATGGAGACTATGTACACACATTAGTTACCACTGAAAAGGATTTAAGTAAATCTACTGAACATGAAGTTGAAGAAGATACAAATACTAAAATACAAATACCATTCGAGGATAATGATGATAAATACACAAAAATTATATCAGATGCAGATAATATACCAACTGAACCGGCAGTAATTGAGAAATCAACGGTTAAAGATGAAATTAAGCAGTCTGAAGAAGGAACAACAATAAGTGTAGAAAAAGATGCTGTTAAGACTCCAGTTGAACAAACTGATCAAACTGCTTATCCTGAAGTAAATTCTGAAAGAGACGATACCAATAAACCAACTGAACAGTTCGAAGAAGATGTTACTCACACTACAATCAGTACGGAGACACATAAAGTCATAACTCCAGCTGAGCATTCTGACGAACATATCACAACCATAGGGGAAAGAGACGAAGTCAAAAAGCCATTTGAGACAACCAAGGAAGTCTTCGCACCGACCACAATCAGTGCTGAGAGGGATGAAGAATCCATTGAAGATATTTCGCATACTACAATCAGTGCAGAGAGAGCCGAGGTTGAAACGTCAAGCGAGTATTCTGAATCCGAATATACCACAATCAGTTCAGATAAGGATACAGTTAAGATAACTCCGGTAGAACAATCAACCAGTGCGGAGAAAGACGATGTGAACAAACCAATTGATCAGACCGAAGGAGATATTGTACACTCTACAATTATTCCAGAGATTAATGAAGTCCAGAAACCAATTGATCACTCAGAAAAAGATATCATGCAGACCACAGTTAGTACACAGACAAACGAAGTTGAAACTCCTATTGATCAATCTGAAGAAATTATTAAACATGCAACGGAAAAAGATGGCGTTAAAATTACAGCTGTCCCATCTGATGAAGATATCACACACACCACGGTTAGCGGAGAAAGTCATACATTCAAGACTCCCACTGAGCATCTTGATGAAGATTTAATACATACTACACTTATTTCGGACATAGATTATACGAAGAAGCCAATCGATCAGTCTGAGAAAGAAATTTCATATACCACAGAGAGTGCAGAAATAGAAGATCATAAAACATCAGAACAATTCGGAGATATTTCACATACTACAATCAGTGCAGAGCACCATGAAGTCCAGACTTCAGTAGGACAATCCGAAGTAAAGATTGTACAAACCACAATCAGTTCAGAAAAATCTGAAATCCATATTCCTACTGAACGAACTGAAGAAATCGTCGATTACACGACAATCAGTCCGGAAAGAGATGACATTACGAAACCAATCGAGCAGTTCGAAAAAGACTTTGATCATACCACAATTAGGGCAGAAAAAGACGGTGTTAAGACACCGGTTGAACAACCTAAAGAAGATATTGCACACACAACAGTTATTGGTGAAAGTGATGATGTTACTAAGCCAACTGGACAACCTGAAGATGATATTTTACATACAATTGGTGCAGAAACAGACACATTCAAAACACCCAACGAATCGCACGCCGAAGAAGACGTTGTGCATACCACAGTTAGTGCGGAGAGAGATGAAGGCAAGATTCCAATAGAAGATTCTACACACGATATCGCACACACCACGATTAGTGCAGAAGGAATTGACACTGAGAAACTTACTGACCAATCTGTAGAAAATATTGCACATACCACAATTAGTGCAGAGACAGATGGTATTAAGAAGCCAATTGAGCATTCTGAAGATGATATTTCAAATATAATAGGCTCGGAAGAAGATGCTATCAAGACTTATACTGAACAGCCAGAAAAAGATATTGTTCAAACCACAATCAGAGTGGAGAAAGGCGACGTAGAGAAGCCATTTGATGAGTCTGAAGAAAATATTGTTCAAACTACAATTAGTGCTGAAAAAGACGCTGTCAGGGATCATGTTGAACTTCTTGAAAAAGACATTGCACACACAACAGTCAGTGCTGAGCATGATGAAGTAAATAAGCCCTCTGAGGAGAGTAAAGAACATATTGATCATACTACAATCAGTGTGGAGAGCGATGATGTCCAAAAACCAATTGATAAACCAGAAAAAGACATTCATCATACCACAATTGGTGTGGAAGGAGATGTTACCAAGACTCCAGTTGAACAACTTGAACCGCACACCACAGTCAGTGCAGAAAAAGATGAATTAACTAAGTCAACTGAACAAATTGAAGAAGACATTACGCACACCACGATTAGTGCAGAAATAGATAGTTCAAAGATTCCCATTGACCAATTAGAAGAACACACCACATTCGTAGCAGAAAAAGATGATATTGATAAGCTAACAGGTCAGCCTGAAGAACATGTAACCATTGGTGTAGCAATAGATGATGTCAAGACTCATGTCGATCAATCTATGGAAGATGTTGCACATACCACAGTCAGCACTGAGGAGGAAGATTCCAAGATTATCGATCAGGAGGAGGAGGACATTGCAAAAATCACTACTCATGCAGAGAAGGATGAAGCAGAACGTCACACTAAACAACCTGAAGAAGCACTTCAATATACTACAATCAGGGCAGAAAGCGATGCTGTCAAGACTTCGGCTAAACAACCTGAAGAAGGTATTGCACATACCACAGGTACCGCGGAAAGAGATGACACCCAGAAGCCAATTGATCAGTCCAAGGAAGATATTGCACATACCACACATACTTTAGATACTGATGTTGTCAAAACCACAGGTCAATTTGAAGATATTGCACATACGACAATCAGTGTTGATAGAGATGATGTCACAAAACCATTTGACCATTCTGAACAAGATCTAGCACATACCACTGTTAGCGTAGAGAGAGATGATGCTATGAAACCAATTGATCATTCTGAACAAGATGCAGTGCATACCACTATTAATGCAGAGACAGATGATGTTACCAAACCAGTCGACCAGTCTGAACAAGACGTAAAGCACATCACAGTTAGCGCAGAGAGAGATGATCTCATGAAACCATTTGACCATTCTGAACAAGATATAGTACATACCACTATTAGCGCAGAGAGAGATGATGTTAGTAAACCAGTCGACCAGTCTGAACAAGACGTGGCACACACCACTGTTAGCGCAGAAAGAGATGATGTTACCAAACCAGTTGATCAGTCAGACTTAGCACACACTACAGTAAGTGCAGAGAGAGAGGTCACAAAAACATTTGAACATTCTGAACATCACGTGGATCAAACCACCATTAGAGCAGATAAGGATGATGTCACGAAACCAATCGACCAGGAACAAGACGTACCGCACACCACAGCCAGCCCAGAGAGAGGTGATGTCACTAAACCAATCGACCAATCTGAAGAAGATGTGGCACACACTACAGCTAGCGCAGATAGAGACGATGTAACCAAACCAGTCGACCAACATGAACAAGACATAAAACACATCACTATTATCGCAGAGGAAGATGATGTCACCAAAACAAAGGACCAGTCTGAAAAAGACGTAGCACACACTACGGCTAGCATAGAGAGAGATGTCACGAAACCTATTGACCAGTCTGAACAAGATGTAGCGCACACCACTGTTAGCACAGAGAGGGATGATGATACTACCAAACCAATCGACCAATCTGAACAAGACGTAAAACACATCACGGTTAGCGCAGAGAGAGATGATGTAACCAAACCAATTGACTATTCTGAACACGACATAGCACATACTACTGTTATCGTGGAGAAAGATGATGTTATGAAACCAGTCGATCAAGCCGAACAGGATGTAGCACACACCACTGTTAGCACAGAGAAAGAAGATGCCACAAAACCAACTCACCATTATGAACAAGATGTAGCGCATACAACTGTTGGTGGGGAAAGAGATGATTTTACCAAACCAGCTGACCAGTTTGAACAAGACATAAAACACATCACAGTTAGCGCAGAGGGAGACGATGATAGTAAACCAATCGACCAGTCTGAACAAGACGTAGCACACACCACTATGAGTGCAGTACGAGATGATGTTACAAAACCAATCGATCAATCCGAACAACATGTACCAGTCGACCAGGCTGAACAAGATGTAGAGCACACCACAGTTAGCGCAGAGAAAGAAGATGTCACTAAACCAATTGACCATTCTGAACAAGATGTAATTCATACCACTGTTAGTACGGAAAGAGATGATTTTACCAAACCAGCCGACCAGTTTGAACAAGATGTGAAACATATCACTGTTAGTACAGAGGGAGATGATGTTAGCAAACCAGTCGACCTGTCTGAAGAAGATGTAGCACATACCACTGTCAGCGCAGAAAGAGATGATGTCACCAAAATAGTCGATCAGTTTGAACAGGACGTAGCACATACTACTGTTAGTGCAGAGAGAGACGATGTTACCAAACCAATCGACCAGTCTGAACAAGACGTAAAACACATCACAGTTAGCGGAGAGAAAGAAGATGTCTTGAAACCAATTGATCAATCTGAAGAAAATGTATCACATACTACTGTTAGCGCAGAGAGAGACGATGTTACCAAACCAGACAATCAGTCTGAACAAGACATAAAACATATCACAGTTAGCGGAGATAAAGAAGATGTCTTGAAACCAATCGACCATTCTGAAGAAGATGTATCACAGACTACTGTTAGCGCAGAGAGAGATGATGTTTCCAAACCAATTGATCATTCTGAACAGGATATAGTTCACACCACAGTTAGCACAGAGATAGATGATGTCCCCAAACCAATTGATCATTCTGAACAACACATAGATCATACAAGTGTTGAAGCAGAAGATGATGTCACCAAAATAGTCGATCAGTTTGAACAGGACGTAGCACATACTACTGTTAGTGCAGAGAGAGACGATGTTACCAAACCAATCGACCAGTCTGAACAAGACGTAAAACACATCACTGTTAGTGGAGAGAAAGAAGATGTCTTGAAACCAATTGACCATTCTGAAGATGTATCACATACTACTGTTAGCGCAGAGATAGACGATGTTGCCAAACCAGTCGACCAGTCTGAACAAGACGTAAAACACATCACAGTTAGCGGAGATAAAGAAGATGTCTTGAAACCAATTGACAATTCTGAAGAAGATCTATCACATACTACTGTTAGTGCAGAGAGAGATGATGTTTCCAAACCAATTGATCATTCTGAACAGGATGTAGTTCACACCACAGTTAGCACAGAGACAGATGATGTCTCCAAACCAATTGATCATTCTGAACAGGATGTAGTTCACACCACAGTTAGCACAGAGACAGATGATGTCTCCAAACCAATTGATCATTCTGAACAGGATATAGTTCACACCACAGTTAGCACAGAGACAGATGATATCTCTAAACCAATTGATCATTCTGAACAACACATAGATCATACAACTCTTGGAGTAGATGATGATGTCACGAAAATAGTCGACCAGGAACAAGATGTTGCACACACCACAGTCAGTGCTGAAAGAGGTGATGTCACTAAACCAGTTGACCAATCTGAAGAAGACATAGTACACACCACAGTTAGCGCAGAGAGAGACGATGTTACCAAACCAGTCGACCAGTCTGAACAAAGCATAAAACACATCACAGTTAGCGCAGAGGGAGATTATGTCACAAAACCAATTGACCAGTTTGAACAAGATATAGCACATACAACAGTTAGTGCAGAGAGAGATGATGCCACCGAACAAATTGACCATTCTGAACAAAACGTAGCACATACCACTGTTAGCTCAGAGAAAGATGATGTTACCAAACCAGTCGATCAGTCTGAAGAAGACGTAAAACATATCACAGTTAGCGCTGAAAGAGAAGATGTCATGAAACCAATTGACCATTCTGAACAAGATATAGGACATACCACTGTTAGCGCAGAAAGGGATGGTGTTACCAAACCAATTGACCATTCTGAACAGGACATACCATATACCACTATTAGTGCAGAGATAGATGATGTCACGAAACCAATTGACCAGTCTGAACAAGATGTAGTACATACTACTGTTAGCGCAGAGAGAGATGATGTCAACAAACCGGTTGATCAGTCTGAACAGGACGTAAAACACATCACAGTTAGCGGAGAGAGAGATGATGTCACCAAACCAATTGACCATTCTGAACAAGAAATAGCACATACCACTATTAGCACAGAGAGAGATGATATCACTAAACCAATTGATCAGTCTGAACTGGACGTAGCACATACTACTGTTAGCACCAAGGGAGATGATGTGACAGAAGCAATTGATCAGTCTGGGGAAGATATTGGGCACACCACATTCAGTACAGACAAAGACACAACCAAGATTCCTGTTGAATCACATCATGAAGATGTTTCACACACAACAGTAAGTGCGGAGGGAGATAATGTTAGTAAACCAACAGGAGAGTCTGAAGATGACATTGTACATACCACACTTAGTGAAGAAAGAGTAACATTTAAGAGTCCCATTGAACATCATCTTGCAGAAGATTTTGCACAAACTACGGTCAGAGTTGAGACAGATGATGTTAAGAAGCCAATCAATCAATATGAAGAAGACACAGTACATACAACGATTAGCGCAGAAAGTACTGAGGTTAAGAAGCCAACTGATCAGTCCGGAGAAGAAGTAGGACAAACAACAATTAGTGCTGAGGGAGAACTCAAGATAACTCAACAAGTAACTGATGAGAAAATTTCAAGCACAACTGTGATATCAGAACATGGTGATGTAGCGATTCACAGTACAACCACTGAGGAAGCACAACTTATACATTCTACAGAAAAAGAAGATGAAGAAATATTGCATAAAACTCAAAAGCCAGACATTACTTTGATACCCGAAAGTCTCGAAAAAGAAACTGAAAAACATGTTGAGGATGTGTATGTCACAAAACCTGCATTCGAAGTTAGCTCAGAAACTAGTGAAACTCCCATAAGCTCAGAAAAGATACCACAAGTACCTGAACACAAACCTGATGGTCATCATGAAGATGAACAGTCTATTGACAAACTACCAGAAACAACACCTTATTCAGATGCGGTGTCTTCATACAATAAATCTACAGAATCATCTAGTACACCGACGATCACCATTCATGATTACATAACTTCCAAAGTACCGGCTGTAGATGTAACTACAGAAGCAATTTTCCACGACCAACATCCAGTATCACCAAATAAATATCCGGACACGGTCATCGAACCAGATTTTGGACAAGCTGAGATACCATCTATTCCTAATCTGGATGAAGACGAAGACCACCAAATTCCACAGTTACCGAGCTATGGATCACACGGCTCAGAAGATCAAGATTATGAAGAAGAAGATCAAGCATTTGGTCCTGGAACTTGTAGATATGGAGGAAAGGTTTATGTATCAGCTCAACAAATTCCAAGAGACGACCCTTGTGATTTCTGTTTCTGCTTTAGAAGCGATATCATATGTTTGCAACAAAGCTGTCCACCGCCTATTCAGCATTGTCACGAGGAACCGATTCAAGGTTTCTGCTGTCCTAGATACGAGTGCCCTGTGTCGATGGCTACCGTTATGAATGTAACCACAACTACAACGACAACGACGACGACATTACCACCTCATTTCCTGTCGCACGCTTACAAGGGACAAGCCCAAAGAAGGGGTTGCCAGGTTAAGGGGCAAGCTTACCAGGTCGGAGAAGTCATTAAACAGACTTCAGGACCATGCTTGCATTGCACGTAAGTTTCATTCACACATAATAATAAAATTGTATTACATTATTATAAAATCTGTATAAATGCAACTGCTTTTTTTTTATGTTCAAAGAATTTTAATAAAAAATATTTCTCTTCATTAAATGTTTAAAAATCAATCTGATTCGCTTAGATATGTAATTTAGAGAAAACCATTTTGTTTAGAAACAAAATACTTTGATGAAATTTAGTGCTGTGCCATTGGTTAGAGATATTTCTAAATCAACTATTTTATTGTTACAGATGCGGTAGGGATGGTCAAATGAAATGCGATCCGAAGGTATGCACACCGGAGCCCATGCTGAGACAGATGATTGCAGTTGCTGCCACCTCGAGAAGAAGGTGAGCTGGTGAGGAATAGGCCAGTCAGCCCAACTGACAATCCTGTCACTGTGATCTTGTGTGTTTTAAAGACAAAAAAAACAATGTTAAAAAATAGTGCGAAAATGAAAAAGATAAAAGATGTTAGAAAAGTGGTGTTTTGTTGCTAAAGTGGGGAAGAAGTAGAGAATAAGAACAACAAGACGGGTGCTGATGGTGCAGCACTAGGAAAATATCTGTACGAGAGCACAAAAGAAAAATTAATTGAATTTTAGTCTGAAATAAAACAAACTCAGCGACTGTTCAATAATATGCTGACTTGTGTGCAGTGAATAAACGCTCTGAATGGACCGACACCTGACGGATCCTTCCGGCGTTTCTTTATTACACATTGAGTCTTATCTATATTTTGTATACACATGTATATAGGAATTAAAATCAATTTATTTTTCAGATGATATAATGCTGTGCTTTCAAAAAAATTGGGTTGTGTTGGCTTTTTTATTTTTGGATAAATTGCTCAAAAAACAGAACAATATGATAGATGACTCGACCCGGAGTTGTGTATTTTGAATTAATGGTTATTTATGTGTTTTTTGATACTTGGGTGCCAAACATTGAAAAAATTTGTTTTTTTGTGTATTGTAATTTTATGTCGGAGGGTGGCAAGGAGATTTTGTTTTAAATCAACTAGATGTAGACTTCCTTAGCTTACCGCTTCGTGTATATCAACTAGGTGTAGACTTCCTTAGCTTACCGCTTCGTGTATATCGCCGATAGTTCTTGTCCTTTTCGACGGGGCCACCTGTGCGCTTTAGTCCTTTTATAAAATTGTTTTAATTTAAATGATAATGATAAAAAATATTATCCGAGTGACTGCCCTTACGAAGTTCGACTGACTACGAAATTTCTGATACAATTAGAAAATTGGTGTTTCATGCAACCGAGCATTTACAGCTTCCTCAAGCGGAGTGAAAAAAGTTAATTTTGTACTTGTCCTATTGTGTATGATGCATACCTACATTCGCAACAGACTTGTGTTGCATTTAGTTTTTGAATAAGTGATGAACTGCCAGATTCTTGAGTCGATGAGTAATACCTAATACAGTTGTACTTAAATTGTAATATCTTTCATCACATCACAATGTGTATGGGGCCATTATTATATAAAATATACCGTTTTGTATGATGAGTCAACTGTTCATGATAGCACGGCGAGAGGTGAATCGTACCTCTTGAAATGCTGATCATAAGTTTGTTCTCTTTGACTGAGAGTCATTATTTTTATTTTAATGTTGAAGTAATTGTAATATTAAACAAATTATAATTTTCTACATTAAGTTTATTATTCAGATGCGTTGTTGTGTGAATTTGCCAATTATTGTTTTAATACATAATGTAAGCAACTTAAACGTCGTGCATTCGAGTGCTGTCCAAATCGTTTGATTCGCAGAAATCATTTTATAAATAAGTAAGGCACCCCCGCTAAAAATTGTTATATATATGTTCTTACCAAAATTTCTCAATGTTATTTGAATGGTACGTTCCGCTCTGTTCATTCTACATTTCTGCTTCTTGAACATTTGGACGGTTAAATAAAAAATAGATTTTTAAAGTCATCACACATTTAAAATCAATAACTTTATCCGAAGCACGACAACACTACGAAGGATATTTAAATAATTAGTTTTAAGCGTCTAGTTTTGCTATAAGTAAAATAATTCTAGTTAGATCTTGTAGTATTTATATTATATTAAAGAAACTACATATAATTATATTCAACACATACTGATGAACCTATTTGGTAACTTTTATTATATCAAAATCTTAACATTTCTTTGTGTACAAGTGACAAAATTAATAGCAGTTGAAGTTAGAATATTTAAATCTAGTGTCACACCCACTGTCAATTTATTAAGATTACACACATTCTGTTGTCATTGTGAGATTAAACAATCTTATAATATTGTGATTCAAACATAGAAATACCTAATAATTAAATGTGTCAAATTTTCACAAACGCCAGTCAGTTAACTAATAGTTAGCCAGTGGGAAGTGGGACGCCATGTAAACGAGTTATTACATATAAATATATATCTTTTAAATAAAATAAATAATAAAATACATGATAGGATATATCATCAAGTGTCCTTTTTTTATACATCTGATAAATAAACATCTTTTTATGGAAAACAATAAATATTGATATTTTATTTATTCACTACCAATATATACACTCACATATTTTATTTTAAAAAGCTTGCAGCTGCGCTAATCGTGAAAGAGGGTTCGTAAGTATTTCAAGAACTGATCATTAAGAAAATTTCTAGTAATTTCCTACGGAATAATTTTCCAAATATGGATATTGGACAGGCTCATGCAGTAAATATTTTAAATTATGTACAGTAGACAATGGTTATTGTGCTCAAATTGGACCTCGGAGATTTTGATTCCAATGCTCTGTGTCCACGGTCATCTCTCAATGAGACATTGATATCTGAGAGTTGCTAAAGGTATGCGAGCAGGGCTGGCTGGGGGGGCGAGCTCGGGTCCCGCCCGAGTGCGCCGATCAAGCTTGGGCGCCGAGCAAGCCAAGGCGTCAAACAAGTCGGGGTGCCGAGTAAGCCGGGACAACTGTCTTGCCCTGGAGAATGGAAAATAATTCTCCAGTATCATAATAATTATAGCTTAAGGGGTGCCGTTAAAAAAGACTGGCCGAAAAACTCACTTGTAATCTTAATAATAATAACTGAAAAATGAAAATGAAAAATGAAAATGAGCTAAGAAATCAATGAAGATTCGTAAACTGGAATATTTAGCCCATGTGAAGTGAAACTTGAGAGATATATGTAATACAACACTCTCCACCTTATCATTAGTGCAAGATAGAGTCACGAAAAAGAGGGTTTGGTCGCAGGAGGATGTTATAGCTCCGAAATCTGAGAGTCTGAGTGAATTGTTCAACAGATCCACAATTTTTTTAAAATCAAAATTTCGCCCGAGAACGCCACATTGGTTAGATTTAATTTTTAAAAGCTTTGGGAATTACGTGATATTCTTTCATAACACCTATCTCCTTATTCTCAGGTAATAGTAATTTAAAGTATACACAGAATAAGTAAATATAAAGTGGATGAAGGGTGTTTGTGACAGACATGAGTCAGTTCTTTAGTGAATGAAAAAAAACAAAAAGAAAAACATTAAACTCAATTTACTATAAATTATTATTTGTATTTGTAAGTAACAGTTTTATTGTTTTATTAAGACTCACTTTCAATTTTGTTTACTAGAGTCGTAAACAGTCCATTAACTCAATTTTCAATACTGTGCAACATTTAAAGTTAAACAATGATGCATAGATTTAAACTGTGTGTGTTATCTTCGAGAAGAGTCTGCCAAACTATAAAAAATCAACATGTCCAGGAACAGCTGTGCTATATGTTTGACCAAAGGCAGGGTATTACAATTGTAAAGATAGAAAGTGACGACTAACTTTTGTAATCCGATAATTAAAGGAAAATGATTGGATACATGTTGCCACCAACTACACAAGAAATTAGGTAACTACAAAGGTTGGGATATGCTTGTATTGCATGTTATTTCACTACAACACAACTAAAAATACAAATTATTGAATACCATGATTCTGATAACCGATAACGATAACATGGAGCTTGGGTGTAATGTTTGATCCTGTCCATTGATGAAAACTGAGTATGGTTGACTCTAAATAGTGATCTAAGAGAGGAAATAAAATGAAACTAAACTTTTATCTGATAACTTTTGTAGCTTAATTATTATATAAAGTATTCATATTTTAATACACTGTAAAATTCTGCCTAGAAATTTACTGCACATCATTGGTATTGGGAAAATATTGATATATAGATCAAAGAAGATACAAAGTTTGAAATTCTTAAACTTACAGGAAATGAAGGCATCATAGTATTGACTAATCTCTTTAACTTAATGTACAACATAGGAATCATCCCATTGGATTGGCTTCAATCTTCCTCTGTCATCATCCCAAAAAAAACAAAAGCAAGAAAATGCAGTGAACACCGCATAATCAACTTAAAGCATTTGACAGAGTTTGACATGATAATATTATTCAAATCATGAAAGCCTCTGGAATTGATGATAAATACAAGAATAATAGGTAATCTTTATTGGAACCAGAAACTAAGGGTAAGAGAACAGGGTATAAGAACAATGTCTAACAGACGAAGTAGAAATAAAAAAAGGTGTGCAACAGGGATGTATTCTTTCTCTCTCACCCATGCTGTTCAACTTATATTCAGAATAAATATTTAATATAGCTCTTCAAGAAGCTACCCAAGGACTTGTTATAAATGGGAGATTTTGAACAGCCTGCATTATACAGATGATACAGTACTTCTAGCAAGAAACATTAAGGATTTACAACTTCTGCTGAACCAAGTAGTGAACGCATGTATGTAACATGTAACTGAAACAAAATATGTATATGCTCATTAGCAAACATAACGCAGCTGATAATGAAAATGTTTATATTGATGGAACAAAATTGGTGAAGATACAACCTAGATATCAATATAAATAAAATATGGGATACTTCTGTTGAAATCAAATGCCGCATTGAGCAAACTTGTGCAACCTTTATCCGCATGAAAAAGATGCTCTGCAAATATGAACTCGTCCATAGATTACGAATGCTAATGGTCAGATGTTTTGTGTTCTTGATATTATTTTATGAAATGGAAGCAACTTGGGGTCGACTTGAAGCATTTCTGATATGAATCTACAGAAGAATATTCAAAACAAGCTGGATGGATAGAGTTATGAATGGAGATGTTACGGTTCGGATGAATAAAGAAAAATAAGAATTTAAAAGAATAAAAATCAAAAAATTTAAATATCTTGGACATGTGATGAGACATCCGGAGAAGTATGAGATCTTGCACCTCATAATGCAGGGAAAGATTGCTGGAAGTCGGGGCCTTGGAAAAAGGAGTACATCATGGCTGAAGAACCTGAGACAATGGTTTGGCTAGCCTATGGTAAAAGCTTTTTTGGGCCACAGTAAACAAAGTGATGATTGCCAACGTTCGTTTAATGAATAGGGAACAAGAAGAAGGTGAAGCTGATCTAATGTGACGAGTACCTAAATGTAGGATAACTTATAGCAGTATTACTTGGAACTATTCATGTACACAATTAACAAAACTATTAATTAAAAATAAACCAATTCAAAAGTACATATGTAGCAACTAATTCCAAAACCCCCTAAAATGACTTTGTGTTTCTGAGTTATGGATGAAAACGTATATTTTGAAAGCGAATGTACAAAATGTTTGTTTTTACATCAACATTTTTTAAAGAGAATTCTGTATTGTAAATTTTGTTTTCTGTATATATTCGTTCTGGTAGCCATACTGGATTTAAGATTACGTGATCATTAACAAGCGTTGTGATTGGCTGATTTCATTTTAGGGGAATAACAACTTATATTATGTTAAGGACATATTCTTATTGCGAAGTTGTAATTATTCTGAACATAGGTCTGTGATATTTTAAATATTAATTAAATGTATTAATGCATGTTCCCCGGATTAGAAAAGATCCATGTTTGTATCCCGGTAGCAACAATAATATTTTTTGATAAAATTGTTTTTATATGTACATATATCTTTCTAATTAATACATTTAACTTTATATTATTTGCTTTGGGATATTTTGGAACTAACCCTGATTTTAAACATGCAATATCAATGGATTTAAGTGGCTTTTGCAGAGAAACAATGTGTTCTGCATGTAGTTGACAAAAAAATCTACAAAACTGCATATTTAACGCAAATTATCCACAACCGTTTAGGGGGGTTTGTAATGTGGCGCTACATATAGTTTAATTAAAATAAATTCTTGGTCATAAGAATGTCAACTGAGAGAACCAAATAAAATAATATTGATCCTGTGCACGCGATATTTAATAGTCAATATATAATATTTAAGTTCATTATACATAAGATGAATTCAATTGACCATGATCGGTATAATAATTTGACAAAAATCTTGATGGACAGAATTCGTTTAAGACAAGTACTGAAAACACTGGTCTTTCTAATATTGCACTCTCTGCAGCATTTTGCATATCTTCTGCAGTTTAAGGAAACCATAAAGTTAGTTCTATTTTCATAGCACAAGAATTAAACTTACTCTGAAAATAGTAAGAATATTCACATGACATGTTTTCTGTGTACACATCTCTATTTAAAAGAAAAAACAAAACAAATATTTGAATACTCCCGCTGTTGGATAATTAACGACAAAAATATTTAAATTGTACTGCTGAAGAAGGATTCTGAGTCTCCGAGATGATAAAGAACAAAAAATGCCCCCATTCTGTAACAAATTCAGCCGGCAGTCACTGCCGACACCGGTCCATTAAGGATGAAGCAGAACTTTGGCCAAATTGCTCACCAAAAAGTCTTGAAAAAATGTAATAATAGGAATCATACCAAGAATGTGCATACAATGCCATTGTAAAAGTTAGCGATCATTTTTACATATGAAAAGCATTGTATTAAACATTAAAGTAAAATAAATTTGATGTGTATGGTAATAGTTAATTTTAATTAAAAATATAAACCAAAAAATATATTATTTATGTACATATATACATATGTACATTTATTTGTTAAAATTTTCATCAGTATTCATTATTTTCACATGCGTGTCACTTTGATGGTTGAACATGCGACTGGTTAGTCAACTATTTTAAAATATGACCTGATGGAAAACTGTAGTTAGTTTCTTTTTTTCATTAAAAATCTCATTATAACATGTCAGTTAAACATAAATGCCTGTTTTCATTCTCGCAATCTCTCTATATTCAAATCCTATTCTTCGAACATTGCCAATTTTTTAGAAATTAACGTAATAGCTGTAGCCATTTTCTACCTTGTCAATGTTCTGGAACGTGAAATTTCAAGTTTTTCTTGTACTTTTTCTGTGTTTAAATATGCTTCTATATCTATTTACTTTTTATTTAAATATGCTTCTATTTATTTACTATATCTTCTATATCAGTTGTCAACTTCTCAGAATATGAGTCAAAAATTCTTTTACATCAGCTGAGTCAAGTTCAAGTTCCATTTGATTACCCAGTTCAACAACTTTGTGCGTTACACAAATAAAAAATCTTTAAATAATGCGTAGACATTGATCAATATGTTATTGAAATTCATTTATATATTTTTATAAATTTCATTTGTCTATGACTCCACAGTAATCATTTATGGTTTACAAAATACTGTTATTGTAGGATCATAATGTTTTGAAATGAAAAACTTGAATAGTGACAAGGACAGTTTAATCTAACACAAACGATGACATACTTACCTCTAAAAACTAGGACACATGAAATCTAGCAATTTAGGTAATTATATTACTATTCTTTATCTTTAATAACTGTTCAAAAGTAAACTCAGTCCATTTACCAGTATGCATTGCAGGAAGTCTGTTGAAAACGTTGGCAAACTGTATTAATTATATATGCACCATTTCTTTCATGATTCCTGTTTTAGGTGCAAAAGAAATTCTACAAAAGGAACTATTAACATTGGTTCAATGTTAACAGTTCCTTTTTTATGTATTGTGTAATATGGTATTTGTCAATCATTTTTTGATATTGTTCTACCTCCACCAGTGAATAAACATTTGGTTAAAATTGAACAATTGAAAACACCCCTGCAACAACACTGTACATTTCGGTTTGAGTTATGAATGCTATAACATTGTATATCTTCTTGGTATTGAATGGTATATTAAGCAACCAGATAAAGTAAATAATAATACTTGTAACCGATGCAAGTCACCGGTGACCAAAGTGGTCGATGGATGATGGTGATGGAATCGGAAGGATGGGTTAGATAGGAAATTGTGGAGAAATGAGAAAACGGGGGGATGGAGGGGGAACTTCGATAGCGGACCTGGATGGACTCACGGAACCAAAGGACAGTTTGACTCACCTGGTTGATGACGCCGTCACATTGCTCTCCCGGAAGTTCACTCAATGTAGAAAAACTACACTTCACAAAACTCTGATGAGTGTCACGTTTATAAACAACAAAATCACAGAGGTGTGTGCAAAGTAGTGATTCAATACAAATCCATATGAGAACACTTCCTCTCCTCGACTTCCAAAAGAACAACTAGTCGAGCTAAAGGAACAAAATGTACTGGGGAGAATAGGCTAAGGGGGTATGAATAAACTAAATACTGGAGACAATATACTACAGTTAACAATAATATGAATGAATGAATAAGTATGAAAGTATATGCATTCACCTATAAAAATAATACATAATTCATTTAATTTATTACGAATACGGAACAATACTATTAAACACAATTTCTAAGTGAGCTTCCCTGCAACAACACTCTATATCATCCAAGATGACTAACGATCCATCTAGATAGATTAATAGATATCAACATTTGTAAAAATCGTTATCCAGTGTTGTTGTTCTCAATTATTACAAATGTATATCCAGAAACTAATAAGGTTTTGTAGTTTTACATGAGACATAGTTTGAATAACTGTTTATGTACATAATGACTCATGTTCTTGAACTAAGCAATAAAGTACATGTTGTTTTTATTAATTCATTCCGTGTATTTCCAGCTATTAACTTCATTTAGAGTAATACTTATCCCTTGAAAACGTGTGCTAAATTGTGTTATTTGTGTGTGCTAGTATATGAATTCCCATCAGGGTGAGGTAAGTGGGAGGGGTATGTGGATGGGAGTAAGTGATGGGCCGAGCATACAACTTATCTGGTGTTGGGTTCTAAAGTTTAGACAAGAAGGGACAATGGTTAACCAAACTCCTCCGGGACCATCAACGTCAGCAGCGACGCCAGAAAATTAAAAAATAATATTTAAACTAATGTAAATTTTTTTTTCTCACTATAATAAAAAATATTTCTTTTTACTTTACCTAATATATATTTTTAATAATTGTCAAATTTATACCAACTTCTTATTCACAATTTATTTCGTGGTCAGTAGAGTTGAACTATATTAAAAAAAATTTATTAATGAAACAAAAAATGGTATTATAAATATTTTATTATAGTGAGAAAAAAAAATTTACATACAAAATATGTACAATATTTATGCTGAAAAATAATTTCCATTGATATTTAGCCATAATTTGAGTAATTTTTCAATGTCTTTTTTGTAAAATACTTGTTTGGATTTAAAAAAGGAATCTAGATGTTTGATCATCTATTGGATTGAAATTTTCTTTTCGAAGCGAATGTTCCGCAGACCGGAATAAATGATAATCCGATGGTGCTATGTCAGGAGAATAAAGTGGATGTGGTAAAAGTTCCAGATTCAATTTCTTTATTTTGTCCTGTGTAATTTTCGCTGTATGGGGTCTCATATTGTCGTGATGTAAGATGCGACATTGATTGTTAATTAGGACTGATCGTTTTTTTAATAATTCCACATTTAATCTCTCCAACTGAGTACAACAAAATTTTACTGCGATGGCTTGACCAGGTTTTAATAATTCATAATGAATACCACCTGAAATATCCCACCAGACGCATAAAGAAACCTTTTTTAAGGTCAATGATGGTCGAGGTGTTGAAACTGGTGTTTGACTTGGGGAAGGCCATTGTTTTTTTATGTGGATTACTATAAAAGATCCATTTTTCAACTTCAGTAATAATTCATCTCAGCAGTGAAGAACAAATTATCACATTGATCCAAGGCCGACGGCGATAAACTGTACGGAACCCAAACTCCTTGCCAAACCTTTTCAAATGATTTTTACCATCGACCAGGGCCAGCCGAACTCTTCTAATTAATAATTTATTGATGGTTTTGGGCGGATTTGATTCTACCAGTGAGTGTAACACGTCGTCATCGATTTTGGTTTATTTTTTAGATTCCTATCACCGTTTTTGATTTGTTTACATCAACGTTGGCATTTCCGAATGTTCTGTAAGTTTCACAAATGCTCTCAGAAGCATCTTTGAGTTTTAATCCCTTGTCAAATAAAAACAACAAAATACATCGCAACTATTTCTTCTTGATTTCTGACCTCGACATTTTTACTATTGATGAAAATGAAGCGAAAAGAGTAGAATACGCAGCAGAAAGCAAACAGACTTCAAAACAACACATTTCTTTTTGCTTTACCTATGTATATGTTTGATTTAAGGTTTCTTGACTGGAAGATTTATATCTCCTGCAAAAAGTACAGTTGTACATTTTGAGGCAACATCTTGACCATGGCACATGTTGCCGTGTCAACAAGTGAACAAGGCTAGTGGACTACTCGCAAGGCGGAATAGTTACAATTCTCAATAATGAGGGACTGACTAAATAAATACAGATAACACGATGATGACAAAATAAAAACTGATTAAAAATCCATATAATTTAATTTAACTATACCAAATAACAAAAGAGAATTTTTTGATGTAACAACATCATAATTACAGTCGTAACAAATATTAAAAAAGTACAATAGGAAATCATACTAATATAATTAAAATAAGAAGCTGCAAGAGAGATTTATGAAGCAGCTGTTAGCATTATCTCCCTTGTTTAGATTTTTTGCTAAGCTTGTAAAATTTTAAATACTTTACAAATAGCATTACTTTACAATGACAGAGATCTTGGAATGGACCAACCAATATCTGAAATAAATAATAATTATTTTAGTCATATTCTCTAATCCATGGGTAATCCGAGAGTTTTCCTCACAGTCATCTGCGCTCTTTTGTTAAACTGTTCTCTATCTTCCCTCCACATCTTGGCTGCATCCACATTAGCGCTGCTCTCATCATTTGGCTCAGCCAACATGCTCACGACGGATAAAAGGATCTTCTCGATGCTTTGCACGGGTGACCACCTTTCTTCACTACTTTCGTAGCCCATTGGATCATCACCGGGTGCGTGTAAAATAGATATACAAACTCTGCCGTCTGAGTAGATGTTCGGATGAAACATTTCACAGAGAAATTGCATTTTGGGTGGACTTAAGGGATAATCTGGAGGGAGAACTAATTTTGCTGGGAAGACTCCCCCTTCGAAGCATGTGTCTTCGGGACCTGTTATCAGAGCTTCCCATTCAAAAAAGTTTTCTTCATTTGTAGGGCCTGCGAGGATGCCTTCTGGGGGATTTAGCGTGAGCTGTTTATACTCTGCCATCAGACGACGTAAAGCGGAGCCAGCCATTGCTTGCTATTGACCTGAAAAGTATATTAACAACCATTAGATCCACAAAAAATTATATTAGAGAGTAAATATTCCAGAAATAGCTTATTGTTTACATTATAAAGATGAATAAAATAACTTTAAAGTAATTCAATGGAAGAAAATTAAATTAACATGGCGAACAATCGAAAGGATAACCTTATAGTCTTAAGAATACTTTGAAAATATAGGTTAACTTGTGGGCAATTTGACATTATTTTTTAAGCACAAATGAAAGAACATTTTAAAACTGAAACCACGCATAACATATAACAGACAAAAACAAATTAATATTAAAGATTATCATACTTAATACATTTTTACTAGACATACCTTCTATTAATCTTAAAATATCGTAGAATTGTCGTTTTTTTGACAGTCCAACGTTGCAAACATCAGTTCGCGTAAATTATTGTTAATTCACTATTATGTTATGTACACTGGCATCTATTGGCATTAAACAGAACTGCTTTTTTAAATAAGCAACACAAAACTAACTTTGTTTATTTAAAAATCGTTAGATGTCTATACTCATACTAAATGTAATAAATGATGCAGCGATAACATGCTATAAATATTAAATTTTACATAATTATATAAAGTATATTCAGTAATTTCTAGATCCTTTCCTATCTTAATTATATTCTAATCTACACACCTAATCTTCAATAGCGTAACAAACTTCAAAAATCTTTTAAATTATTGCAAAACTTTTTTGATTAATTGTTAAAAACTTAAAATCCTATCGTAGGGCGTGGCAAAATGATTAATTAGATAACATAATGTTAAAAAAATAGTATATAACATAATTTTCTTCACAAAACGAGATTTTGTAATGTTTTATGTAATAAATAACACATCGTAAATACCATAATGTAAATGATAAAAGAAAATATGTTGCCATAAAATGTGTTATGTACCTATCAATTAGTATATTTTTGAAATAAACTGGTAAATAATGAATATAGGTTTAAACATCGACTCTCGTCACATATTGTTTTTTTATAAATGCCATCTGGTGAGCGATGGGTAGGTACTTTATTTAGTTGGCTAGGTAGTCTAATGTTTACGTTATTTTTAATTCAAAGTTTATTTACATACTATATCTAGAACTATCCCGGCATATGAAGGCATTCACACACAGCGTGTATGTCCAAGGTTTACTCTTTTTGCACTTCGAATATTATGTATATATAAGTGAAACAGAATAAATCAGAACAAAGATCGTTTATTTTACATAATATGAAAAGTATTAAAAAACATTGATCTAATAAGGATATCCGACAACAACATTAAATTTGTACGGACTACAGGCATCTGCTAAGCTCAAACAATACAATTAGAAATTAGTATTTGGAAAACTATTAAGAATAACTTGAATTAAACCGTAGCAAATTGGAACGCCGCTCGTGTTCGTGGTATTCTCTCAAACATAGCTTCGGCTCATGATATCATTTCAATTTCAATTACAACTCTTGTTAATTATTTGGATTCCATAAGATTAATTAAAAATGATAAAGCTTAATTAAAAAATTAATGTTTCGCAATAAAATCGAATTTCTATATCGAGAACCCATCATCATCTTATACCTGTAGTATTTATTGCCAGTACTTAAAAAAATCATCAAAGATATCTTCCTACTGGCAAGTATTTGAATGTGTCGGAAAATAATGAAGTTAATTTGATATTGAATCAACATTTATCCAAGACACAAACCTTTCAGATTTATTTAAAAGTAAGCGAGACTCGGAAATATAATCTGTGTTATTATTGAAATAATTTTAAGAAAGTGTCATTCCTTTCGTATGTAATTAATTATATGTATTTTCAACATAAAAAATAGATTCTACGGAAACACTACCCGTGCTTGTGAAGCTGTCTACTTAGGTCGCGAAACGATGGCTATGGTATAACATTATTCGGAGTTCATTTTAGAAAGAATTCCTTCAAGAACCCCAAAAGTTAGTCGCCAAAGCGAAGCAATATATTAATGTATTGTAATATAAGTGTATGCTTTTTGATAAAAAATGAGTATAAAATTTCTGATATTTTCGACCGTTCCGGTTCGTTAAACTTTTCATTTAAAGTCTTGCAGAGAACCGAGCGGCGGCCGTCGATTGTTAAATAAATAAGTCAAGAAATTTCAACACGTCCGGATTGTTGAACCGAGTCGAATATCCGTCTGCCTGGGTCAGCCCTGAGAATATTGAAGATTAAAATCGTCCGATTAAAGAGTTCCCCCGTGATTGAAGCCGCGTTTTAATGTGGAAAGTTTGGTAATCCCGCAAATAAAATTTCATTACAAAGTTATCTTTCATACCCATTAAAAATATTAAATTCTGTAATGAAATTCAGAAAGGTATTTGGAACTTTGTATAAACATCTGCTGTCTGCTTTCTTATTTTCGTGCGGATGGGGTACCTACCTAGCTGCCTGCTGTTCAATTATTCATTTCCAAAAGGGGAAAGGTTTATTTGCAAATGGAATTTATTCAAGACTGGAATGCTTATAAAGCATCTTTATAAATCAAAGTCAATTGAAAAATATTTATTAAAAGTTGATCATTTTGTTCTCAAAGCTTTTAATACGGATAAGTATTCGAGACCTACGTATAATACATCAGGAGAGTGCATTCCATGTGACCAAAATAACCGTGCGTTACTAAAGATTTTACATCTATGGCTGTACAGTATTTGCTTACACGGCCAGGTCTGTGAGATGCGAGTAGGGAAGATTACTTAAATGTTTTCTCTATTATATATTTAATAGCAGTGTGTAAATATATATTCATAAATATACATTGTATGTGGATAATAAAAAATTGGTTGTAAAATAAAGTGAACGGCGCTTTGAATGAAATTATAGCTAGACTAGCGGTTCATAATGAAGTCCTGGTACTGACACTGTTGTATCGAAGTGAGTCCTGGAGCTGGCAGAAGAGGATCGAAAGTAGACTGAATGCAGTGGAAATGACATCACTTAGGCGTATATGTGGCAGATCCATTTATGACAGAGTAAAAAATAAAGAAATAAGAAAATAACGTAAAGCTGATCTTAGTATGTAGATAGAGTAAGATTAAGAAAGGATCACTCAGGTGGTTTGGTCATATGAAACAGATGAATGAGGAGAGAATGGTAAGAAAGATCTAAGACGCGAGTGTTGTTGGCATCAGAAGTAGAGGACGTCCGCGGAAAACTTGGCACCACCAGGTAAACTAGATACTGGAGGATGGTCCTGTTAGAAGCCTCAATAATCGTCGAGCTTGTATGAGAAGATGTATGTGTATGGTAGGATAGAAGAGTGTGGCGCTCTATCCCTTCTGCATGTATATATATTATATTGACATCTCGACCCCTTTAAATAACAAGGTTCCAACTAACACTTTGGGCTAATTTGAGTTATTGTGTGAAAAGGGTTCCAAATACATTATTCTTTATTTCTTCCATACACACCGACTCTATTTAACGGATATTAAAGGAAATAGCAAGAGCTGAAAGTTCCAACTGCATCAGTTATTTATTTCAATTTATGGATCCTTATTGTTCATTTACAGTGTTTCTTTATTTATTTTTAATTTCCCCCATCTCGCAGTAGTCATTGATAATATTAACAATTAGTTAAGACCTTAAAACAGGTCATATTTGCATACTCAAAACAGAATATACATGAATATATGTTGAAATTCAATCAACAATCAATTCAATCTTTTGAGCTCATTATCTCAAAACAGTGTCGGTGACAGATGGAACCTTGTTATTCCGAGGGGTCGATCTGTCATCTTATCCTCTGTCTAAGGTAAGGAAGAAATCTTACTTACCATAGAAATTGTCTATCCACAAGTTTTATATGCCATCTAGATGTCATTTTTGTTCGTTTTGGCAGCCAACTTACAAAGATGGATTAATTTTAATTACATCGACATTTTATTTCCGTGTGGTTTGCCTTGGAGAATGCTCTATCATTGAAATATAGATTCTATTGAGACCCTAATGGCCACTAACAGCCGCGTAGTGGCCACTGTCACCGATTGCTTATTTGCTAGTAAATATAAATTAAACAATCCTTGTTTTCTAAAAAAAACATATAAAATTCTAACTGCTCTAACGCGGAGTTTTCGCGTGCAACGTCGTACTGTGCTGTGAGTTAATTTGCTTGTTTACTTGTATCAAATTTGTTTGTTCAATCCGCGTAACAATCTTACTGAATTAAATATTTCCCTACTGTAGCTGTGCTATGTTAGGGACATATTTACGTCTGTTAATTTGCTGCAGTTTTCAAGCAATTTTTTCTTACTTTACTGTTTAATCGAAAGGGACATCTTTACTGAACATTGCGCGCAATGGCACCTTTTGCTAATTCTATAGACTGAACGTTATTTTTTCATGGTGCATTCCAACGTCTATTCAACGTGATCTCTTCTAGTAGGTAGGTAGGGTGTTCATCAATTATCTGTCAAATGAGCGAGTTTGTATTTGGGTCCATTATTACCAATGGTATTGAGTAATTTTTCTAACATTTTTTTGATACCTAGTTAGCATCGTCGAAAGCAGCATAAACTAATTTTGTGCCTACTGCACGTCACTGAATATACATTAATTGGGTTGACGAATCACTTCGTAACGTTTTATAAAATTAAAAAAATATACTATTTGTATTATTGTATTATTTATAGCAATATTTAAATATGTCAAAGAACACACAATTACTGGATTTTAACTTACAAAGGCACTCTTATTAAACATATTATTATTTGAAATCATATTTACATATATACAACTTTCAAAAAAATTGATAGGTATGGAGATTGATTAATGGGTGAGAATGGTGAACGTCATATTTATATAAAGTGATCACTTAAAGCCAGCCAAAGACAGGTCGTACGTCCTGTAATTACCAATACTTCCATATATTTCTATTAAATATAATAAATAATAGCTTCGTCTCCATGAGATATCTATTATTTGTTTAGCAGTAATAGCGTTCAATTTATGCCTTGACTCTTTTTACTCTTCGTCACAGAATTAAAAAATAGTTCATCTAGTATCAATTTATTTAAAATGAATAATGTTTATATTTATATGAGTAGGCTAAGGTTTTACAATATGACAGACGGGTTTGATATCTGATACATGAACATAGTAGTTATTAATAATACTTTCTGAAGGTGTCAATAGTCCTCCAAAATTATGAATTAACACAGTAATAAATTATATGTAAAATAGCACATTTAATTATTCCTCCTTAGCGGCCTCATCCCCCATCCCCCATCCCTTGTCGCGTTGAATGTACGAATTCGCTCGCCTTTCACAGGTTTACCTTGACACTATCCGCCCATCTATGCCTCGGTCTTTCCTTCGACCTTAACTATTAAGCGCGGCGTGAACAAAAAAATACACGAAAACACTTGATTAATTCAATAAAATATCACATTATCAGAGTAAGAATGCGGCTGAGATTTTTGCCATGCGCTTCCTGCTGATTAGGTGGAATATCTGATAAAACAACAAAACAGTCAGTTTGCAAGCCAAGCGGTGAATAATTTAAATGAATACTGATCGGCGTCATGTTGGACTAGGCGACACCCCTTCAGCCGCATTCTTACATTGTACACAACTATGAATAGTAACGCGAGTGAAGCCGCTGCCGACACTGAAACGTGCCGCGGTGTTAGTTTGATCGGCATCTACAGATGTCATTCTGCGTCCGGCTCACCAAATATTTTATTTCTAGAGTGGAGATGAGCCTTGGTGAGGTAAAAAAACGCCTTCTATCTATCTACCTGCCATTTCTGAGAAAATCAAATAAAGTGGTTTCGGTTTTATTAAATTTAGAGTTACATTAAGATTTTTTCCTCTTTGATATAATACTCTGAGAGAGAAATAGTATCCATAAATCGTTAATGAAATATTATTTGAAATCAGTTTATTTTTATTTGATGTGATTGTGGCGGGAGCGAGGGGGACAGATGTACGGGGAGATTGCCAACAGCAGACAGAGATAACGCCCCAAATAAATGATGAGAAAGATAAATAAAAAGAGGAAATGATAAAAGTCTACTTTAAAAGATAAAAGCAAACTAAAATGGGATGAAAATGAAATGAAACGGGCGAGGGGTGAGGGGATGGCGAGGACGCCACTGGAATGGGCGAGGGGGGAATTTAAGGCTGTAACACACAAGTATATACGTTACAATATACACTCGGTGCTCGGCGCACGGGTGGTTGAGTCTACAAATTTTTCTCGTCATCGCTAATCTTCCGGAAGATTCTTGTGACGCAGGTATTTATGTGTACGTCTTGTTATAGTCTTGCTTCGGTATGACACTTTTTTCTGTCCTGCTCTTGTTGTCATATGAGTGCTATATGCAGAGCTGAATTTATCATACCGCTAAAAGGTCTGAAGCCCAAGATTCTTAAATTGGTCTGAAAAATAAATTTAAGCGATCCATGAAAATCTTTCAGTACTTGTACCGGCAACCAATTGCTGAGACGAAATATAATTTTCCATACAATCATAATCAAATTGCTTTAATATCAATGTTAAATATTAAAAAATAATAAATTTTGCGAACAAAGACGCTAGTAATTTTGGTATTACTGTTCAACGGTTTTTGGTGAAACTTTGTGTAATTGCAAGATTATTTTGTAAATTGAGTTAAAATACTCTTTTATTCCACTATATTTTATTTTGTTAAACGTTAGAACATTTTCGGGAATATCATTTGATAATAGCAATTTACAACTTATACATAGTTACGCCAAAGGACGAAAGTTAGACATTTTAGAAAATTTAAAAATATTTAATAAAAATATCACCCCCACCCCCACCGCCACATTCGTTAACTCCAAATACATCCATCCGTAATTACTGTCTGATAGTGTTTTTAATTTTAGTTGAATTATATTATTGATAATGGGAAGATGTTCCCGAAAATGTTCTTACGTTTAACACAATAAAATGTAATAAAACAGTGTCCCTAAAGCACAGGGTCCCTTTAAATGTAAATCCGGCCCTGTAAATATTTATACCTATATAATATATTATAAGAAATACACTTTTTTAAGATGCCATTTGATAGACTGAATTTAAATGACAATTGGAATGTAGCTGATGATGCATTAGAAGTGTGCGTGACATCTTTTCTTTAATATTATTGTTTTTGTAATCTCGGCTTATATGTATACGAATTTACTGATTTCTGAATGGTAATCTTAGAAGAACGATAATTTCTATTTCAAAAAAAAAAATTCAAACAATCTTCGTTTTGCTCTCGTCGGAGAGGTTGTGGTCATTAGTCACGATCCATCACACTTTTTGAGTGAACTATCAGTAAGGTCTCAACAGTTCTGTCCAGCATATGGGTGACCCGTTAACCTTCCAGTGAACATTGAATCACCAATCTTTCCACGTTATCTTCGCTCCCGACCTTATGAGTAATGATGATGGCTGTTGTCCGCGCATGTGCGAAAGGCGCGCCTCAATTCAAAATCTTCCATCAATTTTGAAATTTTTAATTTATTTTTATCGTCACGCGAATTTATCTATATCGAAAAATTTTATATAAAAATTTGGCCTAAATTGCTCAATTATCGTGATGATAAGAAACAAAATATTAAACCAATAATGTGCTGTAATTATTTATTATTGCTACAAAAATATACTTTTTCTTTCAATGTGTTGCTTCAATCTGATGATCTGCTTAAGCAAAATATTATTTTTCGTAATTATTATTTGCTTCTTGTTACATTGCCAATGGAAGATTTAAAACCAAATTTTTATCTAACGTTTTTTGTTTACAATTTTATATTAAGCACACATATTCAATATTATCCACGCTTCATTTAGAACACCCTGTAGATTAAATAAATAAAAAACTAAAATAATTTATATTTTAAAGAGAACACATTATTATTTGTGAAGTTATAATTTTTTTCAAAACGTAATACAAATTAAATGCATCAATTAGAAAGATATACATATAGATAAACTCAATTTACCAAAAAAATATTTTATGAACCAGGATCTATTCCTATCCGAGGAATTGCCTTATCCAATTACAGTACATCAGATTAGTAAATAGTCGACAAATTTTCGAACTTTTATGTTGTAGTTATTCCAAATTGATACATATCCACTTCCCCGGATAGGAAGAAATCCTGGTTCTAATCCCGGTGGCAGCAAATTTTTTTTTTTAGTAAATTGAGTTTGTACGCATATCTTTCTAATTTATGCGTTTAATTTGTATAAAAAAAATATTTTTAAAAAACTCAATAAATTAATATAAAAACTAGTATCACATTTTTTGCAAATTTTGAATGATTGATACTTTTGCAAATACATAGCTAAGAGTATTTTGATTTTTTCTGAAATATCTTAATTTCGCATATGATAATCAAAAGATGCGGTATACTATAGTATATTATTGTCTTTCATCACATTAATCATATTTCACAGCGGCTGTGGCCGATTGCTTGCTGCTAGGTCCTGCAGGCGGTTTTGTGGCCGCTTCGCGATCAATAGTCTCAGTAGTATCTATATTTCAATGCGGAAATCCCTTATTGTAATCGCTTCAACAATAGTACATTGTGCATCCTTATTATATTGTTTTAGACGAAATATTGATTCTGTGAAAGCCCTGGCCGCGCAGCAGTCACCGTGAGGTGCGTAGCGGCCATAATAGCCGCCCGCATGTCCTAGTAGCAAAAAACAATCGGCCACAAAGCCGAAGCCGCCACATCCAGAAAGTCATAGAAATAGATGGGGAAGCGTAATATTACTATGGATTCTTATACTCCGCGAGAACAATATGCATATCCTCGTTAATTTATTATACTACACTATGTTCCAAAAGTATTTTTCATTTTGGTTCATTACCTGCACCAACGCAACGAGCCGTAGAGGGGCGGGGAGAACGCCGATCGCTAGCCGCGTCCTTGGGAATTTAGTCTCTATGGAGCGTGTCCTTACCAGTTGTTTGTGAAATTTTTCTTGGAAAATTGATATCCCGACGAGGTGACATAAACTGGCCACCACGTATCCCCAATTTGACACCAATGGACTTTTTTCCTACGAGCTGCCTCAAATCAAAGGTAAGTAACAATTCTCCCTCTCTGGACCAATTAAAAGAAAATATTCGAGAAGAAATGGCAACAATCACGGAAAATACGTGCTGAGCAGTTCTCAGAATTTTTGCTTCCCATTTAGAAGAGTTCCAGCGAAATAACGAACCGCATTTAGAAAACATAATTTTTAAGAAATAAATTTCCAGGAACTGTACTTAAATGCAAAATAAACCTTCTTTTATTAAATGCATGCATTATTTTATCACAGAATTTTTAATATGAAAAAGACTTTTGGACCTTGTATTACTTGAAACATTTCTGACATCTTGTGACTTCTTTTCCCCTTTTTAATTAATTTGCATTTTTTGTTAAAAGTATTTTGATTTTATACAATTTTACTTTATAAAATTAAATTTATATAAAAAAATACATTAACTTTAAATGAAATTCACTAGGTGGAACCAGTATTCATATCTGTTACCGGCTTACATAATCTATTTACATCATCGATCATGGTTCTAAGCAGTATAAATAAACTAAATATCGTTAAAACATTGGCAACTTTGTAAACCATTTATCCTTGAAAGAAATAGCGAGTGTTGCTAAAAAGCGACACATTAATATTTTTATCTTTCTCTACAGTTCGAGTATACGATTTTAAATTATTTACACCATTGGTGTTATTCCGTGTATTTGAGTAATATGTTTTTGAAAGAAATTAAATATTTCATTTTCCAAGACATTTAGGTACGTAGTATATTTTGAACTAAGACTTAAGAAAAGCGTATATCACATATTAGATGTATTACAAATATTTTACATAAAGAAATTGACTGTTATAGGCTTCGCAGATTAGAATTCCAATCTAGATGAACTATTATATAATTTCATTTTGGTTGGCTACAATTATTATGCTATTCTCAAATTGATGACAGAAATAAAGAAACATATTCGACACCTTCTAGATGTGGTGTTGGCGTCGTATGCTACGTAGGTACGTGGACTGGAAGACGAAAGAATGTCTCCATTTATCAACTTCCTATCAACAAGGAAAATAATTCTTGGATATTTTGGAAATATCGCTAGAAGTAAGTGGTCAAATATACGAGGACGAAGTGCAAGAGTTTAATCCCCAATAAGATAGACACATCTAGTCCAAGAAATTCAGAAGCCCGAGGAGAAGAAAGAAGAAGAAGAAGAAGTATTATTAGTTATATAAGAGACGATAAGTTTGCGCTATAAAAGCAGCGTGGTAACAATAATAAAATAAACGTAGATATACGTGGTCGATCCAGTCACAAATTATACATATATATATATATATATATATATATATATATATATATTATCTAAGGATGTTAAATAAAATCTCTACAAGGAAAAGTCCTGATACGCCAATATCTGAACACGAATGAACAAAATACCGACAAGATTGACTTATAAGTTGTCAGTTTATTTTTGTTTGGTATGTAGTTGTCAACTAGGGTTTCTGACCCGGGTCGACTCGGGAATGGATTCCCGGGAATACATGGGGTTTTGATGCATCGAGTCCCGGGAATGCTTATGTCGAGTCCCGGGATTCGTAATAATTTTGGAAGAGTGTAAATAAAATAATTTCGTCCAAAGTTTTTATATTACGAACGCAGTTAAAAAGAAATGTTCAGGTCAAAACAAAAAAGCATACTTTTCAAATAGGTTCCAGAAAACAATAACAATAGGTTCAGGAAACAATAAAGTGCAATAAAAATACGAGTACATACATGAGTGAGTGCTTTCGCTGAAACAAAATTTTATGATTATAAATATGTACATACAATATATTTCATTGAAATTAGATTTTTTAAATGTTTTTTTTTTTATACTAAGAATTTTTTTTATACTAAGAATATTTTTATATAGAAATAGTATTTTTTGGACAATACATGTTTAATTTATTATAAGAATTTAATTGAAATAAAATTAACAATGTTTATAAAAAACGAACATAAAATATTTTATTAAAAAAAAAAATTATTAACATATCACGAGATCCGGGATCCCGGGATGATCCAGAGCTGAAAATCGAGTACCGGGAATAGAGAAACCCTATTGTCAACAAATGTTCTATAATCGTAATAACATTAGATAATCAAAAAAATTCGCCTCAAGAGCGCTTTACAAATAACTGTTTAGTCCTCCTATACTATCTTTGTATTTAAAATTGTTATTTGAACTTATCAATATGATTGTAAGAAAATGTGCGTTTTTAGTCTCTTTTTAAATAAAGTGTATGATGCACTGTAATGGAGGGCAAAGAGTTCTATGCTAAAACCATTGTTATGATGAAACCAGAATCAATTAGGGTATTTATAATACCTATTGTATCCAATGTAAGATAGTGTTGGGAGATTGAACTAAATTATGATTCATTAATATAGTCATAACTTTTAATCGATTAGACGATTGCTTTATAATTGATTCATCAATTTTGCACATGCCGTCATGAAGTCGTTTATGATATATAAATAAATATATATTGCATTTTGGATTGTTGGTAATTTAGATAGTTGGTAATGCTGATTATGACGCAAACAAATTTGTTATTCTACTAAAATATTCTTCAGGCAATCTATTAGACAATAACTCACCATAGAAATGTTGCTTGCACACTCTATCATCTATTCATCTTATCGTCTCTCACAAATAAATTATAATAGGTGAAGATAAGGTATCCAGTAAGGCTTTAAAAAAGTTAACAGTGTAATTTGTTAGAAAAATCTTCAGTTACAAAATACTTCGAAACTTGGTTAATCACCAAGACTTAATTTAGCATGGAAAAAAAATCTGAATGATTGTAAAATCAGAAGCCTGATGAACCTACGAGCTTGTGTAAGAAAGTGTTTGGAAACATTTAAAGGGTAGAAACATATGTGATTTGATCTTCTTTGCTTATCCCAAAGAAATATGACCTGACAGTGTATATGCATGTAGGTACTAGATATATCCCGTCAATACTGACGGAAAATCAATAGTTTTTACAACATAAATTATTTTAATAAATCATTGAAAATACAATAGCAATATTTAAATTGGTATCAATTTCCCTATAAATAACACTTTTTTCCCTATAAATAACGGTGCTTCATATTCAAAATTGTGACGAATTCTGTTATTGTTTAAAATTATTTATTGAAATATTATTGTTGCATAATTTCATTGCTGCGCGACTCGCGTAGATGCGGGTAGAAGGGACGTAACGCTATTTATTATGTTAAGCATCATGAAGAATTTCGATTTACTGTAAAACTATTCGTATTTATTCAGTATATATTAGCTACAACTATCAATAACTAATTTACTTATTTACCTACCATCACGCCGTTTCCTCGCTGAAGTAAGCAGAGAGGATAGAGCGCCACACTTTCGTGTCCTGACTCACAATTTTCGCCTTATCCACATTCATACATCTTATCACACAAGCTCGCCGGTTATTGTGGCTTTTAACTGGACCATCTTCCAGTATTTGGTTTACCCGGTCGTGCCAAGTCTTCCAAGGACGTTCTCTATTTCTATCACTAATTTATTATACATACGTCTATCTTCGTATTGCTTTTATTTAACATTTTGATAATTCAAGTATTTTAGGATATAATGTTCTCTTAATTCTCGTATTGTACCATCCATTCGACTATTTATGTATCCTGGCTCCTCACACTATCTTATGTCGTACCACTGTTTCCATAAAGTCAAGAACGAGTATTTTTATCTGACATTCTCCAAAACTTTTAAGAACATAATAAACGATCTAATTATAATAATAATTATATTGAAATTCTTCCTCGCTCGAAAATTAAAACAAAAAAACTTTTACTGTTATTTATTATTCAGAATTATAATAATATTGAATAAACATTTGATTTGAATATAAAGTAGATAAGACAAAAATCCACTGAAAGGTTTCTTTGGTAAACCCTGAATTAAGGCTCTGCGGCAGGGAGGGGGTCGGCGAGGGGAGGAGCGCGGGGCGAGCAAAGAAATTTTCTATCTGATGGTAAGTAAGAATAAATTGAAATGATAATATAAAAAATGGGGTGATCTACCTACCACACAGGAGTGAGGGGTGGTGGCCGCATTCTAGTACTCCCCTAATACTCGAGCACGCCGGCTAGCTGTGGAAATTATATAAAAAGGAATTCACGAAGGGTGCGTTCTCTGCAGCGTCAGGTTAAATAGAAACGACCTTTCTAGGTACAACTTCAAATTCCTTTCTGTTTGTTTTATCTGGACAGTGTTTACTTTCCGTTTAGACGGATCTGAGGATCTAGTCGAGTATTGCGCACTTAATCAAAAAGGTGGTCTTTATTAAGACATATTGTTTAATCCTTTTATGATTCAAGGCAATTTCTCGTGTTGCTTGCTTGTCGCAGTATCGTTTGACATTTCCAGATCTGACTTATGGCTCCTGTAGACAGATTAATTTTATTTTTTTTAAATACGAAAGTATAAAAATATATCTGGTATGTTGTCAATATAAAATTATGACGAAAAAAATGTTCATTACATTTTCAGTGATAATTTTAAAAGTGCGCGAGAAATAAATAAAATAATTCGCTTACCATCATAATTGTTTGCACGCCCTTATCCTCGGAGAGTCGAGGGTTCAATGTCTCGGCAAGGTGCTTTCACCTACCCCTGTTTTGCGCTGCAAAACTTGATGACGATCAACATCCAATACGTCTTTATAATTACGTCTTTATTATTGTTTACCCCGACATTGTCTAAGGTGACCCAACAGCCTCACCGAGAAGACGCATCTTGATAATCGTTCCTCTGATATTCGAAAGATGTATCCAAGCCGCCTTAATTGAGGTTTGTCAGTACGTAGAAGTCAGGGCTCCAACCCATATTTCGCTTACCACCGTCTCAAAATAACTTACTATTAGCGAGCGCGAGAAGAGTTCTTTACAACACTCTGCCGTAGAACGCCACACTCTTTCGTCTCCATACTCAGCTCCCGTTTAATCCATATTTATTAAACTTCTCATGCGGGCTCATCGATTGTTCACGGGATCGTCTTTCAGTCAGAAATAGACCTGGATTTCTGGTGCCAACAACACTCGCATCGTATATCTTTCTTACCGTTCTCTTTTCATTCCCCCATCAGAATTATCTGATCAAACTACCCTTCTGCAGTTATTTAAAGACTAAAAATTTTACTGGAGGAAGAAGAGAATAATGAAAGTGGATTAGTTTCTGCATGTTTTCAATCTATTCCTTTGGAGAGAGCTCCGAGTATCTTGTTTTTTTTTGTTTTATTTATTCTGGATACCTGCAATTCTCAACATATTTAATATATTGAAAAATAATTCATTCATTCCTCTTCTATACCCTTCATTTACATACTTTGTTAATTTTTATGAACTCAGTGGGTAAACTTCTACGGCCTTCTTTGCGATTTATCGTTCTTTTGTAGTTCGTGTCGTACGATTTAACACTTTTCGTAATTATTCATCACTCATGCATGTGTACTAGAATAGATTTTTTGACGAGTTATTAGATTTATTACGCCATCAAATGTCACAAGTTTAGGTCGGCTCAACAAAGGGCAGATTATCAAACATGTGTACATAATGTAACAAAGCTTCAATTCTCAAGTACTAGTGGAAATTTGCTTGAAGTTATTCAAATGGTTACGATACGGAGTGACGCTGAGCTACGAATGAAACACGTCTACGTCTGCAGCCTGCTCTAGTCACATGATACTGTGAGTTTTCACTGCTTAAGAAGACGACAGTCACTTGTCACAGTATTACTTGCACAACATCCACTGTTCATTGATATTATGTAGATGATTATTTGTTTGAATGTGGACTTGTTGAATTGTGTCTGTCCTCCATGGGGACCTCTGGTTTGGGTTAATACGCAAGCCAGATAGAACGAACTCGTTGTGTAAGTGTATGAAAAGAGGACAGCTGATCGTAGTTTAATATATAAGAACTATAAAGTTTATTAAGTACTGGGTGAATATTATGTTCCAGGTCGATGTTGTTTTTAAATAACTAAGAAATAAATTACATTTTTTTTCATTTAGTTTTTATTTATCAATTATTTGGTATTTTACATTTATGTATAAGAATATGATATTGGCCAAGTAACTGCTTCTGGCAAGCAGCACTTTCAATTCTTGCAATATTCAAATATTGTCCTGTAGCATCGGAAATGTTGTTGGCTTATTGGCGTAGATCTTTCCTTTCGAGTCGATATCACCACTTTTTGACATTATGCGGCCGTTAAAAATTTCTCCCAAAATTTCAAGCGTAGCTCGGGCTGTGTGTGAGCTGGCACCGTCTTTGGAAGAAGTTGAATGCCGCATTGAGCAAGCTCATGCAACCTTTATCCTCATGAAAAATTTATTTTGTAAACATGAACTCAACCTTAGATTACGAATGCAAATGATCAGATGCTATGTGCTCTCGATATTATTTTATGAAATGGAAACATGGATATGATAAGGTGTTTTGAAGCATTTGAGATGTGGATCTAGAAAATAATGCTTAAAATATGGTGGATGGATATAGTTTCGAATGAAAATGATATGGTTTGAATGAATAAAGAAAAATAAGCATTTAAAACAATAATAATCCGAAAATTTTAATATCTCAGACATGTAATGAGACATCTGGAGAAGTATGAGATTTTGAATCTCATAACACAGGGAAAGATTGCTGGAAGTCGAGGCCCTGGAAGAAGAATCTGAGGCATCTGAGGCTGAAGAATCTGAGGCAATGGTTTGACCAGTCTACTTTAGAGCTTTTCCAGACTGCAGTGGACAATGTGAAGATAGCCAAAGTCCATTGAACGGATAAGACACGAGAAGAAGAAGAAATTAAATTCACACCTTCTATTATTATTATTATTATTCTACTTTACATAGTACTCGGTTCAAAATGGAGGGTAATTTCATTTTATTCTCAATTCTATTTTAATTCGGAACGTTTGCATGCAGCTTTACAATAAAGAGTGGAAATAAGTTTTGGGTGGGGGAGTTGTGGTGGGGGTGAAGTTTAGTTGGGGAGGGGAGACGAGGAGGGAAGGGGGGAGTAATTCGATTTGATGCGAAATGAAATTTTATTCAAGTAGTTTGTTGCGATGGGGCTTCTTTGGTTTTATACGTATTGAAATAGTATACTGCAGCAATTTAACTCTATTTGATAGTTCTGGGTAGAATTAATTATGTTTTATTATAATGCACATGTTTCATATTATTTCACGAACAGAATATTAAAAAAAAAGTGATATATATATAAATTAATTTTAGAATATGTAGACATCCGTTAAAAAATTTCGGAGTATTTTTATTTAATTTTAATATTTAGCTTGTTTATTTTGTTTTCACCTTTACTGGTACCGGGGTCGTTACCATATGCCCTCAAAACATTTTTGAAAAAAAAAAATACGAATTTTATTTAACAAATAGTTTATTACAAAGTTAATTATTAAAAACCTTTTTTATAAAGACATTAATATATTTGTAGCCCCGCCTGTACGCAGGACACCGGGGTTCGGTTATTTTTATGAATATTTTTTTCGAACTTGATTAACAAATACTATGCAGGACTGGTATGCCACATGTGTCTGAGACAGTGGCGCTTTTTTTCAAAGAAGATTTATAACGTTACATTAATCTGATTTATATTTTCGTAGAAAGCAATCACTTTGTGGTTTGACATATTACATTAAATAAAATAACAATAACTTTATATGAAACCACGAAATTTATTATTGGTATTTTCCCATCCCTTAATGTTCTGTTTATCTGTATATGTATTCTGTCTCTCTCTTCCAAATGTAATTTTATATTTTATTTCCCTCTTTATGTATATATAAGTGAATTCATTTTGATGCAGTCCTGATGAAACTTGAGATAAGCGAAACCGGTTGACGTATAATAAATTTCGTGGTTTCATACAAAGTTATTGCTATTTAATGTAATATAATTTAATTGCTTTTTGTGTTCAAGTATAAAAATTAGAATGTGTTCCGAACACGCACCGTCTATGTGAAACTTTGCATTTTTTATTTTTTTTTCAATTTAAAAAAATTTTTTTTTTCACATAATAAATTTGATTTTTCAAAATCACTTTCGTGTTCTAGTGAGCAGAGAGAATGTCACCGGAGACGATAAGTCGTCACGCTCTAGAGTCGGTTGAGAATGACGGAATAATTTCCGGTCGCATTTTCATCTCCGTAAACGAGTTTCAGTCTTATGAAAATTTAGTGTGGATATCGACAAAAAACTTTAATATAATTTTATTATTTGTTTGAACACGTGCAAACGGTATATTTGATTTAAATACTGTACAATTAAATTATGTATCTATTGTTCACTTCAATTGTCATAGTGATACTTTTCTCATAAGTCAAATATCTAATTCAAAGCAACCATGTTCGATCTCTCTGCCAAGCTGGACTCCTGGTCGCTAAACTGCACAATGATGGAGTCTCTCTCGGGCCTTAATAATACAGCAGATACATCATGTACCACTTACAAGGCTTGCACGAGGAATGGAGAGGGGCGGAGCCGCCACGTAATATGTTACGTTAAATTGTTTATAAATTATGTACAATGCACGTATGTTAGATAACGTAGAAGACCGAACATAGGCTGAAAATTACATACATTGCGGTATTTTAACCATGCTGTGTTCCCAGTAGTCCAACTATTCGAAAATATATGACGTCAGGCGGAAATGGCTCAACAACGTCAAAAATATTTATTACATGTCAATCAATCGACAAGAAAAAATCATATTCTCAAATTTTCACAGAATAGTGGGTACCTACCTACCCTCTCAATGTCAATAAACAGATAACAAATAATATTTTACTACATTTTATAAAATAATATATTATTATTATTATATAAGACATAATACAATACAAATTAAATTAATCAGTGAGAAATATAGATATACGAAAAAAATCTATTTTATCGAAAAAATATTACAATGATGCGTCATTCTGAAATATCAAATTTGTCAGCAGTAATTGGTTGATACGTCAACGTGTTTCTTCGGATAGGAAAAGTTCCGGGTTCGTATCCCGCTAGCAACAAAATATTTTTTCGTTAGATAGATTTTTTCTTTATATCTTATAATTGATTTATTTAATTTATTTTTAAAATAACACAGAAGAATGTTCTAAAATTGCAACTTCACAATAAATTGTGTTTTCATTAAAAATATGAATTAAATTTATTAATTAGAAATATATACATATAAAATCAATTTTATCGAAAAATGTTATTGTTGCGCCACCGGGATTCGAACCTAGATCTTTCCAACTATGCTATAAATATTGTCGCTGTTGCATAGTTGGATAATGCACCTTCCCCAGTTTGGAAAGAGATCTAGGTTCGAATCCCGGTGGCGCAACAACAATATTTTTCGATAAAATTGATTTTTATATGTATATCTTTCTAATTAATATATTTAATTCATATTGAAAATATCACAGACCTATGTTCTGAATAATTACAACTTCACAATAAAAATGTGTTCTCCTAAAAATATTAGATATTTATTAAATTATTTCCGATTCCATTAGATTCGTTAGAAATACATACATACTACTTTGATATTTTTTTTAACTGGCAACAAAGATGATTACGACGATGATTTTTTACACAGCATGAGGGTTCTCGCATTCGTAGAGTATTCAAGTACAAGTCTAGTCTTATTTGCAATAAATAACATTTTGTTTATTTTATTGTAAATTTTTCAAATCAATTTTAAAGAGTCTGTCTAGTCCAGGGCGTCATAGCTTTCTGTCGGTTTATAATAAAGATGAAGATATTAACAAAATAAAATAAAAATTGTTTATAAATAATATTAAAATTAATTTCGCGACTTCAACAAGCTGCGTTCCTGGTAGCTAAACTACATAAAATAGATATTTCTGATTCACGTCTTTATAGTATGACGTATACTAAATTGTTGTTCTTTTTACCTTTCACGCGTTTAATCTCCCTACAAATCTGTGCTCCTGGTAGATAAACTATTCAACAGAAGAGATGCTTATGTTCTCATCGTTGTAGTGCGCGGATATCAAATATCGTAAAATATACAAACAATTGTATTTTTTTTCAACACAAGAGATACTCGTAATAACAGTACGTTATCATTGCTTTAGACCGTGGATACATTGGTATTCCAGATCGCGGAACTAATACATAAAATTTGTAGATATTTGAATATTTTTATATATTTTACATCTCTTCGTAGGCTGTGCGCCCGAAACAAAAAGTAACAGATATACTCATCATTATCACCGTAGACCGTGGGTAGCAGATATAATATTACAGACTTAGCACTAATGCGTAAAATTTGTAGGTAATTTAATATTTTGTACGCTTAAATCTTCTTGAAGGCTGTTCGCCTGGTAACACAACTAACTAACCAACGAAAGAGATGTCTACATAAATTCATCTGCGCTATCATGACCCTAGACCGTGGAGAGCAGACATGTTATAGATCGCGGTAGTAATATGTAACATTTGTATATAATTGAATATTTTTATATATTGTAGTCGTTAAGTCCCTTCGAAGGCTGTACGCTCGGTAGCCAAACCACCGAAAGAATGAAATGTAACGCCTTATTAATATATATTTAGAGCACGAAGGCTATAAAACTACAAAACATTTTTTAGATTTATAACGTTTCCGTTAAAAAAATCAACGAAGCGAACAAATTTATAAATCACCGGTGGAAAAAAAGAATGGAAGCGAATTTAAAATTCAAAGCAAAAATGTCGGAGATAAATGACACGTGGCAAAATCGAACGAGATGAATACCTTGTGAGGAATAATAAATATTCCTCGCAAACATGTTTCGTCGCTATTTTTCACTCGCTAACTTATACTTCGCCGTGGAAGCCATGTTTATTTTTCTTGGAAATAGATTTTTCAAATTATCCTCCTCTTTCCATTATTATTCGTATTAACTTTGACATATTTCACGAGATACACATTTATTATATTTTCGTAACCAAATTTCTGGTAAATTGAATGTTGCGTGATTTGTAATAATACACCGCCAAAAATTGGCACAATACCGTTGAAGGGAGATAGCTTTTAAAAAATACATTTTTCCCACTCGGGGACGCGATCTTAAGCCGAGAATTGATCTATTTCATCTGTTACGAGTTATGTGAATGAATTTCACATCAACATAAGTAACGGCTCAAATTATGGTTATTAAAGACTTTTATGACATTTCATAAAAGTCTCAAAGTTTCGCGTTAATTCGCGAAATACAACGCAAAAATTCCCCTGTCGAGGAACAATCAAATTTCGCTTCGGGGACCTCAGAGTATAAATTATGAAAAGTTGCGGCTGAGAAAACATGTGTTATTAAACCTTTCTTAATTTTTTTAATATTACCTACCTTAGGTGGAGTAGCTTATTTTATATAATACATTCTGTCCTACATATATAATTTCTAAATACTAATTATAAGTATTAATTAGAAAGATAGACATATAAAATCAATTTTACCGAAAAATATTGTTGTTGCGCCAGCGGGATTCGATCCTGGATCTCTTTCTAAACCGGGGAAGGTGCATTAACTAACTGCATTACAGCAACATTATTTTTGATGACAAATTTTCGAACCTATATGTTACACTTTTTTCAAATTAATACATCAATCGTTCCATTATTTGAAAGTCATCTACTTGGTTTTTACGGATTCAAAAATACCTTTGAGTAAACCGGTAGCAGACGCCAAAATTAACAATTCATTTTTATTAAATTTTTGAATACATTGATACAACTTATATATTATTAGAAGAACACATTCTTATTGTGAAGTTGTAATTATTCAGAATGTAGGTCTGTGATACTTACAAGAATTTAACTACTACCTCATCTTGAAAGCACATGCAATTCGGGTAGAGTTTCTCGAATTTCAAACTGAAAAAATGAAAGCACGCCTTGAATGCTGCATTGATGAATTGCGTTTAATTTTACCCCTTTCAATTTTCTATCCCCTAAACAATTCATCAAAATATATATCTTGAATATATAGACAAAGCAATTCATCAAAATATATATCTTGAGCACAGAACTATATGAAAGTGAACCTAGATTATTAACCAGAAAGAGAAACATGGGTTGGAACCATTTAGAATGAAAATAATAAACTGAATTGAGAGAATAAAACATGAAGGGGTTTTAAAGAAAGTATAAGAAATGAGGTCCATAATAGGTTTATTTATATGCTCTATTATTTTTTATATGCCCTAATAAAAACTATATCAAAATCGTTCCTTTTTACTACAACTTTTCACATATTTGCTGAGTTTAATTTTGAATCTATGCCGTTTCTCCTCTTTTCTTATGTTTTCTGGCATTTCATTAAAATTCTTCATCGCACTGTTCATTATCGATTTCTGTGATTTAGTCTTCTTTCTGAATGGCAGTCTCAATCTATTTTTTCCTCTTGAATGATTTTCGTGCATCAATTTTACTTATAAATTCTGCCGATATTTTCTTAGTGAGGATTTTATAAATAAATACTATTACATTGAAATACATTTCCTGCTTAAAAGTCATCATATTCAGATATATCAGATCTTTCAACACTGCACTGATTCGAGTATATCTATTTTTCCTGTGTAATATTCTCAAAGTTTTATTTTGGAACACTGTCAATTGTTGCATTTCTCCTTCATTAGACAAAAACAAAATGCTGCTGCAGTAGTTGATGGGAGGAAGATACCATTGGAAGTTCAAAAATTGGCCAATGGATAGATCTCATTCTTGGACACAATGCAAACTTTAGAAATGTAATTGAGGAAAAAAGACAAAGAAAAGGTCAAGACAAAAGTACATTCACTAAATAATGAATAAGACGAATGCAGGCACCTACTGACCACTTCTGGATGATGTCTAGGGCAGACTCATAGCGAGCAATACACCGAACAAGAACAAAGTTGTTTATGTCAGTATATAACACAAAGAAATATTATATATAGAGTGTCCAGAGGAAAATTTTTAAATTTAATGTTAAATAAAATAAAAAACTTCAATGTTATTTTCATATTTTATTTATACAACGATGTTAATTTAACGATGTTAATTGAACGTTTTATAACAATATTGTCTAAATGTTTTCCATTTCTCTCAAGACACTCTTGCAATTGGACTCGTAAATTTACGAACGCGCGAGAGCAAAGTGTTGGTTCAGTGGCTGCAACTTCATGGCGGATATTTTCTTGAAGGGCCTGAATTGTTCGAAGATTGTTGCTGTAAACTCTCAACTTAAGGTATCCCCACAAAAAAAGTTGTATGGGTTGTCGGGGCACCAGTATCTCATCTTTTTTTTTATTAACATAGCCATCGATATGAAAACATACTTCGTTAGTAAACAATATGTTTCCAAGCGTTCGTGCTGTTCCAAAACGTTCCAGCATCATACTCTAATGATGCTGGAACGTTCTACTTAAAGAATAGTCATTTTCGTCGAGAAACTGCACGATTTGCAGTTTGTATGGATGAAACTGTAGTTTCTTTTTTAAAATAACGTGCACTGTTGGTTTTTTATACAGGTACAGGCTGTAATAATTGAGCCTGAACTTGAGCCATATGTTCTGACGTCGTTGCTGACGTCCCTTTGTATGAACTTTTGAACCCAACACCAGATAAGTTGCGTGCTCGGCCCATCACTTGCTCGTCAAATTTCGACGCGCACGAACCAATGAATCACTCCACTTTAAATATTGCTCAACCGCGAACGCGCGGTGCACTCCCGACCAGTGACTCATTGTCAAATCACGCGCGTCGAACAATACCCCTCCCACTTTCCTCAGCCTGATAGTTTACGAGCAATTACAATTTAATTTTGAAATTTTTCCGCTGGACACCCTATATAATATAACGAACACAGCAATTTACTTTTTTTGTGTAATTTCGTAAAGATTTGAACATACACGACGGAATTTATTCAAAGCACTTATTAATTCTGGGAAGTATCCAAATTTATGTAAATATGTACGAGACCTTTGAAGTCTTTTCACAGTTGGGTGAATCCAGCGTTCATAGGATCCTTGTTCGTGGAAATAGGTCACGTCAAAGTTACTAAGGAGCTTTTACAGTATAAAAATATTTACTTAGTTTGTCGAGAATAGTACTCGGCCGTTTTGAAAATTGTTCATATTTTGTAAGTACGTGGAGAAATAACAAAATAACCTTCATTTACGTTATTTGATATCTGAATTCGCTTGAATACATAAAGAGACAGAACTTGTTCCAAGTCTTGTAATATACTGGAATAAACCGGAACATCGCTCTGGTTTGTGGGATTCTCACAAATATATCTCCAGTTCGTGATATTCTTTCCATTTCAATTACAGCTCCTGTTCGTTATTTTTGAATCAATATAAATTCATATTATTGATCTCCCATAGAAACAAAGCCATCATTTTTGTATGGGAAGTATGGAGTCATGGGTATTACAAGACTACGATCTGTCCTCGGCTGGTTTGAGTGATCACTTTACACAGTGTATCGTTCACCAATTCTACCCATAGGCGACAGCCACACATATACAAGTTGTGTATATGTTTTAACCTTTCAAGTATTTCTTCCCATATAAAAATAATGGCTTCGTCTGTATGAGACATCTATAATATGTATTGATGACAATCCCCCTGGTGATAAAATTCAGTAATTGCGTTCTTTAAAAAATTTGGACATACTCAAAATATTGTGAGTGAAAAAAAAAATATAGTAATTTAATAAAATTATTACAAAAATATATATTTATCAATCGAAAAAATATTAAATATATCACATACAACAAATCGTATTGTTGAGGTATGCGCACAGTTGCTGTATAATTCACAATATGTAACAAATGATCAGGAAATTTAAATTTGTATTAACGTCATTTTAAAATTATTTTCAGTGTTCAATCTTTATATTACATCCGTCGATTGTGATACTTAATACTTGTCGATGTCAATCTTAAAACAATTTCACCAGAAAATTGCCGCTAAGGCATATATTTAATTCATTTTCATGCCACATGATTCCTGGATGGAAGCCTTCTCAAGTGTTTCACACTTTTTTTTGCCAATTGGTAACAGCTGACACGTATTTCCACCGAGTTTACGGTCATATCAATCTAGTGAAGTTTATGACTGCACGTTTGTCCACGATCGTGAGTTCTTCTCATCTAGATCTATTATATATCTGTGGACATGTTCCCTTGAATCTGAAAGTTATTTATTTAAATTACATCTCCATATGTTATAATTTAAATTTATCTGTGTTATGTTTTGCGTAACTTTTGTTTCAAACCCCATTTGCTGAAACCAAATTAATAAACTTGGTGATTTCGTTATCCCATCTGCTCCAGCGTATTCTGTTTAGTGTCCATAATTAGTTATACTAGGAATTCTGACGTTAAATAAACTGAGTCAGCCTCCACGCGAGAACTGAACTGGTGAACCGTTCGGGTCATTTGTTTGGAAAATTGATTGATCAGCACTAAAATCATGTTCTGCGAACTGACGGACTGATAACCTATTTCACAAAAAATAATTTATATAATTAATTAATACATTGACGAAATAAATAATTTGTAACGAATTGTAGCATAACTTCTTTATCATCAATTGTTTATGTATTAACTTTACCCTTTTTTAAAATTAACTATGTACAATTTTTTGTAAAGCAGTTCAAAATATCCTCTAAATTGCAAAAGAGTGCGCTGCATACAAGCAAAAAAGCTGCGTATTTCTAAAGATTCTGGGAAATAAATATAAATGAAATGTTTGGTATTTATGACAGACAGACGCGTGTGGTTGCTCCATTAGGTTTACTTTACCTATCTGCCCCCACCACCCCTCATAGCACTACTTTTCTGTGTGTGTTGTCTATGACTTTTGATCTGTTAAGAAGCGTCAACGTCCTGCTATGTGTTCTTTATATTGGTCTGATTGTACAATTACTGTTTCTATTGTGTGTTTCGGTTTTCTCGCGACGCATGCCGAATCTACTACTGTGTTCAGAGTGCTTCGTGTGGATCGGCGAAGTTGTTTCTGAAGTGCGGGAGAGCTGTGACAATAGCAGAGAAAATCCAGGTAAGTTGTGCTTCCTGGTTGGTTTTTGAGCCTTTTTTGTTCTGTCGCTATATTAAATTCCTATCACTCATCCTACGTACCATTTCTCCAACACAAATATCTAGCCACGGATTAGTGTAATCCAGAGTTTTAAATTCCGACAATCCTTCCACGTACAACGTTATATAAAAATGTTTAATTTTCATGTGATGACAAAACACAAATTTCTCAAGTTTTTCAATCATGTGATGACAAAACACAAATTTCTTAAGTTACTCATACAACTCGTAAACAATTTTGTCTAATGTTTATTCCGACAATGCCAACATATCAAAGTACTGTATTACCATTAGTTCATTAGTCAGAATAGAAAAAAATCTAACTGGTTGAAACCGGTTGGCGTCATAAGTGGTCGCATAAATACAAAGTTATTTTAAATGAATAATTAACTTGACCGAGTATCACTCAAGTACTACCGAAGACCCCAGAAACTATTTTTTTTGCGTGTCCACAGTACCAAAACATGTTGAGGCCCTCGGTATCTCGATACTCTTTATTGTCACATTTGGCCTCTAGGTGTAACTCGCACCTTTTTTTTTTTATTCTTTGGCTTACGGTTATGGGTTACGATAAAGGTTATAAGCTTAAACATTTATAAAATAATTTAATAGATATTTTTTACTGGAAACAATGTGTTGAATTGTCTGTCACCCGACGATTAGCAATCACTTTTTGCCGCAAATTCGGAGAAATTTGTAAATTCGCATGGGCGCCGTGGCCCCCCCGCCCGGCGGCCCGGCGGCGCTAATCTTCTACTCAAACACGACACTGCGATTACTTTATTAATTAAACCTTGTTACAGCAAAATACTCCGAAACACTTCCGCGCGGGGCAGGCCGCTGTGCTCCCTGGGCGCGGGGCCGCAAGGGCTACATTCGCCCGGCCGGGCCGCGGTGTGTGTGTGCGCCGATGTAATAAAATTAATTCTCAGTTCCAAGACTTGCGCCAGTGTATGTTTGTCTTCGTATCTCTGCTCTGATTTAATTACGGCCGGCATAATTTGGATTAAAACGGATAAATATTCAGACATTGTTAAATAAATGTTTGTTTTAAATCTCTTTACTTGAAATTAATTATTAAACTCTTGCAACGCTGTGCCGAGCAAAGATGAAATGTTAATTACATAATTCGACAAAGAATTAGGAAATATTCCTTATCGCTAAATTAATTTCAGCTTTACGTAAAAAAATGCTATTTTATTTGGACATTTTCGGTGCCATATTAATTTTTATTCAACGGTCTAAAAAGAGTGCAAAAAACAGGCCCATAAAATAATTTATTTAATATATTCATTTTTATTAAAATTTATTATACATTTATTTTATTATACACATATTATATATTAATTATAATTTTTTTTTACATAAATTTACCCAACTCAATCAAGAGAAATCAATTCTCGTGATTGAATTGGGGAGTATTTAAGTATTAAAGTAATGTAAAGGTAGGTATAAAAGTAAGATATAAATATGGAATTAAATTATTAAATAGATATACATAATCAATTAGAACTCGTAATTGCTGTAGTTCTCTAACATTTGTTTAATTTGCGATTTGAAGGCTTTATAATTTTTTTCTGTTTTGAGGGCATTAAAAAAAATTATACCTTGATACGCGTAATGGTGTTGAAAAAAACTAGTTTTAAATTTGAGGATTTCTAAGTTGCCACGCGATCTTGGGCGGTAACTTATTTTTATGGAAATTGTTGAATTGAAATGGTTATTGTGAATTTGTAGCAACGCGTTCTATTTGAAGATTATATTTAAACTGAGAACCATTAAGGAGTTAAACAGCTGTGAAGTTAGAAATATTGATGGTTTTCGAAGGATGACTTTCAAAATCAACCTCTGAACCTTTTCTACAGGTAAGAAGTTAGTCTTGAAAGTCCCCCCCCAACCGATTATACCGTATTGTAAAATAGATTGGGCAAAAGAGTAATAAATTGTTTTAATCATACTAGATGATAGGATATTTTTCAATCTAATGAATATGTAAACAAGTTTTCTTACTCTGGTGACGAGATTTTGTACTTGTTCGTTCCATTTTAATTGTCTGTCTACTATGACACCCACATACTTTATACTAATTTTGCTTTTTATGGATAAACATTTGGCATCGTTGCATTTTTTATTTATTTGCGTACAGGATGTCTCAGAGACAGTTGTTCAAACGGAACCTACGGTTAAGGGATCATTCTGGCAACCCATTGAGCGAAATAACAGGGGTAATCCGAAATTCAACTTTTTAGAAGTTATTTAGATCAGACTCCGTATTGAAGTGAGCAGTATTTTTTATTTTTTATCATTTGCGATATGTTAGTTACATTACATTACAATAACTTAAGCTATAAAGATGTCTACACAATTATTTCTCACAGTGGAAAAAAAAACTATTAACCTTACAAATAATTGTATACAGTAAAGAAATAAGAAGAGGGGTATAGTAAATACGTAGTTGCATGGTAATATATTAATAACGTGCTATTGCACCCATAAACTTAGATTATGTTATTACCGACGATGCTAACTAGGTATCAATACATATTTCCTGTATTTCAGAATAGTGTTATCCATTTTAAATTTAGAAAATAATTGCAAATTCATTAATTGAAAAAGATTTGGTCAATACCATTCTCTACTTTTGATATTGTTTAAAATGTTATCTACAACTTTTTTAGAAAACGGATATTTAAGGTGGTAATTAGACAGTGGTCAGAGTTTATATTTAAATAAATACCTTTACAATTTACCAAAACCGAAACTCACATAAAAAAAAGAATTGCATTTCAATATTACTAGTAATATTGAACCCAAAAAATGCAAACTTGCTCGCTTGACAGATAATCGACGAATACCATGTCATAGTTACTATACGAACTACAAAATGACGTTGGAATAGAAATGAAAAAAAGCGCTTATTTTGTAGAATAAGCAAAAGCATCGCACGCAGTTTTCAGCCAAGATAATATATTATAATATATAATTTTAAAAAATCAGTAACATTGATACGCGTGTGGAACAATAAATTGGAAGCGCGCAAACAAGCAAATTGTGTCGCATTTATCGGTAACTATCAGCATTTCAATTAGTTTCATATGAAGGATAACCCATATATATATAGGCTGTAACACAATATTTTATGGGTGGATACCTGACTAAATTACGAGTTAAAAATGTTCAAGGAATATGTGCAAATTTTGCACTTTTACGGAAAATATTATTGCTAGAATTTTTTACAAAATCATGTATACGTATTACGAAATAAATGTTTACGAAATTTATTCATTATTAATCTGTATCTCTTGCTTCGGGTCCTTAATAATTTTACAAAATATAGTTTGGCTACTCGAAATTCGAAGACGTTTAATTTTTTGTATTTAATATATAATTTGGAATCAATTAATCGAAATAATCGCATAACGACGATTTTTTTAAAATGCTTGTATCTTTGTTATGGTTGAGAATAGGCACATATTTCTTGAACATTTTCGACTCCTAATTTAGTCAGTTATCCAAACATAAAATATTGTGGACTAAGTCTGTTACACTCTGTATATATATATAAAACTGTCTGACTAAAGGTGTCATTCGAACATAAATGTGTCATTTGTTCCAAATTTTTTTATAAAGAAAATATTGTCACCCCATCTTCTCGGACATCACACCCTCTTCCTGCCTGTACCAAATATTGCATACATCATTATTATTTAGTGCCTGCGCAAAACAATGACATCCTCTTCCCCTGACTCCAAACCTATTATAAATTATAACTGATTCTGAATTCCGAGCAACGCCGGGTATATATAGTCCTCTTTTTAATTCGGCATAACAAAACGAAGCGAATCGCCGAAATGAAACAAGAAATAAGCAAATTTGATCAGTGGTGTGGTGCTAAAAAATAAGTACGTCACTCCCCTACATGGGGTGCGTTCCGGTACTTCCGATACTAAATAAAAATAACGTTAGTTTTATTTTTTTGGACATATTTTTGTATATTAATTAATACACTACTATTTCTATCGCAAAAATCAGTCCACTAATAATAACGAAAAAGTCCATTTTAGTAGAACAAAATGATTGAACACAAACAAATAGTAGTAACATAAGAACGTAATTAAAAACTTTCAAGTTAAAAACATAAAAATGAACAAGACTGAAAAAACTATGTAGGTGACAAATAAACTCCCAAACTCAACTGAATCAATTCAATTCAATTTGAATTCATTCAGGTTCGACATAATAGAAGTGAAATTTACCTGTTGTTATTTATAGTATAAAGTGTATTCAGGTTCAGCTTAGAATTTAAGCTTTCTTGAAAAAATGTCGTAAAAAGAGAACCGGCACGGTGATACCACTATTACTGGAATGTATGCAAACACACACTCATACATGTTGTGTTGCTAACACATCGTACCGGAACGCGTTCCGGTCGTCGAAAAAAGTACCGAAACGAAGTTCCAGCACGTTTCGGTCTCGCTACATCACTGGATCTGATGCGAAAATATTCTAATTTTTAAATAAATTAAGCTACGAACCTAGGGTAGGTAATTATAAAGTATTTGCATTATCAAAGTAATTTATTTTTCAAGAACAATTTTATAAAAATTAGATGGATTACATTCTAAACTTCACGAAGCAAAAGTTAGCCATTTTATGTCATCCGAATTCATATTTAAACGAATATATGGAAGAGAAAATACATTATGCAATAGTTTTATTGAGGTTGGAATTGTGCGTGACATGACTGACCTCTATCAGAAGAATTAGGACGCGTTAGTATAAGGCTACCCCTAAAGTCAGCTTCACATTCGTGTTCATGTAAATCACGGTATCTAACTTGGTTAAGTGTGAGAATAGGCAGATAGCTATAAATCGTACTAATGGCGATTTAACAGAAACGTGTACTAACATGATTCACTGAATTTATTACAGCAAGGTTACAAAAGTTATTTAGAATGTGCGTTCAAATGGTGCGGTGGAATTTGAAGCATTTGTAGCGTAGCGGCCGCTGGCTACCTTCAGTATGTATGCGCTGGCGTACTTTTGACATACTCCATCGGTGCACGCTCACTGCTCTTCTTCGATCCTTTCAAACCGTTCCACGATCACTGGTTTTATACTTGTGAATCAGTCGCCTCCACAGACTAGTAAATGAATAGACATGATATGAAGTGTATATATAGGAGAGGGGTTTGGAACAATATTTACGGGCTGAGGGGCATTCTACACACATATATCCAACAAAACATAAATCTGAGAGGTAATGTCACAGTAAAACTATTTACTCTTGGAAAATTAAATATTTGTGTGAACAAGATGTATTTTTTACATTAATACATATTATATTGTCAGCGTTTAAATTTTCGTTCCAAGCGAGTCATATTTTAAAAAAAGTCGCCGAACTCTTTGATTGCGTGAGTGGTACCAAAATTAAATGCGCGATCGTAATGCGGTAGTCACATGCAGTGAGTCAAATTTTATAATAGGTTCTTCTTCTTCTTCTACGGCACTACATCTCAGGTTGGAATTTGACCCTATCCACAAGTGCTCTCCACCAGTTCCAGCGCTTGGCTAAAATAATCGATACTATGGAGAAGATAATGATAATATATTAAAGGCTATCAAGTCTAAATAACGTATTGGGTAAATATTTCCTCCGGGTGATGGTAGGTGGGTGGGGTTGGTAATATCTACCCCTGTACAGTAATTTAACGCTTAAATCGTTTTAATTGCTCCAATTAGGGTAATCGCTTTTTCTCAGAATGTACATCAATTGTTTTAATTAAGCCAAAGTGAACTCCGAAATTAAAATTGGATCCTGGCAGTAAATATTTCTCGAAAGATGTAGTTTAACTAATTGTATATACAAATTATTTTTAAGTACGTACTTTATTTAATTTAAGGCTAAATGCTTTACAGAAATACAATTATTAACATCTCACTCGAGAACGTCTGCTTGGAAATGATGACTAGAATTTTTTGTTTAAATTAGGAATGTTCTGGGTCAGCGATGGTAAATGGGTGGCACGTGAGACTAATATAGAATTTTCAATTTTTTTATTATATTAAAATTTTTGTTATTCCATTAAACCGCGGTTTTTAAAATGAATTATAATGAATAAGACATTACGAAAAGTTGACAGTTTATCTATATTTATGAGATAATTTTTTAATTCGATGTGTTTATGTAAATACCTTCGATAGCTGGTTCCCAGGTTTCCGATTAAAAATAAGCACACATATGATATATGAACTGCACTAATCTTTTTAATTTTGCTGTCTTCCTGGTCCGATGTTGTTGTTCTTTTAGCTGGGTTGTCTTCTTTAGATTTCGACCGACCGAAACGCGCACTGGTGGTTTATTTTTACCGCTGGAATGGTCAAAACACGGGATGTAATAAAAATGACGCCTGTCGGTTACCGTCTTCTTACCTTTTCAAAAAAAGGGCGGCAATACTCACATACACACACAACATGTACATTATTATAAACTATGAAATCCAGTGGTGACAATCGAAGTAACAAGGCGCGTAAACAAGATTTAATTAAAATTTTCAATAATTGTCTTATTGGAAGGTTGCCACAGAAATGGGAAGACGATAGGTTTTCTGCGAGATTGCACTCGATTATGGGCTGTGGCTTAACAGTGTTCAGGGTCTGTGTCTTATACTTTTATTTATCTTTGAAGTAGCTTTGAATCTTTTCCTTCGTCCACCCTGTCTTAATTTGCCATTAGATAGCTGCGCAAAAACAGCTTGTTATATACGTCGTATATTATCTATTCTATACGTATGCCTTTCCATCGTAGTTGGTGTTTCTGGGTGGATGTTTCAATGATGTATATTTTAGCCTCTTTCATGAAATTCTAGTTTTTTTGCGCTTTCCCGCCTTATAGTCATAACTAACATAACTAACACTTTTAAAGTTTATTAATTTCAAACTGTTTACATCCGTTGAACAAATAAAATATCTAAATTATAAGAAAACCACTATTTTTTGATAAATCAACATGTTTCGATACCTGTGGTATTTTCTTCAGGAAACAATGTACGTATACTAAAATTAAAAATACAAGCATAGATAAAAACAAAACTATAAAAGTAAGTGGTGGGTAACTAAGTAGAAACTTATAAGAAAACAAATTTAAAATGTGACTATTTCAAAAAGGACTTTGTTATTTATAATATTTAGCTTGTTATTAAGGCGGCACCTTTAATAATAATTCAAACTTTCGCGTTTCTTACAAAAATGTGGGTCTTTATTATTCATTTATATCAGAAGTTACACACTAGAATTTGACTTTTTTTAAACTATTACTTAGAACCTTTATAATCATTTGTAATAATAATTTTAATCTTTATAATAAATTGAATGTTATTTGCCATAATAAAGACAATATAAGTATTATAAGAAAGACCGCGACCATTAGATGCATTTTCTACGTGCTAAAAAAATATTTTAATTTTGGGAAATTATTGCATAAACGAAATATATTTTTTTATAATCTTGAAACCAAGATTACGGAGACAAATTAACAAAATGTTAAAAATTATGTAATAAACCATTCAATTTGCAGGACATATTACCAATTATCGACGTTTTTAAAATACTTTGAGGCTTCAGCAACTATTTAAAACTGGGTTTTATATAAAAAACACTATAATTTTAAATAATATATTTTCATTGTCCATAGAACTTCAATACGCGGCTCGATCCGGCCATGGCGGTCGTGGAATCCGCGCTGTCATTATTTCTGTTTAAAAATACCGAAGATATACGTTTTCACACATATTTTACTCTACGAATGAATATTGAATTTATTCACATTAGTAGCAAATTTCTTAAATTAGATGTTTTTTTACTGATTTTAAGGGAAAACAGCGTTTTCTTGAACAGAGTTAACATTTTATGTGCGTTATTTTTATGTAGGTCGCAATTAAATATTTAGTTTCTATATAACACTGTTGCATTTAAACATAAGCTGTTTTTTTCATAAATAATATGTAATTATAAAACAGACATATCACTAAAATGCCAACGTGGCGTTTTAAATCGATAATATTAAATAAAATAATAAATTGAAGCTGTCATAATAATTTTAAATTTAGAACATTGATTTAGGCGCTTATCTAAATATATGTTGGTACTTTGTCTGATTTCAAAACATATTCATATATATTAATTAGGTACAATGGTTTAATTTTCGTTAGATTTATTCAAATGACAACACTCATTCCATAATATTAATATGAAAAACTTGGATAAGTCATAGATGCCTCTAGACACGAATTATGTTTGACATTCGAACTGACACTAGCTAGAAAATCAACAATTTTATTCTTTACGTAACTAATATCGTCAATAATTAATTATTTCTCTGATACTTATACGAATTTAACTATTAACCTCGTCCTGAATGCTTATCTAATTCGTGTATAATTTCTCGAATTTTAAACTAGAAAAATGAAATTAAAATTTATCTAAACAGTTAGTTAGGTTTACAGAAATCCTCAGTATTTGTATGTATCATTCTCAAACCCTTGTTAATGTCAAAAGAATGGTTTGTTTCCAAAAGATGATTGGAAAATTCAGAATTGTTGTTGCTATTTCGGCATCTTAAGTGCGCATTAATTCTAATAACAAAATTTCTGCAAGTTTTGCCTATTAAAAGTGATTGCAATCATTGTAAATTAATTTGTAGAACACCTTCCTTCTTAAAAAATATCTTCCTTATTCTTGTTATTAAATATATAATTTAAAAAGTTGGCTGATAGAATTTGGGATATTATTTAAAAACACGATTTTCCTCTACTGCTTCTCACTATCAATTATTGGTGGGTAAACATATGAATTTCTAATGAGATTTTTATTAATTAAACTACTTCAAATTAATAAATAACAAGTAAGATGTTCTTGACCTTACTGATTTGATTACGTACCGTGATTTTGCTCGAAGTTCTAGGCCGCTAGCACTAATTAATTAATTAATTAATTAAGGAGAACAAATTTTTGCTGTGAAGTTGCATTTTCAGAACATAGTTCTGTGGTATTTTAATACAAATTAAAATAATCAATTAGAAAGATATACAGAAAAAATCTATCTATCGAAAACATATTTAATTACTGCCGGAATTCTAATCTGGACTTCTTCCTGGATGATATATTGATCAAGTTATTTAAACCGTTCTGTGTTTAACTACAAATTTAATTTAATTTTTTGTCTTTATTTTATTGTTTATCTTACTAATAACAATATGTAATATAAACTGTCCTCTATTTAAACAGTATTTATATGTATACGCCTACGTATATAGACACGTAATAGATTAATGTAAAAGTCCATGAGGGCGTTGATAAATAAAATGAACAAATATCTAAGACCTTCAAGCATCTGTGGTGATGTTTCTCGAGGTGCTTTGGATTGTAGCTGTATAACACACACGATACTATGCCACTTTAGTGGTTTTGTGCAGCTCGTGGTTGTAATCACAAGGACGAACACGTAACTGATACCGAAAAGAGACAGCACGAGTGACAAAATGGGGTAATTCAAGAACATCCCTTAGTCCTGGGCAGGATGTCAAATTATTTTATTTCTTTAAAATAGTTTGCGATGAAAAAGTATCACCGGGAATGATTTAACGAGCGGCCCTGAAGTGAGAGGTTCAACAGAAAATAAATAAATTACTGCCTTTTTTACATTGGAAAAGCAATCTTCTAACTTTTTACTGCAAGTTTGTATAAAGTTAAAAATTTATTACAAACGTAACGGGGGTAGGAGCACAGAAAAATAAAACTTTGTTTTATTTTCATTTTAAAATGTGTTTGAAAAAGTTAGGGTTTAAACTTTAGTAACAAAATAGCTTTCAGAGTTTTGAAGGGTGGACGAGGAAGGGGATGGTGAAAACCTGCGGAGGGGGTGACCACCCGCTCTTTGTAAAAAGATGAAAGAGTTTTTAATAAAAATGCTTTTGTGTTTTTTATTTTTGTTTATTGGTTTCAAATATTATTTTTGTAAAGAAAATAAATACAATTAATCGTTTTGTATTTTTTATTTCGATGCCAAAGCTTTTATATAAAAGAATTCAAGAAAATTTTGATAAAAAAAATATCCTAGTCATAGACCAAATGAATGGAATTAAACTTGTGGTTTAGTTAGTCGAGATGTGGTGTCGTATACCATGAACTGCAAGACGAACGAGTATCCAAATTTTTCAGGAAATTCATATTAGTATTTTATTAGAGAAAGGTTCTTCATAATATACAGGAAAATAATTCTTTCGTACTTTGCCTGTAACCTGGAGAAATTAGTGATCACGGCCGAAGGGTGAGAGGTTAATCTTGAATAAGATGGATAGACCATATCCGAGACATGACTGTTGACTAAACTACACGTCGCACCAAAAAAGGCCCAGAATCGCGAAGAGTGAAGGCAAGCAGTTCGCGCTGTAGAAGCAGAATAGAGAATCACGATGTTCAGTCAGAGCATATCGACCAAGAAATGGAGATTGTTAATTAAGAGCAAGGGAACTGCAGTGGGCGGGACATGTAGCGAGTGTTGATGAGTCCCGTTCTAAGCACATAGCTCTCATATACAAGTCAACAGAGCAAGGGGAAGATTAAGATGAAGGTGGGTAGATGATGTTAAGTAGATCTGCAAAAGTACACAGCAGTGCAATTCAGAGCTCTCAATTTTATCATACAATATTTCTAGAATTCTTCTTTCATTTAGTTCACTAAGTTCATTAAAAATGAGGTATAAACTAAGTTTAGTGTCAAAAGTTACGTCTAGATCATCGATTTCGGGAAAACCTCTTAATTTGGCACTTAAGATTAAGCTTGTTTTAGTGCACCATTCAAGTAATTTACACAGGTTTATTGAGAATATAACGATTATTAATATTTTGGATTGTTTTTAATATTTTCAGGCCATCAGTGACCGTAAATACAATTCAGTACTGAGTACACTAAGCCATTTATAGTCCATTGTAGTTTGTACGCAGAATAGCACGTTGACCAACTGATGTACATCGACCTCTACCTTAAAATCTCTGAGACTAAAGCAAAACTTATTCATATACTCACTTTAAGGGGAAGACATGTTTCTAGAATAATTATATGCATGAGTTATCACATCGGATCAGGTGTCTCGCTCGTATGTAAATTCGTCGTAAGATTGGTGGAGGTATTTCATTTAACTAGGAAATTTATGAGTGTCTCTCTATGACGATTGAGATCATTAGCGTAACGATGCTATTCCTACCAATGCGGAGCTCAAAAATTTCCACGTCCTACGATACATTTGATAGCGATACTTTTTTGAATATCCAAACGTATCGCTAACACGGACTAAACAAATTTAAAATCCACCATAGCAAGAAATGGGTTATAAAATTTAATTAATCTATATCGCACAGGATTGAGAGTTCGCCGAAGTGACGCCAATAAATTGATGTGACGACACGAGGCAGTTATTAAAAATATATTTACGGTGAATCATCGGCGAGGCGCCAAAACGAAGACTGTCATTTTTTAATAAAATACGTCTTGCTGGCGCCCGTTGCTACCTGCTCGCTGAAATGGTGGGAATAATTATAATGAATTGTTCGTATCTGAAATAAAACCAAGCCTACACTGCGACCGGGAGCGCATTCTCGGTTCTCTCCCCGCAGTGTCCCTAGAAAGTACATATTTCTGTGTTACATTTCTTCTGACATCATCATCATCATCGTCAGTTGAGAGAAGCGGAGATCGGCGAACCATCATTGTTTTCTTACGGCTGTACGCAACAAAATCATTTTTAATTATTTATCGCGTAATTATCGGACCATCGTTGCAAAGTACTAATCGACGTAAAGTCAAGCAAGCATTTTTCGAAACCGATCGACGTTAGATTAATGAACGTGGTTTATATAAAAAAAAAATTATATATTATTTTCAAGGAGAACACTTTATTATTGTGAAGTTGCGATTTATTCAGAACATTAACGAATAATTTTTTCTGTATATATTTCATGTTGATTAATTTAATTTGTATTCAAAATAATGCAGAACTACAATCTCACAATAATTATATTTTTTTCTTAAAAATATATAAATTGTATCAAAGTTTATCCATACGTAATAAAAATGAATTGATTTACTTCTGGCGTCTCCTAGCGTGTATTACTCAAAGTTATTTTAAATTCGTCGCAATGTAAGCTGTTAAAAATGGAACAATAACAGATGTATTAATTTTAAAGAGCTACAAAATATAAGATCAAAAATTTGTAGTTAACCTACTTGGTACATATAACGAAATTGAATAACGCGTATCCCCGGAAGAGAAAAATCTAATTTTTTCATATTTTTTGTATTACATGGTTTGACATATTATATTAAATAAAATAACAATCACTTTGTGTGAATCTACGAAATTTATTATACATCAACCGGTTCGCTCATCTTAAGCTTCATCAGGACGTATTTAAAACTAATCATAAATACAAAAAGAGTGCACTTATATATAAATAAAAAGAGAGACATAATATAAAATTATATGCGAAAGAGAGAGACAGAATACATACATGGAAAAGTTCCAGTTTCAAATCGCGGTGGCAACTAAAATATTTTTTCGATTAACATTTTTTCTGTATATACTTATATCTTTCCAGTTGGTTAATTAAACTTGGTTTATTTTTAACATACGATTTTTAAGGGGGACAAAAATGTTGTTTATTATCGTTATGGAATCTTTTACAATGTAATATTTTTGTGATTGGGATAAATGAGTGCTTTATGGGAATGTAATTTAAGGAGTTTAATTGCGTAAAAACTTTTAGCAATTAGAATTTTTTTTTATGTATAGATTATTAATAAGTTGTTAATAACGCTGACAGATAGACCTAGTATGATATTAATGTAGAAACATTTTAAGGTAATTATAGGAAAAATTAGTATATAATTGCAAAACTACTTGCATAGGTATTTTAAAAAAGTACCTACATATGTTTAAATAGCTAAAATCATTGACGAATTATGTGAATCAAACACACAAACGTTCTATTTTATTATACGCATAGATGTAGGCATTTATTTTTACGTTGGATAATTTTTTTCTGGAACATTGAATAATTTTAATCGAAATACCTTCGTTAATAAAATTAAATTAGGCAATGAATAATGAAAAAAAAAACTTTTTCAGTCAAGATAATGTTTTTAATAAATTGATCAAAGAAATGAAAATGATTAAATGGCCCGCGCTTCACGAGAGATGGCGTGGGGGTCCGGACTCGTCCAATCTATTCCGAGAAAGTTTGCAAAATACGGATTAAGGGGAGGGGAAAATGAAAAAAAAAAATCTTCAATAATAATAACGCAATAAATCCACAACCTAGCGAGAAAGATACAAACCCGTTAAAATAAGTTTTTCTGCACATTTTTTGTCTCACTCTCGACTTAACACTTATCTTTCAAATAAATCTAATATAAATTAGAAAAGTTTTTGGCTGTATTAGTAGGGATGATTTACATTTTTGTATTTATATTTCAAGGTACAAGATATATAAAAAGTAATGTTTGGTTCATAGGTTTTAAAAAATAGTTAAAAATGTCAAGTGGTCGATGGTTCGAGCCTCGGCCACCATCTTAGTCATATTTACAACACAATTTATACAAAATATGCAATGACAAGACTTGCAAAGATATTATATAAACATTTGCAACTACGAAGTATTGACAATCTACATCAGTATATGACAAATTGACAACTTGACAACTCAATTGTACGCGCCTTTTGTAAGTACTTTATACTCTAAAATTGTAAATCAACATTAAAGAAAAGACGCCCCCTTCCGTTCTCTAGGAAGTTAAAATTATCAATTGTCTGTGATCGATATAGAATAATTATATTCTACTTTAGAAGAGACGTAGACAGACTTGAGAAGATAGAAGTGTAGATTTTATCCATCGATTACTAATTAATATGGTCCACCCATTGCCTTTAAGGCTTTGTTTTTCTGTTTCTTGTAGTGATTCCTAGCTTGCTTCTTTTTACTATGCTGTGTCGTTTGGGTTAAATTAATTATCCGAATTAACTTAAATATTCTGAGTTTATTTTTATAAGTATATTTACCTATGTATTTACTATCACGCGTAGTGAACTAGCTACACTATTCTACATTATTATATTTTTTGTTCTTATATGACGTTTTTTTTCTTCTAGTGACATCAGCATCGTCATCTATCGTCTTCAAAATTCTCTATGAATTCTAATAGTGCAAAAAATGCGGTCGATTGCACGGATTTCATTGAGTACTTCACAACTATTAAAATAATTGTTGCTCATAAACCTGCTGCCTTTTTATTGTCTTTCAATGACACAGACAATTTTTTTTTTACATAAAAAGAGATGCGTGCACGGAATACATGTCATATCAATATTCTTACTATTTTCAAACTAAACTAAAAGCTTGCAATATGAAAATAAGACTAACTTGCTGATGAACCCCCGACCACTAGATCACTCGGCCAGCGTCTTAATTACTACACGAACAAGCTACTCAACTCATTGAAAATACTACCTGTTTATGTAAATGCCTTCGATAGCTGGTTCCCTGGTTTCCGATTAACAATAAGCACACATATGATATATGAATCGCACTCACCTTTTATTTTTGCTGTCTTTTCTGTCCGATGTTATTGTTTTTGTAACTGAGTTGTCTACTTTAGATTTCGACCGGCCGAAGGGAGCATTAGTGGTATATTTGGACCGCTGGACTGGTCGAAGCACGGGATGTAAAAAGAATGACCCCTATCGATTACCATCTTATTAGCTTACCGAAAAAAGGGCGGCAATACTCACACATACACGTGTACATTATTATAAACCAAGAAACCCAGTAGTGCCAATCGAAGTAATAAAGCGCGTAAACACTACCAAAGGAGACCTTTCCTAATTTTCTTGACGATATCAGCAAAGTTACTATTTTTGTAATATGTTATATAATACACGAATAACGAAGTATAATACAATATGTACTCATTAGAATAATGCCTACCCGCCATTATCGAGAAGAAGAGATATTATTTCTAAAAAACCAGAACATATCATGTGTGAATCTAAGCTGAGTCTTCTAAAAATGATATGTAATGATGTCATAATATCCCGGTATATGCATGAGTTCATATGAAGCAGAATATGTTTGAATAACTAGAAAATAGAATACGGGAGAGAGAAAAATTATAATATTCCTATTTCAATGCATCTGAATTGGTTCGTCAGGGATATTCAATACGGACATTTAAACGATTCTCTAAAAAGTATAGAATCTTAAATAAAATATAAGGGTTCTGTATCTTTGACGTGCTTGTTAGTCTATTGGTAAGATACTTGGCAAGCGATCAAGTGGTGAAGGGTTCGAGCGTCCTCTCAGGAGACCAGTGAGTTAGTTCACGCGCATTTAGCTTAGTTTGATTTAGCTTAGTAAGAATATTGATGTGACTTATTCCGTTTTAACCTTTACCATACCGTGATATAAAATACTCGTACGCAGCCATGCTGTCAACTCGTGTTACCGTAAGAAATTAGAATTCTAAAAATGGTTAATGCCATAAATTTACTTTAAGTATTGAGCATTAAATATTTAAAAAAATTGTGATATTATAATTCGGAGCATTCATTCAGTTCTGTATATGAGGTTGCATTGTATAGTACAATCTTCTTTTTTATCTATCTTCATTAATTAGTGAGAGAGAGACACCATTATATTCGTATGTTTGTTATTGTTTTCTCTGTGATATTAATGTGTGATTTCTTTCTGTCTTGCCAGAAAATGTATTTTTGTCAACATATTAATTTTAATCGGAATGAATTAAAAATAATTATTATTGTAGAATTCGCCTTACATAATTGATTTTTCATTAGTCTTTTCTAAGCGTAAATATTTTCCTTCAAATAAACTAAAATATGAGGTGGATGTTGCGTATATTTATCGAAATATTACAGATTTAATTAGAGCGGTAGACCTGTGTTACTGCATGGTTTGGGAAGGGTTAAGCACCATTATGTGTGATGGTAGGTAGTGAAATGAAACGAGTCTATTCAGACAGATGTGCGTTATGATCGATGAGGTTCGAGAAGGCAGTGAAGCGAGTCGGAGCGATCGGGATCCGTGTCGGGTCGAGCGACGGGGCGAGACCGGTCGCGACTCCTGTCGATGGGAACCTGGCCCCCGGGTTCAGATGTCGTCGGTCAGCTGGTAGCGGTGATGGATTTGAATCGCCGTTCCCACATACACACACATACGCATACTATATATGTTTAATGAATGCATCTCCGATATATTCAAATATGTATTCACATATGCTATACTATTGTTAAATGGCGCCCCATCAGAATTTTGTCAGAATCTTTCAGATACACTAACCGATGATAGGTTTTATTAAAGATATTTAGATCTATAAAAACATGGAACGTAATTATCTCAAAAAATAAATAGTGGAAACTAGTCGAGAAGTAAAAATAGCACATTTCATTGAAATGGTTAAAACCGATATCACACGTTATTAGTTCGAAGAAATTCAAAAAATCTAAATTATTTCAGGATTAATGGTACTTGTCATTGTCAGTCAAAGCATAGGTTTCTTCCATCCTACTGTACTCTTCTCGTGGCTTTCACTATTTGCTGTCTTGTAGAAAACTTGCGGATGTCATCTTCTAATCTGCAGAGATCTTACATTCGATGTCCAGGAGCACCATTAATCTATAATAATTATCAGATAATTAATCATCTAATCTATTTTATGTTTTTAAATACGAATTAAATGTATTAATTATAAAGATATACATGAAAAATACGAAAAGGTAACATATAGGTTCGAAAATTTGTCGTTAAAATTTTTGTCGCTGTAGCATAGTTAGATAATGGACCTTCCCCGGTTTGGAAAGAGATCCAGGTTCGAATTCCAGTGACGCAACAGCATTATTTTTCGATAAAATTGATTTTATATGTATATCTATCTAATAAATACATTTAATTCATATTTTAAAATATCACAAACTTATGTTCTGAATAATAACTTCACAATAAGAATGTATTTTCAAAATAATCAATTTTATGTTTTGTTTATATTGTTATCGTAACATTGTATGGTGCATATTATAATATAATTAATCATTATGTTTATGTAAACTAAGCCAATTTTGTACGTATATATTGTATAGTAACAATATAAAATAAATAAATTTTTAGGGGGTATTAAAGTTGTTTTGTTTTTACATAATAGTTTTCGTACTATTAATACTTTATGCATCAAAGTGATCCCTGGGCGCAGCTTTGGGCTGAAAGAGTACCACAGCGGTGGATAGACGCGTTGCATCTAGCTGGAGAGACCCTGGGGCTGGAGTTAGCTGTTAAGGTAAGACTTGTTGAGGTGTATTATAAGCTGAGTCTCATCTGATTTAAACTATTGTCTATTCTGAGAAGAAGGAAAAGAGAAAAATAATATTATGCATTTGAGAGTAAAAAGTGTAAATGAAATGAAAATAGCAAAGGCTAGGCCTCATCGAAGGACGGATAATCGTCGGACAAACGCAGTCGTCCAGTGATACTCAAGGAGAATCACAAATCAGCAAAAATAAAAATAAAAAGGTGGGAGATCCTTGGGGAGGTCTTCATCCAGCAGAGGATAGAAAATTGTTGAAAACGGAAGTAAACAAATTAATAAAACATCAGCAAAATTTCTCCAACCGTTGCGCACCATTCGAGACTTTTCGTAACAATTATTTGAGACCCTGGTTGATGATGCGGTCCGTCATTTAACAGCCTGCGATGTCTCCTCGCCCCCTCATATCGGTCGGGTGGTTAACCGAGGGGCTGGCGTGGCGGGTGGCGCCGACGGGGGGCGGGCGGTAGGGTGGGGCGGTAGATAAAAGGAAATAAAGGGAATATAAAATGAGATTGGAATGAAAATATCCGTACCTCTTGCACGGTACACGAAGGCGGAAGCAATAGTCGAAAAGAAAAATAATACATAAGTGGTACCTACTACATACATACACTTGTATCCATGTATCCATGTATCTACTATTTGAGTGTTTTTATTACGTTCAGAATAATATGTACAAAGCTTCTTCGGAAGTATCTTTTGCTTGATCAATTTTATAAAACGAATATATTTTTTAAAATTCCATTAAAAATTTTTACAGGGCTACTGGTGTACTCTTTTTCATTTAGAAAGAACAATTGTATTAGTGTGAGTAATACGGAGGATCAGGGGGCGGGATTGTTGTTTGAAATTAGTTATTAACACGGTATCCACAAAAAATATGTACAGAGTGTTTGAACTTTGTAAATGAGTAAAGTTTAAATTTATGTTTGTATTGTCTGTTAATTTTTTTAATGTACGTTGTTTTTTTATATTATTACCAACATCTCTCTTAGTCGAAGGCATTTTTTGGTTTTTTCTATTATTATAAATGTATAACTACGTACCTACACTATAAAAGCCTTATATTGAAAATAAATATTCTCAAAAGTATTATATGTTCCAATAAACTATTTTTTCTCCGTACATAAATATAATTAACTTTTTTCTTATCACATAAATATACGGCGAAGGAAAACATAAAAAAATATAAGGCGAACCAAAAGTCTTTTTCATAATACAAAACCCGTAATAAAATAATGGATGGGTTTAATAAAAAAATGATTATTTTGCCTTTTAGTACAGTACCTGGGAATTTATTTTTCAAAAGTTATGTTTTTTAAATGTGATTCGTTATTTCTCTTCTAAACGGGATGCAAAATTTTTGAGAACTGATCGGCACGCATTCACCGCGATCGCTGTCATTTCTCCTCGGATATTTTCTTTTAATTGGTCAGGAAAAAGTCCATTGGTGTCAAGTCGGGGTCACGCGGAAGCCTGTTTGTGTCTTCTTGTCGGGATATCAATTTTTCAGGGAAAATTTCACGGACAAGTGGTAAGGACACGCGCCATAGCGACTGAATTCCCAAGGACGCGGTTAGCTACCGCATTGGTGCAGCGAATGAACCAAAATGAAAAAGACCTTTGGGCACACTGTACATGATGTATCGCAAAAAAAACCGTGTACATGAAAATTTGAGTTCTATATGTACTGTGTGTTCTATTTCCTATAAGTTTTTCGGCACCATGTATTATATTTATTTAATACATCAAAAAATAATGTTTAAAAAAAAATAATTACATGTTTTTGAAACACTTACACAATTGTTCTTTCTAAATGAAAAATAGTTTACTTTAATAATACTCAATACATTTAGGATTATCTAGACACAGATTTGGCAGTCACTTGTCACTTGTGTTCACGATCATGATGATTCTATAAAAGTATGGAAATAATGTTTTTATTTTACTGGTGTAAATTTCAATGAAAATTAATCTGATTAATAAAAATATTTTCGGAAAATTAAGAGTACACGCTTTATATCTACAATCGGTTAATGAGCAGATTTTTTGAAAAAAGAAATTGTTTTCGTACTTTAAAGTCTACACCTTTTTATGGCTCAGATTTTTTGCCTTAAACTATTCCTTTACTACAGAAGAAAGATATTAGACATATAATTTTTTTTGAAAATTCATTAAAAGTGCCATAAAAAGTGCGCGGAGGTGTGGTTCGAACGGCTTTTGAGATTTTCATCTTCAGACATTCTCTGATACTGGGATTATGGTCCTATGTATTTCTTTGGAGACAACTCTCGGCTTTCATAGTCTACCGCGAACAGATCGAGTCTCAGAGACTCGAAAACCGTCACTTGTCTCTCGTATCACTTTACTACGTGGAGATGATTTGACGACAAATCTCAGTACATTGACCGTTGATATTTTGCACGTGTTTCTGGTGAATTTGAATCTTCCCTTCATAACATAACAAAATAAATATTTGTAATTTAATACCTTATGTTTGTCTTTTCAGAATAAACCTCTGGTGTCCATTGTTCTAGGTAACGAAACTCACTGTCAACCTATGTATAAGAGATAGTGATGAGCACAACATCAGGAACTGTGAGTTAATCACTGATATCGTTGAATCACACTCACTATTAATGATTAAGTATCTGAAAATATTATGATTCGTGAATTGATTTGTAATTTTTTTTTATATTTGAATCTACGAAAATGCCACCACCTTGCTGGTAACTCAATTTTATTTTATTAACATTTCGCATGGTTATTTATCCTTGTTCATGCTTCCTGTACAAAAAGAGTTCATTCATTCCAATATTACATATTTTTTCGATTTAATTTTGCGATTTTTGCTGATGCATCTGACCCAAGCATTGGAACCCTGCAATGAGATTCGAAATGTCGGCCTTAGAGGTCAGAGGCACATGGCAGAATAGTATAAAAAAATGCGTATGGACATTAGTAACGAAGCAGTGATCACAGTCACAGTTTTCAATCACTGATATTATCGAATACCATTCACAATCACACCAGTGAATAGCATTTTTTCTCATAAGTAATAAGAGCTTTATAACTGAGTTTATTGTCCTATCAAATTCTCAACACGTGTACAAGGTTCTAAAATTTAAACAAACTTAATCTCTGAGACTCATCGTGTCTCATATCCTGGACCTGGGCCATTATGACGCCTACTGGAGCGAATGTCGGGGTTTCGATAATGTTAGGAGTCGATGGTTGTTTAGTTTAGTCATATTTTTAGTTGGTGGTCAACATTTTGAGTTAATAATTAATAAAATTTGATGTGTTTTTTTTATATTAATAATATAAAATGACTATTTATCCTCTCCCGCCTACACGACGTACAAGCACGTATTTTTTTAACGAAGACTAATAATGTAAAACTCAATATTATTTCGTGAATAAATTTTGTTAAAATTATATGATCTAATTTAATTTTTTCTACTCTATGTTATGTTACGGAATAAATTTGCCATACGTATATTAATTTTTTTTAGTATACTGATTCATAATGATATTTTCAGATCTATATTTTTTGTGAGCCCGTATTTAAATTTGAATAATAAATCAAATGAATACATTCCTTACATTTAAATGAAATGTATACATTCATGAAAAATGAAAACCAACTAAAACTGAAATGGGTTTTATTAGATATGTAAATGTTATGTTAAATTATATCATAAATTTCTTTTGAGAACACTCCTTTGATATTCAAATTTCACCCATATATTATTTTATTCTTTAGAAAACGCGTTCGAAAATAAGTCCCGGCAGTAGATGGAGCTTCATTTACTTCGCCAACTTTGGTTCGAATCATGGCTAAAATGCAACGGAAATATACTTTTTTTTTAGTGAAACTTATTTACCTTTATATTTAAGACTCGTTAACAGTGACGAAAATGCGTCACGGAGTCTATTACGTCGTCTATATACGCTGTTGGCTGAGTTTGTATCAGTCTGTTTCAGATGTCCGGGTGGAAGCGACTGGAGCGCGTCACTAGCAACATCTACAAGCTCCATGGAATCGATTTTGAAAAAAATAAACATCATTATTTTCTAATCGTCGAACTCATGGCTCCACTTTCAAAACTAGTTTGCGTTTTTTGCGAATATGTGGGTTTTTATTATTAATTTATATCAGAAATTATATACAAAAATGTTATTTTTTTATAACTATTATGATAATACCTTTGTAATAATGTAAATCTAATAAACTCAATATTATTTATAATTAAAAGAATATAGGCATTAATTGAAATACTGCCACTAGTGAATTTCTTTCAGAAAAAAATGTTTACTTATAACCCCAAAGCCAAGGGGTTTTAAGATGTACTTATGAAATTATTAAAATGTTAAAATTAATATTGAGTTATAAATTGTTAAATTTACATTATTTCATTTTTTGATGGTTTGAAAACGATTCTTATTATTATAAAAAATTGAGTTTGTTATTTGAGTTTTGTATCAAAAACACAATAATTTTATATTAAAAAATATTTTTATCGGGTCTATTGTGTATTTTTTTTGCGTACTGAATTCGGAAAAATAACCAATAAAAAAAACGCATATTTCTAACAGTTATAAACGGTATAGGTCACAAATTAAATAATTTGGAATCGTTGGAGATAAATAAAGCATGTAAAAGTAATCAGGAAATTCTAAACAGCCAACTAAATTTAATTACGAGTCCTATTCTAAAATTTTTTCCTAAAAATTATTCGACTAAATTTGTATTGAGCAGCAATTTGAGTAAGGTACTAAATTTATTTTTTTAAATAATTGTTGTGTTTTTTTAAAAAATTTAAAAAAAATTAAAATAGATTCTGGTGAAGAAACAATGCTATATTTTTAGTTAGTTATGACATCCTGAAGAAGGAAAAGGTATTTTCCGAAACCGGTAGATGTTTTTTAAACTCAATTGTGGTTAATAAAACTAAGATAATTAATAAAAAATATGAATTTTAACCACCAAGTTAATATTACTAATTTTAAAAGTAATAATATCCCTGTAAATTTGTTTGAAATACAACATATACACAACGCCTTCCAAAAACAAGTTAGTTTCCGTACTGGCGGCCATTTCAATTTCAGAGTAGCGAAGTTTGCTGTTGGTTAAATTGTAATGTAGATGGCAGCGGGTAAAAACGACTGATTTTGAAACGAATGCCGATTTTGAATGAACAATTTACATCAAAAGAGTTAAATTTGACGGTTCAATGCGTTAAAACTAAATGAGAAGACAATTGCATTATTAATTGGAATTGTAAAAACTAAATGAGAAGACAATTGCATTATTAATTGGAATTGTAAAAACTAAATGAGAAGATAATTGCATTATTAATTGGAATTGTAAAATAGTTATTCAAAATCGGTCTAGAATCAACGTGAGCTTGATCGACTCAGATTACAATTGTCACGCGCCTGTTTCCAACTGGTAATATATATACATAGAAGTGAGGATATCTGATAAAAATAAACGAACATTTAATAAGAAAGTATTTTTTAAGTGGTACGAAGATTAATTTTCGTTCTCTCAATGGATACATAAAGAAGTTTTTCTCATCTAGTAGATGCTTCATGAAATTAATAAGATTTGCGAGGGTAAAAACTGATTTCCGTATCCAATTTAGAAGTTATAATAAGAAATCTCAGCTTATAAAACGAAAAAAAAATTACATTTTTATGCGAAAGTCATCAAAAATGTACTTTGTAAACATTGCTCAGCGGTAAAATATCTGGTAAATATTTGGTAAAATATCTGCTAATGTAATACTGTAATCTATGTCTTAAATATTACATTTTTTTGATCAGCAATTATTTTATTTTTATTTATTTAGTTAATGTACTAATAAACAAATCAGACAAATCTACCTATCGATTTAATATAGTCGTCATTGGGACACGTTTTGGGTATTTGTTATTTTCAGTAGACTGCTTCACCAAATACGCCACAGTGAGTGTAATAGATTATAGTCAAATTTCATCTAGTTATGTTGCCTTTATAATAAATTAGTCATCCATCTGTTTTTTCCCATTGAAAGTTATTTATTAATTGGTTGTTGTAATTAGGAAGAGCAGATACAGAGAGAAAACTCTTTTATATAATGAAATCATTTGTTTAACTACTTTTGTGCGTTTTGGTTTTGTATATTTACATCTACCTTATATCTGCTTACATTATTGGTATTATTATTTTTTTTTCTCTTCTCTCTTCTTTATTCACTTTTTTAAAATAAAAATTAACTAATAATATAAATAAAGAACAACTTTATATAACTTTAATTACTTTGACGTCGACCGACATGATTTTCTAATTAAATTTTTTTTTAATTATGATTGAATATTTAGCGAGACTCGAGATAATATTTTCATTGAATTGTTGGAAATCATGTCGATAATTCTCAACCTATTATTTATCACTGTTTGTTAATGCAGCCAAATACATTAATTAATTTAATGATGATTAAAAATATAAAAATAAGATTATAAATAATTTAATAAAATATCGTTTTATAAAGGACAATTAACTGTAGTCAGATTCAAGTGTTTCGTAGTAAATTAACAGTCTGTCGTACATCAAAGTTAATCGAATCTATTCATTTTACATGAAAGCTTAATACACTTTAGATAAAAGCACCATTTGCCTTTTCAGTTTGTTTCCTTCTCTAAGTAACTTCATTAAAGGCCTCATTAGCAGAGCTTTCACAAAAATTAAACGAATCAAATATTGTATTGATTAAACTCAAAATGTTTATTTTACCTACACCCTTAGAATGGAGATCATTTTTGTAAGATAGATCCGGAAAGTTATTTTTAATGAATACTAAATTATTATTATTTATTAATATGTTACTTTAATATCTTAAAAAATGTAAAACACATTCAAAATATGTGTCTGCTTAAAAAATTGGATTTTCATGAAAGCATTAATCAATAAATAAATAAATATATCAATAATCAAGCGGTAGTGGTTTCTTTGTAAAGGATATTTCTTGGGTCGCCGTATTTTAATATATGTCAAAGATATTGTGAAGGAATATCACCTCCACTCTCATAATCATCACGTACCCAGTATGTACTAATGTGTGAAATGCCACTCCCATCAGCCTTAAAGACACTCAGTACCGACGGCGTGTAACAACACCAATGCAGTCCAGCAACGCTTGGGAAGGTGCGAGATTCAGTCTTCATATCGATACCTTCTAGACAACAGCTTCAGAAACCGCCTCAGATAATATTTCGCGCAGTACGGATTAACTTCTACATTTGTAAAGTTGAACTATAATAAATTCAATGCAAACAGTACGTAGTTTCTATCTCATAATCTGATCTCACATATATAAAATACACCCCGCGATATCAAACGAATATGTGAGTGGTGGGTGAAATATTGGGGCATCTACTACTCTCACAGTAATCACTTTATTTAGAACATAACCTACAAAATCTTTCTGATTCGAGTCAACATACTTATAAATCGACACACATTCATTTGTTAACACACATATTAATTCAACCATTTGTAACTGTAACACCAACATTTTTCTCACAATGTCAATTCTCAAATCACTAAAATATTAATTTTATGGAAGATGTAAAAAATTTATTAAAAAAGATATATCATTTTTAGGCTTAGAAAAAAAATAATAATTTGACATCTTGCGACGTGGAGGCTATTTTGACACGGAATAGAAGATACAAAACAAGATACAGAAGATAAAAAACACTGGAGATACCACATAAATGTGTTGACGGAGTACTGGATGGCGCACATCGTGGCGTACGAGAGATAAGTGGCTGGCGGTCGATCTCCGCCGGGTGATCTTCCATGAAAAGACAAAGCCTCAAATAAATAAACACTCAACAGCCATCCATGCCTGTTACCCGCCAAAATGCAGGTAACAATACACTTCGATCGAACCAGTCTGAGTAACCTTTTCTTCTGGCCACCTTCTCGGACACATTTCCTCGCAGCACCTCGGCACCGCCTTCAGTGAACTACGTTTAATTTGAACATTGTATATTGAGACACACCAAGATTTAGTACAGTCACATCATTATCTACCCGTTCTAGCTGTACACGCAGTCGCCAAAGATCTATTATAAGCAGAAAAATATGATATTACATTTTTCCGTTTGTCTCTCCACTGTATCCTGTAATAATCCCTTCCAGAACCACGATTCAAAAGCGTAGTATTTTAAAATATTTAAGGGACCCCAAAACCTATTCAACTTTAATACGTACCTCACGAACGAGATGAGCAAAAAAACATTATACATATTACTGTATTACTATATTCATGGAATTCCTGTTGTTTTTTGGGTTTTTGTTAACATTTTGAAAGGAGAAGATGCAACCATTATTTGGGGTTAAAAATTCATTTAATAGAACTGTTTTTGATTAAAAAAAGGCTTTCTCGGTAACAACACGCTACCTGGCAGGTTAAGGAGAAGACATTCGGATAAAGTGAAAATTTAAAAATTGATGAAGACGGGCACAGTGAAACAGATTGGTATCCGTTAAGTGGGGGCAGAAGCGGGTCAGGAGAGAGGGAGGGATGTCTGCTCGGTGGGAAAATTGGAAAGAAAACATCCCTCGAGGAGAATATTTCACAGTTTTACGCGAGAAATCTCAAAATATTCCTCAAATCCTCGCGTAAACATCTGAATCGAGTTTCGTTGGTCGTATTTAACATCTGATTATATTTTAAGCACATCTGTTTATTATGTCTACAAGTGTTCGAAGCCTTTTACGGCCATTTTACTGGATTTTCTCGTTCACGGTCTGTTATTTCAGACATTTTCGTGGAGGGAGAACAATCATACCAGCGGCGTGTACTCCAGACATTAAAAAGAATTGTGCATAACTAGAATTTTTGAGAAAAAAAATTAATATTATTTTTTAAGTGACCGAATATGGTGATAGTTTGTTGAAAAATGTTGTTTAGCAGTAGGTATATGGTAATATGTTCGTTTTTTTTTAAACAGAATCTAATTAAAAAAAGATAACCAGATAAATTTTGTTCATATGGTATCACTCGCCCAAAGGTTAATAAAAATATATTTTTCTCTTTTTTCAAAAGTTAAAAAACTAGTAAAAAGCCTCTAAAAATGTCATCCATCCACATTGACATTCCAGTTGTGGTCCAGTTTGCATTAAAAACTAGCTTTTTCTTTTGTCATGATTGCATCTCCTCAATCGATCCAAGAAATTGACAAACGGAGTGAACGTTTATATATGAGGACGTATAGTCCAAAACAAACTTTTTCACAAAAATCCAAATTTTGATATTCAAACAATTTTTTTTTCAAATTATTTTATTGTATATTTTTTAACGTACTGCTTATTTTCGTACGAATGAGATTAAATAGGCGTACAAATAAAAAAATAAATTGTGAAAAAATCACATGTTTGCATGAATAAAGTTGATTTTGTTCAGATTTGACCGGATAAAGTTGGTTTTGTACAGTTTAGTTAGGACAATATCGCTTTTAGTCACATTTTTAAAGAACAGTATAATAAAACCAATACCAAAAATTAAATACAAACGTCATGGAATAGAACTTTATTAAACCAAAAAATGATCAATTAAAAGAATTTTAATCGAAACATTTGATGAAAATTGTTTCGCTTTCTTGCCATAGCTCTGTCTGAATAAGGTACCGCGCAAAAAAATCTTATCTTATTACTCCCAGTTTTCCGCAAAAACTAGAGTCAAAACAAGTAATGGAGTGATGCGATTGGCTGAATGGAGTAAACTGATTTTGCACTAGCTCGCTAGTGGATAAAATTGTTTATGCTTTGTTTTGCACAATTCAATCCCATATTGTAAAGAGATAAAGTTGATTTTACACGTCTTTATCAATTTATCGAGGGGCTTTCAAACTAAATATCGATATTTCGATTTTGAAAAAATTGTGATACAGTTGGTTTTGCACTGCAATTCCTCATATTATTATACTTTATTTTAAAAGCCTAGAGGCTTTTTTATAGTTAGAAGTTTTATGTTTATATTTGAATAACCCATCGATTTGACACCATATTTTGGAACAATATTTGTTTATGCCTTCGATAGCTGGTTCTCAGATTTTCGATTAACAATAAGCACACATATGATATATGAACTGCACTAACTGTTTTATTTTTGCTGTCTTTCTGGTCCGATGTTGTTCTTTTAGTTGGGTTGTCTTTTTTAGATTTCGACCGACCGAAGCGCGCACTGCTGGTTTATTTGGACCGCTGGACAGGTCGAAGCACGGGATGTAATTGAATGACGCTTGTCGGTTACCGTCTTCATAGCTTTTAGAAAAAAAGGCGGCAATACTCATACACACACATGTATATTATTTTAAACCAAGAAATCCGGTGGTGCCAATTGAAGTAACAAGGCGCGTAAACAATGTTAGTGTATTTTTATTCAATTAACCGCACACCTTCACGTGATCTAATTGATAGTAGATATGGTCTGTTTTGTATTGCTATGCGACATGGACGGACATATATATACAAGCAAGTAACGAGAAGGGCTGCGCTATATTTGTTTCAATAAAAATAGAAGTTATGTAAGTTACCGCCTTGCGCATATTTAATTTTGAGGTATAAAACAGACAGCGTCAAGGCAGAAAAAAATTCAAGTTGTATTTAAAAATCCGTTGTGATGGTATGGTTTATAATAATATCTCTCACTTAAACTATTCCACCATTATTAAATAATCTGATAAATAAAGCACATTAATAACCTCCCCCCATCACTAACATCTTTGAAATCAATCAAAACACATGTGTAAGAATATGATAAATCTTTGTAACATTTAAGATTTTGTACACTTGGCTTAAAAATTTTTGACTCAAATTTAGAAAATGTATCATCCTGTACATGGTCTATACATAAGTTTATATTAACAGACTCTGTTCTCACTTCACGACGCGGTGTTTTTTATATTTTTCCTTAAAGAATTGAGGCCAAACATTTCCATTCACGGTGAAACACAACAGTTAACTCCACTTTAGAAAATGACATTTCTTAAAAAATATTCAAAAAGAAATTGCGGCGTAGAGCCAGCCATATTGTGGAGACCGCTACGGCGTAGACAACCGGAGGTGCTGCGCTGGTAAGTGCTTACATACATTGCAAATAAACTAGCACTTTCCTCGGCCCGCAGCAGGAAGCGGTTACATACAAAACAGCCCTTAAAGAAAGTTGAACTGGAATTACTGCTAAAGTGCGAGTGATGAATGAAACATTTGCGGAAATTTGTTTATGCATTTCAGCGCTGGCTTTGAACTGGAATAGCAATGAGTGAAACCTATTATAGTTTCACTCGGAAGGAATGCATGTATTACTTCTATTAACGCTTTCAATACGTACTTAGGGTAAACTGAAAAGGGTAGTTAGCTCATTTGTTGGTTTAGGACTTCGTGAAAATCATGAAAAAATTGTGTTTATAAACGTTCTATAATAATTTGAACTCTTGAATGATTTAAATAGACATTTGACATTTTTTAGGAACGTGTTTACTACGGCTTACATACACAAATTAATACTATTGATAATAACAATAACTATCAATCTAAATGTGGTAACTTTCGCAGTACCACCAAATTTTTTCGGTGTTCTATCCTCTCTTTACTGTCGAGTTACTTGGGTTCAGTTCTTTGTAATAATAACTCAGTGTCCACGTAACAATTACACGTTTATTATACAAAGTATTTAGAGCAATGTATAATTATACAATTCAGAGATAGACTAGTAATTATGGAGAAGTGGCGATGGAAAGATGGAAAGAGACCGTATCCCCAGAGACGGCCTCTTATAATCATTGTCCCCCACAGCTTATCTACTCACTCTTCTGACATACACACACATATACACATACATGTCTAAAGTGACAGTTCTCACACTAAAGAAAGCTACATACTTCGGTCACGCAAAGAGAAATCTGTTATAAATCAGCATACTGCAACTTGGTCGCCAATTTTTGATAAAGAAAAATATAATCTGTGTCATAATGAAAAAAAATACATACGAGAGTCTATCAATGTAGCCAGAACAATTTGAGTAGCTTGTTGGTGTAGTAATTAAGACGTTGCTCTACTGATCGTGGTCGGGGGTTTGCGCCTCGTTCCATGATATTAGCAAGTTGATTCTATTTTCATAGTACAAGCGTTTAGCAATATTGATGTGACATGTATCTGTGTACTTATTAAAACTAAAAGAGTGTATCACAACAGTAGGTGGATGCGTCGCATCACCTCGGAGTGTACACTGGAAGTCAGCAGTGAGGGCGACTCAAGACCGAGACTTATAGAGGTGCAGTATGAGCCTTTCATCGTTTAATTGAGATCAATTAAAGAAGAAAACAATAAATAGTCTAAATGAAGTATAAAATGATATACTTAATATCTCATAAGTTGAACAACTATGTCGGATTGAAGTAAATATGTATGGTTTTAAATTAATTTTTCCAATGGAAAACAAACAAGTACATTTCTACTATCATAATTACCTTAAATTGGGGTGAATACTTTGGGAGGAATAGGGACAATCTTCAGAAAAAAGTTTAAAGTCTTATTACGCCACTTTGGGTCAAGTTTTGGACTTTAAATATTTTATGTATAAGAAGTCACCTATTTTTTTTACCTACCGGTATACTATTACCATGTCGCCAAATAATAACATTTTGAATTAATAAATTTCAAAGTTTTTGCAGGTTAACGGACTGAATTTTACACATCATAACCTTGCTTGTAAAATAATTCAACAATTAGGTTTTTCGGTTAATCTTAATATTACACAAAGAAGAATTTTATGCCCAAGGTTGGTGTTTTGTTTGCAAGTAAAATTTCCCATTTATAAATATTTTACACTGGTTTTACTGTCAAGTGTCGCTTATAACCTATGTATTTACTGGGAGAATAGAGACAAGTTGTGGAGTGAATAGGGTCATATAATGAGATGAATAGAGACACATAGTATACATTACACTATACTGGCATTATGCCATTGTACTTTCAGATAAATCATTATTTTGCCGGTAAACAAGTAGACTAAACCGAGAACTTACACATATAATCCATGGTGACAAAGGTATTTGAAATACGAGAATGAAGATATTAAGAAAGTTGATGGAAAAGTAATAAGCTACCATCCCTATTAGTATCTACCTATCTTTAATGAAGAAATGTTAGCCAAAATTGAAATAAAGTAATACCCCAATACAGGTAATGACTTTTACACATTTTACAAGACTTCAGAGTCATTTAAAAAAGTGTATTTCTGGGTCCTGCATTTAAAATTATAAACGACGATTAAAAATGTTTTTCTCTCTTCTTTATTTTAGTTTGATTTTATGTGATGTTTTTACTTTATTTTTTTATTTTTATCTCATAAAAATAAAATTTAATATATTGTAAAATAAGTATCATAACTGGTTCAGTAATTAATTAGTTTTATTTAACTTCATGACACAGTAGTAAATACAAAGAATAATTATAGTGTCCCTATTGACCTTAGTCGTAAGGTTAATCCCTATTGTCCCTACAGAGCTCATTTATGAAATTTTCTTTGTATTTCATGATCGAATCAGATTTTGGTGAATGCGAACACATAGAGGAACCGTTGACTAAATAAAAAACATTGGTTGTATATTAATATTTCGTACAAGTGTAGATTGAATTACTGAAACTTGTCCCTATTCACCCCAGATTACGGTATATATTTTTCATTTTATTTTATCATTAACTCTGACCTTTACAAAACGGTACGTCTTCCGTGCCCATCCTATGATAGATTAAACAAGTTTATTTAAAATTGTAGAATAAAATAATAATTCAACTAAAATGCATTTCAACTTGATAATTGCGAATAATCAAAATGTTCGTGAATCAAAGGCCGCTTGATAAGAGAAAAGTCGAATCGCGATTGGCTCAGCGCAATTCGCTGTGGGTGAATTGTGCGCCACCCCTCGGGTTCCCCTCCCCTCCAGGGCGGCGGAGGAGCGGGCGGATCGGGTGGGTCTCGCGGTAAGGGGACTTCCACAGTAAATAATATCTAAATACAATTTCCTGCAGAATCAATACGCGGCGACTGACTGAAGCCGTTTCGTTTCGCAGCCTCGCGGTGCAGCTTGCACTGTGCACCGGATAAATCTGATTATATTAAACATTGGAAATATCGTTCCACTGAATCATTTTGATGAAGCTCTGGGGTAAGATTGAAAACTCTTTTAGTCTTCAAAGTGGAAAAATGCAGAAGTTTTTATACTGCTCGTAGAGCTTGCTCAAGTAAAATTGTTTTGAACTAAAATTTGATTATTAAGTTTTGATTCTCATCTGTTGAGACATATTAAAAATAAGTTTTTTCCAAAACGTGATAAACAAGGTGTTTGCAACATTCAAGAAATATTGTTTTATTTAAAACATTTCTAGTTTGGCGTTGTTAATATGTATTTAAATAATGATAAACAAAACTAAGATTTTAAGAAGATATTACAAACGACTTTCTTAATCAAGTCGGCATGATACTGGCTCTCATAACGAAGGCTCCGGGTCTATTCTTGGTAAAGACACAATTAGTCATTTTTTCTAATCTAAGTATCTTTGTAATGTGTTTTACAACAATAATTGAGCTTCGTGGCTCGATGTAGTGTTAAAAAAATATTCTAAAATACCTATTGAATTAAATAAACTATAATTTTTTAATGTATATTTTATAACTCGTTACCTATATACCTGCGAAGGTAATTCAGAAAGCAAAAACTTTTTAACGTTCAAATTTAAAAAAATATATTTTATTAATCACCAAATTCATTAATCTATTTATTTAAATATACATTTAAGTATTACATACATGTATACATACATATAATATACATGTATTTACCAGCTTTAATTTACTGCTTTTGCAGTTGTTCACCGCTGGCTAGTCTATTTAACTAATTCTTACTTCTTAAAAATTTGACTTTCTGGGTTACTCTCGCAATAATATAGTTTATAGGTTATTTAAAAAGTACACACAAAAATGTCTACTAATGAATAAGTGAATAGTCTATTGAGAGATACATTAAGGTTGAATTTTTCTCCCCTCTTTTCTAATCAAACTTATCTTTATAAATACATCATATATTAAGAAAATTTTCAAACCAACACCATCACCACGTGGCTGGATCTATTGCAAATCTTTGCTTTCTCGTGTAGAAGTTTCAATACTGAAAGTATTTTAATATTTTTTGAGAAGTTTATTAATGACAACAGTTGAAATGTGTCATTCATACAATATCTATGAACTTTTGGAAATATATATGTGAATTATAATCTCTAAGATAAGATCTTAAAAGTAACATTATACTTTTACATTTTTTAAACAAAATTGTCGTCGCTATATGACATTGCTTGGCACGATTTACAATTTGGTTCGAAATCACTTTCATCACTAGAAGAGATAGTATGAGTTCTTCACAATAATTGCCGGTTGTGTGATCAGTAGTAACTTTTTACTATAGTAAAAGAAAATTACCAAAGTAAAAAATTTTGCGATTACGGGTTGTTCGATCGTTAGTAAAAAAATATTTACTTCTCAAAAGTACATGCCGTAGTAAACTCATTTTACTCTGCGATATTGAATACGGCGGACTTTTCACAGCTGTTCCAAAAGTCGTCTGATACATTGATACTTTTAAAGTTGCAGTATAAGACAGTTAATCGTTCAAAATCCCGCTATTTTAGTATCGAGAGTTGTTCAATATACATTATTACATACAATACGAAAATATATCACCACCAAAGTGACAGATATTGAACGCCTAGGCGAAAAAATTCATAGATAATGTATAAAATAAAGCATATTTCATGATTATTTGTCGCGCCTATAGACATCTCCATCTATGCTTTGACAGTAGTATATTTGACGAATCAACAACCCGCAAATGATTTTTATTACGGGCTTTAGTAAAAAGTTACTACTGATCACGCAATCGATCCTAAGAATTAGCCTCAACCTCAACATTGTCTTGTGTTAATTTTTTTTCTTTAACAATGTGTGATTCAACTTTGGGATGACTTTTTTGATTCGATGATTTATTTTTTACCTAGTTCGTAATATCCAGATATATAATATAATAATTATATATCTGACTTAATAGCTCACGTTTAAATTAGAAGGCTCATTCAGAATTGGCGTCATTGAGAAGAAAATGATTTTATAATATACTGCCAAGTTGAAGACTTTTTCGAATTATATTTGCAGTAAAAAGGATTGGATTTTTTTCTGCTTCACCATCGTTTTCAGGTTCTTATATATTTATATCAATGTAAGTAATCTTATATATTTATAAAATGAAAGTAATTCGACGATATCATTTTGGTTAACAATATAAAAACTTTCTCTACAATAATTCCGATATTTTAATGATATCACTGACTCTAAACACATCTAGGCCATGCTGCTTTGCAAAAAGAGCACTGAGTATGTTTGCAATGCACGAATTACAAAATAAAATGAATCTATTTCGATCCTTGCCTAAATAAACTTTAAGCCTTACGCCTATTTCTAGATATCACATTGAATGCCTTTATTAAATATATTGCTAGGAACATAATAATATACAAATTATTCGAGCAATTTCTACACATTCCTATTTAGCACGCAGCACAAAAAATTCGCATACACATCAACCCTACGCGAAACTGTCATACATTCTGTTTTACATATTCTGAACTAGCGCCAATTACAGACTTGTCTTCGTACATGCACGGAATAATGTGCACATGTCGCAGTTGTACTTCAACATTGTGTACCGTCTATTGACGGAGTAGCGAGCAGTACCCAGACGGGAGTGCACTGCAATACCTCGTCTGCCGGCTCTAGGCTGAACAGACTCGTGAATTTTGAGTATCCGTATCAGCCAACGTCATTTTTTATTTTTTTGTGAGCATTCTAATTTTTTTATGTTGTTAAGAATGGACCTCAATGGAGAAGAAGATGACCTTGGAAACTCTGGCATGATTGAAAGTCGTTAAAAAATATTTAACATACTATTAACTGATGTGCTTGTTGATCTAGCGGTTAAAACACTCGCCTAGTGATCGGGGGTTCCAGGAGATCATTAAGTTAATCTTATTTTCATATCGTAAGCGTTCAGCTTAGTTTGAAAATTATAAGAATATTAATATGATACGTATTCAATGTATGCATTTAATTTTATTTTAAAATTAACAATTAATTACTATTAACTAAATATAGAATTACTCTTAACTAAATAGAGGAATACTATCAATTAAACAAAGGACTACTATCAACTAAACAAAAGATTTTATTACTTGATTAGACTGCATAATGTGGTTTCGCTTTGCCTTCCACATCGTAGTATCACAGCCTAAATGAATACTTCTACAGAGCCTAATCAAAAAGCCTAAAATCATACGATTTAATTAAATAAATTTAAATTTATTAAAATTATTTAATATATTTACATTATTACTCTTATTAGAACGTAATAATTTATCATACGCCTTTTGTTAGCCTTTTGAATATTTGATTCCTCGTGGTTTTTCCTGGATACCGAAAATAATATTGTTTTTAAATTGATAACTCTGACTTTTCCTCGACAACGAAATAAATATTATTTATAAAGTCTGACACAAGACAGGTTGTTATTTCTAGTGGCTTATTTAGTTGCATAAATTATACATATATTTAATTACATTTTATATTGTTAATAGGAGTTCTTTAAGATCCGTAGTTTTAGGTATCAAAAGTGACTACAATGACATTTAAAATATAAGCCTTATCAAGTAACGTTATTTCATACACTGGTTAACAGTGAATAATAAATACAACTTTACAGAGATATTAATTGATTTTATTTAAAACTACACGAAAAACTACCATAAAGCCTAAAACCACCCAACATTGAATATTTAAAAAAGTAACTAAAAATATACGAACTGATTACGACTGTCAAATAAATGAGCGTCCAAAATGGTTGAAATTTTCAGAGGTGTCTTTCAAAGTATGTCCAATTGTAGTACTGGAATAGTTTTGACGTGTAAAACCATCCTCCGGTTGAGGCTCAAAACTTTTCAAACGTATGTACCACATGCGCCCTTAATATAACCAACATCGTGCTATCTGTCATCACTCATACCGGTCGAAAGACTGTCTAAGTTGATGTAATAATTAATAAAAACCTATTCATAATTAAACTGAGATAATCTTAATTTTATCAAATTATAATTTCAAATGAGTGCGTAGTGGGAAATTTATAAATATGAATGAGGCGAGTCATGTTAGAAGAGTGTGTTTCGAGCCATGTTTTAATTTATGTGCATGTATCAAAACACCGAGTTGAAATCGGCCAAAAATAGAAAATAATCAGAATCAGTTACGAAACATTTTTTTGTGTCTGCTGTATATTTATGGGTCTCAACAATTTGATAATAAACAATAGTTGCCGATGATCAACCTCAATGAAGGACGAAGATCAGATGTGTCGCCAGGAATGATTGTTAAGTTAATGCTACAAGGACTGCATTATGATACGAATATGTGTGTGAGAAAGGAAAGAGTTGGAAGGGACAGAAACTTGAAAAAGTTACGATATAAAATGAATATAAATAAATAATTCTGTGATTTCAACAGATTATTGCATAATACGGTTATAGATCTTTTGGGACTATTATATTACACGAAGAGCATTTCAAACTGGAGATTTGTTAACAGGTTTAAAGACCCGTGTCCGCGGAAGGAGACACGATGAGATAATCTCAGAAATTTAGTTGAGATCTCAATACCATATACATGTGATGATCTGGATATAAATTCAGCGACTAGCTTAAAATTGATAGAAATAATCAAAAACTCTAACTAGTGTGCACTACGTTCAATCTGAGTACGAGATTCAACACGTGCACACAAATCTGTACTAAAAGTTATAAATAAATCATTATGTATAGACATCAGTATAAGGCGTTGAATAACAAACATTTGGCAAAGTGATGATATTTGATGTTTGAAATACGTCTCTCGAATCTCTGTATGTACGTGGGGACTACAAAGTCGGGAGTTGTCTCCGAACAATCTCATTGGTGTTAAATTCGTATCTCATATATTGTCTCGTTAACAGAGGTCATAAAGTATTTTTCCTCGTCTTTAGGGGAATTATAGCCAAATTAAGCCTTGCCTTCCTCAATCTTCCGTTTCCACGATATTCGGTCTTCTGCTGCTGCATTTCCAATAATTCACCAGCAGCAGGTTCTTCGCATCCTTCTTAAAACTGTTTCACCAGCGGAGCTTTGGATCCTTTTTGAGATTCATGAACCATGACATCCGTTGCAAATTCCCCACCCCCAGCCCGAGCCTTTACTTCTAGATTGAGAGTCTGGACGCTTTGTGCAGGCTGCAAAGTTCGTCAATTCACCAGATTCTACTCTTCATAGTCATCCATCATTCATGCCGCAAAATAATCTTATCAAAATTACTTCTACTGATTCTTCTCAGTCACCATGTTAGTTATTTTGTGCATAATTTAAAGTTAAATCTGATGCATAAAGATTATGGCAGATCGGTAATTAAAAATATAAAATCCCTTCTAATTAATTTTTGTAATTGATGTAAATGATTAAAATCATCGAATATTTTTAATACAAATTAAATCTATTAATTATAAATATATTGATTTTATCTGTATATCTTTCTAATTGATACATTTAATTTAAAATATCATAGAGCTATGTTCTGAAAAATTTCAACTTCACAATAAAAATGTGCCCTCAATAAAAAAATGATTAAATGTATTTGCGATCTTATAAATATATTTTTACCATAATGCAATAACACAATGAAATAAAATAACAAGTTCGATAACGCAGTGCTCTTTGGCCAGGCAGTGTAATCCAGTGATCAAATAGTCAGGGGTTTGATTCTCGTCCCGGAGACCAGCAAATTAGTAATTTTTTCATAGTTCAAGAATTAATATTCATGTACGCATATCACAAATTTACAGCAGAATTTTAAATGTTTAAAAATATATATTTTTTGAATTGAATATTTAAAATGATTTATAAATTTTAAAAATGTTTTATTAAATTTAATAAAGCCGAATTATTTTGTATACAAATTTGAAAAAAAAAAACTGATAAATTACAATGAAATTGGGTTTACTTTTTTTTTGAGATACGCAATAAATTGATACGTACCCTTTTGATTCTGAACTTATAATATTTCTTTCTCGGTTTAACGCCTGTTTATATAATACAGTGAAACCTCCATCGATCGTTCTTGAGAGAACTATGAAAAGTAAACGACCAACAGTGAACTGAAATATACAATTCTTCTTCTTTGTACGTGAAGTGCCGCCATTTGACTCTCTCCATTGCATTTATGGCACGCTCTTGGAATGAACTATAAAAATATCAATTTCACCACATCTGTCACGTGACCGGAATGTTTCTACACTACCATAATTCGCCAGTCTTGTAATGGTATCCTTGTACCTTAAGATGCGATCAACATCTTGAAATACGATCAATTTTAATTTGATGATTGCAGTGGCGTAACTTTAAAAAAATAGGTCTCAATGCAAAATGGAAGTGAGCCCTCTGTATATGTATTATTATAATGTGCCTAAGCTATAAGTATAATGAGGTTTATTCATAAAATATTTAGAATAAAATTGCTTTTTGTCTGTTTTAATATTAACTTTCATGAAAAAAATTGATTATTTTAGGAATTTATATATGCAACTGAAAAAAAATTCTGTTTCACTTGACGGTGATTTCCACTGTCCTTAACATATTATCTTAATATATTAACTTATGTTTATAAATGTTTTCTAGTACATCTTAAGGATTTTTTAAAATATGTGTTGACGCAAGTTGAATACTCTCTGTGGATTCCGTCTGTCCAATAAACAATAATATATCTTTCCCGCTCTAACCAACTAATCACTTAGAGATATTTCTTGTTGTCAATGATCAAAATTGTCGCCGTGTGTACAGATCCAGACCACGAAGAAGCGGTGTTCTACACTAACCGGAAGTGCAGGCATATTTCCGTTCTTTACAACAAAAGTGCGAGTCAAGTGGAGGTGAAAATTGGCATCCAACCCAGGATTTAGATCAAGGTAGGCCAGATCCATCTGCTATTATTCCTTTCTGAATCCAATTCGGGTTGCGTCAACTAAAACAGATGTTTAATTAATTTTTTTATTAGAAGAACATATTATTATTGTGATTTGCGGTTTTTTCAGAATATAGGTCTGTGGTATTTTAATAAAAAGTGATAGCTTTTAAATTTGGAATGATAGATTAATTTGAAAGAACTGCAGCATACAAGTTCGAAAATTTGTCGTCAACTTACTGTGTTGGTGTGGTGTTAACAGTTAACGCATTTCCCCGGATGGGAATGGATCCAGGTTCGAATCCCGGTAGCAATATATATATTTTTTGATAAATTGAATTTTACTGTAGTAATTATTAGTCCATGTTAAAGCCGAGACTAAGTATCCAATAACAAAAGTATTATAGGGTATTTTTGGCTCCTATATAAGTATTGTGCATGTTGACTTTTGGAATAAATTAATAATAATTTTATTTGTATTATAAAAACCCAAAGAAAAAATTGATAAGGCGAAAGATTTAACAAGCCAGAATCTCACTATTCTTTGTAATTCTTTGTACACACGTAAAAGCTTTGATTTGCATCTAATACTTTTTTCGTCACAGTAAATTTGATATGAAACTGATAATTTACGTTATGGGGAAGCGACAATTTACTTTAAATTACAAATTAGGTTACGTGTTTTTATGAAGGTTATGTGACCTTTAGTTCTAAAGGTACATTTTTAACAAACATTACAAACGATTTCGTTTTTACTATCAAAAATTTAAAAGTAATAATTTTATTCTGGGTTTTATAACCGAATATATTATTATTTTTATATCTTTGTATGAGTAGTGTGAACATAAATTTATGTGTGTATTTTTACAAGTACTGACCGACTATTTTAATAATTTATAATATAAGTATTATGTGTCTGACTACAATGTCTGTTAATAGTGACAAAACATTTTTAGTCTGGGAGACACTTGGGGGGACCTTCATCCACCAATAGTGATAGTTGACAATAATGCTGATCTGAATCTTCGTTTATCTTTCCGAATTTATTTAGCTTTGGTATTTGACCAATCGTATGATGAGTGTGTAGTATCAATCTTGATTTAGAAGCTACACCACTTATATTATTGTGTATTTATAATTAATATAAATAATATTTTTATTTTTTAAGTATTTTTCTTCTACCGATGTGCAATAATGTTATGCAAATTATTGGCTACTGTCGATAAAAACATAAACACGTATTTAACAACATTTCTAAACTGAACGCCTTTCTACTACGTAGACATCGAAGCTATGTATTTAAATCTTGTAAAGAACAGTTCCTTATAATTATTTGCCTCGCGAACCCATGCTGACCCTTCTTACAAGCCCTCCCGATCCGTTCGACACTCGACCCCGCCGATGTCCCATCCAGCGCCTGACCCGACGGTGTCCCATCAGCGCCCGATCCGGTATACCATGACCCCGCGGGACGTCCTATCCCGGAACGGGCCTGCACCGCCATGCACCGAAGACAAGAAACGCCGGAAATGATATCGTCATAGAGTGCGATAAAGAAGCATCAGACGAACAGAGAGAGAGGCACCCACGTGGGATCGATACGTCATTTGAGCCGTCGTCATGGCAACGGGGGTGTGCCTCCTCGCCTCCGCGCGAGCCTCCCCGGTACTCTTGCAGGGTGGAGGGGAGGCGCACCCCTGCACCCCGTCTATTAAATTCGTAGACTGTTTTAAACCGAGCGAAGTAATACGATATTGGCATTTATCAGGCAAGATTGTTTCGTTGTGTTGGACGTGTTATTACGGGTTTGTGTTTGTGTAAGTCAGTTTTATATAAATAAATGGTTCATTTTATAGCTCTAGAGCCACATGACCCATCTTTAAATTAATAACTGCAATTATTTCCCGTAATGTCTTCTTATCTTTTTTCTTCCTTCGCGTTAGTATTGCCATACAGCGGCTTCAGTCAGATGAGACTTGGCTCGTAATGCACCCCCACAGGTCCCGGTCTTGATTCTCCCTCACAATTGACTCTAGTAACTCTCCAGCCAGATCTATCTACCGTTATGGCACTCTTCTAGGTCTTCTTCGGCCTAAAGTGGGGCCCAGAATAAACTCATTTTCTATGTCGTTTTGACGCATGTCGCCGAAGAATTAGAAGAATATTTTGTTCACTACTGTGGTTAGAATTTTTGCATAGTTGAGACATTCATGTATTGTACTGTCCATGTGATCCGTAACACCCTTTTCCAGCGATACACTTCGAATGTGCGCAGGACCTAACCACAGTATAGCAATATTTGAATATATCTAAGAACACACAAATACTGAATTTGTACCTACAAAGACATTGTTATTACAATGCCTTTGCAAATAACAAACAAATATTAGATATCTCATAGAGACAAAGCTATTTTTTTATTATATTTAATTGGAAATATATGTAAATATGGGGTAATTACAGGACTTACGACCTGTCTTCGGCTGGCTTAAGTAATCATTTTATCTATATATCAGATTCTCACAGTGATAACGTATATGCTGTTTAAAAAAGGGGAAAAATGAATTTTCAATTTTAGTACATAGATGGCGATAGTGTAGTGGTACTCGAAGCGAGTTAATATACTAACATATATACAGCTTTAAAAAAATTGAGGGGTGAGAAATGGTGAATGTTATATATATATATATATATATATATATATATATATATATATATATATATATATATATAAAGTGATCACTTAAGCCAGCCGAAGACAAGTCGTACCCCGTACTTCTATATATTTTCTATTAAATATAATAAATAAAATAGTTTTGTTTCTATGAGATATCTCATATTTGTTATTCATTTGCTGACACCATAAACGGATAGGGCTTTATATATTTTTTTTTTGCCGCCTCAATTTGGATCTACATAGTCTTTGTCATCATTCAGATTTATTATTGAGCAACTACTTCGGGGGTTGCACATTATTTATACCATCTTAATTTTATGAATTTTGTTTTAACATACAAATTGTGCTAATAGCTCTAAATATGCATCCGAGGATTCTTATTTTAAATACAAACAATGCTGATTCGTCTATCTGTGTCAAGAGTCCAGGTTTTTGAAGCATAGGTAAGGTAAGTACCGGTACACCATAGTGTATTTTGTTTTAAATATTTTTAAATATTTCACATTGCCTTTTTACAACTGTATTCTAAAACTTAAGTAAGATTACACAAGGATCCAACCTTTCCCGGAACAGTTATAAGATTTTGCACTCCTTGATCAGTTTCACACTACAAACGCTAATTAACCACGTAATTAAAATGTTTCCTGCTGTCAAAAGCAGTGTGGCTAGAATCTGACTGTAGTAACTCTTGAAAAATAAATTTTACAAAATAAAGATGCACGTTCTTGAGATAAATATTCATTTTTGAGAAGAACATGTATTGTATTTTTTTTAATGTGAGGTTAATGACGAAAATGTATTAAATTTGGATTTTTTTTTTAAATTTTAGTATTGGAACTATCATACTTCAGTACGCCTATAATATTGAAACATGATTTGATAATTATTGTTTATGATTATAATTGCTATCTTTATATTGAAATGAAATAAAACATAATTTACGCTATTAATGTCTGGAAGACAATATATATACTAAACTTATAAATATATACAAATTAATCAAACGCTCAATTAGTCCCCAATATTCGAAAGAAAAACCTAACAAAATAGACGTATAAATTAGAAAAGTCTACAGAATATAAGTTCAAAATTTGTTGAAAACGTAATCGGTTGATACAGCGAAAATAGTTTTAATGTATTATAAATGTATTTCTCCAAATAGTAAAATATCCAGATTCGAATCCCGATAGCAACTAAACTTTTTCGATGTATAGATTTCTTTTGTATATCTTTCTAATTGATTAACTTATTTCGTATTACCTACTCATTATTTTCTATCAGCTTTTCCTTGACTCGACATTATTCTGAAGCTGCTGTTTTGCTTATTACATTATTATAAAAAAATATATCTTTAGTAGTAATACACGTAATGTAATATAATAACATAGTAATAACACGTATATGTACACAGACTAACTGAAACATAAATTATCTTATATTTATACCATAAATTATCTTATATACCCTTCTCTATACACGAGTCTATTCTCATAGAGAAGAAACAAATGTTAAAAGAAATATATATCCTACTGATTAGTAGCACGGCTGTAGTACTCCCTATCCTGTGCTGGATAAGGAGGACTGCAACCGGAAGAGTTCCTCCACTCTTTTGATTTCCGTTTAGTTTCAGATGTTTCTCAGTCAATTCCTATCAATTTCCCTAGATCCTATAATCTTACCCTTTAATATAAATAGTAAAAATAGATATTTCGGGCTTTTGAACATTTTTACGATATTTGATCTTGGATATGAGTTAACTCCTTATTTGTATTATCTCTTCTTAATATTTCGGAGTTAGTGATCTATTCAAAGAGGTTTATGGTTAACCTTTGGAGTCCGTATTTTAACGCCATTGTGTAATACTGAACATATGATTCTTTGCAATATTTGAATATGTCTAAGAATACACAATTATTGGATTTTCACCTACAAAGACACTGTTATTAAACTAGTAAAAATCCAGTAATTGTGTGTTCTTGAACATATTAAAAAATTGCTAATATTATACTGGTCAAAACATATAAAATTGAAAAATATTGATTTTTCAAGCGTATTCTCATATAATGTGTAAAAAAAATTTTGTAGATAAAGAATATTGCTTTAAATAATTACAAAAAATAATTAGATTCTCATTGTGACATATATATATATATATATATATATATATATATATATATATATATATATACTGTTTCAAGGAAATAAATTATCAAATTTAGTCCATAGATGGCGATGGTGTAGTGGTATTCGAAGTGATTCCACGTATTAACATATATACAACTATCAAAAATTTGATAGATATGGAGGGTGATTGGGTGGAATGGTGAACTTTACATAGTGATCACTTTAGCCAGCCGAAAACAAGTCGTAAGCTTTGTTATTACCCAAACTTCCATATTTTTCAATTAATAAAAAATAGCTTCGTCTCTATGGGATACGTATTACTTGTTTTATGATTCTTTGCTTTATTTTCAAATTACGATTGATATGGTATTACACACACTTTCGTCCTTTATGGTGCCTTAACTGTAAAACATTATTTGCTTAATATAATTGAAAATAAAATTTTAATAAATATTGTATGATTTCTTCCGCGAACGGAATACTAAAATATTAAAAAATATATATATATATATAATAGATTATGTCTTGAGAAGAAAGAGAGTTTAACTTAATAATTATTTTTTAATATATTGTAATTTCAGAAGACCACTTAGTTAGCGAATATAACGTATGATAAGAATAATAAATCTTTTTCTGAATGTAGGCAAAAACGCGAGTAACCCATACAAAGTTGTACATCACTACATTTATATTACGGCAATATCGACACATATTCGAACGCCGGTCGTGACGCAATCGGCCAAGGTTATGGTTCAGATTCTTCGGGCGCGGGTTCATATCTTACCGGCTGCGAAAATTGAAAATAGAAGTCTCGATGATGACTATAATTTTTCGAGATATCTTTCGTGTACCTTTCTAAGTGATTAATGATTATTTTTTATTTTAATATTACTAAATATAATACATTTTTAGAATAATCAGTAGGAAATATATATATTTCTTTTAACATTTATTTCTTTTCTATGAGAGTAAGACTCGTGTACAGAGAAGGAGTATATACGAGAGTGTATAATTTATGTTTCAGTTAGTGTGTGTACATATTTTTTGACTTCAGATACAAATTTATAATAGTCTATAATTTTTCTAATTGTGATGGGAGATTATTAAAAAAATTGATGCCTTGATAAATATAGTGATTTTGGGTTGCGGTATATTTAATTTTGGAATATCAATTTGGTCTCTAAATCTTGTAGATCAGAATTCGCTTCCAAAATTTAATTGATTTTTAATTTTGAAAATTTAGATTGTTGCATTTTTTTCATACATGTCTATTATTTTTGGTATTTTGAAATCTGAGAAGAGTTTGTTACGTAATTTTTAATGCTGGCTCGAAATTTTTGATATTTGTATTAAAATTTTGTAATAATTCAGAGGTAACGTTTATCATTAAATATGTACGTTAGTTTAATTTAAATTTGTTTTTATATAAATTGTACAATTTTGACGAGCAAGTAATGCGGATGTGATTGGCGAGAATTATTACAATATTTAATCAAGCTCGCGTGGCCTTGAAGGAACGAAGCTTCGGAGAGAGCCTAAATAATATTTCGTTCAAAAGAAGCGCCACTGTAAAAGAAATGAGGCTTTCCAAGTTACAAATTTACATAAGCTGATTGTGTATGTACAAGTGTGCGTGTGTGTTCGTGTGCAAACCCACACGTGGCAAGTAGTGCCGTCACGCACACGCACGCACGCGCGCACACACACCCACGCAAAAAGCTCGCATTTTTTTTTATCTGAAATTGAATTTCAATATGAAATAAACATGTGACGCACACACTGGCGCAAATTTACATTTTTCATAACGCCCTGAAATGGGCCAATCTGAGGCCGGAGCGACTCTCGTCCCTTTCTCAAATTTACATTTGACGGGCGCGAGAGTGGGACGAACGTGTTTAGAGCGCTCCCCCCGCGAGGCGGAATTATTGCGAAGTTCAATACAATCGCGAGTCTTTTGTATAAGATGTTATGAAAGCAATAAATGTGTGTTGTGTTTTATTATTTGTTGTACGTTTGTCGCACGGCCGGGGAGGGGCGGGGGCGCGGAGGGAGTCAGTTGTAATAAATGGATTTTTGTTGTTGCTCGTTATACTCGATCGTCAAACACTGAACACTGGCTGAGCTGAAGGCGAACAGGAGGCACTCGCTCAGCCAATTGACTGAACAAACTCCCACTCAAATTGCTTTAAATTTTAAGTTGATCCACGGAAATTAACGAAACGGAAACACAGGGAGTTTAGATGAAAATTGAAAGATTTTGTTTTTTTAATTTGTGCGTTTAAACAAATAAAGTTTTGACGTATTTACCATGTTTATTTCCCATTACATCCCAGATAAATTTGTCATGAAACCTGCGTTAGAAATATTCGTAACATTTTTATGTAATATACTTTCACTCAGCGTTCCCTTAAATACAAAATTATTAGTGAGCGCTAATTTAAGCGAGGTAACAATTTTCATGAGCAGTTTTTTCCAAAACATAGTTTTAATATAACAATAGAATAAATAATTTTATTTAATTGATCATAAGGTAGGGGACTCATCAGTCCAGCTTATCTTTAGCTTGCGTCTGTGGACCGACTCTTCAAGCTTTTTCAAGACTGCTTCAGTGAGGTTTAATTTTTATACAATCTTATAATAATATGGTCATCTAACCTAAAAATTATTACCTAAAATCATCTCACCAATAATCTTCTATACTGGTTGTATAAATTGTACATTTAAGTTAATTACATATATATATATATATATCTATTTTTGTTTTATGTTATCTGACATTTCGGCACGGTAAAAGTTAAAATAAATTTTAATACAAATTTTGAAAATACACTGATATTTAGAAAACATATAATATAAATGGAATTAAATAAAAACACATTTAGCATCAATATACTATAATACGTAAAAATATAAAATATGCAAATTAAATAATATAATCAAAGATATTTATATACTATAATTTCGCTACCAAATATACGAGGTCAACCGTCATTTTATGAAAGGATGTCCACAAAACATTTGGTATAATCAGGTAGACCAGATATTAGTTAACGGCCTTGCTAAAGCTTTAACAATAACAATCACGTGTAAAACGAAGAATGGTACGACAGGACAAAAGAGTATGGGCTTCAGTCCTTCAATCTAATGTATGTATTTGTATAATGTATTTTGATTCTTTTTTTTTTAGCGGAGTACTGAAATACTTGACAAATATTTTTATTTGTTAACTTTGTTTTATTAACCATTTATTGAGTTTAAATACATCTACCGGTTTCGAAAAATACCATTTTCTTCTTCAGGATGTCAATACTAACTAAAAACATATATTAAAATACGAATTAAATATATTAATTATAAAGATATACATATAAAATCAATTCTACCGAAAAATATTGCTGTTGTGCCTCCGGAATTCGAGCCTAGATCTCTTTCCTAACCGGGGAAGGTGCATTATTCAACTATGTTACAGCGACAAATTTTCGAACCTATATGTTACCTTTTTGATAATACATTTAATGGTTCCAATATTTACAACTTCATAATAAGAATGTGTTCTCTTAATAAAATCATATATTATTGTTTCTTTACTAGAATATATTTTTAAAATTTTTAAAAAAGCAACAATTATTTAAAAAATTAATTTTGCTAATTTCAAAAGTATTATACATGACATCACTATATTATTTATTCCGTTAGTATCATCGCATTAGACAACAAAACATAATTTTATTTTGTTCCACAGCCGCCATTAATTTTTCTCCATTACTCTCTAATTATTTGTGTTTGTATTCAAGGTTTGTGTCTATTTTGAATTATTACATATGATTTGTATTTAAAGAAACCTATAAAGAATCATATGATATTTCTATATATTTTTTCATGTCAAACGAACGCCCTTTTAAATTGATATAATTTTAAATGCAATATTTAGCATCACCTAAATTCAATTGGTCGCTCTACTAACTTCCAATTTAACTATTACCCGATCATGTTTTTTACAAGCTGTGTACAATCAATATAATACAAAAATACCGCTAATATAAGAGTAGTTTCAACGAATAATATACACAGTTTAACATGTTCAGCCATATTTCAAAACGTTTTATATACAAAAGTGGATTTACTGCGTAAATCTTTTATTTTTTGGTATCCAAAGCGTTTTTGCAGCCAAAACATCAATTTAGTTAGTATCAAGTATTGGAAGTTTTTTGGCAAAATTTCTAGACATTTTAGGTTACAGGGAGATTTATTCAATCCAAAACTAATAGTTTTTCTTATGCACTATGAATCTACAAACAATATTTTATTTGATGAATAAATAAAAATACTATTTTAATCTTGCAAAAGGTTTAAATTGGTGTAGGTATCTAGGTCTTCCGATAACTTCTTCTTCTTCTTGTGCCATATCCGTTCAACGGACGTTGGGTAATGAGGGGACTCACCGCTAACTTAGGACCGTTAATAAGGAAAAGTGCCTATATCGGCACTACTCATCACCGCCAGGTTTGAAACAACGACGCACGGCCGCCAACCAAAACATCCCTCATTACTCCTGTAACCACTTATAAAAATATTTATTGTGTAAAATATACAATGCACAGAATAATAATATAACAAAGATACAGTAATAATACAGAGGGGAAACTAGGGGAGTACACTAAACACTCCCTCACGGGAAACAAGACTGATTCTCTACCCGAGCACCACTGCCTGCAGATATTGTCCGGGAAACAGTACTCTAGGTTAAGTGAAAAATTTGTGGTATCTAAGTTTAGATACAAGAATATTATATAATTAAATATGTATAATAGACGTTAGCTATCTCCACTACGTTTCCTGCGGCCCGGAAAAGTCAACAGTAAACTGGTCTTAGGTTCTTCAGTCATGATGTATTCTTCTTCCAAGGCCCCGACTTCCAGTAATCTTTCCCTGCATTATGAGGTGAAAGATCTCATATTTCTCCGGATATCTCATCACATATCTGAAATATTGACATTTTCAGATTTTTATTGTTTAAAGAATACATTTATTTATTCATCCAGCTTAATTCCGATAATTGCAATTACTTAATGTTAACGATTCATAAATTATGGTTATTTTTGCAATGGTTATTATTTTTACTTACTCCAAAGAGTTAATAAATCATATCCATTACAGTATTTAAAAAAACAATTATTTTATATTTATAAATAAAATACAGTTGGCGATTTAATATATTTAAACTTACACGTGTAGATGAGAAGAACTGCTCTTCCCGAAACTAGTAGTGATATCAACTCAAAAAATTGTGTGTGTATAGACAAAGTCAAAATAATATTTATATAATACTTTTAAAATTAGCAATATTAACTTGGTGGTTAAGATAATAAATAAAAAATATAATATTTATATATTTTAAAATAATTAAAATATTACACCACGAAGAAACTGCCAAACCAATGAATGATATGTATTGACAAAATCAAACATCCGGATATATCGGAATCGTATATTAAAAACCCATACATTGAATGTGTTTAATAATTGTAAAAAAAATGATCGATTTGTAAAATATTTCATATTTCACATTCATTTTACCCCTTATATACTAATTACAGCACACAATCGTGTAAAATGTCGGATTTGATTGATGTAAGAACAAATATAACGCATTCGCCTAACGGGATGCCAGGATTTGACTTAACTATTGAATCAGTATATCCAGCTGATAGTTGTTTGATATTTTATCCAGAGGTACCTGTGAACTGAATTATATGTTGGACAAAATAAACATATATGGAAAATAGCTGTTCAAGTCCAAAAGGTAGACAGATTAAATTTCTAAAATATACATATATTTTGTTTTCCTGCACAATCTGTTTCTTGACTTGTATTGTATAATTTCCAAACAGCATCGTGAAAAATAAGAACCGCTTCATAGTAATTTAATGTGTAATATTTTTCAAATGTTTTTCATTTTCATGAAAAGTTGGCGAGAAAGGGGAGACGGGTGTTTAGGGACTCGGGGAGTGTTCGGATGTGTAAAGGGGTGGGGGCAAAGAAATCTTCGAAAATTGAAATATAAATAATACAAAGCGCCCCTATTGCAGGTTCCCACTCCACCCCTGGCCGGGGAGTTCATCCCCAGTGATTCAACCGAACTATTTTATTAAAGGTGTCTGCGATAGATTTAAAACAAATTATTCATTAAAATACTGACAAGTGCCAGTATTTTAATAAATGAGACAAACATTATTGAAAGACAAACATTTGTTTATCTCGCAGTTTATGATCCCATGATGCGCACGCAGCACGTCTTGGAGGTTTCGAGAATGTTTCTTTCCAGAAAATATAATAATAAATAATCTTCTTTTTGTTCTTCTGATTAAGTCATTTTCTATCAAAGTTTTGCAAACATTCTGGATATAATAATTGTAGTGTATCACTACAAACGCAGTTGGAACCAGCTGCGCCAATTGTAATGTATTGCAGTATTTATTCGTGACCAGCAATATATCGCTGTTTTTGTAAAATGTTTCTCGGGTTTCGTGTCGTCGGAATAACAAAGAAGTGTGCTCAGATTATGAAACAGTTTGTTTACGACACTTTAAAGGTAATATATTTACAAGTTAATATACATATCTATCTCAGATCGCGAATCGGAGTCAATAATCGTACCAACCTTTTACGAGCTCCCACATATGTCAACCATAGATATCACACTAATGTTATTAATATTATTAAGGAGAACACATTTTTATTGTGAAGTTACAATTATTCAGAGCATATGTCGGTGATATTTTAAATATTAATTAATGTTAATGCACCTTCCCTGGATTGGAATGAGATCCAGGTTCGAATCCCGGTAGCAACAACAATATTTTTCGATGAAATTGATTTTATGTGTGTATATTTCTAATTAATACATTAATTAGTATTTAATTATATTACCCGCTATATGACAATGGTCAGATGGAACAGATGGGGAAGTTAATTTGTTTAAAATAAATGTGTAATATCAAGAAAAATCAGAGACTTCCCGGGAATTTATTCCCGGGTTGTTTCGATACAGAATCACTAGTCTTTTTGCACTTCGATATTGGTCGCTCGATTAATCTGTAAAATCCGGATACTTTTTCAGCTGACCGAAATTTCAAATGCTTTCAAGTTTCTTAAGTTAATGTCAATATTTCCGCACAACAGAAAAAGAGAAGAGTTGAAATTATATCGCATTGAAGTATCTGCCGACGTAATTGCAAGTCTAGGTTCCTATTTATTTTTAAAGAGAACACATTTTTGTTGTGATGTTGCATTTTCAGAATGTAGTATTTTATTTATACAAATTAAATTAATCAAACAGAATGATATATAGAAAAAATCTATTTATCGAAAAAATAGGAAGAGATCTAGGTTCGAATCCCGGTAGCAACTAAATTTATTTATATAAAATTGCTTTTATTTTTGTATTTGCATAGAATTTAAAAGGATTTTAGATGTTATATTGTTTGTATTATTTGTAAAATATATTGTTTTAAAAAATTTAATTATTATTTTTATTTAGACAGTTGATTTATTAGACTACGTTTGTTGAATACGGTCGGTTGAAACAGAATACACCAAGTTAGAACGCCACTTGTCCCTCACAGGTGAGCAGGGGTGTAACAGGGTGGGTTTTATTTTTAGGGGAGGGGGCTGTTTTTATTGAATCAATTTAAACCGACTCGCAGTTGGAGGCTTTCATTGCAAAATTTCTTTTTTCTTTGGATTTATCAATTTTTATTATTCATACATGCAATTCTGCTCATAAAGGCGAAGAGGGACACGTGATGAAAACGATGGAAGTAATTTTGTATAGAAATATTTTATCCCATCATGGTCCCTCTCTACTCAAGAAAGAACTAATATTTTGAAAGAATTTTTTTTACAAATGCAAATAAATTATATAAGTATTACCTACCTACACCGTCAATGAATTCAATTAACTTAAACTACTAACTGTAAAATCTAAACTAAAAAAATATATATTATAAGTTTATCTGTAAAGTATATTGTAAAGGTACAGTGCGATCAAGTCAGTAAGAAATGATAGAATATATTGAGGATATGGTATATTATCTCGGATTTTGACGAAAAATATCGAGTCGCAAATATTTATAAAGTTATTACACTTTAAAGTTTCGAAATTTCACCATAATAATTTGACATACTTTATTTATGGTTATGAGATAACTTCTCAGATTTCTGAAAAATGCATGATTTACAATAAAATATACTATCCTTTTTCAGAATAAGCAAACATATAAAAATATCATGTCAAAAATATTTTATAAAAAAATAACACAATATGTGTAAGCATCTTCGAGTTATGAAGATTAAACTAACTAACCTAACCTAACCAAACCGAACTCAACTATGTTTAAATCAAACACAAAACCTCAAAATTTAATATTTGTTAATCACGTCTCTGATTTGAGTGAATTCATCATATTTACAGATAAAACGTTACGTATGTCAAAATGTATGGGGAAATTCGAAATTTTAAAATATAATAACTTTTAAAATACTTTAAAAAATCGTTTCTATAGGAAAATATATTATTAGCCGAAAAATTATTTAACAAATTATTACACTATTTGTTTTTCACTTTCTTTTTAAACAAACTTTTTCTACAAGTAAAACAATGTAGGTAAACTTGCATCCAATTAAAAAAAAATGTGAAGTATCAGTAGGATTTTTAAGTAGTGCATGATTTATTAATACATGCCTTCAAATAATCCGTAAGGAATTGTTATAATATTCTATACAAGTGAGATATTTTTGGATTAATATCAGGTTTCTGTAACATCAGAATACGTACCTGCGTCGAGAAGCCTTCCAACTTCTAAGTTGCCGCTGACATGTTTATTGATTGACACCGACATATTATGACAACATTTTTGCTTCCTAAATGTACTGTGTTTGCCAAGAAAGTTAATCCAGCTAACCAATTGTGATAAATCGTTGTCACACGGTTACGTTAACTAACTAGACAAGAGTGATTTAGTCACTGTGTTACCGAAATACACGGCTGACAAAACCGGAGGTCTGATCAACCAGCTGAAAATGGACCAGTGTGTAAAATTATTTCGTTCATATATTAAAATCTTCACAGATTGTTTTTTTTTATTTCTTTTTGTTGTAAAATAATTAGAGTGGAGGTAAGCAGTTCACGCTGTGGAAGCAAAATAATACCACGATACTCAGTCATGAGCACATCAACCGGGAGAGAAAGAGAGAAGGAAGTGCAAATTTGTAAGGTAATGATTAATTTCTGATGATAAATGTGATATCCAAGGGTTTGTGTGTATGTGTGTTGGTCTGCGGAGCGCGAGCGAAGTAGGAGGTATGTGTGTATGTGTGTTGTGTGCATGGGTGCGCCTGGAGTGCGAGCTCTATACATGTTTCTACTCTGACGTGATTTAGATAACTTGTATTATATTATATTGTATATATATAATGCGTACACGGAATACATGTCATATCAATATTTTTACTATTTTCTAATTAAGCTTGTAAACTTGTGCTGTAGATGTACAAGTGTGTACATAATTAGACAGTTATCTAGTTAGATTTAATAAAATCTTTATTGCTTTCACTAACATGGCCTCATGCTTTGCTTATTGTAGCATAGTTTTTTTTTTTAACTTTATAGGCAAATTTAAAGGAAATTAAATTAAAATATGAATAAACGAAATCTGTCTTTTACATGATAAGTGAACTACAATAATCGAATTCAGATCTTTATAACAAGATTCTATGGATCGCCGATTGCAGTCTTGCGCACATGTGAACGTAGATATAATGGTCCCTGTCTTCTTAACCTTCCATTATTTCCTCACCTATACTCATAACACGACATTTTTCTGTGGTGTTGTTTATGGTTTTGAATGAGTTGAGAAGTTTGATTTGATAATTATCATTTACCATTAGGTACGTTAGGTACGATGGTATACTGTTTGTGTGTTCGGTTTCTCGCAGTGCGTGTGGAAACCAGTACATCTTACTATTATGCATGATATTTATAGGATACTTTGCGTGATTACCAAAGTGTGTGTTCAAGAGTACTTCTTGCGGAACAACGGAGTACGTGTTTTGAAGCCAGAAAACCTGTGACTCTAGTGGAAGAAGAAAATCCAGATACCTCGAGTCCAGATACATTCAGGTGGGTCGTATTTCTTTCTGGTTCTGGTTAATCTTTCAGCCTCCTGTTCCATATTCCTGTCCCTCTCCTAAATTCTTTCCTCCCATTTTACATCGCGTTTTCCTAACGACTTCTTCAAACAATATCTATTAGAAATAAACTGCCAGTTTAGATTACAAATTATTTTTTTGTGGGAGATCAGAAATAGGTAGCAAACTGATAGTTATTTAGTCTTTTCTTGATATATTATATCGGAATGAAATGTTGATTTCATTTAAAATACGAATTAAATTGATATATAACTGCTTGGTTTTGAACTTATAACATTTTTTTTAAAAACTAAATATTGCTCAATTATTTACTTCCCTTTCATTAATCGCGGAGGTTTAAAGTATGGAAAATCAAACGGATTCGACATTGCCATTTACATCAAAATGAAGAAATTCATACTAGGTATTAGGAAATCATACTGGATATTAGGAAATCATACTGGATATTAGGAAACCCACAAAAAGGGGTGTTTTTAGGAGACATACGATTTTAACGAAATGTGGTGTTCAACGAGATGTTTGAAACGTAATTAATCAATAAATATTTAAGATGAAGTTTATTTGATTCGTTTATTTTATTAATCGTACCATCATAGGATAGTCCAATTCTTATATATGATAGAATTAAAAATAAATTAAAAGATTGGCTCAACGTCTTAAGGCTAGATAGTTACACTAAACACTGACCTTGCCATTTTCTTCATGTGTTGAACATTCTTAGGAGATAGGAAGCAATATAATGATGTATTAGGTTGTTGATTTATTTGCCATGTCTCATGGACGTGTCCCAAGAATATTAAACATGAAATTAATAGATACCTATTATATAATTCTTAACGAGTATAGCAACACCGCTCTCTGGTATGCTAATGATCTGCACCAGCAATATAAACATTAAAAGTTTAAGGATTAAGCACCACTTATTCTTTACTTCTGTGGTTAGTTATTATATTAATATAACATATTTTATGATTTTTCTCTTCAATTGTAACACTTCACTTTTCTATACCATTTTAGTATATTTTTTAGACGTTATAATAATTATATAATTACCTTAACATGACTCTTCAAAGGCTGGATGTTAATAATAGCATTTTGTTTGTTCTATTTTTACTTCTTATTTTGGTCTTAGTCGGTTCTCTCAATATTGAGGATATTGCATTTACCTCTGCATTGCAATTTCTAAGAAATTGTATAAAGAAGAAGCCTTTGGGTTCCATGACATGGTCAGCAGCGCGTAGAAGATCTCTCTCTTACACTTTGGCGTTCCACATTTCCGGTTATCATCAGCCTCTTCAGACTATATACTTCTCTGTGCGCAATATGGACATATAAAATTGGAGGATGTTTCTCAGGATCGCGAAGAGTCTATATATTTGTGATAGTTATTCAAATTGTATGTATATTTTTTTTAGTTTAATACTTTAGAGTGTATTATAGTATTTCAAAATATTTTTTGAAGATTTCGGCAGCAATAGACAGTTCTATAATTCAGTAAAATACTATACTTATATATATCTTTATAGGAATATATATGTGTCTTTAAAGGACTAGTTGATCTGATTAATTAAATATGAAATAAAGTAATCAAAACTACGAAATGATACTTGATTTTCATTACAATAGACCTGATTGATTGATTGATTCGAGTCCTTCGTTGCGTATGGACCACTTGCATCAGGTTCACAATCGTGACTGACATTTCTTTGACGTCTGCCGCAGTAACTCGATACCTCTCAATCTATCAACTGGACTTGTAAAAAATAATTGAATCAACATAATGTATTAAATTTATTCAATTTGGGTTGCTTCAGAATGAAGCACTCGGAATGAGTGGAGCAATAATTTATTTTAATGATTTTTTTCTTCAGTACCTGGAACTGTGATAAAACCACTTATTTTGATACGTTTCACTTAGGTATGTAGATATTAACCCCAAGAATTTGTATGATTTGTTATATTATTTATATTGCCACTGTTTAAAACCTAGGATATTGCTTTTTCTGAAATTGATCATTTTCCATATTATTTATATACCAAAAATATTTTTTAATTCGATACCTTGAAATGCTAAGAAAAATATTTTGAGATTTATAAAAAAGATTCCAAATCATGTAACAATATCTACCTGTATAATTTATTTATTTTACGAGGAACAGATTATCAACAGAATATAAATTCGGTTTATCTGTTTGTATATCTTTTTAATTGATGCATTTAAATTGTATTAGAATATTAATGGCTCTAAAAGATATTCTTAATAATAATAAGAATAATAATAATAATGAATAATTTGTATAGCGCCATTTTCGTAAAAACTTTCACCTCAAGAGCGCTTTACATATAAAGTAAATTCTACAATTATCTTTGTTTTTAAAATTAAAAATTATTATTTTATATTTATGTCTTAGTATGACATTAAGGTATAAGGTATGAAAATACATTTTATTATAATTGAGGGAAATAATGTTTCTAAGTACACAGGAAATAAATAAAAATTTGTTGCGAATTGATTGTTGAAAACTACAGTACAGTACACAAGTTCATGGGTTCCAAGGTCAAAGAAATCTATTTATACAATAGCCCTTGGCGTACAATATAAATTGATTGTTTTGTTATATTTTTTTAAATGTGCCTTCAGAATAACACAGAAGCCAAATAACCACATTTCAAAAAAAATTGACACTTTATTTCAATGCAACGTATCAATTTCTCTATAAAAATAAACTTTTCTTTAAACCCCTACAAAAAAATTGAAATTGATATGGAACTATAGACAAATAAATATGTGGAAGGTTATATGTCAGTGGTGACCACGTAGGTATAATCTGAATTTTCTAAATATGATTCTTTTGGTTGACTCCCCATTAAAATGTTATTTGTTCAATATTCTACTAACCTACCAATGGCGAATAGGCCCGGAGAGAGAAATACTACCGGTAAAATTAATCAAAAATTTAATTAATTAAAAAATTTATAAATATGTGTTTCAAATTCAGTCTACTGTGCCTCACACCTGTCGCCAGTAGCACACTTCTAGAGCTCGTTATATATCAGTTAATTCAATCGCATTTTTGTATAAATTACAGCTGGACTTTACTGCTACTCTCCGAGTTTTTCGATAGAAAAATTTCATCTGTGTACTCGTATATAGTACAAGGCGTCTTGGAGATAATTTGGAAAGATGAGAGATCTGTTATCTTAATGGCATGTTTTCTTATTCTAGTTCATCCGTTGTCATGACATTTCTTCATTGTGGCCTCACAACCGCCATTATTTAATATCAAAGAATCCAGGATAACATAGTGTAATATGACAACTCCTGAGTGTTATTATGAGCTTAACGGAATTCGGTTGTACCCGTTTATTCTCTGATACCACCAATCATTATCTTAAAAGTTATGTTGGTTTGCTATTTTTGACTAACCAATTAACTTTATGTCAATTACGGCATACTCTGATCTAATAGTGTTGAAATTTATTACCGAAAAATATTACAAACACGTAGATAAAAAAATTAGATGAAAAAGAAATTAGAATCATGAGATTATTCTCAAACTGTCTTTCAATGATATGGAAAATATCTGTGTCCGAAGCTGTTCAGCAAGGTCTTCCATTATGACATGACCATTGACAGGTTGGTCATACACAGTGGGAAATAAAACAACTCATGCTACAAACATGAAAGTCTATTTTTGAATATTTGTACAACACATAACATTAAATGACTTACTACTGCTAATAGGACCACGCCATGTTTTTCGCCAACATCCTCTATCTTTGGTTTATTTGTGAAAATGAACTCATCTAGCAAAGGGGTGTCTCCCACCAGCCATAAAGACGTAGGGCACTGACTACTTGAAACAATGACGGGCCGAGCCACTCTACCTATTGACGTCACCCAAACAGCAGCGCAAGAAGTTGCATTCGATTTTAATCCGTGCTTATATAAGTGTAGCTTATAATCCTTTAATAAATAGTTTATATTCTTATAACTTGCCGGTTGTCACTTATTGTATTTGTGATGTGGTGCTGGAGACACATGTATACATATATGGACGGTGAGATGCACGAATGTCTATATTCTGCAGGAACTGAACATTAAGGACAGACTCAAGAGGAAGATTCCCCAGTCGTTGGACCGACTAAGTGGAAAAGGCAACAGGTACATTACTGGTGACAACCTTGAGAACTGCAGGATTCCGAGAAAAGCGGAGTAATATAGTCAAGAGAACGAGAGTTCGAGAACATACAACACTCCGCCATACTAAAGAATATGAGGGAATTTGGGTGAATTTTGAGGCATACATACTCTCACAAGATCATCGTCATATCATCACAAGATTTTATATAGAATCAACGTATATCTGATACAATATCATCCATAATTTAAAACCCACAAATATTTTTCTCGAATCGTATCCCTGATTTAATTAAGTAACATTTTCTCAGTATATTATTTTCTAATCTATATCTATATAAAGGGTGTCCAGTGGAAAATTTTCTAATTTAATATTAAATAAATATAAAAAACTAGAATGTTATTCTCATATTTTATTTATACAAAATGGAGTTTAACGATGCGGATTTTACGTTTTATAAACAATATCGTTTAAATGCCGTCCATTTCTCTCAAGACACTCTTGCAATCGGACTCTTAAATTTGCGAACACGCGAGAGCAATGTATTTGTTCAATGGCAGCAACTTCACAATGGATATTTTCTTGTAGGGCCAGATCCTGTTTGAGGATTGTTATTATAAACTATCGACTTAAGGTATCCCCATAAAAAAAGTTACACGGTGTAAGGTCTGATGACCGAGGTGCCCAGGGTGTCTCCGTATTTGCTGATAAATTTATTGGGAAAAATTCAAATTCCCCTCAGCTTCTCCATTGACACTCTAGCTGTGTGAGGATTGGCCCCATCTTGCTGAAATTGTGTTCTGTTGTTGAAACCGGGAAACAGCTGCAGTTGCGGTACCAAAAACTCGTCGATCATTTGGGAATACACGTTAGTAGTGTAAACGTCTCTCGCTGGTTAAAAAAATAATGGTCAATTATCCCTCGGGTAAAAATTTCACACCACACTGTAGTTTTTGGAATGCAAATGTTTTTGATGGCGTTCTTTTTCAAAATAACGTGCATTGTTGATTTTTTTTATTTCAGTAAATGCTGCAATTTTCCTTATCGATTTACGCTGATTGCGCATAATTTTTCGTCGAACTTGAGCCACATGTTCTGGCGTCGCTGCTGACGTCGACGGTCCCGGAGGAGTTAAGTTAACCATTGTCCCTTCTTGTATGAACTTTTGAACCTAACACCAGATAAGTTACGTGCTCAGCCCATCATTTACTCGTCGAATATTAAAGTGAGTACAAAAGGCGCGACGCGCATGAACAAATGAATAACAGCACTTTAAATATTGCTCAACCGCGAATGAGCGGTGCGCTCCCGACGGTCCCGGAGGAGTTAAGTTGTATGAACTTTAAATCACAGCACTTTAAATATTGCTCAACCGCGAATGAGCGGTGTGCTCCCGACCAGTGACTCATTGCAACTGGAAAATCAGAAAATCACGCACGTCGAATAATATTCCTCCCACTTATCTTACCCTGATGGTTTATGAGCAATTACAATTTAATCTTGAAATTTTTCCGCTGAACACTATATTAGGTAATTTGTGATGTGTTCTATCTTTAAGTACTCTTCTGTATCTTTAAGTACTCTTCACAGCATCATCTTTCTTGCATTGCCAATTAATCCGTTTTTTACTGGTTTCAGTCGCTCTGGTTAATTTTTCATTGATAATGTATCCGTTTTACTTTAGTTATTATTTTTCTGTCAATTCTAATAATCGTGCAATAAATCCGATTTAGTTCAACATTTTGGGAGTCTAAATGAATGTTCTGATATATAATTGATAATCTGGCAAATATATAGGATACGTCAGTCTGATTCTTAAGCCTCGATACACTCTATGTGTATATACAGAGGACGCCAGAAGACTTGAGATATTGTTCTCTTTAGAAACTTGTTCTTTAGTTTAGGAAAGCAATAAAAGTTCGTTTGTTACCCAGAGAACAAATATGCTTTCGTCCTCTTCGCTCCCTCGGCCGAATCCGGCTCTCCTCTCGCTCATATTCCACTCCGTTGGCGCACGAAAAACTTCTTCTTAAACTCTTTGTATAAATATTTATTTTTATTAAACGTCTGACGGGGAAGGGGTGGGGATGGAGGGGAGTTGAGCCGTAGCCGGGATGCGCGCAGTTGGCAAACAATTTAAGTGATTTCTAACTTATGCAAAGATGATTTATACCCCCCGCGGATGGACACAATTGTAACGGAGTAAAATTATGTAACGGGACAATGGTAGAGCCACAACAGAAAATATGTGAAAAGCGTACTAAGTCGCGCACAGTCATAACAAACACTAATAAACAAGTCCACCTTTTAAAATTGGTTTTGTAAATGTTTCCCTTTTTATGATGTACATATGTGGATTCTTATTAAATTGTTCACTAACGGGATCAAGATAGTTATACGAATAAACTAATGGTGGTTCGGTCATGTAATAAATTAATGAGAGAGTAGTAAGAAAGTAGTAATGAAATCTGAATTCTGAATATCAAGTTAATTCAAAAATTCAGTAGCAACATAGCTTAGGTAGAGAGCGGTCTAGTGGCAACCACTAGAAGAGACAGTAAAAGTGCAGACCAAGGTAAAGAATACCATTATCAATGGTATTCGATGGACAAAGAATATTCGTGACTGGAATCCAAAATACAAAAAAAAATGCGTGTCATGTCTCAGATACATGCATCATACAAACCCTGCAATAAAGATACCCATTAAAATATTATAAAATATTACACCCCCACCCGCAACGTCCTGTTAAAATGTTATGCAGTAATACCCCGAAGTTACGTGGTTGGTGGGACCGACGAAAATCGCTTAACTCGAATTCACGTAAGTCGGAGTACAACTTTGCATATAAATACATAAAATTTTGTTTAATTGGGACCAAAGACTAACAAAAACACTAGTTAAGAAGAAAAATATTTAATAAAATATCAGTTCTTCATACATATTAATGCAAAATATTTTAAAAATAAATGATTTACATAAAAAAGTCATTTCAATGTAGATGGCTTTGTACAATCTAACAAATTAAAATATAAGAATTTCTTCGTAGCAAGCTAATATTTTTTTTATTCCTTGCTTTGTAGCTATAATGCGTTCTTCGTTGGAGTTTATGTTTTCTAAAATTTTTAAACCATTTTCAATTGAGCTGAGACCTTCTGTCAAGCTTGCAATTGTTATGTGCTTTTCTGGTGGAATTGGGTCTGAAGTGTCTTCATTGTCGTTTTGCTTACGCATCTCTAGCTCATCGATTGTTAGCTCCTGACTAAGTGAGTCTAACAGCTCGTTGACATCGTAAGAATTGATTTCCAAATCTAATTGCCTGCCAAGATTGACAATTTCTTCTACCACATGAGCGATATTTACTGTGATTTCTAGCAATCACAGTAAGAGAAACACTGAATATAGCGGGCGGCAGTCTAGCGGTAGTGTTGTCAACGGTCAACGTCTAGCGGCAGTGTTGCCAAACGAGCCGCGTAACTCTGAGTTCGCGTAAGTCGGGGAATTACGAATTATTTTTAACGCAGTTTCTTGATACATACTGTACGTGGTATCTCTGATAAAAAAACGATATGTTTTTTTATCAGATATACCACGTACCTAGAGAACTCGTGACCAAAGAGAGGATGATGACGGGGATAATATAGTAGACCTAAGACTCGTGTAACATTAAAATTATTATACATTTAAAATATTTAAGGGTTTAAAGTTTTGCATATTATAACATTTAGATTACAGTCAGATTACGCGAATAATCATGTTAATATTATTCATAGCAAAAATACAAAACGGAAAATAATTTCACTACACCGTGAATAATAAAATGAATAGCTACATAATATAATATATTAGTATAAAATAAACAATGTCACATAAAAATGTTTTTAACTGACGAGCAAGCAGGTTACTAATTCTCAAATAATATAATTTTTTTTATATACGAGATGTGGATGTTATATAAAATATTTACAGAAATCTCAACAACCCTCGGAGCCGACCCCTGACGTAGTCAGATTTCAAGGCCCTCCGTCGTGAATTTAACGGCTTTTTTGAGCTCATTTGTTTTCACAATATTCCACCCGATTTCTAAACTGCTTTCATTTATTTACGAGAGCGCCCTGAATACAAAAATATTTCAGACTTTTCAAAAAGCTTGCTAAGAATTTATTTAAAAAAAAATGTTTACATTAGGTTTGTGTCAGCTTTTTGGAGGGAAGCATTGAACAATATTTTTTGTATGATTCGAAAATAATTTTTTTCATGAAAAGTAATCTAATTCGACCGTATTTACCTGACCTACGAAATTTAAATAAAATTTTGCCAGTGGTCATTATTATTTTCGTATGTACTTGATGAACTAACCAGGCCCGTCGCTGAGTATTGAATAAGTAGGACAACGCCTAAGGATTGCACTATCACAGAGGCGGCAAATTTTAAATAAAAATATATCTATATTTCAGTCTACTTAATTTTATCATTTGAGAAGTATTGTAACGATTATTTGAAGAAACTGTCTAAATAAATTATATTGAATTTTGAAAAGGGCGAAGTAAATATACGCTTTCAACAGGAAAGAAAACCAAAACCACTACGCCTAAACAGCCTAGAATCAGTGCGTGTTCCCAGTATGTACTTATATACGATTGTGGATTCTCTGTCAAAACCATACGTAAATCAATAATAGCCCAAAGAGCAATGGATACGGCTATGTTTAGTAATAATAGTTTATTGTAAAGTATCAAACGTATAAATCCGTAAGAAAACCAAAATATTCCTAAAAAAATATTAATGATAAGTGGCAGTAAGCTAGACATATCTGCCGAAGAGGTGATGAACGATGGGAAATATATAAGATTGCAGACTTCGTACTAGAATAAATGTTGGCCTGCTGATTTATATATAATATATCAGCAGTTTATTATTTCAAGAATTCAATGCTATTTATAGCAATATAATATAATATGAGTTATCTAAATCGCGTCAGAGTAGAAAATGTATAGAGCTCGCACTTCCGGCGCACCCTCGCACATAACATACATACACACATACGTCCTGCTTCACCTGCGCTCCGCAGACCGTCACACATACGCATAAACCCTTGGACATCACATTTATCATCAGAAATTAATCGTTTCCTTACAATTTTGCACTTACTTCTCTCTTTCTCTCTCGGTTGATGTGCTCATGACTGAGCATCGTGGTATCATTCTACTTCCACTGCGTGAACTGCTTGCCTCCACTCTTTGCGATCTTGGGCCTTATTTAGGGCAAAGTATAGCAAAAGGCTCTGGTCAATTCTCGAACTTGGTCTATCCACTTATTGACCTGATAAGGAATGAAAGGAATTTCTGACTTTTCTGGGAGTTTGTGAGTGTGTGGATGTCTCGCTGGGAGATTTTGAGACGGTCAGGTATTTAGGAAGAGCGTGAGCATCTTGCTCGAAAAAAAACCTTAGGTTAAATATCTGCCTGGCTTCCGTTTGCCGGAAGGAACCTTTTTTATTTTTGTGTATTGTCTTATTTTATTTTCTCTTTAAGGGGTGTGTGAGGTACTTAGGAACCGCCATTAACTGCCCCCTTCAGTGTCTCTATTCTTGTTTATTTATATTTTATCTATGTGTATTTATGTTATTTTATTGACTTCTCTACGAACAGTAAATGGTCATTGGTTGGCAGCTATACCGTGTAACATTGCCTGTACACGGAATTGGGGTATAGCATGGTTGTCAAGTAGTGTTACAAAATGCCAACGTGGCGGTGAATGTGAAGTACTGATATGGGAGCTTTTGCTCATAAATTGGTCCTGGGTAAGCGATAGGCCACTATTCACTGTCCACTTATTGGAAATCGACCTCTATTCTTGTACATTATCTGTGATCATCAATTTCTTCTCTTCTTCTTCTCCTCCTCCTCTTCTTCCTTCTTTCTCCTCCATCTCTTCTAGCAACATAGTATGAAAGTATTCTTTTCTTACATATTGTACAGTCTTTCTTTAGTGCAAAGCTCATGAAGAATGGAGACATTTGACCAGCACCACATCTTGAATATGTTGAGCATGTCCCTTTCTTTACTTTTCAGGCTCCATTTTTCGATACCAATGCAGTTTTCTAGAATAAAAAAAAAAATCTTATTGTAAAATTTATAATTTTTTGAAAGCGTTTTTCCATTCCTGTCCCCTAAAACATAACTGAATAGGTCAAGTTTTAATCAATTATTCATCATTTAAAAAAAAACAGTGAGAAAATAAAATAAATCTGATTGATAGCTATACAAAAATAATTTAAATCTCGCTTCAAACTACACAAACCATAATTATAATTTTCTTTTCATTCATCTATTTTATTATAAAATTCATATTTTTGATCACGACTTGTTTTCCATTTTAATATTTTTATAAAAATTACCGAATTCGTTTATCACCATCTTCCTGAACTCGCCACCTTCTTTGCCCCACCACTTAAACTCCCCTTTTACATTTACGCTTGAAATAAAAATAAAGATTGGTGTTTTATCGTGACGCTTCGTAAATTCGAAAACAATAATAAAACAGTTATTCACTTTCACGAAACAAGATTATTTTTAAATCAATGTTATAGAAAAAATAAACTGCAAAAAATATTTTCATCTGGCTATTTTTCCGTTGGTGGTATTTTTCCAAGACAAATTAACCAAATTAATTTTTTCATTTCTAAAAAGTCATGTTTCATTTGAGTTTTAAAAATGTAATTTCATTAAAATTAGTATTTTAAACATGTTATTTAGATAAAACAGCGTATTTAATTTCATTTTTTTTTCTTTATTTGACTAATTTTAAAATGATGAAGAGGTCAGTGATTTTGTTTATCTGGGAGCTGTCTTCTGAAAAAATAGAAGGTACGACGCTGGGGTCCAAAATAAAATTGGTATGGCTAAGTCTGAAGTTTGGAATAATTGATGCATTAGGAAACAAATCACAGAGTTGATTTAATTAATTAATTAAGTTAATTTTAACCACAAAGTTAATTTTGCTAATTTTTAAAAGTATTAACAATAGTCCTACTTGTTAATGTTTTTTTATTCTCTATAACTAAAAAAAAAAACAAATAACACGATCAACACCTTAATATCGTCTTCATTCTCAGTCAGACTGTAATGATATTTGCACAAAAAAATCTGTTATTAAGTTTTTTTTTACAATTAAATTCATTTAGCGCATCATAGCAGTCTCGGTGTGGGTGTTGCGCTCGGCGGTGCTGGCCCAACATTAAATACATTTGTAAATTGAAGCTTATTTTGGCTTACATGACGGATAAAACAATTAGATTGAATGACACTGACAAGCTTTTATTTATTTCCTGCTAGTTTTATTAATAACGTAAGCAGATTGTTTGTTAGTTGTTAATTAATAATTATTAGATATCACATAAGAATATTTTATTACTACGACTAAATCAAGTATATTAATTTTGATCAGAGTTTTAAGAAGCCAAACAATAAACTGCACATTAAACCACTAAATGGTATCATATATTAGAGTAAAGAAAACCATAAACTATTAAACTAAACATTATATTTCAGTATTAACTGTTAACAAGAGTACAAGCGGCTTTATCAGCATTGTGGGAGTTTCCGCAATTACAGTTTTGGCCTTTGCCCCATTACTATTCCAAAGCACAAAATGTTAAAGTTGAATAGAAAATTCTCGAGGTTTCTTTTGAATTTCAAATGATTCCTCCTTCCTGTAACCGGGGGGTGTACCTGCAGGGCGTCTCGCTCGCGCAGCCCTGCGGGTGCAGCGTCGTCCTCCTCCCCCGCAATATAAATATGCTTTTTCAAGTTATTGCAGGAAGATTTATTCAGTACATTTTCACTATGATGTAAATTTTCGATGGTAATATTTGAAATTAAAATCTATAATGCATGAAAAATAGAAACGCAATCACATAACTTTCTCAGGAGGTTTCTATTAGCCGACGCGAGCGGCTTTCGCTATCGTGAGACTTGTTTTTACGTAGATTATTTTCAATTCGCGAACATTAAGAATGCGTAAGTACTTACATCGAAACATATGAAAGAAAGAAAGGAAGAAATTCGCTCGACGTCTTCGAGATGTGGCGTCGCTTGCTGCGGATACCGTGGAATGCGAAATGAGAAAAGGTTTCCATTCTTCAGGAACTTCGCCCTGAAGACAGGCTCTCCACAACATGCAGGGAAATAATTCTTTCACACTTTGGACATCACGGGAAACATACAATAATGTAGAACAATGATGGCGAATCCACGATACGCGCGTCACAAGGTGACACGCCACAGCACTTTGGGCGACACGCCGGCGTTCACTAATATCTAAGTTATCAAAGAACACGTGTCCTCCCACCAGATGTCTATCTATCGTTGGAATTTATCATTACACATTACATATGTACCAAACTCTTTTGGACTTCAATTTGTGAAAAATGAATGAATTAATTAATCAACTAATTAAATACTGTGTTCCATTATTTTTCCGGTTCAATTTGAATAAAAAATCATTATATGATAGTGAAAAATATGTTTTCCGCTTGAACATATGACATATTAATTTTGATTTCTTAGCAATGTTTATTTGATTTTATTTTTTGTTTATTTCATCTTATTACTACAGTATGTTCTAAAAAGTTATGTGTGAAAGGTCTTTGTACCGTAAATAAATAATGCTGAACGATGATGATAATCAAAATTCTATATTTACAATTAATATTTGCCGTAAAACCGTCCTACAGTTTGGCAAAAAATAAAATTATAATGTATATATATATAATTAATAAAGTTGAAATGAAAAATAAAAAAAAAGGATATTTTACTGGAAAATCATTTCGTAAATCATGGTGCAGCTGTACATTTAAGTGCACCCTGTACATCGTGTTCCGTGATAGAATCAATTATTTATACGCCTCAAGTGTTTATAGCCAACACCTCAAGAAACAAAATACATCCCATAAAAGAATTTCTCATAAACGAACACCACTTTTTGTATAAAATATCTTAAATCTTGACTTTAAACATAATTTTACGAAATCTTTCGAAATTAATTGCTTTTTACTCTTAATCGAAAAATTGAACAGGTCCGCATCCGGCCCGAGGGCATTTAGATTAAACAAAACACCCCGTAATTACACATCAACAACACAATAATTACGGAAAGTTAAAATTATGGATTTTAGTAACGACTTTGTTGCGTGCCAGCCCCCACCCGCCCCCCCCGCCCCGGACACGTGTAACAGCTATCGTCTGCGCCATCAAAACTCGCCAAGTGCTCGCAATCGTTCACGCGATAATGTACTTTAGCGTTGAAAAGTTGTGATGGAAAATTAACTCAATTTTGTCTGAAAGCCCTCGAGATTCGACGTCACTCTGCTCCCGGGCCCGGGGTTAGTTAGCCCGAGTGTTACAGTATGTTTTGACTTTTTAATGACTTCTACGTAAGCACTTCTTTGTGCGCAATTTGTATAACGTTCAACTGTTATTATATTTATTTGATTGCGACTTCAAATTTATGCATATTAATATTAATACCATCGAACGTTTACACGGCAAGATAATTTTTATTTCTTTGCAGTTGTATACGAAATAAAAAAGATCGTTAATATTTGAAGCACCTACGATTTTCTTTTTTGGTACAGTATAGTTTTATGCATCGTAAATAAATTAGAGTGCAGAGGAAAAGCCGTCTCTCAGGCAACAAATTCGTATTGAAAATCTGTATACGACATATTGGAACATGAACATTTCTAACTGGCGATCGAAGAAAGGGTGGCTAATGAAAATATTTGTCGGCCACAATACAATTACAGCAAACATCCACGAAAGAACTGGCGCTATCGGGTAAATTAAAGCGTTATTGAAAATATATCTGAAAGTGAACGGCACGCGTGTCAGGATCTATGTTATTTATAAAAAAAGTGTAAAGTTGTAAAAAAAGTGTATTTTTTAGTTTTAATTTTATTGATAGTGGACTGGCTGTTAAATCGTTCATGATCAGAAACACTTGAAAAAAATGAACTTATTAGAATGACTAGAATATATTTTGAGGGTGGTTTTCAGATTACTAATTAAATAAATAACGTGACTTATTAGGTGCCGAACCCCTAAAATATTCCGAAACAAAGTTACAAACACATGGACGCATTACGCCCCTGGGTCAAGATATAATACTTGTACTTAAAGTTTTAGGAAAAAAATTGTATTTCAATATTTGAAAGTTTATTTATTTAACAAATAATAGACATCTCATAGGACGAAGCTATTTAAAAAAATATATGTATAATAATTTTTAATGGAAAATATATGGAAGTATGGGTAATTACTATTGTTATATTTATATAAAGTGATTTTACTTAAGCCAGCTGAAGACAGGTTGTAAATCCTGTAATTACCCATACTTCCATATACTTTGTATTAAAATTTAAAAATTAAATAAAATAGCTTCGTCTCTATGAGATGTCTATTGTTTGTTTAATAACAGTGCCTTTGTAGGTGAAAATCCAGTAATTGTGTGTTCTTGGACATATTCAAATATTGTTTATTTATTTTGTTAGAATGATGCTCGGAAAATTCTGCAGTTCCTACTCCAGGGAACATTAGTTGAAAATTAAAAAGTGCGTTTGTATTGTTCAACAATAGAGAGCACGCAATCAATTTTTGATTAAAAACTACGTCGGCTTAATTAGTTACCTTTTACAAGCAAAACTTTTGAAATGATTAATTAATCATTAGTAATTTACCGAACCGCCAGCCGGTGTACTCTGGCCGGTTCGGCTGAACACTTTGCACGTTATGCATTGTAAGTGGCATCATAATTATTTGCAAAGTTGAACCATAATTTCAACTCGAGTCCAATGAAACAATAACCGCAGGTCCCCGTGTCATCTATCATCCTCAGCCTGTCAAATAAGACAAGTTGCTATGAATTATGACTACCAACTAATTTCCCACGAGGTAATTGAATTGTATAATCGATAATTCATTTCGTTTGATATATTTATTTATTTCATTTCAACGTTTTAAAATTACTCGGTACTGGAAAAAATATTTTAGTATGTTATTTATTAAAATTATTGAATTTTTATTTAAACCAGTTTTACGTGAACAATTAACAGCATAACCTTTTTTTAAATCTAAATTATAATAAAAAATTGTTTAAACTACTGTGAATTATTTATATGTCAAATGGATTCGATACTAATGTATCTTCTTCAGGACTGACGTATAACCAAACTATTCCAAAAAATTTAAACATCTATTACGGGGTGTAGGTGGAGTGGGGGTGAGAGTGGGGAGGTGATTGACGGGAATATATTAACTTGCTGGTTTTTTGTAAGGTTTGTATTGAAATTGGTTATTAGTTATATTAGACTTAGCGTTGAGTGATTTCTAAAATTTTTAAGTTACTTAATCTAAGGTCTTAAGTCTTAAGTAAGTACCTAAAGTGTTTTTTTATTCTAGTATTAAAAGTCTGTGCCGCTTTACCTATATAAAATGCCGGACAGTCATTACACTTCAGTTTATATATACCGGATTGATCTAACGGGTCGACTTTGTCTTTGGAGTTTATAAGGAACAAGCAATAAATTATCATAATTTACATACTTGGATATAATAATAAAAAAACTTAAGATGTGGCTACTAAAAACTAAAAATAAACTGGATCGATAGGATTAAAAATGATAATGTGATAAATCCGAGCGCGAAAGACAAAGAAATCCTTAACACAATAAAAATCCGATAATCGCAATATTTTGGCTATACCATGAGATGCCCAGAAAAGTACCAGATCCTGCATCTCATAATTCAAGCTGAAATTGACAGCAAAAGATGAAGAATATCATGGCTGAAAAATGTAAAGTAAAAGTTAGCCCAATAAATAAACAAAATAATGACCACACACATGGTCGATAATGTTTGATAACTGGACAAGCACCAGAAAAAGAATACGATTTTTATCTTCATTATGCATGCTTGTATATATTTAATTTATTTTATTTAAAGGAATATCAAAGATGATTCAATTATATGAACATAGTTTATAACTTGTACTATCTGACATCAACTGAAACAGTCTACAAAACAACACAACAACTTAATATTAATAACTAAACACTAACTTTAACCAAAACTTGTACACAAGATTACTAATGGAGAGATAAAAGACAAAAACGTTGAGTTATATTACACATGAAAAGTATAATATACGAAAATCTCAGAACTGCCATTTAAATTCGGCTATAACACAAATAGAGATATCACGATTCATTTAAAAAAAAAAGTATATAAATATAAATATTTTCATTTCACAATAACATTGTACCCGTACATGTACAGGGTGAATATTATGTTCCAGGCCGATTTTGTTTGGTCGCCATCTATTACTTCAATAATGTGTTGAAGTTATAAAACATTAAAACAAACATAAACCCGACTTTTGGAAAAAAAAATTATCACGAGCGACGAAGTTCATTTCGACTTGGCGGGTTTTGTTAATAAATAAACAGCCATTATTGGGCCACTGAAACTCCTCAATTGATACACAAACGAATCATTTAGTACTGGAATAAAATTCTACTATACTACTAAAACTTGTTCATAGTGACGAAAATCATGGAAGTTACTCATTTCACCATACGTATCGCTTTAGTCTGTTTGGAGTGCATGATACGTTAACGTACCAAGTACTATATTTTAGTTCTACTTAGATGGTTTTCAAATATTTTTATTTTGGTGAATTGAACAAGAAATGCAAATAAATGAAATAAAAGAAAGTGCTCACAAAAGTCTTCCATAAAATCAAAATAAAATTGTGATGAGAATAAAAACTCAAATTGTGAAAACGCAACGAAGTTTCATTAAGAACGTAAATTTGATCCACGTGCACCGTGTTTTTGATGTGTAGATAATCTTAAATCGCGAACACCTGAAAAAAATCATACAAGAGTAATTTAGAAAAATATGTGGTAAAACGTGATGAAACAAAAACATTATACTCATTATCATGGTGACTACACACTTTATTTAGTACTATAAACGTCAAACATCAAAATTTTCGCGTTCGAAAAGTAAAATATGTTCTTTCACATCCTGATATGTATGTAAATAACGGCTATGTGGATTCATTTTATGTATCCATCTAAAAAATTCAATAAAATAAATAATATATACCTAGTACTTATGTACTAAATACAATGTTAGGCAACCACTTTCTAAGAAATGAAATTTTAAAATATTAAAAGTAATTGTTTTATTACTACTTTCTTTCTCAGTGAACTGTACGCATAACATAACAAAAACACAATGTTTACACGTATCCAAGAGACATTACTTGTACTTACTCTATTACTGTATGGGGCGCCATTTGAGCCGACGGAATCGTTTGGCCATATTTCTTTCAAGATGCAAGAGTCAATGCTGTAAAAACTTCTTCTGCAACACATGTGGTTTCAACAAGACGGTGCCACCTCACACACAGCCCAAGCCACGCTTGAAATTTTGATGAATGAATCAACATCGGCCTGAAACATAATATTCATCCTATTTTATACAAAACATTAATAGTTTTAATACGGAAGTGACAAGCATACGTGCATGAACGTAACAGACACAAGTAAACTGTAAAAATTATTTTGTCTTTTCAATCATAAAGTAAAAGATATTTTTTATAACCTTCCAGAATTTGTTATTTTTTTAAAAGAAAACATATTTTGTGGTGAAGTAATTTTAAAAAATAGTTCGGTTTTATTAAATTAATTAATTAGTAAGATAAAACATATACTGTATAGGATATATTTGTATTAAACATACCATAGAAAAATGTTCTGAAATTGCAACATCACAATAAAAATGCGTTTTCATTAAAAATATATAAGTTATTATAAGATTCACTGAAATTTAAAGTTGATTGCTTTTAAAAATGTAATAACAGATTTTAATTTTAAAAAGACTACAGAATTTAAGTTCAAAATTTGGCGAAAAATATTTGTCGAATATAACGAAATGGTAAAGCGTTTCCCCGGATAAGAAATATTTCAGATTCGTGTCCCGGTAACAATCAAATTATTTTTCGGATAGGTAGATTTTTTTGTACATCTTTCTAAATGATTAATTTAATTTGTATTTCTTATACTTTTAATTAAAAATTAATACATCTATAAAATAACAAAATAGACTTACCCAGGTAGATATAATTTAATTTAATGACGAATATTAAACTTTAATGAAAACTGTACACATTATGATTTCCCATGGAGAGTTAATTATTTTTGTTTCATAATGTAATCATCAATTTGGTAATGTACGCAAGACTCTGGTATAGACACATGTATATATACGTAAAATAACATAGTATAACTTATTATTATAGGTAGTCGGTACACACACACAGATACAAGTTTCATCGTATGATGAAAATACAAGACAAAATTGTATTTCAAACGGGGATATGTACCAATTTTGGATACGTCCTCTACTTTCTTATGTTCCTGTTTTTTTTCTGTTTTCACATTTAATTCAAACATTTTAAAACATACCCTTTACAGATGCCGGAAAACTTTATGACAGCCCAATTTCTCGGAAAAAAGTAATGTATTATGTGTACAGTGAAATCTCGATCGATCGTTCATGTATCGTTTATTTTTTCCGGTCACGAATTAATGTCATACAAAACACCCAAAAATAGATCGCATGGACCATTTCTCTATGCATCATTTTACCGCACTTTGTAGCTAAATATGCTTAACGATGCTTTCGATTAACGGCACTCGTAAACAATGAGCAGAACATTCGAGAAAGAGAGAGAATGCCGCTGCTGACTGCCGCGTCACGTCGTACAATACAAAGATTAATTTAATTTTTTTGTTTCTGTGCAGTTTTATAATTTTATTTTTATTTAAACATATTCATTTACATGTGAAATATGTACATTTTTTAGAATATTTATGTATTAAACATTTATGTATGAAATATGTTACTTTTTTCTATATTCCCGCATTCATAGTTTATTTCAATAGGTCTCTTCAAAAACGATAGATAGGGGTTCACTGTAAATGTATGTATTCGCGTATTTTACGAAATGTGCAAAAGTTCTTCGCCTTTTAAAACCAGCAAACTGATTTAAATTTAAAACTAAATTTGGATGACTATTTTGTCCTAATGGGTTAACTGGGAATAATTCATTGTATGTAATACAACCTTACTCACTATGATTAAGAAAGGATGCTTAGGTGGTTTGGTCAATGAATGTGGATGAGGCGAAGATTGTGTGTCAGGATAGAATAGTGTGGCGCGCTATCTTCTCTGCCTACCCCCGCGGAGACATGGCGTAATGGTAGGTTAGTTAGTTAGTTAAGTATAAAATTGAACATAATTTAGTGTGCTTTTTACCAAATTTATCAATAGTTTTGGTTTATTTTTATATAAATAGTTAACGTTACAATATATAACAAGAAATTATATATTTTTAAGATTTAGGTAAGGCTAAAGATATAACTCCAAGAAAAATAGCCAGTGTGAGTATAATGTTGAAATAAATATTTTATTCATGAAGGAATTCTAGAAAGTTCATGTGTTTTATGGTTCAAAATATCCAGACAAAATTATACATCGCTGAAACCTTAATATTTAAATAAAATAGAAAATATAGCAAAATATTACGATATTACGTAATAAGAGAATACTCACAAAAATTGTAAAGGAAGATAGAATAGACATGTATGTAGCGCAATATATCTATCATAATGTATCGAGGCAGTGTACCACATTTAGTGTTCAATAGTTCCTCAAAAAAATTCACGAGGGCGCTGATTTTTTTTACGGTTCCAGTCAAATAATTTTGCATTTCGAATAACGAAAGCAAAATTCAACATTATTTAAATATCTCGTTGGCATATCTGGTGGATTAAGAACCCGTATATATTTTTTAAGGATTTATCCATTGTTCAAAACCGGGGTGATGAATTCATATTTACATACTATACTGTAGAATAAACATGGCGGTTGAGAGAGACAGAGCTGTGAACATTTTCCCGAGTTGGAAAGAGAAGAAAGCAATTCGCAATAACCTCACAAACTTTGATGGAAAACAGTTTGGGAAGTTTAATGTGTTTGTTTTCATCAAAGTTTAATGTTCCTTGCACAGAAAATATTTGCCATTCTAAGTTTTTCTCATTGATAAATAATATATCATTTGATTCTTAGGTACATAATAATATAATGCCTTATCTATTAATACATAGCTATGAGAACTGAGTAGATACATATATTTAATGACAATTGAATACATGTCAACAATGCGATATAATTATTTTATAACATTTGAATGCTACGAACATCAGTCAGCAATGTGATTCGTTGTATGTCACACCGTTTACAAACTTTATTAAACAATTCTGGGTCATTTGTGATTGATTTTTTTTTAATCCTCACATTATAATATTAAAATAATTGAATTAGCCACAATGCCTTGCAATTGTAAAATTTCAGCTGAATTTGATAAGGATTACATGTAATAAATAACCACTATTATTTTTAAGTCAAAGTTGAAGAAAAATTCATATCCAGCAATCCTGTCATCATTTTAATGTTAGACACATTACGTTATTTGACAGATGCTTTGTTTTGACCATTTCAAATATGTGTTACTTTAACACGCGCATACAAAAATCGGTGATACCGAGGTTCAACGGTTATATCTTAAAATGTATCATAAATATGAAATCATAAATCTAGATATAATGACTATTTACAAAAAAATTTATTAAAATGGTATTTAAAAATGAATCTCCATAATTTATAAGTTAAACTTATTCTTATAATTCAAGAAAACTATTTTAATTTACATTACAGAAAAATTTACAATTCATATTTTTTTACATATTATCTATTAAAAAAAAGTTGTTTTTTAGTGTGTGGAATACAGTAAATATCACCTCTGATATAGATTCATATCATGTAGATGGCTACTTTGGTAGACTTTGGTCTGTATTATAGTAGTCGATATTTATTTATTAAAATTGTAAAAAAGACACATTTATAAATAATCAATAGTGGAATTTAAAAAAAACTATTTTTTTTATAGAAAAATGTTGAAATATTCCCGGATAGGAAAATGTCCAGGTTCGAGTACCGATAACAACCAAATATTATTTCAACAGATATATTTTTCCTGTATATCTTTCTAATAGATTAAAATGAAATAATGTGTGGTTTAAAAATCTGCTTAAAAGAACCGAACGTCACTTTGTGTTAATGAAAATGAAACCTAAATGACTATTTAAAACATTCAATTCCCAATTCAGTAACAATCAAATTAATTGCAACATTACCATTTTTAGTCCAATATTTCCGCAAATATAAATACGTTTGTTGTTTGTTTTACATAAAAATAATATGTTGAGAGTTGATCCATCTCCTGATTGCATCTTGACATGTATAGGTGTAATGTGCGTGTATGTGTATGGTTGTAGTAATAACCCGAGGAAGTTGGAGCGGCCCTCCCTCTTCCCTTATTTGGGGTAGATTACCCTTCACTTCCATCCCCTAGCGAAGCTTCCAAGAAATGTTTACCCTAAGTACTAAACCAAATGAATGTTTGCTTTCCTTTTGTATCCTTGCTACTCATAATATTTTAAATAAACCGCCCTCTCTGCAGGCTTCATGTTGAATGGCTCCAAATATTTGTAGCAATTAACTTTAAATAAATATTGAATTGATCACGCTATTGAAATTACTTGAAACGTCGGTTAAAAAAAATATATTAGTATTAAATCTTGTTAAAAGATTTAAATTTTATTTTTATTTTAATTTTCGCATTCCGCGGTTAAACAGAAATATGTCATTTATTACTAAATCAAACACCTTAGTACGATAGTTAGAGATTTGTGATTTATAATTAATGGTGACTCCACTGTATAATGTCATGACGCTGAATAGAAACGAAACAGATAAACACGCGTTTTTTATATTCGATATATTAATTTTATTATAAGTAACAAATATTCAAATCACAAATAATCAGACTGGCTGGTTATGATGATTAAACATACAGAGAAAAATTGGTCGGAGGCTTTTGAGTAGTGGTGCTAGGGTAAGATGGAATGAGTGAGCTGGAGTGCGTTCTTACGAGAGTGCAAGGAAAGAGACATAGACAAAAATCAATTAAACTTTGATCTCTAAGAGTCTGTAAAGGTATGTACGTTCTGGATACGTCATTCTAATCTGGAAGCGAAACACATACGATGATGATTCGTAGAATTCTTCGCAATGAACTTTGCACTGACCTTTACCCGACCTTCTGTACTGAAATCTAGTCCGTAGATATGGTCCATTAAACACCTCAAAAATTAAATACTTCAAAAATGAAATTGAGACAATATCTCAATGGTGTATGGGATAGAGATGCAGGTTGAGTATTGTTGCACCGACAATCTTTTTAAGATATCTTCTCTTTAAGAAAAATAAGAAATTTATCAAAAACATTAATTAATTTTAAAAAGATAATAATAGTTTTAGCGTGGTATTAATAGCATATTTCTAGATGGTTGGCTGCAGGTTCATAAACGCGCTTAATATACTTAAAGTTTAATTTAAATTTTAAACGATAGTACAATTTATTCTAGCTAACGGAAATCCGAGTAGCAACCGTGAATGATGTAGTGCAATATAAATCTTATTAAGGAGAACAAATTCTTAACGTAAATAAAAACAACAATATTTTTCTATAAAATTGATTTTATATGCATGTCTTTCTAGTTAATACATTTAATTTGTATTTTAGAAAACAATATAAATCTGCATGGAAAATGTCTAGGTATATTTTAATAAATTGCGAAAATGAGGTAATAAAAAATTCCTCGAACCACTAATAAGCATCACCTCATTATTTAAAAAATTGAAAATATTGCTTGTTATAAAAAATATCCACTATGTTGCACAGTCACTGACCATCAAATAATTAATTATACATTATTGATTACTGCGTGTCTATCAATCAATCATAGCAGAATCCGCTAATTGTTTGATGAATGATTTACGTCTGAAGCATTATTTATCCGACAATATCGGGTTTGCCGACCAAACGTAAACACTGCGTTGATTTGCTGGTTCGTTCAATAAACATATTTTGTAAATAATTGTATCTCAACAGCGCGCTAGTTTCACTTGTATAATAGGTAAGATTAAGTTTTTCTTCCAAAATAAAGGCCAATTTTAATCATCAAATTCAGTTAACCTTACTGTAGAGTAATTAACATTATTAATCAAAGTAAGAGCCATTATACCAACGAATTACACGCTTAAATAAATAAATTAAGAAGGTGAAGTAAGGTGAGTTATTTTCGTTGATTTCTTCCACTGAAGCTTTCATTTCGTTAATTCCAAAAGAAGCAGACCACCGTCGACCTATTTCGCATTTAAGACTTGCATACAAATTTTTAACCATGCTGCACTGTTAATTCAAACATGGGCGTAATGTTAAAAAAATACACAAAATTCTTTTATTTCCAATACCATTTATGGCGGATTAAATTTACACAAATTATATGCCCGACTCGATAAATAAATATAACAGATACGTAATTATTAAATAAACACAAATTAACATACATTTTCTAGCAAAGAATATTCAAAATGATATAATATTAAAATTGGCCATTATTTTCAGAACAACCTAATATTTTAGTATATTAAAATCGGAAAAAATAATAATAGGTACCTACCAAAATAACACATATCGTGAGTAATAAATCTTCTATAATATATTACCAATACTATTCGTAAAAACACGCGTCACATTAGGTTGCTGGCGTCATCTACTTGGGAGGCGTTCAACGAAAACGTAAATTCTATTTTTATAAATTATATTTAGAATGTTACGAGATTTTATGAAAACTTAATAAATAGACGTTCTAACATACAACGGAAAACATTTTCAGAACGAAATAGACACGCGAATTGCGAAATTTTCCTGCATAGTAAGATAAGATACAGATCCTATACTAGATGTCTCATTACATGTCCGAGATATTGGTGTTTTCTGATTTTTATTACTTTAAATTTTAAATACTACTTTTTCATGACACATCTGGACCATAACGTCTTTGTCTGTGGCTCTTTTTATCTAGATAATTTTAACATCCTTTGGTAAGTATCCATGATTCCATTCCATAAAATAATACTAAGAAGACGTAGAATCTGACGATTCGCAACCGTAATCTGAGTTTAAAATTATTTTATATCATAAATTATACGTCGTCATTATTATATACTGATTTTCTTGTTACCGCAATATTATCAAGCAAGCAAATATTATTTCATTAGTCAACCATTTTTGAACCTCGCGTTTATCTTTCAATTTTGATTGATCTCATACAAAACCTTTTGTAATTTATTCCCAACGTAAACGAAATACACAACCATGCATAATTACGACCAATTTATAATGGAAATACGTCAGATTATATTACTCCAGAGACCTCCATCGCTCTTAACAACCCCCACCCACCCTCCCTGAACAAATAAACCGTACTTTGAAAAATAAGATGGCAAACAGAATTAGAATCCTAGAAAGAGAAGGAGGAAGGGTGAACTACCCCTTATAATAACATGAAGCTGTTTCTTTTGTATTTACGTAGCTACATATGTGAAAATATAGAGTAGATTGCTTCATGTTCGCGTATATATAGTACTTAGTATCGGCTGGCGCTTGAGAATGATAGCAATCAACCAGAGCAATCAGAAATGAACAATATTTATTTAAGCATAATATCACGAAATTTATATCGATATTAAGTGAAAACCTGTCAATAATCACAGGAAAAAATATAATATCTAAAATGTGAAGAAGAAGTTGCGAATAAAAACGTTTTTGATTTTTAGAGCTCAACTTCTGATCGTAAATATAATGATAAGGCATCTCCCAGTAGTTAAGATATCTGGAAGCTTCCTGGAAGTTAAAATATAACCAAGCTGTGAGAGGTTTTTTTATGCAGGTACATAATCTTGAAATTTTATTATTTATATGGTATACGCTATGCAATTTTTTATTGTTGTTTGATAATCCAAACAACTCGAAAAAGAAAATAAATTTATTTAAAATTATTTTCATATTTTAAAATTAATTTTTTGTATTATGAATATAAAAAAGGAATAAAACGTTATATTATGTCAAACGTCAAACTGAAGCAGTGTGAAAGTGATGTACCTGAAAGAGATTTCAATGGAAATCTCCTGTGAAATATATATTGTCCTACGAAATGACATGCAGTGATCTCGGAATTATTTCCAGATCAAAATGACGATTTTTGGTAAAATAGTAAAAAAATCAAGAAATGTAATACATTATTTTTAAATGCTTGCAGGTTGTGCAAATAACATTATAATGGTTTTTATTTTAAAAAACTATTTTTATAGTTGATTTTTAGATTATTTTATCGTGGTCTACGAATTGATAAGATAAATTGTAATTGGTGTTCAATTGAAACGATTATTGATAATTGTGACTCGAGGATTAGTGATTTAGTTTCTGGTGTACCGGTAATTGCTTGCCGTAATACAAATAACTACTGTAACCAATCTTTGTTTCAATTAACTACTAATCACACAATCACAGTTACAATCGTGGTTAACTCATCACTATTGGAAAGACTGCGGTGTATACACATATTACATAAAATAAATGATATGAGGCTCGCGCAGTCTGGTCTATACAATTTACTTTATGGTATAGAACCATGGATTTTTAAGGTAAGTGCAAAAAACGATTTAACGGTATTGAGATATAATGCGCGTGTTATGGGTATTATGAATATTAAGATGCACAAATTTTCCGTTCCCCGGTGTCAGCTCTTAGATCTACAGAATGCCGAGAAATGTGGATTAATACAGTCAAGACGGTGGAAGTCCTTATTCGTGATTAGGGAATCCAATTTCAGAATTCCGGACCAGTTGGCAGTATTTATTAATCCCAGGATATTAACAGTATAACTCAGAAACTTTAGGGATTAATATTTTCATTTTTTTAAAGAACACATTTTTGTTGTGAAGCTGCATTTCTGAATTCTTTTAAAAATGGAATACAACTCGATTATTTAATATTGACTTATTTTATGGATAGGGAATTAAATAATATTAATCATATCTTAATAATAATAATAATTACTCTTGAATACGTTCTTGAAGTGCCGTGACCGAAAAATCGACCTATAATAGATGTATCAATTGGAAATTGGAACGATTACATAATATATATAAATTTAGCAAAAATATAATTGATTGCTGTAGAAAGATGGGAAATGCAATTTTACAAATAGGATGAGTAGCGATAAAATATTTTTTCGATAAATAGAATAAGATAAATTTATAAATAAATACATTTTTTTAGATAAATAGATACATTTCTTCTGTATATCTATCTAGCTGAATAATTTAATTTGTATTAATATTTTCGATTAATTTATGGGTACCTAACGATAAGATACTTAATGCTATGCTATTGCACAGTAAACAATTATTTAATAGTCAAATACTTATTTGTCATCTTGCATTATCATTTTAGTTTTTTTTTGTTAAAAACTCCCTATTTACCGAAATATTTAAAAAAATTGTATTCGATACTTCTGTCTTTTTTTATTAATGTAACATTAATTAGTATTTTATAATCCCGGAACCGATCCCGGTATTCTAGGATCATCACAATCAAGAGATTGCAATTTCGGATGGGTGTTGGATTCAGATACATGGACCAAACAGAAGAGAGGCGAAAGAGACGTGCTAGGCATGTAATTATTGCCCATCGATTGATTAGTCCTTAATTTGTACACAACATATACACACAATTGATAATAATTACTTAATTCTATAGAGTCCATTACGCGAAATTCGGAGTCGATATTTATATTTGTCTATTATTAATTGTTATTAGATTAAAATCCTTAAACATATGTAAAAAGTTAATAAAAACGCAAAGCTGTTCACAAACCAAGTAAATCAATCAAAATGGAAAACAAAGAGTTTAAATTATCCAGAGGGTGCAGAGTGTAAATTGCAATGCGGAAGGGTTGAACTGTTTGAAACATGCGCATCCCCGCAGGGAGTAAATATAGAATCGATGAGCTGGCTGCTGGGGTTAAGGAAGCATAACTTTATGGCACAGGATTGAAAAATTTTTCAAGAAACTCAGGTAAAGGTGGTAGTCTTGATATCAACGCTAGAAAATTCAATTGGTGTATAGGACAAATATATGTTTGACAGTGGATATTTTAGAACTATCGAACTCAATATTTTGTAATCATATTAATAATAATAATAGAACTTTGTTTATACCACTGTTATTAATAAATCAACATGTTTCAATACCAATGGTCCCTTCTGCAGGACACAATGTATACTAAAATTAAAAATTCAAACATAGACAAAAAATAAATCTATAAATATACATGCTGGGTAACTAATAAGGAAGTAATGTGAAAAAAAAAAAATTAATGTGACTATTTGCAAAATGAATTTGGTTATTTATGATGTTAAATTTGCTATTAATACTTTTTCTTGTTTCTAAAATTTCTACTTTGACCATTGGTCTTGAAACATGTTGATTTATCAATAAACAGTGGAATAAATAAAGTATTTTATTATTATCTCTATATATATATATATAGTGTCTGTGGGTGGGTGGATGTGTTTGTTTTTTATAAAAATCTACAGTTTTATTTCGAGCTTGATGAATTTTTGCGCACTTGGTCTTAAAACAAGAGAAAGGTCACTATCTACATGAGATTTGTTATCATCCCTTAAAGCAGATTTTTTATACTTCTTGATGAAATTTTGCACACTTAACGTTCAAAATATGGAAAAAATTACTGTCTACGTGAGATTTCGAAAAACTACCCCCATAACCCTTTTCCACCCCTTGTAGCAGAATTTTAGAATTTCTTGAAGAAATTTTGCCTACTTAACGTTCAAAATAAGAGGAAAAATACTGTTTACATGAGATTCCTAAAAACTACCCCATCCCCCTTTTCCACCGCACAAAGCAGAATTTTGGTACTTCGTGATAAAATTTTGCACACTTGACGTTCAAAATATGATGAAAATCACTGTTTACATCATCTAATTTTGAATGACGTTCCTGTTGAACGGAGAGTTGGAGTGGGTGGACGGTGGGAGGGGAGGGTAGGAAAGTGGGAGGAGCGTGGGAGAGAGTGAAAGGGAAGTGAGAGGGGAGTGAGGACTTGGTGAGTATGTCTTGTGTAGTATTCTCAACTTATATATATAGTATATAGTAGTCTAAACTTAGGAATAATTATGAGTTCTAAACTTAAAAGAAATAAGAGGAAGTTCATTGTCTACATCTGATTTAGAAAAAAAACTACTCCCATCCTCCTAAATGAAGCCTCAACACTCCGCGTTAAGCCCGGGCAACGCCGAGTACTTCAGCTAGTTATTAATATAATTATAATTTTGCAATTATTGAAAAGTTTTTCTTTTCTTTTTATGATTTATCTCAGATTTAATCTTCTACCATGAAATAAAAGACTTTTTTATGTGACTGAAATTGGTGATTACTTAAACAGTCATTTTATTTATTCTACTTAAAAATTTGATGATTTTTTCAATAATAAATAACTTGTCAATAATAACGAGAAATCATTCGCGAATATAATAGTATTTATAACCTTAATTTATTTTAAAAAATCATCTGAAACGTATATTTATCATAAGGGACCATGCCTTTGCATCGAATAAACAGTTTAAATATTTTGTAATAAATACGACAAAGATAAATAATATCTAACAAGAAATAAATAGCAGGATCAAATCAGGAAACGCTTGTAACTTTGCTTGAAGTCACAAAATTTAAAGATTATACTATATATGACACAAATACAACCGATTAATCTATACTGATGTCAAGTTTGATCTCTCACTTTAGCGCAAGAAATCAAATTCGAAAACAAAGTGTTCCGCAATCGAATTGATGAGATTAAAGAATCTGGAACTTAAGTGTGTATGAATTACGAGTATATGTATGAACCAATTAACTGAAATTTGAATACATCATTACATTTAACGCAATATTATTATTCCACTATTTTCTTGTCCTCGTCCTCATCGTTTTGACGCGTGAACGACAACGCACCCATTTTTTTCCATTCTTAATGATGGCACGGCAGAGCGTGTCGGAATTCGGTCGCGTCCAAATTCGCTCGGCAGATTGGTAGTTAGACGCTCTATTGGGCAGTAGGTTCCGGTTGAAGAGGGGGCAGTCGGAGGCCTATATATTTGGCCGCGACCTCTCGCCCGGAAGACTTCTTGTTCAGATATCAAGTCAAAAACACGGATATGACGTGAAGCCTCTCTATGTAGATATTTCGATGGTGAAAGCATGGAGGCTGCAATGGGCTGGACATGTAGCGAAATCGAGATAATGCATAAAGTTCTCCACTGTGACTGCGATTATGTACTTCAGAGTCCCACGAGGTAGCTAAAAAAGAAAAAGTATCAAAGACTTTCTAAACAATGATACAATTTTGATTTATTCTTTCATTTATAACTAAAACTAATTTACTTTTTTAAAGGAATACGATGTATAATTGACTACAAACTCTTAAGATTGGTGTACTTTGCACTCTGCTACTCCTTAATTAAACATGTTATATTAGTTTGGGGAGAAGCAGCAAAAACAATATTAGAGTCGGCTAAAAGAGCACAAAAGACAATTCTCAAGTTCGTCTTTTTAGATATCCATCAGATCTTTTATTTAAAGAGTACAATGCCCTAGAAATTAGACAAATATTTATGTTGAGACTCGTCCAATTTCTCCATGCTAACAACAACTCACCCCAAGCAATAAATCATGGACACAACACAAGACAAACAACGAACATCTATACGCCAGTTCCGAGAGCAACAACGACATTTTATCAAAGATTATATATGTTTTCAGCTCCGATACTGTACAGCACACTCAGTTCAGAAATCGTTCAACTCCAATAAGATTACACAAATATGGACCCAATCGGGTAGAGATCAATCAAAAGCATGGCTAATCAACATTCTAACATATTCATTATGCAGTGCCTACAATAATACACTAATTCTACAACACTCCCACTTCATTTTCTTTTATTCTATACATACATATATATTTTTTTTATCTCTGTTTTTATTCCTGTCGAATCTTAAATAACAGCACAAAAAACTGGCTACTTTAACACAGACTTCAGTCTAGCAATGTAGCCAGAGTATATATCAGAGGTGGAGTCTACTCGATCCCACATAATAAACATATTACAATGTTATATTATAATCTATTCACCCCTTTTATAACAAAAAGATGTAAGTCAGTAAATAAATAAACAAATAAATAAAATAAATAAATTGATTTTTCAAAATCGCTAGAACTCGATACAACGCTTTACGAGCTCCTGTTGTTATTACGCAGCAGAAGCGTCCAGCAAATACTAGTATATGTGTGGAAACAGAACTGAGATAGTAAAAACGTTCACTTTTGATGTACAAAAAAAAATGATATCAATAAAGGTTTATCTTATGTAATGATTTTCATCTCCGTGAGATTTTTCCGTGAAAAAAATTTCATTTAAAAAATTGAGAAATTTTGTAGCAGCAACATACAACGAATCGTAGGGTAGGTAGTTTACAAACATTGATTCAATAATGTTTCCTTTTACCCTGGCAATATTGAAACCATATCGGAATATGTGGGAGGTTTCAGTGGACTAGTGGAGTACCAATTAAGGGTATGACGCGAAGGGACTTACCATCGAGAGGACTAATATTTTTAATGGAAAACTATCGGGGTGGCATGACGTCATCAAACACCACGCTGATGCATGTATACCTACCCCAAAAAGGGGTAGTTTTATTGATTAATGCCTTTAGGTATTGAAATCTGTCAGTAAAGTTCTCGTTAACTAACGTAATGCGCACTAAAACCCGATTCCATATTTTAACAACTTTTTCAAATACTGAAAATAGAATGAAATAGAAAATGGTATTTTGAAAAAATAGTATTTTGAAAAAAAAGTATTTTTTTCAAAATACTCAAAATATTTCTTGATAAATTTAGTGCACATTTATGAATACATTTAAAATGCATTCTACACATATATAATTACCTTGACATCTTTTTTGCATAACTATAATAAGGTATATAAATATTGAGTAGCATAGAAATATAAAAAAACAAGATTTGCTATCAATTCTATTACGCGAAATTATGTAGATATCGTATCAATCAATTTATTTTTATATTGTACTTTCGTTGATTTTTTAAGTATAAAATACAATGTTTACTGTTATAATAATACAAATATTATATAAATATCATTGATTTCCCAATAATATCGAAATATTATTTTTAATTAGTTCGTAGGTATATGTATGTAAAATTATTTGTGTATATATTTTCTTTATTTAACCTCAGAAAATTTAAGACCCACTGAAAATTTTGACTCCAAACAATTTCTGAGATGGTTATTCGGATATTCTTCCATGAGATAATTCTCCGGAGACAATATTTGGTTCCACCGTGTACCTATATCGTACTCAAGATTCGATGCCTCGCGCCTCACTTCGCACATATTGTTCATCAAACGTTAAATAATAGTAATAATAATAATTTATTTATTTGATTCTTAGTACAGTGTGATACATTATAATATAATCAGATAAAAATTTCACAATAGTATACTAGTATTTTATTGATAGAGTGTTCTTCCGATATAGCAATAAACAAAGTGCAATAATCAATGTACAAAATTATATAAATCTAAATATAAATTAAATTATATATAAAGAATTAAACAAGATGTCATTAGATTAGGCAAATACTTTGTAAAACTTAACGTAAATGCATTGTTCAATGTATAAGATATAATATATGTAATATGTAGAGTAAAGCGAGATGCAATTAAATAACATATATGTCAAGGATGTGACATTCTTTGAAGAGTTCATTTGAAAGATATCACACCATTGACCATTGATGTTTAGTTCGTATGTTGAGTGAATTTGAATTTTCACTCTAATGAAACCAGAAATATAAGAAAATTATTAAATTGCCTTCCCTAATTGGTAGGTGAACTCGTATATTTCTACACTTATTCATTCAGTTATAATATTGTCACTAGTAGTATATTGTCACCAGTTTTTAGTCTATTCTTACCCCCATAGCCCATTCTCCCCAGTACATATTGTTCCTTTGGCTTGACTGGTTGTCCTTTTGGAGGTCGAGGAAAGAAAGTGTATTGGGTGATTCTTCGTGTTGAATCTCTATTCGAACACCGCCGTGAATTTTGTTATGGTGAACGTGACACTCATCAGAGTTTTTTAGTGCTGTCATTTACTACATTGGGTGAACTTCCGGAAGTGCAACGTGATGGCGTCAACCAGGTGAGTCGATCTGTACTTTGGTTCCGTGAGTCCATCCTGGTTCGCTATCGAAGGTACCTATCCTCTCATCATCCTTTCCCTCATCCAATTACCTATTTCATATCTAACCCATCCTTTCGATTCCATCCCTTCACCACTCATCACTCTTTTTTGGTGACCGACGACTTGCGTCCTTCACTTCCAGTAATTGTGTTCTTACAAAAATTTGAACATACCTACTCAAAATACTGCGAATATATCAAATAACTTTGTTTACATCACTCTTTTAAATATCTCCTACTCCTATATTGGTTTACCCTCCCGCCCTTTCCTTCTTCCTAATCCTCTCCCAATGTCAATTTTTAACTTAAGTATACAACTCATCCTGAGGAAGAGAACGTGTAGATTTTATATCTAATAAAGTTATTTGGCTTTAATTAATTTATTCGACATTACTAAAGGTTCAAACCTTCTTCATACAAGCTTCAGACTAATAAATAATATTGTGGTTGAAAATTATTATAAGCGTTTACAGACGTGATGTTTTAAAACCCGTACAAAAAATAAAGAACCCATTTTGTAGAAAAATATAGACGTTTCTTTAACGCCCTTAAGCTGCAGTCGTAACCATCCGAATAGTCGACAGATGTTAGTGGTTTAAGCTGGGGTTGGCGAATTAACTCGCCTATTAACCCCAACTCGCCCTTGCTGGTAGGCAGTGATTGCAGGGAAGATAATGAATGCTTATTTGTCAATAAATTTATGTCACAAACTAATTTAGTTTTTTAAAAAAAAACAATATACTGTTTAATATATTAAGTTAATTGACGCATTTTTTCGCGTAGTTCCGTTAACTTAACTGGACAAAAATAATTCTTCCCTTTCTTCTTCGTATAGGATTTTCAAGTCAATATTTTTAACGACAAATTTTCGAACTTATGTATTGCATTTTCAAATTGATACATCCATTATTCCATTATTTGCAAGTAATCTACTTTATATTTTATATTTTTAATTTAAAGTTGTTTTAAATTTCCTGCAGATCCTTCAACAAACAAGTAGAGTGGGCAATCATTGGTAGTTAGTGATCTGCTTCTTATTTTAAAATTATTCCACTACAAATAGCATTTTTTCACTACGGCGACATCATTGGTGACATATCTGCAATAACTGATTCCCTTCATAACGACTTTCTATATTCTCGTCTAATGCTCATGGGAAGCAGATATGCCTGAAACCACAGGGAGCCAGGATAGTGGAGTTGACTTAGAGTTGGATATTTACCACTGTTTCATTAAAAAATATACTTATATCTTTCTTCAAAAACTATATTAAATTACCCATAAAAAGGAAAAAAAATTATGGAAATGGCGTAACATAAGGACCAATATTATTTTTGATCTACATTAACCGTTCCTCTCCGATGATGTAAACTGAGTTAACATTGCCTTTAAAAAGAGAGTGTGTCTCTGTAAATATACTAAGAACAGAGTTCATATTTTAAGTATGCCTCCGTAATATATTTATGTATTGGATAAAGTAATTACAATATATTAGTATTTACCATACGCAACAATAAAAAATATTTCCTCGAAGAACCTGACGTGAATTTGTCGATACGTGTATGTGCACGGGACGCGGAGTGCCAGATGCCGATCGTTACTTAGAGGCAGAGGGCGCGCTGGCCAAGTTAGACATGTCTTATGTTGTCGTTCGTGATGATTAATGTTTTGTCTCATTTTTAGCACTTATACACAATAATTAAAATAAATATTCACTAATATATATGTCAAATATTATTTTAATGATTAATATAAGTAATAAATGAAAAATATTTATATTTTTCATTTATATACATTAAGTTTATGGCACCGTAACGCGCGTTTTTATTTTTATTTATCACCGTAAGGGAAAGGTTAAACGGTAGTTTTTCTCCTGGATTAAGGAACCAGAGGCAGGTCTCTCACTTAAGTTGTTAAATTGTATTTATAGTAGTGAATAAGCACTTTAAAACTTGTGCTAGGTTTAAAATACTTTTGAAATCATGTCAGAAATTTCTGTGTTCGTAAAAAAAATTTGAGAGGTATAAATTACTCCAAAAAGCGATGGATATCGGTCCTTGCACTTGTGCAGGAACTTTATACAGATAATTGTGGCCCATGTCTACGATAATCTCTCAATAAGACTTTGTATTGGATGCGTCTGAGCATATGGGGTAATTATTAATTATTACTCGCGGATTATAATGTACACACATACATTTACAGAAACTCAGAGTTCAAAATCGCATTGAAATCACCGTGGACACGGCCCATAAGCCATTGGAGCATTTTATTTTTGTATTCAGTGCTGCCAAACAATATTAAATATTAAAACGATAGATTGGAATGGCATTTCCGGGAAAATAACTTAAAATATAATAAAAAAATAAGGGAAAACTTTAGGTTGAATTGTCAATTAATCCAACAAAAGTAGATAAAATCATCGTGATTACGGGATATTAAAGACATATAACTCATGTACTGAATATCTTCAAAGAGCGAAATTCTAAGGTCTTTTTTTTTGGCATATCCCCATTAAAATAAGGATATACATATACGTGATAGATTCGTGCATATTATGTTAAAATATGAATATTTGCATGAGAAAAAATGGATCAAGTTTTATGGATATTATTTTCAAGCACTGTTCCACCGCGCCGTGAATATTCGGACAAGTCGGCGAGCGTCAGCGGGGGCTGGTGAATTAACCCACCCATTAACCCCGGCCCGCCCCGTTGACGGTCGGCGGTCGCATCCCTGTCAGCCGACTCAGGACGCGGTGGCCTGGTTAAAGACAAATTGAATCAATCGACGTAAAGCCTTCATTTGGATAATACTAAGAGAAACAATTGAGTGAGATAAAATCAAATATTAAATAAGTATTCATCTCTATGAAAAATATATCTGTTTTGATAATAATATTAATAATGCAACACGTGTAAACTCTTTAAAAAAATGTTGCATACTAATATACTTAGTTCTAGATCTAAAGTATGGCATATACAGTTTGATGGACAGTATTGATTTTTAAACTACAAAATCACTCGATATTATATTTGTTTTTACTATCATAATTAATTATCTTGAATTTTAATTGATTCATTCCACGTTGAGAATAACATTTGTAAATAAAGAGTTAAGCTTTTTAAGATAATTATATTAATTTCTTTAAGTACACAATACATTTTAAACTTTGTAATATATAAAATCACTATATATATATCTCACATCAGCCGCTGTTATTCCACTTCTCCAAGACTACGCCACTCCTTTCGGTTCTCCGTCAATTTTTGCCATGTCACTCCCATTGTTCCGATAATTTTCTGTCTCGTGAATATCTTTCAAGGATATTCTTTGTTCATTGATTATCTGTCCTTCTCTATTCTTCTTTCTTACTTCATGTCAGTGCTGACATACAGTGGCCACAGTCAGATGAATAATGCACCTCCGCAAGTCTCGGTCCTGTGTCGCACTCACAGCTAAAACCAATTGCAATTTACCCTTTTAAAATCCTTCACCTTGGACTGGGCATCTTCATTTATAAAAATATCTTTAAAATGATAATTTATATATTTTTGGTAAATCTTATGTGTAAAAATAAGAAAACAAAATACATACGATTAATCTAAAACCTTTACAATACTTATTACGGAGATGGTTTAAACTAAAATAGTCCATGTTTTTTAGGGTTACTTACTGCTCGTGATGGATTGGACACTGCCTTTTGTCAAGTAGGTTTTGCGACTGAGATAATCAAAACTATGTTTCAGAAGCCGGGTGATCTAATTACGTGATGATTTGTTATACGGTACATCCAATAAGTTCGTAGGGTTCACGAGCTGGCGTCTGCGTACCGAGTGTCTGCACCAGCGCGGGTTCCGTCCAGGATCTCAACCACGACACATCGCATGACCGCATGATGATATGACCACAAGACCATATGACGCTAAACGCTAAACACCTCGTTTGGGCTTCCTTTTAAACGTATAAAAATGCAGAACCACATTAATACTAGTACTCGAAATAAACGCAATTGTTAGAGTTGTATTACTTTTTAATTAATATTATTTAAAAATGTACTATATTATTAAAAATAATTCATCATCATCCATGATGAAGAAATCAATGATGCAGCAAGAAATTACCGGGCTTCAGTCAAATATAATATATACTCCCACCCCAAAGTACACATTTTTATTTTTGATCGGAAATATAAATAAACATTAGAAAATTATTTTATAATTTATTTTTTATTTTTCCACACTATTAGGTACATTAGAATAGTTGAAGTAAGATACATACAGTTGTAACTATAACTGATTTGTAAGGTTGGACGTTTAAAGGGTAACATTATACTTTGATAAAACTACTTAATGGCATTTCATTTAAATTTTAGATATACCTACTCGTTCATTAGTTATTTAGGAATTTATTACTGTAACATAATTATTGTGAACTCGTTAAGCGATTCCGGCTCCCCCGGCGACCCGAGTAACTAAATATTTTTTGACAGAATTTTTTTTCTGTATATCTTTCTGAGTGATTCATCTAATTTGCTTAAATATCAATAAGCTATATTCTAAAATTGCAACTTCACTATAAAAATGTGATTTCACTAAAATATATTTTATATAATTTACAATAAAATTGTTGCACATAAGTAACTTTTCTCAAAATTGTTCTTGTAATTTTTTTAAGTAAATATTGGAACAAAGTAACAGTTCTTATATAATTTAGGCATTGTATATTACGAGTACATATGGTTATTATGCGTGCCTATTAAAATTTTACGGGTACTTTACTATATACAAAGTGATCCTTATATCAGCTTTCCAACTAATAAAAGGAGATATATAGACTGATGATGGCACTTTATGAGCTTACTATAAGATTATGGCACTTCCAATTACGGTTATTATTTGATATTTTAGCCAAACTACGTAAGTATTATTTTTCTTAATTTCGAACTGAGTCAATGATCAATAAACATGTAAAGAACATCATATAAATAATCAATGTTTTAAAAAAAGTACTAACTAAGTAAATAAGCCTTTACATCTCCCCCGAATTCAGCAACAAACTGAGAATGATCCAATTTAAAATTGACCCGAGATTTGGCGCGATCTCGCCCCGGGAGGGTGCACTTGTCCTCCCCGTCCCTGTCCTTCCCGCCCCTGTCCTGCCGCCGCCCCCGACGGTGAGCCAGTGGGGTGGGGCGCCACAGGTGGCCGGCAAAACACCGGACATTTAAGTGTGATGGGACCCGAGATATTGGGGTAGTCTCCGCAGAGGGCTGTTCCCGCGGGAGTTTTGTGAAGATGCCCCATTGTAGTCTATGAGGGTAGTCTTTGTATGGAAGAGAGCACATCAACCTTATTTTTTTGAAATAAATTGTACATTTTTTTGAGTTGAAAGGTGTTTGAGATGAATTTATCACAATAACCGAGAAAAATGTAATATTATATGATTAGTAACAAATATCCCTACTGAATGCCTTATTTAATCATTAAACAATGGAAACATCGACAAGTATAATTTTTTATTTAACACACTTAACAGATCAAATGTGCTCTTTGTTATTCATGATATCACTGATAAATATTGTCTCGTTTATGATGAATATATTTTTATATCATGTGGAATCATGGAACCTGAAGATAAGAGAGAAAAGACGAATTTCATGTCTTTGAGCTATGGTGCTGGATACACATGTTGCGCATATCATACAGTGAGATACACAAATGTCTCCATTTTGCAGGAGGTGAACATCAAGGACAGACACTCAATCATTTGCCGTGGGCAATTGACGAAGAGGAAGATATGTTATTATGAATGTTTTATAAATTGTGAAGGCGAATTGCAAAAATGCGCTTTCACTAGTTAACCGCAATCCATTCTTTAATTGGGTCAATTCATTAGTTCGACAAGTAAAACAACACTCGCGTATATTGTCTCGCGACTATTTGTACAGTCTGTTTTTTATATCAGTCCCTCTACCTATCTCTCCAGTTCGTGGTATCATCTAGATATTAGTATCACGATTCTCTACTGTAGGAACTACCTTCTACTTTCTTTATCTTGTTCAGAAAAACACTAACTAAAATCTAACAAGGTCGATCGATCTAGATTCTAGAATAATCGACCAGGTATTGTAGATAGTTTTTTTCAAAATGCTGTTTCTGAGGCATTCATTTAATATACATATAATAAAGTACTGAAATCTAGATATCACTTTTTGAGTGTTAATATACTATAGGTACTTTGAAATATCAGAAACCTCCAATATGTTTGAATATGGATTGATCGTTTTTGTCAGATCCCTGAGAACGATTAAAATGGAACGTTAACCTCCTACTATATGAAAAGCGAATATTTGGAAGTAATTTAACAACACAAAAATAATCATGTATATGTGAAATTTAACAACTTAATCAATTTGTTTGAGTGATTACCTACATCAAAACCAGATCTGACCATGTTCCGAATCCAAGTTTTAATTATTAATTTTGTATTATCAGGATAATTTATTTATGTTATAAAGTCTGCGTACTTAAAGACTTACCACAGTAGAAAACACAACTGAACATTGACAATTTTTAAAAATAAGTGACAAACATACTAAGACGTACACATGTATAAAAAATACTATTATTCTAATATTAAAATTCTAATTATTTTCTAGTAGTAGAGTTGTATATGTATTGAAAAAATCTATTCTGTTAAAGGGGTTTTATAATAATTAGAAATCATAGTGAAAACGGACATTTTACATTTTTTAAAAGCTTAATAATTTTTCCTTTGTAGAAAAACGTGTCAGCAGGAGCGAGGTACAATGGGTAGGCGGAAAATTTAATAGTATTGGGGGTTGGGACGACACGGGTCAGCGGGCAAAATGGTTAGGCCCCGCGGTGCGCACGGTGATTCGCTCTTTTGTCAATTACTACCCCTCGGCCAGTAACGGCGGGTGGATGGACCACGAAATATTCATTTAAATTGATATAGTTTTTTTTTTTGAAAAATCGTTAACATATCAATTAATCAATATGAATGCTGCATTTAAACAAAGGATTAGAATATAACAAGTACAATACAATCAAGCACGCCTAGGCCTTATATATTATTTAAAAACATAATAATGTTATATTGTAACGTAGATATTCGTTCATGAAACATCACGCTGCTTATTAATAATGATAAAGTTTTTATACATTACATACTGTATTTCGTTCGAGTTGTCAAAATTATAAATACTTTTTTTAATACGGTGTGTGCAATATGACGTGTGGGGGAACTCTTTGAACAGGTGGCGTGACCAGAGACTATACTAGCTTGTTAACCTCGCGATTTAACGTCTCCTCACGTGCTGTGCGGCTATTTCATAGATCGACAATTTAAACATTAATCTGTAAACTTTAATACGAACTATCAAAAATAATGTTTTCTCTTAGCATATAAACCAGTAGAAAAAACTCACTTCATCCTGGTTCATCGGTCTATAATCTCTATTAACTAGCAAGACCATATCCATTAGCTTAACTTAATTCATAATCTAAGCAGGTTGACCAAACTTACAACCCATAAGGCACTCAATAGCCTGACCAAATCACAACCAAAAATGCATTTAAGTAATCTATCTAAATTCACAAATCAAAGTACATTCAGTAACCTAATCAATTTCACAACCCTAACAATACACAGTAGGGCGAGCAAATTTGCCCATCTATTTTTCATTCAGTATTGTTATTATTATATTAGAATAAATGATTTTCTCACAATACCTCAAATATTCCTCAACGAAATTGCACAGAGATTAATCTCAAAATCAACGACTAAAATTTAACGATGACAAGGAAAGATATCTCAGGAAATCTTCTAGTATCAGGTTTATCCATTAAATATACCGTAGACTGCAAAACAAATAAATGTCTCATTTATTCAGGAACTTCGCACTAAAAAAGGCTCTACGATATACAAAAAATAATTCTTTCTTACTTTCAACGTATTGCTAGAAGAAATAGAGACAGGGTACGTACTAGGACGGTGGGCGAGAGGTCGATGGACTAAACATTGCACCAAACAAAACCCAAGATCGCGAAGAGTGGAGACAAGCAATTCGTTTACACTATAGAAGCAGGATAGAAGATAAATAATGGATCCTCAAACCAATGCATGGCCAAAACCTTCAACAACAATATTATTTAACTACTACTACTTTAATATTATTTAATACTAGCACTATCTGTAATAAAGCTAATTAGTAATTATTACTTTTCTTCTTCATCTTGCACCCTATCCGATCAAAGGATGTTGGCTATCATCACTTTGTTTAATGCGGCCTGAAAAATCTTTACAGGCCAAACTATTGTCTCGGTTCTTCAGCCGTGATATTCTCCCTTTTCCATGACCCCGACTTCCAACAATCTTTCTCTGCATTATGCTTACTTCTTACTTTACTTCTGATGTTCTCTGGCATTATGCTTACTTCTTACTTTACTTCTGATGTTCTCTGCATTATGCTTACTTTTTACTTTACTTCTGATGTTCTCTGCATTATGCTTACTTTTTACTTTACTTCTGATGTTCTCTACATTATGCTTACTTCTTACTATTACTTCTCTGAATATATCATCATATGTCCGAGATATTGAACTTTTAAGGTTTATATTGTTTTAAATACTTATTTTTCTATGTTCATCCGAACCATAACATCTTAATTTAGCTTATTTTGAGAATTTTTTTGAAGCTTCACTTATTAAATTATTAAATACTTATCATTTGTTCGATAAGCGTTCACGTTTCTATCCTATCGAATAATATCGAGAACACACGGCATCTGATCATTCGCATTCACTGAATTACTTTTAGATAATATATTCTTAAAGTGTAAAATCCTAAATTGCCTAGAAAAGGCATCCCAAATTATTCGCAGTTCTTCATGTTAGATTTTTGTCAACCGACAACGAACTTGTCCATGAAATGTGGATCGCCTCAGCAATAAATCCACGAAGCTGTCTGAAGACCAGTCGTGTTCACTTACACGGCCGGCATCTCTGCGTGCACAATGCACACGATTGTATAGATGAATAGTGGTTTCACTCCAAAAACATAGGTGATTTAAATAAAATTAAATAAAAATACATTTTATTATGAAGTTGCAATTTCCGAACGTAGTTCTGTGATATTAAAACAAATTATATTAATCAATTAGAAAGAAGTACAGAAAAAATCGACCTGTATTTCAATAGATATAGTTTTATTGTATATCTTTCTAATTGATTAATTTAATATGCTTCATTTTAATTCGGTGGGTCTTTGAAGATTTTTAAATAATGGTGTATTACTACACAAAAATAAATTTTATTCTATGTAAAATTCGAGAATAAATTTAACATTCAATTGCCTGAGCCTGGCAATCACCTATGGAAAATTGAGAAACTGTATTTATATCTATATATGTTATAAGTATACTATTTTTAAAATTACTCTATTTTTTTTTAACAAATATGATAAATTAATGCAAAATTATACAACTGTCGTGACCTTTCTGTAAGTAAAAAATTTCATTTATATTCAGAAATGGAAATCGTTTGCATTGTGTATATATTATATTCATATTTATATAATACATTAAATGCAAACGATCTTATGCACGAAATAATCACTATTATAATATACCAGAAAAAAAATACCAGGTCACTAATATTTTAATCAGTATTTTAAATAAATGATTTTTAATGAAATATCAGTACTTACGTAATAAGAATCAAATCTTATCTGACCTAAACTGACCTAATCTTAAAAAAAGTACTAATTGAAATTTTATTATTATCATTTCTTCATCCAGTGAATTTTAGGACTGTCTTGATTCTACTCGGGTACTAGCAGTGAGCAATCATTGGACGAACGCGGTCATTATCATCATATGACTGGGACATGTTTTTTATCAACAAGATTTATTATCTTTAAACACTAATTTGTCCTCGACTTGAGTGAATGATTTCGTACCATTTTCCAAAACGGTACGAAATCAAAAATGCAATGTAAATGTTTAAAAAATAATTGATTTTTTTAATAAAATGTCTTGTCAATGAATTCCGTTCTATGCTTAAATATGAGTGTTTAAACATAAATATTGCCAGCAAATCGGTCATAATGACGTTTAAATAACGAAAAAGGTCTAATAATATCCCTTCCGTGCGGCTGGATGGGACGAAGATGGACAAGACGATGATGACATAGAACGACAGAGGAGACAGTTGAACGTTACGGCGTTTTTACCGCTGCAGTAAGAAGGTGAAGAGGATCCTGTTTATATCGTTCTTCACCAGCAGGTATACCTGCGAGCTTTGGTCGAAATACAAGCAAGTGACGTCTCCGAATTCCGTACAATAACTTATACAGAATACTGTTCGAATTGGCGCGTTATTGCAGCGCATCTATAATGTTTGCCGAAGGCCGTATACATGGATTCATTCCGCTTCTGAGACATTAAGTTGCTAGCGTAAAGCTGCGGCAGGAACTCGGCACCAACTCTCTAGTGCAAGCGGCGCTCTCATGGAAAGCTGGTTCCCTGACCAGAGAATTGCAACGACTACAGAATAGTTACAGAAACAATAATCGCTGTAACTAAAATGTAGTATTTATATTTTGCTTAAATTTATATAAATATGTGTAAACTTTATTTTATTTTTTTTTGCTTTTCTTTATACATATAGTATAAATAATATTTCGTAACTTAAATATATTATGACGAATCGGGTCTTCATAAAAAAAACTCGATCACGCTAGAATAAACGTATTATTATTATATTGATACAATGGTACCATATAATTGATTAAGATATTTAAGCCGTTCTCTTTTAAAACAAAAATTTAATGTAAATGTATTTTTTTTAATTTTTCTTCTTATTAATAAAATATTATATATGTATACTGTATGTATTTTTATGAACACGCTGTGTGGTAAAATGGAAATTTAATGTGTATAAATAAATATTTCAAAGGTAAAGCAAGCAACACTCGGGCCAAATATAATCATAACACAATAAAATTTCTATAAATAATTGTTTCAAAACATAATTCAGATTTATTTGAATGCAATATTTGACCGCAAATAATTGTTTGGTCTAATCACAGACGTGTAAAAAAAGTATTATTGTTTGATAATGGAAGTAATATATTTCATAACATAATTTACGATGAAACTGGGACATATTTGGTTAGAAAAGGTTATTTATGAGTTTTAACTGCAAAACATTCACTTGCACAGTAAAAAAACAACATTCCAAATAAAGTTATCGATCAGCGAGGCCATAAATCTGGTGGAATTATGGGCAAGCCTTTACCTTTATAAATATGTAAATTGCAGATTTAAAATTGTAATATTTTGTTCTGTATGTATGTTATCGTTAAACCATTTTCATGTTTGTTTCGTTCGTATAAAAGTCGGCCATTTTAAATGACAATCTTGACGTAAATTTGTTATGGATTACATCAGGGCTGGGATTTTTACCTTACCATATCCAGTAAGTGTTTTGTTTTAGCAGTGTATTTAGCACATTGTATTTGACAAATTTGATAGCTATATATAAATATTAAATAGCTCTCAAATAACAGGAATACATCAAAAATTTAATGTAAATGACTTCCTAGAATGAGCCAATGAATACAGACTTCATATCAGATCCATTCACCTAGTCAACGATCTTTCGTGGAAGCTGGATCTCTCGACTCTGCCTTGTACCATCAGTTTCTCTATTGCTTTCGTACGGCTTGTGATATGCACAAAGTATTGTGCGAAAAGACAGACGTTGTTCAATAATTATTTCATGTTTCAAGGTTCTCGCTTCGTCGTTGGTTTAATGCACTAACAAATAAATTCAATGTTTTTTCATGTATCATTTCTTTTAATTGCTTCGCCACTGTCTGAACATCTTCATATTGAATGCAAGTGAACCGAGGTGAATACCGAAATATAAGTACACGAGTGATGAGCCGACTTGGGAGTGAATTAGCATTCACATGCTGAATTACCGCTAATATGCTAAAGAACCAAGGTGAATACCGAAATATGAATACACAAGTGATGAGACGATTTGGGGGTGAATTAACATTCACATACTAAATTCTTCTGATTCAATCCGTTTAAATACGCATTATACGCAATAACCTTTATAGGGATGGTGTTTATCTCGATGAGTCGAAATATGTGCGCTTTATGTTATCGAGTCACCCGAATAGAATGGCTGATGTTTGATGGTTATGTAATTTGGATCAGAAGATTTTGTAAATGGTGAGACTGAAGGCTCTTCAGATCTCACGCGTGATGATGTATGTAGAATTTAACTAGAGGAAGGTATTTAATTAAAACAAGACTTACAAAAATTATCATTTCTTGCAGGTCGATTCACAATTGAAAGTACAACGATTATAAAGTTAATTGCACAAATAAAGTTCGTAACTGGAGATGCTCGCTTGAGGTGTTTCCAAAAGGATAGGCCGAGAAGAAGTGATCGCTTTCACTGGCTTCTCGAACTGCGTCCGCCTCGATGTTATTGTCATCTGCATTTGGTCGCAATGGTTCTGCATTAAATAGCTGTAAAGCGCTTGAATAAACGGCCAGTAATTATGCGGCGCGTTCAGGCCTCTACACCTTCAAAATTCTATTTATGATTTTTTGGATAACAATAACATTCTGAATAGAATAATTTTTCCATTGCGGGATATAGACTTGTCTCTAAAATGGGAAATTCTCGCTATCTTTAGTCCTTCTTATCCATCTTTTGCTTGCCACTCTTCTAATGTCATCGCTCCATCGAGCTTGCGGATGGCCAACATTTTTTCTACCAGTGCGAGACCTCCATTCGAAAACCTTCATTCCCCAACGTCCGTCACCTCTTTAACAAATATGTCCAGCCTATTGCAACTTGAGTATGCAGATATTTTAGGTAACAAGATTTACCTTGGTTTTCTGGCTAAATTGTACGTTAGTTTCTCTCAGAGATATTGCAATCATTGCTCTTTCGATGACAAGATTTAGCAGAAAAACTAAAATAAAAATTCCTTCTTCACCATCTGAATGTCTTCACCCCTGAACTATACGAACTGTATAAATGTATAATATGTGTACAGATAATATAAACACTTTACTATGGCGACATTCGCTTGGCAACCCTGAGCCAAATTAAATATGGAACGAGCAATTCATATGATAATTTTATGTTCACATGAATTCCTATCATTTCTGAGAATATGAGATCTTTAAAAATATCAAATATGCATAAATATCACAGAAAAATATTCTTTAAAACGTTCAAGTTCTTAGAAATATTAAATTGAAAGCAGAGTCGGGTAACATGTTTGCAATAGAAATATATTTTCTGAAATTTAGTAAATAACCCACGTGGTAGGTTTATGAGAAAAGTCGTCATCTTGAGGCATAAAAGAGAAAATAACATTCTCGAAATAAATTGTTTAGAATTTAAAATTAATAATTTTTGAAAAAAATTACGTAACAAGCTTAACAGGCTCTCGCACTCCCGTGTGGGAGTTACTTCTGCGTCTTGGTATTCTTTTACCAGGCAGATGCCATCATGTAATACTGTAAATGATATGAAATTGCTTATTAATAACTGGGTACCTAGAATTTATCAATAAACAAATATTAAAATTTAATTGGAATGATGTGTCACTTTGTGTGGTTGCCAGGCGTCACAGGATACAAATAGAAATTGGCGTAGTGAAAAAATAGAAAGAAGAAGTATTTTTATTTATTATCTTTGTTTTATTAACCACTTAATTGAGTTTAAATACATCTACCGGTTTCGAAAAATACCATTTTCTTCTTCAGGATGTCATAACTAACTAAAAACATATATTATTGTTTCTTTACCAGAATCTATTTAAAAAAAAAAACAATTACATAACAACTATAGTGGATTTTCAGAATTTCTGATCATTTGATAGAAAATGGTCATGGTTTTGATAAAAAATTGGGATTATCAATTTCGCATATAAACGGTGTTGGTCACAAATTAAATAATTTGGAATCGTTGGAGATAAATAAAGCGTGTAAAACGAATCAAAAAATTATAAACAGCCAACTGAATTTAACAACGAGTCCCATTCTAAAATTTTTTCTTAAAAATTATTCGAGTAAATTTGTATTAAGTAATAATTTGAGTTAGATACTAAATTTATTTTTTAAATAATTGTTTTTCTAAAAATAGATTCTGGTAAAGAAACAATAATATATGTTTTTAGTTAGTTATGACATCCTGAAGTAGAAAATGGTATTTTTCGAAACCGGTAGATGTATTTAAACTCAATTAAGTGGTTAATAAAACAAAGATAATAAAAAAATAAAAAGTTAATATTGCTAATTTTAAAAGAAAGAAGAAGGTTCTACACGAAAGCTCACAGCTATCAAACAGATGCTGAGGAAAGCCAAAGAAAACCTTGAACCATAAACTGAAAAAGGATTCGGTCTCTGATTGAAGGTCAGAAAACAACAAAAATGTCAGCAAAAGACGGTTGGGATTGAGCGAAATAATGAATACCCAGTGGAAAGCTACCGACTTTAATAAAAAGCAATATTACTCAGTATAATGAAGCTATTTTTTATTATATTTAAGGGAAATATATGGAAGTATGGGTAATTACAGGGCTTACAGCCTGTCTTCGGCTTTACATAAATATAACTTATATATAACTTCACTTTACATAAATATAACGTTCACCATTCTCATCCATTAATCAATCTCCATATCTATCAAATTTTTAAAAGTTGTATATATGTTAATATGTGGAAGTACTTCGACTACCACTATACTATCGTCATCTATGGACTAAATTAGATAATTCATTTCCTTGAAACAGTATATGTATATGTGACAATGAGATTCTAATTATTTTTTGAAATTATTTAAAGCAGTATTCTTTATCTGTAAAATGTTTTTAACACATTATACTAGAATACGTCCAAAAAATCAATATTTTTCAATTTTATATATTTTCTTATTTTGACCAGTATATTATTAGCAATTTTTGAATATGTCCAAGAACACACAATTACTGGATTTTTTTACCTTGAAAGGCACTGTTATTAATCAAATAATAGATATCTCGTAGAGACGAAGCTATTTTTTATTATATTTAATGGAAATATATGGAAGTATGGGTAATTACATATCTATTATTTGTTTAATAACAGTGCCTTTGTAGGTAAAAATCCTGTAATTGTGTGTTCTTGGACATATTCAGATATTGCTAACTGAAATAAGTCTAAAGTCTAAGTCTTCGAACGAAATTTTAACTGAAAAAATTGATTTGTCACCGATGAAGAATGCAAGGAAAAAATTAGAAGAACATTAACCAATATCATTAATAGACATAGAGGTTATTTTGTGGTGTAACATAATTATTTTAATTTTCACTAATAAAACTTTGTACTAAACACACGTTGGGTTATGCTGTTACTACTGTAGTTTCGAGAGGTGCAGTTCACATATATATATATATATGTACAAGGGCTGTATTATAAGTACCCGTATTTAACGCCATTGACATAAAATCTGTATACCATTGTTTAAAGCCATCTTTTGAACGATGCCTGTCAAAATTTCAAACATATTTATGAAGTTGTTTTGACAGCTGTTGAAAGTAGACAAGTTTGTGTTTGATTGCAATTATGGAAAAAGAGCAGTATAAGTCAGTGATTCGATTACTTTTTTTGATACTATTCATAAGAACCATGCACATTCGATGACGACCATCAAATATTGGCATAATGAATTCGAGCGTGCCGAACATCTATTTTTGATGAAGGGCGCCTAGGCCGTTCGATCCGGTGACTACGAAGGATACGGTCAACATGATTCATGATATCGTATTAGCGGACCGCCGGGTAAAAATCAAAAAGATTACTGACATTTTCCTCAATTGAATGCGTACAAAACAGCCAGCATGAAAATTGGACATGAGAAAGCTCTCGGCGAGATGGGTGCCACGTTTGGTGACAGTGGAACAAAAACGGACCCGTGTGGCAACTTTGAAGCGCTGTTTAGACACGTTTAAGCGCAATCCGAAAGAGTTTCTGCAGCGTTTCGTGACTGTTGACGAAACACAAATTCATCAAAAATGATTGGCATCATCTTCACCGACTCTTTAGAAAAGAGAAGGACAATCAATTATGATGATTTATTGGGCTGAATTGATGAAAAGTGACCCCATTTGGTGAAGAAAAAAGTGGCACCAGCTCACTCGTCGAACTCGTCGTAGACTACGAATTGCTACCTAATCCACCCTATTCTCCAGATTTGACCTCATGAGATTTATTTTTATTTCCAAACATGAAAATAAGGCTTGGCGGAAAGCTTGGAAGAAATAAATAAATAAAATAAAAATAAAAATGTGTTCCCTTCCCTAACATGGGTACTTTTCATACAGCCCTACTATCATTTATCAAAAGTATAATAGCTCAAGGTTCAATAAACCGATGTACCGACTCTGTCGAGTCACGTGATGTGCGCCGCAACGTCAACAGTGCGCCGTAAGAGCGATGCAACTCGGAAAGTAATAATTATGAATTAATATTTTTAAATTGTTGTAATAACGAAGTGCCTTATGATATAATGTTTCTGTTTTTTTTTCAATATTATTTATGTATTTTATTTACTGGAATTATTCATCTTAATCGAAATTGTCAAATCGTTAAGCTTGAGAACTGCTTACGTGTAAATATGTTTATTTATGGATAATTAAATATTTACGAAGAACTTTTGAAATAGCATTTAAAGTTAGTTAACTCCGTTTGCACAAATGATCCAACGAAAACAATATTTCACGTAACTTAAATAAAACAGCGCTGAGTCATCACGAACTGAGTTTTCAGAACTCGCGCTGAACTTTTCCCAACTTTGAACGATCTTCGCTTGCATTTGAAACTAATTAAAGTTTTGACTTGGAGCTAAAACGTTTTAAAATAATAATAAAGAGAACAATTAATGTAAACCTACCTACACCACTGTACCCTAACCTTTATTATTGTCAAATTGAACGATGATTCAAAATTAAGTCTCATTTTTCATAGCAGATTCTTCTGCATAGAGTTTTTCGGATTATTGTACCATATCTGCTGTGTTACAGATACCGTTGTTGGGTCATCATTAGACTTGATGCCATCAGTCATTTTCAACACACCTAGATATACATGATTGTAATCTAGTAGTCGAGGGTTCGAACCTCGTTCCAGGAGGCCATCAAGTTAGTTTGAAAATAGTAAGAATACGGATATGACACGTATTCCGTGTATGCATTTTTACTCTATTTCAAAAATATATATAATACATTATTAGTGGGCTGAATAACGCAGAATATATAAAGAAAGGGGAAAAACCTATTACACTGCATAATGTATTCTATAAAACGCTAAACGATATGAAAATGAATGTTGACACAATACTACTGTTCAGTAATTCAGAATGGAGACATCTATGATTTACAATATGATACATCTCTTTTAAACTGTTTAATTATTTATGTAGAAAGCGATGAAACAATTTTTACAATTTACAAAATAGATTAATGTATTGGATGATGGTACAGAATCAATGTTATCTAAAAATATGATTACAAATATTATTGTAAGTACAAAAAGTAAGGCCCTGCGGGATACACAATAGCTCCACCTCGTTCATAATTTGTATTAACTTTTATTGAATAAATTCAGTGTTTTCTTGTAAATAATTTATTTTGCTAACGATATGCCATAGTCCGCTATTAATTCATTTTATTCCTCAATACAGTGCTTTAAAAACGACCGTACGAATTTATGGAGATGAATAATCATTATACTACTTTCACTCTCATTATAACTTAGTGCCAAAGATTTATTACTTTTTAAATATATATTCCGTTTTAAGGTTACAAAGACTTGTGCCTACTATGGACGATTATTTCATACTTTGGGTCTTTGTTTTGTTTTGGGTTACATACAAAGTAAAAACATGTTTAAAGATGTGTCGATAATTTAACATTAAAATGATACAGTGTTCAACGTTTAGAATACCGATTCTTGGAAAAAATCAGATCTGGATGCATTTGAATGGTAGCCGTTGCGGTGAGGTTTGTATAAATCAACGTTCAGCATCTGACAATGGACCGGGAGGAAGCTGGGAAACAAGAGGATGAGAGAATATACAAAAGTAAAGCAAAATACAGTGCAGCTGCAGCGTACGAACAATCTCTTGATAGCAATAAAAGTAAATGAGATTTACAAGGAAATATATACTAAAATACACACTTTGACACGATATTGCTGCACAAAAATATGGTTAAAACATTATTCAATGTTTTGGTGATAACGATGTATGACTGGTAACTGAAATTTAACTGTCAAAGTTTAGTTTCTGGTGTACCAGTGATCGTTCCAAGTTACCAATCATTGTTACGATCGAACACAATCAAAGTCATAATATGGGTCTACTCATCGTTAGTTATTTTAGGTAGACTTCAATAGAAATACTACCTCAATGCAGTCAGAAAATATCAAGACGCAACTTCGAAAAATTTCAATGCACCTTTTTCATGACCGGAAAAATAGCGTTCGGTTAAAAAGTCGGTATTCTCGTAGTTCTTTTCAGAATTTGATCAAACTTTTCAAAAAAATTGATCTGATAGATATCTTGATTGTTTGTTGACCAATCTCGTAGATGCGAGTACAATCTTGCTTTAAAATGGCGACAAAATCTTAAAAAAATTAATGGCTCCGCTAATATTGGACCCGAAGAAAAAAGTAAAAAACACATTTACACATATAGACTACTAAATCTACCTGATTCTTTGGGCAAGCCGGTAGGGATTTTTTAAAAACTTATGATATTTATTTGTATTATTTCATTTAATACATACGTTTTTATATGTTTGTTTTTTCTCGACGAGGTTTTTAAAACCAGTCTAAACCACAATCTTGTTTCGCTTACTTGTTTCGGTTGCTGTTAAAAATCTTAATAAAATATTGACCCTGAAGAAAAAAGTAAAAAATACACTTACACACCCAGACATGTTTTTTTTAAAACTCTTTAAATTTATTTATTATATTTTATTTTATTTAATATATTATAATGTAATGTAACTATGTTAAATTTGTCTAATTGAATCATTAATCTTTCATAAATTTAGTGTTGTCATTTGAAACATTGAATTTAAAAGATGTTGTCACTGAATGTACTGCATTCCTTTGTGAATTAAAAATAGTGGAGACTTATTGTCAATATAACTAATTACAGACAAGAAACACTGTTATCTATATCTGCCAAATTTAATAAATACAAGAATATAATATAACAACCTTACGATAAGTTTAATATATTCTTCACAAGTGAATATTATGTTCCGGGCCAATTTTGTTTGGCCACCATTTTGTTTTTGGCAAAGATTTGTTAGTTTTAATTTAATAATCGTAAAAAGTAGTTTATTACAATTTATTATGGAGCATTTAATGCCTGAACAAGTCATGAAAATATTAAAACAAACACAAACTTGACTTTTGGAAAAATAAATGATCAACTTTATTTCGACTTCGCGGGTTTTGTTAATAAACAAAACACCCGTTTTTGGGGCACTGAAAATCCTCAATTAATACACTAATATTTTCATATTCTTTACCGCTGCTTTTTAGAGAATTTCAGACTTTGGATATAAGATAATTATATGTGTTGAATATACTAACTAGTTTTCATAGAAAAATAAGCGCTCCATCTATGAGGACTAAAAGATATTATCCCACAAGAGCAAATAGTTCCACGAATAAAAACTTCTTTTGGTCAAAGATTATTCAACTTTCAAGCTCCCAGAATATACAATTAAATTGGAAATAAAATTAGAAATTTCATTGACATTAAGGCTTTTAAAAGGATTGTTTCAAATTAGTTATTGTAATTAGAAATTGCAGATACTGAGAGTAAATTTTTTTATATAATGAAATAATTCTTATTTGCGTTTTTTGATCTTGCATATTTCCCTTTACCTTATATATGCTTACATTACATATTGTATTGCACATTGGTATTTTTTTTAAATATTTTCAAGTTTACTTACCTTGTATGTTACGTATTCGATTTTATTGTGTTTTGCCTTCAATGAGTTTTGGTTTTGTAAAATGTATCTGTTTACCAATTTGCCCTAAAACAGGTTTGCCTAGTTGGGTAATGCATTTTAAAATATGTGTAAAATATATATAACAAAGTGTATTTTCTTTTTTGGCAGCTGTACAAATATTATATATGAGTGAATAAAAAAAAAAATTAAAAAAAAAAAAAAACTTTTACACCCACGCACAGTTAATATATGGTGCTTCATGTTGGCCAGCGGAATCAGTGGGCCCAGTGTACTTCAAGATGCAAGAGGCGATGCTGTAAAAACTATTTGGTTTAACAGGACGGTGCCACCTCATACACAGCCCGAGTTACGCTTGAAGTTTTGATGAATGAAACAACATCGGCCTGGAACATAATATTCACCCTGTATTTTAGAGTGGTAAAAAATCAATAAGTCCTAATAAATTTCACGAAGCACTATTTAGTATACATATATCTATCAGCATACCGTTACATGGATTTACGGTGACGTTTTTCATTGCGACGTCTTTGACTAAGTCAAAAAATTTGTCAGGATGAAAAAGGTTTCAATCTTATACATATGACAATCGTTCGTTTATGGTCTGCAATCCCGATATTGCTCTCATAATCAATCAGATTGCAATGATATTTATAATCAAAATCTGAAGGCGTATAAGCAAATTATTATTTTGACATAAAATACATAATAAAAATTTAAAATTTCTATACTCCTCTGAGGTTTTGATTCGGGTCATTTCTGACACAAGTTCCACTTAATTCCACTGACTAATGCGACAGGCGTCGCGTTAGTAGACAACCCGCATGTGCACAAATGCCGCACTGGACGGTTATTACAATATAGATAATAATATATTTTTATTTTATTTTTAGAATATGTTTAGGATAATTAAAAAATTAAGGTTTTACTGTGGTGAATTACATTTTTTTAAAAATAAATAATATATTTTTAATGTTGAAAAATGTTTTTATTTTTGGAATTTTTTTTGTTTTGTAGCGGCGTTAGCGGATTGTTTTCTGCTAGTGCTGTATGTATACAATACATTTTTATTGGCAACAAGAAGCAAAGGTCAAATTCGAAAATAATTCAAGATAATTTCAACAAAAAAATAATCAAGTGTACATTAAGGCTGTATATTTTCATCTGTAGGTACTGTTTAATATCAGAATTTACATTTTATGAGGCACTAAACAGAATAACGGAGGGTATTGTAATAAATGGAAACATCATTAAGTTCCGTTAGCTGATGACACAGTATTGCTGGCAAGTAGCGCGAAACGTTTACAGCACTAATAGAAAAAGTAAATGCAACCAGCCTTAAGTATAGGCTAAAGATAAATGCCTCCAAACGAGGGTCATTTTACTTTAGTGAATAACTGAATACACTATGCATACCGGTTGTTTTTTATTAAAAAAAAAAAAACAGAAATGTGTACATGGGATACACGTCACATCAATATTCTTACTATTTTCAAACAAAGATAAATGCTTATACTATGAAAATAGAACTAACTTGCTGGTGTCCTGAAACGAGGCGTGAACCACCGACCACTAGACCATTAGGCCAGCGTCTTAACCACTACAACAACTACAAGATCCTGAAAACGATTTATCCGGTCAGTAGCAAGAAATTATAGCAAACATATAACATTTCCTGATTTTATATATACTGCAAAAGCACAGACAGACGGAAGTCATTGGAAAGTAACTTAAATGTGGTGTCACCAAAAAAATGTCTAAATTGTGTAAGTTGTAATGTCCAACTACTGATAAGGATGGACAAATTACATCTAAAATGTTTTCTGCTGGCAAATATAGTGAGTTGACCCGCCACTTGTGATCAGCAAGTAAAACAAGATTGATCAGCAAACAATGTCATATTAGACAGTTCTAAAGTTATCCTAACTAAACCTAACCACGAATTGAAGATGATATCTTTTCACTGCCGATAAAAACATAGTATGATGTCCAAATGATTTAATAGCTATTTTTTCTTACTATTTGGCGAATCATTTAATATTTTAAATAAGATTATTGAATTAAAATTCTTTATACATCTTAATTGACATGGCGGTTACTTTGTGGTGTAACGTGATTATTTAAAAATTCATAAATAAACTTTGCACTACACACACGTGTGGTTATTGTTACTACTATAGTTTTGAGAGGGACTGCTGTTTTTTTTTTTTTTTAATAAGAAAGTTTTCTTTTATAAATGAATATTTTTGGAGATACACGAAAAAATCATGGAATAAAATGCAACATAGTGCATGATATCGTCGAGGTCCGAGACCATAATGACCTTTCAATGAGACTTTGATCTCTGAGAGTCACTAAAGGTACCTACGTGTGTACTGGATGCATTATTATAATCCATAAGCAAAACATACGGGCTGCACTGTCCACTATGCGCACTCGAGCCGAATCTCTGAGAGAAATCTCACTCGTGGTAACGGGCCATTAATGTTGTATGCATTTTTTAGTATACAAGGGTGAAATTATACAAATGAAATATGAAATAAAGTACGAATCAATCTTTTTTTTTTTCGTCAAAACTATGTATCTACAATAAATATTCTATGCAGGGGTGATATAATACTACGTGTCCGATACATGTAACGGGTTTTATAACCTCTTTCGTATTGTATTCATAAAAATAATCATTAGTTGTCTAAAAATAAGGGTAGATTACCTACTTAATTGCTTTAAGAATTCAATTGTGCTTTCATCATTCACGTCCCGAAAAAACAGTAATTAAAAATACAACGGTGAGTCATGAAACAGACAAACAGCGAAGAAAAATATCGCAATTAAAACTTCAAACATTGCTTTTGAAGCAATTAAAAGTTAAATTAAAAACTACAAATTATAAACTCGGGGTATTAAAAGAAACTTGTGATAAGTTTCGTAATAAAATTTATCGCAAGATTTACGGTACACGTTAATTTAATTTTGTATGAGAAAATGTGTCGTATTTATAATGTTAATTCGCAGACACGACTTAATTGCAATCCGATATTAAACTTTGATTGCGTACCCAATTATTAATTTTTCCTTTTATTTGTCACGAAATGGTTTATTTTAAATTCATTTATGACGAGCCATTCATGGTTCCGGAAGGTTCTGGAGTGGAGTTCTCCAGGTCATTATGGAATCACTTGGTAGAAGAAGGGTGGCGGACAACAGATAAATGAGAAAGACAGAGAGATTTGGCGATCCTCGGGGGAGGACTGTATCCTCATTTATGGATTAAATCAGGGCTAGATTTTTTACTTTAGTAATATGCATTCGGTAAAAGTTTTGTGTTAGCAGTTTATGCACGAAGAAGATTGCGTACGCCAACTTTGATGTCGTAGTTCGCGTCTTCGGTAATGAAATATGAATAAGAGATCTGAAGTGCAGGAAAATCGGAAGTTTGTAATTGTGGTGATGGCAATATATGACATACTACACATAATATGGGCAGCCCACGTGACCTGATCTATATCTAAGCATTAAGAAAGTAAGGCAGCGCCTAAGGATTGTACTTTCCAGTTTATGAAGGCCAATGCAAACAGCATCCAACCGTACTTCCCTCAGTAGCACGTTGCATCGGAGTCCACAGCGGTGGACTAGTAGTTCTAAGTATAATGGAAGATCAATAAAATGGACATATCTATCTCTATAAATACTCCAGGTGTTCCGTATTCGTAAAGCTGCGAATAAAGTTATTGTCACATTTCCGCGTCCAATTCCCATCCTCGATCCATTTCCTAATTGCTCGGCCTCTGTTTGAGTTGAAAAACTGGCGCTATTAAGCGTCACTGGATTAATATTGAATTATTGTTTTGATCTCGACAACGACAATACCGTTCACGTTGTTGACCAATCATCTCCAGTGCGGTGGAGCATTATTTTTTAGTACACATTTGTCTGTCAGGGTGGCTCGGTATTTCTTTTGGATTTTGAAATACGCTGAGATTCGGAGTGGAAATGTTGTGCTTATTATGATCGTTGTGATTTGTGATCAAATTAATTATTTCTTGTGTGTGCCGTGTGTGAAATCACCGTTCTCATGCATGCAGCGTGTGTTTTCGGCAGTGACTAAAGGAATTTTGAAGGTGTCATACTTGAGGTAAGGAGAGCATTTATTCCAAATTCCGGTTCCCCGAGATCACTGGTCCTTCGATAAAAATCTTTTACTCCATCAACTCTCTCTTATATTCATCTCCCAATATTCCTTCCGCACCTTGCGATGCAACCACAGGACGTGCAATCTATTATACACTATGTGAATGCATTAAAAATTCAATGGAACGAATCAAATGGTTCTAAATTTTAACTTTAATTTCACAGGCTATTTTTGATGATGATTCTTGGTTACGGATTTAGTGTTCCCAGCACACATACCATAAGCTTGTGCTCGATCTTAACCTCTTACTTCCGAGCGATTACTCTCACCAAGTTTCTCGCATAACAGAGCACAACAGAAGACGATCTGTCCATTAATGTTTAACTCGAAGCTTCTGCTTTATGAAGAAAAAGCGTTATTATTGATGATGCACTGTGACTACATTGATCAAACACTGCTGACTTTTTTTGGACGTTATTACATCCTAATTGTATTTTTTTAAACTAGCTTTTTATTTTTCATTCTCTTATTCTGTCTCTGCCTATACTTCGGATGAAGCGTGGGATAATTGCGCTGATTGATGACTACGTACAATACCGCGACTATTTAAACCGACAAATATTTTTTGGTATTCAATTTACTCTCATTTATTGAATAGTGAAGGTAATGGAACAGAATCGATTCAACATAACTCAATACGTAACTCTAAAGAAACCCGGTGTGAGGGTTGCGGGTCGCATAAAATATGAAGAGCTTTATTGTAGATTATTATTATTATATTACATAAATATTAAATTAAAGTACGCGAAAGAAAAATGTATACGACTAAAGTTAATTAAATAAACTTGTCGTTTGTCATAAAATAACATTTACTTTAAGAGGTTTATTCTTAAGTTTCCCAATCAAGCAAATAACTTTGGTAAATAAATTTATCAATGTCTCGCAGAGCAAACCAGGGCTTCAAAAATTTATATTTAAAAATTTTCAAATCGATCTAGTTCGATGATTTAAATCAATTACGATATATCGTTTACTTATTCGAAAAGACTAGAGAAAGAGGACAAACATAATCATTTTGTTTATACATTTTAAAAAATCTCACTTCTGGGAAAGATCAGAAGATTCCTCATATACACTACTGCAGCAGCATTGTATTTTTGGCTAATGAAGAAGAAATGCAACAATTGTCAGTACCGTGAAATAAAACTTCGAGAATAATACTAAGATAAATTAGATATACCTGGTACCGACACTGATGTATGGATATGAGACCCGGAGCTGGCAGAAGAGGAACGAAAGTAGACTGAATGCAATGGAAATGAGATCACTTAGGCGTATATGTGGCAAAACAATTTATGACACAGTAAAGAATGTAAAGCTGATTTTAGTATAGTGAGTAAGATTAAGAAAGGATCACTTAGGTGGTTTGGTCATATGGAACGGATGAATGAGGAGAGAATGGTAAGAAAGATATACGACGCAAATGTCGATGGCACCAGATGTAGAGGATGTCCTAGGAAGACTTAGCACGACCAGGTAAACCAGATACTGGAGGATGGTCCTATTAGAAGCCTCAATAATCGTCGAGCTTGTATGAGAATATGTATGAATGTGGATGAGGCGAAAATTGTGTGTTACGACAGAAGAGTGTGGCGCTCTATCCATTCTGTCTACTCCCGCGGGGAATCGGCGTGATGGTAAGTAAGTAAGTTTAAAAATAAAATATATTGCAAAGTTATTGTAATTACTTGTTAAGTCCTCACTAGAAAAATAGCATTTGAATTTATAAGAAATATTGATGCAAATCAACATGAGCACGAACATTATCAATATGAAGAGATAGACTGAGACTACCGTTCAGGAAGAAGGCTAAATCTCAGAAATTGGTGATGCACAATGTGATGAAGATTTTCAATGAAAGCAAGATGATATAAGAAAGGAGGTGAAACTGCATAAATTCAAAATGAAACTAAGCAAATATGGGCAAGATAAGTTATAGTTAAAAGGATCATTTTGATCTTGTTTATATTAGTGCATATGTATGTATGTATGTATTTTGTTATGTGAGTATTTAATCCTTCAAGATGTATTTCTTTACAGCTCGCCACGCTCAAATGAGGTAAACACTTAATCGCGCTCAAGTAGTTCTATCGGTTCTCACGGCACCACTTGGGGCTTGGGTGACGCGCGGGGCGGGCGCATTGGGCGGCCGCGGTGGCAACCTAAACCAAGATATTTGCTCAGCAAAAAAAATTGTATTAACACAATGTTAAGATATTCGAAATAAAATAATATTAAAAAAAAACAATTAAATTTTATTTTCTGTTTTACTCGTTTATAAGTCGATATTAAATAATTATTTTCGATTTATCCTAAAACAGAAAAAAGTACATATAACGATTTGATCCGATTCGAAGCAAAATTTGAGATTCGCGGGGCCCTACCGCAAAGATCGTTTTGCCAATCTTGAAAATATCGTGATTATCTTTAATATTGTGGTTTATTATCATATTAAAACCGGTTCCTCTTTATTGCCTCTTATTATTTATTATAATTTATAGCTATTTTCATCCTCTCAATATCAAATCGCAAGATAATAACCATATATCTTTCACGGTAATATATATTACAACATGAAAGATATTTATGTGTCTTGAATATTGATTTACTCATTTATATTTCGAACTCGTAAGAGACAATCAATTGCATTAATACAACTTAAATCTTAATGGTCGCTAAAATAACTAAAATAAAAAATAATTTAAATCAAGAAATTTTTAAAAATATAGATTTTCTGGTCTATTATAATGCGCGCGGTGTTAATTAATATTGTTTCTGTCGTATTTAAAGTAAAAAATATTTTTATTGAACACAATATATCAGTTTCTAATTTAATTTTCTACTAGTTAGTACTAATCCTCTCTCATCTTGCTGTAGAATTATGAATCTTTTCATTGAAGAAATTCGTCAACCACCTTAACAACCTCTTCGTTAAACTTTTTTCCATTTAAGATAATTTAAATTGATTAAAACAAATAATGATATACGGAAGGTGTCTTAAAACTTCCCAGCTAAGTTTATAATTAATAAAGTCATTATTGCTATAGTGTGAGATCTCACGTTCTACTGATTATGGCAGGGCGCGTAGCTTTGATTGCTGTTTCGAGTTGGATGCAGTACTTTTCAGCATTTATGCTTACACCTGGTTTTAAGAACTCTCTGCTCTATAAATAAGACCTTTCTTTTCCCACCAGATACAAAACATCAATTTATTTAAGATGATTTTGGCTTAACGGTAGGTGTAAATTCTCCAGGCTTACAATATGACAGAATTGCAACATAATATCCATTTCTCATCACCAATAATAATCGATCCAAGAATGGTTCATAGCAATGACGAACAAGAAGAGAAGAGTAATTCAGGGTCAGTTAAATAATTTTCGTTTAATTCATGCGGCACCCATCTACTGTATTTCAAAATTAATTCAAGTTGTATATATTATATATGGTCTGACACGATTAACGATAATCTTTTTCTACAATTTTCATTTACATTGGCTATAGATTTTTTTCAAGTATTCGCTGAAAATATTAATTGTCAACGTTAAAATGTCTTCTAGAGAGAGATTCGTGTTCGAGATTCGTGTCACCGCCTTTAAACCATTAAACTATCTTTCGCATGTACGAATATTAATGATAGTCGGTTCAAAACCAGCAAACAAGTTCTTATACATTTACTTACTGTTGCTCTTTTCATGCTCATAAAGTGTACAATTCATACTCGTAAATGCACTATATCATGTGACATCTTTATAGTGCGTTTGCCATCTACAAGCTGAATAATAATGACGCAGCCAAATGTATTTTAAAAAACACTCTAGAAAATAAATACATGTGGTTATTTGAATTACATAGTTACAGTGTATTTACACAGTTGTCTTCTTGTAAGAAAAATACGACAGAACTTTCCGAGATATCTTGTATTAGTGTACAGACAAATTAATATATAAATGAGTTTAAAAAGTTTACATAGTTTTGATGAAATCATATTTTTACAATAATCGTAAAGAAAACACTTTGTTTAATAATTATGTTTTTAAATAATCATACTTCAAATTCAATAATAAAAAATATCCCAAATTAAAAAATTATATATTAAATAACAAGAGTAAGGGTGATATTTAAAAATAATCGAGGGTCTTCAAATTAATTTGCAATGATTTGCAGAAATTTTGATATTAGAATTAAGAAATACTTAAGATGACTAAATAGCAACAACTATCCTGAATTTTCCAATCATATTTTGGAAACAAACCGTTCTTTTGACATTAATAAGGGTTTAGAAATTTTATACACAAATACCGGAGGTTTACAGTTAGATAAATTAGAAATTTTATAAATAATAAAAAGTGTTAATAGCAAATTAAATATTATGAATAATGAAATTCTTTTTGCAAAAAGTCACATTTTAAATTTGTTTTCACAGTAGTTCCTAATTAGTTATTCATCACTTATATTATAGTTTTGTTTTTGTCTATGCTTGAATTTTAAATTTTAATGTACATTGTATCCTGAAAAAAGAACCACTGGTCTTAAAACATGTTAATTTATCAATAAAAAGTGTTGGCAATAAATAAATAAATCATATTTAATTTTCGACTTCACGATTGTTTCTCGATAATTAAAACAAATTAAGTGAATACAGAAGAAAGATACACAGAAACTATAATAACACTATTTAATGTCGTCAAATTTCTATTAACCTATTATATACCTATTAAGTGAGACATTTAGTTTTACCCGTCGGAAGCGAGCATCTATTTAATTTCTCAGAAAACTTAGAGTTAAACCTACTAGATGACATCTATATAGTTTTATATTTTTTCGATGACCTGATTTTTTTCTGTGTATCTTTCTAAGTGATTAATTAAATTATTTTTTAAATAAAGAAAAAATTATCTGAAAAATCATGTTATTGTAATAACAGGCGGGTTTCTTTCTCTGAACAGATTTCTCTATGCTTGGGAAGGAAGGAAGGAAGGAATGACATATTATTAAATACACTTTTGAAATCGTATATATATATCTTAGAAAAATATTGAGTAGCATTGTAATTTGTGTAGATAGATACTACATATGTATTATTTATTTAATTCAAATTTTCATGTAGGTGTCGTGTAGGTGTTGAATTCACAAACAAGTTAATTTTCTACCTACCGGGACGTATTTTAATTATTAAACATGTGGATATTAAATTAAATCTGTAGTCACCATAGCAATAACTATGTCGCATTTATTTCATAAATTTTTATAACACATTTTTCATAAATTACCATAGAAATTTTTCGGGGAAGTGCGCGATCTTAAATTTGAAAATAGCGAAAAGTCATTACCGAATTGATAATATTCAATTGCAATTTATTTATTGAATAAACATCGACAAATATTAAGAAGTAATATCCAATGACGTCATGCTTTAATATGAAAATTACAATTATATTTTAGTACTCAATTAAGATTCGAATCTATGAAGTCTTATGAAGTATTTTTGACATTAAACTATGTCTTGTAAGTCGTATTTATCTACCGTAATGCGAATAAAGGTAGGCAAATCTAGGACAGAAAATTGCACAAGACTTTAATATCCCGACCAATAGTCCGTATCAACGGGAAAGATTTTTAAGATATTTTCGATTCGAGACAACCTCTGAAATACGGATTTTGCCCCCATGAGATTGTTTGGAGAAAACTCTCGGCTTTCGTAATCCCTGTATACATAATACACCATGTTTCGAAGATTCGCTATCTCTCGCCTCACCTCACGCTTGTTGTACGACAGGCGTCAATTTATTGACCATTTATATATTTATTTATTTCTTAGATACATATACACATGTACAGCTAAAAAAAACAGTTTGTTACATATATTTTTAAAATGGATTGTCCGATTAGATAATATTTTACAAACCAAATAAACCAATACAAGTCATTGAATACGAGGCAAAACACAATTAAATAGAAAATGAAATTACATACAAGACAAGTAAACGTGAAAATAAAAGTGTCCAGCAGAAAATTTTCAGGTTTAATATTAAATATTAAAAAAAACTACAATATTATTCTTATATTTTATTTATACAAAATGGAGTTTAATAATGCTTATTTAACGTTTTATAAACAATATTGTCTAAATGCCGTTCATTTCTCTCAAAACACTCTTGCAATCGGACTCTTAAATTTGCGAACACGCGAGAACAAAGCGTTGGTTCAATGGCAGCAACTTCACGGTTTATATTTTCACACGCACACCTATATTCTCTTACAGGGCCTGAATTGTTCGAGTATTGACGTTGTAAACTCTCGACTTAAGGTATCCCCACAAAAAAAAGTCGCCCGGTATAAGGTCCGGTGACCGAGGTACCCAGAGTATGTCTCCGTACTTGCTGATTAATTTATTGGGAAAAATTCCCCTTGGCTTCTCCGTTGAAACTCTAGCTGTGTGTGAAATTGTATTCTGTTGTTGAATCCGGAAAACAGTTGCAGTTACGGTACATTACGGATCATTCGGCAATACACGTCATCAATGACTGTCTCTCGCTGGTCTGTAATATGTAACATAGGTCTGTAATATTTTAAATACGAATTAAATATAAATTTGATTATTTTCTACATACATTACAGTGTATTTACTGATTATCTGGGAGAAGAACTATTAATATGTTTATATTGAACAAACATTTCGTATTGTGAAGTTGCAATTTAAGAATACAGTTCTTTGATATTTAAAACAAATTTGATGAATCAATCAGAAAAAATTTACCAAAAAAATATTTGGTTACTATTCGAAAATGAAATAAATATGTATCATATATGTACATAGTACTGCATTTACAAGTCTTTGATTTTTCGGTATCTTATATGTTAACATAACGATATTGATATCACGGTGCAAAGAAATTTATGAAATTGGTATCGCATCTTTGGGTATGTATCTCGGTGCTAACCAAACATTTTTTCGACAGTTATATTTAGATTTACGTATATCTGTTTAATCATCGACCGAGGTTTTAAGATATGACAATTTAGTTTATTGAGATTTTTAAATATATTGGGTCATCTCATAAAAACTACCTGCATCAGGTAATGTTACTACCTGCTATAAAAATAGGTAGTAACTTATTCTTAGTGCAAGTGAAGAGTGCAGTTCAATTTTGACAGTTATAATGGATAATTTCAAAGTTATAATGGAAGTCACAAAGGACAAAGGCAACAACGCAATGAAAAGTGCAAGGAATATTGATGCAGTACATGAAGATCGAACAATAAGCGTAAGCCAGTGTCAACAAGCCGGAAACTACAGCCTGAAAGATGGTCCTCATCCTGGAAAATTTGAAATGGTCGACGACGATGTCCTGCAAACCCTGGTGGAACAAAATCTCATTGTAAATAGCAGAAAAGCTTGGATTTGGTCATTCAACTATTCATATATACCAGCGTGTCATCGGAAAAGTCAGCAAATTGGTTTAATGGGTTTCTTACAAACTTTCAAAGTCAAATCACGTGCAGAGAGTGAATGTGTGCTCTTTTTTACTGTCACGTCTCAGGAATAAATATTTTTAAGAAACGATGCCCCACCCACTATATTCGCCGAATATTATCCTTTCTATAATTCTGTCGACGAGGTCAGAACAGTACTGGGTGAGTATTATTCGTCCCGGACAAGTAAATTATGGAAAAGGGGCTTTGCAAGTCTACCATAAAAATGGAAGAGCATTCTAGAAAATGACGGAGAGTATATTTTAGATTTAAAAAACCACGTTAAACTCAATAGTTTTTCATTTTTAATGGTGTTGACTTTTCACATAGTTTCGTTCTTATTCTAGTCTCGACAAGACACGTTCAACTTCCACTGTCTTCGGTATCTACTTCGCCTTTTTGGTACTTGTTGACCAATCTGTCTTCATTACAGTCTTTCTTGCGGTTTATGCTAGCTTAGTTTGAGGCGACCCGTCCGCCCTATCCCCAGGGCCGCCTTCCCTCCGAGAAGACACATCTTGGTAGTTGTTCTTCTGGCATGACGTGTTCAAGACACCTTAACTGATTTTTTTCTGTATTTAAAAGTCAGTGGCGTAACCAAAACCTCATTGCAAAATGTGGATAAAGGCCCTTAAATATGCATATTATATAAAAAATTAAGAATTTTAAATAGCAGTTTTATACTTTAAACGGTAAGAACAAAATTGGTCTCGGGTCTCCTAATGATACTAGTAATGTCAAGAAAAAATTGTTTGTATTTTTATACATTTATGCATGTGAAAAAATCATTACTTCACTTACGGTGATAATCTGGTCCCTAACTCGACTTTGCGAGGCATCACCAAATACATCGATGTATTTTTCGATTTATTTTATTTATGAGGTCCAGAATCAAAAAGGGACATGTCTACTTTATCTGTTTTCGAGTAAAATGCAAAAAAACCATGCCTCTGCTTAACCCGGGTCTTAATGCATCCAATGCGATGCATAGAGTTGAAAGTAATTTTGTCGCTATTACGATATAAATTGACTCAAGTGTTTTCTTGAGGGTATGGATAACTGTCCTTAAAATATTATTATTATCAGGATATAACTAATTTAACTGAGCTCGGTCCTCTAATATTTGGTTCCAAAGTCTATTCAGCAATATTGGAGTATTTTATTTTAATATTTCTTTGTATTTTCATTTTTTCCACTTTCGGTCGTCCATGTTTTATGAAAAGCGGTAATTAAAATAATGTATGAAACATGAAGTACTCCTCGCCAGGAAATTGTAAATAACGTTGGAATAAAACCTTCCAACCCTTTCGGAATTCCTCCCCTAGAACGATCTCATATTGCCAACAAATATTAAGGTACCTACGAGCAGTACGCACGTGTGTTAGTGTTTGTATATAACATGTTACAGGAAAAGCGTGTAAAATAGTAATGTATAAAATTCTCAGAAATTTAAAGTGTTATTCAAGTTTTGTGGTTATAATTTGTACATTGTAGCCAGTGTTTAAATGACGGTGGGTGTATAAAACAATATTTTGTGCAATTTTAAGAATCAATGCGATTATTTGGGCGCTGGGGGAGAAAATAAAGACAGAGATGCCATACCAGTACAAGACTACTCGTAGGGGGTTGATCATATTACTAATCATGATGTATTAGGTCATAAGAACTAATAACAACTATCAAGGAAAGCTGTATACTTCGGATACATTCTCCGCAATGAAAAAAATGATATTTTACAATTAATTATGCATGGGAAGATAGCATATAAGGTAGCAGAGACGTAGATAGAAAGAGATCATCTTGGCTGTGTAACCTCGGAATGTAGTATAGTATCCAAAATGTTGGTGATCTTATTTACAGGATAAATAATATATTGCAATATGGTAGCGAACCTTCGAAGAAGCACTGTTAAGAATTGTAGGTGCGCTATATTTTTTTGAGTGCGCTATTATGCCAAATCGTGTGCGCGCGCACACCCACACACTTTAGAGGGAACGTTGATTACAGTACGCTAAGAGATTGGTTACAATTTTATAGAGGCGGTATTGCATCGATGGTAGGGGTGATAGGGAGCCCTAGCTAGTATTATATAGAATATACTTATATAATAGCGCTGTTTTTATATTTATCTGACGAAATCAACAATATGTTGAGGTCAAATGGATTTTTTGTATTTCATATGTACGTTATGGTTTTGTATTTCTTTCTTTTATTCACATAATTTTAAATAAAAAACAATTTTAATCTATATCAGTTCACTGGTTGTAGCCTGGTTACGGTTGTGTGTGTATTTTTTTAAAAATGATTTATATATATATATGTACATATATATATATATGCAACTGGCGTCTCTTTTGGGTTAGATTGCGCTCTTTGTATATGCTTTTTTAAGGCAAACCTAGGCCGACGTTTTGGTACAGTAACACGTGCCATTGTCAAGGTATTTCTTCAGAAAATTACGCTACAACTATGGAAGATTTATGTGTTATTCAACAGTGGGGGATTTATATCTTCTCGCCACCAAATTTTGCATCCTCAGGGATGAGAGTACCCCGCAATTTGCCACGTCCCCTGAGCTACGCCATTCTCTTCTTACTCTTCATTTTCATCATTTGGCCATTATGTCTTCATCATAGACTCCTGCCGCATTTCGGGCGTGTTATTGGCCAATGGAAACGTCGTGGGCGCACACACGTCGCGACCCGTTCTGTTTCTTTCTATTAAGGTAGCACAAACACATGAAGCGGCTAAATTCAAATGTGACAATATGAAATAAAACTCCCGTATCCCTTTCCTCCGAGCACCAGTCGACACTGCTACTATACCTATGTTATCCCCCGTGAATAGATACTCCTAGTTAGCCCTTTACTGTGCCATTAGAACCTTTCAACAGACATCGCGTGCCAGACGTCGCGTACGTTATATATGCAGAAGGATATATGGACAATCCAAAATATATTATAAAGAAATATTTTTGGCTTTGCCGGTAACACATAATATAGATACTTAAAACACATGTTAAAACCTACATATGTATAAGAAAGAAAATATAAATAAAATGAAATAGAAAAGTGAAAGAATGCAATAGATATTATGTTGTGTTAAAACAGGATTTTTATGTTAGATTTCATTTTTATGTTGAAATATGAATTCCTCGCTCCAGCCGTTCCTTTAATAGAAGCCAGATTTACTTTATGTACCGTGATGCTGGGCTCCTGACTCAGGGTGGAAAAATATCAACCCCCTTCGTACGTACCCCCACACACGTACACAATAAAATATTTCAATAATAGGAATTTCATTCAGCGACACAATGGTAGGCAAACACAGCCAAATCTACATACAAAAATGTTGACTTTAGAAATCGTTGTGTTGCAATATTTGACAAAAAAAAACTCACAAAAGCATGAGAAAAATACGAGTTTATTTTCTAAACAATTGCTTTATTAAACGTAAATAACAAAGGGATAAATGAATATTGTAAGATATTACATTTTTATTTATTTAGTTAATCTTGAGTGAGGTTAAATTAGCTTTATTTATATCGTTAGTCGCAGAACGCGGACCAAGGTGGTGAATGTAATTGTCACTGATACAAATCATTCATGGTATAAAGATAATCGACGAATAGAGAATATTCTTAAATGTTATTCATGAGTCAAAAAATAAGCTAGAGGATGCTCAAAGTTTCGATGGAAAGATGATATTATCGGAGCAGTGGGAATGATATGACACAGATTGGTAGAGAACCGTGGAGTCATAGAGAGGCCTTAATCCAGTAATGGATCGATAATGGCTGATGACGATTTTGTCTTACTGTGAAACATAAAGCCGAGTAAGCTGGTCTAGCTATGGTCTGGTAAGAGATCTCGTGTTATATTCTCTTCTAAGGAGACAAACAAAGTAGTCTTATTTTAAATACCATAAGAGCTCTCTTTGAAGACTCCAATCCTGGATCTATAAGGTTTGGGGCACCTTGAGCGTGGAAAGTTAATAGCTGTGAGCTCTGTCCAGTTTTCTCTTTTTGTTCTTTTTGTATTCTCTTGGCTTTGATCTTCGAAGTGTTAGTTGACACTGTGTATAATAGTCCTTTAGTAAGGCCTACCTCTTGCAACTAGTTCCTAGATATCGTTCTTAAGTCGCCTGTTGAAGTTAAAGGTCCACTTTAAATGAATATTTGAAGCGTTTGCCTTGGGATATCTAGAAGTACAGTCTGATTTTAGGCATTTTAATGTCAATACGTTTAAAAATTGATGCATCTTTTAAATTTACTTGTTATATAAATACAATTAAGTTCTAGAACATATTTACTCACTTTTCATTTATATATATATTGATTAATATCGACCGATTTACTCGAATATTTCAAATATTGAAAATTAATTTTGTGCGACCCCCAAGTGCCCAGCAGCTTCGTTTTTTCACAACTTGAATTAAATTATTTCTATCATCAAACATCTGGTACCTTTGTTGAAACAAAAACTTAAGATGGCCAAAATTCTGAAGACGATTGTCGGTGGCATTTATATCCCTGAACAGGGTCAACCTAGATTTTAATACCGCTATTGGACCAAGTGAAAGAAACAAATCCAGTGACTACACTATTGCTGTCGGGGGCAAAAGTCAAAGAATTTGGTATGTTTGAAGATTTGTCAATACTTTAATTACGATATTTTGAAAAATAAAATTGCACATAATCATTGTATTACTAATAATATTTAATTAGTAAATAGACATCCATATTGACTGTACGTGTAAAAACAAAAGTATATCATACCACCTCAGCATAAAATATGTTTATCTTATATATTTATTACTTAATTGTGTCTACAAACACATAATATATCCTTAACAACGTTTTTACATATACGATCTACCCGAGAGGTAATTCCTATAAACTGTATTTCAAACGCGCTATTTCTATTGTTGTATTTTTAACATTCATAGGGAATCTCCAATAAAACAAAGTAATCATAAGATAAATATTTTTATACTTACTTACATTCTCTCAAGCAAATTCGTTGATCGTTAAGGCTTGACTATTTTCAAGTGTCTGGTTTACCATATCTTCCCATATCTTTCGAGGATGTCCTCTATTTCTGGTGCCATTAACATTCGCGTCACATATCTCTCTTACGAGATTCTCTCCTCAAATGATCTCATTTCCACTCCATTCAGATTACTGTACTAATTCCAAACATCCATTACCTACCAGTATTGTATAGGGTCGCTTTCCTTTCATACATCGTACATTCTACTCGCTAGACTCTGTAATTCTTGTTCACTATTCGTCATTAGTATTGCATATAATAAACAGCATACAATCAAAATAGACCATTTTCGCTCCAACATGAATACATTTAATTTCTTTCACACAATTTTTTTTTTTTTTTAAATAGAGATGCTTACACGGAATACGTGTCACATCAATATTTTTACTATTTTCAAACTAAGCTAAACGCTTGTGATATGAAAATAGGATTAACTTGCTGGTGTCCTGGAACGAGGCGCGAATCCCCGAAAACCAGATCACTAGGCTAACGTCTTGATCACTGCACCAACAAGCTACTCAAAATCCACTCCATATAATTTGAACAGCCATGGAGACATTACGCAACCCTGATTGACACCTTTTATAATATATCAAACGATGGTTGTGAATGATACATTGATTCTTACGTACGCAGAACTTCATTAAGCTCGCAATTTCATTATATTACATTTAAAAAATATATATAATGAAATTTCCTGTACGAAAGAAGTTCTATGTGTAAGATTAGTATAATGATATAAATAACATAATATATCAAATATATATACGAGTGTACTTAGGTATATAACAATTTAGACTTTTTACTGGTTGAGTATAATTTTAGAAAATAAGTTTATTGTTGACCATTGTTGTCCCAACGTTTGGGATTAATCTCATTACCCATCTTCAGGAGATGCCTTATCGGTGAAGTGTTTGAAACTATCGTGGAAGATGTCTTTTCAGGCCGGCAGTTCAGCGTTAAGCACAATCACTAATACTTACTTTGAATAATTAGGATGTTTACGACATAATGGTTGGCTTATATATTTGTATCATATATATATAATACCTACGATGATATGTGTAATGACATGATACAAATCATGAATCAAATATTGTCTGAACTGGTATCAGGACCAACTTTACGTCACAACATCGATTCGAGCTCGCACCCTTCCCAGACGGGTACCCCCCGGGGGCGACGGGGGTGGGAGAGGGTGCATAGGCCAATGACCCTGGAATACCACCCGTCAAGGCGTAGCCTTACTTCAAACCGCTCATATTCATGTATGATGTTAATTCCAAATCACGTTATCGAAATGCAAAATTTATATATACAAAAAAAGACAAAAATATATATATATATATATTTTTGTCTTTTTTTTAATTAGAACTAATATTGTGTCTAATAAAATAATCAATTCGTAATACATAGTTTATTTTTGAATTATTTAATTTTATTTTTATTTGTTGAACACTTTGTCTAAAAAAATGTACGATGTGATTTCATTTCTTAACATTAAAATGTGTAAATGGTTAAAGTTCATACCTGTGTATTAATTATAAAGGTTTCCAACGGAAAAATTTCAAGTATAATATTTAATAAACAAAAAAACTACAATGTTATTCTCATATTTTATCTATACAAAATTGAGTTTGACGGTGCGGATTTTACGTTTTATAAACAATATCGTCGAAATGCCGTCCATTTCTCTCAAGACACTCTTGTAATCGGACTCGTAAATTTGCGAACACGCAAAGTGTTGTTTCAATGGCAGCAACTTCACGGCGGATATTTTCTTGTAGAGCCTGAATTATTCGAGAATTTTTGCTGTAAACCCTCGATTTAAGGTATCCCTACAAAAAAAGTCGCCCGGTGTAAGGTCCGGTGACCGAGGTGCCCAGAGTATGTCCCCGTACTTGCTGATTAATTTATAGGGAAAAATTCCTCTCAGGTTCTTCATTGAAACTCTAGCCATGTGTGGAGTGGCCCCGTACTCTGTTATTAAACCCGGGAAACAACTGCAGTTGAAGTACCAAAAAATCGTCGGATCATTTAACAATTCACGTCAGCAGTGACTCTCTCGCTGGTTAAAAAAATAAGGGCCATTATCCCTCGGGCAGAAATTGCACACCACACTGTCATTTTTAGACGAATCAAACATTTTTGATGTCGTTCCCTTGGGTTGTCGGGGCACCAGTATCTCATGTTCTGTTTATTAACTTGTGAAAATGTGCTTCGTCAGTAGACAATATGTTTCCAAGCGTTCGTGCTGTTCCAAAACGATCCAGCATCGTTCTCGCTAAAGTTTCGCGTAAAGAATAGTAATTTACTTTGAGAAACTGCACGATTTTCAGTTTGTATGGGTGATACTGTAGTTTCTTTTTGAAAATAACGTGCACTTTGATTTTTCCAGTAAAGGCTGCAATCTTCGTTATCGATTTACGCGGTTTGCGCATAATTTCACGTCGAACTTGAGCCACATGTTCTGGCGTCGCTGCTGACGTTGATGGTCCCGTAAGAGTTTGGTTAACCATTGTCCCTTCTTGTCTGAACTTATGAACCCAACACCAGATAAGTTACGTGCTTGGCCCATCATTTACTCGTCAAATATTAAAGTGAGTACAAAAAGCGCGACGTGCACGAACCAATGAATCATCGCACTTTAAATATTGCGCAACTTAGAACGCGTGGTGCGCTCCCGACCAATGGCTCATTGTGACTGGCAATCTCGCAAATCATGTGTGTCGAACAATACCCCTCTTACTTACCTAACTCTGATGGTTTACGAGAAATTACAATGTAATTTTTAAATTTTTTCGCCGAACATTCTATATAAGAAATTTGTTAATTTACCAGTTTTCGCTTACGAACAACATGATGATATAAGTTCAATTAACAGTGAAAAATAAATAAACCTTTTATTGTACTATTTTATTTATTTAATATTAGTTTTTTGTACGTCAGAAGTGAACATTCAACAATATAACAAACTTATTAGTTTCCTGTGTGGACTGCAGTAGTTATCCACATCTGTCAGCTTTATCCTGGCTACTTTACTAGACTATCGTCTGAGTTAAAGTAGACAGTTTTTTCCGCGCTATTGCGGTATTATTTAATAAAAATTAAAAATAAAGAGTCAGATTCGACAGAGACATAGAAACATAAATAGTGACAATAAAAAAGTGCTGTGAATGTATTGTAAATCTAAGGAGAATTATTAGTGTATTGTATTGTAATTTAGTTGGAATGGAATTTTTATGTGAACAATTTCCAGTTAGTGTTAAATGTATTGGAGATAAACACATGTAGAAAATTTCATTCAAATTAATACAATTAAGTAAATTTCACAATAATTAGGTAGATTTTATCTGTGTATGCGTTTTTTACTTTTTGAAACGGAATTTCGAATCTTTAAACTCTTTAAACAACCACCTTTTTGAAAAAAGTTGACGCATCTAACTGGTTAATACACTTATCGGAGATATCTACCAGATCAATTTTCAGAAAAGTTTGATCGAAATCTAATAAGAACTTTGGGAGTTTTTTTTCATATACAATAAATTTAACTGAAAATAATTCCTAGGTCTCCTGATCACGATCGAAAAAGGTGAATTGAAATTTTCCAGAAGTTGCGACGTAAGAGATTTGCAGTATACGTATTTCTATTGAAATCTACCAAATTGTTCACGAAAATTCTGTCGATAAAACTATTAAGGTTATAAAATCATGAATTATGTAAATAAATAAATATCAGATATCTCATAGAGACGAAGCTACTTTTATTATATTTAATGAAAAATATATAGGAGTATGGGGTTATTACAGGGCTTACGTCCTATCTTCGCCTGATTTAAGTGATAACTATATATATATAACGTTCACCAATTCTCACCCCTCAATCTCCATATTTATCAAATTTTTGAAAGTTGTATATATGGTATTACCTGGACTCGCTTCGAGTATCACGAGTATCGCTTCGAATATCACCATCGCCATCTATGGACTAAATTTGATAATTCATTTTTCCTTGAAACAGCATATATTTTATGACAACTCACTGATAATCTGATTTTTGCCAAAGACAAGTCGTAAGCCCTGTAATCACCCCACACTCTTTTATATTTTTCATTAAACGTAATGAAAATAGCTTCGTCTCTATGAGATATCTGATATTTATTAAATAATAGTAAAAATCTAGTAATTGTGTTCTTCGACATATTCAAATATTGCTAAAATTATGTAAGTATTCAAAATAATAACGCAATATTAGCAAAATACTTTAAGCTGAGGAAAATTGAATTTTTAATTTAATTGAATTATAATATCTAACACAAATTTTCCCGGTCTAGTACACATATTTTTCTTCTTCCCACAAGATTAATTATTTCGATTTTTAAATTGCACTCATTCTTTTAAAACGAATTTTAATTGTCCCCTCTACCCTGACTTTATTTTTCCATTCCCACATAATACATCTCCCTCTAAAAGTATTTTACTTCTTCTACCGATTGTTTTTTCCACTTATCTGTACAATCTAATTAAACATTTAATTAATTTGTCTCATTTTCCACGCTTATAATTATAAATTAAAGAATTGATTTTAAAATTTTCCTTTCCTCTCAAAAAATGAGGCATTTTCATGAAAAAAACTGTTATTTATATTTTCAGATATTGTATTTCACGACAAAAAATATGAATAAAAATAATTCTAAAAACACAATGATGATGTTACCCGGAAAAAATATGAGAAAGAAATTTTTATTTGAAAAATAAATTTCTCGGAAACATATTTCGGAGAAAATAAATATAATATAGATTTATATATTATTACACGTTTTAATGAAATATTTCTTAATAGAAAGAGATATTTTAAATATTTTCAGTATTTCTAAGACTCAATAAGACCAATTTATTTTTATAACCAACTTTTTATATTCCATTTTTCTAATGAATTGGAGAAGCGAGTCTAAAAGAGAATGTACTTACCTTTGGTAATTCAAAAAGTGTCGACCAAGCCTTTCTACATTTCCGAGCAAAACATCAAAGATTGGCATGTTTTTATCTTATTTGTTTTTTATTTTATCTCAGTAGTTACATATTCCTGTACATTATGAAAAATCTGAGAAATAAACTAATTGGAGAAATAAAACTAATTGGAGAAATACTCCATGGAAAAAAAAAACTGCATGGAGAAAGGGATGCATATCCTGAAATTTCACATTTAATTAGTCAATAATCCAGTTTAAATATGATGCAGGACAACACAAATGTTAATATATTAAATTGTTCTCACCCTTTCCCCTTATAAAAGTCACATCATCGTTTATTTAAATTCAATCCGTCGTACTCGACAGCTGTCAGATGAAAAAACCGTTGCACGAAATCGTGTCCCCGCGTGGCTGAGTTGCCAACCTGAGAATGTTAATCCCTACTTGTTCTGCGCGCGGTAGGTACCAGATTTAATGTTATAAAATATATTGTACCGTTGCAGCTACGCCTTGGTAAGCGCTGACAATAATTCTTTACACAAGCACTATCCTTGTAATGGCAATTGCAAAAACAAGTACACCTTTCTAGTTCTTGTTCATGGAATACCTGGCTTTTTCCTCTCAGAACGGTCGAGACGGCAGGGAGCCCTTACCCTGAACACTTAAAGTGTAGTCGTAAAACGTTGTTGATTTAAAGGAAGCTGAAGTTAAATAAGATAATAGATTCGCATGTTTTGTTTACATCTTTTGTTTGTATAACTGTATATTATATCATGAATAACTTTTTGCATTTCAGGACCCCTGGAGGTCCCTTCCTTGCCGATAGAATGTTATTGTGACAATATTGTAATACTCCACATGATGCTACCGTGATTCCATCTGCCTGTTTTGAACTTCGGTTGAGGTATTCCATTAATTATTCAATATTTGCAAAATTATTGCGTGGCCTCATTTTATATTAATAATTAGAAAAAATACAATACAATACAAAATACTGAAGAAGATACCACAGGTATCGAAACGTGTAGAATAATTAATAAATAGTAGTTCAAACAAAGGACTTTGTCTAATTATTAATATTCCATTAATGTTATTATTTTTAATTGAATTAAAATGTATGACGATGACCACAGGGTGTAACGAAATTCGCATGGTTAATTTGAAGGTTAAAACGCCGATATGTCACAGGGAGACGCAATTAGTGCTGAGAAGGACAATCTGCGGGGATATCTGACGGGATGGATGACCACGATCCAGCCCATAAAATAATCTTTTGGTCACGCGGAAGATGCGATTAGTGCCGGTTTCCAAGGGTGGTTAAGGACATCTGTAATCAACATCACACCGGTATCATCACCACACTGATTCTGCGCACTGGTCATTGTTCAATCCACAAGTTGTTGTCATTGTTTGATTTAGTCTGTTAGTTTATATTAAATTCAGTAATAGTAGTCACAGCGAGCCCTGAAATCTTATTAATTTTTTATAACCTAGAATGTTTTATGTCGAATGCTGAGAGCGATTATTAGAATAATAATCGCTCTCTATTGATATTGCTTCGAACTAGAGTTCGAAGCAATATCAATAGACTTCTTTCTATTTACATAATATATATTTTGGCAAAATAAAACTCCTTTCAATAAGTAGCACATTGCTCCCTAAATTGCTTTGAATAATCTGTATGATCTGTTTTTTTCCAAAATGGTAAACCGAGCATTGCCTCAGAATAGTTGAGAGTAAGTTCCGAGTATTACATATACGTGTCCATGCATCACCACTGACTAGCCGGTGAGTGTGGTCGCGACATATACACATAGTCACAATATACATAATTACATTTTGAGCATTATTATAATATATATTTCTAAATAATTGAATTGGCGTTTTATTAATTATTTTAGAATTGAGCTCTGTGCTGAAAATTTATCTCTTGCGTAAATACTAGTATATGGAGCTTTGCACACTATTTTTAATGATTCTCTTCAACCACGAATAACAAAACAAACTTACAAGTTTTTGTAATTCTTCACTCACGTATTCGGTTATTTTCTAAATAAATAAAATACGTTTTTTTCAGTGATCGTTAGATATTTTGTGAAAATTTGTTTCATTATAAATTGTAAAGCAACATATTATATTCAAGTATTTACAAAACTGAATATTTAAAAAAAATATAAATATGTAATAATAATTAAAAAATGTATATATTTTTATTATTGAAATAGTGATATTGTTCCTTGAGTATTTATTAAACTAATGTAAAGTATATCACTGAAATAATGAAAAGTACTAATCGTCTTTCAAAAAAAAAACATACGTATCACCGGTATCTTTCAATTATCGGTAGAAAGTTCTTCCAGCTGAGCTACATTAGACTTGTTAATCTCATCAAATTTATTATCTTCAGTGATATATAATATTTATACGGCTATATATAGGGTTCGTTTCCAGGTGGCTGCTCTGATTTTTTTTAGATATTAATTAAAAAATTTTCTTTTACGTATTTACTTTGGTGTAATTAAATAGACATAATATATATCAATTTTTTTATTTCTTCGACTACTTGCTTTTGTTAGAGTAGCTATAATAATATTAATAATAATATTTGATAATTTGTATAGCGCCATTTTCGTAAAAACATTTACCTCAAGGGTGCTTTACACATCAACTGTCTATAGTCCTACATTATCTTTATTTTTAAAATTAAAAACGGTTATTTTAACTTATAGAAATGATTTATTGAAAAGGTGCGTTTTAGTCTTATGACGGAGAGCAAAGAGTTCCACACTTTTGCGTCTGCCACCGCAAATACCCGTTCACTAAATTTAAGCTTCCGGCAACGGTTGGTCGGTTCTACAAACCTTCCTACGGCTGACCTGAGAGTTTGGCGTCCGCCATTCAAATTATCTGGGATACAAGCTCTTGAAGATACAGAAGCGCCATGTTTTGTGTCGCCTTTTTCAGCACAATTCATTTTAATTCTAAAACTATTTCGGGGCAATGTCGCTCATGTAAAAGGGATGTTATATGAGAGAACTTGGAAACTCCATATATTATCCGTGTTGCCGAATTTCGAATGGATTGTAATCTATCCAGCTGAAACATTGGCGGGTCAGCGTAGATGCTGTTACAATAATGACACGTGACACCACAAATGCATTTATAATTGTATTATATTATTGCAGTTGGCGGTGCAGGTGAGCTGGTTACGACTGCGGCGGAAATTATTTGGCACCGTTTGATTTGACCTATGGTATCCTCGGAACGAATTATTGACAGTAGCTTTGTATACATTTTCTGTGCCCTAAGGCTTTCATTTCCTGTGCTTTTCAAGCGCAATTTTCTGTGCCCTCAAAGTTTCCACCAATTAAATATTGCCCATGAGACCATCACGGAATTCCATGGCGGAACTGGTCGACATATATCAAATCAATTCAAGCTGCTCTTGACGTTAAAACGAATGACGACAATTTTTGTTATATGCCTATGCGTATTACGGACCTAATTTGAATCATATTGAATACATCGTTTTTCGTATTTAGTTTCAGTTTCAGCGATCTAGAGAAAAAATTGTCAGACCAGGGTCGAAATTTGATCGACCATGGTATACAAATATTATACATTAGTAATTCAATCAATTTTCAAACTTTTTGATTAATAATTCCCAATTAATAAATAGGTTAAGATAAATGCACGAAATAATATATTTATCCGATAGAGTGAAACAAAGCTATACACGTGGAGTGGCCATCTTCATGATTAAACGGCAGATATAAAATTCGCGCTAAAAATGTCAAGTTGGACGTATATTTTTCTGGGTAAAAATTTTTCATGTTTACCTTTACATTACATTATTAAACGAGTCAACATAAAAATAAAATATGTATTTATTTACAAAATTGAAAAAAGGGCTCGAACCGGCGGCCCCGCTCACCCCGCTCACCCCGCGACCACCTCGAACCAGTTTTATGGTTGTATAACCAACGAAAAAGCAAATAAAATACAAATAAATTCAGACATTTTGTATGAAACACAGGAAAATAGGAAAACGCCATATAACCTTCATAACTCAATTTTATTGCGAAATAAATTTATTACATAAAAATTCCTCGGAAGGCTGCCCCCCTTGCCCCTGCCCCCTCTTCGCCCTGTCCCTGTCCTACCCTCTCCATTTAGATTCTTTTCCAGCGGTTCCAGAAGGAAAAGTTCGGTCAGAAATTATTATTTATTTTTAAATAAATTTATGCACTCCGGTGAAAGCCGAAGTGTAAAACTTTTTGTTTTTTTTCCAGTTTTAATCGCGAAACGTTGAAGCCAGTTTTTTTTACGGTAAATTAATTTCGTGGAATATTTCTGTATTTTGTGGTGAGAATCAGAGAATGAGAAATATTGCATCAATAATTTGTATTTCAGAGACAAAAATTAGAAAGTGGGAAATATTGTATCTCGGAGGCAAAAATTAAAGAGAGAAATATTGCTCGAGTAATTTGTATCTCGGAGGAAAATATTAGAGAGCTTGAAATATTGTATAGTAATTTATATTACGGGGCAAAATTAATGACGACTAATGATCTTCAACATATCCCTCTAACATGTATTACAAGAATTAAAAAAATATCGGGATATATGTGTATTCTCTTCCATAATAATATTACGCTTCCCCGTCTACATCTGTGACTTTCTGAATGCCGGCTTTGACTTCAGTTTCGGTTTTGACACTGTCATTATGGCTGTTTAGTGCTTGATTTAACGGTCAAGTCTGTGAGTCACGATCATGGCACGAAATAATGTGTTTTTAATATCTCTAGGTTAAGATTACTTAAATATTTTCTCTTTTATATATTCATTAAAAGTATGTAAATATATATTCAATTTGAAATTAAATTTACATTTTAAATCAAAACATTGTGAAATCGTACGAAATTTAAGCTGTTATGTCTCTTATCTTCATAGAAGCTGTGAATGAAATTCTACGAATTTTTTTCATGGTCGCATTGTCAAAGAATAATGTGACGTTGACAGTTTCTAATATTTAAGTGTTTTTAATAATAATTTATGTATACATAACCTTAGTTATGGTCGCGTTGTCAAATGCGACGCGGGATGTTAAATGTTTTCTATTTTATTATGCATTATATTATATTATAGTCAATAATTAAAACATCCGTGAATAATTGTTGGTTACAATAATATAATTTTTGGTTAAATTGCGACCTAATATTTGTCCAAATCTGAGCGGGAATAATTCATCATAGTTACAATTTTAATGTGTTCTAGGTTGAGTGAGAAAAGCATTCATCTTTACTAAAATGCATATTATACTGATAAAATAGCATTTTTATGTTTATCATCATTTATATGTCATTTTTATTCATTTTGACATCTAACTTATAGGTGGAGCAATTTTAATTACGTAAAGATTTTATTATTTTGTTACTCTCTTCGGTTTTTAGGAAAATTTTACGTGTGATTCCCACTGATTTGGTGATTTCGCCCAACCACCGAGATGACCGTCCCCTAGATCGTTTTTATCTCGTGGATGCCGTTCAAGAATATTATTGGTCTTTTATTAATATATTATATAAAGATGAACTTAATAATTTACCAAACATTTTTAAGGTGGTAGTTAATATAATACAGAATATTTACCTGTGAGTCTTGCAATACGGTTCTTCCTATATTATTTACACTTTTTAGCCATGATATATCCATCATGTCAGCCTGCGCAATGGGTTAGACCCACCTTTATCCATACTTAGCTGTCTCATCTGAAGCTTCCAAGTTACTTTAGTATTCAAGTTCGAGATTTGCTACCATAAGTAAGGAATTGGTCAAACTTTCTCTTAACAATTAAGAGAACTGTAAATATAGACGAAATGTTGAAAGAAATAATCCGAAATTGAATGATTTGAATAAGTGGGAAACAAATTCAGTTAGTACAATAGTCATATGTTGTGTGTAAATATTGCATATGTGTGTTATGTGTACAGTTTAATAGGAAGAAGGAGAAGGATGAAATTTTATTTTATTAATTTTTATCATTTTAAAATTGTATTTGTTAGAGAACGATTAATTAAGATAATATAATACTTTGAGTGGATAGATATATGTATGTTTTATTATTTTGTACTGAATTCACAAATAACTACCCTACCGGGATGTCAAAATACGTATTTAATTTTCGTACAAGAAGTTTCTAAAAATGTTCATGGGTACTAAATACAATATGTAGCCATCACGGTAACGTATTCATTATGTCGCAATTTGTTACATATTTTTCTGAAATTTTCGAATTTTTTGGGTTGAATTGAAAACACACGGTCGCGTCTGATCTCAGTCACAGTCTCATCAAACTACCCGACAGACTATAATGTTTGTTGAGAACCTCCGCCTTGCGGTACGTCCTACATTTATCTGGTAGGTAAAATCACAGTTTTTCCGATATTAAATTTGATTTGAGATAACAATTTTACGTTTCCTCATTTTATTTTGAAACAAGGATTTATTTTGTTAATGCTTTTCGAGTTCGTTCAATGACTCATAAATGCGTTAGGCAGGGATACGGATGTCTCTCTAAATGAAAAATGTGGCTAAATTAATGAAAAAAAACATCTTTCCTTAATGGAAAAATTCCATAAAGAGAAATATTACGAAGTAATGAAAACAGTATATCTCCACAAATGACATTTGCTAACGAAATATTCATTAAACGTTAATGAATATCTTGTTTTTATTTATCTGAAAAGAGCGTATTACTGATCCAATTTAATCACATATTTTCATTTTAAAATCGCGATACATGTCTCAAACTTCTGCTTAGAATGTGTTTTTCTGGTTTGAAAAAATATTGATAAAATCACTTAACTAATAACATTAAAACTAAAATTACCTTAGAACTGAATCCTAGTCTCCCAGACCGAAACATGCGGATACCAGTCACTACTGCTTCCGAAGAGTATGAATTTAAAGTAAAAATAGACGTTTAACATCTGTCATAAAACTCGTTTATAATTAAAATTATTAAAAAGATCACCAGAGAAGACTATTTTTCGAAACAATTCAATATTAGTTTTTAAATTAATGTTAAGAAATTATAAATTTGAATGCGACTTTGATAGCTGGTTCCCAGGTTACCGATAAATAATAAGCACACGTGTGATATATGAATTGCACTCTTTAATTTTGCTGTGTTTTTGGTCGGATGTTGTAGTTCTTTTACTGACCGAAGCGCTCACTGATAGTTTATTTGGACCGCTGGACTGATCGAAGCACGGGATGTAATAATAATGACGCCTGTCGGTTACCGTCTTCTTAGCTTCCAAAAAAAGGGCGGCAATACTCGTACATACGTATGTACATTATTATAAACCAGGTAACCCAGTGGTGCCAATCGAAGTAACAAGACTATTTAGACTAATACAAAACGTAATAAATGGTTATTTTTATCATATGTACAAGATAATTAGACATCACAGTCTAAAGGGATAACGATAGTACAGCGCTCGCTCAACACGTAAGAGGAAATGCGACCAATACTCGGGGCCGTCAAAATCTTTAACAATTCAAAAAGGTTTTGGATCCTGGTATCGATCGCGGCATAAATAAAATATTTCTTAAACTTTAACGATTCTATATTAAAAATTACTCATAAAAATTATCTTATAAATTTTAATAAAAAAATTATTCGATAATTATTAAAATGTACGACAAAGCAATATTTCACATTTTTTCTACAGCTAAAATATAATAACAAACTTTGGGAACACAATTTTTCAACTAACCTAATTAAGGTAACTACTTGTTGAATCGAATCATATTTACCATAACTGGGTGTTGCTGTGGCCAATATACTGCTCCCAAAAGGTTCCGATTCAAGCTACAATGGTGTCCAGTTAACGCGATTATTTCGTCCAGTAATCAAGTGGTCAATAGTTCAAACCTCATTCCGCGAACCCACCGAGTTAGTCTGTTATTTTTTATAGAATATTTTTTTTTAAAACTCATGGAATGCGACGTAAACCACGGAAATATCACAAAAAGCAAATGATAACTTATGTAAGATATATATTTAAGTAAGTATAAATAATTATTGAACAAAAAACTTGATTATTATGAATAATATGCCCGAAGAAAATCAATTATTAGCAAGATTTGAATATGTCCAAGATCACTTAACTAGTGAATTTTCACCTACAAAGGCACTGTTATTAAACAAATAATAGATATCTCATAGAGACTAAGCAATTTTTTACATTTAATGGTAAATATAATATATGGAAGTATGGGTAATTACAGGACTTACGATCTGTCTTCGGCTAGCTTAAGCGATCACTTTATATAAATATAACGTTCACCATTTTTACCCATTAATCTCCATATCTATCAAATTTTAAAAAGTTGTATATATGTTATTATAATATGTGGATAGGCTTCGAATACCACTACACTATTGCCATCTATGGACTAAATTTGATAATTATTTAAAAAAAGCTTCGTCTCTGTGAGATATCTATTATTGTCAATATAAGCACGAATGTCAGACAATAGGAAAAGATAGACTGAGACTGTCATTTAGGAAAAAGGCTACATCTCAGAAATCGATGATGAACAGTGTGATGAAGATTTTTCATGAAATGCCAGAAGATTTAAGAAAGGAGGAGAAACTACATAGATTCAAAATGAAATTAAGCAAATATGTATAAGATAAGTATAGATAGTAGTAAAAAGTAACATTTTCATCTTGTTTATATTAGAGCATAATATAAATATAGATACTTATGTGTGCACTATATTAAAAATAAATATTCATAAATACAGTAAACTGAGGCTAGATCCCGAGATCTGCAAGTGATTCCCTAGAAGTTGGTGAATAGACAAATATATGTATTTTTATTATTTGTTTTGTGACCTTTCCAAAAAAAAGATGACAGTCGTTCTGGTGATATGAAATATTTTATATTTCGTCTGAAATAATTTATTGTTACTTTCTCCGTGAAGTCACTTTTTGCCGTCCGGAATATAACAGAACTGTACGTAGGTATTTTAATTTATTGTATTTTATTGCTTCAAGACCCTAATAAATTAGAAAATGAAATTTCTTTTTCATTTTCTCTGAACTTAAGTGTTTCCACGTAACGGAGAAACTTTCCGACAAACGATTACTCTCGGGAGAATTTCATTTTTAAACTTTCTTAATGTTCGCAAACAAAAATATTAATTAAATATGAATCATTTTACTTTTTATCTAGTAATACGCATGGATAAATTGTAATATTTGAATGGCGAGCGAACATGAATCAGATTTTGGACAGAATAGTCATTATTTTTTTTTTAAATTTTATACTTGATTTATATGATTCTATTACTAACTAAAATTATATTTTATTTATACATATATCGCTGTATCTCTCTAAAAAAAAAAGACTTACACTGTAGTAATTGTTTTATAATTGCAATATATAATATTATTTATTATATAATTGTGTATTTTTGAAGTGTTTATTTATTATTATTTTTAGTTACATCTTTTATCTTCTTAATTTCTGTAGGGAGGCTATTGAAATTTTTATGGGTATATATGAAATATTGTTGGTAGTGTTTGGTATTACATTTTGAGATTTTAAAGTTATTTTGAAATCTTAAGGATGCACTTGTGTTAAGATTAACAATGATATTTTCTTTCGTTAATTGAACAATTGAGATTTGTTTATAAATATTTTAAATTTTAAGAACTGGAAATATTGAATAAAGTATTAATGTTGAAAAGGTTGATCTTTATTTAATTTGATAATTGTTCTCTGTATTCGTTTTACTAAGTTTATTATGTTATTGTATGCTCCTCCCCACCCAATAATTCCACTGCCGAATGTATTTTGTACGCAAAGCAGAATGACGCAATCAGTTAATACCGATAAATCTCTGGGATGAGAATCTAAGTGTCACCTGTGGTAATTGTCAGAACACATGCATTAGCTAACTCCGCAGTTTCCAGATTGCATTCTTTGGGGGATGAATATGCGGAAGTAGTTAACATTTTTGCTATATATTTAACTCTTTATAAGACTATATTATTACAATTTTGATTATGTGAAAACATGACGATCGTCTCAAACAAGTCTCGTCTTGGGTCACCCTCGTAGCTGACTCCAGAGTCTCTCAAGCCAGATGGACGGCATCCATCCACCGTTGTGTCATTTTTCCAAGTATTTCATTGAGGCATTCATACTTCATGATGTCCTCAACTCAACGGTGATACTTCTCCAGCAGTACATTACTTTAGAGCTAGTCGCATTTATGGAATGTCCAAGTATCTGCTGCATACATGAAGATTAAAAAGGCAAGAGTGTGAACCCCTTTAACTCAGTCATTTTAATACAAACTACGTCATGTAAAGCTATTTAACAGAATAAATTGACTTCACAATATATATTTAATTATATTGTAGTCACGCCCTTACGGGCTTTTATAAAATTAATTATTTAAAAAAATATGTGCTGTTATACAAGTAACATATAAAACAGAAATTGGTAAAATTAATTTTTAAAAAAGAATGTTAAGCAAAAAAATACAATAAAAATTTAGATTTAACATAGAATGGCTGAATATCCAAAATCAATTACACTTTTGACTAAGAATAGCATCACCACTTAAACATTAAACATCGGAATATATCTACAAGACCAAAATCGTTCCCAAGCCTGTGAAGTCTTTGTGTGGTGCATTCCTATAAAAATTAGAATATGATGCATTTGCATAGAACAACGCCGATGACGTGATATACAATTAGTTCAGTTAAATTAAGGGCGTCCAGCACGCCATTTACTATTTTAAATAAAAATAATAAATCACTTAAAGTTCTTCTACACGACAAGAGAATTCTCATTAGAAAATCATTTGTTCAACGGGTATACACAGTTTGAAGATAATAAACCTCAAAAATTTATGTTGAACCGTTTATAGAATGGAGACAAAATTATTGAGTTGATTCTAAATTGCTACAGCCGTGTATAAAACTATAAACGATTTAAGTGAATTGATACACTTACCGTTCTTAATACAAAACCAAGACATTTCATAGCTTTATTCGTAATTTCATTAATGTGTAGAATTTCATTAATTATGTAATTTCATTAATGAAAGTTTTTCATCAAATAATATACCAAGATCTTTGATTTGAGATGCATTTTTTAAGATTAACGCTGTTTATGCTATCATGAAAAACAATGGGTTTTTTGATTCTGAAAAACGTTATAGATTGGCATTTATTAATATTTTAAAAAAGTTTGTTGTGTGTACACCATTCATGTAATTTATTAAGGTTAGATTGAAGAAAAAGATTGTCATTTATCGACTCAACTGTTCTGGATATCTTAAGGTTATCAGCAAACAACAGCATGTCGACTTTACCAAATGTAGCAACAATATCGTTAATGAATAATAAACATAAAACTGGTTCTAATTGTGAGCCTTGAAATTGAGTCGATGTATAATCAAAAATTTCCACACATAGTATCCTAGATGGTAGGTAACTTACAAAACATTTTAAAATATTCCCAGTGAAACTCAAGGCTTTTCATTTAAGGATGAGTATATTACGAGAAACCTTATCGAATGCTTTATTAAAATCTGTGTACATAGTATCAGTCTGAAGACTATTATTAATAGTTTCAACTAGTCAAAGCTGATGTAATATCATAAGATTAGTAAGAATTGATTTACACGAAATAAATTCATGCTGAGCCGGTGAAATAGCTTTCTTTATTTAGGTGTCAAGTTTAGTTAGCAACACTGATTCAAATAATTTTGGTATGGCTAATTGTAGACAAATGGGCCTATAGTTAAATACATCAGCTTTTAATACTAATTTAATGTATTAATTATAAATATATACATATAAAATCGATTTTGTCGAAAAATATTGTTTTTGTATCCCAGTATTCTTATTATTAAACGTATTTGAAAATTAGAAAATATGTTGAGGATTAGAGATGGCTAATTGTTCAAAATAACTAATACAGTTTTTATAACATATTTTAACTAAGTCTCAGTTATTTTTGATTGTTAACTTTATTTTATTAACCACTTAATGAATTAAATACATCTAACGGTTTCGAAAAATATAATTTCCTTCTTCAGGATGTCATTAACTAATCAAAAACATGTGTTATATTGTTTATTTAACAGAATATACAATAACTAACTAACTTAAATTATTATTTATTACTAAATTATTAGAATAATTTTAGAATGGGACTTGTGGTTAAATTTAGTTGGTTGTTTACAATATTTTGATTAGTTTTACATGACTTTTTATTTCCAATGATTCCAAATTATTCAATACCAACATTGTTTACATGTAAAATAGACAATCCCAAATTCCTATCAGAAGTTTGATCATTTTCTAACAAATGATTATTTATTATTAACAAATTCTGAAAAACCATAAGTATTCAAACATCTTAAATGCCCCTTAACTCTTATATTTAAATTTCGACCTGTTTTACCAATATAGAAAGCCGCAAAGTTAACAATCTAAAATAATGGATTTAAACCACAAAGATGATTTTGATAATCTTAAAAATATTTAGCCTCAGTTCACTAAATTCTATAATCATTCATATTCCTAGTTAATTGATATCTGCGCAATTTTTTTGTGGCGAATGATCTCAATAAGTTCCTTGCTAAACTATTTAGGAAAATCACTAACGATAAATTTGGATACAGGAACAAATGATTCAATATCATTGTTTATAACAGAGTAAAATAATCTATCGGTTAAGTTTAAAAAATTCCAATCAACTGTCGATAAATAATTATTTATTTTTACATAAACAGCTTTAAAAATAAATTATTTTGTAGTTGTTACTTTAAATTTCTTACTAAATGAACATTTACATGTAATTTCAAAAGGTGGGTGATACATTTATTAGCTTGAAGGACTTGCACAGAGTTGGAGAATACAAGGTCCAGAATGCGGGAATTCACATTGAACACATAGTTCAATTGGCACATATTGGGAAAGTTTGACATTTCTATCATTTCGTGAGAACCATGGTCAATATTGTTATTGTTAAATGTATTATTGAAGTCAATGTCCCACCTAACATTCGGTAAATCGTAGTCACCTGCCAATATAATGCTGGCATCTGGATCTTTTGTATCGGTAATTAAATTTCTATCGCTTCTATATATTGCGTGATTGGAAAAGCTTAATTCAGTATTGTTTGTGTCCGAATTAAGCCATGTTTCAGAAAAATAGTATACGTCATAATTCATCATTGGTAAATTGGATTTGAGTTCGTTTAACTTAGTTCTAACTCCTCTAATATTTTGATAATAAATACTAATAGTTCGCGGCTAGTGTGTGTGTGTGTGTGTGTGTGTGTGTGTGTGTGTGTGTGTGTGTGTGTGATGTGATATTAATGAAAGATGATTGTTTTAATGTATTAATAAAGTATTTATATTTATTGTATTCAAAATACATAATAAAAAACCAAGTACTGTGATTTTCGTCATTTTTTGACAAGGACTCTTAAGATATGCATAAAAGGGGGCGCCAGAATGGGGGGGACCCACCCTTTCCCGGAACCGTTGTCGAAGTTTGCAACTCCTTTTATCGGTTCCATACATAACCCTTAAGTAATGCGAATTCTACAATTAATAAAAAACAAAAACTAAGAGTATAAATTTATATTTTGGTTGAAAAAGTTTATAAGCAAAACGAACAAAGATTTGAATTTAGACCTTCCTGCGCCCTTTTAAGTGCTGTTTTGCATAAGACATGCATTTTTCAGTTCATTTAGACTTGGCTTGGGGTTATTTTAATAAAAAGGTAGCAGATATGTAAAGTAAATCGATAAGAAATACATTTTCAGCATGTTTCACACGCTGTCTGAAAACAGTTTAAATTATAGAAATATAAGCACGTATTTTTTGATTCTACTGTAATTTTGCTAGGATTTGATTCTGTCGATGTAATTTTGCATTTAATTTTGTTTGTAAATACCCAACTGCCTGCTGGACAACAAAGTCAGGGAAGTCAGGATGTAATATCATCATATATTGTCATATTATCTGCAGTGCTTATTAGTATCTATTAAATTAAAACACCAGATATTTTAATTCCTTAGGGACAATGTCAATATAGAAACAGTCCGTAATAAAATATATCCCCACTCATCTTACTTACGCATCTGTGATTAAATGTAGCTTTATGTATGTGATGTCTTTGGAATTGTATGTGTGTGTGTGTGTGTAAGTGCCGCACCACCGGCGCGTGTGTATGAGGCTATGAAGGGCGGCGCGCGGCAGGGCGCGGCTCTCTTTCTCCGGGTTAACGTCGGCTTAGTAATACTAGTGATATACCTTGTAATAATTATATCATATTGTAATAAACCAATAATTGTTACAAAGTCTATTCCTTAGACCTTCCCAGGACGAGGTGTACACTAAAAAGACGTACTAAGAAGACAAGTACGTTACAATCTGTGTTAAAGATTTTTATTTCTTAAGTATTATATTATATAAGTAAATACGTGTAATTGTTACGTTTTTAAACAAATATTATTTAAATTAATGGTTTTACGGTTTAATGCAGAAACGCTAAATTTCGAAGAATTGTCAATGGTGTTATTTCCAAAAAAACAAACCAAAGAGATGCAATCGAATTTTTATATATTTACGGATCCAATCTTCTTACTCGTTCTGTGGTTGTAGGGTGTTAAAGTGGCTGGCTTCGTATCCAGTTTGACGTATCTGGGGTTGCTTTTGTTGAATTGTGAGATGCCTCCCAGGCAAGCGTAGATTGGACAGCTATCCAAGATAGCTCAATTGCTTGAAGAACTCGGCATTCACAAAAGGGTGACACCCCTAAAGAGACCTAAACCCTGCATCAAATTGCACGCTAGCTGTGGCAGAATATATTATAAAGTCAAAAATATTACTTTAAATATTTCTGCTTAAATTTGAACAGTGTTCAGTTTTCCGGAGGCTTCAGAAAAATTCAAAAAAGCCTTATTTTATATTGCGTTTTCTCATATTTTATCTAGAACTTACTGGACTGTATTGGATATCTTGGACTGTAGAGTTATTTGCCAGTAAAAAAATATTCGCTAAAGTAGCGAAAATGTCGAACGTGTTTTTAATATCTCTTGGTTAAGATAACTTAAATGTTTACTCTTTTATATATTCAATAATATTACGTAAATATATATTCAATTTGAAATGAAGTGTACATTGCCTTGAAAAAACATACATTAGCGAAATCGTATTACAGCTGGCAAGTATATTGAGCATCTGTCATCGTGTCATCTCATCTATATCTCACGATCATATCGCGTCGCACTCCATGGTCGCAATTTATTTCCTTATGTATTATAACAGTGTCAGATGCGACCATAGTCAAATATGACATTAATGTTTTATTTGTATTTTTCAAGAATGTCTTAAGTGGATATATATTTATATTTCAAACTGGATATATAAATTTAAATATGAAATGAAATTCAGAGAAAATAAAATTATTTATTTACGAAGCAAGGTGGGGTAAACATATATATTTCTGAGACATATAACGCATTTTTAACGAATTTATAAGTCAGTTTGTAAGTATATGTAAATATTATCACTGATAAAAAGGTAAGTCACATAAATATTTGCCAACATGGATGTGATATCATAGCGCCATCTAGCGTTGGACAACTTAACTTCTACTACGACACGTCGCGCGCCCACTAGTGCCGCCTAGAGGATGGGCACGCGCCTCTCCAGTGTTTTCTCTACTTGATTCGTTACTCTGCCGCATCCCGTCCAGCAAAAAGTGTCAACCTTTCTCTACCACGCTGACTGTCGCTTTGTGACATCGTATCATTTCTCTCACTAATAATGATATAATTTTTATTAAATAAAAGATAAGGTATTCATTCGTGTATGAGTGATACGTTGGAGCTGTAGGTAGTTAGGCCGGACTGCGTGAGTGGGTATCTCCATCTACGCGTCTATCTCTCTCTCACTCTCCATACTTCGTGTTTTTCAACTCCGTTAATTCATTCGTGCAGGTGTGATTCAAACCATTGTTTCTCGTCCACTGTCCTTCTTTTGGGATTGTTTTTTATGACTGGATCCTGAGTGTCTACTTTGAACTACTATATCTTAATTTACCAAAAAATTTTCCATCTATATGTAAAACTATGCATTCTATAGATTTATGTTATATGTTTTATGTGAATAAAGACAGTACTTAAGGGACGCTGGAGGGACTAAATTTTAAATTTAAGAAAAATGCTAATGATGACTATATTAATTTTTTTCTTTTTTGTTTTATATACTGCATAAACTGGAATATGTTATTGAATTAAAGTCGAGTTTTATTAGCTTTTTAGAGTGGGACCGATAAGGGGGTCCTGGCTCTAAACCGATCCCGGAAATGGGTTGATCCCCTCCTCCAACTGCCTCATAAAAAAATATATTTTTCAGTTATCGCCAGTGTCCAGACATATAGTCTTGTATATTCTCCAATAGTGTTCCCTATTCGTAATAATTTTGTTTATAGATGAACGCATTCTATATATATTCAATGACTTGAATAAAAATTATTATTTTTAAATGTAGTGTTATAATCACCAGTAAAAGTTTTGGTTCTACCCCTTAGCCTACTCCCAACCAGTAAACATTGTTCCTTTGCCTCGACTGGTTTATTTATGATTTCATCAAATTCGTCGAGATTTGGAGAGGAAGCGTCTTCATGTGAGCATTTCGTGTGAGATCACTAGTTCATGTACCACTGTAAATTTGGTGTTTTGTGGATGGTGAAGTTCAACAGAATTTTGCCGTTGCAGTTTTATTTTCGAGGTGAACTTCAGGAAAAGCCAAGAAGCATCATCATCAGGTGAGTCAAGCTGTCCTCTTTATTCCGTAAGCTATTCTGGTCCGCTATCGAATCCTTCATAATTCCTTTTCCTACCCATCTACCTATCCACCCATTTCCTCTTTCTATTCCATCCTGTCCGATTCCATCATCACCCACCACTGTGATTGGCGATTTTTCGTCGGTCACTAATAGTTTTGTCTATGTTTTTACAATTAGTGCGTATGTAGAAATACGATAGTGACGGCATTCTCTTGCTTGACAGATAGATAGATCAAAGACAGAGCTATTATTTTTATTTACACGGAAAGTGTGGAAGTCTTGGGCATTCCAGGACTTACGACCTGTCATTGGATGGATTAAGTGATCACTTTTCACACTGAAACGTTCACCTATTTACTCTTGCTATAACACCTATTCAATTTTTTTGGAAGTTGTATTTATGTTATCATGTTGAAACCTTTCAATTATTTATTACCAACTGCGCTATCGCTGAAGCTGAGACTCTTTTTGACCGAAGTATGGGGTTATATCCGTTATGTGTATATATGAAATTTATTCGAATTATTAATATATACTATAATACGTCTGAAAAGGCAGTATTTTTCCATTTTTAAACTTCATATTTAGACCAGTATATTTCACAATACTTTGAGTTTGTCCAAATCTTTGTAGCAACCAATTACTGGGATTTATCTCCTGAGGAATAAATAATAATAGATTGTAATAGTAGTTGGTTCCGACAAAGATTTGGACATACTCAAAATACTTTTAAAACATTTTCATTGGCGTATTTGCCCACACAAGTACGTACACACATCCATGTACCCTTTGCTAAAGCAACAATATTGCCTCGGATCCCATAAATCTCTCCCACCCTATTGTTTGAACAGCCTTAATTAACCCGATCCCAGATAAGCATGAAAGTTGGTGAAGAAAGTGCTGGCTAATCAGGTTTTATTATACGCGATCGCTGCGCCATTAATCACTCCTCCAGCGCACGTGTGGTCCTCCCCGCGAACCTACTTAATAAAAGGTGCTTCTATTTATTTATTTATTTATTTGCACGTGATTAATTACATAAAAGTGATACGTCACTAATGGTTTTAGTAAACAATGTATTTAGGTTGCATAATAATTACGACCACACTAGGCAGAGCTTGTCTTGTACACGGAGTACATAACGAGAATAGTAGGCATTTCCTGAGAAATTATTCGCAGAAGAACGCTAGGATGAAGGGTATTTTAAAAAAAAAGATTTTTGAAAGAAATCTTCCACAATGAATGCTCACGTTTGATTTAGAAATATGAACTCTTAACGAAAAGAGATCGTGAAATCTAGAGTAACGAAGACGCAGAAAGATGACACAAAAAGACAATAAAAAAAATGTACGGATGAGGAAACAAACAAGCGTAGATATAGTTGAACAAGCTAATAAAATAAAATAGGTGGTTGAGGATCGTAGCCCCTTGATTAGTACTTGATTAGTAGGCGAAAATCTTATCACTAGAGCAAACAAGCACGTGATTATTTATATCTCCGTTTTTTACTACCATATCTTCCAATTTTTTATATTTTTTGTTGTTGTAAATGACACTTTTTCACTGTTTTCAGTTTGTCTTCATCCCCCTGCTGTAATATAATATATCTGCCGACGAGTTGACCGTGCTCAGCATCACCCGGGAACCAAATTTAGTTACAATTTCAAATCAGCGGTTATATCTGTTTTAATAGGTAAACACATATACTTCTATAACATGAAATAAATGTTATTGTAAAATGTAGTGCTATTTACCAGTTTTTATTTTTGTTCCTATACCTTAGCCCATTCCCAATCAGTACATATTGTTCCTTTGACTCGGCTGGTTGTTTTTTTGAATACGAGGAGATAAAGTGTTCTCATGTGATTATTGTTGTATCACTAGTTCATACACCGCTGTGATTTTGATGTGCTGTGAACGTTGATACAAAAGTTCAAATCAGAGTTTTTTGTGCCGTGGCAGTTTCGTAGATTGGGTCAACTTCTGGAAGATCATAGAAACGCCGTCATCACACAGGTAAGTCGAGCTGTCTGTGGTCTGCGTGTACATCCTGCTCCTGGTCCGCAATCGAAATAACTCCCTTATCCTCATCTTTCCCTCATTTCCGATTCTCTATTTTCCATCCACTCATCTCTTCTGATTTCATCACTCACCATTGTGATCGGCGACTTGCGTTGGTCACACTCATAATAAATACAATTTACACTTCACTTCAAATTGAATATATATTTACGTACTGTTATTGAATATATAAAAGAGAAAACATTTAAGTAATCTTAACCTAAAGTTTTTACCCTGCTTGCGTCTCGCAGACTTTACGTTTAATCAAGCACTCTACAGCCACAAATGATACTACTCATCCAGAAAGTAGATATAGATTTAGAAGCGTAATATTATTATGTGGGGAAGAAATAAAAGAAGAAACTGGCAAAATATTTTTACAAAGAATACAATTATATCACGGAAAGGAATAGAAATAGCTAAGAGGGATGGTGCCAAGATTTTTTGTTGTCTTATCTATTATCAATAAAATAAAATTAAGTGAACTGATCGCTAATTCTTCTATAAGTAGTTGCAGATAGCAACCGGTTTACAGTTTTGAAAAAAGTGAGATATTATTTTTATCGAGCACAGAAAGGTCAATTCTACATTTTGCCAGACCGCTTTCATACAAATATTCGTAATAATCGCCTTCGGAAAAATTTATTGATCGCGAAAACCCCATATAATACCAACATCTCTAAAATCTATTCTTAAATTTTCCAAAAACTATTACAATATTTAGTACCCTTAGATTATTTATCATTTTAATGGTAAATAATATAGAGTATATCAAGGCTGGTGGCCCATTAGTTATCTTGTGACTTCATACAATCTTCGATCAATGTTTGTAAGAGAATCACACCCCATTAGATTGGAGGAGGGGTGACATTATGCCTCTTTACAAAGGCAAAGGGTCGAAAATGGAGTGTGATAACTATAGGTCTATTAGTCTACTGAGCTCTATGGGTAAACTGTATGGAAGAATTTTAATAGAAAGAGCAAGAATGGTGACGAAAGAAAAAGTATAGGACGTGCAAGGGGCATTTGTGGGTGGAAGAGGATGCATGGATCAGATCTTTTCTCTACGAAAACCAAAAACTTTTTCATGCCTTCGTAAATTTACAGAAGGCATATGATAGAGTTATAAAATAAGGTTATGGAATTTACTCTCTGATTGCGGGGTGAATAGTAAATTTATACACGCAATCGCATCCCTATACGAAGGAAGTTCTGCGTGTGTAAGAATCAATGGAGCACTCACACCATGGTTTGACATTATAAAAAGTATCAAGAAGGGTTGTGTAATGTCTTTATGGCTGTTCAACTTGGAATGTAGGAGCAAAAATGGGCGATTTGATTGTATACTGTTTATTATACGCCGATGATGCAGAACAAATGGCGAATAATGAACATGAACTCCAGAATCTGGTGAGTAGAATGTACGATTATGCAAGGAAAGCGACCTCATGATGAATGTTAACAAGTTGAAAGTAATGGTATTCGAGAAGGAGGAAAGCAAGACACCGTGCAAAATACTTGTAGGTAATGAATGTTTGGAACAAGTAGATGAGTTTTTATATTTGGGAAATATGTTTGATAGAAAAACAGAACGGTTGAGAATGATATCGAAATAAAGTGAACGGTGCTTTGAATGGAATTATATCAAACGGGAATTTGTCAACCAAGGTAAGACTAGCGGTGCACAATAGAATCCTGGTACCGACACTGATGTATGGAAGTGAAGCCTGAAGCTGGTAGAAAAGGATCGAAAGTAGACTGAATGCAGTAGAAATGAGGTCATTTAGGCGTATTTGTGGCAAATCTATTTATGACAGAGTAAAAAATGAAGAAATAAGGAAAGAATGTAAAGTTGATGTTATTATAGTGAGTAAGAAAGAAAGATATATGACGCAAGTGTTGATGGTACCAGAAATAGAGGAAGTCTGCGGAAGACTTGGCACGACCAGGTAAACCAGATAATGGAGGATGGTTCTGTTAGAAGCCTCAACAATCGGCGAGCTTGTATGAGAAGATGTATGAACGTGGATGAGGCGAGAATTGTGTGTCAGGACAGAAGAGTGTGGCGCTCTATCCTCACTGACTGCCCCCGCGGGGAAACGGCGTGATGGTAAATACGTAAGTAATTGTGTAGATTTGATTATTCATACTTTCACAAATGTGCTTTATCTCAGGTTGAGTTTTCTATGGCTGACTGCTTTCGTATAACAACCTTCACATATTGAACGTACTTTAAATATAAAACTGAAAAATAATAATTAACAACGTAATAAATAATCTTCATCTTCGCGGTTCCTTTCTAGGATTAGAAATCATCACTGCATTTGGTCAGCCATGATGATTTTACACGGAAGTGGGAAAGACGTGGTTTTTCGTTGGCTTCCAGCAGTTCCAAAGAAGTACCATTACTATTACTAATCCTGACCGATGTGATTCCCCTTTAGCTAACCCACTGGTAAGTGCTGTTTATAAGTATCAAGGATTTGAATTTGGAGTTAGCGTATTCTAGACAGGAGCCTTCTTTCGGGTCTATTATTCCGCGAGAGGTATTTTTATTTCCCTCTAGCGAGCCTTCCCCTATTTGCCACCTGGAGACGCGCACTCTAGAGCTTTCTGACTCCTTCAGAAAATAATAAATAAACATGATATTTTTGATTAGCTCCTTCAAATGTGCCCAGTGCACACGGTCAATCGTAAACAAATTATAAATGTATATGTACAAAATATCGATTGCCACCATCGACTTTTATACTAGCCATAGATAACCAATTAGCTTTCCGCCAGTGAACAATAAATAAATAACTTACATTTTAGAAATGTCGGCGTCTGCTCGCAGTTTAATTATTGACGTTGCAGGGCTAGACAGACAACACTAAGAAGTTTGAAAACAGTAATTAGTGCAACGTAGTTAAGTAGGTACTTAAGCATAAGAACCTACTCTAGAAACCGCAGAGCAGCTCTACTAGAGATTTCAAACTGTAAATTAAAGGTAGAGTTACCCAGTATACAAATGAATATTAAAATGAGTGATTTATAAATATTGGCCTAAACAAGAGACTCGGATGCAGCGGATATTCTACCCAAATAATTGAAAAGTCTCTAAAAGTATATTCTGATACAGTTAATGAGCTCCTTTTATATAGTCAATTATTTCATAACTAACCAACCGTTTCCCCGCGGGGGTTAGGTAGAGAAGATAGAGTGCCACACTCTTTTGTTCTGACATACAGTTCTCGCCTCATCCACATTCAAATATCTTCTCATAGCTTGTGCTCGCCGATTATTGAGGCTTCTAACAAAACCGCTCTCCAGTATTTGGTTTACATGGTCGTGCCAAGTCTTCCGCGGACGTCCTCTATTTCTGGTACCATCAACACTTGCGTCATATATCTTCCTTACTGTTCTCTCCTCAGTCATTCGTTTCATATGACCAAACCACCTTAGTGATCCTTTCTTAATCTTATTCACTATACTAATATCCGCCTTACATTCTTTCCTTATTTCTTCAATCTTTACTATGTCATAAATGGATATGACATACATACGTCTAAGCAGTCTCATTTCCACTGCATTCAGTCTACTTTAGTTCCCATTCAGCCAGCTCCAGGCCTCACTTCCATACATCAGTGTCGGACTCCAGGACTCCATTGTGTATCGCTACTTTTCTCTCGGTTGACAAGTTTCCATTAGCTATTCAATGCGCCTTTAATTCATTTCATAACAAAATTTAGTTTTTAAGTACTAGTTTTTATTATGAAAAAAATAAAACTATATAATATGTTTAAATAAATAAAAAAATACTAATAATTAAAAAATAATATTACCATGTTATATGCACTGATTCACATACTGTTGATTTATAATTTTGCAAATGCATGATAGATTACTTGTTGTTTTCTGGTTACTGATGGACTAGGCATATGCCTGTATTCTGCTATTTTCCACAATCATACAATTTTAGAAAAAATAATTATAAATATAAATTTTCATACAAAAGTAATTTAAAAAACAAATACCAAATAAAGCATAAGATTTTGCGCATACCATGAACGGTGAGACGTACAAATGTCTTCATTCTGCACGAACTGAACATGAAAGGCAGACTCTCAACCATTTACCTGAAACGAATCCTTCAATTTTTTGGGTACCATACGAGAAGGGAAGATAGTACGGAGAAGCTTGTTGTGGTAGGTTAGGTCGAAGGACGAAGAAGAAGAGGAAGAACCCCTACCCATTGGACAGACTAAGTAGAAAAGGCAACAGACAAAAGTGAAGGAACATAGTCAAGAGGGCTGTAGTTCATAGAGATCGTTATTCGTAGTCACGAGTCACGAGGGACCGACGTAGATGATACAGATGAAAAAAAATTTAAGAAAATACGTAATTATCAAATAAATACAGGATATGTGAAAATTATGTTACACTTTTATGGAATAACCCTTAAAATTTTATTTTCCGTATTAACATTAATTTTCTCTTTTATATTATTAATTTTTACATATTTACCCTATAATATATGGATAAATACATGTAAAGGAACTAATTAACATAAACACATAATGAATCATTCATATATATTTTTTATATCTCAATAAATTAGAGGCTATTTCTATATTCGATGTACATTCACGTCATACTACTATTAAAAATAGTTGATCAAAATGCGTTTGCATTTCTGAATATAATTTATTTTCAATGCTTTTAATTATCGTAATTGATAATCTGCCGCAATTAATAATATTAGGCGCATATTACCGAGTTTGTCACGTGGTAATACTGACCTCTGAGTAATGAGCCCCGTTTCGGATATGACCACGTGACCTATGCAAATTTAGGTCCGCAATACGTCCTATTTACTAACAAGGGGTGGCACTCAACGTAAATCGAGGCGCAGATAAACAATAAAACTATAAATTATTAATTTTTTACAAAAAATTGAACAATATAAACATGAAGACATTAAATTAGATAATTTTAATTCGTCGAAAATAAATAAAGCTCTCAAAGGAACTACAATCTCGTAGATCTCAATATAGTGGTCAAACCAATTCTAAGTGTGCGTGAATACATCCGTAGAATTGTCTAGAACTTGAAATTGCCACTGGCTTTGTTTTATTTTTAATATGGTGCTTGTGTTTTAGGTTATTTAAGCACAGAAGTTCAAGAAACCTTGTGAGTTTACTGACTGATCATTTAGCTTTATCATAATTATCCCTTTGAGTCAACATTGGTCCATATAGTCTTACATAATCCTACAAACAGAATAAATTAATAATAAAAATAAATAATTAAACTATTGGACATTTAAGCCTCGTCCCAACTTAAGAAACTTCCAAGATATTTCAATTTTCGTGGCACAAGCGCATAGGTTGGTGTAAAAATAGTGAGAATATTAATGTGATACGTATTCTATTTATGCTTATCATTTAATTTTCTAAAATTATATAGTCAGGCTAAACCATAGTCTCGGGCTCATCAGCCATGATGTTGTTCTTCTGCCAGAGCCCCGATGTAAACTGTTTCTGTGTCACTTAGCATCTTACATATAACTCTATTCATCCGGCTGATTTTAAGAATTATTCTATAGGTCTATATTTCAAGTGCTTTCAGTTGGCTTACAATTACTTCGGTATGTATCCACGATTTCATTTCAGAAAACAAAATAAACAGTTTGGCTTAACGCCAAACTAAAAATCTTTGTGTATGCAATGTATTTAATACATGTATTATTAAAATTATTATAATTCTACAGTTTGGTATTGATACTAATGATACTAAAGTAAAATACTAAAAAATAAATTGCTGTTTATGATTTATTAAGTAAGCAAAGTAAAAAAAAATATTTTAACTAGTTACGGAGAATATGTTTGCTTGACGATCCAGGTATCAGGCATTAGAAGGTAGCTACGGTGAAAAGATATAATGATGGATAGCCTCCAATTTCAATCCATCTATTGTGTTCAGCATTAGTTCAAACATAGAGGAATTAGATGATCGGACAATGTAATACATGGGTAAAACGTACTTACAGTTATTCACATGGCTAATTGGACAATGAAGTAAAGCTGTAGGTACTCTGTTATCCGATTGGGATGTGACGAAAGAATGGCCACTGAAACAGCGCGCTGCCGTCTTTTCTTGGTGGTGCTAGCGGGTGCGCCACTTGCCATATCATGAAATATTAGCTATTAAAGAGGCCTTGAACATCTGCGTACTTCGGGACGTCGATAATACTGTTATATTCTCCGACTTGCAAGCAGCTCTGGAATCCTTACCTGGTAATATGAAAGATTGGCTAGACAATGAGATAATCCGTTTCATCAGACGATGTCTATTTAATTTTGACAGCAACAATAAATAGGTGTCATTCGTTTGGATTCCTACACATAAGAGAATTCATGGAAATGAATGTTCCTGTTGAATTTCCCTCATCAATTTCATATCCCGATGTATGACAGACTTAATATGATAAAAAAACGTACGAATTCTCTTTGGACTGCTCAATGGATGGATCCAAATAATTATAAGGGTAATCGGCTTAAAATAATTCAAAGATCTATTCCCCAAACCTCCTGGTTCTCCAAAAGGATAGTCTCCAAAATAACAATATATCTAGAATTGGGCAATTGGGCATTGCCAGGTAGCCTTACATTTATTTAGATTGAACTTAATGAATTCCCCAACGTGTGAGTGTGATGCCGAGGTGAAAACCTTTGACCTTTTTCGCCTGTCCATTGCGGATCACAGGTTTTTTTTACAGAAATCTCGTCAATGGTAATTTTAAACTCTCAGTTAACTTGTGTCATCTTCTTTCCCTTAACTCGCCATATTTAATCTATATAATAGCAAAATTTTTGATTGACAATGGTATTGACTCGTAATATAATATTATCTATTCTATAATATTATTGCATTTTTTTCTATAAAATAAAGTTTTAACTTGATTAAAGGCACAAATCACTCTTGAAAGGTGGATTGCCTATTTAAAAGAAGAAGAAGAAATATAAGTATAAGCTAGTGTCCCTATAGATGGTACCATGAGTCTGTGCCTTCGTAATATTCTACTGATAAATCTAAACAACTTGCATTATTACAAAAGTAAAAACCCTCTTAAGTTTTGAATAATTAAAAGACGTGAACTTCTTTTTAACTTAATAATTATAATTAAACAATATAGTCTAATAATAAATAAGAGTAGTCAGAGTATTCAAGTCTTATTACAAGATTATATTCAAGAGTAGTCAGAGTATTCAAGTCTTAATACAAGATTATATTCAAGAGTAGTCAGAGTATTCAAGTCTTAATACAAGATTATATTCAAGAGTAGTCAGAGTATTCAAGTCTTAATACAAGATTATATTCAAGAGTAGTCAGAGTATTCAAGTCTTATTACAAGATTATATTCAAGAGTAGTCAGAGTATTCAAGTCTTAATACAAGATTATATTCAAGAGTAGTCAAAGTATTCAAGTCTTATTGCAGTGTTAAATAATCTTGCGTTTAAGTAGAAAAGTAATTTTTTAAATATTACGTTTATTATTTATTATACATAAAAATTAATATAAAATTTCTAAACATTAAAACAAATATATAAACATAAAATAAAATACAAATAAATTTTTCACTTCCCTTAACTGAAACCTCAATGCTCCGGTTCCGCCACGCTTTGCGGCGCCCCAAGGTCAAGCGCCGGGTTCCAAGGTCACGGAAACCGGAAGCGTCGCCGTCTCCCTCCCCTCCTCTCCTTCCTTTTACAGGAAGTGGATCACCGTGGGATAGTACAAATAGGTAAACACAGAGAGCTTGCCCTGGAGATATTTAATTCTCGTTTCTTTATTATGAAAACTGGTTTATACCGACAGATGCAATTAACAATTATTATGTAATTATTAAATTATAAAATTAATTCTTTTTTTTATATATAAGAATTTAGTTAAAACTAATAATACGTCTTTCTATTTTATTTTATTTATTACCTACATATCATGTATAATGCCCGATTGGGTAATGCAAAATAAATACAAATTTTAATATTTGTACCTTATTTTATTTATTACTTATCAATTTTTCTCATTTGTACACATCGTAGTATAACTGTGAGGTATTTTTTTTTAATATTGTGCTTTTCAATAATCTTATCTGAGGTACAAGATCGGACAATTTATATGTACGATTATAATTGAAAACTGCGACTTCTTGTGGTAGTTATGGGATCTTGTTTTATCGAATTTCATAGCTTTAGGAATAGTTTTCTGGCACTGTAAAAGAGCTCCACGTAGATACAGTAAGTAATAACTAATTTGTTTTGACTATTTCACTTATTCATACAAGCAATTAATTATATTTGTAAATGTGATGGCCTTTCGCAATAAAGCACAATTCCATACATATGATGTTAATACGTAAAATACACTTCTTTCCTTCACTTTTTATAAAGCCGTTTTTATTGATCAGAATGGATCATATTGTGGATTATATGAATCATGGAACTAGTTTCAATTCAAGTTCATTCAATCCAGTTAATTTTCGAAAATCCAACTGGTTCCAAAACGAACAAATGACTCAATATTAATTTGGAGCTGGGCTCGGCGTTCTGGTGAATGGCGACATCAATCATCACTAGTGTCTATATTGGCTTCGTGATTTTGAAAAAAATCTGAATAAATCAGAAAGAGAAAAGAAACGGAAGAAGAGCCGCCTGCTGTGGAAGAAGATCCGCCTGACTACCAGCAGACGTATCTGTGCAACATATCACACATACTAACATTTACCGAAACGTAAATATCTCACCAATTTTGGCCACTCGTGTATGGAGCTCTGCTATATTTACATCATTTAAGTATCTACTTTAACCAATCTATAATATTAAATATACCATACAAATGATAGATATAATTGATAAAAATACATGTGAATCTCTTTTAACCTCAGACTGATAAAATTTTTATTAAATTCGATAATACAAGATAAATATATGCTAATACTGACATATAAACATAAACACGCACATTTTAAAGCAACACAAAATATAATAACTACACGAACAAATAAACATAACCTACAAGCCCCAAGAGCAAATACAACATATGGTCAAAAGAACAACAAGTGTTTTGGACATAAACTATTTAATAGGATGCTGAAAGATTTAACTCGTTTGAATTGTACCGGTAACATGAAACTGAAAATAAAAAGTTAGATTAGTAATATGAGTAGAGCTACTATTGGTGCACTCACCAAAACAAATTTATCAAACCTATGATAATTGTTGTCACAAATTTTCTAAAATAATATATTGAAAGTCCACTGTGCAGTATCATATATAAAATGTATCTATTATAGGTAAATGTTCATTTCGGTCCGATACTTGTAAACTAATTTATTGCACAATTACTTGTAAACCATGTCCATCTCAACACAAAATTTTCTAATGAGACAGGCGTAGTCCAAACATATTGTTTACGTACCTTATTACTGCGGTTGGCAGCACTGGGTTTCCTAGTTGATAATAACTGCACATAAACACATATTATACATATCTTTTATATAGTTTCTAATAAATAAATATAAATATGGAAGCTCATTAGGAAGGATAGCTATACAGTTTTAGAATCTAAGTTAATTTCACAACAATGGACAGCCGAAGGAGAAATTTGAATAGGTGTAAAAGATGATTAATGTTTCCACCATAACAGCTTACACCATCAAGGATGCGGTGAGAACGAATGTCTCCATTATTATTTTATTATTACAAATATAATACAGATGTAAGTATATCGGTCATAGAATAAAAAATAGTGGAAAATTATTTACATTGTAACATATTTCACATGGACTAGAAAATGACATGAAAAGACTTTGAAATAAAAAGTTATGAAAAAGTTGACAAAGAAAAATCATTTACATACTGCATCATTATTGTTAAATAGTTTATAATGAAATATTAGATGAAATAGAAAAATAAATTAATGTCGGTCAACAAATCATTGTAAGCTCGCCAAAATCTTACTATAGGAAAGCGTAATCCAGAATTGGTTCGACTTGTAGGAATGATGAAAAGAGATAGTGATAATGATGCTTGCAAAAGGACATGAAAATTTATTAGATGACATAATGATAAAGAGATGGACAATTAAACTGGTTTTGACAGATTTTGTACTAGTTGCTATACATTCGTTTTTTCAACTTAATTTGCAATCTACAGTTTAGAATTCGCATGAAGTTCTTTTGAACTATGTAATAATTTAATAATAATAATATTATAGTAATAAAGATTCCAGATGCCGCATGCTTATTATAAGAGTTTGGAATAATAAGAGAAATGTTTAATTATAAAACTTTGAAATATATTGTAGTTAAGAATCACATGCGCGTATTCCAATTTTTGTAATATTGTATTTTTAATGCACAAGAAGCATATTAAAATAAACATTTGGAAATGTGCCAATATTTAGGAAGAATTTTTATTGCAAAGCTTTGGTTCGCTGCCAGTATTTTTACGATTTATAATGACGCAAGATATAAAAGCTCTGTACATCACCGATATTTTGAATAGTAATGGCTAAATATTTGCTCGAATATCATTTTTATTTTTAAAATAAATAATCAGACTCATTTTTGTATTGCTTACGTTATTTGAAGCGGAAACGGCGTGTAATCATTATTTGTACATTTTATTTCTTTTGATATCAATGTGGGTGTTTTGACATTTCTGTTAAAGTAAGCGCGATATAATATTTATTACAAGCGATGGTCAGTTATTAAAGGAAACATTGTAACAATAATCATCAACTATATAGCATTAATCTTAATCAATAAGAAGATAAAACATTTTGTTAAAACCACTATTTATTGATGAATAGCATAACTGCGTTTGCATAAAATTGTATAGCTTCCCACATTATAGTTATAAATAAAAATTGTTAAATTAAATTGTTAGATTAATAATGTCTTCATAAGGCGAAACGCGTGTCATTTAAATAAAACAAGTAGAATAAAAAAACAAGTGTTTTATTATCACATATGTGATTACGGAGTTCTACAAACTTACCTCACAAACAGTAAGTGTGTATTCGATTCCATTCAACTACTATTGTCTGTTCAAGAAAATAAACAAAAATAGTATTTATTCTGTCTTGGGTGAAGACTGAGTATCACTTCGTGTGATAATATTTACAATCAGAAATATATCGGATTCTGCATCACATCATTGCGTCTTGTAAAACAAAGAAAATTCTGACTGAAAAATTTGACTCATTTGTACGTCCGGAAGCTTACAATCCATCTATATCAAGCGAATGTATGAAGTAAAAAAATGTTGTGACCAAAATGATTGGTATGTCAAACTGTATGCCTGAATATGTATTATTAATATCGAGCAGCAAATCAATGTAATTAAATGAAGATAATAAAAATGTTAGCTATTGGACGGGCGACTGTTCCTGACCGCGGATGCTATCGTGTTACCACTCGAGCGCTTAGTGAAATTTTTCTAAATATTTTCATATTCTATTTTGACACAAAGAAATTAGAAAGCTGGCATCTTCTAATTTCACACGATCACAAAACAACAAGAACTAACAGGCGTGAGTTAAACAATAATAATTTATCTTCTTCTGTATAATGCTATCTGTCACGTAGTCGCTTGTTTTGAGATTAACAAGATCCAGGTCGTTTAAAAATATTGCAGATGTCGAAAAATGTTGACGTTGTGTTTGTTAATTCTACATTATTTTATGTTTACGAATACGGCAGACGTCATCTATTATATCTATTAATATACCATTTTAAGAAAATATCTGGGAATTGGGTTATGACACGACAATTTAAATCTGATTATTTAATATAACAAAACCATTACCAAGCAACGTTTAGAGGTTTAAAATTATAATTGTTTTATTTTTTTGACGTTGGATTTTAATAAAATTGATGATGTATTTATGTTGTATGTATTTATAAGTTGATGACTTTTTAAGTATGGAGCTTGTAAACTTCGAGGTTGTAACGGCGACGTTAAATATTATTTTCGCAAATAGACCAAGATTTCACCTGCAATTTCAGAGGGTCTACATTGATTTAGTAAGGATCTTGTATCATAAAAGGCACTGTAAAGACACTTTTTAAAATGAAAAAAGAAGTTATGTAGAATACGCTTGCATTATTTAGATCTACAGTAGGAACTGTGTAACTATAAATAATTGAACGACAGATGTATCAATTTATAACAACATATAAATTCGAAAATTTGTCGTCAACTTACTGTGTTGGTGTAGCACAATCCGTTAATGCAGTTCTCCGGATAGGAAGAGATCCAGATCCTCATATGTATATATTTTTAATTAATATATTTAATTTGTGTTAAAAATATCACAGACCTATGTTTTAAAAAATTGCAACTTCACAATAAGAATGTGTTCTCCTTACAAAAAAAAAACTGGTATCAGTGTTAGCAGATGATCGAGATGGACGGAGAAACCTTATATAAATAGTAATTCCTCAACCCGTTCAGCAATGGATTAATGTTTTTATACTTTATTAGAGCTGCAAAATTAAAATAAGGTTTTACTCTTGACGGTAACACTAGAAGCAAGAGGAGGCTATTTTTCTTAAAAAAGCAGTCGGCCATTTACATTATGAAAGAGAACGAAGGGTTATAATTGTAGTACATAAAATGATTATAATGTATAAACAATTATATCATATGAACAGATTATATTATAAAAACGAAGGTCAAAAAAATATCAAACCATCAGTACTTTATTAATTGTGTCCCTATTCTTATTTTGTATCCGATTTTTGATTTGATGATGTACCACGATAAAGATTGTGATATTCAAAAATATATTTATAAAATTTTAACCATGTCAGTTTTTAACAGCAGAACATTACAGGGTGGGTCAATCGGGGATGTTGACTGTTGAGGGATGATTACTGACGGTGAAAACTTACTCACATAATAATTATGCGGCTCTCGTGTCGCACATTGTGATAAATTTTACTGAGAATATTACGGAATATGTTAGCCAGAGTATATAAAATATATTAAACTTTAACACACAGCGGAATTATGATGTCGCGTAAAACCATAACAAAATTATATTTTAATTAATTTTTTTTTTTTGAACTGCAAATTTTCACGGTTCCGGCACCAATTTCATTAATCCTATATACCAATTGACGAACGCAGATGCCATAAACACCATCGCTCGATCTAGAGAATCTGCTCAGCGAGCAGCTGATAGGTCTCGTGATAAATGTGCAGAAAATCCTTACGTGTGTCAGCGAGACTTTAATCTGAGTTGCAAATAACCTGTAACCAGTAAATTAAACTATATAGGTGTCGAAGTATAATACCTAGGCAGACATTTTGGCAACACTATGAAAAAGTTCAACTTCCGGATTGGCATATTCTCTATTTGATTCCTTCTTGTGACAGTCTCTTCTCTGTTGATTCTTGATCTTACCATTATTGGAATTCCTTATATATAGCCTTAAACTAATAGACATCTTGGGTTATTTTTGTTATTTTTTACTGTGTCAATTATTCTACATCATCTGTACTTCACCCGATTGTACTATTCATAAATGAGTGTGAAACTCTCTTCAAGGAACGGTGAATAACAAATCAATGTTACTTGGTAATTATAATCGGGATGCTTAACTGATATTATTGGCAATATTTAAATATGTCCAAGAACACACAATTACTGGATTTTTACCTACAAAGGCACTGTTATTAAAAAATATCAGATATTTCCTACAGTCAAAGCTATTTTTTTATTATATTTAATGGAAAATAACGGCCGAAGACAGGTCCTAAGTCCTGTAATTGCACCAGCTCCTAGGTTTCGTGAAAGGGCCGTTCACTGGTTCCACGTAAAAAAGGTATATTAGGCTATTTAAAAAAACCTGTATTTTATTGTATTAAAAAGTCTTTGAAAGAAATAAAATCTGAATGAAAACATTCATCCTTGGACCAAAGTATAATTCATCGAAAAATCGATTTGATACGAAAATTGTCTGATTATCTTAACCGAATGAATGATATAGAGTGCCAGGATGGAGGCTCCGACCTAGATCTCTAAATAACCCAACTCACTGATCCGGAAGAATAAAGGCAATGAAGACCAGAAGCAATCGAATAATAAATAAGATAGAGAAGGTATGTAGATTCTTACACAACAGTGGATAGATGTAAGCTGAAAAAGAAGAAGAAACATTTATTTTATTATTTTTCCCTTTTTTAACACTATTTAAGTAACTATTTGAATTTTTTCTGTCGTGTGTACGATTGGAAGTAGCGTTAGAATTTCGCAGACCCTCGTCCTAGGGTTACGGGCGTCTCGGGGTGGGGGCAGATGACCGCACAAGCGGCCCCGAGTTGCGCGGGTCAGGGCTGGAAACCACCCTCAGATGGGCGAACCCGCCCCGGGCTGTAGTCGGGGACAGATTATTTACCGTCTCTGTTAAAGATGTACATTATTTTCCTTTCTCAAATAAGAATTTAAATAAATATTTTTTAATTACTTATTTTCGTTACAACCTAATGCCGGATAATCTTAAAAACATAAACGAACTAAACCTTACATCATTGGATCCGCAGGGAAGTAATCCACCAAATATTCACCGATTCAATCACACTTGATAAAACACGCGGTGTAATTTGACCAAGATTCACTAGACTGGGGTTAAAGTCAGCACGAAATAACCCCTAAGCCATTAATTAAAAAATTGTCTAATACATTTATTGAGAAGATTGAACCAACGAGTGCGTATTGACATTTACATAAATGTGATTTAAATTAAATATTTATACATGATCTTCACATATAAATATACGATATCATTGGATTACACAGAAATAATGAATTTTAATTATCCAATAATTAATATATAATAAATACAAATTAGAAAGATATACATGTAAAATCATTTTTTATCGAAAAATATTATTGATTCTACCGGAATGAATTTCTTCCAATCTGGGAAACGTGCATTAACCTATTATGCTACAGCACACAGTACATTGACGACAAATTTTCGAACACAAATATAACATTTTTTAAATTGATAAATCTATCATCCTATTATTTGATAGCCTTCTACTTTATTTTACGGAATCTCAAATACCTTTGAGTAATCCGATAGTCTCGGTAACAACAATATTTTTCTATAAAAATTGTTTAATATGTATTTCTTTCTAATTAATATATTTAATTTGAATTTAAAAATATCACACTTATGTTCTGAATAATTATAACTTCGCAATAAGAATGTGTTCTCTTTAATAATATATAATAATTGGAATACTGGTAATATTATGTTTTACGTATGTACTTTAATTATTGAGACACGTAATGAAAATTACAAAGTAGACAGAAATATTGAAATCTTGTATTAATAAGTAAATAAAACTAAGAAAATCAAACACCATTGTCGTATTATTTTTCAGTGTAGTAACGTAGCACACTTGACAGCGATAAATGTGGATCCTGAACCATTTGTTAGCCCCAAACCCTAACATCCTCAAGTAGCCTTTGGGGTGTAAACACACCGTCGGCGGTATAAGGGTTGGGTTGTAGAACAACCCTCGGCGGGTAAACCGCTTGCGGGGAGGATGTGGCCCGTCGCCTCCCCTCCCCCGCGCCGAGGGTGGAACAATCAAATCATTCCGATACGTGACTTGTAGCGTTTCATACTTTCAATCAAAATTATCACTAATTCAATTACTTATTAGGTGTACGTGGTTTATTTAGTCTTTCTATTCAGAATAGATTTTATTCGTTATTTAAATGACCTTCTACATGATATAATAAGAATAGAATAAAATTATTTATTTCATAATTCATTTAAAGATTATTGTAGTATTATAAAATAAAGCTAAATATATATTGTAATAGAAGACTTTGACTACTTTATTACTTACTTACTTATCATGACGTCGTTTCTCCGCGAGGGTAGGCAGAAAGAATAGAACGCCACTCTTCTGTTCTGACATACAATTCTCGCAACATTAACATTCATACATTTTCTCTTACAAGGTTGTCTTTTTAAATATTATTCACTATATAACTTTAGTATAGTTAAGGAAACTGGAATATCTATTCTTTATTGTGGGATGTGCAACGATAATGTATTCTTAAATATATCGATATTTGTGCGGCGAATTGATTTATAAAAAATGATTTTTTTTTATTCAAAAACATTGAATTTAATCAATGATTAATTAGATAGCAAAAAAAATTCTTCTATTGTAAAGATTTTTCTTTATGCATGTCAAAATTAAAGTAGAATAGAATGGTAATAGAATAGAATGGTAATAGGGTCAATAGAAAAAACCGACAAATGTTCACAGCACCAATATTCTTCTTTTAATTTTTTGCTCTCGCTGGTCCAGGACGTTATCCCGTAGCAGTCTTGATAATCCTTTTCTATTCTTCTTGGTTTTCTGCTGCGTACAAGATCATAGAGTGATGATCCTGTTATCTATTTTATTATTATCCATCCATCTTATACGGAATCTCGTTACATCCAATCGTAATTTTTTAGTCTTTTCTTCTTCCACGTTGGACCCTCATGATCAGGAATCGTGATCTCCATGAATTTCCACTCTCTTGACTATACCTACTTCTTCAATTTTCTCTGAAAGCTATCGACATGCTGTCGTCACCTGTTGCTTTTTCCACGTAGTTGATTCAAAGGGTGGGAGATCTTCCTCTTCCTGTTCCTATTCCTCTTTCGATAAGGCCCACCCTAATAAGGTTATTCAACCTATTTTCTTTTCTTGCGAGTTATCCAAAAACCTAAATACTTTCCCTCAGAAATATAGGTTTTTGGCTATTTAACATACCAATACTTTACTTCATCACAAATAATGTATCTATGTTACATATTTTTAAAAAAAATCACTTAAAGTTAGGGAGATGATAAAATAAGATTATATTTTTAAATTTCCACGGCGGGACCCGCATTTAAAATAGTTTCTCATCTCTCCACAGGTGTTTCCCAGCCGGGGCGACGCCGACGGAGATCCGTTACGCCACCCGTAGAGGCCGTCTGAGCCGTTACCCTGTGAGCCGTTACCCTCTACAACGCCGTTACGCTCCACGCCGTTAGTCGCGGAGCTACACGACCAACGTCCCGGACGAACCGATACAAGCAGAGCAAAATACGATGCAGGTAATTTGAAGACAATTTATCGATGATACTAAATTTCCTTCAAACAATTAATTTAATGTGCAAAAGAACAATTTCCTTCAAAATATTCGAATATTTTTAACACACCAATCTGCAGAAATACTAACTAAATTTTTAGTTCTTCAGTTCTTTCGGAATTTACTACGTTAAATTAATCAGAAATACGCGGGGGAATTTTGTTGTACGAGTGCGTTACCATTAGGTGGTACAAACATATTAAGTGACCATTCTAACAGTCGACTGTTAGTTGTCACTAATATACTTTGATCACGATTATTGAGTATAAAAAATTGAAATGTATTAATCTGAATCTATGATTTGAATATGGATCTGAAATGTACCGTAAATAATTTTTTCTTACAGAATCATATCTATATACATATTAATGATATTATTTTTTAATTTGTGTTTTCTACGGTATCTCAAAAAAATCTTCTTCATATCGACTACAATAAAATTTACTTATTAATATATAATTCAATTATTTAATTTGCAAATCAGTTTTGCAATATTTTATTAATAATATGAAATCTTTTCGCATACAGTTTAATATATGTTTGTAAATAAATAAAAATTCTACTTGTAAATATAATATTCATAAAATTATAATAATTACTTACTAATATTGTGTTAAAGTGGATTATATTGCCCCATCGAAATAAAGTTACATAATTCAGGTAATGTATTATATGAAAGAACGTTTAAAAAAATTAGAACAGAGAGGGAAAAACGAGAAAATTAACATTAACATGATATAAAGGATATCAAAATATTAAAAATCTTTAATATTTAATTGTACGTTTTAACTATCCACACAGGTATTACTTATTTTAGAATATTTTCTGTCGTCTCTCTCGTTGTTCCTTTCTGGTACGGTTCACTTACTGAACGCCTCCTGCGGCAGACGGCGACGCCGACTCCGGCGCCGACGCCTATTCCGGTCCGCCAGCGGCTCACCGCCTGGCAGCCCCGCGGGACACGTGTCAAGCGGGTGTTACGCCACTTGACGCCACTTTGTAACATCTTCCCCGGAAACCTTCGATCTAACGACCTTACGAGTGAAATTGTAACGTAATACGAATAAATTCGATTGGAGTTTTCTTTATAGACTAATATTTCATTTTCATGACTTCCTATATCACCTATTAATATTCTTGATAGTATTTTATAGCATACTTCATCATCATCACTGCTGGGTCTACAACCCCTAGTGGATGTTGGCCTTCTCGAGAATTTTCCTTCATCGATCTTTATTATACGCTGTTTCACTCCAGCCCTGCACTTTTTAGACAGATATATCATTCAAGAAATTGTCACTCCACCTCAGTTTTGACCTTTACAAACTTCTTTTCGTATCTTGCATTCAGCAATAACTTCGGTGATTGCTGTTTGGTCATTCTCTTCACCACCGAGTTCTTCCTATTTTAATATTTGTAAAATTTCTCAAATATCTCATAAAACAAAATATATAGCTCATTGTTTTAGTTTCTATACCAAAATTCATATTCTATATACTAACTATCCCAAATATATCAAGGAAGATTTATAATTTTTTAATTCTTTTAAAGAAAATTTCACACATAACAGCAATATTATTACTTTTTAAAACTAAGAAAAGCACCTGTGTTGTTAAAAATAGGACTAACTTGGTGATCCCAAGTACTTGATCACATCCGAGTGTTTTAACACTATACCAAACAAGCAAAGCTTATTAATTTATCAGCATTCTTCTATATTCATCTGACGTTGGATGAACGTTGGATCTCTCCCAATCTTTTCACCTCTCATTCAACTGCTTCCCGCAATAATTTGTATGCCGCCAGTCCGGCAAAATAGGAGATGCTCCAGCTTCTAGTACGGGGCCCCTAAGCAACTGCTGTTTTTTTAGAATTATTTATTTATTATTTTGAATATCTAGTGGTATTAATGTGCAATTAAGTATATTGCAGTATATTCAAAGATGATGTGTAAAGAATATCACGCAGTTCTTTTTAATATATCATTAGAAAATATATATATCCGTGGCGGTCCCTCATGACTGAGGATCGCGATCTCTATAAACTCTCTGCATCCTGGCACTCCCGGCATCCTGCAGATCTTAAGGCTATCACCAGAGAAATACCTGTTACCTTTTTCACTTGGATGATCCAATAGGTGGGGGATTTCCCTCTTCATCTTCGTCCTTCGACGTGGTCCACCACAACAAGCTTCTCCAGACTATCTTGCAAGATTATATACCCCAAAGAATTGAAGGATTCACTTAATCTGCAGTTTGGTATGTATGGTATGGCATGTGCAACATGTGTTTCCAGCACCACATCTCAAAGGCATAAATCCGTCTTCTCTCCCTTGTGAAATTAGGATATGTGGTATCAGTATTATCTGTTCAGCGATCTACGAAGGTAAGCGTTAGTTGTGAACAAAATCGAGGGCACCTATAACAGACCCGATAAATGACCAAACAGGATTTAACGTACCCTAATAACCGACGAGAAAAAACGAGAGATGTGTGACGACAGAGTACAAGTGTACGACAATCTGTTCTCTACATTTGTAAGGAAAGCCCTATGGGAATACGGCCTAATGGAACGCATGAAAAATTCCGTGGACTATGAGCTAGTGGAACAAACCAGAGAGAGGGAAAAAGGTTCTTACATGCATCGCAATCATTGGCCCCTGCCTTTCGAGGAAATTATAATAATTTTATTTTAATTTTAATAGGACGTACCTACCGATAATGAGAACACGATAAAGTGTAAGACTATACAGTATATGTATAATTAAATAATAAATGTTGTAAAATATCTTAGTGGTATATAAACCTTAATAGCATAAAAATATCCATAAAAATTTTAAACCGTACTTAGGTATAAGAACTTTGTTTTATATTGTACTTTGAGTGGAACAAAATTTTATTATGATTAAATTGTATTTATTTTTTACTCTTTTTAATATTTTACACTGTGTTTAAAAATATATATTTTAGAGACAATTTATTTAAAATTAAATTTTTTAGAAGTATTTTCTGATTTTACACAAGTTAACAAATACTTTTATTGAACTTCGAAATTGATATTCACATATTTGCAATACATTTTTCTTTAATCGGCATCGACATCAGAATCGGATAATCGATAATCGTCAATGATCTGTATAAGCAAAATGTGACATTGGTATAGCCTAGAAAGCCATTATTTAGTAGAATCGTTCAACGATCGACACGAAATAAGATTGTTAACTCAGAACTAGACTCGTATAAATATAATATAATTTTTCATAAAAAAAAAACTGCTCAGAAAATTTTATTTAATACTTGATATGTATTTTATTAATACAGAAAAATAAAATAAAAATATTAGTAATCAATTATCGGCAATGTTTAAAATCATAAATTTATTTATGATTTAATATAATTTGTTGGAAATTGTCTTAAGGTCGTATGTAAGTACTTTTTCACGCGGTAGATGGCGGTTTATTTGGTTAATTTCATGATAAAATGTGATTACATATATCATTATTTTAACTTTTAAGTAACCAGGACGACCCTGATTTTAAATAAATATAGATATATGTTCATGAAATATCTTTTACTATTTTTATACTGTATGAGACTAATTTTCTGGTCTCACGAGGTACGGATTTAACCTGTAGCCACTCGGTCACCGGACAAATTCTTACATCCGTTATTCCATTTTTAAAAGCTGTCACCTTTTATTGTGACAAATCTCATATACCTTTAAATGATACAATTTGAAAGAGCTGCAGCATATAGGCTCGAATATTTTTCATTAACTTACCAGGTTGACGACGTGTAATGGTTAGCGTATTTTTCCGGATAGGAAAAGTTTCCGGTTCGAATCTCGGTCGCAACCAAAATATTTTTTCGATAAATCGATTTCTTTCTTTCTAATTGATACATTTAATTAAATGTATAATAATAATGTTCTTAAAAATTGAAACTATTTATTAAGTTTCTAATCTCTAGAGTATTGTGTGACATTCAACAAATCATTGTATAGAATTGTCACCAAATCTCACTTATATCTACTTATTATTTTTACTGTCCGAATATTCAATGTAAATGACAATATATATCGATATTGGAATACGTCCAAGAACACACAATTACTGGATTTTCATGTACGAAGGTACCGTTATTAAACAAATAATAGATATCTTATAGAGACGAAGTTACTTTATATTATATTTAATAGAAAATATATGGAAGTATGGAGTACTGGGCTTACGATCTATCTTTGGCTAGTTTAAGTGTTAATTTTATATAAATATAACGTTCACTATTCTCACCCACAAATCTCATTGTAAGCCCTGTAATTACCCATACTTCCATATATTTTCCATTAAATATAATAAAAAATAGCCTTGTCTCTAAGAGATATCTATTATATGTTTAATCGAACCCCACTTACTATTATATTATATTATCTATCTATATATCTAAGTAAACTTGTTAGTTATTTAGTTAGTGATAGTGACGCCTGTCATTGCCGTAGCCAAAATATGTGCGAATATTGCTCCTCGATTAAAAAATTTCGAAAGTTTTAATTTGCACATACCATCACTTCGTGAATTTCATAATATGTCATCTTTAAAACATTAATGAAATCTGACTAATAATCACGACGATTTTGATTGTGTAAACTATTATATTAGTATTTTTTATTTATTATCTTAGTTTTATTAACCACAATTGAGTTTAAAAAACATCTACCGGTTTCGGAAAATACCTTTTCCTTCTTCAGGATGTCATAACTAACTAAAAATATAGCATTGTTTCTTCACCAGAATCTATTTTTAAATTTTTTAAAAAACAACAATTATTTAAAAAAATAAATTTAGTACCTAACTCAAATTGCTGCTCAATACAAATTTAGTCGAATAATTTTTAGGAAAAAATTTTAGAATAGGACTCGTAGTTAAAATTAGTTGGCTGTTTATAATTTCCTGATTACTTTTACATGCTTTATTTATCTCCAACGATTCCAAATTATTTAATTTTTGACCTACACCGTTTATATGCAAAATTGACAATCCTAATTTTTTATCAAAACCATGACTATTTTCTATTAAATGATTAGAAAATTCTGAAAACCCACTATTGTTCAAACATCTCAAATGCTCATTTATTTCTTAAGCGGCAGGTTTAATAAAACCTTAAACCAAACATAATGTTTATTTTTTTTCTGTAGAATGTTATACCTGTATTGTATGTGAATTCCATGTCTCCCGATCATATTACGATTACGATAAAAACACAATAGACCCTTATTTTAATTATGTGATGGTTATACTTTTAGTCTGAGGTAAAAGTTGTCTTTACTATATATCCTGACTCTTTTATGCAAATAATGCAGTGTTATCAGCCAACACATGATACATTTTCTACATTAAAAAAGCTATAAAGGCTAGGTTCTGCTAGTGAATATTATTTTAATTCAACAAATTGTTTATCTTATTAATTGATTTTTTATTGTTATCTTAATTATTATATTTACGTTTATTATGTTAATATGTATCCCGTCGCGCGTGGGTGGAGGTGTATCGTCTAAAAGCACCATTAATAATAAACATCAGAGTTCAGACAGAAACATCCTTGTCGATGACTCAAATCATTCAATTGTTAATTTGATAAGCAAACTACCATCTTAACAATATTCATTGTTTAATTTGAAAGGGGAAAATGAATGGTGTTTATTTAATCTATGCCACAATAATAATAGAAACTATTATTCAATTACTATGTTCAGCTTCATATGTACAGGTACTTCTGTTGCTCGTGTTCAGTGACATAGAAGGAGAATAAATTAATAAAAATATAATTAATTTTGTCACCAAACTAATATTATCGTATTAACAAAAACGTTTACTTTTAAACGCAGTCTTTACAGCTCCGTGAAGCAACATACAAATTTATTTAATTAAATGAACAATTAAACAAATAATAGATATCTCATAGAGACGAAGCTATTTTTATTAATGGAAAAATATGGAAGTGCAGGTAATTACAGGGCTTACGACCTGTCTTCGGCTGGCTTAAGTGATCACTTTACAGAATGTGACGTTTACCATTCCACCCAATCAACTTTGTAGGTGAAAATCCAGTAATTGTGTGTTCTTGGACATATTCAAATATCTTCGAATAAATAATTAATTAGAATTAATCTATCTGCATATATTATGAGAGAATTTATTAATATTACTAAAAATAACCCGTTTCTAAATGGCGGGAAAACGATACTTTTTACAACTTTAATTTATTTTCAAAAAATCAATGATAATTCAAAGCAAAATATATTTTTTTAACGTTTAAATAGATGTGCTCACAGCAATCTTTATTGTCAATGACGTACGACGTATTAAAAGTTTCTCCAAGAACAATGTTCTATCTCTAAGATATCATCACATTTCAAAGGTGTCAAATTTTTTCCCTCATTTGCTCTCAACAGACATAGTTCCACTACAGATCCGTTATGGAATTATTTCCATGATATCAATTATTTTCTTAATTTCAGCTTAAAAGCCACCATTTTCATAGTTATCATGGACCTGAAATGTATGAAGTCATTCATCTCCTGCTTCGTGCTGCACATTATACTTGTTCATTGGTATGTTATGTTCTTAAAACGCATCACGAGAACTTCGAATATTACTTAAATTTTTATATATTGGATTTTGCACAAACGATAACGGACACAGGATAAACTGTTTTCTTCCATTTTTAAGGTCACACAGTGGCTACTACATACGATTGATGGACTCCGCAACAAGAAATCAATCTTACACCCGCAAATATTTTTTCATCCAGGGTTTCTATATTAATTATATCAGTTTTAAAAAATATATAATAACAAATTATATTTTAAAAAATAGACGTATAATCCTATGACAATAAAAAACAAACAATTTATGTCAATTACATCAACATTACAACATTACATTACAAACTAATTATTAATTCCTGTTGTATTTTTAAATAAATTAAGGTTATAAACATATTAATTTCTTATCACTATTAACGGGTTGTTTGTAGTACATTTATAATCTTCATTTTTTATATGATTAAGAAATAGTCTAATTAGTGCGTGACCTCGGGATGTTACAGATGTGATACCCCTGCATCTGTTTGAATGTGTTAGTAAACAGGAAGTGTTCACTTGCCCCGCGAGTTGGAAAGCGGTCACGTGGCCGCGGGTCGCGTGACTTTGCAGAAAGGGACCTTGCTAATAAATGATACAGATATTTAAAATAAATTTAATAAATATTTACAAACGCGATCTAAGTAATAAGAGTTTTTTATTATATATATTTTAAAATTTGTTATTATCGTTTTATTCAACGGAAAAAAATAACGACATTTTATAATTATTTTAAAATTTTATTTTATTAAGGGATTATGACAGTGTAAACTTAATATAACTAACATAATAAATATTTAACACAGAAATGTTTAGGTACATAAGTATTATATGTTTAGGTGTAGAAGATAAGTAAAAAGAAAAGAGGTGGGAGAAAGGGCGGGGAGGGGAGGTTACAACTATTGTTGCGGTAAAGGGAGAGCAAGATGTGTTTATAGGTAGAACGATTGGCCAAAATTGAGATTGTGGTAGTTCAAAAAAGAACTGTAGAAATATATTGATGGAGATAATAACGCGTCACGAGCTCCTGTAATTCACCTGGCACAACACAAATGGTGTCACGTTTTACGTGACGATAACTGTCGTTGTACGAAAATTATGGACAGGTGACAGGAAAAATGGTTTCACTTTAAACTATCTAAATGTATAATATTTAGATCATTCGCTTCTACGCAGTCGTACAGATACTACGCGACACATTTAATGATTATAAACCATTTGGATGTTCCTATCAAATGCAGTCAATGAGAATAAACGATGTGGAACTTTCGGAGTTAACATTTAACGCGCGTGTTTTGGTAGGTAATGAACGCATAATGCCTGGTAAAACCAACCCTTCATTTATGCCCATTCCGATCGCCGTAGCGGTCGGGAGCGCCGCTCGGAATGGCCACAACGGCCGCGGGAATGCGCCACTAAACAAAACATCGTTAAATTCTCTGCCACAATAAACACACCGAACTCTTATTGTCACCAGGTTTGAATATAAACTAGTTTATTCATTGTAACATTATTATGTAGCTATAAGGACAAATAGCTAAACAAATAGCTCAATTTTAATTGTTCTAGTATCCTATTGGTACACAATACAAAAGTTGTCTACATTCGACTTGCTCCTAATTTGAAGTATTTTTAAAACATATTGGATGTTAGAAGAATCACCAGAAAAGTATATCTGTCGAAAAAATATATAATAACAAGAATTTTTGACTTTATAAGTATTCCTTACATTTAGTGAGACATCTATTATTCACTCCAGTATATGTCTTTCTCCCTGTCTTCTTTCTTCAATCTTTCCTTCAATTACATTTCTGAGATATCTAATAGTGTGTTCTATCCATTAGTTTAATCGATTTTCAATAGTGTCTTTCATGGATCACTTTTCCTGCATTTTCTCTTCAGAGTCTCCCCATTTAGAATTGTCTCGGTCCAGCTCGTCCTTTGCGAGTACATTTTTCTCCACACCTCAAATGCTTCCAAATTATTGCTCTCTCCGGTCAATTGTCCAGGATTCACTTTCTCATTACACATCTTTAAAAAATAAGCTCATCGTGAAATCAAGCACATGACATGAGATATTGTTACGTTGCGATCTGGCTACGCCGGTTGCTAGGCTCAGTCTGTGGGTGCACGCGTGTCGGAATGGCTGGCTCGGATGGGTGAAAATGGTATATGCAGTTAAGACACTTATTATCAACACATTATGTACACTACATTTTCTTAAAAACAAGTAAATTTATACACAAAGATATGATTAAATGTTTAGTAGTTCTTCTTCCTCCTGAAGCTCCTTAAACCTAGCCGCTGATCAATCAGACACGGAGACATTCGGGAGGGTCTCGGTTACGCAAAATATAATACTTAAGCAGATGGGTAGTGACGGTGACCATAGTTCAGCCGTCCCATGTACAGAGCAGAATTTCACTTGTTTACGGTTGTGATGGGTCCGCCATCTTGTCGGTCTCCATCTCGGAAGGCCTCGTCCCGCTACCACGGGTCAAATTTGGCACCAATGTCTCGCCAGGTCCATCCAGACGTTTGCTTCTTTACGTGGGTAATATCGGAGCCCATATCTCCCGATTCACCACGTGAAATCTCTCCTTGTCAAACTCCGTCCTTCGTTATCATCTCGCCCGGCGAGCAGCCGAGCCGGCCGCGCTCCCGACGAAGTCTCCTCTTTAACCTCCAACCCGCCACTCTTAGACATCCAGTCCTCTGGCCAATCCATGATCGCGTCCGCTCGAAGTCAGTGTAGCAGGTCACTGTCGGCGCTGGCGCTCGAATTCAAATATGACAATATGATGCGATTTTAATTATAACCTACATATTCATGTTTAATATATTGTTTTTAATTTAACGAACAATTCTGACAGTGCACTGAAGCGCTTGACGATTTCATTGGATTAAAAATAATCCGTAAATAAACATGATCGCCAATCGACTCGGTGGCTGCGCCTATTTTGACCGCACGCGTTGCTCTCGATCACGCATCGCATTATTTGGTTTGATAGAGCAAACATGATTTGCTAACAATGATGGAGAAGAATGTATGCAGATTTATCTGGATTGGATCAACAGGTGGACTACCAAATTGCATTCTAAAAATCAACAACAGTTAAATTGATACTAGTCTCTATTGCGTTACTTACCAAATATTGTTTCGAATAATGTTGTCACGAACAAGCACGCAAGTACAGCCGTTACTATAGCCTGTTCCGAAACACTAATAATTAATTATATTTTTACGGAGAACACATTATTGTTGAGAGGTTGCAGTTTTTAAGAACATAGTTCTGTGGTATTTTTAATACAAATTAAATTAATCATCTAGCGTATATTACTCAAAGGTATTTGAGATTCGTCGCAATATAAAGTTGATCGCTTTTAAAAAAAATGGTATAACATGGAATGGAATCAATTTGAAAGAGTTACAGAATATAAGTTAAAAAAATATTCGTAAACCTGCTTGGTTGATATGACGAAACTGGATAACACAATTCTCCGGATAGGAAAAGGTCCTGATTCGAATCCAGGTAGCAACTAAAATAGTTTTTAGATAAATAGATTTTTCTGTAGAAGATAAATGAATCAACTAGAAAGATTATAGTTGATTAATTTGGGACAGTTGTCATCGGGACTCTAAAATATATTACCGCGCTCACAACAGAACTCCTCCATCCATTGATATCGCCATTGTAGTCCAGACTGCTGATCTTATCGGCTTACGTAAGAGCTTGCGTTCTTATACTTATACAAGACTCACCTCACGCTACATGTCCCGCCCACTGCAGCCACCTTGCTTTCGCTTTCCTCGGGATACTGGGTCGTCGTACGTCCGAAGTCACAATAAACTATTTGCTAATATTGAGAAATTTTAATAAAATTATTGCAAAAAATTAATTTCGTGTGAATTAATGTCAAACACATTTCTTTCAATATTTCTAAAAATTTACCTTCCATAACATTTTTCACAAAAAGTAATGTGGAGGAACTATGGTTCTCTTGCCAGTGGCGTAAGTATAAAAATTGGGCTCCAAAAATTAAGTATTGTATATCTATACGATATAATAATATTAGTACTGCGTGGTTTATCTATTAAAAGCAAAATTCGTCTCTTGTTCCATATAATATTCACTTTCATAAAAAAAAAAACACATTTATTCCTAGGCATTTATTTGCGCTCGCAATTTAAAAAAAATACTTTAAGGGGATTTTCACTTCACAGCGATGGTCCGGTCCCTAACCAGACATATTAGCGAGGTACTGCTACTGAATACAACGATATTGTTTTACATATATTCGTAATACGAGTGAAAAATGATTTTTAAAGATTTATAATTTCATTTCTTGCTATGGATTACAAATAACGTCAAAACTCTGTTTCATTCCACTATACTTTTCATTGTGTTAATTAATGTAATGTTTTCAGGAACATCTTCCCATTATCTCATGTATTTTTGAAACAATATTCCTTTAAAGCTTGCATCAATATAAAAATCCTTAAAGTAACCAATACACCAGAAAGTACAAGTATTAAATATTACATTATATTTACATGCAAGCCTGTTGGCCGCTAACTACCTCGATAGATACATATAAAGTAGTTTCTGATGTAGGTGGCCATTAGGCTCCATTAGCTAGATTATAAGTTGGAAATAAGGTAACAAATTAAATTAAATGGTAAAAAACAGAGAAATCAGAAATGAGACAAGTAGAGAATAAGTAATATAAACGATGTAAAAATTTTGATACACACTAAAGTAATGTAAGAAGCAAAAGAAAATAAACAAGCAGGAAACAAACAAAACATGGTAAGTGCGAGGTAGGATGTAAGGACAAAAAAGAATTACATAAAATGAGTAGCATTTATTATTTGAGGAACTCTTCCAGCTGACTTCTTCCAATTTTGAAAAGCTATTCCTTTATAAGCACGCAGAATTTAGAATACGATATCGTAGCCACCTCTTGCGGTAGCTTATTGTATATCTGCGGTCCTACAAAACATGCATGTCTTTGATCAAATGATGCTTTCATTAACGGGACAGCTAGTTTTCTTTGAGTTTTGCCCGAGTACAGTTGAATGTGTGATAAGGCGCAGGGTTTTGTTTTCATGTATGAGATTGTAGGAACTTTCTGGGCCTCTAGCGAGCCGGTATAATAATTTGATTCATTATCAATTTTTTTGTAATAATACCTTAGTAGAATAGAATTGTGTTAGAATCAGGCAGACACCTTGTGCACACAAGCATCAATAAAAGGTGTGAATTTTCAGTTTTGACGATGATCAAGTTACATTGGAGAAAACATATGTACATATAAATTAATTCTTCCATGCAAAGCTGAAAATTGTGGTCGAGACAAGGGTTGCAGTTAAATACTTAATCTAACAACATTATTTCTGATAGATATGCACAACCCGAATAGACAAACATATAGAAATACAAACATCAATACGCAACAAAGACAAATCGGGAGAATAATAATTTAAAACTTATTATGAGGTGTTTACAAATTGTGTTAGATTTTTCACCTTGACTTAATGAAAATTAACATTCTTACAGATTATTAATTAAGGGCCGGTTGTGTGATCAGTGGTAACTTTTTATTATGGTAACTTTTTACTATAATAACTTTTTACTAACACCCATAGTAAAAATCCTTTGCGGGTTCTTAATATATAAAATTTACTACTGTCAAAGCATAGATGGAGACATTTATATGCGCAACAAATAATCACGACATTGCATATTTACGCCACTGCCTCTCGCCACTTGTCTCCAACTAGATCTCGCAAGTCTAAAGGGATATCACCAGAGAAGTGCTTGTTGCTTTTTCTACGTCCAACGGGCGAAGGTTCTCGATTTTCCTCTCCCAACTTCGATGTGATTCACTTTATACATTTTCTGTTCGTGTTCAAAATATTGGATACATTCCTCAGTTAAAGTATTTTAACTTCGTGTAGTTTCTGCAGAATGGAGATATGTATGCGCCTGCCACCAACACCACATCTCAAAGACATCAGTTTGTAATATTTATTTTATCTTTTGAGTCCACGATTCCACACCATAGAGAAATATTGAGTGCATCGGAAACTGCAAGAGATTGATTTAGATGCACCGCAGTCTTTTCAAATCTTGTCAACAGTAATGATAATAATAATAATAATAATTATTATTATTATTATTTATTTATTTGATTCTTAGTACGGTGTGTTATATTATAATCGGATAAACATTTGAGCAAAGTAAGACATATGTTTGGGTACCCTGCCTGCTACACTAGTATTTTATTGTATTATAGCAGACAGTGTTTTTCCGGTATAGTAGTAAAAAAAGTGCAATGATCAATGTACAAAATTATATATATATAATTAAACAAGATGTCATTAGATTAGGTAAATACTTTGTAAAACTTAACGTAAATGCATTGTTCAATGTATAAGATATAACATATGGTATATCTAAAGAGTAAAGCAAGATGCAATTAAATAACATATAATTAAAACGTAAAACATAAAGTAAGTCTAATGTATAAGAAAAAAATAAAAAAACAAGATACAATTAGATAGCATATAAAAAGTAAAAAAAGATGCAATTAGGTAATTCAATATACTGTTGTAGCAATTTTAATCTTAAGTTTGAACCTTTATAAGTTCTTGGGCGTAATTTCTTCCCATTTCGTGGACCCAGAACTGCGCTTTTCGTGAAATATATACAAGACTATGGTTGCCACTTTTCATGTTAAATACATAGAATTCTTCGCACTACGTAATTTAAAGGAACATAGCCGTCCAGAAAATTTTGTTCGGTAAGTCGATCATAATCCTTCAAAGGACCTTAAAAATACACTGCAGATATAAATGTCCTTCTGTATGTAGTTTCATCGTTTGTGGGAATTACATAGCGTTCACTCCAGTGCAGGATGTATAAAATATTACACCATTCATAAAAGCCGAACAACATAGTATGAGCAACCAGCATTTTCACAAATTGTAATAATTACATTGACTTGACCATTAATCATTCTATAAATTTACAATTGGAAACGCATTGCAACGGTGTAATAAATAATCGTAGATGTGATTCGTATGCACGATGATCGTTTCATTGAAAGGGTCTGTCTAAAAGTCAATTTCTTAAGGATTACGTGAGTTTTTAATCCTTTTTTAACCCTCAAGCACATTGAGTTATATACTAGAGAAACACTAAAATACGAGAAATAATGTACAGATATGTCGCCAAGTATCGTTAAATTGAATATTTCGACTATTTAATTCATCTATTTCTTCAATTCACGTTGAATCAACCATTTGAATTCACCTCGGTCACCGGACCTTACACCGTGCGACTTTTTTTGTGTTTATAGAGTTTATAGAAACAATTCTCCAACAATTCAGGCCCTACAAGAAAATATCCGCCGCGAAGTTGCTGTCATTGAATCGACGCTTTGTTCTCGCGTGTCCGCAAATTTAAGAGTCCGATTGAAGGAGTGTCTTGAGAGAAATAGACGGCATTTAGACGATATTGTTTATAAAACGTAAAATCCGCATCGTTAAACACCATTTTATAAAAATAAAATATGAGAATAACATTGTATTTTTTATTTTCATTTAATATTAAATTTGAAAATTTTCCGCTGGGCACTCTTTATTTAATTCGCTGTAGAACTTAGTAACTTGCTTTTATTTTTTCGGATTAAATCTTTTAAGGCAACCCTCTCATTTTTACTTTTCTATGCACACACCTGTTGGCAGATTTCTATCTACTCTCCCTTATAAGGTTCCAGCACCGAACGGAGGCTTCTTAACACGTTTATATGCAACTTGGAACCTGTTTCTATCCCTTCTACGATTCCCTTTCTCAAACATGATAATTTATTCCGTCGATCGTGGGCAATAATTTCCACCAGAGATAGCGTCATTCGGCCAGAACGCAAAACTTAATATATCTATATTTATAGCAGTTACCGGATTTATTCGCGGATATTAGCAGCAAGCTGAATTCATTCGTTTCTAGTACTGAACATTGATTGTCCATTGCGAAATGGTGCCTCAATATAGGGATATAGTATTATATTAACGCAAAATTGATTTCGTCCGTTTCATTACACGAATGAAACAATTACACATATTTCTCACGAAGTAATTGGTACACTTCGAATAAACTATACAAGTACTCAACCCTTTCACAACTCTTTGCAACATGTAGGTTCCCGTGTGTAATTATTTAAAAAAATAAACTTAAATATTCATTTTAAAAAATAACTTGACATGAACCACATGGATTATTTTAACGTCGGATTAACTAATACAACAAGTTAGTATACGTTCGTCTTAACGACGATTCAGTGGTACTGAAAACAGTCGACATAAAATAAATCAAAGTGGTTAACACAAAATTAGTTATTTAAAAAAAAATTACGTCTAACGACAATGTTAACGGTATAAACAATTTCAGATGAGATATTTGATTTCCATAATAAAAATACAGTTTATAACAATTAACCCCCTCCCCTCCCTCCAAATAAGAATGATGTTGAATTATGGAAAGGACTTTGATATTAATATAAAACATAAATTTAAATTCAATTAAAATTATAAAAAATAATTCAATTTAATTTGTTTTTTATTTAAATTAATTTACCGTACTAATATATTTTTATTGGAGACCTTTCAGGCATTTATTATTGTTTCTAGTTTTAGCCTATTAGTAATGTAATGTAGTTGAATATTATTTTAATAAATGTACTAGATGCGATTCGCATATTTTATGTATGGGAGAATAATATGCTTTTATTTAAATCAATAAGAAATAAACATTGATTGAGTTTGAAAATTTAATGACTTCATTTTTTTAATAACAGATTTACCGTCTCATAATGTAGAATAATGATTTATTGTTTTGTTTTAAGAAAAAGATGCAAACATGAAATTTGTATCACATTATTTTCAAAATAATCTAAGCGCTTGTCAAAGGGTATCTTGGACTGCGGTACGAATGAATGCCTCCACTTTTCAAGCACCAAGTACATAATTGAAAATAATTATTATATACTTGGGCATATTTGCAAGAGTATGGCGCTTGAAGAAGCTGACAGCCATTAGAATAACGTTGCACGACAGATCAATCACCAAGGGGGACGACAAGAAGACACCAAGTTCGAAATGTAATAGAATCACCGCCACATGTTAATATTGAATTACATCCAGGATTAATAGAAATGGTGATAATCAGTTCAAAGACCTCAACAATAAATATAAACTCGGAGACTAAAATGAGATAGGCTAGAAAGAAAGCAAAAAGAGAATATTTAAAAATTGATATTATTTTCTTAATTGTTGTTTTCTTGCTAATAAATGAAAAAATATTTTTTATTAAGTACATATAACCGCTAATGTTTTACATTTTAGTTTCGGGGTAATCCACTAATCCTAAATTTATAATATATATTGCCTTCGTGTGTATTTAATCACGTTAAAAATATGGTGTACATTTTATACTTCCTTAACGAAGGAACGTCAAATCAGGTTGGCATCGGTAGTAAATACAGTGGCGTAACTATAAAAATTGGGCCCCACTGCAAATTAAAAAATTTTCCCCCAAATGCCCGTAGTAATAATAGTGGCAAATATTGAAATTTTGCCTTCTATAATATTCATACTTCATGAAAAAAATAACAAAAATATGTTTTTAATATGCCGATGAACTTTTGGAGCCCTATTTAACAATGTACCGCATTGGCAACATTGCCGTAGATACGCCACTGAGTAAATACAGAGTTAGTTCAGTAATTAAAATGTCTAACCATAAAGTTTAAGTACACTCATGCTTCGAGTATTTCTTGTTATTTCACATTAATCTTAGAAAGTAGACGGAACGAATTCCTCAATGATTTTAATTACATGACTTATTACTGATATTTTCACTTAAAATTACGGTTAACTGAAATATGAGAAAACATTTTGGAATGTCGAAAACGAACCATTATTCCGCAACAGCTCCAACTGGAGTGGCTGACCGAACAAAAGTAAACCAAAATGAATTTCCATAAATAACACTTTGCTAGATTAGTGGTGCAATCGTGTTCACGAGTACACGACCGATGTACAAGCAAAAACAGGATATTGAAATTGTTGGATATTCTCCGCGAGCAATCAAAAACACATTTCAAATTCCATCTCGGCTGTTTTAAAATCGATTGAAAATCAAATTGTAATTCAAAACTCACGATTAATTCATATTTGACTTGGTTTAAGTTCGGATTGCAACATACTCCAGCTGGAAAATGGGCTGATATGTGAACGGGCGATGGCTGTTTATCGGACGAGGAGCACGGCTGCCTTCGGAATATAATCGTGGGAATGCTAGCAGACGATGGTAATGCAGAAGAACTTTATATCTTCGGAGCTCTCGATGAAGATGAAGATTTGTTTGTTTCAAACTAGCAGGGTTGCCAATCAAACAATGCTAAATGCATTTAATAAAATACTAGCAGATAGCGGATTGCTTACTGCTAGGCATTTGTAATGTCGATGTAATTAAAATTATTCGATCTTTGGGAGTTAGCTATCAAAAAGAACAAAAATGAGATATAATATGTAATAATGAATAGACAATTTCTATGGCAAGATTTCTCCCTTATCATAGACAGAAGAAAAGATGACATATGTCAATATACGATTTCGCTAAAATATGTTTTTATTTCAAATTGAATATATATTTACGTACTGTTATTGAACGTATAAAAGATAAAATATTTAAGTAATCTTAACCTAAAGATATTAAAAACACGTTCGTTTTTACAGACCTTACCGTTTAATCAAGCACTATACAACCTTAATGTCACTACTGAAGCCGGCATCCAGAAAGACACAAGTCGACGGGGAAACGTAACATTATTATGGATACCAAGATCTCGAGTTTATCTATTTGTTCAATGTTGATACGTGTGAAATGCTGAAATTGGTCAATTATTTGATTGATTTAAAAGATTATCTGGAAATGATATTGACATCTGGCTGTGGTGGCAGAGTTCTCACTTGTTTTTTTAGTAATTAATACAGTTAACGCGGCCCTAGACAAATCCTGCCACCCAGATCTGGAGCCGGTTGACAATCACCCGATAGGTTATCGTACATCTCACTTCTCCTGTCACTCTATTATTAATCTTCGTTTTACTACGTCACAATAGGGATAAATTATTTCCATGGTTACATTTGTCTTTGATTCCTTGTCAAAAATTACCGCTGCCTTCTCAATACCAGCATCACAGAAAATTTGATTCCATTTAATATTGGAAGAATTAAATGTATTAATCAGTATTTAAAATATCACAGAGCATCTGTTTTGAATAATTACAACTTCACAATAAGAATGTGTTCTCCTTAATAATATTGTAAGATTTTTGACAGATCGAGGTGCAGATATAAAATGAATTTTCCAATCAATTAGAATTGTAATAGGTCCCATGGTGAGAATACTTCTTGCCGTCCGTCAAGAGAAAAATGCCAACGAGAGGATGAGGACGTAGGTTATCTAAGGTGATGGTTTTTTTTTTGTTGACCAATAACATCTGACTTTACTCCTCACTATGCTTATAGAAGGCAATTAAAATAGATTAAGAGGAGAGTGGTCCATAAGTAAGTATGTTTTAGTGAGTTGAAACGTGGACTCATGCAAAGATATCGGGTACGATACCACGAATAGCGCATTAACGAGTAATGCTATAACATATATATTATGAAAAAACACTTTGTCAAAACCACAATTTAATGATAAATCAACATGTTTCGATATCTACGGTATCTTCTTCAAGAAACAATGTTGAAAAATTAAAAATGCAAGTACTGATAAAAGCAAAAGTATAAGTGGTGTGTAACTAATTAGGAACTATTTTTAAAACTAATTTAAAAGTGTTTTTTTCTTATTATTTATATAATATGTTGCCACAGGGTAATTTTGCTAATATTGAAATGCTATAACAGTTATAATCAATGAAATGAGGATGCCACAATGAATACAGACGACGTCGAATGTGTAGGAAAATACCATTGGCCAACGTAGCATGCGCTTGCGAATGACGTACCGAGGTGTCTGGGACTTCCCGCTTGATTCTATATTTTTATTTTCATAAGAGAAAGTTTGTTAAAATTTTCAATGAAAGAGGATTATAATGATATTTAGAAAATTATATTATCTATTATATTTTTCTAAATGATAACTTTACTGTAAACTGTGGGTCTGAAACGGATTACACCTAAACGTATATATGTAGGTATTACAATATGTGCTATGTCTAACAGATGCTATAATGAATATAATCAGAATTTCTATAATCAATTACGTTCATTCTAGAATACGGAAGATGGACGAAAAATAAAAAGATGTATGGAAAAAATAACACACTGAATTAAAAAATAATTATTAAGTATACGAACAAGCGCTGTTAAAAGATTTCTATTATTTCCGATCTAGAATAAGGTACGCTGGTATAATTGTTTTTGTCTTTAAAAAAATAGTTATACGGAATATGTCAATCAATACTGACTATTTCGAAACTAAGCTGAATGCTTATATCTTAACAACAGGACCAACGAGCACGTCGATTTTATTTCAAAGACTTAATTCTCTTTTTCATCTAAAGCAATCAGCGTCAAATACCTTATTTTTTCCTCTCTCAATAATAATTTAATTACCTTTAAATATAATTCAATTAAAATAAATTCAAAAGCGCTTTAGAGAAAATATCTCCCAACCCTTGTTCATTTCATTGTTAAGGCATTAAGTAGAAGATCACGATTGAAGGAACGTAACAAAAAAATCATGCTGTTTTCTTATTCACTTCTAACCTGGCACAAAAGTTTCATCCCGCTTGATCAGGTCGTCTTGTTTTACTTGATGCAATCGCTTTATTTCTTGCATGTCTGGATATATCACGATTCCTCGTATACTTTTCATCTTGCAACAGAGCACCTTTCCCAATGCTATTGATATTTATTGTCACTAGTGGGACAATATTTCCCCGTCTCGAACAATGTCTCCACCACCGTTAACTTCCGTTAAAATTGCGTAAATCGTTTAGAAAGGTTTCAGGTGATCGACGATACACTTATTGCATTATGTGAAGGGTGATTTAATAATATTAAACATATAACAGGCGGGCCGATTTATTAATTAACTTGACCAACCTACAAGAATATGTTAAGACAAAGACATCAAAAAAGCAAGCGAAAATATTCTGTGTCGAGGCTATTGTCGCTGAAGCATCAGCTGCATGATGGCTTGGGTGACATCAGCTCTGATGATGGACCATGTAATGAGAACCGAATCATAGGCCAGATAGATCGGATACATACGACAGGATAGCCTAGAAAAATCAACACCGAAGATTGTTTTTTTATTCTACTGGTTTAATTTATTTGAGGCTCGTTTCGTATTTTATTTTCACATACGTGATTATGAAGTTTTACAAACATACCTTGGAAACAGTAAATATATCATCTTCCTCTTTGGAGGCTACCAATGATGAGGCTTCGTGGGATTCAAAAGTTCTTGATCATTTCAGTGCGCCATTCGTATCCGTCGTTGGGGTCCAGTATGCTAGGCACTCGCCTGCATCTTGTAGATCCATCTTCAAAATATCTTCCTATCCGTCTTGATTCTGCTAGCCTTTGCTCTTTGAGACCCATCCTGTCCCGCCCACCGCAGCCACTTTTCTCGGGATATCTGGAGGATTCAGGAAGGGTATAGATAACAAATTTTAAAATAATAAACGTTTTATTTAATAGGTACCTATACACACGACTTCAACACATAAATGTGATGTTTACCCTCCGCCTTTAGAGGTGCCTGGCTTCCATAGCTTCTCTCTGGCTGCCTTCTAGAATCAATATAAAAACGAGTATCATGTCAAATTGATACCGTACGGGTGAATAATGTATAGGTATGTTATTAGTACGATGATACCGGAATCAACCTATTTAAGATATAACTAACTTTATTTTAAGACAGACTAAGAACGCACCTTATCAAAAAATCATTTCCATAAGTTAAAATAACAATTTTTTATTTTAAATACAAAGATAATGTAGGACTATAAACAGTTTTTGTGTAAAGTGCCGTTGAAGTGAATTTTTTTTTACGAAAATGGCGTCATAAAAATTGTTCAATATTATTATTCTTATTATATCAGTAAATAACCAAATATAATAATATGTTAGCTAATTGATTTCAGTGCTGATAAATCGGCGTTTATTTGCAAGATAACTTTTTTTCGAAGCTTGCATCGTTATAAATATTTTTAAAGTAATTGATGCACTAGAAAATACAATAATAATTAATGTATATATATATGATGTGTGGTCGTCATAATATGACGCCGTATATGCACATCAACCGATTTGCTCAGGGTATTATATGAAGTGCGTGAATCTGGTTCACAGAATTCACCATTTCTCCTGCCACACACTTTAGCTAGCATTCTCAGGGAAATAAGAAGATTATTTCAAATTTTATAATCACAAAGTTTAATAAAAAAAACAAGAAAACAGAATATTGAAGTAGAAAACAGTAAGCGATCTATCACTAGAATGTGATGTGATGAAAGAAATCAGATAGGCAATTTTTCCACAATAAAGAATAATAAAATTTACTACTATTTCAATATCTAAATCAACATAATTTTGTACAAGGAATAATGTGCTAAAACACTTGATTCTTAGTAATGTGAAATCTTTACCTAGGAAATAGCACACATAAATGTGTCACCTGACAGTTTGTCGGGTTAGATGTAGCACAAAAATAATTTATCAAATAAATTGGTTTAATACGAGCAGAGAAACCTAGTTTAGTTAAAAAAAATTAAAATTAAAAAAATTAGTTTTAAATTAAAAAAAACGTGAAGAAAGAATAATACTACAATAGAAAAATCATTAGTTTTGAATTAGAAAAATGAAAACAAAGATTAATACTACAATAGAAAATCATTAGTTTTATATTATTAGTACACAATAAAATTAATTTTTACAACCATTTCACGCGTAGTAATTGTCCATCGCGGCAGAGATTCAGTCTTCATTTAGATTTGGCTAGTCCGAGGCACCCTTTAAAACTTGTCACTTTGACTCGCCAGAACGTCAGGAAGGCTGGGTCATCTCTTTGCATTTGGTTCGTCACGGATTGCTTGCGTAATCCTCGGTTGTAAAAATTATCTCGTCGGATACTGTCTAGCGCAGAGATCAACTCGTACCCTTCCTTCATTGTTCAGGAGAAATCCTTCCTGCGGTCTAAAATATATCGTGGCATGACTCCTTTCCCGTCACGCCAGCCGAAGGAGTTTAAGCAAAAAGGTAACAATAAAATAACCATTGAGAAGTTGAAATGAGAAATAACGAGGAACAAAAGAATGAGAATGAGAAAGGGATGCGTCCATCCTGAAATTACACATATAATTAGTGAACAGAAAGTTAAATATGATACAGGACAACACAGATGTCAAAAATATTCAATTATTCTCACCCTTCCTCACTTATGCGAAGTCACATTTTCATTATTTATGCATCGGATTTACCGTCCGTGCAGGTTGATATCTGTCACCGAAAAAGACCGTTGCGAAAATTCCTTTCCTTGCGCAGTCAGTGTTGCCAATTTGTGAATATTAATTCCCAACCCATCTAATGCGCGGTAGGTACCAAATATAACGTAATAATATATATTAATATATATATATGCATAAGTAGGACGTGAGGTAGGACTAATTCAAACTTAAACTCAAAATTAAATAGTAAAAAATTGAAAAAGCAAAAGTGAGACGAGTAAAGAATAAGTAAAAGGATCAGAGTAAAAAGAACATTAAAGCAAGAGCATATTAAAGAAATGGAGTAAAAAATATACTAGTGTTATGTAATAAAAAAATCTAATTATATTAAATTGTGAAGGAAAGCCTACTAACTGCCGGAATATAACTATATATATATTCTAAAAAGCTTTGAAGAGTCTGTTAATTATTGCATGCATTGCTTTGTTGTGTGGAATTGAAGCGGGAGTGCACAACTCTCATAACGATTCCAGGATAGGGTGGGACCCTTCGGGGTTTCTTTCATTTCAATATACACACAATTAAAAATATAAAGAACTCTGACACACAAAGAAAATGAATTGTTTTGGTAACCATAACGAAATATAATCCCAATGAATGAAAAACATTTATTTATGATCCAATAGACGCCTTCGAAATGTACTACTAGAGTTGTAATGTTAATGTTTCATATCCTCATGCTCAGTTACACAACTAATACAATCACGGCAAGCCTTATCTTCGGTAATAAACAATAGATTCTTCATAAATAATTACACAAAATACTTTGTTTAAACCACTATTTATTGATTATTCTACAAATTAAAGAACTATATATTACATAACAAGGATAAGGATGATATTTAAAAAATGTCGGGGGTCTACAAATTAATTTGCAATGATTGCAATTATTTTTATACAGGTAAAACTTGCAGAAATTTTGATATTAGAATTAAGGCGCACTTGAGATATCTAAATAACAACAACTAGTCAGAATTTTTCAATCACCTTTTGGAAACAAACCATTCTTTGGATATTAACTAGGGTTTAGAAATTATACAGTTAGATAAATTTGAAATTTTAGAAATAAGAAAAAGTGTTAATAGCAAGCTAAATATTATAAATAATCAAATCTTCTATACAAATAGTCACCTTTTAAATTTGTTTTTATATTAGTTCTTACTTATTCACTATTTTATAGTTATGTTTTTATCTATGCTTGTATTTTTAATTTCCATATACATTGTTCTCTGAAGAAAATATCATAGGTATCGAAACATGTAGAATAATGAATAAATAGTGGTTAAAAACAAAGTATTTTGTATAATTATTTATATAAAACGAGGCCACGAAGTAATTTTGCTAATATTGAAGAATAGATTCTTCCATTTTTTCTAAACCAGCCAAGAAAGTAAAATTATCCCGATAATTTTAAGATGAAAATTACCTGTAAAAGAACCACAATGATGAATAAATGCGTTGCATCTGGCTCGAGAGACCCTGAAGTTGGAGTCAGCCGAGGGACGACCCAGGACCGAGGATTGTGGAGGGGCGTTACAACCCGGATGGTATACGAGGCGTCATACAGTCATACGCAATGAACTACACCCTCAGATAAGTGCAATAAAATGTCTAGGGGTTTTTATATTAGAATATTAGTAAAGTATGTAAAATTAACAATAATATTACATTAGCAATATTTCAATATGTCCAAGAACAATAATTTTCAACACATTCAGATTCTCATTGAGTTGACATATAATGTAAGAAGACTTACTGGGTACAAATATTCATACTTATCCATTGCTCCAGCTAGCTGGAAAAGAGAACAGATTCTCCTACTCATTTTGGGTAGTGGGAACCAGAGACAACTTCGAGGAGAACACTTCAACAAAAGATGTTAAATTTCTATGACAGCAGACACTTATTCAGTAAAGCAACACTGGGAGTTACAACAGAATTTTTTAAATCAAAGTATCGGTTGACAAGAAGCGTGACATGAAATACCAAATAGAACAAAGAAATGCAGGTAATAAGATTATACAAATGCGCAAGACAAACTGTAATGTATATTAATTCAAGTGAGATTAGATCTCCATGTGCATAATCAATCGGCGATATTAACACTGATGTGCTCCGCTGGACCGATCTTACTTCAAATCAGCGGAGCTGGTCACACAAGGCGAGTTGCAAGTATGGATAAGAACAGCTTAATAAATACCTCGTAGAGTACACTGAGAAGCACAATTTAGGTGTTTAGGTAGGTGGACCTGCACATAGGTCGGGCGAGCCAGAGATGATGAAGGGAAGGCCAGCAGAATGGGACTAGTATAACAAACCCTTGATGGATGAAAGAGTTCCTTCCAGCAGAAGTGCAGGCGTGGAGACGATGAGACGATGCAGGAGGCGATGGCGAGTATCAAGGCGATCGACGTTGGGCGCGTGGTGGTTGAATTACACGTGTTTTCGTCGCGAGCGACAGTTGGAATATTGTGTGTGAAGATCTCCGAGGGATGAAAGAATCCAGATACAGCGGCGTATATACACCGATGATGCTCTGAGGCGGAGATAGGTACGATGATTCTCGGAGGTGATGAAATCCCGCTCCATAGCGTACAAGATGGCGTGCGCTCGGGCCGTTGGACAATCTCACATACTAGCAGTATGGAATAATGTAATTCGGAACTAACGGTACACAGATAGATACTGACAATATACAAATAGATACGGTCAATAATGAAGGATTTACGCCCGAAATAAAGATCTCACAACTCTTGAAACTCGAGATTGAAAATTTTACTTGTGGCGGGATGGAGCTCGTGCCGAGTCCAACGGTGATCGGGGCAAATCTAGCTATGCAAAATGGAGGAAGCGGAAATTCCTATGGTTTGCAAGGGAACGAGGGACTAGACGTTCGCGCGTCATTTGATTATTTATGACGGTAGGTACTCAGATTTTAAAATAGACTCACGACAATAATATATACTATTTCAAGGAAAAATGAATTATCAAATTTAGTCCATAGATGGCGATGGTGTAGTGGTACTTAAATTAAGTTCATGTAATTAAGTTCATGTAAATATACAACTTTAAAAAATTTGATAAATATGGAAACTGAAGGATGAGAGTTGGTGAACGTGAATATATAATATATATATATATATATATATTATAAATAACCAACTTAATTTAACCACTAGTACTATACTAAAATTTTTTCCCAAAAAAATTTTTACAATTATTTTATTTCGTACAGTATTTATAGTAAATAGTAAAAATAGTAATTTCGTTGAGTCAATTTCGACATCATCGTAATAATTTAAGTTATGTAAGGTACTAGATTTATTTTTAAAAACATTATAACAATTTGACATATTATATGTGGTGTTTGATAGTTTATTTGACATCCCGATGAAGGAAATGGTATTTTCCGAAACCGGTTGGTCTATTAAACAAAGTTTTAAGTAGTTTATGCTAAAAATAGTATTTTACTCTTCTTATTCATGTATCTATATAAAACGCTTATGATATAAAGTGGTTAGTAAAAGAATCAAAGCGAATAAGTGCTGATGGGTTTGTAGTAGTAGATCAGGGGGCCTAGCTGCATGTAATATATTCAGAGTATCGTACACTAAGGAATTGGGGGAAAAAAGCCACCGAGGTTTGTGCTGGTACATTATGAGCCGTATCTCAATTGAGACCACTATAAATGTCTCTATATATTACAGTAAAAGATAATGTGAATAGATGATGAATGTTACCAAATCAAATATAATGGAATTAAAGTAGAACGAACACAGACGAAATGCAATATTTAGATCAACTCAAAGTCTTGGGAAGTGATATGGAAAACGAGATAAAGTGAATGTTGTTTTGAAAGCTGACTATCTGTACATATAATAAATATGTTCTTGAGTCTGGTGAAGCTGTCAAGAATTAAGACCTAATAAAATAGGAATAACGTGATAGCTAAGATGTACAATATATATCATTGTACATTATTACTTTAGTTTTAGGGTTGAAATAAAATGTAATAACTTGCGAATGAACGCAGATCTGATTATAAAGTACATAATTGCATTATTTATTTATTTAATAAAAACATTAGAAATATTAATCATATGATATAATAAATAAAAGCCACGTCTAACAATTTCTTTGAAGGTAAATATTGAAAGGAATTTAAATAAATACATTGGAGTGAAATGTTGAAATACGTATTAGGTGGTAGCTGTGTGGCGTGTTATTCAGAAGTTTTAGAATAGAAATAGAATTTTCAAATAGATTTTAATTTGAATTTTACTGTCTCGTTTTATGATTATCTTTTTACGTACTACTGCGAAGAAAAATTGTATTTGTATTTTTTACAAAATTTTAATTTTTTTTTTCAATTTATACTTATATCAAAAATCGTTATCATCATTTAACTGATTTTTAAGCAAAAATAAAATTGAGCATTTAAAATGACACACTCAGATTTAATAGTGTCGGAATTAAACATGTCATACATTACTTACATTCAGAGCAGAGACGCGGACTCTCACTGTCAATGCCGTACTCATATATATAATTAAAAGTTGGATAAGGCTGTACTTGGAATATACAAATTCGCCAGAGAACCAAGTGTTGCCCGAAAGATCTGAAGGTCAAGTGGCCATGGGCTAGACATTTGTTGAAGAGATCCTGGAATGGAAGCTTCTGACTGACAAACTAGATGGAGCGACGGCATCTGATGAGTGGCCGACAATGGTCGTGAATATATGGCAGTGGAGAGATACACACGATGAAGTACGTATAATCAGAACCGGAGACCATTGAGGTCTACATAATCCTTCTATTTTTAATTATTAATTTTAATTATTTAATTTAATTATCAATTTAATTTTAATTATTAATTAATTAATTATTTGATTTTTTTTGTCCCTGCTCCCTTCCACCAGGAAGCATCATCAGCGCAGTGGTGATAAGTTACCATGCAGTCGTGACCGGCTCGAGGCCATCAGTTAAACTCTGAACCTCTTTAAAACAGATGTTCACAAGCGGACTAACCTGAATTCTCTACCGCTGTTGGTAAAATACTTAACACGTGGATACAATATTACAAAATATTTCGCGACAAATTCTCTTATGAGCTCACCTGTCTGTCTGTGTGTTCATAAGTAAAAATTTTGATGCGGAAACATCTTAAATCGTTCCCCACCCGCCCTGCCCCGAAAAAATTCGCACTAAAAATAATCTCAGATAAAAACATAACCAAACAAATATGTCATACTCGTTACCATGGTGACTACACGTTTTTTTCAGTAATACTCACGCTCGAAAAATTACTTATTCACCACTTCATAGTTTTGTTTTTATATGTGCTTGTATTTTTATTAAGGAGAACACATTCTTGTTGTGAAGTTGTAATTATCCAAAACGTAGGTCTATGATATTTTAAATACTAATTAAAATTTAAATAATAATAATGTATTAATTAGAAAGATATACATATAAAATTAATTTTATCGAAAAATGTTGTTGTTGCGCTACCAGAATTTGAACCTGGATCTCTTTCCAATCCGGAGAAGGTGCATTATCCAACTATGCTAAAGCGACAGTACTTGTATATTTAATTTCAGTATATATTGTTTCCTGAAGTCGATACCATAGGTATCGAAATATGTAGAATAATCAATAAATAGTGGTTTATACAAAGTATTTTGTCTAATTATTTACATAAAATGAAGCCACAAAGTAATTTTGCTAATATTGAAGTAAAAAAAGTCCTTCCAAGTCCAGGTAAGAAATTCACTAACTACCTAAAAAATGTAATTAAAAAAATAATACATACCTAGTACGTACTCACAAAAAGTATAGAAAAACTACCATTTTCTAACAATCGAAATATTAAAACGTCAAAAATCTAGAGGGTATTTGAAGCGTAGACCCCAAAAGGAATCCTTTATTTATACCCAGGTGAAGATTGGGAACTCATTAGATTAGCTAAGAAGATTCATAGTAGGATGGAATAGAGTCGCTGCTGTAGACTCTGAATTAGAAGACACTCGCGAAAACCAGGCGAGAATAAGGGCGAATGTTTCAGGAGGCCAAGATTCGATTTGGGATGTAGCGCCATTGAAGAGAAGAAGAAAAGAAAAAGGACTACCTGTCCAGACAGAGTAATGGGGCGTTAGGGAAGAGGAGGGTTATAATTGGTAAGGATGAAATTTGTTGAAAATACTATTTTAAATGTGAATTAAATATATTAATTAGAAAGATATACATATAAAATCAGTTTTATCGAAAAATATATTTCTAATTAATATATTTATTTCAAATTTAAAATATCACAGATCTATGTTCTGCGAGTGTGTGGTCAGAACATATTGAACAATGAAATACTACCTTATCGATCAATGTTTATTGACGCTTGAAACACAATTACGGATACAAGTATAAGCAGTAAATATTTCACAACGTAAACCATTGGTTGATGAACTCGTCTGGAAGGCGGTCGTGAGAGAAGTGGTGCGCTCAGGGGCCGAGTTCCCTGACAATAATTTTCGGTACAGGGGTGATTTTAAGGTATAAAGAGATTTCAATTTAATTTTAGTTAAAATAATTATATTGCATAATGAAGCTTTTGGCATGACATTTAAATACATTGCTATTTAATTTTTTTAATAAATAATTTGTAAGGAAAATAAATATTGAAGCTTAAACGGTGTCACGTGATCCAGAGTGGATCCAGATGTTCATGTTGAACCATTAATATTAAAGGCCTTTTTCACCTGAGCATTTAAAAGCAAATTAAATCAAATTAAGGTAAAAGGAATATGAAATGTGCTTAGGGCAGTTTATACCCTCTACAGGGTGAAACGAAAACCGTATGTGGACCAAAATGACTACACTGAAGGCTGTATACTGTACTGTGCCTCACCCAGGGCCGGCCTGGAAAATTGTTTACCTGGGTAAAGTTCGGGTGCGGGCGCCAAAAAACATTATTTCAAAACTATCCTATATTCTAGGACGTTGTTTTAAGTGTCACTTTTTCAGAACAGAATCTTTTTTTATATTAATTTAATATCACAAACACTTTTTAATAACCATAATCATTTTTCAAAGTTTTTCGTTCGTTTCCGTCTTTTTTGTAAGCGATGTTTACCATTCTATTAATATTTTTTCCTAAGTAGTCTATTTAAATATCGTTACTTTGTCGAGTTCGCCATTTTTGCTATATTTTTCTATCTAAGCGTTGCTTTTTGTGAACTGAATTGTCCATATTAATGAAATACTATGAACACTTTTTAAATAATGACTTTTTAATTTTGAAAACGGGTCGAAATCAATTTATTTCATAACAAATAATTATGAAATAAATTGATATGTACCTACATAACTAGTATTACTGTTATTGATTTAAATACCTGGCAGATGTATTGCAATTTTATGCTAAATTTAGGGTAATGCTAAATTTAGCCAGCTGTATTGCAACGTTCTAATTTTTCGTTCACTTTTATTCCTATTAAATTTTATTAAATATAAACATATATTATTAATATTCAATTTATGAGATTTAGAGGCCACCAATTTAAATTATTCAGGGACTGGAGAAATCTGCAAAGCCCCGAGTTTTTCTTTATTTATCTGTCATGAGCGCGAGGCTAGGTGCGGATGGGCTCTTTGTATCTGCCTCAGGCCGGCCCTGGCCTCAACCCCCACCCTCGTGTGACCACCAGTGGCCCCTAATAAGCTGCGGTGTGCGAGCGACCAGAGCAGTCATTTTGCGCCCTTTTATAAAGGGACGAGATTAAAGTTTTAATTTGTGCACGGTTTGTCAATTATTTTATAGGAACTCATATAAAATATGAGAATATAAAATATTTTTAGCCTTATACCTCGCTCAACGTAATGTGGCTTAATTGCATTTGGAAAAGTCACGCGACCAAATATTTTTCTGCACAAGCCCATGATATAAATTTAAGGCTTGTTCTGAAATCAATCGACATCAAAACATAAAATTACAGTTGTTAAATAATCAATTTTGTTTCTTTTCTTGGTGTAGTATAATTGTAAAGATAGGAAGAGAAGCAGGTTTGAATTTCGGTAGCAACAACAATATTTTTCGATACAATTGATTTTATATGTATATTTTTCTAATTAATACATTTAATTTGTATTTAAAAAAATGAAACAAAGCAATTTTTTTATATAAGGAAGATAAATTTAAAACAGGAAAATCTTTAAAATTTATAATAAAACCTTTAATTTTGAGTTGTAATTAAATACGTCATCCGTATTACATAAACACCCCCAATAATAAAAATACCCTTGAAGAAATGATGATATTAACACAGTAAATGGGATATTATCCAATCCGTTACCAAGTTACAAAAACTTTTACACGACACTTTTTCTTGAAACCATGTTTGTATATATTGCTGCTAAATATTTAAATTTATATATAAATTTATATTTTATAATTCTTGTGTTCTTATGTGTCATTTTATGCTTTCGTGTATTTTTATTTTAATTGGTTCAGATATCTCATTTTTATGTATAACACATTGTCAATGCACGGTTCATCCTCCCTGTGGTATCCACAGGCTGCGGTGGGTAGTTGCATTATAGTAAACTCACGTGTTGAGCATTTTTAAAAGGTTTAATAGCTATTTTTTAATTTATTATATGAAGCATATTTTTCATGTGTTGCATCATTGTACTGTTAATGCTTTTAAATTACAAATTAAAATAATAATAAACATAACGACTCAAGAATAGATTAATCAAACAAATATCGTATTCATGTGTTAATTTGATTCAATTAAGTTTAAAATTAAATTAATAACTAATATACGTTCGCCGTCTACTCAGAATAATATATTATAGAATATCACACCTTACCCCACGATTGCGCACGGTATAGCACCCGACAGCACTGCCTGTTAGTGTTGTGTACTACCAATCAAATCAAGCCCTATCATTGTTAAATTACACAACGCTGTTGTGCGCTTTGTAAGTTTGAACACGTACAGGTGTATCAGTAAAACATCAATAACAGCATGCACTGATAAACAAACAGCGTTCCCCAGTTTCCTGTTTGATCAGTTAGACTGTGCCTACGCTCTGCGGCGTTATCCGATTCATATAAACAAGAGAATGCGCAATTCGAGTCTCGCTAATTAGGCAAACAAATATTAACGAAAATAAAACATTTTGAAGGAGAATTTAAACGATTTTTGTTTTATAAACATCTCACACTGCCCCCAAAAATTTCGTACTGATCAAACAGACAAGTCATGCTCGTTACCATGGTTTATACATATTTTATTCAGTACCCATAATCGCCAATCTCGTGACCCGTGTCCATGGATATGATTTCTCTCCATTCAGCGTAAAGCAATTTATCAATCATCACCCTATATGTTTTGCACGCTGATTAGAATAACGCATCCAGTAAGCACGTACCTATACAGAATCTCAGAGATCAAAGTCTCATCGAGAGATTATCGTGAACACCTTTACGTTTTGATACTTCATAAATTCATATGTTGAAATAGCCCCGACACACATGTTTGAAAAGTAAAATATCCAGCGAAATGTTACTAACTGTACTCATTCGATTTGTTTTTTCAAAGTTGTTGATACATTTTATGTTTGTTAAACTTGATTACTCACCTAGGCGCAGAAAACAGGCAGTAGGTCTACTAAATTAAAGTCTTGCGCAAGAGAAAGGAGGAGGTTAGGGAATTTGCGATATCAGTAGCGGCAGGTGAAAGCAAAGAGGCTGCAATGGACGAGACGTGTTGCGATAGTATATGAGCCTTGGAACGTGTACAATATACTATAAGCCAGCAGGACTAAAACCGAGAGGAAAAGAAAAAGAGTGGTTAATGTCAAGATGGTCTTGCAGGAGATAAACGAGTACCACGGTGATATCAATGGATGGTCATATATTTTTGAGTTAAATTGATATTTTTATCTTTTTTTATTGCATTTCAGTCATAAGCAGGAGAGAATATTTTTAAAAATTGTATCTATATTTATTTATTATTATTATTATTATACACTCCCTATTTAGGCATTAACATAATTTGTAAAATAACAGAAAATTTCTTCAGAAGACACAAAGAAAACATTACATAGTGTCAGCATGTTATTTCATAATCAAAATTAAAAATAAATGTAAAATGTGAAGTAAAGTAATTTATCCGTCACCAATGGGTTGAGAATGTTGTCCTATAAAGAGTTAAATTTACAGCAAAAATATCCACTACCTCCGCATATTCATTCCCCAAAGAATGCAATCTGGGGACTGCGGAGTTTGCTAATGCATTTAACTTTGTTTAAACCACTGTGAATAATGTATACCTCAACTGGTTTCGATACTAACGTATCTTGTTTTCAATGTTATAATTATTTACTATATTATTATTTATTGAATATGACTAATTAAAAAAAAAAAAAAATTGTTTTTATTAAAAATCATAAAAGTTCGATTAACTTCTAAACCGTTGAGAATTTTGAATAATTCTATTTGACGCTCAATGGATTGCAAGTGATGTCCCCTAACCATAGGCTTAAAGATAAAATAAAGAGGAAGATCCCTTGCCCGTTGGATGCCGAGAAAAGTGGGCGAACATAGTTAAAGGAGTTCATGGAGAACACGATTCTCAGTCATAGCAATATTTGAGATTTGTCGCATTATAAAGTTGATTGCTTTTTAAAGATGGAATAAAAGATGTATCAATTTAAAAGAGCTACAGCAGATGAGTTCAAAAATTTGTTATCAACCTATTTAGTTGATGTGACTAAACTGGGTAACGCATTTTCCATGATAGGAAAAGATCCTGATTCAAATCCCGGTAGCAATCATTTTTTCCTATAAATTGATTTTTTCTATATATCTTTCTAGTTGATTCATTTAATTTTTACGATAATTAATGTATTGCACTTACAGTGAGGACAGGAATCATACAATGATGTAGCATGAACAAAACAGTACTTACATGAGAACACTTAATTTATTTAACGCAGATTAAAATATTACGCGATTTTTATTATAGATGAAGTTACGAAATGAAGCTCCGCGGAAGACGTGGCAATGCTGAAGTGCGGTGGAGAAATAGCGCGTCGAACGGAACAAACTGGCGGAACGCCCGGACGACCCCGCTAGTGGCGCTAGTGGGCGCCGGTGAGCTGCGGTGAACGTCACAGTCCCTGGTTTGGCTTTGTGTTACAAATATGTCACTCCTTGTCTATCTCTTAAGTGATCCGAAGCCTCATTATAAAGTAAAATCACATGCGACACAATATAATGTATAATTGATCAATGTATATTTTTCTATATGTTATTATAGGAGTATGTAACGAAAACGAGAGTGTAATATTCGTGTTATCAAAGTATTTTTGTGATATATAAAAAAGATTACGCGGCAAAACCTTTTCAGCCGACAAAAAAGGGCGAGTTTAGGAATGATTCCACCCAAAGGAATACAAAGCGTCCTTTTCACCTCAGAATGCAATTCACTTTGTGGGTATAAAGCCTTAAGGCCTGTAAGCCGGCAGGGACCTTCGGGTAATCTTCGACTATTGTCGGGATAAATCGACACCCCGGGACAGGCTGGAGGTGAAATTTTTCACGGGAAGAGTATTAATACGCTTTAAGCGAAATGTGGAAAAGAATATAAATTTGTCTTTAATTTACTTAATTTTTAATCAAATCTTCAGAATGTAAAATGACATATTGCCTCAGGATCTAGCCTCAGTATCCGATAGTCTGGACGTACGAGAGATATCTAAAGTAATCTGAGAGCCGGTTGTGTGATGAGTAGTAAATTTTGACCACGGTATAGTAACATTTTACCATCGCCTATGTTGGTCATAAGTCAAATTTACTATTCTTAATGTCTATCTCACAAAATAGTGTTGAAATGCAAATAATCATCAAATACACATAATTTTACGCTTTATCTATGGCTTTATTCAGCCTGCATTCGAAATCTGTCACCTTGCTGGCAAAAAATCTTCGGTTGTATAAATTAAACAGCGATATCATCATCGGATGAACTCATAACTAAAATATTGAATGACTCATTGTCGTACACTACAACTTTCAAAGTATCAAAGTATATTTTTTCGATAAATTAATTTTATATATCTTTCAAACTAATATTTTTAATTTGTATTAAATAATACAATAAAAATTTTTATTAAAATACCCAAAATCTCCCTTCCTCAATTAAACATTTTACATAACTAGAATGTAATCAAAAATACTATTAAAATAATCTCCTTATTTCCTTTCGTTCGTATCACATACCAACTTACATAATAAGAGATGTCCGCGTCGCATTCTATCACGTGAAAATGTGAGGATATCAAAACAAAAAAGTAAAATAATTTGCTATCGTGTTTTAGTTGATTCTTTAAATAAAAACGGTTATATAAGTTATTATTTTTATTTGTTAACTTTGTTTTATTAACTACCAATTGAGTTTAAATACATCTACCATTTCGAAAAATACCATTTTCTTCTTCAGGATGTCAATACTAACTAAAAATATTTATTATTATTTCTTTATCAGAAACTATTTTTAAAAAAACAACAATTATTTAAAAAATTAAATTAATACCTAACTCAAATTGTTACTTAATACAAATTAACCCGAATAATTTTTGGAAAAATTTTTAGAATGGGACTCGTGGTTAAATTTAGTTGGTTGTTTATAATTTTTTGATTAGTTTTACATGCTTTATTTATTTCCATCGACTCCAAATTATTTAATTTGTGACCAACACCGCTTACATGCAAAGTTGACGATCCCAATTTCTTTATCAAAACTATGACCATTTTCTATCAAATGATTAGAAAATTCTGAAAACCCACTATTGTTCAAACATCTCAAATGCTCCCTTACTTTTATATGAAAATTTCTACCCGTTTATGAATTATGAATGTACGTGAAAAATATGATTTTTAACCACAAAGTTAATTTTGCTAATTTCAAAAGTACAAAAGTTATTAATTCTTAAAGGATTTTATGTCATTTCTAACGAGTTATTTTTAGTAACATAATTTTTTAGGTCTGCCCACCGTCGCAAACACAAAACAAATATATATTTACATCTTCCATATCACTCTGAGATCTAACAAAGATTCGATCAAATCGAAGAAAAGATCAGTAATCAATGTTCAGTGCAACTTGAGTTGATTTTATCAGGTATTCGTACTGTTGGTTTAAATATATTTGACTTTATGTATATATCAACGTTTTTATCAGCCGCGTTGTGAATGCCTCCCAAGTTTCGCCTACTTTTATCCGTCTATTTTTATTCGCTACCACGTATTTCTGGTACCTAAGTAAATCTCCTCAAGTACCCGAATGACTGCATTCGTCCAACGATTGTTCATCCTCCTACCTATAAGGCCTGCCCATTGCTATTTCATTTTCTTTCATTTATTCAATTATATTAACTCTTCTTGTATGTTTTCTTATCCATAAGTTGTTTTTTTTGCACCTTCTCCGATTTGAAAAGAGATCCAGGTTCGAATTCCGGTGGTGCAACAACAATATTTTTTGATAAAATTGATTTTATATGTATATCTTTCTTTCTTCTTTTAATTAATATATTTAATTCATATTTTTAAAAATTAAGTATATATTGACTTTCTTATTTCCTACTTACACATATTTAATTATTATTCAAAAATATGATCAAATTTGGATAGGAAGCCTTAAGAATTCTCAACATCTTCTGAGAAACATGTTGACCATGCCGACGTACAAAGAGCAGATATGTCCTTGTTAGCAGATTGTATTAAAACTGACTACTACACAATGAACTATGGATCAAGCAATATTGGGTATCTCAATGACAGAAGAGAGCAACGAGTGAATAAAATAACAACAAAGGTTGTCGACATCATACGATGTTCACTAATCCGAAGTAGGACAACCTGTTCATGTTTGGTCTGGTGCAACTGCTGTAGGAAGCTTACGGACGAGAAGTACGGCGTAACGGTTGAACAGAAATTTTGAAATATATGGATGAGAATTGCACAAGACAGAGGCCTGATCTCAATATTGGTGGAAAACGACCGATGAAGAAAAAGAAAACTGTAATATATTATGTTTTAATCTTTGGCATCGTGAAAAATAAATATAAACATAACACGGTCGTAACGGAATTTTTTTTTTAAATAAACCAAACTTGAGTATTTCAGATACATCGCGGGATACGAATTATACCGAAGTATTATTTAAATTGAATCTTTACAAATAGGAATATGAAAATATTAATGAAAATGGTTTAATGAGAAAATAGACCTGGAGGATCTTGCATTCCCCGTGGTTGGGCAGTAGTAGCGGGGATCGGCCACAAATACCTTGGACTAACAATCTGAAGAGAAATGCTATCCTTGCAAGGACCAGGACACTACAATACAGAGACCAGTGACGGAGTTTGAGGGAGGCCTATTCTCAAATATAGGTGCAAAATAGCTGATGAAGAACACGATAGTATCGTGTGTGATTTTCGAAGAAATCTGTAACCCAGACTCCAAGATACAGGGTGAATATTATGTTCTAAGCCGTTGTTGTTTTTGAATAACTAGGAAATGTAACACATTTTCCTGTATGGCTTGTGTCAATCTTTCTTGAGTATTTTTAACAAAGTTCCTTGTGACTTTCGCAATTCTTGTACACGGGGACGTGAAGAAGTGCCAGCACTTTCACAAACACTCAACAATGTTTTCCGACACGTTTAATGCTTGACATGTCTGCCACGTTATGAACACCATGATTATTTAGATCAAATGTATTTTTGAATCGTTAGATACTACATAATCTATTTATTAATTTATTACGTCCTTATGGGCTTTTACAAAATACATTTGGTATAAAACATAATAAAAATACACGAGCAGCTACACAAGTAGCATGGAATATATATATAAAAATAGAAAATAAAAAATATAAATTAAAAAATAAGCAAAAAAAACTATAAAAAATAAAGGTTCAAGACAGAAAAAATAATCAATTTTAGGTTTGACACAGAATGGCTGAGTATCAAAATTAGTTGTATCTATGACTCAGAACAGCATCAAAAACATCACTCTTATATTTAAACATTGAATATCGGAATATATCTACAAAGCCAAAATCGTTCTCAAGCTTGCGAAGCCTTTGTGTGGGTGAATTCCTATAAAAATTAGTAAATGATGAATTTACATAGAAAAGCACCGACGATCTGCTACTCCGAGCAGGAACGTGGTATACAATCAGTCCAGTTAAATTAGGGGCGTCCAATATACCATCTACTATTTTAAATAAAAATAATAAATCACTTAAAGTTCTTCTACACAAGTTAGTTAAATTAAGAGCCTTCATAAAAAAATCATAATTCAATTTTTCAGCGAGTATACATAGTTGGAAGTTAATAAACCTTTTTTGCTGAAACCTTCCTAATATTAATTCGGGCACTTTATAGAACGGAGACCAAATAGTTGAGTTGAAATCTAAATTGCTACGAACTACAGCCGTGTATAAAACTTTAAGAGATTTAAGTGAATTGATATATTTTACCGTTCTTAATACAAAACCGAGACATTCATAGCTTTATTGGTGATTTCATTAATGTGTGGAACGAATGATAGTTTTTCATCAAATAATATACCAAGATCTTTGATTTGAGATGCATTTTTTAAGATTAACGCTGTTTATGCTGTCATGAAAAACAATGGGTTTTTTGATTCTAAAAAACGTTATAGATTGGCATTTATTAATATTTTAAAAAAGTTTGTTGTGTGTACACTATTCATGTTATTTGTTATGGTTAGATTGAAAAATAAGACAGTCTTTTATCGACTCAATTGTTCTGGATACCTTACGGTCATCAGAAAACAACAATATGTCGACTTTATTAAATGAAGCAACAATATCGTTGATAAATAATAAAAATAAAACTGATCCTAAGTGTGAGCCTTGAGGTACACCACTAGAAGCCTCAAATCGAGTCGATTTATAACCAAATATTTTACACATATCCTGGACGATAGGTAACTTTCAAACCATTTTAAAATATTCCCAGTGAAACCCGAGACTATTAATTTATGGATGAGTATAATACGAGAAATTTTGTAAATGTAATTAAATTGTAATCAATTACTCTTCATGATTTATAAATATGAACTGACAAATATTTGCCAAATAAATATGAGAGCCAAGCAAAATCGGCGTGGAACATAATATTCACCCAGTAAACAAATTTTCTTGTTACACTGCTTTACTCGCAAATAACTTGACTAAACCTTTAATTCTGCTGCCCAGCCATAAACATCATTGCAGAATCCAGGTCTATATTATATTTAATTAATTTTCATTAATATTTTTTTTCTCGAAATAATAATGGAAATTAGAAAATGTATTTTTTTCAAATATATATTTTACGCACATATTCCGTGTAACATTAATATTTTTACTATTTTAAAACTAAGCTTACCGTTTATGCTGTGAAAATAAGACTAACTTGATGGTCTCCTGGAAATATGTTCACTTATTTAATTCTAAGTATTCCATTTTATTTTAATGTGTAAATCCCTAAACGAAAGAAATAAAAGAAATCTTCACATTAAGAATTTAAAAGGTTTACTCGAATAAAAATCCGTTTGAACTATGTAACCCTGTAAAGAGGTCGTTACCAAATCTCGGCGGTATCTGAGATCGCGGCGGCGGCTGGGGAGGGGCGGGGGGGAGCCTTTATGCTTTTGTTAGGGGTGACAGAAATAATATCAATTAGCGGGAGGGTTGTCACACCCCACTAAACCCAATCATCCCCTCACCAGAGAAAGTCAAACCTTAGTGATTATTTTTTCGTACTTATATTTTTAAATTTAGGAATTAAATATATATTTTAAAGGTATAATAGGTCAATGATTGGTAAAATAGAATAATTCAATTATTACGTATTTATATTTTAAAATATTAACAGTTCATTCCTTATTAAGTACAACTTTTAAAAATGTATTTTTCTACATATACAGACTAAACCCGCTCTAAAGTGATAAATAAAAATAAAATATATAAACATTTTTATTATTTTCAACTATGCTAATTATTAAGTTGATTGAATTATATATATGAGTATAATTTTGACAGTTAACTATTAACTGTGAACTGTGCTTTAGTAATCATTCAAGTATAATATTGAGAAGCTTTTTTAGAAACATTTCCGTGATTGTGGATAGATGAGGCACTATGTGTGAGGAGTGTGTCGCAATACCCACTCTGCCTGCCCTTGCGTGGAAACGCCGTGGAGTCATAAAGTAAGAAATAAGATAATTTCACATTTCATAAAACTATTCTTCTTCTTCTCGTGCCTTTTCTATTATTCGGATGTTGGCTATCGTCACTTTGTTTACTGCGGCCCGCAAAAGCTCTACAGTATATCTGTTTACGCGCCTTGTAAGTTCGATTGGCACCACTGGGTTTTCTGCTTTATAATAATGCACATGTGTGTATGTAAGTATTGCCGCCTTTTTTTCGAAAGGCTAAGAAGACGGTAATCGACAGGCGTCATTCTTATTACATTCGGCGCTTCGACCAGTCCAGCGGTCCAAATAAACCACAAGTGCGCTCTTCGGTCGGTCAAAATCTAAAGCAAACAACCCAGCTAAAAGAAAAACAACATCGGACCAGAACGACATCAAAATTAATAAGGTTAGCGCAGTTAATATATCATATATGTGCTTATTGTTAATCGGAAACCTGTGAACCAGCTATCGAAGGCATTTACAAGAACCATATGACGCTAGATATTTCAAAAATATTATTTTATTTTTATTTTCATATTTTAATCATTTTGTGTGTACTCTCAATATTTAAAAGTGGTTTACTTAAAGCTCTATATTTTACAAGGAAAACTCAAAAATATTGTCTATAAAATTCAAAATATCCTTTTGGGGTATCCAAAAAGAAAAGTAAATATATATATATATATATATATATATGATATCTTGTCACCCCAGGAATGACCTCAGTCACTACAGAATGCAATCTATCCCTTGCGGTCGTCATTGTGGTTCTGTTTGCTGGGTACACACCTACCTCTTGCAGCTCCGTCTTGACACTATCCGTCCATCGTCTCAGTCTTCTTCTCGATATTGATTCTGTTGGCTTGTGTACAAAAAATCTGTTTTTATAACCATAAGCCATATCATACCTACCAAACGTAATTCTAATGAGTGAAAAAAATGTCGCAAATTTCTTAATGTTGTATTTATACGAGTAATCCAACAATAAAAAGTTTTTTTTTCTGTCATTTTTGATCGGTTACAAATCTCATATGGTCATATATATAATCCCAATTTATTTATGTGTCGCACGTAGGAAAATTAATACATTTCACTGCAGTAAAAAGAAAATTTTCATTTTACACATTTTTCAAAAAAATAATTGTACGTCAGAAATTTAAAAAATTAACACCATAATGCTGATGTACTGTAGGTACTTACGTAATTATTATTTCAAAATTATCATTTTTCAAAGATTCAAAAATAGAAGCAAGGTTGTTACGTTTAAAAAAAAATTTTGCTGCTCAAATACGATACACATATCAAAGAAAAGGTTTACATATTATTGGAAGCTTAAAGTCCACGAATACATTGCAAATAAATTAAATTTTCTAACTTAACCGTCTTTCATGCCCGTCTCAGGGCAAGTTTTAAACACTACGTAGTAAAATAAATAATAATTTAAAATATTAATAAAGCAGTCGAACGTTTGAAAGCTCTACAGTTTTCCCCTTCTATCCCTTTCTTTCGCGAACCCTCCCCTGTCACCGGTTTCACCCTTTTTCAGGGCGAGAGGGATTTTGTGCGCTGAGCCTCTCTCAGACTAGTGATGTTAATGAAACAATATAATCAAGGGATTACTAGTTAATCCGTGATTAGCTAATCAATTATTAAACGGCCCTAACTCACTTAGTTACGATTTTGATCGAAATTATCGTTGGCTTAATTATGTAGTGGAATTTTCAGACAACTAAATGTTTTCGTATTGCTAATATAATAGATTTATCAACTCGATCATTCCAAATTCTGTCAGCTCTAATTATAGTCACATGTGGATTTATTTAGAGATTTTTAAAGAAAGGTGAACTACAAAATAATCTTTTATCGTTTAACTTGTTGTTATTATTACCGAGTTTAAATAAATGTGTGGTATACTTGCTAGATGGACGAAATCATCAAATTCTGCATAAATACGTGGCAATGAATAGAGAAAAGTGGGTAATACTTGGGGAGGCCTTCATCCAGTAGTGGATAGAAAACGGCTTTCGTATTGTAAAAAAACATTTACTATGTACACGGAGACAACCATTTGATGTATTTCATCACACTAATATGCTGGTTAATGTAGGTTCAAGATCATGCAGAGTTTCAGCAGACTAGAGAATTAACAATAAAGGAAACATTGAAAGAGAAGGAGGCTATGATAGAAGTTCTTCTTCCGCTTCAATAGCCTTGCAGCCCGTATCAAGCCTTGGCTAAACCTTTCGGATCCGCGTGCTCCGGTTCTCGGCGACTGTTTTCCAGTTTGGAATCTATAGCAGCTCCTCTGCGTCCTTCTTTGCGTAATCCTCTCTAAGTCAGGGCCTTCTTACCCTTCAAAACTATCATATATTTCTCCCAATTTGATAGGAATTGTCCACGCTTCACACCCTTAAGTCAACGTCGTACCTGCCGATGGTAGTTTTATACAGAGTTGACTTTAATGATATCATCATTACCAGACGTTAATTCGCTATTGGACGGCTCTAATGCACTCTTCAGTTCTCTGCAAACCTGATTTTTGTCAGAATTAAAAATCAAAATTACCAGAAATTCACATCAATACGACAAGTACCAGCTTGCAAACAACTTGTAAAAGAAAAGTGTTTTTTCAAACCCAACCATTGTACATCGAATATTGACTAGGTGCCCACACGATCACATGACTAAAATATAGCCTAGATATTTTAGTTCAAGGAGCAAAGCAATATTGTTCTACTCAATGTTGCAGGAACCGGTCAACTCCGAACCATCCCTTATTCATATTCATCCATGGGTAAAAAATGTACGGGGTAAACAGTACGTACAACTCAATATTGCTACCAACCGAGAATTTAACCAAACAAATTTATTAAAGACAAAAAAAAACGACGGTCAGACGGTGAAATTGTTTTATTTTTAATATCAGGTAATTTTAACTTTGTATATAATTGTATAAAGTAGTACCGAAAATGGGTAAAGTTTTTTTATATAATACATTTTTAAAATTTTATTAATTATTATTTTTTTGTTTGATTTTGTTGAATATTTTACAAAATTTAATATTTTTATTGAATCTTTTTATAAATTTAGTTTGATAGGGTCAAGAACAGGGTAAAGAAGTAAAATGGAACGAAGATGATGGGGATCAGATGAGGGATCATACAGGCCGAGGGAGTTTATGGAAGGGTTTGGGATGGAAATTAATTTAGAATAAAATTTTGATGATAAATCGTGTATGTTTCGTTTGAATAAGGGTATGTTTGAGTCACTGTGAATGATTATGTTTCTCACAAAACACGCCAGGGTGACTTTGTGATTCTCCTAAGGATATAGAGGAAATTTTACATACCCCTAAACAATAAACTTAATTATGTTACTTAAAATGTATATTTATAATTTTTTTATGATTATAAAAATAAAATAAACCATATTCTGTTATTTCATTACGTCTTATAAAATGTATAACCCACTAGAAACATTATTTAAATACAAAAATGTATTTTAAATTTATGGTATTTAATAAATAGTAGTGATTAGGAGTTCGAAACTGGTGATGAGCTAAACTATCATTTTAACTGTGATTATAAAATTTTTATTCGAATGGTAACTGATTACACTGATATACAAAATTTAACTTTTTGAATGTTACATGCACTAAAGAATGTGATTCTTATAGATTTTTTCCTACTAATTGCGAATCTGCTTCCCAAATTTTCACAACACAAACAATTTAGAACATAACGCGTCATTCCCGAGCACGCGTGAAACCCCGCAATTACTTATTCCCGGAAAACCTCAAGTCGTCCGGTTATTCCCCAAAATCAGATTTATCCAGAGTAATAGGCTATCAAGTGAATAAAAATGCATGGTTAAAGGAGAATTGTTTTAAATTGGCTTCGAAAATTATATATTTGAAGAATTAAATATAAGGAGCAAGATACGCTGATTTGGGATAAAAACATACAGCTACAAAAAAATGGTGGCTGATGGACATATTCGGGTCCTGCAGGCAAAATTACACAAGAATCAGCGAGAATTGTTTCCGAAACTAAATCTTTGTTTAGCAGTGTTACACTTAAGCCTGAACCTCCGACAAATAAATCCAGTAGTCTTATAATCGACCATCACTAACACAATCAGAGTTTAGCTCTTCACTTGTCCAAACTCGTCCCGGTGGACTATCAAGGTAGCCCTAATTTCATAGCAGCAGTTCTAAGCTTAGCTTGAAAATGTCTCTCTCGGTCGATGTGCTCATGAATGAGCATTGTGGTCCTCTATTCTACTCGTACACGCCACGCCTCCACTCTTCGCGATCGTCTTGAACAGTGCAACGTGTAGAGGCTCCGCTTATGTCTCGGATTGTCTGTTTATCTTATTGAAGATCGACTTGTAGCCCACCGTCCTTGTACATTCTCCATGATCACTAATTTCTCCAGGCTTTCTCTTCTAGCAACATGCTCAAAGTAAGAAATAATTATTTTCCTGCATGTTTTAAATAACCTTTGTCTAGTGCAAAGTTCCTGAAAAATTGAGACATTCGTTCTTTTGGCAGTCCACGACACGTGCGACACCAACATCACATCACGAAAGCGATGTATAATTTTTTTAAACTAGCTAACTAACCTACCATTACGCCGTTTCAGATAGAGGATAGAGTGCCACACTCTTCTGTTATGACACAAAATTCTCGTCTAGTCCAAATTTTTACATCTTTTTATGCAAGCTCGTCGATTATTGAAACTTCAAACAGGACAATATTCCAGTACTTCGTTTACCTCTTTCACGGACGTTGTCTGTATCTTGTGGCATAATTTTTTTTTTACTAGGACCATTTTCTCATTTATACCACTTATTTTTGGATATCTGCCTTGCTTCCTTTTTTGGTGTGTCTATTTTATGCGTCATCTCTGAAAAACCTATCTTCTTCTAGATGCAGACAAATAAATGAAACGAAGTAGTTTATTATAGACAATAAAAGCAAAAACAAATAGTCGAAGATGTGCGTACCCAATAAATCGTTGCACAATTGTTATTTCAAGTGCAGGCCGCGCCGTCTTTACGAGACTAATAAGCTCGGCGATGTGGCTCATAAGTGAAAAATATCACCATCGTTGATAAGCGTGATTTAGCCGCCGCGGGCTTATTGATTTTTACGGCGCCCCCCAGCGGTGCCACCCTACACCCCCACCCCCGGCCGATCCCCTCCCCCGGCCGCCTACTCCCCCCGGCCAGGCACCGCTCCCCCCGCCCGTCCCATACGAACACAGGCCCCGGCTGTAATGTATGTAGGCAACACGTAAGTGCTTGTTCCCCTGTTTCGCGGGGCGGTTCAACGCTAAGTGCTGTGAATGCGCTGTTAAATTCATCATCACCATCCCTGGCTGCATAACCCGGTACGGATCCTGGTATCCTCAAGAATACTCCTTCGCCGGTCTCCGATTTTGTGTCTACCTGTAATTCGGTTATATTACTGAACAACCATTGCATAGGTTACGCATCATTTATACGCTCTATGACCTGGCCATCAAAACCTCCCTAATTATATAAATTGTATGACTTTCGACTCATTCTGTATGTTATAAAATTACTAGTATATCGCCAACGCCATTATTATTTATGAAATTTAAAAAAATATATTAATTTTAAAAATGAATTAAATATATTAATTAGAAAGATATACATATAAAACTAATTTTATCAAAAAATATTGTTATTGCGCCACCGGGATTCAAACCTGGATATCTTTCCAAACCGGAGAAGGTGCATTATCCAACTATGCTACAGTGACGATATTGTCGCTAAAAAATTAAAATATCACAGACCGTCTTGTTTTGAATAATTAAAACTTCACAATAAGAATGTGTTCTTCTAATAATATATTAATAAATACTATTATTGAGTTCTGCTAGTTAAACATTACAGCTGTTTCGGCAATTTTCAAACTGTGGATAAACCGAGTACAATCTTTTAGTTAAGTCTTTCCTTTATGGGTAATTAGATGATTTCGGTGAAGCGGTGATGTATGCATATAGAGTTTATTTTTCTCAAAGGTACTTATCATTAGTCAACTAATTATTAGATAATTTTAATGGCCCATTTAAAGCAAAACGACATGTTATACTAGAAGTATCCTTATAAGAATGAAAAATAAATTTAAAAATTACAAGAGGAAGATATAGTATGAGACTATCATTAAGGAAGAAAGCTATATTTCAAAAATGTCAGATGCACAGTGCGATGAAGATGTTCAATGAAATGCTAGATGACATAAGAAAGAAGGTGAAATTATATAAATTCAATATCGAACTAAATAAATATACGCAACACGTGGTTAGCTTTTAAAAATGGAAATATTTATACTTTTAAAATTAGCAATATTAACTCTGTGGTTAAAATTCATATTGTTTATTTATTATCTTTGTTTTATTAACCACTGAATTGAGTTTAAATACATCTACCGGTTTCAAAAAATACCATTCTAAAGTTTTTTGCTAAAAATTATTCGACTAAATTTGTATTAAGCAGCTAAATTTATTTTTTAAATGTTGTTTTTTTTTTAAAATATTTTTTAAAAATAGATTCTGGTGAAGAAACAATGATATATATTTTTAGTTAGTTATGACATCCTGAAGAAGAAAATGGTATTTTTCGAAACCGGTAGATGTATTTAAACTCAATTCGGTGGTTAATAAAACAAATATAATAAATAAAAAATATGGAAATATTTATATTTAAATGTCGTATTAGACGGTAGGTATAGACATTGGTTATGCTGTTACCATAATATTATACAATACTATGTAATATACTATATGCTACATTGTATATAGGTTTATGAACTATCGTTTAACCGACATTATCCTCGAACGCAAAGAACAATCACGAAAACAACACGTTTAGTAAGGTAGTCAAATTATTGAATTATTAAATGAGGAAGTAGATGCTTCGATCAGCTCTAAGCCAAGTTCAAAACATTTCAAATGTTATTCTGTTAGGAAACAGCATACGTACAATATGGATCAGCCGATCCATTTCTGATTCTGCCGAGTAGAAATTTCAATTTAGTAGATGACAATTGTATGGCTTGAATAGATGGATAGATTAAAACAGTGGCTAGCAATTGTAGTAGCAATAAATGGATAACAACCCAGTAGAGGATTACAGCGCTCCAGTGGCATCGCGCGGTAGCATCCAGAACTACGCAACTAATGATTCTGTTGATACACTGTGGGCGCCACCGCAATTACAATAATTGGATTATTTATTTTATATTATGTATATAGTTTTTTGGGTTAATCTGCTGTATATATCAGAAAGGTTAGATATACATGGCAGATCAGCCTAAAAAATTATACACAAAATATTCTGAACGGCCGTGAAAACCTAAGAATATTTCATTTATATTTGTTACCCAGAATTTTTAATAATGCACAGCTTTTTGCTTGTATTCAGTGCACGCTCTTGGTATTAGAGTATATATGTTCTTGTATATATTCTCTTGATATTAGAGTATATGAGTGATATGTTGGGCGCCAAAATGTGACGTCGTATATGTACGTCCACCGATTTGCTAAGGGTATTGCATGAAGTGCGTGGGTCTGGTTCACAGAATTCACCATATCTCCTGCCACTCACATTAGCCAGCATTCTCAGGGAAAATAATAAGATTAGTTCAAATTTTATAATCACAAAGCTTAATTAAAAGACAATAAAACATTAATATTTAAGTAGAAAATTACAAGTGATCCATCACTAGAAAGTGATAAGATGAAAGAGATCAGATTGGCAATTTTTGCCTCAATAAAATTTTACTACTATTTGAATACCTAAATCAACATATTTTTGTACAAGTAATAGTATGATAATAACATTTGATTCTTTAAAATGTGAAAATCTTCACCTAGGAAATAGTATTACACAAATTTGTCATCTGACAAGTTTGACAGGTTAGATGTAGCAAAAAATCACATCTGATAAATTGGTTGAACACGAGCAGAAAGTTATTAATTTTTAAATTAAAAAATTAAAAGAAACAATAATACCGCAATACTCTCAATATTATTAATGTACAACAAAATTCATTTTACAACCATTACACGCGTAGGAAATGTCCATCCATTGCGTCAGACATCCACAGTCTTCATTCAGATTTGACTTGTCCGAGGCACCCGTAAATGCTTGTATCTCTGACTGGCCAGAGCATCAAGAAAGCTAGGTCATCTATTTGCATTTTAACTCGCCATGAATTTCTTGCGTCATCTTCGGTTGTAAAATTATCCTGTCATGTACTGCTTAGCGGCAGAGATCAAATCGTACCCTTTCCTTCATTCTTCAGGAGAAATCCTTCCTGAAGTCGAAAGTATTGTCGTGGCATTATCCCTTTCCCGCCATGTCAGAAGAAGTAGTTTAAGAAAAAGGTAACAACAAAAGTAACCAAGAAAAGGGAATAGCGAAGCGGAATATGTATTTAGAGAAAGGCGAAGAGGAGGAAAGGATGCGTCCATCCTGAAATTACACATGCAATTAGCGAATAGAAAATTACATACGGTGCAGGACAACACAGATGCCAAACATATTTAATTATTCTCACGCTTCCTTACTTGTACGAAGTCATATCTTCGTTATTTTTACATCGGATTAACTGCCCGTGCACGTCCGCAGCTGTCAAAAAACAAGATAGTCGCGAGAATTCTTTTCCTTACGCGGTCAGTATTATCAATTGGTGAATGTCAATTTCCAACCTATCTCGTGCGCGGTAGGTACCAAATATAACGTAATAATATATACAGCCACCTCTGTCACCCGTCCTACGCATCTAACTGCTCCCCAGCATACTTATTGTTCCACTCCATCCCAATATTTATTTCGCCCAGTTATCGTTCATTCTTCGGCAGAGGTATCTGAGCCATCAATGTTTCAGTAAAAATTAGGTTCCATCACAAAACGGGTAAATAGCGTACGGCCAGCATAAGTTTTCGGTTCAGAAATCTGCTCAGAAACGCATTTTGGGAAAGGATGTGGCCTAATCCAGTATGTCGCCAATCAACTTTCATTTTAACTAGTCACCGTTTGTTCTTCGAGCGGTTTGTGTGCTCTGAACATTTCTGATCGTTTTTACTGCTGGTACACTCAACTTAATCGATAGTTACAGAATTTTTAATATTTAGATAATGTCTTCATCATCTTCTTTGGGACGTGGGCGAGCACTACGAGGGCAAGCGCGTGAAATATTATTCAACGTATACAAAATCATATCTAATTAAGCTGCCAATGGGGTTGGTGATTTGAAAAAAGTTCAAATACGAGTTGCGGAAGCTACTGGAATTTCAATGCGTTTATTGCAAAATTTTTTAAATGAAAAACGGACAATGGACACGACTTCTAAAGCGAACGCTTAATTTTCTACACCTGAAAAAAATTAATTCCTGATGACAGATGTAGATAATTTCAACTAAGATTATCTACGGCTTAATTGATTATCTAATGAAACTGGCTTTTTATTTTGTGTATCTTTTAATAATGCCCAAATTGAAAAGTCAATTAAATTCAGAAGATCGCTTTTCGGTTTACCTACTGTAAGCATTTGGCACGTGCACCCTTTTTCCGAAGTCATACAAATGTCTTCGTATAGCTGCGCGTGGCCGAAATCTCATGCGCAAACTTACACTGGCCGTACTCTAACCATTGAACGATTATATGTACGAGTGTATATATTGTAAATATTACATGGTTTAATTCTTTAAATAGTAATAATAAAATGTGCCCTTTGGTACTTTTCAATATTCCTTCTACGTTTGAATTACGATGTGCAGATAAAAACCTTTTGTGCAATTTAAAGGATCGATGCTATTATTTGTACACTGGGGGATAAAATAAGAAAAAAATCGTCAGCTCAGTATAAGGCAACTGTTGTAGAGTCTGAATTAGCAACAGTATTAATAAAGATATATTAAGAAGCATAAACAAGTCAAAAGAACTAATAACTACAATGAAAAATATTATCGTTACAACTAATTACGCAGGGGAAGATAGAGGGCTGCAGAGGCGTAGATAGAAAGTAATTATATTAGTCGTGTAATCTCAATATCCAAAATGTTGGTGATCTTATACAGGATAAATTAACTGCAACATGGTGGCCAACTTTAGATAGAAAACGGTACATGAAGAAGAATTCTTGTTAAATTAATTAATTAATTAATTAATTCTTGTTAACTTTTTTTTGTGTGCGTTATTTTTGTTTTGTGACATTATCGATGCAGCATTGTATACATTAATAATGTTTTCGTAATACACATGAGAAACATATTTTTAATGTGTTAATTTCCAATTCTTGCTGTGACGAATTGTAAAAATTATTGATTCATGTTACTCTTATGAAAAGTATCAATATCACAGACCAGTAAATGAATAGATATGAAATAAAGTGTACATATAAGAAAGGGGTTTGGAACATCAGTTGCGGGACGATGGGCAGTCTACACACATTATTTGTGGAAATATAAATCCGATAGATTGTGACACATTCATGCAACTGTAAAAGTATTTACTCTTCGAAAATTAAATCTTTGCATAAAGAAGACGTACTTTTTACATTAATTCGTATTATATTTTCGGCATTTAAATCTTCGTTCCAATCGAGTCATATATTTTTTAAAAGTCGCAGAGCTATTTGATTGCGTGACTACGTGAGATATGAAAATAATGAAAAAAGGAATTTCCATTAGTTCATGCCTATATATTTGGTAGTCTGTGATCGATACCAAATGTGACAGCGCGGACCTTCTGGTCTTCTATTTAACGTAGACCCCCATGCAGCGCATTGGCGTAGTTACGCCACTGCATTTCATCATGCGCTCTCTTGGCGTATTCGATTAATTATGTTAACACTCAAATAATATTCTTTCTTTCTTTTCTTATGTAATATTAATTATGCAATATAATTTTTTTTTTCTAAATAATAAGTCGCTGTATAAACTTTATTCGCCCCGCAGGGGTGCGCGGTGTTCCCCCATTTTCCCCTCGGTACCCCTATTTCCACCCTTCCACAATTTCCCCCGACCCTCCCCCGACCCCTTCCCTAAACCGAGTTCGTCTGTTTCTTTCCATGTACATACAACCCCCACTCTCCGTCCGGACGAAAACAATCCGAGCTTTAAACCGACGAGCTTCCTGGAGAGCCCTCGCCGAAAGAGCCGAAGCGTCCGGCCCCGCGCGCCGGGCCGCCGGTCAATCTGCTTGATGTTTTTTTTGTAACAGGCTAAAAGACTCGTCAAAAAATATGACGTCTCTCGTACGTTGCAGTGTTGCCACACTTGGCTCGGAACGTGGAAATTTTAAGCGGAAAATTGAGAAATTATATATGATAATCTCGGCCGCTATGAAATATTTATGAGTATTTAATCTAATAATGTTATCTCTATGCTAATATTTAAGATGAAGAAGATTTTCCTTTTATTCATCTTTTCTTGTGTCGTTATATTCCTTCAAAGGCATTTTTCTTATGGGGGATGTTTATATAACAATTTGTATTTAGACTTAGTATATTTTACGTCAACATTTTAATAATGAAAGCGAAAAACGTTCAAATCTATCTAAAACATATTATCTTAAATTCACACACTAGTATTTAAAACACGTCTCACACAATTTTAATAATTATCCACCCACGTACATTACAACAGCGTTAAAATTGTCCTATTTTAAAATTTCTGACAGTAGTAATGAACTTCTTTGTTTTTTATTTGAAAAATTTACTTTCAGGACAATAACGCCACAATACGTAATGTATCAATTTTTATTCAAAAATGCCAGCTAAATATAATAATATCCCTACAATGGAACATTATTATATTTACAAGATTATAAATATCCATGTTAGTACAATCTATTTAAACTACCTTATTTATGCACCCCTAAATAATAAAGACCTTGATTTATGGGGACGGCTTTGGCATGAACATAAATTTTTATAAATTATTATCTTAAATTTTTGAAAAATAAATTAATCAGACTTGAAACCAGTTAGAAATGCAGGTTTACAGATATTAAAAGTAGACAACAATGTATAAGTATATATTTTACAATATAATGATATCATATTCAAGTATTATTGATGAACTTGCTATTCTTCAACGCATTACTTTGATTTAATTTTAAGATTTTTAAATACTTTTTATTTCTGACATGAGGCGTGTCGTTATATATAATTTTTTTTCGGATAAAAGTGATTTTAAATATTTTAATTTTGAATAACATTTCATTTTAATAAATTTCGACAGGTTCCCTTCAACATCCGTTCCCTAACGCTCATGACATGACAAAATTTTAATTAGCAATAATTAATAAAACAAATACCCCTATTAAACTTTATAACAAGCCAGCATTAATAAACTGATTAATGTATCTATAAAATGCTACATTCGCATCTTGCTTGATTCCTTGACAGTGTAGAGACCGGAGATTGGTTCCCCGTCGAGGAGATATTTATTTTTATTACACGTATTTAACTGAATTCGTGAATTTTTTTTTCAGACTAAAAAAACGTATTCTATACAAGGAGGTAGTGTGAAATGTGAAGCGTTCTTTTTATAATTTCATATGGAGTAAAGACGTCCTTAAATCTCTCTAAGTAAACCAAGAAATCTTTTGACCGGTATTTTAAGTGTTATTTAAATGTGACTCAATGCTCTCGCTTGGAAAAGTCACTGAATCCTGTGTAATCCAAATTTGCTTGTCCCAGAAAAGGTCGATCCCAACGTAACGGAAATAGAAAGAAATACAGTTATTTTAATACAAATATAGCTGAGTTCGGTTTGCATTGACGCCTTAAAATTTATATTGAAAAAAATATTTTAAAATCATGAAACGTTCGCTTGTTTCATATATTATACAATATTGAGCGTTAAATATATGATTATAAAGAACCGAATATCAAAAATAGGTAAAAAATTTGTTTGCGTAAATTTAATTATTAAATCTTTCATTAGTAATATTAAGATTGATATTAAATGCAAATTATTTTCGCAATTCACATTACGCTTAATAATTCCAAACAAGAAAGTTAATTTGTCCAATTATAGTACTTTCAGTTAACAATAATAAAGAGTGTTGTTATCCAACGATGATTACACGCAAATTATTTTTGCAATTAAATATAATTTAATACAATTAAATATAATATTGTAATAAAAATAAAATTAATTTTCAAAGTTAAACTATGTTTATTAATAAACTTGAAAAAATAATATTGTAAAATTGAAGAGGAGACAGTGAAAATGAAGAAGAAATAGATAATTGTTCAAATAAGATAAGGAAAAGTAAACGATTAGAAGGCGAGATGAATGAAGACCAATTTAGACTAAACTTTAGGTACCTGCGCTAAACAGATTCCACACCCCATCCCCCTGATATTAATGTAAATAGATTGCATTCTAGGACACCGAGAAAAATATAGTAACTCTCCCCCCATAATCAAATTTTTTATACATCGTTACTCTTTATGAATGTTGAAGAATGTCCTCATTACATTATGAACACTAGCTGAAGACGATCCTTGGCTCTAGTCTTCTGACTTCTTTGTGGGTGTGCTTTGCTAGTAAAAAATAAATATATTCTTGAAACTATACGTCTTTAGACTAATACGCGGAGTATTGGAAAATATTGGTCTTCAAGTTCCCGTTAATTACCTGAGACAGCTGCAAAATAACCGCATTGAAAAGTTTAACTATTCGCGTAATGATACCTATAGGTATAATGTATGAATACCGCGCGGTGTTTAAGGATGTTCTAATCTCGGAAAGGGGAAGCGAAGTTCTGACAGCTTCCAAGGAAGGGGCGGTAGGGAGAAGATTAAAAATGAAGAGAAGGAGAAGAGAGGAGGTTCTTCATGACCAACTCGGGAGCATTCTAAATTTATTTTCCTCAGAATTGATGGGATGTCAAGTGCATACATTAAAAAGTTTTGGCCTGTACTGAGTGGTCGAATTTCAAGATACAGAATGCTACTTAACGAGATGAACATGATGAAGAATTATTGTACTAGGAATCAGCTGGTGCGCTCCGTATACTTCAGGATAGGATAGAAACTTTAATTACTGGAATCTAAGACACTTCACTCACTCTCTCAGGTGAATATCAAAAGTGTTCTATTTTGTTTAATTTATTTGTATTCTATCTTATCCAAAATATACACATTATAACTTTAACTATGGTGACCCTGCGTGAATGCTGCATTAATTTCGACAAATCGGTGGGTTAAAATCGATTATATTTTATGATTAATAATATTATACTACGGATACATCTTACAAGACGAAAAACTGACAGCATTTTTTCAGAACCGTAATCTGGGATGAATAGAGACAGGTTTCAGTATCGACACATGGAAAAAATATTAACATAAATGTGTTTTTTTTACAGGTTTGTTTTTCGAATTGGCAACACCTTTTCCAGCGGCAATCAATTTGACAGCTGACAGGCGATTTGTGCTCAGTTTGGTTTGCCATTTCACCATCAATAAATTTACTCCAGAACAACGCTTGCAAAATGTGATTTAGGTCGCGAAACTTACGGTGCGCTACGTCAATCATCCATTTGAGCAAGTAATTCGAATAATCATGGATCGTTTTCGCACCATGAATACTCTAATTGATAATACATATCCGTAGAGACATCGTACAGTGCGTATAGATCCATGATTTCTGACTTTTTCGTTCCTTGATTGAATAGCATTAATATGGAAGAGCTGTGGCTTCAATAAGATGGCGCAACATGCCACACAGTACGCGCCATAATCAATTTATTGAAGGAAACATTCGATGAGCGCATAATTTCGCGTAATGGATCTTTGTGTCGGCCTCCAGGATCGTGTGATTTAACAACTTTGGATTATTTTATGTAGGGATATGTGAAATCGCTAATCTAAGCCGATAAACCAGAGATGAAATACGACTTGGAAGCCAATATTTGTCGCGTTATTGCCGATACACGGCCCCAGCTGCTCCAAAAAGTGATCGAAAATTGAACTTCCAGATTACGCTTTATTCGATCTAACATAAAATCATATTTAAACACTAATAACATAAAATTATATTTCCAATAAAACTAATACCATGGCCATTAGCACGATTTTTATTTCATTTTAAAGTTCTATACCTCTAAAAAAACACCCTTTACAAAACTCATGTTTTTTTATTTAGTCAACGGTTCTATGTATTCCTATTCACTTAAATTTGATTCGATCATGAACTACAGAGAAAATTCTATAAACGAGCTCTGTCCCTATTAACCTTACGACTGGATTCAATAGGGACAAGTAGTGTGGTCAATAGGGACAGTAAAATTATTACTTTTATTTACTGCTGTTTTTGTGGAGTTAAATAAAACAAATATTACCTAAACCAATTATTTTTTAAATTCCATTTTTATGAGATAAAAATAAACGTATTTAGGTAAAAATATCAAGTAAAATCAAACTCTAATAAAAAAAAGAGAAAAACATTTTCAATTGTCATTTAAGCGTGGTAGGCATAGAAAAGAGATTATAATTTTCATTGCAGGACCAAAAATTGCACCGTTCCAAATGGCTCGAGAGTTCAGTAAGATATGTAATAGTCTATTACGGTCTAACGGCACTTTACTTGTTTTATTGAATCTGGTATTGACGTATAATTTTATTGGTTTATTTCAATTTTTAGCTTTTAAAAATGGGAAGATGCTTTAATAAGATTGAAGTGAGGCCTGGAGCTGGCAGAAGAGGAACGAAAGTAGACTGAATGCAGTGGAAATGAGATCACTTTCACACTACTTACTTCACATAAGGCGACTTTACGTGAATGTTAACAAGTCGAAAGTGATGGTATTCGAGAACGAAGAAAGTAAGACACCGTATAAAATACTTGTAGGTAATGAATGTTTGGAACAAGTAGATGAGTTTGTGTATCTGCAGGGAACAAAGTGAACGGTGCTTTGAATGGAATTATATCTAACGGGAGTTTGTCAACCGAGGCAAGACTAGCGGTGCACAGTGGAGTTCTGGTACCGACACTAATGTATGGAAGCGAGATCTGGAGATAGCAGAAGAGGAACGAAAGTAGACTGAATGCAGTGTAAATGAGATCACTTAGGCATATATGTGACAGATCCATTTAGGACAGAGTAAAATATGAAGAAATAAGGAAAGAATGTAAAGCTGATGTCAGTATAGCGAGTAAAATTAAGAAAATATCACTTAGGTGGTATAGTCGTATGGAATGGATGAATGAGGAGAGAATGGTAAGAAAGATATATGACGCAAGTGTTGATGGCACCAGAAATAGACGACGTCCGCGGAACACTTGGCACGACCAAGTAAATCAGACAATAAAGGATGGTTTTGTTAGAAACCTCAACAATCGGCGAGCTTGTATAAGAAGATATATGAATGTGGATGAGGCGAGAATTGTGTGTCAGGGCAGAGGAATGTGGCGCTATGGCGAAAACGGGGTGATGGTAAGTAAGTAAAATAATTTAAGGCATAGCAGCTTATTCTTTGCCTTCATTCTTCTTCCTAGAGCTTTCTTCCTCGTATTTCAAATACATCTGCTCCCTCAGATTATTTAACTTTGTTTTTAACCACTTACTGAGTAACTTTAATACCCCAACCGGTTTCGGAAAATACCATTTCCTTTATCAGAAACCAAAAACATATATGTCACGTTATTCTAATGTTTTTAAAAATCAATTAAAAAAACAAATAATTTAGTATTCAAATTAAATTGTTATGCTGATGAATGATGTGGAAATTGACTTAACTTAATTTAATGACTTAATTTTTTTAAGGTATGACTTTTGGTTAACTTTATTTATAATATTTTGGTAAATTTTACTCGCTTTATTTATTTCTAATGATTCTAAATTATTTCATTTCTGTCCAACATTGCTTATATGTAAAACAGACAATTCCGAATTTTTATAAGTATGATCATTTTCTAATAAATGATTGGCCACTGTTCTCAACTATTTTTTAGATATCTCGCCAGAAGAGCTTAAAGAAGATTATTATGGTACGTCACGTGAAAGGATGAAGAGAAAAAAGACCATTCGCCACCCTACCTAAATGTGCCTATTTAAAAGTATTAAGAAGTATATTTATGAACATTGTGATCCGCAGCTATGGACGACCGATGAGGAAAAAAGCAATTAATTACTGTTAAAAGTAAAATGGTCTCTGCTACATAATCCACTTATTTTTACCATCCTGTATTCATCATACTCAAACCATAAGCAATATTTAAAGTTTGTCTTAATTATTTGCTTGAATTATCGTGAAATATATACCTAATACACAAAATGCAATTTCGGTAGATCGTTTCAATATGCTTGTAACGGTAGATATACTCATACATAGTTTCAAAATCATATCCTATATCCTACATATGTTTGTATATTGTATATTAACAAATATCTTTTGAGAATATCCAAATCCTAGTAGAACGCTTTACGACAGATCCTTTAAAGAAAAGCTCACATTTTTTCATTTAAATTGTTTGCAAATATTTGGAAAAAAATAAAGTCGTTCATGGATCAAAGTATGATACGTACTTTTATAAACATAATTGTATGTAAACATGTAAACGATATTTGTAATACATGTGAACGCGTAGCCGAGTCATTTTTTCGAATATGTTGAGTAAATCAGAAATATTTTTAATAATTAAAACATTTAACTATTGTCTGTAAATGAAATGTAAGTGCATAAAGCTTATAATAATCTAAATATATTAATTAGAAAAATATACATATAAAATCAATTTTATCAAAAAATATCGCTGTTGCACCACCGCGATTCAAACCTAGATCTCTTTCCTATCCGGGGAAGGTGCATTATCCAACTATAAAATAAGGTAGATGGCTCTTTCAAATAATGGAACGATTAAATGTATTCATATCTAGAAGGTAACATATAGGTTCGAAAATTTGTCGTTAAAAATATTGTCACTGTAGCATACTTGGATAATGCACCTTCCCTGGTTAGGAAAGAGATCCAGGTTCGAATCCCGGTAGCAACAACAATATTTTTTTGATAAATTGATTTTATATGGATATTTTTCTAATTAATACGTTTAATTAGTATTTAAAATATCACAGACCTGTGATAAGAATGTGTTCTCCTTAAAAATTATATTCATGAGAGATTTGCATTACGTAATACAAACTAATTTCATTGTATTTATTTGTATCACAGAAGATTCATACGTTATATTATATATAATATATTAACAAAGGAAGCACTTAGACGTATTTGGCGAGAGCTTTATCCCGACGGTGAAAAGGTTTGAATATACGTAGAGCGGTATTGCTGGATTACTACGAAAATAAATGCTCTCGTGAATGTGTCTGTGAATTATAACCCCTTTTGTGTTGTGAAATAGTTTGTTGTGAACATTTGTCGTATTTATAGGACAATAAAGTTCAAATGAGATGGTGCCGGTGATAGCGGAGTGGGGTGGGGTGGGACGATAGGAGGGGAAATAATATCTTTCTAAATCATACAATGACTATATTGTATTACGCGAATAAAAAATGAATTAATCGGTATGGCCAAGTCTGCTACGTCGAAGTTGACTAAAATTTGGTCAAAGACCTGGTGTTCTTCATGGTTCTAAATTTTCTGATTTTGACGTCGCATGCATGTAGATATCACGGACTGCGAAACGACTGAATATCTCATTTTTTCAGGAACTTCGCACTGAAGAAAGATTTTCCATTATATACATATTTTATTTATCCATTTGATATTTAAAGAAATAATAGATATCTTTACAGAAACGAAGCAATTTTTTTATATATTTAATGGAAAATAGATGGAATTATGGGTAATTACAGGGCTTACGACCTGTCTTCGGCTGGTTTAAGTGATCACCTTATTCGGGGAATGCATTTTCGAACTTACATGTTGCACTTTTAAATTGATACATCTGTCGTTCCATGATGCATTTCCCCGGATAAGAAGAGATCCAGGTTCGAATCCCGGTAGCAACAACAATATTTTTTCGATAAATTGATTTAATATGTATATATTTCTAATCAATACATTTAATTTGTATTAAAAATATAACTTTATTATAAAACACGAGATACGATTGCGTTTCATTACAATTGCGATTTACAAAAATTAAATAATCCCTTAAAAATCATTAGAACTCTACATTAGAAATGTTAAGATTAAAAAGGTTTTATGGCTAGCATACTTTGTAAATCTGTCACTCGCGTGCATTTTGTTTTTATATTTAAATTTTTTTTACATTTTTTATGAGAGTTAATTGAGTACTGTACATTAGATATTTTTTAATCGCTTACCTCTCCAAAAAAGAGACTAACTCTTGTGCTTGGAGAGGGAGTTACATAGAAAATTTATACATTTGTAATCTATAATATTATTTATTATCTAATTGTGTGCTTCGGAAGCGTTCATTTAATTTCTTTATTAGTTCTTTTATATCCTTTATCTCTTTAATTTTTGTAGGGAGGCTATTTAAGTTTTTTATCCCTCAGATCAAATTTTATCAAATTTTGCTGATGGTGTTTGGTTGGCAGAACATTTAGTGATTTTAAATTTATTTTTAAATCTTAATGATGTGCTTGTTTCAAATTTTACAGTGTTATTTTCTTTAAGTAATTGATTAATTGAGATTTTTTTTGTAAATATTTTCAATTTTTAGTTAATAATATCGTTTGTTATATTATATGATATATGCAGAATCGTGGAATCAAATCCAACATTTATCGCGTGATATCGTGTAGTTGTGTTATTAAATATTAAAAAGTTTTTAACATATTTATCTATATTTTGCAATACCATTAAGTTATATATATCCTTCGGTCTTAAATCAATTCTCACGGAAATAAAAAAATATATCAGTCGGTCGCCAAGGTAACGCTTATAAACAATTTTATTTGTATTGGTATTGTAATGACCGCGTACTCAGTTCGTTCAAAAAATAAATTCTATCGACCATTCTGGTCCTATATTTTCATTTAAACGCCTGGTCATACAATTGTACATAAATATGTGGTGGAGTACGAAGTGGAGCTTTCGTGGGAGGTATTCGTTGGAGCATCCTTGACCAATATATTAGATTGGTAGGAAAATTAATCTTCAAATTTAAATACACGTTTCTCAGTTAATAATTCATTTTATTCATCGAAATAAGCACCATTAGATTTGACACATTTTCACCAATTAATTACAAGTTTATTTATTTCGGTGGTGTAAAATTTCGGAGTTCTGGAGTCAAAATACGCTCTCGACAATAGCTCGATTGTTTACTTAACCTTAAGATTTGACTGTGTAAGATGTTATCGAAATTATCGAGAAGGTAATAGTTTGTTGGAGAGATCTGGTGAGTGTGGTGGATGATAACCCAACAAGCGGTCACAGCCTAATTCAAATTTCGTAAAGGCGATATTTTTATTTTGTTCGTGCGGCACTCGTATCAAGCTTTTTTGATTTTTCTACCTCCAGACCCATGGTTTAGAATTGTTGCATTAACTTTTGTATAAGCTCTCAATTTGTTGTGCGTGATTCTGATTTAACCAACACTTTCATCTACTTTTTCATATTAAATATCCTCAACCCCAGAATGAAATTTTTGGATCCACCATTGCATCGTATCTTCCTTAATAGAATTTAGATCAAAAACATGGATTAGTTTACAGTCTCCACTGAATTACCATCCGTTTTTAACTCATACAAACAATTATATTGTTTGCTTCTAGTGAGTAGTGCGACGCAAGGTCGGCTAATACACTCGTGTCAGGTGCACGCGCCGGTATCGAAGCGTTTGGGAATTAGGAGAACGAAGTAGGTCGGCGTCCGATGTGGACATAGTTAGGAGCCGTTTTTGGTGGCAGTATTAAACATCGATAATAAAAGTCTTGAAGAACTTACAGAAGTGTTATTATTTTATGGAGATCCCTGCTCCACCAAAGTATACATTTAACACTTATTTTCCTTCATTAATTTGATAGTCTGCGGAGGTCTATCGCTTCGACAACCGGCAACACCGTCGACAAGTCCTGTACGCATATACCGAGGTGCCAACGTGAAGCTGGCATCAACTTTAAAGATACACCTAGTACCTACCGGCAAAACCTAGTAGCAAACCGGTGACAATAGTCGCCCCGAGAACCATTTATCTCTCGACTGGTTTCCCGAACACACCTCCAGTAAACGCTCATAGACTTTATTTTCACTGAACTTGTAAACCCATTATTATTATTTGTTCCACCTGCTTTAGCTACACATCTAAATACACACACACTCCGTGATATCTTATTAATCTGAACACAGTGGAGAGCTGAGAGATACAGGCCCCAGTATCTATGCATCGAGTCTTCCGATCATCACTCATAACCACACTAACTCATCCCACACTCTTTATCTATAACTGCTTAAAAACACAGCAACTGTTAACCCCTACATTGGTAATTCCCTGTAAGCCTAATTCGAGTGGATGTTGTCAAAATACAGGCTGCAAAATATATTTAAAAATCATAGAACACGATGAAACAATGTATAAATAAAATATCAGTCTTTATGAATCAAAAAAAAAATATTATTCGATGTTTTGTAATTACATAGAGCACGAATAAAGTATTTTAAAGTACTATTCCTGTACTGACATAATTTGACAGCAAATAAAGATATTTCAATTTCATTTCAATTTGCGAACAACACGAACAAAACATTTTTCTATTACCGAGAAAAACTTGAAGAAATGCCTCCAGAAACGTTTATTTCATAAAAGCAATCTTTTCTTGTTTATTCAATATTAAGCTTACAATAATATTCAACTTTTGCAGGGGTGGCAGGGGAGGCGGAGAGGGGAGACGTGTGTAAGAAAGGGGAAGGGGCGTTGGGGAGGGAGTGAGAGGGAAATATTTCAATTTCGTCTGTAGATAGAACAAGAAAAGTAAGATTGATGTAGCCTCACGCTGGTTTTCCATATGAAGAATAATATTTATGTAAAATTTTGTATGTATAATTCAAGGAATTTCATGAGAAAAATTCATAACTCTATATAAAATGAATACCTCACAAGAATGAATATTTTTTCTGGATAACGTGCCTGCATATATTCGGAGAGTCATATCGCTGTCGTCAGGGGTGAGGAAAGTACATAGAAGTGTTGAAGGAATCTCTGGTTAGGTTAGGTTAGATATAATGCCTGTGTGCGCAATGCCTGACTTCATTTCAACTGCCGATGTATTCCTACGGTCCGGGATCATCTCGGATAGGCACTACCAGACACTCACCCCCCAGATCTCCATCCAAGATCCACACCTAAGCAATATCTTATAGAATGTTTTGTTCTACAAAAATATTGTCATTATTAAACTTGCTGCGCGGAATTAAATATTTCAAGCTTGACTGTTATTTTTCACTGGCTGTCTGAAGTTTGAAGAGATGATTCTAAGACCATAATTAAAATAAACAATAGACGTTATTAGGTACCGAAAATATTTTAAAAATATATTAATAATTATGGTCTAGGGTCAAGATATTCGCACGTACCTAAAACTCTTGGACAATACATATATTTTTTGTAAAGTGTCATAAATCTTTCCTGTCAGAATAATGCGCAAAAAGTTCTATGAGTGTGCAGCATAATAAATAGAACTCAGTTATTTTCATATATTCTGAATTTAGAACATCGTTTGCACCTTCTGAGTCCAGATTTCACTACCATGATATGCAAGGATTAGATGAATCCACTGGCTAAAGATTTTCTTAAGACTTAGTGACGTGTGGCTTTTAGAGATCATGTTGATCTTCGTCCTAGTTCTTCGATTCCTCGTCTAAGACATAGAAAGAGTGCGATTTGGATGATTTTGAAAGGAACATTTTGGGGCGTATCTTTAGGCCGGTTTAAAAAGTAGATTTCGGCGTACAGGCTACAACAACGAGCTCTATTTTTTGTTGGATATGGTAAACGTGTCAGAGAATCAAAATAAGAAGGCTTCTATGGTTGCGCCATGTAGAGGATGACTGAACAGCAATCACAACAGCAAGTCACTGCTGAACGTTAGACCAACTGGGCGCAGGAGCTTAGAAGGCTTAAGCTAAGGTTCTTAAAGACGTATCTGCCTTAACAGAGCAGTACACAGCTTAGCACGAGACGATATATGAATGCTCGCGAATTAAATATCAAAGTCTCAGTGAGAGATCATTGAGACTACGAGCTATTAGAGATTCAAAACTGGTGAGAAATGGCACGAAATAGAGACAAATATAGAAAAGGTCTTGACCAACTAGGGGGTGTAAATCAGATAGTCATGACAGTGACCGAATCTTCCAAAAACACTCCAGTTTTATTAATAAACATTATTCCATTTTTACGACGATTTTAAACGAATCTATGAAAATAAAACATGTTTCCAGAAACTGGTTTCTCAATGTTGCTACACGGTGATATAGTAGAATGTTTGAAATGAAAGTTATATAATGCAATTTAGCAAAAGTTTCTTATGAGAAACCATTTAATTTAAGCCATATTAGAAAACGTTAGATATTAAAGTTCTTGTACGACGTCTTATTGCGTCACAGTGTGGGGAGAGGGACGGCGATACTATTACTCAACTTCTCGCTCACTCGCGGCGCTGGTATTACAGATAAGAAAATTGGGGCGGTTCTCGACATAATGAATAACATTTAATATTCATCAAAAATATTTTCGCATTTTCAATAAACATCTGTGTTTGGATTTTATAAAGCTTTATAATAAATCTCTGAATATTTTAATAACAATGTCATTGTCTAGCTTGGGTGGTTATGCGGTTAGCAGTTAGCAGGCATGCCCTCACCGAGGGTCGGGGGTTCGATCCCGCTAGTCATTCAAGTTAGTCTATTTATACTAAATACTGAACATATTATAAATGTGGTTATCAAAAATTGCTAAATTAAAATTTTGTTTTTATAAACTCTTATCATTGTATGGAAGTTCCCACAGCTATACTTTAAAACGCAGGTATAAAATCTTAAGTACTCCCGTCTGGTAAAAATCTCAAATGAAACAAGGAATGAACAGAAGCTGGTCGTTTATTGCACACAATTAACTGTGTTGTTAAAAATAAAGATAAGTTACATTGCAAGTATTGGATGTTAGAAATATAGAAAGATCGGCTACGAAATATAGAGTCGGTCGCTGGTCTGACTACCGGGAGATGCGTTGAAGGAAAGTGACCTTCGGGACGCTTTCCATCACTGAACAACGATCGTGTACTACTTCGCTTAGGCGCGCGCCCCGGCTAAGGCGGCTTTGCCTGGCGAAGACATAGGAGATAGTGACACGTACCGTGCAATCTACGAGTAGATCAATTCTACTATTCTATTCTACTATATAGTCGGAAAGAAGAGAATGTTGCCCTGCCTGACGTTATCAGTTTTTAAGGTCCATGATATATCGTCCCTCTAACTTAGACTTAACTTTGTACAATATTTGCTAGGTAGCTCCAGGACATCCAGTATATATAATCGAAATATTTTGAAACACCTATTTCTTATAATTAATAAGAAAAAATACTTTGTTTAAAACCACAACCGGCGAATCCCTTTTGCAAATAGTCACCTTGTAAATTTGTTTTCACAGTAGTTCCTAATTAGTTACCTACCACTTTTATTTTTATAGTTTTGTTTTTGTCTATGCTTGTATTTTTAATTTAAGTAAGTATACATTGTTTCCTGAAAAAGGGATTATAGATTTTGAAACATATTGATGTATCAATATATAATGGTTTTAAACAAAGTATTTTTTTCTTATTATTTATAAATATGTTGCCGTAAAGTAATATTGAAAATATTAACGAACCTATTTTTTAAATTAATTTTATTATATTCATTTAACTTATAATAAATTGTTATTATAACCGCTCACGTGGCTTAGCAAAAACAATCGGCAATAGCCCGATGCTTTTCACTGATTTATTACATGTATATATATCTCACATTTGTCATTTTCTGTCATACGAAGGGAAATTTGAAAGAAAATCGATACGTTTCATTGAATTGAAGAGTCAGTTTCTTATGAATTACAAATTAGATGGATGTATTCAGTTTTGAATAGACAAAACAACCAAGTCAGAAATTTTAAAATCGGAGACAATATTGCTGCTACTATAATTTAATTTAGGTAATAAATAAAATGATTGATTTTATCATTATCCGTGATATTTACGAAGAATTTAAATCTGTATATGTAACGCTAAAATAATAATAAATAAATCAAATAGGAAGATATGCAGAAAAATCTATTTATCGAAAAAAATATTGAACTGCGTTCGCAATTTTGCTACGGTAAACATATAAGATTCGTAAAAATTGGATTTATATATCTTGTTTTCTGTATATAATACATCTATTATTCCATTTTTAAATAGCTGTCAACTTTATATTATGCAGAGATCACATTTTTTTATTATTAATAAGCGATTGTTAATGCAGTTCCAGATTCGTATCCCGATGATAACCAGACATGTTTTTGGTATATTTGTTTAATTGATTTTCTAATGTTATAAATATCATAGAACTATGTTTCAATAATTGCAATTTTACAATAAAAATGTGTATTCATTAAAAAACAAAACTAGTGTAATAGATAATCGTCATTTTTGATGACGTGTAAATGGTGATTTCAATACTTTAACCCGTAGTGTCTTAAAACAAACACATTTTAAGTAATTCAGTCCTATGTACACTTAAAGACTTTGATTTCTCTTCGCCTGAAAAAACATCGTTTTGTAGATACGCCCTTCTGTCGATGTGATGCGATACAAACACATTACCCCTCGGTAAATGTTTACACGACTTTCTACATATCCTATTACGTCTGCTCAAATACATCCGAAGGTTTTATTAATACGTCTTATCTGGGTTTCAATTAGCAAAGTTTTCCAACTTACCTACGGACTTTCTGACAATCTACCACTAATTTCTCCATCTAAATATTTCCTCAAGAATTTGAGCGCTAATACTCTTATACCAAGCTTTTGAGTGCCGGGGCGGCCAACCCCGCCGGTATCGCGAGCATCGCACCGCCCCCGGCGAAGCCGAGAAGCGACGCGAGACGGCGGATAAACGCAAAGGACAGACGACGCGTCGTTGCGTTTGCTTTCACCGGTAAAAGGGACGCGGGTCTATCGCCGAGGAGGCGACTAAAAACACTCAAAGTGGAAGTCAGTTTGAGCTCGCGATTCTAAAACTTTATGGAATATTTTTCATGTAAAAGAGGCATCAAATTTTATTATTTTTACGAAAATTAATATTGAAAATGCTTCAAATGTTTAATGTTACTTAGATAACTTTGAGATTAAAAAACTTTGAATTATCTTAATGTTTTAGAAAATTATAAATTTTAACGGAATATTACGCATCTAATTGAATCACGTTTGAGTTTGATTATTCAAAACGTTTCCTTTGGGTGGGTCACGAATGTTCCGAGACTTTTTAAATGTTAAATAAATAATCTACATTATTTATACTCTTTAAATAAACCAAACATTGTACTGAATATTATTTTTATCATGACTATTGATTCTTGAGGAGGTGTCTCTCTCAATAACATATGTGAGTAACTTCTCGATAATTGTGATAAAAATAGCACTTAATTGCGCATGTAGTACAGTTTGCTTCATTTAAAAAAAATAATAGTCGTGTTGTACCACATCATGTCAATTAATGATATAAATACTCTATATACAGAGTGAATATTATGTTCCAAGCCGATGTCGTTTCATTCATAAGAATTTGAAGCGTAGCTTGGGCTGCGTATGGGATGGCATCGTCATGTTGAAACCAAATGTGTCGCAGGTCCAATCGACCTAATTCAGCAACCAATAAGTTTTTATAACATTGTCTCTTGCATCCTGAAAGAAATAGGGCCCAATAATTCCGCTGGCTTACGATGTCGATGGATCAATTGAAGACTTTCAATGCCCCAATAATGGTTTCATGTATTAATAAAACCCACCAAGTCGAAATGAGCTTCGTCGCTCATGATGATTTTTTTCCAAAAGTTGTATTTGTGTTTGTTTCAATGATTTAATAACTTTAATACTTATGAGGCAATAAATACTTTATAATAAATTGCAATTAATTATTTATTACGACTACTAAATATGAACTAACAAATATTTTTTAAATCAAAATGGCTATCAAACAAAATCGGCCTGGAACATAATATTCACCCTGTGGTCTTAAAACTGACAAAGTAAGAAACTAATATAATGAAGAATAATATGTATACTAACAATGCCATTGTATCAATATGTCGATAAGACGTTGCACTAACAGATACGACGCACATATTTATCGCGTGAAGAAGTAAAAAGAAATTCAAGTTAAAAATTGCATGGAGTCGCCCAAGACGTATAAAATTAGTTGTACGAATTTTGATGTACAGCATGTCAGTATGTTATGCGATTACGTAATTTGTATAGAAAAATTCATCTGAAATATGAGAAAATTATTTTTGTGGTTCGATCAAGTACATAATATTTAATCGCAATGAGTTAACTGATAGCTACCGGTTTAGGAAAAACGATGAAGAAAAGACGAAAGGTTTTGGTTTGAACACGTGAAGCGGACATCTGACGGAAGGAAAGTCGATGTAGGTAAGATGATCTACTACCAAACATACATTTACAATTGTACAAAAGAATTCAGAGTGCGTAATAGAGTGAATGAATGCGAATTATATGTTTCCTGATAGGAATTTTTAACGTTCTTACATTTTACGTTGAAATGCAGGTAAAATAAATACTACTAAAATTGAAAGAATCGAGAAACAAAATACAACTGTGGTATATAAAAACCCTGCATGAATGACCACTCTCAATCAATTAATTTCAGTAAAATATTTAGAGGGTTTTTATTAGACTTTTTTACCCTTCCAATTCGAGGATGTATAAGTAATAAGGTAGTTACTAAAATTATCAAAACGAATAGCGCTGATGCACTTGCAGCAGGAGATTAGGCGGTCTAGCCCCACGTAGACTAACGCATTGAAAAAAAAATTGTACCACTCTTAGTCACCATTATTTCGTCATTTAAAGAACATATCCTAACGAACATAAAATCTATAATGGTTCGTAACTAGTCGATGAAATCGAAACCTAACCTAACGTAAGACAAGAAACAAAACACAACTGTGGTATATAAAAACCCTGCATGAATGACCACTCTCAATCAATTAATTTCAGTAAAATATTTAGAGGGTTTTTATTAGACTTTTTTACCCTTCCAATTCGAGGATGTTATAGTAATAAGGTAGTTACTAAAATTATCAAAACGAATAGCGCTGATGCACTTGCAGCAGGAGATTAGGCGGTCTAGCCCCACGTAGACTAACGCATTGAAAAAAAAATTGTACCACTCTTAGTCACCATTATTTCGTCATTTAAAGAACATATCCTAACGAACATAAAATCTATAATGGTTCGTAACTAGTCGATGAAATCGAAACCTAACCTAACGTAAGATAAGATGAGATATTAAATTAATTTAAATTAGTGATCGTGAAAAGGAAAGGAACATGCTCGACGCTTTCGAGATGCGGTGTCGGCGTCGTATGGTAACGCACAAGAAAGTAGACAGATCAAATTTGAAAAATGACTAGAGCCTCGCTACACGTCGCACTAAACAAGTCCCAAGATGCTCAGTCACGAGAGCATCAACCGAGAGAGAAGTAATTTTTTATAATCGCGGACTTCAATCGGTTAATTTATTATCCAAAATTATATTAAATATAACAAGTAACCAAATAACACATACAGAGTCGGAGGGCGGACTGACGACATCGTTTGAGAATAATAGGGGAGTGGAATAACAAAACTTTCGGCCATTATGAAACTAAGTCAATAAATATGATTTAGGTTTATCGACAAGAATGCTCCCCGCTCCCTTCCCCCCGCGAGCCCCACCACACACGAACAGCCCCGTAATCGCTATCTTAAGCTCCGTATGACTAGATCATCTTTAATTTACACACCAACTTTACGACTCACAGTGTTTAAAGTTTGCTGAAAACAACTTAATATGTCGTCATAATGTATGAGAAATTTCCAACCTAAAAACCTTCCGTCTTTTCAGTAATTTAGTAATTCAGACGGAAAATCAAATAAATCATCAATTAACTTTGTGTTATGTTTACCTTGTTATTGTAAAGTCTTTTATAAACATAATTATTTACAAAAATAAAGCATTTATTATATTTTTTATCGTGTAATTACTATTTATAGTCAAAGTATTTCATAAATATACTATCTAATATTCCTAGTCAAATTCAACACATTAATATTCCATTTTTGAATATTTAACACATTCATTATATATTTTATTGCATATTTATATAAATTTGTTTATTTCAGTAAAATTATACTAGCCTGCCCGTTGCTCCCCTACAGGAGCAGATACGTTAAAAACGATGAATAGTGAGAATATCAATTTTACAAATCAGAAATGGCGCTTAAACTAACTAAAAGAAGACGAAGACGATATGATGAAAAAAACTTTTGCAAATCTCCATAAATTGTCTAAATGGACATTACGCTAATACTCACTGAAAAAACTATAAAAAGTGATGTGACAGGAAAAGAAAAAGAAGAAGAAAGAAAGATAAAAATCTTCATGCGTTTCATTTTAGTAAAATTATATCTCAACAATACGAAAAAATAAGAAAGTAGCCAAGACAACGCTGGATCTATCACATGTGATACAAACGCATCCCACTCAAAGAAATATTAAATGTGGTGGTGGTAATTACATGCGCTCCTGGAGTTATATAATATAGGATTATCTATTTTGAAATATTTGTGATGTCTACACATTAGATACCAGGAACTAGTATCCAATGTGAAGTGCCTCGGGCAAATAAATTATATGATATTATTAGAAAATACTACATAGCTTTCAAAGTTCTAGATTCAAGATTCTAGTATTTTAATGACATCATAAAGACACTGATCTTCAATATATTCTGTACCTCCCTTTACATCGTCAATCTATGAATTACTGTGCTGCAGATCAGCGAGACAAGACAAGAATGTGCTCCAACAACTATCCTTGTAAGTTACCTAGATTTGCAGAGCCTTCGCGATGTTTGTGAAAGGAAGAATGCACTCCTGCAGCTCATTGATAAGTCATCGAGTGGGAAGCTTCATGTGCAGGCGCAAGTTGAAGAACTCCATCGTCGTGGCAGTCTCTGAGTGGGTTGATTCCCCTCTCTTTACTTTCTAGCAGTGGCGTAATACCAATGCAGCGAATGTGGTGCATTGGGGCTCATGTTAGACGGGGACCCAAAGAGTTTCTCGTCCTATAATACATTTGATATTTGCACTTTTCTTTATTATGCTAACTATGGATAATAGTTTTTATAATTCAACACAACCAAAAATGGAGTTATCAAATTTAATTTACCGTTTTAACCGTAACGAACAAATAAACATAACCTACAAACACCAAGAATACATAAAACATATGGCCAAGGAGCTACAAATATTTTAGATCTAAATTATTTAACGGATGCAGAAAAAATTAACTCAATTGAATTGTCCCGGTAACACGAAACGGTGCACTCACCCAAACTAATTACTCAAACCTATAATAATTGTTATCACAAATAAATCGAAAATCCACTTTGTAACTGCTTTTTATACATACGCATTATGTAAGATATATAAGGCTTACCTATGTATAAGAAGTAAATGTAAATTCAGTCTGATACTTGTAAACTAATTTATTTGTACAATTGCTTGTAAACTATGCCTGTCTCAACATAGAATTTTCTAGTGAGAGGAGCACAGTCCAAACATATTATACATATGTATTATATAGTTACTAATAAATAAAATTTCTTAGGTTTTTAAAAAATTCAGAACACTATCGATGTATACAGTAGCGGTAGTATCGTGTATCGAAAAAGCGTGTCCACGGTAACTCTGCCCGTTATAGCAGGTGTCCTCCTGGCTGACCTGGAAATTCTGGAGACCTGCGCCCATAAGAACCTTTAAATGGGTCAAGAGGTGACTTTTCTAGGCGTCACTTTTAGACCAACGGACGGGTTCTTGAATAATGACGGGTCCTAGTTCTAATAATGAGGCAGATAACGCTTGGAAAGTGGCAAGAGAGGTGGGATACGACAACGCAGGGAAGATGGACTTATTCCTTTCTTCCTAACGTCGCCGTCAAGTTGAAAGGCAATCAAGTTGAAACCTCCAGACCTAAATCATTTAGAATGGCAGATGATAACGGGGCATGGACAATTCCGGAGTAAACTGTTTGAGTTTAGAATTATGGATACCCCGTGTGACACGTGGAAGATTGGAATAGACGCCTGACCATATTTTGTGGACTTGTGAGATACTTAGAGATGCACGTGAACGTATGATTAGTGGTTTGACGATTGCAGACCTAATTATCAATGGGACGAATCTTGTTTTATATGAGAGATTTATTAGGAGCTCCTTAGGTGGCTAGCTAGGCCGGCCTGCGTGAGCGGGACTCCACCTCCGCCCCTACCTCTCATTCTCCATACCTCGTGTTTTGCAACTCCGTTAGTCTGTCCGTGTAAATGTGACTCAATCTATTGTGTGTCTTATCCACTGTCCCTCTTTTGGCAGCAGTTTTTGATGAATGGATCCCTGAGTTTCTTGGCTTGAACTACTGCACCTTAATTTTCCATCTGTATGTAAAACTTTAATCCATGGATTTATGTTATAGGCTTTTTTATGAATAAAGGCAGCACTGAAGGGACGCTGGAGGGTCTAAATTTAAATCTTAATTGCTAATAACCACAACATTGAATTTCTTCTCCTTTTTTATTTTGCCATACTTAAATATGTAATTGAATTAATGTAACGTATTTTTATAAGCTTTGTTGAGTGGAACCGACGAGGAAGCCCAAGTATCTAAAACGGTCCCGGTAAAAGGTGGGTCGCCCCTCCCCTCCCCCTCCAGCTGTACTTATATATATTTCTTTTTTTTAAAGTAGCGGTAGTATGTCAATCAATAATTTTTGATAAGTTATTTATTACCACAATTTTTAAATCTTAAACTAGACCCACAAAGCATCTTACTAGATGCTCGTCTGTAAGTCCATTATTTCTTTACATTTAAAAAACATTTCTCGAATCGATGTACGTGTTGTTATATAATTTAAATTTCAAGGGAAGAAAATATTTTTTGACGTGTAAACAAATATCTCAGCTCGCACCCTTCCAAAAAATGTCATATCAGATTAATTTACGAAAAATGTATGACAAAAAAGTAACCAAACAACGTTACATAGTTACCATGGTAACTACATAATATTTTATTTAATACCCATGAATGACAAACTCACGTTTAAACACTCTTTTGAAATTTACATTTTCAAAAAGCTACCATGGCACCTACTTTAAAATAATATTCATACCTAATAGTACCTACCTACAAAAAGGACAATTCTCAGATTCGCTTTTTAAAATGGCATTTTAAAATATTTAAAATTAATGTAGTATTTTTTCATTACTTCCTTCCATCTTAGCGAATTGTACACATAACTCACACACGCATTAATCGTATTCGTATTTTTATCAGCAGATGAAGTGAAGTACTACCAAGAGAAAAGTTCTGGGATCGAATCGTCATGGCAGTTCAATTTATTTACACTATTATTATTATATTATTACAAAAGCTTATAAATTCGCGCCACTCTAAAAGATGGCCCATGAATATTTTCTTCAGCCATCCTCTTCTTTTTCCTTTTATCTTTTTCTCTATCACTGTAGCAAAAAATGAGTTGTGCCTATAGATTAGATATCAGCGTCAGTTTTCTATCATCCGCAGGATATCAAGCTTGTTATTATCTCTTTCGTCATTTGTTTATTTCATAATGCATATAACAATTTACTGTCACCCAGTGGCATAACTACAAAAATTGGGCCACATTGCAAAATGGAAGGGTGCGCCGTTAGAATCCAGACAAAATTGTATTTGAAGTTCCCGCTATATTTAAATTCAGGGTTAGGCGCTAGTTGGCGCTAAAGTTATCTAAATATGTCAGTAAAACTTTCATAACCTCAAAATGGCTGAGCCTATCAACCCGAGCATGGAGTACAATAGAAAACTTTCTTGCCGGAAGAACTCCCTTCTTCAGGTACCCAAAATCGACTGTATATTACTGTATAGGACGCCCGCAACCCCAAAGACGTCCTTGTGGTGGGCAAGACCAAGTTACCGCCCAATATTCACGTCCTGGGCGTCGTCTCAAGTGAGGGTTATGTCATGCCGCCGCCCTTCTTCCAGAAAGGCGAAACGGTCATGAAGGAGATTTATTTAGAGATCCTGAGGACAGCGGTAAAGCCGTAGATGGAGACTGTGGCATCTGGGAGACCGTATCAACAAGATGAAGCAAAACTGGCTCTCTGACAACGTTGACATGACTTTTGCCCTCCTAACAGTCCCTACCTAAACCTTCTAGACTACTAAGTGTGGGGCGTAGTCGAGAGACAAATCATCAAGTCTAGGCAACCTAAAGTCAACTCTCTCCGGGCCGCTATCGAGGCAGAGTTTACGGCCATGAACCGCGATCAGTTGAAAAATAGCGCGCTCGCGCTTTAGGGCTAGGATCGAGGAGGCGATAGAGGCACAGGGTGGCTATATAGAATGAAAGTTCCCAGCAAGGATCCTTTAAATGAGATATAAGAGCATTTTTTGGTATCTTTGTATATTGGCTTAAATAAGCAACTTTTTGCCACAACGTTTTTTGTCCGGATCTAAGGGCGCACCGCGAATATCCTACCTTAGTACGGATAAGAACATTGAGATTCATATTTTATTCATGAAATAGTAAGATTGATTTATTTTTCATATTCACACTTTCATAACAATAATTATTATTTTTAATATGAATTAAATATATTAATTAGAAAGATATACATATAAAATCAATTTTATTGAAAAATATTGTTGTTGCGCCAACGAAATTCGAACCCGGATCACTTTCCAAACCGGGGAAGGTGTATTATCCAATTATGCTACAGCAACGATATTTCTAGCGACAAATTTTCGAACATACATGTTACCTTTTTTTGATAGCAGACGCCAAAATTATCAATTCATTTTTATTAAATTTTGGACACATTGATACAATTTTATTTTTAGAAGAACACATTCTTATTGTGAAGTTGTAATTATTCAGTAATTATATATTTGATAGTTCCATTATTTGAAAGAGCCATCTATTAATATTATTAATATTAATGTCAAAAAAGGTAACATATAGGTTCGAAAATTTATCGCTAAAAATATCGTCGCTGTAGCATAGTTGGATAATGCACCTTTCCGTTTTGGAAAGAAATCCAGATTCGAATCCCGGTGGCGCAACAACAATATTTTTCGATAAAATTGATTATATATGTATATCTTTCTAATTAATATATTTAATTCATATTTAAAATATCACAGATCGTCTGTTCTGAATAATTACAACTTCACAAGAGAATATGTTCTCTTAAAAATAATAATTATTAATGAGATTAATGTGTACTCGCAATTAAAAAATTCCCTTTACAGCGATACGCTTCACGGCGATGGTCTGGTCCCTAACCCGACATATTAGCAAGGTACTACTCTATAACGTTTGAAAATGTTTTTAATTTGTCGTAATAACTATTTTTGCTGTGGTGGAGTTTTAAAAATGATGCTCCACATTAGCTGGGAAAATTATTAATACCAAATATATTATTATTGATTACAAATGATAGGCCCCTGTCTAACGTGGGCCAAAATACACCGCATTGGCGTATTTACTAGCGATGAGAAAAAATGCAACTCTTGACTCACCGGTGTAATTGTGATTGGTATTCGATAATATCAGTGATTAAAAACTGTGACTGATTACAGTTTCTGATATCCACAACACACTATATAATTTTTTAAACATATTTTAGCATAAATAATTAGTAGAAAATTATTGCAAAAAAAAAAATACGAACAAAATAGCATAATCATTACCAACAAAAATAAATTCTAATACATCAAAATAAATATAAATTTTAACAAAAAAAAATCTGTCATTCTCATCGTTTAGTGTTTAGGTTGCTCCACTGTCAAATTGTTTAATTTCAGGTCTTCCAACCCTTAATAATCTGAGGAGGTAGTCCTCCCCGTATAACGGGCTTTACTACCTGAGACGCCACCGAATGTTCATCTCTGTCTTATCAGTCAGGTTGCTAGATGATGCGTGTCTCACCACAAACAGGCAGTGGCGGATTTATAGATTCTTCGAAATTGGGAGGGAATACGCTTTTCAGAGTGCTCCCCAAATCAGACATGAAGTTAAACTAGGACCAGCCGAAAACATACTGTTTTTCTCCCAAAAAAAAAAAGTCGACAGATCCGATTGAGCTCGGCTGTAAACGTGTATTCATGACTTCGTGAACCTCGGTTAGGTAGTAGGATCCTCTAAAATATGTAGTGAGACAGGCGCCTGCATTATATATCCGCCCATGCAAACAAGTGGGATTTTAGAACTACACACATTACTCTCGCTAAATATTATGCGTTATGCGGCCACGCTTAGTGAAATTCCGTTATTCGTATTTTAAAATCTTTAAATTATTAATTTTAAAGGAAACGGTCTACAACTAACGCAAACAAATTTTCACATTGACATATTTATAAATTGTATAAATATAAATTTACAGTTCTGATGTGACGCGGCACACATCACCGATGTCACCTGGCGAAAGATTATTTTCTAGGTTTCATTAACGAAAGCGGTTCATATCTTGACTAAATAAAAAATTTAAAAATTGGCCAGCCGAGGATTTGAACCTGCGCTCCCAGAATATAATTTCTTGTAAAAAGTCTTGGTCCATTCAGTCGCGACCGGCTACACGAAACATGTCGATATTACCATTTATTGATATAACTCTTATATAGTACGTAGCATAAATATATAATACGAAATTTTTGACTGAAATGTTTACACATCAAAAAATATTTGTATCCCTTAACATTGAAATGATACAGCAACACATAGCATCCATCTCACGGAGAAATATTTTCTTAAATGTAAATGATTTAATAGAAGTTATAAAAATACTCAACTTTACAGTTTTGCCGAAAGTTTCGCAGCTATCTTACATATCTCTCTCCTGAAAAGGAACTCATTCCAAAGTTTGATAATAAATCATGAAACCAATTTCGCGGGGTCGGGTTTATACTTTTAAGGCTTAAAGGGAAAATATGTCAGTACCTAGCTCCGACCCCCGCCCGCCACGGCGCGCATGCTCAAATTACTTTTCATTTAATACGTATGTTCATGTTCTCCCGGTTAAATAACATTTCTGACAATCGAAAGTAATTATTTTCCATTACCTTGCATTATAAAAGTTCTTTCGGGAAATTAACCCACCCTGTACTGACATAATATTATCGATATTGTGAGATCAGTTCTACGGTGTCGGTAGAGATTATCAAAATGACCGAGGTTGGTTAAAAATGCGTTTTATTTTTATTACATCTTTAGTCGTACCTTTCAATATAATAAATATATTTTCCAAATTAATTCCCCTGGATATAAAGAATATTTATTTCTTGATTATGTGGACCGGTGTTTTTATAAAATTATATATATGATGTATGTTGTAACAGTAATGATTTTACTTGATACTTGAATTATTTGGTACTAAAATTATTTAAGAATTAAAGGCCATTGGGAATAATTATCGTGATAATAGCAACACTCGCGCATCCGCGTTCGGTAATCGTTGCCAGGTATCAATCTGCCGACCCACGGAGCGCTGACAAGCATTCACCACTAAACGAGGAAGGCGGCTACCCGCGAGTTTTGCGTGCTGCAGCAGCCGGCGCAAAAATGGCCGATTTTGTAAATCGCAAAGCGATTTGAATTTATTATTTAACAAATAGGTAAGAAAAATATCATAATTAATAGTGCATCAATTTCTACTAACTTGTGATAAATCTTCATTTGTATTGTATTCATATCTCCTGCAGAAATATTATATTTCCTCTTAGGTATGGGATGAAGAACTCCTGACTCCGGTGTCCGATCGCTGGCCACGATTTACCGGCAAGGGTAACAGATGACCCGGGCAAATAAGCTAATTAACTCCAAAGCAGTACGTCTCGACAAGGGATTATAAGTAACGAGTTCGAAGCATGGAGGAGGCACGTCCCAAATCCAAGGTCATGTATTATTGTTGTTCCATTTTTTCGTCTGCGCTAGAGTGTAAAACTATCGCGATAGCGGTTGTACATATTCAACTATGGACTTTCTTCGCATGCTATTTATTTGTATGTATAATAATCGCTATGTGCCTTGCAATAAACGACTGTTATTAATAAAAACCTCTTTGAATAACGTAGAGTAGATTCCTGTCCATCCAAAATACACAAGTTGTTATAAATTTATCACAAGTGAAGATAAAGGTCATCAGCAAGGTGAGTTCCGAGTACCGTACCCACATTTCATGTTATCTCCGCTAATCTGGCCGGTAGAGGATAAACCGCCAGGTCACACCTCAACAATGTATCTTAAAAAATAGAATCAATCTTTAATTATCACTAAATCCCGGGCAACTTTAAGTGATGTCCCCAAAGGTCATTGGCTACTTGAAAGAACGTTCGATATTCACATTCTTTGAAGATAAATACAAAGTAGTAATAAAAAAATCACAAAAAACAAATAAAATAATTAGAATTAACACTCAATAGTAATAGAGAAAAATCCAGCAGGTCAAAACAAATTAACGTTTCTATAGCAATATTTGAAAATTTATATCCAAAACCACACAATTACTGGATTTTCATCTATAAAGGCACCGTTATTAACCAAATATTAAATATCTCATAGAAACGAAGCCATATTTAAAAAATTATATTTAATGTAAATATATGGAAGTATGGGTAATTTATTATTAAGCCAGCCGAAGACAGATCGTAAGCCATGTAATTATCCATAATTCTATATATATCCATTAAATATAATAGTCTCTACAAGATATCTATTATTTGTTTAATAACATTTCTTTGTTTGATACGATGATGCGAACGGAATAAAAACAAAATAGTGTTGCCAGGCGTAGTTCAGTGCCCAATCCAAAACAGGTTCAAAGTACCTGCTTATAAAATAATTTTCAATGTTCATATCCATTCAAATCGATGATAGACGATAAAGGGTTAACAATATAAAATCCCTATAATGATCACCGTCCTCTAAAGCATGTACTAAATTAACAAACTTCGAAGAATCAAAGTAAATATAATATTATCAAGGTCGAATAATTAAATGAATACGATACAAAATTGTTATGTCCATTCAAACAGAAATACGGTATGTATAAAAAGTGTTTAAATTAATTTAGAATATTGGTTTGATATTGCAAAATTATGTAATTATATCATATCATGGTGGTGTTTCTAAAGGAGAAAATTATAATTAATTTTATAGATATGTAAAAGTGGTAATTAATTTATATTCATATTAATAGTAGTGCATAGTAACCAACCAGTTTATTATTTAGAATTGTAAATGTACTGATATTTGTAAATCACATCAACTGAATGAAAATTCAGTAAACATATTTAAATTGGCCGAAAGTTTCTGCGATGGTCGCTAAAATAGTACATCAATGATACAAATAATACTATACCAAAAATATAAAATAATAATAATATTATATTAATTCGTGTATTACTCAATGAAAGAAGTGTTGAAAGATGAAACGTCAACAGCAGGATTATTTCGAAATTCGCTTTAGCGAGGCAGAACATTAACGTCAGCTGTTGTAAGTTTCCATATCTTATACAAAATTGGCTAGCGCGCGTGGACTGTTCTCGTTAACGCTTCACTAAACGGTACCTGGAATAAGCCAGCCGATTTATAAGTTTTGTTTGCGGCCCTGAAATGTAGATAATCCTTGCAGCTAAATCTTTCGACTGTCTTCTGATCCGGAATCTGCAGCAGCTCTGCTGTGTCATTATTTACCCGGTCCTCGAATTCTCCACCCTTCTTCTGTCACCCGGGTGTATATTAAGGATTATTTTTGAGATCAGTATTTGTTACATCCTCTGGATGTGAGTAATTCATTTGAATCGCTGCAATTGCACGAGGATAGGGAGATTATACTAAATGTTATTATATATAATTCATCACTATATCCCCTATCCTGCTCAATTGCACGAGGATAGGGAGATTATACTAAATGTTATTATATATAATTCATCGCTATATCCCCTATCCTGCTCAATTGCACGAGGATAGGGAGATTATACTAAATGTTATTATATGTAATTCATCACCATATTTCCCATCCTCCACAATTGCACGAGGATAGGGAGATTATACTAAATGTTATTATATGTAATTCATCACTGTATTCCCCATCCTGCACAAATCCATAAATTTTATTTGAAATTTATCGCAATATAAAGGTGATAGCTTTCAAAAATGGAATAATAGATGTATCAATTTGAAAGAGCTACAGCATATACGTTCGAAAACTTGTCGTCAATTTATTAGGTTGGCGTGGTCTAACTGGTAACGCATTTTTCCGGATAGTATCCAGTTTCGTAGCGATCTGTAGAAGGCATCCAACATATTTATTATTTATTCCAAGAACACATCATCATCCATGATGGCAGCGAATAATTTCCTCTGCACTACCGGCAGTCTGCCTGCAGATAGAAGAATGGCCACGACTGGGTGATCCAATCCCACAATCCCAATCCAGTTTACAATGTTTATGAATCTCGGGATTACTAAATATAATCCTGAAACTTGCAGAATTAATATTACTCGTCGCATCATTTTATTTATTTATACATACATTGTTATTCACAGTCGTATTTATAACGCGAGCCTTACTGAGCTATACCCGTGCTGAAGCAACGTTGTTGTTTTGTGCATATTATCGGTTCCTTATTTATAAAACTAACTTTTGGCGCGCTTTTTAATGTCGACCGCGACTAATGTTATTGACACATGTCCGCATCATAATTCCTTGCTTCGATCCCATATCTTACTGCTTGCCCTCAGTGTGAATTGAAAGCTTGATGCCACCAGGTGTCATTTGCGGTGTGGACAATTACCTCCAATGCAGTAGAGCACTGTTTTGTATGATCTTGTGTTGTGATCAGATTGTTTATTTTTTGTGTGTGCTGTGGGTGAATTGTGACATCACCGTCTTCAGTCGAGAGCGGAGATCGTAGACTATCCTCGTGCACACAGTGCGTGATTTCGGCGGCGCCACCAAATATTTCAAAGGCGTTATACTTGAGGTATGGCGAGCAGTCCTTCTACATCCCGATCCCCGAGAGCGCTGGTCCTTAGAAAAATCCCTTTCCTCTCATCACCCTCTTCCAATATCCGCTCCCTGATTTCCTTCCCCACCCTGCGGTAATTTTGACTTACAACTGGAATTATCATTGTCTATTCCATGGGAAGTGCGACCTAGAGATCGCAGATTATTCGTAATAATTAAATTATTTCACATTCGAAATGTTAGTCATTATTATTTTGCATATTTATTGTTCAAATATTTCTTACTTACTTGCTTAAATACAAATATCATACAATAATTGTATTTGTTCTTTCTCGAGACTGTATCCGGTATCATCAAATGTTAATCTCGAAATTTCGTGTTTGTAATTTTGTGTCAGGATTACATTGTCGTTAGCCAAGACTACTTTAATAAAAGATGAATATATTGAATAGTGATCGAGTGATCTGGGGCCTGGGAGACCATTAAATTATTTTCATAGTACGTACCGACAAAAATTTAACTTAAAAATAGCAGGAATATTGATGTGCCATATATTGTGTGTGTTCATCATCCAAGTCGGTCGCTCATAAGCGTGATCCCCATGAACTCCCGCCCTCTTCACTAAGCTCCTACACTTTTCTCAAACTTCTTATAAATCTTGGATCGTCACAAGAGAAGTGTATGTTACCTTTTACACTTGGTCGATCCAACGTGTGGGGGATCTTCCTTTTCCTCTCCGTCCTTCGATTTGGCCAGCCACAACAAGTTTTTATAAGCTATGTCCTTGATGTTCAGTTCCTGCAGAATGGAGACATTCGTGGGTCTCGCCGTTCCCAGTACACGCAACGTGTCTCCAGTACTGTGGTTAAAGGCATCATTCCGTCTTCTCTGCCTTGCCTTCGGAGTCCATGATTGCACACCATAAAGAAATATTAAAAGCAGAAGAGACTGCACAAGCCTGCAAACATTGATTTATGTTTTGTAATTAAATGTCAAATTCCAACACCATTTCAGGTATGCTTGAGAGTACTTATACCGTACGCATTTCTTACCACATTTTATGATTATTTACTGTACGTCATAAAATTATCCATTTAATTCTTCTTCCACTTAGATTTTCCTTCCTCAAGAATAATTTAATATTCTTCGAGAATATGAAGTTATATAAAGAGTGTTTTTTTTAGAGGTTTGTTTTTCGAATAGGCAACTCTTTTTCAAACGTCAGCCAATTTGACAGCTGACAGCTGATTTTTGCTCAGTTTGGTTTGCCATTTTGCCATGAAAAGACTTATGCTAAAACAACGCTTGAAAATTGTGCAAATTTATTTCGAAAATCGTGGTTCAGTTCGCGAAACTTACCGTGCGCTACCATTTTACGGTCGACATAATCGTCTATCCGAGCAATTAATTCGAATAACCATGGATCGTGTTCTCATCATGCATACTCTAATTGATAATACGCATCCCCAGAGACGTCGTACAGTGCGCACCGAAGAAGCTGTTGTTTCTTCAAAAATAATGCCCGCCAGAACGTTACAGTTAATGGAGAGCGCTATAGATCCATGATTACTGACTTTATCGTTCTCCAATTGAAGAGCTGTGGTTTCAACAAGATGGCGCAACATGCCACATAGCGAGCGCCACAAACAATTTATTGAAGGAAACATTCGATGAGCGCATAATTTCGCGTAATGGACCTGTGAATTGGCCTACAAAATCGTGAGATTTAACCTCTTTGAAATATTTTCTGTGGGGATAACGCCGATAAACTAGAGATGATAGATGACTCGGGAGCCAACATTCGTCGCGTTATTGACGATATACACCCACAGCTACTCCAAAAAGTGGTCGAAAATTTAACTTTTAGATTATGCTTTATTCGAGTTAGCCGCGGCGCTCATATGCACGAAATCTTATTTAAACATATAATTATATTTCCAGTAAAGTCAATACCATGGCCATTACCGCGATTTTTATTTCATTTTAAAGTTCTATAGCTCGAAAAAAAACATCCTTTACATCCAATGTTTTTTTTATCTCTGTTCCATATCTCATCACATCTATTTTTGCAATACCTATGCGTCGTTTTATTTCTGGATCGCAGCTATCGTCGTCATTTATTATGGACCTGATATAATTAATATAATTATAAAAATACAAATATTATTTATCAAGAATCACTTAATTCTCGGTTGTATCCATAGGAATATTAATTTTACAAATGGTGTCTTCCTTTGCTGGTTACTTCATCAGCAATAAACATTGACACCTGGAGTTGAAGACTACAAAACTCACAAGAAAAGTTTGATGATCTTACAAAGTGAAATGTTAATGGTGTTTACACCGCGAACGAGTTCTTTGTAAACATTTAATTTACAGGCAATTGTCAGATGGCATCGGGGGCGACGGCCCCTGCAGACCTCCCGACAAAGCATCAATCGAGGAGTGTTTTAGAAAGTTGTCAACAAACAACCAGTCTGATGACAACTTGTCACCGAGGCATCAGCGGGATCATCGATAATTCTATATTTTTATGTCTGTGAGTACTCAGCGAAGTGTACACCTGAAGTCGACGATTCAACCGGGCCCATTTGCAATGTTTACCTGTAAAAGAATTTGATTTCAACATTTAGATGGCGCTAGTAACTCCATAAGATCAAACAGATTTCTTCAATTTGAAATCACATTCGCTTCATCACAATTTTTTTACGGGATCACCCTGCCCAGGGCATGCGGGATGCGACAAAGATTTATCTATTTATTGAGACACTGGTCATGACCACTTTATGGCAGCGCAGCGGCCAGAATCTTCTAATATATAATTTTCAATCTAGCGATTTAACCAACACACAGAAAAAAATCATACTTTAATTGCTTTTATACCTACATATTACGATAAACGTGTTAATTATTATGACGTATTAGATTAAACAGTGTTGGAACCAATATTACCGCCATAACGATAAAGACATATGACAGTTGATGTTTTTTGTAAATATACAAATATAAAAATCACACCTACGTAAAGATCTTCGTCTTCTAACTATTCTATTTTTGAGTGTTTGAACAGCAATCACATTCTTTAAAGAATGAGCTAGAACATTTTTTATGAAACTTCAATATGGCCCACCAAGGTTACTTCATTAGGAAATTATTGAATTAGCATTGCAGCAATATTATAATTGTGTTATTTAGAGAAAATAATCAAAAATTTTAATATTCATTATTTGCATTGAATCTTAATGACGACCGCAGTCGTAAGTTCGTTATTAATTTTCATATGAATGCAAGACGAGAGAGATAGCGACAATAATAATTCTAAATTCAAACCAAATAAGAAATGGAGTGAATCAATAAGCGCTGCATACAATGTCGTCTGAAGTATTGCTGTCTCTGATTACCAGCAAAATAACAGGCAAGACAACGTGAACGAAAGGAAAGGGTCACATTACACCGCGATGATTGCATAACGAGTGACGAACTCTTTTACTTGGCACCCTGCTTCATGGACGCGCTGATAACCGCCGCGACCGAGCATATGAAGCTGCCATTGCTCAGAGCGCCAATGAGCGACCGTCTCCCCCACCCCTCCCCCACTCAAATAGTAATAACACGCGGGAATAAAGGTTCATACAAACTTCACCGAATACGGTACCTGAACGGGTTATACGAATAACCCAAGTAAAAAATGATACATTATTAACTTGTCGACTTACACAGTGAGGCGTCTGAGGTAATACCTTGTGACTCGGTGTGACGTTGCTTTCGCCGTCGTGGGTCGCCTCTGGAAGGAAATAAAATAAAGTAGAAGCGAGATTGAACCGGCGCGGGACGGACGGTTTTACACTCGGTGTGCGCAGGCTTTATAATATCAGTTGCGCGGGAAAATGCTTGAGGTCAAATTTGAAACTGAAATTGGAACACGAGTTCCAGATGCTTCGATTTAAAATATTTAATTTTGTATAATTTTGTCATAATTTGTCACAATAGATGTAATTTCGATGATACACATTTTAATGCAAAGTTACCGTTGAAAATCAATTGGTACAATTAGTATTAAATTATACATAAGAGTATATTGGAGAGTTATAATTAATACTTAATATTTATATGTAATTTTTTTAAATGGTGTAAGAAAACATTGTATATTTGCAGTAATACAGTTTCTAAATATTTGTAACTGTCTGTATTCGAATCCTGCATAACGGCAGATCATGTACATCAAAATCAAAAAAAATATTTAATTAATATATCTAGGTAATACAATGCACGTTCAAAGCATGTCGAATAATGATGACATGGTAATATTTTGAAAACAAACACGCTTTTGTTTGTCGAGTTTTAATATTCCAAATTATAATGCAATAAATTTTGTTATAACTTTTTAGTACAATTTCTTAAATTAACATCAAAATATTACATATGCTTTAAACAATAAGTATACATCCTAAGCCTAACTATTTACTTGTTAAAATCCTCCATTTTACCATGTTTATGTTTTTACAAATATATGACAATATTTTGTTATTTTACACATTCGTCTAGTTAGAAAATTGTTACGATATAATATGGGGATCGATGATGATACAGTGAATGTGAATGGGACCCACCACTTACCCTGGAACGTTCCCGAACAAAAGTTCCTATATCGGTCCTTCTCATTCGTCGCCAGGTTGGCATTTTTTTAATTCTACAAAGGCGACCGTGCTACGTCTCAGCAAGACGGAGGCGCGTCACGGACACCAAAACTAACACCATGTCCAATTCAGCGCTCATATCCAAAATAATGTATTAACTTACTTGCTTACTTACCATCACGCCGTTTCCCCGCGGGGGTAGGCAGAGAGGATAGAGCGCCACACTCCTCTGTCCTGACACACAATTATCGCCTCATCCACATTCATAGATCTTCTCATACAAGCTCGCCGACTGTTGAGGCTTCTAACAAAACCATCCTCCATTATCTGGTTTACCTGGTCGTGCCAAGTCTTCCGCGGACGTCCTCCATTTCTGGTGCCATCAACACTTGCGTCATATATCTTTCTTACTATTACTCTCCTCACTCGTCCGTTCCATATGACCAAACCACCTAAGTGATCCTTTCTTAATCTTACTCACTATATTAACATCAGCTTTACATTCTTTCCTTATTTCTTCATTCTTTTCTCTGTCATAAATAGATTTGCCACATATACGCCTAAGTGATCTCATTTCCACTGCATTCAGTATACTTTCATTATTTTTCTGCCAGCTCCAAGCCTCACTTCCATACATTAGTGTCGGTACCCGGACTCCATTGTGCACCGCTAGTTTTGCCTCGGTTGACAAATTCCCGTTAGATATAATTCCATTCAAAGCATCTTTGTTCCCTGCAGTCACCCCCCTTTCGATACCATTCGAAACATACTTCCCAAATATACAAACTCATCTACACGTTCCAAACATTCATTACCTACAAGTATTTAGGACGGTGTCTTGTTTTCCTCGTTCTCGAATACCATCACTTTCTACTCGTTAACATTGATCACAAGGTCGACTTCCTTGCATACATCGTACATTCTACTCACTAGACTCTGTAGTTCTTGTTCATTATTCGCCATTAGTACTGCATCATCGGCGTACAATAAACAGCATACAATCAAGTTGCCCATTTTTGCTCCTACATTCATACATTTATCAACATTGTACATATTTAGTTATCACGCATATATAAGATTGAAACGGATACACGTAATAAAGGCTTTTACTTCCAACATGTGTTTTAGATTTAGATAGTTTCTCGAAATTTTCATTATTTTTGCGTTGAATTCGCATTGCTTTTCGGGAGTTCTAAACCTTTAAAATGTAATTTTAAAAAGTACTTCAAATATTTTTATCATTAATTTACCATTCTAAGGCTTTGATTTACTTACCTATTAGTTAAAGAAAATCCTGAGATTATCATACAAACTTACTCGAATGCAGATTCAACCATCGCCCATCATATACAGGGTGGCCTAAAAAAAGTGAGAACATGTCGTAATACATGAGTTATTTCAAAACAAAATATAATTAATTATATTTCTTAATGTAATTTTTTTTTGCACAATATTTAGCTTATCAGAAATCATCAAAACACTCCATATTACATAATCTACTGGGTTTAAATCTGGACTGTTTGGTGGGCACATACCTGGCTCGATGAAATTAACATTCTCACGACGAAGAAAGTTGATTGTATTTCCGTCTGTGTAAGATGGAGCTATGTCCTGCTGTAATGTCTAGCTATACTTCAGGCATTGTTTTGAAACTCTTCGATCATTTTCCTAGCATCCCGACGTTTTTCAATTCGCAAATTTTTGATCAGAATACGGTCTTCTTCAGTGAATATTGTCATTCTGGGCAACAATTTGAAAAAACAAAATATAAAAAATGGGAAAATTGATAGTCAATGATGGCGACCGGAAATTGTCGAAATAAAAAGTAATATAGGCAAATATCAAGTAAATTATTAAAGTATTTAAGCTATTATTGATATAGCTAAACTAATTTTGATTTAATTATATCACATTTTACGAAATATTTTTACTTTTTTTGGGCCACCCTGTAGATAACTAGCTACACTGCACACGCACTTGATATAGCATTTACAAGCGTCGTGAATACATTGTAATGTATTGTTTTCTATGGAGTTTATACATATTCATCATCACTCTTGACTTTACAACCCTTGGTGGGTCTTAGCCTCCATCAAACTCTATTCTGCACAGTTTCCCTCCAGTTTTGGATCTCTAAGATCTTTCTAGTCTTTGAGGACATTGTCGCTCCACTTAGGCCTTTCCAAGTTCTTGCGCCCTGTTAGTCATTTGTATATGTTACAGTATATGTATTACGAGTGAAGTTTTATTTTCATTGGCGTTTTAGTGAAATCATAATTCGAATACATTTTCACCGGAATATATACGATTCTACTAGCGAAAATATACTAGATAGTGAAATTATGTGTATACTAGTGAAAATATAACTTCACTGGAAATACATAGTCACTATTACATATATACATACGCTACACGTTATTCTAGATTTATTTTACTTATTCCGGATTAATAATAAATCGTGTAAAATGGTGAATAATGCTTAGAAGACTTCCAGAATTCCAAGTTCCTATGGACCAAGGTCGTGTAGTTAAGTACTTTGTAATAAGCTATACTTAACTAGAATGTTTGTGAATTAAAATATGTATTTCATAATATTTCTGCCACAATTTGTATCATACTGTTCATATTTAAATATATCGTTTAATTCTGTCAGTGAAATATTAAATTTTGCAATGCTTCTCAATTTGTATAGTTACGTACAGCATATTTCAATGCACTGACTGCACGTCTCCGGCGTGTGCGTGAAAATTATATGAAAGGACCAATAATCATTTATTGATACCTTTATAAGCATTCATTTGGCGAACCTACTTCGCCCGCCCCTCCCATTTTAAATTCGCTCTATTTTCGAATTGCGTCACATTTTCCATTTTCCGCGCCGTTTTCGCGAGTTGGCGCGCTTTTCCGCCTGATAACAGGGCGGGGGGGCGCGCGGCGGGGGGCCTTCTGCGATCATTCCGCCGCGGGCCGCGCGACGGGCAGCACCTCGACACGCTAGCCGCGAACTCGGAAAGCATAACCTCCAAAGTAGTCAAAACAAACATACGCCGACCGGCGCACGGCGCGAACCGGCGAGTTCCGAATTCGAAATTGAATCCGACCGCAGTTCGTCTCGTTGACCGGCTCCAGGTTCAAAAGTTATCCACAGACAAAGCGCGGCTCGTACCGGCGCGGTCCGATCCCCGTGCGAATGCAACGTTCCACATTTGAAACAATCTATGCACATGACTTGAAGACTTTCAGCGAGTGATCGAAATTTGAATTTATGACAGATGACATTTGACATTTTCAGACCAGTGATGGCGAGTGTTTGAGACATTATATTAAATAATTATTAATTCAATACATTAAATAAACTGATGCAATATAATTTAAGTAATTAAAATACAGAAATGAACTGTTTTATCTACACATAAAAATATTGCGATAGATTAGACATTGCGCTTATATTAAAACCTAGTTTATTATAATTTAAAAAATTCACTTTAGCGAGTATAATATTTATATGAATAAATGGTTGTAGTATTAATGAGTAGAATGCATTCAAATTAATTAGCAGTTAAGATCAACAATCTAATTTGCATCTCAGTTAATAAAGATTTATCGCTAATTTCAATAAAAATTTCGTCGTAAAATTGTTGTCACCACGCGTGAGATATTTTGTATGGGAATGCGGATGCACGCATTTAATTCGAATTAAATAATATTATCCTCGTGAAGACTAAATTAATATACCCTTCACCAAAATAACAGCTCGATTAAAACTTGATAAGAGAAATAAATGTCGCAATAAATTTTCATAATAATACTTAACGGCATTTCTCGAACAAGCTAAACGAGCACTTAAATCGACAGTTCTCAAGGCTCACTCTGCCACCGCGCCCGACCGCTTGTGACCTTTTCGTTCTGGCGCATCTGTCACAGTCTGTTTCACACGGTAACGCATTAGAAAATATATAATCAGCTGTTGAAAAGATTTCATCTATAATGTGAATAATTACAATAGTCTAATAAAAATGGTAAACTGGTTTGTGAAGAGTCTGAGAATCGATTGTTCTGGATTGACACTAGAATCTTCCGAAGATTCTGCAAACGAACTCTGCTGCATTTCAGCGACGAACTGCATTATAATAGCGACAAGTGTGTGAATAATACATCGATACAAACCCCATTGTTGCATTCACCTTTCGTTTCTAACAACTTCTTCATACAAAAACGTGACAATCGCTGCACCGCCATCGGTGTGACGGACACTTTCGACAATACAAAAACTTTACATTTTTTTGGGAGAAAATGTTTAATTGAAATTATTAATCAGTGCTTTGTGAAGTGCGGGGCATGGTGAGCATATCAAAAGACATCGATCATCGTCAATTTGGCAGCCCTGTGCGTGTGCGCGCAGAAAAATAAAGTGATTCCAAATTTAAATACTCTGGCGTGACTTCCGCGTTGGGGAAATTGTGAAAAACTCGACTAAGCTATTTTTAAACAGCTTCAAGGTGATATTTGGTAAAAACTCATGAATAATTATAATTATATAAGTGTGTGATTGAACAAAGTACTAAAACTTTTTTAGATCTTCCAATGTGCAAAACATTTTTTTGACCTCTTTCGACCTTGAAACGAGAATTAGTTCGTTGATTTTGTTTTTTGATATTTCGGGGTTTTAGTTGTGTTTTATTTCGATACTCTATTTATTCGCGTTCGGTTTGGATATTATTAAAGGTGCTCTGCCCTCGGTGCGCGTGGACTCTGCAGTCCCATCGGGCACCCCTTCCCTCCCTGGCCGCCAGAGGGAGTATGGAGGCGACCTACAATCTAGGAACCGATGTAGATGTCTGCAGAATGTTCGACCAGTATTTATACAAGGTAAGAATGCGTTCGGTTTGATAATGATTGCGTACGATGTAATCTAGTGCAGAAGTAATCGCTCGGGTTAAGGAAATATAATATTAAGATATAATATTTTTGACTATGATAGTTATCGTGTAAATATGGACATAACTCCTTGAAAATCGTAACAAACGATCATTAATAATGAGAAAAAGTATTTCGATAATATTGATAATGAGGAATAGCGATAATTCTGGAATCCTTAATGGAACGTGACTCCTTTATGCTAGAAATTCTAATAATAAGTATAAATTTATACGAACACGAAGCTCCCGGCGATTACACTTCATTCATATTGACTAGCGCAGTCATTTAGATGACACGAGTATTGAAACTACTTGTGTGTATTGTCCAGTTATACCATGGTCACATCGTGGCATGAACACATTGGTAGTTCAAGGGAAAATGATAGATCATCGGTGAAGGTTTTTACTGAGTTTACTCCAATTTCTGTTAAGATGACGAAGAGAACAAAATGAAGAAAAATTATTATTTTTTCAATTATTAGTGTCACATTTTTTAAATATAATCTTTAAAAACAAGATCCATAAAGTGTCTTACTGGACGCTTCTCTGCAAGTTCACTTTTTCAAATAACATACATTCAATTAATAATAATTAAAACAATATTTAAATTCAATCAAAACGATACCATATTTACAATTATTAAGTATTAAAAAAAATATCAAAATTTAAAAGAACGAAAATAAAATCTTATTCCAAGTCTTAATTTAACATTTAATTTAATACCGTCAAATTATTGTTGAGGGTATTGAAGAAAACTTTAGTAAAATCAATTGCACATATCAATAATAAAAATAAACATTTCCATTTCTTTAAAATATACATTGTCTGTCTCACCAGGAAAACATAAAGATTTGTAGACAAATACAACACCATGCAAACTCAAGTCCAGTGAATTATTGAACACACTACCATCTGCTGCCAGCTAGTGTTGCCACGTCCAAACCTAATTGGTGACTAATGGACGGCAATAAATCTTAATTCAGACAACTTTTTCGTCTATTCAATCCATGATTGTTTTCAATTAGCGTTGATCACTATTCAAATTGAAGTATTCATTTTTATTGGTGTTAATCATATGCTCCCGGCACACTGCTGCAGACTCTTTACAAATATTATTGTATTTACTGGTTGTTCTGGGCTATTTTCCTCGCCATTTAGGCTACTCAGGTGTCCTCGATTATATACTCGATTCAATTTAGTTAGAGTATATATAAACTGTCCACATTTTCTGACGGAAAAATTAGTACATTTCTATTATTATTATTATACCGAAATCTGAAGTATTTAGTGTAAAAAGGAACTCACATTTTTTATTGCCGCTTATGAAACACATCATGACTTACTGAATTACCATATTATGTAAACACACTAATACAAATAACATATTATTATTTTAACATATTAATATTTTAAGCACGTTTACATATTGAGCCCTTAGAACATTAAGATGTCATTTGAAATTATCGTCATAAATTTACATTTTGTCTGTCAAAATTACTACAATATATTTTTTAAAACTGTTTCTAAATTCTTATGAAATGACATGAAAACAATATAAATGTTCATTTAAATACAAATATATATAAATAAAATATAATTATTATTTTATGTTACGTGCTCGAAATCAGGAATAGGTTTATTTTATAAGTCACATATCATGTAGCGCCATTTTAATAATATTTCAATATTCTTTTTTTTAAATTTGAATCTCAATATATCAGTTTACTGTACCTTATTATAACCTTGGTCCAAGGTTATGATTTTGCACCACATTCGTATAGCAAATGTAATAAAATGCCACAGATTAGTAATTATTTTCCCTCTTCAGTTATCTCAAAACACAACAACAAAGTGAGGTTAGATGCTAGAAGAAGCTGTCACACAATATTTTGCAATGTTACAAACATAGCGAACTTTCAACTGCATTTGTGAGTAAGATTGATATAAAGAAGATGGATTCAAGAAAATTGAATTTTTTTTACATATTTTAAAAAAAATCAATGCAATCTTTAAAATCATTATTAACCAGTATTTTTCTATTATTATTATTATTATTTAATATTATCATATTTAATTTTGTCTGGTTTTTATTCTACATTCAACTTCTTAGTACATCTCATTAAATGTAATATCCTTTGCGCCGACTGAATTCCGGCCACGTCAATTTATGATATCTGTTAACTGCTTACGGTCCTTATTGTGTGCGGGATTGAGTAACATAAGAATAACCAGATGTTATAACAATAGTATTTTATTATACTAAGCTTACAGTTATGAATACAATACGAGAGATGCATTTCGAGCCACGGCTCCGATGCGAGAGAGCGCACCCGATGACCGGGCGATCTTTAATCCCTTTCGCTCCTGTGTCATTATTCGCTACATCTAGATACTTCACATTGCCATTTATAGTTCATATAGTAGTTCTACAATTCCCACATAAAAATGTAAACACCTTATTCTGATTCTTCTTACTTTCCATACTACCACTATCTTATCATCTAAGTCGTATTTCTAACTAACTAATGTACCGCTACGCTGTTTTACCACAGGGGTAGGCAGAGAAGATATAACCTCTAATTAGGTCTTTCGCGAACTTCTTTTGTGTGTAATACTATTGTCCTCAATACTTTCATCACATATTTACTTCACAATCCTGTTTTTACATATACATTCCAAATACCCTCCATCTAAGCGACCTTTCCTTCTAATTGTATTAACTGTACTGTAAAAACTTCTATATTCGTTCCTAATTTACTCACTCGTATCGTAAATAGATTTTTAAGACACATACCTGATCATTTCCACCGCATTTAGTCTACTTTCATTCTTATTTTTCCTATTCCAAGTTCTCAATCATAATGTATACAAAAATGCATCACTATAGATTAAAAATATGCCTATAATTTAATTAAAATTTAATTTCAAGTATCCAAGAATTCTATCGACACCATTTCAATACTGAAATCCATTATATACTCTATTATTACAAAAAAAATCTTACTTTTATGATTTAAAAACACGTTCTTTAATATAACGTGAAAAAATTTCACGTTCCCGTAATTGATAGATAAAGTTCCCACGAAATTCTTTTCTCCTTTCTACATTAAAACTTGAAACTCCATTTCCACCGAACACAAAAGGGAGTAGGCAGCACACATCACTTAACACTGAAAACAAACCCATTCAAAGTATTCCTTCAGAGAACAATAAAGTATTATTAATGTTTCATACAATTATTTTTAATGTATGGCGAAATATGAGGATAGGAAAGATTTATTGCGTCCAATTTATTGTTCTAAACCAGGGCTGCATCGCAAAACATTTAAACGAAGCTAGCAAAACTTTCATGTGGAACGAGTAAAACATCCATACGGTACGACCAAAACATTCACATGAAACAAACAAAACATTCACATGGAACGAACAAGACATTCACATGGAACGAGCAAAACATTCACATGAAGCTAGCAAAACTTTCACATGGAACGAGTAAAACATCCACACGGTACGACCAAAATATTCACATGAAACAAGCAAAACATTCACATGGAACGAACAAGACATTCACATGTTCCATGGAACGAGCAAAACATTCACATGAAGCTAGCAAAACTTTCACATGGAACGAGTAAAACATCCACACGGTACGACCAAAACATTCACATGAAACAAGCAAAACATTCACATGGAACGAACAAGACATTCACACGGAACGAGCAAAACATTCACATGAAGCTAGCAAAACTTTCACATGGAACGAGTAAAACATCCATACGGTACGACCAAAACATTCACATGAAACAAGCAAAATATTCACATGGAACGAACAAGACATTCACATCGAACGAGCACAACATTCACATGAAGCTAGCAAAACTTTCACATGGAACTTGTAAAACATCCACACGGTACGACCAAAAAATTCACATGAAACAAGCAAAACATTCAGATAGAACGAACAAAACATTCACATGGAACGAGAAAAACATTCACATAGAACCGACAAAACATTTAATAGTGATTTATTCATCATCTTTGGTCCCTCATGACTGAAGATCATAGTCTTCATGGACTCCCGCGACTATGCTCCTTCACTTTTCTCGTCATCCTGCAAATCCTAGAGGTGTCACCAGAGAGTTAACAGTTGGTCGGTTCAATGAGTCGGGGATCTTTCAATCGACATCTCTCCGTCCTTCAATGAGGCCCACTTCCACAAGCTTCTCCGAGCTATCTTCTCATCTCGCAATATGTCCAAAAAATCGAAGGATTTGTCTTAGGGAAACGGTTGAGAGTCTGTCCTTGATATTCAGTTCCTGCAGAATGGAGACATTTCGTGCGTCTCGTATACACAATGTGTGTCTCCTGCACTGTGGTCGAAGGCATAAATTCATCTATCTCTCTCCCTTGCCTTCGAGTTCATGATTGCATACCATAAAGAAATGTTAAAAATAGAAGAGACTGTACAAGTCTGCAAACATTGATTTATGTATTGTAATTAAATGTCAAATTCCAAAACCGTGTCAGATATACATGACAGTACCTATACCGTACACATGTCTTCCCACATTTTATGATTATTTATTAGGCATCATAATATTGTCAATAAGTACTTCTTCCATTAAACCACCTGGATTTTACTTCCTCAAGAATAATTTGAATGTCAGGGTTTTATGTTTCGATCATGTCCGAGTGAAGCCGGTTATCCATTTCAATATTTAATTTTTGATAACGTAGCTTCAATAATAAATAATAATAATATAATAATAACATTGGATAATTTCACCTCAAAGGCACTTTACATATAAACTGTTATTACACCAGTATTATGATTCAAAATTGTTTTGAGAAAGGCATCGTGTCATTTTTAAAATAAACTCTGATGCACCGTTTCTTATTACGGAGGACAAAGAATTCCACGCTTTTGAGCTTATGAACTTAGTCTTCCGGCAAGGGCTGATAGGTTTTACAACTCTTTCTGCGGCTGAAGAAGAGGCTAATCTGGGAATTTCACGTCTACCATTCAAGTCACCATATTACGTGTTGCCTTGTGCATCAACAAAAACGATTTAAATTTTACTCTTTCAGGGAATGGAGCCAATGTAATTCACTCGTAGTTAACGTAAAAAGGACTTTGCGAGAATTTTGATATTACATAATATATATATTATCTATTCACATACTTTACCACGCATACTTTCTTTTATTTTTAACTAAATCAAATCAATCATTTAATTTGATGTTTTTTTATATTTGATCACTTTTAAAAATATTTATTTTTACTTAGGTACGCGCTTGTTCCCGGTGCCTGCATATGTGCAAATGGCGCGCTTCGAATCAAAATCTTCAATCAATATCTAAAATGTTAATTTGTCCCTCTTACTTATGTAAAATACCCTTAACAAGGCATTTATCTGACACAGATATGTAGTCCGTGGTTTTTAAAATATCCGAGTTGTTTCCTGACGCATTCAAATGATCTACACGTAATCTGCTAATGATTTATGGAAGCTATTCTTACCTATTATTACTATTATAAGTAGTAAGTTACGAATTAGCATACATTATTATTTAAATAATTAGCATTTAGCCTCAATGAATACTAATGAACATGCACACGAGTTGTGCAGTAACTTGTCTAGTGTACACTTATCTAGAATATTAACATAGTTGACTGCATTTACTTACGGATATATTCACATTTTCTATCGTAAAATGTTACAATCTTCTACTTGCATATTTATAATAATGTTGTACCTGTAATTTTACAGATATGCAATTATAAATCATGATCTATAATCAACATTTTTATACTTATTACAGTTGGTTTTGCAATTTTATTTGAAATGGTACATTACAAAAATCATTACGGTTGTGGCAATAAGTTTTTATAATAAATATAATTTTTCTTTTGGCTCTTCTCCAGTTATTGAGCGTTAGCAATTATGTTAGCGATCATTATTTTATTACAGCGGCTCGAAATAGTTGGTCTTCTAAAACCAGATGTCCTCCATCTTCCAGGGCCTCTTCTGCTAACAATTTTTCTTTCTGATACAATTCTGGATGATAAGTTTTAGCATTGTTTCAGTGAGTGTCCATGATTCTATTACATATAAAATTACAGAGAACACGTTACAACATATCATTCTCATTCGCAAATTTAAATTTAGATCATGGCTGCGCAATACCTACATTTTGCATGCGGAAGAATAAAAATATAATTTTTAAGGAGAACATATTATTACTGTGAATTTGTAGATCTCCAGAAAATAGTTCTGTGGTATTTTAATACAAATTAAATTAATCAATTAAAAAGATATACAGAAAAAATCACGGTTGCTACCGCGAATCGAACCTGAACCTTTTCCTATCCGGGAAAATGCGTTATTCAATTTCGCCACATCAACTGAGTTGGTTGACGACAAATTTTTGAACTTATATGCAGTAACTCTTTCAAATTGATACATCTGTTATTCCATTTTTAAAAAGCAACCACCTTTATATTTGGGCAAATCTCAAATATCTTTAAGTAATATACCTTAGATAGACGTCGTCAGAAAAATGAATAAACTTTTATTAACTTTGGATAAACTTTGATACAACTTATATATTTTTAAGGAGAACACATCACGAAAGTGGATAACGCATTGTTTTATTTTGGCATTTCTAACACACTGCAGCTAATATTTCACATTCATCAAAATTTGACATATCCTGAAACCTCAGATATGTATATTATTTTTCTTGGGAAATTAATATCATCATCATCGTTATAAACCATTTTTTATCCTTTACTAGATAAAGGCCTCCCTGAGTGCCTCGCACTCTTCTCCATATTATCCGCTGCCATTTATTTTAGTAGAATTTAATAATTTCGTCAATCCAGCAGTATTTGGGACGGCCTGTCGACATCTTGATTCCCCACGGAAACCACTGGATGACTACATTCCTTCGACGATTGTCCGTCCTTCGATCAATGCGGCCTGCCCATTGTGATTTCATTTTTTAGCATATTTAATTGTATCAACTACTCTTGTCAGTTCTCTTATCTACTTGTTTATTTTTCATACTCGTATACAGAGTAATACTTCATGATGAATGGTCTGGACGTTTCATATATTTCTTTAATGCGTTTAACAGATAACAACATTATACCTTTCAAAAAGTCTACCTATTTCTTTGTATTTCAGTTTGCTTTAAAATAAACACATCAAAGTTATCCACCACAAAGCATCGTGAGCATTGAAAATCCTTTACACAAAGTTACTTTCATTATTCAAGAACTTAAACAAAAAATACTTTTTATATTTCATTTTAAAGGCAACTTGAATAATCATTATATCATTAACATTACTTTGTACCCACACTGTATAAACAAGTCAGATTGAAAAAATGCATCTCCATCGTGGACCGACCGAGATGCGCACATCTCTTTCTTTCTTACACGTTTTGTCGCCGTTTAGAGGGGGTCGACCGTATGTAATTGGAGGGGTGGGGTGAACATAAATAACACGGTCGGGTAAAAATTTAATGATGGCTATTATGAAGCAAGACTCGGTGCAACGAACTCTTCTGTCGGTCGACCTTGGAAATACTGGTTTAAAGAATACTAAACCACGGTTGAGCCACAGCGGGGAGAGGTCTGAATCACGGACGTGAAAAAAATAAGTTAATCTTTAATAATACAACAATTTCTGATTTTTTCTATCTTTGGTCAGTTTTTATTGTGACCGACTTTTTATATTGAGTACACCTACAAGAAAGTCTATAATCTAACTATCATGAATACTTAGTAACCTTTAGATTTTTTTTGTAAATATTATATTTTATTTATTTTGTAATAGTTAACGATATAGTGTCTCGTTAATCGTTTTAAAAGATTAACCAAATTTACTTTGTGTTTTTAATCCAACCGGTTTCGTAGCGTCAAAACAGAGTAAAACTAATTGTCACCTAAGAAGCAACACCATCTAAAAATTATGTACTTTACAGGAGAGAAACAGAATTAGTTTTAAATTATTTTTGTAGAATTACTCAAGTATTACGTTTATACAATTGTAAAGAGGGGCAGATTCTTTCTAAACTGAAAATGAACTAAACTTAGGTTCGATTCCCTTGACTTGTGCGCAATTGACAGGGAGATTACAGATATGTGGAGATTACAATTCTTTAATTTGCACGCCCCTAGCGAACGTTATAGTGAAACTAGTGATATAGAATGATTCCCCGCGAAAATTAAAATCCAATAATGTAAATATCTTAATATGACAAAATATTGAGATATGCGGTGTTGCTGCTTGGATAACGTAATGTATAATATAATTTCTTGCATTATTATTATGTGTTATTCAACGTTTTAAAATGCATTTTCAAAACTTAAGCCATGTGTATCCGACTTTAATTTTAAGTAATTCGTTAAATATATTGTAAATTTATATATTCATATAAATTTACAATATATTTAAAAGAAGAAAGAAAAAGAAGAAAATTTACAATAGTACATTTAACGAATAAAATATGTATAATATAATTTTTTTTAGTAGCTTTAAAAACTAACGAAGAATATATAGGTATCCTATTTGCTACCTCTATATATGAAAGAGTCACCACTTTTTTCATGTTACAAGAAACCAAAGAACCGTGAAGCGAAGTGTTGCATTAATATTTTAAAAATCTTTTTTTTTAATTAAACATTGTAGTAATAAGTAACTAATTAAATATAGTAAAATTTTCACATTACCACAGCACGAGAACATTGCGCTGATAAATTTTATGATACTGCATATAAACAGTAAATTTAACTAGTATTTTTATGATTGATAATATAATTTAATATCACAAAAAAGGGAACCAACCATAGTACAACTTAGCTTAACCAATTAACCCAAACAAATACACAATCAGACATTCTTAAAGTGATTTAAAAACGTCTTTAAATACCTACATAATGTACCTTTCCGGCGGTGATACATGTCCGCCACATTTCATACGCAAAGGGCGACCACCGTGCTCGCGAAAGATTGGCAATACAAAGTGTACGCCACCATTGGTACTGGCGGTTGTAGCGTAATATAAGTAAGGATTGGTTTTATAGTAGATTGAATCATAAAATATACTTGTAGACGAAATAACATATGTTGCCGCTGTCATAAATAGTTATTTAAAAAGTGTAATTTAAGAAGGAAAACATTATGTTTGAAGAACCCGAGGTAATGGTTTGGCTAGTCTACTATAGAGCTTTTCCAGGCCGCAGTGAGTAAAGTAATAATAGCCAACGTCCATTGAACGGATAAAGCACTACAACAAAAAAGTAATTTAAATTAGGCAAATGAATTCTTCCTGAATCTTCTCAGGAAAAAAATATTAATACTATTATAATATTCCCGATACTTAAAAATTATGTAATATTTTTCCACCGACAGACTGCCCCGTTTGTGGCCCAAAGTATAATATCGGTTTATGTAAAGATGTAAATTGAATGTGTAGTTCCGAGTGCAGTCGCCAGGCAGCGCTGCATGTTGATAATGTCGTTCTGAATTCAAATCACAACGAACCTAAAAATTATTCTCGATATTTGATATTCATAGATATATGATGCAGGTGTTGGTCCTTTCGGTATCAGGGATGCCCCAAGTACCTTGGCGGCTCTATATTATCTATCTAAAATTTATATATATTATTCGTATTAAATTTATTGTGTTCTTTTAAAATCATATTATACCTATATAAGATTCACAAACCTTTTTTTTACTACGTATATTCAAATAATACAACCGTTTAAAAGATAAATAGAGAGAAAGTACATCTGATATGTATAAAATTTATATTACAACTATTTAAATAATATTTTCAACAGGAAGATATTTTTATAAATATTAAAAATAATATAAAGATTGGATAATAAAATAAGTAATTTGGCTAAACATTGGTGACATTTAGAAGTGTTAAGCGATTCACAAATATACGACAATCTTATTATGATATTTTATATTGCCTATTCGTGTGATATTTATTTATTCATTCATTTCACAAAATATATGACAGATCATTGACAGGGTTGCTCACAAACTAGGTAGTTTTCAAATAAAAATTTTAAATAATGTTAATTAATAATCTTCTTCTTCTCCTTCATTGTCCCCACCTTATCGCGTTCACCGTCCGTACACGCATCGTTATACATGACAGGTATACCTGTTCAGGTCGCCTGTACAGCCAAACTGGAGCGTGCATTTGACAAAACCGGCAGGTACCTTTGCAATAGACATAACTGACACGTGTACGGGTAATACACACGCGCAGGTTTGCCCGAAATTAACACGTAACAAGCAGAAAAAATGAATTTATCACGCTCCGGTTTGCTCGTACAGGCGACCTGAAAACGTATACCTGTCATGTATACCGCTACGTGTATGGCCGGCTTAATGATTCTACTCTAAATTGGTCTGTCTCGGGCTACATCCATCACGTTCAAAGCAACAAGTTATATATACTGCTCGTGGTCTTTCAAGTCTTCTCCTATCGGTCTCGATACTAATGGTTTTATAAATCATGTGATATTCCTCTCTTATCATCACCTGTCGATACAATCTTTCATTTTCTATTTTTATATTCTCAGGAATAGAGAAGAACAACGATATAAATATTTTGAACCCCAATCCTATGACTCCACTCAGCCCGATACGCTTCTTGTTCGACTTTTTTCCCCCAACACTGACCCGTAGAACGTAGTTGACCTAACCGCTGTTTAGTACACTTTGCCCTTATTGAAGTACTACTATCATACGGGACTCCAGATAAAGACCTCCACTCGAGCCAAGCTGTGATAATTAAACATTAAATAGTATAAACTATAAATCCTCATTATTTAATAACAGAAAATCATATAAATTGTAAACTGTAAAGACTGGATTTCATTTAATTTATGTTCGAAAATTTTGTTTTTAAAAACCCGCTTTGACTAGTTTTATTTCCTTACTTTTTTTAAATTACTGAAACTCGAGACTACAGCCCTGTTAGTTCTTGACTTAAAACCGGACTGCATAGAATATGTTAAGTATAAATATAACTCTGAAATGTGATGTGTAATTAATTGATTGCGTGAACATATTTGGTGTTGAAAAATCAACCTGTTTTCTCAATTCAGTACTCATATATATTTCTCAATTTCTTCGTACCGCGTTAATCAGAAATAGCCCATCAATGATGACGGATAATTGATAGTTATAATCTTAATCTATTTTTAAATACCACGAAAATATTTTTAATATTTCAGTAAATTATACCTTTTTTCTTCTGTCTGTAATGCGTATTGAGATTATTTAAAAAGTATCAAAGTATCTACTTACTTAGTGTGATATCAATGAAATATGTTTCACATTCAAAACTATTGTGATCACATCAACAAAAGTCTACTTTTGTTTAAAAACATTGTACTATATTTCCGATTCTGATATGTTTGTTTCGTAATTGCATATTATATTGCTTTTTTTGAAAAAGACAACGATGTCAAATGGATTGTTGTTTTATGTCACTATGTGACTAGCAGGCGGAAGGGTAGGACATAATTATGAATGTGTGTAGAATGTTGTGCGGTACTTTAAATTTAAAAACTAATACAAATAAAATTAAAAAGTGTGCATTTCGCAAAAATATTTAGCATTTTTATACATAAAGTAAGATAAGAAATTGCATTCTGTACAAGAAAAAACCAGGTAATAAAATTTATGTCTTAGTCATACATAAATAATCAGTGACTGCAGAAGTTTTTCAGAATAATTTAAAATAAATTATAGATCATTCCAGAAGGCTGATTTCCAAGAGTATTATTTTAATATTACAGAATTTAATCAATTCACGATGAAATTTTAATTTACTTGAAGTTGTTAATGTTTTTGAAAACTGTAAAATGTAATGCAGTTTTGGAAACTCATTCATTTGACTGTTTTCATTTTATTACTTGTACAAGGAATGAATAAACTTTGGTTTAACATTTCTAATTAGTCTTTTCAGTACAATTTCTCGAGTAAACTTTCAAAGATGAAGAAACTTTGGTAATCTCGTTACAAAAATATTCTCGTCGGGAATTTGAATTTATTAAAGAAGTTATTTTGTGATTTTCACAAAAGTTTTATTAAATTTCTTTTTGCGTAGGTATCCGTGGACGGAAAATGTACATTAATATACAATTTAATTTCTTTATTCTTGTTTCATAATGAAGTTTAATATTTCAAACTCCTTTATCTTATTATGTTATTAAAAGTTCCTTAATTTCAGAATCTATAAAATGTTTTTGCTTTTATTTTAAAAGTTCTCTTTCAAATGTACTTACAAACTAGTTTTTTTCTTTCTTTCTTTTTAAGTTATATGCCTTATTATGAAGAGTTTTTTTAATGTACATATTTATAAATAATTATCTGTGCAGAAGCGACTTATCTTAAGACATCATTAGCTATGAGTAATTCTGCGTTAACGATTTGGAATATAATTATTATTTCTGCATAAACGATTTTAAATAAGCTGTATACGACATGAAGGGTGATTATAATAATAGTAGCCTATCTGCTATCCACAGAAAATTATTTTAATCCCCTTTCTGAGTACCGATAAATGTGACTTAATTACTTTTGATTACATCGCCATTTAACTATTTTGTATACTTTCCTTTTTCTGTCTACAAAATCGTAAGTGCCTTGAAGAACAAACTTTGTTTTTTATTAATGTAAACTCTTCCTAGTTGATTCATTTAATTCCTTCTTTTTTTTCTAGTGAACTGTACACATTACACGTTTACGTCCATATAATGACAAGCGTACAAGTAACTAATTGTACTCCCTCGATTTTTTTTAATGATAGCTGTAACTACGTATGCAATATTCGGTGGGTGAGATGTGTAAAGGGGTGGGGTGACTATATTTTTTACAGGGTCCTGGAGTAGTACTGAGCAAAATTAAGAAAGACGGATGGTATGGGAAATACGTATTTATATCGATGGGTAGACCAGGAGGAGGGGAGATGTTTTCGCAGAGTCCTAAAGAATAACTTTGAAAAATTTGTCAGGATTAAATAGAGAACAGACAGACATTCAATTTCATGTATACGAAATATAAAGATAGATTTTTAACATTTAATTAAATATTATTCAGAATTTTTTTTTTTATATAACTATCGAGTTATGAATAAACTACATAGTACTAATATTCTTATCTCTAATATATTACCCATTCGAGGGGCCGTTCCATATTGCGCCGGGGCCCTATTCCTTTTATCAATTTTGTATTGACTGTTTTTAGTTACGCCACTATTGTTAAGCCTTGAGATGTGGCCAAATAATTTAAGCACAAACTAAAGAATACAAACATCGCTCAACTTTTAAGTTGTATGGAACGTGGCGGACGTGTTTCATTGCCGGAACGGTACGCATTTTAATATATGCGGTATATAATATGCCTCACTGGGCTTCGCCCATGGTGAATCAGATATTTTAAATAGTAAATATAAACCGAAAAAAAAGGAAAGAAGGAAATGAAACGATGTTTAAGCTTCTTGTAAGCCTTTTATTATGCCCTTGGAACATTTCATCTCATGCATATTACCTGAGACAGTAGCAACATAGATTATTTCGTCTTTCAGTATGCAGAACTAATTATCCTTCGAGTATGCTTACTGTAAGAGCAATTTAATTTTTGTACCACATCGTTTATAATGCTTTTATAATTTAAAGTTGAAGTTATAAGAGATTCAGGTTCAAATCCCAGTAGCAACAACAATATTTTTCGGTAAAATTGATATTATATGTGTATCTTTATAATTAATACATTTAATTAGTATTTAAAATATCACAGACTGTCTGTTCTGAATAATTACAACTTCACAATAAGAATGTATTCTCCTTAGTAATTGCCATAATGAATTGCGTATTTAAATAATTTGAAGAGTATGTCTTATATTTGTAGAATGTATAGTAACATAATATTTTTATTAAATTTGCTCAAAAATCGAGTCGACCGAGAATTCACCGATTAATTTAGAATAGTGTGAAACTGAAAATATTAATTTATCTTGATTCAAATAATCAAAATGAACAAGGTCGAGATTTGAATGGGGGTATTTAAAGTCTTTACGGAATGTTTAAACAATCTGAAAGTAATATCTTGGACTTTCTGACAGATAGCATCGCATCTCCAATAAATTAAGACCTCCCCTCTCCCCCTTTTGTCTCTGCTCCTCTGGAGCTAAAAGTGAGATAAATATGATTTATTATAGAATAACAAAGCTTTCACGAATACAACAAGATTATTTATGAGGAGCTCGTAAATTTTAATATTAATGTCTTTTCATGATTAATCTTCTCGGAGGAAAGAATGACGCGGTAATGTAATAAGTAATAAAGCTTTAATCTTTCTGAATGTCCAATTTTCATTTAAATTGCTCGAATAAATTAAATGTGTACCTTCCTTCAGATCAAACATTGACATTTCATTTTTAATGAGTCTCGGAGAATACTTCGCATTAAATTTGGTAATCAAAATATTTCGACGTGATTATAATCATATCGAATCTTGTGATTTTGAAACATTTCTCCATGTTCCTTTATAACTTTTTTTAAATACAGGGTATGCGTATAATCTTAATAAATAAAATATTAAATTTTTTAAATTTTTTTTTTTTACATTTTTACAATTTTTTTATAACATGAATTAAGTATTTTACATTATTAAAAATACATGTTTTTTTTTTCGCTTACCTCTCCAAAAAAGAGACAAGCTTTTGTGCTTAGAGAGGGAGTTACACTATAATAATTTTATATATTTTATTTATTGTCTATTTGTGTGCTTCTGAAGTGTTCTGTAATATGGTTTATTTTCTAATTACGTGTTTCTGAATTGTTCATTTAATTTTTCTAAACTCTTTTATATCTTTAATTTGTATAGGGAGGCCATTGAATTTTTTTATTCCTAAATATATAAATTGCTGATAGTATTTGGTGTTACATTTAGAATTTTTAAAGTTATTTTTAATCCTTAATGGTGTGCTTGTTTCAAATTTTACGGTGTTATTTTCTTTAATTAATTGAATAATTGAGATTTTTTTGTAAATATTTTCTATTTTGGGAACATGTTTTTGGAAAAACCGACAACAAATGTTTTATGAACGAAACGCTAAATTATTACGGAAACAGCAAATCATAATATTATGCAATATTAATTCTAGTTTATGAAATTAGTAAAGTTAAAAGGGGGAATCCCTCCCAGAGGGAATTTGACTTCAAGTGTCAAGTACAAAAAAACTAATATTTCCGACGTATTATTTTGTTTCGAGTTTAACGGTGGGTTAAGGAATAGGAGGCTCACTTCTGAGATTAATTGCCAACAACTCCGCCGCCTTGAGGTCGCGATTGAAAATCTACCGAGAATACATGAGTTTTCAGCATGATTATGCACGTCCGCATACTGGTAATATTATAAAAGCAGCTTTTCTAGAGCTCGGTTGGGAGATCCTTCCTCAACCACCCTATTCCCTAGAGCTGTCTTTCCAACAACCTTCAATGAAGCTATTTTAATAACAACGCTGATCTTCAAAATTGGCTTGACTTCTTCATATAAAAAACTCGAGGAGAATATATTATTGATTAGTTCAGCATCGACCCAATATAATACATGAAATATAAAATAAATTCCGCATTATATTAATTCTATAAAATATCAAAGTAGTTTAATAACCGCACTTTTAACATTTTCAAAATTTGCATCTGTATGGATTTTGTCTCCTCAAGGTTTGGCCCCTTTCTTGCAGCAGTGCAGTTTGAGTGCAACTCTCATCCATGCAGGGTCAGCAGTTCTCTTCAGGTCATCAACCCAACGCATGTGGTGGAGTTGTCCAACTGTGTACGTCCATGTCTGCTCTGTAAGCCTGGATACATGACTTTTTTAAACCATTTTCACAGCTGAATAAATCATCCTACGACTTCTTTCAGAACTTTCCAAAGTATCCTAGGCAAATCGACAATATTTCGTGACATAATTCGTATTATTATTTAAAAGGCGGAAATTGGAAAGGAAATAATATATTCATCTCATCTTTTCGTAGATTTTGCTAAACCCAAATTTCGATTATGGAAATGAATTGAATTTGGTTACATTTATTCGATTTCTTGATTCAAAAAGAAATACGAGGTTGTTGGGGCTGTTGTAATATATCAAGTCAATTTAATTCTTCAAATGAGGCTATTAAATTGCACGAAAGAATATAAAATAATATATATTTTTTATATTATGTCCAAATCATTATAGACTCTGATTCTGTTATTCGTAGTTTTTAATTGAATTATGAATACCTGTCTACTTGGTCACAACCTGATACTTCGACCTACAGCGACGAGTGGGTGCGCGGAAATAATAAACAAATTAACCACCAGCAGAAAGCAACTGGCTCCGCCTTGTTGACTGATGCGCAGCCACGGCCTGTGTTTACGTAAAACTTGTTATACCTTCTTGAAATACTTCCCTTTTTTTAATAAATTATAATTTCAACATTAAGAAGTAGGTTTTATTGAAACATTTGCCTTGACCGCGCAGTGGCCGCTAGCTAGGACAATAAATTGATAAGGTCAATTGACATCCCTTTCTTTTAGTTGATAAATTATAATTTCAATATTTAAAAATAGGTCACCGTGGGCGGATAGCGGCCACTACCTTCGTAAAGTAAACGGCTTCGCTGATTGCTTTCTACTAGTTTTGATAACCTTTTAAATATATAATTTTGATAATCTTTAAAGCAATACTTCAAAATCTGTTGAAAAAAAGTAATTTGGCAAAATTTTTACTTTGTAATTGAATACATTTCTTGTGTAATGACGCGGTGAAATTTTTGTTTTTTTTTTTGGAAAAAATTCTTCCAACATTAAAATATACACATTTACCCCATTATGGTTCATTTAAATTCATAAGCTTTTTGGCTTTATCTTTAAATGCACATTTGAAATGGTAACTGTATGCAACCGAGCCCATTATATAATTACACATTATATAATTAACATTATATAAGATAAATAATAAATACTTTTAAGTGAAAAAGAAACAACATCGATGGTTAAGCGAAGTGTGTTTCCGGTCAATTGGGAATATTCTTAGATTTTGACTGATTGTAAAATTTTGTTAATTATTTATGATTTTTTTTTGATTATTTTCTATATCAAAGCGTTAAAAATAAACGCGCACGAGGGTGAAGACAGGCTAATTTTTTAACACCCGATAAACCCTTCAAATTAAACCTTGTTATGCATACTCACTACGTAACGGTAGTAGTACGTATTTATCACTACGCACTCACGTTCCAAGTTCATGGACAAATTCCATCGACCACTCCAGTCTGTAGTAAACGCTTCGTGACCGCTATCGTAAACCGCACCACGTGGCTCTATAAATGGCCTCTACGCTACCCGCTACGCAGCGCTGCGGGCGTAGCGCCGCGCCGCACGCACAACAGACAATCCTCCATAGCTCTGTATACACTTTGTATAGTATTGTGATGTGAATGGCTCTCATTACGTAACACAACCCGGATATTGTTCGAGGACGGATTATAATTTGGATACAAATGATGCAATCGAATTGTTTCAGATACTTCTTAAAAAATTATTCGATTTTCTACATTATAAAATGCACCAGGTCTATGAGAAGTTGAAGAAACTTTCAAGTTATCAAAAAAAAAATCAAGTTATCACGAAATAATTTTATCTGAAGATTTTATCTGCCTTCTTCATTTATATTATCAATTAAAAAAATATATATATAATAAAAAGTCAAACGCCAAATATAAGACTTTCAAAATCAAATACTAATTGTCAATTTTTTTACAATCCACATATTTATTTTGCTTTAACATTGTTGATCAATTTTTTCTATTGTTTATGAAAATATCTTCTAAAACAAACCGAGTAAGCACAATTAGTACTCTCATGGTTATATATAAATATCGCGTGTAAATATTGATGTGTACAGTTCACTGGGAAGGAATGATATTTGAAAAAAAAAGGTATTTTAAAATTGGTACGTACTGGTTATATATTATTTTTATTATAATATTTTTACTAAATTCGCAGAGAAGTTCTTTATCTACCTAAGGGGACGTGAAAGGATATGACTTAATCATGTCCTTTCACGTCTTCACGTCTTTCACGTTCTGAACATCCGAACATTTCTGAACATTGTGGTTTGTTAAACATGTAAACATTTAAAAAATAATAATAAACATAAGTTTGACGTTTGGGTATTGAGTAAAATATGTAGTCACCATGGTGATTTTTACACGTATTTGTTTGGTCACATGTTCATCATATATTTAAAAAAATATAAATGTGATACTAGGTAATACAGTACGACATTCATAAAAAATTATCTAAACAGATTGTAAATGATTGTACATGAACAAAGTGCGTAACATGAGTAAGATTTCAATTTGATACATTTAAATCAAACACAAAAAACAAACGCTTCACTGATTTAAAATCTACACAGATAGTGTAGGCTCTTAACTTAACTTAAATATTCAACTGTACTCGAAATGGTACTGGTCGAAATTGAAGGAATAGCATGACGTTTCAGATTCTCGAAAAAAAATGTTATCATTTTAGCATATTGGCGTCATATCAGTCGCCACCTAGTTTTAAATGTAATGTCCTATTGAAAAATAAAATAAATTAAAAACATATTATTTGGTACAATAAAAAATGTGTTTCCAATATTTCTCTTAAAAAAAACAAACGAAAACAAAAAATTTACCAATACTGAAATTAAAAGTTTTTAATTTTGTGCAACATTAGCGTATTTTATTTTACAATTTTCTTTTCCTTTCATGGACTTGAAAGTTCATGTCCGAAGTCACTACAGAGCGCCATCCATCCCATGATGTCGCCGTTGTGGTCCAGTCTGCTAGGCACTCCCTTTAATTATTCATCGTAAATAGAATATAAATGCATATTCTATTAAAATCCACGAGCATATTTTTTATAACACTGAAAAATAAATGTTTCTCAGAAAGGACAATTTCCGGATTCGTATTCTGATAGCAACAAAAATATTTTTTGTGTATGTACATATTTCTATTTGATTCGTTTAATTTGTAATAAACATGTATAATTTGTTTGCTTCATCTGTTTAAATCAATAATAACCTTAATTTTATTAAATGATGTTTTCGTCAGTGTAGAATTTTCCATTTGTTAGTGTTGACACTTCCTAATCATACTATCATGAGGGTTCATATTATCAAGTGATTCAAATCATTAATTACAATTTACAAACGCTCCACAATATTCATTTAAAAATTGTCTCGCACAGTATGTGTAGTAAGTATGTATGTCATATCAGTATTATGTAACAATCTGTGATGAGTTGAAATGCTCCAAAAGATAAGTATTATAATCAAAATTAAAAACATTACAATATTATTTGAAATACATAATTAAAAACCATTTAGTCAAAAGTTTGAATTGTTAACTTCGATTGCCTTTTTCCAACAAACTCCGTAAAAATACCATTCTGTGTATTTACAAACAACCCCAATCTATAAATACGTCCAGATCCAAGTTCTCCGCCCCCGCCGCCGAGGCTTTCATCCGGTTAACTCTCGGTAACCCTCAAGGGGTTGCTCGAACGTTGTCTGACTTCAACCCCTTCATACACAAGTAAAATAATTATTTTATTTATTAACTTATCCAGTTTCTAACAGATTAAGAATTTACATCATAATAAAACCCATGCAGAACGCTTAAATTAAGCGCTGAATTTATCTAGATAGTTTAGTTTACTTATTAATTCAGAGGGCGGCTTTCATTCATTTTATTTTTAATATTTATTTTCGTATTTCAATATTAATTAATATAAATCATAAACATGTATTAATTAGGTCACCTGTTATGGATGCTTGATAGTGATCAAATACTAGAAAGACTTTCCCTATAGAGTATAAAAGTGGAATGAGTTATGTCGAAGTGTGCGTTGATCAGAAGATTGTTGTGCGAAATTTCTCTTAGCTCTCCACTAAATTCTTTTAGGGATGATATAAATAGTTGTATGCGTAGATATGGCTAGAATAGGTTGGATAAATTAAATAAATAATATACAGTTGATATACATTTATTATAGATAGATGCACAATAACGGGTAAGATATGAGCAGTGAAGACGTGACGCGTCTAGTGGTGAACTGTTCAGGAAGCTTGCTACGAGAGAAGTGTAACGTTATAGCCTACTCACCGGGCGGCTGCACCCCGATGTATTGTCGTCAGCTTGTGGGTCAATATCAGGTGTACCTTTAACGTTGACGAGAGCTTATTGTTTGCACCGAAGTCTATTCAGGTGCGTGCAGATTGTACAGGCGATAGACCTCCACACATGTTTCAACAATCTGTATTATGAAATATTGAATTTAGTAATCTTTTTAGTATGTAACAAGAATTTTTTCAATTTCCTATAGGAACACATGAATATTTGTTGCATAAAATCGATATACATTTATAACTGTGCAAATCTTTTACGTTAAAAAAATAATAATTACACACTACAAATTGATAGTAAGATGTGGCCATCGGGATTGAATGGGTTTCAAGGGTCGTGGGTTGGGGTGGGTTAACCCCGTCAGCTGATCGCCCGAGGCTGTCACAGCTGACGCTCCTTCCGCTCCCGAGGCGTGACCTTCGCACGGATTGTGACCACGTGGGAAGCAGGGTGGTTGGATTATTTTTATACCCGCCGCGTGGTAGCCACGTGGCTTCCTTGTAGTATTTAGACGGGGAGCTTCGATCGCCTTGATACGAGACCAAGAAAATGAATAATATTATTTTGTATCTAATAAAATACATAATTTACAAACAGGTCTTGTGGCGTGGCGTCTATCTAGTTCGAGGGCTCGGGCTTCGGAGAGACCCGGAGTTTGAAGTCTGCTCAATCCAATAATGTCCCGGCTATGGGTCTACACCGGTTCACGTAAACCGATTATTAAAATTGAAAAACGATTTAGTGGTTAAGCATTAAGATACTAATACACAAAACTTAATATAATTTAATTTAATGTGACTGAAAAAGTTTGCTTCTGGAAAATATTGTCATTTCGAATTCCTCTCAAAACAGGATAAATCATAAACTTATATCCATACGAATATATATCGAAAGAGGAAGGTGTATAAAAAAAATATTATAGTTAGCGAGATAGTTAATAATATTTTAGAAGAATCACTGTATATGGTTAATTAAACGTTTATAAAAATTAAGATAAATTTTTTTTTTGACAAATATTAAAAGTGCAAAGTACGAGTATGATTATGGCAAATAAGGTACGCTAGGTTGGATTTTATAAAAATACTATAATATAACACGCATTAGCTTTCAAAACTCTGGGTCACTGAAGTTGCTAGATGTCAGTGGCACCATTTTGGTGCACTTAAAATTGGGTGACATTTATGGCACCACTATTGTGGCTGACAGTTAAAGGTTGCCCCGACTGTAAAACAGTATCTCACATATATAGAACAAATTGTCGAAACGGCATATTTTGAATTGGTAAACTAATTTTGAATACTTACAACAACAATCAACAATAAATTATTAAAAAGACACATAAATTATGTACAATTAATAAATATACTAAATAATGATAATTCTGAATTTGAATATATTGGGATATATAATTTGAATTAGATTAAAGTAATTTGAAACATTGTTTTAGAGTAGAAAAAAAACTGGGGTTCAAATTCAGAAGATTTTCTGTTCTTAAAAAAATAGGGATGCGTACACGAAATACTTTTTAATACTCTTTTAATAGATCACTAGGAGAATATATTAACGACTAGACCACAAGCATGTCGACAATATGATTACAGTGTGACAAAGATTGAAGACAATATCGGTATTAGGGCCCATGTCCATGGAGGAGATTTTCATCTCGAGACAATCTCTATCTCAAATTCATTGAGATTGAAATTATGCTCGAGACAGACAACTCTCGGATTTCGTATATTCACCAAAGCCTTCTAAATTCTAGCACGTCCGCGAGTCTCACGCGTTTCTTCACCCTTGTACGTCAAATGAAAAATGTCAGTCAATCTTCCGTTCGTCCGTTGGGTGATTTGAATACACCTACAGCACCCTACACCAGATAAAACTGAATAAATATTTGTAATTTAATCTTCTGACCTATTCTGTTAAAATGGGAGGCGAAATATTTACGAAGATTGAGGACGTAAAAAAATCAACAATTAAAGGGGTTCTCTTTATTTATTCGTTTCTGGGCGCCTAGAGGGGGGAAATATTGTAAAAGAAATAAAAACGTTCGCGTTGTGATTTTTCATTCAGCTGTCCTGCTGTGGCTGCGGGTGCCATAAAAGCGAGGAGGTCGCTCACTCTGCCCCGGCGTGCGGCATAATTTATTCACACGCGTGTGCGAAAGTGTCCCCGGGGGCGTGGCCCGCCACCGTGAATGGGCAGCCGAATGAATGAACGGACCCGGCCGCTGCCGCCGCGTGCGTGCCGCCACCTGCGGACACCGCGGAGACCCGCTGCTCCCCTGGCCGACTGCGGCCGAGGTACCCGGAGCGCATGAAAGGCGGCCGGTGTAGCGCCGGCCGTAATGAACTTGTCATGCCGACGGGGCGTGCGAACCGCCCGGTCGGTGGTAAACATTAAACATGTGACTGTAATTCACGCAAAAGCCCTGCGAGCGATTACATCGATTGATTTCATGATACCCGGGTATTTAATAGAACGATTAATAAATGAATAACGAAATTTAACCATTTTTTTAACATAATTTTAAACTGACATTAATTTAATGATTTGTCCATTGCCGGGGTGCGAATTAAAAAATGTCAACATTATCTAAAATAAATAGAATAGATTCACCGCCCACTGCCCGTTAATTAAGATGAAAAGTTTTACACGAGCCCTAAATAAGGGCACCGCCTAAGCAGGGTCCTAAATTGTAAACTTTGCAAAATTTGGAAAGGGTGGCGCTTAACATAATATACATTTATTTCGTAGGGATGGGGTGGGGTGACCAGGGAGAAGGTGCCTAATCAGGGTCCTAAAGAGAATCTATACATTGCCAGTCATCAATACATTATAAAATTATAAGTAGAGGAGATTGGTCAAAGGGATTGATTGATTGAATAACGAAAATACGGACAGATATTCAGTTTAGTTATATAAATATATATGTACATAAATATTCCGAAATCTATGAATCTATGTATGTATAGTTTTGAAACATTTTTTTATGTAAATAAAAAATATATTTATTATCTCCAAGTCTTCTTTATTTTTATTCTAATGATTTTGTATTCACTTTAATGTTATAATGAAACTACTCGCCTTTTCAAACACAAAAAATAATTGTCTATCAATACAGGTGCGCATTAATACGGTTATTTATTATAATTTGTAACAATATTTAAAAAAATAATAACAATAGTTAAAATAAATAAATCTTATTGAAAAAATGTAAGATAAGTTATATAACTTTTTCCAAATGTAATGATTATATCCCATTTCTCAATTTTTGTTGACTTCCGTCGAGAATCTAACTGTAAGATTAGATCTTTTAGCAGTGGCGTGCACTAGGTATAGACTTAGGTTATGATGTTACCATGATATTATACATAGGTTTATTAACTTTCGTTTAACCGATGTCTTTAAGCAAAATGAATCAATTATAATAAAAATACATTTATTATCTTTGAACGCAAAGTACAATCATGAAAAAAATACGTTTAGTAAGATAGTAAAATTTTCGAATTTGTAAATGTGGAAGGTGTTTCTATCAGCTTTAAGCCAAGTTCAAAATCTTTCAAATGTTATTAAATATAACGTAGATCAACTGATTCATTTCTGACTCTTCCGAGTGGAATTTTCAATTCAGTCGGTAATAATCGTATGGCTTAAATAGACCGATAGGTTAAAACAGTGGCTAATAATTGAAGTAGCAATCAATGATGAATAACCCAGTAGATGACTACAGCGCTCCGGTAGCATCACGCGGTAGCATCCTGGACTACGCCACCAATGATTCTACCGATACACGGTGAACGTTACCGTAATTATAACATAAATGGATTATATTTAATTTATATTTGTTTCTCAGAATTTTTAGTGATGTATAGCTTTTTTGCTTGTTCGCAGTGCACGCCCCTGCCTGTTAGATAATGTTTTATCGCTGGGTCACTGGACCATAGAGTTCATTTCGTTACACCGGCCTTATTAAATTATTGTTCAGTTTCGAATTGCACCCCAAATTTTTCGATATGTGGTCAAAAAAATACACCTTTCGAACAAGGAATAAACATTTTTCTCCAAATTGATATTGGCATAAAACTGGTTCCAAAAACTGCAAAAAGAACCAACGCGAAACAGTCAAATTTTACAACCAGGTCCTTCCACACATCGGATGGAGCTGACGGCAGCGTGACATCATGAGATTCTTCGTGTTCGTCTTCAGACTCCAATTAGAACCGTTCAATATTTTTGTTTGGTTTTCATTAATACATAATTCAATAAAATTCAATGAAATAAAAAACAACTAAAATGTTTGTGATTTTATTATTTTTCTATTAAATTTGTATGGGTTTGTATCAAAGTAAATTAATCGTTATACAACTTTACGACCAACTTTCCCGGAACCTATCTAGGACGTAATATGAGGTTTTTGTAACGAGGTAAACAATAATAATTTATATGGATGTTTGACGTGATAATGGAGTGTACCGTTAGCTGGACATCACAACTAATAGAGAAACCCGGTGTGGTCTTTTAAAAATAAAATGTTTGTATATTTTTAACGTAGAGGAATATCTACTTAATATTAGTTGCCTTACTATAATATACTTATCTGTAAAGTCGTTATTCTTTAGCGAATTACCGAACCCGGGCAATTAATTTTGATGGATAGAGGCGCGAAATATAATTTACCAAACGTCAGAAGACCGATGTTATCTCATAGTGTTTTATGAATCATATATATTAAAATAATTATAAAATCAGGCTGTTCCGCAAGGAGGAAACCGCGACATAAATCATTTATTAATATAGTTAGTTCGAAATTATTACGTTTAAATGTAATCACTGAATATTTATCAGTGATTTATTGCTTACTCATATTTCACTATTGAGTAGATTTTGCCAGAAATACTATGCATTGCAAATCTCTTGCAGAGGTCAAACTTTATGAAAAATTGACCTTGCAAATATAATATATTGGCGGTTCGTTGACCAGCCTGATCCTTCATCTTGTTTCAGAATGGCGGATGTACAAAATTTTTAAAAATTTGTTACTTCGTGGACCTAAAGAAAAATGAAAAATACACACATACGAGTTTACCTAATTCTTACAATCAGAGCCGGAATAGATTTTTTTATTATTAAAAATGCATATTTATTCATTAAATTTAAAAAACATTAATGTTAATTAAAGATTAAAAACTTACAATCTTTATTCTAGAGCTTTCGATATTCAAAGAAAATCGAATGCTTTCTGCTAACTTATAATTAATGATTACCTATGTAGAGGTAAATAGATACCTACCTGATGAGCGAGTTAAATCGCCATACTTTGAACATCATTCAAATCCATGACGAAAATAACAAATACGTATTTTCGTACTTTGTAAAGACGTAATCAAACACAAAAAAAAACAGTTCGTATGAATCAGGCAGACCTTTTAAAAAATAATATTTCAAAGATTTCTTTTATAGCGTTTAGAATAAATAGGATGGTTTCGGAGTCTAGTGGTCAAAAAAGAAGAACGTACGTCTGCAATAAGTAGTATTTTAATCGAAATCTATCAAAAATGTAATAATAGAATCTCGAACGTGCTGAATGTTTTTAGCAATGAGAAATTATTTTTAATATCACAAGAGCTGCAACTCGTTAATAACAAGAATAAAAACCACAATTTAAATATTAATCCATTAATCTTTTCAGAAACCATTTAATTCGGGCTTGCACCTGGAAAACACTGGAAACTTTGTTTATATCGGCGAAAGAATAGCGGCAAGGTGGCTAGGTGATAAATTTCCCGTTCACACGAGCGCGGGCCGCGGCGCAGGTTGCGGCGCAGGTTGCGGCCCGATAGGCGGGCCACCGTGCGGCATCTCCCCACTTGGACTTAGCCAGTTCGGAAATTACTTGGAAACTTCCGCGTTAAAACTGTTCTCTGGGCTTTGGCGTTCAATTGAATTCCACGAATAATGGCCCGCGATAAATACATTACTCACCGAGTTATTCTAACGATTTCGGGTTGGGCTTCATTTTCTTACAAGGGAACCCGCGGTGTACGCGCCGACTATTCCGCGCTGCGCCGATTCGTGAATGCATTCACCACGAAGCGAGCAGAATCCATTGTGGGGGAAATTTGGTATCTGTTTATATGTGAAAATTTATCAGATATTAATAGATAATTTATCTTATTTATTTATTTAGATAATTAATTTATTAATAGATATTAACACATAATTTATCAGAACCTAAGCATGTAACTGAATGTATATCTGTCTGTCTATTCTCTATACAATCATTCATGCTTTGTTATTCCACCTTCTCCCCAAGATAGAAATATGACTAACTAACTTACCATCACGCCGATTCTTCACACACACTTCTGTCTTAATACATAATTCTCGCTTCATCCACATTCATACATCTTATCATACGAACTCGCCGATTATTGAGGTTTCCAACAATACCATCCTCCATTATCTGATTCATCTGGTCGTGCCAAGTCTTCCGCGGACATCTTCTACTTCTGGTGCCATCAACACTTGCGTCATATATCTTTTATACCATTATTTCCTCATTCATCCGTCCCATATGACCAAACCATATAAATGTATATTTTATTTAATGCCATCAAAATACAGAACCTTCTCCCCTCCCCCTGGCCACCCCAACCCTTAAATATAAACGTACATTTTATTGAATACCTTCTAAATTTTATTCAGTTGCACTTTCGGATCCAGAAAAAAATATAGCTACTCTCCCAAACTAGATCATATATTACTCCTAAGCCCCTATTTTAAATTATAACTAAATCTGAATCCCGTACAATATATATATTTATAGATACGTACAGTATATTAAGTTATATAACTTATATAACGTAATATATATATATATATATATGATGTAACAGTTGAAATTACGCGCGCGGACCTAATGCGACATCTACCGACGCGAGCAGTTGCGGCCGGTAGAGCGGGGTCGCATGAAGGAGGAGGGACTTCGTTACGAGCGCCGACAGAGAGAGGTCGTGTCGGAAGCGGACGCGCTGCGGCGCCCTGCCGAGTTCGGCGGATTGTTGTAAGGATCGAGCAATGGCGCGAAGGAAGACGGAATTTTATTAAACACGGAAGAACAAGAGGTATTTGGGCCTTGTTCTGTCCGTGTGCATACCGGAAGGAAGGACTCTTCGCCTATTGGTTCAGTCACGGCAGGAACAAGAGGAATTTGGGCCTTGTTCTGCCGGTGAATGTAAATACAAGGACTCTCTGGAGGCTGCGAGCAAATGCGGAAGCGGGACGAGCACCGTCCGCGCTATGACGACAGGATTGGTCCCCAGGAAACCTCCCGATGACGAGACGATGCTGTGGCCCGGCCAAAAAATGTTAGGAATCCCTCTTCGTGTAATGAAAGACAATTCTACCCTGTTGTGTAAATAAAGTGCAATTAATGTGATATTAGTGTTATTATTGTCTGAGACCTCCCCCACACATCTGAGATAGACATTCTGACACCAACCCTAAGGTACCTACAGACTGAGCTTAGCTGGTGGCGTTGTGCACCGGATTCCATCGGCGGATGAAGGTCACGGCGTTACAATATATATACGTGCAGTATATTACGTTACCCACTAGAGTATTATATAATCAGTGACGTGTAGTAGGTATAGATTTAGGTTATGCTATACCAATGATATACAATCATATATAATATATGTATTATAATATATGTTGTACATAGGATTATGAACTTTCGTATAACCAACGTCTTTCGACAAAATGAATCCATCGTTTATACGACCCTATCATGTATTAATTTTTATTTTAGAATACTATTAATAGTTTTTTTAAAGTTTAAGTTTTAACGTAAAATAATACCTTCTTATCCATATAAAATCAATATAAAAGATGTATGGACGTTTTTAAGAATACTTTCTATGACTGAACATGATTGTTTTATTGTTTGAAAATCCTTAACTTAATAACTTATTATTTTTATTAAAGGGTAACGTAGGAAATAGTTCTGCCAATTGCTTTATGTTTTCTCAAATCTATGCAAAAGTAAATATCAAACAGTAAGATAGTAAAATTCGCGAATTAGTAAAAGAGGAAGTAGACAGTTCAATAATTTGCACGCAAATGTTATTCTGTTAAAAAATAACATAAGTAACGACTCCATACAAAACGGATCAACTGAAAGGTATTTTCAATTCAGTAAATAGCCAATTGTCTGACTTGAGTAATACATTAGCTTAAAAATAGAAGATAGTAATGTGAATAGCTACAATGCGTCGATAGTAGCTACTAGTGCTACGGCTGCAGCAGTCGGTTGTCTTGGTAGTTTTTAGAACTAAGCCATTAAAGTTTCTACTGGTACACAGATGGTATTAATAGTTATAAATCCGTAAATATACGTTTGCGGTCTGTATTATATATTATTTAATTTATATTTGTTTTTTAGAATATTTAGTAATGCACAGCATTTTTTCTTGAATGCACTGTATATAATATATATATATATATATATATATCATTACTAGTTTTCAATCTAAACATGAAATTAGACATATGTGTAGATATTCTTCTTCTTCTTAGTCTTCGGCTCCTATAATCATTCTGTTCCACTCTGTACTGGGCCGCATCTTTGGTCACGGTTAAACCATTAATATCACGAGAGACTGAAACCACTCGTGTTGCTCGCCTGGTTGTGTAGGGGCGGCCAGGGGTATGGGTCCACAAGAGTAATAATGCAAAATTTTAAATGGATGGCATTTAATATAATGTAATACACATTTATATCGGTGGTGGGGCGGTCAGGGGGAGGGAGGATCGTGTCTATGTTTTGCGCGGGGTCCCAATATGTTTATATAATATAATTGTGGGGGTAAGACCTGCGCCCTTCCCTTTCACCAGCTAGTCAGTGAAGAACACAAGATCCGCGGGTTCTTTACTTGAGCAACACATACCTACCTTATTTTTGTCTCATTCTGCCTTCATCCTAAATTGGGAAAATTTTATAGTAACACCTGGAGGTGATAAATAAAAAATGTTATTCATTAGAAAAAGAAAGACATCTAGTCAGAAAAAAACATAAGAATAAAATACAATACACTTGACAAATCCTCATCTCGTCGGGTTAGGCATGAGTTCGACATCCGTCATGCATGTGACAACCAGATGTTAAAATTTAATAGATCCCATCTTTTTGGCTCCACATCATGATTGATTCTCAGCATCCAGGCCGACGCGATCGGATTTGTAAGCGGAATTTGTTGAATATGATAATACCATAATAAAAAATGTCGCCTACAGTGAGGCGACTAACTCCAAGGTAACATCCAAATGCAGAAATTAAAGTCAAACACCGGAGACCAAAGTTCAAATACAGGGGGAAACATCTTGTTTCCTGTAAAGATTATTTACTATGCGATTAGATTAACAAATTAATAGTAAATTAAGCACTAGTGATTGAATAATATAACATATTTACCCTCTAGTTATAGTGGATCGCACACAGCTACATTTTAGTAATACTGGTCGCGGCTGTTCAACCATCCAAATATGACAGTTGCCTCGATGATTTTGAAAACGAACCATAGATGCAACCGTTTTTATAACCTCAGAAACCAAATGTGATACCAACTTAAGACTAACTATTTGTGAATTTCAAGGTGCATAACAAAAAAAAAATAAGTGACGGGACAATTTCGTACGTGACCCCAATTTATAACGTCACAATATATTCGTGATCGTGACCCGCACGATATGTCTCTCTGTTTGCATCCACGATTCTTCTCTATCTTACTTGACGAAGAAATTTATTAATCATCTCGGTATGTCCGTGGGTCACACTCTTCCTCTCTAACCCTCGACCTTACCTGACACCACAACCCTCTTTAAGTTGTCGCTTCCTCTTCTGGCGATATATTCAAAGACTAAGGTACGTCACAGGCAATGTTCCTTCTAAAGTGTGCAGGTGTTCGCGCGCACATGATTTGTCATCATAGCGCACACAAAAAAATAAAACGCTCACACAATTTTTAAATTTAAACTTCTTCTTCGTGTGCCGCCTTTTATCGATGTTGCAGTAATGACGATTTATCTTGTATAAGTTTACCGACATTTTTGACATTGAACCACTTTCTGAGGTTACACAGCCAAAATAATCTCTTTCTACCTACACCTCTGTTGTCTTCTGTCTCCGTCTGCATAATTAGTTGCCGTATATCACATTTTCATTAAAAAGTATGTGTCCAAAGTGTGCAGCTTTCCTTTATTTGATAATTGTTAATAGTTTTCTAGCCTAACCTAACGGAGCATTCCACTGGCTCTCCCTCTCATCCTCTTGCGACCTGGACAGTAAGTACTTCTTCCAAACTGTAACTGAGTTTTGCGAATTCATCACATAAATGTGACGTTTACCCTCCACTTTTGAGGCTGCATGACTTCTATAACTTCTCTCTAGCTACCTTTTGAATTTAAAATGATTACGAGTCTCACGTCAAATGGATACATATTGTACAGGTATGGCCTGGTACGACGACACCGGAGCCAACCTATATCAGTTAATGACTGAATGTAATAAAAAAAAAGTAATAATGACATAACGTTATAATTGTGGCAAATAATAAAGGAAAATTAACTATAAAGAGGCGCCACAAGGTTTTAGTAACTAACTTAAAAATAAATTCCAAAAAAGCCTTGTAAAATATTGCACACGATGCTTTGTGAAGCGGAATCGAAGGGAGAGTAATAAACTCTCAACGACACTCAAAACGATTCCGGTCTAGGGTAGGACCCTTTGGGGTTTCCTTCATTCATTCATTCAATAGTTTTCTTAATTATACGTCTCAATACATCTTAATTAGTAATATGGTCAACAAAGGTTCTACCAGTAGCCTTACACTGATGTGGTAAAGTTTTTATTATTTTCTCTCCCAGCGCACAAATAATTGCATTTGTCCTTTACTCTTCCACAAAAGATTTTTCATGCGCACTCTGATCCAAGCAAAGGGAAAATATCGGCAATGTTCATAGCGCGCACAAAAAAAATATAGCATGCACACAACGTGTAACAAAATTTATTTTTCATGTGCCGCCTTCTGTCAAAGGTCGGCGACCATATTGCAATTTGATGGTTTATTCTATATCTCACCAAGATTTTAGACACCGAGTGCAATCAAGGTAACTTCATTCTACTTGCGCCTCTTCTGCCTGCCAGATTCGCCTACATAATAACCTGTAAGGAATTATACTATTATACTCAAATAATTGCATTGGTCTTTAAAACTACACAAAAAAAAATAGAGGGGATATTGGTAGTCAAGACAGAATAGTGGGGACCGGCGTGTCGGTAAAGAAGTACAAAAGTAAGTGACTCATTGAAAAATTTCAGTCAGTTACAAAGTGCATTCACTTTATTCCATACACAGCAAATAATTAAATAACAGCGACAGTCTCTCTTTAAATATGAAACATACCCCACAAAGGGATTTAAAAATATTTCTTTGTTGGTTTTACATTTGAAAAAACAATCCTTTATTCCTTTCACAGACTGGGCTCAGAAAGCTTAGGGTTTGGGGTTTTATGACCTTTTTTACGAGTTCGCGTCTGGCCGGATTTCAAATTTATGAAGACCATTAAAATATTTTAAATGAATGGCCTCATAATTAAAATAAAAAAGTTCATTTCGTTTCTCTTTTGTTCCTGTTATGAAACAACATTTTATTTTTAGTAATTGTTAGATTGCGCCGGTTTCGGGAGGCTTTTGTGATCATTTAATTGCAACGCAATATCAAAAATGTGATTTATCTACCGGAAAAAAATAATACCTTTATTAATTTGCCATTATGCTATCATCTTCGCTTACCTGGGGGCATTTTGCAATTGTCATAAATTGTTCGAAACCAAATCATGTAAAAAATATGAAAAACGAAAATCTCTGTACTAAATCTTCTACTAAATACGGACGTTAGTTTACGTGTCTGTAAATTCGATCTCGCCCTCATCGAGGATCATATTCAGGACCCCGAGCAGTAAAGATAGTCCACACACTAATATATGATTAGAGGACCATGAAGCTCAGACATGGTTTCAACTATAAACCGAGAAATCTATTAACATGTTCTTCTTCAGACCGCCTGCATCCTAACTGGATATAGGTTCCCTAGTTGTTTTCAATGAACTGCAGTTTGAGTGGCTTTCGTCCAATAAAAGACACCGATCTTCTTAATCATCAGTCCATTGCATTTGTGGTCTTCCTACTAATTTTGGATGCCAATGCACGATTTCACCCTTCCAACTTTTATTGGTTAGTCTCACCACGTGTCCATCATAGTCTCACTTCAGTCTCATGACAGTTTGTTGCATAATTGGAAACCTTGATTTTTCTCTCACCCACTTGATTATGGATCTCTCAATTTGCTTTATTGCTTCTCATCATTGCTTCTTCCAGTTTTTACAAAATTTATTGTATTAGTGTCCATGTTTGTGCTCTATGTCAGTATATTTGACTTGAATATCACCGAGATGTATCTGTGGCCATGCGAGACAGACAGATGTCAGAGAGGATATGCTTGCGGGTTTGGATATGCTGGGTCATCGTTCTGTTCGGAACAATAACCTTATGAGGAGTGACAACTTCCGGGCGTCTATGAGGACGTGAGGGGAGCTTGTACTTTGAAAGAGGGTGAGGACCATCCGCCCTCCCTGTTTTAATTCGCAAAACCGCACAGTTTGAATACTCGTATCTGATCCTGGCTTCATTTGCCGGAAATTACTCTATATTTTTATGTATCTTGTCCTTTTTTTTTAATGGAGTACTTGAAGGATAGAAGGAAATGCCTTTCGCTGTTATTTAGTGCCAAGATTTTGCTTGTTTCATTTTGACAGTACCGTTACATAATTCTTTTGTCATGAATATCTAATTATTTCTGTGTATTGATTTTCTAATGTAGTATCAATTAGTGTGGTTTTCTATTGTACCTTTTGGATGCTATTACATGTAATAATACTTTCTGCACTATCCGGACAATGAAAGGCTTTTTGCTAATAGTCGTCATTCACGTCGGTCCCTCATGACTGAGGATCGCGATCTCCGTGGAACTGGTAGTCATACCGTATTGCATTGCCGTAATGCTGTAGTGCAGCATGGCACAGTTGCTATGTATAATTAAATATGCCAACCTGGCGACGAATGAGTAGTACCGATATGGAAGCTTTTGCTCATGAAACGGTACTTGGTAAGCGGAGGGTTACCACTCACTGATCGTAGACATAGACTTTCTTTTTTTTTAATGGATGTATAATTTTACATTGCTTTTTATATCCTTGGTTATTTAATGTTTTGCTATTAGTTGAATGTTTTAAAAATGACTAATTCTACTTCTGCTGAATTATGCTTATTTTTTATGCAAAATTATCCGCTGTTTTTTTTAAAATTATATTGCAACTAACATAATTAAAAACGAAAATACACTTAAAAAATATTATGTTCAATTATCATTCGGGGGCGTAGTCACCATCAACATGAATTACTGCTTCCCATTTTCTCGGAAGGCAGTTAATTCCACGGGCGAAGAAGCACTGGTTTTTTGAGGCAATTCTCGATTTGACGTCGTCCATCAACTCCTCCGAATCGTCATAGACTTTGCCAATGTGGTAGTCCGCGGGGGCCTCGGCGGGAGAGTAGGGCAGATGGGGAGCAAATCCCATCTCTCGCTGACGATGGATTCGATCACACGGCGTTCGACATGAGGCTGAGCGTTGTTGTGGTGGAAAACAATTTGGTTCTTTTTGCACGGTCTTTTCAGGTGAATGTCAGTATAAAGGCGATCAAGCTACACATCAGGCACAGGTCGCTGTTGATGTTGTACTACTATTGGCCATTTCTGTCTAGGATTGACATACCTGACGATTACAATTGTCATTCCACCAGTAGCGGTGTCGAAAAAAACGGCGGATAATTATGCACCTACCTAAAATTTAATAAATAAACAATAGATACTCATAGAGACGAAGAAATTTTTAATGGAAATATATGGAAGTATGGCTAAGTACAGGGTTTAGTGTAGTGGTACTCGAAGTGTTTCCACATATTAACATATATACAAAATTCAAAAAAATTTATAGATATGAAGAATGATTAATGGGTGAGTATGGTGAACGTTATATTTATATAAAGTGATCACTTTAGCCAGCCGAAGACAGGTCGTAAGCCCTGTAATTACCCATACTTCCATGTATTTCCCATAAAAATAACTTTGGCTAGAGATATATATTATTTGTTTAATAACAATGCTTTTCTAGGTGAAAATCCAGTAATTGTATGCTCTTAGACATATTCAAATATTGCTAATATATAATAAATCCCGGACTGCTTTGTGTAGGTACCTACCTACTACGGAGCACCAGTTCACAAAATATTTTCCAGAATTTCAGTAGTTCTAAGATTCTAGGGTGTCGCATAGTCGTGTAGAATATATTGATTTCAAAAAATACTCCTAAACTAATCAATAAAATGAGTACTTACAAAAGAAATCATATTAAGGATGATAGACAGATATACGTCAATAAACGTGACGTATGTCTACCATTGGGAAAAAGCAATCTTGGAATTGCAGAGCTCCAAAGTGACTTCTGACGTAGGTACACAGTACCTAGAGAAGTAGGACACGAGGAAGCCACCACTTAAGACGCTACGCGCTGTTCCGGCCGGGTAGGATATTCAAATTGGCCGCCAGCAACTCCAACAATTAACCTAACAGCGGCCAATGATGGTGACGGTTTACGATGTTTATGATGACGAATGTCACATGCCATGATTGGATTAACGTTGGTCGTTATGCAATTTGCTCAGAGCACTGGTAATTTTGAGCATTTTGCAGTCTACGAATCATAAATCTAGGATATTCTGAGATATAGTGATGAACGATCATGCTAAAATTCTACTTCTTCTTCAATATTCCTCTCCTCCATGGAAATCGAATACAGACGCTCCTCTACTAATGAACTTTCAGAGATACGAACGAATACAACAGTAAATAAAAAAAAATCTAACTGCTTTCGAGAATCAAGACCTCAATTCTGTGCGATTATACAAAGTTAAAGCAATTATAAACGATACAGTGCAATGTTATCGTGTAATATATGATGATAAAAAGAATAAACTTCCTTACACAGATTCCTTATACCGATACTTTCAACTTCAAGAGCTTCCTTTCCTCCATTGCTTGCTGCCTCTTCCTCATCAGAAGAAGAACAAATTGAAGAATAATAAACAAATAATAGATATCTCATAGAGACGAAGCTATTTTGTATTACTTTTAATGGAAATATATAGAAGTATGGGTAATTACAGGGCTTTTAACTTGTCTTCGGCTGGCTTAAGTGATCACTTTCTATAAATATAACGTTCACAATTCTCACTCATCAATCAATCTCCATATCTATTATTGACTATTACACTATTATGTTACTAGTAAATTTAAAAAAAATTATATCACCAGCTAATTTTACGATTTATTACCGACCGGTCAATTTAACCATGTTCCATTATTCTGTATTATCTTACTGATAGGACTAACCTACTAATATGAATTTATAGCCACCTACATTACATCTAAGGTCTTGTTAAATTAATTACACGCATTGCATAGTACTGCAGAATAGATCGTTTTTAGCTGTCTCAGTTAAATGGTGTTGTTTTTTTAACATGCATTATTTTTATTTTAAATCTCTGTATTAGGTAAATGATATTTTTTTAGAGGTATAGAACTTTAAAATGAAATAAAACACATTAAAATAGTCGTAATGGCCGTGGTATTGGCTTTATTGGAAATATAATTTTATGCCATCAGTGTTTAAATATGATTCGCGCATATGAGCGCTGCAGCTGGCTCTAATTAAGCGCAATCTGGAAGTCCAATTTTAAACCACTTTTTGGAGCAACTGGAGAAGTATACCGGCAATAACGCGACGAATGTTGGCTTCCAAGTCATCTTATCGGCGTAGACAAGCCACTTTACGTATCTCTACAGAAAATAATCCTAATGTGTTAAATCACACGATCTTGGAGGCCAATTCACAGCACTATTACGCGAAATTAGGCGCTCATCGAGTTTTTCCTTCAATAAATTATTGTGGCGCGCGTTGTGTGGCATATTGCGTCATCTTGTTGAAACCACAGCTCTTCCAATATTAATGCCATTCAATTGAGGAACGAAAAAGTCAGTAATCATGGATCTATAGCGTTCTCCGTTGACTAACGTTCTGTTCAGCATCAAGAAGAAACAATGGTCTCTTCGGTGCGCATTGTACGACGTCTCTGCGGATACGTATTATCGATTAACGTATGCATGGTGTGAAAACTATCCATGGTTATTCGAATTGCTTGCTCTGATGGACAATTACGTCAACCGTAAAATGAACGTAGCGCACGGTAAATTTCGCGAACTGAACCACGATTTTAGAAATAACAAGCGTTGTTCTGGCTTAAGTCTATTCATGGTAAAATGGCAAACCAAACTGAGAACAAATCAATCAGTCAGTTGTCAAATTGACTGTCGCTGGAAAAAGTGTTGCCAATTCGAAAAACAAATCTATGAAAGAACACCCTTTGTGTAAAGTGAATAAACCAAATATACATATTTTAACAATTGATTAGAATTATAGCGCTAAACGTAGTTATAGTACCTGCTATATGAGCAAAAGACACCAGAACTAGAGAGTAGAATTGTTTGGTCTCCTAATGATAAATTCAAGCGCTTTATGAGAATTGATGATGCAATTATTCTTACTATATTGGATCTCGCAGTTCGCAGGGGACTGTACAGCAAGCTTACATTGCAAGTTTACTTTGCACTATCAGATGTGGTACATGCTGTGCAATTTCTAAAATCTCCATAAAAGGGATTTTATTTGACATATAATAACATGAACAAAAGATGCTGTATATGAGGATACTAGTTGGAATCTTAGCAACCTTCATATTTTTTATTAAAAGGTGAATATGAAAACTGATAGAATAAATCTAAATCTATGTATTTATTAATACAAATTAAATTAATCAAGTATAAAAATATATATAAAAAATCTACCTATAAATATTTAGTAATATTTCAAAAAAGTTCTTGATTAACTTGTGGAAGTACATTAAAAATTAATTAATTAATAAAATAAAACACAACGTTGTTTACTTCATACTATACTTAATTAATTTAAAATTAAAACGTTTTCGACGCTTACAGCGTCATCTTCAGTAATAAACTTTATTAATAATAAATAACTACTCTTAAATTATAATGTTCTGGTCAAAATAATATATATAAATTGAAAAATATTGATATTTCAAACGTATTCTAAAAAAATATGTTATGTTAAAATGTGTTAAAAACATTGTACAGGTAAAGAATATTGCTTTAAATAATTTTCAAAAGAAATCAGATTATCTTGGAGTTGACGTATATGCTGTTTCAAGGAAAAATGAATTATCAAATTTGGTCCTGAAAATGATGATGATCCACCCGCACAATATTGTGGACTATTTTTGTCTCATTTGTGGCTCATTAACATTTTTATATTTACCAGAAATTCTAAAATGTTATTTTTTCTGTACAATTTTCGGATAAATAAATCACAAAGGCGGATAAGGTGCCAATTTATTGAATTACAGAGGACTTTTTGTAAACTTTGACAATTTGCACTCACACTAGTGTGGCTTCTGTAGTCAGTGTAATGGCGGTGTGTGTGTGTTGTGTACATGTGTAACAATATGATAAGTATACGAAAATGTTATAATACATGGAAGTCAGAGGCGAAACAGAAATCCAATATACATATGTATATCTTATTAAGGAGGATTTGTATATCATATCGATAATAATTCGCATTATATACCATCCTTACAGAAATTGATATTTCCTTCGCTGGCTTGGAATAATGGAGGCAATCCCATATCAACAGCGTGATGACGTGACATTCTTATTGTGAAGTTGTAATTATTCAGATCATAGGTCTGTTATATTTTAAATATTAATTAAATGTGTTAATTAGAAAGATATACATATAAAATCAATTTTATCGAAAAATATTGTTGTTGCGCTACCGGCATCATATATCTTTCTAATTAGTACATTTAATTAGTATATGTATATCTATTAGTATATTGTCTTAACATATGTTAGTGTACATTGCTAATAAGATAAAACTCCATAGTACCGAGATTGTGTAACTTACGTAATTATGTCGAACGTGTTTTTGATATCTACAGGTTAAAATTACTTTGATGTTTTCTCATTTATATATTTAATTATATTAAATATGTATTTACATTACGTACGAAAATATATATTCAATATAAGAAAAATTTATTTATTTTTAATCCACTCACAAATATCATCTTTTATTTATGGTATTGATGCAGAAACAATTGCTGATTAAGCTGATATAAAAATGGCATCCTTAGATGATAATAATATAAGAATCACGAATAAATGATTTTAATTGTTATTAAATAATACCGCAACAATAATCATAAGGGTGGTTTTCTCATTTGTCTAAGCTTAAAATATTTTTATAAATGAAGAATATAACTAATCGTTAATTATTGGTTATATTAGGCTGTATTGTGCTGTATTAGGACTACCTCCCTTTTTTAATTATATATTATATATTCAATATTAAAATAAAAGGTTTATGAAAAAATTGGCCGTGGTCACGCAACGTCTAAATACGGACACCGAACCCCTAAAATATTATGAAATGAAGTCCCAAATAAATACATGGATGACCACATGGTGATGTAATTGATCAAATACTAATACATAAAATTCTTGGAAACTTTTCAAAATTTTTAAAGGATATACGTATATTAGATGACTAAGGTTCGTAATCTCCTTGAACTCTCGCTCTCTTGACTGTGATCCTCCACTTTTCTCAGCATCCTGCATATCTTATGGCTGTCACCAGAGAAGTGCCTGTTACCTTTTCCACTTGGTCAGTCCAACGGGTGGGGAATCTTCACCTTCAGCCGCAACAAGCTTCTCCAACTATCTACTTTTCTTTCAAAATACAATACAAATATTCAGAGTCTGTCCTTGATGTGCAATTCCTCCATGGTATGCGCAACATGTATCTGCAGCAGCACATCTCTAAAACAACTACTTCTTCTCTCTCTTGCCTTCAGAGTCCATGATTCCACACCATATAAGAATATAGAATACTGCAGAGACTAAATAAATTGTACGTGATTAATTAAGAGCTTCATTATTAAATTCGGTAGATAAATTTTAAATATAATAAAATATTCAGGAGTTAAGAAGACCTCGGACCGCAGTACAAAATTCTAATAATCAATCCGACCCTGGCATGAAGTGGGCCATTTATCTGTGCCGGTGGGTGATACAATAATAATAATGCTCTCCAGTGTCGGAATGGGGACGTGTGAACTCAACAACACAGCAGTCGGGTTTCATTATTCGTAATGACTGTAAATTTGATAAGCCATAAATGCAATAACGTACGACGCAATTTATGCTATTTTTGTTCTTCACCTAATTGAATTTTTTCTTTATTGTGCCAGCGAGGAAACAAATTAAATTATTCTGTATGTTATAGTACAAGTGTGCTTTATAAAATTATTATACTACATATTGAAATTTATTTTAAATTATCCTTATTATACAATATTATATTAAATTTATCCCAAATAATAACTAATCTTTTCTGGGGCATCTCCGGTAAGCGATATCTCCCACTTAGAATGTTTTAAGCTTTGTTCTTTAATTCGTCACATATACATATTTTATAACAAAATTTCAATATTAAAACTTCTTCCAGCACTGACCACAAGAATCAGGTAAACTTCGATCAGTGTGAAAAAGTACTTTTTAAATTTTTTTCTAGGGTCAATGTTAGCGGAGTTGCTAAGGTTTTGAACAGCCACCATTTTGAAGCAAAACGGTGGATCAGGCTGTTTCAGGTAAATCTCATTACCCATCTTCAGGGGATGTCTTATCAGTGAAGTGTCGTTCTAAAATGATCGTGGAATGCTTTAAATAACTAATATTTACTTTATATAATTCGAATATTTACGACCTAATATTTGGCTTCTGTATATTATATATGTATATATATATATTTATATACATATAGGTATACACACAAAAAAAAGCGGTGGATGGTTTCGAGGTCTGGAGCAAAATGTTAATCAGTCTGCGACCGACAGTTGACGTATTGATGCCAAACATTTTGTAAATAAGACTTTCCGTTCATTTTAAATTGATGTCTGTGGTAAAAGATTGAATATTTTTAATTATTTGTGTGGTCGTTTGTGTAAACACGACAAGGAGTTCTTCAAAATTTATACAATGAAACCGTGGAGACCGAAATATTTTAAAAAACAAATTCAATGTTAAAATAAATGACAGATCTAGTCAATAGAAAGTTAAATCGTAAAGTCATAAGCAGAGAGCAATTTGGTATCAAGACTCGATATCTATTTCGGATAATGTTAAAATTTTTTACTTTATTACCGGATCTCGGTCTCAGAAAGTTGAGTCATAAAGTCATTAACAGTAAACAATTTGGTGACGATATGGCGGCTGGTATATCATTTTGATCTGATAAGATGCGAAAATTGTTCATGTTAAGCTCATGTTGTTTCATCAACAAGTCGAAAGACATTCGAGAAGGAGGAAAGCGAGACACCGCGCTAAATACTTGTAGGTAATTAATGTTTGGAACAAGCAGGTAAGTTTGTGTATTTGGGAAATATGTTTGATAGAAACGGAAAGGCTGAGAAAGATATCGAAAGGACGGTGACTGCAGGGAACAGCGCTTTGAATGAAATTATAGCCAATGGGAACTTATCAACCGAGGCAAGACTACAATCATGTACAGAATACAATCCTGGTACCGACACTGATGTATGAAAGTGGGACTTGGAGCTGGCAGAAGAGGAACGAAAGTAGACTGAATTCAATGGAAATGATTACTTAGGCGTATATGTGGCAGATCCATTTATGACAGAGTAACGAATAAATAAATAATGTAAAGCTGATCTTAGTATAGTAAGTAAGATTAAGAAAGGATTACTTAGGTGGTTTGATAATATGGAACGTATGAATGAAAAGAGAAAGGTCAGAACGATATATGCCGAAAGTGTCAATGGCACCAGAAATAGAGAATGTCCGCGGAAGACTTGGCACGACCGAGTAAATCAGATTCTGGAATATAGTCCTATCAGTCACAATAATCGACGAGCTTGTATGAGAAGATGTATGAATGTGCATGAGGCGGGAATTGTGTGTCAGAACAGAAGACTGTGGCGCTCTAACCGCTTTGACTGCTCCCGCGGGGAAACGGCGTGATGATAACTAAAAAGAAAATAATTAATTCAATTTTAAATAATTAAGTTTATTAGTATTATTAATGAAAACCCTACAACATTAATGATTTAATAATTCCACATATAAGTAGAAAATTTTTTAATAATATAATTGTTATTTTGAGAGCAACGAATAAACAGCAAATTATATTTTTTCGAATTAGTCGAAATATCCGGTTACCGAGGTTCGAATTAGTACGTTCATTACACCGATTGTTATAAATCTCAAACGCTCTTCACACTAATATTATGCTAAGCGTATTCACATTAAAATGTTACATTTGGCTAGCCGCTTATTGTATTCAAAATGAAATTCCTCGAAAACGTGATAAAATCATAATAATCATATTGTTAGCTCGTGTTGTGCAATACCTGGACGCACACCAGAGCGCCACGTCAGTACTGGTAATCGTACCTAGCCTAGTTAGTACCTAGTACCGACCCACACAAGGCCGGGACCGCGTGTGTTGCTACAATTAACAAGAGATGTCGCAACGCTGCAAGAATAAATGAGAAATATTTCTAACGGTATGTAAATTAGGCTCCATGTTTCTGTTGTTGTACGCGAAAGTTTACCATTTTCATCATGACAGCGTAACGACATGGTCAAAATAAAATATTTATGTGCTAAAATGATTTTTCTACATTTTGTTTGCTTTTATTAAAAACTATGGAAAGTTTTCAATTCAAGAATCCTTGAGAAACGTTTAAAAATTTCGCAAAGCTTATTTTAACGACTACTAGACCTGTATATTTTCAATACCCTTCATTCCTTCCCACTTTATCGGCCTATGTACGATGTCCATCGTGAAAAGGTTCTCCTGTTAAGCCCTATACTTTGCGTTAGAGTTTCCATCTCGCCAGGAGTCACATGTGTATACATATTAATATTATATATTTACATTGTGAGAGTAAAGAACGGCGTTCTAAAACAAGAACGACGAGTTCTTCACCTCAGGAACGCATACCAACCTTGATTTGTCACATTCTGCCTTCATCCTAAACCGGAAAAAATTTATTATCAATACATACCTGGGATAGATAAATGAAAAGATGTTTTACGTTCAAATGGAATCTAATCAAAAAAACACAGGTTAAATTAGAACAAATTACAATCCAATCAAATAATCTAAATTTCGTCGGTATGAGCGTGAATTCGACGTTCTTCAGGCCAGGTTAGTGACTACAAGATTCAAAATGTTATAAAATATGGCATAACTTCTAAATCCATACTCATCCGTGCACATTTCATCGTAAGTAGAACATCTCAGTGACCCATCGTTGTAGTTAGTTTTCTCAGCATCCCAAGCCGACGCAAAAGAATTAATAGAAAAATTGTAGAAAAATAATGTAATGAGAGTTAATGTAGATCGAAGGGAAACAATCTCGTTCCCTTTTAGTTCCATGTTGGATCCTTACGGCTCCATTTTGGATTATTTATAAATAGCTTCGCTGGCCGCAGCAGCTATTTATTCGTACTCCACGTATTCTGACAGTTCTGAGCAAAAAAAAATAGTTTCAACCATAGACTACGACCGTTTTATAACCTTGAAGTCTGTTCGCATTACCAACATGAGGGTGATGTTCGTGATTACTAAAGCGGTTGGCATTAAAAATAAAGACGAGGCGATTTTGAACTAAACATTAGTATTGTAATGTCACAATATATATGTGATGTATAAGATGGTCTCCATTCTGTAGAAATTCCGTACTGAAGAAAAGCAGGAAGAAGATATATTGTTAGAAAAGATAGCCTAAGAAATTAGTAAATATTGGGGATGCACAATAGTCGATTTCCAGGAAAAAAGAACAGACGCCACGCTTTATTCCTACTAAAATGATCGCGACGAATGGAGACAAGCAATTTATGATGTAGAAGCAGATCAAAAGACCACGATGCACAAACATGAGCACATCGATAGCGAAAAGGAGAGATTATTATATGAAACATTCCTCTTTATCTATCATGAATTTTACTATGAAATATACATTATCACTGCTGAGTGATGTAAGTGATGGATAAACCGTTGTTTAAACGGTTATTGTGATTGTGTTCGATTAAGACGACGATTGATAACTGATTATTAGTTAAATATCAGTTACCGATCATCACGATCACATCACTACGTGCTCGTCCTATAAAATGAGACCATTTATTTTTCAATTAAGTTCCATCAATTTCAGAAAAACCTTCACCGAGGTTTATTGTCAATTTGAAATCGTATGACTTTAAGAAAGAAAGAAAGAAAATGCTGAAAGAATGCGGAGAACTTCAACAAATTTTCCACTCCAACTTAACTCGACTCCGCGTGGAAGCCATTTTCTTAAATTGGATAAAGTATAAAATATTGCTGGAACTTGGGCGAAAAGTTCCACAATAAATAATCGGTGTGTCAAAAAGTGATTCCGGTTCCTATAAGCAACATTTCAAACTTTAAATTAAGTGGAATTTTTTAAAGTTCCCAAAACACAGCAAGATTTTAATCGACATGTGATTTAATATAATACTTTGTATTGGATGGTAAAGAGTCAATATAATGTACTGCAGTGTACCTCGGGGGTTTTACATATTACAGAATTACAATTTTAGTGCCTTCCTGCGTTCTGTTTAGGGTACACGAGTCATCACATGTCTTGAAAAATGTATGAAGTTCGGGAAAAATTATCTGAAACCTATGTATTATGATAGCGAGCGGTCAGCGCCATGATGTAAACTCATGTAACTCTCATAAAAGCTACCAGATTTTAATTGATTTTTGGATTAAAGGTCGATCGAAGTTTCACTGTTCTTGCGTATTATGTTTCTCGTAGTAAAAAATATCATGCATTTTGATAAAACAATCCGATTAAATACAAACAATAGATTGTTGAATAAATATCAGAGACAAAGCTATTTTTCATTATATTTAACGGAAAATATATGGAAGTATGGTGTACAGGGCTTACGACTCAATCCCCACATTTATCAAATTTTTGAAAGTCGTATATATGTTGGTATCAGTACCACTACACCATCGCCATCTGTGGACCAAATACAATAATTAATTTTTCTCTTTTTTATAACAGCATATATGACATCACTACGAGAATCTGATTTTTTTAAATTATCTGTAAAATGTTTTTTAACATATTATACTAAAGTACGCCTGAAAAATGACTTTTTTAAATATATTTTCTTATTTTGACTAGTATATTATATTAGAAATATTTTAATGTGTCCAAGAACACACAATTACTGGATTACCTACAAAGGCACTATTATTAAATAAATATCAGATATCTCATAGAGACAAAGCTATTTTTTATTATATTTAATGGAAAATATATTGATGTATGGGATAATTACAGGACTCGCTTCCATATATTTTCCATTAAATATTAAAAAAATAGCTTTATCTCCGTGAGATATCTGATATTTGTTTAATAACAGTGCCTTTGTAGGTAATCCAGTAATTGTGTGTTCTTGGACATATTCAAATATTGCTGATAGATAGGTTAAGTTATTTTATCTCTGGTTATGTCAAAACGTATATATAATACTTTTCAGAAAACAAGACATTATTTTTTAAATTAATTAATTCAACGTTGCATATCTCTCTGGTTATATTCAATGCCAACCGGTTTCATAATCTACGTACTTTCGTCAAGGCAGAATAAAACTCAATAAGTAGTACAAAGATATTTTACATTAAAAAATTAACCACATTAAAATACATAACAGTAAAAAGTTACTGCTTCAAATACTAAATTTTATTTATAATGAAAATATATTTGTGTTGTGAAGTTGCAATTTCGGAACACAAATCTGTGGCATTCTTAATACAAATTAAATTAATCGAAAAATTTCTTAAAGTAGCAAATATGGTTAACGGATTTCCCCAGATAGGAAAAGATCCAGGTTTAAATCCCGGTGGCAACCAAATATTTGTTCGATAAATAGATATTCTGGTAGATTAATTTAATTTGTATCTATTAAATTTTAAATACTAAATTAATGTATTAATTATAAATATATACATATAAAATCAATTTTGTCGAAAAATATTATTTGGATTGGAAATAGAGATCCAGGTTCGAAACCCGGTGACGCAAAAACAATATTTTTCGACGAAATTGATTTTATATGTATATATTTATAATTAATACATTAATTTAGTATTTAAAATATCACAGACCTATGTTCTGAATAATTACAACTTCACAATAATAATGTGTTTTCCTTAATAATATTAAAGGTTTATTTGAATAATTAAACCTTTTTATCCTATTTTCAGATTATTTTTGACCTCTCATTTAATATATGATAGGATTAATAATTATTTTACGTAAGTAATTTTAAATATCATATTTTATTTAAAACGCCTTTCTTCTATAATACATATTTATGATCTTTTTATCTATGTACATCTCACATTTTATAAATTCATAAAACAAGAAATTACCCCTACATTTTCGCTGTTTGTAGAATATATCCAGATGGTTTGTTGTATACCTAGTATTCCATGAAATATCTGAATACCTGCATTAAACATTTTAATGTACATGTACATATTAATTCTGCAAGTAGGTTATTGAAATGCATCCATCATTCCCTTGGCTGTACACTGTTGTAGGTTGCACCGCCGCAATGCGCTCTTTCTATGCAAACTGCATTTATAAGTATCTGCATTCATACCACAAGTAATTTAGAGTTTTCTTCGCTCTTTGTCAGTGATTGAAGTCGGGGAAATTATTCTTTGTTGTCCAGCCTTGAAATTTAAAATGCAACTCGGCGAAACCTCTTTTGTTTATTTTGTGTTGTTCGAAACGTTCATTCGACGCACACTGTTTTGAATATGTACACATTGGTTAATAAAAAACTAACAGGAGGTAAAGGCTACTATAACACAAATAACAATTCTATAAAATGTCAAATAGAAAAATAACAGAATATTTATTAAATATACAGAGTGTAACATACATAGTCCACAATATTTATTTTATAATTCTACACCGTTACGGAAAAAAAATTTTTTTTTTACAAAATCGTGTTAAGCTTTAAATCTACATCCTACGAAATAAATAATTGCAAAATCTATCCATTATTAATCAACATCTTTGTTTCAGGCTCTAAATCATCTAATAGAAAACAGTCTGGCCGCTCGAAATTTGATGAACTTTCATTTTTTGTATTTAGTATATAATTTAGAATCAATAAAATATTTCAATTAATCGAAAAAATCACATAATTACGATTTTTTTTATGCTTGTGTATCTGACGTGGTTGAAATTAGGCACATATTCCCATAAAATATCGTGAACTAGGTCTGCTACATTCGCATTACATAATTGCTATCTTCAAACAATGTGTCAAAAACAGTCATATTCTTGAACAGAATTTCTAATATAATTTAAATTAATTAATGTTTTTTTTAATAGTTCTAGTTTTTTGTTAGAGACTTTATTCATTTTAAATCTTATTATTCCTACTTATTATTTTTTTCGTCATTATTGTCAAAGCATGTATACTTCATCACCATAGAAACCAAAATATTGCGCACCATGGAAACCAGAATAATTATTATTATTCTTCGGAACAGTTCTGCAGCAGCGTGGTCTTCTAAAAGCAATCAAGCCGCCATTTTTATTTTTATTTGTGCATGGAGCGCACAAGCCATGATCTAAATATAAATATTTGTCACATATTATTTATGCGAACTTTGGGTGCAAAATACGTAAGTCATTTGAAATAATAAAATGTATCAACGTACACAACAAACACTAATATAATTAAAAATCTTACCATCAACTAGCTCGACAATTATTAACTTTTTTGAAATCAAACGATATAATTTCTTCATTAAGAATACATCTTCACGGTTTAAATATGTTGTACGTAAACAGTACTGATGATAAAAAGAATTGTTAACAGTTATTACTTTCAATGTACCTAAAATCATTATAAACTATTATAATACAATAATTATAATATATTTTAGAATTATGTATATTGAAAAGAGTGGCTAAGATAAAATTATTATTTTATATATGAGAACATTCCAGTAGCCTACGGGCGCCATTTACCTTTACGTTTTGTACATACAATTATATTTTCAAATAATATTGGTATCTTGTTATTTAGTCTCGCCGCCAGGCTTTCATCGGCAATATTTAACGGGTATTTAAAAAAAATAAGAAAACGGTTTGCAACTTTACTAAATTTCGCACGGTTTTCATCGCATTTTTTAGAATGTATTAACGTACACATTTATAATATATATAAATAAGTTTTAACGTTTTATAAACTAGATTGTGTATATATACATATATTTAAAATACATTTTAAGACTGACGCGAAAGACGTAATATACATAGAACACGAGTTAAATAAATGCCTACCTATATTACAGTTGCATTATGGTATTCCCGTTTTTAAATTTCTAGTAATAGAAATGAACTTCTTTATTTTTTATTTTAAAAATATAGATACCAGCCTTTGAGAATAAAAAAGGTCACACCTGTGCCTAATTCAGAAGAAATTAACACATCACTCCATTTTTTTATTTGAATATCTCTACGTGTGTTTACATAAGGAAATTCGGTATTATATATCGGTGTATCGATCCAGTTTTAAATAATATCTCTCTTTTATGTGAAAAATATATATAAACAATCGAACTTGGGTGTATAACGAGTAACAAGCGAAACGCCCTAATGATTTCAGTTTGCCCGTATTTCAATAGAATCAGTCACTGTTATAACGAGTATGGTTCACGAATATATTCAACAATATTTGGTACCCAGTAGTACACTGCAAAAGAGAGTCGCCAATTCTCGGAATAATAAACAAAATGAAAATACGACTTTGTATTTATAATTTCATCGGATTAGGTTTGCCCGATATTTTCCTTGCTGAGCGTTAAATTGCTTTGCCGGCCGCTTAATTGATTGCCTTGTGTTCGCTAAGCCTTAAATTTATTTTAGGCTTTTCCAGCATTCTTGAAACGATAAGTTTACTTAGAAACAAATCATTACGTCAGAAACATATCTGCTAACTGTTCTTATAATAATATTAAAATATAGTAACTTTCGATTCGCGAAAAGTTGAATATTTATAAGTCGAACAATATTCGTGGGATAGATATAACGCGGTGCGAAAAGTATTAAAGTATATAAAAAGTTTTCTTTGACATTGTCGATATTATGGATGAATAAAAATTTCGGAAATGGAAAACAATTCAAACCAAAAAAAAAAATAGAAATACGAACGTTTTAAAAATCATCACAAATATAAGGAGGAAACTTTGTTTTCTAAAATTGTTAGTAATATAAATCTCCTATTTCAATAGTTAGTTCAGTTTAGTATTTACATAAAGATTATCCGTCTCACGCCTGCGCACTGTACCACTATTAATTACCTTTTAACTGTATTTTAACCTGACACGCCATCTTGGCTTTGTGGTTAATGTTTATTGGAGTGTGGAATGATAACACCAATACGTCCAGACACACCGTGCATACACTGACCGAAAAATTATGCACTTTATTTTAACCATCTAACATTTCAAATCATCTATAGCCAGCCCACATCCAATTGTTCTGTCCATGTTGCCTTCAATACTTGTCGCATATATTTTCTTTACCATCATCTCTTCACTCATACTTTCCATTTGCCCAAACCATCTCGAAGACTTTTTGTTAATTCTAATACTGCAAACAAATATACAGACGCCTTTTTTTTAAATAGCTATGCGTACATGAATACGTGTCACTTAAATATTTTTACAATTTTTAAAATGAGCTAAACGCTTGTGCTATGAAAATAGGACTAACTCGATGGCCTCTCGAAACGTGGCTCGAACCCCGGACCACTAGATTACTGGGCAAGTATAGTAATTAATAGACCACGACCCCTACCAAAACCAAACGGGATTCCAATAAGTATCCTCCCCACTCTCCCTGGCCACCTAACCCTCACCATCCGTCACAGATTTTGACTACTGATAAAAATATAGTCACATCTGGACATTATATCTTCCACTAGCCTAGACCAAATTTTACGTACATTTAAAACCTGCGTAAAAAAAGCATCTTCTGCTCCTAAATCCCTATTTTAAATTAATCTAAAACTCAAGCAACTCCGGGTATTGACCACTAGTTATCCATATTAGGATTTTAAAGTCGTTGTCTTAGACACTTAACTTTTCCATTAAATTCACAATTTATATTGCTCCAATAATAACTTAATCCAACAACTAGACGAGTGTGAGATTCGTGTCGTGTTAGTATAGAAGTGTCGGCCATCGAGGTGAGCAGCGTGTGCAACAAATCATTAAAACAAACAGACTCCTCACGAACTCCTCAAGTGCAGAGAGGTATCAGATGGGTGAAGTCACGAACCGAGGAAGAAACTGTAACTCTGGGCGTCGTTAAACACGGGCTACCTCAGGGTCTCAAACATGGGCTACTACTCGGGAGCCGTTGCACCACTGCGAAACGTCAATCATCGATCTGTGAACGGTCGAGGCTGGAAGCTAATATTTATTAATGAATTGTAAATTTACGAATAAATATTAAATAATAAATAAGTAAATTGTAAAATACCTAAGTGGTATGTAACATATATAGTTAAATAAAAAATTTCAAATTTGTTAAATTGCTGAATATTTATAATACGGAGTTCCAAATATAGCCTGTAGTTTGTTCATATGCCACTCTCTGTCTTTAATAAAAAATATATATATTTTATTATCCATCCCCATTAACGTATGTAATCCGTTGTCAGTTATGCGTACATTTTCTGCAGATTCATGGGCAAAATAGTTAATTTGTAAAATTATTTTAATACGCCCATAAAATAAAATTTACATAGTCACTCTTTAAGACCTTGCAAAAAACATATACAACCTCTCTCTCCTCAGCTTGGTCACCCCACCTGTTCCCTCTGACATAAATGTTCATTATATTAATTTCCATCTGTTCCAAATATTGCCCAGTTACACTCTAGGGCCCTGAGTAAAATATAGTCACCACACCCCATTCAGCCCATCGAACATTTCACCTTTCCAAACCAAACTTTGCATATATTGTTACTCTTTCCTTTCCCTTTGCATACATCGTTACTCTTGCCTTCGCAAAACAAAAGCATCCTAACCTCAATCAGAATCAGTGGCGTGACTACGCCAATGTCCACGTTATATAAAGGGGCCAGGTGTCCGGCTACTAAATATTTTGTATTCCCAGCATTAATACGGAATATTAATTTTTATAATCCACCGCAAAAGATAAGGAATTATACAATTAAAAAAATAATTTCTCACTTAGGTTATGTCAGATTCTATTGCCGCAAAACAAAAATCGCAAAGTAATGAGTTTTTTAGTTTTGAATTTTTCACATAAATGTTTAAAAATACTTTTTTCACTAATATTATAAAAGATTGAAACTAATTTAATTATTACTGATTAATGGACAAATCCGCCTAGTAATTAAAATATTATATACCTACCTACAATAAAGATGTAGGAGGCCCTTTTATATTTTATTGTGGCCTGATTTGAATTCTGGGCAACACTGACTTTGAACCGCTAATACAAAATAAAGTTGCGTAATAATGTGTTTATTTTAGAGTCTACTGAAAGTAATTTATCTCGTCACCTGAATGATACTCTTTACCAGTAACATATACAATAATTTAATAACTTTTTGGATTGTCTCAATACCCGGATGATATCTTGCAGACAAAACACCGCCATAAAAATAACAACTTACATTAGCGAGTGTTTTATTGCCGCCATAATTCCGCTTTACAGAAATGGCGGCCAAGTTAATATTTCGGGACATTTTATGGGAAACATAATAAATTCATTCATTTCAGGATAAACATTTCTGGACACAAAAATGAAAAAAAAACGTAGTAAACAAATAAATCAACATGTTATATTCATACATTTTGGACGATTTATTAAATCTGTACATTATTATGTCGTCTTTTGTAAATATTTTATTTTTCACAAAATTGTCGCGTCGGACGAACTCCACTTGGAATATTTTTATTTTTTTAAATCAAGTATAATTCTATATTGTATAAATGTAGATTATTTTAAAGGGCATAGTTATTCACTGTACTTTTATTAATTCTACATCATATTTAAGTGATGAGAAAAAATGCTACTCTCGACTCACTGGTGTGATTGTGATTGGTATTCAATAATACAGTTTCATTTACACGATTTCACTATATTCACGATACCATAATACACGAAATAAAAAAAGCATAATTTTGAGCGTATTTATTAATATTATTAAAACTTCATTTGCATAAAAAACATATTCTAGCATAAATAATTAATATAAATCTAATTTAATATCATCACAAAAAGAATTAAAATGCTTAAAAAAATGTAAATTTATTTTTCGGGTCAAATTATCAGCAAATATGCGTAAAACGCTTTGGCAAAATTTACTAGATGGCGCTGATCAAATTACAACAAATCTGGTAGATGATGCTGATTCAAGTGATAATCGATTTAAACAACGGTGTCAGAAAATCAATAGAATTTGACAAATAAAAATTGAATCACGATATTTCCAGATTCACTGACATCGAATGTGACTTAAAAATATCAGTGATTGACTCACGGTTCGTGATTTTAAGCTCATCACTAATATTTAGCGTTGATTATTTATTACAACTTTTATATAAACCAAATTTACATAAGTAAAGTATTAAGTTTTCGTATTTTTTTAATTTAAAAATATTATAAATAACATAAATTAAAAATAGGTTTTTATTTGATTCAGATTATGATATTTTTCTATGTGTAAATTTCACGCTGTGTTTTTTGTACCTTTATTACATTATATTTTCTAGTATGTACGTACAAATAATTCTCGTTTTTTTACTCTTGTTCATTTATTTTTCAAAATATTTTTAATTTCGACTTCAATTATTATATTACGCATTGAGTTAGAATGGTAGTTTTAAGTTATTTAAACATACCTTATAGCATTAAATACATTAAAATTTTATCTTTACATAAATTAAATATTAACCTCTTTAATTGTCAAACATATTTAATTAGGTGTACGCCTCATAGGGTAGGAGTATAAAATATTAATTAAAAGCCGGAAACTGTCGTCCACAAATGCAGAATGATTTCGTATATACGGCATTGAAAGTCGTGTTTAATTACGCCTCTACAAGGTTTGACGTACATGTAATCACGCTTGTGACCTGGTATGGCGTGCAAAGTTTGGCGTGTTAATAAGCTCATAATATTTTAAAGGTTAAGTTTATTTATAAGTGAAATTTCAGCAAAAAAATGCATGTGTTGAAAAAGTAATTTTAACATGATATAAATGATCTAAAACACGAATAAATAAGAAACAAAAAAATAAATAAATACGAATGAACAAACAAATTTAATATTTATAAATTAACAAAAATATCTGGACATGGACTGATAAATGAGAAATCATTAAAAACATATTTAAATAAATATACTAGTAATTAGTTGGGCAAAAGCGTATAATATAATATAATAATATATGTAATAATTGTGTATATATAAGAGGTTATAAAATAGCTTAAAATTCTTCAAAATTATTAAATAATTATGTATTTGACATCTTTCATAAGTTCTAAGCTAATTAATTTCTTAACATTTTAAGTATTTTGTTAATTTTCACATTGTATTATTATATATGTATTGTGTACAGGGTGTAACAGACTTAGTCCACAATATTTTATACGTGGATACCTGGCTTAATTACGAGTCAAAAATGTTCAAGGTATATGTGCCTAATCTCAACCATGTCAGAGATATAAGCATTAAAAAAATCGTAATTAAGCGATTATTTCGATTAATTGAAACATTTTATTGATTCCAAATTATATACTGAATACCAAAAATTAAAGGTCATCAAATTTTGAGCGGATAGACTATTTTTTGTAACATGATTTAGGGCCTGAAGCAAAGATTTAAATGAATAATGGAACAATTTTCTCAAATGGTTATTTGGAAGTACGTAGATTTCAAGCTTAACACGATTTTGTAAAAAATCCAAACAATAATATTTTCTTTAACAGTATAGAATTTACACATATTCCTTGAACATTTTCGACTCGTAATTTAGTCAGGTATTCACTCAAAAAATATTGTGGATTAGGTCAGCTACACCCTGCATATATATTTTTTATTAGTTGTAAACAATTTCTTACATCTGGTAGATGTTGGTCTTGTTTTATATAAATGTTGATAACCTCCCCCATAATTCAAGATCATTCTTATTTAGGGGTGCACAACCCTATTGTTGTTTTATATTGTCGAATATATAAATAAATAAATTTTGATGTGTCATTCTTACAAATGATAATAATAAGCAATTTTTATGGAATAAATACACCCCACACTGACTTTAAATCAAAAAATATCTTTATTTTATTATTTATTATTATTTTCTTTATCATTTTTTAACAGAAAAATTGTTCAACACATTTTGTTAATATATCGTCTGCTGTAAAAGAAACAAATTTGAGATACTACTTTATTTTGAAAGATGATTTGTGGAGAATGGCACTATATGTATACTATAAATGTGTCCGTTGGAATACAACGAATAGAGGAACATAATTTTATCTTGATGTCGATGACAGAAAATTATTTAGTTCATATACTCCATTACAACATATTTAAAAATATAAGTATAATATAAAATATTAAATATGGCCGAGAAAAACATTCATAAGCCAGTTACAGGAGTGGAACAGACACAGATCTACTGAGAAGCAAAATACGTGGCACAGAATAGGGATCCATAGGAAGAACTATTTAGAAAAAGGAAAAAAATCTGATATTTTATAATCCACAGGCTTCAAAGGAAATAGCAATTATGTTAAACTGACATTTAAAACATTCAACCAAAAATTGGGAAAGGTATATTATACCTAATGCAATTACGACACGTGAATGTTGCGCCTAGTTAAAACTAAAATCATAATTAGAAATAGTAATTTAAATTTATTAAAGTCAGTCAAGTTACAATGAAGTGCTCATCAGAAACGACGGTAATCCTTGACAAGTGTAAAACCAATTGCATATCTTTAAATTAATTATTAAACTGAATATTACAGCACTCAGTGCACCGGACCGTGTCGGACATAAAAATGTAGTTTTTTTCAACTATTTTGTGATGAAAAATATTTTACTGATAGTACAAAAATATTATGCTTGATGTTATTTAATAGTGTAAATTAATTTTTTAAATAATAATTTTAATGGTCTATCGCTGCATAATATAAATATTTATTACATAGGATAAGTTCGTGTTGCTTAGCTCAACCTACCATTATTTATATTCAAAATTCAGTCAATTTTTTTCATCTTTGTCCTCGCCTTATCACGTTCATCTGGTGTCAGATACTCTAATCATTCAGCTTTACTTTGTTTTATCCTGGACAACATCGTTCAAATCTTAAAGATCGCGACTGTCTGAAGCTACGTTGTGTAAAAATATAAATAATGTATAAATCAATAAAATACGTCTGTATCGCTTATTTTTTATTTTACAAAACTAAAAGAACAGAAATCGAAATAATAAATAAAATATATTAAGAAAAAGCAAACGAAATTAATTGAATGGTGTATTTATGAATTGTGAGCTTTTTCGAACAAAGACACAACATTCTAACGATTTATTTCTGTTCGTGAACTGTTTTTCCCCTCCTTTCTATTTATTTAGCAGCCATAAATTAGGCTTCGTGATACGTTCAATGCTTTATTTTAATTCGTTTAGAAATACAACAATATACAATGCATTTCACCGGAACAAATGAAATTCAAAACATGTTTTTTTTTCACCTAAAAGAATAAACATTCTGACTGGCTTTGTTTTAAACGTAAAACAAACGAACTGCATTATTAATTTTCTGCTTTTGTTCTAAATAACAAACAAATGAGCTGCATTAATATTTTTTATTAAATTGTTTCAGATTTTGGGGGAGATTATATCTATTTTGATTTTTATTTCTCGCGATTTCAATGAATCGACATTCTGGACACGGAAAGTGTGCCTATATTTATTTCTCTAGTCTTTTCTATTTCAACTTCAGGAATCATTATTCAGGCGCCAAATGTCGATATCGGCACCTTTAACATGCTAAACTAGTACTCTGCCATCTTAGCTACTCCTCTGTTAAACTGTGGTGCCAAATTGTCATATAAGTCTATTCCTAAATGTTTGTATTAGGTTAAGTTAGATTTTTAAGGGGAACACATTCTTACTGTGAAGTTGCAATTTTTCAGAACACAGGTCTGTGATATTTTTAATGCAAATTAAATGTATTAATTAGAAATATATACAGATAAAATTAATTTATCGAAACAATATTATTTTTGCTACCGGGATTCGAACCCGGATGTCTTCCTATCCGGCGAAATTGATACACCTGTCGTTCCATTATATCCATATTGGAACGACAGGTAATATCAATTTGAATGTGTAACACATAAGTTCGAAAATTTATCGTCAATTTACTTGTTGATGTAGCATAATCGGTTAATGCATTTCCCCGGATAGGAAGACATCCGGCGTAAGGTATTAGAAAACTGTAACTTTCGTGTCTTACTTGATTCTTTCCGGTGAAGTGGAAGATTTTCAATTAAATTGTATTTATTTAACTAAATTTTAATATTTTTTCGAACCGGAAAAATATATTACATATGTTATATATATATTGATATGTGTGTCTGAGACACGGAATAAAGGTGTGTCGCATAATAATACTGCAATCAATTTTAACAATGTTTTGAGATCTTTATTTAATACAATCGATTGATAAAAAAAAAAGAAATGAGCTTCTTGTATCAGTCGTCATGTACATCTATTGTGATATCAGTTGTGTACAAGGTGACATCTATCGACAAAAATAGTAAAATATTACCGTTATGTAACAGAATTACGTTCACTATGTAATAAACACATATGTCTGTACCTTATGTAAATGTCGGGTAAAATTATGCCTGTTTTCCATATTTCCTAAATATTCTGCACGTTTTTTGTATTATGATTTATTCAGACCTTTACCGTTACATTTTTTTGGAAATAACTTCAATATACGATCTGTAGCTACTGTAGTAGACTACGTTGGGGTGTCAAATTCACACATGTGGTGATTATTTGTACGCTGAATCCTGTATAATCTGTTATCAAAATGCTAATATTCTGTACAATTAATATATTAACTAATTAAAACTACATTTGTTGACGCCATGCATTTGTCGGAGTAATTTAAAAATATTACATATACCGCATTGAAGATACTACCATGCAGATACAATTTGAAGAGACGTGAACGCGCCGTATAATTCCTGGCCGTTTATTTAAACACTCTACAGGCAATCAGTGCCAAAGCATACTGACCCGATGCAGATGTCAACACATTGAGACCTCTGAGAAGCCACTTTTCCGCAGTTTTTCCTTCCGGAAACACAACTTTCTAATCATTGTTCTTTCAATTGTGAATAAACGCCAAGTTTTGTAAGTTCTGTTTTAATTAAATACCTTACTCTGGTCACAGAATACATACTCACTCGCATATTCCACATTCATATACACTGCGACATACATCAACACGCGTGAGAACTGAATAGAATAATGCCTTCAGTCTCACCGTGTAAAAAACCTTTTGATCCAAATTACATAACCTTTAAAGTCAGCCATTCCATCCGAGTGACTGGACAACTCAAAGATAACACATTTCGACTCATATCACGAGATAATAATTGCCCCGACAAATTCGATATAAATAAACATTGTTAACCCCCAGCATACCGTGATAAAAAATACCCGTCCGTAATCATAATGTCAATTTATGTTACCGTAAAAAATTTTCCATTTTAAATAATAAAATGAGTATTTACAGTGAAATATTGATAAATATAATAATATTAATATTAACCAATCTAACGACGCGGGTACCTCCGGCGGCAAGTGCCGAGTAGTAGATCCGTGTTACTGCATGGCTACGGAAGGGTTAAGATCAACTGAACAAATTTCGAAGCTTTGCAAAAACCCTGGCTGAAACCCAACTAGATTATTATTTTCAGCATTTCTTCTTAAGTCATTCAGGTCCATGACCGACCATACAATCATCCTACAGGCCTCTATCTTGAGCAGTTTTCCAACAGGGAATTTGTTACCTGGGTGCATCTTTTCAGAGAGTGTTTGCCCATTTCATTTTGGAATGTTCCAGGGGTCAAGTTCACTGACGTTCTCTCATATACCTTACAGAGCCATCACATCTGACAACATGTCCAGCCAATCTTAGTCTTCTCGACTTCAATATTTCTGAGATGTTTGATTGTTAGAAGGCCTCGACAAGCTTGGGTGATTATCCTCAACAAGTCCAAGTATTCTCCGGAGAATTTTCTTTTCAAATATTTGCTTAGCCATTAAGTACTCCTCTATGAAGCGCCAACTTTCACGTCTGCAGAATACTATTCTAAATCCGAAATTTGATTTTTCTTAACAATAACTATAGTAAAATAGGCAGCATTATTTACGAACTATATTCTCTCAAAAATGCGTTTTATATTGTTACACAGTCTGTATTTATTATTAATACGATAACATCGCTGTATTTCGTATTACGGATCACAGCCGAGTGGTTTACAATAAGACGCCGGATTCAGAAATTAGAATAAATTCAAATCCCAAACCAGACACTTTTTTTTTTATTAGCTAAGACATAAACCACTTAATTTAAAAACCGCTAGATTTAATCTGTCGCCAGGTAGCACGTGTACGTCTGAACCGGAATTGTAAAATATGTCTGATTGGATTTTCGTTTGCGATAATTAGTTATGTTACGTTATACTGTAGTAACCCGTTTTCATTTTTAATAACATTAAATTATATTTTCAACATTGAAAAATAGGTTTTACAGAATCACCGACTGCGGCCGCATTTCCAGATTACAGATCATGACAATGTAGAACGCATTATTGAATGAAAGTCACAGATTACTCGAGCGAGGATGTGATCAGATAAATATAACAGAAAATACAAATTTATTCAGCTTTAATTCGCTGAGAGACATTAATTTTAATATCGCTTACTTTTAAAACTTGTTTATTTTGACAACACAGTTGTAGAAATAACCGTGACTTGAGAAGTTAGTATGTAAATCATCTTAAATTAGCATAGAACTTTATCAGCGTGACGCATGACGCTCGGAAACTCCATTAAAGCAATAAAATTACTCAAGCACTCGCAAATAATATCTACATTCTAAATGTTCTACTCGAGAACTGCCAGCTAAATTCACTCGTATTTTAGGGATCGAGTTTTAAAATATCTTGTTGTGAAGATCATTGAAACAAAATGTATCTAAGATATTATTTACAATGTTTGTAATCTTTTATGTTTCAATCGTGCTCTCTGGAGCTATACTTTAGGAAAGACAGAAAGAAGGAAAAGAAGCCAGAGGAAAATATTCACCAGCCAGTTTGTTGAGGGTTCCAGGATCGATTCCCGATTAGATTACAATATATCTTCCTGATTTTCTCAAACCTGGGTGTTTTTGTGATGTGCTTAAAACGGGCCTCTGTAAAAACTAATGTAAAAAATAAAAATAAAATTTTAAATACACAACAAAAAAAGAATTTCTCTTGAGATGAAGAAATAATAACTTATTTTGATAGATATTTTAATAATTAATATGGAATTACTACTTGGGGTATATTATATTATTTATCGCCAATCGTTTAGCACCCTGGAATAACCAAAATTTATTAAATTTTCAAATTATTTAATATAAATTTACCTTATCTCAAATTTTAATTTGGAATAATCTATAGTAGAGATTAAATAATTTAACAATATTATGAAAACTGAGGTATTTTATGAACAGAAAATTATCTAACTAATGAAAATCGTTTATTTGAAGAGCTGAGTTTGTACAAAGGTACAATAAATATTTCAAAAATTTCATGCATCGTTTTGTTTTTTTTTAAATGATAATATTTTCTGCTTCTCAGGCGATAAGATTGCAACGAAAGAATAAAAGTAACAAAACCTAAAAATCATGTTTTTAGATCTATATCTGTGGTCCAAGGCTATAGAGATGATTCTGTCATTCATTTTATTTAATCCGTCTACGCTGTTACCTTCTGCCGAAAATCATCAGTTTCTTCATCTCTTCCGAAGTCCTTCAGTGTTCGCCTTCTGAATGAGGTGAACAGTCTGTAATTGTTCTTGAGATCCTGGAGAATGGAAAAGTTTAACGTCTAGCCGTCCATATAATGCAGCACCAGCGTCATATCACATTTTGAGGGATTTGAGAAAATCCCACACACTCACCGCTGTATTAAAAACATAATTTTTAGCTGTCTAGATTTTACCTATAAACATATAAAATAAACACAAATATTGTCACAAATCTCATGCATACTGGAAAGCTCAATTCGTTAATAATTTAATTTCGTTACAATTTACATATAGTTTTGGTAAAAAATATTTATAATTATAGTCACGTGGTATGCAAATCCTAAACTAAGCACTTTTAACAGTGTTTTGATTCTACATTATAATTATTCCCGTGAATTTCTTTGACAATTTGTTATTCCCGGGTTTTCTATTGATAATATGATCACCTATGCAGAATGAAAAATCACCACTAATCTGGATTGATAGTAGCAGTTTCTCTGCCCGTCGTAGATTGGTCTGATGTTTTGTTTTTCTTGTGCCCCGATCTCCGGGTATTATTCTGACCGGCCGAAATATGCACTCCCGGAGCTACTATTAGGAGATGATTATCTGGCTAGGTACCAACTGCAATTATGCTCCGCCCGTGGTTTGACAGCGATCCTTCGGTCGCCGAAAGCGGCAACATTCACACTACATAAATTGATCATACCAACAAAAAGAAAAAAATGCATAAACAATAATACTTAATTATTAGTTCTGATAAATTATGGATTACGACAAATTAAGATAAATCGCAAAAAAAATGATAAAAATAATATACAATAAAAATATTATAGCATCACCGAGACTCGAACTCTAACTTGCTATTGCTGGTAGAAAATTATAACCGATTAAGCTATAATAACCTACAAAGAAGTCGTCGTTGGAGCGACCATCTTTTTAATAACAATGTTTCTAAAAAACCTTCGAGGCGCCAGGACTTTTAGTCCATTTTATTAACAGAATACACTAACGTAATTATTCATAATAATTTATAATGAAATCACATTTTATTTCCGTGATAATTAAAACAAACAGATTCGAGCCTATATTTTTTCACGAGACAATTTTTTTCTAATTAATTTAATTTAATTTAAGTGATTAATTTAAGAGGTCAATGATAAAGGTAATTCAAATTTATTCAACCATTTATTTTTCTATACGGCCTCGAACAATAAACTTACGTAAAATTTGCACAGGCTCGGTTCTCTTACCATTGTGTAATAATTATTATTGTTTCCTGTCATCTGCTAAGTGTGTTGTTGGAACATGATGTCACTGTGGATTTAATAACAGCCAATGGCAGAACTGTTGATCGCCAGCTGTTTTTAGGTCACTCGCATCACTGTGTGCTTAACGATCGAAAGGAAACAAAGAGTTTAGAAGTTTATTTAATTACTGTTATCTAAGACGCGTGGATTAATACAACAATGTTTAATGTTATAAAGTGTAGAAGCTAATCTATGTATAATTTCTTAGTAGGAGTTATCCCGTACTCATAGACACTACATACACTTAATTGATTTGTAATTCTATTTTATATCAAGCTTAGCCTGCCTTAGAATGGTGTGATTAATTAAATATGTAAAAAATAGAAGTCCTACTAATAAAGTAACATCGTGCCTTTGGAAGAATAAGGTATCATGTACGAAATATTGAATATTATTTTTTTTATTTTCGTATTGACATATAGATTGTATAGAAGCCTTGGCCGCGCAGCGGCCACTATCCTCCGCAAAGCTGTCATTGCTAGTAATGTAAAATTTGAGTAGTTTTTTAGTGCTGGTTAAGACACTCGCCTAGTGATCTAGTGGTCGGAAGTTCGAGCCTTGTTCTAGGAGACCAACAAGTTTGACCTACTTTCATGGCACACGCATTTAGATTAAAATAGATTGAAAATAGTTATATTGTTGATGTGACATATATTCCGCGTACGAGTCTCTGTTAAAATATATGTACTCGTATATTTTATTTGTATTCAAATCAAATCAAGTATGTAAAGTTTTACTAAAATATAACTTTGTTTTTTATTTATCTCCTAAACTACTACAAAATGTAATGTTTGTAACTCAGTTTTTAAGAGAACATCAGTGTCAGAGTTTTGAAACAAAAATGTTAATTTTGACCGTATAATATAATACTTTATTATTCTAAGGTCGCGATACGTCGATGGAATCTGACGACATTTTATAATATTACAATGGCTTATTGGTTAAAGTTGTCTTGCGGCAATATAAAGTTTCGGGTTAAATCTCAGTGGTGCGTGTATTTTCTATGGATAGATTCTGTATATATCTATCTAAGTGATTCAACTAATTTGTTTTATTATCAGGAAAAATGTTAAGTTTACAAAGAAAATGTGATTTCATTAAAATAATAAGCTGGTACGGATTTCTTGACCATGTCACTTCAACAAAAATGACAATGTCGTATCAGCTTGTCGACAATGTCGTATATTTTAATCTAACCAGATATTACTAGCACTCGATGGTTATACTTATACGGATATGCATTACGTTGATACGTAATTATACGCGATTTTTTTGCAACGTTTTGTTTTTTTTTAATTTGACATTTATTTGATATTTGGCATAATATAATTATTTAATATGGTTAGGAAATTAGAAAACCATACACATATATACCACATTATGCTGTATCACTTAGAGAAAGGATGGAAAGCTGCCGAGTCATTTCGCGATCTCGACAATCTTTTCGGCGAATGAACGATTAGCGAAAGGGCATGCCGAGAGTGGTTTATTTGCTCCAAAGCTGATGATACCAGCTTTGACAAGTCAGGAAAGGGTCGATCTTCGGATTTGATAACCAAAATAAAGTTTCACTTGGTTCATTTCGTTTTTGGTTATGTAACAATATAATTTTAAAGAAATGGCGGGTCATTATCAATGATAGACAATTGTGAATTGATTAATTTTTTACCACCATTTTAACCAGGTGATGAAGATATTCATACGAAAAATTATTAAATCACATTTTTCAATTATTACCGGAGTCAAAATGCTTTTAAAAGATTTTCGTTCTATTCATAGAAATGGTAATACTCGGGTCGCTAGGAATTTTCCGTTATTTCACTTCAAATGTACATTCGTTTACATTTTAAAATCAAGGTTGTCTAATTACCATAGTGTTTTATAAGTAGTACAGCTAGTTATTTATTGCCACGGTTTATGAATGAGGTGAGGTTTGTGTTAACCAACTGTATCATGCAATTCACTCGCATGCGACGTCAACCTTTTGGACCGAGAGCACCTTTTCCATAAGCGAAACAAGAATACAAAAGCATTATTAATTACTATTATCATCATTTTCATCCCCTTATCCGGAGGGACGTATCGATCGTGACAAAAGTAAGTAAATTATTTTAATAATTAGTTTACTCGAGTAGGGATGAAGGTCAGCACTGCAAAAACAGAGGTAATGGGGGTAGGAAAACACCAGGAGCATTCAGCACAGGGGTGCAACTAAACTCAGTCAACAAGTTTAAAATGGTATCTCAATTCTTTCGACAGGAGAGAGGAAAGTGAAATAGATTTAAATTCCAGCGGATATTTTATGTTCTCATTTTTATTTTGTTTAATTATTTATTATATTTATAACACCATGTTGCCGTTTCATAATTACATACTATTTATGAAACCGAAGACTAGTGTTTAAAAGAAAACAGTGTTATCCCTTAAACTGGATAGACCGGCGTATTAAAGTTAGATGGACAATAATAAGACTGAAAAAATATTATTTAAAAATTAATTATTGTGTTTTTGATATGAGACTTAAATAATATAATTTGTATAGCGCCATTTTCGTAAAAACTTTTACCTCAATGGTGCTTTAGTATAAGTTTAAGTAGTACCTGAAGCCTCAAAGCCTGTGAGTAAATAAAATATATTATTTAAAAACATATGTCGAAAATTGATCATATGTACAATAAATTGAATGTTTTATATCTCTATGAATTTTTAAAATTTTGCTTACTTGGTTCAATGTAGACGTATTTCCGTAATCTTGGCTTCAATATTATAAGAAAATATATTTCGTATATGAAATAACTTTCTATATTAAGTCAATTTTGTGGCACGCAGAAAATAAATTAAATGTTTGCGGTCTTTCTTGTAATGCTTGTATTTTCTTAGTTATTGCAAATAACGTTAAGTTTATTAGTTTTTCATTAGTGTAAAGGTATTATCTAAATAATAGTTGTAAAAAAAGTCAAATCTAATGTATAAAATCTGATATAAATAAATAATAAAAACCCAGATTTTCGTAAAACACGCTATTATATTAATTGTTTTTGAAAACGCGCCTTAACGTGGCGTAAGGTTAACTTATTCTCCCGGCAAGAAAAAGTTCCGAACTGTTGGTATCGGCGATAACCAAATATTTTTTCAGTTTTTTTTTTAATTGATTCACCTAATTTATTACAGATAGATTTAATACTTTTACTAAAATCTTACGTAAATGCATACATTACTAAAATCTTACGTAAATGCACATTTAATCAATATTAAGCTTTGACTGTAGCATGTATATAAACGTTATATTTTCATATGAGTAAGTATTATTCTTCAGGTTGAAATACTGCGAAAGCAACAAGAGCGAGTTATTTTCTTTGTTCTCGACTTCTGAATATATTGTTCTGTTGAAATAATAATTCTAATAATGGCCCCACGTTGATATGAAATAATTATACCACGACAATTATTATTATTAAACGAGAAACATGACTAATGGATTGCTATTCAATGCTTACTTAGTAAACTGAATTATCATATTAATGTACCGCCCAAAAAAGAAATTTATATTTTGACGGAAAATAAATTTACTCAATTATGTTATGAAAATTGGGTTATATTATTACTTAACCCTTTTTTATTTTAATTAATTCTCTTGGATGTAAAAATGTTTCTATTTTAAATTTTTAAATGCCATAAGCGAGTTAACGAGCTGAACTTTGCGCGTCACGACTAGCCATAAGCGTGATCACACGCGCTTTTCAACCTTAGCAGAGATGGGAATAAACAAGATTTTCAATGTCGTGTATTTGAAATCATTCTACCGTTTGTAGATGACAGTTCTAAGTTTATCGAAAACATATTTGATTGATATGGCGTAATGGTAACGCGTTTCCCAGGAATGGAAAAGTTCCAGGTTCGTATTCCGGTAGCAATCAAATATTTTTTAAATATATAGATTTTTTCTGTATATCTTTCCAATTCATTCAATAATTTGTTTTAAATATTAAATGTATTAATTATAAATATATACATATAAAATCAATTTCATCTAAAAATATTGTTGCGCTGCCGGAATTCGAACCGTTTTCCAATCCGGGGAAGGTGAATTACCAACTATACGGTTTACTCAAAGGTTGTGTAATGTCTCCATGGCTGTTCAACTTGTAAATATATGGATAAATGTGTGAAAGAACTAGAATGTATGAATGTAGGAGCAAAAATGGGAGATTTGATTGTATGCCGTTTATTGTACGCCGATGATGCAGTACTAATGGCGAATAATGAACAAGAACTACAGAATCTGGTGAGTAGAATATACGATGTATGCAAGGAAAGCGACCTCATGATGAATGTTAACAAGTCGAAAGTGATGGTATTCGAGAAGGAGGAAAGCAAGACACCGTGCAAAATACTTGTAGGTAATGAATGTTTGGAACAAGTAGATGAGTTTGTATATTTGGGAAGTATGTTTGATAGAAACGGAAAGGCTGAGAATGATATCGAAAGGAGGGTGACTGCAGGAAATAAAGTGAACGGCGCTTTGAATGAAATTATATCTAACGGGAATTTGTCAACCGAGGCAAGACTAGCGGTGCACAATGAAATCCTGGTACCGACACTGATGTATGGAAGTGAGGCCTGGAGCTGGCAGAAAAGGAACGTAAGTAGACTAAATGCAGTGTAAATGAGGTCACTTAGACGTATTTGCGGCAAATCTATTTATGACAGAGTAAAGAATTAAGAAATAAGGAAAGAATGTAAAGCTGATGTTAGTATAGTGAGTAAAATTAAAAAAGGATCACTTAGGTGGTTCGTTCATATGGAACGGATGAATGAGGAGAGAATGGTAAGAAAGATATAAGATGCAAGTCTTGATGGTACCAGAAATAGAGGACGTCCGCGGAAGACTTGGCACGACCAGGTAAACCAGATAATAGAGGATGGTTCTGTTAGAAGCCTCAACAATCGGCGAGCTTGTATGAGAAGATGTATGAATGTGAGTGAGGCGAGAATTGTGTGTCAGGACAGAAGAGTGTGGCGCTCTATCTTCTCTGCCTACCCCCACGGGGAAACGGCGTGATGGTAAGTAAGTAAGTAAGTATTTGAGATGCCGTAAAAACAATGTAGAAGGATTTCAAATAATGGAAAATAGATGTATTAATTTTAAAAAATGTAACATTTATGTTCGAAAATTTGTCGTCAAAAATACTGTCGCCGTAGCATAGTTAGTAATTTACCTTCCCCGGATTGGAAAAGAGATCAAGGTTCGAATCGACAACAATATTTTTTGATACAACTGATTTTATATGTATATCTTTATAATTAATACATTTAATTAGTATTTAAAATATCACAGACCGTCTGTTCTGAATAATTACAACTTCACAATAAGAATGTGTTCTTCTCAAAATTATAATTATTCTTCAAGGGTGAGTAGTTTATTAAAAAATTGAGAAAGATTTATACTAATTATAATATCGAAAGGCTTCCGACAATCGGGTAATTTTCAATATCACATGTCGAATCCGGTACGGTACGGTACGATGGACCGGTCGGGTGGTCCCTGGTGTCGAGTGTCCGCATGCGAATTCCGGAGAAGATCGCCGATGAGGCCGACGGACCGTGACCCGGAGCCAGCCGGACGAGTAACCTTGCGATCCTCTCGCGTGACTGGAGACACCGATAAGACGTGAATTTTGGCCAAATTTTTGAAAGTTAATAAGCGAGTGCTCATTTTTTTTTTGTTAAGCGCTTTGCAAGGCCAGGTGAGGCAGTAGGGTCGTCTCGAATATCAACAAAAGATCGTAAAATTATATCTAACATATTGTCGCGAAATGAATTCTGGACTGTTTCAGCAAAGGATTCACCTATGAAATAAAAATAAAATAATTGTATTTATATTTAACTTTATTTAAACTACTGTGTTTTTACAGCAACCGGTTTTGATACTATAATATTTTCGTCAGGAATGGCGTACAACTGAACTATTCCATAAAATTTAAACGGGGTGTAGGCAGAGTCTTGGTAAGAGTGGGGAGGTAATTGACAGGGGGTATTCAATATTGGGTTGTGTGTACGATTTAATTGGTTATAAATATGTCGTAATCACAGGGGCAGTTGTAGGTATGCAAGCAAATTGGCAGATTCCTACATTATGTATAGACCAAATAAAGAAGTTAACAGTATTCTTTTCAATATTCCCTCTAAGTTTGGAACTCGGTGCGCGCATAAAAATCTATGCGATTTCCGGGTCGCACGTCCCGTGGAATGGATTCCGATAATTCCGGTTGCAAGTCGGAATTACCGCAAGGTGGGGAAGGAAATCGAAAGACGGATATAAGAAGAGGTTAATGTGAGGAAAAGGATTTTTTTCGAAGAACCAGGTATCACGGGGACCGGAAATTAAAAGGACTGCTCGCCTTACCTCAAGTATGACGCCTCCGAAATTTCTGGTAGCGCCGTCGAAATCATAAACTCCGTCTCAGGATAGTCACCGACCTCCACTCCAGACCGAAGATGTCGGTGTTACTGTTCACCCACGGCACACACAAATAATAAACATTATGATCACACAAAGCAGTGCTCCGCTGCACTGGAGGTAATTGTCCACATCGCAATGGCTTCAGGCTTACAATTCACACTATGGGCATGTAGTAGGATGGGTCAAGAGTAGGAATTTAGACGCGGACATGTGATAATAAAATTATTCGCGGCCGATATTAAAAGCGCCAAGAATATGTTTTTACTAATACGGAAATCTACAAAATCTATTGTGCAATTTATGGACCAGTGTTAATATTTGTGCGCTGGGGAAGATATTACAAAAAATATTACCATCACATTATTAATGATGATGTTTTAAGACGCATATATAAGTCAAGATAACTAATAACAACTGTCAAGGAAAATTGCATACTTCGGACACATTCTCCGCAAATAAATAATTATATTTTACAACTTATTATGCAGGAGAAGATAGAAGGCAGCACAGCAGCAGAGCTAGTAGTGTTGGTAGAAAGAGATTATCTTGGTTGCGTAACCTTAAAAAGTGGTTCAATGTCCAAAATATTGACGATCTTATACAATAACAATACAATAATTAAGAATTTTAATTACTAAATTACACCACGGTGACCATGTAATTCATAATTCGTTCTCTCGACAAGAGAAAGTTCCGAGTTTGTGTCCCGGTAGTAACTATACATTGTTAATAATTATAATTGTAATATTTTTCTTAAATACTAAATGAATGTATTAATTATAAATATATACTCGTACATATAAAATCAATTTTGTCGAAAAATATTGTTTTTGGAACCTGGATCTCTATTTTCAATCCGGGGAAGTGTTATTTTATTTTTCTTCATTAAATTCACTAAAAAGCCACACCCTTCCCTGGAACTGTTTTCGAACCTGGTGATCTCTTTTCAGTACCGCGCAGCAAAGCAACACTCATTTTATTTTATTTTATATATGCCAATATTTACGCCTTTCGGTGATATAACATTAGAGAACATTTTTTATATTGCTGGAAATAAATTGGGAACGATACAAAGTTTTATATACCTGGGTTGCGATATAAATGAAAGATGGGATCCTTCTGTTGAAATCAAACGCCGCATTGAGCAAGTTCGTGCAAGCTTTATCCGCATGATAAATATATTCTGCAGTCATGATCTCAACCTTAGATTACGAATGATAATGGTCAGATACTATGTGTTCTCGATTTTATTTTGTGGAATGGAGCCATGAATACTTACCGAAGAAATGCTCAAAATAATCTGGGTGGATAGAGTTATGATTAGAGGATAGACGAATGAAGATGTTATGATTCGGGTGAATAAAGAAAAATAAATACCTTAATTAAATTTATTTATATAACGAATTTAAAACAATAAAAATCCGAAAAATTCAATATCTCGGACATATAACGAGATACCGGAGAAGTTTGAGATCCTGCTTTTCATAATACAGGAAAAGTTCACTAAAAGTCGGGGCCCTGGAAGAAGGAGAACAAACATGGCTGAAGAACACGAGGCAATGGTTTGGCCAGTCTACTGTAGAGCTTTTTCGGGCCGTAGTGAACAAAATGATGATAGCCAACGTCCGTTGAACGGATAGGGCACAAGAAGAAGAAGTGATATAAAACTAATAATAAGAAAATAATTCAAATAATAGCTGAAAAAATACATACATTGATCAAACGCAATGTGTTTATTAATCACTAGAGATGAGCTCAAAATCACAAACCGTAAGTCAATCACTGATATCTTTCAGTGATTGAATATCTGGAAATAACGTTTTTCGTGATTAATTTTTATATTTTATTTATATTGCGTAATTAGGCGCATGTGCATATGAAATTAAAATATTTATGAAGGAATGACGTTATAATTCGTGATAAGCGCCGTTTAGTAGATTTTTCAAAACGCAAACGAAAAATAAACTCACATTTTTAAAGGATTTTTTATTCTCTTTGTGAAGATATTAAATTAGATTAATATTAATTATACGTGCCAGAATATGTTTTTTACGCAAGTGAAATTTGAATAATATAACTAAATACGCTAAAAATTATATTATTAATTTATTTCGTGGATTGTGATATTGTGCGGCGCATGTGTATTAGCAATGAAACTGTGATCACAGTCACAGTTTTCAATCACTGATGTTATTGAATATCATTTTTCTCATCACTATTAACAACCCCAAGATGGAGTAGGCCTTTCTCGGTTCCAGCCGGCTGACGAATATCCGCACCCACCTAATAATCGGCGATGCCAATTGTGTTCTGCTGACATAACATGATCATAATTTTATATTCGCTCTGACCAAAGTCAAAATTAACATCAAGTGGCGCTCGTGTGGTAATTATTACCTTAAATACCCGTCGCGTCACTTCCTAGTCAGGTGACTTCTCCACGCATGACCGGACACTTTATTTTTAAATGGTCGAGTCGAAAATACAATTTTGTACAAACCATTGTCGTTATTGAATAATTTAGATTTTTTCACTCTTTGTTATAATTTTTTTCATATTATATTTTCACAAACTTTAGTGTACACGTGGATTGAAAAAAATATTAAACAAATATCAGTTATCTCATAAAGACAAAGCTACTTGTTATTATATTTAATGGAAAATATATGTAATTACAGGGTTTATGTAATTACAGGGTTTATGACCTGTCTTCAGCTAGCTTAAGTGATCACTTTATATATATGACGTTCACCAATTCTCACCCTTCAATCTCCACATTTTATTAAATTTTTGAATATTGTATATATGTTAGTATGTGGACTCGCTTCGAGTACCACTACACCACTGCCATCTATGGACCAAATATGATCATTCTTTTTTTCATAATGTAATGTCATAAGCTCTGTAATTACCCCACACTTCCATATATTTTCCATTAAATATAATAATAAATAGATTTGTCTCTATGTGATATCAGATATTTGTTTAATAATAGTGCCTTTGTAGGTAAAAATCCAGTAATTGTGTGATCTTGGACATATTCAAAAATTGCTAAAAAATATATAGTTACGTTACGTATGAATTTTATTTTTACTTTTTAACGTCTTTTCAAAAGCACATATGTTGTGCAGCTCACGAGCAATAGTCAGTTTACGTTTGGAACGAATGATAAGTGACGCAAATGTCGATGGCACCAGAAAAAGAAGAAAGAGATTTGACTACGTATATCAGGTACCGTACGAAGATTCTACTCAACTACCAAAAACCCTAAAAAATCAACTAAATTAACTGTTCAAAGGTTTTTGGTAAAATTTTGTGGAATTTCATGATTATTTTGTAAATTGAGTTGAAACACTATTTTATTCCATTATATTTTTTATCGTGTTAAACGTTGTAACGTTTTCGGGAACATCTTCCCGTTATCAATATTATAATTCAACTAAAATTTTAAACACCTTCAGACAGGGTGGAGTTAAAATGATCCATTTGAACTCAGCCCCCACCCCCATCTCCGTAAACTCCAAACACACCATATATTATTGTACAAAAATGTTTTTAATTTTAGTTGAATTATATTATTGATAATGGGAATATGTTCCCGAAAACGTTCTAACGTTTAACATAAATAAAAAATATAGTGGAATAAAACAGTGTTTTAACTCAATTTGGAAAATAACCAACGAAATTGTCATCGTTTTCTATCCACTTTTGGATGAAGGCCTTCCCTAGCGTCTCCATTTTTTTTTATTCGATGTCACGTATTTCATCAGTCCGACCAGGTTAACTAAATTAATATATTATTGCATTCGCCCATCGATTGTCCGATCTCCTAACGATGTGTCTCATTGCCATTTCATTTTCTTGACGTAGTCAATTTATATCAACTACTCTTGTCTACATGTTTCTTTTCTTCTCTCTTCGTGCGATGTCCAACGTACATCTTTCTAAGCCTCTATCTATTTTTGGACCTCGCTATATTACATGATCACTGAAAGTGAGCATTGATTGAACACTTTTCATCGCAGATACAAATATCCGAATACGCTCCAGCTTAGCTTCTGCTAACAATTACTGAAATTTGCCTCCTGTTAATGAGTGAAGATATAAGTAATGATGAACTACGTCATTAACTCGATAGTCCTTCACGTTAATAGAACCCAGCTTGAACAAATCAATACTTAAATCTAACTAGGACAACAAAATTTAATATCAAGTTAAGTCAAGTTAGCTAAGTAACATCGAGATAATTAAATTCTTTTTCTTTAAATTCTACATCGCAATAATAACATTTTTTAAATTAGGTATCGTCAATCAATAATCAAAATGGTTGTTACCATGAAAACATTAACAAGATTTTTTTTTTTTATGTTTTAATGTAATATATCTGAAAATTATTAAAATTATGAACACATGGTGTGCTGGGGGTTAGTTACAATACAAAGATATGGATTATAATTTTTTTTTCCTTCTCTTTTAATATTTGAAACTTTTGTATAGCAAATACCTGAATTACTTATCCATTCGGGCAGAATCGTTATCAATTGGTAAACAGAGGCCAACATGTTAATATGAAAATATTTGTGTTGCCTTGAAGCGTTTCGTTTTCTTTTACGCAACAATTTGGATATATATATATATATATACACATACATTTGTATGCATGACAAAGGCAGCTAAAATATAGAGTTTATCAATGATTTATACTTAGTTTTTTAAATTAAATGTTTCAAAAATACACGATATGATGAGCTTATTTTCTTTCAAAATCATTTTATATGTGTTATTGTGATGTCCTCGGTATGGTGGGATGGTGTGTGTATGTGTGCCCCACCGCCGGTGCGGGTATGTGTGGCTATAAAGACGGTGCGCAGGAGTGCGCGCGTCTCTTTTATCTGCGATTCATCAGCTTAATAGTTTGACCTATGCTAGTGATATACCTTGTACTAAATTGTAGCTTATTGTAATAAAAGACTGATTGTTACAAAGTTTATTTCTTGGACCTTCACATTACTAGGTGTACGCTAAAGACGTACTAAGAAGTTAAGTACGTAACAATTATAGATAGGCAGACTTTAGAGAAAAACATGTTGTGTCTTGAAGGCCTGATTCCATTCCACAAATGAGTACAGCACTTCATTTATGTCTCAGCACCTTGTATGAGTGTCAACGAATTATTGAAAACATTTTTATTTTACAGTATTATCGCTTTGAATCTGCTTGCACTTTTCAAAGCCGATATGCTAGTTTTATCGAAGCTTTTATCAATGTTTTTACCTACCGCTCCTGATTCACTACCTGGCGACATGACATCTACCTAGCAAGCTTAGAAAAGAAATTTAGAAATGAAAAACGTGACTAGTATGCAATTGCTATTATGCGTCAAGGTATTAGACCATCTACAATACTATAATTAAAGTCTTAAACTAAAATTGAGGAGCAAGTAAGGAAAAACTTCAAAAAGATCCTGATCCTCTTTTAAGTATGGTATTTTAAATATTTTTTTTTTCGGCAATCTAAAGGTGCCACGTCAGGCGAATAAAGTCAATTGTGAAGTCAATAGCATGCAATGCGACTGGTCTTGTGTGAACCAGAGCATCGTCCTGATGAGAGATAACGCATTTCTTCATTATTCCGGGTCTCCTGTTTTTGATTTCTTCTTTCAATCGGGTTATGAGGCTAGCTAGTTATACTGTCCGTTTATTGTTTTGCCCTCATCCAAGAAGTCTATCAGTAAACTGATGCCACCACCTTGTCAGCTGAAAAAACTGACATGGTCTTCTTTGGAGGTAGTGATCCTTCATTCCTCTGTTGTTTAAACTGTAGTTGGTAGTGGTATATCGGAAAATCTTTCATACTCACAATCGCGCCAAGAATTGGTCCAGGAAGCATCAAATATTCAAAGTTAAGTTCCACGCGAACACGTTTTTGTTCCAGCATTAGAAGTCTTGGCCGCGCAATTCCAGTCAATCGCGTAAGATTTTTGGACCATATTTTATCAATCTGCAATACAAAATTCGTTTCTATATTGTCACTATATTTTCAACGACCTTTTACTGCGGGGGATGTCTTCAACATACTGCCGTCCGCGTTTTTAAACTCCGTTTAAACTTTAAACAGTGCAGACTCCGACAATACTTCAATGATTTGTTTCGGTGTTAAACCTTTAATAAAGAAATATTTAATCAAAAAAATATCAGATATCTCATAGAAATAAAGCTATTTTTTTTTAATTATATTTAATGGAAAATATATATGGAAGTATGAGATAATTACAGAGCTTACTACTACACTATCGCCGTCTATGGACCAAATTTGATAATTCATTTTTCCCTTTTTTTTAAACAGCATAATATATATCATTACTATCTAACCAACGCTGAATTTTATTTTTATTAACGTTGTCATGTCAAGTAAAAATCATATAAAATAATTGTACATTTATTAATATTACGAATTGCAGGTATTTTTAGAACGCCACTCTGTTTTAGTAAATTCCGAGAAATGTGTCTATAACAGGTGTTCCAGACATTTTTTGCTGGCTCGGCTGTCAAAACAATTATCTACCCTGAACTGCCTCAGGGTTGAACGTAACAATATTTCACGGTTCGTTGGGATTTAAGAGGGTCTCTCCAATACTTTTCGGTATTGTCACAGAATAGGTAGAAAGTTCGGGATTATTTCATCATCCGATATTTGGGGAAATACAAACCATTGAAAATGTTCTGATCGAATTAAAAATTATTGTGATCAGAAAAATCGAACAATAAAATGTTGGAATTAAAACATATCTCATTAATATAAAAATTTCGATACAAATACTACCTGTTGCAGAGGTTAGAAACTTTCGAAAAAATTCGATGCATCTTTTTCTAGCATGATTAAAAGACCTCATTGATCTTTTCTGTTAACTACCCGTCACCATTTTCTGGGTTCTAATGTTGTATAAAATGACATTTTAGATAACACACTTCTATTAATTTTTTTAAACATTTGAAACTGTTTACGAAATATATAAACATAACCTAAACTAATCAAACCAGACTTAACTTAGCCATGTGAACTACTGAACTCGAGTAAATGTATAAACAAGTAATCATCCGTATTAGAACGAGAACAAAAGATGACAGTGTAAACTGAGTCAGTAGACAGCGGCGGTGAGATATTAAAAAAGGGCCGACTTTGTAATAAGCCGTTGTTAAAAAGATTATCTTTATATAACCCAATTATGATATTGTTGACACGACAATTCCCATAGTTTTATCGGATTTCAATCAAACTTTCCTAAAACATTTATCTTGTAAATATCTCCGCTTAGTTTGTTAACCATCTTGCTTCAAAATGACAGTAATTTTAAAAAAAATGTAAATCCTTTCATATTACATCTTGAGAAAATAGTGAAAAAACATATATATATACAAAATCTACCTCTTTTTGTTATTGTGGCTAAGTGACGGAAATAATTATTGTATGAAAATAGGATTCACACAAATGATTCGAACCCAAAACTTTATTGTAAAATGTAGACTTTCCGATCAATCCGCCACAAGACACAAGTAGTATAATTAAATTTGCAACATGATAAATAAATCAAAAATTTCATTCAATTTTGTCGTTATTGAACTCCGCGCTAAATGTTTTCAGTCAAAAGCTATTTCGTATTCTGTTTGCATTATTTTTGGTATTGCAACATTACTTCAGGCTTAATTATAAAAACAAACATGTAACAAATACCAACTGTGTTTGTTCGCACTAATGTGTGTGTGTACGTTTAGTATTTTCCCAGCTGTCACCTTTCAATGCAAGTACCTGTTTTTATACCTCCTTCGTAAATAAGTATGTCACAACATATTTGCTTACACCGAATGTAAAAATAAAGATTATTTTTTGTTCGCTTTATTATGTGTTAAAAACGCACTTGTGTCATCAACCACGATATCGTTTTACCGCAAGGGTAAGCGGAGAATATAGAACACAACACTTTTGTTCTGGTAGATAATTTGTGTTGTAATTGATCATGCCAGGTTTTTCTACACTCGCTTTATATATTTTCTACATCAACTTCTCCTCAATTATTCATTATACCACACACGACAAAACCAAATGAGCAAATCAATCTTATCATATACAATATCGCGTAATTCTCTGTAGTTTTCGAGTTGTAAATATACATTTATAAAATGTAAATAAATACATAACGAAATAATTGTTATCATTTTTTAAGAAAGAATTACTATTGTTAATTAATATTACTGTTCTGATGTAGATTATTGCACTGCACTATATCATATATAATATAATGTAATAAATTTATTATCATCCAGTTTATATTGTATAAAAAAAAAGAACCATTCAGCCATTTTCGGGCACTCTTTTTTTAAAAGTTTACGTTTGGTTCTATTTTTTTGGCAGTTGGTTGTAATGTCTTGGAGCATTGATGATGGATATCTCTGTCCTACTTTTTCTCAAGAGGGTTCTTTCTGTCATTTTAGTGGTGCTGTGACTTGTAAACCGTAAGGAAACAAGTGGTAAACAACAGTTTACAAGTCACTCTATACGTACGATATAACTAAAGTTCAAAGGTTAGACGATAGATAAGTCCGTGAGGTTTTAGTGAAAAATTGCGGCAAAAAATTTATAATGTCGAATTACTTGGCCAATAAGTACAACCAGAAATCGAGGAAAGTGATGTTTATGGATACTTCAATACTCTTCTCACCGCAGCAGAAAGAGCTAGGCCTCACAGACAAAGAGTTAAAGAATTTAGCCGCGGATATGCCATCCACGAGTGGTTTACAGTTAGATGTAAACACGGCAAATATTATAGATACCATCCAAGGTGTTTTGGTGAGTTATCATATCTATAGAGGGCATGCAATCATCACGCGACGACGTATTTACTTTAACCCTTCGGCCATGTGCCTGAAAATAAGCCACAACCCTATTTGTTGACCTCTTTTTGCTGTTTCATTTGCTTGTGCCTCTAAAAATACATTGGAATATGATAGGAAACATTTTTTTAAATATAGGAAAGATAAATTTAAAATAGGAAATGTGACATCATAATTTGCTGTCATCCGTCTAAGGTTTCTGGACCCGACCAGACCCGACCTGACCCGACCAGACCCGGACCCGGTCGGGTAATGACCCTAAAACCCGGATCCGAAACCTGGGGTCGAAACTCGCCGTGTTCGGGTTTCAAGCGAATTGCTACAAAACATCGGAAAAACGACTGAACGATCGAATGCATTCGAATTTGATAAATTTGTTTAAAGTGCTTAAAGACACAAATTTAAATCCTTCAGACGAAGCCTTACACAAGTGATGAGCAGTCTTTTCCAAAGTTCAATTTCGAAAGTCAATTCTATGGACAGTATAAAAGATTCAATATTAATTGATGATAAAAATAAGCTATTAATGACGTATGAAGAGTTGGATCTTATTTTAAAAGATGCTGAAACACCGTAGAAATGGAAAACGGACAATTTTAAATGTTTAAGGGAAGAATTTTCAATCTTGAGAGGCTCCACGACGCGCTTTGCAGTGAGACCAAGTTGGACTGACAATAAGCGAACATTCTCGGTGTCGACTAATTTTTGCACAAAAATGAGACCAGGATTAGGGGATAAGTACCTCGCTGCATTAGTATTCCTAAAATATTATTATATAAGAGATTCTAACACAAAATAACCTCTAAGTGCTGTAATATTATTTGCAATAAACATAATAAAATCGTTTATTTGATTTTGATTTTGGACCCAAACCCGGACTCAAACCCGCCGGGTTTCAAAACCCCAGGTTTACAAAAACCCTACATCCGTCTCTAGCAAGAATCCGGCATCACTGGTGTTTTCAAACAACTTCTCTGCGTTCCCATACGTTCAAATTTATATGTAGGTACGACAATCAATCTTTAAATAATTCCCCGGTATATTTATGTTCATTCCGACTGTAGCAATGTCCCGCGATCCGACATTCGATTGTCTTCCGAACTTGTTTTAACATAAAAAGATTACATTAAAACAAATGTCCCAATAATATTCGCATCACCGGCCATACAAATTCTCAGTCGATTCTCGGGTACATCGATCGGCATCCATTGTTTTTGCAGCAGCGGGTCCGTGCAGCAATGCTGCATCGCTGATATTTCCAATTTGTGCAAAAATTCCGGGAGATGAGAGAAAAATCTCAAATCACTCTCCGAATAATATTTATTTAAAAAAAAAATATATTAATTATTTAATTGTGATGAAAATATTTATTATTACTGTTTTTCTTTAAAATTCTTTCTTCAGAAACTGGTTTTCACTACATTTTTGTGATTTGAATACATGTCCTGAGTGGGGCCTAAAATGATCAAGACCCGTTTCTGGTAACATCGAAATATATAATAAATTTTAATTTAATTGGTAGATTCATCATCCGAATAGAAGCTGTCAAAATAGTAACAAGCGGCTCGCGTCTTCTCAGAACTATTGGGGGTGGGAGTTAATATTTTTTCACTTTCCTAATATGTTTTACATATTAGGAACATGTATATATCTAACATCAGCATATTTAACCTTTCTATATTATCCTCTAGACCTCTACAGCTAATTGGGACTATTTTATTATAAACACCAGCAATAAACGTGAAGCTTATTGGTCTAGTGGTTAAGACGCTGGCCTGGTTGGGGGTTAGCGCCTCGTTCCAATAAACCAGCAAGTTAATTCTATTTTCATAGTACAAGCGACCTAGTAATTGAAATGAATTGAAAAAATGTTTGATTATATCGAAAAATTTGAGAGCAAGTGCTTTTTGAAAAACCATAGACCTTATAAAGAACCAGAAGGTATGATATACCGTAGCACGCTCCAAAAATATCTGAAATAGGCGCCAGCTGCCAACAAGGCCTAAGCATAATTATATAAAGGAGGTATACAGCTACAGTGGCGGTATGGTGTGTAGACAAGTAAAGAACCATATCAAAATTTAAGATTAAAACTAAACAAAAGTCAATATGGTGATCAGGGCATGGTTCCGAACGAGCCTTGCACAGCAGCTAAACGCACACAGTACCAGCAGTCTTAGCCATCATTGATGAACTCTTGGGTTTCATGTGCTAGGCTTCACTCTATTTCTATTCTAAATAACCTTTTTAACTTGCTCTAATAAATTCATTGAAACAAAGTACGCGTTTCTAATAAATCACCATTACTATCATCACTACCTGCCTACTGCCGCACAGATCTGCAGGATGCCGATAAAAATGAAGGAGTATAGTCAAGAAGGCGAGAGATCATGAAAATCAAGATCAAGTCACGAGGGACCGACGTGGATGAGAAATGACCCTCACACATAACCAAAATAAACATTGCGATATAAATCGCAATGTTTATTTTGGTAACGTATAAACGCGCACGAATGTAATGCTGGGTTTCGGAGGCAGCTTATTGCCTAATCTCACTGATAGAATGTAAACATTTGACCTCAACCTTCATGAAATGAATATTTTATCACAACAACTTCAGAATTTTATGAAAAAACTTTACTATCACTTGACTACGACACGTCATCAGTTTTTTACGAATAAGAAAGTTACAATCATGATTAGTAATAAACACATCGGTTTAGTAAAATAGAACATTATTTAAAAAATATTTTTTGGTATTTGGTGTTTCTTCCCCTGCAGCCTGGAATAAGAGATATTTTATTTCTTTGTTCTGCGAGATTCCTCAGTGCTGCTCTCCGACTGAACTGCGCAAACGGCCCCTTTTAAGAACAAAACTGCAGCACACAGATTCCTTGAATATTTACCAATGTTTCCGTAATGAACGTCGACATTTCTGTTTAAATTATCATAAGTCTTTGTTTCTTGCACTTAATGGCTTGCTCCTTCGAAATTTAAACCTGATCTCTCGAATATTCCCGTCTCTAAATTAGGCGGAAATTTACGTTCATATGGCCTTAAATCAACCTTACGTGGCCATCATTTTGGACGGGAACAATTAAATTTATGTTTTGAGGAAAGTTGCCATAACGTTGTAATGTGATTCGTAACTCGAGAAACACAAACAGACTTATCAATTTTTTTATATAGAAAACTGTTTCATGTTTAAAATGAAGTACTGTTATAAACGTGTATGGACTTAAATTCAACATTGAATTAAATTATTTTTATTTGTTATATTTCGAAAAACTGCAACATAAGAATATAAAAATCTATTATTACATTACATTACACTACAAACGCTAGTACCAGTACCGATGGTGACACTCTGTATTGTTAGTCTGTCGTCAGGGATTTGAAACGTGGCGGACATATGTCACCGCCAGAATAGTACATTACGTGAATACGTCTGAATTAGTGATGGTGAACGGTTATATGATATGATTGTGACGATGATTGGTAACTGAGATTAAAATGTTGCAGATTTACTTTCTAGGGTACCAATTATTGTTCAAAGAATTACAAATAGTTAGTTACCAATCATCCTTACAATCGAACACAATCTGAATAGTCTGAATAGGTATTTGTTTGCATTTACGTTGTACAATGGAAAAATAAACTAATATTTTCAAAACAAATTGATTTCGGGTTGGCACAATTTGGCAACGTTTCGTTTGGAACCTAAATATGTTTGTCACATATTTAGGTTCATACGACTTTAAATCATTGTTCGTGGAGTCATTCCTCTCTTGACATATTATTGTTATGGCTGAAACACAATAGCAATCTTACAATGTAGTTCTTCGAGTTACTCATATCGTTTCGTTACTCATATCGTTTCATTACTCATATTGTTTCGTTACTCATATCGTTTTGCTGATAGAAAAGTTTCAATATTTTTTTTAAAATGTGGAATTGAGTAAATTATGAAAACCATGTCATCAATAGTATAGTCCTTTATGAGGAGAGAAAAACGTAAAAAATCTACCTTTAAAAATGACTTCTAGAAGACGTTATTTTATCTCATCTCCTTTTGTGGATCAATGGTCATCAGAAATATTGTATTATACATAAGTACACGAAAAAATAATAAATAACTGAAATAAGTTTTACAAGAATTTTTTATATTTTTAAATGACCATACGTATCACATCAATATTATTACTATTTTCAAACTAAACTAAACGCTTGTGCTATGAAAATAGGACTAACTCGCTGGTCTTCCGGGATGAAGCTCAAATGTCCAACCACGAGTATCTTAACCACTAGACCAACAATCGCATCTTGAAAACGTTAATTGAAAGTGATAATAACTTTAAAAATCACTCTTAAAATATTTGCATATTTTTAATTTCGCTCTCAAAAAAACGTTAATTCAATACGTAGTCAATAATAATCGACCATAATAGTCTGTAAAGCATTAATTCGTACGGGCATCTTTCTACCCCTAGTCATTCTACCCTGAACCCTTCTTATATTACCGAATGTTTTGTTATTTAAAACCATTTCCTGTTCACAACAGATGTTCCGACATTCTCCTTCAGGACAGGTAGCAGAAAAACACGAGAAGAAGTGAATCGTGCTGTGATTAATGGATCACCTGCCCCACGTGTCGTATTAAGGTTCTATTAAAAATATTTGTAGATGTCTTATAAATGTCGTCAATATCTTGAAGCCAACTATACACTATGCAAAAACGGTTGCCAAGCGATAATTGTATACCTAAGTGCATGCCTTATGCAGGTGGTCGCCTAAAAAAGTTCTTTGTTCTCGCTAGCGAACCATACAAGCTAGAAAGTTCATTCATTGACATATGATCTCCAGATTTGCAGCAAAATAAACATAAGGCATTGAAACAAAACGTATGCATAAGCTACTACTGGCATATATTGAGAATACAGTCCTTTCTAGGATTTTTACAAACGTTTGGCCTAATTTTAAAAATAAAAAACCAAATCCGGTCGCAAGTATTTAAAAAGTTATTACACTTGAATGTTTTAAAAATTCACCATAATTAATTATGACACTTGAAAAACTTATGACCCTAAAGTCGAAAATATTAAAAAATTATGAGTTTTTTAAATTAGTTTTCTGGAAAATTATAATATAATAATAATATCAAAGAAAAAATCACAAAATACACCATCATCGGATTGTAAAATTAAACTAACTAACCAAAAATTAAATTATATCTGGAAACGTGCATTTTGTGAAAATATCTCAGAATTTAGTGTATATCCAAATAAGGTATCTGACTTGTCTATGATTGGAGTGAATTCGTCATATCCATAGATAAATCGTTTCATAATATATGTATGTCAAAATGTATGGATAAAATTCGAAACTTTAAAATATAATAACTTTTAAACGATTGGACTCAATTCTACGGGAAAAAATATTTTTCGCTAAAATCCGAGAATATATATATATATATATATATATATATATATATATTAATACAAATTAAAAATATTACAGAACTCTGTTCTGGAAAACTGCAACTTCACAATAATAATGTGTTCTCCTTAAACATAAATAAATATGAAAAATGACAATGACATGATACACGTCAATGTGTGCGTGAACACTATCTAAGCGAGAAATAGTCAAAGCTATATGACCGCTTCACGCTAGACAGTAATGCGACAACGCACTTGATGCATGGTATCGGTTGTGTACACCGCGCGCAGTGTATTGTTGTTTTATATCACACTTCAGTTATTTTCATCACCTACTATCAGCGTATGAAGTGTATCGACAATGTACGTTCTTGTGAATCCCTTCGACATCTGTGGTTCCCGGGTTTCCTATTGATAATATGGTTAAATATGAAATATGAACACTACCACTAAACTTTGATTGAGCGCGCTGATGCTCTGGCGACGTAGCTGGTCCGATGTTGTTATTCTTCTGGAGATAGATTTTTGACCAACCGAAACACGCACTAATTATTGAGATCTCTTTACCGTACGAATGCAATTGCGTCTTGTCATTTTGCGCGCTCTTCAATCTCCGAAAAGGGCAACAATATTCTTACACATATATGACCAATAGCAACAACAAAAAGTTCCAGGTATGCCAATTGAAAGAACAAAAGTGCATAAACAAAGTAATTATTAATACTATTTCATTCTCTATTCATAAAATAATTCATCATTAAACAAATCTACGTACTATTATTTTGTAATAATTATACTAGCGACAGATTCGTCAGTGGCCAACTGTATAGTGCCATGAGTAAAAAACCATCATTGTTGGTACAAAATATTTCTCCAATTGGATCGAATTATTAATTTTTTCTTGTTGTTTCTCGTGTAATACTATCGATAACATCATAAAATGACTATATTTAAGCCAAACTAAAATCAAAATACGTTGTTATATTTGATTTGTAATTTTAGTGTGTGTGTCAACTGGAAGTATCTTACGACCTACTATGCAATACAATCATATAAAGAAAGTATTATATTGAATAAACGTATCGACAGTGATTGAAATCTTTTCATTTTAAAACTCCTAGTTTCATATAATAGCTATACATAAATCATAAAAATATTATCATATTTAAATTGAATACCTCTTTTTGTTTTGATGAAATACCGTCCCAGGCGGCTCACATTATAAATTCACAATTCGCAAACGTTTACTCATCTTCCCGTAACAAAGTTTGTGCCAAAATTTAACGATTTTTACAGAAAAACCTTGTACGGCCGTCGTATTTCAGGCCCGCCGTCATAAATAACTGTCGAGGTTTATTTGAACGAGAAAAATTACTCTCGGAGTAAAATGTTTTGTCACAATTTAAAATAATGTATTCCTTCACGATCAGTCGCGTAGCCAAGATAAAATTAAAAACATTATATTTTATTACATCGTAATGCATTATTTCTAAGATCACTCTATCACTGTCAGTGATTTAGATGAAGTCGACCCATTATAAGGGGTGTTTTTTTTAGAGGTAAAGAACTTTAAAATTAAATAAAACACTTAAAAATCTTGGTAATGGCTATGACATTGGCTTTATTAGAAAGATAATTTTATGCTATTAGTAATTTAAATGTGGTTTCTCGCATATGGGCGATGCGGCCGGTTCGAATAAAGCGCAATCTGGAAGTCTAATTTTCGGCCACTTTTCGGAGCAGCTGGGGATGTATACAGGCAATAACGCGACAAATGTCGGTTTCCAAGTCATATATCGTCTCTGGTTTATCGGCGTACACTAGCGACTTTACATATCCTCATAGAAAATAATCCAAAGGTGATAAATAACACGATCTTGAAAGCCATTATGCGAAATTATGCGCTCATCAAATGTTTCCTTCAATAAATTAATTGTGACACGCGAAGTGTGGCATATTGCGCGGTCTTGTTGAAACCGCAGCTCTTTCACGTTAATGCCATTCAATTAGGGAACGAAAAAGTCAATAATCATGGATCTATGGCGCTCACGATGGCGAATCGACTCATTCGGGTCCTCCTCAATACTGCGCTCCACTACAGCAACGGCTTCTTCGGTGCGCACTGTGTGACGTCTATGCGGATGCGCGTTATCAATAAGAGTATTCGTGGTGCGAAAACGATGAATGGTTATTCGAATAATTGCTCGGATGGACGATTATGTCAACCGTAAAATGGACGTAGCGCACGGTTAGTTTCGCGAACTGAACCAATTTACACAATTCGCAAGCGTTGTTCTGGCGTAAGTCTATTCATGGTAAAATGACAAACAAAACTGAGCACAAATCATCTGTCAACTGTCAAATTGAAAAAACCTCTAAAAAAACACCTTTAGAAGTAGAGAAATCATTGTATTATATCGTGCGCGTTTTTTCAACGGATTGGTACTTTGGTTATGAAAACTAGGACCCTTGAGTCGTACCATGAGCTAAACTTAAATTTGCGAATGAGAATGAAACAACGCTACGTGTTCCCTGTCCTTTTATATGAAATGGTATCATGGATGCTCACCGAAATAATACTAAACCGACTTCATGTACCTACTTGAGATGTGAGTCTACAGATGAGTTCTAAAAATAAACTGGATCCGTGGAACTGGGTCATAAATGACAAATCGATGATTCGAATGTGAAAAGAAAAATAAATAATTAAAACGATGAAAATCACCCCAGCCACAAATAATATAATGATCACCAACATTATCGTTAACGTTGAAAACTCCAGACTTTCAAAATGTAACATTTTTATGCAATCTAACTTTTACCTTGTATTTTATTTTCATCTTTACCGGATCCAGGATCGATATCTGAATATATCGATATATCATGAAACCAAAAAGATTTTAAAGACGTCAAGCGTTTAGCATGGTTAGCGAGCACTTTTCCGTCGTTCTACTCCCTCGTTTTAGGCAATGATGGCAAATTATCATACAAGTTTATAATGCTGATTATTTTGTATAAGAATTTAATGTAATTATTTATATTTGTCTGTATTTATTATATTATATATAATTAATTTATATTTAAATATAAATATTTAATTTTATTTAAAAAATAGTTCCACCTGATGAATTTTATAACAAGCCTATTTACAAAGATCTGAAGATATTTGTAAACGTAAATTTTCATTTCTCGTTCGTATCCATCGGTAGTGTAGTAGATGGTATCTCCGTCTGTCAAGCGGGAGACCGGGGTTTGGTTCTCTGCCGGGAAGATTTTAATTTTAATTTTATTTATTTATTTAACTGAATTTATGAATATTTTTGCAAACCAGAAAAACCTAATAAACCTATGCAGGGATGGTATGATACATTTATCGAATACTTGTAACATTAGCATGAAAGCAATTGGCTATTGCCGAATGCTTGATGCTAGGCCCTGCGGACGGCTATTATAACCGCCTCGCGGCCAGTATTGGCAGTTACGCCGCCAGTGGTGACCGCTGCGCGGTCAGAGCTTCCATGGAATTCCATATTATATTGATTTTGATGAAATCCGCTATCGCCGATTGCTTTTTTACTAGTGCATTCTGTATTCCCCCCCCCCCCCCCTTGAATTGTATAATCAGTGTTCTTCGTTTCTTATCAACTTTGAAATAAATACTTATATCCATCATTCCACATAGATATTCATTCTCAAAAAACTGAGATCATGTTCACATGAATGATTATTTAACAAACGTTAACATTACCATCTGTCATCTCGATATATCTTTATTATATGGCCATCTTGCGTCGCATTTGACACTGCAATCATAGATAAGAAAAAAAAGTGCGACCCGCACGCGGTATGACAGATGGTCAATATACTTGCCAGTCGTAAAAAGTCATACGATTTCGTTAATATATGTTTATCTTTCTCGTAATAAGGATAATTGAATTCAAATAGAATATATATTTATGTACTTTTATTGAATATGTAAAAGAGTAAATATTTAAGTAATTTTAACTTTGAGATATTAAAAACACGATCAACATATTCGCTACTCTGGGGGATATGTCGAATTTGTACGGATCCAAATCTAATAACATATCCAGATAAAAGTCATAGATAAAAAAGATGAGGAATCGGTATATTATTTATTGTTGATATCACGATGCATTGTTTCAAAAATCACTCAATCACTGTCACACGATTTGGATAGTATGTATCTATTAAACAATAAGTGAAATCATCGTCTTGAAAGTCTTCTTCTGTGACCTATAAATTTTTAATTCGAACTTCAGATTGATTTCGTGATTTCTGTTAAAATGATGGATGAGACAGCGAACAAGAAAGGGAAACATTCAAAGAGAAAGTTTGCACACTCACACACTATTGTTTCGAGGACACGCACAGACTGCGACAGACTCTTGCCAAGGTTATCAAATACACAGGCCCGCGTCAAGATATTCTTTTATTTATTTGTTACATAAAACTAAACTCTTCGGTGTATATAAAATTTCTGAACTCTTTTTATTTTTTAAATTTGCAATTTGATTTGTTCAATTCTATCAAACCTCGATTATTTCTCCATGTACCGAGACACGGGACTAAAAAGATTGCTAAAAAATCTTACTTTTGGGAAGAATACTGAGCAATATTTGAATATGTCCAAGGACACACAATCACTGGATTTTTACCTACAAAGGCACTATTATTAAACAAATATCAGATATCTCATAGACAAAGCTATTTTTTACATATTATATTTAATGGAAAATATATGGAAGTATAGGGTAATTACAGGACTTACGATCTATATATGCTGTTCAAAAAGGAAACATGAATTATCAAATTTGGTCCATAGATTGCGATGTTGTAGTAATACTCGAAGCGAATCCACATACTAACATGTATACAACTTTCAAAAAATTGATAAATGTGGAGATTGACGGTGAGAATTGGTGAATGTTATATCACTTAAGCCAGCAGAAGACCGAAGTAATCGCCAATTTTTTTTTTAAATAACTTCCATGAGATATCTGATATTTGTTTACTTTAATTTTGACTAATATAACTGCAAAATTAAGCTTTGACAGTAATATTGAGAAAAAATATAGAAATGGTGAAATGCTGAAAGACTTTAATATGATGACCTTTAAACAGAAAATATATGTCAAACAAATATCGGCAAAATTTATGAAAAAAAGTTAAATCTAATCAACGAGCACGAACAAGCAGAAGACATAGATGATGAAGATGACTTAATCTCAGAAATCAATGATGTACAGTACGATGAAGATTTTTCAATGAAATGCCTGATGAAATAATCAATTGCAAGTTAAACTTAAATAGGTATGAGCAAGATGGTTACCTAACCCGACATTGTGAAATTAAATAAAAATATACAATGTTTTTTTGTTTTTAAATGTATGTTTTCAATTTTGTATTTGACTGATGACAAAGCAGTTAGATAAATAAATGAGACTAGTGGTGTAGGTGATATAAAAATTAGAAATAACCGCGTTACACTTGTATTGTAAAATAACAAACAAGAAGAATTACAATGTCACGAGTATATAAAACTGACAAGTATATACATACAAAAAGGATAAATAGGTTTTATATAAAAACCTTTTGATTTTTTAACATTGCACGGATGTCATTTTGAAGTGAAAACTCTTTATAGGCCCGCAGAGTAATCTAACACCCAAAAGGTTTATTTACCACAAAAGATATTTTTTCCACTCAATTAAACCCTTATAGAAGAATTTTTACAGAATTGACACGTGTGCTGTAATTGATTGCGACACCCCTGGATTATATACGAGTAGGGAAAATATAATAATAGATTTAAATCATGTATTAATAATATGAATATATTATATATTATAATAGATCTGAATTTTCTTCTTCTACATCGTTTGCTTAATCCATTGTATCGTGATCCTTTAAATTTTCTTGAAATACTATCAGCAAAATTTGATATATTTAGGGATAAAAAATTTCAGTAGCCTCCCTACACAAATTAAAGAAATAAAGGATATAAAAGAGTTTAGAAAGAAACTAAATGAATACTTCAAAAACACACAAATAGATAATGAATAAAGTATGTAAGGTATTATATAAAATTATTGTAGTGTAACTCCTTCTCCAAGCACAAGGGCTGGTCTCTTTTTTGGAGAGGTAAGCGAAAGAAAAACCATGTAATTTTAAAAATGTTAAATACTTAATTCAAGTTATAAAAAATTGTAAAAATGTTAAATAAATTTAAAAAATTAAAATTAACATGACAATACGTCCTGTTTTGAACGGAACCATTTCGTTTTTAGGTAGCCTATCCCGTTATCCAGTTTAGGGACGCCGAAATGACCCGTTTTCAAAAAGAAAGAAACCCACGGTAACAATTTCAATAAAAGGCGCGAAAAATCGATGGTAGCGTCTAGTAGCGTGGCGATGTCGACATGCACAATACGTCTCATGAATATCGACGCCTGCTAGCTCGCTCGCTCCTCGCGTAGATAGCTCGCGCATCTTTCTTGACGATTGATTATTGTTTTTTTATCGACGTGCGTTATTGTAGTCTTTTTAAATTTCTTATACGTGAATCCTTCATTTAAACAATGCCTTAACGCAAGTGCACTTTTAATGTTAACTTACAAACTAAGTATCCGTTTATAAAGCAAAGAAGTATTCCATCCGATGTCAGATATGAAAATTTTTAATTCAGTTATTCAATATTTTCTGTCGCGTGTCTCTGATCTCTCTTTCAACGTTTCAGATACCGTTGAAGGGTCCATCATCAAAGCTGATGTTACTGATGAAACGTCGGCCAAAATTTCTGACGAGTTCTTGAAAAGTCCACAACGGTGAAAGCTTTCATCAGATTTGTCCAGCGTCTATAGCCAGAGACCAGTCGTTCCACTCAAATTCATACGTGATGAATCAGGTGCGATTACATATCTGAAACTGTATAGATACCTACAATGAAACCTCTAATTATCGTTTTTGAAGGACCTATTGAAATAAACTATGAATACGGGAAAACAATGAATGCGGGAATATAGAAAAAAGTTAAATTTTTCATACTTGAATGTTTAATACATATTTTTAAAAACATACATATCTCAAATGTAAATGTGTTAAAAATAAAATTAGAAAGCTGCACAGATACAATTTGTTTTAAAATTATTCTTTGTATTGTAAGAGTATAATGTCAAGCGGCAGTCAGCAGCAGCGTCCTATCTCTCTCTCTCTCTCTCTCTTTCGAATGTTTCGTTCATTGTTTACGAGTGCCCTTAATCGAAACCAAGCATTTAGCTACGAAGTATGCTGCGTAATTTAAACGATTAATGCGGTAAATTAATGCATAGAGGAACGAACCTTGCGATCAATTTTTGGGTGTTTTTATATGCAATTTATTCGGGACTGGAAAAAATAAACGATGTATGCGGGAAAACGATTATTTGGGGAACGATCGATCGAGATTTTGCTGTATTAAACTTTAATTTGTAATACATATAACTATAATATTAGACAAAGACCAGCTCTGATAAACGTGCAACAACAATGGCATCATTCATTTATTATATTATAGGTTGTTCCAAAAATAATGGCCGATTTCAATATTATATAATTTTGAATGTTCTTTTCTAGGAATCTGCTATATTTATTTTTAATGATTATTACTTCCACTATGCCAGCATTGAAACAAATTTTTTTTTTTTGGCAAGTCATTATTGTACGTTTACAATATCGTGTATTCAATATCAAATGTCTGACTGTGTTGACCGTAAAAATACTAAAACTAGAGTAATAACTAATTCGCATTCGCGACTATTAATTACAAAATTAATTTCACTCCAACAATTATATCAATTAAACATTAGTTAGATTCTCGCTCGCCCTCACCATCCCGCAAAGTTTGTTAGTTTCTCAAACTCGTAACTTTGAACACCGCGGCTGGGTAAGGTCTGCTTAGCTTCGTTCGTTTACATGTCGTTAAAATTGCTGACTGCAATAACCACTCGTAATGGCCCGTGTCCACGGAAGAGATTTTTTCAACTTGAGACGGTGAAAGCTACCCACCTGGACCGTCTAATGCTCCCATATCGGTCCTTTTCATTCGATGCCAGGATGGTATTTTATTAATATTAAAAGCCAACTGCGCCCTGCCGCCACGCTACATGGGCTATAGGACGGCGATACAAAATACACCTCTCGCTGTCTTTCAGCAAGAAATTTATTTAGTATTTAGTAGGTATATTATTACTACACATGGACTACGACGCAATCTCTTGATTCTTCAGAAGGACAACTCTCGGCTTTTGTAGTCTCCGTGTACACACCATGTCCCAGAAATCCGTCGTCTTGCACCTCAATTTAAACTTGTAAACGTCAAATATCAGTCTGCTGAGTGAATTTCAGAAGCAGTTAAAACCGAACATTGAAAAAAAAAATATTTCATTTTAAACAAATATCAGATATCTCATAGAGACAAAGCAAAATGGAAAATATATGTAAGTATGGGGTAATTACAGGGCTTACGACTTGTCTTCGACTGACTTAAGTGATCATATATATATATATATAAAGGGTTTTTCATTAAGGGCGCTCAAACTTTTTTTTAAAATAAAACAAAAACGAATGAATATATCTAAAAAAAATGTATTATGTTTTGAATTACATTTAGTGGCAATTATGTATGAAATTCAATTTCCCTCGCATGATCACCGCGAGCACGTTTGCAGAAGTCCAATCGTTGAATCCAATTTTCCACCACTTTTTCACATAATTCGGCCCGAATCGCACCAATTTTGCGTTCAATATTTTCTCTTAGCTCTTGTAACGTCGCAGGCTTGTGGGTATAGACCAAAGATTTAACATAGCCCCAAAGAAAATAGTCCAATGGTGTTAAATCGCATTTTATTTTTATTTTTATTTTATTTTTTTGGAGAAACAAACAGTGTAACAATAATAACTGATAATTACATAATATATAAAAATAACACCAGTGAAGTTTCTTCGGAAATTAAATACATAGTACATAATAAATTAAAAAATAGTAAATAGTACATAATTAAATACATAGTACATAATAAACTAAAAAATAGCAGACTGATAAACAAAAATGCTTTTACATAAAAGTAAACATAATAAACTAAAAACTAGTATATATTAATAAAAAAATAATAATACTAATAAACTAAAAGAAGAAAAATAAAAAAATAAAAGAGTGATTTTAAACTGAATATACGAAGAGGAAAGGGTAAGGAGGGGAGGGAAATGGGATGCAATATATACAGTTTATGTTAATAGTTATTGAAAAGTTGGCGTAGTTTAAATTTAAAAGGAAGCAATTTATCGTTGAAAATGTCAATGTTATTAGAAAAATTTACGGCATTATATTTTGAGGTAGAGCGGATAATAAAACAATTTTTTATGTAATTAGTTCTACTCAAATTTGGGTAAAAAAGATTATTTGATCGTGTTTGTCGCGTTGGACAGTTGAAAGTTATTTGTTCTAATAAATAGGGCGAGTCAACTAAGTTATTTAAAATTTTATAGAGGTAGGTTAAATCTTGAGTGTTTCTTCTATTTAAGAGGGGGGGTATTTTATGGTAACACTCACTTTCTGAATGAGATTTAATGTCTAAGCGAGCACGTGAATTTAATATATTAAAAAATTTATGTTGAACATTTTCAAGTCGGTCGCTGTAGGTGGAATAATGTGTGTTCCAAACTACCGATCCGAATTCAAGTTGACTGCGTACAAATGAGAAATATAGGATGATAAGAGTAAAAGGGGATTGGAATGGGTTAGACGTTCTAGCAATGAAACCGAGGAGTCTATAGGCCTTAGCGATTACCGACTCTATATGCGGGATAAAAGTTAATTTAGAATCCAAGATGATACCAAGATCCTTCACTTGTGTGCAGACACTGAGTTGATAATTATACGACACTATTCAACTAACTATTAACACTATTAAGTTGATAATTATACGACAAATTAGATTTTTTCTTTGAAAATGAAATGATGTGACATTTAGCAATATTTAGAAAAAGTTGATTTTTTTGGCAGTAGATTGAAAGTCTATTAATATCACCTGTAGCAGGAGGCAATCAGTGGGTGATTTAATTTCTTTGAAAATTTTGGCATCGTCAGCAAATAGTGAAAATTCAGAATTTAAGAAACATTCTTTAATGTCATTAATATAAATTAAGAATAAAATAGGTCCAAGGTGTGAGCCTTGTGGAACTCCAGATGGGACATTTTGGAATATGGAACTAAACCCTTGGATCACAACTGCCTGACTTCGATTTTTGATATAGGAAGTAAACCATCTGTATAGGTCTCCGTGTATACCGAGACATCGCAACTTTCTCAGAAGTATTCGATGATTGATTTTATCAAAAGCTTTTGAGAAGTCAGTGTACAGTGTGTCTACTTGTAATCCTTTGTCCATCGCCTTCAAAATAATGTCGGTAAATTGTAAGAGATTTGATTCTATAGACCTCTGTGGAAAAAAACCGTGCTGATTGGGGATAATTATAGGACGCACACTTGGGAATAATTGATCGTATATCATTTTTTCCATTAATTTACTGAGAATTGACAATTTTGAAATCGGTCTGTAGTTTTCAACATTTTCTTTGTCACCACTTTTAAATATTGGGGTTATATGCGCCTTTTTCCAAAATCCTGGAAAGTGACCATCCCGTAAAGATTTAGAAAATATAAGAGAAATTGGTTTTGCTAATTCCACGGCGCATTGATTCAGAAAGATAGAAGGCAATTCATCAGGGCCAGCACCCTTCTTGGTGTCTAGGTTTTTTAAATATTTTAAAACGATCGCTTCATGAAAATCGATAGATTGAGTATCGAGGTGACTATATACGTGACAATCATCTTCTGTATCAATATCATGGACGTTTGTGGAGACGTAGACAGAGTGAAAGTATTCATTAAATACTCTACATATATCAGCACCATTATCAGCTTGTTGGTTTTTGTAATAAACACTATCAGGAAAATCTGCGTTTCCTCTACGTTTGTTTTTTACGTATGACCAGAATCTTTTTGGGTCTGTTTTGATTTCTGATTCAGATTTTTTTATAAACTGTTCAAAGCATTCTTTCGCATTTTTTTTCTGTCGCTTTCTCAAGAGGTTGAACGTTTGATAATCAGAGAGGTTACCATACATTTTCCACTTTTTGTGGTAAAGTAACTTTTCTTTGATAGTTTTAATTAACGAAGAGTTATACCAACTGGGAAATTTCGCTACAGATTTAACCGAGATGGTTGGAACATGTTTTGATATAATGTTATTAACAATTGTATAAAATGTTTTTAAAACATTTTCCAACTCCAAATCATTCAATCGATGCGTCCAATCAACTTTAGACAACTCATTCCTAATTAATGAGTAGTCGGTATCGTGAAATTTTTTTATAATTCTTGGAGATGGACGCATAGCGATTCCTTTTGTTATCGATAATTCTATGATTAGGGATTTATGATGGGGGTCTTCGGGAGTCAGAGGATCGTTACATTTAAAAATATGGCATGAGGCATTGTTTGTTATCACCAGATCTAATATTCTACCGTTTGGTTTGTTTGATCGTTATACTGAGAGAGTTCTGTAAATGATAAGAATTCCAAAAGGTATTGGCTGGCTACACTATTACAATTTGAGGGGTTCATTACATTAGATCCATTAGAAGGCAACCATTTAATAGTAGGTAAATTAAAGTCTCCCAGCAATAAAAACATATTATTAGGATGATCGGTTCTTATATCACTGACCATATTTAAATGTTTTAGTAAATTAGAATGGTGATCAGGGCCTTGCGGGTGATAAGATCCACAGACAAAAATGTTTTGATACACCCCGGATGACAATTTAATGTTTACCCAGAGGTCCTCAGCACAGGTATGCCAGGATTCCATAAGCTTTGCATGCAATGACGCTTTGATAGCTATAAGAACTCCACCGCCATATTTAGAGTGATTTCGGTCTCTTCTAAAAATATTGTACCTGTTATCTGCAATTTCACTATTATTGATATCATTACGTAGCCAAGATTCAGTAAGGCAGATGATATCGTATTCGTTATTTAAAATTTGATTAAAGATTTTTGTTGTCTTGGTGCGTAAACCGCGAACATTTTGATAGTAGACAGATAGACTAGCCATCAGGTACAAATTTTATAAAAAAATGAAAATATGTTATAAGAAATTGTGAGGAAAAGTAAAAAGATATACCATACATAAAGAATAAGAAATATTGCAGAAAGGGAAAGGGAGGTAGGGGGGGGAGAGTGGTAATATAATAGAAATAGTTTAACAAAGTGAAAAATAGATCAATTGTAAAATTAGGGTAAATAATCCGTGAGTGACGACGCAGAGTAGGGTTCACATTGAATAATTTGTTTTTAATAAGTCTTTTTCGGAGCGAACTAGTAGAACCGGTGAGGAATCCGATTTTCTCAAAAAGATTCGGCAGTTTTTTACCCAACAATACTGAAAATTTTTCTTTTTAGCGAATTCTTTTGTTTTTTTTAATAGAATTTTATTATCTATGGTTAAATGATCATTCAAATATATTGATTGCTTAGATCCCGGAAAGCCAATGTCAGTTGTTGTAATTCCACGATTGGCTCTAACTGCCGAAATCAAGGCTTCTTTTTTAAATTGTCGATTAAATTTGACAACAACAAGTTTTGGTCTCCCGTCGCGTGCTGGCTGGCCAGTTGCATCCTTTTCAACTATTTTGCGGCGGGCGACCCTGTTGACGTGTTGGATATCGCCGACGTCTAGTGAAACACCTACGGAGTTTCCGATCATTTTAACAATGTCTAATAATTTTTCATTTGTTCGTTCTGGGAGGCCGTAGATTTCAACGTTGTTAGTTCGAGCCTGCTGTTGACATTCATTCTGTTCGTGTTTTAGATGCTCCACTGTGGTCTTCAGTTCTGCTATTTCATTTTCTAACACATCGATTTGTCCTATTTTTGACTCGAACAGTTCCATTTTTTTGGAGAAGTCATCGACCTTACGGTTATAGAATTCCATGTTTTCGTTGTATTGATTTAGTTTAACATTCATAGTCTCGATATTCTCGCGAAGTAATCGCATTTCCACCAGAATCATCGCATTATCAGTTGATGGCGAAGGAGATGAAGGGATCTTGCAAATATTACACTTCCACGCATCTCTGTATTGGTTGGACATCTTCTTGAAGTTTGCATGTGTAATATCTTGACATATGAAGTGAAAGGGTCGAGTACATAATGAGCATCGGAGGCACTCTGCGGTCTTTAGTTGTTTGGAACAAGAATAACAATTCGTGTTCTTATCCATCGCTAAAAGGAGTGAGGATATTATGTTACAAACAATTGCTCAGCTGAGAAGAAGATACTTTAGTTACAGACTAGGTACCTGAACACTAGTGATGAGGGTAAGTTGTGGAGTTTCGACCAAGTTGTATAGAAAAATTATTGTATACCCGATTTGTATAAAAACGGTAAGGTATAGCTGTAGGTCGTCGCGGACTTTTTTGTAGAGAAAAAAGCGGCGGTTCCGATCATATAAAGGTTTGATATTTTTCTTACTCCTGGGAGGTAGCGTTTCAGGAAAACTTAATGAAAAATTTAATTTTACAAATATTTTAGTCGATATGCTGAAATTTCATTTTCTTCTTTTAGATGGTGGACAAGGTAATTTTTCTGCGTCAAATGATATATATGTCGACACCTAGAGATGAAAATTCAGGAAAAACTTAACCACACGTTTTTAAGAAAACTTAGATTATCACAGATGCTGAAGTTTTATGGACGGTCTGTCGCGAGCTTTTTTATACAATTGGACACAGAGATTCCGATGGTTAAGTTAGTTTTAGAAGAAATGCACACTGGAGAACAGCGTATCACAGAAACTTTCACTTTTCCACAAATTTTATGATTTTTCCAGTCGCAGGTCACGAAAATAAGTTTTGATACAAATATTTTGAAAGCAAAAGAACACTCTTTCAATTCCGCATAAAATGATACTAATTTTGTTGAAGTATATTAATATTTACTCAAAAAAACAATTTTTGTTTATTATTTGTATGTACGAGCACTAATTCGCGTCTGTATTGTACGATGTCAAGAGGAGCATGATCTAGGCGGCCATTGAACTGGTCCATTTCGCGAAATAACACGCTCACCAAATTTGGTTTTCAATAAGTCAATTGTTGCGTGTGCCGTGTGACTGGTAGCGCCGTCTTATTGAAACCACATATTGACCAAGTCCATACCTTGCAATTGAGGCCAAAAATAATCAGTTATCATGGAGCGATAACGATTACCATTCACAGTAACATGACGATTAGCATCATCAACAAAAAAATATGGTCCAATGACACCTCCGGCATGTAATCCACACCAAACAGTGATTTTTCCGGGATGCAATTGTATTTCGTGAAGCACGTGTGGATTGGTACCTGCCCAATAACGCATATTTTGCTTGTTTACATATCGATTGAGCCAAAAATGAGCTTCGTCGCTAAAGATGATTTTTCGATAGAATTCAGCATCATTTTCAAATTGTTGTGCAGCCCAATTGAGGAATTGGCGACGCTTCAAATGGTCAAGCGGCTTTAGTTCTTGTGTCAACTGGATCTTTTATGGATGTAGGCCAAGATCTTTTCGCAAAATTCGCCACAATGACGTCACAGAAATGCCCAATTGTTGAGAACGTCGTGTTAGTGACTCATTTGGGTCATCAATAACAGATGCTCTAGCGGCGGCAATATTTTCCTCACTTCGTGCATTTCTTTGTCTCACTGGCACTGGAACATTGTGTAGCGACAATGTGTTTTCAAATTTTTGCACCAAACGTTGAATTTTTGATGTGGCAGGCAAGTGATGACGACGATAAAATGGTCGTAATGCTCTTAAAGTTGTGGTGAGCAAACGCGAATTTTGGTAGTAGATTTGAATAATTTGCAAGCGTTGCTCCGGTATGTACTGCTCCACAATGATTTGCCAACTAATTACAAGTGTTAATCTCAAAAAAAATTGAAGAAATATGGCGTAGTTTCTTGTCCTTGTTGAAAGAAAGTTTGAGCGTCCCTATTGAAAAACCCTTTATATACGTTGACCAATTCTCACCCCTCAATCTCCACATTTATCAAATTTTTGAAAGTTGTTTATATGTTAGTATGTGGACTCGCTTCGAGAACCACTACATCATTTTCATCTATGGACCAAATTTGATAATTAATTTTTCCCTGTTCTTGGACATATTTAAATATTTCTAATTATTTCATTTTGTTACAGCATTTTTTAAACCACCTAAACTACATTTTTTAATCCTATTCATTATGCTAAGATTTATGGGATGTATACTGTGGAAAGAAATGTTGTTTGTACAGTTATGAATGGTTGAATGAATGACTCTTTAGGTAAACACATGAATAAGTGTCGATGTATATGTATGCAGATATGAATATTCCACCCAACACTCTCGTGCTCGTTTGAAAGTCGCAGAATACATCGCGTGTATGTTGGTGTGACATACTACAGGTTATGAGATGCAAAGCATGAGATACAAAGACTGTTAACACTTATTGTAGCCAAACTTCAATAAACCCATATGTTGAAGTTACTAGCGAATTGTTATCGAAAGTAGTTTTCGGATCTATTAACTTGAAGGTGGCGATAGGAAAAGTGAAGCTCGTGATTCCGTATCTCTGCTGGTCACGTTAGTATTAATACGTAACGTTGGTACTAAGAGTTTTTAAGGCTGATAGATAGGGTTGTCATACGTCCCGTATATACGGGACTGTCACCGTATTTCACTACTCAGTCCCGTATTACATCTGTCTTGTTTTTGCTCAGTTTTCTCCCTAAACTCTGTGTGAAAGAGCCAGCGCGCGGTGGAGCCACGGATCTGTCAGTCTTAACTGTTAGTGCTCAGTGAAGACTAATTTGTTTCGCGCGTGTGTATTATTTATTATATTGTTATTATTACTTTTTTAAGTAGCCCCATTTTTATACCTGTAATAAAAGATGCCAAAGAAAAAGTATAATTTTAAAGATGAATAATACACCAAAATTTTGACATTTATAAAAAATGAACGAACTTTTTTCATGTTTTATTTATTAAACGTCCCGTATCAACGCTTGGTAATTATGGCAACCCCACTGATAGAAGTTTCGTTTTACGCACCGGCGCCTGCTGGGTGTGTTCAGCTTCCCCGGGCGGTGACGATGAGAGTGGAGGCAATAAACCTCAACAGATTTATCCGGTATAAATTTGTAAACATCGGTTACTTGACCGATGACGTCTTGATATTGTATAACCGATAATCTAATGAGAAATGTGAGCTATTTCGTTGTAAACTTTTGAAACATTATACAGAAATATAATACAGCAGTATGATATGGGCCCTGGGTGACACAGCGTCCCATTTATTTATATTGGAACTGATACAGAAATAATAACCCAACAACATCGTTAAGAGGCATTCTTTGTTACTTTTGAGCAGACAATACGGTATTGTTACTAGGTCCTATACAAGCTGGTCTTTTGTTGTTACAAAACTTAATAATGAGGTCGGCTTTGTTCTTCGGTTTGCTCTGGATGTGTATTTATTAAACTAATTGTAATGATAATACACGCTGTTATTTCATGTTGGACATATTTTGAGAAATAATTTCTTGGACTCGGTTCATACTTTGTCTGTCGGTCTTATTTAGATCCATAAGAGTACATAAATTTATTTATATCAACGACTACTACAAAAAGTGCTAAAATGTTTCTATGATATGTTAAAACTTTCTATATTCATCACGTGTTTCGTGGCATAGCGGTGAAGGCCTCTGATCAAATCTATTTTATTTTTAATACAATAGGCTTATGAGACCCTAATACTGCAGGCTTCTTGGAAGCTTCAAGCTTGTATGAGAAGATGCATGAATGTGGTTGAGGTGGGAATTGTGTGTCAGGACAGAAGAGTGTGGCACTGTATCCTCTCTACCCACCCCTGAGGTGAAAAGGCGTGATAGTAAGTTAATTAGTTGTGTATGTCCTCACCGAAAATCGAGCCCAGAGCTCTCATTATGAGAAGTCAATATCAAGTCCACTAGACTGGTTTTTTTATGATGAATTATTTAAATTCAAATTTTTAAATTCAATTTTTAAAATCATATATATTATATAATTTTACGCTAGTAATTGTGATACACTCTCTGTATTTAGCACAAATCGCTTTATTTATTTTTCCAAATATCCGTCAAGTACTGCCGATAATATGTGACGCAGTAGTGACCCTACTCGCGTCCGTAGACATGGCCGGGTGAGTGCTCACCTATCAAGCATTAGGGCCCGAACCAGAGCGACCAATGAGCACCAGCAAATAACCATTAGTATCAGAGACAGTTACTGCTCAAACAACGATCTTCACTTCTCCGCAGGCCGTCCTAACACCAGCATCTCTAGCAAGCCACTCTAGAGTTCAACCATGCATTTAAAATTGTATTAATTTATCACCTTGATAAACGAAACCATGTAAGTGCTCTTTCATTTATATACCCTGCTCTAGTTACAACATACACCCTACACTGCGACACACTACCAACACGTGTGAGACAAAAATAAGTTAGGAGCTTCTGTCTCACAGCATCTTAACCTTTTGACACAATCTCGAGTCAATCATAGTTCGAATAACTTCAACATCTATATTCCTATAATGCTGTAATATTCTTAAAACTCATTACATATCATAATAATAAATAACAGTAATAACGTTCGCATTTCAAAGCAGCCCTTCTACATATATTATAAATCTTCTTCTTCTTTCACGGCACTGTGTCCCAAAATGGGATTTAGCGGCGTCCATAAATACACTCCACTGACTCCTATCCCTGGTTATTCTTTTTCACTTCTCTCCCATCCTGCTACAGTCAGCTAACCTTGTCCTTGATTTACTTCTAGGTAACATTCGCTGGTGTATACTATACAAAAATTGTAATATTCACAATAATTTAAATATAATTTTTTTTTTCATATTCATCTTACATTCACCTTGACTAATTGTAGATGATGACATAGATGATCAGTCACCTCCTATTCTGGTCCATGGCATAAAATTTTACACTATTTTGGCATTTCGTACGCCAAAATCTTACCCAGGTCGGTTACCGTTAGATCATCACTTTTTCCATCATGTCTGGTTGCATGGTCAAAATATCAGAGGATTCTTAGCCATATAGCCGAGGATAGATGCTGCTCGATATTTAATTAATCTATTATATAATTGAGGCATTCGTTCTGCAGGCTATTCACGGTAAGTGGAGCTTTCCACGGAGTCCACGTTCCAGCATCGCAGAGAAAAATCTGAAATAATAGAATTCTGGCTAGTCTCATTTTTGTTTTATTTCCACAATAGCACGTGCCATTGTCGAGGCTTTTCCTAAAAAGTTACGTTACAACCGTATTTGTACATGGGAGATATAAATCTGCCCAGGAATGCAGACCTAGTTAGTAATGGGATGAATCTTTTTTATATAAGGAATTTATTTGGGTATGGGTGACTCGTTGGAGCTCCTTAGGTGGGCAGTTTGGCAGACCTGCGTAGATAGGACTCCATCTAAGCGCCCATCTCTCACTCTCCATACTTCGTTAGTCTGTCCGTGTAAGTGTGACTCAATCCATTTTGTGTCTCGTCCACTGTCCCTCTTTTGGGAGTGTTTTTGATGAATGAATCTGCCTTGAACTACTGCACCTTAATTTTCCACTTATATGTTAAATTATATGATTTTTTATGAATAAATACAGCACTTAAGGGGCGCTGGAGGGGCTAAATTTTAAATCTTAATTGCTAATAACCACATTGAATTTATTCTTCTTTTTTGTTTTGCTTATACTTACATATGTAATTGAATTAAAGTCTTGTATTTTTATTAGCTTTGATGAGTAGGACCGACAAGGAAGTCCTAGCTTCTAAACCGGTCCCGGGAAAGGGTGAGTCCCCCTTCCCTCCAGCTGTCCTTATCAGTGCTCACTACTCACTTGTTGTGTTAATTCAGGTATTTTATAATATTTATTAAAATGTTCATAAAAACTATAAAGTTTCATGAAGCAATCAATTCATTGTTTCACAATAACACGCCATACACATTCGCCTTTGCCAATCACAAAACAGATTTGGTTGAACGTCTATTTGGAGTTGGTCCCGATACAGAAATCAATATTCCACCCCACCGTCTGCGAGGAACCAATAAAACTTTCCACCACAATCTTTTTCGATATCATTATTTTTTATTACAGCCAAAGACGAAAATAAAGTTTCCTACCCCTACCCCCTCTTCGGTGGTCGCGCTCCGCCCCGACCACCCTCAGGGGCCAATGTTTCCCTTAGACATTTTCCTTCCAAATCCCGATTCATCAGCAATACTGCTGTAGTGATTTCTGATGGATTGAATCCTTCTTCGGATATAAATTTGATTACTGCACGGTATTTAATTTGCAATATTTTAAAATATCACTCGACAAGTATTACTCCGTACTATGACAAAAGCTCCACAGACCTATGGCCCAACGACTATACGCCCACGACAAAAAATTCAGCCGACAAAAGATCTAGTTGACTAAAGCACCAGCCAACAAAGTATCTAGTCGACTAAAGCTCCAGCCGACAAAAGATCTAGTCGACTGAAGCTCCAGCCGACAAAAGAACCAGTCGACTAAAGCTCCAGCTGACCATTAATCCGCGTGGCATTAACCGCCGCCCGATCGCATAATTACCGCTGGAATAAATGCATTATTATTATTATTATTATTATTATTATTATTATTATTATTATTATTATTATTAGATCCAATGACAAAATGGCCAAAAACAAAATTATTCTGTGAGAGTTTATTTTTTATTGTTAATAAAAAAATACTATAGATGAATGGAAAATACGTTGATCATGCATACATAATTCCATCGACTTTCGAAAGCGTTTGTAATTAATGCACCATTAAAAAAAATAATAGCAATAACAAATATTTTTTTGAACGGTTACTCATTTATAGTACATATATAACATTTATAATCTCAAATATTGCATACAGGTTATATGCAATATTTCAATCACCACTCGATACATTCATTTCTTGGTAGTTTTCTGATAAAAATCATTTAGAAATTTTGTCTGTGGCCGTTACTTCATTAGCTCTAATGTCGCGTGCATCAATGGTCGGCTGGAGCTTTAGTCGGCTAGATCTTTTGTCGGCTGGACCTTTTGTCGTGGACGTATAATCGTTGGGCCAAAAGTCCGTGTAACCGTGTTACCCGTTGGGCTGCTAGACAAAAACTATTTGAGGTAGGAAAGCAAATATCGTGTCCGTATGTCACAAAGAATCAAGGAACATATTTATATGACTAACATTCTTATAACCTTGTCAGGTTGGAAACTTTTGGTCCTCATCTCGTAGCTACTCTTAGTTATTTTAAGGTTCATACCATTGTATTTAATCACGATTCATTACATGACAAAAGGATTTCCCGCTTTTCTAACCAACTAATAAATAACGATTTTTTTCTATAGATCTCGTTGCCATACAAGCGCCAATATAATGTTTTTTTTAGAAACGATAATCTCTGTAGTCATTATCATATTTCGATTAATCTTTTCAGAAAAATTGACCTAGAAAATATCTCGGCTAAGTTATTAACCAGTCTGATCCACCTTCTTATTTCAGAATGGCGGTTGTTCTTAAATTATATAAAAAAGTAAAATTCACATCTATTAACGTAAATACAACTAACAACTCTTTTACAGTAATGACGAAAAAAACAGCTACGTTATCTTATATGTACAATTTTCTGGGTTGTACTGCCGTTTGTTTCAGATCTCTCTGATCAACGATTCGGATCTAATTGCAGGATCCACCGAGCTGATGACGGTAATGTTTATGACTTTCTGGTACGAAAAAATAAACAATTAAATATTCATAAATGTATTAAATAAGATAAAAATTACATTCACCCTGGTGGAAAACCGAACCTAGGCCTCCCTCATGACAGGTAGTAATTCTAATCATTACGCTATCGAGAATTATTTATAATTTATTATTCAAATTTGGTGGTAAAAATGTTTAAAAATTATTATAGAATTATATTACAGGATAACTAGAAAGATATACTAGAAAAAATATTCGGCTGCTGCCGGGATTTGGCCATAGACCTTTTCCTATCTAGGGAAACACGTTAACCAATTTACCTATATCAAGCAATTACGTTTTTGACAAATTATGAACAAATATTCTATATTTCTTTATCATTAATAGGTATATCTATTATTTTATTTTTAAAGCAATCAACTTAATATTGCAATGAATCCCAAATACATAGATGAAAAAATTTAATCAATCAATAGGTTAACGCGTTTCTCCGTATGGGAAAAGGTCCAGGTTCGAATTCCGGTAACAATCAAATATTTTTTCTATAAATAGTTTTTTTCTAGTTAATTCATTTAAGTTGTATTAAAAATCCCAAAGAACTTCGAGTTTACAACAAAAATGTGTCTTCATTATAAAAATATATTTTATGTTAAAATTGATAACTCTTTAAATTTTTCTTTATACATAATTCGCCGCTACATATAAAGCACTAAAAATATATTTTACAAGAAATTGTAAACAAATTGTAAGTATGAAACTCCGCGATGAAGGTTTCCACCATTTATTCCGTGATTAAATTGGCAAGGAAACTGCTCAAGGATTTCTCAGGCAACATCACAAGCGCTACGTCATATTGACATTTATTGCCCTGATTTATTTAGGCTGACGTATTTTAGCCCGGGAAAATAAAGAAAACAAGAAATAATGGCGTACCTTTCTCGTTCTGAATAATATTTATTTTTACATTTCGTTTTTTTTTTTGTGTTGTTCCCGTTGTACCGATTTTTTAAAAGCCTTCCGTGGCTGATTTACGATTTAAGCATGTACCGCTTGCGCCATTATCGGCGGCCCGTACGTGAAGGTGCGAGGCGTTACAATGTGAGGAACTTCCCTGAAATTTAATATGTATAAAACAAAAAAGGGGTCCGTGGCGAGCGCGCACGTTCTGTGTGAAGCCTCTTTGCGTTTTAGACAGATTTCGATACATTTTTTTCGACCATGACATTTATCAAAATGTTTATACATACAAATGGATATAACAAATTTTATGGACATGATGACACCCGTAATTCTTTTTATTTTTCGATCAACCCTTTTTAAAAAATTGACCAAGTAAATATTTCGGTCAAGTTTGTTAACCAGCCTGATCCGCAATCTCGTTTTAAAACATCGGCTGTATAAAATACTAAAAATTGTACTTTACACGTAGACAAAATCTACTTGATTCTTGCAACCAATTTCAGAAGGTATTTTTATATTCAATTTTTTATTTTATTTCATATTGTATTTTACAAGTTGTATACATTATAATTTAACATTTTTTCGTTGCATATATGAAAAAAAAACGCTTATTTTTCTCATTTCTAGTGTTTTCTATTCACATATTATGTGATTGTGGAGTACTACAAACTTACCTCGGAAACAGTGAATATTTTTTTCCTTGATTCATTCACTTATTTGCTTGTTCGGTTCGTCGAAAGAAAATTTGTTCACCAGACTTAACGACACAAGCTGCCGTCCAGAACATGCTCCTGACGCAGACTGGCCTTCCAATAACCAAGTATTGGATGCTCAAGAATGAGATGGGCTGAGAAAAGGATGCAGCTCAAAACAAAGTCGTGGATGATGGATGCGATTGGCCATGAATTCGAAAGGCCCTTAGAACTTTGATATGGTTAACTAGGGTAACTCAATATCTTATGTTACGTGTTTATGACTCTATTAATGAATTAGTTGGGTGAGAATTTAACGAAATTACCGGCAAAGCCTTTGTCTTCAAATATTGTTATTAAAATAGTAGATAATGATTTAATAAAACACATGTAAATGTTAAATAATAAGAGCGGAAAGGCTGAGAAAGATATGAAGGGTATATAAATGCAATAATCGCCATTATCAACGCTTCAGAAATATAATGTTGTGGTAGGTTTTATTATAGTAATATAATATTTATTTGACTTTGTAGAACGTTTGAAGAGACATGCTCGCCATTTGCTTATCTCAAAAATGTATGCCATTTTTAATCGCAAATGAACTAAAAACCTGTTAATATGAATAATTAACTAAACAAAATAGTCACGATTCTACGCAATCTACAAAATACATCATAATCGTTCATTTAAAACGTTTTATATACACGTCCGTTACTTATTCTACCGAATCAATTACTCCAATTATAACCCACGCTCCGAAACTTATGCACGGCAGATTTAATATTTTGTTCACTCTTCTCAATTGCCAATTTGTGACATTAACAAAAATGTAATTTGTAAATTTTATTCTCTTAACTGTCTTTCACGGTGCTCGGATTTTTCCGGACACCGACTATTCTGGACACTTTTTTTTTTAAAGACAACTGGAAGGGGGACGATCCACCCCTAAAATATGTATTTGTTTAAATATAACATAAAAAATATTTTTTGTCCGAAAAAATCGTGTCCTGAAAAATCAATGTCCGAAATAATTAGTCCCCGGAATAGTCAGTGTCCGCAAAATTCGTGTCTAGAAACGTCCTGTCAGAAAAAATCACCGAACCGTCATTCACACTTTCAAATTGTGTGTTGATAATGTCATAAACGACCTGTTGATCATCTGACCCTGTTTTTATATGAAAAGAAATGGGGAAGCGAGATGGAGCGGTATCAGATACTCCAGTTCAATGTCAATGAGACTAGATGGCAATAGAATTTGCTGCAATTCAAAAAATGCAGTGTTTCGCCATGGATGTTTCGTACCGCGAACGAGCTTATCTGCGGTTGTGAAGAAATACCACGCATTTACCACAATATATAACAGAATCTCATTTATAAGGTCCACGTGATTGACTCCATCTTCAATCGCATAAAGCGCCAGATGTCCTCAGTGACTGAAGTCGGGACAAAGGAACTGCTCGCTGCGGCGTGAGTGAGAGTGTGTGGGTACTGGGTACGGGCAGCGCTAGTACGGAAAGCACCTGGTGTGACCCTGACCCTCGAGTCGGGGTCATGAGACCACGACCGAGTATCCGCTGTGAGCAGTTTATGCAACTCCCGCCTCGGTTTCACATAATTTCAATATTTATATTAGGTACACAGCATCTTGTCTAGATCTCTAGACAAATCGATTAGCATTTTATCCAGGTTTTCTTCTTAACTTCAATGACGTCTGATCATATTGTCAACTCTTTCTGCTGTATTTTATCAAAATACTAATATTTGATACGCCCTATATAACATGATATTTTTTAATTCGGAATTTAAACATATTTTATATTTTAATATGATTTTTTCATTTTGAACAGTATAAAGTAATTTTATAATTGTTTGTTATAATATTAATAATAGGTGTACTAACGCACACTCATTTCAATAAAATAAAAAATTCTCGCGTTTAAAACAGGAAGCATTGTTATCGCAATGCAATAGACCATATATATGTAACACTTATAGAGTTATTAAATACTTGATTTATGAATTAAGCAAATCCTAGCACAATTTAGAGGTACCAAAATTAAATAAAAACTCAATTATAAAACACTCTCTGCTTTTAAATTACTTCGGCCATATTATTCATAGTAATACAACAAACAATAAACACAAACAAGGAAATATCCGTATAACGAATATCTAAAAACGTACTGGAAAAGATACAGAAACAATTTACTATATCTCATCAGGAAAACAAAAGAAGATTATTTTTAAAAACAAATTGAACACGCAAAAACGAGCAAAAATATTTGGGAAACGATAAATAAAATAACCAAAAAGACAAAACAGTAAATAAATGTAAAGGAAATTAATTATGAAAATACTATCATCAACGCTGATTTAAAAGGCACTAAATTACTTTTCGAATATGGGAAAAAATCTAGCCAAAAACAAACCACCAAATTATGATGCCGAAGCACTAACTGCACCACCAAACTGCACCCATGAATATCTTTCTCAATTCCAAACCATAACTGAAAACGATATTAAAAAAATCATAAATAACTTAAAAAATGGTACAACTCCTGGATACGACCAAACCGCAACAAAAATACTTAAATATTAACTCTTACCAAATCTATAACGCGTATTATAAATACTTGCCTTCAAAGTAGAGTATTCTCATGTTACTATAAACAAAGTTTTATCACACCAATATTTAAAACAGGAAATATAAAATACATTAAAAATTACCGCCCCATATCAATAATCTCCAACATAGCCAATATCTACAAAAAATTGTAAAAAGAACAGCTCATGTCATACGTCCGTACCAATAACATCATAAATGAGAACCAATTTGGATTTATGGAAAAAATTAGCACACAATATGTTATTACAAAAATAATCTCAATAATAAACAAACATATAGATGACAGTGACACATGCATCGGTATATATATATAGACCTGAGAAAAGCCTTTGATAGCATATCACACAAAAAACAACATAATAAACTTAAAAATATTGGCCTTTATGGCAATATTTTATCATGGCTAATAAGTTATTTAACATACAAAACGAATATTAAAATAAATGGACACAATAGCACATCTGAAACCACTGACTTTGGCATACTACAAGGTGCGGTACTTGGATCATTGTTATTTATTTTATACTCTGATGATATGTTGAAACTCAAATTACATGGTAAAATAATATCTCATGCAGACGATACAGTACTAGTAATTAATGAAAAAACTTGGACTCACGCTAATATATCTGCAAATAAGGAAGTTAATACCATAAAAAAGTGGACGGATGATAACCTACTATCAATTAATACCGATAAAACATACTTTCTACGATTTGCTATTTAACGGAAAGATAACACTGAAATTCATATTAAAATTCAAAGCCTCTACTCAAGAAGACTCTTGCGACCAATGTTCATCAATTGAAGAAAAATACTGTCCTTATTAATCGTTTATAACTATTACTAAGTATCTAAGAATCATAATAGATAACAAACTAAAATGGAAAGAACAAATTATTAATTTTACAAACAAAATAAGGAAAACTGCCTACATATTTTTAAAACTCAGAAACATCTTATCACTTACAAATCTAATAATATAGTACACGTTTGTACGGTCACATTTGCAATACGGTATTACTGGATAGGGAGGAGCACAATTTCACAATTAAAAATCACTCAAAAAATGATAATAAAAATTATTCTAAAAAAAAGGACTATCTAAGTATACAACTTTTCACAGATTTCAAAGTACCAAAAATAATAGACATATACAAAAAAAATTCAATAATACAAATTTTCAAAATTAAAAATCAATTAAACTTTAGAAGTGAATTCGGATCTACAAGATTTAGAGACCAAATTGATATTCCAGAATTAAAATATACTGCATCCCAAAATCACTATATTTATCAAGGCATCAAATTTTTTAACAATCTTTCCATCACAATTAGAAAAATTACAGACTACTGTCAATTTGTATCTGAAGTAAAAAATATATACACAGACTAACCGAAACATAAATTATCTCGTATATACTCCTTCTCTATGCACGTGTCCTACTCTTATAGAGAAGAAATATATGTTAATGAAATATTTATGTATATATCCTACTGATAATTCTAAAATGTATTATATTTTCTAAAATTAAAATAAATAAATAAAATAAAATAAACATTAAAATTGTTATTTGTCAATATATATACCAGTGGTGTAGCAACAATTATGACCCCGGGCATGCATATTTTCCGAGTCCCTATCCTTCCCCGAGAACTCAATTTCATAATGGTTTCCATATTAATTATAATCGATTTAGCTTCATTAATTTCATCATTATTCTAGCTCGATAAAGTGATTTTAATTCATGTTTTTAATATCTCTTCACAGGATATCTATGCAATTGTGTTTGAGTCATTTCAAACAAAATTGCGTAGTTGGTATGACGAAGATGTCATATTTGGTACTTTATCGGGAATATATTTTCATTATATTTTTGCTAAACGATCTTGTTGAATGATTCCGGGCCCTCGGGCGGTTGCCCGGCAGTAGTTACGTTATTGATTATATTATTTTCTAAGATTACTTATGTAGGTACTTAAATATTTAATTTATTTCACAATGTATGTATTTTTGTTATTTAATCACCCTTTTTTGTAAATGTAACATTAACTAATGATAAAATGACCTTTTTCTTATGCCGGGATCATCAAAATAAAATCCCGGGATCGCAATTTTGGCTAACGGTTGCGCTTTATAGAAGACATAAATCTTATTTGTTGATAAATAATATAATGTATGTTCTTTATAACACCGTAAATGATATCTGTACGTGTGCATACGCAATCGAGATTTTCTACTAAGTGGTTCATGTCTAGCACTAAATTAGACGCTTTCGACACTGCGTTACTACGTTAATATTAATTTATAATAATATTATTACAAATAAGGGACTTTCTGTGGGTTGGTAGATTTCTTCCACCGTGAAAAGCATGTTCTTTACCGCGATACAAATTTATTTCATCAATATGAATGTTATTAAAACTACACCCACACAAACCGTACATAAATATTAACAATTTAACATAATAGAAATACGCGGAATGGAAAGAGAAGTGTTCTACCGTACAACTCAAACAAATACCCAAATAATAGACATTCTACAAATTGTTTAAATACGTTATTTATCATTGTAGCGATACGATTTATCAATCAAGGTTGCGCTAAATAAAGCGGTTTGTTTCTCGGATAAATAAGATTTGGAATAAACTTCTGTGTATTTGAATATGTGCTCTCAAATTACTCGTACTTGGGTATATAATACAGAGTAGTTTTTTGGTATGGGGGAGTTAAATAATATTTATGACTGGCTAACTAAGTTACCGGTGAGCACAAAGGATTGAGTTCTTCGTACATGATTCCATCTTCTCTTGTATGCTCGTTAATTGCTTACTTAACAGGACCATCATCCATTATATAATTTACCTGTCTATGTCTTTATCTCTGATGCCATCAAACTCGCGGTTCTACTTATTTATTCATTCCACGTAACCATAACTCCGAACGACTCATTCTTAATTCTGTTCATTTGACTAAAATCAATTTTATATTCATTCCGAATTTTCTCATTTTGTACTCAATTAGGAATTAAATTGCCACATACACCTATGAGCATATTTTTATTTCCCCAATATATACCGACCTATATTATTTGATGTTTCCCTAATAATGTGAATTATGAATTATAAGTCGGCTTTAATTTAAAAAGTGATACGATTCCAATGATAGAGCTTTCCCAATAAACAATACTTCACCATTGTACGCGGATAAACAATAATAAATACAAAAATGCTTATTGGGCGTCTGATGAAAAACAATCAAAAGTTGTTATTTTGACATTTCGGAAAGTGCTTAATTCTATGGTATACCATAGACACTATATATAAAAAAAGATGACAGATGTCATGTATGTCTTTTTCATTATAAATTGAATATATATTTACGTACCCACTGACACATTGAATATATAAATCATTGAAGTAATCTTAACGTAGAGATATTAAAAACACGTGCCCTACTCATTAACCTTACCGTTTAATTAAGCACTATACAACCAGAATGAAACTACGTTCAAGACGTTCAAAAAGCCATAGAAATAGACGAGGAAACGTAATATTATTATGCATACTATTTTTTACGTCTTACAAAAAAAGAGTTGTTAGACTTTTTAAAATATTTTTGTTTTTAACGCGTTCTTTACCACCTGATTTGACTAGAACTAAAATCGGGACATTTAACTGTCATTCCGAATACCACTCTAAATAGCATTAAATAACTAGTAGCAGCCATTATATTCCGGTTGCAAGAGACGACCATTTCTTCACAAGCTTTATAAAATTAAGCCATCGATTAAAAAGAGTTCAAATGATTGTTTCGCGTGCATCATCGGATGTATTTGGACAGCGGTTTTTTTGCTCGAGTGCCTCCTGATTATACTCCAGTTGTGAGTATTTGAAACGCTGGTCTTTTATTATTTCTCTTTCACTCTACATTTTACAGCAGCGGTGTTCAATATAATTTGATAGTTATTCATTTTTAAATCTTTTTAATATGCTAATGACATTCTGTGAATTACTAATACTAGTTCAGATATCTGGTTATCCAAAACTTTCGCACTCTTTTGAAAAGAGTTCATTTTAACAATAATTCCTTAACAAAATGTTCGATAAACTAGCCAACTTGTTAAAATGTGTTTCTTTGCACGACTGCGGCCCAGGAGGGCAGAAAGAATAGTACACCATACTTATATCATCTTAATGTACCACTCCTTCCTCTTTCATCTACTTGTGAACGCTCGTCAATGGGTAAAGCTCCTTATATAGCCGTTAATCCACCTAATCATAATTGAACATTTTCATTGCCGTCCTCTTTTCATCCCCTACGTTCCACGTTCCCAAACTATCTCAGCGACTCTTTCTTATGTCCCGTGTCTACGAGATTCATCTTGAAAACGAATAAAAGTTAGAACAGAATTTAGCGCGAAGCGTTCTTTGAATCATTTTCGCATGCGTTTTGCTCCCGGATTAGAATAAATGTAGGTACCTTTACTGACTCTCTGTGATCTAAGTCTAATTGAGAAATCACCGTGGACGCGTGCTTTAATTTTGACGATATACTCCTAAACTTTTAATTCATCACTCAATTGTATACCATGACGCCGTATTATATTGGAGTTAGCAAGAGGACATAGTTATATTATACATTCCTTTCCTGACACATACTCTTCGCTTCTTCGTCGTATATATTTTTATTTTTTTCTATTGTATAAAATAACATAAATTCCAACAAACCTAAAAATTGACTCGTGTTCAATTTAACTATCATGTTATATAAACGAACATACGCGTACTTAAATATGAGTCTGTAAGATTTTGAAAAATATATTTTTTCAAATATTTTATTCAGGCCTTGACTTCCTCGATTTCATGAATCTTATACACTTATAAGTACTACCTTCCATCAGTTACCCTTCCTTCATCTAAATATCATTATTACATTACACACACCGCTACTTTATATTGTTTTTTTGGGTCTCATCTCCACCATGCTAAGTCTAAATAAATCAAAATCTATGTCGCCCTTTTAACAGTCCCCTATAAATATAAATCCCTGCCCTCTACCCTCACAGCCGGTGGCGTACAGTAAATATAGGTTTAGGTTATGCTTTTACCAATTACATTATACAATCATATATAATATATGTAACACAATATATATACTTTCGTTTAACCAACGTCTTTGGACAAAATAAATCCGTCGTTTACACGACCCTATCATGTATTTATTTATAATTTTAGAGTACTGTTAATAGTATTTTTAAAGTTTATGTTTTAACGTAAAACAATACCTTCTTACCCATATAAAAATGTATGGACGTTTTTAAGAACACTTTCTATGACTGAGCATGATTAATTTATTGTTTGAAAATCCTTCACGTAATAACTAAAGTAAATCATTATTTCTTTTAAAGTTTAAAGTAGGAAATAGTTCTGCCAATTGCTTTTAATTTTTCCCAAATCAAAAACCAATTCATGCACCAAATATAAAGAACAATCATAAAATGAACCCTTTAAAAACAGTAAGATAGTAAATTTCGCGAATTAGTAAAAGAGGAAGTAGACACTTTAATGATTTGCACGCAGTTGTAAGCCTTTCTAATATAGTTCTGTTAAAAAACAGCATAGGTAACAACGGATCAATCAAAAGAAATTTTCAGTTCAGTAAATAACCAATTATATTACTCGAGTAATTCACTAGCTTAAAGACAGAACAGAGTAATGTAAATAGCTCGATGCGGCGAATACAATAGAACGCCATGGGCACAGCGGCGAGTTGTCGTGGTAGTTTTTAGAACTAAGCAATTAAAGTCTCTACTGGTACACAGATGGCGCTAATTGTAAAATAATGTTTTCGTTTATGTTAATCCAATTATTTAATTTGTATTTGTTTTTCATAATTTTTAGTAATGCACAGCTTTTTTGCTTGTATGCACTGCACGCTCCTGTGTATTAGGGTCCATAGAAATACTACTTTCTTCAAAAGATCTCCTGACACAAATTCTATAATTTTTAACAGATTTCGATCAAATTTTTCTGAAAAATTGACCTTGTAAATATCTCGGCTAAGTTCGTTAACCGGCATGTTCCACGATTTCGTTTAAAATTGGCAGCAGTTTAAAAATAATACGAATGTTTAACTCTGTTAATATTGACCCAAAAAAAAGTTAAATATGTAAAATATCCTTTCGCGTGTCGTCCATCTTTATTTCGAAATTGTTGATTTTACAGCGGACGATATATAATATTAACAAATTGTGTGGAATTTTTCACTGTTGAAAAATGAAAAAAATAATAATCTTGCCGATTTCTACGGATATTTTTTGATTTAAAGACAGCAAGAGGTATATTTATTCCGTAAATATTTCATATTACTGTCATCGAGAAGGACACGTCGAAATAAGGGTGGTTACGTCAAAATATTTTTATATAATACTATAATAAATATTGGAATAAAATACGGATATGCCTGTTTGAATGGACTATTGGCATATGTTTGAGCAATGAAACCACGGTCGTAACTCAATTTTAACAAAAAACGAGATACGCCTTTTTGAACGATGGACGACAATGTGTCTTAATTATTGCGAAAGGGATTTTATTTACTTTTCTCTTTCTAATATATAAATAAAATCTAAACGTGCCGTGGTTTTGAGCTCCCCTGGCGTCGAGCATAGAATGTTATTTGTTCCCGAAGCAAGGTAACAACAATAACCAAACCGGTTTCGAATAATACTTGTATGTTGTGTTTTTCGAGCGCAGGTACCTACTCACTACACAGCGACCAGCTTTAGTTTTTAACCCGACATTTAACCTCAATCTGATGGTTTTGTCCACCATTTTACTTGGCTGCGCCGCGTTTCTCTCGGAATTCTTTATATTATTACTGTTATCGACGTGCATCAATAAAATTAATTGAACCGGATTCGGGCGAATCGAAACCATTTCGAATGCATTATAAAAACGTTTATTAAATATTTTACACGTAAAGAACTACCTCTGTTTATTATATTATCTCTCCATTAAATACGTTAACAGAGAGATCAGTGAACTGATTCTGGATGGAAACACTGTTCTTAATATAATATTACTATTAAACTGTATGTGACTAGTCTAGTTTCAATTTAGCATTTAGTTGAGATACATCTCAATACCGTTTATAAGTGTTGAGAATTTGATCTGTGGATAAACTCAAAATTCAGCTTGAGATTGGTAGAAAGAGATGAAGTGTAATCTACATAATAGTCCGTTACACCCTAAAATGAAACAATTTTATATCATTTTCAATAACTTCGACTTCACAAAGAAACACTTCAGAAAACACAGAAGTATTTATTAAAAATAATAATAAAGTTAGTTACACCAAGTAAGATAGAACACGACTAAAAATAGATTGACAACATGATAACAGTTTGTATGACTTAAATACGATTGTGTACGTGTCCTGTGATATGGACTTAAAAAGCAGTAACGTCGTGTGACCTTTATAAACTAAAATAATTTGTATTATGATGTGACACGTGTACACAAGTCACCTAAAACTATAATATACCCATACACTATAAATTCTGAAATTTACTTAGCATTAGTCATTAAACATTAACATTAATATAAGGCATTCAATTACAAACATTTATTCAGTTTTAACTGCTGTTGAGAAGATCCAAAATCACTCAACTGACGAACGACATTGACATTTGATGTTTGGCATACATGACGAGTGTGAAGTAAGGCGCGAGACAGAAAATCTCTGGACTGCGAAAACAGAATCTCTTGGGAGCAAAGTTCGTATCTCAGAGATTATCTAGAGTCAAAAATCTCATCGTGGATACAGGCCATTAAATCTTTTCAGCCGAGACTAGATTAACAAGATTGCATAATGATGTCCTGGTGTCGACGCGGATAGACAGGCCTGTAGCTGGCAAAATATAAACGAATGTAGACTGAATGCAATGGAAATCGGGTCATTCAGATGTAGATGTAGATGTAGAAAATTCATTTATGTTAGAGAACAAATTAAGAGTAAATGTAAATCTGATCAGGGAATACTTCATATTAAAAAAAGGGTCACTCGGGCAGTTTCATAATGTAAGTGTTGATGATATGACAGAAGAGTAAAGAAGGCGTTCTACTCACCAGGTCTACTTCGGGGAGAAGCAGCATGATGGTTAGTAATAGTATTGAAAGCATATTTAATATTATACCTGCACATAGATATTCTTGATGCAATTTTATTTAAAACATAACGACGCATATTTCTCATAACTAATAAAGTATAATTTAATTACTCTGTAAACCACATCGTATATTTACATTTATATGCATATTTATAAACTGAAAGGTATATTTTGCAGTATAACTGTTTTTATAAGTTCCTATGTAAGTGATGTGAGATACGAGTATATGTAAGTAAATAAATAAATCAATCAATCATATTTAATAATGGTGGCTGTTGTAATTAAAATGTAAAGACTTGAATCGTTTTAATAAATACTCGGGGGAACATATGAATATTTATTTAAATATGAATTAAATATATTAATTAGAAAAATATACGTATAAAATCAATTTTATGGAAAAATATTGTTGTTGCGCCACCGGGATTCGAACCTGTATATATTTTTATATGTATATTTTTCTAATTAATATATTTAATTCATATTTAAAATACCACAGACTGTCTCTTCTGAATAATTACAACTTCACAGTAAGAATGTGTTCTCCTAATAATCTTTATTTAGCCTTGGGGTTTAGGTTACACGATCGCTTAGCGACCAAGAGACTGAGGTTCGATCCTTGTCCCAGAGACCACAGAATTAATTATAATAAAAGAGAAATTAACTGGTTTTAGAGATTTCCACGAAATCATCATTTATCACTGTATAAGTGTAAACAGATAGTGAGATGGCACAACGGAAATGATCAGTGGTTCAAATCTGCTTATCGATGCGTAAGTTTTTTTGTGCTTTAGCTCTAAATAAATAGAATATATTGTTTTCTGGAGTTAGAATAATTGAAGAAATTTCTGAAGTTAAGTTGTACGCTTTGAGATAAATATTTAATATACGATCGAATATGAAAATTCTTTGAAATGTGAGGTTAATGATGAATTTCGGAAAAATTTTTACATCAGCAATGGACGAAATGGTCTAGTTAATTTTTAAGCACTAAGTTACGGTAATGCATCGAGAATGGTGCGCGTTTTATTATGCGTACTGCAGCACCAATTTAACTTATTGTACTGCCTATTGCAGACGTTCTCATAAAGTAACTTCCGGAAAATTTTAATACATGTAATAAAAGTTTACCTATATGTATATATATATATATTACAATGGTGATGGTAAACCGTTATGGAACGATGACCGTTAACTGAGATTTAAAGATGATCGATTAAAATTTAACTGTTGGAGGTTTAGTTTCTAGTGTACCAGTCATTGCCCAAAGAACTACAAATAATCAGTTACCAATCATTGAGATGATCGAACATAATCATAGTCATAATACATAACGGTTTAAATAACAAGTTAACCATCACTAATATTATATACACGGTGTCCCAAAAGTCATCGTCATCTCTTGGAGGGCTGATAAGCCAACTCTTGTCTGACTTTGGTAAAAAAATCGTTAATTTTCGAGTTATTGGCACTTTTATGAATTTCGTGAAAATCGATACTATTCATCAGTTTTTCGAATGTCACAGCTACAAAATTCCATACTCTAAGATTCTAATTGTAATTATTCAAACCGGAATAGCCCTGCTACAGTCCACAATAACACTAATAGTTACCTTTGGGAAAAAATAAACATTTTTGTCAGATTCACGAGTTCATTTTTTTTTTATTATCATATTGTATTAATAAAAATAAAAAACTTTATCGTATTATTTAGTTTTTATAACGTATGCTGTGAACATGATAACTCTCGAAGTTAAGATCAAACATCAATAAAAAAAAATGGCCTGGTAGATATCTAAGAACATTCAAAATTCGTAACTCAATTAATATTGGTCTTGGAGAAAAAAGTAAAAACACGCTTGTACACACATACGAAATCCAGCCGATTCTTGCAAGTATTGCTGGGAAGAATTTTTTTAAGCACTATTTTATGGTAGTGCTAGGTAGAGTAGTAATTTTAAAATAAATAAGGGCAATGATTTCCAAAATATTAGAGCTCACCAGCGTGTTCGTGTGAATCACCGGAGCTGTGAAGCCAAACGTGTTTTATTTAAAAGATAACAAGGCAGCTCGTAGCTCGTACATTTTCCAGCGATAAATTGCTAGATTTTTGTTTCTGGCTTGTATAAATATTCACATTATATTATATGACCCAGAATCTAGTTTGGGTTTGTTTACCTCCTCCTTCCGATGGCGGCAAACAGATGGCAGTGCCGAGCCTATTTCTAAACTTAAAACAACATTACAAAATTGCGTTTAATGTTATCCGAACGCGTTCCGATTATAGAAAAATATTTTCACACCATATAACTGCAGTCGGGATTACGAATTCAAATTACAACACACGCACGATTCCTGATAAATAATCATCCTTATAAGCGATACACCTTGAAAGAAACTACAGCTCCCAGCCAAATTATTAGACTCACTTTTTAAAAAAATCACATATTTCTAATAAACAATCAAAATTTTTTTTTCACATTTCTGTCACTACTCATGAATATTGCTGTATTTATCTTGAAGTTAGCGGCAGTTTAGCGCCACACGGTTGATACAGTGGATTTTAATTTTTTTCAATTCATTGAAGTATTTAATGGTCGCCAACTTAGGTATTCACAGGATCTTCTTTTAAAGAGTATTATATTCTAGATGTAAGATAAATCTATATACTGAGATTTATTCAATATCTCCATTCCCATAATAATACTCACCCAGTAATAAATCATAGTCACAATACAAGACAACAAGCAAACAAGTACACAGCAGTTCCAATAGCAACAACATTTTATCAACGTTTCTACATGTTTAAGCTCTAAAACTACACAATACACTTAACGTTAACTATAAATCTTTCACAAGCCGAAAAATAATTCAAATATGGACCCAAATATATTATCCAAGTCGGTAGAGATCAATCGAAAGCAAATAGATCCTAGTTAAATTCAACACGAATACTACAAATTTACTATTTTCGATATATATTTGTAGAACTCCATATGTGAAAATAAAAGACTTGTTTTTTGATTCTACTCGTTTAAGTTACTAGTTGTTTTTTTCTACATAATAACTATTACATTAAAATATAATTAGTGTTAAAACATAATGGTTATTTAGGATAATTAGAAGCATTTAAAAATTTATCGAAATCCTTAGAATTCCAATGAATAATGTTGTCCCTTTTCATCTCATGCAAATAAAATTGTATAGCTGTCCCCCACTGTAGATATAAATACAAGTTGTCGAATTAAATTGTTAGATTGAAATATCCTTACAAGGCGAAACAAATACTACAAAATATAGATAATCCATTTTATTGTATATTATAAATTTATTTACCTTAATAAAATGACATTTAACGATCAATTTTATTTATTTTAACGCAAAGTCTAGCAAAGTGGCTGAACTTCTTCTTCCATGGTACTATATCTTACGATAGGATTTGATCTCCTCCATAAGTGCTCTCCACTATCTTCTATCCCTGGCCATTCTTCTTCACTTTCCGGACTCTCCCATCCTGTTACAGTCAGCTCACCTCTTCCATGGTCCGCCTCTAGATCGCTTCCACTCGATCATGACCTTCGGTATTCTGTCGTCTAGCATTCTTTTAACATGGCCAGCCCATCGCTATCTTTAGGACCTGCAGAATCGTACATTAACAATTTTTTAAATTAGTTTTTATTTATCAATGATATGGTTTATTACAATTATATATAAAATATGACATCGGCCAAGTAGCCGACTCAGGCAGCGGCACAAATGCGTGCTCTTTTAACCATATTTTTCATAACACTTTGCGTGTTATTTCAACAACAGCATTTCGAATGTTGTCCTGTAGCATCCGAATTGTTTTTGGCTTATTGACATAGAGCTTTCCTTTCAAATACCCTCACATAAAATAGTCAGGAGCCGTCAAATCAGGTGATCGAGGAGGTCAGTCTATATCATCATTTTTTGACATTATGCGGCCGGGAAAAATTTCTCGCAAAATTTCAAGCGTAGCTCGGGCTGTGTATGAGGTGGCATCGTCCTGTTGAAACTACATATATTGCAGGCCCAAACGACTCAATTCGGCCACCAAGAAGTTTTCCAACATGTGACGATATCGATCACCATTAATGGTTACGGCATTGTCATGATTATTTAGATAAAATGTTTGAATGACTTCAACACGTTGTTGAGGCGTTAGATGCTCCATACTAAATTGTAATCAACTACTCTCTACGACTACCAAATGCAAACTGACAAATGTCTGCCAAACCAAAATGGCGGCCAAACAAAATCGTAGATGTAAAAAAATGCATAAATATCCCAATAAAGCTTGTCTTATCTTATTTATAATAAAATACATGATTTTTTTATAGTGAGTCTAATAATTTGGCAAGAAGCTGTATGTAGGTCTAATAATCACGATCACGTTGCAGAAATAACGAATGTAAAAAACAAATTCTTGTGATTTAAACCTATCATCATTCTTCATCATATTATCATTCCCGATACACGAACATATTAACACCCCGACAAATGTTTTTAATTTAAATAAATATCAGATATCTCATACAGACGAAGCTATTTTATTATATTTTTTAAAGGAATGATATATAGAAATATGGGGAGTAATTACAGGGCTTGCGACCTGTCTTCAGCTGGCTTAAGTGACCACTTTATATATATAACGTTCACCAATTCTCACCCCTCAATCTTCATATTTATCTTTTTTTTTTAAATTCTATACGTGTTATTACATATTTATAATTAGACCTACGTATTTAGACTGTGATCGCAGCCTCTTATCTTACAATTTTTAAGATTCTTATTTCTAGTCAGATGCCTTAACGTTTTAACTACCAACTGTATTTGAAATGGAAGACACCGCATAGGGTAAGACTAGGCTTTAAGGATCTGTTATCCACAAATGGAAAAATGATTTAAAAATAAAACTTTAATCCCTGAAAGTTAGCAATGTCCAATAGTGCGTGTTAACACGCTAATAGCTTAACGTGACATAAAAAATTTAACCGCTTTTTCACGGCTGGTGACGCTAGTTTTGCGGATATTATATATTAGAGCGGGATGACGAAAATTCGATATTGAAGCTGGATACAATTTGGATAAATAGTTCCATAACCATAACGTTTAATAGACACTATTTTAAAAAATAAATTAAAAGAATATAACAACCCACTTTTATATAAATCACAGATAAAACATAATGTTAATAATGATTATTGGCGTAGGATTTTATACATAAATAACTTTTCGAATCATATATCTAAACACCTACCATGAAACATTAGACCGGAATTTTATACAAATAATAATATAGGAAATTTACTTATAATTTCTAAAGACAAAGATAATAAATTTAACAATTCTAGTGTCTATAAACTTAGTTGCAAGGATTGTGCTGCATTTTATATTGGTAAAACGGGTATAAATTTTATTATAAGTGTAAAGGAACATTTGAGATGTTTGAACAATAGTGGGTTTTCAGAATTTGCTAATCATTTGATAGAAAATGGTTATGGTATTGATAAAAAATTGAGATTGTAAATTTTGCATATAAACAGTGTTGGTAACAAATTAAATAATTTGGAGTCGTTGAAGATAAATAAAGCGTGTAAAACTAATCAAAAAATTATAAACAACCAATTATATTTACTACGAGTTAAATTTGTATTAAGTAACAATTTAAGTTAGGTATTAAATTTATTTTTTAAATAATTGTTGGTTTTTTTTAAAACAGATTCTGTTAAAGAAACAATAATATATGTTTTTAGTTAGTATTGACATCCTGCTGAAGAAAATGGTATTTTTCGAAACCGGTAGATATATTTAAACTTAATAAGTGGTTAATAAAACAAAGTTAACAAATAAAAATATAAAATTACACTTAGTTAACTCTCTCGTATATTCCATATGCTTCTATGGAGTGGAAACGTGGCCACTGAGTGGAAATAAGAGAAATAAACTTGACGCCGTTGAAATATGATGACTCAATTTTGGAACAATAATATACAAGATAGATTTTCCATGATCTGTTTGAAACGCATTGTCCTATTTTTCGAATACATTTCCTGCAGAATATATTTATTTAAACCTTCATTGTTCTTTTTTTTTTAAATCAGAAGTGAACATACCATTATATTATTCACTTATTAGTTGATTGTGTAGGATGCAGTAAATATTTACCTCTGATGCATGTAGCATTATCCTGGCTACTTTGCTAGACTACCGTATGTGATAAAGTAGCCAATTTTTTTCGTGCTGTTGTGGTATTATTTAATTAAAATTAGAAAGAAAAGATTTGACAGAGATATAAAAATAAAATAGAAAAAAATGCAGTGAATATGTTATAAAACTAAAGTGAATTATTAGTGTAGGTAGATATTATATTGTGATTAAGTTGGAATGTTGGACAGCGATGGTTCTGACTGATCTCTACCCTAGTATTATAGCCTGGAATAACTGTCGATGATTAGAAACGTTGAAGGACGGCCAGCGAGAAAGAGGGCGAGCTTCAACTCAATGGACTAACCCCATATCAGATGCCACTGAATATCCTATTGACACGGCTCTACGAATAACGAGCTACATAGTCAGGTGATGAAGAATCGAATTAATAATTAATGATATTACATACCGTATGTATACAAATAAAAAAATGTTAAAAAATGCTGAACCCATATTCATATAAATATTTTAATAAAATAAAATAAATAAATTTAATTCATGACCGGAACATTTTTTTAGATTTTATATAAACTGCTTTCTTTCAATCTCGAAAAGCAAAACATTTATAATATGAGATATGACTAGAAATTATAGGCCTTAATTGTATTTTTTTCCGTCCCGCGGAAAATGAAATTGCCCCCATTATTTCTTCTTGGACACCCTGTACTGCGGCGTTCTACATAAAACTCGCGCATTTCAACGGGAAAGAATTTAATTAAAGGCCTTTAATAATTCATACGAAATCGTAAAATGATACGACGACATTGTGCATTGTCATTGCGTTATAAAACACTTTTATTAAAATCTAAGTTGACGGTAGACAATAACACCTAATTTTAAAATAATATTAAGTCATTTCTCAATCTTGGACAATTATGAAATATCTGAGTTTATTAATTTTTTGTTAATTAATCATTTTATTTATTATAAAATGATTATGATTACGGATGCTACTTTATATACTTCATATTTTAATAACTAAAATTTAAAAATAAACATTTTTAAATGTACCTACTGAGTGTATCACACCTAGTGCACAATATTCAAGGGGCAAACATATAATATCTTAAAAATATGAGTCGAAAATCTTCGCCTCTTCAATATTTACAAAATTACTACTACTATTTATTGATACATCAAAATGTTTCAAGACCTATGGTCCCTTCTTGAGGAAACAATGTACACTAAAATTAAAAATGCCAGCATAAACAAAAATAACACTATAAAAATAAAAGTGGTGGGTAACTAATTAGGTACTACTGTGAAAATTTAAAAGGTGACTATTTGCAAAAAGGATTTGATTATTTATAATATTTAGTTTGCTATTAACACTTTTTCTTTAATCTAAAATTTTTATTTATCTAACTGTAAACTCCTAGTATTAGTATGTAAAATTTCTAAACCCTTGTTAATATCAAAAGAATCATTTATTTCCAAAAGATGGTGAACGAAAATGTTCAGGCAGCACGTGCCTAATCTCAACCACGTCAGAGATATAAGCATTCTAAAAAAGATGTAGTTATGTGATTATTTTGATTAATCGAAGAATTTTATGGATTTCAAATTATATATTGATTAAAAAAAATAAAAGGTCATCGAACTTTAAGCGGCTAGACTATTTTTTATGTCACAAGATTTTCGGACAAAAAGCAAAGATAATAATGGTTAACATGATTTAGTAAAAAACTCGTACAAATATATTTTCGGTAAAGGAATAGAATTTCAGTAATGACTTGCTCCTTGAAAGTTTTCAAATCAGGTATCCACTCATAAAATGTTATGTATTAGGTATGTTACACTCTGTATATGTTAGCTATCTCCAGTTACCGTAACTTTTGGATTAACTCGAGACAAATATCGTTTTAGTATGCAAATGAACGTATGCATTCTCATAATTTGTGAAACAATTTTTATTAAAAATATTTGGTTGTTCGTTTACTACTAGTTTTTTTTAATACGATCAAAAATTATGCTTGTTTCTTTAAAATTATTTACTGTCTCTGATATCCAGCAACATTACTAAGTTTTTAAAGTACTTGTAGAAGTGCTGTAATTTGTTCTACCCACGATATTTTAATGTTTTGTGTTCATCTAAACTAGCCATATAGAAACTATCCATATTTTATATCATTCAATGAAGGATAGTTCGTATCTCTGTCTGGTATGTTGTTTTTGAATCGTGGCTCAATGATGCGTAACATATCTCAAGTTTCTCCCATTCGAATATATTTTGATAAAATATTGATTTATATTATAAGATTGGTTATAACCGATCTTTCAAAAATATTTTTATTCATGGTGTTCATTTTTTTAAAAAACGAGTTGGTATTCTGAGAATCATAAAATAAATTAAGAACTTTCGATTAATGTTAAGTTATTTTGTGATTTTTGCATTTATTTTTTACTCAAATGAAAATAAATATCCTGATAGTTACTTGCAAACAATCATTCACTGTATTGTAAATATATCACTGAATATTTCTCCAAAATACATTATAATGTAATGACATAGATTTAATTATGATTTTCCCTTAATTTCAATCAGATCTGTCATTGAGGGTCGATGAATGATAACAACGCGAAATACGTTTATCATGCAGGTATTTCAGGTATCTGAGGAGTTCTGCAAAGATTTCTTACGGAACAGAGTCAGATCAGAATCAGAACAGAAATTCTGTTAATTTATATATCAAAATTATTTATGACCAATACCATAACTAAGTAACCAATTTTTCAATTTTAAAGTAATTTAATTATTATAAAAAATTTGTCTACCACAGTACAATATAAGCCAGTGATTGAAAACCTTTTGGGCTCGGCGTGCCAAAATTTCAGAAAATCTAACTTAACTTTTAAATATGAAACCCATAGTATTTGATTTGATGTCAATGAATTAATTTCTTATTTCAATTAATTGTTTTTTTCACAAAGTGAGACCCAAAAAAGATACATATGTAATATGTACGTAGACATCTGATGGCGGGACACGTATTCTTTGATAACTCAGATATTAGTGAACGCTGGCTTGTCGCCCAAAACGCTGTAGCGTGTCACCTTTGACACGCGTGTCATAAGTTAGCCATCGCTGATTAAGCAATTAACGCAACAAATACCTAATCAGACATTTTCTTAAAATGATTTAAATACGTAATGTATATCGTTCTAGCGACTATGCGACACCCGTGCACTTAACCTCCATAGCAAATGGCTAGCTGCGACGCCGCCAGGCGATAAATTATATTCGAGGTATCGCCGCCAGACTGTTATCGGCAACACTTGTAAATAAAGTGATTTGTGTCTTGGCTAAATATACAGAGTTAAAATATTACGTACCTAATTTGGCAGTTAAATATATTTTTTTAAATTGATGTTTAATAAAGTTATTCACCAGGATGAGACTAAATCGACCATTATTTGATTAATAACATAATACATAATTTTTCAATATCATGATCTATTTGAACTCCCGCCCACTTGACTATACACTTTTCTTGACATCCTGCAGATCTTAGGACTGTCACCAGAGAAGTTCCTGTTGCCTGCACCACTCGGTCAATCCAACGGGTGGAGGACTGTTCTCTTGCTCTTCGTCCTTCGCCGTGGCCTACCACAACAACCTTTCTTTCTCGCAAGATGACCAAAAAATTGAAAGTTTCGTTTTAGGTTAGGAAAATTGTTGAGAGTCTGTCCTTGATATTGAGACCCCACAAAATTCGGGTGTCGTCCATGGTACGCGCAACAATTGTTTCCAGAACCATATTTCAAGGGCAACAATCCGTTTTCTATAGATATATATCATGTATGTAACCTTGTTACATACCTTCAGATAATAGTATTACTCGACATACCCAGAACTAATCTATTTTTTAAATAGAAAAAAATTTTTTTTTTTAGTTCGGTTAGACAATTTATAGGTCTTTGGCCTTTTTTATCAATCGGTTAGAGGCGTTGAAATAAAAAAAGCAGTTAATAGTGGTAGTGCAATCTTTAATAACCAAGTAAATTTATCCATTGGCCCTATATCAGGTATTTTTTTCTTTTAAATGAGTTAAATATCCATCAACGTTGTGTTTTCTCCTCCCTTGATGTTCTGTCTATTTTATTAATTTGTCTTCCTCTTTTCCTTGCAGGTATTCTGTCTCTCTTTCATATGTAATTTTATATTCTGACTCCCTCTTTATGTCATAGGTATAAGTGCAATCTTTTTGTATTTATTGTTAGTTTTAAATACGCCCTGACAAAGCTTGAGCTAAGCTAAACCGGTTGGCGTTATATTTAAAAAAAATTGTGATTTTATACAAAGTGATTGTGTTTTATTTAATTAAAAACATTTGTATTAAAGAGACAAGCGCTATAAATAGTAGATATTTCTAGTATTTCGTTCTAAATTATTAACAGTAGGAAAGTGTTAGGTAACATACATGTTGTACGCTAACTACTTTTTTGATACTTCACATATTTTCTTCTTCTTCTTCTTTTAAATAGGCAATCCACTCTTTAAGAGTGATTTGTGTCATCAATCATGTTAAGTCAATGTCATTGTCGTTCAAAAAATTTGCCTATTATATAGATTAAATTTGGCGAGTTAAGGGTAAGAAGATGACACAAGTTAAATAGAAGTTGAAAATTACCATTGACGAGATTACTGTAAAAAAATCTTGTAATCCGCAATGGATAGGCAAAAATGATATGGTCAAAGGCTTCCTCCTCGGCACCACACTCATACATTGGGGAATCTATAAAGATCAATCTTAATAAATGTGAGGCTACTTGACATATCAAATTAGATTAATTTGATACAAATTCATATTGTGATCATTTATTTAGAATAGCCAGTGAAGCCAATGAACACATAAAAATGTTTAGGTAAGCCCTAAAAATCTTTCCTTAAAATTAAGTGTTTACATTAGCTCCTATCATCACTGTATTTTGAATATCGGTTATGCGAGAAATATAATTTACTTCTAAATAATCTGTAGTTATTTGTAAAATTTCCATACGTGTGGTACCATGGTCTGGAATAAAAAATATATTTATTTTTACTATATATTAAGTGTAGCTTGAATTAAAATAATTATACTTATATCAGATTAATAAATAAATATACTTTTAAAAAAATTGGAGATTTGCCCCGGCAGCAGCACACTCTCTCCGCTCCAGTCGGACCCTGGCTTAACTGGGTCTCGGTCTCATTACGCGTTCAGGTTTTTATTATTCCCATGCAAACTGCTACACCTGTTGGCTGGTCCAGTTTCGTGGAGGAATCCAAATGAAAACGAAAATCCGGACGGACCTGTTTAGCGAACGTTTCCGTCCAAACTCCTCGCGCCGTGCATCACGGACGAGAGTGTGACCTCTGGATGAAAGTGACATCTTCCCATGGCTTCGGTTCGTGTATGAGCTCATTCGAAACATTACCTCGCGCATATATTAAGATATTTAATAAATATCAATATTTTTTTTTTTATAAATCGTTAATAAAAAAATTTCTGAAATATTTTAATTTTGCTTACTTACTTATCATCATGCTGTTTTTCTACGGGAGTAGACAGAATAGTTAGAGCATCCACACTTTTCTATTGAAAAAAACTGATTACACGTATCATTTTTAAAAAGAACACATTTTTGTTGTGAAATTACAATTTCAGAACATAGTTCAATTAAAATGTATTCTCCTTAAAAATATATATAAGTTGTTGGTATCAAAGTTATCTGAAGACTCCTAACGTGTATTACTCAAAAATATATTCAAAATTTGTTGATTGATATATCGAAATTGGTTAACGATTTCCCCGGATAAGTGAAGATCCAGTTTCAAAACCAGGTAGCAAACAATTTTTTTTTATCTAGATTTTTTCTGTATATCTTTTTAGTTGATTAATTTAATTTGTAGCATATTATATTGCCCTACTTAGAATAAGTTTAGTGGCGAAGCTGCCACTTGGGCAGCCTGGGCAGACCGCTCGGGTCCGATATCGTGTTTAACAAATGCCACAATTACATCATAGGTTTAAAAATCTTAATGACGATAAATGATTAAGAGTTTATCTTGAATTAAAATAAGTAACAATTTCGTAGTATCCCAGACAATTTGAATGGTAGACGTCAAACTCTTAGGTCATCCTCTACTACAGCCGCAGAAAGGGTTGTAGAACCGACAAACCGTTTCCAGAAGTCTAAAAGCTTGGAACTTTGCCCTCCGTCATAAGAAACAATGCATCAGAGATTTTATTTAAGAAGAAACTAAAAACCCACCTTACGAAAAAATCATTTGCGTAAGTGAAAATAACAATTTTTAATTAAAAAAAATAAAGATAATGTAATTATAAACAGTTTATGTGTAAAGCGCCCTTGAGGTGAGTTTTTACAAAAATGGCGTTATGCAAATTATCCAATATTATTATTATTATTATTATCGGGTAGTTTTAGCAAAGTATTACCATCCTACCAGATAATCCCGTTTTATAAGTGACAGTTATTTATACTCTACATTAACTGTCTTAAAGAAACCTAATAATTAAATGAGAAAAGATAATATATGTATTCAAGTGAAACGAGGTGTGTTCTAGGGAAGAAGGGAGGTTAGGGACCCGATATACAATACATATTTTTATGCCACGTCATTGGGTTTATTCTCTGACTTTATTGCAATATTTAAAAAAAAAAATAATGCACGTTTAATTGATTTATACTTTATTTCATATCTCATGACATTTCACTTCTTATATAATGTATGCTTAATGTTTTATTTGATTCTACGTAACATCTAATGTAACAAATTGCCACAGGATGCGAGCCATTCAATTTTATATTTAATATGATATCCAAACCTTTCAACGTTTGAATAATATTGTTTATAATTGACAAATCGCCCGGTGGAACTAATTACACAAAGCGATTTGCAAATTTGGCATGGTACTGAAAGAAAACGATATCCGCGTTATTGTATCGAATACATAATACTGCGCTGAACAAACTATCGATACGTTATTTAACTGAAAAACATGTTCTGACATTTATTTAAGCGCGGGCTTTCTAAAAACAGCATTTTAATGACCGTTTGGCAAAAACTTGGGTTCTTTGATTTCCCTTTTTCAGTTGCATCATTACGTTGAATAAAGTGCATTGTTGGGGCAGCCCGCATGCTCCGTGGAGAATTCTTTATTCTAAAAAATGGCCGACGAGGCTTTTCTTTTAGTTTTTTTACGGGTTTTACTTTACAGGACTTGCGGTGGGTATTTTGTTTAAATAGGTACTTACTGTGTTGAAATACACTGAGAATCGGGCATTTCTTGTACCTGCATGAGAGATGTCAAGATGTAATCTATTTCATATATTAAAGGCACATGTACATGGATGAGACTGCTCTCAGAGATTTCATGGTAAAGATCGGTATGCATCACGTGGTTATTCTGTTCTTTATACAAATTACAAAAAATTTCTCATAACCGTAGTTGCTACAAAACTTTACCCATCACTTGATATCGTGTGCTGGGGACCCGTTTACCTCTTGAAGTTTGTTTTGAGATTATCTGTCCATCTTCTATTGGCTGTTGATTCGAGTAAGAGGGACTCATCTACTCTCACCACACATCCTGCCTGCTGCAGAAACCTTTCTTACACCTTCGTCAATATATCTGGGATGTTATACTGTTCTAAGAATTATAAATTCTTGAACCTACCCCATTCTCCGGTTATTTGGCCGTAAGACTTGCGCAAGACTTTGTTTTCGAAGACGTAATAAACCCATATGGAGCTATTGGTTAAAGATATCAGAGTTGCACACAGATTAATTTTTAAACTCTATAATAACACTCTTGATAACATCAAAATAACGCGATTCCTGATTTTATCCTACTATTTTTTTCTTATTGAAAATTCTCGTCACATCTGTTCCTAGACATTTAAATTGTTGTCAGTCGATTAAAAAAATTGGTCACAATGGTCTTCTGCTCATATTTAGGTATTTAGATCTCTATTCCCACTCATCTACCGTGCGTTATTAAGTAATCTGTTCGTAATTTAAAAAAATACGCTACAAAATTATCAATTATTGTTATATAGGGTTATCCAGCATACGTGATAGAATTTTAAAATGGAATTAAATTTTTTAAAACAATTATGATTTTTTATTTTTTTTGAAATATCATTCGATGCCATTAACGATGGAATATAATTTCAAATACTAATTAATACATTAAATTAGTATTTAAAACATCACAGACCGTCTGCTCTGAATAATTACAGCTTCACAATAAGAATGTGTTCTCCTTAAGAATATGATTTCATCCAAATGTGCACCACGACTGCGCTAGATACAATGCATTCTTTGGATTTAATTTTCAGCCACTGTTTTACATAAATCTGGTGATATTTCACCAATCACACGAGTCATGCTGTATTTTAATTATTCAACTGCTGTTGGTTTATCAGCATAAACAAGTGACTTTACATATCCTCACAGAAAATATTCTAACGGAGAGAAATCACACAATCTGGGCAACCTATTGACAGGTCCATTTCTGGAAATGATTGAATCATTGAATGTTGTTTTTAATAAATCGATCGTCTCATTTTTTAATAATAAGTTTAATAACTTGTTAACGTTATTCTTGTTCGTTGTTTAATAATTTGTTAACTTGAAACGCTCCATGATAAAATGGCAGACATATACCTATAGAATAATAATAACAATGACAGCTGTGAAAATATTAATATCAGTTTCAGTATCGATAAGTTGTCGTTTATTTTCAAAAATAACATTATTTTGAAGCTTGCATCAACATAAACATATAAGTAATTAATACACTTACCAAGTATAATAAGAATTAAATATTACAATTTATTTGTATGCAAACCTGTTGGCCGCTTTCTATCTCGCTAGGTACCTACATATAAAGTACCTGTTCTAAGATAGGTAGCCATTAGGTTCCATTAGCTATATTACAAGTAGGAAGTAAAGTAACAAATTAAATAGTAAAAAACAGAAAAATCAAAAAGGAAACAAGTAGAGAATAAGTGAAAGTGACAAAGTAAAGATTTAGATACAGACTAAAGACATGTAAGGAAGTAAGTAACAGAGTATAAAGAACATTAAAGTAACCATATAAAAGAAATAGAGTAAAACATAATGTTTAGGTAAATGCCTTCGATAGCTGATTCCTAGGTTTCCGATTAACAATAAGCACACATATGATAGTTTATATATATATAAACAGTATATATATATATATATATAAAACTACACTTATATTTTATATTTGCAGTCTTTCTGGTCCGATGTTGTCGTTCTTTTAGCTGGGTTGTCTTCTTTAGATTTCGACCGACCGAAGCGCGCACTAGTGGTTTATTGTACCGCTGGACTGGTCGAAGCACGGGATGTAATTGAATGTCGGTTACTGTCTTCTTAGCTTTCCGAAAAAAGGGCGGCAATACTGATACATACACACATGTACATTTTTATAAACCAGGAAACCCAGTGGTGCCAATCGAAGTAATAAGACGCGTAAACAAATAATAACAGGTTAATATAAGTAAACATGAGAAACAAGTAAAAAAACATAGTACAGATATAGTAGAAAGATTGAAATAGAGTAAAAAGAAGAACAAAGTGAAAAGCAGGATTAGAACAGAAACAAGCAGGGAGCAAACAAAACACGATAAGACTATTGTTCTTATTTGGAGTTCTATCACATTTATTGGTTAACTCTGTAGTATGGCTGATCACCTAGCTGCAGCTAGCAGCGATCTGTGTAAATAAATAAATAAATAAAATGCTGCCCAGCGACGATGACGTAACCCCGGATAATGGGAAGAGACAATACAGAATCCAGCGGGTACCGGATTAAAGCGAAACTCTGTTATAAAAATTAAATAAAGCAATTTTGGGCGCAGAATTGCTCCGCGCTATTTTCGGAGCGGGAAATCTAATTCTTATGCAAATTTGCTCTTTAGTCAGTACAATCTATACGCCGCTATCAAATATTTCACAACTCTCGACCTATTTAGGAACGTAATTAGCAAATAAAATTAATAATGTGAGTAAACATATTTTTATTTCCCAGCCAAGGCTTGTCTAGCTGTGTCGACATAGCGAGGTTTTGTATTTATTTATTTTTCAATATAATTTTGCTACTTTTTATAAATAACGCACATTTTGGGAGAAAATGTACGAATTCTTTACATCTCTATATAACTTCAGAGATTTATAAGTGTTGTAAACCGAGTGAATATATGGTGTGGAATCAGAGACTCTTAAGACAAAGACAAGAAGATTGCCGTACCTGTCAGAGATAGACTTTCGACCACTTGCCTAAGACGGAACCTTCAATTTGTTGGGCATCTTACAAGAAGAAGAGTTTGTTGTGGTAGGATATGGTAAAGGACAGAGAGGATGAGAAAGATCTCCAAACCGTTGGACTGACACAATGGAAAAGGTAAGAGACACTTCCCTGGTGATAGCCCAAACATCTACAGGATGAACCAAATGAAAAATAGAGCATTATTCATAATACCCATAGAAGGGCAGAGTGATAATACTTTATATGTTCATTTATCACTCTGACCGGTCATTATGCGTAATGCACGTATTCTCCGGGTAATGCAATTAATATCACATATATATCACTCTGTCCGACTTTTCTATCGTGTACTTTCGATTATTAACATTATATTTGTAAGGTTAGGTTAGATTGAATTAGATGGTCTAATTTTGGTGCAAAATTCTTATACCTATTTAGTTATCAAACTTCACAATCACACGACTAATCTCTATTTCTGAGAGATTAAATTGCTATTTTATTTCTAGTGACAAAAGACAAATATTTTGAGATCAGATCGCTATTAATTTGGTGCTCGGTTAATGAATTTTAAAAATAATTGAAAAAAACTACACCGACAAGAAAATCGTTTTTAAATACGAGATATATTGTTTAACATTTTCATTTTTATAAAATTTACCTTTTTACTAAATACTTACTCAAACATTCCGTCTAATATAATACGTTCTCAACGCGGCGGACGAGAGAAACCTTGTTACTCGAAACCCATCGTGCCTTTAGTTATTTGCTATAGAGTTATAGAGATATCGCTTTTTAAAATCTCCAATTCCCGCCGCCCCCCGCCTCACCCCGCGCCGTATTAACCCCCTCCCACTCCTGCCCCCTCCCACCGCCAGCTAACAAACCCGCCATTACAATATTCTTCAAACCCAACATTGTGGTAATTATTTTGATTATACATTGTACAGTCGGTGCAAATGTGCGGATACGAATATATTATTTTTAAAAGGTACCGTGGAATTTTATTACGAAATTATTTCTGGAGGAATATAAAATAGTTTCAATATGAAAATAATGTTCATCAATTCGTTTTTAATTATTTGACTAAAATTTTAAATAAAATTAATTATATTTATTGCTGTGTGTGAAATTCTAAAAACTTGTTCGCATTTATTTTAAAGCTTTTTATAATTTACAAATTTTAATATCGACAAAATTTGAAGTGACCGCTCCTTTCCGGGACAAAATATTTATTTTTTAATTTTTAAGGTGTATACATTCTTATGCAAGCTAATTGTGAAGTTGCAATTTTTCAGAACACAGATCTATGATATTTAATACAAATTAAATGTATCAATTACTAAGATATATAGACGAAATCAATTTATCGAAAAAATATTTTTGTTGCTACCGGGATTCGAGCCTGTATCTTTTCCTATCCGGGTAAATGCATTAACCGACTACACTACACCAACATAGTAATTTGACGACAAATTTTCGAACTTATATGTTGCCATTTGTTAAAATACCAAATTAGTCTTTAAAAATCATATTAGTAATAATTAATATTAATATTCATTTACAATACTTCTACATTGTGCAATAGACATCACCCATGTCTAATATTTGTTAAAACTGCTGTAAATAATTCTATGATACAATTACCTGATAATTTTTTCATTGCAGTTCAAATGGTTTTACACAAAATGTGGTTAATTTTCTTATCTGTTCATATTATTTCATTTATTTAAGTTCACCGTATCCTTCATGTTTATGCTTTTAATATTATTCTGATGATAATCATATCAATTAAAGATTGCTCTATGTGTGCATATTACTAATGTTTTGTTTTCTCTCACAGTAAACAAAGACAAAATACACTCGCGGTGCATTGTTAAATCAATATACAGAGAGGCCCAAAAAAAGTGAAAACATTTCGTAAAATGTGATATAATTACATCAAAATTAGTTTAACTATATCAACAATAGTTTACTAATTTATTTACTTACCTATTTCTCTATATTACGTTTTATTTCGACAATTTCGGTCGCCATCTTTGATTATTAATTTTCCGATTATTTATATTTTGTTTTTTCAAATTGTTGCCCAGAATGACAAAAATCTTTGCAGAAGACCATTTTCTGATCAAAAATTTGCGAATTGAAAAACGTTGGAGTGCTAAGAAAATGATCAAAGTGTTTTTAAACAAAAATTGGATTACAGCTAGACATTACAGCGTAACTAGAAATTACAGTAGGACGGAGCTCCATCTCACACGGCCAGAAATACAATCAACGTTCTTCGTCGTGAGAATGTCAATTCCATCGAGCCAGGCGTGCAATATGGGGTATTTTGATGATTTCTTATTAGCTAAATATTGAGTAAAAAAATATTACATTAAAAATTATAATTAATTGTATTATGTTTTGAAATAACTCATGTGTTACGTAACGAGATGTTCTCACTTTTTTGGGCCACCCTGTATATTAATAAGTTATTTCGGCATTGAAATATAACTTCTGCGGAAACCCTGGCCGCGCAGCTGTCACCACTGACCCCCACAATATAGCTTTGCGGCCACAATAGCAATAAATCGGCAGCAGTAGATTAATAAAGAAATACATACATATTCCAAAGCGATGAAATAAACTCTTGCCGGATCAACAACTTATTGAAATGTTAGTAAAACGATAATTTATAAAATACGGGATTGTATCCCAGTAGCAACCTAATATTTTTTTATTGATTTTTTATCTATCTTTCCAATTGATTAATTTTATTTTATTTTGAAAATATCATTTAATGATATTTAATAATATTCAATAATATTTAAAAATATCATTTAATAATATTTATGTTTTGAAATCGTAAATTCACGAAAAAATATGTTTTATTAAAATATGTATAAATAATTCGATGTTCAACTAGTAATGGTAAACTGTAGTAATGTGACTATGATTGTTACGATGATTGGTAACTAAGATTTTACAGTTGGACGTTTATTTTCTAATGTACCAATCAGTTATCGAAAATCGAGCACAATCACAGATACAATAACGAATTTAACCATCACTGAAAAATGATCGGCCGCTAATAAACCGGTTGTATCCATTTGTCTCCTCCATTTCATCTATAGGTTTTCCTTGTATAAGTAATCAATTGAAAGAATTAAATAATGTGAAACCGTCGGTTTGCATCCTCGCGCTACCATCTCGTGCAGCCTCTATCATTTTACAAGCACTATCATTATTTTAATTTGATTTTTTATGATTGCCCATTAATATTTTTTTGCTTGTTTAATTTTGTAATGAAATTTGAATAATGAATTTTATCAGAGATCACGTGATTACAGGAAATATAGCTGGGTGTATTTTAATTACAATTATTATTAATATAATATTAAAACTATACTAATTAATTAAGTTATCATTTTCCTGTATATTTTACCAATATTCAATTTATCTAACTACGGAGTCAGGATGGGTCAATAACACTGCGGAGGCCACTCGGATGGTACTATATTAATATATATATGTGTGTGTGTGTATATCTAAATACTTTATACAGCCATATATTATTCTAAGCCAATACGTAACTCACTTCAATCGCACAGCTTCAATCAAATAAATTGAAAATTAATTAATAACCAGTTTCAAATACTTAACTTAAAATCACTTTTATTAATGCAGTATATAAAAATAATTATAAAATGTTTTTTAAAGGTAAGCGATTAATCATAACAATGCTGAAATTAGTGGATATCAAAAAAAACATACAAACCCCGCATGAAATATATTTTCTGGTTAGAAAAAAATGTTGATAAACTTTCCCTGACAGAACCGAGCCCCAGTCTCTCGCTTGACAGGCCAAGGATGTTAACCATTAGACTACCAAGAAATCAAGTAAGGCATGAAGATATCAGTTTACGAATATCTTAAGTTCTTTATCAATACTAGCCCTTTTTTTAGAAAAAAATAAAAATAAGTTTCTGTATATAAAAATTTAATGTAAAAAAAAACAAATTTTTTAAATAATATTATCATTAAATTCTAATACACCGGAAATCAGCATTGCATACTTATATGATAATTTGGCACTGCAGTCTGTTAGGGGAGTAGCAAAGATGATAGAGCACTCTCTTAGCAAGTAAGAGGTACCGGGATCGATACTAGATGCCTTCAAAATCATTTTGATCCCTCCCAATACACGTAAAGGTGAAAATAAAACACAAAGTGCACATTCAAAAAAATTTTACTAGGGAATCCGCTGAAAGAACGTGTTCAATGTTAAAATATCGTAATTCATTTTTATTTCATTTATAACGATATACCCCGATTAATACGGTGCCGTTTAGTGCGAATCTCGAGACAACACGGTTTATAAATTGCTACCAAAAATTCGAATAGCGCGTCCTAAAATTCAGTTAAAGTTACCTACTTAATTAAAATGAGAAAAGAAAACATGAAACATTTTTTAATCAAGTGGAAAATTTAATTTGGTTTAAACATTAACTGTACGAGACGAGAATCATTTATTTGGGTTTTTAAGTACACCGTCTTAAGTATTTATTTTTTTATTTTCTCTAACTTAATTTAATCTGCGAACCACATAAATATTAATTAGTACCTCCATCATAAAATCTAGACCCGCTAAACGAAAAATATAGGTGGTAGGTCCGAGGGTTCGATCAGATAATTTATTACATTATATGTAACATCCCTTACACACGATATATACAAATAATATTCGAATTCGAATTCAATGCGTCGAGTGATTGGACAACTTTATTTTAGAAATAGTTTGCATATTTTTAAAAACTACCTTTTCATAACATACAACACTCCTATACAATAATGTTTTAAAGTAATAAACTTTTAATGTTTCAATTTCTACAGTAAAAATGTTCGTAGAATTCTTTATATCACAAGTAATTTATCAGAAGGCAAACGTGTAAAAAATTAGACAAAAAGGGTGAAAATTGGGGTGCTTTAGGATGTAAGGTTAGATTTTCTTGAACCCCAATTTAGCGTGACCCTATCTTTTTCGATGACATTTTTTAATTCACTAATTTTCCACTATAATATAATATGTGCGACTTTTGAATTTTTTCAATTACATACAATAAATTATTTTATGTATTAATCATATATTTTAAAAGAGATTTAAAATAAGGTACTTTTCAAAAATGTGAAAATGTATTTTAATTAAATAACTGAAATAGGTTTCTAGTACTTGAGAAATTTATTAATTAAGCAAAATATATTTACGTAACAATCCAGTAATAATTTTTTACGGTATATTAATAAAATTATAAATAAAAGGTAACAGCATTCTAAAATCATTCTTAATTGAATAGTTTCAAGTCTTTCTTAATATTCACTGCGAACATTCATATTAATCGTGTACGTATTTTAAAATATCTCAAATAAAGAATAACAGTTGGTACTTACTAATGCTTATACTTAGTATGATACAGACACTATATAATATCATTCCAAAACAATTCGTTCAATTATTCGATGTCATTAAAAATATCATCCTTTAAAGAAAATTAACAAAATAGATATTTTTTATTAAGGAGAACATATTCTTATTGTGAAGTTGTAATTATTCAGAACGGACGGTCTGTGATGTTTTTAATACTAATTAAATGTATTAATTAGAAAGATATACATATAAAAACAAGTTTATCGAAAAATATTGTTGTTGCTTCCGGGATTCGAGTCCGAGGAACGTGCATTATAGCACCACAGTACATTAACGACAAATTTTCGAACCTATATGTTACACTTTTCAAATTAATACATCTATCGATCCATCTTCTTTATTTTTACTGAATCTGAAATACCTTTGAGTAATCCGTTAGGAGACACCAGAATTAATAATTCATTTTTATTAAATTTTGAACACTTTGATACAACTTATATATTGTTAAGGAGAACACATTCTTATTGTGAAGTTCTAGTTATTATTTTTTAAGTAAAATGATGCTTAGCATTATCCTAAAATATAACTATGATTGGTTAAAAATAAATCGTACCCTAATCATCTTTGATCACAACTAATTCTACTAATAATATTCTATTAATATTAATACATAATATATGATAACAACATATAGCTTATGTGAGTACTCGAATATTTATGATTTTATTTGCATACCAAACTTTTTTTTAATGTGTGTATTATTTTGAATCCACTGTACTGTTCTTTATGTAAAGGCTGGAATAAACTTATTATTATCATTATTAATAAAAACTATTATAAAATGTAAAGAACAGTAATATTAAAAATAATATATGATAAGAAAATTCAATATAAAATCAGAATCCATTGACAAGAGGACTCCAGAACGTCGATAAGGCTGTTATATTCTCCGACTCGCAAGCAACTCTTAAATCCCTCTTTGCTAATATGAAAGTTTGACTAGACAATGAGATAATGAGATAATCTGATCCATCAGAAGATGTCTATTTAATTTGTACAGCAACAATAAACAGGTGTCATTCGTTTGGATTCCTGCACATAAGGGAATTCATGGAAATAAATGTGCTGATAAACTGGCCAAGGAGGCCACTCTTTCCGGAGTTTTCCCTCATCAATTCCATATCCCGATGTAGGACAAACTTAATTTGATAAAAAAACGTGCGAAATCTATCTGGACTGCACAATGGATGAATTCAAATAATCATAAGGGTAATCAGTTTAAAATAATTCAAAGATCTATTCCCCGCACCCCCTGGTTCTCCAAAAGAAAAGTCTCCAAAAGAACAATATCAAATATCTCTAGAATGAGAATTGGGAGCCAGGTAGTCTCACATTTATTCCGATTAAACTTAATAGATTCCCCAATGTGTGAGTGTGGTGCCGAGGAAGAAACCCTTGACCATATCTTTTTTGCCTGTACATTGCGGATAACAGATTTTTTTTACAGTAATCTCGTCAATGATAATTTTCAACTCCCGGTTAACTTGTGTCATCTTCTTTCCCTTAATTTGAATATAAATTATAAAAATAAAGTTTTAACTTGATTAATTGCACAAATCACTCTTGAAGGGTGGATTGCCTATTTATAAAAGAAGAAGAATAAGATTGACAAGGGATAGTGCGTAGGTACCAAGTGTATGTTGATACCATGATGATCTGACGAACGAAAAGATCGTGACTGGATAACAATACTATTTTATGTAGATTTCGAAACAAATACTTCAAAACAAATGCAGAAGATCTCAAAACACAAATGTTTCTTCGATCAAGACCAGTAGACCTCGAAACCACCCTCCATTAAAAATATGTATTATGGAGTACTGCAGATTTGTAGGCACGATGATTCTCACGTGTCAGATTTGGATCAAACTTTTCTAAAAAACTGATTAATAATATAACAATGTTGTAATCCAATGAATGAATGATGTCAAATTGTAGGTACTTTTCAAAAAAGGAATAATTGTCGGACTAAAAAAGGGGCACCATCATTACAAGGTAGAAACACATCCTCTGATTCGATTGTTGAGGGGGGGAGGGATAATGGCTGAGCCTTCTTGTCAGACACGAGGTAACAACAATGACGGAAGTTTTTTTTTGGGAGGACCCTATTATCCTAGGACATGGTAAAATTGTTTTATTTAAACATTGTATATAATTGTATAAAGTAGTAGCAAAAATGTTTAATGGTTTCTATAAAATATATATATATATATATATATATATATATATATATATATATATATATATATATATATATATATATATATATATTATATATATATTATTAATTACTTTTTTGATTATTTTTGAATTTTTTACAACTTTTTATTGTTAGTGAAGTTTTTTAATATTTTTATAAATAATGTTCAATAGGGTCAAGAACAGGGAAAAAAATGAAATTGGACAAAGATGATGAGGATCGGATGAGGGATTATATAGGCCAAAAGAATTTATGGAAGGGTTTGGGATGAAAACTAATTTAGAAGATAAATCGTGTATGTGTCGTTTGAGTGAGAGTATACTTGAGACTTTGTGAATTATTGTGTTTCTGACAAACCAGGGTGAGTTTGTGATTCTCCTAATGATGTAGTTTTGTTTGGATTCTAAAATGTTTGTGTTACTTGAAAATCAGATGGAGCTCGCATACGCCGTATGGCGTAGAGTAAATTGTTTTTTAGGGATAAGTGAACTATACGAATTTAGGAGGGGGTATAATCTATTATAAAGAAACATATCCAAAACTTTAATTAATAATGTATAGATGGTGTTAATCAGGCAAAATTAAGTTAGTACAATGTTGAAAATGAACTCGGCAAACGCATTACGTAGGACCTTCAAACATTTATATAAAGCCTACTTTAAAATGATTATTCTTTGATTTGTTTTTAATATTCGACTACGTACTTTAATTCCATATGTCCAATTATTTGTGCGGCAACACCGCCGAGATGTTCGTGACTTGACATTTTGCAATTTTAATCATTATTATTATCGGTGAAATAGCAATAGAATTGCCTCCCCGACTGCGCGCGCCGGTATCACGGTATTGCGCAATATTATTTGCAATTCCGAAATGTTCGATGCAATGTTCATTAAGCAAATGAGAAGGAACAACGTATTAAAATCACACAATCGACGTGTTGTTTCGCAATGCCAAACTAAGTGTTAGTCTATGTGTTTTTTCTCGATAAAATCTGTTGACTTTTGTAATATATTATTTATAACATTCCATTTATAATTTTCCAATTAATCAATATTGCATAACGATGGCGAGTGTATAATTGGTTACAATATATTAATATGTATAGCGGGCGAAGGTTATTATGATCACATTGGTCTTTGGAGATATTAATCATAATATCCGTAAATTCTATCACCTAATCAACTCAATGTACGAACATTGAATTGATTGTGCAATGTCAAACATATTTTAAACCTATCCTTTTTTCAATTTAAATAAAAATACCATTTTGGAACTAAGTTAAACGCTTGTATTATAAAAATAGGACTTACTTACTGGTCTCCTGGAACGAGGTTCGAACCCCCGACTACTAGATCACTAAACCATCGTCTTAACAACTAAACCAACAAACTGCTCTCATTTAAAATGATCGCTAATAGTCATACACAGTGCATACAATCAAAAAAGCTGTGTATAACTAAAAATTCTGGGAAATAAATATAAATTTAAAAATTGTATTAACATAAGCAAAAACATTACTTTGCAAATAGCACCATCTGTGTTCCAGTTGAAACATTAATTGCTTAGTTCTAAAAACTGTCATGAACTCTCACCGCTGTACTCATAGCGCTCTTTTTTATTCGCCGCATCGTGCTATTTATATTACTCAGTTCTGTCTTTAAGCTAGTGAATTACTCAAGCCCTATAAATGGTTATTTACTGAATTGAAAATTCTTTCGATTGATCCGTTTTGTATGGAGTCATTACCTATGCTGTTTTTAACAGAATATCATTAGAAAGGGTTACTGCGTACAAATCATTGAAATGTCTACTTCCTTTTTGACTAATTCGCGAATTTTACCATTACCGTTTTTAACCTGTTTATTTCATGATTGTTCTTTAAATTTGGTGCATGAATTGGTTTTTGATTTGAGAAAAACAAAAAGCAATTGGCATAACTATTTCCTACGTTAAACTTTAATATATAATAAATAATTATTTCTTTTATTTATTACGTGAAGGATTTTTAAACAATAAATTAATCATGTTCAGTCATAGAAAGTGCTCTTAAAAACTCCCATACATTTTTATATGGGTAAGAAGGTATTATTTTACGATAAAACTTAAACTTTAAAAACATTATTAATAGTACTCTAAAATTATAAATAAATGTATGGCTGGATCGTATAAACGATGGATTTATTTTATCCAAAGACGTTGGTTAAACGAAAGTACATATATTATATATGATCGTATAATATCATTGGAAACAGCATAATCTAAATCTATACCTCCCGCACGCCACTGCTAATAGCAATAAGATCAGTTTGTTTTCTAAAGTCAGATTCTCAATATGTACAGTACAAGTTCTTGAGTTATCAAACACTAACGCAAACATTCAAATCGTTTTTTATACGTCTGACGATAGCTAATGTAACTAATGACTTCGGATTAAACAATTCGGTACGTTTGAATAAGATCAAGTCAATACTAAAAATAAAAATTTTAAGGGAAAAAAGCAGCGGTCGACGTCTGTAATAGAAGATTTATGTGAAACAGGAAATTAGATAGATACCTTAAATGTTGAGTAACACTATTATTATTTATTATTTTGCTCACAATACGAGTTATTTATGAGTATTATATTTCAGAGTCTAAAAAGTGATGAAAAGTGCGTGTGTTTTTGATGTCAGCCTACTGAAAAACGAGCATAATATACGGCTGATTCTAATAACTACTGCGCAGATGAGCGATACTTCAGGACAAAAAAGTATGGACTTCTTTTCTCTCTGCCTATCCCCAGAGAAAGACCAGGGCGATGGTAAGTTAGCTAGTTAGTCACACAGTCGAACATTGATAACTACTCGTGCAAATAAAAATTTGTAACTTGAATATCGTGAAATAATAATTACGTAATGTGGGACTACTTAATTATTTATTACTATACAGGGTGTAACACACCTAGTCCATAACATTTTAATGATGGATAACTAAATTACGAGTTGAAAATGTTCAAGGGATATGTGCCTAATCTCAACCATGTCATAGAAATAAGCAATTCAAAAAAATGTTCATTGAGTGATTTTTTCGATTAATTGAAATATTTTATTGATTAATAATTATATATTGAATTAATAATAATAATAGTGGCTAGACTATTTTTTGATAGGTGAAGCAAGATATAAGTACATTAATAAAGGAACAATTTCACAAATATTTATTTCGAAGTAAACATTAATCTTAACAAGATTTTGTAAAAATTTCAAACAATAATATTTTCCATAAAAGTACATATTCACATATTTCATGAACATTTTCGACTCGTTATTTAGTCAGGTATCCATCCACCCATAAAATATTGTGGACTAGGTCTGTCACACCCTATATACGTCACACATAAATCAAGGTTTATAAATTTCGTTTTAAAAATTCACATATTTTTCATTTTAACCAGCTAAAATTTAACTTTTTAAAAACGCCGTATTTCATAAATATTTTTACAACCCTCAAAATACACGAAAGAGATTTTTCGCTTAATGATACTTTACGGCCGTTTTATGGACTTTAATTTAAGATACCACATTATAATTTATATATTCTAAGTAAATGTTGATTGTTGGCGTACATCAACAGCAGTGGCCCCAATAAACTACAATACTCTACTTCATTCAATTCAAGTAGTATTGTGCGCAAATAAAATACACTAAACACCGCACTAAATTATTCTATAAATACATATTATATTTATCTTGAAAACTACTATTCTCGGCTCTTGGCAAATATGTAAAAGACTTACTGTGATATTACAAGAAAGAAAATATCAACGATACAATATAATATACCAATAGTAGACGTCTTGCAAAATATAACAAATATTGAAAACAACTTAATTAATAATACTTAAAAGAGTCAAGTAAATCGTTCATATAAAATCATCGATAATAATCAATAAGAAATACTGTTTCAAAAATAAAACGATCAAAGTGAAATTAAAACTATACGATTAAATAAAACACAATCACTTTATATAAAACCACGAATTTTATTACACGCCAAGCGGTTTCGCTCAGTTCAGGCTTCGTCAGGGCGTATTTAAACTAACAATAAATACAAAAAGAGTGTACTTATATATACATAAAGAGGGAGACAGAATATACATACATTTAGACAGAACATCAAGGGAAGAGAAAGTTGATGGATATTAAATAGATTTTAAAGGAAACGTACCTAATATGGGACTAATGGATAAATGTATTTGGTTATTAAGAACTGCACTACCACTATTCACTGCCTTTTTTATCTCAAAGGCCCCTAAATTGAAGCCAAACCCGTTTTGATGGAGGATATTGAACCCTGTGATGTTCAAATTCTGAGAAAATGTTAAAAAAAATTTCAAAAAATAACAATAATAATAACAAACTACATGACTCAACGACGAATCAACGACAAAAAAAATGTAACAGTTACAGATCTTATAGTTATTATAGTCAGATGACCTCAATATTAAAGGAAAAACTCTGCGAGTTGTCCAATAAGTGTTTGATTCATCAGAATCTGCTGCGAAAGAACTTTGTTTAATAATAAACGAGAACAAAATAATGAGACAAAGCAGACAGACAAGCAAGGAGCACTGTATCCAACAGGATTAAAAATTGAATTCCCACGAGCCAGGCGCAGAAGTGCAAATTAATTTATGAATGAACTATTGTGATGAGGTAATTTGATAGACTCGTGCCCAAATTATTATAATAGTCTAAAATTCTTGAACGATGTAATTTCTGGGAACACGATAGCGACAGCGAACGCATGGTGAGGTGGCGCCGAGATAATGAAAATCCGGTGACATGGATGACACTGTCCACGACGAACGCCTCAAGGGAACTTTGGAAATATATGCAATAATAATGTTGGAATGTTGGAAAAATATCATGATCATGAACCCATGAATGATTAATTGTTTGAACAATACTGTCATCGTCCAGAAGTGAAATAAAAGCAGGTTCACTACTGTCGGAAAATCACTCTCACCGCAGTGTCCCTATAAAGAACATATCTCTGTGTTTAATTTCTCCTGATCTCATCATCATCATCGCACCTGTACGTAACAAGCACACCGGGTCCGAGAGTAACCTTCCAAGACCACTATAAGTTTCAGATGGTTAATGGGATTAAATGTATCACATATCTGTAATACATTTTGACATAGCGCAATGAAGAGGTCGTAGAAATCATTAAAAAAATTACCGCAGGAAATACAACCTATTCATTACTACCAATTCTGAAATCACGCAATAGCTGTATTGACACAAGGGTATAAAACGTGGACAATGAAGTTTATAGAATAAGATACAATTACGAGTTGTATTTATAACATTTATCAAAATCCCAAACTCTCCATCTACATGAAACTACAATGGCTCGGATGGGTAAGTTACATCCAGAGGATGCAGGAGGCGCAGATCTTAAGAAGAACCCTGAATGGAAGTCAGGAGAATACTAGAGATGTGGGCTGCAGAGAATTGAAGAAGAAAAAATGAACATCGTAGTGGCGCTTTTCAGTACAACAGTTGACTTTTCTATAAAACTTAATTTTCAATGATAAAAATTTAATTTATTACCAAAACACTTAAAGCGTACTAACTAAATAACGTAAACAAATATCCAATTACACATATTCTTATTCTAGAAATGAGGATCTTATAATTCCGGATCTCAGCAGCAATAATTATTGTTATCAATAAGTCTGATAGGTTTGTGTCTCCATGGGTTGTTATATACATACATTCATAACGTACTCAATTATATAATTATTCTTAAAAAATAATGGTATACCACAGGGATTTGAACCGCGTCACTTTTATAAAAGATCTTCGTATCTTATATTAATATAACACAAACCACACAGAAATACATTGTATTTGAACATTAGATTCACATTTTAACCAATTACTGAGAATAACATAAATTATATTAATTTTGTATGTTTTATAAATGAGCTGTGCAGCAAAATTTGAATACACATCGGTTAATATTAGTGTCATTAGAGTTACGCACAAATTATATTATGTTGGCACATTGAACGAACGAATGTTTCACCAAGAATATTATTATTGTGAGTTTTATGTCATTTGATACGTAAGAGTAACATAATCGTACCAAGGTAGCTGTCGCGAGAAATCTTGATTGATGATCACAACATTAAAATGACAACTTGTATGTGATGTCGTGTGTAACACTAATGTTGAAATTCTACAATTTCGTTTTCCATTTGAGGCTCTACAGAAAATTATTAATTTTTTTACATATCAGATATTCTCACACCGAATCGGTAGTTAAAAGAGAATGTATTACGATGTAATATAGTCTAATTGGTAATTTAATCATTATTTATCCGTATTGCTCTGAATTCATTGACTTTGAAAAAACAATCATGTTTTTTGCATTCGATCGGTAGAAAAATAATTTCAGTTTATGACCTTCAAATTCATATACATTTTTTTAGCTAATAATTAAATGTATTAATCGAAATAATCACTATTAGAATTGACACATTCACGCCGAGTTGATAACATTTATATTTGTACTTTCGACAACAGCTTGGTTGTTGAAGATCTCATCTTGTGAGTGGTTTTTGAATTACTTAAACAAGTTATAATCTTAAACAATTATCCACAGTTCAGAGGGTACAACAGACGTTGGTTTTTGTTCAGTTCATGCGGCACCCATTTCATGAAAAATCAAACAAATAACACCAAATTTATTGCGGATAATATTAAATTTGTGAAATTTCAAATCTATCGAGCACTATGAGGTTACGTATGCTAACTAAATACATTCAGTTGTTATCACGTTTCAATTAACCTCACTTTCAAATGGATTTTAGATACATTATTTTCATTATCCAAAGTTTAATATGACACAGGTATATTTAATTATATCACTCAAATAATCGAATAAAATGAATACGATTATATTTTGTCTTCCTTAATACGAATACAAAAAATTGATGCAATGTCATAAATATTTCTAACGTTGAATACAGTTGTTTGTGCTTGTACAAATGGCGCGCCTCAATTCTAATATAATTTGTGTTTTATTTATACCATTGACAACCTTCTCATCCTTAATAATGTTGCGCTTCCCCATCCTGCATCCATGATTTTTTTGTATATGGCTTCAATAGTGTCATTATGGCTGTATCATTCTTGATTACACGGTCAGGTCTGTGAGACGCGAGCATGGCAAAAACGTGTTCTAGTATCTCGAGGTTAATATTACTTAAATGATTTCTCTTTCATATATTCAATTTGAAATGAAGTGTATATTGTCTTTATTACGAGTAAAAAAAATATACATGACATTTGGCATCTTTTCTTATCCATACTGTTTATGGTATACAATGTAATTAAGCACTTTAAGAATTTAAGCACCGCCCGCAGAGCCTAGCAGGAAGCAAAAAATTGGTGATAGCCGATGAGATCCTGACCGAGAAGAAATCAATCGGCCATCGCCGATTGCACATCTACTGGTATATGTATATTCTTCTCGAGGTTTATACACTAACATCATCCTTCCTCTGCTTTTTCAATTCTTTCAATATGCTAACTATCGATATAAGAGGTACCGTACCATTGACAACATATTTGATTTTAATTATTGTTTACCTTTTACAAATTGAGTTATAATCTTGATTTTGTTATTGTATTTTATACGAATAACTGATTCGTTTTGGACGCTATACGCATTTCACCCCACTACACCCTCAAATTTCTATTAAACTTAATTAACTTAACGTCACACTGTTTCACCGCAGAAGGTGAGAATATAGAACGCCACACTTTTTACAAATGACAGGATAATTTGATTATAGACCTATTATGTTATACAATAATTAACGTGTGTTGAAGAAGATATATCTATTTTTATTTAATAATTAATCAGATTAGTCAGATGGAATGTTTAAGCCCACTCGTGGGGTAAAAAGTACGACCAGTACCAAAATCTTTTATTCGTTGTCTTAAAAAACCCGGCGTGCTGATCTATACCCACCCCATGTGCTCCTGTCTCAGGATTTTCTGATAAAGGATTTATGAATCTCTTCAGTGACATTCTACAAATATCGAACTGTTTAGAAACAGAACGCAAACATTTATTTTCCCTCATCACCAAATCAGTTGTTTGTTTCATAACGCTGATGGAAGTCTTCCCCCGCTCAGTTTTTCTCTTGTACGTCCTCAATCAGCAAATAAGAAGAAACAAATGTGAGTCGGCACATTTTGTACAAATAGTACCGGGAGTGGAGTAGAAAATGCCACCGCGGCACTTTTAACCCCATACTGAAATATCGAAACAAATAATAAAATTAAAAACAAAGACAATCTATATGGCTAAAAATGCACCCTGCATTTATAAATAAATATATAAGTGAATAGGATAACTTACTTGTCACGCACAGTAGAAAAAAATGTAGTCGCAAAACCCAAAATTGTGCAATTTTGAAATTATACTCGCCAATCATAAAAACAAAGTATAGACGCGTACACCTCCGATTAGCACATTTACTCGACTGACGAAGTGCTAAGCGAGGCAGTGGAGATATCACCACAACACGCGGTGTTCACATGCTCGTTCACGTATAACGCTTATGAGATATTTGCAATGGAACTTTCTTCCCGCGTCACTTTCATCCCCATCTAACCCTACTTGGTTTATCTAGTCATATCAGATTTTTCGCGGGCGCCTTCAACATTCGCTTCTATATTTTCATTACTATCATCTTTTCACTTATATGATCCACATGCCCAAACCATCTCAGCGATTCTTTCTTTATTCCGTCAACTGTGCTACGAGCAGCTCTACATTCGTTTCCAATTTGTTCACTCCTCACTCGATCGTAGATAGATTTTCCACACATGTGCCTAAGTGACCACTTTTTCATCGCATTTTGTCCTTCGCTCATTGTTTGTTAATTCCAATATTCACTTCTACGCATTAGTATTGGCGCCAGTTCTTCATTCAACGCACCATTAATTTATTTCCTGTGGTCACCTTTCTTTTGATATTTTAGTGATGTTGTGTTTTTGATGTTTAGCTCGAGTGGGTGGATTGTGGTAATAAACAATACTTACAGATTGAGTGTGCACTCGTTTGCTATATTATAAAAAGTATAAGTATAAACTTAATACACTGGAGGCGGTGCCGAGGTGTGAGTAGATATATCCGAGAAGCTGGCCAGGAGAAGAGTGATCGGTTCTAGGCGTCCTCGGAATGATTGTGGCGCGACGTATTGTTGTCTGGTTTGGTGGGTACGCCTGTTGAATGATTTCATTATGCGGCCATGTCTGTGGGCCGCGAGCAGGACTACTACAATATTTTTCCAAATATACACACTCATTTATTTAACTTAAATATTCATTATTTACTGTTAATCATACTTAGTCATTATTTCGTCCCTCTCGAATACCATCGTTAAACTTCTCGAGCCATTATCTCAAGAAGTAAGTTACCAACTTAAAAAAGATTCCATATTTTCCTTTTGGATGTACTACAAATTACGTGTCACGTAAAAATTTTGTATATTATTATACAGATAGGTCATCGCCAAAACTTCCCCTGCCACCCTCCACCTTCAGGTACGCAGTATCGGAACATAATGACATAGTAATTTTGTAGCATTTTCCAGTTTATTACGTTGTTTTACAACCACCCTCGAGAGGGTTGGACCAGCCGAGCCACTTAAACTTTTTACGACATATTTTTATTGCAATTATTATTATTAGCTATGGTTCAAATATTCGATGGATCGCAGAGAAGGATTTCGGCAACACTGGTCAAGATTGACCCGTGATAAGTTTTAAGGGGTACTACGAGTACTTTACCTCGTATCGTATTTTAAAAACTAGCCACTTTAAAGTGAAATTAATAAGGGTTGTATACAACGTTCTAAATGAATTTATAACAAAAACACAGTGTTTTTATCTTGATCCATACGTCAACTGTCAGTTAAAACAATTTTTTGTACTTTTCGTTTTAAAATTAGCTCATTTAATGACCGCCAGTAATATGAGTCGAAATGAAAGTATTAAAAAATGTACCGTGGGTTTAATTGCACAGATCGACGACGGACCAGTAACGTAACTACTTTGTAGCAGTCAGAGCAAGTTGATCCTGCTGAAATTTGGAAGAGGTGCAAAATTAAAATAAACTTTCGTATGATTAAAAATTATTTAGCCATTACTAATAACAATTTTTCTCTATTTAAGAAATGTGGTGATATTTTATTTTCGAACAATACAATTTTTACAAATACACACTATCATAATATTACCAGTAGTCAAAATTCATTAGACCTTCAGGGTAGTCAGTTTACATCCTGACCAAGTAACATCCCTCATTCAAAAATAATTATAATTGAACGAAAAACTACTATAAGTAAATTAATAATATGTCGTAATTTTTTTCATTTACCAATTAGTGTAGTGATGTTACGCCACTGCATCGCAATAACACAGGTGGTGATTAAGAAATCAGAAACGGTGAATACTTGACACATTTTATTGACAGAACTTTAAAAATATTGCAATTTACACTATAAGCACGAGAACCAACGATTAAGTACTTACACGATTTCATAAAATTGTCTGCGTGGTTTCACTAAACATAATCTTGAACGTACGTAATTACTTAGCATCACGCCGTTTTGGGACAGGAATAGAAACCACACTTTTTTCTCTAAAAAACAATTCCCACCTTACCATCATTCCCCTGAAGTCTCATCAACAGATGTGGCTATCTGGACCATCTGTCAATAATTAGCTAAGCCAGGTCTTCCGCGGATATTCTCTACTTTTGGAGTCAGTAAGATGGCGTCATCTTACACTCTACATTCTTGAACCGTTCGAGCGATATTTTCGTAATTATATTAATTAACTGTATTGCAATCAACTATTATATTAAAAGATATGTTCATTTCTTAAATATACTCTTTATAAAACCATGTACTTAAATATTAGACCCTAAAATTATTTTTCTAAATGCATACCTACGGGATATACGGGTTCATAAATATTAACATTAAAAAAATATATTATTAATAAATACAATTAAGTCTATTTAAAATACAGATCTTAAAATATTACTCAGTAAAATATATATACAGTTATATTCAAAAAATGCAAATAAGATACTTATCTAGAGTAAGGCATCTACTGTATCATGTTATTGTATTTAATAATTCAAAGAATTTTTGATTTTATCTTAACTATTGTTGATTAACTGTATGTTTTCATAATAAATAAATACACAAGGCGTAACCGACGTACTCCACAATATTCTATGGGTAGATACCTGACTAAATTACGACTCGAAAATGTTTAAAGAATATGTATCTAATCTCAACGTCTCTCAAAAACAAATTGGTAGTTAGGCTATTATTTCGATTAATATAAATATTTGATTGATTTAAAATTATATATTGAATACAACTGTTTCGAATTCGTAAACATGCTTTTGACGCGTATTTTCGAATCAACCGCGACCATTGTTATTGACACATTTATTGGCGGCAACTGCGAGGATTTCGAAGGCGTCATATATAAGGTAAGGCGAGCAGTCCTTTCGAATCCCGGATCCCGAGATCACTGGTCCTTCGACTAGAATCCTTATCACCTCACCGACCTCATCTTGTACCACGTTTCCCTACTTCCTCCCTTCCCTTGCGGTGATTCCGATTTACGACCTGTATTGTCGTAATCTATACCACGGGACGTGTGACCCAAAGATTGCACAATTCAACAAACAATTAAAGGTTATCAAATTTCAAGCAGCCAAACTATATTTTTTTTGTTCACTCAGGGCCTGAAGCAAAAATATATATTAATAATGGGTAAATTTCACAAATATTTATTTCGCAATACGTAGACCTAACGTGATTTTGTAAAATTCAAAAAATATTCATTTCCGTAGCTGAAAAGATTTTTCACATATTCCTTAAACATTTTCGACGCCTAATTTAGTCAGGTATCCACCCATAAAATATTGTAGACTAGGTCTGTTACACCCTGTATATTGATATATTTCCATGGCAAGCTGATACTAGTTAACATTGTTCTCTCAACATTAAAATACGCAGTGTCGCCACGCACCATACAGAATTCTCCGCGCATCATCCTAACATAATTAATAACCATTAAAACGTCTCCCTAAATTATCATTCACCCTGGACTATAATTTCGCTTAATACAGTCTTCATTTTAATTGACGTCAGAGCGAAGAGACAGTAATAGAGTGGTAAAATGTTTGATTGATGGCTTTGTACTGCTTATTGAAATGTTTGCGAGAGAATGAAACGTGTCGTATTAATCAATTTAATGTCCCAATCGTAGAATAGGCAGAACACCACAAGCGAACAAAGTTACATGAACTTTTGTTGAGAAATTAAGATGTTCAGATAGTACTCTAAACTCAAAGTTATGACGCTACTATCGGTCTAACAAAATTACAGCATCACAGATCTCTGTGGTGGTATCACAAAATATATTTATGAATATTTAACACTTGTTATATGTAAAATACACAAATTAATTTAAAAAATTTAATAAAACATACGTGTCCAAAAAAAAAACTGAATATGCAGAAAAATTCTACAAAATTAGTTTTTGTTCCGAGCGCGTACGTCCTATTTCATTTTCAGTATTCAAATGTTAAATTGAACTTATAATTAGACTTAATGCAAATACAAAATAAATAACCATACATAGAAAATTTTCTTTCTTCTTCTCGTACCTTATCTCTGAAAAGCTTTCAGTAGACTGTCCAAACCATTGCCTGTTGATGTTCTCCTTCTTTCGGGGCCCCGACTTCCAGCAGATCTCATATTTATGTGGATGTCTCATTACATATCCGAAATATCGAAGTTTTTCGATTTTTACTATTTTAAATACTTAATTTTCTATATATTTATCCGAACCACAACATCTTCATACGTAATTCCGTACATCCAGGTTATTTTGAGTTTTTACAATCATAATATAACTAATCATCGTACTTTTTCTCATCAGGAATAGTTAAAGAGGGTAGAATTCTACACTCTTCATTCTTGACTTCCATATTGTCTTATTCACTTCACTTTCATACGTCTTCTTAAGTACGCTCGTCAATTAATAAAGCTCTAATATTTAGTGTGTTGTACCGACATTATATACTCTTGGAAGAATTGTAAATCTGGAAGCAGTCAATTGTTATAGTTATTTATACATAAAAATATCAAAACTAAATTATTTGATATGTGAAATGAAAAAAGTACCCAGAGTAAAGATAATGAAAAATAAGTAAACACTCCTAATCAAACGATCAGCATAAGACACGCCCACTCAGGAATAGAATCACTTCAATGACCTTCCTTTAAAAATAAGAGCTGTCTCCCATTTAATATTTCAGAATACGTCTAAACGTGTACGTTTCAAAACAAATTAGATAGACAGAACACCGAGAAAGGTACGCAGAAAAAATCTATCAAAAATAATGCAGCTTCCACCAGGACTTTTGAGGCAGCGAGAACGCGTCACCGATTATAACTATTTTCAAGTCAAATTTTGAACTATAGGAGCTCCTTTTTAGTGTTCAATGAGATGATATATTTAATAAATTACAATAAATATTAATTTCAATAAAAATTCAAATTAAGATTACCTATACAGGGTGTAACAGACCTAGTCCACATTATTTTATGGGTACCTTAATAAATTACGACACGAAAATGTTTAAGGAATATGTGCCTAATCTTAACCATATCAGATTTCAAAAAAATCGTAATTATGCAATTATTTCGATTAAATTAAATATTTTAATAATTCCAAATTATATATTGAATACAAAAAATTAAACGTCTTTAAACTTCGAGCGGCCAGACTATTTGCTGTTAGATGATTTAGGGCCTGAAGAAAATACATAGATTAACGATGGAGAAATTCTACAAATATTTATTTCGAAGTACGTAGACTTAAAGAGGAGATTTTGTAATACCGATTAAAAATACTCAGTGCGATATTACAGAATGTACAAAGTATTTCATGACAATACGATATGATTACTAAATATGGTACGTTTCATTGTTTCAGGTGAGCACCTATTTTTGTCAGTGAAAAGCATTACATTTGGTAAGTAATAATATGTGGATTTGTAAAAAATATGTTGTAAATAACTTTTATCAACATTTATTCATAAACTGACATTATTCATAAACATTTTGACATATGTAATCAATAATAATACAGATTAAATGTATTAATTAGAAAGATATACATGTAAAATCAATTTTATCGAAAAATTTTGTTGATGCGTTACCGGGATTCGAACCTGGATCTCTTTCCAATTACAACTTCACAATAAAAATATGTTCTTCTTAATAATACATAAATTGTGTCAATGTGTCCAAAATTTTATAAAAATTAATCATTAATTCTGACGTCTGCTATCGGTTTACTCAAAGGTATTTGAGATTCCGTAAAATATAGTAGATGGCTTTCAAATAATGGAACAATAGCTATATTAAATAGAAAAGTGTAAGGGTTCAAAAATTTGACGTCAAAAGTACTATCGCTGTAGCATAGTTGAATAATGCACCTTCCCCGGTTTGGAAAGAGATCCAGGTTCGAATTCCGGTAGTGCAACAACAATATTTTTCAATAAAATTGATTTTATATGTATATCTTTCTAATTAATACATTTAATTAGTATTTAAAATATCGCAGACCTATTTTCTGAATAATTACAACTTCACAATAATACTGTGTTCTCCTTAATAATAATAATAATACATACATATGTATATACAGTGTAACAGACCTAGTCCACAATATTTTTTGAGCCTGACTTCGAAAATGTTCAATGAGTTCAATAATGAGTTACCAATCTACTTATTTATGGAAACGGGAATCGCACGCAACTACGCACTTACGAGTGAAATGGATTTTCAAAACGTGTCGATCAAATAAAGCTACATTTTAAAATATCTAGGAGTTTTATTAAGAAACTAACAAATAATTAACAATCTCAACCATATCAGATATGAGCATTTAAAAAAATTGTAATTATGCAATTATTTCGATTAAGTTAAATACTTTATTGATTTAAAATTAAATATTAAATACAAAAAAAAGGTATTTTGTTAGACGATTTATAACCTGAAGCAAAGATATAGATGATGAGAATGAATACATTTTGAAAATATTTATTTCCAAGTACGCAGACTTAAAGCTTAACATGATTTTGTAAAAAATTTCAAACAATATTTGAATATTTTCTGTAACAGTGGAGATTTTGCACATATTCCTTGAACATTTTCGACGCGTAATTTAATCAAGTATCCACCCACAAGCATGGTATTATTTATTTTTATATTTAATATGCAGATTATCAACAGATCGTTAATGTTAATGACCCTGATAGATAGTCTCTGTACGACATTAAGCTATAATGTAAAATACATGTGGAGATAGTCTCTGATAGATAGATGAGAAGAAAATATTACTATTACAGAGTGCGCTATTTGTGGTTAATAAATTATAAAAACTGTACAAAAGTCAAAATAAAAGTTGTATTACAAATTGCAATTGCGAAGAGTAAATCTAAACAGTTAAACTATCGCATCCAAGGTCAATGAAGTTAAAAAATTTAAACTGTGCCTGTTTCCAGGCTGAAGAATATATTAAGGTCAATGTTAATGGATTGAGGTTAAAAGAGGTCCCATATTTCTCTTTAAATATCGTTCATTGTTTCATCACGTTTTACTAATACATTTTTATGTTATAATTAAAGCTTAAAAAAATTAATTTTCAATTACGTTTATAAGTTAATATATTTTTTTAATATAATAATTTTAAATTAACGTAATAAATTAAGTAACTTTCGCAGTTAACTAGCACTGACAACTATCTATTTTTAAAACATTAATTAAATGTATGTGTTGTACGCGAATCAAACTAAAGTTTTATCAATAAAAATTGTTACAAAATTGAATAATTTTCTCTAAGAACATTTATTGCAGACATAAGAAAATATGTTGTTTTAAATATTGCCAAGATTCTATTTTATTGAGTTTCGCAATTTATTTGAACTGCTGTACGTCTGACGTGAACAATTTTCTCAGTAAATTCTACAACACGAATTTCCTGCGAGGAGTACCTGCCAGGTAAAGAGTCCCAGTCTTCGCGCAGGAACATCATCCTCCGAAGTAATGGCAATCAATTATTTGTCATGTATTACAAAACAATCTTATTGAAGTTAATTTATTACGCTTACAATTCTCGGTGTTGTGTTAATGGTAGCGTTAAATCACTCTAATTCATTTTCTTTTAGCGTCTGTTGCCTCAGCATTGTTATTTAAAATACACTTCTGGGAACAAAGCATATACAGGGTGACCTAAACACAACAGTTATGTGAATTCTTTTTTACATTATCGAGACTCTATTTCACCAATGACAGCTTGGATATTGATCTTAAGTGCTTGTGTCGTAGATCTGACCTTTCACATAACCTCAAAGAAAAAAGTTCAGTGGCGTTAAATCACACATTCTGAGCGGCCAATTGATGTCTCTAAAACAAGAAATTACATATTTAATGTAATAACTTGACTTGTGTGGCACGTAGTCCCATCCTGCTGAAAATAAACATCGTCCAACAACTGTTTCTGCGAAATTTATACCATTTTTGCAGTGAATTTTCACTTAATCGTCTAACGACTCATTTTTGTTAATAATATAGTTTTTACTTGACAGATGTCGCATACAACGTTTCTGACCCTGAACGATATTCAAAATAACGGTTGAGTTTATATCACCCTTTATTATACATGAGATATTATTTCACTTTAATTTTTTTTATTTGTCTGGACTCGAACAGCATCAATGGATGAAATTTTGAAACACACGAAAGAAAAATTGTGCTAAGATCAACGGACATAACGTATTACTGCATTGTGTTCTCGTCGAGCCCATGGAACACACGTAAAATGTCATTAATAATAAATTTACATATTATTAATGACATTTTACATATGTTCCATGGGCTCGACGAGAACACAATGCAGTAATACGTTATGTCCGTCGATCTTAGCACAATCAATTGTAATGTAATTTGAGTAGCTTATGTGTGTAGTAGTTAAGACATTGGCCTAGTGGTCGGGGGTTCGCGCCTCGTTCCAGGACATCATCAAATTAGTGGTATTTTCATAGTACAAGCGTTTAGCTTAGTTTGGAAATATTAAGAATATTGATGTGACATGTATTCCGTGTACGCATCGCTATTTTTTTTTTTAAAGCATTATTTCAGATGATTAATGTTGTTAATTTTCACTTAATAAACCTTCTCCATCATACACCTGAAGAAGAAATGAACGGAACTGAAATATAGAGAATGAGGAGCCTAGAACATGGTTAAATAAACAAATTTAAAAAGACTGATTAAGTGAAAATCAACGATATTAATAATTGAAGTAATGCATGAACTGAAGCTTTTAATTGAGTTGTACAACACTAATTCTGTACTGCGTGGCTTGGAGCGGACCGGAGCAAACCAGAACGCCGCACCAGTTCAGCCGGTTCTTGAAAATATACATCAAGTTCGTAGAATTCTCACAATCAATAATCAACAAATATAAATTAGAAATAATAAAAGAAAAAAAACACCAAAACTGTATAAGAAGAACATTTTGTATACATATATGTGCTAGTACACACATACGACCATACGATATGCGTTTTCCAATAAAACGAAATCATCATTTTACTTCTGTTAAAACATTTACCAATCTTCATAAAACTAGATACATATATTCAACCATATAAATATATTTGAAAAGATTTAAGAAAAAATCTAGTCGGCGACTAAACACGCGCGTGCTGAGAATGTTAAGGGAGAGGGTGTGTTTAATAGACGAGGGTTTGAGGTTTGCTTCTTGTCTCCCCAAATCGTCAATTGGTTACGTGTCTGACATACATACACGGGTCGGCAGGTCGGGCGGAGATACAGATTTAGCTAAAACAGCAATTCTACCCTAAACACAACACTTCACCAAGAAGAAAATCTTGTTAATCTCGGTGCAAGTAAACATATAAATCTCTAAAAATTCTCACTCTGCTCAATGCTAAATGTAATGATCTTGGATGTCTTCCCACTCTCAGAGGCTGCCTTTTCTATTCTTCCCGACATTCTGCTATGTGTAAGGCTGCGTAGAGTGATGTTCCTGTAATTTATTTAATTTATTCCACTCGTCTATTCCTTAATAGTAAGATCAATTTCTTATGTTTAAATCTTCCCAATGTACATGACAATCGATATTTGTCGGTATCCATGTCGAAGAGAATGATGTGACTTGAAGTAGTGGTGAAAAATCATGAATGTCGGCATTTATTTTTATTATAACGACTACCAAAATAATTCGGTTAGCTTTTACAGGCTTCTTTCTAGTAATTATTTAAAATATGTGTGCACAAGGTATAATTTATTTTAAATACTATAAAATTCTCTAGAAACTTTCATAAATTTTAATTAAATAATTCAAAATTTTCTTACTTTTTTGTATATTGCAATATAAGAGACCGAACGTGAATTTTGACTTTTTTGAAAACGACATATTTAATAACTAATACAAAAATATTCATTTGTGAAAAATACAAATTTCCGTTTGAACTTTTTAAAATCAATTTATAAACAATATTTATGAATGGAAATATTTCGAGATTCGGTGTACCAAAGATAATTATATTGCGAGAAATATTAAAAAGAATTCCGGCATTATATTTTGTTGCTAATAATTGCAATATATTTAACTTTTTTTTTAAAGGAAAGCTTTATAATTGAATGTATTTTTTATAATAAAATTGATTGTAAGCATGTATTGCTGTAGTTTTTGCAGAAAAGACTCTAAAACTTTACACTAAATTGACTGTCCAAAAAGTAAACTCGTGGATCATGCACTAAGGCCTCTTAAAAGTGCACTTCTTCTTATAATGACACGCTAAGTGTCACCAACGTTCGCTAATCCGATATTCAATTGTCACCGATCGGGCGTCAAATCACCACTCTAATTTATTTGATTTTTTTGGTGAGAGCCAATCAGACCTCATTTGTATTGAAAATATGTTTGTAGCATAATGTATGTATCAGATAAGAACATTTATTTTAAAAATTATCTACTGTACAATCTCAGTCTAGCCACATAGTTATGTACGTGATTGATTCAGTAACGATTATTTATATCTTGATTAAATATTCGGTACACGATCGTTAACTCGTAAATTACTTCGAGCTATAACTTGCTATGCGATGATCAAAATTTGATAGCAAAATTTTTCTCCATCTCAAGAATTTAAAAATTTGATTAGTTCAAACTCTTGAGTTCCATAGCTCTGTATGGAGTCGAAACATGGAACCTGAGGAGTAAAGAAAAAAGCATACCAGGGTCTGCGAAATGAACAAATAGGAATTCCGTACTAAGGAAAGACTCTTCACAACATCCATGAAAACAATACTTTTGTACCTTAGGTATGTTGTTAGTTACTTGTTGAAGAGATGGGGATACACTGGAGAACCTGGAGATCACTGGGTGTTCGATCTTTATGATTTATGGATCGCCGATTGCCATCTCGCGTGCATGTGAACCCTTACAGATAATGGTTTATATCTATTACCTCCTTCCCTATACGAGAAGATGACTTTTTTTGTGGTTCTGAAGCTGTGAAAACTGTCTAAATTATCTTCCTTCCATATGGGAATGATAAATTGATAGTTAATGTTTGATCTTCGAAGTTGATCGAAATGCGTTGAATGGTGCCAAGTTCTTTTTGTCGTCTAGGAACAAATTGTCGGCCTATGAATTATCGTCCTGCTGTGTGGGACTAATGGAGTACTGTTGTGTGTTCGGTTTTTCGTGGTCCGTGCCGAAACCTATACATCTTACTATTGCGCTTGTTGTGTCGCACTTCGCGCCATCAACGAAATGTGAGTTCAAGAATACTTCATGCAGAATAATGAAGTACGTGTTCTGAAGCCAGAAGACCTGTGGTTCTAGTGGAAGAAAAAATCCATATACCTAAAAAAACAACTCAGGTGGGTTGTGTTTCTTAAGTTTGTTTTAGTTAAGTATGTACAAATATAAACCAAATTAATGTCTACAAGACTAGCCTATCGAAATTAAACAAATATTGCTGAATTTTGTATAAAAACGCATATTTCACGCTATAAATATAGCAATTGAGTACATTTTCGACAAATTTTGAACTTGTATTCTGTAATCTTTTCAATTGATACATCTAATGTTATTATTTTAATTTGTATTAAAATACCACGGAACTATATTCTGGAAATACAACTTCTCTATTCTCCTTAAAAATATATTTTTTATTTTTTTATCCATTATTTAGACTCTTTCCACACATTATCTATAACGATCTCATTTCGACTTAGTTCATTCCGCTTTGATCGTTACTACGTATCATTCATGCGTATTATTGCTAGCAATAAATCTTCTCTTCTTATCTACATATTAGATACTAAAAGTTTCGTCATTACGTGTACCGCGTCGTACGATATACACGTAATGAGAATTGCATAATTACTTTAAATAGTTATCACGAAAATATAACGTGCTAACATAAAAAAAAGTTAAACAGTAATCATTATTTTCTTATATTTACAATCGTGAGTGAAGATAATTGATTGAATGTTGTATAATCTGTGTTGTCTTCTATAATAGGGTGATCGATACCCCCTGTTGACAAAACCTTATTAACATTTTAATACGACCGATGAAATGCTTTAGACATTATGCTAAATTACTTAATGATTATTTTGTTGAAACGCTGTTTTATTCCACTATATTTTATTATATTGAACGTTAGAACATTTTCGGGAACATTTTCCTATTATCAATAACACAATTCAACTAAAATTAAAAACATTTTGAGACAGTAATTAAGGGTGTGTCTGGAGTTAACGGAGATGGGGGTGGAGTTAAATGGATAAGAGAGGGGACCCTTAATTACTATCTGAAAATGTTTTTAACTTCAGTTGAATTATGTTCGTTCTAAATATAGTGGAATAAAACAGTGTTTCGACTCAATTTACAAAATAATTATGGAATTCTACAAAGTTTCACCAAAAACATTTGAATAGTTAACACTTAATGAATTTAATCTCATCAAAAAATTAACATCTCAACTCGTGATACACTATAATGCGATGACTTTTACACATACTTGCATCATTACTATGCAAGACCTATGATGAAGACATGCAGCTTTCAATGTCTACGATATTGAAGCATATGATACGTGACAGTACTTGACGTTTGAAACAACGTGCGAAAACAGTAGTGTGAACTTGTCCTGCAAGGTAAACATATATTACACGCTCGATTTAAAAATACACAATGTCGTGATGAATGATCTAAGTTAGCGTCAATGGATGAAATCTCATTATAATAATTAATTAAACGATCTAAGCAGTAGCGACAAAGAACTGACATTGGTGTTGTGAAATAGAGTTGGCGATCTCAACGGATGGAAGTTTTCAGATTTGATTGTGATGGTATCCAGCTTATTGTTATTTATTTTGCAATGTGTCATTATGTTCGAGATTTCTCGTTACTGTCTGAACATATCAAGAAAACAATTCTTCTGTATTAAGATTTATTCTTACTCTTTAGCAATGATTACATAATTGAGAGATCACGTGGTTGACGAGAATTCCAATAAGCTTCTGACAATGGATTAATAAATAATTGGTTTAGAAATATTGTGAAATTCTTTAGTCATTCTGGGAACGAAAATTAGGATTTTGAATGCCCGCTTTGCTAAACCGTGGTGATTAAATTTGAGAGAACGATTAGACGAACGAAGAAGACTATTTAATCAACGAGTATATTATTGATAAAACTCGAATTAATTTCTCATGCATTTTAATGATTCCCATTTAATTGCTAGGCAGCGTATATATATAGTATTGTAAACATACACAATTAATCAAGTATTTAAAAAATAGTATGTATCCGGTACGTTTAGTTAGTCTGGAATACAAATACCGTTCGTTTGATTACTCCAAAATACAAATAAGATTAGTTTGATTACTTCGGAATACAAATACAGTGCGTTTGGTTACTCCAAGAAACAAACACGGTACGCTTAATTACTTCGAAATACAAATACGATACGTTTGGTTACTCCGGAATACAAATACGGTACGTTTGGTTACTTCGAGATACAAATACAGTACGTTTTATTAGTATGGAACTCGTTTACAAAAATTTTGTAATTTTAAGTGTTATAATATCTTAAAAAAAAAAAAAAAATTATGCCGGATATAAAATACAAAAATTATCATAGTGATCAACACTGAATTGACTTATCATCTCTGGTATACAACACTAAATTTATAAATTTTCGTTTTTATATTTTCAAAACGGTGTGATGTTTTTTCGGCAAGTCCGCTTCTTTAAAAGTTGGTCCCCAAAGGCACTATCTTGTCGAGGTTTTAATATATGTATTAATAGAATATAATAGATTTTGCTAAAAGTTATGACTTCACTTGTTGTATTTATATTTTAAATACATTTTTTCTCAAAATTAGTTTTAACTTTATTCCTCATTTTTTAATATAATAATGCGTAGCTAATATAATACAATATGGAGGTCTATTTATATCAGTAATCAACTTTTTCATCACAAACTTTTTAATCGAATCAGAACTAATATTAAAATCCCAAACATTCTCCTTAAACTTTCAGAAACCTTTCCCTGACAGGCTGTAAAGAATTATTGGAAGATTCTCAAGTTTTAGCAAAAATTAAGTGAACCAAAATAAAATAAAGCTCAGAATCTATATTTCAGTGTTAGAGCTTTCCCCAAAACAAGCCACACGTAAATAAAATCTCGATGTAATTAAAATTACGTGTTTTATTCTATGGTATAACATAGACAATAATACCATAGACAGTATATCATATATAGTATACTCGTAATGAAGATAATGTACACTTCATATTTATATATTTACCTGGCCGTTTAATCGAGCACTATACAGCCATACTGATCCAATACGTCGAATACGTCCTAGATGTCCAGAAAGTCATATAAATAGATTAAGAAACGCAATATCCAGTAATCTCTGGTGTATGCATCAGAATATTTTGAATTATTCTTCTCAATTAATTATTAATTATTCGTGTCAAGAGTCCATCGCATACTCTTAGGTAATCCTACATATAAAGAAGCGTATCATAAAACAAAAAAAGGAACAAATCTATTATATCTGTCAAACATCAAATTGCCCTGTGGCGGTTCCCACGCCTTGCATAAAGTCGATATCGGTTTAAGTGGAAGATAAGTGAAACAACGGAAACGCCCATGAAGCTTGTTTCATCCTACTAAATATCTATCGGTAATCTCGTGCACACGCTATCTCTGCAAAATGTCATCACGTTTTAATTTTTATGAGATTTTAGATTCGAGACAAGATACGGATTTTACTCTAACGAGATTCTTTGGAGACAACGTTCAGCTTTCGTATTCCCAAACTGTGTCTCAGAGACTGGCCGTCTCGTGTCTTACTTCATGCACGTAGGTCAAACGTCAAATGTCACTGTCGATATATTCGTCTGTTGGGAGATTTTCAAATCTCTCCATCAGCAGTTAAAATGGAAAGTTAGTAATTTAACGCCTTACTTTAACGTTTAATGACATATCTAAATTTCAGATTAGACGTGTATGTATCAAATCTCGCCATCAGACCGAATGTTGTACACAGGATTGAATTTTTTATCTTTCTAACAATCTCAAGTTGATCTCTGAGTTTATTTCCAGATCAAAATCTCATCACGTATACATGGTATTGAGATGTATCTCGACTAAATCTCTGAGATTATTTCATCGTGTCTCCTTCCGTGGACCTTAACGTTACTTGAAGCTCCAGTCTTTCTTCACCTCCAGTTCCTCGCCCCAACTTCTTCTAGGGATTCACGGGTACCCCTTCCAAAGATCACTCACAGTTCACTGTCGAAGTTAGCAACTTTCCTTTTATTCCTTGCACGACTAATGTTACTGTAATTTTTTTTCCGATACATTTCAATCACCGAGGTTTTTGACAGAACTCTGGTATGTAGATCAGCATGGAATCAAAATTCAAATTAATTTAGCTTTAGATGATTTCGAAAAATTTCTGCAGACAACATTTTTCGATAAGACGTATTTAATTTTCAAAAACAGTTTGATTGAAGACCTTGAATTTTATTAAGGAGAATACATTATTACTGTAAAGTTGTAATTATTCAGAACATAGATCTGTGATATTTTTAATACAAATTAAAAGTATTATACATATAAAATCAATTTTATCGAAAAATATTGTTGTTGCTAGTGAGATTCGAGGATTTGTCATCAATGCACTGTGGTACTATAGCATAATCGGTTAATGCAACTTCAGGTTCGAATCCCGGTAGCAACAACAATTTTACATGTATGTCTTTCTAATTAATACATTTAATTTTGATTCGATTGGGCTATATTTAGTATTATTTAACTTTATTATATTTAAATGCACACTTTGACAATAAATCACATTTTCACGTATAGATATCAACATCTTGAATCACTTATAATATGTAACTTAATTGATACAATTATAAATGACTAAAATTTTAATAGATTCTAGTAAGCAGTATATCGAACTTTTGTAACGATTATATATATTTAGTTAGCTTAATTAGTTAGTACACACTAAATAGTTGCGTAACCTTCTCAAAAACCTTTTAATAATTGTTTGTGGACAATTGCGTAATATATTTTTATTAAAGGGTTAGCAAATGTCAACAAAATCAACGGGACAAAATAAAGTTACTTTTACTTTACTATAAATTAATTATACTTGATTCCGTGTGTTTTTTGGTGCTGCAGTGTTCAATTCGTAGCATACTTAGCATAATGTATGTGTCAATGTATCCTTCACTTAATAAATACGTCATTGTTTCAAGGTGTATTTCTAAACCAGTTTTAAAATTGAAAACTATCAACTTGGGTCTATGACTTATGTGTATTATTTATTTATCCATCTGATTATTTCTATCTGTAAGACGTTCTTTAAAGTCCTTCTTAACTTTCTTGGATACGCTGCTGACCTTGGCCTCCAACGTTTACCAACACCTCGGTTTGAGCAGTACCTATCCTCACTCTCTCGTGGTACTAATTGATTGATTGATAGTGATTCTTTTTTAATGTGTGTCCGTTTAAAATATTGTTAGTGATTGGCAAAAAAAAATTCTTTGAACTGCTGTAATGGCTTAGGCGGACGGAAGATGAAATCGTTAGGATGATTTGGCACGTCGCTTCCAACTGGAATGCGTGAAATAAAAAATAAATAATGTATATATACAATAAATGACTATGCTTTAATTACAATAAATTTCTGTATTAAAATATAAAATATAATATAATATTAAAATATAATATGAAAGTTCACAAAGCACGCCAATTTTTTTTTTATAAATTTTCATAACTTCTCTCATCAAAATAATTACAACTTGCGAATCTGTAGGTGCAGTTGAATACGAAAGGTTATTATATAAGGTATATTATTTTATTTTTGTGAGAATAATAGAATATATAATCGGTATCCTCGTATAAATATATACTTAGAGCGAGTCATCTTCTTCAAACAGAAGACTTCAAAAGGAAGCAAAGCCGGAGTGAGTGTGGAATATTTAATATGAACTTTATCATGTCAAAGTATCTCAAGACTTCACATTCTTTCACTTCGTATGCGCGTGTTCATGGATGAGATTTCTTACGAAAGCGCCAAGTGAGCTATGATTCATTACCGCATGTATCTTGTACTCTACAGTAGATTGATACTAACTATCTCACGGCAAAAGGATGGGCCAAGGAAAAGATTCAAAGACACTCTGAAGGCGAATCTGATTAAATGTGGCATAGGTGATGAACATTGGGAAACCGCGGCCCGTGATCGGGTGCCATTGCATAATGGTCAAAAAGTACATTGCACACCGGTGAAACATGCAATAGCAGCAAAATGGAGAAAGGTAAAAGAAAAGATGGAAGATCGTGCACAACTCGTCACACTCGATTTTATAACCGATAAAGATTGACCGTGGCAAACAACACCCTCGTAACGAGGGATCGCTGAAGAAGAATATATATCGACCTTCATCGATAAATCTTTGAGACGAAAGATCGTAGTCTCATCTGTGGACATACATCCGTACATATTATATGGCAGCAGTGAGACCTGGACTCTGAATCTGAGCTAACTCAGAAGCTCCAGATGACACAGAGTAGTATGCTGAGAATTACTAGAAGGGGAACTTGGATCAGAGAATAGACCGAGGTGAAGAATTTTATTGTCGCAGCTAAAATATAAATGACAATGGATGGGTCATATTTCACGACGCACAGAGATAATCGATAGACAAAGAATACTGTTGAATGAATGACATACTTAAAAGACAAAAAATGACCTAGAGGACACCCAAACTCTCAATGATACATGAAATTTTCGGAGCAATAAGAGTGACATGGCAAATATTGGCGTACAACCGAATAGAGTTACATGGAGTGGCTGACGATAATCTTGGTAAAATTTGATATGGTTGTGCAGTCATCGGTCCCTCGACACTGATGATCTTCATAAAATTCCCTCTTGACTATACTCCGCCACTTTTATTAGCATCCCACAGATCTGAAGGCAGCTGCTGCCAGAGAAGTGAGAAGCGTCTAAAGTTATGGAGGAATACGAAACGTGACTAAACACAATAAAAATGGCTAACTATAAGCGTTCCCTACGTCAAATACGTGTGGTAATTGAAATATTAATTGAACTAATAAATAAATTATCGTAAAATATGTTACTTTTTAATGAATATAAATATTAATTTATTACAGATTGTAAAATATTGAGTTTATTGTTTAAATTTTGAACATTTTTAGGAATGGTTTCTTGCCCCGTCCGATATTTTCTCATCATTTCGTTCAAGTCCCTACTTTTGTTTTCGTTTATCTTATTTATGCATCTTGATTGAAATTATTCATGGCCCTTTGTGAAGCGGGCCCAGCGAAGGTTTCATAAAAAACTTCGGCTTTGTAAAAGTTTCGTATCGTGAAGCAGAATACATAATAGCGATATATAGAATAAAGAGAGAGAAAATTTAAGAGTTTAAAAATATTTAAAGAATCTTCTGAAGGTGACGCAGCGATGATGAGACGCTATCGTCTCGCGGCAGAATATTAAGTGCCCGAATGCAAAGCAAGGGGGTAAATAAATAAATCGTATAATATAATATTCAGGTTTCAGGTAACTCGTAGCATAATTCAAAATAATATTTTGAAAATTTTAATAATTATGTTTTATAACAATTTCGATTTCAGCATTAAGTCACTTGACTGATCCGTTTTAATAATTGACAATCAAAATGTAGATGTTACATTTTCAGCATACAACAATAACTATTTGACATTGAAAATGAGCTCGCTCTGTTCCAATTAAGGTTTTGTCTATTTAACCCAAAGATTATATTATATTGACACGAAGAGTACACCATTGATTATGAGATAAAGAGGGGGGTGGAGGAGGGAATAAACAAAATTTAAATAGCGATACGTATATGAAATACGTATCACACCCATATTCTTACCATTTCTTATCATTTTAAATAAGGCGTTTACTAGAATAAAACAATTCGAACAAGGCTCGAACCCTCGACCTAAATCACTAGACGAATGCCTGGCTACCAACAAGAACATCAATTATTTTTTGGAATTTCTTCGAGAATTTAAAAAAATTCCTAATCTCCATCTGACAGTACCTAATTTCTTATATGTATATCACCTAAGCCTTGTCTCCTATATTTGTGTGTAGTTAGTTTAATACTTCACCAGTCGATGAGAGTTACTGTTTCTCTCAAAACTCGAATAGTGTTAATAAACTCAAGTAGAGTTATAACATTGTTTCATTTATATCCATCCTTAAAAAAGTTAATTAAATGCTTCGTTTAACTAACTAATCAAACGCAACACTCGTCATACCCTTTGACGTGCCAACCCTGCTTCGTTTTCCTTCATATCATTCTTTCGATTGTTAAACCTTCTAACAGAGTAATCTGCCAAAATCTGATTTTCCAAATATTACCTTAACCATTTTCTCGTCACTTATACGTTCCATATTCCCAAAACATCTTGTATAATTCCATTCTATCGACTGCTCTACAAATATCTTTACGATTGTTCATTATTCGCTCATTCTTCGCCGCATCTTATACAAATTTGCACATAGTTGCGCTTGGACAACCGCATATCACTATTATTTTACAAGTTCTATACTCTACTTCCATAGCTGAGTGCTGGTTCCATTCTGCATCAATAGTCTTGTTACGAATGACAGATTACACTTAGCATTAAGAACTAATTACTCCTAGCATTAAGAACTAATTACTCTTGGCATTAAGAACTAATTACTCTTGGCATTGAGAACTAATTACTCTTGGCATTGAGAAATAATTACTCTTAGCATTGAGAACTAATAACTATTATCATAAAATGAGCGCTGCTCTAAACGCAGAATAGAAGTTATTTTATTTCCCCAGCCTTAAAGAAAAACGCTTCACAATACAAATACTCAACAATACAATGCATTAATTATTTACCTAAACTAATCATCTGCGATTGGGAAAAAATATATAATATTGCCATTTTTACATTTTAGTGGTAAACTTCTGAAGCTTGAGTATTTTGAGCCGATACTGAAAACTTTTTTTAACTAATTTTTTCATTTAGAGTTGATTAGCATCTCTGAAATAACTACAGTTTAATTATCAGAGATAACAATAAATAATCCTAATTAACGATGTGGCTGCTGCATGTGACACTAAGTATACAACACAAGTTCTGATAAAACAGCCCTACTCTCAGTCAAACAGTGAACGGTGAGCCAAGAAGCAGTTAGGTAACGAAACATTGACCCAAAAAAATTGTTTTTTTTTTTAAATATCTATAACAAATTATAAAAACATTATACTATTTTTTTTTAAAATGAAATACTACATTTTATGTGAAGTTACAATTTTAGAACATAGTTCTCTGATATTTAAAACAAATTAGAAACAAATCTATCTATTTATAAAATATTTGGTTACCACCGAGATACGAACCCGGAATACTCCTTGCCGAGGAGCCGGGTTACCAATTTCTCAATGTTAACCATTTAAGATTACGAAAATAGTTTCAAAATAGTTCGTGCATTTTTGACGTTCTACTTATTTAAAATCAATAAGATTTAGGTATCGCACGGCAGAGTTTCATTAATGTTATAAGAATCTAGAAGAATTTTTTTTATGTAATTAATAATAAATTTCGTAAAATGTTGAGCCTCGCTTTTTTATTTGGTGTTTTACTTTAATGCATTACGAATTCAAAATCTACCCTTAACGAGGACACTTTCGAATCAATTGGTATAATTATTATTGCCACTAGGGCGGCGATATACGGAATTATACTCTGTCTCTTGACGGCACGGAAATTTTAAGATTAGTAAATAAGAGAACATTTTTTTTATTGGTATTATATTTTCAACATTGAAAAATAAGTTTTTTAGAAAAATCAGCTTTCAGCAATGGGATGTTACAAAATGTTATTAAAAATAAGTAGTAACCATAAAAAATAATGTAAAGTATGTAATTTTTTAATTATCTTTCATGTTTATTGATCCCGCGGCATGAACTCGCGATGTATTTAAGATACTAGGTTTCAGCGGAACTAATTTTAATGATTCAGTAAAAACGTAATAATAATTATGAGATCTTAATGACCGTTTCAGATTTTCCCTCATAAATTATTTTAATAATTACACACACGGCAGGCCATAATACCCCTTATTCACACAAACAGTAATGACTAAATCAATACGGCCTCATTATACATTATTCTGCGCATGGGAACTGTGTATAATTAAATACCGTTGTTACCGTTAATGTAACATGATGAATTGTTTTGTGTTCTAATTTGAAGAGACGAAAGCAGTATCGTCGGAAATCCGCTTCAGCGACTGGCCAGTGGCCGGTTCATGGTTTGGACGATTTAGAGTCGGGTGTTTCCTAACCTATCATCACACTATTTTTTTTCTGGCTTGAACACAGAGAATAAGTTTATGCACTCATTCATTATTGAGGCTGCTAACAGCAATATTTTCCAGCACCTTGTGTGCCTGCTCGTGCCAGATATTTTCCAGATATACGACATTTTTGGGAATACTAAATAGAATTAATAAAAATAAATAATAAAAGAAAACAGAATAACAATTAATACTTTCCAAAAATTCCATCACGTTTGATTAGTATTGATATTCTGAAGAAGAAAATGGTATTTTTCGGAACCGGTTGATGTATTTTAACTCAATAAATGGTTAATAAAACATAGTTAACAAATAAAAATAATTCATTTTAACCACAAAATTAATTTTACTTATTTCAAACATATAACAATTAATACTATTGTAAAAAGTATAATAAATTAGATCGATCAAGAAGATCCAAACAGATGCACAAACCAGAAACTGCCGAATTTTGCCTCGGAAAACAACTGCCGTTAGTCATCTTCTGGAAGCCATATTCTCTTGAATTGAAGAATATTGGCGACTAAAGATCTGCAAATATTTCCCCGTCTTCTGCTGTCTGAAAGAGTTTCTCTTCCACATCTATCCATCATCTAGAAAATCTTCTTCTACCAACACTCTTTCGACCTTATACTAATTTCACGATCATTGAGTATATATGTATCTCCTGAGAATCAACTTATCACCCTGTTTACGGTACTTTGTCTTGTAAAGCCATATTTCAAAAGTGTCGTTATCTATATTCAAGTCTTAAATAATGTCAAGACAAGGTAGTAGACTGGAACACAACGTCAATGAATGAATGACGTTCTGTACTGACTGAGGTCATGGACTTCCGAGACCCATAAGACCACTAAAGAAAAATAAGAAGTCTCGCATGCATATAGGAGAATCATAGGCTCTTGTCTTTCGTAACTTAAGCGATATGTTTATATAAACTCTTTGTAGCAATGATGGAAGACATTTTAATGAAGACTCTTTGGGCTCCTTACTTCTCTACTAATTACTGCATTTAAAATATTCACTTTATTTATATCATAACACTAATGTACAAAAATGAAGCCTGGAATCGGAAAAAGAAAAGAAAAGGAAGTAGACCGATTGTATTAAAAATGCGGTCGTTCAGGCGCACGTGTGAAAATCTACGCATAATAGAATAAATAATGAACAATTTAGGAACGAGTATAGCTCTAAATGAATCATAGTCGATAGAATTAAGAAAGGATCACTAAGATGATTTGGGCATGTGAAACGAATGAGCGAAGAGAGAATTGTAAATAAAAGATATGAGACGAGTGTTGAAGGTAACAGAAACAGAGGGTTTCCGCAAAAAACCTTACATGATAGGATAAACTAAATATTGGAGGAAGACCCTATTTGAAGCTTCGATAATTGACAGTGAACAAGACAAGAGAGGTATGCAAGTACAGAAGAGTGTAACGTTTTATCATCTCTGTTGCGGTAAGTAATCTTGGTTGTAGTCGACTTCTGCTATTTGTCCCGTCATATTTCCAACACCAGTTGCAATTCCAAGGTCTCCACACATCAACTCTGAATATGACCAATATATGTAAGGGTTACTTTCTCGTTTATTGTGGATAGCATTTCTTCAGTGTGTTTCACGGTCGAAGGCACGCGACGCTAGCACTACATGTAGGCATCAAGCATATTGTTTTATTCTCGAGGTTTATTACAACAGCTGTCATTAAACTTTTGTATTTAATAACTTTTTCAAAATGTTGATAAGTTTTATAACATCGAGCAGACTTGGTCACGCCAGTCCTCCGTCTAGCTTCAGACACCCCATTTCAGAAACATCATTGTAAAATAGTGTGGTCTAAATACCAGAGGCGTTCAATTCGGTTATATTATTTTCAGAAAATTGTATATATATATATATATATATATATATATATATATATATTTGAATTCAATACAGACGAATTAAATTACCTTTTTTAAAAAGCTTTGAGTGGTTCATATTTATCCCAGTTTTAAATTTGGAAAACAATAGTACAGTTTTTTTCAAGTCAGCTCAGTCCCAATAATTTAATTTATTTCCACAGAATCATTCACTTTCCACAGAATCATTCAAGGAGTGTGCTTCACGGATATAGAAAAAAATATTTAGTCCCCAATGGAGCACTGCAAACACTCATAATTGCCAAGGTAGTCCCCAATTCTTCGAATAAAATCGTGAAAAAATTACTTTAAATAGAGATACGGAAAACATGTCACATCAATATTCTTAATATTTTCAAACAAAGCTAAATGCTTGTACTATGAAAATAGGACTTGCTGGTGTCGTGGAACGAGGCGCGAACCCCCGACCACTAAATCACTAGGCCAGCATCTAAACCTCTACACTAACGAGTTACTTAATGATTGGATTAGATTCTAAGTAACTAGCTTATTAAAATTTCATTGATGGCCGCTTAGTTGATTGCCTTGTATTTGCCAATCCTTAAATTTATTTTTGGATTTCCTATAATTCTTGAAACAATTACTTTAGTCATTTTTAAGCAAAATTGTTATCAGTTAAAAATAAATCCTTAGAAAACATGTCTGCTAACAATGTAAAAAAGAAAACGCTTTTAAATTCAAAAAACTGTCTAAATTGTCAAAAAGTTATATCTGAGTTCGACTCCACACATAAAAAAATCAAAATATATAATTTTAGCATAATTATATTTTATGTATATGTAATATTTTCTAAGATTTATATTACTTCTAACGTAATGTTCATAGTTTAAAATGTTGTACCATTACAGAGCATGGTTGAATTCGGTCATTAAAAAAATAGTTGCATTATAAAACAATGGAAAATCAGTTGATATTTGATGTTATCAGAATTTTAAATCTGATAGAAAAGTGTGGTGTTTTATGCTACCTACCTTAACCTACCTACCCTTACGTATCCTGATTTAAGGCACTAGGGTACGAAAATTCCACCACATTCGCTGTTTAAACACTTTAGTAAGTACAAATATGCTATTATTAACTCTTCAACTAGTAGGTATCCATTTTTTCTATGGGATAGGTGTAGGATTTAAGGGTGTTAAATAAAGAAGCCTTTTAATAGTTGTGATTGTTGTACAAATGATGATATTGAAGGTCGACATGTGCGTAAAATCACGCAAATGACTTGGCATTACATGTAAATTTTGGCGTGTTAACTCGCTCGGGGTGAATTTAAATGAAAATTTGAAGAAATTCATTATTCAAACGTCAAAATTAAAATGAATAAAAATGTAAAATTCCATCAAAGTTATCATAACTATTCTCAGGATAACTAACTGTTACCTGTGCGTCTATTTCTATTGCACGCGTGTATATGTATCCGACAGGTGTGTTATATATAGAAGGTAATATATTATTTTTCCATACTGTTAAAACGTAATTTAATTTGAATAAAAATATTTGTTAAAGGCACTCCGACATAATGTTGCCGGCGCCGTTTCCACTCACAATCATTATCTCATCAAGTGGTATGCAAGAAGGAATAATTTATATGTAAATTTAATATTCAATAATTACACGTTGTGCTGGATACCCCCTCCACTCCGCGCCCCTGCCCCCGCCGCCCCGCGCCGCTCCCCCTTCCAGGAAGCCATTACTACACTCATTAAAACTTTAAAAACATCCTCATTTTCAATTAAAAATATTTTAATGGAAGGAGAGACGGAGGAAATTTTAATATTATGACAGTTTTAGAAGTATTTGTGTAATGGTTTTTTTTATGAAATGGTGTAATTTGATTTTGAGTTCAATGTTTACACTAACTATGGAAACGAAACTTAAAAACCATGTTTTCAATATTATAAAGCGACTCATGTCACAATTTTTTTTTAATAATTTGCGCAATATCTATTACTCTAATGTGATGAAGTTGTGTACCACATTTACATTCGCAACTATAAGCCAACACGGACCAATGTTCAATCTTAATAATACCAGTTAGTTCCATACTTTGATTCGATTGTTAAAGGGGGGAGGGATAAGGGCTGAACCCTCTTGTCTCCGACATATGAGGTAACAACAATGATGTAAATTATTTTTGGGGGGACTCTATTACGGGGAACATGTTGAAATTGTTTTATTTTAACTTTGTATATCATTTAAAACACTAATTAAATGTATTTATTATAAAGATATACATATAAAATCAATTCTATCGAAGAATATTATTGTTGCGCTACCGGTATTCGAACCTGGATCTCTTTTCCAATCCGGGAAAGGTGCATTACCAACTATACTACAGCGCCAGTATTTTTGACGACAAATTTTCGAAACCTATATATTACACTTTTTCAAATTAATACATCTATCGTTCCATTATTTGAAAGCTATCCACATTGTTTTTACAGAATCTCAAATACCTTTGAGAAAACCGATAGTAGACGCCAGAGTTAACAATTCATTTTTATTAAATTTTGGACACATTGATATAACTTATATATTATTAAGGACGAACAAACTTATTGTGAAGTTGTAATTATTCAAAACATAGGTCTGTGATATTTTAAATATTAATTAAATGTATTAATTAAAAAGATATACATATAAATACTAATTAAATGTATTCATTTTATATGCGTACCTTTTTAATTAATACATTTGTAATTAATAACTATGTTCTGAATAATTACAACTTCATAATAAGAATATGTCCCTTAATAATTGTATAAAGTAGTAGCAAAAATGGGTAATGATTTTTATAATATACATAATTATATTTTATTATTCTTTTTTTGTTTAATTTTGTATTTGTTAGATTTTTTTATTGTTAGTGAAGTTTTTTTATTATTTTTATAAATTATGTTCAATCGGGTCAAGAACAGGGAAAAAAAGTGAAATGGGACGAAGATGATGAGGATCGGATGAGGGATCATACAGGCCGAGGGAGTTAATGGACGATAAATCGTGTATGTGTCGTTTGAGTGAGGGTATATTTGAGTCTCTGTGAATGATTGTGTTTCTGACAAACCAGGATCCTAAGAATGTAGTTTTGTTAAGTAAAGCAAAAAGGTACTAATATTATTTTTCTAAATCACAAATAAATCCATCATGCACCTCGAACGCAACGCAAAGAACGATCATGAAAATAACAGTTAGATAGTAAAAGAAGAAGTAGATATTTCAATGATTTCTACGCAGCTGTAAGCCAAGTTGATCTTTCCTAACCTTTCAAAAGTCATTCTGTCAAAAAAAAGCATAAGTAAGGACTCGATGCAAAACGGATCAGCCGAAAAGAATTTTCAATTCAGTAAATAGTAATTTGTAAGGCTTCAGTGGAATGATAGCTTAAAACCAGAAGATACCAATTTTATTAGCTCAAAATGCAACATAGAACGACAACAGCGCTACGTCTACAGCGGCGGGTAGTTGCGACAGTTTTTCTAACTAAGTAATTAAAGATTCTACTGGAACACAGAATACGCTAGCGTCATTGTATTAAATTGTCAATTTATGACATATGGATAATTTAATTTATATTTGTCTCCTACAATTTTCAGTAATGCACAGCTTTTTTGCTTGTATGCGCTGCACGCCCCTACTAACATTAGTCTTCAGTTGTTTATTTACTAAAATATATAAAAATTAGAATGACTGAGTTTTATTCAATTCCCTCTCCACGTGGTTGGCCAAGGTACATGATTTTACGTGTGGCAGCCGTCCCACAAAAATATTATTTGGTGTTTAGATCTCAGTCGTTTCAGAAGAACAAGTCGTGTGTACTTATTGTTTCCACTAGCCCGATGACTACCGACAAGCACCTGGTACGCGCGGTCCTGGGCTCAGCGGACCATTTTTTCTGTATTAAGTCTGATTCACTATCTACAGTTCCTCAACCAAGAGATCTTTTCTGACTAATCCAATTTCTAATTTCATTTCGCTCATCCTTGGTAGAAGGAGCATTTCATATTTGAGACTTCTCGTCATGTTGTCCTGGTACACCAACTATTAAAATGATACGGCCTGTTCTAAACTTTCACGTGAATTAACTGAGAGACGTGGCGGAAAGTCCTTACATCTACAACATCTATATAAATTTATTAAAATTATTCTTAATTGGAAAAGAGTTATAAATATTCCATGGACAGAGAAAACGCAACAATTTATTTTATGTAATTTTGCTTATTGGGTCGGTTTTCATCGTGGCCATCATTTCTAGCTACATTTCGATGGCCTTCATTAGGTTTATGTAAACATATTTATTGTAAAATAACTCTAAAATAAACAATAATCATCCGAGGTCCGTAAAAACGTATGTGAAATAAAAACCTGTAACAATTTAATTTCCGGAATGGCCGCTTAGTTACTTGTTTTAGTAATTTAATCAAAATCACACAAGTATTCGTATTTAAACATGTATGAACTAATACGTGCGTAAATTTCATGCTGACAGTCAGTTGTTAGCTCACTATTGGGAAAGTAACAGAAATCTACGTGTGTAGTATAGCTTAAAAATGGGCCATCCAAATTTAGAGCGTTCATAGTACGGTCACTGAGAGATACTTTCTGGCCAAAATGCGATTACCTTAGTGGATCATTCTGCCTATTCACCTATTCAGTTAATTCTAACTCTGTACTTTCTGACTATTAAGCTGCGCTGAAGGGACGAAGATTTTCTAGTGAACTTCAACACTATTCTGGAAAATGATAAATTCTAAGCCTTCTTGCAGAAGCAGGAATGCTATCGTAACTATGTGTATAGATGCACAAGATGAGTAACTATGAAAGCAATAGTAGCACACGTATTTTTTAAAGATGCATTCCGGCAATTAAATTGTCACACTTCGCATTTAACAAAGAGATAACATAGTTAATGCGAGATATAACGTTACACCTTAATTTAAACGCAATTACTAATTAATTTAAAAATATAATTAACATTTCTATCCATAAATTAAATAAATATTGTAAACATCGGTCATAGTTACACGTCATTAAAACGTTAATTATAATATTATGGCGTACCTTTACACGTACATTATACATTATACAATCAGATAATTGCGTGTTTATATTACCCGAACCGCATTTAAAAATTTAATTAATAAATAACATAACAAGAAATAACAATTTTTAAGTTAAAATTAAAATAAAAGTAATCATAATTCATTTAATTAAATAAAAATTATACCTACATTGTGATTCTAGCCAAAATATTTTCAAAAAATGTTTCGTCGATCGACAAATTGGTTACAATTATATGTTTCATCAATTTGCTGTCGACCAACTTATTTTTTTATATATACAGGGTGAATATTATGTTCCAGGCCGAATTTGTTTTTGGTCGCATTTTGGGTATAGTTTACAATTTATTATAGAGCTTCTAACATATCAATAGCGTTTTGAAGTCATTAAAATATTTTATCTGAATAATAATACCAATGCTGTAACCATTAATGGTGATCACTATCGTCACATATCTAAAAATTTGTCGGTAGCCGAATTGCATCGATTTGGTCTGCAACACATGTGGTTTCAACAGGACGGTACCACCTCACACACGGCCCGAGCTAGGCTTGAAAATATTCCCGGCCGCATGTTAAAAAGTGATAATGATTGGCCTCCTCGATCACGGCTCCCGACTACTTTCTGTGGAGATAATTGAAAAGAAATGTTTACGCTAATAAGAATTCCGATGTTACAGGATAATATTCGAAATGAAATTGCTGAAATAACACGAAGTGTGAGAGAATGTTATGAAAAATGTGGATAAAAGTGCACGCATTTGTGCTACTGCCAGAGGCGGCCATTTGGCCAATTTCATACGTAATTGTAATAAACCAATAAAAAAACAAATTTTAAAAAGTGTTCTCATTACTTCCTAGCAATTCAAAAACAACATCGGTCTAGAACATAATATTCGTCCTATACCTAATAATAGTAATAATAATAATAACATTAGATGGATATTTTTTGTAGCGCCATTTTCATAAAAAAATTCACCTCGAGGGCGCTTTACGTATAGACTGTTTATAGTCCTAGATAATTATTGTATTTAAAATTAAAAACTGTTATTTTAAGTGATAGAAATGATATTTTGAATAGGTGCGTTTTTATTCTCTTCTGTGTACAGGTATTAATATTGAATTATGCATCTATATAAATACAATATTATTCATCTTTACCAGGACCTTAAAACCTTCATTACTATGAAATCGGTGGACGTACAAATTATTACATTTTATTACATTATACTATTAATATTATAATTATTGTGTTTGACAAATACCAGCAATCAATAAATAATAACTGTAAACAAATATATAATTTATTATTTTTTATTATAAATATATAAACATCATTTTGTACTCACTTCTTTGTATCTCAGAAAAATATGCATTATATATATACACACATAAATTGCAAATTTTGATTAAAATTCGACCGAATTCCGAAAACTTTTATAATATTTTTTGGTCAATACTAATAATAAAAAATATCCTATTTAAGATAATAAATTCATTATTATTTATTGCATAAAAAAATAATCAATTTTTTCGACTAAAATCTAAAGATTAGCTGTTTTTTCTTGAGGATTAATTTGAATGGAAGACCTACTATATTATATCTTATAATACTCTCATATGCATTGTGATCATTTGCTAATGATATGAGTTTAAGAAGTTCCGAATTTATACTTTATATTTGTCTCAATTATTCCGGAAGTCTTACTCTATACATCAAATAACAGTAATGAATTAAAACTGCTCCAATTTACCATGCTAAAAATTGATTGATAATTTAACAGAAAATCAAGCCAGAATAACTAAATACCACCGCACTACCGCACTTGACAAAGTAAATCTCAACACTGATCCGCCAGTTTTTGGACTTCTCTTTGATTTAGCCGCCATCTTTTGTCTGTTTAAGTATCATCCGAGTGCATCGGTTCCTTTCATGAAGGCGTTATCTCGCTACATCGCTTTCTAGGGACGATCCCTTCGGAACACCCACACACTCCTATTGTTCTGCAATTACTCATTGTGTAGCTGTTATTCTGTGACCGTATCAATATTTTGTTTTTATACATTTATAATTCTGAATTTGCTATGAAATTTTCAGAATTCTATATTTTATTTATGAGAACAAATTTCGTATTTCTCAAAATTTCTAAATTTTATGCAATCCATGTGACCAAACCACTTAAGCAAGCCTTTTTAATTCGTAATTACGCGTTGTTCATAACCTAACAACATAACATGAGAACGCTGATTAGAAAAACCCTCGATGCTATACTATTCCTTCGGGCATATTATTCATAGATAACAATAAAATGTTTCACATTTAAATTGTTATTCATCAGTCATGCATTACTATGATACGTATTTAAGTTATTTTTGTTCAAATATTTCTTACTTACTTAAATGAAAATAAATAGCTTGAATTTATTATTTATGTCTTTCATGATAAAAATAACATTTTGAAATCCCTGGACTGACCCCGGGATCAATTAATATTATAACCATTTTGGAGTCTCTAGACACGAGGTTTGAATCTCCGACCATTCGGTTCCTAGGCGACAGTCACCCAATAAGCACGCGCAATTCATGAGGCAGGCCAAGCGTTTCGAGGCTAGTTTAGGGTAAGATAGGACAACTTTCAAAAGTAGGTAGAATATGGCCAGTGTAAGAATGCGGCTGAAATTATCTGTGCAAAAAAGGTGTCGCCTAATCCAACATGACACCAATTAACATTCATACAAATTATTCACCGCTTGACTTGCAAGCGAGTCTGACCATTTTGCTGTATCAGATCGCTTTTTAATATATTCAATCTAATCAGTCGCATTCTTACGATGGCCATACTTCACCAATTAGTAAATGTGTTTTAAATTTTTAAATTTTGTAAAAATAACACCAGAAAATGTACGTTTACAAATTCCCTTTTCTTTCAGCAGCGGTACAGTTGTGAAAAAATATTTATTCTCAGATGAAAATAAAAACGCTCTACTTGAAGAAAAAATAACGACCTAACTGTTCTCCCGTGATTAATAGCACTTCATGAATTAGTTGGCTATGAAATGTTTGCTGGAATGAAATATAGTCGGGGTTTATTTTACGGCGCGCGGTCATCGTGGCCGTCATTTCGGAAAATACATTAAACAAAATTAAAATGTACGCGGTACAAATACATCCCGTAAAATGACGAGACATTAACGACACGACCCGAAGAAATGGCAAAACAATAATTGCTTAATTTAAAACGTGATATTGTACATTGGCCGTCTTGAAAAAATAGAAAATCGCAAGGGTGAAGTACATTTTGTGTGAAAGTGCATTTTTTCTCGGTGTCCAATATTGTCAATTTTGAAACAAGATGCTGGATGAGACTAACAAGATGGTTAACGAACATTTCAGAAATATTTACCAAATAATATTGATCGAAAATAAAAACTACCCTCATGTATACATTGTATATAATGGAAAGTAGTTTCGATGTCTCCTAGTCACGATCGAAGAAAAAGTACATTGAAAATTGAGTCATGAGATCCTTTAAAAACTTTTGCGATGTACAAGATATTTTGTGTAAAATTTTCTGTGGAATTCTGCCGTGTGTTTCTGATTTCTATGACCGACGTTTCGGAACCCATTAAATGTCTATCATCAAATCTGATGCCGATGATGCCCTCATGATGGATCCTGTAACGAGATCCGAAGTTTCGGCCAGAGAAGTCCAAGATAGATGACATATTAGCCCAGAAAACTTTATCCTGAAGATATACTTACGTGACGTTCATGTTCTGTTCATTTATATACGTGTCTAGCTCTAATATAGACATTAAAGCAATTTAATAAGGAATTTCCGCATTGAGATATTGATTCTATGGAAGTCCTGGCCGCGCCGCGGTTACCACTGGCCACTTATGGCCGTGATGCGGCAACAGTATCACCCTAGTTGCTTTTCTTGCTAATTACTTTTTTCCTTGCTTTTTCTTCTTCCTAAATTGATTTTCTCTTAGTTACAGTAAGTGTTCCAATTTTAAAATTTAATAAATAAACATGTTTGTTTTTTCAATGAAAAAAGGGTGAAACATCCACCTGCTTATTGTACATTTAAAAGAAAAGTAAGACAACAGTTTCTGTTCAAATTGTCCCACGCGCGACAGAGCTGAAGCGATGAGACGATCCGAGATGAAGCGCGCTAGTAGTTTGAAAAAACTGCAAATCTTCTCTACCGCTCCTGAATGTTTCCGGTATCCCAACAAGACGGTGCGAGTCTTCCCCACCCGAACACCCACACACGTAATGACTCCCCCGGGCGGCAGCGCTGACCGAGTGAGCGCCGCGCGGGCAGTGGGCGGACCCAGGAGCAGGAGACCGCTCTCGGCGGGCAGGAGCAGGGACCGCCGGACCGCCGGACCGCCGGACCGCCGGACCGCTGGACCGCTGGACCACTCTCACTCGCGGCGGCTGGTCCGCTTCACTGACACACTGCGAGCTGCCGCAGACCGACTTTTTGCGCCGCTTCCGCCAGCCGGTGGCCTGGTGTCGCATTTCTTTTTGTCTTCTCGCGTGTCTGATACTTGTATAATATTTATACGGGACACGCGCTTGTGTACGTGTAATGTGATGAAGTCTACCGGAACACTCGCATTGTAATGAGGTCTACCGTGATTTTTACACTATACTGTGAGGCCTACCGGGAGATTCTTATTGCGGTGTACAGTTTACAATAAAATTTAAGTGTTTTCATTGTGTCTATAATTGAAGGGTGGCTGATTTTTTGGTTTTTTTTTTCACATTTTACGCAACATTTTTTTTTTAAGATGATTAACGTACTAATAATTATTATTATTACAGATAATATTATAATATTAGATTTACAGATAATATTATAATATTAGATGTAGACATTTGTCAGTTAGCATTTGTAGTCGTGGAGAGTAGTTGATTACAATCTATTATGAAGTGTCTAACCCCTCAACAACATGTTTTGTAGCTCAGTATTGATGACCCCAACATTTGGAAAAAAATCGTCATGAGCGACGAAATTCATTTCAACTTGACGGATTTAGTTAATAAACAAAACAGCCTTTATTGGAGCACTAAAACATGAAAATCTTCAATTGATACACCAGTGACCTTTACACCCATGCAGAGTTACTGTATGGTGCACTATGTGGGTCAGCGGAATCATTGGGCCCTATTTCTTTCAGGATGCAAGAGGCAATGTTGTATCCATTAATAGCGATCGCTATCGTCACATGTTATAAAACTTATTGGTGGACGAATTGGTCGAATGACCTGCAACGTGTGTGGCAACAGGACGGTGCCACTTTATTATACTCAGCCCAAGCTACGATTGAAATTTGAAAAAAAAAATGGTTAAAAGAGCACGCATTTATGCTGCTGCCACAGGAGACCACTTGGTCAATGTCATATTTCATACATAATTGTAATAAACCAAATAATCTACAAATAAAAACCAAATTAAAATAACAATATTGTCTTGGAACATAATATTTATCCTGTATTTTGAAGTATAATATAATTATTATGTAACATACTTTTATCGATTATCTATTTATTTACTCGATAAGACAATGTCATAAGCCCATCGCTCAAACTTCAAGAGATTGTGCTTACATTTGTGCCTGCAATACTATCTCGAGAAATTTGTCTTGTTTTACAATATAGACGCACAAAAACATACACTTTGCATTTCATGTATCGGTATTATTTGTTATGAAGACATTCATTAGATTTTTTATTTTATTATATATTTAGTGCTTTAACTTCGAAAGATTCACAGAAAAAATCTTCAACTTTTACAAAGATTTAATTTTAAAAATATTACACTTCGGTGCGTATTAAATTAAACAAAATTACATCACTTTCAAATATTTATTATTATTTCAAACAAGTACCAAGAAACTATGTATTGGAAAAACATGCATTGAACAAAAACTAATCATACCAAATTCCTGCATAATTTAATAGGCAATATTGTGAAAAAAATATAAAAAACAATAAGACATAATTATTAGTCTATAAATACATGCTGTATTATATAAAAACGCTGGACACTTCAATTGCTATAAGAGATAAATTTAATTTTGCTACGATAAAAAAAAATTCTTCACTTTTGTTTTTTGGAATGTTTGATTCATTTTTTAATTACATTTAATGAGTAATTATTTGTCTGCTTTACACAGAAAGTGAATGTTTTCTATGCCCTTGGTAAATGGTTCTATTATTTATTAAAATAATGGTTGAGCTTAAAACTAGTGTCGTGTCGTATGTGAAAAATATATTTATATAGAAAAATATATTTATATATAAAAATATATATATATATAAAAATATATTAACGAAAAGTGAGGATGTCCGCGAAAAATCGACGAACATTCAGAAAAGGTTACATGAAATTGATCGTGGTTTGTTAGAACATAAAAAAGTGGAGTCATATCCTCTGCCTACTACAGCGGTGAAACTCCGTAATGATTAATTAGATAAGAGTAAAAATAACAAATTTGTAATACATTACCAACTATTTCCATTGATAAAGGATTCGTATTCTAGTTACCATTATCAGGCATCGTAAAGCCACTCGTGATGGTAAACCGTTACGCGACAGTGATTGTGTCAATGATTGGTAACTAAGATTTAATGATGATTGGTAATTAAGATTAAACTGTTGGAGGTTTACTTTTTAGCGAACCAGTCATTGCTCGAAGAATTACGTTAATCAATTATTAATCACCATTACAATTTAACACAGTCACAGTCACAATAACGATTAAAATAACAGTTTAAATAACGATTTTATCATCACTAAAAGTCACTTTCTTTGCCATTCTGAGAATTTTTGCCATGTCACATCCACTGTTCCGATCCATCGAGAATTTGGTCGTCCTCTAGGTCATTTTTATACACTTATATACATAATTTACAAAAGAGCTTTATCTTATAAATAAAATCCTAAAGTACTGTGCAATGTCTATTCATAACAAATTAAATGGGTAATTCATACATTTCATTAAGAGATATGTCAAATTTATTTACGTAAGCTTTTTGTTCCGAAAATACATTTTTTCAAAATCGTTAACAAAAATAACCACTGACTAAAATTAGGAAATTGGATTTTAACATTTCTTATTAAGGAGAACACATTTTTATTGTGAAGTTGTAATTATTCAGAACAGACGCTCTGTGATATTTTAAATACTAATTAAATGTGTTAATTAGAAAAATATACATGCAAAACAAATTTTATCGAAAAATATTGTTGTTGCTACCGGGATTCGAACCTGAATCTCTTCCAATCCGGACTATTCAAATGTATTTGAGATTCCGTAAAAGTAAAGTAAATGGCTTTCAAATATTGTAACGATAGATGTATTAATTTGAATAGTGTATTATATAGGTTCAAAAATTTTTCGTCTGTAGTATAGTTGGATAATGCACCTTTCCCGGTTTGGAAAGAGATCCAGGTTCAAATCCCGGTAGCGCAACAACAATTTTTTTCGATAAAATTGATTTTATACGTATATCTTTCAAATGAATTAATTAGTACTTAATATTTCTGATACGATTGTTTTGTACTTTTAAAATGTACAACCTTTTTGGGATAAATATGGAAGAAGATCTAATTCATAAAAATCAATACAATATACCTAAGACGGATTTTAAACACTAATTCACTTTTATTTTATATAACATTTTTAAATCACGACAAAGTTTAATAAATCGTATATAAATATGACGTTATGGATATTTTTTCATTATTAACGAAATCTGTCACTTGGAGCGATTGATTTTTCCATTATTGTTTTTACTTGCACAATTATAAAATAGCTCGGTGGATATTTTAATGTTGAATTATATTAATTATGTACGCTCACAATACCATTACCAACACGTGTATTGCTCTACGATTTTTTTCATCTAATATTATATCAATCGTTAAATAATTGAGCTCAGCCTTGAACCCAGAGTCGGTGCCCGAGTTCAGTTTTTTTTCATGTTTCTATAATTAATATCCTAAATCGTGACCGAGCGAGGGAGAAGGCTGCCGGCGGAGCGGGACGGGCGGAGATTGAAATGCATCTGTGATCTGTGCGGCTTCGTCTCGAGAGACTCGGCTACGCGGGCCCAGCCTCCCGGTCGGAGATGAAGACGCTGCAAATTACGAGTAACACAAACTGTGTTGATACTAAGTGTTAGTTTTGTAATTAATTATTAACTCTATTTGGTATTGAATAACACTGCGAATTGAAGAACTTTCAAACTACAAAATGTATGCATTAAATATATTAATATGTATTGAAGGGAAGCCTGAAGAACATCAATATGAAAATGTAACAAAATTAGACTGAATAGAATAGAAGTATGGTCGCTTGGACGCATGTAGGAAATCCTACGTATAATAGAGTAAGGAATTAACAAATTTGAAACGATTGTAGAGATGCTCGTAGTTATGTAAGTACCGTACCTACACTCTTGTTAATTCTCAGCTGCTCCAACTTCTTACAAATCAATCATTTAACTTTATTATGCGGGTGCCTTCCTTCCCCGAATTTGATTTTTACCTCCAAAAGGCGCATCGCAAAACCCCGAGTAATAAATCGTGTCAATGTACTAATGCTATTCTTTATTAACAGCTGACCACTATTGTACTTTGCTAACCTTTGTAAACAGACTTATATTGAAACCTCACTCAAATTGAGTGGAAATCCAGATTTGGAGACTTTCCCATCTTTAAGCACCTGGTGCGTCGCCAATATAAGCAATCGCCAGATTCCTTTTCAATTACATTGTATTTGAAGTTAAAACGAGGAAGAACTCAAAGTCTATTCGTTTCAATACAACTCCGTTAATTTGTTATTTGTATATTTGTACTCAATAAACATAATTACTTTAACCGCAAGTCTTCATATTCAAAATCTTCCTGGCTGGCGTATAAGAGAAGATGATGGCATCAGGAACAGAGGACGCTCGCGAAAAATCTGATTATATACATTTCACAATAGACGAGCGTGCTTGAGAAGACGTACGAAAGTGAACGAGGCAAGAATGGTGTACTAGGATGAAACAGATCCTCTCTGCCTACCCCTGCGGAAAAACAGCGTAATAGTAAGTTAGTTAATTAGTATGTTTTGATTCTGCCTGTAAGACCATTGAAGACGAAAATGGGATAAAAATTTGGTATCATCCTCGTGCAAAGTTGCGCCCCTTTTAACATGCCGAAAGTAGTAACAATCATTTGATATCCGTTGGTTCAATCATTTCACCATGTAAAATGCAAAAACAATACAATTAATGATCCAGTTACGTGTGCTGTCTTTTAACGCTGCTCTTGAACCATAATACCACATAATGGTTTAACTTAGTGACGACATCCGAATAATGATAATACTTAACCAACCCTGTGAGAAATAAGGTGTGTGTATGAACATGAACAATGCTTGCTTAGAGACAGCAATAGATCCTGAATACGAGCATGAGATATGAGATATATCCAAGGAGTGGCAGGCATCACAAGGAGGAACCGGATGAGGAATGTGGCAGTCTTTAGAAACCGTCCGATAATCTGGCCATGACACGTATTAAGGATTATTTTACAAAGCGGACCAACCGGACACCAGGTAAATAAAGAATCATTGCTAGGAATGCTTAGATCTGCAAGTACCAGTGGCAGCAAAAGTCCAAGATGAATGTTGAAGACTGTTATCTGTTCTCCTTTCCCCGCCTCGGGAACAACACCTTACAATACTCAAAACGAAACTAGACTATAAACGATCTCCATTTTTCATTCAACGTTCATTAATTTTCATTGAATATATAGTCTTTTTTCTGAACACAGTTTTATGGGATATTCTACTATGTCAATTCGCATCCCATTCTGGAGTCCATCGTCATGGCTGATGCATCAATGTTTCGTATTGATATTTTAATTGGTTTAATTTATTCTATCCGCTTTCAATGGATATTTTCTCTGATATTTCCAAAATAATACATTGTTTTTGATTTACCTACAAGGTCACCGTCGCAACCAAAAAAACCTCCTCACGCCAGCCTTGAATCGAAATGCCACAACCCCGACAGCCCCAGACTCCAGAAACATGAAACATGAAATTATTTCTCGAGATTGAGTGCTATACGTATTTTTAAATAAGGGTAACACTATAACTGTGAGTTATTTGACGTCGACCAGATGTTTCTCATTACTTCATCCACAAAAAAAACTGCAACGGAAACACGCTCGCATCCAGTAAAGAAAAAGTTTCAATCAAACATGCTATTGTCTTTAAAATATACAAATATACTCTCGTACATTGTGACTAGATGTCTCGATTTGATTGCACTCGATATAGGCTTGTTACGAGTTCCAGATCGAAGTTGAATACAAGGAACCACGTGCAGACGAAACGACGTGGCGCGGGGGCTAGGAGTGGGGAGGAGATCACTGCGCGGCACGGGTAGAGGGGTGCGGGGAAGGTCATTGAACCCACCAATGCCAGTGCCCCATGCACTTTTCAAGCTGAACACATTGGATCGGTTCTAGACTGTTGGGCTACGCTTGAAAATAGAACATGTTTCTGATCAAATCTGGCGCGAGACAGGCGCATGAAGATTGTTATACAACATTGTCGATTGTGGATCTCACCATGGGGAGATGAATGTTAAAAATTGAGAAAAATCAATTAGTATTCTATATACTGCAATATATTCAGAATGTAGCAGACCTAGTTCACAATATTTTATGGGTGGATACTTGCAATGGTTCAACTATGATTTAACTAATATAATTGATAGAATCAGCATTAACTTTGTAGAGTTTCATCAAGAAAATGGATATATTTAAATAAAACAATGTTATATCTATACATAAGTTTATTTGTACCACTCACGTTTCGAGAGAAACAGTAACTCTCATCTACAGGTGAAGTATTAAACTAAATATAGGAAACAAGGCTAAGGTGGCATACAAACAAGTAATTAGTATCCATTCGTGATTTAACTCGACTGCAACAATTCTTCAAGCGATCACCGCTACAAACTAAACCTACAACAGTTAAATCATAGTTAACAATCATTGTCACAATCGAATACAATTACAGTCTCAATAACGATTTAAATGACATTACTAGTGAATACCTGACTAAATGACGAGTCGATAATGTTCAAGGAGTATGTGTAAATCTGTATTATTACTGAAAATATTATTGTATAAGATTTTTACGAAATCATGTTATTTCAAAATAAATTATTATTATTCTACACATTTGTTTCGTGCTTTCAATCATCTAATAAAAATAGTCTGACTGCTCAAAGTTCGATGACCTTAAATTTGTTTGTATTCAATACATAATTCGAAATCAATAAAATATTTCAATTAATCGAAATAATCAGATTAAAACCTTTTTTTTCAATGCTTGTATCTCTGACATGGTTGAGATTAAGCACACGCAGCTTGAACATTTAGGATTCATAATTTTAATATGTATCTATCTACCCTTAAAATATTGAAGACTAGGTGTGTTATACCTAGTGACCGAGCTGTAGTCTGAGTATCCATGTTGCTCTATGGAATCGAGACATTATAATCAGGCCTTTAAAAGAAGAGACATTTGAGACGTGGCTGTATCGACGTATGCTGAAGGTCTCCTGAAAGGACCGACAACTATCAAATGAAAGAAAGCTGTATACTTCGACTTTCTCGCCAATGAGAAATTAGATTTCTTACGTACAAGGAAAATAGAAGACAGCAGAGGTTGTCTCGACTGCGTGACCTCAGAAAGTGGTTCGATCTCTAAAATGCCAGTGATCTTATATATCTTGCGCAGGATAGACCTCCACTGCATCTCAATCGCCAACCTTCGACAGAAGATATGATGAAGAATACATACTTTAATCCATTATATCATGTAGTAGTACTAACGGGTAATGTTTATCGGAAAGCATTACAGTTATTACGCCACTGCTCCATAGTTAATTAAGAAAATATTAAATTGTTATTTGATCGAGGATCTGTGTAATAATTGACATTGTGTTAAAAAGTATGTATGTCGATGTATATAATAAGAAGCAATGAAATTTTATAACATTTTAAATTTTCATATTTTTTATTTATTATCTTTGTTTTATATTAACCACTGAATTGAGTTTAAATACATCTACCGGTTTCGTGCTTCTTCAGGATGTCATAACTAACTAAAAACATATATTATTGTTTCTTCACCAGAATCTATTTAAAAAAAAAACAATTATTTAAAAAATAAATTTAGTACTTAACTCAAATTGTTACTAAATACAAATTTAGTCGAATAATTTTTAGAAGAAAATTTTAGAATGGGACTCGTAGTTAAATTTAGTTGGTTGTTTATAATTTTTTGATTAGTTTTACGTGCTTTATTTATCTCCAACGATTCCAAATTAAAAGTATATTAAATTTTCATTTGTTAGAAATCGGTTGGTTAGCATTGTATTTTGTGTGGGTAGGTACTAGGAGTGTATTATTTATTTCAATTCAAAACATTAGGTAGATGCCGTATAGGTGATTAATTTACAACTTTTACTTTGTTTTAAATTAAAAATTTTGATTTTTTTAAATTATTTAAAAAAATTGTTTTCTATTAGTAAAATGTTACATATTATATATCCAATACACACAAGTTTATTAGAATATTATAATTTATATCATAATGGAGAAACGAGGGGGGTTATTTAATGAGACGGTCATCACAACTATTTTAACAAATCGATTAATAAGTCCTACTTATCAAGTATAACTCTAATAAACGGTGTAGACGTGTTGATAGTTTTTTTAAGGTTCATTCAATTTATTGTATCCCTTTCTCGGCCTGTTGTTAACCTGTCTGCTGACTCACACTGTCATGAAGAGGTCTAAACCCTGACCGGCATCCCGTGAGCAATCAGCAGTCAGCAGTCAGCAGGTCTGCCCACACGGGAGCCCCACTGGAGCAGCTTTATAGTCGCCACCCGAACAGGTGTCCGTTCCGTGCTCACATTCCTCGGGTCAGTAGGCGGCAGTTATTGTGATCGCTGATCACAATATACGGTATATTTTCAAAAATAATATAGACGTCTCTATTATCCAAAAACCAGTAGGTACCTACATAAAAAATACATAGTTCCATTCTATCATTTATATGTATGTACTTATATAATTTCCCAATAAAAACAGTCTCCATACATTAAGTGACAGTGAAATAAAAATAAATTATTTTAATTTTATAATTAAATTATTACGGCGCGCGTTTCATTTTATTATTATTACAAAAGTGAAAATCGATTGAAGTAAAATAGATTTTTTTTTGTGTTTATAATATTAATTCCGATTAACAATACTATGACTTAAATGTTTTAATATTTAAACAAATTTTTCTTTTTTCAAATTTGTAAAAAAAATTAATAAATAATTGTACCTAAGTATAAAAAATTGTACCTAAGAAAAAGTATAAAAAAGTTTGTATCCGGAGTAGGTACAAATCATCTTTAATGATATGAATTAATTTAAATCTCGAACCCCGTAAAAAAAACGGTTGATTGATTGACGTGTGTAAGAAAAAACCCTTAGAACTCGGTTCGTGTTTACGAATTCAAATTACAAATTCAAATTACAAATTCAAATTACAAATTCTAATTATAAAATCGTAAATCTAGGATATTCCATTTAATACCCTATGTTAAGTGTCGATAATGTCGACAAATGACGAGCAACACCATTTGAATAGGTTTTTTTTTAAATTTATGAGTAACGTGACCATACGTCCCATTTCGAACGGGACCATCCAGTTTTTAGGTAGGTAACGTTGTTGTCTCCAAGCACAACTTCAGGACCCCAAAATGTACCGTTTTCAAAAAGAAAGCAACCCACGGTAACAATTTCAAAAAATAAAGATGCGAATAATCTAAAAATCTGACGGTAACGCCTAGTAGCGCGGTGATGACGGCATGCTCAATACATCTCACACATATGTAAGTCGGTTAGAAGTCTGCTAGTTTCCTCGTTTTTCGGTTGTGAGTACGCGTTAAGAGCGATTGATTATTGTTTTGTTTTTATCGACGTATGTTATTGTTCTCTATTTAAATTTCTCGTACGTGAACCCTTCATTTGAACAATTCTTAAACGCAAGCGCACTTTTAATGTTAACTAACAAACTAAGCACCCGTTTATAAAACAATGAAGTACTCCATCGGACGTCAGATGACGTTACATTTCAGTTTCTCAAAATTGTATACTATTTTAACATTCAAAATTATGAAATAAAATATGTTTTTTTTCAACTTTTGAGTGTGATATCACGATTCATATGACTAATAGGCATCTCGAGGCCTCGAGAAAGCGGGCCTTATTTCAAAATTTACAAAAGGCCTTAATCGATGAACAAAGAACATTCTTCAATGGTAACCAAAGAGCGATCTAGAGGAAGCCCAAAACGTACCATTAAAAATGGCATAGCAAAAATTGGCGTGGAACCGAAGTAAATGGCAGTTATGAAGAGAATTATCCAACAGTAGATTTTTGAAAATGGCTGATGATAATAACATATGATGATAATAGACATAGATGATAATGATGATGATAATGTTGATGATAATAATGATGATTATACTGATGCTTATGATGAGAATGATGATGACAATAATGATACTGATAATAATGACAATAATGATAATAATGATGATAATGATGATGATAATGATGATGATAATAATGATGATAATGATGATAATTATGATACTAATGATGATATTGGTTGGTGTTTGGACAAAATCAATCAATTTAAATTTGGTCATTCATGATGCGAGTCAATATTCTTTGATTTACTTATTTTTTTCATTTGATCATTAACTGATACTTACATTATGTATGTCTTTTGTAATTCTCAAAAATGGTTGTAAGTATTAAATTTTAAATTGAGCCCGGAAAAAGAATCAAACTATAGTTTAAAATTGTTCTAGAAATTCTTTTAGAAAACTGCTATTTACCAATTATCATTTTTTTACCAACACGTACATAAGAGGGATTTTCACATACCTAGTACAGTCGGGAGATTTTTCTGTATTTTTGAGACTAATATAGTTTTCTTTCTAATAGAAATAGCTCGTACATAAATGGGTTCATTGTATTTGTTGTCCCGGACGGTTTTCAATATAATTTACTTCCACTTTCACACTCAAACTCTGTCGTTTGAATTCCTTCATTCAAAATGAATGCCCCATAAAAAGCTCGGCATAATATAAATATGTTTGGAATGTCTGAATAAAGCCTTTGTGTTGAGTCGAGTATATAAAATATGGTATTTGTGCGTTACGTTTCGTTAAGGTTATATTTATTTTCCGCGTTAAATGTTTTGTATTGTTGTGAAAGGCTTTCCGCCGTTTGGTTTTGTTTAGTCTACGGGCAAAACGTATTTTTGCAATACGAAGCCTTTTATATCTTTTAAATGTACAGCCTCGTAAATAGCGCTCGAATACTCGAGTCTTTGTTGATTCTAAAATATGTATACAAAAATATATAAACAATAATTTATTAACAAAAAATATGAATGCAGCGAATCAGATCGGACGTAAACTGACAAAGTTGTCGACTACGAGATGATCACTCGACGACCGTGGCGATCAGAATAACCTTTCACTGAAATGAACCCTATTTATAGAACTGTTCACATCGATTATATTTTAACGTAGAATGTTTTCTCAACAAAATTTATAACGAAAATTGCATTAGTAATAGTGCATAATAAAATTTCACAAAACAGGTAGCCAATTTAAAAATATATATTTTTCAAGTCTACGGTTTTGAGTTGGATTCATAATTTTTTACTCTATGAAACTGATCGCGTAGGTCAACATTTAAAAATTGTCATTCCCCATTTAAATTATGAAACATATATTTTTAACATTTCCATATTTAAATATTTCTACGTCATGACATTCTTAAGTTGAAAGATGATGCACATATACGAGGCGCATTTTTTAAGTAAGTACCATTACGATATTGCGCATACGCGTGCGCAATGGTTTCATTCATATGTTGACTCACTACATGCAACGTTAGAGACATTCACGTAGTCTGGCTGTTTTGTAGTGAGTGGTTGAAATGTTCAAGTAAACAGATTAGTCCGCCGACTGGGAGATACGGTCCGTGATTCGTTTCTTGAATGCACGAAACATGAAACCAGCTGACACTCATCGCCAAGTGTGTCCTATTTTGTCCTGACGTGGCGCCAAGTGATTTCCATATTTTCCTTCATCTGAAGCGGTTCTTTGGTGGCAAGCATTTTGATGACAAATGAACTCAAAGACGGAGTGCAGACACGGTTTTCATCCCAGGCGGCATCGGTTTATGACGAAGGTATACAAAAATTAATAATGGTGGCGACTATGTCGAGAAGTTGCTTAAGGTGCGTAGCATCCGAAAAAAGTAAAGTGTTGTAAAAATGATGTTATTTCTAAAAAAAAAAAAACGGTTTTTATTTAAAATACCCACCTCATAATTATTAAAATACAATAAATATATCAAATACTAATTAATACATTTAATTAGTATTTAAAATATCACAGACCTATGTCCTGAATAATTACAACTTCACAATAAGAATGTGTTCTCCTTAATAATAAATATATCATTTTTTTATTATTATAACACTTCCTCTAACACTTTAATTTTCATATTTAAAATTATTGTTACTTAAACAATATTCCCTGCTTTGATACTACATTTTTGTTACAACGAAGAGAAATAAAAATTCTATCCAATTGTATTTTTTAGATGAAAATACATTACTTTTAAATTAACATCAGTATAATATTTCAGGAATAAAGTGAAATATCAAAATGAGAATATTTTTATTGTGAAAATATGAACTTAAGGATTTTTTGAAATTGGTCATTCTAATGCTTTATTTTCAATGCCATCTCATCTATGTCTCATGGTCATGGTCATCTCATTCTTATAACCAATGAATGTTTTGTTTGTATTTTTAAATAATGTCTTTGAGTGGATATATATACATAGATTTCCGCATTGATTGATTGAGTGGATAGATATATATATATATATATATATATATATATATATATATATATATATATATATATATATATATATATATATATATATATATATATTTATATATATATATCCACTCAATCAATCAATGCGGAAACCCTTTATTATACTGCCTTAATAATAGTGCATTGTGCATCTTTATCATATTGCCTTAGATGAAATATAGATTCTACGGAAACGTTGGTCGCGTAGCGGCCACAATAGCCACCCGCAGGTCCTAGCAGTAAAAAGCAATAGACCGTCGCCGATAACTTTATGCTGCTTTTCTATTAGTCCATTCTGTATTGCTCTTCCTGGAATTGTACAAACGGTGTTCTTACGTATCAACTTTGAAATATATATATTTCATATATATATAGATATTACTAAGACCCTGACTGATCAAGCAGTCAAGATTGCTTATCTGCTAGTACGATAATAATTGTGCTAGGAGTATTTTCAGATAATTCGTTTTTAATATTATCAATGTGTGGATAGACATTTTTAAAGAAATTATTACAATTAACTTTAAGCACATGGGCTAACATGAAACTCCTGTTATTTATGCAATGTTAATTGTATATATTTTATTACATTTTTATTTGTAATACATCATTTTAATTAATGGAACGACCGTACGCACCTGATTTGAACTGTAATTTATATTTAAAATGGTATTAATCCAATACGATTAGTCGATTGAAAATTCTAATGTATTTCTTCAAGATGGCGGCAGCCAACACACGCGGGGACAAAATGGCGTCCGAGTACAGAGTAACGTTAGTTCACATAATATTGTGTGTGTGAAATTTGCGGATTTGCCATTCATTAAGCATACCTCAAACTGTCGACAGATTGTCACCGGTGATTGATTGACTGCACGTTATTACATCATGGAACACGCTGCTGCCGTCATAATATCTACAATTTATTGTGCAATCATTCCGCGTTGTCTGTCGTTGAATATTTATTATTTGTATTCAATTAAAAGTACGAGCGTTCTCCGTCAACACCATTTTGTGGTGGGAAATTATTGCCCGAGTTCATTGGCTAGTTAAACCAACAGTCATAACGAGGTATAGTTTCTATTTCCGTTAACAAACTGTGATCATTTTCTACGGCATGTAAATTGAACTATATCGCTAAAGAATCGTATAATTCTGTAAGGTTCTTAAATACAATACATCCACGGGATTTATAATGATCTTTGACAAATTTTAAAACAGTAACTAAAGGTTGGGAAAATACTCTCAATGGAGATTCAGTCAGGTGTGCTACAATAGACGACGCTACAAAGAAAAATGTTAAAACGAACAGCTGTTATCAATAAAATCGAAATACTACATTAATCACAGATATTACGACGAATTGTATTAGAAAATATCATAGGCCGATACAGCTCGCGCTTGCAAGCGATGTGTTGAGGTGTCGGAGACCTCCTGTTTTTATTTTTAAGCGTCAATTAATCTAACTTTGTTGGCGGATGTTGGCTAAATAAGAAAATTGCAGGTGTTAATGATAAATAATAATTTTAAGTGATTACTTAAAATTATTATTATTATTATACTTAAAAAAACAATAGAATATGTTTTTATTTAATTAATTATTTTCAATATATAGAAATAGGAACCTATTAATCGAATATTAACCAATCAAATTAAATAACCTGCAATCGGTATCTAAGACACACGAAAAACAAAATAAATTATAATTTCGACTACTTCATCATAAAACAAGGCCTCATTTATTAAAAAACAATTGAGAAATTAAGTGGTCAGATGTTAAGATAGATTTTTTGAAATTAAGTGGTCAGCTGTTAAAATATATTTTTGAGAATTGCCAAGATAGATTGACGTACACTTGAAGAACATTTATAATAATTGCGTCTGAACGATAATTAGATTTTATTTGAATATTTTATTCTAAGATTATATCTTAATTGAAATAATAGACCAAGATATATATATATATATATATATATATATATAAGTTGGCAACAATTTACACAAATAGTTATTCGATATTCAGTGACCACCTGACAAGAAAATACCTGTTTAAAGGCAGTCGAATGTGATTAATGAAAGAGTGTAAATAGAATATAATATATTCTATTATAACCGTGCCTGCAATACAAGGTTACGCGTGTAATGGGTGAATAAAAAGTTGCGCAATCTATTTTTGGCAATTATCGACAATGTTTTGTAAACCATTGTACAATAAATTGTCCAAGAAATATAATTAAATGTTTTAAAAGCAAAAATATACAAAAATCAAAGCACGGCAGCGTGACGTGAGTGCGCATTACATGGCCGAATGCGCATATCAACCGAGTAATAATTTCTCTTTGCTTTACAAAATTGTGCAGTTTGTAGATAGGTTGCTCGCGTGAGACGTATAGCGAATTGTGTTAACAAGAAACGAACCTGAGTCACAATCATGGACGAATGGAAATGATCTTTGTTTGACGGAATAGGTATTGTTCAATGTGGACCATCCTTAACCACTGCTGTAGATTTATGGTGCACTGCTCATAATAGCCAGATCTGATTCATCGTAAAGATGTTTCTTCTGACTAATGCGAGAGGTCATGCAAAAGGAATTTTGATTATTTTGAAACATCGAATTTGTTGTTTACTTTATTTTTTTTTAAATCGACTGAGTACAACTGGTGCTCTCGAGATTATGTGTAAACACGCGCGTGTATGTTTCATGCGTACAGTTCATTTAGAATGAAGGAAGGAAATAATTTTTGTTTAATTTTTTTGACGTTTTAAAATGTAATTTCTTGGAAACGATTGCTCAACATTGTACTTCGCGCAGGCGAGTACTAGGAATGTATTATATTTTAATTCAAAATACCCCGTAGATTTTCGAAACGTATATAGTCGTCTTCTTCTTCTTCTTCGGCGGTCCCTCGTTACGAGGGTGACGTCTGCCATGGTTAACGAGTGTGGCTGAGGAATCAAATTCTATAACCGCGCACCCTCCCACGTGTTGTGCACGTGACACCAAGAATTTGTTTGGTCACTTTTTCGTCACTGTCATCATATTTTTTTTTTTTGAAAAGAAGTGTCGTGAGCTGAGATGTTTATATATCTTCACAAGAGCGGATTGGTGGTTAATATCGGCTCGAAAATTTTAAAGAGAACTGGTCCAATGGCTTACAAATAATATTGTTTTAGACGGTATCTCTATAAAACGCATTTCATATAAAAATTGAAAAAGTACAAAAACTCACTCATTTGATTATTATTTCTTTTCATTTTGTTCTTCAGTTAGATCGATCATTTCATCATTATAAATCTCATTCTAAAGATGGTTCCCAATAGGCTTCTCAATACGTTTTTAACACAGTCCCATATAAATAAGTTATTATTCTCAGCACGTTGAATATATCACAAAAATAAATGGTTTAATCTAGAGTGCAACGAAAGTTAGCACATATTCAGATTTTTTTTAAATTTAAGTTTGAATTTTAATTGTTATATTCCGCAAGGCTTAGCCGCTCCTATAAACAATCCGTATTTCTTATGAACAAACGTTTTTGCACGAGATTTAAAGCCATGAGTATTGATTTCTAAACGTATATTCCAATACAACCCACTTTCCAGTAAATAAATCTGAATTATTAATAATATTATTTCCTCGACGAACTAATCTATCAATTTTCTCCAGGATTCATATTCCCTTTATGTTAATCCATTACTGTATATTTAATGGCAATGGCCGGGGAACTTATTTTATTATACCCGACCCCGCTGCCCCCCGTCCCCGCCGTTCTGCCCCGACCGGCCGTACATCACTCCTTCTTATTTTTAATCAGCTAATGGCAAACTTTGACTGGAATAAAATAAATATTCCTGAAGGAATAAATCCAAAGAGCGCAGTTTAACATCAAAGTAACGGGTGTCGGATAAAAATACATTTTATGAGTCTGGCCCGAATCCCAGATGTGTGCAACGGGCAACCAATCAAACGCCGAGAAATTATTCCCGCCATTTGTAATGTAATGTATATTTTTCGTTTATTTTTTGTTTGCTTGTACATGCGTCGTTATTTATATAATCATAATAAGCGTTTCTAAATTCATCTTCCACGCCATCTTGAATGTCTGCATACAGTTTTCAAAATATATAAATATATAGAGATGTTGAATATACAGGATTAGAAAGACCTGCTCCACAATATTTTATAGGTGGAGTATTTAAGACTATGCGTGTACAAACTGTAAAATCATGTTAAGCGTACTTCGAAATAAATCTTACGTCCACAGTTTGCTGAGCTAATCTGCCGTCTATATCTGACCTTTCTGGCCGACGTTTTAGATTTTATTGCAAGGTCCATCATCAGAGCAAATTGTCCCAGAAAATTGTACACAGAAGTTTCTGAACGGCCGTGAAAATCTAAGAATATTCCGAAATAAATATTTGCGAAATTCACCCATTATTATTCTATTACATCAAACCCTAAATCATTTAACAAAAAACAGTCTGGTCGCTTGAAGTTAGATGACTTTTTATGATTTGTATTCAATTTCTAATTTGGAATCAATTAATCATTTTATTAGAAATAATTCTTAATAAATATATTTTTATAAATTTAAAAATAATTATTTTGAATTATTCGAAATAACTCTTAATTAAAAAAAATAAAAACTACCAAATGACGAGTAACTGAATAGACATCTAAAAGTATACAAGAAAAAACATTCATTCTTAATAAAAAATACTAAAAAAAAAGTACTACAAAAAATTCTAGAATCCATTTTCAATCAAAATTCTTAAAACACCGCCCAATATAAAAATTACTATCCATGACGAAAAACTGCAACTAAATTACCTGTAACGACTCATGTACAATTTTAAACTCGAAAAAATAAATATATTTTCTCAGTGTAATTATTGATCAACATTTAAAATGGCACAGCCACATTAGCGAATTGGTGAAGAGAATAAGAAAATATATTCATATAGTCATAATATTAAGAAACATTTTAAGTATAAATAACTTTAAAAAGGTATATTTTGCTATTGTTCACTCACTACTCCAGTATGGAATAATTGGGTGGGGAGAGGCATACAATAACATAATGAACTCGGTAAAAACAATACAGAGTACACTCATTAAGTAATATTAAAAAAGATCAACTTTTTCAACACAAACACTTTTTGCAAAATTCCCAGTTCCCAAAATTGAAAATATTTACAAAAAAATATCAATAATCAATTACTTAAAAAAAATAATACTGTAATATTTGAAACAAATACGTCATTAAGATTTTAAAATTCTTAAATGTAACACCAAACACTATCAGTAAAATTTCGGACGAAGTCTTGGTTTTGTAGTAGATGAAGATGATACAAGCAAAATACGAGTACCTTATTCTCGTATTCTTTTCATGAAACATTCTTTTATTGTAGCTTTCTCAATTGGTCTCTACTCATTATCTAATAACTTCTGCAGTCGTTCCACTCCAGAAACTGGCACATGAACTTCTTTCTTGGCCATTCTATTATTCTTTTCCTTCTACCTTTCTCCCTATCACTGTGCTTACACTATCATTCTCAGGATTAGGCTGATCATCTGTTTCTTTCAAAATTTTGTCGTTTTTTTTCTAATTTTCTTCACTCTCCTCCATAACCACATTTCGAAGATTTCTATATCTCTTTGGACTGTTTTCATTTTGTCAAATGTACACGGATGAGACTTGTCTCGGGGATTCATCTCGAAAATCGCTTAATACACATATAATATACACTTAATATACAATCGTTTAGTATAGAGTTGAGCGTGTAGCTAAATATGATTCATATGTGTTAGCTTTCATATGTATTAAAAAAATAACATCTGATACATAGCGACCTTTACCTACAAATTTCTGAGATGAAAGATAATAGTCTCGTGGTTATTAGGTCGCAATTAATTATTTGATCTACCTATCCATAATGGATCTTTGGAAAAGGTAATCAGGAAGATTGTGTGGGAGAATAAAGAAATGATTGATCTATGAAGGTAAAATAAATTATATCATATTATGACACAATTTTTCATTTCAAAAATACATGAACAAACATATTATTCGACATAAAAAACTTTCGTAATATTCAACGTAAAAAATGTGTATATACAAACGATCTACGTAACATTTTATTACACAGCTATAAATATTTTTTACTCCCACAACTCTATTTAAAAACAAAACAGGTTTTACATAGAAAAATGTCATGGTTATGTGGTTAGTTTTTTCAGTTTGAAAATTATTTATTTAATACGCATAATTATGTTTTAAAATAGATTTGTAAACTGTAAGAGAAATATATGACATAACATTATAACACTTATATTTCTTATTAAGGAAAACACATTCTTATTGTGAAGTTGTAATTATTCAGAACAGACGCTCTGTGATATTTTAAATACTAAATTAATGTATTAATTATAAATATATACATATAAAATCAATTTTGTCGAAAAATATTGTTTTAGCGAATGAAGATCCAGGTTCGTATCCCGGTGACGCTAAAACAATATTTTTCGACAAAATTGATTTTATATGTATATATTTATAATTAATACATTAATTTAGTATTTAACTTATATTTCTATTTCACACTCATAGAAGTTCTTATAGAAGCTCGTCATTTTTTTGGCTTCTTCGGATATCTTCCTAGTTTGTTCTATTTAGTCAGATATATCGTGGTTGTATTATTTTAATCCGACTAACTTCTCATCAGTCGAAGCATTTATTAAATGATTCGACTATCTGTTACTCACAATCTGCTTTACAAACTCTTATCTTCGTTTCTTCCCTGATCATTTAGAGTCTTCGTGTATCTTATTTCACATATTTTGAGGAATTCGATCGATCCCTGTTATTTAATGACAAGTTAATTTTTCTACAAAATAACTCGCTTACACGTTTGGTGTAAGAAGCCTTGTGGAATATTATTGTACATTGAAATAATGAGTATGCTCATGTGATTTACAATTAGAAATGTATGACCCACGTGTGCTGCAACAAGGTTACAATCAAAAATGTTTAGATAAACCGTTTTTTATCAGTTGACTCAGGATACTACAACAAACGTAGATATTTCAATGAACAACGTGGGAATCATTGGCCGACGCGTGTCGTGTCGGTGACTTTATATTTGTCCTGTTAAAATGTGTTAAATGATAACGTTGCTCTAACCAAATATATTTTAATGCATGCTAGAAAGAATAGACGAGATCAGATTCTAGAACAAATTAAATTCAATCCATCCACCACCAATCATCCACGTCGGTCATTCATGATCTCCAAAAACTCCCACCCTCTTGACAATGCTCCTCCACTATTCTCAGCATCCTGCAGATCTTAGGGCTGTCTTAGAGAAGTGCCTTTTCCTTTTCCGCCCGTTCAACGGATGGGAAATCTTCATCTTCTCCTTCGACCTTCGACGTGGCCCACCACAATAATCTTCTCCAAGCTATCTTCATTTTTCGCAAGATGCCCGAAAAAACTGACGGATTCACCTCAAGCGATCATTCTAGAATTCTCGACTATATTTATACTATATTTTATATATTGCTTACTTCACTTATTGTCTGTATTAAAATCAGATTAATTATCCGCCTTCGAAAAGTCGTAAGGATCATTTCAAGAGCATACAAAATTAACAATTGATTAAGTCTTCGTCGTATATTCTGTCTCTCAATACTAATTTAAATTACAGCACAGCAACTCTATCGCAATACCTCTTTGATGAGTATCATCATCTGGTGTTGGTAATTGATAGAAACAAGTTTTTAGTGGAACTGTCTTCTGAAGAAATGACACGACCAGTTTGCTGTCCACAGACAGTTCGGACATGTCCGATTAAACCCGTTACCGTCATAACAACTGTCATTTCCGATAGCTCGTTCTATCGCAAGGTGATTATTCGCGTGACAGCTGTCAAAATGCGTGCAAAAACTTTATATACTCGTAGTACATTAACGACCATTATTTTTACACTACCGGGCATTTGGTTTTGAAAATCTTTTTCGCTCCGATAAGACGTCATGTTGGTGTTAATTTGGACGCTGATAATAGACTGTTCCTTTGTACGAGCGATATCGCCCTCAATCTTCAGTCATTTTGCGATGATATTTTTACAAATCTTAATTTGTAATCTTCTGGAGACGATCCCCTTCATTATAATATTGATTGGAAATTCGTGATATTATGATTAAAATTTTACAAACTGATCTAAAAAGTTAATTCATTATTTGATACATATTTTTATCGTGTAAAATAATAATGAAGGTATATTCTTTATTGTTCCATTATCATTTACATTATATACAGTTTTCTTGGTCAATTCTTTTTATAGAATCTAAAAGAATTTGAAATTTATTTTATTTTAGTTAATTAGTAAATACGGAAATCACAATGAAACCTAAACAATAATTAAACCGGTTACTTGTTTTCTCTGAAGGTACAAAATACTTTAAACACTGAGTAGAATTTCAAAATTAAGAAGGACTATAAAGCAGAAAAATTTGAGAAAAACGTTAAGAATAAAAATTTTAACATAGAGAAAAAAGTTATAAAAAAGAAAATAAGAAAATATTCGAGAAGGAAGGAAAAGGAAAATGGGATAGCGAATAAGATCTGAGTGATAAAAAATAAAAATAAAGGCCTTTAAAGTTTATGTGTTGAATTTAGATTTGATTGTGGTAACTGTAGTATTGAAAATGTCTAGTGCGTTTAGGTGTGAATTGAAATAAAGGGGTGCTCGGTAGAAAAATGAGTTTTGTTTGGCATTGGTGTTGCAATGTGGAAGATTAAATATAAGATTAGTTCTGGTTGACTTGGCTGGCACTCGAATGGATATGCGACTGAGTAAATCAGGACAGTCTACTTTACAGTTGGCTATTTTTTATAGGAAAATGACATCGGCCATGTCTCTTCGGGTTTGTAGTAATGGAACTTTGAAAATAATTGATGACTTAGCAATGCTATATGCAATGATTTTTTGGTTATTTTTTATACAATTTATACAACATAGGTTGCTTTCGTTACTAATTTTCAATCCACTTCGAATACATCAGTCGCCACGCTATATGACTACACAGTGGGTATGACATAGCTATCCGTAGGGCCTAGTAAAAATAATTGTCGATTCAAATCCTATTAAATTCATTGTAATGTCCTGCAGCCATCCTTTAGTATTCCGAGTTGTGATGTGGTGGTAGAATCAAATTCCTTCGTCAGGTAACAATTAACACGAATTTATTCAAGCAATATTACAGAGTCTTCTGTGCATAGTTTTCTGGGCTAATCTGCCGTGTATATCTGACCATTCTGGCCGACGTATCGGATCCCATTGCAGGGTCCATCAATGAAGGTAGACTCGCCGCTTACCCAGAACTGTTTATAAGCAAAAGCTTCTATATGGTTCTACTCATTCATTGTCATTTTTTTAAATAATAATAGGCAACTGACAACACGGAACCGCACAGTCGTACCATCACGAACATCCTCATTATCCCCGACCTTGTAATTTATTCAGAAAAATAAACAAAATACTTTTAAGGAACACATAACACCATCGTCCATCATCAGGCCTGATGTGGACGTCGGCCAGAAAGGTCAGATATACACGGCAGATTAGTCTAGAAAACTATACACAGAAAATTATATACAAAAGTATAGTACACTTAAAGATAGTAACTAGATCGCGTTGGAGTTTAGAAGAAAGAGAACTCGCCCAACGAGCGCGTCCGCTTACGAGCCTTGCCTATACCTATGGTATACACACAAACGTCCAACTCGTTCTTCTCACCGCGCGACACACACACACATAAAACAACTCACGAACCTCACATTCACGACAAATATGGTCAGAGTCCATCCCCCGCGGAACCGTGTGCTTGGATCGAAAGGCTGTTGAATGCGAATTTTCCATGAAAATCTTGTAAAGTTCCAGATTGTGAGAATGTTGAAAAAATACAAGTAGTGAATGTAAGGGTTCTAACAAGAACCTTAATAATATATGAATGCGGGTGGGGCAAGAAGTTTGTATCAAGCCAGGAAAGTGTGATGCTGTATACCGACTGCCAACTCCCGTGGAGAAACGACGTGATTGTGAATAAATTAACCCATTCCCGTAGGTGGATATATGTAACGGGAATATAAATCGGTACAAACATTTTTTCTATAACAGAAAAAATTCCAATTTGTGTCATGTTTGTCGTTTGTCATTTAAATGTTTCAAAATGAGCTAAAAAATAAAGAAATTAATTCATACACATAAATTTTAGCAATTCTTTAAAATAGATTATACTGATGATTTTTAACAAAAATTAAATAGGTAAATATATTTTTCACATATTTTGAATATCTAACACGTTGCAGTAATCCTTTTCTCTGCACAAGTACATGCTTTTTAGAGAAATTGTAGAACTAAAAAAAAAACTTAATGTATTGTATCATTTTAATCATAACAGATTAATAAAAAAATAATTAAAAAATAAACTTTGTTTTTAACTGCTGTGAGTTAATTACTTTCACCAACCGGTTTCAGAAAATACTTTTTTTTCTTAGGAATGATAAAAAAAACTAATTCAAACCATAATATGTTATTAAACGAATAATATATATCTCATAGAGACAAAACTATTTTTTATTAATGAAAAAATATGGAAGTATGGGTAATTTCAGGGCTTACGACCTGTCTTCGGCTGGCTAAGTGATTTCTTTACCCAAAGTAACGTTCACAATTCCACCCAACCAACCTTCATATCTATCAATTTTTTGACAGTTGTATATATGTTAATATATGGAAATACTTCGAATACCACTACACTATCGCTATCTATGGACAAAATTTGATATTCATTTCCCTGGAACAGCATATATGTCACAATGAGAATCTATTTATTTTTTTTTAAATGTTTTTTTAACACATTATATATATATATATATATATATATATATATATATATATTAGAATACGCCTGAAAAATCAATATTTTTCAATTTTTATATATCTTCTTATTTTGATTAGTATATTTTCACCTACAAATGCACTGTTATTAAACAAATAATAAATATCTCATAAACACGAAGCTATTTTTTATTGTATTTAATGAAAAAATATGGAAGTCAGCCGAAGACAGGTAGTAAGCCATACTTCCATATTCTAACAAAGTTAATGAATTCCCAGAATAATCGTAATATTAATAATGAAGATATAATAAAGGAGCGGTTACATCTGTAGCTGTAGACAAAACAGTTATTGAAACTGGTAGTTAGTTTAGTGGCGAGTGGTGCAGTGGCGGCCGAGTGCCGCGTCCCGAGGTGGGCAATGGCCCCGGCCGCATGTAGATTCGGTTTCTATTTACATATGGTTTTGTGGCCTCCCCTGCCGGTTTTTCGAATTTATTTATCTTGCCTCTTGACCAAACAGAAGCCTTCTTCCCCTTCCTTTTTTCTCCGTGTCGTGGTTTGTTCTGACAAGAAAATATTGACTCATTCTACTCCTCCCCCCCCCTCATTCCGCCCCTTACCTTACCTCATCCGAGAGAAACAAGAGACAACCGAAACAACAATCACAAGCTTCATTAGCATATCTTTACATTCAAAACTTCCTTCGTAAACTGATTTAATTACCTACCGCCATTGTGTAGTATTGTATTATGTAGTTGCTACACTCGCGCGAAACTCAAAGATTTGTACTCTTAAACAATCTAATTAAAATCAAAACATTTACCATATTACAACCAACTATACCGTTACGAATTTCATTGTGGGATAAAAGTTTTCTGATGACTTCGCGATAAATTTCATTATGACTTTTTATCTTAGCTCCCTCCCTCGCGCCCCGCCGTTCCCACGTAAAATATTTGTACTAAAAATATCAGAAAAATATGAGACGGAACAAATACGTCACGTGCAGTCGTCCTTTCACGTCCCGTTAGGTAGGTAAAGAACATATTTGTGAATTCAGTACCTACCTAAAAATTGGAATTAAAAAAATAATACACACAATACTAAGCAACCGTTTTGCACCAAATGTAATAAAATTTCATTCCTTCCATCCTTTTTAACCAATAAACATAAATTTTTGAGTACATAAAATATACTTCATCAATATTTGCAAAATTACTTTGTGGCCTCATTTTGTATTTATAATTGTACAAAATACTTTGATTAAACCACTATTTATTAATTATTCTACACGTTTCGATACCTATGGTGTCATCTTCAAGAAACAATGTATACTGAAATTAAAAATACAAGCGTATATAAAAACAAAAATATAAAATGGTGAATAAGTAAGAACTAATATGAAAACAAATTTAAAAGAAATTAAATTAAATTTTGAGAAAAGTAAAAATATTAATGTGTAATTTTAATTAGTTCTTACTTATTCGCCATTTCATATTTTTGTTTTTATTTTTGCTCGTATTTTTTTATTTCATTATACATTGTTTGCTGGAGATGATACCATAGGTAAACACGTAGAATAATTAATAAATAGTGGTTTAAACAAAGTATTTTGTATAATTATTAATATAAAATATACTTTTACAATTAAATTTTTCAATAGTTTTAGTAATAGTTAACAATTTATCTTTTGTGTAAGTAAATCTTTGACTGCCTCTTTAACCAGACCGAAGTCCGTGCTAAGAGAACCGGCTCATCTGTTGTATCCAATAATGAAATCTTATTTTGCCAACACAGTATTCCGATCGGAATGGCTCCTCCGATTCCCGTCCAAATAACATTATCGTATTGTATAGCTTTAGCAATGAAGTGTAAAACAGCAGCGGCACTGCATCTACATCATCTGGTAGGTAAGTACCTAAAGACTATAGACTGTGATACTTTCTATTAAAGAAATTCCATGTTCCGTCGTGATATTACAGCACCACCTCCGAATGACCTTCTTATCTGCCTCATGAATGTATATATTATATACATTCGAAGATTAAGTCACCTGTCATTATTCTAACAATATGCATTATTTTTTGTCAACAGGTTTTTAAATACGTTTATTACTCTATCTCGTGACAAGTGCCAACCGACAATATTAATCATCTGTCGTGTGCTACTAATCAGAATTAAACGTAAGATGTTGAAGCAGTTGTCGATCGAATCAAAAATCTAACTTTAACCCGTTTTACGGTCTCATTATCCTCCATGATTCAGAATGTTTGAAACAATCATTGCAGATATAACAAGACTAGTAAAATACAAAAACAATTTAATGTATAAATAGTGGATTTAATTGAACTGTCGCCTAAATTAGATCCAAATTTAATTGTACGAGTTTTTCATAAATTAATTATAAAGGATGTTTTTTTACAAGTATAATAGAACTTTTAAAAAAAAAATATGCGCTTATCGAATGTTTTCTTTAATAAATTGATTGTGGCGCGCGCCTTAACTTAAACCCCGGCCTCTTCCACATTAATGCCATTCCATTAGGGACGAAAAAGTCAATAATCATGCATCTATTACTGTGCACGATGGAGAATCGACTGATTCGGGTCCTCTTCAATACTCCACTGCAGCAACAGTTTCTTCGGAGCGTACCATACGACGTCTTTGTGGATGCGTATTATCAATTAGAGTATGCGTAGTGCGAAAACGATCCTTAAATATTCGAATTACTTGCTCGGATGGATAATTATGTCGACCGTAAAATGAACGTAGTCCACGGTAAGTTTCGCGAACTAAACCACGATTTACGAAATAAATTTTGCACAATTTGCAATTGTTGTTCTGGCGTAAGTCTATTCATGGTGAAATGGCAAGCCAAACTGATCAGCTGTCAGTTGTCAAATTGGGTATCGCTGGAAAAGTGTTGCCAATTCAAAAAACAAACCTCTAAAAAACACCTTTACTTCATTTTTCACGAAATAAAGAGTCATAATAAGAATTCCATGACAATTACACACAAGACCAGTGCACACACGGTAACTGCTCACAAGTAAACTACATATATAAACAGCTGCTTATTAACAGTCAACTTATTAGTCTGTTGCCGTGACTTTGTATTGATAAGGCGTTAATAATAATACAAACTTGCGCGTTTTTTACTAAAATGTGGGTTTTTATTATTTATTTATAAGTCATACTCTATATTTGACTTTCAATAAACTATTACTTTGATAGGATCTGTACACTTATTTAAAACTAATAAACTGAATATTATTTACCATAATTAAGACAATACAAGCATTATAAGAAATACCGCGACCATTAGATGCATTTTCCGCATGCTACAAAATTATCTCGATTTTGGTAAATTATTGCATAAACAAAAAATATTTTCTTATAATCTTGAAAGCAAGATTACGGGAACAAATATCAATTGAGACAAATTAACAAAATGTTAAAATTTAATAGTGTAATAAACCATTCAATTTGCTGGACATTTTACCAATTTTCGACATTTTTAAAATACTTTGTTTTGGTAAAAACGTACGTTATTAAATAATATATTTTATTTACTCAGATACTTTGAAGCTTCAGCTACTATTTAAAATTATTTTTTGTATTAAAAACACAATAATCATTTTTAAATAATATATTTTCAGTCTTATAAAGGACGATAATTTTAATTGTCTATAGAACCTCAATACGCTGCTCTATCTGAGCATGACGGATGAATCCGTGATGTCATTATTTTTGAAAATATATGATTTCACGAATAATTAATCCACGATTGTATTAATATTAAACTTTTTCACAATATTAGTAGAAAATTTTATAAATTAGATGTTTTTTTAATGATTTTAAGGGAAAACAACGTTTTCTTGAACAAAGTAAACATTTAATGAACGTTATTTTAATTATAAGTCGCAATTAATTATTCCGTTTATATATAACACCGTTGTATTTTAAACACTAACTGTTTGTTTCATAAATAGTATGTCATTTTTAAACAGACATATCACCAAGATGGCAACATGGCGTTTTAAATCGATAATATTAAACAAAATAATAAATTGAAGCTGTCATAAAAAAAAAATTAGAACATTGATTTTAGCGATCATCGATATTTGTAGGTAGCTTGTCTAATTTCCAAATATATTCAATTGGGTACTTCGATAAATAATTTAATTTTTGATAGATTATTTCAACACTCATTCCATAACATTAAATTGAAAAAATTCCAAATACGAGTTATTTTTGACACTTGTGTCGAATACGAGAAAATCAACAATTTTATTGTCGTCTCTTTTCATTCAAACCCTCTCTCGCATGATTTATGAAACAAATAACGTCATTAATTATTTATCTGACAATAATTTAACTATTAGCCTCATCTTGAAAGCATATCTAATTCGGGTAGAATTTCTCGAATTTCAAACTGGAAAAATGAAACCTCGTTCTTAACCTATCTTAAAGGAATATAAACTATTTATTTTCTATAAAAAGATCCCATGGCAACTGCATACAAAACATGCGTACACAAGACAGCTACACATACTAGTGTATACCTGGACAGTGATAAGTGCATACATAGACAATTTCACACAGAGACAACTACAGTTAGTTTATTACCCTGCTGCCATGACTTTGTATTTATTAACCAAAGTTAATGTAACATACCGTAATCTTATATAACTTACATAAATCTATCCAGTATTCTATTACTTCGTATCCACTCGTCACTGTGTTCAGTTTTCTATGTATGCACCTGTCTTGTGTGCAGTTGTCGTGTGCTTAGCGGTCCTGTGTACGGTTATCTAGCCACCGTAATCAATAAGCACTTTAAAATTCTGACGTGCCGTACGAACAATGAATATTTTTTAAGCAGTCGGCTAAATTATGCCTCAAATCTAATTGAAAGGGTTTTTTCAGAACCTCCATCACAAATTAATAAATTGAAGAGAGTCATAATAAGTTGGTACCTTTGTATAATTAATTTATGATAACTCTAATTAAAATGGTCTGAATCGTTTATATTACCATTTTGAATACGGCTTTAGAATGTCGCCAGCATATTGTGTAGAGTAATTCAACCAAATTTAACGTGATATCATCAATTACAAACTCCCACCCCCCTCTCCCCCGCCCTCTCGCCACCGCTCCTCGCCCGCGGTCTCCTCTCGCCAGCCCGCTGCCCCCACCGCCCCGCCGCTGTGTAATAATCTATTGAATACAATATCATCAATCATTTATTTTGTTGAGAAAATCAACCACATTAAATACGTTACATTCTAAATTCTCCAGAGTTCTGTCCGCTACAGATTCAAATTACAGCTCGCTACTGCTACTGCTACTGCTACTGGTTACTATTATGTAACGTAAGTATTACATTAACACGTTTCGTGAATAATATTAAAATACATAAACAGTACAAGCATCCATTTGTTTGCAACGTTAATGTAAATCAATAAAATTTAAATTTTGAACATATCTTGGATCTAAGCAGTGGCGTAATTTTTAATTAACTTAGTTTATGAATAATATTTTTAATTTGTGTTTTTTTTTTGTAACATGGTTGAATAATAGTACGTAATGTAAAAAAATTGATATTTATGTAAAAATAAAATATTCATCGGTGTTAATAGCACTTCGCAGCTAATGTTCCCTCTGAGGTGTGCGGGTGTCCGCGCGCATACGATTTGACAACAGCGCACACAATAAAATATAGTGCGCACACAATTTTTACAAGATTTCCTCATGTGCCGCCTTCCATCGAAGGTTGGTTAACATTGAACTACTTTCTGAAAATGTGTCCAAAGTATTATTAGATAGCAATATTTGAAAATGTTCTCGGACATATTCATATATTGTTTCATTCAATAATATTATTATTGTTGTTAGTATTGTTAATGCCTGAATAGGGCGCGTATAATAATAAATAAATATACTGGTCAAAATAAGAAAATATATAAAAATTAAAAATATTGATTTTTTAGACGTGTTCTAGTGTGTTAGATTATGTGTTAAAAATATTTTACTGATAAAGAATATTGCTTTAAAATAATTAAATTCTCATTGTGACATATATGTATACCGTTTCAAGGAAATTAATATCAAATTTAATCCATAGATGGCGATAGTATAGTGGTATTCAAAGTGTTTTCACATGTTAACATATATTTCAAAAATTTGATTCAAAAGATTGATCAGATGGAATGGTGAACTTTACATTGTATAAAATAATTACTTAAGCCAGCCAAAAACAGGTCGTAAGCCCTGTAATTACCCATTTTCCATATTTTTCCATTAGTAAAAAACAGCTTCGTGTCTATGAGATATCTTTTATTTGTTTATTATTAGATAGTTATTATTAGTTCTCTCGACTTATTTATTCATCTTATTATATCATTATGCGCACACCGTGTTCCAAAATTAGAGGAAATATTGTTCGCAACCTATTTTTATCCCGTCGCTACATAAAATCTGCACGTTTAATATTTTCGAAAAATACATAATTTGATGCAGGGTGCAATAAAATTGAACACTTATTTAGAATCCTTTGATGAATTTTAATATTGTATTTTATAAAATGGAAATAAAAATTGAAGCCATCCGCCAACCGGGAAACACTTTTCCATATACACAATAAACTAGGGTAAATCAGATGTCTAAAGCGTGTGGAATGAGCGAAAGTATCAGGATAGATATGTAACCTCTCTGTGAGAACACGGCATGTCGGTATCTGTAGTTTAATATTAATACGCACGTGTTTTCGCAACACAACACATTTATTTAAATCGAGGAGTAAACGAACTACCTTAATAATTGTTCTTCAACAACACTCCGGTATTAACTAACACCGAGATCCAGCGAAAGCCTCGCGCGACGAAGTTTACTAAGCAGAAATATTATAAATTGTATACAAACATCGCAAATATTGTTAATTTAATCCTTCTGTTATTGTCACATTTTGGAACTTGTAGCGATAACGTTATCCGGAGAATTAAGCCAACTCCAGGGCTAGGCTCAGCGAATGGGATTTAAATTCATAACTTTTGCTGGAGAATTACATACAAATATTTGTTAAAGCATACTTATCTTGTTGCAACCTAATCTTCTTTGTTAATAACATTATATTTGTGATGTTTAATTCAAAATATCTTACTAAAGTAATTTCGGAATTTTATAACGTTGTAAACGATCATTTAAATATCAACCTGTTAGCGTTTTAAATTAAATAAATTACTTTAAATGGATTTGTTGAACTAAAACAGAGTAACTTGGAATTATTAAACGTTTTCGAATAACGAAGCTTCATTATTTTACTAAAATTATGTGATCATCAATAATTATCATTAGAAGTCCGTCAGATTTTTAAATATTTAATATTAGTCCACATTTACCTTCTAATAATACTTTGTAGCTCAATTTTACTCAGACGGAATTTTGGCCATCTTAGAAAACTTTTATTAAGTCTTAGATTTCATACACTAGTAAAATTCGTCAGTAGATAAAGTAAAAAAAAATAGATATTGTTAAATTTTTTTTGAATTTATAAAAGCTAAATCTGAAATTATGATCGATTAAAGATCACTTCTCACTATACTGAATCTATACAGTTGTATGATCATCTATTCTGAGGTAGTAAAAGTGAAACGCGAAACATTAGCGGACAAATATTTAATTTTGATCAATTTTCCAGAAATTCAGGTTATAAACAGATATTTTATTTAATGTTTGAACCGCACACCTTGGGTAAATTATATCTAAATTAATATATTTCGCATTAAGTATTCTTTAAAATAGGATATCACTTATTATTCGTCCAAGTATGACATGGCTTGGCCCCAATGTCGTATTGTTCGGTGTAGCTTGGCCTCAGAATAGTACTGTTTGGTTCAAGCGTCGTACAGCTTGGCCCCAGCATCGTATTATCGGTTCAAGCATCGCACAGCTCGACTCCAGTATCGTACCGTATTATCGGATCCCGGTACCGATCACTCGGCCCCCGTACGGGCAGCCCTGGGTGACATCGCGCCGCAGTCGAGCACTTCCCATTTCCCTGGCCATAAACTTTTCATTGCCCCTAAAATAATGAATAAATCGCGCCTGTCGTAACGTAAAATGAACCATGTCGCCATTTTGTACCGATGAAACTTTTATATGACTCCGTTTTAATGGCGCTCTTGATATCGCTACAATTGATACAATATTCGATATACAATAATAGTAATGGCCTGTTACATTTGAGTGGTTCTAATATATTACAGAATAAACTGAATATTCTTACTGGGGTGAGTTCAAGTGTTTTGAAAAATATATTACCAAATATGTGAATGTGAATGGTGCTTACAAATGGTGAATTGTTTGCAATCCACACGAGACGCAATATTACTGATCTTTTGTTTCTGTGCAAGATTGTCTGGATCATCTGGTCTCTAAAGGAAAGCTTCACGCGAGTACCAGATCATTAAAGAAGCATGAAACATTCTGATTATATACCTGTCACGGTTATATTGCGTGCTTTAATCCGATTTCACGAATGAATAGATTGTATAATAATAATGACATTAACACAGTAGATGAGTTGGCCATATTATTCAATTCATTACTAAGCTATAAAAAATGGTTGTACGTCACTTTTTCATGAAATACTAATTACTTTAATGTTATTATGAATTATATTATATTTCATTTTATTTTTATATACATTATATTTCATTGTCATTGACATATTATTTTTATATACATTATATTTCATTGTCAATGTACAAATCATATCCATTGTAGTATCTATATCTATAGGCTACGGTGGGTAGTCACATTATAGTAAACTCGTGAGATGGGCATTTTTAAGTGGTTTAATGTAGCTCATTTATTCGACCTTATGCTTATTAAACCGTTTATAATTTTTATAATATTTAATTTAAATTAAAAAATGCTTCCTTAAAAATACACTTTTATGATTAATTATGATAACTTTTGATCATTAATCAATTTATTTATTGGTAACAATATAATACAAATGTAAAAACATGTTTGAACCGTACCAGTCTCACTAAAGAAATTTTATTTTGAGACGGGCATAGTTTACAATCAATTATACAAATAAATTAGTATTACAAGTAGCAGATCAAATTAAAATTTATTACATGTGCATAAATTTTATATATATATATATATAAAATTTATGCACATGTAATAAATTTTAATATATATATATATATACATAAGGTATATGTAAAAAAACTATTCCAAAGTAGATTATTTTGAAAAAATTTGTGACAATAATTATTTATGGTTTGAATCAATATGTTTGGGAGAGTGCACCAATACTAGCTCTACCCATATTACGAATCCGAGTTTTTATTTTCAGTTTCATATTATTGGGACAATTCAATTGGGTTAAATTTTTCAGCATCTTATTAAATAGTTTAGGTCCAAAATATTAATAGTTCATTTTGTCATATGTTGTATGTGCTCTTGGGGCTTGTAGGTCATGTGTATTTGTCCGTCTGGTAATTATATTTTGAGTTGTTTTAAAATACGTCTGTTTATGTTTATATATGTATTTAAGAGTAGTTTTAACATATATTTGTCTTATATCAAAGACATCGAATTTATAAAAAATGTCGTCAGTGCTCGTTGTGATTGGGGTTTTGAAGATAACTTTTAAACAGTTTTCTGAGCTGCTATTATTGGATTAATTGCCAACATAGTCGCTCCACTCCAAACAATTATACTACGCTGTATGATTGATTGAGCCTAATATTTATAATATTTAGTATTTTTATATTTTATTTTATTTGTAACAAGTTGTGTAAGATGACTCCATTTGAGATAAGGATCAAATATAATTCCTAAGTATTTGATGCGGTCTATGTTCTATACAATTGCATTGACACGTATCGTCGTATGAGTTGGAAGAATTGTAAACATTTATTTTGTAAACATACGAGGGTTACCCATTTTTTTATGCTCGTAGTTAGGTACTTAGTTTTATTGGTATACATTAACATATATATAACTAATATTCATTAACTAGCAGAATAAAGTTTGTTGCTGGGTTAATATTGGAGGCTGCGCAGTCACGGCAGACACCGATCACAGCTAAAATATACACCATCTTACGATGTATGATGATAGTTACTTGCGTTTGCCGGATTCAATGTTTTATTGCCCACGAGAGCTGAATTCACCTCTAATTTATCTAATCTCTTTGAATAAAACTCACAAAATGTACCATGTTCTAAAGAAAATATGTTTTATTTTTATTTAAAGAACTCCTCCATGGCTACACTTTTGTTTCGAGAGCAACGATTGAAACTGTCTAATAGACAACATCATCTAATAATACATTTGATGAAATTATTCTCGCATATATTCAAAATCAAAAGGTTATTAGTGAACGCAAGTCAAATCATTTAATAAATTATACCCTCTGGCTAAAAGCTACAATAATACAATACAGTACCCGAAGATAGCTACAGAAATCATTGATTGAATCGCTCGACAAAGCGTCTCGAACGCTATATGTTGTAGAGGCGCGCAATGCACAAATTTCAGTTGCATTATACGGCTTTATTAACCTCTCGACATTCTCTGTTATCCATATTTCCTGCACAGACCATAAACATGGTCATAAATCGTCGTTTAAATCTAGTACACTCATAACACCCATTCCTCTGATAAAATTTATGGCGCGACGAGGAACGCTGTCCCGCCATTTTGCATCGGAGAGTTTCTAGAAAATTCTGCAGCTTATTTTCTTTACGCCGACAAGCTAATATAAAACATTCTGTAGCCGTTTTAAATGGAACAATAAAAACTTAAACACAATGGCGGTTAAACTGCACTTGGCTGAGGGAGAGGGTCGTGCGGGTCGTTAGAGTGGGACAAAAACAGGAAACTATGTTTATGTTTTTTACTACGCTTGATAAATCTTGCTTTCACAAACCTACATGCATAATTTATACGACTGTAGATTTTTAAACTTTACGCCTTTACCTATTTAAGTTTATTATTATTCATTGAAGTCACATGGGAAAAATTCATTACTAAGTGCTACTGCAGCGAGTATTACTTTAATGCAAATTAGAAATTGGCTTTCCACAACTTTGAATGTGTTGCTGAAAGAACTCGAGTCATGACATGAGCACACCGATTAAAAGAAAGAAATTAGATGGAAAAATAGTTACCATTAGGATATATAAATGTACAATCCTGGCGGTAACTACATACTTTTTAAATATTTATTGCAAACTTTACACTGTGGTTTTTATTCATTTTAATATAAATTATTTATAAGTTTGTTTTAACCAGTTTTATGCGTTTAATTTAATTTATCAACGGGTTCATGATAATAATGATGAAACTTAATTTTTGCATTAGTTTTGGATCGTTAAGTCAATTTCCACATCTTTCATCATCGTAACAATTTTAAATTGAATTTAAAAATATTACAACATTTTGACATAATGTGGTTAGTTTATTTGACATTCTGATAAAGGAAATGGTATTTTTCGAAACCGGTTAGTGAATTAAATTTAACTCATAAAACTTAAATCAAAAAGCAAAGTTATAAATAATTTATATAAAAATATACTTTTTCGAAAAATAGTTTTTTTTCCGTTGTATCATCCTAAATGATTTATTTGATTATCAAAGAACTATATATATATATATATATATGATCTGAAATTGCATTAAAATATAAATATGATTTCTAAAAAAGAAAGATTATTTCACAGACCTTCCTCATCCTTCTCTACTCTTCTCGTGGCCTGGGTGCCCCAAGCAAACTTCTGAATCTTTATGGCGGTCATACCTTCGGCAGCCTCTTCGATGACCAAGGACGCTATATAAGACCACCTGTCCTCATCTATTCTCGCAATGCGTCTGGCCTATTTCCACTTCAAAGGGGAAATCTTGTTCAATGTCACCAATTGTATGGCACCTTATTCCGAGCATTCGGCGCTCCGTTGCACTTTGGGCAACTTTGGGCAATTTATGTGTGGGGGCCTCGGTCAGTGTCATCGTCTCGGCTCTATACCTAAGCACTGGCAGGACATACTGGCTGAAGACTGAACTTAACTTGATTTGTGATAAATTGAGATTTGGCTTGTCGTAATTTAGCCCAATTCACCCAACGCGACCTAGTAAATGTACCTATATAATATTTATTGAATAATTTTTAATTTATTAATTTTTAAAAAACTTTGTTATACCTACGTCACTGAGGTTTAATAACAATTGTATTTAAAAGTAACATATTTGACAAATCCAGTGGTACTTTCACGACTATAAATTTAAAAATACAATTGTATACAGACCTTTAATCAACGTCGGAAGTCTCAAATCGACCCATTTTTAATAAAAATACCTAATGTTTCGTTCTCTTTAATTTGATCAAGGCATTTTTCACGGTAATTTTGAGCAATTTAAAACATAATTGGTAATAAAAAAAAAAAGCTTATTAGAGATATAAAAACAAATAAAGTATAATTGTGTTTAGGCTTTGTAGACCCGAGTACATCTACAAGGATTCGTTACGGGCCCCACCCAGGCAAGGACTTAATGAACCTCTATTCCAGAAATAACACGCTCCATGTTGTTCTTCTACAAATTACATCCCACATGCATTTAATCCTGTCACGACACAACAGTCAACAGGGATGCGATCCCGGGGCGCTAGGGCTGTACCGGGTAACTGCATCCGATATTTATTCGCGCCGCTTTGTTAATTCAAATATATCTATATATTCCCGCGCTCCGGAACTTGCCTACGGTGATAAACGTATTGACTTTCAATTGGTTCGACAAATCACATTATCTATTGTAAAATACTGTGTTACATTTATAAAGTGATAACATTTAATGACTCGAACATTTTTAGATTTACTGTAGATGCATTCAAATATTCATGTTTATTTAAGTCACTGCATATTTAATATTACACCCTAAAAATACATTAATATTTTTTTGTGTGATAAAACTGGACGTCTTCCTAACATTCATAAAGACCCTTTAGCTTTAAAAATTAGGAAAACATTAAAGCGTTAAAATGAAAAAATCTGGTCCTTACGAAATGCTGTAAGATTTCATACATTTATTTTCTTTTAACGTTAAACGAAAACGCTTAACATGAAATGGTTGCACATCTTATAAGAACAAAATAATATACCGGCCGCCACATAGTCACATCGTCATGTTTACTGTTTATGATTTAAGACTAAACATTCTATTGAATAGACCGATATCTGATAATAAACAGGTTTGCCGCTTGTGGCTCACCATTCTTACCAATTTTAATTTTAATCGGATTACCTATCGACCGCGTTGTCATTGAATTACTTACTGTTTGTGTCTTTACGACTTAAATTTCTATTGACTAGGCCGGTATTTGACATGTATTTCGTTTAATAAAAGTGTCCAGCGGAAAATTTTCAAGTTTAATATTAAATTTGAAAAAAAACTGCAATGTTATTCTCATATTTTATTTACACAAAATGGAGTTTAACGATGCGGATTTTACGTTTTATAAACAATATCGTCTAAATGCTGTCCATTTCTCTCAAGACACTCTTGCAATCGGACTCTCAAATTTGCGAACACGCGAGAGCAGAACGTTGGTTCAATAGCAGCAACTTCACGGCGGATATTTTCTTGAATTGTTCAAGGATTGTTACTGTAAACTCTCTACTTAACGTATCCCCACAAAAACGTTGCACAGTGTAAGGTCTGGTGACCGAAGTGCCTAGGGTATAACTCCGTACTTGCTGATTAATATATTGGGAAAATTTCCGTCAGCTTCTCCATTGATTGAAATTCCAATTGAAACTCCCTTGAACTCTAGCTGTGTGTGGAGTGGCCCCGTCTTGTTGAAATTGTGTTTTGTTATTGAACCTGGAAAACAGCTGCAGTTACGGTACCATAAACTTGTCAATAATTCGACAATACACGTCAGCAGTGACTGTCTCTCGCTGGTTAAAAAAATAAGGACCAATTGCACACCACACTGCCGTTTTTAGATAATGCAAACGTTTTTGATAGCATTCCCTTGGGTTGTCGGGGCACCAGTATCTCATGTTCTGTTTATTAACATAGCCATCGATATGAAAATGTGCTTTGTCAGTAGACAATATGTTTCCAAGCGTTCGTGCTGTTACAAAACGTTCCAGCATCATTCTCGCTAAGATTTCATGAAAAGAATAGTCATTTTCGTTGAGAAACTGCACTGTTGATTTTTTTATTCCAGTACAGACTGCAATCTTCCTTATCGATTTACGCGGATTGTGCATAATTTCACGTCGAACTTGAGCCACATGTTCTGGCGTCACCGCCGACACTGATGGTCCCGGAGGAGTTTGGTTAACCATTGTCTCTTCTTGTCTGAACTTTTGAACACAAAACCAGATAAGTTGCCTGCTCGGCCTATCAACAATTTTTTCCGTTGGACACTCTATATGAAAAAATATTTCGGTCCCTATGGTTTCATGTTAAATAATTTCCACTGTACTTTATTGTACAATTTTAAATACACCGTACTTTAATCTACTTCTTCACATAATCACCTCCAACATTTATAATGGCATATGAATTTATATTAGCTGTTGTAGTCGTCCACCATTAGTCCAAACGTGCGCGAAAACGTAACAAACAAATGAAATGTAAAATAATTATCTTTGGATACACTTTTGTTTCTACATAAAGCTTCCTAGTTGAGGTTATCAAAAAATATAAATAAATTGCGGAATCGTTCATTTTCGAATAGCATATTAAACAATTTAATTATTTAAAGAAATATTATTATTCCACATTTTGACAGCCCTGTCATAAAGATTATTCCCACCATTTATATATTTTTACATCCCCTCACATTTGACTTCCAGTAAGATAAATATAAAATTCATGTCAGTAAAATTGAAGTGCACTTTACATACTGAGCATAATAATAAATTAACCGGCTTTAAATAAAATAATAGGTGCACAAACGACATTCATTTCAATAATATGAAAGTTGTCAAAGAAGGTCACGTATTTACATATAATAATACTAAGTGTTTAACTAAGCATTTTCATCGACCATAGATATATTCATTTATTTTCTAAATAACTCAAATATATGTTTATTATAATAATTACTTTTTTAAATAATTCATTTTGCCAATGTCAATGTCAATGTCCGGGGAAAATGCATTAACCGATTATGCTACGCCAACACAAAGATTTGACAACAAATTTTCGAACCTATATGTTACACTTGGATAGGATAGGAAGAGATCCAGGTTCGAATCCCAGTAGTAACAACAATATTTTTCGATAAATTGATTTTATATGTATATCTTTCTAATTAATAGATTTAATTTGTATTTTTTTTAAATATCACAGATTTATGATCTGAATAATTACAACTTCACAATAAGAATGTGTTCTTAATAAAATAATTTATATATTCTATTGCACGTTCGAGTAGATGCAGCCCAGTTATTAATTTTTAGTGATTAGGTATCTACAAGCAATAAAGTAAACTGCGCTTTGGATACAGTAATGTTTAATGGAAACTTGACAGTAGAGGCACGATAAGCGGTGCACATTAGAGTCCTGGTACCAACACTGGAAAGTGAAGCTTGGAACTGGCAACAAAGAAACGAAATTAGACTGAATGCAGCGGTAATGAGATCACTAAAGCATAAGCGTGGTGCATTCTGTATTTTAATATTGTGTGGAATCATGAATCCTGAAGGAAAGAGATACAAGAACGATTGATAACTTTGAATTGTGATACTGGAGACACGTGTTGCGCATACCATGGACGGCGAGATGCACAAATGTCTCCATTCTGCAGGGACTGAGATCAGGGAGAAACAATCAACCATTTACCTGAGACGAATCCTTCATTTTTTTGGGCATCTTGTGAGAAGGGAAGATATCTTGGAGAAGCTTGTTGCGGTGGGTCACGTCGAAGGACGAAGAGAAAGAGGAATATCCCCCACCTGTTAGACCTACCGAGTTAAAAAGGTTACAGGTACTTCTCTGGTGATGGCCCTAAGATCTGCAGCATACCGAGGAAAGTGGAGGAGTATAGTCATAGGACGGGAGTTCATGAAGATCGCTATCCGCGGTCGTAACTTGAAGCTTACTTTTTAGAGTCCATGATTCCATACCATGTAAACATATAGAATGTACCAGATCCTGTACAAGTTGATTTCGTTGTGTTGGACATATTGCGGTCTTTCCATATTTTGTCTCGATATAGAACTTTTCACCATACCTATAAATTCAATGCAATATTTGTCTCTAGCGAATAACTAACTACATACACACATCATGTATTATGTTCGTACTAGTATATATCTTATAAATGTGACCCTCTTTCTAAGGTATACGAACCTGCGATTACTTATAATTACGCCAAAACACTCTAAACTTATTACATTTGATATTTTATACCAAAATGTATTTCTTTAGAAATGGTTTCACATTTTCTAACACAAAAAACGTGACCTTTTTGCTGCACAATCACTTTTCGATTGATAAACTCAAAATAAAACACGAAAATTAATATAAAATTTCATATTTAAATTTAGATACGATAAATGCTCAAGAAATGAGTATTTTGACGGACGTAAAATATGATGCACATTAAAATTTTGTTGATATTGAATTAAGTTGAATTGATTTGAACTTCCAAAATAACGTACAAGATCCAAGAAGAAAAACAGATTAGATTGTTAATCAAAAAACATATCAACTTCAATAAGAGAATTTTTTTTTCCAACTACAATAATCTGTTCCATCGTATGATGGTCCCTAAAAACGGAATAGTTTTTGCCAACTTCAATATCAATTTCATCGTAAAATAGTTATTAAAAATTGATTTTTTTTTTTGTCCTTACATCCCTACTACATTCTTTTACTTCTTACGTCTCTTTAGTCTGTATCAAAAGCATCACTTTGTTCATATTTCTCTACTTGTTTCATTTTTGATTTTTCTGTTTTTACCATTTAATTTTATTTTTTTACCTTACTTCCAACTTATAATCTAGCAAATTGAACCTAATGGCTACCTACCTCAGCACAGGTATTTTATATGTACCTAGCGAGGTAGGTAGCGGCCAACAGGCTTGCATATAAATAGAATTTAGTATTAATACTTATGCTTTCTGGTGAATTGGATACTTTAAAGATTTTTATATTGATGCGAGCTTTAAAGAAGTGTTGTTTTAAAAATAAACGCCGATTATCTGCACTGAAAATGAGTTTTTGTAAGCAAAAACTATTAAATTTTTGAGGACCAACTGGAATTAACTGCTAACCTGAACGCTCAATTTCAATGAGCATATTCCGGCTATTTCACTTGATGACGCCCTGAGACACTTGAGAATGCCCTGAGAATGGTCTCCTAATCTAACTATAAAAAATATATATTATACTATATCTAATGCTTTACGAAGCTGTCTAAATCTTTTCAATCACGCAAAGTAAAACGAAGGCATAGATTATAATTATGTTTTCAGCGGCATAGTTTGGCCGCCTCAGAAGACAGCACTAAATTACTATTTTTATTACAATTACCACCGTGAAAACTGTTTTTGGGTTATTCAGCGTGGTTATTGATTATTACAGTATAAGTCAGACTTTAGCCGTAAATTACGAATTAAACTGATTCTTTAATGGACTATTTTCCGATGAGTGACTTTAATGACACGCTCGGCGAATGGAATTATTCATATTCAGTTCCGGCCGAATGTTGCCAGAACGAACGAGAATAATAATCGTTAAATTTAATAATGATTGTGAATTTGCATTCCAACCTAATGACCGAGAAATTTTAAATGCAGATTTATAATAATCACAAAATGAAGGAATAATCGGCTGACTAAATATATTAAAGAAACATTTTAAATTAATTCGTTTAAATATCAGACGCCTGTAATTTAATTTGATTATTTTTCGTGAACAGCAGTGAGGCAAGTTTCGTGGGCGTTTTTAAACTTAGATAATCTCTGTGAGATTTCCAAATAATATTAGATTGTTCCGAACATAATGGCCAGTTTTAATATTATACGTGTATTACATTGAAATTCTTTCGTTTGTTCATATTTTTTGATTTGAAGGTTAGGAACTTGCCACATTTATTTATTGAATTACGTGTTGAATTTGTATTACTTTAATCTTTCAGAAATAGGATTAAAAAAGGAGAAATACATTTTATTTTTGTATGTGAATTTAAACTTCGGTTTAATTTAACCAAATAAGATATGAAGAATTCCCTTCAGAATGAATAGTTCGGCGTTAGATCGAAAAATCTAGGAACAGAAACGAAAGGTTTAAATATGTAGAAGATTGAGGATGTTTTGCTACGCTAAAAATGAAGAAATTAAAGTTTTAGTGGACAACAACGAACATTAATAAATCTAAAAACCTAATATATTGATATGACTACAGATGCAGTAGTAACATATTGTATATATTACATTAATGAGAAATAAAGAGTGACGTCCACCACGAAACCACAGACAGGACCAGGTAGATACTCCGTACAATGAAAAAAGCTGTGCATAGCTATAATTTATGTGATGTACTATTTAAGTCCACAAGCAAGCAATTCAATTTTATTATATATTTCGTTAATATAACGGGTGTTTTTTTAGAGGTAAATAAAACACATAAAAATCGTAGTAATGGCCATGGTATAGACTTTATTTGATAGATAATTTTATGCCACTAGTGTTGAAATATGATTTCGATGGCTCGAATAAAGCGCAATCTGGAAGACCAATTTTCGACCACTTTTTGGAGCAGCTGGGTACGTACATCATCAACAACGCGACGAATGTTGGCTTCCAAGTCGTCTATCGTCCCTGATTTATCGGCGTAAACTAGCGACTTTACAGAAAATAATCCAAAGGTATTAGATGTTTACTTTTTATCAAGACAAGATGAAATAGTGGTGACAAAATCATACCAACATCTCCCTGCTCAATTCCTGAAAAGCCTCACTCAGCAGCATGAGCCAGGTACATTTGATTTGTTACAGTTTGAACCAAAATCGGTAGTTTAGATCGAACTATTATACTTTGGCCAAAAAGTTTAAATGAAATATCGTTTGAAGGGTAAAAGGATCATTTATCCATCTCTGGTTAAGTTCTGAATGGCGCTAATCGACGAATAAAATTAGACACGCGTTTCGCGATCACTCTTACTACTCTGTTACTACTCCATTAAATAGAATGTTAATTATTTAACAAAACCTTTTGTTCAAACTATCACAGGTATTTGCGCGCCTTGTTACTTCGATTGGCATCACTGAGTTTCCTGATTTATAATAATGTATATGTGTGAGTGAGTATTGCCACCCTTTTTCGGAAGCTACGAAGACGGTAACCGAGAGGCGTCATTCTTATTACATCCCTTGCTTTGATCAGTTCAGCGGTCCAAATAAACCATCAGTGTGCGATTAAAATTAAAGAGGTTAGTGCAGTTCACATATCATATGTGTGCTTATTGTTAATCGGAAACCTGGGAACCAGCTATCGAAGGCTTTTACTTAAACAACAGGTGATTTCACCATTGAATGGTGGATTGGCAGTTTATCTGGAGCTGATGAAGCAGTCCTGAAGTGTGTTCGAACACATCTTGTCCAATATCGTCTAGTTCTCACAACGCTCTGACACAGACTTTTAGAATTGGCTGGGATGGATATAAATAAGCCGTATAAGTCAAGTCAGTTTGTTATGACTATTCGAACTACCTACCGACTACGAGGGAGCTCGAAGAAATAAACAATAGAGAATGGTTGTAATATGAAGTGATTTTAAGCTATGCTTTGATAATAAAATTAACGAGAATTGAATATATGAGCGTTACCCCGTATTGAAGCAAAGGATAACAATATGCAAACTATAATATTAATTAACGGAAACTATTTATCTTTGAAAATTATCGTTGGGTAAAGCTTTATTTACGATAACTACTTTGAAATATGTTAATTTATTGGTAGAGAATATATAATATAATAATATATTATGTAAAGGAATGGGCCTAATAATGACAATTGTTTTAAGCTAATTATTATTATCAAATATAAAACACATATATTTTTTTTATAATTCCTCGATATACGCCCCACATAAATTCAATTTATGTAATATGTCATAAATATTACATTTTTAAATTACGGTGGGTTATTCTAGACTATTTATATGCTGCTTATAAAGTTATATTAAACGATCATTTATATTAGGTAGCTCCTAAAATAATGGGTTATTTTAACTTTCAAATTCAATTAAACATTTATACAGAAAAACCTTTATTTATCAAAATGTGAACCGTTTGATTCTACACATGTTTGCCGACGAATTAAATACAGATTTGAATCCGATAATTCTTTAAAAACATTCGCTTGACGTGTTTATTGGTCTAGTGGTTAATTTTTTTTTTTTTTTAATTTTTATTTTATTGAGGGATTTTGACAGTGTAAACATAGCATAACAAACATAATAACTATTTAACATATGATACTAATAATGAAAATCCACAAGAATATTTAGATACATAGGTGTATCTAGATGCAGAAAATAAATGAAAAGAGAAAAAGAGAGAGAAAGGGTGTGGAGGTGGGTAAAATAGTTGTCGAGGCACATGAAAAGGTGAAAGTTGTCGTGAAGCAAAATGGGCATTCTAGTTGTTAATCGCAAATGTTATTCCACTAAAGCTTTCAACAGTAGCAAAACGTCCTAGACCATGTTCATTTATAAAACTCACTTCTCAGTTTTCGAACTAGTATCGCACTGATAGTTCAGAAGTGATTCCTTCTGATTGTCAAACAAAAACAAATTATAAATAATATACCTACTTGATATTATATATGATTAGATACTGCCAGAAAATAGACGCCTTTAAAACGTATTGCTGTAAAAAGATGTTATGCGTCCCATGTACAATATGATACACGAATCCTTCAATGTCGCAACAAATCTAGCAAACAGCAGTGAATAAAAGATTCTTTCAATTCTTTGGCCATGTTGTTCGTCAAAATGACAGTCTAGAAAAGTAGACCATCCTGGGTACAACTTTGGGCCGAAGCAGACCAAGAACAGTACCACAACGACGGATAGATGCTGTGAGGGCGGTCCAGGACCGGGACTTGTAGAGGTGCATTACGAGCCGAGTCTCATATCTAATTGAGGTCACTACACGACGGTGTCCCGAAATTGCGCGCAACACAACTGCGCGCCGACAATATCGCGCAATACAATACAGTAACAAGTATTTCATTTTAAAAAGTATTTTAAATGTTAAACATGTTCATTCCATGAAAAAATCTGAAAAAAAGATCGTTCGGAAAAAAGACAGTTTTGTTTTATCAAAAAATAATAATTAAATGAAACAAAAATTTACCATTAAAGAAAACACATTCTTATTATTATTATGTTGTATCAATGTGTCCAAAATTTATTATAAATGAATTGTTAATTCTGGCCTCTGCTATCGGTTTACTCAAAGGTATTAGAGATTTGGTAAAAACAATGTAGATGGCTTTCAAATAATGAAATGGTAGATGTATTCATTTGAAAAAGAGTAAGGTATAAGTTCAAAAATTTGTCATCAAAAATACTGTCGCTGTGTAGCATAGTTGGTAATGCACCTGGAAAAGAGATCCAGGTTCGAATCCCGGTAGCGCGACAACAATATTTTTCGATAGAATTGATTTTATATGCGTATCTTTATGATGAATTCATTTAATTAGTATTTTAAAAACTTATCATTGTTAGGTTAGTGAAATTTAAACTGTCTATTGAGTATGTTTTAAATTTTTTTTTACATAATACATGATTTTTTCATATTATAAGTAATTATGTTTTAATTTTTATTGAATATAAAATACAATACAAAGGAATAAATGTTCTAATTTATATTAATTCTAGGGCTCTCTAATTCTGTACTTTTTATTCTACGTGTTATTGACGGCAATAACAGCGCAGACAACTGCACGCTTTGACGTTGCGCGCAGTTGTCTTGCGCGCAATTGTCGGGGTGCCCCATATGACGTGAAGAAGGCTGGCAGGAAGCTAATTTATCAGGAACTCCAAATCTTAAAATCCTCGTATTTTTGGCTTAATAACATCACAAACATTTTCACGACCTCGTAAATACAATTAGCTCGCTCCGAGAGGTCGGCACACTTGACCCACCGGCACGGGAGCGTGCCGTGACATCACTCGGCCGCAGTCGGCACCCGCGACCGCCGCACTCTGCGGCCCGGTGGTGGCCCAGAACACCTGTAACCCCCTCTCCCGGTCCCTGCCCCTGCCCGCCCCGCCGCCGAGCCAGACGGTCGCCATGGCAACAGTCTGGAATCTGGCGGGCAGTCTAAACAACCCCTCTCCCCCCGGCCGTCTGGCCCGCTCTCCCGCTCCCCGCTCTCCCGCTGCACCGGGCATCAATCATCGGACCTCAGTATCGATAATGGACGGTGCACACTGCACCCCGGTGTTACGTGGCTCTGTACTAAATGTACACCACCTTTGTATTTATAATTTGCATTTATTTATTTATTAAATACGTGACAGTAATTATTTAATACAGGCCTGCAAGGGACAACTTTTATATTTTATTTCTCTCTTCTGAACAGTAAAATATAAATAAAATGGCAGTGGAGAGGTCACATCGTTCGGAGAACGCTCAATCGTTGGACAAACGCGGTGGTTCCGAAAACCCGCTGGACTGGCAAAATCATCAAGCTCTCCGTATATACGTGGCAACAAATAATAACGATTAATAATGAATAACGATATCAGCCGAAACTCACCTGTTGTATTTAATAATTACAAATAAATTAATTTAATTGACAGAGAAAAATTTGAGACACCATCTAGTAGTGAATAGAAAACTGATGATTATGATGTACTATTGTTAAAAAATATTTGCAATGTGAAGATCGTGAACCCGTGAGAAATCCTGACGTCCATACTCTTGAGGATCCTCCTCCATCCGTTCCTGTACTGAGAAGTCCAAAGAGCCAATGTGAATACCTGATAATCCAGCGAATAGAACATCGTTCTATCTTCCGCGTTTCCGGTTACCACTGGCCTTTCCAGGTTCTCTTATCTGCGAGAGATGTGTTCAAAAAAATTGAAGTCTTTCCTAAATGTACCTAATCCAAGGTGGAGAGTTGGTTCGCCTTGCCATTAAAATCACATTGTCCTGACACATCTTATTTAACTTTTATATTCCATTCCAGTTCTTCTTTGTATTTTTGCTCCATATCCTCCATTGCTGATTGTCCAGGAGCCCAGGTAATGTCGTTTTCTTCACATCAAACATTCATGCAAAATAAGAAAATATAAATGATTTCAGTTAATTCCTTCGTATGTTGATCAAATTACACTTGCTATGCAAAAATAACGATTAGGGAATACGTCGTCACTCTAATTAGATGTCTGTTTGTGTTATGTACCAGTAAGGAAGATGTTGAATATGAAGACTGAGCGGTTTAAAGTAATTATGTTTATTGAGTTTTAAGTAAATAAATAACCAATTTCACAGAGATGTATTGAAAACAAGCAGTCTTTCAGTTCTTTCTCGTAACGTCAAATACAATCTGCTTGAAAACAGCTGTGACTACCGCTTATATTATATTAATGACGCGAAATGTGGGAATGTTTGAACATTCCCACGCAATCAATGTCAAGTGACATTTCAATACAAGTCTTTTTAAAAAGGATAGCAAAGTCCAACAACGATCAGTTGTGTGGTCTTAAAGAATAGGATTGTATAACATTGGTCAGTACATTAACAATACAACAACAATACAAGATCAGATTCGTGAAAGGAAGGCTCCCCCATAATAAAGTTAAATGATTAACTTGTGGGAAGGTAGAGCGGATGATACTTAACACTTGTATAAAGATTGATTGTATGTAATTAAAAACAGTTGTACATAATTTGTATAATTACATGACCGAAATGGATTTACGACACTTTACAAATACAATGTAGTGTATAAACATAAAAATTCTTCTATTTATGGTTTTCTACTTAATTATTAAGTTGTCCCAAATACTAGCTATTACGCTTAGTTAGAAAGCAATTGGCGCAAAATTGGTGAAATGATTTTACTTCACGATATTTGGATAACCCCAAATTACTATCAATCAACGTGAGTGTTCCGACCAGTTTCACCAGGTGTAATATAATCTGATTCACCATTAGGCCTAATACTAACAATGGAATGAATAAACATTTGAAAATGTTTTTATACAAAATTCAGCACTTCAATTTACGTACCTATATCAAATTATTCGTTATTCTAATAGTCATCCTTAATTACGAAGAGAACAGACACGTGGGAATAGAACCAGCGAAGGTAGTAGATGACTTAATAACTTCCGTGATGCATTTTCGTATCTAAGAACGAGTTTTAGTTGTGCTCTCGCCATACCTGGATTCAATTTATATTCGTTTGCCTTGTGTGATTTTATAATAAACAACATTATAGTACGCATATTATAATATCATTAAAATAGTACTAACTGCATTTAATAATGAATGCTCCTTTCCATACATCCAGTCCGACCGACATTTTAAAATATCAACAATCGTCCACACATCTCATTAAAGAGTTCTAAAATTATTTGAATGCCATCAAAAGAATGCTTTGTCCCTAGAGTCATTATAATTTCAACAATTCAATGTTCCATACTATGAGCATACATGTGTCGTGGTAGCCAGGAGTAAGCAACCAAAAATAACATTATTTAAATGGATCAATTAACCAAGACGCCTTCGTCAAAGTTATATTATATAACTTTTAAAATTAGCTATATTAAAAATAAATAACAAATAAAAATATATAAATTAAAAATATTAAATATGTATTACTATGAGCTCGGTAGTTTAATATGTAGTTACGCTATTAATAAGAATATTTATTAAAATTTGATGAAATGCAATAAAAATGTGGTAAGGTACAGAACAGAGTGAATAAATTACTGAAACGGATTTTGACTAGTTAATACGATTAAATAAGGATTGCTAAGATAGTTTGTACATATGGAATGAATGATAAAGAAATAAATATTACAAACGTAGAAAATATCAATCCGTGAAAAATTTGACATGTCCATTAGAGAGTGGTATCGTTGGAAGCCTCCAAAAACATAAATAAGAAAACAAATGAATAAGACCTCAATTAGAAGTAAATGACTGGAATATCTACGTATGTTAAAGATCTCCTGTCAAGGGAGCTAATAAAACCATTAAACGAAGGAAAGCTGCGTACTTCTGACTAATATTCCGCAGTGAGAAATATATGATCTCTTACAACTCATTATGCAGATAGAAGGTTGCAGAGGTATAGATATAAAAAATATATTTTGTTGACAAAATAGCTATATTGACTTATTCATCATCAGGGGCGTGCATTGTATACAGGCAAAAAAGCTGTGCATTACTAAAAATTCTGAGAAATAAAAATAAATTAAATAATCTTTATATTATGAAAAGACCCTATAAAATTCTAGCCGTTATTACTCGAATTAGTGGGTTATTTTCGAACCGTTTGTAACAACTGCATGTGTATTCTGCTCCGCAATTTGCTAGCATTTAGGTCGTTAATGAACCCAACTTGTTTCTTCAATCCTTAAAATAATTATACTGAACTAAATATTTTTTAACTGAATCTATGTTGGCATCTTGACGTCTGCGGATTTTATGCATTTTTCAAACAATTTGTGCTTAAGGCTGCCGTTCTTTACTGAAAACTGTGTAGAATAATATTTCTACGAATTTGTTTTACTTGACAGACTAAACTTTTTATGTACTTAGTGTATGATTCTATATTTCTATGTTTGCGTAGATATAATTTATATATTTTATTAAGTGTGATTATTACCAATATTAAATGAAATATCAAAATATAATTATTTCTGTTATGCTAATTTATAAAGGTAGTTAATTAAATAAATGTTTTTGAACACAAGAACTTGCCTATTTTAAAGTAATAAATTTACAAATATAGTCTATTTTGAAATTGATAGAATTAATTGTTCTCAAAATTGAAAAAAAATCTAATTTTTTTTTGATACGTAGCGTACCTACCTATTGTATACCTAGAATCGTCGGTAACAGCATAACCTAAGTTTGTACCTACTGCACGCCACTGCTCGTCATTGATTATGTAGTCAATGTAGGAGGTTTTTAATTTACATGCATAGTCCAGGCTTTTACTTCCTGATAAATATGTAAGGTCTTGTCCAAAATGCCTGTGGTCTCACACAGGATAAATCAGCACACCTTCACCTTCGATAGAAGTCGGCACATTAAAAGAACATTAATCAGGATTAAAAACTACGATGTTCGTCTCTCTTCTCCCCAGCAGATGTGATGATAAGTGAGAGAGCGAGGTGTAAATCAAAAATCTTCAATCGTTTTTAAATTTAGCCTGATCGATTAGGTATGTGAACCAGCGATAAAAATAAATTTTAATTTAATTATGTAGGATATCTCAAGTAATCTTTAAAAAACGACTTTCGTATTTCTTATCCGATTACATTTTATGTTCGTGTTATTTGATAGTGTTTTAACTGCTACGTTATATATATATATATATATATATATATATATATACATATAACATCACGCTTGTACGTTTATTACCATTTTTTTTTTAAAGCTTTCTTTCCTGAACTCGTTTGCGCCTATTAAATTATTTTTTTTAATTTAAACATCTGTACGTACATTTGAAGTGTTTACTGCCATTTTTTTCTATTATTTTACGTTTCACTTTGATTGAAAACAGTCGTAATTCTTGTGATTAGATATTCTATTCCGTGGCATTTCTTATACAGTCCAAGAATTATATTTCTTACACAGGTTAGTTGTTCCATGAAGAATGAATCGATGTTCCTAGTATGAATTAGTACAACTTTTTATAATCCGAGTAAATAACATGAATTTATAAGAACGGTGTACTATACAAATGTACCTATTATGTGTACCTACTTATACCTTGTATCTGTTATCTGCTGTAGAAACCCAATAAGCCACCCGTAGAATAAGCCTTAGATATTCCTCAGGAATTAAAGGCATTAACCGTGGAGGAACTGAAATTGACCATCTTCTACTCAAACAACACAAATAGTCATATCACAAGATTCGAAGATACCATGGAGACGGTTTAAGATGAAGTAGATGGATCCCGTTTACGCGCTGGGCAAATCTGATGAATGCTTTGACCAAGGGATCACTTGAAGACGTCGCAAGTAAGGCAATGAACCAATTTAAACGCCCCCAAATAATTTGTACATTAATGTTGGCAGGGACACTGCGGAACACCACAGAGTCACCAATATCCACGCTCTGACAAGTGTTTTTACGCTCTGGAATATTCGCTTGTATTCAAAAACCTTCCAATTCTCAAAATAATTATGCATCTTCTTGTATTTAGACGACACATTTAATATTTTACATTTTTGGGTTATATTATATTGTGAAGTCCTTGAGATCGAATATATGTGTGTGTGTGTGTTAGAGCGCCCGCAGTGCCGGGGCGAGATGTATATGTGTGTATGCGTGAGCGGTGATAAAAGGGTAACGCGCACGAGGCGCGGTCTCTTTTCGTTAACTGTTGACTCCGAGACTAGTTATATACCTTGAACCTTAAATGTGTAATTCGTGTAATAAAACTTATAATTGTCATGTTTATATGTTTCTCTTGGTTTTGTTACCAACAATCTACTACGAGGTGTGTACCTTGAGACATACTTATTACGCAAGTACGTAATATATATAATAACGACAATATTATATAATATAAGTTTTCTGAATTTGTTATAGGCGGGTAGGTCTGTAGCATCAATGTCTTATTAGCCCATTAAAAAATTCTTACATTTTTATTGGGAATAAGAGAGGAAGGATGTAAATAAATTGAAAAAATAGTATATTTAGCGTTTCGGTACATTTTTATTAGTATTACACCCAAAGAACAAGAATCTAAGGAATGCAAAACCATCCAGAAATTTGTGAAATTTAATAATACAAAGGCCTGCACAACCGGCCGCGAATGTCAGCATTTGGCGTTGTTGGATGGACTAGGAAAGTTTCCGTAAATTAATTCAGAATCCCAGAGCTCATCTGCAGGGGTCATCGCAAGAGTACCGCTTATCCCATGTGGGAAGATTCAGAGCGAAGCTCTCGATTCTCTAGAAACCAACCACCGTAAGAAGGTCTTCACCATATCATATGGTCTTTCATTAAAGTGCCGAGGTTAAACACAAATAGAGAGAGTTAGTACCCTGCCCTAATCATGATCATATCTAACTAACTATGGTCAGAGTAAATTTGTGAGAATCGTGCAAGATTTACGTCATTCTATTATATTATATTATTAGATATATTTAACGTTCCCTATATTTTTTTACTTACTGCATGGAATAATATATTTCTAGGTTTCAAAGTTTTACTGAATATTCTGAAAATTTTGCACGTATTAATAAAATAAATAACATACCTTATTAGGTACCGAATCCCTAAAATATTTTGTAACTAGATACCAAATACATTGAACGACATTGTGATAAAAGTTGCAATCGTTATGGTCCTGGGTCATGATGCTCGCTAGATAAAATTCTTGGAAATGATTCGATTTTTTTTGTGATGTGTTAAATCTTTAGAATAATGCGCGGAGAATTGTGTAGTGCACGGCAACATTTAATATCATGATCTGCGCGCCCGAGCAGCTTAGAGGGAACGCCGATCACTAGGAACACATAAATAATATTTCCAGCCATCATTATCAGAAGCCAAAATATTTTTAAATACCGTTTGAAGAATATTTTGATGAACTATGTATACGAAAGAAATTGGTTCTATAATAAATTATACATTATTGTATGGCGTGTTACGTAAGGAGTACATCAAGTCTAAATACTTGCGTTCCAGAAGTCGCTACTGGTGACTTCTGAAGAAGATTTCGGAATATCATTCATAAAATAGATTCATTTTACCGCATTGTTATGTAAGGAGTGTGGATAGAAAATCATTGGCTCGGTGCACAAATGAAAGGTGCATCGCATCAGTCACGCGGCGAGCCCAACAGAACGGCCGTCGTTAGAAGCGACGTAAATAAAAAGCATCATCGTCCAAGATCGTCCGCCGAGATTCCGCAGTCGGGAGTACCTCTCCTCAATTACGGCCGTCCACATTGTATTCAGGTCAGGGTTGGACAGCTCTGGCCTATCTGCAGACACATCTGGCGGACATTTTACGGGGGTTTTTTCAATTTGCATTGTGGCTTCGCTGAAACAATACGTTTATTTTTATGCGGCCCTCCATAAATCCAGAAAATACGAATAAAGGGACGACACAATGCCCGGCAGACCGCGGCCCGACATTATCTGCCTTGTCTCGAGGCACCTACAGTACACTCGACATATAAATATATTATAAAGTGATATAAATTGCGAGATCGCCTCGCGGTGACGAGAAAATGTCGCGCGACACTTCTGCAGCTCACCGGGCAGTGTTCTCCGTCGTGCGGACAAAAACACCAGTCGAAGAATGAATTCCAATAACTCAAAAAAACAATTTAAACTCATATAAGACAATTAAATGTGCTGAATGTACTAACTAGCTTTCATATGAATATAAGCGCTCCATCTGTGAGGACTAAAAAATATTATCTCACAAGAGCAAATCATCTTAAAATCATTACAATCATTACTAATTTTTGTTTCAAACTGGGTTTTGAAATTAGGTAGAGCAGATACTGAGAGTAAACTGTTGTACATACATTATGAAATAATTCTTATAACTGTACTTTGTGTGTCATACTGATTGCATTATAGCTTTGATCTTGCATATTTTCCTTTACCATGTATATGCTTACATTATTTTATATATTGTATTGCACATTGGTATTTTTTTCTCTCATTCTATATATTTTCATATTTACTTGCCTTGTATGTTTCGTTTTCTATTCAATTATTTTGCCTTTATTGAGTTATTTGGTTTTGTGAAATGTAATTTGTTGACCAATTTGCCCTAAAGCAGGCTTGCCTAGTTGGACAATGCATTTTAAAAGCTGTGTAAAATGTATATAACAAACTGTTTATTGATGCTTATATGTTACATGTATCTAAATAAATAAATAAAATATCTTATTACATATTACATTAAATACAACTCGTATTACAAATTGCATTTAAATGTTTGATACATACAAGTTGCCTGCCTTCCAGGGACGTCCCATAGGCGTAGGTAAGTAAGGCGGTGCCTAAAGGCGGCAAATTTTAAGGGGCGGTATAATGGCGGCGGAATATAATTATCAAATCTAATAAAAGTATTAGAATCATTGCCATGCATGTAAACAAGTAGAAAATAAATGTGAAAGGGCACTTTAAGGGTCCAATATAATACAATATAAACGAGGTATCATTCTGATTTTAATAAAAACGACCCGGATTTTGCTATCATCACATTGTTCACTGCGGTCCCTCTACAGTAGACTGCCCAAACCACTGCCTCGGGTTCTTTATCCATGATGTTCTCCTTCTTCCAGGACCCCGACTTCCAGCAATCTTTCCCTGCATCATGAGGTGCAAGATCTCTTACGTCCTCGGATGTCTTATTAAATGTCCGAGATACTAAAGTTTTCATATTTTTATGGTTTTTAATATTTTTCCTTATTCATTAGAATCATTACATCTTCGTACGTAACTCTATCTATCCAGCTTATTTTAAACATTCTTCTGTAGATCCGCATCGCAAATGCTTCAAGTCGCCTATTATTTTTTCGGTTAGTGTCATTTTAAACGTGCATAATTCAAATTATTATAAAATGATGCATTACTCAATATACCCACCCACTTTTTTCTTATAAGTTTATTTATTTTACAGTTTTTGAACTCGAAATGATATAATTAATCATCTCGACGCCAACTTTTTATTGAATCATCTCCTCAACGTTGTTTTATTCAAAATCCTCCATCCGGCAGGGCTGCAGACGCTTTGGGGATCGCGGGGTAATTGGTAACTCCAAAGTAATTAGTTTGCTTTCATACAAGGCTACGAGCAGCACATGCTTCGTCTCAAATCAAAGGCATCGTCGCGGCCTTCTCTGTCACCCCGATTACTGCTTCCCGCCTAGATGCAGCATCGCAGTTATTAATATGTAATTCGCAATCAAAACTTACGTAGCGACTTAAATACATTTGGCAACAATTTTGACGTAAATTTTGCGGGATCCTATTTCGCACGAACTTATATAGAAATTATATAATGTATTTATTATTTTTAAGTTTCCCAGTTTATTGTACGCCGATGACGCAGTACTAATGGCGAATAATGAACAAAAACTACAAAGTCTAGTGAGTGAAATGTACGATGCAAGGAAAGCGACCTCACGATGAATGTTAACAAGTCGAAAGTGATGGTATTCGAGAAGGGGGAAAGCAAGACACCGTGCAAAATACTTGTAGGTAATGAATGTTGGGAATGAGTAGATGAGTTTGTGTATTTGGGAACCATGTTTGATAGAAACGGAAAGGCTGAGAATAATACCGAAAGGAGGGTGACTGCAGAGAATAAAGTGAACGGCGCTTTGAATGAAATTATATCTAACGGGAATTTGTCAGCCGGGGCAAGACTAGCGGTGCACAAGAAATGAAAGAGAGGTGGAGCTTGCAGAAGAAGAACGAAAGTAGACTGAATGCAGTGGAAATGAGATCACTTAGGTGTTAAGAATGAAGAAACAAGGAGAGAATTTAAAGCAGATGTTAGTATAGTGAGTAATATTAAGAAAGGATCACTTAGGTGGAGTTCCGGATTCGTAAAACAGATTTTTACCCCGTCTTGCGAATCGTGTTATTGACACCTTTTCCCCGTTCAAATACACCTTTCCTTAATAAAAGAAAAAGCACTAACTTTTATTGCATTTTGCAATAAACTGACTATCTTTCTAAAATATGTATCGTTTAGAAAATAATATTTTATTTATATAATTGATTTATTTAGCAATACCTGTATGTAGGTACTTACATATGTAGGGCCTGGTAAAAAATCGATTGTGTTGTATTATTAGTGACAGTAGACTACTAGCTTATATGTTAATATCAATAGAGAGAGACGAAACCGAGATTTTTTAAAACCATAAGCGTGGAATATATATTATCTATCAAAAGCTGGGACCTGTCGTCCACAGATGGCAAAATGATGTAAAAATATCACTTTAATTTCTGCAAGTTTGCAAGGTCCAAAAGTGCGTGTTAACACGCTCATGGCATAACGTTTGGCGTGTTAACGCGCTCGTGACATTTAAAAGGTTAAAGGTTTGTTTATTAGTAATTCCATCTCCGTAATTTTTTCCATCAGCACAGCTAGTGATTACGTGTGTTATGTGCGTACGTGTATTGGACGTACATTTACCGATTGATCTCTGATTTTAGCGAGAAATAACATTCCCTATTGCTTGAATCTGGCAGCTTACTACATTACTGACTGCACGAATGCCCGCGCCGGGGCCGTATTTGCTTTAACAATAATGTCGGACATTCCTCCAATCCGGGGCAAGAGTTGGTAGAATGTCTTCCAACATCCACAACTCACATCCGTACCTACGTCCACAGCCCAGCTCCGCATAGAAACAATAATTTCTGTTGGCACATTCAATAAAGCTTGTGGGAATTCAATTGTCTTCGATTCGGATAGTGGAATCAAATTCAGAATCGAATATTCTCGAAACTTTCCACCTTAATGGATAATACGTAGAATATATATTATTCTGAAGATGCCCAGTTTCCTTATTATGGTTGAACGTAAACAAGATGAGAACAACATTCTAACAAAAATATTTTCTTACGGACAAAAATTTTTAATATTATTGTAAACACATGAAAATCAATGAAGACAAATCTGATCAAATTGATTGTTAAATGAGTTTTTATGTATAAATATATATGTCATAAATAGTTGTTGATTGTATTATATATAAATACCTCCTTATTTTGTTTTCAATGTAATCAGCACATGGTAAATATTATGTTCCAGGCCAATTTTGTTGGCCGCCTTTTAGGTTTATAAAATATTTATCAATTCGTATTTAGTAGGCAAAGAGAGTAATTAATTACAATTTATTATGAAGCGCCTAACGTCTCAACAACATGTTGAAGTCGTTAAAACATTTTATCTAAATAATAATGGCTGATGGTGATCGCTATCGTCACATATTGTAAAAATACCTGGTGGCCAAATTGAGTCGATTGAACCTGCAACACATGTGGTTTCAACACGACGGCGCCACCTCATACACAGCCCGAGAAACACTTGAAATTTTTCCTGGCCGATATCGACTGGTCTCCTCGATCACCTAATTTGATGGCTCCCGACTATTTTCTGTAAAGGTACTTGAAAGGAAGGGTCTGCACTAATAAGCCAACAACAATTCTGATGCTACAGGACAATATTCGAAATGAAATTGCTGAAATAACACGCCAAGTGTGCGAGAATGTTATGAGAAATATGGTTAAAAAATCTCGCATTTGTGCCACTGGCAGAGGCAGTCACTTGGCTGATGTCATTTTTACGCATAATTGTAATAAACTAAGTAATTAATAAATAAAAATAAAATTTTAAATTTATGTTTTACTTTTGATTTATTTAAAAACAACATCGACCTGGAACATAATATTCACCGTAATATGCAAACTGCAACTTTACTATAATAATGTGTTCTCCTTAAAAATGTATAGCCGTATTTTGTTTTCAATATACTTTGTATAACGCTGTTGAATTCAGATATCCGCCTAGTCTGACAGTAAACATTTTATTATATTACGCCAGAAATACTAGTGGTGTACACTTTGTATTGCCATCATAATCCAAGCAGCGTCGTGCGATAGACGCGGTTGCCTTTCGGCGTGTGTAACCATCGGAATGGTACATTACATACTATTATGTACATTCATTAGTTAGGTTGTACTGTTGTATACCACATCCATTATTTTGATAATAAATTATGTTTTATAATTATTATGAAATTTCTGACAATGGTCGCGCAGCAAACAGCAATAATCGATATCGCCAATGACTTTCTGGTCGCATTATTATAATTTGTAAGTTAATTGATACATTTACGAACCCTTTGCCAAAGACACACAAATTTTTCCATCTCGTCACACGAAAGCATATGGCCCATTTAAAAAAAAGGTAACATGTTACCTCGGAGCAGCTGTGCGGATGGCCAGCGTGACAAACATAAATATTCTATAACACCATTGTCATGTTATTAGGTTAGCTTCTGTCGGGCTTGACTGACTGTCGAATATAAACTTTTCTAGATCGCAGTAGTTCATTTTATTTGCCCGGATTCGTTCATTGTGGTGATGAGTTTTTGTGGAAATGTAACCTATAACTGGCAGAATCGAATGAGTATTAATTGCTTATTTAAAATGTATCAAATTGATTATTGACACTCCATGTCCAAACCGCATATTCAAACATTGCACTCAGTGACGTAACTAAAAATATTGGGTCTCATTTCAAAATGGGAAAAAGGACCCCCAAATGTACTGTAAACAGGATATTAAAAAATCCGTAGTAATATGCAGTCTTATCCATTAAACAGTATGAACAAAATAAACTTCTTAATATTTACATTTTCATAAAAAAAAATCTGATTTTAGGAATTCAAATGCAGTTTGGATCCTAACCCGACACATTAATAGTGTACTACCTGCTGTATATACCAATAATATTAAAACAACATACATGAGATCAAAATAGTGGTCCGTCCACTATCTAACGTGGACCCCAATGTAGTCAGTACAGATACGCCACTGATTATAATCCAAGATGTCAGATTTATTTATGTACATATATGTAGGCCTTTATGGATTACCAAAAATAATTGTAGATGTACATATGCAACATTTAGTCACTAAAAAATTAAATATTGAAAAAAGATTTAAAAATTAAGTAAAAAATATAAATTTAAGTCAAACATAGAACGGCTTAAATACCTTACTCGATATAGCATCAAAAACATTACACGTATATTAAAAAAAAAAACATTGGAATATATCGACAAGACTAAAATGTTTCGCGAGCCCAGTTTTATTTAAAACATTTACATAAAACAGCGCCAGCGACCTAGTATTTCGAGCAGCAACGTGGTACGAAATCAATTCACTCAAATCAAGGACATCCAGCTTGCAATTTACCATTTTTAATAAAATAATAAATCACTTAAAGTTCTTCTACACGACAAGTTAGTTCAATTTAAAAAAGCTCATTAGAAAATCGTAATTCTTTTATTTGTACTTCATGTATTTCAAAAATGTAAGCTGCAATATTTGTGTCAAATTTAAATGTCTCGGCTGAAGGTGATGACTTCGGATTACGGTGTAGCAGAGTAACATGATAGATTAAATACTTGAAACACTCGGTTCTCGTAAAGTTAAGCAGGTACAGTACAAGTTTGTACCGAGATAAAGCCATTTCCTTATTACGTAATATATGAACTAAATCTTATTTCTCTGTTCATTGGGTTTCCTGGATCCATGACATAAGACATGATTATTTATGTAATTCTAACTCATAAATAAGTTGAAACTGAATTAGATTCGTCATCGGTAATATTTGTAATTATATAAGTTCGATTGCAATATTATATTTGCATATTCTATTAATATTAATGATATTAAAATCATTTATCGTATTTAAAAGGGGTTACATTATCACTATAGTATTATAGCGCTACAAGGAGATAGATAATAGATAAAAAAAAAAAGAAATTTATAATAAGACTATGATAATAAAAAATGGAGAAAGTAATATATGAAGAAAGGTGATTAAACGTAAAGCAGAGTAAAAAAATACCACAGAGCATAATTCTGTAGTATTTTGAATATAAATTATATGAATCAATTTAAAAGATATGCAGAAAAAATGGATACCGAATATTTTTTCGATAAACAGATTAATTTATATAATGTATATATGATATATTTTTATTTTACGTATACATGTTTGATTTCAATATCTAATTGTTGTCCTCTCCAATAAGTTCTTTAATTTAGATTACAATTTTGTAAAATTAATCTCCATTTTTTAATTTTTGGGAAGATCATTAAAAAATCAACTACTAGATATGTGAAATACATACATTTTCACTAGTTAAATGTTTACTTTTTAGTCTGTATTATCGTCTTAATCCGTCTTTGGAGAGTTTGACACAAATACGTATTACTTCAATATCTTTCGTAACATGAAACACCACACCTGAATGTATGAAACCTTATAAATTTTTCGATGTACACGTCACAATTGTGGAAATTTGAGATGGCTTTCTCTTCCCTAGCTAATGTATGCCGAGTTTTTCCATTCTCCTTGTTAGAACAATAGCCGAGAAGTCCACGGCAAATTGTACACATGTAGCACATATTTGGGTGTACGAATTGTACCGACTCGTACTTTCCTGCACTAAATCCTGAATCGTTGATGCATGTATGTATTCACATTTTGGTTTATTTTCGACTCTTCTTCGACGTGTATAAAGTTCTGTCGGGAAAAAGATTACATTCAAAGTAATATTTATTGCAACGTTCTATTCTGCAGTTATCCCATTTCTTCAATATAATTATAAAGTATATAAAGTGGCACAAACTTTACTCAAACCTCGTCGAAAATTTTATATTATATAATATTCTGAGTTTCTGATCAAAATAACAATACTGGGACTCATCTTCAGGAGATTACAGATTCATTTGGGAAAATATCCGTCAGGCAGGAGCGATGATACGGTGGCTAGGTAAAGTGGGTCGGGAGGAATCGGAGCTATTCTTGACCCAAATTATGAATTAACTGGTGAAGATGTTTTGATCAGTTATGTTTTTAGAACTCTAGAAGTTCTACCGTTCTTCAATTAATTTTACATAGCTGTATATTAAATGTAGAGTTTGCTGAATTACTAGTAATGGTAGAATGTGATGTGATCAATTGATTTTTATTGTTTTTTTTTAAATGTACTTAATTAGAATTGTGTTAATTCTGAACCGTGACTGAAAATTTATATTACTGTAACAAAAATAAGTTATGTACATTTTGAAAAGTTTCCGTTTCTTTATCCTAGAAGAGACAGAGAGATGTAGAGAGAGAGAGATATTTCCCTGACATGCGCAGGCATTGTCTGGGACGATACCCTTTCTCCGAAGTCACCAGGTAAGATATATCTCGGTAGTCGTACCTCTTGCGTTCGCAAGACGTGTCTAAGCCACCTTAATTAAGATATTTCTATAAATAGGAGCTTCATGCCGTCTCCCTTATCTCAGTTCAATATTAGTATTCCTCTAAGATTACTCATTTCGGCAGTCTGGATTTTTGATCTTACTCTCTCCATAATAATCTATATTTGGTGATCATAAATGAAAGTACTTACTTGAGTTGCAAATTCAGCAACCTCTCTTATTTATTTTTTCTAATGCAGTTGTCTACTTATATAGTTAATACACATATTTTTTTAAATAAAGGACCCTGCAAGGGACCCATCCTTTCCTGGAATTATTCCAGAGATTTAAACTCCCTTGTCGGTTCCACTCAACAATACTAACTAACTTAAAAGTTTAATTTAACAGTCCATGAAAATATATATAATCTTAAAAAAATATATATTTAAGCAAAAAACGCACTTAATGAATTAAAAAACCTTCCAACCCCCCGTGAATGCTGTCTTAATAATAACTTACAATAAGCAATCCACTCAAAGAGAACATATTTATAAAGCAACAAAAAAAATAATAAAACAAGTTTTTAGGTATTGTATTAATTTATTAATAATCTAACTTAACTCTTTTTGATGTAATTTTTTCATTCAAAATAGGTTATATTTGCAAAATCTCTTTTTCGGGTTTGCACGCCGCCATTTTTATTAGGTTACACTACATTGAAATTTAAATGTCCCCCAATACGGGGAACCAACTTGTTTTTGGAAGAAGGTGTTACATTTATTTTGTATTTTAAACCAGATTATAGAGATTGTTACTATTATCTACTTAGATTAACCATTTTAACCACTTAATTAATATATTATTCTTCAAGGTCCTATCAGTTTTTCTTGTTTTTCTCCATATAAAAAATATGGAGGTTGCTGAGTTTGCAACTACATAGTACCCTTAATATTAAAATTGGGCTCTACATAGTTTTCACATTTCACAATATTGCCATTTAAATTCTGTTTAATAATTATTGAAATCCAAAGAAAGAAATAAAATGATTCCATGTATACAATATGACGATACTCGCGTCGTTCCATCGTCACTCTTGGCGGACATAATGAGCGTTAATTTAAAAATGCTAATAATGCAACCATCGACCGCAGTTCCTGTGCATCATCAGCATTCCAAATAATGTTGTAATAACAACAAAGAATCCAGCAGCAGCTCTGACGGTGAAACAGCATTGCCTATTGCCTCCATGCAAATGATGCCGTTGCATAATGGTTGTATGTGTATTAAAATAATATCAAATTATTGTGTTCCAATCAATGGAATCTCCATACTCGATTGTTCCTACATCCGCCGGAATAAATCTGCATAATGTGCACCGCCGCACAATGCTGCAGTTAGATGCTGCAACGCTGGTGCATTCGGCGGAGAACAATCTTTGCGAAATGCGCAATAAGACGTCGATTTTAACATTAAATAGTATATTTTTTCAGAGGATTCCCCAATAACGTTTGTCATCAAAATTTCAATAAAAAATTTAGTAAAATTGTTATATACCTACTCTCTTTTTTCATTATGTTTTATTTTAACGATACCGGGATCGACACCAGGCGTATCTTTATGAATATGAATTGAAAAAAGTATATTTCAATATAATGGTATTTATTTATAAAATCCTCACTAAGAAAATATCAACAAAATTTATAAGAAAAATTGATGCAAATCAACAATAACACGAACATCATGCAAGAGGAAAAGATAGACTGAGACTGTCATTCAAGAAGAAGGCTAAATTTCAGAAATCGATAATGTACAGTGCGATGAAGATCTTTAATAAAATGCCAGTAAACATAAGAAACTAATCAAATATGGGAAAAGGAACGATTTTGATCTTGTTTATATTAAAGCACATATAAAAACACTTATGTATACAGTATATTAAGAATAAATAATGTCGCCACTAATCTACAAACCACATAGAATACTGTCATCTGGTGTCACTCTTTAAAATAATTACTAACATCATGCTTCTTACAACAAAGAGAAATACTTTTAGTAAAACGATACATGTTTTGTTACTTTATTAGCCAATCTGTTTTTGGAGAATTTTTTTTAATTTTATTTTCAAAAATAAAATATAATTTTATTTTGGTATTTGTTTTATCTTCAGGTTTCCAATAAAACGTTAATAAGCACATAATTTTAAAAGTAAACAAATTTTTAAAATATATTTGCTAACGGAATACCTTAAAGGCTATATAATCTAGAGAAACATCTAGGAATTCTTAGTCTTAGACGCTGCGAATTCTCAGATCTCTGGAGTCAACCCTGAGAACTCTCGGTGTTCAAAATTAAACGGCGGAATAAAAGGAGGTATGGGATTGTCGGTGTACTGGTTAAGACGCTGGCCTAGTGATCTAGTGGTCCAAGGTTCGCGCCTCATTAGTTAGTTAGTAAGTTAGTCCTATTTTCATAGTACAAGCATTTAGCTTGGCTTGAAAATAGTAAGAATATTGATGTTACGTGTATTCCGTGTACGCATCTCTATTTTAAAAAAATCTACTAGAGGCAACCGTAGGGCTATGATTTGACAATGACGCATAAATTAATTAATTCATTTAAAATTAAAATCATGATACACATTACCATATCATATTAATATTAATAATGATAACTAGTTGAGTCCAGCGATATCAGATCGTATGTGACCTGATTGGCCAAAAAATTCATGTATATTAGATACAAAATTACATATTAGACAGAAAGTACAAAGACAAAGAGAATGAAGGTCTAATTAAATATATAAACATATGATTTAAGAACAATATTGTATATTATATTCTTTCTCGTTATTAATTACATCTGTCACTGGATGAACGTTTAATTTAGACTAGACAATATAAGTTAAAGATAGATGAAATGATGATTGGATTATTATCCAATATCGTTGTATCGAAAAATTTGACAAAAACTAATAACGCAATTCGTTCGGATTTCTGCACCCTGTTGCTCAATAGTTAGATAAATAATCAGAGTTGTTCTTACAGTAACGCAATAAAGTGCATATGTGTTCTGAACTTCGTTAAATGAATAAATCAATGCACCCCCAACTCCCCCTCTCTTGGCAGGTAATAAATAAAGTGGACTTATTGTTTCTGACATTTTAATAATGGAACCAGTATCGGGGGGAACACAATTACAGCGGTAATAGGAACATGGGGCTGCGAAGGGAGGGCTGGGGATCTGATGGATAAAGAGTATGATGCATCCAGACAGGAGTGAGGAGTGAGTATAGCAGGGTAGAAAAATATTCCCGTTGGAATTCAAAATTACCATTTATGCAGCGTATATACACATCTCTGGTACTGGGAGAAAAGCAATCGACTATTGTTTTAGTAACATAATAAGGGATTTCCGAATTGACATAGATTCTAGGGGAGCCCTGGCCGCGCAGCGGCTACTATCGGCCGCAAAGCCACAATAACCGCCCACAGGGTCTTGCAGCTTTTCTGTTAGTAATAATATATTATCCGTGTTTTTATAATATACACTTAGGTGAAAACTAAATATTATTAAGTTGTAGATTAAAAATGATATTTTTTTACAGGTACCTATAATGGCTACCTAACTTAATTAATTAACTCTATAGTGGGTAGGTAACGATCACCCATTTCTGTACACTTTTGAATCAACATACACAAACCTAACCAACTTAACTTAATCGTTCATTTCTCTATAGTGGATAGGTAACGATCGCACACTTCTGTACCACACTTTTGTACTCAACATACCGCCATATCAAGAAATTCAAATTTCTTCGTCATTCTTGAAAAAACTGAGATCATGTTGACAATAAATAATTATTGAACAAACGTAAACATTGAGAACATATAATTGACAGATGATTACCTATCGACAAATTACATCCACAAAAAATGCTGTGAGATGACATATGGTCAATGTACAGGGTGGGCCATAAATTTTACACTTTTCAGGGGACTCTCCTTCCATGAAAACAGCGGCTGCTTTGAAGTTCATCAGGTTTCTGTCTCACTAAAAACCTATCCAACGATGTTTTTTCTTCTCATTTTTTATAATGAGACATTACATTAACATTAAACAGATTTATAACAAGATTTGATTTGATCAATTTTATCAGGGTGATATTTTTCCACAAAATTTTGCAGGTCTATTCGCGTACATTTCGTGGATCGAGGACCTAGGAACATCTTCTATTTATTCATCAGTCTCTGAAAATAATATTTCCATTGTCACCGTCTTTTGCTACTCATTAAGAAGTTGTTCCAGTTCTTCCGTAGCTAGTTTTGAGACTGCCTTTCTGTTCGTAAATCGAAATTCTGTTCGCAAACCAAATCATTTTTTCGTCAGAATTTTTGTTCGTAAACTGAGTAGTTAGTGAACCGAGATTCCACTGCATATGTGAATATTTGTTGGAAGCGATGATTTCTGGCGACTCAAAACACAAATCTGCATCAGACTGTATATTATGCAGAATGCAACTATTTTCCATAAAAGCGCACAACTTTACAACGCTGTATTAATCCTGATCAGAATTACTATCGCGTTTAAATAACAACTTTCAGTTAACAACATGATGTCCATGTCAAATGGTCGTTAAGTACTCGGAAGGTACTTTTTTGCAATGAGATCATGTAATAGCTTTGTTTTTATTGTTCAAGCCGGTACGCTCCAATGGCTTAGTGTAATGTAGCAATATGTATTTAATATAAATTAAATTGATCAATTAGAAAGATATACAGAAAAGATATACCTATTGTATCAATTATTTAAAAAATACAGCAGAATACAATTTCAAAATTTGTCAAAAACGTAATTGGTTAATGTAGCGACATGGTAAAGCATTTCGAATTCCGGGTTAGTATCCCGGTAGTAACCAAATTATTTTTTCCACAGATAGATTATTTCTGTGTAACTTTCTATTTGATTAATTTAATTTGTATTAAAAATACCACAGAACTATATTCTGAAACTGCAACTTCTCAAAAAAATGTGTTTTCTTTAAAAATATGTAACCATTCACGTCGATCGCTCGTGACTGAGGATCTTGATTTCCATGAACTCCTACAACACTACGCTTCTCCACTTTTATCGGCATCCTGCAGATCTGAGGGCTGTCACCACAGAAGTATCTGTTGCATTTTGGGGCCCTTTATCTGGTGGAGGATCTGCCACTTCTTTTCCGTCCTACGACGACAACAACGTCCTCCAACACAATAAGCTTCTCCAAGATATATTCTTTTCTCGCAAGTTACCTAAAAAATTTGAATATTTTTCTTAGGTAAATGGTTGAGAATCTGTTCTATCCAGCTCCTGTATAATATGCGTCTCCAGCACCACATTTCAAAAGCGTCAATCCGTCTTCTCTCTCTTGCCTACAGAGTCAAATTTACTTAAAAATAAGGGTAATTATTTCAGTAGTTGTACCATCTACACATCTAGTATAAGTATAAGGATATCCAGCAAACGCGATAGAACTTTAAAATTGATTTAAATTTGAAAAAACAAGTAGATATCAATGATTTTATTTTATTTGAAAGATCATTCGACGCCATTAACAATGGAATATAATTTCATTAAACTGTGCACCACGACTACGTTTGATACAATGCATTCCTTGGATCAAATTTTCAGCTATTTCACTAATAAGTTATGTTGTTTTTTAATTGTTCAATTGTTGTTAGTTTATCAGCATAAATAAGTGATTTTACATATTCTCACAGAAAATAGTCTAACCGAGAGATATAACATGATCCGGGCGGCCAATTGACAGGTTCATTTCTGGAAATAATAGAATCGTTTAATGTTTTTTGATAATAAGTTTTAATATTTTGTAAACGTTATTCCAATGTTATGTGCTCTATGATAAAATGACAGACTACATTGAATCAAAATAACAATGACAGCTGTCAAAATATTAATAAACACGGCTACTACTCATATTTGAAATTCTATCACATTCATTGGATAATCCTGTACTATCCTTAACCAGTCGAATGTATAATATTACTAGATTTTCTCATACATATAGTCTTATTAGGAATCTAGTTGTCTGCTTTTATTTTTTCTCTGCCAAGATCTGTCTCGCTGGCAAAATGTACTGACTTAATTTAGTTCAAGAGTTACACAAATACTATTATATTGAAATATATTCAAATAAATATAATATTGAAATATATTCATTGTGTGAGCGTGTAAAGTACAACCCGCTAAACCCAAGATATTAAGTAACACAAATACTCAAAATAACCTACATATTTTATAACTTGTGTTCGAAACAGTTATATTACCAAACGGATCGAGTATCGCATTCACCGTTATACTGCAGTAGTCTCAGCTTCGTGTCAGTAGCGAGTTACGAAGTTACTACCAAGACTGCAATGATAGTTATGAATATAACTCACAACATCAGTCCTCAATTTCCTGGTCTAAATCCGGAGATAAAGAAAAATCTTTATTGTGTATAAAATAAAATGTACGTTATTTTAACATTCTTATTTATTTTATTTACGTCAGTAGCCACTGATTTTGATTCCATGATAAACTAAGAACATTGACATAGCATTTAGAGAGAAGGTCAAGTGTTTTTGTTTTGAGTTGAAGATCTTATCTACTTCCCTAGTAGAAAAGTTACTCAGTATGGAAACATTCTGCTGTGATTTAGTGGCTAGATCTCAGTAGACTGATTTTAATATATTTATCTTATTTATAAAATATTAATCGATTAAGAATATATCATTAGTGAACTTATTCACGAAACACCCCTGAAATCACAAGCATTTAAATAAATCCATGTATTTGACTTCTTCTTGTCTAACTTGCCGTCATCACCCCTCGCCACTGATACTCGGACTGCGTTCGTGATTAATGTGACCATTTATTTGCTCTTCAAAACGAGACGTTTACTAATTTTTAGGATCCTCACTCTTCACATCTAACGTCCAATGTGTTTTCTAAAATTCTTTGTTTTATAAACTGGATTTAGTTTGTAATTTAACATTAAAAATGCATTTGCGTTTAGGCATTGTTTAAATTAAGGGTTTGCGTACAAGGAATTTAAATTGATTACAGTAACACATGTCGATAAAAAAACAATAATTAATCGTCAAGAAAGATGCGCAACCGAGGAGCGAGCGAGCTAGCAGGCTTCTGAGCGACTAACATATATATGAGATGTATTGTGCAAGCCGTCATCGCCGCGCTACTAGACGCTACCGTTGGATTATTTTATTTTCGCGCCGTTTTTTGAAATTTTTACCATAGGTTGCTCTCTTTCTGAAAACTTAACATTTCGGGGTCCCGAAGCTGTGCTTAGGGACAACGGGATAGGCTACCTAAAAACGGGATGCTCCAGTTCGTAACGGAACGTATGATCACGTTATTCATGATTCACTTTACATGATCTTGTGTAACACATAGTATTATAGATACACAAATATTAGATGTTAAGACTAATGATCAGTGCATCGATAACCTTTCTCAGCTTTTTTGTCTTCCACGATGGTTGTTCAATTGTTGTAATTTTGACAGGAACTGTGTAACACCGTAGAACAGTTCTGGGCACCAAGATCATCCAGAATAGATAGGTTGGTGGGTACCTTAATTTACTGTACTGTGATTCAGAAAAATGTGTAAGGTTCCTTGTTCCATGGGTTTGGCAACATCTGCTGTCAGCATCACATCTCTAATTCATCTAGCTTTCTACTCTTTTTGCCTCATGTCTCACACCTATACAGAAAGATTGGAAAGCCTTTCAAATCTCCCAAAACTCACACTTTTATCGAAGGTCTTAAAACTGTTCTCTGTTCTTCATATTTCCATTGGGCAGTGCAGGTATTTCACATAACCATCGAACCGTAAGCCAACTGTCCAAGATTGGGCTTAATTATTGCTTTAATAAAAATAAATCAAGGTTTAATGTCAACCATAAGAGCAACCAAAAGCCATAAAACATCTTAACTCCTTTATTAAGCTTGTTTTTTTTAAATACATAATATCACAATAATGTATATCATTTTCACTTAAAGATAGATATTATATAATAAATAGTACGTATTTAAATAAAAGCCTAGATGAAAGAAACCGTTATGTGCTGAAAAACCAATTTTACTAGGGATGACAAAAAATAATATTTTTTAACATCATTTCAATATTCAATACCCATTGTCACTCAATCAAACAGCATCCCTGTAAAAATGTAACTCTGGAGAAAAGTCGAGAAATTATAAACTTTTGTTTAAACTACCTGCAATAGTTGCAATATGGAAAAATACATTACCTACAGTAAGTAATATTTTATATAGTAGTCTGTAATATTAAATAGAATAGTGATATCGTGAACTGAAACACCCCAATGATTTCATTCGGATGAGAAAGGAAAAAGAAGTCCTTGAAACAATTTAAAGCCAGAAATTCCAATGCTTTAGCCATATCGTGAGATATTCAGAAACACATCAGATAATGCATTTCATTATTTAAGATCTAGAGGTTCTAGTATACTAAGAACATCCTGGCTGAAGTATCGAAGGTTCGTTAAGCGGATAGGGACCAGAAAAAGAAGAAGAAGATAGTCTATGATAAGAAGAAGACAATCTCTATGAAATAATTTTGATCCAACGCTACCTCGATTGAAAATAATCATCTAAATATGTTTATTTATATTTATATGTGTAATCGCTGGCATGTTTAAAAGAAAAAAGCAAAGTTTATCATATGGAACTCAGATATTTGTCCGCGTTCCTTGGACGGCTCCAATCCAGAATGTTGATGAGTTTGGACATCGCCCAACACCAAAATGGAAAATACAGATTTTTACACAAAGCAAAAGCAATGTGCTTTTTAATCTACTATCCCTATTGGAAGTAGTACATTATGAAAGAATTTATGAACCTATTAGAAGACTGCCTCTTTTATAATCTTATGTATTTATTTATTTCACGATAGATGATGTTATAAAAATAACCTGAAACAACCAACGCAGAGTTAAATTTTCTAATTTTGTGTCTGACAGTCCTGGAATTCTTTCTTAAGCCTTCAAAGTATATAAATTAAATAAATGCATAACCCTGGATAATTTTATATAAATAAAATTATTTGACGATTAAAAAAAGTATAATAAAACAGGACAAAAGCCATTAAACATTTTTTCACTCGACATTGAAAAAATCTCGGATATCTTATTTAATGACGATTGAAATATGGGCTTATTTTCTGATTTATTATTCCCGAAGAGAATTATTTGAAACCGGTTCCCTGTATAAAATATGAAGTCATTAAGTTTAAACTTCTTTGTAAAAGCAGTTAAGTCGTAAATCTATGCGTGACCAATCCGAGTCCATGAATCAATTCAGGGCCGGGGGAGGGGGAACTTCATGTATCCAATTTGTTTTGGTCGTCAATTAAAATCTTTGCAGCATCTTCTTCTCATTCATAGTAACGTCGAGAACGAAGACTACTGTTTTAAGATCAGTCAATAAATGGATCCGATACTGACATTTTAACCTGAAATCAGTTAATATTGTGCATTTATAATTATACAAAATACTTTGTTTAAACCACCATTTATTAATTATTCTACATGTTTCGATACCCATGATATATTCTTTAGGAAACAATGTACACTGAAATTAAAAATACAAACATAGATAAAAACAAAACTATAAAATGATGAATGAGTAAGCACTAATATGAAAACAAATTTAAATTTTTCATTCCATGCTTAGTAGATTAGTTAATGTTTCTTTATCCATAAATAACTTCAACACAGAATTAAATATTATTAAACAAATTGCAATTAATAAGGGTTATAATATTAAATTAATAGATAATTTGTTAAACAAAAAGTACAAGAAAAAGTTGTGTTTTTAAATAATTCAAATTCAATTATAAAAAATATCCCAAATTCTATACAACCAGCTTTTTACACTAATAACAAATTAAAGAATTATATATTAAATAACAAGGATAAGGACGATATTTAAAAAAAATCGGGGGTCTACAAATTAATTTGCAATGACTGCAATTATTTTTATATTGGTTTAAACTTGCAGAAATTTTGATTTTAGAATTAGGAAGCATTTGAGATGCCTAAATAACAATAACTATTCAGAATTTTCCAATCATCTTTTGGAAACAAACCATTCCTTTGATATTAATAAGGGTTTATAAATTGTGTATACAAATACTAGGGGTTTACAGTTAGATAAATTTGAAATTTTATAAATAAGAATAAGTGTTAATAGCAAGCTTAATATTATAAATAACTAAATCCTCTTTGCAAATAGTCACTTTTTAAATTTGTTTTCAGTTCTTACTTATTTACCATTTTATAATTTGGTTTTTATCTATGGTTGTATTTTAAATTTCAGTGTACATCGTTTCCTGAAGAATTTACCATAGTTATCGAAACATGTAGAATAATCAATAAATAGTGTTTTGAGCAAAGAATTTTGTACAGTTATTAATATAAAATGAGGCCACAAAGTAATTTTGCAAATATTGGAGAAAACATGTTGTGCACTTAAAAAAAACTATATTGACATTTATATCAAATTAAGATATTAATCTTTCGATTTCTTCGGGGGAGTTTGATGAAATAATAATACAAAAGCATTACAAAATAATTTCGTACTCAAACATCAATTTTATCGCATTTTTTGCTTAAAATTATTGGGGATTTTCTTATAAAACGTGAATACAGTTCCATCATCGTTTCTCACCCCTTCAGCCTTCAAGGAGGATGATTGATTGAACGCCTGGCAATATACATTTATATTGACTATACGCCAAATATTTCGAATCTATGTGATTTCTAAATATAATATATAAGAGGCGCCCACCTGAGGTAAATAATCAACAGTGGTAGAGATTTCAAAATTTATTACTGTGATTATGGAGTTAGCGATAGTTAGATGTGGGTATTACAATATTGTCAGCGTCAAGTGTCATATATTTTAAGCCTTCTGCAGCACAATATTATTGATGAAGAATCAGTGAACCTTTCTTGAATCAAATGGACCGGTGAATTTTCAACATTATATAGTTTGTCCTAAAAGTCTTTTTCATTTTGGTTCATTCGCTCCACTAACGCAATGAGTGGACGAGGCGCGGGGGGGTATGCTGATCTCTAACCGCGTCCTTGGAAATTCACTCGCTATAGAACGTGTCCTTAGCAGTTTTTCGTGTAATTTTCTCTGGAAAATTGATATCCCGACGATGTGACATTAACTGGCACCCACGTAGCACCGACTAGACACAAATGAACTTAGGGGCTATCTTAAATCAAAAGTTATACAGTGACAATCCTCCCTCGGTGAACCAATTAAAATTAATTAAAAGAAAACATGCCGAATGGTTCTCAAACATTTTTCCTCCCGTTTAGATGAGTGTCAGAGAAATAACGGATCATGTTTAGAAAACATATTTTTTAAGGAATAAATTCCCAGGGACTGTACTTACATTTTCTTACTAAACCTATTCAATATTTTATTGCAGAATTTTTATTATGAAAATGACTTTTGGCACACTTGTACGTAGAAAAAGTGGCCAAACAAATATAATATACCACGGTGACTCATTCAGTACCCCTAAACGTTTTGACACTTTTTAGAAATGTACATGTACAAATATCCATATCACGCATGTTCTAAAATTAAGATTCGTCCTTTCACGTCCCTGTAGGTAGGTAAAAAACATATTTGCGAATTTAGCACCTACATAATAATACACCCCTAGTACCTACCCATATTAAGTACAATACAAGGCAACTGTTTTTCAACGAATGATATTTAAAACTTTTACTCTTTTATTCCTTCCTTCTCAGTGAACTGCACACATAATTCATACTTTGATGTTTACATATAACCATGAGAGTGCTAAATGTTATTTCTCGTTTTTTTCATGTTTTTACGTGGTCCATCTGTTGGCATCAATTTCAGGTGTACGTTTGCTGGTACAAGTCAAAATCTTCGGTGACGTTACTACTCAATATCAAGGTTTATAATATCATGACATTGCGACCTTGGAACAACAAGGTATTATCTGACGTTTTGGTCAAAATTAACTTTTTTGTAGCAAAATTCTGACAATACTTTTATCTTTAAAACTGTGTTCAAAACACAACTAATTCTAATGGGGTACGATTTAACAGGGTATCATTTTAAAAGATGTGTGCATTAAAATAAATATTCTGTTCCATAAAACGAATTATTTGCACATTACAGTAATTAAAAATGGACATTAGATAAATATTTCTTAAATCGATAAAAAATACATAACTTAACCTAAGCTAACCTAACTTTTTCCCTTCTGGAAATATATTTCTCTAGTCTTTTTTTCATTCATCTCATTAGCTGCATGTTTTCCTAATAAAATTAAATGAAATGTCAAATCTTAGCAGTTTAAGAGACAACAAGAAATCAAAGTTATATTCTAGAAGTAATTTTAATATTTTTTAGAACTACTGTCAAAGCAAATAAAATGTATGAGTTGTGTCATATTACTCTACGAACCAGAAACCAGGAACCATTTTACTTTATATTATACAGCGAAATTATACAGACCACTCCAGCAACAACACTGTATATCATTTTTGGGCAGACCTGAGTTATGAATGCACAGGCGTTGTATATCTTTCTGGGCATCGAATGATATATTAAACAACTATATAAAATAAATCAAAATACCTTTTTTTTTATTTATTAATATTTTCCTTGGTTTTCTTTTTCATAGCATTATATTTATTTCATTACTTTTAATGTATTACATAATATGTATTATCTTTATGGCGAATCGGGTTAAAAGAAAAACCTGATCCCGCTGGAATAAACATATTATTATTATTATTATTGCACACAATTTCTAAGTGATCTTATCTATAACAACACTGTAATGTCATCAAAGATGGCCTTAACTCCGCCTATCAACATTTAAAAAAACGAAATACAGTGTTGTTGCAGGAGGAGGTTTTATTTTTGAAAAAAATTCATCACGTGGGCGATGAACTGAACGTGGCTCTTCCAAAAAAAATAATTTTCAGAAACTTTGATACTCAAAATAGTTAATGTAAATATCAGGTGATACCTTCTTGTTTCAAGGACGCGATTACGCTACCATTCTGTATCGATATATATTTATATTTTTAATGTTTACAGCAAAAATAAATTTTAAACAATTAACTTTGTATATAACCATATGAGCTTTATATTAAATACAAACCGATTTCGAAAAATCTCATGTGGTTAAAAATAAAGTTATTTGAATCAATTTTATTAATAAGTGTGTTCAATACACGCTTATCAATTTTCGTGTTTTTTAAATTATATTTTTTTACCTATAGCCATGAGCCACGGTTAATCGTTATTTAAGCCGTTATTACGGTTGTGATTGTGTTTGATTGTAACGATGATCGGTAACTAATTATTCGTAATTCTTGGAGCAATCACTGGTATACTAGAAAGTTAATCTCTAACAGCCACTAGTTAGTCACCAATTATCGTCACATAGCATCCCAAGTGTCGAAATATATTTTACCGAGGAAATTACCAAGGCATAAAACATTGTGATTTGTGATTTGTTGATTAATAAATTCGTTTTCGAATAAATCTCCGAAGGCTTCAACAGTTTTTCATATTTAAGTGGACAAAAAAGATGTTAATGTTTATAATTTATTTGATGACGGAAATGTGTACAAAATGGTCAGAATGGAATGCTGTTAATTTATGATTAAAATATATTGGGTTTACAAATTCATTTTATTACAAAACGTCTTAGGCAAGCACCTAATAATAATATAATATAATAAAGACGTCTGTTTTCGTCACACATAAAGTGAAGGCCATCAAATGTGAAGGTATTCTATTATCTGACTTAATGCAACGCTACGACAGAATTATCTGTGAAGAATTAAGTATTTTTACTTATCTTACTTTAACGACAGATTTAGTTGAGTGGCAGCGCGCGCATCTTCAACTGTATTTAAAGTTATAACATGTTTATTTGTATCTAATGTTAGCCGTATTTAAAAACAACAACTTTTGAGGCGCGTTATTACGTTAACCTTTCTCTTGTGGTGCTAAAATAAAAACGTACGTTTCGGTGCTGTAAACTCAGTGTACATGTCGACTTTTGCGAGTTGTAAGCCTGATAAATATGAATGTTTTACATGTGTTACTTATATTAATCATTCAAATAATAGTTGATATACTATATATATCAATGATTGTGTAGAAGTGCTAAAAATAAGAAAAAACATTTGTCATCACGAACTATAGCATAAAGACGTATAAGACACGCCTGATTCGACCGGCGCACGCTCTGCCACTGAAGTGAAGATCGGCATCCGGCTCCCCGCGCCCCGCGCACTGCGCCTTCTACACCACTCCATACGTACAAACAAACGTGTCGTCAAATTCTTCGAGAAAACTTTTTTATTGTTGTGTATAGTATATACTTACATATTGTAATTATTTTATCCAATACATAAATATATTATTGAGTACCCAAAATATGAACTCTGTATTTAGTATATTTACAGAGATATTCACATAATTAGAGGCAATGTCAACTCAGTTTACATCATCGGAGAGGAAAGGCTAACGTAAATATTAAGAAAGAGAGCGTGATACTTGAGAGATGTAAAAAAGGATAGAACGGAATGAAAGGATCTTCTTAAATTTTAGGATTGCCAAGCATGCGAGACAATGCAATTCCACAAGTATCAGTCCTGGGTCGCCATCACAGTTGACTCTAGGGTATCTCCAACCAGATGCAACGCCCCGTCGTGCTAATCTTCGTGGTCTTCTTCACTCTGAACAAACACCCAAAACAATTTCCTCTTATAGACTATCATAGACGGCACACCGACAATCGCACGCCGTCAACTACGCGGTACCTACCACCCCGACAATAGCGCGCAATACAAAAGTAAATGAGAACATTTTCCAAGTATTTCATTTTAAAAAGTATTTTAAATGTAAAGCACACTCATTACATAAAAAAAATCGTTCGGAAAGAAAGACAATTTTTTTTAATCAATTTTAAAATCGATTTTTTCAGTTTCATTACGAATATTATTTTATAAATGGATTTCCATCTTCTACCTTTTTTTCTTAGTTATTCGATCCAATTTAAGAAAAAAAACTTAGTGGTTTTTGAATTAAATATAATATAAAATATTTTTTCACTCCCTTTACATTATTAAATTTTTTGTTACTCAACGAGTGTTTCACAAACCTTAAAGTTGATGACCTATAACTGTAATGCTTCGTGAATATAGCGGACATTAAATAATTTTAATATTCGAATCTGTCAAACAATTTCGTTTCTATTGATCAAATTCGGCATATTTCTACCAGTTTTTTCTTTAATGTGTTCGTTTAACTATTGTCCAAATAAGATTACACAGTTAATATTTACAATTTAGCTTAAACATTTTTAAAAAACTCAAATTTTAAAAAAATAATCCTTAATTTATTACGTGGGTACTGATTTTGTTACACCATGTATAATATGTAGAATGCAGGCATACAAGGCACCACGCTTCGTTGGGTTCAAACCAGTTTAGTCATACATGATAGAATATCATATTTTTCTTAACAATTGTCTAAAAATAAATAAATACTGTACGTAGTTCTTCTTTCTTCTACCATTTCTATAACATAAAATTTAATAAATTCCAGTGTACAATAATTGTACGTAATTAAGTGGGTCTCCATTATAGGCTCTGTGTATTTAACTGGCACATGCAGTAACAACTAATAACTAATAATACGAACAATAATGATGCCGAGTTTGTGCTGCATAACGGTATTAAAGTATACCCTGCAGCTTGACTCACTTGAACCACTAAAGGTCAAGTGTGTACATTAGTTGGACGCGGAAAGGGCTCCGTGCTGAAGGTATTCTTTTGTAATTTCTCCAACAAATATGATAGCTTGTTCATTCAAAATAATATGTCGCTTTTGACATTGATAGACATCAGTAATTTGTTTGTGTATTGGACACCATACGCCTTAATCAAAACTGAAATGCTTGAAATTTTGCGATGTTGTTATTTTCAAAAATAAATTTTATTAAAATTCATTCATACCACGTGTGCCTTTCGAACAGAATTTATTGTTCAAAGTTTTTTGGTGGAACATTGAGAAATTCCATGATTATTTTATAAGTTGAGTTGAAACACAAAAGTTAGACAACATAGAGAATTTAGAAATGTTTAATAATAAGTAATTAGAAAATATTTTTAACTTTAGTTGAATTGTATTATTGATAATGGGAAGATGTTTCCGAAAACGCTCTAATGTTTTACATAATAAAATATAGTGGAATAAACCAGTATTTCAACTCAATTTACAAAATAATTTAATGATCACAAGGTGAAATTATCTTGTATGTGGGTAGTGTGTATCTAATATCTAACAATAAATAAATAGCTGGATAAAATGAAGTATTTATTGCTTGTTACTTTACTGTATGTAAATTGCTGTCATTGTGGTTTTGTTACAATTTAAAGATTCAACTCTATACAACGTTGATTTAAACGATTGGTTTATATGGGCGTGAATGTTGGAAACCAGGTTGCATGTCTTTGAAACTTCGGAATGACCAGGGGCAAAAACTTTATATATATAAAAAAAAATTAAATATTTATTTGATATATTATGTATTAATTATATAGATCCACGTGAAAATAATTAAGTTCTCATGTTAACATTTTAACTAAAACCGTATAACTAGAGGAAGAATTTAGAATTGATAAATAAAACAGCGCATGTGTTTTTTCGCAAAATCTGTCCTAGATGTATACGAACTAAACGCAAGTCTCGCACCGCGCGGTGGTCTGAATACACGTCTTCGCTTTAACAGACGTGTTGCAAAACGCCGCAAATATATATTTGAAGCGGACTATATGCATTCCAATACACTTTAAACGTGGTATTATTTTATATAATAAAATATGATTTATTTAAAAAATTTCCAAGAAAAATAGTGATAATGTTAATATTTTCCTAGAATGAACATTAAACTCACACAGGTATAATTACACAAAAACATGCTTCTGAAAAAGTGAATATTAAATACAACCTCTAACGATAATACACATCGCTTTTACATTTATCATCGATATTAGCAGCATAACCTTAGTTTATGAATAGTGCACGCCGCTGGGAATGACGGTATGACACCTCAGATAAGACGGTATGACGCCTAGACATGACGCCTCCTGAGCAAGGAGCAAAACCGGGAGGCTGTAATGGTCGTATGGGGGTTGATATCCATATGCGTATTAACATGCTGTATGAACATGTGTACTGGAAAGTTACCATTATGTGGTATGATTTGATCGCTGGTACGAAAAAAATATTGGTGAATATTTAATTAATGGTGTAGGAATGTGCATGTGATTACGGTATATGTTGTGATGAGAATCAGGATTATGCATATGATGTTTTGAATGAGACTACTTAATATATGAGTGATGTATGTTCCAATATTTATCCATCACTGGCGTGTTCCATTGATAGTCGCATATGTGGTCAGAGTAGATTAGTTATATAGTTACTACGCGTGAATAATTTCAAGGAGCGTTATTTGCAACTGTTGTTGGGAAGGCGGCGGCGAGTGAGTTTTGTTAGATGGCCTTTCGACCCTGCTAGTCGCATTAAATTGCTACTTGGCGTCTGTACAATTATACTCATCCAGAGTTTAGATTCATATTATATTATATATATTTCAGCATTGCATTCAAATAATATTTAATTAAATAAATAAAAGTTGTTCGAATAGAAAATTGAAAAAATTGTTTAGTTGTTAATAATTTATTTTATCGAAATAGTCATATACACTCATATCGTTTAAACATGGTATAAACAAGGGTATAATAATAGACAGAAGACAAGGACAAATGCATCTACATTCTATTACATTACATATATTGTAGATGTCAAGTCTTCCTTTATAAGACTGTCATTCAGCATCCGATATCCTTGTCTAGTTTAGGTAAATATCGCAATTTAATGAACGGTGTGCATTGGTTCTCACAATAGACTTGCGAGTTGTGGGTCGGGTTTGTAATGTCTACTGAGGGTGGACTTACGAGTAGAAATAGTTAAAAGCAATATTCTCGCATTGCTAATGGATTATGTTTCAGTTGAATCTATGATAACGTTTTTTATACTTTCATACCTGAACACCTCGAAAATAATAATATATTAGTGTGATAAAAGATGTTTAATTTGGAAAAATCAAGATTTAAAAAAAAAATTATACGAACCAGGTAGCAGTCGAAAATCACGCGGGTACCGGGTGCTCCAGTTTCGATTCTACCCGGTTCGGAAGAACTAGTTAATACCGAAACGTAGTTGGGAAATTAATCTTAAGATGGACCTACAAGTTATAGGCGAGTTTCAGCAGACTGGACCATAAACGCAAGGTCAAGATGCTCTGTAGTAGCTGCGGTCATGGACTTCCGGAACCTAAATCAGAAGAAAAACATAATATACTTATATATTTAAATATTTTATCTCTACATAGGATAATGTAGAAGTGTTGTGAAGTGATTTATTCGGTGTAGAAATCTCTAGAACTTTGTAAATCGAAGATAAGATAGATTGCATTACCTAATTCCGCAGTCCCTAGATTGCATTATTTGGGGAATGAATATGCGGAGGTAGTGGACATTTTTGCTGTAAATTTAACTCTTTATAGGACTACATTATTAACTCAATGGTGACTGATAAATTGCTTTACTTCACATTTTATATTTATTTTTAAGTTTGATTCTGAAAAAACATGTTAACATGATGTAATTTATTTTTTTGTGTATTGCACTTATTATGTTATATTATGTTAATGCCTGAATAGGGCGTGTATAATAATAATAAATAATAAATAAATAACAGGTAGACTATTTGTGAACGACTGATAGGCTTCAATATCCATTGAGCCGCTATATTCCTATCCAGGATCATTTTCATATGCGATTCGAGAAATTAATGTGAAACTAAATGGAATTTTTTTATTTTTTTTATTATTACGATTATGTAATAGTACATTATTTAATCTAAATGTAACGTGAACCCGGTTGCGGGGATCGGGTTATTTATAAAACTTACATAAAAGTTATTTATAAAATTTATTTAAATACACTTACATAACTCTATTATAGATATCACCTCTCTCGTATTTCAGATTTCCGACCCTGGACATGAATCAGGTCCGTAAGAAACGAGAGCATATTTCCCGTTTTATGGTACCCAGTAAGTACTGTACCATTTCGCTCGAGTACACATTCTATAACATTCTACGATATTCCAGAATATTTTTTTGTTCATGACTAATATTAATATTGTTATGAGTATTTAAACATTTTGAACAGCCGCCATTTTGAATCAAGATGATGATGGATCAAGCTGTTAACGAACTTGTTGAGATACTTACGAGTTCAATTTTTTTAAAAAGGTTAGGTTAAATGTTATAAGAGCTATGGTTAGATAATCATCAGTTATCATTGTCCACAAAATCGACATATCTGGGAAAATTCCTTTCTCATTAGGTCAATACTTTTCTGTGTCAATCTTTCTGTCCGTCGTGATCCATTTTCCTCTTCTATTTTCAACTGTTCATTTTTCTTTACTCTTTCTTTTATATTCGTAGTTTGTAATTCTTTCCAACCATCTTATTCTTCGTACTCTTTTCCAAGAAGATCTCAAGTACTTCTTCCATATAACATCAACGGACGAGTATATTAACTTATCATGTCCGTCCATCTGACAACATAAAATAAACAGATTGAGTCAATGGCAGTGTAAAAAAAAATCCGTCAATTTTATTACATATCCATTTTTTAAATAAGTTTAAAAATATTTATTTCTCGCCATTATGTAGAGTTTAATTCAATTATAAAAATATCTACATTCAAACCTGAAATCGAGACCAATTATGAACAGGTCTGTTAATAAATAAGAATTCAATTAGAACATACCTAAATGTTATATTTTTATACTTAATAAATAAAAAACTAGTCAGTCGCACAGCAAAAATAGTAGCGGTTTATCAATTACATTGTGAAATGTTTAACATTCTAAAATATTTATAAACCTGATATGGTAAAACAGAAACCTTGAAGAATAGATGTGGGTCGCTCAAAAATTCCGTTCACTAAATACTGTTAAAAAATGTATTCATAGCAAAACTGAGATATCACGTTTGAAGAAAATGTTTGCCTAATTGAATTCATTTAAAGTTAAATCCATTAGTTTATTTTTAATTTGATTAATGTCTATTAGACAGCCTTTCGAAAACTGCCATTGGAAATGTCCAAGAATGTTTTTACTTTTTTACCTAGGTCAAATAAAAACGTTACAAATTTGTAAAGATTCAAAGTTCAATTCAATTAAAGTTCAGAAAATAATTGTTTTGTTTCTGAAACTAAAAACACAATATGCCTTGGATATTATCAACCACATATGACTAAAGTATCTACCAAATAAAACAAAATTTAACAATCCCTAATGTTTAAATATGTATTACTTATATTAAGACTCGGATAAATGATCTCATGTTTCGTTTTATGAAACGCGGAACGGATCCGGCCCTCTTTGTGCCCTGAAAATGGTTACGCCATTACTTTCAATTAAATTTGTCTTATTCTACAATCTGTCCCTCGTTACGGAAGATCGTGACTAGTTGCGAATGATCCAGAAGTTCGCCAATGATCCACCATTTCCAAGAAGATTGAGATGCCAATATATTCCGTGAGGATCCATCACCATGGCGATCGTCTTATTTTATCTTCTTCTCATATCGTATCCGGTTACCGGACGTTGACTGCAGAAGCTGCATCGTTGGCTGTCCGAACTATTGTCGTAGATTCTTTTGCCATTATGTTTGACGTTATCCAGAGCCGTGCTGTCCAGCAATCTCTTTTTAAATTATGACATAAGATCTCAGACAATTTTTTAGGCATTTTGCGAGAAGGGAAGATAGCTTGGAGAAGCTTGTTGTGGTGGGCCACTTCGAAGGACGAAGAGGAAGATCCCGCATCCGTTGGACCGACCAAGAGGAAAAGCCAACCGGCATTTTTCTGGTGACAGCCCTGAGGAACCGATGTGGACGATGAGAACCTGATACTTTCCTGGAGCTCACAAAATATGTTTGAGATATTGCAGTTTTTGAATTTTTGTTGCAGTATCACTGATAAACGGCATTTAGTTTTAATATAAGAATAAAATAATATTTGAGATGCCTCAGTAATAATAATTCTTCTGAATTTTTAACCACCATATATATTACATATTTTGAAAAAAGAAATCACCATTGAAATTTTACATGTCAACAATAGAGACCCTAAATTAAATAATTTAGAAATGTTAGAAGTTAAAAAAAATTTGTATGTATAACAACTAATTAAATTTATCAAATGTACCTCAATTCAATATCAATTTTAACGTGGTTTATCCAAAGTTTGTTATTGATTATTAATATTATTTTATTATTAATTAGTGATCTAATTTGGTACTGATCCCATTCTACACCGTGTTCTTACTTGAAAGTACTTAGGTCGTAAGAGCCGTTCGATGTTTCAAAAATTATTATATTAACTTACCAATACAAAGACTTCACAGGCTCATAGTCAGTAGTCGCTATTTTCATTTGTTCAATGCATAAATATCCATAAGAGTAATGTTCTTGATATTATACTATTACAATAGTATAATTGATGTGGATATTAAGGACTTTCTGCCTTTTAAATTAATCCTATTTTTCATTTATTATTTAGTATGTACAGGGCGCGGCAGAACCGACTAAGCAGTTAGTAGGGGTTGATCGGGCGGCGGTTGAGGAAGGCAGGTGCACGTGGTCTCTCTCTCTCCTGTCGGTGTCTCATTTCAATACCCAACATGGTTTGAACCGGAGCACATCGGGGCTTTGTCGTGCGCGCGTATTTTGAAAACAACCGATCTGTGATCGCGACGCAAAGAGGTTTTCGGTGAAGGTTCAACATTCATGATTTCAATATTTAAGCATTTTTGATTTCTTTCTTTGGGGACATCTAAAGAAAAAGAACTAAGGGAGCGGATTATTAAAAAAGTTAACGCCATACCCTGCGGTATGTTTTAACAAACTGTCAAACTGAAGTCATTATTTTCAAAGCTTTATTATTTTAAATGGTATGTACCGCTTACTTCGAAAATAAAAACATATTTTCTCTATATACCCCCATTACTTTTTTATAACTTCTCAATATTACTTAATCTGTTCTGCCGCGTCTTGTATTTATGAATATTGAATGATTATATGATGTAGTTAACTATGGATATTATTGACAATGATATGCTATTGAGATAAAAAGAAACTTATCAAAAATATGTTTAAAAACTATATTGATAATTAGAACCTACTTTACATACCGTGCGAGTGTAATTAACATACAATGTTTTATTGTAATAGCTCATATGGGCGTTGATAAATAATAAATAAGTAAATAAACAGGACCAAGAACAAATCTTTGCGCTACTCCGACAAGTCTCCGATGGCTCGTTACGAATAACTGGACTAGCGTGTCTAAAACATTCATCGATCGCGGATTACCTGTTCGAATCTTGAATCTTGCCACAGTCCGTTTTGGGAACGATTTGCATTTAATTGCCGGTGATAGCGAAACGGAATACATTGTGTTCCGGATCAACAGCCCTTTAATGATTCAACACACTATTACAGTCATTACCTCGCGATGAATAAATCATGAAGTGTATCGGCAGCCACTGATCGCTATAATTTCAGCACGAGCCAACAATAATCCGAGCTGTTGATTGGCAGCTGGAAACTTAAATTGAGTGCCGCGTGTATTTGTTCGTGTAATTAATGGTATTTGCGTTGAAAATTGATTAAAGTCGTATCTAACGGGCACTGATTCCACGACACCTTCTGCATTATTATATACTGGGTGGCGCGTATTGAGAAAGCACAATTAATTCTTTCTCATCCGTTTTCTATTTGAACGGACACAAAATTTGAAGTTTATTTTCTAAACAAGTACTTAACATATTTTGATTCTGAACTACGCATAATTAGAATATATTTATTTCGTTTCATTGGCATCATTGCATCAGACAAAGAAGCGTCACTTTGTTTTGTTCCGCGGCCGCCATTGATTTTTCTCTATTACGCGATCACTAACGGTTAAATAATTAATAATGGCAACATTGCCTTTGTAAGTTACGAGTTTATTTTGTACTTTTACTCAAAATTTATATCTAGAAAAATGTATGTCAGATGATATAAAAAAAACTGCGATAAAATCAATTCTATATTGTATTATTTTCATATCAATCGACCGCCCTTTCAAATAGCCAATGGTTATTGGAGGACGTACCAATTAAAATTCATCTCCATCATCATGAACTCAGAACTTTACTTTTCTCAGCATCCTGCAGATCACCAGGAAAGTGTCTGTTGCCTTTTCCGCTTGGTCACTCCAACGGGTAGGGGATCTTTCTCTTCTTCTTTTCTATCTTCCCTTCTCTCAAGATGCCCAAAAAATTGAAGGATACGTCTCTGGCAAATGGCGGAAAATCTGTCTTTGATTTTCAGTTCCTGTAGACTGGAGAGATACGTACGTTTCGCCTTCTATGAAGAGCTCAACATGTGTTTCCAGTACCATATCCCAAAGTCATCAATTCATCTTCTCTCCTTTGCCTTCAGGATCTATACTTCCTATTCACTAGATACTTTACATCATAACTGGCGGTCAGTGCTCAGCGTTGCCCGGGATTCCGATTTGGTTATATTTAATGATTTATTTTTTAATACCAAGGCACAATCAAAATAAAATATTTTTTATATCCAAGGGAATTCATTTGGATCTGAAAGAAGGATTAATTTGGATCTAAGAAGATATCTCTCCTATATATCTGTATCTTGCATTCATAAACACAACGCGTGAAGAAGAGATATATGTAAGAAATATACGTCTCATTAATAATTATTTACTTTTTTCTAAGTCGCACAAATGCAAAAAAATCTGTAATGGTTAACAGAATCGAATTCTCGACATCTGCTTTCTTTATTAAGACGATGACAGATTATACTTTGAAGGTTTCAGATGACAATCATACAAGGTGGCCCAAAAAAAGTGAGAACATTTCGTAAAATGTGACATAATTACATCAAAATTAGTTTAACTGTATCAACAATAGCTTAAATAGTTTACTAATTTACTTACTTACTTATTTGCCTATATTACGTTTTATTTCGACAATTTCCGGTCGCCATCTTAGATTATTAATTTTCCCATTGTTTATATTTTAGGATTTTTCAAATTATTGCTCAAAATGACAAAAATTACTGTAGAAGACCGTGTTCTGATCAAAAATTTTAGAATTAAAAATCGTTGGGGTGCTAGGAAAATGATCAAAAAGTTTCAAAACAAAGCCTGGAGTATAGCTAGACATTACAGCAAAACTGGACATTACAGTATTACAGAGCTCCATCCCACACAGCCAGAAATACAATCATCATTCTTCGTCGTGAGAATGTTAATTACATCGAGCCAGGCATGTGGCCACCGAATAGCTCTGATTTAAACCCAGTAGATTATGCAGTATGGGGTATTTTTATGATTTCTGATTAGCTAAATATTGTGCAAAAAAATTATGTTAAGAATTATAATTAATCATATTATATTTTGAAATAACTCGTGTGTTACGAGATGTTCTCACTCTTTTTGAGCCATCCTGTATATCGAAAAGTTGGTTTATAATGGTATTACTATTTTTGTCCCTAGTATGTAGTCAAAACATGGATAGGGAGAAGGAATGATAGATGTATGCTCGGCGCCTTTGAGATGTGGCATTGACATAGTATGCAGCGTATACCATGGACAACAAGATGAAGGAATATCTATTACATTCTTCAGGAACACCATACTAACCTTTTCCCTGCCGGCCATATAAAACTTAGATAGTACCCGTACGCCGGGCATTTTACCATTAATAATTTTTAATAAAAATGAATTAATTATAAATAGTCATGATTTAAAAATGTGAAAACTCACCAAATCACGATGTTTTTCGAAAAAATAACAATGTTTTCTTCACTAAAATCACTAAAATTGTTTGAACAAAATTTATAAACAGGGTTGTCACAAGTTCACAAAATAACACATAATGTATTTATTTTTAATCCATATTGCAAATGTTGTAAAACTTTTTTTTTTGCTTATTATAATTTTCCGGAGAATGGTATTGTTCAAAACATGGTTCAACACATAGAGCTAAGTTACACTGTTTACACATATACCGCTTTTCTTTTTTGCTAAGCACACAACACATCTTGCAGAAGTGGAGCATTCCTAATAAAATTTGGAATCGGTTTCTTGGCATTATATCGGAAAAAATTGGCGAATGTAATAAAATATCTGTCGACCAATGCTCTTCAATGGTGTTCCTAGAATTTTTTTCCATCAGTATGCAAGACCAAGAAAAATGTAAATTTCATCGACAGTTGTATCAACCCATTGTTGCATTCTATAGCTTATTGAGGAACTTTTGTTTTTTATACATTTATATTGCCGGTTATTTTCAATAACGATTAGCTCAACTAATTTTCGGTGAATAAAATTTTTAAAGAAATCTACCTCTTGCATACTTTCATCGGTGCACAATCTAGCGCCGAAAAAAGAAGAATCGAAATTGTGCACTTGCGGTAAAAATGGATCACTGTCCCAATGAAATACAGGACTTCTTTCAATACCACTAGTTGAACCTATATTATCTTCCTCAAATTTGCCGATTCAATATTATCTTCGTCGACATGTGCCGATTCAGTATTGTCTTCATTGGGCTCATAAATCTCTGGCAATTCAAATTCCACATCACTTTTATCAGATTCGGCAGTTAGAATGAGTTCGTAGTCATTGTATGTAAAATCTGACAAAATGCAACAAACAAACGAAGCAACTCCGAGACAATAAAATCACTACACAATAATCGTTAAACAGCTCACTATGAATCTTGAAAAGTTATTTATAATAATATACTACACAAATATCTCAATACTATACGCGAAAATAAAACAAATGTGAGATAAAAAACCTCGCGATCTCCGAACAAAGGAAACGAACACTGACGCCTGTGGGAATCCCTATAGAAACTGTCAAAGTCATGACCCTAGCGCGTTCTGCCGGCTGTCAAATGGAGCACTTGACAAAAATACAGATTTCGTCATTTTAAATGCACAATGAGTTGATTATAAGGTCTTAAGGTTTATCCCCACAGATGGCAGTAGGAGATGCAATATGTGACAGTTCAAATTCGTGTTTATTTACGCTCTCATGACGACGTAAAGATCGACGCGAATATATTCGCTCACGGCGTGGCGGGACTGGCGAGCTAGCGCGAATATATTCGCTTACGGCAGGGAAAGGGCTAAGGAAAGACTTCACAACTTGCAGAAAAAGAACACTGATAACACAAGTAGATTTCCAACAAGATCGAATCCGAAAGATGACAAGAGCTTTGCTACATTAAACAAGACCCAGGATTGAGTGGAGGCAAGTAGTTCGCGCTGTTGAAGCAAACTAGAGGACCACGATGCATAGTCATGAGCATATGAGAAAGAAATTAATGAAACGAAACTACTTGCTTACTTACTTACCATCCGCGGGAGTAGGCAGAGAGGACCTATGTCCTGACACACAATGTCCACCTCATCCACATTCATACATCTTCTCATACAAGCTCGTCGATTGTTGAGGCTTTTAAGAGAACAATCCTTCATTATCTGATTTACCTGGTCGTGTCAAGTCTTCTCCGGACGTTCTTTATTTCTGGTGCCATCAACACTTGCGTTATACCATTCTCTCCTCATTCATCCGTTCCATATGACCAAACCACCTAAATGATCATTTCTTGATTAATGATTAAATGATTAATCTTACTCACTATACTAACATCAGCTTTACATTCTTTCCTTATTTCTTCATTATTTACTCTGTCATAAATAGATTTGCCACCTATACGCCTAAGTGATCTCATTTCCACTGCATTCAATCTACTTTCGTTCCTCTTCTGCCAGCTTCAGGCCTCACTTCCATACATCAGTGTCGGTACCAGGACTCCATTGTGCACCGCTAGTCTTGCGTCGATTGACAAATTCCCGCTAGCTATAATTCCATTCAAAGTGTCATTCACTTTATCCCCTGCAGGCACCCTCCTTTCAATATCATTCTCAGCCTTTCCGTTTCTATCAAACATAATTCCCAAATACACAAACCTACAAATATATAAATATAACCAAGTCTGCTACATCGAAACTGCCTAAAATTTTGAAGATCCGTTCCATCTCGAGAAATTTACATAGCTCTACATAGGGTTAAAACATGGACCCTGCGTAAAATATAAACATCTTTCTTCTCTCCACCCCACCCACTCCCCGCCTTATATTATATATAATGGCATCGATGCCAAATTTTTCTCAATTGCGCTCTAGGTCTGTAAGAAAAATATAGTTATTCACTCACCCTGCGTCTCGGAGAACTCACTCTGCCTCGGTCTGGATAGACTTCGCAGTCGGCACATTCTTAAGGGCTAGCGTTTAACAAAGGCACCCTCCTCCCTCCACCTCCTCCCCGGGTCCCGGGCAACACCACCGGTTATTTATATTTTTCTTCGGCAAAATACCTTCTCAAAAATGAAAGAAATGAACGGACATAATAAAAGGCATTTTCTGTGAAGAAAGAATACCATTATAAGGAAATATAGCAAAAATGAAATGATCACAAGAAATAAGGAGAAAGGGGAGGGGCAACAAAGGGGAACTTGATTAAGACGGCAAAACAAGACATAAATTTGTTGCGATCTGTCTTTTCCTCCCAGCACTATGATATTTATTATTATTGTACACATATTGTCAACAAGCAAAAATGAAATAAGACTCGTGGAATCACGTAATGCGTAATGCCGGAGTTTATTTTTGATATCTGGAATGTCAAGCTTTACAATTTTTGTTTCCGAAAACTTTCTGTTAAATTACGGTTTTTGGTTCACTCAAATTCTTTCATCATCGTCATCATTATTAGTCTGTGTTCCTTCATTGTTGGATACAGACCTTCCCCAACGATCGCCAATTCTCTATAATTTCTAATTTTAATTATTAATTTCAGTGATATGTAATAGTTTCGTAAATCGGCAGTTTAGCTGGATTTAAAAAAATATTTAGCTCTAGAACTCGCCTTTTCCAGTCGTCAAAGGGATGAAACTCAGCAAACACTTTAATACCTTCAATAAATAGAGGGTAGCACAATTAAGTACGCATTCATTGTTTTACTCACGTTACTTTTTTTCTTCTGTTCTGCTATGTAACCCCGTATATCTCTGAACTTCGCCATTGTAGTTTGATCTGCTCGATTACGCTGTTTGAGTAAAGCACTGAGAAGTTTCAAAGAGTTCCATTGCCTTTGTAGTTAGATAGCAGATATTTTCGTCCACCGAAACATTCGCTATTTCCAATAACGACATAAGCACAGAAATTACAAAAAGTCTACAGGCCGCTAACAAATATTACTTTAGCATCCGAAGCATCGAAAGCACCTGGAGATCTGTTTTCTAACCTGGAAAACTAAGATTCAGGTTTACAGAACATTCCTGAGGTCAGTTCTCGCGTGTGTATCTGAACGCTAGGTACTCAGTAAGAATGATGAAAATTTACTACTGATCTTTGAACGTAAGATAATCGGAAGGATATTTGGTGCCAAAAATTAAAACTGGGTGTGGTTTGTAGGCTAGAACTATACGCAGAATATACAGACATAGACGCAGAATTTGGTGAACCCTATAGTGTTCGATAGCACGGCTTTGATGAGCTGATCATATTCAACAAATGTACGACCAGCAAAAAATGTGTCTTATGCAAAATGAAGAGTATCGGAAGACCCATGTTGCAGTTGTTGAATAGGGGTTACCCAGAACACTTGTGTAATCGATACCGCGATCTGACAAGGACAATGTATAACAGATCGGAAAGGCTAAACTTACTTGAAGAAGCCAGGGCTTGAAGATCAGGCTGTCGTTGTGATCATTGTAGTACATGTTATAACAGGATATACAAATGTTACTTTTGCAATATTATATATATATATATATATATATATATATATATATATATATATATATATATATATATATATATATCGGTTACGTTATTTTTTATATTTTGCCGACTAATTTCTCTGCCACATACTTTCTTACAAAGTTAAATGTCAAGCATGAAACTTGATCGAGACCAATATTTCACGCAATATTGATTTATTTGATGCAAAGTTTAAATTCTCACCTTTAGTTAAGTGTTGTGTCAGATTCGTACCACTTTAATGTCAGATATATTCTAGTCCTCTAATAGTTAGGTGCTTGATTTGGTGCATCATTTAATGTGTTCAGTATTACAAAATTTACATATTAATTCATACATGTATATTGATTCAAACATGGCAGAATTTTTTTCTTATGCCATTTTTTTATAAATATGTAATAAAAATGTTTTCAGTATAATTATTAACAGGGAATAAGTCAATTACTTTCAAACAATTATGGTGTATATAGGGTATTAAGTGTATTTTTAATTAATGATATTTTCAATGTAGTTTGCGATCATCAACATAATTAGTGATATACATGTTAACGGGTTTTGAGAAATTGACTTGTACACGAAGCAATAATACTTTATCTCCGTCGATCCTAGAATATACAGCTATGATGCGTTGAATTAAATGATTTAATATCATTAATTCTCACTGAAAAAACCTCGAATTTTTAGGGATTATAGTGATTCTCTTTATTGCGTATTTCAAAGGGCGGGGCGGGGTTACCACTGTAGGAATTGCGCTAGTTTTCTTTTCTATATGTATTAAGACACCAGTATTGGGTGACTGATATTTGTAGGTTATAATTATCTAGAGGTTTTGTTTAAGGTAAGTCTCAGAGCCCTAATTTTCCTCAGATCTCACGTGTGTATGTAAATGTTGCAATGTATATAAATGTTGCGAAGCGTGCGTGTGAGTATAAGTGTTGGGTGTTTGCGGTTAGAGCAGATTGATAAATGAAACAGGACTTACATTAGGTTGGCGTTTATTGTAGGATGATGCACAAATAAATTGACATATTGTGAAGGTTTAGTTGCAAGTTAAAGTTAGTTACCAGCGATGCTCACTGGAGGTGGTTCCGAGAAGGCGGCTAGGGGAAAAGCGATTGAAGCGACTAAAATTCTCGGTTAAAGGACCATGTCTGTGAGGCGCGAGCAAGTCCTCTATAACTTCTTCTGGGATATGCTGATGATTCATCGTACATTTCAGTTCCGCTAAACAACTCAACATGTTTATCATTAATAACAGAAATATGATTAATAACAAATATGCATATTAACATACGCCAGACTTTATGCCCACCATGTAAATTAATGAAGAAATATAGTTAAGTGTGTATTCAAAAACTATTCAGCAACTAACTTTATTGTGAAGTCATATTAAAAAAAAATTTAAATCCTTTTTTTTAAACTTAATACTGGTTACCGCATTTCCTAACATTTTTAGTTTAATTAAAAATACACTAAAAAAAATAATGTCATATCTTTAATGGGTGAATTTAAAGAACTAAACACTAAATAACCATTAAGGAGGACTATTCTGATTATAGATCTGTGGTATTTTTTTTAATACTCATTAAATGTAAAATGTAAATAGAAAGATATACATACATAATCCATTTTATCGAAAAATCTTGTTGCTATCGGGATTCGAACCTGAATCTCTTTCCAATCCGGGGCATAATTACAACTTCACAATAAGATGTATTCTCCTTAATAATATATATGTTGTATCAATGTGTCCAAAACTTAATAAAAATGAATTGTTAATTCTGGTGTCTGCTATCGCTTTACTCAAAGGTATTTGTGATTCCGTAAAAACAAAGTAGATGACTATTAAGTAATGGAACGGTAGATGTATTAATTTGATAAATGTAACATATGGGTTCGAAAATTTGTCGACAAAGGTTTTGTCTGCTGTAGCATAGTTGGATGGTGCACCTCCTCCGGATTGGAAAGAGATCCAGGTTCGAATCCCGGTAGAAACAAGAATATATTTTTCGATAAAATTTATTATATATGTATATCTTTCCAATTCATACGTTTAATTAGTATTTAACTAAATAATCATCTATAACTCCTAAATTAATCTAACCAATCGCTAAAAGACCCTTTGACTGTCTTCCGTGGACTTTGATTTTAGACTTCTTTTCAGTAAGTCAAATGACTGTATCATTGGTTGACCTCGTTGTGACCTGCAAGAACATTGTTATCTCTCGCGGCTTAAAGTTTATTTTTGAAGAGCATTTACCAACTTATTTAGTTCCAATGAGATAATATCGACCGCATCGATATACAGGTGGACTGGACACCTTCGCAGAGGGACATTTGGGACAAAGTAAAATATCCTGATGCCCTAAGGGCGCCGTGAATCAAAAAAGTTTGGAAACCGTACTCTAATTATTATTAGCTACCTATTATACACATTACGGTAGGTTGGAGCTCTTATATGATCCTCCAAAAATTATTTATTTATTTTTATATGGATTTTTTAACTTTGCTTTTTTAACTATATATTTAATAAATACAACAACCGGTTTCGAAAAATACCATTTCCATCTTCAGGATGTCAAATTAACTAATCAAAACCATATAGGTATATCACGTTATTCTAATGTTTTAATTAATTGGTGTATTAATTAATTAAATGGCAAAATGAACATTAACCAAAAATTTTAATTTGCAAATATTAATTATTTAAGATGGAATTAAAAATTTTCTTAATTTATCAAAGGGCTCGTTGATCCAAGACTGGGTTAACAAGGGGCACACCGAGTCCTCCAGCCCGCCCCTACCTATACGCATTTTATTTTTATATCGCACACAAAAGAAACTCATTACAGCTGCCAGGAAATAATTTGAGCCAATTTCAAACTTATCAAAGACAATCAATCGACCCAACACCCATACCGGATGCTCGAATTTTTTCATAACATAAAATGGTAAATTAAACCCGTTTCCCTCGGGTCAGACCACAAAACTAGCCAGTGGGAAATTAAATATTCCGTTTTTTGAATAATTTTACAATAATATATAATATGTATTCAACAACTTGACTACAATTTGAAAAACTCTAGGTGAACTATGCAGAACGATTGTGAAGTCCAAAATTTAGCAACATTCATTTTTATACTCAATGTTGTGACTAATTCATGTTATTAAAATTACAAGCCCTCGGTCAATATGATCACTCCCCCGGTATCGCCAGCGCGCCTGACTAGTTCACATTTAAATGCACTATGGAGCCCATGCTGATAAGTTAGTCTCGATTAAAAGTTTTAATTCATCGCATGAACCTCCTGAAAATAAAATCTGCGTGCAACCTTAATCTATACAATACCTGAATTACTGAATTACTTCAAATTATCTGAAAATTGAAGAGACTTTTCAACACGGCCTAAGTAAAAAATATTTTTTTAATATTAAAAGCAGTTTCGTGATTAAATCTTCTTCTTCGTATTATTAACGGTCATTCCCTGTTATAGCTCTCCATTGATTTATATTCTGTATCAGGTCTTTAACTTCCCGGAAGTTTCAACAGGCTCATGAATATTTTCCTCTCCTTGTTATTCTTTTTTCTTCTATATTTTCTATATATCTTTACTTTGTAATTGCAACCTCTAAATAATAAACTTGCCACATATGTACAGTAAAGTAGTATTTTTATTTCGAATTGCCTATAGGTCAGCAGTCATCGTGGCTTCATTCTGTCTCTTTTTTTTAAATCGAGTACAGTTAGTTCTCTCATAATTATGTATAAACATGGCTTGTATGTACGTTTACAGAAAAGGAAGGAATGAAATTAACTACATTTATTATTGACAATTTGAAATTTAATTTGTCAGAAAACGGTTGCATAACGTCGTATTTTGTAGGTAAGTTTTCAGGTAGACAGTAGGTATAATTATATTTATAATTGAAACTTTAAGGTAGGTAGGTACCTTGCAGGTATTAAATTCACAAAGAAGTTCTCTACCGGATCACGAATGTAGTATACATTTTAATTTTCGAACATGTGGTATGATTGACGTTTATGGGTACTATATCAAATACTGGCTTATACGAGTTCCATTCCTTGAGATCGTTCGTTATATGTTTTGCTCTTTATGCATTAAAGCATCTAAATATGTACTTTTTACATATACGATGCAATCGCATAGGATAGCGGTCATTTGTACATATGAAAATAATTGTTCAAACATCAAATGTATACGTTTTATTACAATGATACACTACGAACGTAAAATAAGTTGAAAAAATACTAAGAGAACACAACCAGTGTATAGTTATAGTTAATTTTAATTAAAAACATAAACAAAATAATATATAATATTTTTTCCCGTGATTTTTTCCGATGTTTTAAAATTTATTCTGCTATTCGTGGCGGAGACAAATCCAACAAATCAAAGATCTTAAAAATCGGTTCAGCCGTTCTTGAGTTATAAATGGTGTAACTAACCCGACTTTGTTTTATATATTTAGATATGTAGGCACATACTTGTACATTGTACGTTCAAATTTTCATCAAGGGTTCGTTATTTTCACACGTGTATCACTTTGGGCTCTCGAGGTAGGTGGTTGAACTTCCGATGGCTGCGACTGGTTCGTTCACTCTTTTAAAATATGACTTGACTTTTTTTCATTAAAAATCTCATTATAACATGTCAGTGCATCACGCTTGACACATTTCACTTTCGCAATTCTCTCCATATTCGAGTCCTGTCCTTCAAACATTGCCAATTCCTCAGAAATTAACTTGAAAGCTGCACCCATTTTATGCGTCTTAAATGTTTAGGAATGTGAAATTTCATGTTCATCCTGTAGTTACGTGTTTAAAAGTGCTAATATTTTTATTAACTCATCAGTTAACAATTCCTCAGAATATGAGTCCAACAACTCATACACCAGCCGAGTCAAGTTCGAGTTCCATTTGATTACTCTGTTCAAAAACTAAATAAATAAAAATTCAATGATAGAGCTTTCCCCAAAACAAACCACACGAAAATAAAAACTCGATAGATAATAATAAACACAAAAATGCTATTTGGAATCAAATGAATGGTTTCTTTTACAGATTTGGAAAAATTGCGGAAAGTGCTTTATTCTATAGTATACATTACCATAGCCAGAAAAGATTACAGATGTCATATATATTCTTCTTACTTGTAATAAAAAAAATGTACACTTCATTTCAAATTGAATATATTTATGTACTGTCATTGAATACATAAAAGAGAAAACATTTAAAGAATCTTAACCAACAGATATTAAGAACACGGCCGTTTAAGCAAGCTCTTTACAGCCATAAATGACACTACCATCCCCACCACATCCAGAAAGTCATATATATAGATGGAAAATCGTTCGTTATAGGGAATGTTCGTTAATAGAGAACTACCTGCGGAACATGACATTAGTGCAAATTTTTTTGGAGGTGGAAATATTTAAAACTATTTAAACAATATATTTCTAATTGATACATTTAATTTGTATTAAAATACAACATAACTATGTTCTGAAAAAACTGCAACTTCAAAATATTAATGTATTCTCCTTAATATGTTAGTTATATCAAAGTTTATTCAAATTTAATAAAAAGGAATTGATTTCATTTTTGGCGTCCCCTAGCGTTTATTACTCAAAGGTTTTTAAGATTTGTCGCAATAAAAAGGTGGTTTTAAAATGGAATAACAGATGTATCAATTTGAAAGAACTGCAGCATATAATTTCAAAAATGTGTCGTCAACTTGCTCTGTTGGCGTGGTATAACGTCGTATCACGTCGGGGTCACCAGTCTAGGGGTTGTGGCTGTAAACTAAGATTGTCGATTGACTGTTATTGTGTCAGAAGGTTATTGTAGGTGTTAAACTGAAACCCCTAACATCTTTAGTCTCACACGTGTTAGTGCATATGGTATGCGTGTGTGAGTATTTATGTTTTATCTAGAGCAAGGCATTAAAATAAAAGAGCACCTACAAAAGTTTGCGTTTATTGATAAATGAAATAGACAGAGATGGCATACAGTTAAATGCGCGTCTGTGGTTGAACGCTGGAGTGGTTCGCTCGAGATGCCGATGCCTGCGGAAAAGTGGTCGCTAGATCCTAGGGCAGTGTCCATCACGCTGTATGCTGTCTGCTAATTGATTGGTTGGGTTTCGGCCCTGTATGGTTGTTAAGTGAGTACCTACATGGCCATATCTGTAGAGCGCAATAAACGCATAGAAAAAATCCAGGTTCGAATCCCGAAAACAACAAAAATATTTTTTCGATAAATTGAATTTTTTTGTACATCTTTGTAATTGATAAATTTAATTAGTATTAAAATACCACCAAACTATGTTCTGAAAAAACTGTAACTTCACAATAATAATGTGTTTTCTTTAATATTGATTAGTTTAGAATGTAATATTATCGTTACTAGAGTTTTTTTTTAATAGTGACCCTCGATTTATTTCTCGCCAACAATGCGGCGATAATATGGGTGCGGAAATAAAGAAACACTGTGTTACAAATAAACGATAATATCCCGTTCCGCCTTACAATGCAAATAAAATAAAGACAAAAACCTTTGCAGAAGGGCAACATTTAGCCATTATATACCTTGGGCCTCTTTAATGATACCATTTTATTCCCTTACAATTTATTACGGCCGTGACATTTGAGAACACTCCGTGACATTTCGCCTGTAATTTCGCTGAAATATTCAACTAGTTGGGCCTCGTGCGACGAGATTTATTTTTCACTTTGACACGAAAGCAGTCATCATTTTACTAAATGGGTTAATTCATCTTGACGTAAGCAATTGGAATAATGAAAAAAGTTCTTTCTTGAACCCGGCGACTTCACCTGGAGCTGGGACGGAAAGAAGTAGTATATTTTTTAACAGGAAATAGGTCTGTGAGAAGTTTAGAATCTTGTGTGATTATAATTATGTATCTATCCTGGAATCAAAATCGACCGAAGGAGATACACTTTCGAATAGCCCAGTAAATGTAATAGGCCTTATCCACAGAATGATGTGATGAATCTCAGCACCATTGTACACGTATTAAAATTTTAATCTAGGGATTGGTAGAAAGAGATAAAAACTCAAACCGACGTTCGATTTAACAAACAGAAACCAAAAAATTACTTACAAACATTTTTCCGTTTCAGTTGGTCCTGGAGGGGTTCAAAACCTTGTTTTCGACACGGTAATGCAAGCCAGTACTTAATCACAACACCAACGGTCACACAACATATCAGCCCTGATGATGGACTTGCAAACGTCGACCATAAAAGTCAGATGTACATGGCAGATTAGCCCAGAAAACTGAACACAAAAGATTCTGAACATCTGTGAAAATCTAAGAACATTTTTACAATCTTAATTTTTTTAAAGAAACTAAAATACAATCTTATTTGTTTTGTGTTGTCATATGACATGGATAGATTTTATTATGAAAATTATGTTCGGAAAATGGTTTCATTTAAATGGAAACCTTCAGTTTACTTCGGGAATACCATCTGTACTGCATTCTATTGACCCAGTTTATGTTTCCCGATACCATTAACCTATTTTCCGTTTCTGAAATATTTTACGTGTAATTTTCTTTATTTTCCAATTATAATTTTGTTATGTTATTTATTTCAGGTAAGTCCTGGGATATGGTTGGAGAGTCTTACACGTATACATAAAAGGTTTGATTATTTGTAATATTTATTTATCTTCTATGCAATGCAAATATATAAATACATTTTAAAACAAAAATGCTTAAATGTATACATTTTTTTATCAATTATGTCAAATAAAATATGCGTTTATGTTAATGCCTTCGACAGCTGGTTCCCAGGTTTCCGATTAACAATAAGTACACATGTGACATACGAACTGTACTAACTTTTAATTTTGCCGTCTTTCTGATCCGATGTTGTTGTTCTTTTATTTGGGTTGTCTTCTTTAGATTTCGACCGACCGAAGTACGCACTGGTGGTTTATTTGGACTGCCTAGACTGGTCGAAGCGCGGGATATAATGACGCCTGTCGGTTACCTTCTTCTTAGCTTTCCAAAGAAAGGACGGCAATACTAACACACAAACATGTACATTATTATAAACCAAAAAACCCAGTGGTGTCAATCGAAGTAACAAGGTGCGTAAACAATATGTATTATTCTAAAATATAGATAAATATCGAAATTCAGTGTACACGAACTACCAAAAAAATTCTTTACATATTCATAACTTTCTTGTCTGATAATTTTATAATGATTCGTTTTTCGCAATAAAGTTTAAATTTCTGATTGTCTTGTTCACTAATATAGTATAGAAGAGTTTTAGCTTTTTTTTTATTTAAGTAATTATATGTCTTATGCATAAAAAATATATAAAAATATTTCATTATTATTCTTTAAAAAAGTCATTAATGAAATCAGAAGCGATCTGTCAACCATGGATATTTATAATTACTAGGATAATCCTGTGATAATAGTGGGTTATTGTCTAATAGTTTTTTCTACATATCAATGTATAGTTATTTGAGTGTTTGTTTGTATTTGTAAAAAAAAATTATATCGATTCATTTACTGTTTTTTATATAATACACGTCGTTAATTGTTTTTTATCGCCTCGTCGTTTAATTATTTAATCCATTGTTTAGTTGTTAGTTAGCAGTTGAAATTTTGAACGCTAATTTTTATAAATATATTTCAGAAACACAGAATACACCGCTGTAATATGTTTAATGATAATTGTTTCCCAGTACTTACGTCGCCAAGCGATGAACTTCGGAATCGTTCAACACATTCACTCATTATGAAGTTGTAATTATTCAGAAGTCATATTGGTTAATGCACTTTCCCCGGATTGGAAAGAGATCCAGGTTCGAATCCCGGTGGCAACATTAATATTTTTTGATGAAATTGATTTTATATGTATATCTATCTAATTAATGTACGTAATTAGGATTTTTATTTTTTAAGTCCTCCATTGATCGCGAAATTTCGCTTAACGTGACCTTGTCCAAAACGTATCCCCGGCGATCAACAGGAGTTACCTGTAATTGGTAATATTTTATACTAAAAAACTCGAAATGTGATTCTTGTTTTCAACATTAAAAATATTATAAGACTACTCAAAAAAATGTATTTTTATTTCAGTTGTTTCTTAGCCACTTTAAAAACTCTCGAGATAAAATAATACCCATTATAGTCTAGGGCAAAAACAAACAAAATAATGAAATTATAATTAACCTCTTGAGATGAGACTCGAGACTTAAATAATCACTGGAGTAGTCTAAAACTAACTGAATAATAAAAATACAATTTATTTAAGACGAGACATTTTGTTTTATTTATTCAGCTGAGGTACACGTTGAAATTAAAAACAACTAATCATTTATTTCACGGAGGACCCATAAAAAGTTACAAGAATTTAATCTGCATATTTACAACTATATTAACATATTACAGCTAAATGTATTTTATAGGTTTTGATCAATTTATTTTTTCGGCCACAGTATTGGGGAAAAAAAACATTAAAATAAACATTGTGGTCGCTTTTTACAATTTGAAAAAAAAGTTTGTTAACTATTGTGTCTAGTTCTAGAAAGTACTGATTTAATAAATGTTAATAATTTATTAACATCATCCACATCGGTTCCACATGTCTGAGGATTCTGACCTTCTTGAATATACTCCTTCACATTTCTCAGCATCCTGTGGATCTGAGGGTCGTCTCAGAGAGATGATTCTTCCACTTGGTCCATCACAATAAGTTCCTGCAAGCTGTATTCTCAAAGATGCCCAAAAAAATTTAAGTATCAGTTTTAGGCAAATGATTTATATAATATTTATAAAAAATACAAATTCAAATCTACTTGTATAAGTGTACCCCAGGTCGTAAGAGATAAAATAATTGTTAGTAGTTTTTTTTGATGAAATTAAGTTCACGTTTATAAATTGATTTCAAAAAACAAATCCATTTATAAAAATGACTAAACACAAACCTTTTTTTTTTAATAATACAAAAAAAAACAATTGATAAAGAAACACATCGGAAGACAATAACGTATATATTTGGTCAAAATCAATAACAAAATTAAGTCCCTAAATAAGCTTTTTCAAATAATTTAATCTAATCTAAACTTTGTTTCGCCAAAAGATGACACGATTTTATCTTAGATATTTACATCACATTTTACAAAGAAACTTAATCCCTTATTTGAACAAAGCGACGAAACTATTCTCTTCGAAATCTTCATAGCTGACCATATACAAAAATTGAAACACGTATACCGTTCGCTGCTCGCCACTACGTCGCTATCTGCTGCTACATAGTTTATTCAATTCATTTATATTTAACTTATTTCTAATTAATTTTATCAAGAAAAATCAAAATCTTGAGTCTCGGGTTATTTTTAAATTGATACAAGGCTGCTGTGCGTGATGACATATACGTATCTCCCCGCATCCCAGATAATTTAAGTGGTTGATATCAAACTCTCTTGTACTTCAGCTGCAGAAGAGTCATAGAATCGATCAGCTATTGCCAGAAGACCAAAATCAATGAACGAACATTGACTTTAGCAGATCTACAAGCGTGGAACTCTTTGATAGCGAGAGTATTTTACTTTTTTATTATGTTAGAATTCTTTTAAAATCCTGTTCACTTCATTCGTAATATTTTTGGTTTAGAAAAAAAAAATATATATATATATACCATATATATTAATAATAATAATAATGGTTATCATATTTGTATGATAGTCAACGGATGAACCTGTCTCGTTAAGAGACAGTGAACATCTCTTACATTATGAAGTTTGTTCGTCTTTTTTGTATATTTATAGGAATGTTTATAATGTATAATATGTATGTGTATTAAGAACATGAACGGAATAAATACATAAAATAATAAATAAATAAAAGCCTTTAACAAGATCCTAAAATTTATAATAATAAGATTTAATAAGATCCTAAAACATTAGGATCCTTATTAAAAATAGTCTTTAAGCATATCACGCATACAAAATCATATCTATAAATTCAAAATTATTTATTTATACTACTTATACATTTCATTTGTTCCCTGGCCACCTCACTTGACCGGAGTCCGTATCGAGGTGGGTACCTATCTAATTTTATCTTTTTTAATTTTAATTTCAAATGAAAAAGAATATGTGTTTTTAACAAAAATAGCGCTGTATAAATAATACAATTTTATTATTTTTATTATTATTATTAGATTACAGTCCATCAATAATGACTGAAAAACATTATTTTAAAAATAAAGAAAATGTTACTTCGATTGGCACCACTGGGTTTCTTGGTTTATAATAATGCACATATGTGTGTGTGTGTGTGTGATTATTGCCGCCCTTTTTTCGGAAACCTAAGAAGACGGTAACCGACAGGCGTCATTCTTATTACATTCCGTGCTTCGACCAGTCCAGCGGTCCAAATAAACTACCAGTGCGCACTTCGGTCGATCGAAATCTAAACCCAGCTAAAAGAACAACAACATCGGACCAGAAAGACAACAAAAATAAAACGTTAGTGCAGTTCATATATCATATGTGTACTTATTGTTAATCGGAAACCTTGGGAACCAGCTATCGAAGGCATTTACATATACAGAAAATATAATATACGGATATTTTAAATACTTCAATTTATATACTCATAACCGCGCAGGGACATTAGGAAAGAACGGAGTGTGATATGTGGGATTAAACAATATTATTATATAGTACATTATTTATTTATATCGCCCATGTGCCCCTTAATGTCGTATATTACAGAGATAGTTAATCCGAGCGTTAGGTATTTCATCCAGCGGTGTACGTATTATATTTATGTTCAAAGTAAGGTAAACTTTATGGTGTATTGGTATACACGGTTAAGTTAAATCTTGTGTTCATTCCATAAAGTAGCAACACTCAATTAACTCTCGTCGCGTTAACGTGCATTCGTGTGTACATGTCGGCACAAACATCTTATTAAAGTTCAACTAAATTGCATAACCAGTTAGTGCTATCTTTTGTCACGAATCGAATAAATCGCATCTGCAATTTAATATGGCGCAGTAAATGTATTATTTAAGTATTGTGACATTCGGAAATTTTCATTTTTTGTGATATTGGGTAAGGCTTGTGTAGTATGAGCACAAAACGTGGTTAAAATACTTTATACGTTTTGTCAAGAAATATGAGTACTGCGTAGATTGAGATTTACACAAATTACATTTATAAACTCAAGCATACAGTTCTTTTAACCTTAAACATGCTTCGCACTAACTTGAACGTTTAAAAAAACTAAATTTTTCATCAAAAAATTATTTTAATTGGGGGAGTTGCAGTCTCGGCAACCTCCATTTTCTTTTGAGTAAAACCCGAATAACTAAAAAGGACATGAAGAATATATTTATTTATCCACATATTATTATAAATTAAGATTGTTATAGTTTAGTTAAAAACACAAAATAAATCCAAGACCTCCTTTCGAAAACAAGCTAGTTTCTAAATTGACAACCATTTAAATTTTAGAGAAATAAAGACGACTATTGGTTATATCATAATATAAATGGCGGAGGGCAAAACCAACTGACTTTGCAGCGAATATCAATTTTTAATGATCAATTTACATCAAAAAGAGCTATGTTTGATTATTAATAAATTAACACAATGTGTAAAAGCGATGTAAAAATAAAACTATTAAAAGTTTAAAAAAAATAATAATGGATGTTGCTGACTTTGCAACCAATACTCTCATTTTCCACGAGGTTTTGAGAATAGGCATAAAATTCTACTTATATCATACACTTTATCAAAATGAATAATACCCGTATAAATATTTTATCAATTCGAAATCCAAATTCATTTAAAATAATACCTCCCTGAATTTTGTTCGTGCCATTATTCTTAATGAGCAAAAGTTCTAAAGTCGTTTTAATAATTAAAGTAATATTTTGTGTTGATAATGATTCTTAAGAATCCAAAAAATATTATTGTAATTTAAAATTTATATTTTTGATACATAAGAATTCGCGTGCAAAACTATAACAATTTTTAAAATGTACGTAGTTGGATTTTTAATATTGATAACTGCTGAAGTCTCGTCTGTTTTATCCAGATTTAGTACCAACTATATTTCAATGAAACACTAATAAAATAGGTAAAGAGTTATTTATAACATCTTTAATTGAAGTTCAATGTATATTTTCAAGGTCAAAGTATTCAGTAAATTGTTTTAACATCCAGATGGGGTTTAAATCAAATAACCAACATATAATCATAAATTGATTTTCACAGATAACAGTAATTCAACACATTAAACATCGCCTACACCCTGCCTAACTAATCTTTAATTACACAGTCATGGTTCAAAATAATGGTAACACAACCACCCAAGACTCGAACCATAAACTGGGAAATTCCTGCTGTACCGCGGACAATTAATTAACAAAATTACACTCATTAAAAGCGATTGCATTACTTATCCCGCAAAAAATCCATTACCCGTGTTCTACAAGACAAGACCACTATAAAGGTAAGTCGAATGTTGCAAAACAAGCACTAAAAGTCGACTGTTTATTCGGAATATAATATTTATGTCACCATACAAATGTCGGCCATGTCGCTTGATGAATATCGAACCTAATAAATATAGGCTTTTTCTCTCCACCGAGCGACCGCCTTCGACGGAAAAGGCCGCATGTTTTTACGGCAAGTGTTTCGCAACCCGCAACCGCTGACATGTTTGGATAAAATGTCTGCAAACAAGAAGTGCAAATTTATGAGAACTAACGTCAGTGCACTACTTTTTTTTAATAATTCCAATATTATATTTAATATTGATATCACATGAAAATCTGTCTATTGAAAATATATAATCACTACCAGCACTCGAATCCGGAACATTACATTGCACATGTTTACAAATTAAACTTTGGTGACACTGAACAATACCATTAACATTCCAGTTAAAATATATTCATTTCCAAAGGGAAAAAAATGTCAAAAGTACATGAAATCTGACGACAGTATATAGCCATTTTACAACTTAATTGATTCAGTTTTATTTCTATTGTTAATTTTATTTATTTTAAATTTGACAAATGGTATTGGAAAAGAAGAAAATTTCGGATACGAATATTATAAGAGAATCGGTAACTTTTATTTTATCATTATTTTTTTTGTTATCTTTGTTTTATTAACTACTTATTGAGTTTAAATACATCTACAGGTTTATAAAAATACCATTTTCTTCTTCAGGATATCAATACTAATCAAAATATGTTGTTTTTTTACCAGAATCTATTTTTAAAAAACCATAATTATTTAAAAATATATTTAGTACCTGACTTAAATTGTCACTTAATACAAATTTTCTCGAATAATTTTTAGGAAAAAATTTTAGAATGGGACTTGTAGATAAATTTAATTGGTTGTTTATAATTTTTTTGATTAGTTTTATACGCTTTATTTATCTCCAACGATTCCATATTATTTCATTTATGACCAACGCCGTTTACATGCAAAATTGACAATTCCAATTTTTTATCAAAACCATGACCATTTTCTATCAAATGATTAGAAAATTCTGAAAACCCACTATTGTTTGTTAATTTCATAATTATTATTATAATCTACCGAATATGTGGATATTTTAAGTATATTTTCTTAAATTGATGGTCAAATTCACACATCCTTGTTAAATCATTATATTCACGAATATGTATATTTATTTAAAAAGAATTTAATTGTGTTAACGACGGGTTTTATACAGGTAACTAGTAATATATGTAATGTTTTCGCTAAATGTACGCCATTTGCGTAATATGGTAGATACATTCTATATTATATAAAAAAAATGAGAAAAATATCACAGACCTGTGATCTGAATAATTACAACTTCACAATAAAAATATATTCTCCTTAATAAGATAAATACAAATAAAATATACTACAATAATGATTTGATTTTCGGATATTTGAACTACAAGGTAAATAAGGCTTCTGTGATTTAAAACCCTTGTATAATAATGACAATTATATCGGAAACAAAATCATAAATTCAGGTCGTAAATGTAGGAATAACGAGATTTATTGACAAATTTTCCCGTTAAAACTTTTAAATATTCAATAATGTGTCAAAACAACAACACCGCGTGAACTTTGGGATCGAAAATAGCTAGACGTAAAAATTTAAATGCACCCAAGATGTCATATTCGAAGCATGTTAACGAATAATATGGCGTTTCTGATTCATGAGATTTTAGTACAAAATTATAAAAATGAAACTAAACTGAAACTGTTCATACATATCATGATATGTATGAACATATCATATTTGTATTTAATGTAGTCATATTTAACGTAAAAGTGCAACTATTCAAGTGAGTTCTGAAACGTCTGTTAGTGAAGTAAGATTGCAAGTCTGCAAGGTCGTGAAGGAATTTATGCATTATATCCGATACTTTAAAAGCGTCAACGCCAGATATTGAGAATAGTACGAAAAGAGAAGTTTGTAATTTCGATTACATATTTTTTAACGTTCCTAAGAACGCGGTGTTACAAGTGCGGGTCTCACGTTAGATCTTTGTTAACCTCCTCGGTCCCATTGGAGACATATAATCAGAAAATCAAAGTATTCAGTTCGCATCTTTGATAAATCATTTCGCAAATAATTGTTATAATTGTCTAAAGTCATATATTGTCTAATAGATGACTTTGGGCCAAACAATTTTAAAAATAAAGTTTAATCGACTTCTTCGATACCATTATATACTTCAAAAACGGCTGAGAAAAACTGACTTTTTTGCCAATTTTAAAGTCGATAATGGTATAGAAGTCGAGCGATTTATTAGTATAATTCAAAATACTAAATGACTAAATTGATTTCGTACCATGTTCCTGTTTCAAGTACTAGCGTTGTTTCATGTAATGGGTCGCCGGCGATATTTCAAGTAAATGCTTCAAATACGTATTATTATGGTAATGATATTACACTAATCTTATATATTCTCACTTTATCTTACCTTGTATGTACATACTTTTATTTTGTATTCAACCTCGTATATATTAGTTTATGAAATATGAATTGTTTGCCAACCTACCCTAAAACATGTTTGCCTAGTTGGGCAATGTATTTTAAAAATCAGTCATCAATTTTCTTTTCGGCATTGTTTTTTTTTTTGTAAATTATAATTAATTGTATTCAATATTCAATTGTATACAAAGGCTTCACAGACTTACGAACAATTATAGTTCTGTCGATATATTCCAATTATCAATGCTTAAATATAAGTGTAATATTTTTAATACAAATTTAATGCATCAATTTAAAAGATATACAGATAAATTCAATTTATCGAAAAAATACATTCGATATTTTAATTTTATCAAACATTATATCTCATCGGATTTTACTCAAAGGTGTTTGAAATTCCGTACACGTAAATTAGATTGCTTTCAAATAATGGAATGATAGATGTATCAATTTGAAAACGCACCATATAAGTTCAAAAAATTGTCGTTATCTTAAGATGGTGCCGTGGTGTAATAGGTCGGCACACTTCCCGGATAGGAAGGGATCTTGGTTCGAGTCCAGGTGGCAACAAGAATATTTTTTCGATAAATCGATTTTATCTGTGTATCTTTCTTATTGATACATTTAATTTGTATTAAAAATAACAAAGAACTTTGTTCTGAAATTGTATTGAGCTTGTGATCTAGTGGTTACGATACTCATCCAGTGATCTAACTGTTGAAGGTTCAAGCCTCGTTCAAGGAATCCATCAAGTTGATCCAATTTTCATGGCACAAGCGTTTAGCTTAGTTTAAAAATAGTAAGAATATTGATGTGGCATGTATTCCGTATACGCATCTCTATTTAAAAAAATTAATTAAAATTTGATCAAGGTATTTAAGCCATTCTGTGTTAATTTTATTTTTTCTCCATATTTAATTATCAATATTTCCTTCTTAACAATGTGTCATGTATTTCTGTATATACTGAATTATGTACAAGGTGTAAATTGATTCATAATTGATTAATGCAAAAGCCCATGAGGGCGTCGATAAATAAATAATCAAAGGTATCTAGAATCGACATACATGATATTGTTGTTAAATACAAAATAGGCAGCAGCTAGTCGGCGGTATCGCAGAGCACTAAAGGTACACCGTCACGTAGATAGCAGCAATCGGCACTTGAGGTCATTAGTCTAGCAAAGTTTCTCACAGGTCTGTTGTGTTCCACTGCAGGTTGCTCAGAAACCAAACTTGTCCCCTCGTCTCTTGCATCGCACGGCCGGTGTCCGATTCTGCCTATTAGCAAATAGAACACTTGTCGCTCACTTTTACTTGCTGTTCCCGCATCCCGTTTGTGTGTGTAAAATAATTGTTTATTTTTTATGCATTTGCGTATACCAGGGGCGTACACTATATATAAAACTGTGTGTATATTTATTTTTTTATATATTATGTGTTGAGTATGTAAATCTACGCGAAAATATTTCAGTTCTTGTGCTGTCATGTTAAATAAAACTGTATAATTAGCGGAAGAATTTAAAATTGATGAATAAAGCATGCATGTACAGATGCAGGGGCTTGCAGTGCACACAAGCAAAAAAATTGTGCATTACTACAAATTCTGGGAAACAAATATAAATTAAATAATTGGATTAACATAAGCGAAAACATTATTTTACAATTAACACCATCTGTACACCAGTAGAGACTTTAATTGCTTAGTTCTAAAAACTACCTCGATAGCTCACCGCTACACCCATGGCGCTCATTTGTATTCGCCGCATCGAACTATTCACATTACTTTCTTCTGTCTTTAAACTAGTGAATTACTCAAGTCATATAAATGGCTATTTACAGAATTGAAAATTCCTTTCGGTTGATTTGTTTTGTATGGAATCGTTAACTATGCTGTTTTTTAACAGAATAACATTAGAAAGGCTCACAACTGCGTGCAAATCATTTATGTGTTCTTTTTTCATTCTTTTTTTACTAATTCGCGAATTTTACTATCTTACTGTTTTAAACTATTTTATCCTACTGTTTCATGAATGTTCTTTATATTTGGTGCATGGATTGGTTTTTGATTTGGGAAAAACAAAAAGCAACTGGCAGAACTATTTTCTTCATTAACATTTAATAAAAATAATTTTTTTTTTAGTTATTACATGAAGGATTTTCAAACAATAAATTAATCATGTTCAGTCATAGAAAGTGTTCTTAAAAACTTCCATATATTTTTTGTATGGATAAGAAGATATTATTCTGAATACACGTCTTCGCTTTGACAAACGTGTTGCAAAACGCCACAAGTGTGTCTTTGAAGTGGACTTGATTGTGTGTATTACAGTACACTTCAAATGTGGTATTATTTTAGATTATAAAATATTTAAGCATCTTTAGTTAATAACTTGAAACACTTCCCAAGAATATTAGTAATAGTACACACTCACACAAGTATACTGACACAAAAACATGCTTCTGAAACAGTGAATGATAATACTCATCGCTTTTACACCATCGATATTAGCAGCATTACCTTAATCCATGCCTAGTGCACGCCGCTGTACATAGTGTACATATGTATTTAATTTACTTATTTATTTATTTATATATCATTTTTACTACTATATATCAATATCCTCGTAGATTGAGTTATTGTAACTAGCACATTACTAATGGCACAAGAGTAAAACATTTCTCACCCCGATCTAATGAATGAAAATAAAATATTTTGAAAATGTATGTATTACACACGTTCGAATTACTATTAATCGTGTATCAACAATTTCACTTTTAAACCGAGCCTGTGTCATTCGGAATATATTCAGGTTAGCGTTAATGTAAAACATCATTAAATTAGTTTTGTATTTAATTATAAATAATTTGCGCAGACAACCAAACATATTCAATCTCTTAGTAACCATCGTAGGATGTATATTGAGGGGTGCAAATAAAAAAATGAATGCTTCAGTACATGTATTATACCTCTGGGCGACACCTCAGTACAACGCGTGTAAACTCGTCCAAGCGTGTCTTTTCCGCCACTAATCTTTTCGGAGTGGCATTCTCCTTCAGATAGCTGGTGACACTCTGAATGGATTATTACTTCGGCGTGATGTAAGCCAATAATATCACTTCCTCGTACACGGGATGTTCTCGTTGAGCGCGGAATGCGGAAGTCACGACTTTATCTCCGGAAGTCGTTATTGTCGAGTATTGGAAATTATTTTAGCGCGGCAGATAAACGACCACCCCTCCTGCTTTTGCATTTTAAACCTATCACATTAACGTTGGTTTTCTTTTTGCGATCTTTCTCTATCTCTCTTGAATTTTTTCACTCAAACATCGCTTTAAAAAAATCTCACGCGTGTCTTAAAAATACGATGATCCGCGATATCGGCAGTCGGTCTTTGGCCATGAAACGGTACAAATTTAAATATTTTTAAGAATACGTCTGATTACGAATTTGTTTGCATTGATTAGCTCGTTCGTGTAGTGGTTAAGACGCTGGCCTAGTGATCTAAAGGTTTAAAAAAGTTTTTAAAAAAATTGATTAACCTAGATTGTATTGTTGTAGAACACTTCTCATACTCTTAAAGATCTTGGTATATTATTTGATGAAAAACTATCATTCGTTCCACACATTAATGAAATCACCAATAAAGCTATGAATGTCTCGGTTTTGTATTAAGAACGGTGAAAGATATCAATTCATTTAAATTGCTTCAAGTTTTATACACACCTGTGGTTCATTGCAATTTAGAATTTAACTCAATTATTTGGTCTCCGTTAAAATTAGAAAGGGTTCAGCACAAATTTTTAAGGTTTATTAACTACAAACTGTGTATACCTGCTGAACAATTAAATTATGATTTTTTAATGAGCACTCTTAATATAACTAACTTGTCGTGTAGAAGAACTTTAAACGATTTATTATTTTTATTTAAAATTTATCTGAACTGATTGTACACCACGTTCCTGCGCGGAGTACCAGGTCGTCCATATAAATTCACCATATACTTATTTTTGTAGGAATGCACCCACACAAAGACTCACAGGCTCGGGAACGGTTATGGTCTTGTAGATTGAGATATTCAATATTTAAATATAAGAGTGATGTTTTTGATGCTGTTCTGAGTCATAGATACAACTAATTTAGATACTCGGCCATTCTGTGTCAAACCTAAATTTCTATTGTCTATTCTCTTTTGAATCTTTATTTTTATAGTTTGTTTTGCGTATTTTTAAATTTGTATTTTTCTGTTCTATTTTTATAGTTTATTTTGCTTATTTTTAAATGTATATTTTTCTATTCTATTTTTATTTATGTATTCCATGCTATTATGTAGCTTCTCATGTATTTTTTATTTTTTTTTATACGAAACCTATTTTGTAAAAGCCCATAAGGGGCGTTAATAAATTAATAATTCTTAACTCAAATAGTTCACTCCAGAATTGTGCATGACCCGTAAACATCTCCCATTCAAAATGACTGCGGTCTGGAGGTTTCGTCATATCTTTCATATTAACGGCGACGTTATGAAGAAAGAAAAAAGTCCATCTTCCCCGCGCACGTTTCTTGCCACTGTCCAAGTGTTAACGATTTTATTCTTAGAACCAGATCTTTTAAGGACCCGTTCGGTGGTCTAAAAGTGACTAAAAAAGTCACTTCCTGATCCATTTGAAGGTTCCTACGGGCATAGGTTTCCAAGATTTCTAAGTCAGCCGCGAGGACACCTGCTATAACGGGAAGAGTTACCGTGGACACTGTTCTATACGCTCCCGTTAAGGCTATCAGAGGAATCCGCTGGCCTCTATTGGTGGATGCCGCTATAAAACCAACTGTCATTCTAAGGGCCCAAACGTACGTTATATAAAACTATTGTCTCTACCAGGTTATATCGCGTTATTTTTAAACAGTTTTTTTGAGAAATCATAGACGTTTAAAGGTGTTGCCTCAAAAAGTTACAGTAAAACCGTACTTGTTCGCAGATCTCACTCTAATAACACTCAACTATGGGAGATTTATATCTCCTGCGAACAAGTACTGTTCCATACAGGAAACAAAAACTGTATTGTCGAGGATGGTTTGCCAGTTCTCTCTTGTAGCTAGGGCCTAAGCCCTAGGTTGCCTGTGTACATCAGTACACAGGGTACAATCCAAGGTCCAAATCGTCCAAATGCGCCGGACCAATGGGAGCAGGCTTGCAGTCCTAGATCCGCCCCAAATCTTCCCGCCACCACCGCCGCCTGGCGATGAAAGGGGGAACCTACCGACCGTTCGGGCGTCATATCACCCGAGTCGGCAGATTCCACTTTCAGTCTACATATTCTATTATGAAAAATACATTTTTATAGCTAGAGGCATCGCGAGCATTTTATTATTTTATTATCGTGTTTTCCCGCGACACCTCACATATTTCAGGATTGGGCGATCGCCCTGGAATTATTTATTTATAAATAAAAATCAAAAAATACAAATATACAAAACAATGGTGATACTGCGCTATTAATCTATTTGTGAGCGACCGCCCCACATTGTTCCTTACATTTGGCACTTATCTTTCACTGTCTTTCTTTAATTAAAATTATTCACGGGTTTAAACTGTCTCCAAAAAGGCTCTTTTCAGGGCCGCATTCCGGCATGGCTCTGGCACTATAACTTTTTACCGCAACGCCTTGACAATGACACGCGTTAGCCGTAACGACTGACGGACACGAAATATAATGCAAATTATTTTTGTGGTAGAATTACAATTGAATGCATTGATTTATATTTTTATATAATTTAATATGTTAAGAATTTTAATATTGAATTTTATTTTAAAAATTGTTACATCTGTGAACCTTATAACAAGCTTATTTATTAAATGGCCGTATTACAAAAGCTTAAGATATTTCATCTGTTTCATATACGTCCCCGACGGTTGTTTATTTTATTTATCGTAAATGAATTTTAAAATATTTTTTTCGAATCAGAAATACATATTTTAAAGTGATACACATAGGAAGTATAAAATTGTCTAATTAAAATAAAATGATCGATGCGTCTATATAGCTATAATAGTACCCATAAGATCCTGTGGCTTGTCAATGAATCCGTTTGTCATCTTCTGTCTTATTCTTCATGCATGCGATGTCATTAATTCATCCAAACATACATTTACTTTATATTATAATATAAATATTAAGTACGGTATGATAAATGAGCACGTTACAGTACGCGGTAAATAAATGCCAACCGACAAATCCGCTCCAGGCGCCATGTCAAAAATCCTACAATTTATTGCTAGTTATATCTGTCGTTGCCAGTGAATTATATTATTACTTTAAAGTCATTTTATATTTGCAATTTAAAAATGATAGAAATTATTTATATATTGTGGATCGTTAATCACACTCTGCTAGAAAGCATTATCCGCTATTACCGCGGAGATGACGTAGGAGTACAGCCAGGACAAAAGAAAGATAAAGGGTGTTGTTTGTGACTCCCGAGTAGAAGAAAGATGTTACTTGCATCGATCGCTGACCACGTGTGATGTGATTACTCACCGATCGATGGTGAATGTCTGGGGAACACAACAGTCTCTACAGGATTATTACGATGCGTCAAAATATATTTTATGAGCACTGGCAGTGTTCGCGAAACATAAAGCACTGCACCTAGAACCTTCTGTAGTTGCAAAGCACAAATATCACCTGTGATGGTTTAACTACCGGTAAACGTCCATAATGAAGAAATTCTATTGATTTCCATCAATTCCACCTTCTGACGATAACTGCAGGGTTTAAATACTCGTGCAGGTGCGCTTCTTTTGCTGTCATGAACCAGTTTTTATCTCACGTTCACAACTGATCTTCAAACCTATCGATAAGTTTACCTGCCGCTTCTGAATCATTTTCTTGATTGGTGTTCGATTGTAACGATGGTCAGTAATTATGATTTAGAGATTAGCTTCTAGTGCACCGGCGATCACTCGCCGAGTTACGAATATGTTTCACCGTGATATCATTATCTGTAAATTATGAATTACGTTATTAAACAATACTCAGTCACCATTAATGATTGCTACTTACAGACAACGGTGATTGACTCACATTTTGACTTTAATTTTGCCCGTCTCGACGCAGAATTTCTCTAGTGAGACGGGCACAGTCCAAACAAATTTTTATATAGTATTATATAGTTACTAATAAATAATAAATTAACATTTTTTCAGTATGCAAAGTAAATCAAGAAGACAGAAATTATTTTGTTTTTGTTTACGTGTCATTGTTTCCACGGTTTAACGTTTCGCAGTCATTCAGCGTGGACGATAATTTATTTCAAATATACAAGATACCGCAAGAAACACGAGACTGATTAAAAATTATAATAAATTATTTCAATATCAACATCGTCGTCTTTATTTCATCTTGTCACATCATTTTGAGTTTACCTATTCTTTGTTATCCTTCTAGTTTTTTTTATTGAGCAGCCATTTCAGGAGTTACGCATCATTCATACGCTCTATACAGCCTAGACATCGAAGCTTTCTAATTTTATGAATTTTGTGACTTTCGGCTCATCACACAAGTCGTAAAATTCTTGGTTAAAATGCCTCTACACCATACTCCATTTTCTTTAACAGAGTCCGCCTTCAGTCCACATTATTACCAACTTTTTTTTTAATACTACATCGCATGGCTCATACTTTAGATATATTATATAACATATTATAAAAACATTAAGCCGGTGCTATTTTTTAACATCTCATTCAATCATAATATTGGTTCATTATGATTCGTGTTCGCTTTAACAAAAAATCTACAAATTGTTTTGAAGAATTATTATAGTATTACGTCAGATAGAAGCGAGAAGGTACCGAACACCAGATAGAAGGAATCACGACACGATATCCGGCGGGTCGTACAATTCATATTAATAAATAAGAGCTATTATTATCAATTCAAATGTCAAATTCTTGCACGGTGTCTCTGAACAAATTGATTCATTTAGAAATTGAGATGATTGATTGAAAATTGTCGTGTAAGGTAACTATAATTATACTATTTTTAATCTTTAATCATTTTGTATCATTAAGTCAATTTCCACATCTTTCATCATAGTAATAATATAAATTAGGTACAAGATTTATTTTTAAAATTTTCAAATTCAACTTCATGGTGTTCATTTTTATATAGATTATTTAACTTTGTTTTTTAACCATTTAATTAATTAAAACATTAGAATAAAGCGATATATATGGTTTTGATTAGTTTGACATCCTGATCTTGACTCACAAAGTGGCTAAAAACAAAGTTTTAAATTATTACGGAGATCACATTCTTATTGTGAAGTTGTAATTATTCAGAACAGACGTTCTATGATATTTTTTTAAATATAAATTAAATAAATCAAATAGAAAGATATACCTATAAAATCAATTTTATCGAAAAATATCGTTGTTGCTACCGGAATTCGAACCTAGATCTCTTCCTATCCGAGAAACGTGCATTAACCGATTATGCTATACCAACATATCTGTCGTTCCATTATTAGAAAGCCATCTACTTTATTTTTACGGGATCTCAAATACCTTTGAGTAATCCAATAGGAGACGCCAGAATTAATTATTCATTTTTATTATATTTTGGACACTAACTCCTAACCCTGGCCATTCTTTTCCAGATCCCAGACCCTCCCATCTTACTCCAGTCCTCTTCCTCACAGTCTTTGTTCTGCCTCTAACTCGCTACCACTAGGGTATCCACTTTGATGTCCTGCCATTCTTTCAATATGGCCAGCCCATCCTCAATCTTTGGAGCCTACAAAATCTTACAACTGTTTTTTGCCCAATTAAATTTTCGAGCTCATCATTCATTTTTATTCTGTAAGTTCTAAACATTTTGGGCTCAAAAAGTGCCAATTAATTTTCTTCGATTTGGGTTAAGTACCAAACAAAAATATGGTATCAATTTTAGTTTCTTTTTTCATATTTGCATAATGTTGTTAATAATAATAATGTGTTTATTACATCGTGATCAGGTTTTTTTTTAATGCGATTCGCCATAGAGATAATACATATTATGTTATATATTAAAGGTTATGAAATAAATATAATGCTATGAAAAAGAGAACCAAGGAAAATATTAATAAATAAAAAAATTAAAAAAATTAAAAAGTTAATAAAAAGTTCACACATATATACACACAAAATATAAATATTACATATATAAGTGCTTCAATCATGACCATTGATTAAGAGGCATTGATTGATTAAGAGGCCATAGATATTCTCTCTAGTACCAAGCCGAAAATATCACCAATGTAAATTTTGCGACTTTCGACTACGGCTCATCATCGCGCAAACTCAACAAAAATTTATTTAATTAATGTGCTTATTGGATGGTAACACAAAAACTATCTAATATTATAACAATAAAAAGTGACCATCGAGTACATACATATGGATAAATTGTAAGTATTTATTTATAGTTTATTATGATGGTCGTCGGGGTAACCTCTTCTTCATGCCTAAAAATATTATCAGGTTTTCACGGCGTTCAAAAGTTTCTAGGCTTTTCTGGCGTGTGCCTTCTACCCTTCTGGCCAACGTTTTCATCAGTATCAGTCGTATCAGGGGCATTAGCCCTGATTATGGACCCCGTAATAGTATCCGAGTCGTCGGCAGAGATATCAGATACACGACAGAATAGCCCAGAAAATTCGGAAGATACTCAAGTCTAGATTTCGCAGCCACGTCACAGCCTCTGGAATCGCCAAATAACAGATAACTGTGATGCGTTGTTTCATATATTGGGGTAACTGCGAGCCACAATTCATATTAAGGTAAGGTTAGGTCGATTATAAACGAAATCACTTTACTATTTGATGCATTTTCATTGAAAAACAAGCAACAACTTTTGTCGAAACGGATATGATTTTAAATATAATATATTTTTCATAGACAGGTCATGAGACAAATGTTTTACGAACACCGTATACATCATTAACAAAGTGTACAATGAGTGCATGAACTCTCTGAAGCAACCGTGTTCTGTGCGCCGGCTTCACGAGGACCGACTCTGCGGGAACTATATAGAACAGGAAAATGCGTATCCACGTCACTACGTCGTTAAATATTTTCACACGTAATTTACACGTTTTCTTTATGATTAACTCTATTTGTTTAAGGTCAGCTATATTTAATTCAAAATCATGGATAAATGTATCTCATTCTTAAAAAATACTCTCCTGCAATAGCCGCAAAAATCGCTTAAATTTCGTATGTGGCTGAATAAGTGTGTTTTTTTTTACTGTTTTCTTGAGGTATAAAATCTAAAAAAGTACTAAATATTACATTTTTTATACAGCCATAATTTTAAAACAAGAAATAAACAAACCAGGTCAGTTTAATCAAAATCTAATAAAAACTACGGGAATTATTGTCTTCAAAATTCGTTATACTACGTTGGTGCGGTTACACATATTCGTATGTATATTTATTAATATATATGTATGCGGTGAATTTTGGTTATAACGAGATCACGAGCAAAAAGCCCCAATTACTTCATTTTACGCGTATTTTCATATATTGAGTGTGCTTCACGGATGTACCGAACAATATTTGTCTCGTGGAATATTGCAAATATTGTTAATTGCTACTAATCCCAATAGTTGGAATAATAAATAAACACGAAACGGCGACATAATGTTTATTAATGACCTAACCGAGCCTTACTCGATATTTTTCTTTCAGTGACGTAAGTTGTATTGACGGCCGCTTAATTGATTACCTCGTATTCGCCAAACCTAAATTTATTTCAGGACTTCTCGCCATTCTTGAAAGCATAAATTTACTAACACGTGTTTTTTTATTGGTGAACACATATACTTCTATACTTGAACCAAAATGAATATTGTTAAATGTAGTATATTGTCACCTATTTTTTAGTTTGTTTCTACCCCTTAACCTATTTCCAATCAGTACACATTGTTCCTTTGGCTCGACTGGTGGTTTCTGAATTTGAGAAGAGGAAGTGTTCTTATATGATTATTCGTGTTGGATTACTACTTCATATACCGCTGCGATTGTGTTGTGTTGTGAAGCGCATTAAAAAGTAGCATCAAGATATGTGGTACCTTTATCGAAATCCTAAATCCATAGGATTATAATGAGCACCACCTGATCGCGTCGAAGAGGCCTTCTCTTTATATAGATGGATGCAGGTTGACGATTATGATATTGTTGAATATACTAGTTATTTGATACTGATGACGATTATGATATTATTTAATATACTAGTTATTTGATACTTATAGCGATTATGATATTATTGAATATACTAGTTATTTAATACTTATGACGATTATGATATTATTGAATATACTAGTTATTTGATACTGATGACGATTATGATATTATTTAATATACTAGTTATTTGATACTTATGACGATTATGATATTATTGAATATACTAGTTATTTGATACTTATAGCGATTATGATATTATTGAATATACTAGTTATTTGATACTTATGAAGATGATCCATAATATTCTATTGTTATAAAAAAATAATTTCATTTGCTAAAGTAAATGACGGCAATATTATTGGACTGCATTAATACAACATTTTTAGTTCGTAATACATTACGAAATATTTACATATATTGGGAATACAGTGAAGGATTCATGGCTCGATAAGAACACGTAAGGTTACCACTACTGCGGCTCGACACAATTTTAGTTATGCGGGTGTTAAATATTTGAATGATCTTCCCACTTCCACGAAGTTAAAAAATTAAAACGTTTTTTATGGTCAATTAACTTTATCTTAATATATTCAACTGCATGTCACTGAAGTCATTTCCCTTTTATTCTTGTTTACTTTACGAGCGCTCGATCCGTACAGACCTACTGGTACTCTCAAATATTCAATGGAAGAGAGCGGTTCTTTCTAAATAAAGATCATTGGAGTGTTTCTGTATCTGAGTGCGTGTAATAGTAATGGTGTTATTATGATGTTTTGATTGCACTTGTTAATTTTTTTTTTCTCTCAAAAATGTTTCACTAAACTAAACTTTGTACTATATAGTTATTTTGTCACTACTAGTTTCGAGGTGCAATCCTTCTCAGCTGCAACGACGTTCGATCCCCCGACAGTTGATCCCTCTGCCAACTGATTCCCCAAAGCTTCTTCAAGTACCTATTCATATTCATAAATATCAGCATCCGTGAATGTTTTAAATAGGATGGATACAAATTTATACAAATATTACATATACCATAATTCCAGATAATTAAGAATGTTTTCAAATTTACAATAAATCTTTATTATGTTGAATATTATTACTTTTACGAATTGTGATAAACCATTTTTAATTTATTGTATTAACGTTTTAGTCGGGGAACTCAGATCAAACCTCAGGGAACCAATATTTTTTTTACAATAATCTCTGTACACGTCTCTGGAAATACAATTTTTTTATAAAGTCAATAAAATATTATTATATTATGTAGAAAATTAACACTTCCAAGAAAAAAATTTTTTTTGCTCTATAAATGAGAATTGGATGGCAGCTAACGAGATTTAATTATCGTATCAAATGCGATCTAACCATTCAATCACCCAACCTAAACTGAGTCACTGCAATTATCATTAGTTACTACGCGATAAAAATGTATAATATAATTTTCAATTTAATAAAGGAAACGTTTCTTGCATCGTAAATAAATTGAAATGTCTGAGACCGAGATATGTTGATCTCTCAATAATTTGAAATGCCTTTCACGACATAGAAAATACGGTATCGAGCTGATTTATGCGTAATATAATATTCCGTGTGTTACATTTATTCCGTAAGAGCCACATTTAATATTACCTTCTATGATTTCAAAACTGGAACAAGTTGCACAAGCTGTCAGCTGTCAACTGCTGCCCAGCAAGTCGCCACGTTAATCAATCGTCAGTTGCACCAGCAAGCTCACCTGACTGCACACATGCACCGCTAGGATGACGAACTGCGGTTACTGGTTGCTACATCATCTCTGAACCGCATCGACTATAGAGAAAGTATGATAAGAATTAGAGATAGTTAGATAAGATATTAAAGAGTAAAATGTGGTCAGGTAGTCTTGGTGGAGCATTGTATGTAAAATATTAGAAGTTATATCACCATTTCTGATTAACCCCTGTTAAGTGTAAGTCAACAGATAAATTGAGGCTACTCGTTGCAATATCAGCGAACATCATATTTCTTTATTTGTAGAAAAGTATGACGAACTGATTGGAGCTTGGAGAACAATATATGTTGTGGGGTAACAGACCTACGTCCTTCCCTTTCACCGGCTAGACAGTGTAGAACATGAGACCCGCGAGTTCTTTCACCTTGAGCACACATACCCACCTCATTTTTGTCACATTCTGCCTTCATCCTATAATTGAAAAAAAAATTAAATAATACCTGGAGGTGATAAATAAAAGATGTTAGTCATTAGCAAAAGTAAGACATTTAATCAAGAAAAATACAAGACTACAAGAAATAAAACAAAATCTAAACGACAAATCCTTATCTCGTCGGGTTGGGCGCGAGTTCGACGTCCTTCTTGTATGGGATACCAAAAGTCTTAGCATCACGTTACGTTTTGGCCCGCAGCATCCACGCCGACCCGATCAGATTCGTATACGTGATTTGTTATAGACCATCATGATAAAGATTGTCGCCGACAGTGAGCCGACTAACTCCAAGGTAAATCCAAAGTAGAAATTGAAGTTAAAAAACAGAGGTATGCACCAGCGGCATAAACTAGAGGCAAAAACCAGAGGGAAACGTCTTGTTTCCTGTAAAGACCATGCGATTAAATCAAGAAATTAATATTAAATTATGCACTAGTGATTGAACAATAAAAAATACTTACCCTCTAGGTATAGTGAATCACACACAGTTACATTTTAATCTGACAGCTTTGGCTATGGTTTGAAAATGAATCATAGATTGCAACCGTTTTTATAAGCTGAGACACCGAATGTGATACCAACTTGAGGGTAACTATTTGTGAAATGTTAAGGTGCTTGACGATAATAAGTGACGGGGCAATTTTGTACGTGACCCCCATTTATAACGTCACAATGTATGAATAAACATCGCTATAATCTGGTTTAAAACACTAAATAAATGTAACACCTTCTTTCAAAATCTAAGCTAGTTTCCATACTAGCGGCCATTTAATTTCAGACTAGCAAAAACTACAATTGATCTATCTATCTAAATGGCGGCGGACAAAAGCAACTGACTTTGCAGCTAACATCGATTTTGAATTATCAATTTACATCAAAAAGAGTTAAGTTTGATGTTACGTACCCTCGATTAATATTGGATTTGACTACCATTGGATAGCATTATCCTATGATTATCTGAATTCAAGGAAAAGGTAATCAATGTATTTAACCACAAGATATTTTTAAATCTATCCCCACAATCAAAAAACCGGTTATTTGTATTGAATACACGCATTATATCGCTTCTATGAACAAACGTAGAATATAACAATATACTCGTATATTTTTTATATTTATAGTGTTTACTTTATGGATGGACTTAATTATTTTTATATACAATAGACAATGTTTCAAATTATCGCTTTGATTAATTTAAGGTCGACAGGTTTCGATACTGCTTTATCTTCTTTAGATCGAATAATACACTGGTATTGAAAACGGACAATAATAATAATAATACATAATACACGCATTTGATTCTACGATTCTATATTGAACTTCTAAAGTAACACATGCGCATAGCAGATTTTCTAAGGATGACAGCCATTAATAATAATAATAAAAAATAATAAATTATTCATAATACAGTGTGTTATATTGTTGTAATCGAATAACATTGCAGCAAAGTAAGACACATATTTCATTAATATTTTACTGTGTTATAGCTGCTATAGCAGACAGTGCTTTTCCGGTATCTGGTCACCCATACACACCCGTACGCACATTCCGCGTTAAAATTCAAACGAACATGTGAGTAAATGGATGAAATATTATGGGGCATTCATTTACTTACGCTATAGCACATCCTTCTAATCCATCAGTATTTTGATAAAAACACTTTAAATATTACATAAAGAGTACATACTTCATATCCCTAAAACTGCTTGCCAGATTTACAATTCTTCTAAAAATATAATTCTGACTTATTCGTTATATTTTTGTTTTCGTTTACATAATATAATAATATACCCGATGTAACTAATCTCCCATTTCCAAATACCTATTTATATTCATAAATCCAGCATCTGTGAATGTTATAAATAGGGTGGATGCAAATTTATACTAATATTGCCCTCGTACATGTAAACAAAGTGTAATGTTCAATGTACTAAATATATATATATATATATATATATATAAAAAGTGAAACAAGATGCGATTAGATAGCATATAAATACATTGTAAAGCTTAAAGTAACTGCATTGTTTAATCTATATATAAAATATTAAACATATACTTTGTCATGTGCTTCCGAATAATAAGACAATTACATACTACGTAAGAAAAATATTTAATTTTTTTTAAATTTGATTGAATAATCTTTACATTGTTGGCATCTTGCGAGAACGGAAGAAGCCACGTCATACCAGGTGCGAGATAATTTGTTTATTTTGCGCACTTCAAATTTGTCTGTTCAATCTGGATAACAATACTATTGAACTAAGTGGAGAAGCTCGTTTTGGTAGGCTAAGTCATAAGGCGGAGAGAAAGAGTACGATCCCCCACCCATTGGACGGACCCCATCAGAAAAGGTAACAGGCAATTCTCTGATGACAGCCCTAAGATCTGCAGGATGCCAAGAAAAATGGTGGAGCATTGTCAAGAGGGCGAAAGTTCACGACCCTCATTCGTGGGGGACCGCCGTATGAGGAAATATATTTTCTGTCTGTCTATCCGCCGGTTAGTATTTTTCAGATAGACAGATTTTAAAAAGATTTATTATCGATAGACCTTTACTTTGCAAGTTGCCAGTCCAATCCAAATACGCCGTACACGCAATACTATAATTAATCAAATATACTGCAAACAAAAGGTTATGCGTAAAATCGAATTGTGAGTAAAATATAGAATCCAAATTTGTAGTAATGCGATTGTTATCGATTTTCATTAGTAGGATTAAGATGTATTTGAACACATCAAAATTTGTACGTGATATCGGCGTGTTTTTACAGCTTTGTCAAAATTATTTATTGAGGGATACGTTCAGCCAAAACGCTCAGCGATGAACGAGTTTGAAATACTAACATATCTGTGTCTCCGTCTTACTTTAAATCACTCTAATGGCACGTGTCCACAAATAGGATTTTCTAGAGATTTTCGAATCGAGACAATCTCCGAGATTCTTTGAAAATAACTCTCAATTTTCGTAGTTCCACTGTACACGTCATATCTCAAAGAATCGCTGTTTCGTGTCTTACTTCACGTTTTTTTTATTCAATTTTAAATGACATTTCTATTCGGCTAAACCATTCAGTTGTTACAAGTGCGCATATAATCAATCAACTGCCAATGAGATCTCCCAACATTCGTGTGCGTGCTCCCATACAACTGAACAATCGCGGATTGACTATTTAGTCGAGTGTATGCGCACGCCAATACATGGCAACGTATATAGATGACTACCGATAGTTGTTCAACTGTTTTATCAAAAGACAATCGAAAAAGTTTTTTTTTTTTTGATCGAACAGCTATCGTGTCGATAATATGCGCGCTCCCATATAATCCAGTAGCCTTTTAACATACATCTAAATAGTCGAGCGAATAAAAATTGTATGCATGTGCTTAGCCTAACTTTTCAGAGTAGATAGCTATATGGAACTATGGTGATTTGTGCACGTGTGAAATGTCTATATCAGATCGAACGTCGTGTTCACTGGTATAAATTTTTGTCTTTTTCTACCAATCTCAAGCTGATCTACAGATCAAAATCTCAACACGTGTACATGGTAATGAGATGTATCTCAACACAATCTGTGACATCCATAGTGTCTACGAAAAGTGATGAAAAATTCACCACGAGCGTTTGACTGTGATAGCACATCTACTTGTTGCTATAGGTAAGGATGGTCAGGCAGATATACACATGATAACAATAAAAAAGTGCGTGTATGTGAGTCAGAATAGAAATATTCGACGTTCTATTGCAACACCTCGTGATGATTGTGCAACATCAATTCAATGGACACCGTTTAATATTTTGTAATTAATATTCCTTCAATTTGCAGCCCTGTAAAATACAACCTACACACAGTAGGAACAGTCGCATGACTCGTAAACTTGAATGGAGTCTCATTAGAGAGACAGGATATATTGATTTCGTGCTAAAACGTTTCAGTAAATGCAAGAACCCTGTGAAATATACTCGCGACTCGCGTGTCAGGACAAAGCTTTCATCGACCGATTTAAATTTTACGTCACTGCAGTTATTTCATGTTTATGAAACTAACCACAAAATAAATCATTTTTAATTAAATCACATTTTCATCGCAATTTTGTGCATAATTAAGACAAACTAGCTGAATTACTTAGAAAGGTACATAAAATATATCGAAAAAATATGATAGTTACCACCGTGATTCAAACCTGAATCTTTCTCTTACCGTACTATTACACTATGTTAACCATTTCCTTTCAAGTCGATTTATCGACTTTATGTGTTCCTTCTAATTTAATGAGGCATTTATTATTTCCTAATGAAAGCTGTCATCTTTTTTTTTTATCTGCAATTATTCTCAAAAACTCAAAACAAAGAGTCCCTGTGATAACTATATATTTGGTTATTTATCATGTTTACATGTGAACCACACAAAAGCTGTTTTGGCTTGGACGATACTTGAGGAATTTTAAGACATTTTTTGTGACAGTTTCTTCAGTAATTTTAGATTGCAGTTCACCTTTAAAAGGTAAATTGGCTTAATGATTATTAAAATTTTATTAATAGCTGACGTAAGAATGGTGAACTTATAGTTCTATGATATACATATATACCACTCTTAATTTGCAATAATGTACTCGAAATAGAGCTGAATGGTCCAACCGTTGTCCACTATTTAATATTTTGAAAACTGAAGCAAGAGCTGACTGATCTAACTAATTAATATACATTTTAAAGAGAACGCATTATTATTTGTGAAGTTGTAATTTTTTCAGAACACAGTTTTGTGATATTTTAATACAAATTTTATACATAAATTAGAAAGATATAGGTGCATACAGATAAACTCAATTTATCGAAAAAATATTTTAGCTGCCACCGAGATTTGAACCAGGATCTCTTCCTATCTATCCGGGGAAGTGCGATAACCAATTACACTACGTCGGCCTTGTAAATAGTCGACAAATTTTCGAACTTATATGTTGCAACTATTTCAAATTGATAGTTATATTTTACTATCAATTTGAAATAGTAAATATGTGTTCTCTTTAAAATATTACATTCCATTTATTTAAAAGCTATCACCTTTTTATTGCGAATACCTTTGAGAAATAATAAAAAATATTTAATTTATATAAAAATATAACTACTAATTTTAAAAAAAAAATATAACTTCACAAATAATAATGTGTTCTCTTTAAAATATATATAAGTTGTATATCCAAAAATTTAATAAAATAAAATTGAAAAACCTCTGGCGTCTTCTAGCGAATATTTCTCAAAACATATTCTCAATATAAAGGTGATAGCTTTTAAATAAATGAAATGTAAGATGCATCGATTTGAAATAACTGCAACATATAAGTTTTAAAATTTGTCGTCTATTTATAAGGCTGATGTAATGTAATGTAGTATCGCACTTCCCCGGATAGGAAGAGATCCTGGTTCAAATCCTGGCGGCAGCTAAAATGGTTTTTCGATAAATTGAGTTTGTCTTTCTAATTGATGCATTTAATTTGTATCAATTATTATCCACCTATCAGGCAACCCAGATTGAACTGTATCAAAATAGCGAACTGAATTCAAATTATCCAGGTAATTGGAACAATTATCGAGACTTGGGAGAAGTCCCTCAACTCCCTGAAACCAATCAATATTGAACTCGGTCTAAAGGAACAAATACGCATAAATTCTTCTGAGTTTTTTGGTCAAAATGACCAATATTCGAATTACAATATATTTATGATACACGAGCAGAAAGCAACAGGCCGCCGTCAGTGCTCCATGCTAGACTCTACAAAATCCAATGTTTCATTTTTCAACGTTGAAAATATTATTTATTACATTAATCAAAGGAAAGTTGAACACAACAGTAGGACCAAATTTAACAAATTAATGCAAACTAATCTTGTACTAAAATGTATTATTATAATATATATTTTAATAGTTAAAGATCTACTACAACGTTTGAGGGTTGTCGACTGGCGTGACGCCTGACTATCATAACCTGTAGCAGTGGAATTAAGTGGATCTTGAGTTGTTGCTCGCCTTGAGAAATGTCACAAATCAAAATCTCTCATGAATATCGCGTACTTATAATCCGTACATAGAAATACATAATAAATTTCTCATTATTAAACAATGTTCATCTTCATATAATTATTGATATTTCTGTATAAATATCATTACAATTGGTATTATTGACCACAAAGAAACGATCTTATTGCATTATACATTAAAAGAACATATACAATTATCGTACTCATTTTTAAATCTTTCATACACCCATTTTAATCAACATATATAAGAAATATCACAGTTTTAAAGATCAAAGCGAATATATTTTATCCAAGATCTCAAAGAATCCTCTCAATCTGACGATAGTATCAAATCAAAGAGATAATACATGGTATATAAATTTATTTTGGTTTGTTAATAAGGTAGGTTTACTTGTTATAGAATTCTGATCACGAAAATAATATTCTAGATTTAACAAAAAATATATTAGCAAACGCAACGCTGCGCCTCCGTGTACGAGCTCCACCGAGTACGTGACGCCACTGGTAATGTGCGCGCGCAGTCGCAATACCTTGCTCATTTCCAATCAATCTCAACAATATTGTAATGACGTTTTTTACTGCGATCTACATCATTTATTCATTAGCGACAATAATATTAATTCTGCAATACAGATGTCACTGTCTGCGAGCTTCTTGTCGGTCTTTTACATACTAAACAGTAGACTCTCGATAATCCGGGGCGGTAGGGATAATCTCGGTTAAAAATTCAAATAAACGACACGAAAATACGTAATAGAAGATATAAAATACGAATATAAACAATTTTCAAAAATCCCTTCCAAGACTGGCCCGCAAGACTGAGATGGATTTCATCTGTGTCTGAAAGTTTTCACTTTTTTCTAGGTCCAATGTGAAATATGATATTTTATTCTTAAATTGAAACTGAATAATAAAAATTAAAAGTGACGTGCTTATGGTCTATCGGTTACGATACTCGCCCGATTTCGTTCCAGGAAGCCACCAAGTTAGTTATATTTTCATAGCACAAGCGTTTAGTTTAGTTTAAAAATAATAAGAATATGTGATGTACCGTGCACGCATTATTTTTTTTTTTTTAAAACTACTATACTATTAGATAAAACTACTATACTATACCTATTACAGAGGGTTTCATGATGCACCTTCCAGAAAATTGTAATGCGCTGTTTTTGTTCAAAATCAGGAGATCCCAAAATCCACCCTCGGTTGAAAAGTATTATTCTCGTACACGAGATATAAAGGAATTTACGATAACTCCGATAAACCTTGTTAGATTCCGATCAAATTTTATTAAACGAATGACTTTATAAAAATCTCGGAAATGTTCGTCGTTCAGCCTAATCCGCCATCTTGTTTTAAAATGACGACCATTAAAAAAATATATATTCTTAACTACGTGAAAAATACTGTTGTGAAATAAAAACTGAAAATACAGAAATCTTTCTTTTTTACACAGACGAAATCTACCCGATTTTTGCATCCAGTGGCGTAGGATTTTATTATAAACTAATCAGTGTGCGTTTGTTCTGACCAACATAAAGTGGTGATTGATTGATATTAAAATAATCAACATAGTTAACCTTTTAAATGGTATGAGCGCGTTAACACGCCAAACTATAAGCGTGTTAACACGTACTTGTGAACCTTGCAAACTTACATCTATGGACGATAGGTCCCAACTATTGATAGATAAGTCAAGACCCTTAAAGCCCATGTGGTGTCTTCCATTTGAAACAGAGTCGGCAGTTAAAAGCTTAATATGTACAAAGTTAATAATTTGTTTAAATTACTGAAAAATGTATTAATACACGTTCGTAATTTATGATATTTATATATTAATGGTTTACGAGAAATATTAGTTTAACATTTTCAAGGAAGCTTCTCGGATGTTCGACAAGTATCCACAAAAATATTTATGTGTAAAGAAATAACAAATGCCAGAAGAGAAATGTATTTTAACGAAATCCAATAACTCAGAGATGTGGAAATTTCCAATAAATTCTTATGTAACAACATGATACCTAGAGATAACGGGGCGGGGGCGGGGGCGGGGGTGGGGGCCGGGTAATATTCCCAGCATTTCTAGCGAAAATCTGCCATTCTGCAGAGAATTGTTCAATATTTGAAGATCCATCACCTTTCATCGTTTTTATTGTGCCTCATATCCGTAGCTACGCACCTGACATTAACTTAGTTTTTAATTACTTTTAGCGCTGCTCTGGAAGTATTACAATCCTTCACTTCCCTTCCCCGTTCTACACCATTTCTTTCGCCTCCATTTTCCCCTCCTCTATCTCACAATTAGTTATCGAAATATTAGTAATTACCTACCACATGGTTTGGTACCAACAATGTTTAATAATAAAATGGTGTTCAGAATCGACTGTTTCTACGAAATAATTTGCTTGACTTTCACGCACCATTGAGGTCATCGAGACACAATTCATTGTTCTATTATAGTGGTAATGTCAGAACCAATGAAGTTATATTACAAAGAGTCGAAATAATTGTGGTAATTTGAAGTCTCAATGGTAACTACACGAAATTCGTACGGACACGTCGATTAGTCATCTCCTGCCTTTCGCTAGTGACACGTGGCTATCATTATTAAAACAAAGTGCGCTTTTTAAGTGGTCTAATTATTCAAAATGGTGACTTGTGCTGTCAAACTGTGTTCATCAAACTCAAATAAAATATCAAAAACATTAAGTATTATTGGATTTCATCGGTAAGAAGTATTTTTTTAAGTTTTAATTTTGCTCATACATTAATATCGGCACCTATCACAGAAACGCGTTAAGTCCAAATTTTGAAATTAATTAATTACTAGAAATTAATATAGAGTACATCATTGTGCTTATGTATAATGAAAATAAAACAATTATTTGGATAAAAAGAACTAATATACTTGAACTGCTTTTATTCAAGTTGAACTTCATTAGTTAGTTCAACAAATATATGTGTGGAATTGAATATATCTGTGAAAAAAATAATAATATTGTCGAAAAATATTAAACACGAAACGAAATATTAAACGCCACGATAGTTTAATATTTCGTAAAACAATACATAAAAAATTATTAATGCATCAGGAATTACGAGATATAAGAAATATACAGATTTTGAATTATTCTTCAGCAATAACAAAAATTAATAGCACGACTGAAAATTATAGACCGTAATTTATAAAAAATTAATCAAATGTGGCAGATAGTAAAAATCTATCAGAATTCCTAGTTATAAATTTGACGGAAATTTCTAAGCAAATAATTTATTATATTGGTGGATTTGTTGCGCGACAATTGGCTAAGAATATATATATAGACAGTCTCTTTGCCAACGAAAAATCAGTTTGCCATAGTTTTATCATACAGAAAGATAGAGAAGAGTTATTATATCCATCTCAAGATGTTATTAATATCTGTTCACGAGCAGATTCGATACTAAAAATTATACTTCAAAAACACTACAAAATACCCTCCCAAATAATATGATAATATTGATAATTTACTATCAAAAGCGTTAAAAAGATTTTTAAATGTAAATTTCTTTGACACACTTTTAAACGTTCATTCTTAGAAACGTATGCTCTAGATAATAACCAACTACAATTGTTGAGAGTTGTGCTGGATAGGTATTTGTCTATTCGAGTAAGCTATCTTACAAAATTAACAAAATTAAAATATGAAACATACCAAAAAGCAGTATTACAATAAATTGGTAATTTTTAGTGCCAACTAGTAAATGAAATGGAAAATCATATTTATTAATTTATTATAATTATCTCATACTCTAAATACTATTTATCTCTACAATACTTACTTACTTTTCAATACAAGAATCTTATTTCTGGTGTGCACATACACTGTTAATGTAAAAATTATTAAAACTGCGTACTTTTATTTTTCCAGTTTGAAATTTGTGAAATTCTTCGTGAATCACATAGTACTTTACAGAAACATTAGCCGTACTTTTATTTCTGTGACTACTCACTACCCGTCAAATCTAATCCTGTTTAATTTAGTAACGAATTTTAACGTTACATTATCTTTGACGATTTTAAAACGATTAAAAACATCTCAAAGAATGACAACGCAACATTTTGAAACAAAAAAAATACGAAATAAATATCGACCTTAATAAATAATTAAAATTAGTGTGAAATTAAAATAAATTTACGTAATTTGTTATTTTGTGAAAATTGACTTATGGTGTTATTGTGAGTAACGTTCGGGTATTTTTGAGAACTGCCGACCATTGCCGAACAACTGAATAGCTTTCTCACATACAATAAAACCTGACTTCAAAATTTATCTCAGTACAACGGGATAGTTCAACTCTCTGGATAAATCTCTTTGGTCAGAACTTATGCATTAGCAAACTCCGCAGTCCCCAGATTGCATTATTTGGGGAATGAATCTGCGGAGGTAGTGGACATTTTTGCTGTAAATTTAACTCTTTATAGGACAACATTCTCAACCCATTGGTGACGGATAAATTGCTTTACTTCACATTTTAAATTTATTTTTAATTTTGATTATGAAAAAACATGCTGACACTATGTAATGTTTTCTTTGTGTATTGCACTTCTGAAGAAATTTTCTGTTATTTTACAAATTATGTTAATGCCTGAAAAGAGAGTGTATAATAATAATAAATAAATAATATATAATTATTGTAGCTCCTGCGTGGCCACGATCAGTGGTACCGTAAAACCTAGTTTGTTTGCAATGTTGAAATAATTATTTATTTTCTAAAAAGACAAGTGGTCTACAAACAAAAGTTCAAACCTTACTTAACCAATTAACCCAAAAAATTACAAAACAAACATACATATTTGTCTGAACAAGGGGTTGGGTAAATACGGGATGTAAGAAAGGTTAAAGAAATTTGAGGACCAACCAGAACCAAAAAAAAACCCGACTCATCTGAGAAATGCTTCTTTAGGTATCTGGATTTTTCTTCACTGGAGCCACAAGTCTTCTGGCTTAAGAACACGTACCCCGTTGTTCTGCACGAAGTACTCTTGCTCATACACTTCGGTGATGGCGCGAAGTGTGACACAACAATCGGTACGCACGGTAGTAAGATACCGATTACACACAAACAGTATAGGTTCGGCACACACAGCGAGAAACCGAACACTCAATAGTATACTCTCAGCCCCACACAGTAGGACGATACTTCACAATTTTTTCACAGTCCCCCGTACAACTGGTAAACGATAACTGTCAGTTCAAACTTCAACATTCAACTGGTCCAAACCATAAACAGCAAAATCACAAAAGAGGTCGTGTTTTGTGAGGAAACAGGTAGGTAATGGAAGGAACGATTCTGTATGTCGCGTTCACGTGTGCGCGAGACAGCGATCCATGAATCATAAAGATCTGAAACATTCTTAAAATGTTTGTGATGATACGATGGTGAAACATATCCACCATGTTTCATAGCCGAAAGACTACTACCCAGCGACATCGCTTGGCACCAGATCTTGCTGGCAATATAATTAAGGTTACTATAGATGTGCTGGTATTTTTTAATTAGAAATTGATAAAAGACATATATTGGTTTGCTTAAAAGCTAACTGAATCTAAAAATAATATTTTCAGATATCATTTAATAAGTTTAATCAAACACTATCTTTAAATTGACTGTTAAAAATAGATAATATTATAAATACTTCTTCGTAGTTCGTAACTATTTATTATATTTTAATATAATGTATATCAGATTTTAGTCATAAGTAACCAAATACCTAAATATGGACTAGATTCAATGTTTTAAATTTTATTATTCTTAAAATATTTTCAATACTAATTTTTGTGATCGTTCTGTGAAAAATATGACTTACTTGATGGTCTTCCGAAACGTATCTCGAACCACCGACCGCTTTCTCACTAGACTGCGAAACAAGTACGTCATCAAAAAAGTTAACATTGCGTCCTTTTTCATAATTTAGTTTATAAAAAATCCGCCCAACCTTTACATAATTAAACCTAGGCTTAAAGAAAGGTGACCTTAAAAATATAATTAACGTGACTTAAAATTTTGAATCCATCTGTATAAAATTAATTAACTTAAATTTATATAACGTGTATTCATAAATGTAAAATATAGTAGAAAAAGTTAAAATTAAATAAATCCGTCGCCGTTTCTATTCGGCTTTAAATTAATTAGCCCATTTAAATATTTTAACCTTTTTAAAATGTCCTCTACGTAAACCAGCATTTAAGGACGCCGGTTTATGTAGAGGACATTTTATACTAAAATAATTCCTAAAGCGCTGTCATTTTCAAAATTTGTGACGTTACATCTGTACTGTGTAGTTTCTTTTGTCCGAAAATAATAATTCATCGTGTCATTTTTGAAGTAATATCTTTACCCAAACCTACACAAAATTGCCACGCGATGAACAACCAAAACACGTTTTTACTGTGTGTACACGAATTAGATTTGTCCCAAAAGCCCATAAGGGACAGTGCAGAGAACTGTCACTCGTTGTCCATGGCCACTGATACACACCGACTATTACCGCCAAATCTCGTGAGACGAGAGATCAGTCTCATCCGTATTCATTCGCCTTTAGTGACAAAAATGTATTGCGAACATTATTACATTCTCCGAACTCCAAATCCGATACTACCTTTTTCCTACTCTCATTGTCTAGTATTTGCAGATAGCTTTTCCCGGGGGGAGTAACTGGAACGCATAACTCTTCATCTCGAAGTCTAGTACACCGGTTATCAAAGAGAATTGATCAAGAAACATAAATGTAGTCGTAAAGTATTATACTTCTCGTTACTTCCTTTCGCAAATATTTTATGAAGACTTCTACCAACGTATGATCATCATGACGTATGATTTAGATCAGGGGTCGCAAATTATCTTTTGAGCAAGCAAAAAAATTTTTTTTGTAAAAAAATTTTAGTATGCCTACCTATTTGCTGTCTTTATAGTATATCTACCAGACCGCTATGAAAGATTTTTAACTCTCGTAATAACCATCCAGACCCATACGATCAGTTTAAATTAAACGTTGAACTCTTAGCACTGTACACAAAAAAGTATATATATATCAAAAATCCTAATTTAGTAAATGTTCATCAAAAATAGCACTGAATTGAAGCAGTGTTACAAAATTTTAGGTGGTGATGCATTATAATGTAAAACTTAACGACAATCCCTGAGAAACGTTAAATGAGTACAAAGAACAACATTTTAGAGAGTGGGAAGTAGAATTACCACAGGACAAGACCAATTGGCTGAATGGCATATGCAATTGTCCAAAGTGTCTTAGAGATTACGTTTGTAAACATTTTGTTGGGTTAGGTTAGTTCACGAATACAAAAAGTTTTTTAGTGGCAAATGATATGTAATGAATTAGAACACGAAGACAAAAAAAAGATCAAGTAACAAGATGTAACACTTTAAGATTAAATATGGTCTAAAATTTGGTGAACTGTTTTTGTGGTTTGCAATTTTTTATAAAATTTGGTAAACAGTTAAACAGTTAAACACACGCCGATATTTATCTTCACATTGTACTTCATTTAAATAATCATTTAGAATTTAAGGGTCATTGTATGACATGCGTATAATCTGATTATTTGAAATTAACATGAAATAAATTCTCTTCACTGCTAAAGGAATGTTTTCATTATTATTACAATCTGAATAGATTGATTTATCCACCAGGCAATGTTCCCGATCCCCGCCCAGATGGATGCAATGCTCCCCGGTGCAAGCCGTGACCCATAAAAACGTGCAGTTTAATAATATTACTTATAGAGGTCCGATTAAGACCGTTTGTATTCCGAGGCGCGGCTCGCCGTAGCGTATGGCCGCACCATCGCGAGCTTTTTCTGTTCCCCCTATGGAAGGGTCTCTTCGTGCCTTTGCCTGATGGCTTCATTTACTTTTTTTCGCCTCTCTCCGAACGTTAACTGCCACCATAAAAGTTAACAATCATTCCGTCTGCGGACGCCGCTCGCGGGTGCCGCCGTGCCGCGCCGCCACCCTTATCGGGAGAGGGTACTGGGGCTATTTTAATTGCGAAACACTTCTCGGTGTAATCCGCGAATTTTGTCTCGATATTTCAACTGATTTCCATTTTGATGTTACGCCACTGAGTAAAACTAAAAAGGAAAAATATCCAATGTTTCATAATTTTTAACTTAATTATTCAAAAAAAAAAGTATATAAAAAGGGTTTTTTATTTTATTATCCTCTGTATATTGAATATCTAAAATTATAACATTTAATAGAATGCGGAGCGAATTTATATTCTTTTAGCTAATATATGAAGAAAGAAAAAAGAATTTGAAAGTTTTATCTGTGTTGAAAAAAGTTATCATTGAAGCATGTCTCAGAGTAAGTTATAAATACGAATAAATTTAAATAAAATCACTCTAAGAAGCAAAAGTAGTGTTGAATTGAATGAAGCTATGTGGATAATTGTATTAGTTTAGTGATAGTTTTATTATCAGAACCAATCAATATTAAGATTTGTTTTAATATAATGTAATTTATTTATAAAATCCTCAATAAGAAAATATCAGCGGAATTTACACGAAAAATTTATGCAAATCAACATGAGCACGAGCATAGGACAAGAGGAAAGGATATACTGAATCTGATGTATAGTGCGATGAAGATTTAAAATGAATCTGACTAAATATGTAAAAGATAAGTTTTAGTAAAAAAAAATACTTTAATCTTATTTATATTAGAACATATGTAGGAGTGTTTATGTATGCACTATGTTAAGAATTAAATAAATAAAAGTCAAACTTGCATTTGGATACTTTTTGCAAATTCGCATGTTTGAAAAGCTACAACTCTCGCAAATTTGAAAATTTAAATATGTCCTTTCACATCCCGATAGGTAAGCAAAGAACTTGTCTATAAATTCAGTATCTAAGGATACCTTAGTAAAAAATATAATTAAAAAACGATGCACATCTAGAACCTACCTATATAAATTACAATGCTAAGCAACTAAAATTACATTTTAACGAGTCAAAAATAATAAAACTTAATTTCCCGCTGAACTGTACATATATTATTATTTTATTTATTTATTTGATTTATTATTTTTTTGTTATAGCAACCCTAATCAAGGATGATAATTACTTTAATCGCAATGGCATCGAACCGCGTCCCAAGTAAGCAAAAGTTGACGGTCGACCGGTATAAAAACATAAATATGAAGTGACGTTGCACAAACTTTTTAATATTTTTTCATACAAGCGCAGCACAGAAGAAGTCTGTTTGATCGAATGTCTATTAAATCGAATTTATGTCTCGTCAGCGGACGTTTCCATGTCCCACCGCCATTGTTTCATGAATTATGCATATTTTTATGGAAATAATATTATAATTCCTAGTTCAACAACAGATTTTATTATAGGGACATAATCATATAAGTATATTTCAGTCTGCTGAATACAAAGCGAATAAATAAATTATCTATGCCATAGACATTTTCGAATTATCATCTCGTTGGACCGTCCGAAGAGACCTCATAAAAAATTGCTTTCTTTAATAATTCCACTTATTTATTAAATACATACAGTTTTTATTTTTATTTAATCATAGATTGATCTAATGGGAGTTTGTCGATCATGGACTCCCGGTGCCGACACTGATGAATGGAAGTGAGGCCTGGAGCTGGCAGTAGATGAACGAAAGTAGACTGATTGCAGTGGAAATGAGATCACTTAGGCGTATATGTGGCAGATCTGTTTATGACAGAGTAAAGAATGAAGAAAAAATTTTGGTCATATGGAACGGATGAATGAGGAGAGAATGGTGAAAAAGATATATCACGCAAGCGTTCATGGCACCAGAAATAGAGGACGTCCTCGGAAGACTTGGCACGACCAGGTAAACCAGATACTGGAAGATGCCACAATAATCGCCGAACTTGTATGAGAAGATGTATGAATGTAGATGAGGCGAGAATTGTGTGTCAGAACAAAAGCGTGTGGCGCTTTCCTCTCTGCCTAATGAAAATGTGATGGTAAGTAAGTAGATTGATCAACGGTCACAAATGATTTAAAAAAAAACATTTTAAATATAATGTACAGGGTGTATTCGACCTAACCCATAATATTTTAAGGTTAACTTGACTCAATTACGGGTCGAAAATATACACATGCTGTACCGTTACGGAAAATATATTGAATTTTAAGTACTGCGAAGTACAAATTTGCTTAACTGATCCAATATTATTCTATATCTTTGCTCGAGACCCCAAATCATATAAAAAAACAAAAAATAGTCTGGCCTCTCCAAGTTCGATAACCTTTTATTTTTTATATTAATCGAAATAATTTGGACTCAATAAAATAATTCAATTAATCGAAATAATTATACTCACAATTACTTTTTTCAAATGCTTATGTCTATGACACAGTTGAGATTAGGCACATTATGCAGCTTGAACATTTTCGATTCATATTTTTATTATGTGTCTACCACTGAAATATTGTGAACTAGGTGTGTTCCATCCAGTATATAATAGACATAAGATCTTATCTATATAGTGTTGTATATAGTATAGTATCTATTTCAGTAGCTTGTTGGTGTAGTGGTCAAGACGTCGGCCTAGTGGATCGGGGGTTAGCGCCTCGTTCCAGGACACTAGCAAGTTAGTCCTATTTTCATAGCACAAGTTTAGCTTAGTTTGAAAATAGTAAGAATATTGATGTGACTAAGTGATAATACCGAAATTAAAATATAGCTTTATTCTTTACACCCGTAGTTCACAACTATTATGGCTTCACGGCACACTATTCAAATTTTTACATATTTTGCGACACACCGAAAAATACTTACCAACCTATCGCTAATTGCATTATATTATACTATATTAATTAATTATATTGTATTCTCTCATAGTAACATATTTTGCGTATGACCAGTTGCATTTCGTTGTAAAAATATAACATTAAATATTATTTTAAAAACATAGAAACTTATCAAAATTGCATTTCAACACGCGTATTTCATAACAATTAATAGTGTTATGTTGTTATACTTGTCATCAATAAACGAAAACGTAATTTAAATAGATCAAAAAAAGATATAATAAGACAAAATAAGATTGAAGTATATTGCGGCACATCGCTAAACCGCGGCACTCGGCACGGCACGCAGCGTGCCTCGAGCGATTGGGAACCACTGGTCTACACCATAATTTTATTCAATCAAATTAGCATCAATACCATTACATTTAAGCACGAAACTATGGAAAATGTCGACAGAACTGATTTCGTTCTCGATTCTGTGGATCCTTTGGATTCGCGCATTGGTATAATATGATACTTTGTTTTTGATTTATTAACATAAACACTGCCAACAATCTAGCACTCGGTACGTTATCAACTTGGTCAAATCGAAGACATTCAGTTGCCTTTTATTATATGATTATGCATTAAATTGTTCAATGTTCTTATATTATTTATTTTCGCAAATGCTTTGAAAACTAGCAACGTTTGGCACTAAGTATGAAAATTAAATTCTTCTTTTCATAGTCTACCCAGCAATGATAAATTGTATTACAATATTTATTGCGCTACTCGCTAGTTACGTATTCGCCAACTTTAATAATGTACAGGGTGGCCCATAAGTTTTTGCACTTTTTAAATGGCTTCTGCGCGCGAACCGTGCACGAGAGCGACAGCGCGCGGGAGATTTAATCGCAATAGATCGTTTCACAGGGGACAACGCGCGTTCTGCGTAAAACAGTTTTACAATGTGATCACGATCTTTAAACGTTAGAAAAATAGTTTGACCATGAAGAACTAAAAACAATGAAAAATAATCATTATGAACAGATCATTTCTTAAAAAGATAACCTTAAATTAAGTAAGTTGGTAATTATTGATAAATAAATCAAATTTTCAAATTTCTACAGAATCAATAATAAAAGCTATACTAATATTACATTTAAAATATCAATTAAATTAGCAGCAAATATAAATGTTTACAAAAAAGAAGTTATAAAATGGATTAAAGGTCTTCACAATTATTAAACTATGTATTTGACATTTTTCCCTATTTATAATCTGATCAATTTTCCAACATTATATATATGTATATTGTTAATTTTTATATTGTATTTTTATAGATTTATATATTTTTTATCTTTTTTCATTTATTGTAAACATCTAGTTTATATTAATATTGTATTAAATAAATGTTGAAAGCCACCCCCATAATTCAATATCTTTCTTATTTGGGGGTGCATAACTCTACTTTTGTTTTTTTTTTGTCGAATATATAAATAAATAAATAAAAATGTTCTCAGGTTTATACGACCAATCAGAATCTTGTGTCAAGTTTTTTGGGCTATTCTGCCATGTGTATCTGATCTCTCTGGCCTACGTTTCAGATCCCATTGTGGAGTATATCATCACGGCCGACGACGCTGATGCGACGTACGAGTGTTGCTGTCGTGTATTGGCTCGGAATGCCATGTTAAAGGCAGGGTGTATCGTTCATTGCAAAGCAGGCTGTGTCCCTATTTATATTTATATTATATCTATTACCGGATGACTATCGGTGCGAAATCTTCTATTCGACTGTTTTAGTTTAGTGTGATAATTAGATTCTCTCGATCTAAAACTTCTTTAACGAATCATCGTGAGTCCGCGATTATCAATAGTTCAATAGAAAGTCCACATGAACCATCATAACAAAATGATTCGTGTTGTGAACTTTAAATATATAAATGATCAAACTACAGCCACCCCCACACCCTGGACGCCATTTTGTAATCTAGAGGGTGTGAATATTGCACTGGGGAAACTTCTCACTCTCAGGACGTTTGGGAAGTTTAAAACCTTCACAAGTTTTTGCCATTAACCTAATAAATTCCTATTACGGCCCACCCCGACACACCCTGCCCCACCCGCCCACCCTGCACACACACCTACACCCCTATGCAGTTAAACACACACACACGCGCAAATTGTTTTGGGGGGGTGTAGTCGTCGGTGCCATTTTGTTTTGAAATTCTCACATAACTTACACGTTGTATCAGATATTACGCTTGTAGTGTTAATTTGTGTGAAACCCAAATTTCTATTACGCGAGAGTCGAGACATTCCCGGTCGCTCAAAGCCCTGACGATAACCCGGGGAGATGCTTATAAAATGGAGGTTATCAAAAGTCTTTTCTCTTGAATTCATGCAAAACATTATACATTTTAATTGTCAACCGCAATATTTTGGATATAGCAAGATCTGATTCTTGCAAGTCAGATCTTGCTGCTATCGCCTCTTCAACGTGTTTCTTTAATGTGCTAGCGAGTTATCTCTCTAATTTTATATATTTTCGTGTTTACTTGCCATGTAAGTACTTTCATTGAATATTTCATATTGAATACTAATTAAATGTATTAATTAGAAAGATATACAAATAAAATCAGTTAAAATCAGGGATTCGAATGTTCGATTCGGAAATTGATTTTATATGTATATCTTTCTAATTAATATATTTAATTAGTATTTAAAAATATCACAGACCTAAGTTCTGAATAATTACAACTTCGCAATGAGAATGTGTTCTCATTACAAGAGTTATATTGGCGTATTAAGATTGTGAAATATGATTTGTTTGCCAATTTGCCCTAAAATAGGCTTGCCTAGTTGGACTATGCATTTTAAAAATATACGTAACAAACCATATATAGCAGCGTTAAACGAGGCAATATTAACACGTGAATAATGGGGATAAGTGAAACAGTTCAGAAAATAAGTTACTTTATTAGTTTTTCTTGTAAAATTTATTGTTAAATACTTTTTATTACATTATTTACATATCTACTAATATATTACTAATATCTATTTTTTTCATAAAACATCCATGACAATAAAAAAAAGTTCCGAGTAAGGAAGTTCTGTTAGCGATAAAGAAGGTTCTTCCTCATTTGACTTTTTAAGCTTTTTTATGAAGAAGTCATCTAACTTCGTTTGTCTTTTCCTGTTTCGTTTAGCAAGCTGTTGTGATTGCTTGCAGTTGCTGATGATACGATTTTTTCTTTATTTTATTTATTTATTTTTTTATTTATTTTTTAGAATTGTTCATATTGTTGTAGTAGACAAATTTAATGCGGCACCTGTATCAGATTGCCGTTCATCTGCATCTAATCGTCTGAGCACCCGCATTTTAGTTTCCAGCGAAATGCTTTTTCCTGTCGCTTTACTTTATTTTTTTTGCAATCACCTATTTTAGGAACTAAAAATTGACATATATATTTATCACAATAAAATAATATACATATTATGGTTATATCTTAATGCGTACACAATAACTTTGATGACCGATAATAAATTAACAAATAACGCAGCGACCGAGTGTTCGTACTGAAACGCACCGCGAGACTGCACGCGAGTGTAAAAGTGACGAAATCGTGCGCAATTTCGAAGAATTCTAATTTTACCGCGTAATACTGAAACAGCGTTAAGCGGGGCCTTACTGTATATTATATGTGTATAAATAAATATAACAAAATCTGAAGGTAGACAATATCAAGATTCGATAAAATTCAACAAATATGTGAAAAAAGCAACATTGTGTATGTGTAATATGTACATTGAATGAATTATAAATTAAAATCCCTCCATCTCATAAACCCGTCATATGACGGGCAGCAGAAAATTATTTTATCTGCCCCGTACGCTTTTTAGTATTAAAAAATACGTTACTAAATTGATAAACTTTGATATTAAAGAAATCCATCATTCAAAAAAATATAATTGCCACAAAGACTCGAACCCAGAATGTTCTAAATGGTAGATACATGTAATATATTTATGTTTCAATTGTCAAGGAATAATGTTCTAAATAATCGCAACTTCCCAAATGATAATATGATTTCATTAAAAAATTTAATAATACTTTCATTCTTTACTTCCATTTTAAAACTTTTCAAATGATTTACGTGAATAAATAATTATTACTCATGCAGAAAATTTTTGACACAATCTCTCATAAAAAGGGTGAAAATTGTAATATAACCTTGCGGTATTACTTATGTATACGGTTCAGCTTTTCGCGGAGAGCCACGCGACTAATTTCAAACCTCGCCACGCCCAGACTGATTCTTCTGCTTATCTGCTTTTGTAAAGTTCCGTAATGCGATTCACAAAGCCCGGTTTTAACTAACTGCGGTAAAACTTGCATCAGCATTAAATGGAAAAACATCCCGGATTAAGACCGGCTCAAGGCTAAACCGCGAATGTTTCAGAATACGACCACCTTTTCAGCTGAAATTCAAACTATTCAAACGAACATGCTGTGTTTATCTCCCTCGCACGCGGTGTTTGCTATGTGCCAGATGAGAAGGATGTTTTAGCATATACCCCCCATATAAAACTAATTTAATGTTTATTTAACCTTCTCTCATTTATAAGTTCTCAAATGACTTCTTCGTTTGTAAAGGTTTTTTCTTTAATTTTGAATATTTCTGTTATAAAGACTCGGAGGTGATGAATGTTTGGAACAAGTAGGTGAGTTTGTGTATTTGGGAAGTATGTTTGATAGAAACGGAAAGGCTGAGAATTATATCGAAAGGAGGGTGACTGCAGGGAATAAAGTGAACGGCGCTTTGAATGGAACTATATCTAACGGGAACTCGTCAACCGAGGCAAAACTACTTTCTAGGTATTTCTAGATAGATTATTTTTTTGAAGTGAATACGTCTTTAAAATTGGTTCGAGGTACGGGATGCCTATTCAAAAATCTGACCGTCACGAAAATAGGTCAGACTTTAAGCGCTTATATCTCAGAAAACGAACGACGCATGTAATGGTGTTAATGGATTAAGGACAGATGTAACATTTCTTTAGATTACGTAAGTCGCATCCGGTCCCCCTCCACGCTAGAGGATACATAACATAAGCAGCACGAATCGGCGCTCTCAGTTAAAATTGGGACGTCGTGGCTTGTGAACCGTAAGTCTGATCGAGACGAAACAAGTGTTAAACGATAGCTTACAAGTAGTCTCCAATTTGAGTACTCGATACTCGAGTATTTTGAAAAATACTCCAGTAATACTCGTAAATTATAAATAATGAAATATTAATAATAAAAAAAAGTTCCATATTTTCATATGATATTACTGAAATATCTTAGATATTTGTGATGGTGACGTCATATCGATGGAGTGCATGCAGCCATCACGTATTCTCGTGAACCCTACTGCCATGTCCCCGACACAGCCTTCATCAATCATTTTTACTAAAAGAACAAAATAACTTTTATAATAATTTTTTTCAATACTGTAACAAGTAATAAAACTACGATCGCACTTAATTCAGTGACATGAAACGCTCCGCTGTGAACTTTTGTCAGTATTTGGCTCCTCTCAAAGGCAGGGTATTTTTGATAAAAAAGCAAAATTATTAAATTGATATAAATGAATTTAAAATGTATTCTAATTTAAGGGGAGGCTGCGAGATCTCTTGCCCGAGTTCACTCTCTAAGCAAATTTTGTGACATCAAAAGACCTACCCCCTCTCCCCACACTTCCCCGCCTCCGCGAACCACCCGCAAACTGCTGCTGCGCAAGGCGCAATTTATTTACGGAGAGGGGGACGTTTTATACTCCTAATTTGATAAACATTATATCGAAAGCATTTCTCGTGAATTAATTACATTATTATATATTTGAAAACAGAACGAAGAAATATACTTTATTGCCAACATTGTTCCTGGTACATGAATTGTGAAATACCTGCGTCATCACACGAGTGTCTTCCATGCCTCCCTATCTTCTTCTTCTTCATTAAACAAACTTATCATAACTACTCTTTTTGTTTATATAAATAAACAATTAAACGCTTTCAAAAATTATGGCGTGTCATTCCTACAATGAAATGATACAAAGACTGCACTCTGTTCACTTAGTAGGCCAGACTTGGTATTCATATAAATATATATATACATATTTATAATTACATAAAGTAAAGTTTGGTTTATCTCACTTAGCGTTGAACTGTCAACTTAAGAGGACGTGTTTAGACCATTTTAGAGTAACACTTCACCGATAAGGCACCCCTAGAAGATGGGTAATGAGATTTACCAAGAAACTAAGAAACTTTTTCTCTGACATATATTATATACGTCAAACAGGGTTGTGAAATGTCTCCACGGCTGTTCAACTTGTATATAGATAAATGTGTGAAAGAACTGGAATGTATGACTGTAGGAGCAAAAATGGGCGATTTGATTGTATACTGTTTATTGTACGCCGATGATGCAGTACTAATGGCGAATTATGAACAAGAACTACAGAATCTGGTGAGTAGAATGTACGATGTATGCAAGGAAAGCGACCTCATGATGAATGTTAACAAGTCGAAAGTGATGGTATTCGCGAAGGAGTAAAGCAAGGTACCGTGCTAAATACTTGTAGATAGTGAATGTTTGGAACAAGTAGATGAGTTTGTGTATTTAGAAAGTATGTTTGATAGAAACGAAGACTGGTGACCGCAGGAAATAAAGTGAACGGCGCTTTGAATGGAATTATATCTAACGGGAATTTGTCAACCGAGGCAAGACTAGCGGTGCACAATAGAGTTTTGATACCGACACTGAAGCATGGAAGTGAGGTTTGGAGCTGACAGAAGAGGATCGAAAGTAGACTGAATGCAGTGAAAATGAGGTCACTTAGGCGTATATGTGGAAAATTTATTTATGACAGTAAAGAATGAAGAAATAAGGAAAGAATGTAAAGCTGATGTTAGTATAGTGAGTAAGATTAAGAAAGGATCACATAGGTGGTTTGGTCATATGGAACGGATGAATGAAGAGAGAATGGTAAGAAATATGTATGATGCAAGTGTTGATGGCACCAGAAATAGAGGACGTCCACGGAAGACTTGGCATGACCAGGTAAACCAGATAATGGCGGATGGTTCTATTAGAAACCTCAATAATCGGCGAGCTTTTATGAATGTGGATGAGGCGAAAATTGTGTGTCAGTACAGAGAAGTATGGCGCTCTATCCTCTCTGTATACCCCAGCGGGGAAACGGCGTGATAGTAAGTAAATAAGTAACTAACTAAATATTATAAACATTGAATTAAATAAAATTGTTTGCTCTAAATACATATATAAAATTAAGACATTCAATTGAAATTGAGTAGGAAATTATGTACTTACGATTATGAATATGAAAATGTATATATTTATATACATTCAGAGCTTTTATAACCAAAAAAATTTGTAACATGTAAATACAAAATATAATATTAGTAAAAACATTTTTTTTTTAAATGAAATAACATTTAACCACTTTACATATGAAATATAAAAAATATAATACATTTATTTTACTTCGGAGGAAACACTAAATCTAAGCGCGCAAAAAAATAATTTGCTAACAAGTCATCGACCTGGAATTCCGTTTGAAGTTGCCATTAGTTTCTGGTACATATGCGTAGTCAAATGAAAAATTATTTTTATGTTTTAACAATATTTCGAAATGCTAAAAAAATTCGCAAGTTGTTACTTCCCCGGATAATCGAGAGTCTACTGTGCATATATATGCACTCGCTGAAAGCGTGTTCAATTGTTCGGAGCTAACGCAGTGAGTCCAAATGCATAAGTAGCGATTATGCTTTAATAAAAATCAATATTTAATTATTAGTTGATTCAGTCCTCTCCCCATATACAATTTGCAATTAATGACTTGACCACTATTCTCCGAATGTTTTGAGAGCAATTTTTCACACTCCCTTAAAGTGCTGAAGTCATTAATTACTTATTGTATTTCATACTCAGAGCACACTGTCCTATTGATGTATACCTTACCTACACCCAAATCTCCGACTTTTTATGAAAAAATTTCGTGCGTGTACGCGCGCCGTAATAAATACGCAATTCTACGATTTGAATACAGGTCAATTCAATGTTGAACACTCGGAGAAACCTGAGAATAAGTACGCGGTCTTCAGACTACGATTCGATGTCGATCTAATTTATATAGACTGTGGCTAGGCAAATTCAATTGTAATGAACGTTTGTTGATGAGAGGATATAAAGGTGGGTTGAAAGTTTGTCACAATCTTTGCCATTTTTACATTCAATTCTTACATCGCCAGTTTTCTATAAGATATTTATTACAAATGAAATATATTTTTATTGGCTCTTTTTAAATTCTATTGGAATTTCGAAAGTGTTTTCTTCTCTAGCTGCCGATATTTAATTTAATTCTTACTTCATTTTATTATTATAATGATGTTAATTTTTACACACTTATCTGAAAAACTTTAATTTTAACTTTGCTTTCTCGTACCAGAGCACTGATACTGGAAGGCAGAAAACATTAATAAATTCACTTGATTGTTAATATTATTAAAATTAAATGATGAATTTGCATTTTAATCATGAAGTTGAACTAAAGTACGAGTATGTACGCCACTGAAAAGAAATACAAAGGAAAAAATGCACCTAAAAGGTTTCGCTCAAAGTTTAATCTGAGAAACATTTTATGAAAAATGGTTGCTTTCTACTTGAAAAATAGATGTCGTGATAGTGTCGCTAAATTTACGACACATTGATTAAATCTGACAACATCGATTAGATTAATATAGCTCAGTTGGAAAAGATCCCGGTGCTCTGTTTATTTGGAAATAAAAAAAATGTATCCTTAGTATTCTCTCAGTGACATATGTATATTGATTTGATTATAGATATTATCACCTGACTTCTAGATTTCGCATGACTATAATTTACCTACATAATTTCTTACTTTACCATTCTAACATGAATAAATATCCTTAATATTATTTTACAAGGTTTATACAATAGTTGTATTTACATTCATACTTTTACCATTTTCAAACAAAGCTAAATGCTCGTTCTATAAAATAGAACTAACACAATATAATAATCTAATGTCTCATCGCTAGACCGTGCTAGCACGTTATGGTGCCTTATGCATAATCTTTGCGATCGAGTCGATGATACTGACTTAATCGTGACATAAAATATATTTTCAAATGAAAATTCGACTCGTTTATTTTACCTAAATTATTTGGCGCGGTACGTGTCTAATAAAACGTGCCATTCGAAAAAACATTTGAATATCCGACATTTCATCTAAAAATACAAATTATTCACTTATTAATCAAAAAAGCTGATAAATAAAAGGTAAAAAAAAACTTCAAACCTAAATATATTAATAGTTAATCCATGAGATTAGTTCGTATCTAAGATGTAGAAAAAATATTTGAGAGGAGAGATGTACTGGAGTACCAGAGCGTTTCCCCATTTCATAGCAAATATGATCAGGTGCTGTTCGTATTTCTCCATATTTGATAAGAAATATTGAAAATCAACAATAAATAGATATAACATTTCACTAGTATGTTAAAAATATTTATAAAAAGCATTTTTCTGGTTGCCACAGAAATGCCGATTAGGTGATCGGATTATTTTGAAATGGATTACACAGGGAAATCTAAACATAATATAATAAACATTAATTTATTTATTTTTATATGTTTTCTTTGCTTTAATCATACTTCTAATGAAAATCATTCTAATATAAATCTTACTTCTAACGAAAGAATGATATATTCTGAAAAATCGCTATATATTGAACAAAGGTAAATTGAAAAGAAATGTACTGACGACGGTAGCTCACTTGCAGTCTGTGGTGCATTCTTTCTATATCTTATATTTATATCTTGAATCATAGACGATGAATCATGGACTGATGCCTTTGCTGTATGGTGCTGGAGACATATGTTGCGCATACCATGGACGGTGAGATGCACTAATGTCTCCATTTTGAAGGAACTAATCATCAAGGACAGACTCTCAACCTATAGCCTGAAATGAAGATTGCGATCCTCAGTAATGGGGGACTGACATAGAAGATTTATGTGTTAAATAAGTCTTAATAATAATTCCACTAAGACAGGCCATTGTGTCGGCAATTTTTAATAACATTACAGGTAATTGCATATTTTTATTATTACGAAACACTATGGTAACAAAAATTTTACATTTTATATCGTAATGGGAATTTAGCAAGAATTTAGCTTAACCTGGAAAACAAAAACAGAAGGTGGAAATATCTCGAAAAGAAATACCAGATATACAAGTGTCGCAAATGTTTTCTTCATAACAAAAATTCTGTAATAAAATAATAGATGGGTGTAATAAAAAAATGTTTATTTTGCATTTAAATACATTAATACAAATGTATTAAAAATGATGTTTTCTAAATGTGATCAGTTATTTCGCTGGCACTCTTCTAAACGGGAGGCAAAATTTATGAGAACTGCTTGGCATGTATTCTCCGTGATCGCTGCAATTTCTTCTTGGATATATTTTTTTAATTGGTCCAGAGAGGATGAATTGTTACTGTATACCTTTAATTTAAGATATCCCCATAGGAAAAAGTTCATCGGTGTCAAGTCGAGTCTACATGGAGGGTAGTTTATGTCACCTCGTCGGGATATCAATTCGATTCATGACTATGATTCATCGATTTTCTCAGCAGAATGTTGGGCAAATAAAGAGGCCTTGGACATCTGCGTACTCCGGAACGTCGATAAAGATGTTATATTCTCCAACTCGCAAGTAGCTCTTGGATCCCTCTTTGCTAATATGAAAGTTTGGCTAGACAATGAGACAATATGTTCCATCAGAATATGTCTTTTTACTTTGTACAGCAATAATAAACAGTATCATTCGTTTGGATTCCTGCACATAAGGGAATTCATGGAAATGAATGTCCTGATAAACTGACCAAAGAGGCCACTCTTTCCGGAGTTTTCCTCCATCAATTCCATATCCCGATGTATTACTTAATATGGTAAAAAAAATATACGAATTCTATCTGGACTACACAATGGATGGATCCAAATAATCATAAAGGTAAAAGTCTTAAAATAATTAAAGTATCTATTCTCCGCACTCTCTGGTTCTCAAAAAGGAAAGTTTGCAAAAGAACAGTATCAAATATCTTTAGAATAAGAATTAGGCATTTCCAGGTGGCCTCTTATTTGTTCAGATTGAACTTGATAGATTCCCCAATGTGTGAGTGTGGTGCCAAGGAGGAAACCCTTGACCATGTCTTTTTGGCATGTCCATTGCGGATCATAGGTCTTTTTTACAATGGTTTCGTCAATGGTAATTTTCAGCTCCCGGTTAACTTATGTTATCTTCTTTCCCTTAACTCGCCACGTTTAATCTATATAATAGCAAGTTTTTTGAACGACAATGGTATTGACTTATAATATAATATTATTGTACTTTTTTCTATAAAACAAAGTTTTTAGCTTGATTAATGGCACAAATCACTCTTGAAGGGTGGATTGCCTATTTAAAAGAAGAAGAAATAAGTACTACGTATTCATTAAAACGATAAACAAGTAATATTACAGTTATTTCTATTTGGCACATCCACACAGCAATTGTAAAAGTCCTTTATTATGCTTCCTTCATTGTTGCTGTATGCATTCATGAAAATATGTTTTAAGTTCAACTTTAATAATTATTAAATGATATCAAAATAATTATATAACGTAACAGTATAATTCAGCAGAGTGTGAAGGTACCATTAAATGACTTCTAAATAATGAATATAAATTTATCTTCGAGGAATAGAATTACGCATTAAGTATTTTTGTTGCTTTCTAAATTTGAATAAACGAGTCAGTTGAAACAACTGAAGGTAAATCAATATTAGCGTTACACAACTGCAAAAGCCATTCGAAGAGAAATGCGTGGCTCTATTACAATTGATTTATCGTATAATATTTTACTACTTTTCGTTAATATTCTATCCACTAACTAAAGTATTATTTTACGATCTTTAATTAAATTTATTAAATTATAGCTACGGTTTTATCGCTGAAGATAATCAACATAATAATACATCGCAAGAAGAAATATAATATAATAATACGATATCTTTATGTGCTAAGCAGCTAACTCCATTTTTTTCTAATGTTCTGGAGCAATAAAAAACTGTTTAACTTTGTAATTAAACTGATTACGAAAATTCCAAAACACATTTTGGTAGATTATTTATGCAGAAATAGAGTGACTGAGAAATTTTTTTTTTTTTTTTTTAATTTTTTTAAAAAGTAGAGATGCGTACACGGAATACATGGCACATCAATATTCTTACTATTTTCAAACTAAGCTAAATGCTTGTGCTATGAAAATAGGACTAACTTGCTGGTGTCCTGGAACGAGGCGCGAACCCCCGACCACTAGATCACTAAGCCAACGTCTTGACCACTAAACCAACAAGCTACTCTATTGTATTGTATTGATATTTTGATTTATCTCGTACTTATAAGAAATATTATCTGAAATTTTATACCAAAATTGTAAAATGTTATTGGGAGTTAGCTGATTTTCCATGATACTGTAGTGCAACCATTATGATATATTTTTGAACAATTCTGAAACATAATTAGATAACTAACTAATTTACTATCATGCCGATTCCCCGCGGAGGTAGACAAAGAAAATAGAGCACTACACTCTTCTGTCCTGATATTCAATTCTCGCTTCATTCACATTTATACATCTTCTAATACAAGCTCTCCGATTATTGATTTATTTCTATCATAACCGTCCTTCGGTATCTGATTTAGCTGATCATGCTAAAACTTCCGCGGATGTCCTCTATTTTTATTGCCACCAATACTCGTGTCAGGGGAAGGTATTTAAGGTTTTTGTAAGAATCAATGTAGGGTTTTTCAGCACTTAGTACTTATTTATTATTTTAAAACACGTGTTTTAAAATTGATGAGAATTTTTGACTTTTAGTGAACCATAGAATAATAAAAGAGGAAAATAATGGCATCACAAACGGTTTTTTGACCATGGGTGGAGTTAGCTGCTTTGCAGATTTTATCGCACAAAATCATCATTGTTGGTTGTGGCAATCGTGACTCCACTAATTACTGAAAAATCGAATTCAGGATCTATCTATCTTGGACATAGGGAAGATATTCCTTTCCGGAACTTCTGTATCCTTCTGTGTTTTTTTGTCCTTGGTGTGGTTGGATTTTTTCCAGGATTGAAGCGTTGAAGAAATCGACGCTTAATATAATGTGTTCCTATTAAATATCCCCGCGCACGCAACACAGAAGGACATTTGACATGTAAGCTCATGTCCTGCGTAGAAAGTGCTTCAGCATCATCCTGGTGCGAGACTACCGTTTAGCTTTTATGACCAGATTTATAATCATGTTGTTTCTTCTTCGAATCCTTCTTAACCCGCGTGACAGATGAAATAGATGGCGTCTTGGATACTCTAATGTTCCTTTTTCTTGTGAGGTAAAAAAATATTTCTAAATACAAATTAACTAGATCACATAGTAATGGGACTCGCCCCAGAACTTTTTATTGCCGGTAGACTGCTTTGACCGATCACGCTATGCCGATCTATATAATAGCTCCAAATTTGATGTCATTAAAAAATATGCATATTTTTTTAAATTACCATTAACATTTTTGTCACTGACGTCACTTTAGTGAAGTATCAGTGCGAGTGCAGTCTGTCATATTACAGAAATGCACTTAATTAGTACTTGAAAAAAACATTTTGTTGAACCGGAAACTGAATGTTGAGAAATATTTCCACAACCCCCTCCCTGCGGCAGCTCCCATCTCCCCCCCCCCCCCCCTCTCCTTGCCACTCATCCCACCACCCGCAAACTGTAAAGAGGGCTTTAATGAGATTCTCAGGAACCCATAAATTTCTCTCGGTCGTTCATATTCGGTCGGAATGCGGGAGGAACGAGGGGTGGGGACCACGCCTTCTCAATCTTTAAATTTATTTATTTTTCTATAGATTTATTTTTCTATAAATATACTAGAATTTTTGTTTGGTATATAATCTGTGAAAAAATTTTAATAACTAATAATTATCCTGCATACTTAATATAGGAGCTATGTATATGAAACCAAAACACATAATTGAAAATATAAAATACGAGTAATAAACGAATAATATATATGTCAACAATCAGTTATCCGCTAGGCATGCGTTATGTAAATTTACAATTTAACGCGTTGCGTCTGCCTGCTTGCGTCAAAAGTAAACACCGATTCTAACCGCATCCAATTAAAAAAAATGCGAACACAACATCGACCGGGGATTCCGGTTGATGACTTCGCAATTATTATTTTCTTTTGTTACGTATTATCAATTCCGCAAAGTTTATTTTCTAGCGTATATTAATTACGTAGTCGAATGAAAATTTGTTTTTGAATTTTTGTTAATTTATTTTTATTTTTACTTTTCAAAATATTTGGAAAATTTCAATAATATGTGAAATTTTTATGGCCCTGGTTAAGCCGCAACCCAGTTTATGAGGCCCCGATATGCAATGGTCTATTGCGTTATAATTGCTTTATAAGCAACCATGACGAATATGATTAAAAAATAATATGTAAAGTTGAAAAATAATACGCAGTCATACGTCCGAACTGACTCAAAATAAATTTGAAGGTCCTACAATCTTACAAATATATGCAAAAATTTACTTAACTACCGATGGAAAATTACCAAAAATATCGTCTACAAAAGTTAAACCATCAAATATTAATCAATGTCAATAAGGAAAAATTAGATCTTGAGAAATTTATAACCTACCTGAAGGATAACACACATTTTAACAAATAATACCGTAAAATTTAACTTAACACACACACATGCACAGGCTGCTCACTCATTGGTGTTGGGTCTGAAGTCTTGACTCTGTATGTGTTCATATTGAAGGGGTGACCATGCTATAAACATACGTTCGGCCAGAATTTTGTCGCGCCTTCAAACTATCTGTGTTGCTCGATTATACAATTTGGACGCCATGTCACTGTCTTTCCACATTCTCGTAAGTTGGTTCATGTGAACTTCAGCTAGTTGTATTGTATGTACTGTCACTAGTGTTCGTGATATAATTTGATAAGCTTATTACAATATTTTTTTTATTTTCTTAAATAATAAGGCATACCGAATATCAGATGGATTTAAAAAATAATATTATTAATGTATTTAATATTTTCATTGTTACTACTTGTCTTGTGAGTCGAATCTATATAATATAAGGTTAAGTTCGGCAGGAGCACAGTTTAAGAACTACCTGATAACAGAGTGTAGAAGTACGAAAGTGGGTTGAGGCAATCAGAGGGCAGAAATAAGGGAGAAGGAGCTGCAGGGGTGCTGCTAAGGAAGGGTGCAGGGGAAACAAGAGGGAAGAAAAGAAGTAACGTAAGAAGGAAGGATAACATTGTAATGGAATGTAATGTAACCAATTGCACGAACACACACATATATATATATATATATAAACAATATTTACTTCAAATTTAAACGTAGTATTTGTAATCATTTTTTATTTGAAACCCATATTTATATGATATTTATGCGTACAAATTTTATACATTACGCATTTTGATTGATATGAGAGTTTTAAGCCATATTACACTTTTTAATGTGTAAAAGGAGGGTGTACCTCAATCAGTAAACGAATTATTAAAGAGAGAAATAATAATAAGGCGATTAATATACTCGTAATAGTAATTGCGTAATATATGTAAATTCAGTGAAATTCATTTTATACATACAGGGTGTGACAAACCTAGTCCACATTACTTTATGGGTGGACACCTGACTAAATTATGAACCGAGATTTAAGCATTTAAGCATTAAGAGATTTAAGCATTTCAAAAACATCCTAAGTATGAGATTAATTGAAATATTTCATTAATTTCAAATAATATATCGAATACAAAAAATTAAAGGTCATCGAATTTTGAGCGGCTAGACTATTTTTTGTTAGATGATTTAGGGTTTGGAGCAAAGATATCGAATAATAATGGAACAATTTCGCAATTATTTCATTCTAAGTACGGACACTTTAAGCTTAATAAATTTCAAACAGCAATATTTTCCGTAACAGTGCAGAATTTGCACATATTCCTTTAACATTTTCGACCCGTAATTTAGTCAGGTATTTACCCGTAAAATATTGTGGACTAGGTCTGTTACCCTCTGTACATATGTATGTATGTTGTTCAAGTTCAGGTATCTATGTAATCTGTAAAACAGGTAGCATATAGTGAAATAATGTATCATTAAGAATCTCATGAAAGCCGCATGAAGCGCTTTTCTGCATGGTACTCGATCCTGGGCGATGTTTGCAGCAATAAGTTCGATTATTGCTCGAATTTAGTCAATACGTCTCGTTACTGGACAGCCTCTCATTCCTTTGTTTTTTCTCACTCACAAAAGATCCCACCATCCATCTCCTTCGAGCACTTTCTCTGTCTCTTCTTGCAGTCCACCCAAAGATACAGTATCCTTTTTGTACATTATGAACAGCCATTTTTCCTTTAATATGAAAAATGGATATGTAATTTCATCCAACAGCACACCTGGACGATGGTTTATTTTTCTTATGAAGGTAAGGAAAATAGCCAAAAGAAAGTTTCCAAAATATCAAATATCTCTAGAATGAGTATTTACACATTCATTCAGATTGAATTTAATAGATTCCCCAATGTGTGAGTGTGGTGGTGTGGTGGTGTGGTGCCGAGGAGGAAATCCTCGACCATATCTTTTTTGGTTGTCCATTGCGGATCACAGGTTTTTTTACAGTTATCTCCTCAATGATAATTTTCAACTCCCGGTTAACTTGTGTCATCTTCTTTCCCTTAACTCGCCACATTTAATCTACGCAATAGAAAATTTTTTGAACGATTATTCTATAATACTATTGTACTTTTATCTATAAAGTAAAATTTTAACTTGATTAATGGCACAAATCACTCTTGAAGGGTGGATTGCCTATTTAAAAGAAAACGGTTCGCTGTTCAATAAGTAAAGGAAGATTTAAAAATATATTGTCATTTTCATTATTAAGAAGAACACATTCTTATTGTAAAGTTGTAATTACTCAGAACATAGGTCTGTGATATTTTAAATACTAATGAAATATATTCATTAGAAAGACATACTTATAAAATCTTTTTTTATACATAAAATTTAATAAAAATGAATTATTAATTCTGGCGTCTTCTATCGGTTTACTGAAAGGTATTTGAGATTCCGTAAAAACAAAGTAGATGGCTCTTTCAAATAATGGAACGATAGATGTATTGATTTGAAAAATTGTAACATACGGGTTCGAAAATTTGTGGTCAAAAGTACCCTCGCTGTTGCATAGTTAGATAATACAGCTTCCCCGGGTTGGAAAGAGATCCAGGGTCGAATCCCGGTAACGCATCAACAAAAATTTTCGATAAAATTGATTTTATATGTATATCTTTCTAATTAATACATTTAATTAGTATTTGTCATTTTTCATTATTCATATGATATGAGTAATCAAATTTGTAGTACTCGATAATACATTCTAAAAATCGAGTAAACTTCGATTTCAGGTAATACCGTACCGCTATTATCCACATGTGTCAAAAACAACATTTAATATGTGGACACCACAGACCGGTAAATGAATAGACACGAAATAAAGTATACATATTGGAGAAGGGTTTAGAACATTAGTTGCCAGCACACCCGGTACCTGTATTGAGAGTGAAGTGATTACAACAGAAGAAGTCCATTAACGTAACAAATAAAAATTATTTCTATTTCTCCTGCTAGGAATAATGAATTCTAATGATATTTGTGATGTTTTGAATGTGAGTTTGGAGCGGGTAGGTGGATATTTAAAATGTATGGTACTATGTAATAAACTAAACGTATACGTATATTTCTTGATATTCTATTGCAAGTGCATGTTTTTACGTAGATTATGATTTTTCAGCGGGTTTCCCTGTAAAAGTTGGCATGCATTAGAATATTTCGTAATGTTTTTATATTCCAGTAAATGACCAAACCAGTAAACGAATAAACATGAAATAAAGTTTACATATAGGAGAGGGGCTCGGAACACTGGTTGCGGGCATTCTACACATTTTTTGTGAAAATATACATGCGATAGTTTACGACACATTTACGCAACAGTATTTACTCTTAGAAACAATACGTATTTTTTACATTAATGCATATTATATTGTCAGCGTTTAAATTTCCGTTCCAATCGAGTTATATATTTAAAAAAAGTCGCGGTGCTATTTGATTGCGTAAGTGTATTGTAAGTAAATTGAAAATATTGAAACAAAAAATTTTCGTTAATTCATGTCTGTATATTTGGTAGTCTGTGGTGGACGCACTCTTAAAGTATTATATAACAAAGTTTTTTTTTCTAATGAATATTAGTCGGGGAGAAACGAAATCTGATCCAGACCACAGAAGTAAAGTTACGCCACTGATGAATTCTCATTTTACTATTATGTCTGTAATATAAAAATATGTTAATATTTTAAAACTCTATTAAAATGGTCATGAATGGACTCGGCCAGGAGCTATGGACCCTCCCGACATGAATCTTGTCAGCTCTTGTCTGACTGAACAAAAAACAATTAAAATGTACAAGTTAAGTAGGCAAGAATCCAATTAAACGTAATACAACTCGTACATTGGGTACGTGGAGCGCCTAATTGTCTGACGGGGCAGTAAACGCTGAAGCTGTCTAACTAGGAAATAAAATGAAACAAGTTTTATGATTAGTGTTAGGATACTATAAAATAAGGCATTATTAAAAATAATTACAGGGCGTTTTTTAATTACGAGTGAAAAAAGTCGTTCGTCATCATAAAAAATATTTTACGAACGGTAAAATAAAAATATTAATTGGGTGTTCCATTTTAACAGTTTTGTTTATGTTTTCTAAAAATCATACATTTATTTAGAGTTCAACTATGAAACTATCATCGTTTTTATTTATTTTTAATGTTTTAACGTTGTGGTTAATTACTAAAGTTATTAATTTAAATAAATAAATAACTTCGCATTAATCATGTTGATTACTTTGCAGTCGACAGGTTTCGACATGACTGTATCTTCGCCATGATGTACGTACACTGACTGATCTATAAAATAAACACTAAAAGATCTGTAAAATTGATAATTCTTTATTTACAGGTCGCAGTTGCAATACACCATTCACAGCAATGTTTCCTCTAAGGTGTGCGGGTGTGCACGCGCACACGATTTGGTATCATAGCGCACAATAAAAAATATTTTTGCGCACATAATTTTTAACAAGGCTTCTTATTCATATGTCTTCTATTGAAGCTTTGCTTTTCTAACAGTTTTGGGAAATAAATATAAATAATAGAATCCTTTTTTTCTGAAAAGACTTTAAAAATGGATGAATATAAATAAAACAATATTATAACTCTGCTTGAGTTTATTTGCACTACTCGAGTTTCGAGAGAAACAGTAACTCTCATCAACAGGTGAAATTTATTAGACTTTATTGACAGACATGTTTTTGTTGTAACATAGGAGAATATATAATAATATAACATGATAAACATACGTTACATTTATATTGCAATTAAGTATAATACTCTAATTTATTGTATGGGATGGAGTAGACTCCACTTCTGATATATAGAGCATTGTCCTGGCTACTTTGCTAGACTGTCGTCTGTGTTAAAGTAGACAGTTTTTTCGTGCTGTTGTGGTGTTATTTAATTCAAGTAATATAAAGATTAAAACTAGTGAATTATTAGTGTAGGTATTGTATTATGATTATGTTGGAATGTTGGACTTCGATGCTTCTGATTGATCTGTAACCACATCATGGATATCACATCATGATTCTGATTGATATACTCCATCCCGTTACGCGTCAAAGTAATAAAATTAATCATTTTAAATGTTTAGAAACAAAAAGGAATTAGAACTCGGGTATTAATTTATTAAACAATCTTACATTACATAACTCATCTCTTCTCTTAATATTTCCGTTACAACCACCCCTCCACCTTCCACCAGTAACTCCGCTCCCTACCGCTCATCTATCAGTACTTCAATAGTAAATATGTCTACCACCAAAGCCGTGCTTCCAATATTTGTGTGTATTTAGTTCGATACTTCACCTGCCGATGAGAGTTACTCTCTCTCGAAACTTGAGTAGTGCTAATAAACTCAAGTAGAGTTACAACATTGTTTTATTTATATCCATACATTTTGATGATAATCTCTACAAAGTTCGCGCTGATTCTATCAATAAAACTCTTTAAAATTCTAGCCGTTGTCACACGGATTATTAGAGTAACCCGCGACTAGATTTAGAGTTCCAGCAAGGTCGTACTGATGCTGCGAGATAATTTGCTTGTTTGCATCTATCAAATTTGTTTATTTAATCTGCATAACACTCTTACCGAACTAAATTGAGAAGCTTGTTGTGGTGGGGCACATTGAAGGACGGAAGGGCAGAAGATGACCATGTGGAAAAAGCAACCGGTACCTCTCTGGTGACAGCCCTCAGTTCCGCAAGATGCCAAGAAAAGTAGAGATGTATAGTCAAAAGGGTGGGGGTACATGATGATCACGATCTTCAGTTATGAGGAACCGACGTGGATGCTGAGGTAATATAATATGGCAATGAATAATAAATTAATCGTATTCATTTAATATAACTTATATGATACTTCTTATAATGGTGTTAATACAAAATGTTAATATCTTATTTAAGTTATTGTATCGCCGTTGATTGCTTAGTTGGCACGCCGCGCCAGGAAGGTTAACGACCCATCCTTGTAACTTGTAATCGTTCATAATATTATCACGGCTTACAGTGCCTCAGTTATTTCAGCCGAGTTAGTGCTCTGTAAGTCTTTACTTTAAGTTAAGTTAATCCGGCCTTTAGTGTTTTCTCCGTAAAGTTGTCGTCATTAAAGCTGTCACTGCAGTGTTTTATCGCACAATACGACACCCACTCATCTAAACGGTTTATTAGACGACTTTGATCTTAATATTTTTAATACACTTTTAACTCGCGAGGGCAGCAAGCCAGTCACTGCCATAAAACTTAACTTAACCTAACCCAAGTTATAATGAAAATGCAATGTATTCTTTTTAAAAACATTTTTATTATAAAATTACAATTTCAGAACGCAATTCTGTGATATTATTAAAACGTCTCCCCCCGTGTAGGAAAATTTGCAGGTTCGTATTCTGTGACAGTCAAATATTTTTTCAATTGATAGATTTATTTGTACGTATTTATTTCATTTTTTAAATAATAATTGCACACCATATTTCATTTTCAAGGGTTTAAGACATTTGAAGGATTCAGAAACAAAACTGCCACCATCTACAAAATGTATATGAACGTATTATGTAGTACGATTTTATAGCTGAAGCGGAAATTTTAAAATTGATATGCTATTGTAGCAGACAGGGTACCGAAATATATGTTTTACTTTGCTGCAATGTTATCTGATTATAACAATATAACACACTGTACTGTACTATGAATCAAAAAAATAAAATATTATTATTATTATTTTGATAAAACACTTCTAAAACATGTTTTCAAGAGTAGATATCAATTGTAAAACTGCCACCGTTGCTAGCTAACACGTCACCCTCTATTTTTAAATAATTGGACATGGCCAGTTTTGTTTCTGGACCTCTCATTTGACACTTTTTCCGCCTTTCAATGAAGGTGTTTGAGAGCCAGGTTTTCATAAGTTTTAAAACTTGAAACGGCTGTAAAAATTAACATTAATTTATAATTATGATGTCCTTTATGTTGTGTGTGTGAGTGTGTATAAGTGCCGCACCGCCGGCGTGCATGCGTGTTATAAAGCTGCGATGCTATAAAGGGCGGCGCGCGGCAGGGAGCGATCTCTTTCTCTGAGGTTAATGGCTCACCGGCATTTATTTGATCCGATCATCCTGATGAAAACCGTCTACTTGCTCGCCGTCTTTCTACACTCCCGGTGACTACTCTCTTCTAATACTGTTACCACCTCTATCCGAAGTATAGGAGAATCGTTTTTCTACATGCCAATAAGTTTTCAATAAATTTTAGTTTCTGGCGGATGGAGACGTTCGTGCGTCTTGCAGTCCACAAAATGCGTGGCAACCAGCAACATCTAAAATGTAAACGCACAAAGTGAATCCTAAAAGTGTATCATTAAATTATTTTGCATTATTATTTATTATATCTACAGAGCATTATCTAGTAACTTAGTAATAACACAAATCCAACCTTTATACAATCTACACAAGTTTCATGCTTCCTTAGCGATTTTATATGAAGCTTTGTTCTGGAGAACAGTGTGATGTAGACTAAATCATTTACAATTTTATACAGATCCGTAAGATCAGCAATTTTAAGATGTGAAGACTTCTTAACCTGTTGTTTTGAAACGATTCACTACACGCTGAATGATGAGAAATTATGATTATATATTTAACATCACTTTATTATTTGATGAATATTAATTAATAATCCAAAATTGTTTGCCTCAGAATGATCGAATCCCTGCGCGGTCAGCGATAAGAATCTACACATAATATTCAAATAAACTATTATTTAATTAATAAGACAAAACAATTTGTTTAAACCACTATTTATTGATAAATCAACTTGCAGACATTTTCATATGAAAATTAAGGAGCACTTGAGATGCTTAAAAAGCAGTGGCGTGCAATAGGCACAAAGTTATGCAGTTACTAGATATAAAAAAAATTACATATTATAGTTTTTTCTTTAATTTTGAGAACAGTTCTATCAATTCAGATTAGAATATAATTGTAAATGTATTACTTTAAAGCAGACAAGTTCTTTTATTGCTCGGTATCGTACTCATTTCGATTTCGCTTAAAATATTTTCTACAATTTCTTCTTCGGACAACGGATTTTAAATGTTTCATTAATAGTACTCAGAAACATTTATTTAAACAACTAGCTTTACAAATTAGCATAGCCGAAACTCATAACAAAAATAATTGTATTTTGACAATTAATTTGATATTGGTAATAATCTATCTTAATAATATCCTGAAAAATGCGAATTCGCTCGCTTGAAAGATAAGTTATAACTTATAAATTGTATCTACGCAAACACCAAAATATGGAATCATAGGTTGAAATACACTAAAAACACAAAACGTTTAGTCCCTCAAGTAAAAAAAATATGTAGAAATTCAAACAGTAGACTTTGTTTGAAAAATGCAGAAAATCCGCCGACGTCAAGATGCTGATATAGATTTGGTAAAAAAATATTTTGTTCAGTACAATTATTATAAGGATCTAAAAAACAAGTTAGGTTCATTCAAGACCTAAGTGCTAGCAATTTGCCGACAAGAATGCACATGAAGTTGTTACAAATGGTTCGAAAATACCCCACGGCTAGACAAACGTCGCAGGTTACGTCATAGACAAGGTTACGCTAATCCGGGTAATAACGGCTAGAATTTTATAGGGTTTGTTCATTATGTAAATAATAAAAAGTTTATTTCATTTATTTTTATTTACCAGAATTTTAAGTAATGCACAGCTTTTTTGCTTATATGCAGTGCATGCCTCTGCCAAATAGCAACCACTATTCTGAATTCGCCAATCTCCTATTGGAAACAAACCATTATTTTGACATTAACAAGGGTTTAGAAATTCTACATACAAATTCTAGGGGTTTACAGTTAGATTTATTTGGAAAAAAATTAAGAAAAAGTGTTAATAGTAAGCTAAATAGTATAAATAACCTAATTCTTTTTGCAAATAGTCTCCTATTAAATATTTTTTCATAGTAGTTCCCACTTAGTTACCCACCATTTACACTTTATAGTTTTGTTTTTATTCATGCTTGTATTTTTAATTTGAGTGTAAATTGTTTCCTGAAGAAGATACTATAGGTATCGAAACATGTTGATTTATCAATACATAGTGGTTTAAACAAATTGTTTTATCTTATTATTTATATAATATGTAGCCACAAAGTAATTTTTCTAATATTTAAGAAGAAACCATTATTTGTTTCATTATTAGATTAATAATATAATATATTAATAATATCACCACCATTCTGATTTACGAAGTAGTTCAAGGACAAGAATATTCGTCAGCGGACCGGTAAACATATTCCATCCTAACTGAAGTGGCCGACGTTGGATAAATTAAAAATATATTATATTATTTCACTGACATTATTATAGGTAGTCAACAACGTAAGGTTGGACGTCAGACAAAAATATTGTTTCAAATATCTCGGGAGCAAGTTTCCTGGAAAACGTAAAGCCCTACCATGTCTACTGGTTGTACTATTAAGTTCTAAGAAACATTTTAAGATTGGGGGATAAATTCGTACACGCACCATTAAACACTGCCCTTAAATAATAAGGCTTAAATTCCCCTTAACTGGATCATTTTACGGAACTACAATCATAATTCTTGTCCTAACTGCTTCAAATTACCAACATTGTCCAAAATAAACGAGCGATTACTTCTATTCAAGCTTTATTGGGTACTTCAATTAACACTTTTGGAAAATATTTCAAATTTTAATTGTGAACCTTATCCATCCACACTTTCTCCATTTGCCCTTGAATCTTCCCAATAGGACCCTGGAACTAATTATTTTATAACGGTATTTCGATATATACGACCTGAATCGGTATATTTTTAAAATTATATGTATTTTTAATATAAATTATGTTCATTTTATTTTAGTAAGCATTGTTCCAAATAAATCATTTATCGATTAAAAATTATTCATTTAAGTTGCAATATCTACTATGATAGATATTATGACTTGAATGTTAATTAAAATTAACTTGTAATAAAGATACAGATCATTTAATTATATTTCAAAAAACGTATTTGTTGATAAACCTGTAAACTTTTTAATAATGTTTATAAACAACAAGTGCTGTAATTAAAATTAATAGAATTTCATGAAACGGAGCTATATCTTCGAAAATCTGGAGAACCGGGGCTATTTTTGCGAGACAGTGAACCGAAGTGCCGTTCCGGTTTGCTTCGGTTCATTCCGAGCCCTGTTAGTAAGAATATACAAAACTGTTTCTTTCTGTATGGAGTCGAATCATGGACACCATGATCAAAAGAAATCCAAAGGAAAAATAAAATAAAACATTATATTGTAAAGAATGCTTCGAATTTATTAGTCAAATCTTAAAACAAATGCATCCTTACAGCAATATGAAAGTCACCATATAAAGTCCACCGCATGTCTCCAAGAATATTCACAATAGTTTTAAACATTTTACAAGAATAGAGAAAAGTCTTCAGTGATTATAACAAAGTTATCATTGGTACAATCATTTAAGAATACATTTTGTTAATCTGAAATTAATTTAAAATTGGAGTCATTTATAAACCGTTTTAGATTGTTGCTACTATTTTTGCCGGGATTCTGATATCAGTATTGGAAACTCTATTCCCAAGACACTAATAACGCTGCGGAATCTATCACGCAAGATAAAAATCTATTAATAAACTAAACTTTGTACGACATACACGTTAAGTTATTTCGTCAATAGTACTGCCAATATTAATAATTGCCCCCAAAATGATAACATCACAACACAACGTGAACAGCAACACAAAAATATAAAGACGATATTTTAGGTTAAACAATCAATAATAATAAACCCGGAGCCCGACTTGACAAAGACCAAGCGTATACACGCCAGCCGAGCACAATCAGATCCGCCAATATCTTTATAGCTAAAATAACATTTCTAGGCCTTATTTTTTTTCTTCTCTTATTTTCTCACTTTCTACGTTGCTTCTGATTTTACCGGTTTTATTAACAATAATGGATATGAATTGCTTTATTTTTGACTTAAATTGATTTAAGCTCTGAATGCAAATATCAACATCAGAACATTTCTCATTTTAAAAGGAGCAGGTACGATTAATCTTGCATTAAGTTCATTATTTGCCGAGTTGGCGTTGTATTCTTGGGGTACAGAATTTTTAAAAGAATCTCAGTCGAAGCGTCGAACGGTAATCGAATAGCTCGTGTACACTTGACCTCAAAATTTCTTTACTGTACATTCTTCATTAATTTATTGTAGAAATTGTTACATTGTTAATAATGTTGTTGCCATGCATATTGCCCACGACACTGAAGCCCGATAGTTTTTCTCAGAACTACGTATGTTACTGCACTCTATAAAGTTATAACAAGACTAATTAAACAATATTATTACATAAACGATAATGAAGAATATAATTTTTTTTTAGATACCTACACATTCGTTTGTATTAGGTCATCCCATAAATAATGCGGTTTTTATAATTATATGAACTAAAAGTCGGAGGAGGATTAGATAAACTACCTGCGTCAGGTTTAATTACTACCTGTTTTTATGGCACACTTTTATGTATACGAGCTATTTGATTACCGTTTGACGCTTTGACATTTGACTGCTATAAAAGCAGGTAGTAACTTAGTAAGTGCAAGTTTTGAAGAGTGCAGTTCAATTTTAACAGTTATTTTTTCAAAGCTATAATGGAAGTGACAGAGGAGCATACTCGACATATTTTGCTTTATGAGTTCAATAAAGGCAACGGAAAGTGCGAGGAATATATAGGAATCGGAGCGTAAGCCAGAGACAACGGTGGTTCCAGAAATTCCGAGCCGAAAACTACAGCCTGGAAAACGTGCCTCGTCCTGCAATTTGTAAAACTCGACGAGGACGTCCTGTAAACTTTGGTTGAACAAAATCCCATTATAAACTAGCAGAAAAGCTTTGATTTGGTCATCCAACAATTCATCGATACCTGTGTGCCATCGAAAAAGTCAGCAAATTGGGCTAATGGATTCCTCACAAACTTTCAGAGTAATCGTGTACAGAGAGTAAATGTGTACTCTTCTTTACTGTCACATATCAGGAATGAATCTTTTTTGGAAACGATACTTCACCCACTATATTTTCCAGATATTGTCCTATCTGATTATCTTTTATTACGCAGCCTTCAAAATATAAATTTTATAGACGAGGTCGGAATAGTACTGAAAAAGTACTTTTCATCACGGAGAAGTGAATTTTAAAAGAGGAGCCTTATAAGTCTACCAGAAAGATGGCAGAGCATTGTAAAAAAGAAAGAGAGTATATTTTAGATTATAAAAGAAACTAGTTTAACTTAATTATGAAAAATAATAAAAGTATAAAAAAAACCGCATTATTTATGGGATGACCTAATAATTATTACATTATTCAAGAATATCGCTGTTAATGCAGAAAAACAATGGATTTTTGATTTTACAAAACTTGATAAATTTCAGTACCTATTTAAAAAATGTTTGATATTTATTTAATGTTTCGTATATCTTCAAATATAGTTACAATACGATAATAAATAATAATAATTAAACTGGTCCTAAATGTGAGCCCTGCAACACGCCAGTAGAAATCTTGAATTGATTTGATAAAAAAAAAATCACATATAGTATAATAGTTCTGGAGGGTAAACTTTCAAACAATTTTAAAATATTCCCAGTGAAACTTTAGGCTAAATAAACTTTATTAATCAAAATAATATTAATTTTGATTCTTCGCACTTTTTCTTCACCAGAATTTTTAAATGGCATTTTCTGGTGCTTCTCTGTTATTGATCTTTTTACAATCAAATTGCGAGACGATTGTTAATGTGAAAGTTGTCATGAAACAAGATGGTTAATCGGTACTGGTTAGTTTTCGCATCTTTTCTTACAGTAAACCTTTCAAATCATCGTGATCAAACATCACTAGCAGGACGTCTTCTATTCTCTTCATCTTTATGACTTAACCTTATAAACCAACACTACACTGTTCGTTCAGAAGTGGCTCATTCACCCAACGCTCTGTTTTTAACGCTATTTAACGTGATGTAATCATATTTTCACAAATTTCCGCAGATATTTAATTGAATATATCTGTCAAGCGATACGCAATTAAGCTAATCTTATTTTAATAATAGCAAGAATAAAGTTTCAGCAAAAATGAAAACGGCACTAACCCGACTGGCGCGAGCGGCGAGGTCGTTGCGAAAATGGAATAGATTTAATAGTTTTAAATAACCGAAGGCCACCAGCACGGAACAAAATATAATGTATTGATCGCTTCCTTCTGACTGTCGATTGTGTTCATTACATTATGGCCACGAGATATTATCAACTTAACCGTACATTTTCTGTCACGGATATTAAACGATTACGTATAACAATATACAGATTATTTAGTCACGCGAAAAACTTTAAATAATATTAAAGTCGAAGACGAAACCAAAATGATTATTGTCAATCGATTTTTGTCGTGATGGCCCAATAAAGTTCGTCATTTTCTCGTAATCTCCGTAATGATGCTGATTTACGATCGTGGGGAGATCGCCAAGATGAAAACGTGATCTTTTAAGATAATAAAAGAAACATTTATATTTGTGGTTAGACATTTTAATAAATAATATACAATAAAATAACTTTGTACGTCAACATTTTATTTGCATTATTTAAAATCAGCCAGTTTCGGAACAATGTATGTTCCTTCGTCTCAGCAATATAGTTTTACTTAACTTAGCATCACGCTATTTCCCAGCGGACTAGGTAGGCAGAAAGATTAGAATGCCACATTTTTCTGTCTTGGCTCACTACTTGCATACGTCTTCTTATGCACGCTCTTCTTTTAGATGACTGCCTACCAGTACTTGGTTTATCTGGTCATGGCAGGTCTTCTGCGAGCGCCTTTTGTTCCGGTTTCCTTCAAATTTTCTTTACCATCTTCTCCTCGCTCATATGTTCTACCTGACCAAATCATCTCAGCCACGCTTTCTTTACTTTACACACATGCGCTTAAGTGACTGCATTTCCAACGCATTCAGTCTACTTTCCGTTTTTCTAGTCTCTATTTCCACATATCAATGTTGACACCAGAATTTTATTATGCACCTTGCTTCGTGTGACAAATTTATATTAGGGATAAGTACGATTAGAGCACTATTCACTTTGCCATCCCTAGTAAACATATTTCCCAAATTATTGTAGTAATTACCTTCTCTCTATCATACCTATCACCTTCGATGTATTAATATTCAAGGTCTAGTAATATTTTTTTTTTAAATTAGTGATTAACTTTGTGGAAGTAAACATTTATAAAAATTAATTACTAAAAATAAAACACGACGTTGCAATTTATTTAAAACGTTTTCGTCATCTTCAGTAATAAACTAAAACTTAAAATATAAGATATTTAATCGACCATATGAATGTCAACTAGAATGTGTAATTTCTAATGTAAAGTAAAGTTCCTTCGTCAGGGTAGTTTATTACACAATAGTATATGTCTGCAGGAGTGATATCGCCCTCATTCTTAGTCAGATCAGAATGGTATTTTTTTCAGAAAATCTGTAATCTTCTACAGATGAGCCTCCATATCACCCCTACAGAGAGATCTTGATCAGAAATTCATGATACGATTCACAATTCAAAATAACGATTTAGAATCCAGACACGCCATGCGCGACAGCCGGTATCATCACTCAAGGAATAATTAACAAGTTAAGAGATGTGACACAGTAGCTATTTTCTTTCAAATAATTTTATATATAGGTAGGCATGATATTACCGAAGTAATTTTACGAGACACCAGCGTGATTAGAGAGGTATACTAACATATCAGTGAAAACAGTTTCAGTAAAAGTGAAATTTATACAAATGATGACAACACGTCCTCTCATCAATTTTAAAGTCAATTGCAAATTATACAGCAATACACTGCTAGACAGATTTGACATTTAACAAATCTTACATTCTTTGCAATATTTTTAGGTGTTTTTTTTTTGCTTTGTACAACAACAGAACAGGATACAAAAAAATTGCTCTCTGTACTATTTATATTTTACAAATTCCAGAACTCCTGGCCGTCCAACAGCTGTAACAGATACTTTTAATAAAGATACAGCATATGTATGTCTTGTACATTTTACTTACCCTTCTATATCGACAGATATAAATTGCACATAGAAATATGTGCCCCTCTTGTAAGGCTTTTAAGTATAATTGGGTTAGTGTGAGTATTTGCCGCACACAGACCCTTCCCTTTATAAAAGCCATGCCATCACTCACTAAACGCATTAAATTCTTATATTACCCCATAAAAAGTTTTCCTTGTGCAATATGTTCTTCCATTACAGTACTCGATACCAGTATTTACTTTTAGGGATTTTAGCATCCAAATGGAAAAAATATTTCATGTATTCATACTTCTACTGTATTATAGGCAATTTGCGAGGGCGTGGAACATCCCTTTCTCTTTCTCTCTCATATTTCTAAGCGCAGTGGTCTTGCATCATATCCATCTTCCGTAGTTGCCTTAACGATCCTTCTCGGTCTTTCGCCGTGTGTAAGGTTATGTAGAGTGAGGTTCCTGTCATTTATTTTTTTTGTCCGTGCATTTTGTGGAATCCTCTTTGAGTATTCCTTTGTTTCTCCAGCATCGTCTAATTAAACAACCGACTAAAACACACTATCATATCATTTCTTCGCGGGGGTAGGCTGAAAGAATTCTGACAAAATACACAAATCTAGCCCCATCACCATTCATATGTATTCTCGTGCATGCTCCTTGATTGTTAAGGCTCTTAAAACGACTATCTTTTGTTATCTGGGTACCTGGTCTTGCCGAATGTACCGTGGACATCCTGTATTTTAAGTCATCAGAACTCGCGTTATATATCTTTCTTACCATTCTCTCCTCGTTTATTCATTCCACATAATCAAACTACATAAGCGACTCTTTTTAAATCCGGCTCACTTCATCTCGTCACGCTATAAGATATGTATTATGTTCGAAATTCGATATGGTTAACTATTTAACCCTGAGCTCCTAAAAAATGGGTGCAAAATATATATCTACGAGGACGAGTCAAAAATTATCTACACTTTCACCATGACACACCTTAAAGGATGTCATATTGCCTGCTTAGAGTTGGTACTACTGCGGTCACGTATGCGAAATTTGATCCCAATCGTGCCATTTGCCTTCTGTCTACCACAGTGTAAACATGTCCAGTTTATACCGAGGAGGAACAACGAACAGTGATTCGATTCCTCCAGTCGGAGGGTGTGAAAGGGGCTGAAATTCATCGTAGACGTTTATCACAATACGAGGACAGTGCTTTATCACATAAAAGTGTTTTTTGTGGATCGAGAAGTTTAAAAATGACTGAACTAGCGTGACGCACGAAGAGGGAGCAGGATGTCCGTCAACCTCCACCACGGACGGCAAGATGCAGCAAGCTCGAGAGATGGTTCTAGCGAATAGGCGAGTTACCATCGGTGAGGTAACATCAGTCATACTTCTGCCCATCAAATGATCCACGACGATATTGGCTTCCGTAAAGTCTGTGTAAATTAATTATAAAACGAAAAATGTAGATTGTGTTTGACTTGCTCTCGTAAATATACATCTATACAGAAATGAAAGACATCCGCAAATACCTGGCACGATCAAGTAAATCAAATATATTTTAAATATATTAATTACAAAGGTATACATATAAAATCAATTTTATCAAAAAATATCCAACTATGCTACAGCGACGATATTTTAGCGACAAATTTTCTAACCCATGTGTTACCTTTTTGATATTAATACATTTAATCGTTCCATTATTTGAAAGAGACATCTATCTTATTTTTACGGAATCTCAAATACTTTTGAGTAATCTATATCGTCGCTGTAGCATAGTCGGATAATGCACCTTCCCCGGTTTGGAAAGAGATCTAGGTACGAATCCCGATGGCGCAACAACAATATTTTTCATTTATTATTTATTTAAATATGAATTTTAACCACAAAGTTAATATTGCTAATTTTAAAAGTATAATATTTTTCGATAAAATTGATTTTATATGTATATCTTTCTAATTAATATATTTAATTCATATTTAAAATATCACAGACCTGTGTTCTGAATAATTACAACTTCACAATAAGAATGTTTTCTCCTAACAAATATATTATTAATAGAATCGGCGTTAACTTTATAGAGTTTCATCATAATGGATGGATATAAATGGAACAATATTATTACTCTACTTGAGTTTACTAGCACTACTCGAGTTTCGAGAGAACAGTAATTCTCATAGACAAGTGAAATATTAATTTAGTTTCGTGATAACATTGTTTCATTCATATCCATCCAAATAAACCAAATATTGGATGCCAATTCTGTTAGATGCTTCAAAAACTTCGACAACGCATGGGAAGTTGTATCAATGTGAACGAAACATGAGTGGTATATATCAGGAAAGAAAAATTTGGTGTTCGATCCTCTTGCTGAAATGGTAAATAATTAAATCGCAAGGTAGTGTGTGTCCACATTACTTCACAAACACCGTGAAATGTTAATAATTGAAAAACGTGCATTTATTCTAATGCCTCTATTCCGGGACTTTGCGGAATAAATTTTCAAGGTATCTTTATGACTTATTTCATCCCAAATATAAGAAATATTAATTCGAGGAACAATCTGCCTAGCACTTATTTTAATTTATAGCAAATTTAGCGGCTTTATCATAGAATCAAGATGTTTACATTCGTTGAATAGGAGTCTAGAAGAACCCTCTTAACTTCGACGTCATTAAAAGTGAAATATTTCATTCGACGTCATTAAGACGACGACGTAATTTGGTCATTAAAAATGTAATATTTCAATGACGTGCTTCTTTAGACTAGCTGCAAGGCACTCGCTTAGAGACCGAGTGATTGGGGTTCGAGCCTCGTACTGGGAGGCCAAATTAGTCCTATATTTCATATATTTCACTTGATGTGATACTAATTCCGTGGACGCGCTGTTACTTTTTTTAAATTTATAAACAAAATTCTTCTTGTTTAATGACCACTTTCAAGTAGATATGTTTATGTACTCATGTATGAGGGATATAGAAACTGTTTAGGTGTTATACATGCTGCGGCTGCTAGTCCTGATTTTCAAAAATACATAAGTATGTGCGTTCCATTTTATGTGGGTAAACCACAAAACTTACGGCATCAGAGCCTATTGGGATGCCTTCAATTTCGCATCTATCACGAAGGTGAGCATGAGATGTACATCGCGCATTATAATCGTTTTAATTGTCGAAGGCTGTCAATCCGGAAGACCTTTAAGGAGATGGCAAACGGCAAATTGTCACCCAGCAGATAGCAGGCTAGATGGAGCAGGTTAGTGGTTATTATTTGCATAATTTAGAATTGCACACTCTAATATTACCAATAGAAAACTAGGACCTGACGTAGCTATCGAAATAGTTCATGGATACAGAAGCAAATGTTAGAAAAATTTACTAAACAATGTATAAATACAGAAATATAGTCATTATACAAAAATATATTTAAATGGCAAACTCATCATTATATACATAGAAAAATCATTTTTAAAGTTCACATTGGAATAAAGGTAGCAATTTTCATTTGAAAAGTTTTTCCCATACAAAAAGTCACATGACAAAATGGTCGTTCAGTACATTTGACCAGTTTGATTTGTTCGTTTATCATACGTCCCGTTTTGAACGAGACTATCTCAATACATTTGACCAGTTTTGAAGGAAGCCTATACCGTTGTCCCCAAGCACAGTTGCGGGATGTCGAAGTGTCCAGTTTTCAGAAAAAAAGCGCAAAAAATCAAAAAATCTGACGGTAGCGCCTAGTAGCGTGGCGATAGCGGTATGCGCAATACGTCTCACATATATGTAAGTCAGTCAGAAGCCTGCTGGCGCGAGCTCGCGAGCTCCTCGGTGCGTGTTATTTAAATTTCTTGCGCATGAACCCTTCATTTTAACAATGCTTAAACGCAAGTGCACTTTTAATGTTAACTTATGAACCTTTTATAAAGCAAAAAAGACTGACGTCAGATGTGAAAAGTGTCGTACAGAATTTAACGTCACGTTAGTTAAAACTGTATGCAATCCACAGTATACGTAGCATGTTTTCAAATACATCGACCCACCTTCTCTCTCCTACCATCAGGGTATATGATTTCACACCATACAAAAATATAAAATACACTATACAATATAAATGCGCATACTTAACTACTTCGGGTATACAGTATGTCCCAAAAGTATTTTTCATTTTGGTTCATTCGCTGCACCAACGCAACAAATGCAGAGGGGCGGAGGTATGCCGATCGCTAGCCGCGTTTTTGTGAATTCGGTCGCTATGGAACGTGTCCTAACCGGTTGTCCGTGAAATTTTCCCTGGAAAATTAATATCCCGATGAGGTGACATAAACTGGCCTCCACGTAGTCCCGTCTCGACACCAATGGACTTTTTCCTATGGTGGTATCTTAAATCAAAGGTATGCTATAACAATCCAAAATATTAGAGAAGAAATGACAGCGATACCGTAGAATACGCACCGAGCAGTTCTCAGAAATTTTGCCTCCCGTTTAGAAGTGGCTGCGAAATAACGGATCACATTTAAAAAACAGGGACTGTACTTAAATGCAAAATAAATATTTTTTTTATTAAACGCATCTATTATTTGATTACAGAATTTTTATTATGAAAAAGAGTTGTATATAACAAGTATATAACAAGACAAACGAAATCCATTGATTCAGATTGTTTGTGAATATGAGCAGCTCTGTATTTGTGCTCGGAATTTTTGTTCCCGCGGACTGCAATAAAATGTGATTCATATGACCCGAATTAATGTTCGTGGACATCCAGACTTGTGAATGCCGCAATTAAAATAGCATTCACTAACGGTATTTGCTTTAATTAAACTAATTTATTGTATCATCCAAACACGTGAGTACCGTCATCATCTTGTCCTATTTAAATATATTTGTTTAAGGAGAGAGTGTACATTCAATGAACAATATATCATATTTGATAAACAATATCATCATCACCAATTCTCCGATCCACTGGCATCCATATAACTTACTATGTCACTCCTACTGCTCCGATTATTTCGTCCCCCTAATGAAACATTTGAGTCGTTTTTTGTCTCGTGTATACCATTCAAGAATTTTAAAATATTCACATATATTTATTATACATCTGTTTTTCTCTATATTACATGCAGTATATTCTAAATTTTACTCATTTACTCTCTAGAACCCTGAGGAATGTACAGTCTTCCGCTCTACTCCATCACGACTACCCATATTTTACATACATCGTTACTTTTTAGGGCCCGCGAAAAACAATGTCACCCCCACCTCACGTGTTTCTTTAATAAAATAATCAATACCGCCCTCCTTCTCCCTGGCTTATTTAAATAAAATAATCAATAAGTATGCAGTCAAACAAATGAAGGTTGTATTATATTAAAATAAATATAACCATCATTCCTTTTGATTACACAACCTCATATTACATTCCCAACAGCCTACACGATGACCAACAAATATTTATTTGCAAAGTGTATTGTTATGTACAGAAGCTCTGGCCCTCTTTGTTCTACAAATTTGAAAAAATGGGCAACAACCCTTACGCCCCCTCCACCCCCGGCCTAGGAAGAAAGTATTTTTTATCCCACCATTTCTAAAAGTACAACACAAATAAACCATGCAAGTAAGTAAATATGTAATATATTATATGTTGTGACAATTAGTTGCTATGTAAAATGAAAATAAAAATGAGGGATTAAAGTTATTATCGGATGGAGCTTTGTCGATTTTCTGAAATTGCAGATCGTAATTTGGTGTCGTCGCTATAACCTCAAAGTTTATAAGCCTTACGTCGTCCAATGATTTCTATGAGCTGGACATCTGGCTCGGATGGAGCCTTCACTATATGCGCATCGACTTTTCAACCAAACGGGATCGCATCGGCATCGGTAGACTATGACTTCAATGGATTCAAAGCAACCTACATGCCCTAACCAACCAAGATGCAGAACATAGAAGAATAATGGGATCTCCTTGAGGTGGTCAAGCTCGCCCCGGGCTACAGTGCCATGATGGCAATATCGGTCGGTAGCATTATCTAATACATCACTCTTTTCACTTCTACGTCTAAAAACTTTCTAATACAGTTTGGTTGTTTAGTATTTAAAACAAATTAAATTAATCATTTAGAAAAATATACAGAAAAATCTATCTATCGAAAGAATATTTCATTACCACTGGGATAAGAATCTTAAACTTTTTCTATCCGTAACCATTTCGCTACGATAATCATTTAGGTTTTCGACAAATACGAGACTATGTATTATTATGTAGTCTTTATAAATGACACATTTATATTTCATTTTTAAAAGCAATCAACTTTATATTACAATAAATTTCAAAAACCTTTGAGTAATACACGCTTAGTGACTCCAGGATTAAATCAATCCATTTTATTATATTTGGAAATCTTTAATACAACATGTATATACATGTAATGTAAAAATATATACTTTCTTGGTCATCTCGCGTCTGTTGGTCCCGAAAAGGACCATTGTTGTCCCAATATTTCTGGCAAACCTCATGATCCATCTTCAGAGGGTGCCCTATCTGCGAAGTGTCGCTCTAAAATGATCATTTGCATTTTATTATCTTTAAATATTTTCAATTGTTATAAAACAATTCTACATAACATAAAATAAATTTTTATACACTTAAAAAATATCTTAATCAATTGTGAAACTATGGTTATCCAGGATATAATGATACTAAAATAAAATATATTTAGAAACAAAACAAATACTTAAAATATGAAACATATACATTTTTTAATTTATGTAAGACGCCATTGATCGAACGAATTAATGAAAGTGATAGCGTTTCAGTTTCTTAAGACTTTTGTTAATTGGGTATTCAAAATGGTATAGCATATATATTTTCTATCATATTTCAAAAATGATAATATGAATAAACATATTTAATTTCTATTTATTATAATATTCAAAATTGTATAACATTTTTTTAATACAATGACTTGAATAATCATAATTAATTGCTATTTTTCAATTAATACTCGTCATAAATTCAACTATCCTATTTTCATTGAACTTTCTATAAAATGAAGATCTATAGCTGTAATTTATTAGAATGGCAACCAGTTTTAAAAATAATATTAGTATAATTTGATTTGAAAAAATAATATAAACGTGTATAATACGTGTAAAATCGGAGAGACCGCTTTTCTCGTGATAGATTGATATGAAACATCCTGCTGATGGGTACTAGTGTGTAAGAATATGGGCCAAGTCGATTAACGTCATTTACGAATACGAAAGAAGGAAACGAACCACCGGATGTCATTTAAGGATATGCGCATTATACTGAGAAATTAAGATGGCACCTTTATGAAATAACGGCACCGAGTTACCACCCAGTTAGAAGTTATTTCAAACTTGTAGAGTTTAATGAAACTAATCGAATGCAGTTTATCACATCCAAATCGGACCATAAACTGTGAAGTTAATGACGATTAAGTTTTAGTTATTATACTCTGAGTCACTCAGTCGGACGATCGATCGACGCGAGTGTTGAGCGAGCTCTATTGAAGGTCTGTACGCTGAATGAAATGTGTATTAGTGATGTCACTCACGTTACGAGATTTCATTATATTTATTAGTTTTCGGAATTCTCCTGGTACGCTCTAGGAGATTACAATAATCTTATTGGCTAGATAGATTTATTTTTTTTATATAAACATACGTACACAAATACGTGCCATGTCAATATTCTTAATATTTTTATTATTTTTTTCGAAAAACTTGCACTTCACAAAAAGAAAAGATTTGTTTCCAATAATTTTAAATGTGAGTGTTTAGAACCTGGACCACAATAATTGTTACTTATGTACATCATACATGCAACATCCGTGTATGTATTTGGGACTTCATTTCAAAATATTTTAGGTGTATGCCTAATAAAATATATTGTTTATTTTATTAGTGAGCTGAAACCCCCTTTTAAATTTTTCAGTCTTCGAAACTTTTTTTTTAATAAATCACCTATATCATCAGTATGTGTTCTCGCAATTTTCAATCTAAGCTAAACGCTTGTGCTATGAAAATATAACTAATTAAAATGAGGCTTAAACTTCCATTCTATCCGATTATTAAGTGAGTGTCTTAGGCCATTAAACCTGAACAAGCACCTCACGTCTATTATAAAAATAGAACTTTTTTACAACATATAACTAAATAATTAGTACCTACTTTTGAATTATATTTAATTTGCTCCAATAAATATGCCTACTCAGTATTAGCCTCTATAAATGTCACACACATTCGCTAGTTACATAAATTTTTAAGAGAAATTTAAAATTGACAGACAGGAATTCGCCAAAGTGAAAGCGCTGCAGAAGCGATAAATCCTCACGGAAAATCAGAGCCGCGGTGAATTTGTTGAAAAATATAATTCCAAACCTGCCTGTATTATTATTTGTACGCAATACATTACGAGAGTAATCGTGGTCCATAATCTGAGTCGTGACTGGATGCCAATTATTTATTCCCGTTTGAATCAATATACAATACTCCGAGCCGGAGAAGTGGAAAATCTTCATTTTTATTATTTGTAACCATTCGAGTTGTGACGCCGGCGGTCGGTGCTAAGCGACGTAATGCTTCCAGGAAACTGTCTCCGATGTTATGCAAATAATATTACACACACTTTTGATGTATATTTATTTTAATCTAGTAGAAAGTAATCGCGGATACGGTGCCGACATTTATTTACTTATTTAACACTAATATAGGAGTGGATGATGAAGACGATATTCCAAGTGAGTGTTGAAACATCAGGAACAGAGGATTCCTACCGGCGTGATCAGACAAATCAAGAACTGAAGATTAGATGTTTCAACAACCGATGATCATGCATGAGAAGATTTATAAAAATGTATCAGGATTTGACTGTGACGTTTTGTTTTCTCTGCCTATGAGGTTTTTTTTTAAATAGAGATTCACGTTAAACGTGTCACATCAATATTCCTACACATATAAAAATAAATGCGTTTCGTCTTATGAGGGCATTATCAATCTAACCATTTTAAATTCAACAGCTTGTCTATTGAAAATGGGCAACTATATAATTTTAAATACTTAAGGAAATAATGGGAATTTTTGGGAATGCATCTCACTAAAATTAATCGAGAAGAACTAAAAAAACAATTGTTTTTATTTTTATATGTGTGATTATGGAGTTCTACAAACTTACCTCCAAACAATGAATTCCTACTATTGTCAAACTAAACTAAACGCTTGTGGTATGAAAATAGGACTAACTTGATGGTTTCCTAGAATAAGGCTCGAACCCTCGATCTCAAATCACTAGGCGAGCGTCTATTTTTTCGAACCCTCGATCTCAAATCACTAGGCGAGCGTCTATTTTTTCGGCGAGCGAGATTTTTTTAACACAAAGATATAATGACTACAAACACATCAAGTTAGTTAATTATCATTATTATCCACTTCAATCGCTCATATCTGAGGATCGTGATCTCCACGAACTCAGGGATGTCACCAGAGAAATGCCTGTCACCTTTCCCACTTAGTCCATCCAACGGGTGGGAGTTTTTTTCTCACTCTTCGTCCTTCGACGTGGCCCGAAAATAAAGTAACATAACATAACAACAGCATTACATTTTTAAAAAATGTTCACATGTATGGATTATATTAGATCAGTGTACGATTAGATAGCGTTTTCTTCATATATTCTTCATTAGTGTCTAAAGGTAATAAATACCCGTAACAACGTACTTTATGCTTTTGCTATTAAAAATATTAGTTTATTGTCTCCCGGGACTGTACCCCCTGCCCCCGAAAATTTGATCTAGGCGAGTGTCTTGCCACTAGCAGTGCAAGTCAAAACTATCATCAAATTGTTTGTCCTAAAAGTCTAGACCAAGACAATCGTTTTTAAGATAGTTTTGAGATGTTCTTGTGTTGTTTTGATAAATTGTATTTTGCGTAATTCAATATCGCCGCTCGCGATTGTACAAATATGTTTTTTTTTACAACTTTTGTCACGTTATTGTAATAAATATTATATCATTTTGGTGAATTTTTTTGTAGACTATCAGTCGGTGTTAGGTAGTTAAAGTTATACAATACAAAAAATTGTATAAAGATAATTTTGCCAGAGGGAAGATGATTCACTAGAGCGAAAAACGTGAGTAGATAGGTGACGAGGTATTTATAAGACAAATTTAAAAATATTTTCCAAATATCTAATTCTGACTTGATCGGCTGTCACAACACGTGGGCGAATGACACGCTTTGATTCAAAATCTTAAGTATTTTGTATATTAAAAAAGGAAATACTTAAATTAATAAAATAGTAAGCTTACATATAAGTTTATAAAAATAACAAAACAATTATAGAGTTATTTTCACAGAATAATTATTAACAACTCAAAACTGACTGCGGTAAAATTATTTGTATATTTATAATAAAATCAATTATTGAATATATTTTAAAACGTAATAAAAAATCAGTGACAGTGATTGCGTCATTGTTATTTGATTTTAACGATGATGGTACCTGAGATTTAATTGTTGGAAGCGAGGGTGGGCTGGAGGGGGTTCGGAGGAGCTCGCGCGAGCCCCTTGTTAAATTAAGAAAAAACAATATTTTTAGATCAGATCAATACCTGACTGCAATTTTTGTAGACGGTTTAAATGTATTATGAAACATCTCGTAAAATACATTTATTTGGGGAGCATAATAAAAGAGACCTAGCCATTTTTTGTCCATATTCTTACAATTCTTAAAAAATACCGATATTTGATATATATTGCTTCCAGATGTTCTTAGATGTTCATCGCAATATTTTTGTGAACGATTATCCTTCATACTTCACACGTGCACATTTTTTTCCCTTTACCATAATTGTGCACAGTTTTGACAGTTCATATGTGGGCAGAAAGTAAAATAACAAAATAATAATGATGAAGCTATTCAGCAGTTCTCCGGAGGATCCGTCAGGAACTTCGATCTGCTCAAGCGTGGCAGGAATCTGGAGTTGTTTAGGGCCTTTATTCGAATAGCTTTGAGATTAAGCGAGCCCTTTGTTAACGTATTGGCAGCCCACTACCGGTTGGAGGTTTCGTTTTTGCTTTACTAGTAATTGCTCGCCAAATTATGGAATCAATTATCATTACACAGTTAAAATAACGGTTTAACTCATCACTGAGTCAAATCCATCTGAAAACCAATACAACTTTGTATCTAAAAATATAAGAGTGTACAATTTAAATAGTATCTGGCCTTCCATTACTTTCCCATAATATTTTTACTTTCGACAAATGTATCTGTCTCCTATAAATCATGATGTCACAACTTTCCGCCTTCCGAGAATCATCCAATAAAAATAACTCCTCGGGACGGAATGTTTACATATCACGAGCGAGGATAGCCGAGCGGGGCGAGATGGCCGAATGCCGACTGCTGACTCTTCAGACTCGGAATAAAGTGATTCAAAAGGGTGACTAACTCCCGACCGATTTCATTATTGCTTTAATGTAGTCATACGTTAGTGCAAATATCATAATAAGAAATTAACTTTTTCAACGTTGGTGTTAAAAGATTTTTTCTCGTGAACCATTACAATTTCAATTTGAACCGATCATCCTACATGCAAACATATCTTGTTCTAAGTGAAAGATATTTAGTCCAATTTATTATTAGAAACATTATAATGGCTTTACATATTATTACGCAGAATTTAATCCCTATCCCATCTTCTTCCTCTTCTCCCTTCCGTTTCCTCCTCTGGAAAAATGTTGTTTTTTACTTTTCCTTCTCTTAATTTTTTTTACTCCTTCAATAGAAGAAATAGTTGTCACTCTTTTCATTGCCTTCTACACTGCTCAACATTAATCTTTGTAATCAAACCCACCCTGTATCGTGTTATTGTATTTAATAATTCAGAGAAAACATGTAATTGGTTAAATTTACTATTATTTTTCTTACTATCTTAACCGTTGTCTATTAATTCTATGTTTTCCAAATAAAAAAATTAAATTAAATTTATATCGATATAATATATTGTAATGATTTGTAATAACTAATAACGATCATCTATAATCAATTATTAATTATTGTTTCTTCAATAAATAATACTTTGCTAAATACTTATTTTGAATAAAGAAGAATTCAATACTTTGAATCAAGTATATTTCAAAATACAAAATTGACCTAATACAGATTCGTAAAATTAGTAACTTCATGGTAACGTCACCGTACCTCTAAATTCTATCGAATGAAAGCCTCTATTAAGGTCCACTATTCCGTTATATCCTCTTGTCATCTACACCTCTATTGTTGTACCATTTCATCGGTTTTCATCATGCTTACATATTTGTTTATTTTTCATTTTACCGATGGTTTTCTATTACCACATTATAATAAGTCAATACGTCTCAAAAATATTTATAATATTTGTCTCAATATATAGGATATCGTCATCACCATGATAGATGGCACTACAATCCGGCTGTGGACCTTGGCCGTATCGAGGCCTTGGCTCCATTCCTTTCTACTCTACGCCCTGGTTCGCTAGTCATCGACCTGAATCGTAGATTCCCTAGAACCCACCTAATTTATTTTTTAATTTTATAATATAATAGATACATTATAAAAAAAACAAATATTTTCAAATGTTCATAGCTATTTAAAATTTAAAATACATTAAAAAATAAAAACTGTCCTTTGGAAAGGAAATTTTTTAAAATTTTATTTCGATTGTTAAAGAGAATGAGTTAACAGAGGTTTCAAAACATGTTCATTAATTTGGTTACCTAAAATATTATTACCTAGATTAATGGCTTTTAGTATCTCTAATGATACTAATTTATCTAATTTCCTAACATGCAAAATAAAAAACGTATCGTTACTTCAATGATAAATAATAATACAATGATAAATGATAATACGATTTCTGAAAATACTGTTCCATTGCTAAATGTAGATTTTATGTTTGTTAAACCTTAATTGGTTTTAGAATTATCAAGTTCCGATGTATATTTTGAACTTCTACACGCGAATAGCTAAAGCAACGCTCGAAGGATGTTCAAGTAAGAATTATTTTCGAGTTCATTGAGGTCATTGCTACTGACGCTCGCCAACATTTTTAAATGATTTAAATGTTTATGTCGTATTTTAAATTAATTACACTCTCATAAAATTCTTACGAAAAGAATACACGATTGAATGAAATGTGGTTTTTATGGCTTAGAAAAAGTAAAATGTGATCAAAATAACCTAAATACACATTGAATAGAGTATTTTAAATAATAATAAATACACATATTAAAGTTATCTACGCTTATTTGGACATATATGGTATTGCAGCAGTGCATTTACATTTTAAGACAACATAATTTTGTTCTGATCAAGACCACTATAATGTCGCCCGAAACGTCAGCCACGATAAAACTGACGCATGACAAACAACTCGGAAGAAATTCTATTATCATATATATGTATTACATAATTAGATAAAATATTTTATTATCGTGCTATGGGTATCTTTGCAGAATCAAAATTTGCACTTTACATATTTTTACATAAATTTATTGTATCGTATACCGCAAACGCTCTTTTCACGAGACGCCCTGTTGCTAAACCACGCGTAGACTTGCAATTTTTGAAGCGACGAGCACATTTTTTGTGCACGAAATGTGTACCTAAAATGACTCGATGAATGTTACACGCGTTGCAGAAACAGTATGAAATTAATAAACATGTGCTAGTTTTTTATATTTTGTTTTTTGTTTTTTTTTACCGCCACTTTCGCTGATCTTTTTCTATTCGATGATTAATTTTTACAACTGACCTCTCCAATCTTTTAAATTTTGAATCTATTCGCTTCTCTCTATCGAATACCATATAAATTTGTGTCTAAAATGATAGTGTCGTACTTAATTTCAGAATTTTTTTAACTTTTAATTTTTTTTTAAACGGTACTTGAGAAAAAATAAACTAAAAGTATATGTACACATCGACTGATAGCGGAATAATAAAACTACAAAATCTTTACTTGCAATTATTATTTATAACGGCCGGGCAAATAAAAATCGATTTCAGTTTTATAATTATATTATTACAGTGCACGCCTCAATTTATTTTAAAGAGTTAAAATAATGCGACATGTGTCATTATTAAAAATCAGATTTTTTATCTACAATAATGTGCCAATGATATTTATCTTCAGTTGGGTAAAAATTCAGAACGTTCCGGTGAGATCTGAAGAGATAACGAAAATATAATAACAAACTTAATAGCAAGTTCCTTCAGGTCGTGGGATATATTTAACTATTCTGTAAACTCCACGATAGCTGAGCCCGCAGAATACTCATTTCATTTCAAACATGATCTAATATTGGTGCCGGTGTTTAGGAACGGGAGCGAGTCTCTAAATACGCTGACATCTAATTTACTGACTGCATCTGTCATCACAGAACAAAACGTACCTATTTCATTAACGGTTAACTGGCATTAGTGACGTCAGGATTGCCCACAGCAGGGCCGACCTGTGTGATCACACAAACAAACGACCACTTTAAGGAAAATGCATAAATAATTTGACGGTGAGGTTGTGACCAGGTGCGCATCAGGTGGTATTGGGCCTACGCGAGTCAAGGATTCGCAGATATCAAATTAGCACAATTTTGAATCATTATTATCACAGTAACTGATTAACTTATTTACTTACAATCACGCCGTTTCCCGAGAGGGTAGGCAAAGAGGATAGAGCGTCATACTCTTCTGTCCTGATACACAATTTTCACCACATCCACATTAATACAAGCTCGCCAGTTATTGTGGCTTTTAACGGGATCATCTTCCATTCCTTAACCTTTAATAGCCAAATGTATTTGTAATGGAAAAGGTCACATAAGGTAAAGGTAGACTTTAAGGGTCTCTTCTTAAAAGTATCTATCCAAAACTGGGAACTGTCGTCCATATATGTCGTTTCCTGCAAGGTCAAAAAGTGCGTGTTATTGCACTTACGGCTTGGTATAACATGCAAAGTTTGGCGTGGCATTTAAAAGATTAACAGAGTGGTAAAATGTAATTTTTACGTAAGTGCATCAGTGTGTTGGTAGATTAAATGCGTATATCAAAATACAGTGAACATTTGCATCGACTGCATCTTTACTGTTATATTTAATAAATCTTACATATGCTGTCATCAATGTTGATGTTATTAATAATTAGGACCTGCTATTTGCCTGTCCCTCAGTTTATACTGTTATATTTTGTTCTCGTTTTAATATGGAGTATTCATTATTAATTCACTCGCTTGAGTTCAGTAGAGCATATGTTGTTGTCGTGTGTACTTTTTACGTATATTTCCTAAACAGTTTCAAAACGTATTAAAAATGGAATTAAAAGTTATTCGCTATCTAAAGTGTAATTGTCTATACCGATCAAAACCCAGCAAACAGTGGCGAGCAGAAAAGTAAAAAAATTAGGCATGAATTGAACATGAATATTAATTTAAATAAATTATAATGGAATACGTAATATCAAGCAATTATTTGTATAACTAGGGCATAAAATTAACTCAAATTTCTTTTTAAAATTCTCTTTAAGCGTATAGTAGGAATTATAAAACGCTTATAAATGAGTACTGAAACAAATAATGTCAGTAAGTGTCATTTTGAACAAATATTATATTTTACAAAAATTAAGTTTATGTATTATACTGACTTTCATATAGCCTGAAAACGAGTAAAATCCATAAAAAATTTCAAATTCCGTACATAATTAATTCCCTACAAAAATTGAAATTAATTTTACTTGGATCTCCATTTCTCCTTTATTTCAATTCATCTAAGTGTAATAAAAAAATATATCATTATGTTTACTTTTTTAATTTTTCTGAGATACATTATTGCCTTCATTCATTTTAGTATTATTTATATAAAATAAATAAATGACAATTGGATGGTCAAATTGACAAATTTATTTGTCTATTGTACCTATATTAAATCGTTTAAATTGATTGTCTGAGTATTCATTTTGGTACTTATACCTGTATTATTTTCACTATTGGAATATATTACCAGAAAACCCGGTTTTTCCGGTTACATTCAAACATTTATATAAAATTTTGATTTCTCTATTGACAAAATCTCCCACGCATTGTTTCGAAATATCTATTTTATTAGCTGTCATATCGGGTCCCTTAATGATATGTAGCATATAACCGCACCATAATCGATTTAGCTGTTCTCGAGTTTTAAGTTAACGGACATCGCCCTTTGTGTAGATATGTAGAGATTATTTTTACCTTTTTTGGTAGCCATGTTTATGTATTATCTATCTAACGTTTGTTATTTATGACAGGGAAAAACAATTGTATTTGAAATGAGGTTATCCCGCGGTGAAAGCGAACCAGCCCCACCAGCACAGGGTCCGGCTCTGGTCGGTGCCGAGAATGGTTAGGGCGTATTAACCTCATTAAAATGTCAATTGTATGTTTAATAAATTACTCCATGTAATGAACGTTCGTTTATTCTTTCGACATTAAATAATAATTGTAATTCTTTTCATCATGAGCCAAATAATAAACCCAACAAAAGGATACTACAGCCGTATTTTAATGTGTCAGTGCACACACTCGCGTACACTGTGCGCCATGTTGGATGTTGGTTCATTAAATTTAAATAATGTACTCAAGTGTCGGCAATAAAAGTATTTTTAGATCTTATTTTTAATTATAATTCAATTTATTAACGAAACTTCTAAAATGCCAGTGGCGTGCAGTAAGCCAAGTACATCGGTTGCATATCATTTTAAGTCTTAGACGAAATTGAACCGTTGTCTAAATGACCGTACCATTTATTTGTTTGTAATTTTTGAGTAATATTTATAGAATGTTTCACGTTTATGTTTTAACCCCAACAAATCCATATAAAATGTAACAAAACTTTATAAAATATACTTGTTTTGTATGACACTGTAATAGGAGAGACGGCACGTAATTATCAAACTTTTTGTTTTTATCTACTAAGTGAAGTATTATTAAAAATATGTAAATGGTTAACATTTAGTACATTTTTGAAAACAACGTCATTACTGTGTCAAAACTATTTGGTCAGAATTCCAGATTTCGTAAATAGTTCTTGTGTTTTGTTTTTTATTAATAAAAAAAATATTTGGAGTATTGAAAAATTAATAATTAATTATCTAAATAAATCTATAATAATAATATCAACCATAGTACTAACCATAAACTACAACCGTGTCTAGTGGTTTTTGCGAGAATCTTAAAATTTAATTGACATTCAAGTAACCCAAAATGTTGACCGGTACTATGGACCGTATTATATATATTTTTGATGATTGAACTCAAAACTACTAGAAGCAGTATAAAGGATCATGTTGGTCAGTCAAGAGCACATCGCTAAGAGAGAGAGAGAGAGACTACCATATCAATATGGAAAAATATCGGCATAAGAAAAATTGATGCAGATCAACATGAGCAAAAATATGGTACAAGAGGAAACAATGGAATGAGACTGCCATTCAGGAAGAAGGCCAAATCTTAAATATTAAGGATAAATTAAAAAATTAAACATAGTAAATATACATATGTTTGCACTAGTTTAAAAATATTATATGTTGATATTATAGGTCTATATATAATTACACTAGCATTTTTGTTCAGTTTTATTTTAGTTCAAAAAATTATTTTTACTATCGCTATTAAGTAGTGGCTGTTGTGGATATTTTTCCAGAGCGGCATATTTGGCCTGACTATTGTGTACTACGTCTCTTATACCGTAAAACAGCGGTGAAAAACAGAGAAGCCACCGTTAAAACGTCGCGCGCCGCGCTCACCTGCCGCCGGGTACTTCTGCCCCCCGGGTATCCGCCGAGTTAGTCAGTGACTTCTCGAAAGCAAAATGGATTCATGAAAAAAGAAGTAATTATTTTTATTCAAGCAAAAAGATTCCAATTATAAAATATAGTCTCTCTCTCAGCGGCGAAAGAAAATCTTTTCCATCAGAAATGTTATGAACTAAAAAGAAAGTTTAATTAACTTCTTCGAATTATATTTCCCGGTGAAGAATAGCAACAGTGTAGACTGTAGACGGTGGGCGGCACCGCTGCCACTGTATTGTAGACAATGTTAATTTAGATTTAATGACAGTTCGTGAGTTTGTCCTATCGTTTGACACTTCAATAAAGTAATGGCGAACTTACGTAAAGAATTTTAATTATCCTCCCCACCGTCGACAATCCTTTGAGAGGTCGGCACGGGCGGAGGAGGGGAGGAAGTGAAGAAAAGCTCTCAGAACTTCAGATTTCCTAATTAAGGCTTTAAGCTCCGTGATTCGAGCTTAGGAAGATTGTAAAATTTCCTTCGTCGATTGGCGATTAACGTTTGTGACATTTGATACGGAGAGTTCCTGAGGAAGGGGATCGTTTTAATGCGGAATTTCAATTCAAAAGAGGGAGTATTTTCGTGTTAATTTTTAAAATCACACAAACATATAAAAAAAATATTTCAAGTATTTTTGTAAAACAACCGGAGCCGGTGGGTCCGCACAGACGAACTAGGCGGTCGCCTAGAGCGGCACATTTTGGGTGTCTCCCTCCTTAATAGAGTAAATTAAATTATCATTCCAAATTTACCTGGGTTTTTATTTGCCAAGTAAGTCATGTTGATGACAATTTCTTACGCACAATATAAATGTTATTAAATTAATTTCGAAAATAAGACAAAGCATTATAAATAATTAATATCTCCAAACATTTTCGTATATTAGCTGGAACTAGTGAACTCAAATCCTGAAACAAAATTGCAATTTAGCTATTCAATTTTGATTACCCCGGGATTATAAAATTTGCTTATAAATGTTTTGCTTATAAAAAAGAACAAATTTATGTAAAATACTTAGTACTGGAAGATATACAAATAATAATTAAAATTTGAAACAATTTTATTGTTGTGAATAACACGCACGAAACAATAGCAAAACATCGAGTGTTTCGTAGTTTAGTGCCGATCGGGATCGTCGTGGTCCTCTGAGCTTCGTAGTCAATACTTCTCCATTTCTCCCTGTCTTGAGTCATGTTCATTGCAGCTTTTACAGAGGACCCTGTTACCTTCTTCATTTAATCTAGCCATCTTGTAGGAGACAATCATCTTGCTGGCTTTTTCTCAACTGTCTCCATGATTACGAGTTTCTCGAAACTTTCACTGTTCAGACAAAAATCCTTCTCCAGTATCTTATCAAAAGCCTTTCAATAATCTTTTATTCTTGGAGGATAAAAATATATGTGTGCCTCACTGTCAATGGAATACGAAGCATCTGTCTCCAGCACCAAATATCGAAGGCGTACTAATTTCGGAACCCCAAATATTAATCCTGACAATTTCAGGATCCCAAATCTAATCCCTAGATTCATCGCCGGGATCGAAATTTAAACTATAGTAGTGACAAAATAACTTACCATGTGTGTAGTACGAAGTATAAAAGAAGAATAAAACCTAAAAAATATTTTTCGGAACGCAATTAAATTCAACAATTCTGAACATTTAGTTCTTCGAAATCGGCCGTGATGACATGTAAAATACCATACATTTCTGTCTCGTACAAAACGTGTCATTAAAGTCGTATTTCCTCTGATCTCTTTCATGTTGTTCGTTGATGTAAATTATCATTCACAATACAAGCGGAAATGGAGGCTCATTTGGGAGGGACTCGGGAACAAAATGGAAGAAATATTATTACGTAACTCATAAATTCAAATCAATTTTAATTGGTGTGTTTTATAACCAATAAGTGAGCCACTTTTCTTAAACCATTTGTTCTCTTTCACTTTGATCGAAATGTTTTTGTATTGCCATACAATATTTCAGGACGTTATAAGATTTTTTCTTTACACCCGGTGCAAAACATAAGCACCATCCCTCCTCTTCCCGCTTACCCCACCACCACCCCCCGATTCTAATGTGTTTTTATATTGAATGCCGACCATTCCAAACTTTTCATTGTTGTTCTTTAGGACCCTGCATAAAACAAACCCTCCTCTCCCTCCCAAAAAAAAAGAATTCCATCTGTTAAAAAAAATCACCGCATCCCCAATTTTCCCTCTAATTTTAAATCACGGTGTTCCTGTAAAAAAACTTTTGCACCATAGTAGTATGAGGCTACCGGTAGGGTCTGGATTAACCCAAGCGCTACCGGTAGCCAAATTATTTTCGTATTTACACGTATAAATAAGTCAACTAATAACAACTATTAAAAATAGCCACATGCTCCGGTGAAATTCCAATTCCATTTTCCAACTCAGTATGCGGGGGAAGATAGAAGACAGCAGAGTTAGTAGTGTAGGTAGAAATAGATTAACTTGGCTGTGTAACCTCAGAACGTGATTTAACGTCAAAAATATTAGTGATCCTATACAGGATAAATCAACATACTGCAACATGGTTGTGAACCTTCAATCGATGGCAGCACATGAAGAAATCTTGTTAAAAATTGTGTGCGCACTATATTTTTTTGTGTGATATGCTATGATGACAAACCTTGTGCGCGTATACACCCACACACCTTAGAGGAAATATTACCCACCCCCTTCCGGATAACTCACGCGTCTCCTGCCTTTAGCAAATTTTGACTCACAGTATAAAAATCAAAAAGTGAGCGGGTAAATAAATAAATGAACATCGTGATAAACTTTTATTGGTACCGAGTAATTTTAGAGATTTGCAAATGAGAAAAAAAAAATTGTTCGACTGTTTATATCTTTCGTAGTGGAGATCGGTCACCTTGAACTCGGAATGTCTCTCTCTGGAATGTTGAATCAGTATTATAGTAGTTTGTTCGCTCGATAACAATTGTGATCTTTCAGCAATCATTTTTAGTGATCACGGAACATTATATTAATTATTATATGGCCGTTGCAATATTACAACATAATGTATAAATGTGTATTATTAAAATATAAACTGAGCCGCGATTGAAATCTATCCGGTTCATTGATTGATCCGGTCACGATCTCGTGCAGGGGTTCTCCACTCGCACCTATCGGTGTACTTACATTATCATGTTTAGTTTATTTAATTTGATATTTTTTTAATACTGGTACATCACAAACAGGTAGTTAAGGGAAGGAATTCAACACTAATTCAACTCTTCGTGTTTTTTTTACAAAAAATTGGGTTTTTACTATCACTTTACACTAAGTAGATTTAAAAAATGATATATTATAATTTATATGAAACCATCACACTTAATTAAATCTAACATATTGGATATTATTTTAAATACAAATTAAATGTATTAATTAGAAAAATATACATATAAAATCAATTTTATCGAAAAATATTATTGTTGCTACCGGGATTCGAACCTGATATTTGAGATTCGGTAAAAATAAAGTAGATGGATTCCAAATAATAGAACGATAGATGTATCAATTTGAAAGTGTTTTGATATATAGGTTTGAAAATTTGGCATCAATGTACTGTGTGCTGTAGGTATCGGTTAATGCGCGTTCCCCGGATTGGAAGAGATCCAGATTCGAATCCCGGTAACAACAACATTTTTCAATAAAATATATTTTATATTAGTATATCTTTCTGATTAATATATTTGATATGTATTTAAAATATATAACAGACCTACGTTTTGAATAATTACAACATCACAATAAGATTGTGTTAATAGAATATTATTTGTCACAATTAAGACAGTACAGGCATTATCAATTGCCTAATCATAGAATATACTTACATGTTTATGGAAAATAGTGTTGAGACAAATCTGTCCTAAACAAATTAACAAAATGTTCAAATGAAGTTCATTATTTAATTTTCGATTGATTAATTCGAATTTATTACTGTCTAAATTAAAGTTAACCATCTTATTCCATATTTTGTCAAAACCTTTTTTTTTATTAAACTTACGTTAAAAATGACGTCTTTTAATATTTTGACGACATTGAAAGTAAAATATCTGTTACCCTCACCTTGAAAGAATAAAAAATGTGCATAGAATACTTTCGGAAATTCCGGATAAATAAAGTACCGTTAATGACACCGATAGATAATCCTACAAAAACATTAAAGTATATAGTAAAAACATAAACCGTTAACAAATAATGTTTTACAAATTGACAATTAAAATAAATGAACAAGATATTAAAACTACCGTACAAGTACAAAAGCGCACGGGATCTAAAGTCAAAGGTGTTGCTGGCAGTCCTCGGCGATCGAAACCAAATAATGCGAACCCGCTCATATGGAAAGCTAGTTTTACAAATTTAAAGACGACAAAAATTGTAGTTGTCCACACCTTATTAGAATGTATGTAGTGCACGCGCCTGATACAAAACAAATACAAAACTTGACATGATACATAAGTATGCATTATATTTTTTAATTAAATTCCATGAATTAAAAATATACAAATTATCAAATTACTTATTTTAATATTGAGTTGTACTTCGCTTGTCGTAAATTCTCATAATACGATTCTTTATCCACATTTTTAATTTTTGTTTGATTTTAATTTGTTCGGTTATAATAAAAAATTCACATATAACATGTACTCTAGGGCTAGATGAGAGAAAAAACTCACCATTAAAAAAAAATAGTTCAAAATTTACCTACTCGTAACATACATACTTTATCAGGAGAACACATTCTTATTGTCAAGTTGTAATTATTCAGAACAGACGATTTTTAGCTTAATTAAATAAAGTGTTTATTTTAAATATGAATTAAATATATTAATTAGAAAGATATACATATAAAATCAATTTTATCGAAAAATTTTGTTGTTACGCCACCGGGATTCGAACGTAGATCTCTTTCCAAACCGGGGAAGGTACATTATCCAACTATGCTACAGCGACGATATTTTTAGCGACAAATTTTTTAATCTATATATATTAATGTGTCCAAAATTTAATAAAAATACATTGATAATTCTGGTATTTGCTATCAGATTACTCAAAGGTATTTGAGATTCCGTAAAAATAAGGTAGATGGCTCTTTCAAATAATGAAACTATTAAATGTATTAATATCAAAAAAGTAACATATAGGTTTGAAAATTTGTCGCTAAAAATATCGTCGCTGTAGCATAGTTGGATAATGCACCTTCCCCGGTTTGGAAAGAGATCCAGGTTCGAATCCAGGTGGCGCAACAACAATATTTTTTGATAAAATAGATTTTATATGTATATCTTTCTAATTAATATATTTAATTCATATTTAAAATAAACACTTTTTTTAATTAAGCTAAAAACAAATTAACCTAAAAAAAATTTTTAAATTTAAATAAATTTTTCTCAATTCACCAATATTAAAAATCATTTTTGTATGATAATAAATAAAAATTCTTGGGTTTCTCTGAAATTCTATCCATGAAAAAATATTTTATTTCCACCAGAATAGTATACAACCTTAGCTCGAAATCTCTTGGAGACAAAATAAGGTGTAATTTATATTTTTCTTTTTCTTTTAAGTGTAACTTTAAATTTATTCTCTTTGCAATTTATTCTTGAGCCATTTCAAATAAATTAAAGATGATTTAAATAAACATCTAAATTAGTACCTCTACATTATTTATTATGCCCAGTATGCTTACAGAATTTTAAGCGTTGAATTTTAAGTACCTCTCCCTTAAGTCCTTTACTTTATAATGACGTTGCAATGTGATCATTTTATACGGAGCTTAAAAAATGTAATTATACTCCGGGTCTAACTCTAAATTCAAAAATAATAAATCAACATTTTACTCTTCCCAAATTTTAAATCGAATTAATTTTCTTAATACTCATACATTGTTCTTCATGAATATTAGTGATGAGCACTAAGTCACAAACAGTGAGTCAATCACCGATATCTTTGAGTCACACTCACTATCAATGATTGAGTATTTGAAAACATCGTGATTCGTGAATTGATTTTTTATCGTTTTTTTTTACTTTCCGGCGGACGGCACTATTCAAATTATTCACATATTTATAAAATTGACGGGCAAAATGTATGAAGGAATGACGTCATAATCACGACTAGCGCCATCTAGTAAATTCTGATAAAAATTTGCTAGAAATTTGGCTGTCAAAAATGCTGGGAATTAGATCCGAAAAATGCACTTTTATCTTATAAATTGATTTACTTTTCTTCGTGATGATATTTAAATTAGATTTTTATTTATTAATTATGCTAGAATATGTTTTTAACGCAATTATAGTTTTAATATTACGTACGGTCTTTTTTTTGTTTCTTTATTTATTTTATATATTTTGGTATGATGATATTAGTAATGAAATAGTGATCAGTCACAGTTTTCAATCATTGATATTATTGAATACTAATCACAATCACACCTGTGAAACAAGAGTAGCATTCTTTATCATCACTAATAAATATATCATACATTCGTCTTGAGTCGCATAGCAGCAAAATTATAATTAAATTATCATTACAAAAATTATAATTCAGTAATATAATTCAAAAAAAATTGTCGGACTAGAATTGGACAAAACTTTGGAATTTATTATGAACAATCGCCTTAAATACAATAAATTAAATTTATGTTAAGAACTGAACATATAATGTTCATAATAATTCAAAATGTGAGTTCCAGCACCTTTTTTCTAACAAAATAGGACTGGTTCTGTGCTATTTCAATACAAATAAAATTAATCAACTAGAAAGATATAAATATCAAAAAAATATAAACGCAGACTTCAAATCTGTCGCGATAATTTTAAATGTACAATATCGTTGATCGACATCGGGAAAATTAAAATATGAAAATAGGTACTTTTTGTTATCAAAATTCATTTAAAAATGTGTAATTTATAAAGAAATTGATGAACAGTAATATGAGCATATTAATTTATCTCTCTTAGTAGATGTTCTCATGGCTGAGAATTGTGGTCCTCTAGTTTACTTCAACAGCGTGAACTCTTTGACTCCACGATCACGGGCCTTATTTAGTACGATGCGCAGCGAGGTTCCGGTCATGTATCGGCTCAAAGCCGGTCTTCCGGACAGCTGCAAGCGCACGTTATTGGCTCATATTGTCGGTACCGGACGTGTTTTTGAGGCTGTAAGGATTTCTGTTTTACGCCCAAGTATCTGCAAGGTACATTCAGGGGTCGTCGGCTGTGATGATGATTGTGCAACGAGTCAGAAAAAAAGGAAAGGAAGGAAATTTTTTAGATATTTGAAATAGAATATAAATAACCTAGTTATTAGGAAGATGTTAGAATCATCGAACAACCAGATTAATCCAGGTGTACTCGTACACAAAGTATTAGATTGATCCAGGTGTACTCGTACACAAAGTTATAACATCATTTCACAGATAGTCGCAGATATTTTCTGGATAGTTCTACCGCATTTCCCATCCAACTGTTCCAATACGACACTCTGGATCCTCTTGTTTGATCTCGGCTGATTCAAACATTCATAAAATTAGCTTCAAATAGTGTTATGGACCTACAAAATAACTATAACGGTCAAGACGACAAATAACTGTAAGTTTGATTGGCCAATTGTCACTCCATTACGAATCGTTTGCGACAGACTCGGATAACTGCATTACTTTCTTGCAACTGCACTCAGCACAACAGGTGCGTACAAGAAAAGTGCATACGTGGAAACTGCGTACAGTCAGAATATTACTCTGCTGCTGTAACATTATATTAACCTTTTCCATACCGCGATAAAAGATATCGGTAAGTAACCATGCTGTCAACTCGTATTACCGTTAAGTATTAAGAGTTTTTTTGCATTTTTAATGAGAAAAATGATTCAATGGCTTTAAAATAGTTAATGACGTATTTTTACTCTAAATATCGAGCAATAAAAGTGAAAAAATATATATTATTCAAGTTCTATACAAAATGACATTCGTTCTTATTATTCTTCATTTAATTAGCGAGAAAAATGTATAATTATATTCGTATGTTTGTTATCCTTTTCACGGTGAAACTAATGTTTGGTATTTTTCTGTCTTACTCCAAACACTATTTTTTCCAACATAACAATTTTACTTAGAATTGAATTGAAAAGTAATTATTTTTTATAATTGGTTATAAAGTGAATCTTACACTTTATTAGTCATTTCTAAGCGTAAATGATTTTTTAAAGGTTAATTAAAATATTAATTTTGTGCTGCGTGTATTTACGGAAATATATAGGTTTAATTGGGGCGGTAGACCTGTGTTACAACATGGCTAAGGAAGGGTTACCTATCTTAAGGGAATATAAGCTATCGGAATGTAACTTTATTAATCTACCTAATATTATATTACTTTGTGTGCAGTTGTCTGTATGTACACCTATCTGGTATGCAGTTCAGTTCTGAGGTCACCGATAAAATATGTACAACTTGTTGGGATAAGTCGAGCGCGGGGTAGGACGAGAGTTTTAGGAACAATGTATTTTTATAGCAAAAAACGAAGTCATTACTAAAATTAAACAAACTGGGATAGATTAAGACTGGTTAAGTACCAAATTACAAACGATGGGCAATTAGATTAAGCAAATATGTAGTTTAGTATTCAATTATTTAAATGAGCCAAAAGATTCGGTTAAATAATCACAATAAATTAAAAAAGTTTTTACAACAAAATGGTTTTAGAAAGCAAAACTGGGTTGGGTCCGAGACTGGGTTGCCAGCGGAGAAAATCGACCGTTATGTGTATATTAATCGGGCACAGACTATTTTATGTATTTTATAGCAGAATGCGGTTAAAAATCTTTATTAAACGCTCTAGGGCAGCGATAGCGAACCTTTTTCCACAAGTGAGTCAAAGTTTACACTTAATTCTGTTTTTACACGATTTTGATATCCCGGTCAAAGTTTACACTGTCTTTTTTACACGATTTTGATATCCCGGTCAACAAGTGGTAATGGTAATAACCGTTCTTATAATTCCCCCACCCAAGTGCGCACATGACTCAGTTTTCGCGAAGGTATGAGAAACGGGAACTCAATAACAAACTCACTTTATGTTCAAAACTATTTGTTTACGCACCTTATTGTTTCGATTGGCACCACTGGGTTTCATGATTCATAGTTATGTACATGTGTGTAAGTGAGTATTGTCATCTTTTTCGGAGAGCCAAGAAGACGGTAAACGACAGGCGGTTCAATTACATCCCGTTCTTCGACCTGTTCAGAGGTCCAAATAAACCACCGGTGCGCACTTCGGTCGGTCGAAATCTACCCGGCTAAAAGAACAATAACATCAGACCAGAAAGACAGTAAATACAATAAAACGGTTAGTGCAGTGCTCATATATCATGTGTCCTTATTATCAATCGGAAACCTGGGAACCAGCTATCGAAGGCATTTATATAAACACTAGTGAACTTGTGAATTTAGTACGAAATATAGCACTTTTAATATTTTGAATATAAGTGATGAAAGTGATTTCGTACGAAATATGCGTAAACGCATACGACAGTGATTAAATTTATGTAAGATTTTTTTTTTATATAATATGTATATACAATATTGTGTTTTATTTTTTGATATCCTGGAAGAATGAAACCTATCTCCCATTTTCTTATACATAATGTACTGTATTTTTACACAGTATATTTTCACGCTATTTTGAGGAACGCATGCACTGTGAAAAAACAGAATTAAGGGTATATATGATTAATTTAATGTTTCCGCGGCTACTATTGTATGAATTGACATCTCTTCTACATTATATAGCGTTTTTGTAGATGACCGACACACATGCCATTGTCAAGGCGTTGCCTCAACTCAAGTGCAGGAGATTTATATCTTAACTTTTTGAGGCCTTTGCCGTGCCGAAACAACAGCCTTCGGTTTCTCTAAAGAAACGATAAAAAGCGCGATCTGACTTATATATATATATAAGTTAGATCGCGCTTTTTCGTGTATCTATTCGTATATCTTCTTAGTTATATCGCGCTTTTTATCGATGGTTTCTCTAAAGAAACCGAAGGCTTCGTTTCGGCACGGTAAAGGCCTCAAAAAGTTAAGATATAATGGTATATATATATAAACCATTACTTTAAAAAAGTTAATTTAAAAAAATCATAGATCGAAGAACCGATTCAAAATGAGGTCTTACGTTGAGGCCCATGTCACAACACTTTCATTACAAGTAAAAAAAAATGCTATCATTTTGATCAATTACACCAAACCATTCTTCATGATGTAATCGTTCTTTTATCTGTTCAATATTCAGCATTTATTTTTTATTCTCAAACATTTTTATAATAATAGCGATAATAATATTTTAAATTTCGTCGCGTAACAAGACAATGCTAGTCACAACAAGATTGACACATGAAAGTGTACATGTGAGTGTCCCCGGCTGCCTCATCACTCTCCTCAAAATTCCACCATATTTAAATATTAGTAGTTTATGCATGTTGTACAGTTAATAATATAATATTATTTCAATATTATTTTCCCGTAGAAGCAGGCGATTACAGCGAAAAGAGACATCTTAACTCATTATAATTTAAAATTATACAAATTAATATATTTATTTATAACCATATATTTCAAACATATAATTCTTCTTCTTCTTTTAAGTAGGCAATCCACTTAATTTTTCCCATTAATCAAGTTAAAAACTTTGTTTTATAGAAAAAAGTACAATAATATTTATAGAATAGGAAATACTATATTACAAGTCATTACCATTGTCGTTCAAAAAACTTGCTATTATATAGATTGAACGTGGCGAGTTAAGGGAAAGAAGATGACACAAGTTAACCGGGAGCTGAAAATTTCCATTGAAGAGACCACTGTAAAAAAAAACTTGTGATCCGCAATGGACAGGCAAAAAAACATGGTCAAGGGTTTCCTCCTCGGCACCACCATCATTTCATTTCTTTAAGTTCACAATATCCTACATGTTTATGCTTTTAAAAATATATGTTTAATGTATATGGCGTGTATTATTTTACTAATATTTTGTTTATTCTTACTGGAAATAAAGTCAAAGTACACTACATGGAGTATTGTTAAAGCAATATAATAAAGAGTTTCCGCATTGAATCCTTTCTGCTAGTAAATATCTATTGCAATATTCTTCTCTGTATACGATCATCTCATTTTCTAGACGAATTCTAGACAGAGTTTCAAGAAATTATTTTTGGGGAGTCCTGATCTCTCTGCTGAACTACGCCTGCATACAAATACAGATGTCCGCACTGACGCCCATTATATAAGGTAAGTCGTGTCCCCGTGAAAGGTTCTAAATTCCCTTAACGGTACAAAGTAATAAAATGATTTTCGATAGAATCTTAATGATTGAAAATGTGTTTTCGATTATTATCACGTACGTATTTATGGCAACCTGTTCCTAATGCCTGTGGGTCGATAAAGACCTGTTAGCGGATGTGTAATGTATTCTGTGTGGACATGTTGAAGGGTTACTATCGCCCGGTGAGATCTGCACCCAGTTATGTATAACACTATCACTTAATCCGGGGACGGCGTATATTTCATTAAACGCAGCAACCCTGCTCCGACAAGTGGTTTAATGTAATATATAATAATAATGTTGTTATGAAACATTCATTTTTTGATGTGTAAACATCTTATCTCTCCCACCCTAAATAAAGACGAATCTCTGAAAAGTATATTACATAAAAGAGACCAAACAAATATTACAAATTTACATTTCGACATTTTTTAAGGAATTCACATGTTTAAAAAACACATGCGAGTTTAAAAATTAAAACCAGTCATTCACGCCCCGATAAGTAATTGAAGAACTTATTGTGAATTCAGTATATACATGGTTCCTAAATATTTAATGAAATAATACATACCTAATAGGTACTACTACCTACCCACGCAAAATTAACAACCATTTTCAAAATTTTAAATTTAAAGGATTTTAGATGAAAATCAATATAAAAAAACGCAATAAAGTTTCACTTAGAAAGCGCGTGTTCCCACATATTCCCAAATCTAAGCTAATCCCATTGATATGGTCGGTCCATTGAATTCCTCTCTGACCTTCCAGGTTTTCAGCTAACCCCTTGTTAATGTCAATCACCTTTTGAAAACAAACAATTCTTTTGACATTAACGAGGGATTAGAAATTATACATATAATATACTATATACTAGGGGTTTACAGTTAGATAAATTTGAATTTTTAGAAATAAGAAATAGTGTTAATAGCAAGCTAAATATTATAAATAACCAAATTATTTTTGCAAATAATAACCTTTTAAATTTGTTTTCACGGTTGTGTCCACTTAGTTACCTACCACTTACACTTTATAGTTTTGTTTTTATCTATGCTTACATTTATAATTTTAGTATATATTGTTTCCTGATTTGATTTATTAATAAATAGTCATTTAAACAAAGTGTTTTGTCTTATTATTTATATAAAGCTATTTTACCTATTTGCATATTAAAAATTTATTCTGTTTACTTGGATCTAGCATGAAAATGAATCTTTGTTTTAATATCTAAAGCGTTCATTTATACTTCACTAGTTTAAGAATATAAAAAGTATTTACTATACATGACTTACAAGAAATGTATAATTTAATTTAAGTGCTCGAAACAACTTTTAACATGTAAAAGCGTTCAGCTTGTATAATATATCGAAAACACGAGTTTCAGTTTTTTTAAAGCAAAATAAATAGATCTACTTCGGTTCTTACGATGTCTCTTGCATTGCACTCGTTCACAATTTGTATTATTAAGCCTTTCGTCGTGGTCGACCTCGACTTTTTCTATCATTCAAATTCATCTTAACCACACCGAGCTGGATTACTCAAAGTCTTTCTACGCTTACTTCAAATAAACTAGCTATCCCCTTTATTATTATTATGTATTGTACACGATTATCAAAACATACTGATAAAATAATTTTATTCATAATACGAATTTCACATATCATACAAAAACGCATTTCTATATATTTATTTTTCTATGTTAATTATAACAAAATCAATAGTTTTAAATCATAACATAAAATATTTAAACAATTTTGGGAATTTGGCGAGGACCGGTTCTATCGCTCCCACAGTTAGTGTAAGTCCTGACAAAGATACAGTGGTATTGAAACCGGTCGATTTCGAAGTATTTATTTTTAACATAGAACAATCACCAACTGGTTAATAAAAAAAAACCGAAAAGAAACTGAAAATTTTCTTTTTATCAGAACTTACAATATTTTCAATTTAAAAATAAAATTATTGACAATAACAGAAATTACTGTTTTTTACACGATACGCAAAATTAGCCTTCCGAAATGGACTCACTCTAGAATTACCGTTCTGTTTTCTACCTATACAACAATACTGAATTACTGTTATGTTTACTACCTATACAACAATACGCTCTTTTTTTCTTAATTTTCTTTTTTCTTATGTATATCGTGTTTTTATCAACATGAATGAGGAATCACAATGAAATAAAGCAAATATAATATATACAGGCCTCGCTTAGTTGAGCAGCGCCATCCAAAAAACTGCTTAAAAATGTACCTAGATGTTGTTGTCGTTTTACTTTGCTTTTCACTCTGTTAAGGTAGACACGCATTTCTGGTGACTTTGATCTGTTTCCATCTTATCATTTACAAGTTTTACTGACGTCTAAAAGTGTACTTAGCACCATATTTAGGTTGTTTTGTACTTTTCTCAGCAGCCTCTGTCTTCGTGACATCTTCAAAACTATTTTAAGACGTCCATGTACATTCCATTTGGAAAGCTAGAGCAAATCGTTGAAATCAAAATACCATAATCTCTGAAGACTACAACCAGTAAGTGCTCCCAGTACTGTGTTACGTATATACGGAGCCGAGACGTGGACCTTCACCGTCAACGTTATAACAATTACCCAAAGAGCAATAGACGGAGCATTTCTCGAAATATCTCTGAGAGAAGGAGTACCTAAAGTAACAGATGTTACCCAAAAAGTACGCTCGGTAAATTGTCGAATAGATTGATGGACGATGAGGAAAGAAGGTTTTGGAGTGGTAGAAGAAGATTATTCTCAAACTTGATGGAGTCACGGCATGGGAGGGTGGCTGACATCAGATAGTTGAAAAGGGCTGAAAACGGAGAATCGGTAATCCTCGTCAAGCAGTGAAGAGAGGCAAGTTGATGACGGTGTTAATAATTTATATTCAACCAAGATCATATTACAGACCACTGGATGCGATTCTCTTCTTAAAACAGAATACATTTTATTAACAGTCTTAACGATTTCGAAACGGATATCATAAAGAATCATTGGCCGAGTTTCGCCATGCGTACTAATCTTTTTACACAACAATTAGATGTCATTATTCTTGAATTGCATTGTTTTCGCTACTAATTTCTCTCCAATTATACTTTCCCACTTGAATATCTAAATCATTTCTTGCATTTAAATACCTCAGCTGAAAGGGGGTTAAGTGCGGCTGGTTGCATTCAGTCTATGGTAACCACATCTCACTTCTGCGGGTTCTAATTTAATAAATTTAAATCGTAAAATATCAATCAATACTTTTAGTTCACCTCATTTTAATAATTCCTCTGCCCACAAAACGACACCGCAGGTTTCCATTTAAAAAATTTACAATATTCATTCATTTATTTGTAAAATTAATAAATTAATTATTGTATTTTTTTATTAAAGTATCTTCTTTAACGGTCTCGAGAGACTCGGTAGTCCATGACTGCAGTCACAGCGGCGCGCCATCTATCCTTTGACATCCCTTCCGCGCTCCAGTCCGCCGGGCACCCGCCTACCCTTGCAGGGCTGTCTTGACATTATCTGCTTATCTACATTCTGGTCTTCCCCTCGGCCTCGATCCTATTGGCTTTGTGCGTGTTACGGGACTCTTCCGCTCTCGCTGTATGTCCCGCCCACTACAACCTCCTCGCTTTCACCTTACTCAGGATATCTGCAGTGTTATGTCGTTCCTGAAGTTCAAAATTCTTTAATCTATTTTTCCGGTTGGTTAGGTCAAAGACCTGCAAGTCATAATCTTTCAATCCAAGGCCAATCCTCACACCTGTATGATCAGTAGTATCAGTGCTGTATACAGATAAATCGTTAAATTTTGTAACAACCTCGATGGCAATATTTTCCATAACAAGCATTCCCTGATTTTATCCTGCTATTCATTTATTATTAGATATCATTACCCCTTGTCATATTTGTTTAATATTTATATTTATATGTCAAGATATTTAAACTGCTTAACCGATTCAAAAGCTTGGTTTTTTACAATCGTTTGGGACTTATACTTGCGTATGATATACTTTGAACGAACTAATGTGCAGTGTCTCCCCCCTTCCCTTCCTTTCCCCGCCACTAGCGAGCGGTCAGTCGATCGGCGATCTTGACTCGGAACGGTTAAATGCTGTTGTCAACCTTGAAGGCTCCGTGAGAAATATTGATGTAATTTCATAGAGTCCTCTGCATCCGGAGGTGATTGAGAAACCCAGAAGAAGCGGAATTCGGTGAGTCCCTTTTTCCTGTTGCTATGTTTCTCGCACCTAACGTGCGATTCCACCAACGATCATGGTCGATAATGATGATGACGTCTGTTTTCTATTCATTTTCAGATATTTTGTTTTGGCAGTACTGATCTCTAGTCTCACTGCTCCGCTGTGCGTTATGAGGTGATCCGTGCGCATTTTGGCAATCACTAATCGCCGGTTTCCGACTAATTCAATAAATTATCTTTAAAATTAATTAATTAATTTCACATGTGAGTTATTTAAGATAGCTTAAAAGGATTTGACCTGGTCACCTTTACCAAGTGCAACGAGCCCAGCGAGGTTTATTTACAAGAAATCCAAATTACCTCCTTCTCCACGTCCCCACCTCTCCTCGGTCACGACTGTGAAATTATAATTAAGTGCACTTGCATACATTTTCTATCACGACTGCTGCATTTGTTAATGTTATACATTGCTCATACAGAATGTACTGCCGTATATTTTCTGTTCGTTTATCCGTAAGCCGCCTAAAGAAAAATTGTGCTAGGCTGTCGCCAGTATCCTGTATATATAATCGTATCGTATTGTAAAAATATACTATGCTTCAGATTTAAGTGTGTAACTCTGTGATTAAATATTTTAAACTATCAACCTCGTAACTGCCCCGGGAGATACAACATGGGGTAGGAGAAGGCTTTAAGGTTAATTCTTATAAAATATTATTTTAAAGCTAAAAACTATCGTCCACAAACGGTTAAATATCTCAAATGCGTGACATTAAAAATCAAGTTTAATACTATTTCTGCAATATCTAAGAGTGCGTGCAATCACCCTTATAACTATTAACTCGTTTATAACATTTAAAATGAGCGCCATTACACGTAACTACGAGGTTTTTATAATTTATGATGCTTATGAAATCCATTTTGCCTTTGTACATACTCACTTATGTAGTCACAACCAATGATCGATTTGACATCATATCGTACACAAAAAATATAGCGTGCACACCATTTTAACAATCTATGTAACGCCTTCTATCAAAGGGTGGGGTCCATGTTGCAGTAGCTTGAAATATCCTATATAAAATCGCCAACATTTAGACATTGAACTACTTTCTGAAGTTATGCAGCCAAGATAATCTTTTTCTAGCTACACTACTAGCTCTGCTGCCTTCCATCTTCTCCTGCACAATGACTTGGAAAAGGTTATATTTTTCATTGCGGAGAATGCGTTCGAAATATACAGATTTCTTTGATAGTTATTGTTAGTTCTCTCTATTTATTTAGGCGTCTTAATACGTCTTCATTAGTAATGTAGTCAACCCATAGTAGTCATATACTTGTATGGAAATGATTTCTTATTTTCTTCTCTAGCGCACAAATTGGTCAGAATTTTACAATAGTTAATTATAAATTGATCATACTTTTGATAAAAAAATAGAATTATCTATTTTATACATGAACAATGTTGGTCTTAAATTGAATAATTTAGTATCATTAGAAATAAATAAAGCATGTAAATCTAACCAAAAGATTATAAACGACCAATTAAATTTAACCACAAGTCTCATTCTAAATTTTTTTCCTAAAAATTATTATAATAATTTGTATCATCAAGTAACAATTTAAGTTAGGTACCAAATTTATTTTTAAATAATGATTGTTTTTAAAAACTTTAAAAAATGAATTCTTTCAAAGAAGCAATATATTATATATTTATTTTAAATTACTGCACCATATTATGGATCACAGTAAGTCAATACATAAAGCCTATCCCACTCTGAGTTGTCCTCTATCAATATGGTTGACAGTCAAAAGTTTAGTCAAATTTTTTTACAATTTTCCGCGACGATTTGATATTTTTCGTTGGATAAAAATTCATGATTTCTAAAAATAGCAATTGGGTAACACCCTGTTGCCGAATATTGTGATCGAAAGTGCCCAATTGATCGTAAAGATATGTATCATTACTGGCACCATTATACTCATTCCACTCTCTGCCTTCCGATGCTCTTTCACGACCTTGCTGAATGATTTGCGTGATGAAGCTCGACTTGGGGCTGCCTGAAAAATGAGTTGAACGTGTAAAAAAACACAACTTGACACCCTAGAAAGACGCAATGTACTCCACCACCAAGAAAGTAATTTTTGCAGTCCGTTCCTTTAATATTGGGGTTTGTGTCAGTTTTCTCTTATTATTTTGTCGAGAAGTTTAGAGTGCTAATTGACTCCATTATTTGACCACCATCGCGATTTTTTCCTGCTTTCCACTGTTCTAAGGCATTATAAATGTCACCGTCACGGTGGCGTTCAACGTGTCCCAGTACCGAAGGATTCAGTGATGACTTATAGTAAATCTTTAAATGTTCGCAGGCACCGACAAGCAATTTTTGGTCATTGTTACGCCTCTGTTTTTCCAAAATAGGTAAATAAACTAATGGTGAATTCGGCTTGTACTCAGTAAAACAATGAAGTCGATTGTAGGATTTGATTAAAGTCGGTGGAGAGTCAATTTAGAGTTCGATGAACAATTTTTAATAGCACAAGACATCATTTTTAGTAATTTGACCTTGTGTCACCGAGGAACAGTCACTAATGACTAATCAAAGATCGCTAATCCGATACTCATTTGTAACATTACCGTTCAGACTTCCGCGACCTCTTTGGTCCTTCCATATTTTTTCCAAGCCACACAAAATATGCTTGGCCGTGGCTTTCTTCACAGATTCACAATAATTGGACAGAATATCGTGGAAGCCATCGTATTTATTTATTTTCCCGTACTCGTGCAAAAAGATATGAAATATGAAGTTTGTCTTGTCAGTGGCCTCATGATATATACAGCAAATCGTGTTCAAGTTTTTATCGTTGAGAATCTCGTACGTACATAAACAACGAGCACAGTTGCGATGAAAGTCAGGTGATGGTCACACTAGATATAGTTATTGTTTTTTACACCTCTGTAGTGACAGGTAAATGAGCTTTCCCAACAATGAGTCATTAACAACTCAGGCGTGGATAATGCGCCCATACAGAGATTTTCTCCGAGAACATGAGGAGTGCACGGTTCGTGCATTTTGCGAATGCATTTTGAAATTGATTTTAATAAACCCAAGGATGTCAAGAAATTATAGCGTTAACTTTATGGTTGGACATTAACATACATTAACATTATATTAACGTCGACCGGTGTCTATACTGCTTTATCTTTATCAGAACGAACGAACAATACTGTTACGTAAACTAAAAAATGCTAAGAAATTACCCGTCGGGCCGGGGCGCGGCGGTTGTCGTGGTTAGGGTTGGGAGAGGTGATAACGAGATCATATTAAGTAACGAGTTATTTGTGAAATTTAATTGGTTATTAATTAGATGGAGTCAGACCGAGTCTGAAAAATGACCGGAGCCTCGCTGCACGTCGCACTGAACAAGGCCCGAGATCGCGAAGAGTGAAGGCGAGTAATTTGCGCCATAGAAGCGAAATAGAGAATCACGATGCCCAGTCATGAGCTCATTGACCGAATTAATTTGTAACATTTCTAAATTATCTAATCAAAAATATCACAATAAACATGCGTCTTTTAAAGACATCTAAAAGACGTAAAAAAAATTAGAAAAAATATTATGCTTATTAAATAATATATTAAAAAACTAGTTCAATTAAAAATAACCTATTTGTTTTTTTAGTTACTATACCTAACATGACGGGTCGAATTATATGAACGTTTTAAAATATTGTTTTTTTGCCTATTGTACTCGGTGATGATTTGAGAATGCTAAATCTTATTATGTACGATACCAATTCTAATTATTATTAATAATAAAAAGTAGATAATTATAAAGTTAAGCAATGTTAGAAACAGAGGAAGAAAATGGAGTCCCAGCTGGGAGGCAAAAATTTCGTCAATTTTATTTTGAGAGTCGGTACTTTTTATTTTTAATTAAAAATGTTGAATAATCAGAAACATTCGGAAAAATTGTTCCGATTAAATTACTCTTGCGTCGTAAATTGCTCACTTACAGCGGGGGAGTGCGAGCGCCGCGGGTGCGAGCGGGACGGCGCGCGTCGCGGGCAGCGGGCGGAGGCCAGGGTGCGAGGGAGACAAATAGAGTCATTAGGAGGAATAAATTCGGCAATAAATATGCTAAGTCCTAAAAATAAGTGCCATATAAATCATGGAACGGGACGTAAATATGGAGAACATGTTATTTGGAGGACTTCCAGGGCCGGAGCGCCGAGCTGCCTAGCTCCGAGCGCCGGGCTCCGAGCGCCGGCCTCCGAGCGCCGGCCTCCGAGCGCCGGCCTCCGAGCGCCGAGCTGCCTCCGACCGAAGAGTCGAGGAGTCGTGGAACTTTATTTTCCCGCGCGGTAAATCAGCTCGCATCTCGCTGATTGTCGGACATTTTGTTGATTTAACGACTTCAATTGTTTTATTTGTTTACTAGTGACGTCCTAGGACGTCCTTCAGCTTCGCTTTCTCTGAATCATCATTCATATTAAGTAATAAACAAAACAAATACTTTATTTTATTAACCATTTATTGAGTAAATATACATCTACCGGTTTCGAAAAATATCATTTTCACATTCAAGATGTCAATAACTAATCAAAAACATATGTTGTTGTTTCTTTAACAGAATGGAAATTTAAAAAACAATAATTATTTAAAAAATTAATTTCGTACCTAACTCAAATAGTTACTACAAAATTACTAGAATAATTTTTAGGAAAAAATTTTAGAATGGGACTTGTGGTTAAACTTATTAGGTTGTTTATAATTTTTTGATTAGTTTTACACGCTTTAATTATCTCTAATGATTCCAGATTATTTAATTTATTACAAACATCCAAAATCAATCAAGACAATCCCAAATTATTATCAAAACCATGACCATTTTCTAACAAATAATTAGAAAATTCTGAAAACCGGTAGATGTATTTTAATTCGTTAAGTGGTAATAAAACGCATTTAACAATTTAAAATAACAAATATTACTATTAACTGCGTTTTAGTGTTTATATTTTCAAATTTCTGACAATACGCTTGTTAATTTTCAATTTTAAATAATGTACCTTCAGAACAAAAAGGTCACATATCACATTTAAAGGGAATTTAACATTTCACTCTTGTGAAATGTATCAATTTTCCGACCTTTGCTGAGATCAAGAGAATCCCATATTCTTTTCAAATCATTTTAATTTATCTTAACAAGGTTATATAAGGTTAGTTACGACTTTTAAACTCATTAGTAATGTTCAAAAATATCTTGTAAAAAGTATGTTTTAATGATATCCACTTTTGAGAAACTGAAACGCCACGCTATTCATCAAATATTTATTGCTATACCTAAGTGCATTGTTTCATTTCCAAATTTTTTTGTCGTTATTGTTTGACATATATTTGAATGTTTCGGAGTTCATCATCAATACTGGTTATATCCAAAATGTATGAGCTGAATTCCCTATTTTGACAAATACAACCTAATTTGAAGAAGAAAAAATCCCTCTACGCGCCACCTACACATGTTCGTAAAATTAATCGATGATTTTTGCGGGGAATTAAAATTTGTAAAATTCGCACCATTCTAGAAAGTTTTACAAAAAATACACACTTTTATACAATCGTGTTAATCAGATTTTTATTAACGTGTGCCTAAGACAATATATGAAAATGAACCAGGCGGGAGTATGGGAGACAGTAGAGTGCGGCTTTCTAGTTTAGCGTACCCTGCATAGAAATCGTTTTATGAAAAGAATTCGTTATTTTATTTTCACTACTAGTTTCAAGAGGTGCAGTCCCTCTCATTCGGAGAAGAAGGAACACATTTCGGTTGTTAACGGAAATATGGACAGTAAATACGAAGTGTTAGGGAATCTTATGTTGTTAATTAGTGTTTTATCCGAATTTAAATTATTTTGTATTTCAACGGTTTCCAAATTTGTAAGGTATTAATCAATCTTTTATAAGGTATTGAAAATAACCTCACGTGTGTGTAGTACAAAGTTTTATTATGAAAATCAAAATTAATTATATTAATAATCATACATTTCATATTTTCAAAACTTGCTATGATTTGAAATTATAACGAGAGAAAAGAATTTTAACCACTTTCATTCAATATTTAATATATTATAATATTGGAGATTCCACTAGAAGTACATTTAAGTTTAACAAAATCTTACATAAAATAAAACAGTTAACGCCCTCATTATGTCATATCGCAACAATAGTTTTTTGATCAGCCGAAAATTGCATAATTTTCTAAAGATGGCATACGTATTATAATATTTTATTGCTGTTATTATATTCATATTATTATAATTGGCATTTTCATGTATTTTTAATATATATAAAGTAATGTGGTCGCGTACGTAAATTTTTTTACAAAACTATAATATTTTAGCAATTACAAAGATAATGAAAAAAAAAGTCGTTTTTTGGCCCGCCTGTATAGAAAACATCTGATATGACTGATAACAGTCCCGAGGCATAGATTAATATAACAATCGCATATAAATAGAAGCTAAGGTGGCTAAGGCATTCTTTTTGTAGGAATATTTGAAAGGAAACTGCTTCATTACACCGAAGTGAAGTGTCAATTTCCTTCAGAATGTGAATTAGGTGAATATGTGACATATTTATGTAGACCTTTTTAAAATTCTAACGACTCTTAGACTTGATGTTTTTGTTTGTGGATTTTAAAAATTCATATTATCTGTACGTACTGTAAACTGGCATTTGTGTATATTTTTTATATGTACTATACCGACTATTTTAATCATATAAACGATCAAATATAGCGTGGTAATAAATAATCTTCGGAAACCTACCATTATAATTTACTTTGCTTTATATAAATCATTTGAATTGGAAACTCAAGCAGGCTTAATGCTGCATTTAAAATTATTCTACATAACCTTTTCATTTTTAATCTCCTTCAGCAGATCTACGTCCAGTGATGAATATAGAGATTCCTTTTTTTCGCTTTCCACAGCTCCCAGTCTCTTGCGCATTACTTCCAATTTTGCTAAATAACTAGCTTGATATTTATGACCACCGCAAACCGGTAAAAGCTAGTTTTAAATTCAAGTGTCAGTTGAAGTGAAAGTTTTGCAAAGATTTTTTAACGTAACTTTGAATTCTAATGAATCAGACAAATTGATATTTAACTCACTACCAAATAATAATACGCTTTACAAATAAGTAAATCAAACAAATGTTTTACTAATCAATTGTCTATTGATTGAATGGGTACAGTCATACAAAAAAATACTAAAGATTCGCTTAGTGTATTTGTTTTTCACGCAGTAACAGTTGGGAGGCTGTTAAAAAATCTGTTAAATATTCCGTGTTTCTGTGTCGAAACAGATTCAGATTTTTACTCTCGGCGATGACCCAGAAAGCGGAAATATTGTAATAATCGAGAGGACTCGGAGATGTGACGGAGAATTGATTTTGTCAGTTCATGATGCGGGTCAAGGCCAGTGGCGGCTGGCCTTAAAAAGGACGACAGCACACCAACGTAACGAGTTGTGAGCCAAAAATTATTGATACTACAGGCTCCGTCCCTAGACGCTCCTTGGCCCAACCTTATAGTTTCTTTATAGATATATAACTATATACATATATATATTTTTTAATTCTTACGAACCATAATATCTTAATTCGTAAATATATCCATCCAGCTAAATTAGAGTATTTTTTGTAGATCTACATCTGTAATGCTTTTCTTATTATTTCTTTGGTCCGTAGTTACATCCCATAAAATAATACCAAGATCACATAGCATCCGTATGATGATCATTCTGGATTTCTCCATATCATAAAATGAAGATATAATAAGGATATGTTTATTTTTTCGAGATGTAGTGTTGGTGCAACATGCTGCACATTTTATGGACTGCGAGATGCACATTTGTGACTGTCTTCCAAGACCTAAATATTTTTTTAAAAAACTGAAGAGTAGATATACTTTTAAATGTAATGAATAATCTTTTCATTACACGTTCAGGGCTTCTAGATGATGATGAATGAATAAAGTTGTGTCGTCAGTCCCTTCCAGAAGACACCACTGCTCAAGTCGGTGACCAGCCTACTTAACAAATCATTAATATCAATTTAGTATAAAATGTTGTATCTTCACATACAAGACGTCAAAATGTTTGATACTCCATTACCGGGTGAAGAAATTGTTGCTAATAGGTACACTTTTCATAAGTATTGCATTACTGCAGTTACATTTTAAGAAGTTATTTTTTGATTTCTAGAGATTTTAAATTGTACAATTTAAGACCTTTATTATTAATGTGCAAAATTTCAATGTCGTTTTCTTGTCCTGGCGTTTCCCTTTCTCGTTAGTATCGAAACCGGTTGACGTAAAAACAACACAGTGATTAAAACAAAGTTAAATATAAATACAATTTTAAATTATGTCTAACCACAAATTTAACGCTACAAACATTAACAATACTCCGTAAATGATTAAATAATTTAAAATGTTACCGTACTTACTTTCATTTATTTAAGTGAAAGCAAAAGACATGTAGGTACTATTTTCAACTATAAAATAAATAAAATTGTAAAATCTACTTACTGTATACTTTACTAATCTCAATACTGATCACTCTAGTGAGACAGACAACAATATAAGTGTAAAAATTATAAATATAATAAACATATAAAAAAATTTAAAACTTGTCTAATAATTAATACCTATAATGAAAGTATTTTTTTATCGAATAAGCGTGTAAGCTACGAAATTTTGTGAGAGAATACAAAGTTATTGAATTGTCAATTAGAAGATTATAGTTTTTGTATAATATTTAAGTCTTAACTTAACTTACCTTTAAAAGAAATTTATGAATATTTTAGTAAATAAAGACCTGTGAACGATCCCTTCTCTCTGTGACGTCAAACTTTCCGATGTAATCTCACCACGATCTCATCTATGATGTATGATATTTGGCGGAAAAGGCCACGTGGCGGCAATTTCTCGTTAGTTAGTGATTTCCCTTTTCAAAAATATAATATTCCATATTAATTCGATCCTTAGTTTCCGAGGAACCACTAGAAACAAATTTCTGTGTAAACCGAATACTAACATTGAATGAAAAAACCTTCTTAACAGGATAACATAAATATTTTAAAATTCAATTCAACGCTTTCAACCTTTTCTCATACTTTATATCTAATGTAAAAAATCGTTTTTTTAATCAATTTAAGAATTATGATTTTACTTTTAAAATTAGCAATATTAACTTTGTGGTTAAAATTCATATTTTTTATTTATTATCTATTTTATTAACCACTGAATTGAGTTTAAATACATCTACCGGTTTCGAAAAATACCATTTTCTTCTTCAGGATGTCATAACTAACTAAAAATATATATCATTGTTTCTTCACCAGAATCTATTTTTAGATTAGATTCTGGTGAAGAAACAATACTTATCACCTATACAAAGTAAAATACTAAACAAGCGTACTCCAATAAATTCAATTTTAAATGTCTAAATTAATTTTAATACATTTCATTCCTTTCTTCTTTCCCAGTGAGCTAACTCTACGCATAACGCACGGAATTTTTACCATAATTGTACTAAATGTACCCACTTATTTTTTTTTAATTGTTAAAGACGTACTAATTGCTCAAAACTCTCAATTTATTTACTTAGTTTCTATTTTTTATAACTTTCAAGAATCCTGTGATTTGACTGATATTTATGTTATAAAAACTTTCACGTAATAAAAACATAAATATCTTCCGTGATATCATTCAATTTTAAACTATTTCAATTGAATAAAAATGTTCAGTTGAATTAGATTGCCTGCGTGTATGTAAATTCAATAATATATAATAATATACTCGCTTTCTAATATTTTAATGGCTTTGTAATAGCGTGTATTTTAAATAATAAGCATAATGTGAATATGCCTAAGAAGTGACTTAGGGCCGGTTGTGTGATCAGTAGTAACTTTTTACTATAGTAAAAAGTTACTAAAGTAAAAGAATTTTTTGTTCGTTATTGGAAAAATATTTACTTGTATAAAGTATATCCCGTAGTAAACTCATTTTACTCTCCGATATCCGATAGTAAAAACAAGAATCGATAGTTAAATATGACGGACTTTTCACAGCTGTTCCAAAAGTCATCTGACACGTTAATAGTTGCAGTGTACGACAATTAATCATTCAATACCCCGCTATTTTAGTGATGAGAGTTCATCCGACGATGATCTCGTTGCTTAATATAAATATACTTGCACATAATACGAAAAAAATTCACCACCAAAGTGACAGATTTCGAACGCCTAGGCGATAAAATCCATAGGTAATGCATAAAATAAAGAATATTTCATGGTTATTTGTCGCGCCTATAGACGTCTCCATTTATGCTTTGGCAGTAATAAATTTGACGTATCAACAACCCGCAAAATATTTTTACTACGGGGGTTAGCAAAAAGTTACTACTGATCACCCAACCGGCCCGTAGGAAGTGCGATCGTGAAGACTTAAAAATATAGTACTGTTATTGTCACATTTCACTATGCTAATTGGGATCGGTCGCGCTACTCATTTCATTAACTAATTTAAAAATAATACTCTTCTATTCGAGTTCTGATAAAAAATATAATTACTAAACTACGATAAATATTTTATAAATATATATCTTTTTTATTTAAAAAATGAATGACATCTTAAAATATTTTCAAACCGACATTATAAGACTGATTGATCATTATAGCCTTCTAGGGCATTATGCAACAGTTTGGTCATTTTTTTTTTAATCTTAATTAGATTTAGATAACAGTTAATTAGTTAGATTATGAAACTTTCTAGACATTACCATATTTATTGTACATATATAAACAAAAAATAAAATAAAATATTTTGTACACATTCACCGGTACAATGTCTCGATCGACAAATACAAAAATGTTAAAAAGCCCAAGTTTAGTATCAGGTCGCTGTACGTGCCTGCCTGCGTATTACAAATAGAAAGTTGACATCAAATTCCCCGAGCAAATATTGATAAATTCAAAAGAAAGTCAGTCAAGTAAAAGCATTGCTAATCATCACCTGTAAAACGGGATTTTAAATTAAGTAGGTACTTACTGTTACCTGTTGAAATGAGAATTATCAGTTTGTACATTTGAAACATGAGAGCTAAAACTCTCTTACAAACTATTACTATTTATTCTAAAAAAATATTACATTGACCAACTAACTCATGAACGTTTTTCTCGACCGTTTTTCCTATCCCACTATCAACATGGTTAAAATGTGTTGCGCAGGAAGATATAACTCAAAAATTTGCCCGTCTGCATCTCTAGGATAAGTCTGATTTCTTCTATTTCTTCCTAAATGTCGTAATTTCGTTTTTTTTCGGTTCATCTAATTTTCCCCGATCCCACTTCATCGACCGACGACTATTATGTACAACCGACTATTTACTATAGTTCTTTAAAATGGATAGATGATTGAACCAACAGCTATGGATCGATTTTTATAACTCATACTCATACTCTAATCGCCTAGATCTTCTTTAACTACTTACTAAGCATTGTTTAGAAAAACGTTTAGTTAGACTCCGGTCATTTCTCGCACTTGGTCAGACAAACTACTCCAAGATTTGTACAATGTTTTTCTTGAAATTAATCCAATAAATTCGAAAGTTCTTTTACATATATTGGATAGCCTTTCTTTAATGAATGAAGTTCTTGAAGAATGGAATCATTCGTTCACCTCGCGGCTCCAAGGTACGCCAAGTCAATAATACCACATCTCGAAGCGTAAACCTGTAATAATCGAACTTCTAGAGTGTTCTAGAGACAATTTATTTTTCATATGTTTACATATAAATCGCTCTGACAAATTTGTCAGGGTCATTATCACTTATCCTTATCATCACTAAATTTACAAAAAATTTAATAATTTCCATATCTCTTGTCCTTGGCACACGGCAAGGTAAAACGAGCAAATATTAATAGATGACCTTGTGGCATTCTATTTAGTTATCGCGTCAAAGTAATTCTGCTTTTGTATTTGAATAATTTTTTGAAAAAAATATTATTAAAGTTTTAATATTAAATGATTTTCCGTCATTATTGTTGGGTTATTTTTAGTGTATAATATTATCACTATCTTATATATATATATATATATATATATATTTGATTTCAATAAAAAATGTTCATACCTGCGTAGAACTACACAATGTGTTTTAGTTTACTTACTTAACGAACAATTTATCCGGCCTACGATTGAGAGAATGAACAAAAGTGTTCTATAAGTGAAAACGTATTTTTTCTGCGCACTTCAGTAATCTCATGTTCGTCCAATGAAAACACTGTAAATATTAATTTGTTTTTAGTTAAGTTATTTAAGTTAAGTTCTGCGTGGATTTCATTATGTAGTTAGAATTCCCAGGATCCTTGTGAGGAATGTCAAACCGTTCAGTCTACGGAATATTAAACCATGAATTTTCAATTTTCCAGGTAAGCCTTCTCCGTCGGAGACTGGGCCAATCTGCTATGGCCGCTAGCTGAATGCGTAAGTTTACTGGATTCCTCACCATAAATATAAAATGCATAGCTAAGAAACCATGTCAAATTATACTGACTGAATATCAAAGTAAATTTTTTTTTACTTCAGACATTTTTCGTATTAAAAAATCGCTGTATGACTTATAGGTCAATATTGTCCTAGGTAAGTGGAGCATTATGCATGCATATATACGACAGTATTTATTGAAGAACAGCAAATCTTTTAAGAAATTAATATACTTATAAAAAAATTATATTCTTCCGTCCATTTTAACACATTCATTAGGTATAGCTCAACTGACAAAATTAGCTTAACTGACACATTATATAAATTAATAAAATAATTACAACAAGTTATATATAGTTTAGAGCGAGCGTAATTATTTATTAGTTTTAGAACCTCATCTATTATAGAATCTCTTCATTCTAGCATACTTTGAAATTTGTGTATTTAAGGGCTCCAAGTTCACAACCTAGAGCAATGTTACCATTCAACATGACTAAAAAAAAATTAAATGACTTTTATAAAAAAATAAACAATCTCTCTTTCGTGGTAATATAAACATAACTCTAATAAAAATCAAAAAAATCACAGTAAAGCGGGAAGTCTCCGACACGTCGATACGTCATTCGCAAGCGCGTGTTACGTTGACCGATGATATTTTCCCACGCAGTTCGTTGCAGCATGAGTTGTGTGCGTGTGTAGCATTCTGATTTTATTGATTACAAATCTTTCTTTTATGAATATTATTTATATTTATCGAGCCTATTTTCCGGCTCTGACATTATAATATTACATCTCTTTTATTAACTGTTATTTTACGATTGAATTTACCATGTCCCATGTCATTGTCAATTCAGTTTCACACTTTAATAAATGTGATTATATTAACCCGTTCAATTATGTTTCCGCGCATTATTTTAAACGATCCATTGCGTTCACAATCTGACATCAAGGCCAACCTAAAAAATTGCGGGGCTAGGTACATAATTTAGGCGCGGGACCTTTTATTATTTTTTTTTATTTACTAGCAGAAAGTAATCGCCGACACGGGCGATATTTCACTAAAATATTTTTGAATGTGGAAAATATAATATATATCGACTAAAAACATGTGATAACACTGCACCATCTGCACAAAGTAGTCAAGATATAATAAAAAAAATTTCGCCCGATTGAAACTAATACTATCACTTAATTGACAATACGTGCCTATTGAGTTCTTATATTAATTGAAATAAATCGTATGACGTGAAATTCACATTCGACATTCGAAAACATATCTGGGTAAGTATAACATTCCAAAGAAAAGACTGAATCATTTTGCTTGGTTTAAGCAAGGTTTAATCAGGGTTTTAATAAACTGACCGACGCCGCTTAAGAAATAAAAATATTATATTTATATTGCTATAACATAAAATATTGACGATAACTGTACGAAAGGGCAAAAAGCAGGCCAAGTATGGCCCGAATATTTTTAAGAATAAAAGTCCCATTTAAAATATACAAATTTATTTCTTATTATGAGTATGAATAGAAGATTGATCTTAGAAGATTGTAATATTAATTGATCTGTCACTTTGGGGGTGGATAACAAATCATGCCAAGCGCCAACACAATTTAATAACACTTTTAAAATTAGCAATATTAACTTTGTGGTTAAAATTCATATTTGAAGGAAACTGGTATTTTTCGAAATCGGTAGATCTATTTAAACTCAATTAAGTGGCTAATAAAACAAAGATTACAAATAAAAATACAATTTGATAACACCCAAAAGGCATTATTTCAAAATACACTCTATCTGAATTAGGCTGGGACCTAAAAAATTATCAATAGTCCGTGTTTTCAAAATATTCTCAACTTTTGTGGCCTATCAGAATCTTCTGTGTAGAGTTTTCTAGGCTATTCTGCAATCCTTTATCACCAGGAATATTAGTCCTGATAATGGACTCTGTCGTAGGATCCGCAACATCTGCCAGAGAGACGGAAGCACACGGCAGTATAGTCCAAAGAACTGCTATCATCTATTATTTATTATTTTTTTCTTAATATATTGCATACATAATTATATATATATGCTCTAATATAAACAAGATCAAAATTTTCCTTTTTACTATAACTGATAATGTAATGATATTTGCTTAGTTTCAATTTAAATCTATGTAGTTTCTCCTCCTTTCTTATATCATCTGGCATTTCATTAAAAATCTTCATCGCACTGTACATCACCGATTTCTGAGATTTAGCCTTCTTCCTAAATGTCAGTCTCAGTCTATCTCTTCCTCTTGTATGATGTTCGTAGTTACGTTGATTCGCAACAATTTTTTAACAAATTCTACCTATATGTTTTTAGTGAGGATTTTAAAAATAAATACCATAACAATGAAATATATTTTCTGTTTAAAGGTCATCATATTAAGATCTTTCAGCATTGCACTGATCTATTGTTTCTCAGTATTGTGCTGAAAGTTTTATTTTGCAGTACTGATAATTATATCTCGATTTATTACGCAGAAATTATAATTAACTACAATGGCGTGCAGTGAACATACTGACTCTCATAAGTTAGTCTGGCACTGATTGAAGAATACTGATCTTTTCAAAGAAATTAAATTATGCGATCTTAGTGGAGGGCTTGTTAAAAATAAATTAATTAACAATTAAAACGACCCTGCTGCACCTACTCCCTTTGCATCTGCTTCGGGCAGTCCTTGTCCAAAACCACCCTTCTTCAGTCATTTCCAAAACTTGTGCAAACTAGACGCGGTTTGCGTCGGTCAAATTTACAACTGTCAAACTGACCAGGGTAGTCAATTGCCGCTGTAGGCCGACACCGACAGCCGCCCAGCGGTGTACGGTAGGCGTAAACGTGTCGCGTGATGTGTCCGTTGTCCGTAAAAGTGAAGCCACCATGTTTTGTATCTAACGGAACGGCGCAATTCTCGCACTTGGCAGCGCGACATTTTGAATTCCCGATCGTAATTTGTGTATTATTTGTCGGGCGGGTCGTGCCCGCGCGCTGCATTGTTCCCGCCATCGCGGCAATGGCGACGGCAGAAATGTCAAACATACGGGGATATTATATTTCTAATTTCCCTCGACGAACGAGCCAATAAATTGAAACATTTTCCGTCGCTGTTGAAGTAATCGGCCATTGTTCAGGGGCGTCGCGGCCACCGCCATCTTCAGGTTCTGCATGCTAATAATTAAATCGGCACCGAGCAAAATCAACTATACAACTTACACAAAATGTATGCTCATTATTATTTATTTTTTTAAATTTATAATATACAGAGCATTAACATTTCAATGACACAACACATAAAAAATATGATTTATATTATAATATAAAAATTTGTCATTAACCCTCTTAAAAAGTTCATCACACATTTCCACTATAATGCAACTACCCACAGCGGCCTGTAGTATACATACTACAGAAGATATGAACCGTGCATTGACAACAAAATACAATGTATATAAAAATGAGATGTTAACAAATTAAAATGCAAAATATATGAAAACAAATCAATACATAATCGTAATTATATAAAGGAACTTAAAAATAATTATAATTGAATATTTAGCACCGATAAGTAAAGTATCGTATAAAAGTTATTTGTAGCTTTAGAATTAGAAAGCAGTATTTTTATTACTAGAACGAAGGTACACATGGGTTGCAATATAGATCAATGACGGCATCCTTCTGTTGAAATAAGATGCAGCAGTGAAGAAGCTCACCTCGTTCAACCTTCATCCGAAAAAGATGTTCTGCAATCAGATGCAAAATGATCAGATTCTATTATTATTTTATGGAATGGAAGCATGGACACTTACCAAAGAAATTATATATGCGGATCAGAACATTGTTGAAAATAAGCTGGATGGATGGTGTTACGAATAATTCGGATGAATAAAGATAAATAAACAATTAAAACAATAAATATCTGAAAACTTTTATATCTCGGAAATGTGATGTAAGTATCAGATCTTGCATCTTATGATTCAGGGAAATATTGTTATAAGTTGGGGTCCTGGAAGAAGGAGAACATCGTGGCTGAAGAATCTGAGGCATCGGTTACTGTAGAGTTTTTCAGTATAGCCAACATGATAGTCGTCGAATAGCGTCCTATGATAAGAGAAGAAAAGAAAAATAAATTATTTATTATTAATACTTTTGCAAAACATTGTTATCAAAGCTCTCGAAATGTTCAACAGCCATCCACAAGTCGCGTGGCAATGTCCTGAAAATTTTGTCACTATTCTATAAGGCTAAACTTTTAATATAGAAAATGTTTTATTGGAATCTGTGTCATGACACTGCATTAAAAAAGGCTTAAAGATTTTATAGGAAGTTCGCACCCACGATGGGAATGTAAGATAGAAATGTAACCCTCACAGGGTATTTAGTATCTTTGTAGATATCAACAAGGAAAAAACTTGAAATAAAATTCAGACGATATATAAATATAATAATCTGTAAATGTGGTTATAAACCAGAAAAACATATTCCATGCAGGGGTGGTTCGATACATTTGTCTAGGATCAAATATAATATTAATAAAATGGTATTTCACCTGCAACACTTTTTTCATACCGTGTCCCGGAAAAAAAACACAATACAAAACTAGTTCAAGCGAACGAACGAGTGTTTGATAATGCTCTACCACGTGTTACATCGCTTATTATTAGAAGACCTTGGTTGCATTTTAATAATAGATATCTTCTTAATCATTAAATTGATTCACTAATCTTCAGCCGTAATAATAATATACCAGAAAAACAAATATTGAATATTTGAAAATTGTAATACTTTAATATTGCTGAGTTGTCGGTATACATCTTTCGTGTCCATAATATACCAATGTCACTGAAACTGTAACACTTCAAATGAAACTGTCACATTACATTGAATTTTTAATTTATGAATTGGGTAAATTTTTATTTTAAAGATACACTTTTCAAAAAAAAAAAAATTGTCCATTCTATTGTCCGAAATTTGAAAAAATGGAAAACTGTTATTGTGCTGTATTATGGGTAGGTAATTTCATATTTATATTTTTTTTTTTCAAAGAAATCGCCATGATTGCATTTTTCACACCCGTCCCTGGATGGACTTTAAACACTATTACATATTTGCATGTAATACTTACGTGAACTTGTATGAACATTGTCCTGCCGTCGAGTCTCGGCCAATTCCAGGAGTCAGTGACCGGATAACATGTAATACAACATTGGAATTAAACTTTAAATAAAGTATACTAGAATTAAACTTTAAAGAGAGTGCACTGGAATTAAACTTTAAATAGAGTGCACTGGAATTAAACTGTAAAGAAATTGCACTGGAATTAAACTGTAAAGAAAGTGCACTAGAATTAAACTTTAAAGAAAGTGCGCTGGTAGTTAACTATTGGAGACAGAATGCACTTCCCCCCACACCAACTTTTATCTGCCCCTATTCGTACTAGTCTTAACTTCTAATTCACACGTGACTAGAATGAATAACTTGGAGGAATTCAGTGAGATTATTTAAGAAGATTTATTTCTATATATTTTTTAATTCAACGGTTCTTATTCTCCATATCACTCTCTGGGAATTGATATATTTTGTGAAATTTTTGCTCGCAATATATTTAACCTTTCGACATTGATGCATCATTTTGCAGACCGAACGATTGACCCACAACGAGTGGTAAGATCTCCAAGAAACCAAATGTACCACATTTCATCACAGACGTTGGATTATTTTTTGTTTCGAAACAATGTAACATAAACAAAAGAACAATGAGCCCGCCATTTTGTTTTGTTTCCAAAGTCGGGCCTGGCTTCAGTTTACAAAAAGGCCTAACGACAGCATGCCTCGGATCTTATAGACAAAGACCAATATTTTTTTATTCTATGCTAATTTTATGGCTACCATCTTTCTTTATTATATTTTGATTTATTCGACATCGGCAACGAAAGACAATAACCGTAAATATGTAAATATAAATGAAAAACTAAATTTATTTCATTTTTATATCTTTCAACCGTTAAATAAATCCACGAACTTCGTTATTAACTTTCATTGCTGCCTCTCTTTAGAAATCTTCCACCGTTTCCAGATCGGATTTTATTTAAAGCAAAAACTGCTTTCAACACCAAGGAATAAATTTTCATTTAAACGAGTTTCACTTATAATATATACTTACAATAATATCACATTTTATACGCCAAAATATGTCTGGGTTTTATAACTGTTGTTCACAATACAACACAGTCTTATGCTTTTAAAATTAAAACATTAAATATAAGACAATGTTTTTATTTTAGAGGAAGTGATAAACACGTCATTCTCGTGATCATGGTGACTACATAATTTATTTAGCACCCGTAAACTTCAATCTTAGAAATTCACATTGTCTAAAAGCTACAATACTCACATTTTTGAAAATTAAGATTTTTCTTTTCACGTCCCAGTACCTTAAAAATGATCTATACAAGATTGTATGAAGACGGACTGGGTCGGTGAAGCACTGAAGCACTGTGGCACTGAAGCGGTGCAAGACAGAGTAATATGGAAGCGCCCACAACACTCCTAGGATATGGGATGAAAATTATGTTGATGACGAATATTAATCTAATACCCACTTACACAAAGTACAATGCTTAGAACCATTTTCTAATAAATTAAATATTCAAATGTCAAAAACAAATGTAAAAAATTTAATTCCTTTCTTCCTACCTTTCCAGTGAAGTGTACACATACAACGCATTATTTAAGTCACATAAACCACGGGAATACAAATCACTCTATTTTTTTTATTTTGATTTTGATTGATTGAGAGACTCGTGTGATGAAATTTACTATTTTTTACGTTTTTATTTTTTATTCAGTTCGATGAATAATTATGATCAGTTGCATTCAATAATTGTCCAGTTTAATTTTTTGAAAGCCGTGAAAAGAGACGAAAACACGTCACACGTTCCAGTTGCTACCACCCGGGAGAAGTGCCTCATACATATTACCGAGTAAGCATTCGTTAAAAGACATCGTGTCAGTGAAATCAATCTAAATTAATATATACAGGTGTCTCGAAAGCGCGTAGATTTCATTTTTAAATAACTATTCTAAAAATAAAACAATCAATGGTATGTTAAGTATGTTTTATTTAGACCTGGCAACTATGTGCGGAATACTATATCATTTAATCGGGCTCCTGTTAGCGCAATACGGACGTTTGCCCTTTTGACCACAGTTTGCATGAATTTTTCCCATATTTTAACTATTACAGCGACTATATTTTCTCGAATATTTGTTTTGAGTTGCTCGAAAATTTGTGATTTGTTTGTATAAACCTTTAAATTTCAATAAACTCTATCCTTTGCTAATTTAGGTGACAGTGAGCCTCATTACTCACAATGATTTTCTTCCAAAATTCAGCGTCATTTTCAATGCGACCTAATGTCTAATTTCTGTAATTACAACGCCGTTCGCGGTCTACAAGTTGAAGAGTTTGCGTGAACTGGAACTCGTTCTAGTATGATCTTTTTCTTAAATTATGCGGAGAGATTGCCAAGATAGGCCCTCTTCTTGTAAATAGTGTCTGATGGAGATGTCTGGCATTTCGGTAACACTCTCATAAACAATGCCCCCTCTGAGGTGTAAGGGTGTGTGCGCGCACACGATGTGGTATCACTGTGCGCACTAAAAAATATAGCGCGCACCCAATTTTTAGCAAGACTTCTTATTCATATGCTACCTTCAATCGAAGGTTGGCGACCATGTTGATTTATACTGTTTACCACCAACATCACCAACATTTTGGACATTGAACCACTTTCTAAGATTACACAGCCGAGATAATCTCTTTCTACCTATACTACTAGCTCTGTTGCCTTCTGTCATCTGCTGCAAAAGATTACATTTTTCATTGCGAAGAATGAAAATATGATCGAGCAATATGTGAATATATACAGTAATTGTGTGTTCTTGGACATATTCAAATATTGCTAATAATATACTGGTCAAAAATAAGAAAATATATAAATATTGATTTTTCAGACATATTCTAGTATAATGTGTTCAAAATATTTTACAGACAAAGAATTTTGCATAAATTATTTCAAAAAATAACTAGATCCTCATTGTGATATATATGCTGTTTCAGGGAAATGAATATCAAATTTAGTCCGTAGATGGCAATAGTGCAGTGGTACTCGAAATATTCCCATATATTAACATATACACAACTTCCAAAAATTTGATAGATATGAAATTGGATTAATGGGTAAGAATAGTGAATTTTATATTTGTATAAAGTGATCACTTAAGCCAGTCGAAGATAGGTCGTAAGCCCTATAATTAGCCATACTTCCATATATTTCCATTAAATATAATAAAAAATGGGTTCGTCTCTATGATATATTTATTATTTGCTTAAAATATGATCTCATTCCTTTCCTTGGTAGTTCGCATTAGTTCTCTTATACGTCTTCATTAGTAATGTGGTCAACCTAAAGTAGCCTCATTAGTAATGTGGTTAACCTACAGTAGCCTTAAACTAGCATGATAATTTTTTTTATTATTTTCTCCCCCAGCACACAAATAATAACACGGGTTCTTAAAATTGCACAAATGATTTTTTATGCCCACACCGTGAACATAAATTAAAGGGACCATTGCTCACGAGCGCGCCCATTACTGGAGGTCTTGGGCGATTTGCCACGGAAGCAGTTTCTTCAAATACTGCCAATAATCGCTTGCTACAGGCACCAGCTTACGACACAAAATTTCACGTAATTTATGCCGAGTCACCGTAATAAGTTTTCATTATTGAAATGCGTTATTGATGAACCTTTTCATGGTGAATTTGTTGTCTCTAGTTGAGGTCTGTAGCGTCTAATTCCGAAACCCCCAAAACGACTTTATGAGTTTTTGAGTAATGGATGAAAACGTATATTTTGAAAGCAAATATGCAAAATGTTTATTTTTACATCAGCATTTTTATAAAGAGATAATTCTATAGTACACCAATGTCACTGAAACTGTAACACTTCAAATGAAATTGACACATTACATGGAATTTTTAATTTATGAATTAGATACATTTTTATTTTAAAGATACACTTTTCAAACTGAAAACAAACAAGTCCATTCTATTGTCCGAAATTTGAAAAGTGGAAAACCATTATTCTGCTGTATTACGGGTAAGTAAATTCATATTTATATATTTTTTTTTTTTCAAAGAAATCGCCATGATTGCATTTTTTACACCCGTCCCTGGATGGGCTTTAAACACTATTACATATTTGCTTGTAATACTTGTATGAACATTGTCCTGCCGTCACGTCTCGGCCAATTCCAGGAGTCAGTGACCGGATAACACGTAATACAACACTGGAATTAAACTTTAAATAAAGTGCACTGGAATTAAACTTTAAAAAAGAATGCACTGGAATTAAACTTTAAAGAGAGTGCACTGGAATTAAACTGTAAACTGACAATTCTGTAAAGTATTTTTTTTTCTGTTTATATCGTTCTGGCAGCAATACTAGATTTTAGATCACGTGATCATCAACAAGCGTTGTGATCGGTTGATTTAATATTGGGGCATTTTGTAACAATGCTGACAAAAAAATAGGTATACAAAACTGCATATTTAACTCAAATTACCCGAAATCCGTTTTAGGGGATTTTATAATTAGATGCTACATCTATCAAATACGAAATGACAGAAATAAAATCCCCAAAAATGTCTGACAATTCAAATCTAAACGTTGAGACATACTGTATGTACGTACACACATATGTGTGATCTAAGTCAGTGATTCACTACAAAATGTTCTCCCACTTTCTACAAGCGCCATCAATATACCATAAAATTATTTCCACATTACAAATCAACTTTTATTTAAATACATATATAAAATATATATATACATTTAAATTTCATGTTTTTTACGCCTCTCCGCAAATTTCAATGCAATACAACATAACAAAGCAATAAAATTCTGATGTTATTTTCTGACTCATTTTTATGAGTGAGAGCTAAATAAATATTTAAGAATATTCGCGCGGGCAGTATTATTATGAAGGGCACTTTGTTAAGCAAAAATTAAACACTCGAAATTAATTCGGTGAAGGTCGCCAAAAGAAATGTCAGCAGCGTGAAATAGAATCCTGGCGTCAATTAGGAATATTAGATTCCTTGTGGTAGCTCCAAAGAATATCTACATTATCTCATATAATATAACGATTTGCAGAATGCCGTGAAGCCGAAAATGAAACAAAACTTTTTTATGTACGCATGTCATTAGTATTCCAATTTTGACACACATGCTACCAACTCGCAATATTCAAATATTATTAATAATTATTATTTATTTGTTATCATATTACATATTTTATCGAGCACGAAAAAAATGTGGAATTTTTAGTAAAATGAGAGTATGATATTACAGCTGATAAACGATTGTTGGAATTAATTAATTAATTGATAGATGATAAAAATGTCAGTAAGAAAAGGTTGCGGATGTGAAAGAGATGAGTGAAGATAGGATGACCAAGAAATTATTATATATGGCAGAATGAAGAGGAGTAAGAAAAAGAGGACGTCCGAGAGAAGCACGTTAAGAAAGATACACGTTTGAAAAGTATTAAGAAAATAAATTATTGTCTTAGATGAACTATGGATGTGATAGATATAGGACCAGAATGTGTGGCGTCCGATAGAATATGATGAAAATAATAATAATTTACGAACGGAAACAGGCACTAGAAATTGGTTAAAAAAATATTTTGCTATATGAAATTTAATTACACATTTAGCACGTCTTCGGACAAGCTTTCCAGCTAGCACGAGTACATCATGTTTTATCAAAAGAACCAGAAATATAAAGATACGAGTACACTCTTTTAATCTTCGGAATAATGTCAAAAACAAATTTGAATAACGTGTTTTCAACAACTCGTTAATTGTGTAGCTTTGATCTTGTTATTATGTCGTATTTGATATAAAACAGAATCTCGAAGGTTGCGATATTCAAGACTTGCATTGGATCAAGGCTAGGACAGGCTTACTGTATACTGATGTTTATTTTCGATCAAATCAATCTCTGATGGATTAATTTCATAAATAATGTGTTTTTAAAAGTCTAAAATATTTTCATACACAGTGGTATACGATTTGTGTTGTCGACACGATTAATACCAGGCCCGAAATGTCGGTAATTACAAAAATAGACCCTCGGCAGTTCAACTCAGACAAAATTATACATTATTTCTGAGCCGTGAAAACGTACGAATATTTTGATATATTTTTAATACATGTTAGATTAGAATAGATTGATTGACCGGTTGGTTGCTAACAGAATAGACATATTCCGATTACAGATATTAAAAACTCAATAAGTATACTAATTATTATAAAAGTTAATAACATCATCATCAGGCTTCGAGACCGTAAAGCCCCCTCTGGATTCATTGACTTTTCTGTTTAAAAACAAAATGATAGGCCTACCAAAAGAATTGAAATTTAATCGATTTGACAATACCTTACTCATCCTGGAACTTCGAGATTCCAATGGCGACGCCAAATATTATCTTTGAGAATCGGATCAAAGATTTTTCTCTGGATTTTCTCAGAATCCAGATTCCTGCTCCATGTATTAAATACATATCTCATAAGTAATTGTATTAATGAACTTTTTTTACATTAATATAGGGATGAACTTTAAGTAATTTTGCAGACTAAAACACCATGTTTTGGTGGTTATTTATTAACTAATAAATACAATCAAAACAACGCTGAACAAACAAACGCATGTACTTAATATAACATCCTGTACACTGCATCATATAATAAAACTAAGAAGCTTATTTCCAATGTTAAACCATGTACAATAGTTCTCAAGCAGCTAATGCGATAGTTGAAATTTAGAAAATATATTTATTTAATTTTTTTTTTTTATATCGTTAAAATTTCCAATATCTCCGACAAAAGAAAAAAAAGATAATCCCTTTTAGGCTATTTATTTCTGTTAAATTTAGAATCACCGAATTTTTTTCGTGTGTCAAAGTTTTAATATGAATATTCGGGAAATCGTATGCATATTTGTCTTATCATTTTTTAAATTGAGTTATTAAAATTTTATTCAAATTGTTAATTTACTACTACACGATTCATCGTATATTTTATCTTACTGTTGTAATAATATTAATAATAATTAATGGATTTCTATAGTGAAGGTCCAATTAATCTCACTGAAAATTACGTCACTCATTGTTAACTGGCTGAGAACAAAGAAATTGATAAAAACAACGTAATTTCTAGCTAGCATAACTATATAATACGTATTGCACTGTAATATAATTTTGTTAATTATAACCATTAGGTTGTGAATACTTACACCTAATAAGAAGTAACACTATTTTAAAACAATAAAAATAAATTAATATTCACGGAGAACTGCTGTAACCTAGTTTAGATACTTATTAATTGTATTATTTCTTTGGACTGAGTTCGTTATTTTGTTTCCTATCCACGTGACGAAGAATGGTAGGATGCAGAGAACAGTTCTTTAGACATGTCCTGTCATCGAAACAAGATGGACTCCCCGAGCAGTCTCCTGTCAAATGTAATATGATATGTAGGTGTGTAATTGAGTATTTCAGAAATGAGCTACGTTTGTTGCTAAGATATTTAACATTAATGTGCTCAATACATTTAGTGGACTGTCTGCTTCCCTGGAACGATGCTTATGGAGAATTCTTATATTATATAAGTATAGTTAGTGGTTTGATTAACGTAGATACAGGACTGTTTACTATTTAATAAACTTAGATACAGGACTGTTTACTATTTCTTTTAGACAAATTAAGTCAGAATGGACTAAATATGCAAAGATTATTATGATTATTATTCATATTTGTCTCTTTGTGATGAATGTTTAGTCATGAGTCTATACTACATAACATTATCAACAAAACCAGATCCAAACTGATACCGATCTTAGAACAAGGTTAATTTTTATGAAAGATTGTTGATCTCAGAAGGTTGTAACTGTGAATGCTGGGGACCCGTTTCTCCCAGCGCTCACATGTTCGTTTAAGGATGATCGCAGAGTGAGTGTGTGGATATGTGCTTGAATGTGGCTAGAGCAGGTTGGACAATAAAGGCTACTTACAGTTGATAGACGTTTATTTCTGATTAATGCACAAGTACATATTAAATATATGCCGTGAAAACGTGAAGCGTCTGCTGGAGAACTGATCGGGAAGCCGGCTGAGAGTGAAATGAATCTATAAAACCAGCTTGCTGGGCGGCTGCCCGCGCATATTATTGTTGTCAATATCTCGTCGGTACCGGCGAGATAATGTGGCTGATAAGAGCTTATAGTTTGCACCCAGGTATTTGCCAGGTGCGTTGCCGCCGGCGGTGTTATAGGTTATGGAACTGATAGACCTCCATAGATGTAATATCAATAGTAGTAGTTCTCGAATTTATCTACCAACGATCTTGTAAGTGGCGGAAAAGTGAGCTAATAAGAAATAAAGAATGTTAAAAGCATATTAAAGAATACAAAGAAGAATCGAATTATGTCATTAAAAATAAGCAAGCGAGAACTGTAGAGGAATGATGTAGATTTGAACGCACATGCTAAGAATACCTTTGCCAGCCAGGCCAATACTAACTAATTAATTCTGAAAGGTCTTGTTCAACCAACTATTCGTCTAAACAATCAACCATCTCGAAAGCACAAAACTACCCAACCTGTTCGACAACCCAACATTCGACTGCAATAGTGTGTAAATGCACCCGCCAAAATGACAATGTTACCAAGAAAAACTTACTCAATTGTTGACAACATGGAAGGCAAAATAAGCAGACGATGTGCTGAACTGATCAAGCGTCTGAAACTTTTGTATTCAGAATATTGTAAATATGTAAAAAAATATGATGTATTATGGCCCATGTATACGGATGCGATTTGTCTCAGAAATTCATCTCGAAAGCCCGTAAAGGATTTTGTACATGGAAATAGGGTGAAGTAAATGGAAGATAAGATGGATTATGAGATTTGTGGCCAGGACAGGTTAGAGAACGTGAGGCTACATACGGTACATATGGACAGAAGTACATACAATTAGAGGTCTACAAAGAGAGGCGTTGCTAGAGATCTCACCGGGAGTTGCGAGAGAAGTGGCGCGCACGGGCCAGTCTCGCGGCATATTATTGTTGTCTCTTAGAGTCGGTACCAGGTTCGTGAGATCCCCGTTTTACACCCAGGTATACGCAGGGTGCGTTCAGGGGCCGTCGGCGGTGCTGTTGATCGAGAAGGCGATAGACCTCCACAGGTATTTATTGTGAAATCTCTGAGATAAGAGATCAAAATCTCATCGCTGGACACACACCCTCATATTTAAAGTATACTAAAATATATTCCAAGATTCGTTACGTCACCACGTGGGTGGATGTACTGGCAATACGCAGGCTGGTCATTTAGAAACATAAACTATTTTCATTATTTTTCTGATTCTCCCGCCCGCTATTAGAGTGATTCAGCGCCAAGTGTGTATCTTTAATACTAAACTCAAATCATACTTTAACTGTTTTCCGCGAATCAGATATCGCCGAACATAATATATATTGCCCCAAGTTTTATTAATAACGAGCGAAGTTTAGCGATATAACTAGCAAAGTGCTCGCGACTGAGACGTTACGTCACAATTTCCCGTTTTCATTTTACTTCTTCACAAATTCCACTTCCTTTTGTAACGAAAATAAATTCGCAGTAAATTTTGAAGTCACGTTTTATATCATTCCATCTTGTTGTTTAGCCGGGGAGAGGGGGCGGGGGTAGGGCGAGGGGTACACGGCGGCCATATTGAATGAGACAATACAAAACACAGAAAAATATAAGCTTCGCTCCTCACATTCTTCGTTTGATTAATTTCTCGCTTTCAAACATAACAGAATGGATACGAATCGCTTAGAGACGACATTAGATGTAAAGTTTCGTAATAAATATAAATAAAACTGCTGCATCATTTCAACCCACAGCGATAGTGAAATATCTCTGCTCGTAACAGATGAGTCAGGAGACAGAAGATGATGAGGCGTTTTTAGACATTTTCGAGAACTTTTATTATAAATTTCATCGGGCATTGTGAACATAACAAGCTTCACTATTTTAATCGTTCACAATTTGTACAACCATACTAATAATATAACTATTTTTCATATCATAATATGCACGTACCTTTTTACTTTAAAATCGACGTTCATACAAGTATTTAATCCACAAACAGAAATATTCTGTACCCCATTCTTTTAACAAATATGCATGTATTTAATTTTAATACATAAGTATCAAATTTTTTATTCACTCCTCCCATTTTAGTTACTGTATTTCAAAATTTGTTTATACCTTTTAAATACCATGAGCGCGTTTACACGCCAAGTTATAAGCGGACGGTTTGGACCTTGCAAACGTACAGGTATTAAAGTCACATTTTTAAATCATTTTACCATCTGTGATAGATAAGTCGAGACCTATAAAGCCTAGTCTAACCCAATGTGGTGTCCTCCATTTCAAATAGTGTTGGCAGTTAAATGGTTAAATCTCTCCATTGACAGTTTATTCGACAAAATAAATATCGGCATCCAACACCACCGATAAATCGGCGTAAACTGGTGCTCGTCGACTCGCTCGCGAATGACATTATTTTTTTCATTTTTTTGTATAATAAAATATTTTTTCTAAAACTTGTCTTATCGATGTGTTTATCTTCCAAAAAATATGATAGTTTATTTGTGATATTCTGAAACTAAGCTCCATATTATTATTTGATCAAAAAATTCACAATAAATACATTTTTAAACTTTCGACACTAATCGAAGGTATTGAATTGAAGCGTTAGCATGTACGCGGACAACGGTAACGACAACCATCATCGAGGTTAAGACAAACATTTGACGACGACCAGTTTTTATAGATGTGAATTTCATTTGATGAATACAGTGAGCATGTCAATAATCTGATTCATTTAGGTCTCAGTACTCAAATAATTTAAAATTAAATCAATCTAATCTTATCCGCAATTGGCATTATTTATTCCCGATTGCTCTATTTTTGCAACTTTTAGCTAGTGTCAAAAAAATCTAATATTAGCATAAACTTTCCGCCATTTTTTAAATAATCCCTTTTGCTCGGCGAAGAACTTAAAGGAAAAAAAACGCACAGTTGACAAACGAAAATGTTTTTACCCATCTTTTTTTTATTAGTATTTCCTCCAAACGTATATATTTAAATAAAGGAAATACGAGCGACAAGAGCGGCCCAAGTGTCGGTTTTATAATTTCATATCGTATTAAAAGTGGTTACAGTATATAAATGTAACCCCGGAGTGCGCAGTGTCCCCCTCTCCCGTCCCAGTTTAGAGTGAGTTTTATGAATAATTCAGAGTGCATTATCAATTCGGGTGACGGAAGAGGAACGCGCGGGCGCGGGGCGGCGGGGGGGAGCGGGGCGAGCCCCCACCCCCGGAGGGGAGGCGAGGGAAGAAATTCGCTGAACTCGTTTGAACTTCTGACGATGAAAGGATTCCATTTAAATAAAAATACTTCCCAGAATCATAACATCTTCACATAAAACAAAATGAATAATGTATTTTTATTGGAAAATATCTCTTTCCATACGCGACGCATCGCATCAGCTCCCGCCGGCGTAACGGGCCGGGCGCACATCAATTTGTCTTAGTGAATTTGAATGTAAACTACTTATTTTACGGCGCACATAAGTGCCGCGTAACTTTTATTTGCATTTTTGAATGCCACACGCCACGTCAATTTTATGTATTGTCGAACAAATATTTTGTTACGACTGGATAAAAAACATGTGTCTTAGACATTTTTCACAATTTCTGTGTCCCTGCGAGTCTCAATCCCAGCCAATCTCATTTCTTTATATATAACTATGCTCAAAGCCCATTTCTGTCATACTGCGCTCTATACCTGGCTATAATCTTCCTAAAAAATTTAACAAAAGTTTCAAACAAATGTTTGAAAGAGGAATTATTTTTATTTATTCGTAAAATGATTAAGATGTTTTCTGGGCTATTCTGACCTATGTATCCGACCCCTATTGCAGGATCCATCATCAGAGCTGTCGTTGCTGATGGTATCAGATGATGAAACGCTTTTTCTGTTTTTAAAATTTCTGGTGATAAATAACATTCCACCATATCTTCTTCTCCTTCTTCTATTACCATATCCAATAACTTGCCTAACCATCATGTTTTAAGATGGGTAAAATGTGGTATCTATTAAATATTCATTCGAATTATGTTTTAATGAAACCAAAAATCTTGAAGGTTACAGTTCACTTATTCATCATCAGCCTCTCTACTGTCCCAAGGATCGACTCTCTATCTTCGGCCCTTGTCGTCCTCTCTTCTGAAGTAATCGTTCCATCGAGCTGGAGGCCGACACTTCTTCTACTAGTATGATGTCTTCACTCCAGGACTTCCTCCCCCGATGCATACTTCACGGTAACATTGTTCAAGAGCTTTGTATCTCAGACAATTTGAATGGTAAACGTCAAACTCTCAGATCAGCCTCTAGTTCACCCGCATGAAGGTTTGTAGAAGTAACCGAAAACGCACTTTTTCAAAAAATCATTTCCATACGATAAAATAACAATTTTTCATTTTAAAAACAACGATATAATGTAGGACTATTAACAGTTGATGTGTAAAGCGCCCTTGAGGGGAAAGTTTTTACGAAAATGGCGCTATACAAATTATCCAATATTATGAACATATGTCTTATTTAAGTGTATACTTTAGGTAACTACTCGATCTCTCAAAGGTTTTCCGAGCGTAACTCTCTCCATTGCCCTTCGGGCAATAGAAAAGCTATTTCTGTGTAACATTGACAAATTTTGACGTAATATACATTAAATTTAATCTATTAAAACAATATTTGGAATGAACAAAACGAAAACTAACTCATAATTCAACATTCAATTAAATATTTACGTATAAGCTATATCATTTATTATAAGCAATTCTCTATTTTTGCTTCAAACTTTGATATTAGTAAACTGTTACTGGTAATTTATTGTTTAACGTGGGAACAATACATTCCAGTGTCCTCGATCCATACTTGTTGTGGTTTTAGAAATTGTGAGTCCCAAATTGCGAAACCGACCGATTCAATTTTTTATCATTTTATATTTTAAAAAAGAGGCCATAACCACATCAGTATGTACCGTCATTCAAATGCCTGAGGTATGTATAATATATATGTCCATAATCAATTATACTGCTGTTTTTTTGTTAATGGAACCGCGTACTTATATGTTATGTAAATAAATATATTGAATTTAATATTTGGTAAAGTATAAACTCCAGAATCTAAGTTTTGTTATTTTAAAAGATCACAGAGGAGAATCAGTCGGCCTCAATTGTGTTGGAACAATGCACAGCATCCGCAGGCGCTACTCAATTCTTAGGGGGGTTGTAATCGGTGTAGACGAGTCAGGCTTGTTTCAAAACTCGCATAAACCATGGAATTGATGGAATACATTACCATGATGAAACGTCGGGCAAAAATGTAAATTATAACAATTGTTACTTTGACGCGTAACGGGATGGAGTATATCAATCAGAAGCGTGATGTGATATCCATGATGTGGTTACAGATCAATCAGAAGCATTGCTGTCCAACAATCCAACATAATCATAATACAATTCCTACACTGATAATTCACTAGTTTTACAACACTTTCACTACATTTTTTTTTATTCCTGTCGAATCTTTATCTCTCTTGAATTAAATAACACCACAGCAGCACGAAAAAAACTGGCTACTTTAAACAGACTGCAGTCTAGCAAAGTAGCCAGGACAATGCTGTTTATATCAGAGATGGAGTCTACTCCATCCCGCACTACGACTACGAGTATTTAATTGCAATATTATTGTATCTTATGTTTTCATGTTATATTATAATATATTCACCTCTGTTACAACAAAAACATGTATGTCAATAAAGTCTAATAAATAAATAAAATTCTCCGAGGGCAGCACATGAAAGAAGTCTTGTTAAAAACTGTGTGCGCGCGCACACCTTAGACGGTACATTGCTAACTGCATATCAATATTCAACAAACAATAGCAACCAAATTTAATTCCCTGGATTTTCCATTGCGTCACAGCAATACTTGAAACATCGGAATCAACCATACAAATAAAAAGAAGATACTAGTATGTATTAATATATTATCCCTTCATCAGTTTGATACAATTCAAGGCATTAAAAACTTATTTGTCACCCTCCCTAACGCTCAAACCTCACAAACATATTTGAAGATTAACCCAGCTAAAGTCCACCCTCCTGCCAGATCTATGTGTCAAAATAGCATCCCTTAAACAAGCGCCATAACTCATCGTCGGCCGCAAGTGTCCTTGCTATTTTGTTATACGACCGTATTTTTCAAGTAAAATTGACACATTTACTACCCCTATGGAGTAGGGACATCAAAATAGAATACGTTTCAAATTAAAGGCAAAAGCAAACTAAAACGTGTAGCGGAGCCATTACTCGCGTATTTTATAGCGAATTCGCCCGGTTTTATTGCAAAAACACTTTTAACATTATTTTCTTTGGGGTGCAGTGTAAAATGTTAAGCTCTCCGCTCCCCCCGCCCGTCGCGCTTCACCTGAGATTCACTGCGCAAATATTTAAATTTTCTTTTGTTTTAAATAATTATTTTCAAAATGAATTCTGTCGAGTCAGTAATTCAACTATAGCAGCATTAAGAATTGTACCGTTTTATTATACGAACACAAACAATGCCTAGATTTGCTGAGCTTTGTCTTAATAAATTAAAAGCCTTACAGTCTATAAATACTACAACTATATTCCAGCACATAATACGAATAACAAAAACATACCGACGTATTCATCGGCTTAAATTTAAAGCAAATCGCATCACGAAAATCTCTTTCGTAAGACTTCTTAAGCTTTAGCATTATTAAGACAAAACAGATGATTAGATTTAGAATATAAATATTTTTGAATTTTTAACAGATAGATTTACTTTTTTATGTATTTTAAAAAGTTAGCTAAGAAAAGAGCGTGCATCTTTTTAACTAGTGTTTACGTTTAACAACGCCCATCCTGGGATGGGCGCCTGTAATGTACATAAGATGGCCAGTCGTCCTCAAAAGTACATAGGTGGTAGAAAACATAACTTGCACATCTAGTTTACAATTTTCTTGCGTGTGACGATTTACCATTCAATCAAAAGTAGTCAGTTTAATGTCGTTACTTTATCGAGTTCAACCATTTTTGATGTTTTTTTCTATCTGAGCGTCGCTTTTTCAAAACTTGATTGTCTTCTATATAAATGAAACATAACAAATATATTTTAAAATCAAGTCATACACCCGGAAACGAATGAAACGTTTTAACTTCGAAAACGGATCATAATGAAATTATTACCAGGGTACCGATTTAAAATTTAAACGAGCTTGTCTTTTAATTCATATTAATTGAAATCGCCTTACAACAGCATTGCATTGTTTAATTTCCTTTCAAATGTCCGATAAAAGATTCACTATTTTGAAAAAGTAAACCTTCAAAACAAAAAGTTTTATCCACAATTTCAAAAGAAATTTATGAAATTTCTTTTTTTTTATTGTTTCCGAGGTAAGTTTGTATAACTTCATAATGACATACGTGAAAATAAAACACTTGTTTATGTCTATATATTAAAACGTAAAAGTTTTAAAATACGAGTACGAACAACACGATAAAATTATTGCAAATTTTTAAAACAATAAAATATGAACAAAAACGTTAAGAGTCAAGAATTTTCAAGTGCACGAGAAGCTATTCATCATCATTATCGCGATTCATTGATGAATGGCACATGATTGGCTGTGTAATTCCTGGCCTGGTAACTGCATAAGCAGTGGCGCAACTACAAAAATTGGGCCCTAACGCAAAACGGATGTGGGCCGTCCCGGTATATTGTACTGTATATAAGATGTAAAAATATCAAGAAATGCATGGTTTATTACGAATAAAATTTGTCTCGTTTCCTATAATATTCATACGAAGATGAAAAGAACAAAATTTTACGTATTTTAATACACTCGCAAGAGAAAAAAATTCTACCATCTAGTCCCTAACCTGATACATTAGCGAAGAACTATTGTGCGCTGGGAATGGGAATAGTATCGTAGGGCACGGACGTTTTGGGCTCCTGTTCAAGTAGGCCTCGATGCACCGCATCGGGTACATTAGCCAATGTGCATAAGCGTTCTGGGTAACGCCTTGTGACCACCATAACTTGAGTCTTCCAAAACTCCCCAGGCCAATATCGGTCTAAATCCATACGTTGAACGCGTTCGTCTCAGCCGTGGTATCTTAAGTATTTGGGTAATGTTGTACTCACCGAATTCCGTCAGTTATTCGTGATTATAGCGTATGCGTCCCACCCCGTTTTCATGTTCAGCTCCAAACATCCTCATTAGGATCTTACTGGATGCTGTTTGAAAGGCTCGGGAAAAATTATAATAAATCAACAAATTATTTTATCACGACTAGATTTTTATAAAAATTAAATATAAAATGGATGTAAAACAGCTCGATTGGGCTTCACGTAAACGCTGAACCATCAAGCTTTATTTATCTGTAATAAAAGTAATATATGAATCGTTACGTATCATAAATTTTCAAAAACTCGGTTATTAAAACCGTTACGTGATTTCTGTTCAAATTTAAAACCTTCGTAGCGTAACAATAATTAAACAACCATATACCTATATATTTAGGCAGAAAATATACTTCAAAATATTACGTTTATTATATTGCATTTAGACGTTAGATTTACATCTTTATTGTTGCTTCATATTTTCATAACTTACAGTAACTCAAACTATTTTTTATTTTATTTTTTTTATTAATAATAAGCGGTCTGACCAAGGATTCAGGTTTATTTATAATTAATATAGGGTTTTAAGTAGATGGGGAGTACCTTTGTTTAGCGTTGGCCTTAAATATCGAAATATAATATTTGGTCCAGGCGGAGTAGGGTGAGATGTCCGCGGGAGTGGAGTAGAATGGCAGGGTAAATTAGTACCAACAACGACAAACCTCGCTTTCGACATGGTATTGTAAGTCAATTAAGCAAAACGCCAACAAAAATCAACTGTGAACATGTATTACACAACTGTGAACATGAAGCTTACTGTTGACGCCTATTGTAGGGAGGAAGTAAATCTTCTTTCAGCTGACGCGGTATTGTCTTTTATGCTTGAGAATTTGGGGTCTGATGAGCTCTCACTAAAGTTGAAGTACAATTTAAAAGATCGAATAAGCCAAAGACGAACAAATTGTATTTACACAACGATTGAAAAAGTGAGATTCAAAAATCTTTCACTAGACCAACGAAAAATACAATAGCCAAAGTTATCGGGAGCTTTACACAAAGAATGATATTCAACAGAAATATGCAAGCTTCCGTAGCCACCCAGTCGGAATCTGACAATAATCTGATCACTATGCGCAGCCCAGTCATTAAAGCGAAATTAAATTAAATTTAACGTCCAACATGCCGTCCAGCTCAATTCAACAAGCACCAAATTACAAGCTGATTTTAAAAATTAAACCCGAAATGAAATTCTTGAAAAATTTTAGAATCCGTGTGCTCATTGTTGATTTTGATTCCACCAACGAGCGTAGAGTCCGAGCGTGCGTTCTCAATTGCAGGCAACTTTTGTACAAAAGTTGGATCGAGACTAGGGGCCGTGGCTTTAAGTGATCTCTGCTTCCGCTTAACATATTTTAGGCAACAAAACGACTATCTAATTTAATAATATTGTATTTATATAATTTAATTTTAAAATTTTAATTTTTGTATAATCATTATTTCCTATATTTTTGTATTCAATAAATAATAATGAATTTATTATTGTTCCAAAATTTGCAATCTCTAGGTGGCATCTTGCCTAACCCCACTGGTTTAAAATTGGTTTCATATTATGTTCATTTCTTTCAAAAAAAATCTTTGTAACGGTTTCTAAAACATCCGACGCCATACGGCAACTAGCTTTCCTTGAGAACCGGGTACATACTGTATAATTATTTCGTTGCAAATCATCCGAATAAAATTACATAAATATATGTTTAATACTGATCTGATATATTATATAATGTTCAATATTAAATATGAAATATTGAAAAAATAAACATTCCGTATCGATTAATATTAAAATACGTGGAAAACGAATGTTCAGTTTAAACAGTTCTACGGTGATTAACGTTATTGACAGATTCAGTTATTTATTTATATATATTATTTATTTATTTATGGTTAAAATATAGCATTTTTAATAGATACAAATTTGTGACGCTTTCAAAGTAACTGACATTCATTTTTAAATTTCATAAATATGAAATCACGTTATTATTAAAATCATAGAAATTATACGGCCGAGAAGATATCGAAAGAAGGGTGACAACAGGAAATATAGCAAATGGTGCTTTGAACGTAGTAATTATTCATAGAAACTTGTCAGCTGGGGTACGACTAGCGGTAAATAATGGTACAATCCCTGTATGGATTGACACATGGATCGGATAAAATTAATTAGACTAAATGCTGTGGAAATGAAGTCACTCAGGCGTATGTGTGCAAATTCGTTTACGATAGAGCAAAGAATAAACAAATTAATTAATGAGAATAGAATGGAAAGAAATATGTGATGCGAGGAAACTGAGCAGATTCATGGAAACGATCACATGAACAGGACATCGTTTCTTTATATTCTTTTTTCTGTCTTTCATAGTGTTTCAATCATGGGATAGCGAGACTATTTTACTTATTTATTATCTTATTAGAATTCTTTTAAATCCCTGTTTACTTCATTCCTAATATTTTTGATTTACATAAAAAAAATATATGAATAATAATAATAATTTTCATATTTGTATGATAGACTTCGGTCTATTTAAGGAAACAGTGAACATCTCTTACATTATGAAGCTTGTTCGCTTTTTTTGTATATTTATAAGAATATTTATAATGTATAATATGTACGTATATTAAGAATATGAATAGAATAAATAAAAAAAAGAGTTTTGTTGATGCCAGAAATAGATCAGGTAAACCAGATATCTACTAGGAGCCTTAGCAGGAGTGAAGTGAAAGTTATGTGTCAGGACATAGAAGGTTTGCGCTCTATCCTCTTTTCCTACTCTCGCATGAAAACTGCTAGATGTTACATGAACTAACGTATCGTTATGCCAAATGGTTATGTAGTTAGTTCTGTAAGTAACGATCAAGTCTCGTGTTTACTTTATAATCTGATTGGATTAGTTAGCCAAGTTAGTTAGTTGCTTATTTAACATGTGCATGCTAACAGAGAGTATCGCTACATATAGATGGGGAGAGATCTGCCCTGAGGATGGTTCATAAGATCCGGGAAGGGTGTAGGATCTTCAAGTAGATCCTACACGGTTTAGTCATTTTTCTCTACCGTAAACCAGAGGAGCACCGGTATGCACCGCGCAGCATGACAGCCTTACCGAGAACACTTTATCATTGAAATACTTTCAAATAGAAAGTTTCTGTAAGGTCAATAATTAAACTAACCCTGTATTCAACACTGATATGTTAGTAGCATAATTATATGAATAGCTTACGATTATTGTCCCAATTCATGATCTACCATCTATTTACACCTTTTGATAAGATGGACTGCATCTCTTGAAACAAAAAATAAAACTCAGCCGTGCGTGTAGTACAAAGTTTGATTCATTTACAATATATGTTGTTATGTTAAAATTGAATCCCTCAAGTTGTAATTTTTACAACTCGCCACGTTTAAATGAGGTAAACACTGAGTCGCAGGTAGGTAGTTCGACCGGTGCTGACGCGCGGAATCGCTCGGCTCAGAGCGCCACTTGAGCTCTGGGAGTCGCGCGAGGCGGCGCGTTGCGCGGCCGCGGTCGCAAATCCGTTCATACACGATCGAAGGAATAACAGGAAATGACAATTTCCTTTTTTCGAGCCCCGGGTAAAGGGGACCAGGTTCTATCTGAAGTTGGCATCACGAGTAGCTGGGATGTGCGATAGAAGGCAAACTCCAACATGACGGTTAATAAAATAAAGTGAACAATTTAACATAATGGATTTTAACCACAAAGTTAATTTTTACAATCTTAAAAATAATATAATACTATAATATAAATAATAATTTTTTTAGTATTGATATACAAAATTAAATTCGATTATTACCATCAAACATAAATAAAAACATAAATTATAATTTTGAGGTCCACAGGCGCCTATCCTACGAAAAGTTGGTGGGATTTTAGACTTCCACGAACACTAAATACTTTATACTACAATGAATTCAAATTATTCAATGAACTACCAGCAAAAATGTAAAGGAAGCAACTAGTCTTGCTACTTTTCGTAAGTGTAATAATGTTAGTGTTGCATACTAAATGTAAGAATATTATAATTATTACGACTAAATAAAATATGTACATACAAACATACTTTGCCTCTAAACTTCTAAGACAAGAGATCAGTCTCATCCACCATAATAGGTTAATAGCTAGATCGACTACCCTAACTCATTTAAATTCGATAGTTACCGTACACATGTAATAGTAAAACAACCGAACACGAAAACAATAGTTAAAGTTACTATCGCCATACTAATTAGAACCAAAATTGAACACTTACACGACTACACGCGTAGTTATTATCTGGCAGCTGAATTAAATTCAACCAGCGTAATAAATGTCGGTCGGCCACGTGTCGCCGCGTGGGGCGCGAGCAGTCCATACTCCCAGTCAATAACGCAAGACTAACACTTATATGTCATGTGGAAGCGTCCCATTTATATTTCCATTATCTCATCCCTCATCCCCGCCGCCCCGCACACACTCCCCTCGCCCCCCCGCTAATGGGATGTGTTGCCCTCATTTTTTACGACATTCCCGTAAAAAAAATACAAAATAAAAACGAATAAAAATGTAAATTGCGCTGCGAATTTTTGTGTTGCCTAGTTTAATGTTTATTCTTCTCGTTCTCCCCCCACACAGTTCGCCCTTTTTATGCGTTGGTACACATATTAGATATTTTATATTTTTACGACGGAGCCATTTTTCCAACCCCCTCCACTTCGCAGGCATTCCACTAAACAAATTCTTCTCTCACGTTTTACGAGTAATATATTTGTGAAACGTCTATATTTATGTGCACGGCCTCCCCAGCGACATTGTCAATCGCGTTGAGAGTTCTACATTCTCCAGCGCACCGTTTGTTCTCACTTTTATCTGAATAGAACAGTTTAATGACGACTGCCATTGCGAGAATCTATTTCATCAACCACTACAATGCACTCAGCTTCAGGAATTTGATGAGTTTGCCTTGTGGGGAAACATTCCACTTCATTTGTATATAATGCCTGCTAGAAGTAATCGGCTTTCTACGATTGCTGTTGTATGTAATGCCTGCGCCCGCGTACACGACCAGCGTCTTTGGATTTGATAAAACAGTTAACCGAGTAATCGATGCAGTTTCTCACATCGGCCACATCGGCGGGCGGCCTCGTCACTTCAAGTACTGACATCCTCCACAGTAACAGCCTTCCGAACTGTGATAATACCTGTAATAGTGTTTGCGCACTCAGATTTAAATAATTTATTAAAATTCAGTGTGAGCGGTAAATAGTTATAAAAATTTACATACAGTTATGTATACAGTTTAAATATTCCATATGCTTTGTGATACCAGCACGGGGGTAAAGATTGATCTATGGGGCAACTGAACCGTCACACCTAAAACCTTCTGATCGCTCCATTTGAGCCTAACATGCAACACATACACCTGATATCAAAAGTATATTGAAAGTCTATCGAGTACTGCGTGACACACAACGAATCACAATGTTTATCTGTGTTCACTCATAAGAAAATTTTGTGATAGTCCCTGTAAGGTCACGTGAAAACAGTGATTTTCATTTAGTTTATTTCAAATCTATTGAGTACTTTGTGACATACAACAAATCACATTATTGATGTGTGCTCACTATATTCAGTTTTCATTAAAAAAATGGTATTAATTAACTTCCGTATTATGATTATTTTCACTGTACAATATTTCAATCTGATACATTTTTATATAATCTACATCTCTCGATTCACACCGATTTGTGATAAAATTAATTCTACAATATGTCTTATAAATCTATCACAAAGAAACTAAATGCAGTAATAATGCTTGAAACACTGAATAATATATGTGCCTGTGTTCAATGTGTGTGGATGCAAGAGTGTTCAAGCGAGTTATACATAATCTCTCAATTACTCTCAATAATCTCAATGAATTATTCAAATAGTCACTATATATCCGATTCAATCCTGATATCGAACGCACCTTCGTTAAGATTGAATATATAAATTTATTGCATTTGATAATTTGTTAATTGATTCGAAATTCGAATACGTACTAGGTACGTACGACGCCGCGATACTATAATGTTACAATTATAAAGGTACAAAATAATATAAATAGGAAATAATAACAGCAGTCAGTCACTAGAACAAATAAAAGCATTACCTATCCACAGACGAGTGAATTTTTTTTCATCATTCGAAAAAACATTCATAAATTTAGATAATTCCTCAAATAAATCTCCCCGGCGGGGAACCGAACCCAGGTCCCCGCATGACAGGCGAGGATACGTCGCACTACACTGGAATATATATAACATATCAGCATTACGTTATTATATGATAATTTGACACCACAGTCTATTAAGGGAATACCTTCGATGTACGAGCATTCTCTTGGCTTGTGAGAAGTACGAAATCGATTTTCGGCAATTACAAAATCTTGAATTAAAAAAGATTAACGATTAACGGGGAAAATAAATTTAATAACAAATGGTAAAAGTGAAGGTACCTATATAATAACATTACGAAATATTTTAACCCGCTTTTGGAACACAGTTTTCATGGCAATTTTTACAAGGAAACCCGCTGAAAAATCATAATCTACGTAAAAACATGCACTTGCAATAGAATATCAAGAAATATACGTATACGTTTAGTTTATTACATAGTACCATACATTTTAAATATCCACCTACCCGCTCCAAACTCACATTCAGAACATCACAAATATCATTAGAATTCATTATTCCTAGCAGGAGAAATAGAAATAATTTTTATTTGTTACGTTAATGGACTTCTTCTGTTGTAATCACTTCACTCTCAATACAGGTACCGGGTGTGCCGGCACCGGGTGTGTTGGTGCTGGTACCTGGCCATTAGCAAAATTGTTCTTTGTATGTCTTTGTGGGAAAAAGTATTGTTATGAAGGTCTTCAACGCAAATTCAATGTGTATTTGTAATACCGTTTGTTATAAAACATATTAAATTATATTCATATTGTATTGTTTAAAATATATATTGTATTTTTCCCAGATAAAGGATAGTAATAGGGTAACTAAAATATTAGATTTATTTTTGTTTTCTCTGATTTAATATATAAGATGACGTGCTTGTTGGCCCTATGGTTAAGACACTCGCCTAGTGATCTAATGGTCGGGGGTTCGAGCCCCATTCCATGAGACCTTTAATTTATTCTTATTTCTATAGCACAAGCGTTTAGCTTAGTTTGAAAATATTGATGTGACATATATTACGTGTAAACATCATTATTTAAAATATATATATTTATATAGGATTATTTAAAAGAGTCTAATAAACCTTTTAATTTTCTGTGTATACAATAATTATTATTAAATTAAACTATTTAGAGGTGATTTACAAAAAAATATGGGTGAACTGATTGAGAATTCGTTATAAAATATATTTTGCTAATTAATTTTTAAAAATGTAAATAATCGTTTATTTTGAAATAAGTATCTACAACGATGTTTTTGTCTCTTCTATTTTTTATTTTATATATTATCTATCTTTAAAACATCATTATTACTTATTTTTATGTTAAACACTAATTAACGTATTAATTTGAAAGATATACATATAAAATCAATTTTATTTTAAAGTATTGTTGTTTCTACCGGGATTTGAACCTGGATCTCTTACCAATCCGAGGAAGATGCATTAACCGACTATGCTACAGCACACAGTACTTTTGACGACAAATTTTCGAACCTATATGTTACACTTTTCAAATTAATACATCTATCGTTCCATTATAATTTAATAAAAATTTATTGTTAATTCAGACGTCTTATATCGGACTACTCTAAGGTATTTGAGATTCCGTAAAAAAAAAAAGTAGATGGCTTCCAAATAATGGAGTCAAATATACGAACGTGAGAAATATTCGGGTCTAAACATTTTTAAAAATTCTTTACTTTACATCTGGTTTAACAGTCCTTTCATTTTTTATATTACTTATTGTATTATTTATTTAGGGTAATAAATAATACTATAAAGAATAGTGCCATTATAATTCAGTATTTATTTTTTAATATTATTGTGAGAACTGTCACTTTGTAAATGTATGCGTGTGTGTGTGTCATGAAAGTGAGTAAATGGGTGGTGGGATGCGAACCATATAAGAGGCCGTCACAGATCACTTCCATCGCAGCTTCTTCTGAATAACTAGTCAATCTCTGAAGTGTATAATTTACATTTACTGTATAACGTGTTTCAATAAACTTAATATTGTTTCTTGGAAAGACTGAATATCACTTACAGGGAGTTGGGACCCAAGCAATTAGACAGAAATCAGAGGATAGAACCCCATGAGAATCTGGTGGTAATCAAAGATTTATCACAATTATTAACACTGCAACAGGCCATTTAGGTCCACTTACTGTAGTGAAACACGACACAACACCCAGGCTTGAAAAAAATATATATTGCATCTCCGGAAATCGAATTCGAAGTCCCCGGTATGAGAAGCTAGCAGCTAATAGAAATTGTGTTTATTTGGAATCATATAAATTGGTTAATTTTAGCTTATCCCTGTACTTAGTTAAATTGGCCAAGATCGCATATTCATTAATTTCATGACAATGGCACATGATACTATCTCTAGACAAGATATTATAATTTCATTGTGAAGCTAGCTGAGATCATTCAATTCTACTTGCAAGGCGTGCGTGCAACGCGTGAAGAACGTACGGGAGGTTCTCTGTACGGGAGGTTCTCTGTCAGACAAAAATATCCAACATTAAAGTGCTTCATAAACGCCCTTCCAGATATACATCATTCCTATATTCGTGGCAGTCACTTTTATGAAGCATATAACTTAAATTATACCAATTTTCACCATTCTCCTGACGTTTGTGTTCCCGTTTTATAAGGAGAATAAAGTAAGATTTATCGCGCCGGCTCGCGGCTGTAGTCGGACGGGAAACATTGGAAGGTCAGAATATAAAAAAGATTTATATCTCGAGAATTACCCCCTCCCCCGCGCTTATTGGCGGGTGAGAATCGCCCTCCGTCTCCGCCAATGGGAACGCGCCGAGAAGGTGACGCGGAGTATGCATTCTCGTCAGGATGGACTTGCATCGATTGTGAGCGAGAGTCGAATAGCAAAATATTGATCGAGTACCTACAATTAGCGCTTACGTGGTTGTTTGTAAGCGTCGTACATGTGTGTGTAGGAAGAAATGATTTTTTTTTGACATTTTAAAATTTCAATAGTTGGAAAACAATTATCTAATATTGCGCTTTGTGTACATAAGTAGGTATAGCATGGCCAGTGTAAGAATGCGACTAAAATGCATTTGAAAAGGGATGTCGCCTAGTCCAATATGACTCCGATCAGCATTCATTTAAATTATTCACCACTCGGCTTGCAAACGAGTCTGACTGTTTTGTTGTATCAGATCGCTTTTAATATATCCTATCTAATTAGCCGAACGCGCATGGCAGTAATCCCAGGCGCATTCTTACATTGGCCATATATATATATATATATATATATATATGGCCAATGTTGTGGCCTTTCGAACATTGTGTGAATGATTTTTAAAGAGTGTATAAAAGTAGGTTTGTCAGTTCATCTTTCGAGAATATATCGAATTTGTTGATTTCACAGGACACGATACATTAACAAATTGTGCGAAACTGTTCACTGTTGAAATATGACAAAAAAAAATCTTACCGATTTTTTGATTTAAACACAGTGTGAGATAGATATATTTACTTCATAAATATTACATATTACTGTCATTTGTAAGAATGACACATCTTAATAAGAGTGGTCACGTCAAAATGTTTTTATATAATATTACATCACTGGAACTCAGATATGCCTATTTGAATTAATTATTGGAACATGTTTAGGTAATGTAACCCCAGTCGTAACTCAATTTTAACAAATCACGAGACCGAAGACTATTTATGGGTACTGAATAAAATATGTGGTCACCGTGGTAACGTTTTAGTTTGGACTGGGATTACTCTAGCAGAAAAATGTATCGGGGAGCGCGAACTAAAATGTTTACACGACAATAAAAATGAGCAAAAGACACGAAAGACCAATTATTTGCCGTATGCTTTAACACTACATATTTCAACGATTAACTCGTGCCACGCACGGTTTCTGCAATTAGGTTCAAATGTTTTTGAAGTATTATAAAACTGTTATGTTATAAAAATATACTTGAGGACGAATGAAAATTTTATGTATTTAAAAAAAAAATTGTTATTCAAATTTAGAAAATTTTCATTTGCGATTATTATTTATTCAACACGGAACGTAGATAAATAAAAATATTATTAAACATCAGAACTATCTAAATTATTTTCGACAATAGTGCATTATCGGAGAGACATCAATGTTCCCTCTAAGTTTGAATCTTTTACGAAACTCATGAACCAATGCTAATTATTTGTACGCTGGGGGAGAAAGTAAGAACTCACTACTCACTATATCATCAGCTCTACATTATTGTATTATTTCTTTATTCTTTACTCTGTCATTAATGAATCTATCACTCCTAAGTGATCTCATTTCCCCTGCATTCAGTCTACTTTCGTTCCTTACCTGCCAGCTCCAGGCCTCACTTCCATATGTGTGTGAATTGTGAGTAGTCTTGCCTTAGTTGACAAGTTCTCATTAGCATAATTCCATTCAAAGCGCCATTCACTTTATTCCCTGTAGTCACCCTTCTTTCGATATCGTTCTCAGCCTTTCCGTTTCCATCAAACATACTTCCCACACAATACACAAACTCGTCTACTTGCTCCAAACATTCATTATCTCCAAGAATTTAGCACGGTGTCTTGCTTTGCTTTTCTTGTTGACATTCATAATAAGGTCGCTTTCCTTGCATACATCGTATATTTTACTCACCATGTAAAACTATGTTCCATGGATTTATGTTCTGTGATTTTTATGAATAAAGCTTAAGGTACGCTGGAGGGTCTAAATTTTAAAATCTGCGATAATTACTAATAACCACATTGAATTTCATCTCTTTTTTTGTTTTGCATATACTTAAATATGTTATTGAATTAAAGTCGCGTATTTTTATTAGCTTTGACGAGTGGGACCGACAAGGAAGCCCTAGTTTCTAAACCGGTCCCGGGAAAGGGTGGGTATTCTCTCCCCTCCTGCTGTTCTTTTAAATAAAGATCTCTCGGTTCTGTAACCACAGAAAGTGATTCAATGTCCAAAATGTGATCTTATCAGGATATATTTATAAACTGCAACATGGTAGCCAACCTTCGGTAGATGGCGGTATATACATGAAAAATAATTCTTGTTAAAAAGTGTGCGCGCGCTATATTTTGTTGTGTGCGCTATGATTCCAACTGTGTGCGCAAGCACACCCGCACACCTTAGAGGGAACATTGAGAAATATGTGTTTTTAGATTATTTTTATTAATTTAATTACGCATCAGTATTTATGGTATATCTTCTCTTTATAAAATAAATTAAATACTTTATAATAAAATTTCGTTTTTCTAAATTATTAATTATTATTTATCATTAATATTTTTAAATGTTACCCGCTCCATATACAATGCATATATATTTATACAGACATACTTAGAAATCTTTCTATAACACATTCTTCATTAGGTTCCCTTTATTTGTAGTATATCGTGGCGAAGTCAGTTAGCTGGAAGCTGATAAAAAATTTCAACATGAAATATAAGACAAAAATGCAAAAATGTAATAACACATATTAAAAATGATACAGACGTGTTCAAAAATTTATGAACACATCTCATAAAAAAATGCACAACTCTTTTCCCGTTTGTCCCGACGGCCATTTTCCCCCCGAGCGGACTAAAACTTTGATGTTCCAGTCGATTGGCCACTTACTGTTTTTACGATTTACCCGTTTTCATAATAACAAAACACTTCCCCTCCCTTCCTCTTTCACCGGGGGTCGCGGTGAACCAACGCCGTCTGTAAAATTCGCGCTGTCGTTTGAACCATACGCGACTCCATTCTAAAGGTGAATTAACACGTTGTTTTTCAATACTCGTCTTAACGGTTGTTGGTTTTAATATAAATGTTGATATTAACATTATCTGTTGCGCATACCATGGACGACGAGACGCTCGAATGTCTCCATTCTGCAGAAACTGAACGTCAAAGACAGACTCTCAACCTGCAGCCTGAGACGAATCCTTCAATTTTTTGGACATCTTGCAAGATGGGACAATATCTTGAAGAAGCTTCTTGTGGTGGGCTACGTTGGACCGACCAAGTGGAAAAGGCAAAAGTGAAGGGGCATTGTCAAGAGGGCGAGAATTTATGGAGATCGCAATCCTCAGTCATGAGGGAGCGACGTGGATGAATATAATCTATTTATTTATAAACCACATACTTTGGAAGAAGGATTGTAAAAATAAACTGGACTCCAAGAATTATAAGTCGGAATTTTTTGAAGAGAGTTCAAAAAAGACGTAAATAATATACACCTGTATAATCCACAACATAGAATCGAAGAAGGCAATAGATTATTAGCATACCTCAAAAATTGTAGTTAAAGAAAAGAAAATAGATTGAAGGTAGAAGACAGTGAGGAAGATCTATAAAATACGTGCACTGAAGAATTAACAAGGTGAATGCAGATACTTGCAGACAATTTCTGGATGATGTCCAGGACAGAGAGTGATGGCGAACATTTCAGGCTAAACAATTCAAATGTAAAAGAAGGATAAATCACTTTGACGTATTTGAATTATGGTCCTGAAAGTAAATGTTTAATGCCACTTGAATAGGAATGCTCTTAAATTTTTCTGCCATAATTTTAAAACAATTAAGGATACAACAAATTATGCATGATCTGTATGAGATGTGTTCTTCAATTTTTCGTACACATAGTGCAGAGAGGACGTTATCCTGGAGAAGCTGATAGTGACCGGAAAGGCGGAAGGCCAGTTTCGATCTTCGACCCGATGGAAGGACCAGACCAAGGAAGTCAGTGGTTATTGCAACATCCAAACTGCAAGCTGCGAATAAAGGAGAAAGAGAATTGTCACAGTCTGGGGGTCACGAATCTTGCCAATGAGGGAACCGACTAAAAAAGAAGGATATATAATAGTAATATGGTTAAAGTGTTTGGCACTGTGTCTCATAAACTCTTAAAAAAGTTATATGAGATCGGCATTCATGTAAAACTTCTGAAACTCTTTCGAAACTACATTTAATCAACAAAAACAAGAGCAACGAACTAACGCAAGAGTTTGGGGTACCTCAGGGAAATTTTCTTGGACCTGTTCTATTTTTGTGATTACTTACGTTAATGAACTATATAACATGGACGTACAGGGAGAGGTCATTGCCTTCGTAGACAGTTGTTCTATCCAAAAACAAATTCTGGGCAAGACTGTATAAAAAAGTTAACTAAGGAATGAAAATGGTTAAAAATTGACTCAACTTTAACTCACTAACATTATCTAGAAAAAAAAGTAAATATCAAAATTTCTGCGGAACAACCGGAGTATTTCTCAAAACGTAACAAGATCAACCATATTATATACCAGAGGGATCTGAAAGAAAAGGATACTTTGTTTGTGCTACCACAAACCTGTGTGTTATTTTATTACTATAATTTATTTTTTGCTATCATAAAAAAATTAAATTAAAAATCCCTCGGTGTATTAATTAGTACAAATTAAAATATTCGACACTAATTCGAGATTTGCCGTATTTCCAATGGCGAGCACAAGACAAGTTCTACTTAATTCCACTGCTACAGTATATGGAGACAGGCATCGTACCAGTCGGCAACCCGCAATCACGCTAACTCCACAGCGGACTATTAACCATCAAACATGATGTACGTTGTGTTATATTAATAAAAATACATTTTATTTTATTATGAGAATTTGTCTGTTTACGTTAATTTATTAAGTTTGATTGTAATGTTTTGTACAACTTTCCTTTGATATCTCGAGTTTTTATTGTTTCGGAGGTAAATTTGTAGAACTCCATAATCACATATATGAACATTAAAATACTTTTTTACGAGTGGAAAACGAGTAGGACTAAAAAAATAAGAGTTTTATTTGAATATCTTTAGCATTGAAAAATAAGTTTTTCGAAAATACTGACGATGGCTGCGCAGCTACTATAGCCACCTGCAGGGCCGAGCAACAAGCCTTAGTTTTTTAACAATATTCTTATACATATAAATGATAAAAACCTATCCTTTATAGTCGCCCTCTCGTTGTAGTAATCATACTCATCAATGTTTATTAAATAAGAATAAAATTTTATTATTACAAGGGTATAAATGGTTATGCAAAAAGCTCGGGGACGCTATTATAACCGTTCGTATCTGTATAAAAATATCCATTTTATTCCGTCTGGAAAAAATCTCCTACTCTTCAATGATTTCAATTAGAATATTCACCTCCGCGGGTATAATAAATTTATCGTTTTTCCTTCCAGGGCGAACTGCGACCTCATCGGGCTTTGATAATTTCCATCCAATCATCCCTGCTTCCCCTTTCACCCTTCCAGCCCGCCCCCGCCCCCGCCTCCGCCGGCCCCGTAGCCGCCCCGAGCCAGCCCCCTGGACCATCACATAAAATGTAATGTGTTTTAATTTGGAACTAAGTAGGATTAAAGCTCCCGTTATGCTGTTGGTGGAGCGTAATTCTTGCCTTCCGCAATATTCAGAAACAATCGTTAGGGAAGACAAGTTGAAATAAAATAATGTTTAATCCGTTTTATTTTGTGATTCGAGACAAGTTTGTCGGGGATCAGAGTTGGGGATGGGAGAATGCGAGGCGTGAGGGTGTAATCATTTCTGACGGGTGCATTTCCGTCAAGGATTATGTTCATTACATTATGTAACTACTCTTTAAAATGTGTACAAATAACTATTTCTCCTATTGCTGGCTTAAAATGGTTAGACGCGCATAGATTAATGATATTCCTTGTTGGTACTACAACCCGCAACATTATTTTATTTTAATATGTATGCACCATCTGCTAATTCATTCGTAACTAAGATTTTAGACCTATACTGTTGACCTTAATTGTTGAACTTATTAAGCGTATTCGAGCTCCCCTGTGGTCCTGGGCCACTGGTCTTAGAGCTCACCTGGTAAATCATCGAAAACCAAAAGACAAATGAAACTAAATCTTGTTACGGAAGCGATATCACACCTCACAACTCTGCACGACAGCATGCATACATTTATCGTTCATGTCGATCGTGTGTTCATTCAACGCAGTGATTGAGAGTAACTGTCAATAACGATTCATAGCCAATAACTTCGAAGTTTTTGGTTCAATTTGGAAAAAATGAACTACGTTCAATTTGTTTAACTAAACTATGACATACAAGATTTTTAATTATCCGAAATAAAACAATTTTATAAAATGTTCACCATTTATTTTCTCTCCTTATTTCCTCTTTATTTTCCCTTTCATCTTCTCTAACGAGTAAAAGGCATGTCAATCAACAGTTTACCACCGACTGCTCATTTCCCTCTTTCGTATTCGTAAATGACTTTGTCCTATGCGTCTCCCGCGTCGCATATCCACTATCGGAAAGCTTCACATCAACCTATCATGAAAAGCGGGGTTTCTCATGGTTTTTTATTGTTATTTAGAATAGGTGTTTGGGACATATATATATTTGTGTATAAATATACTAATTATTGAACTAAAATGATCCACTATGTCTCCCCCTCCCCTTCCCTTCTCCTCCCGGCCACGCCACCATCCAGTCCACCTTGAACCAGTACGGTTACAGCGTGTACGCAACAGTAAATATTGTTATATAATCTCGGGACTTCGCGTCTATTCTTTGTGTCGGAACGTTGACGAAATAGTGAGTGAAAAATATACAGTCCACATCTTTGGAGGTGCCAGCAGAATCTGTATTGTGGTGAGTGCCTATTCCTTACATTCTAAATTCTTCCGACATCTTGCTTGTACGCAACAATAGGCTACCTACTTAGTTCAAAAATTGATCTATCATGTTTTTAAATATATTTTGTAAAAGATTATCTCGAATAAATTTGTTAAGGTTTTACCAAAAGAGGACTATCTGAGGTAACAATTCTGTAGATAACTGAATGTGTGTACATACATATATATAATAAACTGCTGGTAAATTATAATAGTCTAGGTATGAGTATGTACACGGGACTCAAAACAAACAACAGTATTAGAGTACACAACATTAAGATAATAAATATGAACCAATGAAGTTGCCAGATAAGATTATTTCAACCAAATGCAGATAAAAGAAAGACAAATAGGACGTATAAGAAGATAAAGGAAAGTAATTTGATAATTTATGGAAATGCCGTTTAATTTTTGGTACAATCTATTTAATGTTGGTTTGGTTAATATTTCTCACAACACCACAACAGATCTCGCACCAATTTGGTACATAAATACTTTCTAGTATACGTTATTCTACCTGAAACACTCTGATATACCTACAATTTAGCAACAACATCAATACAACCTTTAGCACACATTGTGTTTTATTTTAGTTTATTATTTATTTAGTTTATCTACTCGAGACAATCTCTGAAACAGAGATAATGCTCCCAAAAGATTATTTGGGGACAAACTCACGGCTTTCGTATACGAAAACAACTGTGTATACACCAAGTCTCATATTTATGCCAAATTTCAGTCCATTGATGTTCCGTTCGTCAATTGGGTGAATTTGAATCTCTTCAACAGCAGTTAAAACGGAATAAATATTTGTAATTTAATGCCTTGTGTTGATCTAACTTTTTATAATGAATGGTTCTAGGTGATCAAATGGTACGTCATGTCCACAAATTTTATCTCTTTCTACCAATTAAGACCTGATCTCTAAGTTTATCTCCAGATCAAAATCTCAACATGTGAGCATGGTATTGGTATTGTCGTGGAAGTCGTCTGGTCAAGTCCTCGGAGCTTTTGTCCTGGAACCGTCTATTTCAACTAAGTCTCAGAGGCCATTATACACGACACATATTACACACACAACTAAATATATTTTGAAATTGTTTGATTTTATCATTTTTACATACATATCTTGTTAATTGATTTATCTTTCTTATTACCGGTATACATGACAGTATAAAATATTAATTTTAATTTAATATGAATAATTGGCTGATATCCTAAGGGATATAACAGAGAAATATTTTTTTGTGTAATAGGTGCCATTTACATTATAGTATAGCAGTGTTAAAATGCACCCAGAAATATTAAATAAAAAATAAAATGAAAAAAAAAACGTGTGACAATATTTTAAATTAATATTTAGTTTGTAGACTCAGTTATATGTTTAAATTGTCTTGCTGTATAACAGGTTCACTTCAAATAATTAACTTCCAACATTAAATCTTTAGGAAAGACATTAAAGAATTTATCTCATTGTTAGAAGGAATGGTGTTAGGCTGTACTCGTAGTAGGGATCAGTGAGGGTATCGTAATATTCCTGACCGACCTCGGCCTATTGCTAAAACAGTTTCTTAACGCTACATTAGTGTTAAAGTAAAGTACTTATTTCATGTTGTCCTTTTACATATATGTATACTGTTTTTATTGCTTTTTGATTTAAAGTGTTGTATTGTTTTTAAAATGGCAATTTTTCTTTTATTTTTCCTTATGAAATGTAGCCGCGTACTACGCACAATTCTCTTCGGAAATACCACATTTCTTCGAAAGATTTGTGACCCTCACTAAAAATAAACCAATAATTTCCAAGAATTTTAAGTACTTACCTACGAGTACAACCCTGGACCATAATAATTAATACATATCATTAGTCATACGACATTCGCGTGTTTGGGACTTCGTTTAAACATATTTTAGAGATACTTAGGACCTTGTTGTCGGTACTTAAGTACTTAGAACCTTGTTAGCGAGGTTATTTTTTTTATTTGTATGCTAAAAACCACCCCTAAAATATTTAGTTTGTTTTAGAGTTGCAACGCGCAAAAATATTGAAACTTTGCCTCGCACAAATATATTATTCCGCGCAAGTAAGAAGTAAAAAAATAAATAAAGGGAGAATTTTTTATGTTCTTAATAGGAATAAATAAAATTAAAATAAATTTTTAAAAGTTAAAACAATAACAAAGGCTAATTTTGAATAATATATACAATACCAAAAATATATTTAAATATCTTTCTCATTCAGTTGTGTCATAGCACAGCTACTCCGTATTTTGTGTGACCAGTAAAAATATTGATATAATTACCGATAAAAATGTATCTACAGATATTTTTTTACTATTGGCAAAAACAAGTTTTAAATATCAGTCATGATTTTTAAAGAGCGCGATTATATCATCATTGTGGTCGATCAATGTTATATACATATTTGGTCTTTTATAATTTGGCACACTATCCTGTATTATTTTTGAAATAACAACCGGTACCGACATATAAAAATAAATAAATAGAAAAAAATGATATATTTTATATAAACATTCACAAACACACACCATACTAGATATTGTGCGATACCTGTTATAGCTACATAATATTGTAAACGAACCGGTTTGTGTACGCGTATACTATATTTTGCCATCACTAAATAAATCAAAATACCTAATTGGTGATTTCTACTCAGTGAAATGGTTTTGGACTATTTATTTTGGAAAAAAATAAAAAGAAAATTGTAGAAACTTAGTAGTATCATGCAATCTAGACACAAACCATTAAAATATTATACAAAGGTATTGACAATATTAAAAATATTAAAATTAATAATACAAATTATACATATAAAATCAACTTTATCGGAAAATATTGTTGTTGTTACCGGGATCTCTTACAATCCGGGTAACGAGCATTAACCTATTGTGCTACAGCACACAGTGCATTGACGATAAATTTTCGAACCTATATGTTACATTTTTCAAATTGAGTGGCTGTTGAATAGAGATTCCAACCCGAATATTCGAATATATTCTGCCTTTTTCTACTATTCGATTCTCGAATATTTGTGCAGCTATTCGAATAATATTCGTACTAATCTCTAAGGATGGAATATTAAACAATTCGCAGGATTCTGATTCGGACGTGGAAGAGATACCTGTTGCTTGTTCGAAGAGTTCATCAACGTCTGAATTGCAAACTGAATTAAGATGGTCCATTTTATCCCTCGTAGATACTACAAATATTTGTTCAAATAATCTAAAAAAGGGATTAGATATTTGGACAATTTCAAAAAAAGGACAGAGACGTTAGACCTACTATTTAAAACACTTAACAGTTAAGCCAACGTCAACCGCTACTGAGCGGGTATTTTCAACTGCAGCGACGATAAAAACAAATTTAAAATACGAAACGTTTAATGCATTGTTATTTTTAAAACTAAAATAAATAAACAATTTATGGTAAATTAACTCCTTTTCTTATAAATTTTGATGTGTATAATACGATTTATTTAAAAAATTCAAAATTAATTTCGCACTGTTGTCATACTTTAGAAACTATTCAAATATTTTTAGTTTTACTACTCGATATTCGAATAGTTGATGATGTCAAACAGTTGGGATCTCTACTGTTGACCTAGCAGATACTACCGGAAGACCCTGTCGCTTTCTTAGTAAATAAATAAAAATACAAAAGTTATGTACTATTGTCATGTAAATAATTGATAAATACGAGTAAGACGAGCAAACACCATTAAAACACAAAAAAAGTTAACTCTCTTTTGAAAACATTTCAAATACATTTGGTTACATTTGATTACGATGAGAACATTAACCTCTCTCGGCGAGAATATCATGTCGCTGGTAATACATCAGTCTATGTATACAGAATACCTAATACATGTACAGGCTGTCTACACATGTGTACATTCCAGTTCAAGTATTTGACCTTGCGTTAGTGAATTTTCACACGCATGATGTGCTGAATGACCCTGAAATTATATAACAAATCATAAATATTAATGTCTTGCAAAATTGCTTTTGAATGTTATATATGTTTTGTTCGAGCACCATTACAGTGCTAATACTCCTCGACATTCGTGCGCATTCTTGAATAACCGTAAATCTTGATAATCAATCTGAACAGGACCAAAAATGATTTTAAACTTTTTAACTAATTTTATTTCAATCTTAAAGCAATTAAACATATTAAATCTATTAACTAAAAGCGTAAATATATCAATTACTCCATTTGATAGATATGAACAGTGGATTATTCACTTATTATTTAGTTCAAAATCACATATGTTAAAATTAAACACTTGTTTTTTTTAATTCTACTCGTTTAATTTACTTGACGCGTTTCGCCTTGTAGGGGTATTGTCACTAAAAAAAAATCAAGTGTTTTATTTTCACATACGTGAAATCGATTAACCTTAAAAAAATTCTCTGATCCTGACCAAATGCTATGCGATTTCATACATTTATTTTCTTTTTGAAATAAAAAAGCTTAAGGTGTACAGATTTCACATAACCGCTCAAAACACTCGAAAAAAAAAATCGGCGGTCGCGTCGTCACCAAATTTAAGACTAAACTTTCTCTTAACGAAGCTATCATTTGATAATAAACAGTCAACCTAATAACACCCTTACAATTTTAAACTACGGGCTCATCCCCTAGCATTTTAAATAGATGGGCAGTCACCCGCACCGTCTGAACATGTCATCACCGAACTACGTTATGTTTATGATTTTACGGCTCAACTTTGTACTGGGTAAGTTTTGAACATTACCTGAATTACCCATCGACCGAATCAACATCAGACTATTTATCGTTTATGACAATTTTCTTTTTGTTATTAGGCCAACTTCCCGCAAAATACCGTAACCATTTAAAACAGATGGCATTACCGTCGGCGAACTAAATATTTCATTACCTTTACACATTTATTACTACATCAAAATACATTAGTTTTTAGAGTTTTATGGATTACTCCGTTTAACTTGAATCCTTTTAGCATTCAAAAATATTTCTATCCTCGTGGTTTCATATTAAACGTGCTCTAATCTATACAGACTAACAGAAATAACCCATTGACAAATGACGCGAAATTAATAATTATATGTATAGTAAAACCATTATATTAGTTTCTGTATATGAATGTAAAATTTACACTGTAAACGAATGTAAACATGGATTTATTGAATAAAAATAAATAATAAATAAACTTGCTGCCGAAACGCCATCACTCGACTTCCTGCACAAATCGAATATCTGTGCTATGGAAACGTGAACTCTTCACTGAACTGCAACAGCTGCCGTTACAAATAAACGGCAGTTCGGAAAACGAGACAATACTACTAATTTTTTAATTGAATCGTCTGAAAACGCGATAGACAGCGCGCTATTTCTGTATTTAAAACTTGCGACCCTTACACAGCGTTGCCAGAGATTCATGGATGGGAGTGAGTGGATAATAAGCTAACTAACTAACAAAGAAGATACATCTTCTCATGTTCGCTCTATGGTTGTTTGATATCCGTGAAGGGTGGGGTGGGATAACTATATTTTCCTCAAGATTCTAGAGTGTAACTGAACAAAATTTGGAACGGGTGTCATCGTTGGGAAAGGATGGAGTTGCTAGGGAGAGGGGGAGGATGCCTATATTTTACGCAAGGTACTAAATAATAATTATACAAAATTTTGTTTACTTCGATCAAAAGGGGTACCTACTCTATTGGATATTTCTCCGTCTCGGCTTCTAGTCATTCACTCTCGCCTATCTCTCATATAATTTCTATAATACATATTATATTCTGCACTGACTCATTTTAACAGATAAATTTACTTCCACTTCATTAATTCACTGTGTCTTAATTTAGTTTTGTTGTTGACTGAAAGAATGACAAATGAAAAATTAAATTTTGATATAATTTAATAGTCATTTTTATTATTTGTTTTATTAACCACTTATTGCCGATTTCAAAAGTATTTTAATAAATAGTTTTCATTAATTTAATCGTTAACGTAAATTAGCGCTTTATATAATGGAAATGTATATAATACGATGTTTTAAGAGGATTCCGTTATTTTCCACTATCATAATTTTTTAATGTTTTTTGATACACAGCGTGACATTGGCAAACAAATAGGAATGTACCCGTAAACAAAAAATATGATCGCCTCCGTTCGCCGTGCCGTCGGTTGCATTAAATCAAGAAAATGATCAGATACGTCGACACTTTCCACGAAAGAGAATTTATTTTCAATCTTTTAGCTAAACGTTTGGGCGTTTCAGCTGTTCGTTAATAAACTAGTTTAAATAACGCCGTTGAACTAAAACATCTGAAATATTAATCATGAGGATAAAAAAATATTTTCCACAGAATCTTCGATCTCTGTTTATTCTATCACTTTAATCATTGTGATACTGAGAACATGAATTTTCTTTGATCTAAAAATATCCTACATTAAATTATTCTTTTTTTTTACATTATTACATTATTATGTATACCTTATTTATTTTTCTTTAGCGGCCTCATGGGTCTTGAAAGTCCATGATTGTCATCACTTGACATCATCTCGCAGGTTCAATAAGATTTGTTACAAATCCTGTTCCAGACTAATATTCCTAGGATCCACCATACATTATGGTACAGTTCTCTTTAATTTAGGATTACAGTGTGCGCGTAAAAAATCTTTTTTGCTATTTTAAAGACCAATGCTGTTATTTGTGCGCTGGGGAAGAAAATAAGTAAAACATTATCTTACCAGTTTAAGGCTACTGTGGGTTGACAACATTACTAATGAAGATGAACTGAGACCCATTAATAAGTAAAGTAAACTAAAAACTATTATCAAAAAGAACTACTTCGGACATATTCTCCGCATGAGTAGCTTGTTGGTCTGGTGGTTACATTGGCTTTATATTATGAGATGTAGATCAACAAGTTTGTCCTATTTTCATAGCACAAGCGTTTAGCTTAGTTTCAAAATAGTAAAAATATTGATGTGACACGTATTCTGTGTTCATATCTCTATTTAAAAATACAGGGGAAGATGGAAATCAGCAGAGGCGTAGGTAGAAAGAAATTATATTGGTCTTGTTACCTCAACAAACGTTTCAATGTCCAAAATGGTGGTGATTTATACAGGATAAATCAACATGGTCACTAAACTTCGGTAGAAGGCGACACATGAAGAAGTCTTGTTAAAAATTGTGTACGCGCTATATTTGTCTGTGTACTCTATGATGCCAAATCTTGTGCGCGCGCACACTCGCACACCTTAGAAGAAACATTGCTTATATCTAGTGTAATTTTTTTCTTCTCTTTGCTATTAGGCAGTACAGTGATCCAAGTTTATATAGACTTCGACGTAACGTAATTCAAATCGGTTGTTTGCCATTACCTTACCAGTTATTTCTCTATGATAACTGTTTCATAATGTTTATATCTTTAACATACGGAGGGTAATTAACCCTTAACCTTATCAATCAAAATTTTATTTTAACATTTCCATAAGTATATTTTAATTTTTATATCCATTTAAATTACCTAACATGATAGCTCTTGATGTTTTTAAAGTGCTTCATACCCTACTCCATACAAATTAAATATTGAAATCATACCCCTACACAAACAAAAGACCTTCCTAATAGCAAATTATGACTATTTTCACAACACTATTGGCTAAATAAACAGCTTCGTCACTGTTAAGTACCTATTTACTCCCTATCCGGGGTGGGTTGCTATTATTATGTTCGGTGATTATTACACGAGCGACTGGTCTGGGGGAACTACTATGGTAGTGGAGCAGACTCAGTATCTTTCCTCGTGTATAAATTCTATCCACAGAAAAAAGAACTAGAATAAGGTATTATTATTAGTATATTGATTTAAATGTGATAATGTTTTCTATTTATTGTGGTGAACTGTTACACCCTAAAGTGAAACGCTTTATTTTTTAAAGACAGCAGAAGGGCGGTTGCGGGAGAATTTCATCTTATTTTACACGACTAAAACATGATTAGATCAGAACAGTCTGTATGGCTTCAAAATAATGACACGGAGTTGAAAACAATAGTGTCGTGTGACACTTGATAAATAAAAATATAATAAAGTTTGTACTTTGTAACCAGATCCAGGTGCGATAGTAAAACTATCAAAGCTAGAGCATAATAGAACGATTACGTCAGATAGATAAAAAGGGCTGAAGATAGAGAGAAAGTGCGATACTTGGGGCTTTTACTTCACATTTTATTTTCATCTTTACCGGTACCGGGATCAATACCAGACGCCACCAATCCTTTTTGAAATCAATAAGATTTTGGAAACACCGAGTATCGTTCCTGGTACCTCACATATGCTGAGCGAGTGCTCTGCCATTTTAAAGTATGTGGTATCAAATTGTCATATAAGTATATGATCCTGATATTTTAATTTTAATTTGGATTTTATTTTTAAAAATTAGTTACCCCTAATAAGTTAATATTAATAAAAAGTTTGAGATATTTATTCTTGGCTTGCTTGTGTTCCTCGGCAGTGCATTAGTGTGTAACCCCGTAGGTTCGGTTTTATTTTATTTATTTAACCGAACATATGTATATTATTTTCGAAATAAAATACTTAGGCTGGTATGATATACGTGTCTGAGACATAAAACTTTTTTTTTCACTTGATTATTTCTAAGCAGTAGAAAGAAAGTGCCGCGGGAAGAAAGTTACGTTGTAAATACCTCATAAACGTTACATGTGAAAAAGCATGTGAACACCACATGATATGGTGATATCCCCTATGCTTCGCTTCGCACAGTCGAATAAATGTGCTAGTCGGAGATGCGCGTGTCTATATTTTGTTTTTATGATTGCCGAGGTTAATTTCAAAATTACACCATTTTTGGTTTTGTGACTACATTTTCTTCTACTGTGTATGACAAGTAAGTTATCTTATTCACTTATATATTTATTTATAAATGTAGAGTGCATTTTTAGCCATATTATAGATTGTCTTAATTTTATAATTTTATATTTGTTTCGATATTTTGGTATGGGGTTAAATGTACCGCGGTGGCATTTTCACTACACTCCCGATACTATTTGTACAAAATGTATACACTCACATTTGTTTCTTCTTATTTGCAGAATTAGGACGTACAAGAGAAAAACTGACCGGGGAAAGATTTCCATCAGCATTATAAAACAAACTGCTGATATGGTGATGAGAGAAAATAGATCTTTGCTTGCTGTTTCTAAACAATTCCATATTTGTAGAATGTCACTGAACAGATTCATAAATCGGTTATCAGAAAATCCTGAGTATAGATGAGCACGCCGGGTTTTCCAGGACAACGAATAAAAGATGTTGGTACTGGCGGTACTTGTTAGCCCTATCCCTATACCTGGAACTTTTAGCCCCACGAGTGGGGTTAAAAATAAAAATGACATTAAATTGTTTTTGGGATATTAAATGAGTCTCAGATATATCTTCTTCAACACACATGAAGTATTGTATAACATAAAAGCTCTATAATCACGTCATCCTGTCATTTGTAAAAAGTGGCACTCTCATCCCCACCCTACCCTATAATATTGTTATATCATTGTTGCCTCAAGCCCACGCATTATTGTGTTACTAAAGATTAATAAATGTACGGCTTGTATTTTTAACTTATTGTTTATTTAATTATTTATCATTGTTACGTTGATAACACTAAAAGATAACACCGGTTACAATGGCGGTTGTTAACATTATTAGATATCGATCTATCCTCGAGAAAGGAATTATTGTGAACACCGAACACTGAACACCGAACACCGGTACGGTACGTACATCGACTATTTACACAAGTGAAGTGGACATTAATTGTTTTCGCAAACAATACCAGTAACCGTTGTCACGCGAAATTGTGCAGTCTTTTGTATTATATTTTTTTAAATTTATTAAAAATACTGGCTGTTCTTTGTAGAGATTGATATTTTTTTGATTAAATTTATTTTGCGATATTTTCTATTTCACAATGTAGTAGATTCTATTCCCGAAGTCGTATGCAAAAATTATTTCCGCTTTTACGGAAATAAGTGTATTTCCATTTCGGTCTGGGATTGTATTTCAGTCTGTTCGTGTTATTTATTAGTTCTGAATGCTGGCAAAAATTTCCGAATAACTGTGGTGAAAAACTCTATTTTTTTAAATAACTTGAAATATACTCAGCCGCGATGTATTGTAATATTTTGTATCTTTGAAATGGGGTTGAAATTATATTGTAAAAAAACTTAATTTTATATCAATTTTCTCATTGTACAACATCGATAATCTGTGTCTAAAGAATCCTTCGCAGTAAATACACAGATTATTTATATTAAGGATTTATGCATATTTATCAGGAGAACTATTGAAAAATTAAGCCCCCCTCGCCGGCATGACTGTATCCACGTGAATGGATACCTCTAGTAAGCCTTTTAGAACGTCGCGTGCAAACGTACAATCTAAAATATATTATATTTTTAATTATTTTTTAATGATTTCACTTTTATTTGTAAAGGTAACGATTTTTCAGAACACTTTTCAGTGATCATTAAAACAATTTTAAATAAAAAAACTTAGAAAGATACATAGTGAAATCTGTTCTTCGAAATAATATAGTCATCAAGTTATAATAGGATAAAATAGATGTCTTACTAGGCAAGCATATCTAGAGGAAATTTGTCGACTTATGTATAGAACAACAATTGTAAATTCTAGATATGTATCTTCCTATGTGATTTATCAAAACACATTTTATTTTTAATTACACGTGTGTATTTGTGATGTTAAACCGTTATGTGATTAATAACGATTAGTATAATAACTAAGATTTAACGATGATTAGTAACTAAGATTTAACTTATTAAGGAGAACACGTTCTTATTGTGAAGATGTAATTATTCACAACATAAGTCTGTGTCGTTTTTAATACAAATTAATTTGTATTAATTAGAAAGATATACATATAAAATCAATTTTATCGAAAAATATTGTTGTTGCTACCGGGATTCGAACCTGGATCTATTTCAATCCAGTTAATGCACGTTCTCCGATTTTATATGTATATCTTTCTAATTAATACATTTAATTAATATTTAAGATTTAATTGTTGGAGGTTTACTTTTTAGTATATCTTTCTAATTAATACATTTAATTAGTATTTAAGATTTAACTGTTGGAGGTTTACTTTTTAGTATACCAGTCATTATTCGAAGATTTACGAATAATCATTTACAACCACAGTCACAATAACGATTTAAATAAAGATTTAACTATCACTAGTGTGTATCAAATATTCCATTAATTTTTGACTTAAATATTTGTTTTATAGTAATAAATAATCGCCATAATTTAGAAGACGTTCCGTTATCTCGAATCAGTTCTAAAAGTTTATAGCACGAGTTCATAAATTAACAGAAATTATTATTGTCAGATATAATACTTATTAGAGAGGAAAATCACTTAAAGTTCCATAGCGCACCACGATAAAAGCGCTCTGGAAGCGGTAAATTCACCATTTTATGCCTCGGATTTGCTTCTACAATTCTGCGAGTTAATATATTACAGTTATCTAAGCATACTTAATGCACTATCGTTAAATTATTATAACTGCCGAGGGTTTTCAAGTACAATTATTATTTACCGAACTTGACTTTAATTTCGCTTTAATGTGATATCGACTTGTTTGCTCAATGCTCGTTTAACTTGTATTCCATAACATCCCTTTTATTACAGGACTCGTGTGCTGAGTTATCGTCTCTTCAGAGCTGAATTACCGCTGCGTACCGGGTGGACTGAAAGTTGATAAAGTGCGTTGCACTCAACCACTGTATAAAAAAAATTCATTACTGAACATTTGCATCATTTTTGAAATGTTGCTCACTATAATACCCCCTAGGCCCAGACTTTTTTTTGTTTATAATAATTAAAATATGATCTACTTACGATAATCATAATCATTAATTAGATCACGAAAAAAAATGCTATTTTGTTATCATATGGCAATTGAGACATAATAATGTCCGAATAGACTAGAAAATGGCACACTCACAATGGCATAAAAAAGGTTTCGAAAAAATGAGAAATTAACGTAAATGAACAATTATTCTGCTTGGCTTTCCAATATACTATTTTATTTTGAACTCTACTTAGAGAAATCTCTTCTAGTATTAAATATGTATGTTACAAACGCATATTGTGTCACTACACCAGCAAAAAGCAATAACGTATACCGTACATCACGAGCGTTAGGGCTGAATATTTTCATGAGGTGTATCGTAAGTCATGGGTTGTCACAGAGTTATCGTCACGTCTGGCAAAAAGGGTAAAACTAGGGTTTCTGGACCCGACCTAACCCGACCCGCACCCGGTCGGATAATGACCCTGAAACCCGGATCCGAAACCCGGGGTCGAAACCCGTCGGGTTCAGGTTTCAAGCGATTTGCTGCAAAACGACTGAACGATCGAATGCATTCGAATTTGATCAATTTGTTTAAGGCGCTTAAAGACCCAAATTTAAATCCTTCGGACGAAGCCTTAAGTTTGGCTACACAATTTATGAGCAGGCTTTCCCAATGTTCGATTTCAGAAGTCAATTCTATCGACAGTATAAAAGATTCAATATTAATCGACGATAAGTAAAAGGTATTAACGATAGATGAAGAGTTGGATATCTTTTTAAAAGATGCTGAAACACCAGAGAAACAGGAAACGAACAATTTAAAATGTTTAAAAGAAGAATTAACCCTGTTTAAAAACAATAAAAAGCGTACGTTCAACCTTGAGAGGCTCTACAGTGAAGCTCTCGTTTTGCAGTGAGACCAAGTTGGACTGATAATGAACAAACATTCTCGGTGTCGACTAATTTTTGCACAAAAATGAGACCAGCATTAGGGGATAAGTTCCTCGCTGCATTAGTATTCCTAAAATTATTATTATATAAGAGATTCTAACACAAAATAACCTATAAGTGCTGTAACATTATTTGCAATAAACATAATAAAATCGTTTAATTTTTTATTCTTATGTTTATACTATAATCGTTGCACTTTGCTTACTGTTATACCGGAGGAACACTGTCTGCTATAATACAGTAAATTACTAGTGTAGCAGGCAGGGTACCTAACTATATGTCTTACTTTCTTACTGACACGTTATATCTACTTTGCCAAATTTTATATGCATACCCTCGGTACATTTGTCTGATATTTGAAATAGTACGCAACACTCATAGTAATTAACTAGGTGAAAATGTATACTTAATGAATGTTAATTTGGAAGAGTAATACCGGAGAGACCGTTAGACATTATTTATTAATTTAAGTACATAATACATGTAAAAGGTGAACCTAATAAATGTATTATTATTATAATGATTTTTGACCCGAACCCGGACTCGAACCCGCCGGGTTTCCAAAATATTGGACCCGGACTCGGCAGGTTTCAAAACTTCAGGTTTTCAAAAACCCTGGGTAAAACGCCACTCTTCTGTCCTGAAATATTATTGTTGCCTAGTTCACTTTTGTACAACATCTCGTCGATTGTGAAGCTTCCAACAGTCGTGCCCTAATATCTGGCTTTCGTGATTCCTGTTCCTGTTGCTTTCAACAAGTGCCTCTTATATTTTTTATACCATCTCCTCCTCATTCATACGTTGCACACACTCAAACTACCTTAGCGAGTCTTTCTTAATTCTATCGACTATGCTACAGTCAGATTGTTCACACATACGCATGAGAAGTCACATTTTCATCGCATTCAGTCCATTTTTAGATTTCTTTACTCAATTTAATAATTAACAATATATTTGAGTAGTTTATTAGTCTAGTGGTTAAGACGCTGGCCTAGTAATCAAGTGGTCAGTGGTTCACGCCTCGTTCCGAGAGACTAGCAAGTTAGACCTATTTTCATAGCACAAGCGTTTAGCTTAGTTTGAAAATAGTAAGAGTATTGATGTGATTCCGTGTACGCATCTCTATTTAAAAAAATATATATTTAATACTTAACAAAAAATATATAATTAATAATACCAATCGTGTATATTTTCAATATTCTAATACTCTATATGTAGTCGCGGTTTTTGGCGTCTTTTTTAAAATCATACTAACGTTCATTTTAATTTTTTAAATAAACCAAACATTTTAATACGCAAACAGTTAAGTTTTACTGGCATTACGACTACAATTATAATTATGTTGCTATGTTGATATTAATGTAAGAACTTATTGTGTATTATGATAATATATTATATATGGCCCCGCGCAAGCACAACGTATCACGTACGACTGGTTTTTTCCTAAGTATATGATTTTTCACTTCTTCCCGGTGCGTTGCTTGTAACCCCATATCTTATTCATGTAACACTGTATAACACATCGTCTTTCTCGCAGTTCGTTCCCGATGCAAGTCATGGCGAGGGGTGGGGGCACGCGGGGGTCGTGGGGGGGGTCGTTTATCACCGACTTTATATTCGCTATGGAGATTTTATATGGTAGAATTATGCAAATACAATCGGCTGTGAGTATTATAACTCTGTGAGTTATGCCCAACTCCTCCTCGCGCACTCCCACCGCCGCTCCCGTTCACCATCCCCATCCCCCACCGTCACCGCCGCCGCCCGACCGACAACCCCCGGCCCGCAGAACAACTTTGTCTGGAGAAATATTGCTCACAAATATTTAACTGTGTTGTATCTTTTATTAATTGCACATTTATCAACGAAGTAGAAACATACCAAATTCTTCCCCGAAATCTCTCCACAATGGAGAATATATTTTTTTAATGTATTCAGCTCATTATTTTTAGTTTTAATTAAACAAATTATCAATAGGTCCCTTAATAATAACAAAAATAATAATATAGGATAATTTTTATAGCCCCATTTTCGTAAAAACTATCACCTCAAGGGTTCTTCATACATCAACTGTTTATAGTCCTACATTATGGAAATGATTTTTTGAAAAGGTGCGTTTTTAGCCTCTTCTTAAATGAAGTCTCTGATGCGCTGTTTCTTATGACGGAAGGCAAAAAGTTCCACAGTTTTGGGCCTGCCACACCAAATATTCTTTTGGCAACGGTTGGTAGGTTCTACAACCCTTCCTGCGGCTAAAGTAAAGGTTGACCTGAGAGTTTGAAGTCTACCATTCAAATTGTCTGGGATGCAAAGCTCTTAAAACCATTTTTATTGGAGTTACAATTTTTCTAAATTATTGAACAGTTACCATTTTCAAACAAGATAGCGGATCAGGCTAACTAACGAATTAAGCCGAGATATTTACAATGTTAATTTTTTAGAAAAGTTTGATCGGAACCTGGTGAAAACTACGGAAGTTGTCGAGTCCACAAAATCTTAGATAATCTTTTTATAAAAATATTTTTTTTAGCGAAGAGTGGTTTCGAGGTTTCCTGATCATGATTGAAGAAAATGCATTCAAATTACCCGTAATTTGCATCAAGAAACACTCTGCAATGAGTTGTATTTAAAATAAATTAGATGAATCACTTAGAATATTAAAAGTAAAACACATATCTTTCGAAAAATATATACAACGGTTACCACCTAAAAACTATCATTAAATTCAAGTCTTGGAAGAGTTAAGTTTAGGTCAAATATAAAAATATTTGAATGGTGAATTGAATGTATTTATATTAACTTATTCTATCAATCAAATAATAAATAAAGACATTCGCCATAGGAGGTAACATGGTTGCTATGAATTCTTAAACACTGGCCGTATCAGGAGATGAACAAGATTAAATACTGGCGAAACAAGGTACAGTAGAGATTACCCAGCCTGGAAAATTGCCGACAAAGTGGACATATTTGGTAAAGTCCTCAAACACGCCGCTCATAACAGACGGCGTAGGATAATAATCAATTGTCAAAACAGAAGTCTGTCTATAAATAAAGCGTTCGGAAATACAAAGGCTACTTTTTTTCATATTTATCCAGCGAGCCATGGTCCTGTAATCGGATAATCGAAGAGCAGTTCGTACCCTAGGTTGATGACATCATTACAAGGAGCAATTGAATCCGAAAGACACTGGATAAAGGAGTGGGGGTACGATGGGGTGCCGATACGATAATTAACAAGAGACTCGCTTGATCTCCGAGCTATTCGCGGTGTTCCGGGGAAGGGGCGGATTATTTATCCCACTTGTACAATTATACGCAATAATTATTAAAGCAATCAAATGTTACATAATATACTTATATTATGTAACAATATGTAATATACCGTAAAATAATCATTTTTATGATTCAACGTCTTTTTTCATCTAGAGCCTTTGCCTGATGTACAACCGGCGCCATGGACCTCTATCTTGGACCAGTACCAGAGACAGTAACATAGTGTTTCCAGACCCTTCTTTACTTTGTCGGTCTTTATTTAAGTCTGCCAAAAGTCCATTTAAAAATCCCTCGATGAATACGACTTACAGCATGTTCCATATTCTTCCACTTGACCACACTATCCAAATCAGGAACTCCAAAATACATTATACTTAGAAAAATTTTCTGTACGTTTTTTTGGATTTTTATAGGTTATGTCTAGAATGACACAATGATGATTTTTTAAAAGCGTAATTGAATTAATTATTATTTCGCAGTTGTACACGTGACTTAAATATGCCTGTCTTACTACAGACCGGTCGAAGGAGTTTGTTCTTTTACGCGTCTGTTATTCAATATTTAAATAGAACAGTTCTGGTGATAGATAAACCCGTAACTTACTTACCATCACGCCGTTTCCGGGGTAGGCAGAGAGGATAGAGCGCTACACTCTTCTGTCCTGACACATAATTCTCGCCTCAACCACATTCATACATCTTCTCATACAAGCTCCACGAATGATGGATTATTATTCTTCTTTTTTATTTTTCTTCTTCTTTTTCTGTCAAATCACTTTTTATGGTTTTATCAATGAGTATTAACAAAATGTTTGTTTTTATTAAAACCTGGAGAGATGTGTTGATGGTTGTATATGTCAGCCCTGTTTTTTACAATTTTAGGATGCCGAGAATAGTGGTGTTTTTTTTTACGTGGTTAGTAATCTTACCTAACGCTTCTCAAAGATCAACAGGTCTTTGACCCTTTTGGGTTGTTAGTTGTGTACGTCGGGTCTATTTTTTACAATTCTGGGATACCGAGAAGTGGTATTTTTTTTAGGTGCGCGGGGTGAGTCTGTGTAGCTCCTGCACAATTTCTTCACCACCCCTTAGGTTGTTGGCTATGTACGTCGGTTCTGTTTCTTCCAATTCTGGGATACCGAGAAAAGTGTTTTTTTTTTGTTGAGTGAGATTGAAAACAGAGTACTGCGTCTCTGCAGGATACGTCTGCTACCGTGCGGTAGCTGTGCGGGCATGCTAGTCACACATGTGAAAATAAAACACTTGATTTTTTTATTCTACTCGTTTAATTTACTTGATGAGACGCGTTTCGCCTTGTAAGGGAATTTCAATTCAACAACTTGTATTTATATCTATAGTGGGAGACAGCTATACAATCTGATTTGCATGCGATGAAAAGGGACAACATTATGCATTGGAATTCTGTGGGTTTTCGCAAATTTTTTAATGCTTCTAATTATTCTATGTAACCATTCTGTTTCAACATTATTGATTACCTATGACATTAAAATAATGTTAGTGTTGAAACGGAATGGTTAGAATAATATGAAGCATTCGTAAATTAATGAAAATCCTCAGAATTCCAATGAATAAATTGTCATTTTTGCTGTTATTAATGCAAATAAAATTGTATAGCTGTCCCCCACTATTCACATAAATACAAGTTGTTGATACTTTTAAAATTAGCAAAATTATAGCAAAGTTAACAAATAAAAATAACAAGTTGTCGAGTTAAATTGATAGATTGATAATTTCCTTACAAGGCGAAACGCATTTCGAGTAAATTAAACGAGTAGAATTAAAAAAACAAGTGTTCTATTTTCACATATAGGATCTTTTAACTCTGAATTGTTGCGAATATACCACAGACCTCTCACCGCCCCATGCATTTTTCCAAGAACGTTTCTTTCAAAAGCATTCAGGTTCTTGTTGGCGACTTTTGTAAGAGTTCATATCTGACATGGATATGCAACAGCAGGGCGTAATACTGTGTGGTAGATTGCAATATTTAATTTGATAGACAGAAGTTTTGATTTCACAAGTTTCTCCTATCAATCCTCGACATGATTTCATTTGGCTTATCATAGTCTATAGTCAACAGAACTCCAATATATTTAAAATTACATCAAGATAGACAGCAATTTTTTCCATCGTATTATTTAAGAACACCTGTGTGGTCAGCTTCGTGAGTTGTGTAACTATAAGGGACGACAGAAAGATGGAATCTTTAGGAGGTTTGTTTTTGTGAGAATTTATAATATCTGCAATAGAGTCAAGCAACTTTAAAATTGAAAAAAAGTTTACAAGCTGATTTTTATTTATAATTACACTATAAAGGATTATTAGGAGAACACATTCTTATTGTGAAGTTGTAATTATTCAGAACATAGGTCTGTGATATTTTATATATATATTTTAATATTTTTCGATAAAATTGATTTTATATGTATATCTTTCTAATTAATATATTTAATTCATATTCTATAAAGGATTGTTTCATATGCGAGTACTTAATCTTGCACCGCAACTTGTACCCTGAAAACAACCTATTGTTCAAAGTATACGTATATTGTATATTAATACTCAGAAATGGGTCCCAAACTGCGACACAATTACTGATATTTATTAAATCGCAATCACTAATAGTGATTAAATACTTGAAAATATCGTGACATTATGAATTTGAGATCACGAGCCTAAATTTGAATACGCTTATAACGTGCTCCTGTACGAGCATCACAGTGCGCATCAACATTAATCTCTCTACTTGGCCGTGACAACTTGCACCACGAAGAAATCTGCAGTTCATTACGCGAACTTCGAAATAAGTCTTGAGACAAGTCTCATCCGTGTACATGCAGCAAAAGGTAAAACGCGGTCTAGGACAAATACCAGCCCACGGTAGTTATACCCAGAAAAAAATATTATTATCTGTCGACAGTGAAAATCTATAATAGTACAATGCATTGTATGAGTTGTATTTTATGGTGGGTACTTCTAATTCTTCTTTAGCGGTCTCAATGTTATGGTCTGTCTTGATATTATCTGCCCGTCATATACGTCTCGGTACATACTGGGTAATTAAATTAATAATAAACTTTAAGGACGGTATTTTTTATTTAACTCAAATAAACTACTAGTTATTTTTTTGATTAAGAGGATTACTGAGTTCTTAACATCATCGTAGAGACGCTTTAAATTAATTAGTTTTCTGTAAAAAAATCCTTCTGCATATTCTAGAAAAAAATATCTCGAAGTAAAGTTTAAATTGAGCTTCACTCATAAATCTACAATGTAAATATATGAAGTTTATAAAACGTTTCATTTTCTCGGCGCTCTTGAATTTATAATCTGGCCTAATAAATTAAAATACAGCTCAGAAAATATATAAAATAAATAAATAAACAACAAGTTGATCAAACTTGCTCGTAAACGATTTAATCCAATTTCCAAGAATCCCACTCCAACTTTCTCCAGCTTCTCTTTGTAAGATTTCAATTTCAGACTTAATACTTATAATAAGCAAAGTTTGCGATGGATTCTAAATAAATAAATAGCTTTTATGATATGGTACAACTCAGTTTATGATGAACGATTTAAATATGGAAACTTTTCAGATTGTTGGACTATTTTATCGAAAGATTAAAGTCAACAGTTTCTTTTTGTGCGTTAACTCTCAAATTTGAGTCGCTAAGTTATGAATTGAACCTAGTATTGTTATCAAGAAACTATCTAAATATAAATGTGCAGGTTTAATTAAGATACTATTCAGAGACTGGATGAGCATATTTCAAATCAAATGTTATTATGTAGCTAAGTACCAGTGGCGGTCGGTGATTTTTTGTGGAAGGGATGCTTTCGATTTTCCAGTATCCAGAATTTGTTTTTTTTCTGCAAACGCTCGTGACACAAAACTTGTACGCATTAATGATTCAATTATACACTCGCACAATTCACTACTTTCGTTTACAATGTTAAACACGTTGGTGAAGTATCCATGTTATTTTCTGTATTCATTTTTTATTAAAATGATGAACTAAATAGATAATAAGTATTCAAACCAAATTGTCAAAAATGAGACACATAAACAAATTTCTCAAAATAATCCGCTCGTCTCGTAATATGTATTATAAGCTATTCTGTGAATTTTACCAATACGCATTAAAATCGTTTTTGAACGTTGGATGCTGTTAACGAATGCGTATATAATATTCGAAGACCTTGACAGGCAGAATGCACATGCGCAAAAGTCGTATACTTTCAAACTTTGTGGATACGGAACGAACGATAGAATCCACTATTACTGGTATCTGTGTGTTCGCGCGATTCATAGATGTTCGAAAGTTGAGAATATATATGTATTTCGACTCACTCCGTGCACGCGCTGTCATAGTGTGTCTTGACTGGTCTCTAAAGAAGAAGACGAATTTATTTGCGACAGTGCTGTTTTCGGCTAGAAACATAAAGCTTTTTGACTCTATGATGCGGAGCATCCAAAGTATGTATGAAGCGACCGCGCTTGATAAGCGCCTAATAGTACTCACTTGTCTCTGATGACCTGAACTACTGTTGTCATTTTGGTGACAAAACTAAAAGAAGTGTCAAAACTTGCTCAAATTTATAGAAGTAAACTAAAATAACATTCAGACTGAGTGAGCACTTCTAGCATAAGATGCAATACATATAAATAATATTTTTGTTATTGTAACAAAAATAATTAACGACATCATTTCTTCTCGGTTGTGGGTGGAGTCTCTATACTAGTGATGAGATAAACTGTGATTGTGTGATTGGTGTTCGATTATAACAATGATTGGTAAGTCATAACATATCAAAATCACAGTTTATCTCATCGCTATTCCATACCTATACAATACTAAATTTATAACCATTCTTGTTATCTGTTATCTTCCCCTATCATTATTTACTGACTTAGTTTACTTTGTTATCTTTTGTTCTCGTTCGAATACGGGTGGTTCGTTGAGTTCAGTATTCTATGTATTATTGTAGTGTCATTAATACTGTTTAGTTTACTAGTGTTACTATATCCCATATCTGTAATAAATGTCTTTGATTTATCGACAATGGTTAAGATCGAGAAACGACCATACGTTTGCTACAAGTTAAACGATTTTACACTCGCATAGAAATTGACTCTTCGTGTAAGTAAAAGAAAGAGAGATGGAGATATTATCAAAGTAGTGGTGGACTAAAAAATCCTTGTATTTAGACGTTACTATATTCATGTAATATATGGGTCAATAATGTCTAGAGGCCCTTCCCGATGTCACATCACATCACATCAGCCCTGATTATAACTACTAATCTAACCGCTACTTGACGTTTGTCATTGTTACTTGATGTTGCCAGTGACAAAAAATACATAATTTCAACCACAATGCCCGGAATAAAAGTAATGTGAATCCTTCATCACTGCTCAGTGGGACGCGTAATGTGTGGATCCCGGGATGATAAAATTATATATTTGTACCCTGATATTACTTCAGTATACCTACGTTATTAGAAAAAGTGTTTTGCGCATGTTCTCCCACCTTCTCTATTAAATTTGAATTTAGTAAACCGCCTCCACTTTATTTCCCACCCTTCCCTCGATACAAGGGTGTACTTTGATGAGTTTGTATATTATTTTTTAGCGTCTATTCGTTACATAATATGCCAAAAAGATTATGATACGAATTTGAGAAGACGATACCTTTAAATATAATGAGTTCTGAATATTCTCCGGAATAAAATGGCGTCATGTATAAATGTGTGGATGTACCGCGGCACTCCGCCTGTATTGATGCAGAGCCAGCCTGATGGAGTGGAAACATTTGATGATCAAAACAAAATTCTCCTTTTGAGTTTCCGCCATTTTGTTTTGCACAATACACACGATCGCAAATGGTCTACGGGGATATTATGTCAAATAAGTATGTATCTTATATTTTCAGCTTTTATTGATAGCTTGAACGAATTTACTTATTTCGAATGCGATCGACAGATTACGAATAAAATAAAGGTGATAGATAATAAAACGTTCAAAATTCAAATTCAAAACACTAATTTTTAGCGTTGATGTGGTAGCATTTTTTTTTTTGGTACTACATTATTGAATGTTAACGAATTGAATTTTGAAGCAATTTCTGGGTCGTTTTGCCATGTTTAACAGACCTATCTGACTGGCGTTGCATTGCAGGATCCATCATTATGATTTATTTTGCTCATACGACGTGTGAGTACTAATGTTATAGTGTTATTGACTTGCAACACCGCATATTATTGTTGGTATTATGTTAAAGTATTGGCTTACAATACCGTGTTGAAAGCAGAATATGTATTTCATTGCGATACCGTGTTGACGTCAAGGGATTGAGTTACGTTCATATATTGTCAGATCACTGTATATGCGTATCTTCGACTCGAACTGCTGATGTGGTATTTATAGATTAAGGGTACCTCTTTGACAAAACGAGCGTGATAATTATTAGCAGAGTAGCTCAGAAAACTCTACACAGAAGATTCTGAACGATCGTGAAAACACTTTTATTTTATAATGAGTTAATCTATTAATCCGATAATTGAACATCTTTAGTAATATACTTTAAAGTAGGTATTAACAACATATAAAGGTGGTCGGTAGACATAACAATTTTTATTTACGTTGTTAATATTTGAACACAATAATTTGTTGGCCGAGAGTGAGAATCCTAGGCCACCACATTATGAATGCCTATTTTCAAAATATGCCGTTTTTCGTTTCTTGACTCTCCACGAAACGAGGATTATTGAATTCTCATCAAATATTATACATTTTTGTACCCGCCTCGTTGGCAAAAACACTAAACGGTATATTTTTATTTAGTACAAATGGAATGGAACTACGCCAAAATATGTTTTCCGCCTATTTTGTACTCCGTGTAAAAACAATCAACACGTGCACCGCGGAAATATTTTATTTTCGGAATCAAAACATTCCAACATTTGATCAAATTAAAACCACTTTAATTTTTTAAATCGAACAGCTGGATTATTTTAATTTATCAATAAACTAAACTTTGAACTGCACATTTTATTTTTATTTATTTTTGTCACTAGTTTCGAGAGGTTCTCATCAACGGATGTAAACGACCACTCGTTCGGAGTTCACTCCTTAACTTATCATTTACAACTGTTTATGAAAGGAACTTGCACCTCTCGAAACTTTAGTCGTGACAAAAATAAAACTAGGCTGTGTGTAAAACAAAGTTAAGTTTATTTATAAATTTAAATAATCATGCTTTAATCACGCCTGTCACTTTTACTACCGAATCAAAGTAAGTGACTGAGAAAGAAGAAGCAAAGTGTACATAAACTAGTTAAATGTTATATTCCTATGTATACCTACTTTACTACCTCATTTGAAAATGACAAAGGTTATTTGGAAGTCACGTAAGCATTTCCGTCTCGCATTTTCGTAACCGATCGGTTTAATTCAAATCCAGAAAATATTGTAGCCGGCACCAATTTCTAGTGCCACGTATTTCAATCTATTTAAAATTTTGTAGCATTACGAATGGATAAAGGTCGGTCCGCACTTACAGTAATAATATATTATGTAGGTATTTTTTATTTTTAAAACACAGAACCAAAATGTGTACCCCTTAATTTTAGTAATTCGTCGTCGGTTATTAGAATCTTAAAACATTTTATAAAATAACTCCAATCGATGTATATCCATCAAAATTGATTTAACAACTAGATTACTGTGTATTCATACTTAAAAGAAAATTATGAGAGATTTTATTACCCGGTCTGTAACCCGCTCAGGAACCGTTCACGCAGCACACGCGTGGAAATCTTCAGTCAAAAAACCGACGAATGCTACTTAACATACATACAACTACGTCGTTCGCCCACCCCGTTAACAGAACGAGCGGAACGTCCAAAGAAACCAATATTATCTCCCAGTTCGTACCAGTTCACGAAATTGTAAAAATTGAAAGCATGTCACGGAATCGTCTGTTGCTAAGCATTTACTAATACAATCAAATATTAAGATGTTAGTTATGTTTTATAAGCACGTGTATTTTTCGTTTGTTATTAGTTATTAGAATAAGGATATTCATAAATAACTGTTATTTCTGTATACACAAAACATACGTTTTGAAGTGAAATACCAAGTAATTATAGTGTACTTTGTGTAATTACTGGCAGTATGTGGCCAGTAATAAACCTTATAAATCTCTGATTATAGAAGCTGACCGCGACTTTCTTTCCTTTACAATTTTATGTACACAGGTTCGCCCTGAACTGGGTCATTAGTGCATTGTTTATCATCAATCAATGAAAAATTCGATCAGCGAACCGGTTGATAATATTTTCGGACATCGCGGCGCTGGGCGGAACCAAGAGCAATGAGCGATAACGTCTCGTGGAACGCCTGCGTGAACGAGCCGCAGGATAATTGGACTGAAGATAATCTCGGTCAATCAGGATTCCGTGCAGTCAAATTGTTTCCAATCTAACTTAATTTAATACTTAAAACTTCAATAGAATTAAGTGCAAGACAAATTGGCGGTAATTTGGTGCGAGAGAGAGATCGCGCCGGTCGTCAGAGAGCGAGACATTTTGTTGCCAGCAATAATTCTTTTCAATTTATTTTTCGCGCGATTGTCACGGTGAGGTAGGTACTAATCTATTGAGTCCACAGTTATGTGAATATTGACATATAAAAGTGCTTGTATAAGCCCTCACTCGGTCACCAAAGTTGAGGGTGAAAATTGTGTCAGAAGAGCGTGTCGTTCTGTCCTCTCTGTCTACCCACGATAAAATGACATGATGTTAAGTAAATCTTTTACCTGATTCAACTAAGGTCAATCCAGTGGAATTAGCATAATACAATATAAATTGTATTTAATGCTTACAAACGTGGATATAAAAATAAAATAAAAGTTGGTTGTAGTTCTTCCGTAAATATGACGGAAATTATCACAAAAATAAACTCATTTGACTATAATACACATTAGTCTACAGGGTAATAAATTTGTTTGTAAATAAGATAATAAATAAATAATAACTGTTTAACGACAACGATATTAATGCTTTCAGAACTGTGATTTATATTTATACTTATTACTAGGCAACCTAGGCAATTGAGAAAGGAAACTATAATATTAGAATTTAGTCTAAAATATATTGTAAAGATTGAACAGCGGAAAATCTTCAAGTTTAAATTTAAAGAAAAAATACAGTATTATTCTCATATTTTATTTATACAAAATGGAGTTTAACGATGCGGATTCTACGGTTTATAAACAATATCGTCTAAATGCCGTCCATTTCTCTCAAGACACTCTTGCAATCGGACTCTTAAATTTGCAAACACGCGAGAGTAAAGCGTTGGTTCAATGGCAGCAACTTCACGGCGGATATTTTCTTGTAAGGCCTGAATTGATCGAGGATTGTCGCTATAAACTCTCGACTTAAGGTATCCCCATAAAAAAAAGTTGCACGGTGTAAGGTCCGGTGACCGAGGTGTCCAGGGTACGTCTCCGTACTTGCTGATTAATTTATTGGGAAAAATTTCCCTCAGCTTCTCCATTGAAACTATAGCTGTGTGTGGAGTGGCCCCGTCTTGCTGAAATTGTATTATGTTGTTGAACTCGGGAAACAGCTGCTGTTGTGGTAACAAAAACTCGTCGATCATTCGGCAATACACGTCAGCAGTGACTGTCTCGCAGGTTAAAAAAATAAGAGCCAATTATCACTCGGACAGAAATTGCACACCACACGTCGTTTTTGGACAATGCAAATGATTTTGATGGCGTTCCCTTGGGTTGTCGGGATACCAGTATCTCATGTTCTGTTTATCAGCCATCGAGATGAAAATGTGCTTTGTCAGTAAACAATATGTTTCCAAGCGTTCGTGCTGTTCCAAAACGTTCCAGCATCGTTCACGCTAAGGTTTCAATTAAAGAATAGTCATTTTCGTTGAGAAACTGCACGATTTGCAGTTTATATGGATGAAACTGTAGTTTCTTTTTCAAATTAAAGTGCACTGTTGATTTTTTTATTCCAGTAAAGGCTGCTATCTTCTTTATCGATTGCGCATAATTTCACGTCGAACTTGAGCCACATGTTCTGGCGTCGCTTCTGACGTTGATGGTCCCGGAGGAGTTTGGTTAACCATTGTCCCTTCTTTTCTGAACTTTTGAACACAACACTAGATAAGGTTCTCGGCCCATCACTTACTCGTCGAATATTAAAGTGAGTACAAAAAGCACGACGCGCACAAACCAATGAATCACCGCACTTTAAATATTGCTCATCCGCAAACGCACGGTGCCCTCCCGACCAGTGACTCATTGCGACTGGCAAATCAGCAAACGCGCGTCGAACAATACCCCTCCCACTTACCTCACCCTGATGGTTTACGAGCAATTACAATTTAATTTTGAAATTTTTCCGCTGGACACCCTATAGAATAGAGTTTTATGTCGTGGTGACCTTAAATATAACTTGAAAATGAATAAATCTTCAAACAGTTGGCAAGTGTTGATAGTGGATAACGAGTTGACAATCCTGTATAAATAAATAATATCAGATTCAGGATAGTTAGCTGACAAATTAAATATGCTGGCTACAGCGCCGGCGCTAGACTTTTTGCCGCCACAGACAAGAACGTTTTTTTAAAACATAGAAATCTTTAATCATAAAGACCTTTACTTGATCGGTAATGCTAATAATACTGAAAGTTATTTTATAGAGACGATCTACGAACACATACAAAAGTTTTCAATTACAATGATTAGATAAAATAATACCTGTGAATTTTCATATTGTATTATTATAGATGTATGTATATATGTTTTTTTTGTTGTAAACAAATTCATACATCCAGTATATCTTCTATTATATAAATGTTGATAGCCACCCCCATAATTCAAGATATTTCTTATTTGGATGTGCATAACTCTACTATTGCTTTTTTGTATTGTCGAACGTATAAATAAATAAAACTTTGTGGACAATTTACAATGCGGCAACAGCTCAGGGTGTGTTTATTATCAAATTGGGAGTATTATCAAATGTATGTTACCTTAGATAATTAATTAATAAATTTAAAAAATGAGTGTATATTTTTTGTGTATTTAAAATACATAAATAATATTAATTACACCAGTAATTAGTTGTTTTAATCATTTTTACGCATTACGTATTATCGTTTTTAAAAGTGAATTCCTTTGTTCAATTTTTGTAATACATTAAAACACCGACGCCGACCCTAAATCGACGCTCTGAACACTCGTGTGGACTACAAATTACTGCTTTATTAGGAAATAACCATTGTGTTATTTATTATATTTACTATATATCTCTAGACTATTTTTATTACACACTGTCATCCTTTTGCAACTTGAGATTTTTATAAAATAAGACAGTGACGGCTCCCTTTTATTTGGCCGCAACAGGCGGGCGCCTATTCCGCCTGTTAGTGACGCTGGCACTGGCTGGGTATAAAACACCTAGTGCGCAATATTTTAGGGGTTGTAGGTATATTCAAACTGCAAGTACCTATCTCAACCGTGTCAGAGATGCGAGCACTTTTAAAGTCGCAGTTATACGATTAATTTAAATATTTTGTCGCTTCGTTCGCGGACATCTTCGACTCTTAATTTAGTCAGAACTTCAAATATTGTAGGCTAGGTCCGTAACTGCCTAGATGTATGTTTAAACCGGACAATTAATTGTAATCCAACAGAGTAGATGATAATATTGTCGATAATATTTTATTTTAAAACAAAGAAAATAGATATAGTTTGTAATTGTGTAAAAAAATTTTCATTTACAGAATTTAATATTAAAATAATACAAAATCTCGGACTATTATTCGCTAAAGCACTTGATTAAGTTATATTTCGCGCGTCTACATTTAAAAAATACTGTGCCTACAAAATGTTGTTATAAAATGTAGTATAGTGAAGTCATCTTAGATATTTTTTTGATCATCTTAGAATTACATAACATAATAATAATGTCATCATTAAAACTCGTCACATACTACATTTTGAATTGAATTTATGATTGTAATAAATATAACCGAGTTTCTAGAGAAAATTTTCAACATCAAAGACAACGTGAGTTAAATCAATTGAGTGTTTTTCAAAGACGCGAAATTCAAATCATTATAGAAGATTACTTTATATACAAGATCTCCTACGTATATAATTTCATTACTTCTATCCACTCATTCGCCCGTCAGTCGACGTCAAACAACAGCTATCTGTTTGGCATCGTTGTCTCTAAAAAAAGAGAAAAATACTACGAAATTATAAAACAAACGTATTAGAAATCGGCAACGTAGTATATATCAATCAATCATTTTAAACAAAAGCAGACTTCGAATCTATCACAATAATTTTGAATGTGGAGCATCGTTGTCCGACATCACGCTAAATAAACAGCTATTTACATTCTTTTTTAACCAATCTCAAAACATATTCTCAGAACAAACAACGGGTAATTTATTGAGAATTATATATATTTACAATGATGTGAAGATATTATTTAAAATATTTATGTAGGTATTTTACTATTGCTTTATGAAATTATGAAAATCATTAATCATTAATAAAACACATTTAAGCTACCTATTGCGATAGTGAACAAAATAATAATAATCCAACATTTTAAATATTAATTCATTTTTTAATCCAATGGTGTGTTGCAAAATTCGTATATTTTAAACTATATATATATATTTGTTTTATTGAAAGAGTGTACACAGTGAATTTAATTATTTGTTCCCTGGGTTCGACCTTTACTGAGATGACCAATTATTGTTCAAGGTAATATTTGATCATTAGGCGAGTGTATTACTGCTAAACCCAAAAAAACGTCATCTCTCTTTTAGAAGTAGATAACGTTACACAAACATTTATTTTCAAACTTTCTCACTGTAGCCAACCAAGTCTAACTTACAATTTAATTAAATCAATTTTATTAATAAATTGTTAATTACTCTTTAATATATGTTAGGTTTCTGTATTTATTATAATCCAAATATATTGCTTTAAACAAAGCAGACAAAAACACTTATGTACTTACCATCGCGCCGTTTCTCCGCGGGGATAGGCAGAGGGGATTGATCACCACACTCTGACACGATTCTAGCCTTCTCATACAAGCTCGCCGATTATTTTTCAGACAAATCTACAATTTTATTCCGAGCTTGATGAAATTTTCTACACTCGACTTTCAAAACAAGAAGAAAGGCATTGTCTACATGAGATTTCGAAAAACTACCCCCATTGTAGATCATTGTAGACATTTCATCAAGAAGTACCAAATGTTGGTACTTCTTGATGAAATTTTGCACACTTGACGTTCAAAATAAGAGGAAAATTACTGTATACATTTGATTTCTATAAAAAAATACCCCCATCCCTATAATTACTATGCGTAAATCCCGGGCAACGCCAGGCATTTCAGCTAGTATCCTATAAATAAGAAAATAAAAGCAGTAGGTAAGTAAGTAAGTAAGTAGGTACCGTAGATTGAATACGCAAATCTCGCTTGATTCATTTGAAAAGTATGGAACGTCCAGAGACGTCCAGAGACGTTCCATACTTTTCAACCTTCCAATTTGTTCATTTCCAGTCAAGCCAGATGGTTATAGAATTGCTTACATTTTACGATATTAAAAGTGTAACCGAAGTAAAAACAGCGAGAACTATTTTAACGTTGATATTTTTCTCTTAAATACAGTAATCAACGTGTTTATGCTCGTCTTCTTTCATATTAAAGATCTGTGTTCCTGTCAATGCAATGAGTTTCTGTCTTGGACCTCACCCAGAAGTTGTTGGCGTTCATCTTACTCATTTTTTTCTGTCTTCCTTCCTCAATTACATTTCTGAAGTAGGTATGGATTGTGCCTAAGAACGTGTGCTATCCACTGGACCTTTCTATTTTAGATGATGTTTATTATGGAACTCATTTCTCGCACTCTCTTTAATTGTAATTCTCTCAGTGCAGCTTATTTGAATGCTTCCGACCGATTTATTTCTCTTTGGTTAATCATCCCGTTTCACTTTTTTACTGTAGTACAATGCTCCAGATTTAGGTTTTGATGAATTGCTTTATAATCATTGTTTATTTGTGATTTTAGATTTGTTTTTTTTTTTGTATTAAAAGTTTATTTTGCCGTTTCTAATCTGGCTCTCATCAATCCAATCTAAATTATATCAAAAGCTGACTAGGATTTGAGTCTACTTTCATTTTATATTTTATTATACGACCCCCCCCCCCCCCCGGTAAGGAGGAGGAATCAATAACGACCCGAACAAGAAGAGAGGTAATAATCATTAGCATAATAAAAATGTAGTAATGACGGTCCTGCGCGGGATCCAGCATCAATCCCGGAGCATTCAGATCTCAATAGGTCTGCCTTTATTTCTCTCAACAGTAGTCATTTCAAGTTACTCGAATAAGAAACGCTCTGTTCTTTGTGAAGCTGCTTCAAAAAACTTTGTAGATATACAAACCGGTTATAAGAACAGTTTTACAGCTGAGGGCGGCGATCCGCGCCGCGGTCTACCTCCGCGGCGGAGACTCAATCGATCTTCCGTCCTCTTTCTTTGTAGGATCCATCTCGAAACAGATGAACATGTCTCGATTAGATTCTTGAGGTATACCGAGACGCGTCGCTCGCTGGAGACAAAAGAAATCCGAGTTATGTTACACGCAGTGACGGCTTCTAAGATTGTGTGCCTGAACACCCAATACTATTTAAAACGTAATAATATTTTAAATCATTTTATTACATACATACCACATATCATACTGTATACATGTGTATTATATCGTACCCCGTGTGTTTTTTCCTATATTTAATCAAAGCTGTTTGGAAAAGATAAATGAATAATAATACGGATTTCGTCATTGAGGGTCCATCCTGATCAAAATAATATACGGGTAAGTGAGTTAGACACACAGTGCTCGTGTTATTTATTGTCGCTAGGCTAAATTATCTTTAGTATGTTAGACAGACAAACTTGTGTATTATGCACCTCGAGATATTTACTGATGTGATTAAGTACATACGTACAGACAGTTTTATAAACCTAGGATAAGTGTTATACTGCCCTGAAAACGGAACGGTCGACACCAAAAAATAAAACATTTTTCTTATTTGTAGTTCGGCAAGTATAGATATATAACCTTAATGGATATTTTTTCTTTAAATGATTTACAATTCTACTTTTATTTACGATATTGCGTTCTTTCAAATCATATTATTCTTTGATAATAAAACGAAATACAAAGGGCTAATCTTTACGCCAAAAAAAAAACAGAGGTGCCTCCGGTATATAAATTCAGGACCTCTACATCATCGGTAAACTGCTCTCACTGCTGAGCCATGTCAGATTAGGTAACTTTCGGCAGATTTACGCATCAAAAATTATCATTAAAAAAATTCATTGCAATGTGTTTCTCAGATTTAACTTTGAAGGAATCTTAATAGGTGACTCCAGAACTTCCTATCCATACTACCAACATACTTTTACACAACTACTTTCACAATTTACGATAGTCAATCACAGAACACCAAATATATAGATATGAACTAACGCAAATTCCTTGTCCCACTAATTTTCATTTTGATATCACCCACGTGATCACTTCGGTACCACTTATGCAATCAAACAACTCCGCGACTTTTATTTTAAATATGACTCGATTGGAACGAAAATTTAAACGCTGACAATATAATATTCATAAATGTAAAAAATACATCTTATTTACACAAAGATTTAATTTTCGAAGAGTAAATATTTTCACTACTGCATAAATGTGTCATGAACTATCGGATTTATGTTTCCACGAAGAATGCCTGTAGAATGCCCCTCGTCCCGCAACTAATATTCCAAACCCTTTCCCTATATGTATAATTTATGTCATGACTATTCATTTACCGGTTTGTGTAATCAATTAAATTTTACATGGCTTAGGCACGAGTGTTGCTACAAAATAAATATTCTACTTTCCTCTTTCATGCCAGTATTGACATATAGTGGCCTCAGTCAGATGAGACTCCTGGATCATCCTGATGTGATGCGTGGTACTCTTCTAGGTTTTCTTCGGCTCAAAGTTACACCCAGAATAATCTCCTTTTCACTTTGACGTATAAAATGTCCGAAGAATTTAAAGAATCTTTTGTCCACTGCTATAGATAGGATCAGATTTATTACAGTATTGAGGTATTCTTACGTCGTGCTGTCCATTCTTCTCCGGCAATACATTTCTCCGGCGTCTATTTGGCGCTTATCGCTACTGCGGACTGTCCAAGTCTCCGCTGCTACATAAAGGCAAGAGTGTGAACCAACATAATTTTACTTCTTCAATATTGGCAAAATTACTTTGTGGCTTCATTAATAGCAACAACTATTCAGAATTTTTCAATCACCTTTTGGAAACAAACCATTCTTTTGATATTGACAAGGGTTTAGAAATTATTCATACAAATACTAAGGGTTTACAGTTAGATAAATTTGAAATTTTAGAAATAAGAAAAAGTGTTAATAGCAAGCTAAATATTATAAATAACCAAATTCTCTTTGCAAATAGACACCTTTTAAATTTGTTTTCATATTAGTTCTTACTTATTCACCATTTTATAGTTTTGTTTTTATCTATGCTTGTATTTTTAATTTTAGTACACATTATTTCTTGAAGAAGGTACCATAGGTATCGAAATAAGTAAAATGTACCAACACTCGTATCAGCCGACGTTGTGATTCTGTAGCTAGAAAATCAATATTTTTTATTTTTTTTATTTATTCTGTTCCATGTTCTTAATATAAGTACATATACATTATAAACATTCTAATTAATATTAATATATAATTCTAATTTTAAAAGCATAAACATTCTTATTAATATACAAAAAAGGCGAACAAGCTTCATAATGTAAGAGATGTTCAGTCTCCTTAACGAGACAGGTTCATCCGTTGTCTATCGATACAAATATGAATCCACTATTATTATTTTTTTCTTATCTAAACCAAAAATATTAAGAATGAAGTAAACAGGGTTATAAAAGAATTCTAATATAATAATAAATTAGTAAAATATTCTCGGTATCCCATGATTGAAACTCTATGCAAAACAGAAAATGAATATAAAGAAACAATGTTCTTCTTCAATATTAGCAAAATTACTTTGTGGCCTCGTTTTATATAAATAATTAGACAAAATACTTTGTTTAAACCATTATTTACTGATTATTCTACATGTTTCGATACCTATAGTATCTTCTTCAAAAAACCATATATACTGAAATTAAACACACAAGTATAGATAAAAACAAAATTTTAAAGTGGTGAATAAGTAAGAACTAACATGGAAACATATTTAAAAGGTGATTATTTGCAAATAGGATTTGTTTATTTATAATATTAAAAACATGTGGAATAATCAATAAATTTTGTATAATTATTTATATAAATGATGTTCTGTTCATGCGATCATTTCCATGAATCTTTGCTCAGTTTCCTTTCTGCCAACACCCAATAACCAGCTCCAGATATGGTATTTGAGTTTGTCCATCGAGAATTGTTTCATACTGTTCGGCTAAATGTTGTAGGCTTTGGTGGCCAGAAACATATAGAAAGATTGACCAAAGCATGTTTTCATTTTAGGCTTCACGGTGAGCCTAATCGTTTTTGCTCTTGTAGCATAATTATGAGATGGATATTGATGAAGCTCATTGTTGGAATGAAAATAAAGTATCAGTCTTTTTACATAGAGTTGTCGAATATCAAGAAGCTGAATTAGGTACAGCTGATATTTGGTGGTGTTATGTCGATGCGCCGCCACGCTCGCCAGTCTGCAACCGCCCGCCACTGGTTGCACCGCCTTGTAGTTACATGGAAAACGTATTGAGAATATAATCGGGTTTTTGTTTTTGTTGTTTTGCTTTTACATTGTTGGGTACAATGTTAATTATAAAGTGACAGCGTTCAATTATACATCGTCCTTTTATTCGAAACTCTCCTCCGAGAGTCTCCGAGATCGTAAAGCATTATCGTCGCGTTTATTTGTTCGCGTTGTTTTTATAGGCGGACACAATATTTTGGAATTATTCATGGCTGGCTGGACATTTTAATGAGAATTTTGATTAAATACAACGTCTGTGTTTGTAGGACGCACCGCGAGAAACGGGAGTCGTGACTTCTGTGAACGGTTAATTGCCTTTAATCCCACTAATAAACTGACTCTTGCACCTTGTGTGCTTCACAGCGAGCTCCCTCCGGGACTTGTCCGGCGATATTCTGCCTTTATTCATTTAATTCGAAATCAATCAATGAGACATGGTAGGTATGTATTTACTATTTAGTAGGAATTTACTATTTATTTCAATTCATTTTTGAATAATTAAAAATGGTCATACGAAGAAAGCTGGAAAGAACTAAGAGAGAGTATAATCACTCATACCATAAAGATAAGGAAACTGACGTACTTTGGACGTGCTGTTACTCCCTAAAGTGAAACTATTTATTTTAACCTTTCCTCTCCGATGATGTAAACTGAGTTGACATTGCATTTAATTATGTGAATATCTCTGTAAATATACTAAATACAGAGTTCATATTTAATAATATATTTATGTATTTGATGAAATAATTACACGCAACAATAAAAAATGTTTTCTCAAAGAACCTGACGTGAATTTGTCAATATGTGTATGTGTGCGTACGGGGAGATGCGGAAGGCGCAGTGCGCGGAGTGCCGGATGCCGATCGTCACTTTAATAACGGAGCGAGCGTTGGCCGAGTTAGATGTGTCTTACGCATCTTTGTGCTGTCGTTCGCGATGATCAATGTTTTATCTAATTTTTATGATTTAATGATTAATATATATGTAATATTTTCATATTTATCCGACTTAAAAACATGTACACTGAGTTTACAGCACCGGAATGCACATTTTTATTTTAACACCGTAAGAAAAAAGTTAAAGGGTGGTTGCAGAATAATTTTATTTTCTCTTCAATGAGTTCGATTTAACAAAAAAACCCTTATAAAATGCAGAAGTATTTATTGAATTATAATACACCAATTATACCGAGTAAGATGATACGGGACTAAAATTAGATTGATAAGCTCATAATACTTAGTATTGCTTAAGTATGATTGCGTACGTGACCTGTGACACGGAAAGCGGTAGTGTCGTGTGACACTTGATAAACCAAAAGAAGTTAATGCCTTGATCCTGGCCGGAGCATATCAGGAAATGGATCCAGAGTGCATCGATAACCGTTATCAAAGCTGAACCATAACAGTGCCATAAGATACCCTGAGACATTTGAGGTACGAACTGCACATTTCATATAAAAACGATAAGGTTTCGGTAGAAGGAGAACCCCATAACTTAAAAATCTTAGACGTCTGAATTTCTATTCTGTAGATGTAAATAAAGTCCGACTGATTGCTAATATCCGTTAACGATTAGATCGCGAAGAAGAAGACTAAGGACAATGAAAAAAAATGATTTACAATACTGTATGATCGCCCGTTCACATGTGTGCCCATTATTATGAAAGTGGTCTAAGTCATGTTTCTTTCTTTTAAGATATTTAAAGGTTTACGTTTGAATTGATTAAAAAATGTTTTTATATAACACAACACAATGTTTCAAAATGTATTTAGTTCACTAGATTTGTAATTTATTTCGACATATAAATGTTGCACGTAGCTTGTAAGGAAATAAAAAATTAAGGTTGAAATGACTCACCGTATTATCAAAATAAACCCTAGTGGAATACCGTTGAACGTCGAAATAATACACTGAATATAACGCTTCAAATTGTTCACAATTGTTACAATTTGCATCATATTATATTTATATTTAAAACAATGTGACGCGAAATAATTGATACTCTTTTTTTCAATTTCTTGACTTAGACCGCTTGCATAATAATGAGCACATATGTATATCAATTGTTTATCTATTCCATCAATTGAATCATGAAATGGAAGAAATGTGAAACGTTAATTTAATTTGACGCAACACATCTCATCTTAATTTCAGCGGTTGAATAAAGACCTCCCTTAATGATTGCCACTCTTCTCTCTCCTCCGACCTTCACATCTAGCTGTTACCTGCAACCCTTTTGATGTCGTCGGTCCAGCGAGCTGGGGTAAAACCCATGCGAGTCTCAAATCTTACTGCCTTTTCCCCAACGCTAATATTCCATCTGTGTCCAGCTCATTGCCATTTCAGCTTGATTGGGTGAACATCTCACGGAAACACTAAACTATTTAAAATCTTGACTAAATAAATCTTCCCTTATCGCATATTTAATATATTTTTTTAAATGGTTTAATAATCATTTTCTTACTTTCTTTAGTACCTGTTTTTCTCTCCCACTGGGACACGTCCGTATCAGGAGACAAACTGACAGCTGTTTCGCTATTATAAAAGGTATACGTTTATCTGTTAGGAACGCAAAGCGAGGACTTTAAACAACAATAGCTGTAGATTATAGATTTTTAAAATACACAAATTATATTATGACAAAATTTGAGGCTTTAGTCTTAATCTTAATTCGCGGTGGGTAAGAACCAATCGTTAATTAGTTTTTAAGTCAGTAGGTACGTTACGTTGTATATTTTATAAATAGGTATGTACCTAGGTACATAAGGATCTTTGTTTTAAAATTTCCAATTACTTTTATATTATATTATACAGATTTTAATATTATATCATTTTAAACGTTATTTGCTATGAAATATTTGTTTTTGTTTAATAGCTAGGAATCTACTATTTATTTATCGAGTCAGGCATTTAATTCGTATTTCAAATAAAGAGTATTTTTTAGATGAATTTAAAGTTGGGCAATGTTAACCAAACGTGTGGTGAAGGAACCACTTCAAAACAAACAGTGCGGGTTGGTTCGAAAATTTTATGAAAACGACGAATTGAAGAACGCGCGACAATCACCCAGCACTGATTATCACTTGACCCACCTTGCTTCACGACAAATTTCTCCTTTTCTAGCGCATCAATCGAACTATTTACTTTCAAAAAATTCAATTTAAAAAATTCCTTTAAGGAATTCTTGGATTATAATTACTAGAATGTTGGCAAAAATCAAATGATTCTACGCATTTTTTTACTTTGGTTAATAAAGTTTGTTTACTCTGACGGAGGTTAAATCGATCATTACTTTCGAAACAACCTAATATTTTATCTGCCATACTCGCAGCAGCAATGTGTCAAAAATTTACCGAGATTTTTACAATTCGTCACGGGACCGCGACGTGGCGACGGCGACGAGTGCGGACAGACCTGTCGTCTGACTCCCGGCGACCAGCTCCGTCTCGCTGACCAGCAGCTCCTTGCCGGGGAGATTGTACCAGAAATAAATTAAATGCTCGCTAAACTCTGACAAAAGTTCCATTTATTACACGCGGAACAGCTATTTGTTTAAATGCAAACAAACGTGGATCTCCGCGGAGGGTGGTGGCAGGCGGGGGCGGGGCGGGGGCGGGGAGCACAATACACACATCCGCCGGAGCATCAATCACCGCGACTTAATGGACGGCTGTCATTCTCAAGGCATTCCTATTTCTGTGAGCATTATTCACGTCCCCTTCTCCCTTCTTCCTTCTCACTCCCACCCCACAGCAGGCTCACCTCCCCCCCCCCATCCGCGGAAACATATTTATTTTACTTAAAAAGTAAAGTCCTCAATATCGATTCGTGTATTACTTATCGTGCCGACCCGTCTAGGATGTTCCGACACATATTAGTTAAAAAATATTAGATCATTTATTTATTTTAACGTAGAATATGTGTGAAACGTCGTAAAACTGCGATATTTTAATCCACTATGTTTGTAAAATGTCACGAAACTACGTTACTTTAATCCACTAATTTATAAAACGTCGCGAAACTGCGTTACTTTAATCCACTAATTTGTAAAACGTCGCGAAACTGCGTTACTTTAATCCAATAATTTGTAAAACGTCACGAAACTATGTTTCTTTGATTCACTAAGTTTTTAGAAACAAATTAAACAATACTTAACGAATAGAATAATCCATAACATACTGTTAATAATTAATTAGATTGTAAGTTTGCCGTAGTGGTTGGCAATCTTATTGAAATTGAGTACACACCTAAACCATAAGATTATTATTAGAAAGGATTTCAGAATAGCGTTATCGTGCTCCAAATAATAGTCAAGTTAACTTTGTATATTTAAGGACCTTAGTGTTTTTATTACATGAAGTAGGTAATGACTTAAGGATACACTAATAATTAATATAAAATAACTTTGTACACTTGAATTTTATGTTTAAGCCCGTCTGTTTCGGAACGTCTGCTCTTTTTCAAATTCTTAGTACCCGATGGTAAAAGATATATGTTTAAATGTAGGTTTATATTGCCTTGATGAATTAATATACAGTGTTCCGAAACCAATTAGCGTGAAACAATATAACAACGTGATTTTATCATATAAAGTTATTATCATATTTTTGATTACTCGAATTTATATCACGCCACACAAAATATGGCCATTCTTCCTATTTTAGGTAATATCATTCAGAAAGAAAAGTTTTTATATCACCCTGTATTTTATCAGAAGACAACAGTGTTAAGATTAGCGGATCTCTTAGATTTCGTCACATCTAATAAATAATAATAATGTTGCTACTAATCGTCGGAAAATAAAATTTATCGGTGCGTGTGCATGAAAATGTGAAGATATTTTTTTATGTAAGTAATGTAAGTACTTACTTACCTTACGAATTTGTAAATATAAAAATAATAAGTAAATAAAAGTACGTTTCAGTTTTAAACCACTTTATTATGCACATATACTAAAGTCAACTAGTTTCAGTTGGACCCAACCGTCTTCAGGACGATATAGTATATAGGCTGACCTAAGTACAGATATTTAAATAAGAAGTAAAGAAGAGAGAGCAACAATAAATCAGAGTGGGACAGAGTGTCGTATAAGGGGTGGGAGAGGAAGTAGTCGACTTTAGTATATGTGCATAATAAAGTGGTTTAAAACTTTAACATTATTTTATTTAATTATAATGTCGAGCCACAGCGTGTTTGGTTTCTTCCAAAATTTAAATACGAACAGTTATTAATTTTCAAATCTAAATATAATTACTTTACTGAACACCTGAACGTTCATGCATCATATATTCATATTATACTTTTATTCATTTTTAAAACAAATTAATTTAACTATACCAACTACTCAAGGACGCACAGCGTTCTTTATTTGTATTTGACTACAGGTGTCGCATGCAGTGCATTTATTCAGATTCCAAATTTAAAATGTTGAATTTGTACATTTCCATATGCCGATTAAAATATCCCTAGATATTTCCGACCATAACCACTGAGAAGCGATGAAACATTTAGAATTATAAATAACACAGCAATATTTTATACCCATTTCACGTTTGTGCAATGTTGATAGCGTTAACATATTATTTAAATACAAAAATCTTATACAAATTGAATGTGTCAATTATAAAGATAAACAGATAAAATCAATTTATCGAAAAAATATTTTTATTGTTGCGAACCTGGAACTTTTCCTATCCGGGTAAATGCAAAAAAAGATCCAGATCAACAACAATATTTTTTCGATAAGTATATAATTTAATCTGTATTAAATATTACAGACCTATGTTCTGAAAAATTGCAACTTCACAATATGAATGTGTTTTCCTTAAATAATTTATAAATTCATTTTGTTCATTATGTAAGCTTATTATACTTGTATCTTAGTTTGCAAAATATTTCTTAATATTATATCTGCGTTGCTCATTTTCTACAAATATTTTGAACTGGTTAATTTTGGATTTTGATTTATAATCTTCAGTCCTGTATTTAATGTTAGAGTACAATTTGGATCCGATATTGGTGCTTTGTTAGACTGGGCAACTTCCTGAATTTGTCAAATTGTGATTTCACGCTTGTGGTGAGTATTTGTAATCGGTATGATGACTGCATTTTTATTCATATATTGAGTGAATTGTTTGTTTATGTTATTAAAATATTCTGAATAATTAATAGAGAAAATTAAAATCTGACTGTCAAACCGACTGATATTTTGAATGAAGTTTAAAGTCTCTTGCAGTGAACAGGAAAAGTAATGGAAGATGGTGGTAAAAGAGAGTTTGTAAAATTAGAGATAGAAAAAAATCAGAGTGAATTGTGAAATGTGGCGAATAGGAGAATGAAAGGTTAAAAAAATAATAACAAACGATTCATTCCACTGAAATCGCAGAGTTATTAGAAACTCAAAATTAAAAATAAATAGTTAATTAACTTATTTATCACCAAGGGTACAAAATTACAACCCCACGTCACAACATCTATCCTGGTATATCACTTTTGTCTCATCTTCTCAAGCATGGTTTACCTGATCACGCCAGGTTATCTGAGAACGTCCTCCATTCGTATTACATCCATATATTACATTTTGCATAACATCCTATCGTTATTTTAGGTTGAACATGACGTAATAAATACTTAGCGACCCTTTCTCATTGTGAGATTCTACATTAGTTCATTGACTCACCTTCAGAATTGATCGGTGCCAACCGGAAAGTCTCTGCGCAAATATATCTTTGATTCGTGCTAATTTAGCAAATATAGATCCGGCTTATGATAGAATCCGGATTATGATTATGAATTCGATTTCAATTACAGCTTCTGATTGTCATTTTTTATTAAATAATAAATATTTTAAAAATCAATAAGTGTACGTTTTGCAGTGAAATCATGTACGTTTAAGTATTATTTGAAGTAAATTTTAGTTGCAGTTCGAGTCATAAATCAATTATAGAACGGCTAAAAGGTACCAAAAATGCAATTGTTTTTTTTTAATTTTTATGGTTATGTTTACATAATTTCGATTAAAAATAACTGTTCTGGTTCGTTAAATTTTTCATTTCAAGACCTGAGTTGACTCAAAAAAATGTACTCATCTTTATCAATGCAGTAGAACGTCACTTAACGAGCACCTCCCATAACGAGTGATTCGCATAACGAGCAAAATAAATTGTAAAAAATGACTCGCTTAACGAGTAACGAGAAGACAACGAGTCCTCTCAAGATGATCGATAAGAGAACCCTTATTCCTGCTTGGAACAAACTTTGGTCGGACAGCGATGTACTTTGAGGGGTATAAGTCAGTGCCTGTGAAGCCTGCGGTCGAAGAAATTGTGTATTTGACCAAGACCATGGGGCTGAAGGTGGATTACAACGACAACGATGAGCATATGGAAGAGCATAGCCAGGAGCCGACCACCGAAGAGTTTATGGAGCTGCATTCTGTTCCACAGCAAGAAGTTGTGGAAGAGAGTTTGTCAGGTGGGTGGAGGTAACAGCAGAGCGACATCCATCCAGCGCAATAAGGGAGATTTGAAAAAAATGTATTTGGGAAAACATACAGTTAATCAACAATGGTTAAGATAGTAACAAAAGTAATAGTAAATTCAACCAATTACATATTTTCTCTGATATATGATATGTAAGCACTTATACGATACAGTGCGGGTTTGGTAAGAAGATTAATGTTAAGCAGGATAGAAGACAATGAAAAGAGTGACAACTATCTCTTATATTGAAGGAGTAAAAAAAAAATTAGGTGAAGGAAAAGAAAGAACAAAATTTTTCCAGAGGGAACGGAAGGGAGAAGAGGAAGGATTCTGAGATTAAATTCTGAGATGCTAAAACCATAGGAAACTGTTACATCGTACATTGAGAAGCACCACCTTAATAAGGCAGTTGCTATGCGCACTACAAATTTATTTAATAATAATGTGTCGCATTTTCGCCAACTTTTGAATCAAGTGTCTCTAGACAGTATTCTAGTAAAAAATATTTCTAATAAATAATAAATTAATTATACATTTTTTTAAATAATTTTTTCGACATGGAATGCATTATCATATATTACATTGATTCTTGTGAGAGAAATTATTTCGCTTAACGAGTGCCTCGCATTACGAGTAAGATTCGGGAACGAACTGTCCTCGTTGAGCGAGGTTCCAACCAAACACCTGGATATTGACGGGCATTTTTGTAGTTATCCCATATTATATAAACGTACTATTTAGTACATAATATGTGTCCTTGATTATTTGCAAAGGTTTCTGACCGCTCGCAGATTTGTCTATTTATGAATTCTTCACCAGACAAGGCCGACGTTACATTTCCTCGATATTCCTGCCATGCCGACACATTATTTCGTTTAGACGGCATAATTAAATATTTTCAACTTTTTCTAACACACAAAAAGCAGCGGATATCGTTAATTAGAATTATATGGCGGTTTGTCATTAACAAAACGGTAGATAACTATTTGTAAGTCAGTAATGGCGATGCACACCGCATTGAAATGTGAATCCAAATTGGTTTGAAGATATTATGTAAATTTTTAGAATATTAAATTGTTTTACGATACATTTATTATACGCTGTAATATAATCGGCTAATGAATAACATTTCTCTAAAATATCTTGATTTCATTTTTAACAATAGATATAATATATGCGAATATTATTATATAATATTATAATATTATGCAATGTATGGCATCCATGATAGTTACATTATTTGATTGGTTGTAGATTCAATTAACGAATTGATAAAATCTATTATTTGATTTTGATATTCAGAAATAAAATTCATCATTCCAACCAAATAATAAAACCCCGCCTTCATTTAAGACGCATTCGGACGTAACAACGATAATATTATAATTCAAATTATGTTAACATAAAAATTTAAAATAAAAGTAGTAGGTGTAGTAGGTAGTAATGGGATACACAGTTACAAATAAATAAAAATAAAAGTAGTGGGTGTAGTAGGTAGTAATGGGTTACATAGATACAAATAAATAAAAGTAGTAGGTATAGTAGGTAATAATGGGATACGTAGATACAAATAAATAAATGTAAAACTAAATTTATGAGTTATATATTATAACTACTCTGAATTCGTAAATTAACTTATTAAAAATAACCATACTAAAACTAAATTTTTCTCAAGCTCGTGAATAAAATAAAAATCCTAAATAGTTAGTAATAATAATAATAATGTGTTACTCTTTAAAATGACTCCCTTCCCTTATCGTGATAACGTTTACCAAGCCATAGGTTATTCGGTGTTTGATAATGACAATTAGATTACAAGGTGCGCCGCAATAGATATTATTAATTAGTTGACTTAAACAATGTTAACATTGATTTAAATAGTGTTGCGAATAATTCAAAGTACATAAATAAAAGGTCGATTAACCGTATTATTTTCCTTAGGTTTGAGGTGCGATATCTATGATAAAATCAATTAAAATTCAAAATCACATTATAACCTTCTTTTCCCGTCGACTCCTTCCTTACTGAGATTTTGCATTAGATGTCCTGATGTTAACACTCTGTTGATCCTGATCCATTTCACTACATTCCTGCACTGTGCGGTCAGAAAAGCCAATGTGAATGAGAAGCAGTGCCACGACCTCCTTAACCTGGTCAGTCCAGTGAGTAGAAGATCGTTCTCTTCATCTCTTGTTTTCTCCAGGTCGTCATCTTCTCTGCGTAAATGTCCAAAGAATTGGAGTGTGCTTCTCAAACAGACCGCGGAGAGCCTGTCCTGAATATTTAATTCTCGCAAGTCTCCCTTGCTGTCCATAGGAGCTTCAACATTTATTTTCAGAACAACATTTCAAAAAAAGTTGACTCTTAGGTCAAGGTCCATGTCTCCACGCCATGACGTGATCGGATGTATCTTTTTGGTGGTTCGGTTTTCCTAATATTATAACTAACGTGGATAACAGTGAAGAAATAAATTGTTACTCTTTACTCACTCGTGGGAGCGTGATTGTTATTCAATAATATCAGTGATTAAAAATTAAATCTAAATACAACTAACCGTGAACAAATTAATATCTTTAATAAAATAAATGTCTATTTTAATTGACAATATTTTCAAAGAAGAATCACGATACTCAATCACTGTCAGTGATGGTTGATTAGTGATCAATGATTGACTCACAGTTTGTGATTTTAAGCTCATCACTAGTGTATAATATGAGATAAACACGTGTTATTATTCTTACATCAAAGGTACAAAATTGCCATTTATTATTCATCTATGAATTTCATCATTATTTTAATATACTAGACTAGAGAGTTTTCTCAGATAATATTCTCTGACAAGACTGGAAGTTTGTTTTAAAAATGTAAATTTATGATGATGTTATACGTTGTATAAAACTATTATATATCTACTTACATATACTTCATACTTCGCCGATGTTACCAAAGACTTCATTAAACTTTTGAATGAAAACGGTGACAGGCGAGCAGATGGCTAAAGTTTCGTGCAGCGGAGGGATTCACTGATAGCGATTTCAATGCACACCAAAACAATTCACTAAATAATGCGGTATTGGACTATTGGACCAGTTTACTGAAAGTTATTTGGTGTTCAAATTAATCACTCCTGAATTATTATTAATTTCGCGAAATCTAGTCGGTAACTAACCGCCTCGCAGCTGTTCTGTACAAACATGTGAATACACCACACCACTGTGCAAATATATCGTCAAAATCATTTCAATTTAAGAGAATTGTTCCCGACAAATAATTCGAGTTCTATTGTAATGTAATTCATTTATAAAATTATACAAAATATTTTGAATTTTATTCTTTACTTGGAGTATAAGTTCCTGGAAAAATGTGTCATTAAAAAAGAGCGTTAAAAGAATACAAATATTTCTTAACTTAATAATATAGTATATTATTTTACTTGCCCGAAAATAACCATGATATAAATAATACTCAGTTATATGTGTAGAACAATGTTTCAGTTATTTAAAAAAATTTAATTATCAGTTGTTGCACAGTAAAGTAACTGCTATGTGAATTATGATAAAACAAACATGTATTAACAGTTGTCCGTGTCACACGGCAGCAAACAAGATCTTCTGTAAATTTTACTATTTTTCTTGTGCCCTATCCGTTCAACGAACGTTGGTTGTCATGTTGACTATCAACTCTGTCAAACCATTTCGAGGTGCGCGATATCGTACTTCTCCGGATGTCTCTTCACATGTCCGATATAGAAGTTCTCCGATTTTAATTGTTTTAAATACTCATTTTTCTTCATTCATCTGAACCATAACATCTTCATTCGTAATTCTTCTTTTGAGCATTCTTCTGTAGATCCACATCTCAAATTCTTCAAGTCGCCTTAACGTCTCTTCGGTAAATTTTATCTCGTGAAATTGTGCCATTATTGCATTAATCGAAGTAAATTAATGTATAAGTGGTTAACTTACCGTCATTATTGACGAGTTATTTATATTTGTTTACGAATGATATTACAGAGACAAAAGTAAATTAATTATTCCGCGTGTCCGTCACATTCCACGCTGCGTGGACTACGAGCACCGCCTGCATCACACGAAGAGGAAATATTGCCCTCCTGTAGCGGCCATCTTGGAATCGCAATAAATAAAGATGTCTCCGATAAGTAAAACACATCCAGCCAAACAAAACAAATGATCGGTCGTGTACCGGACCTCCCTCTCCGCACTAACTATAGTTTCATGATGCCGGCCAGGCCAGGCGGTTCCCGGTGTGTTCGAGTATTTTGTCCAACGATTTATCGGGATGTTCGAGCAATATTGTAAATAGACTCATGTAAGTGCAGCGATGTCCTAGCGTATCTGTCATCTTCATTGTGATAGTATTGGTAACGTTGAAATATGTTAATCTAAAAGTACACACAGAATAATCATTCGAGTCTCGTGGAAGAATCGTGCCGAATCAAAGTATATTTGTAGATCCGTTAAATAATCTCTCACCTTAATATCATTAAAATTATAATAATTCTAATATTAGATACAATATAGTGTAGTATTTAAAATAAAGAATTATGAATTATGTATACTTATTCATAGCTTATTGATTCATAAATAAAAATAACACCATCTAAACAGTACGTAAAAAACCTAGCTACTTTAACACAGAAAAGTCTAACAAAGTAGCCAAGACAAGGTTGAATAACTGCTGTCAGAGGTCATACCCAATTCAATGTACACAAAAAAATGATTCGTAATCTAAATTGGCAAATCATTTCTCGTAGATATGTTATTTGATTATATTATTGATATTGTATTTCTCTAGTAAAATGCTGTAAAAATTGGCAGAAAACATTTAACATATGACCTTTTGACTGCCAACCATTCTTGACATGGAGAATACCGAATAGGTTAAGAGTACTTATGTTTTAAGGTTGTTGTCTTATAGAGTCTGTAAAAAACTGGTAACACTACAAGTACACGACAAAAAAAGCGTGTTTTATCCAGTCTCTGCAAGGTCGAAAGATCTCCGAGGTAGTGCTAATTACGCTATCGTCTATTAACCATAACTGTCCCGCGTATTCTACGGAGAATTTTGTTTTCAAATACTTGGATGACCTTTTCTTGTTTCTTCATGAGGCTCCAGGTTTCGCATTTGTACAGACTCAGAACCTGTTCTGTCTGAATGATATATTGAAAAACTCAAAAATGTCTGTCTATCCTTGCAAAATATGTAAATTTATTTCAGTACATTAGTGTTAAAAATTAAGAATTAATTTTACAATACAAACCCTGCTCGATTTGGATTCAAAATATGAAAATAGCTGATCAACTTTAATGACTTTTGAGATAATCTCTACTCATTTAAATCCAAACCCAGAGATCGAACAGTTTTACATTAAATATAATCTGCCCAACGAAAAAATAATCAACTTTTAAAATGATATCCGACATCTCCCAGCGGATTGAAATTTCTCGCAACGAGATCACTAGAATTATTATGTTTAGGCATTTTTTCTAAAAGACTGTTATTACTGTGGATTTAAACAATTACACGAGTAAGTATACAACACAGCACACGGCCAGCATAGTTGGGCACACACGTTGTTATTTCGTGTCGGCTGTGGATTATTATTCTGGCCGGGGGGGCGCGCGGTTTGTAGAAATAATATTGAACATAATAACACACCAATTTGCTGAGCCAACTTTGAGATAAAGATGGTGAAATTTATTTTCAATAATAATTTTAAAAGAAAAGATCATTTTTAGTTGTTCTAGTAGAGAATGACAGTGTAAGAATGCGGCTAAAATTATCTGCGCAGAAACGCATTAGAAGAAGGGGTATCGCCAGGAGCGTGCACTGCATACAAGCAAAAAAGCTGTGCATTACTAAAAATTCTGTGAAACATAAATTAATTAATCCATATGTTGTAATTACTCTAGCGCCCACTGTGTATCAGTAGAATCATTAGGAGCTAAGTTCTGGATGATACCACGCGACGCCACATTAGCGCTGTAGTCCTCTACTGGATTATTCTTATTTTTTTTGCTACAATTGCTTCACACTATTTTAATCCATCGTTCTATTCAAGCCATAAAATTGCTCCTACTAAATTGAAAATTCCACTCGGCAGTCAGAAATGGACAGCTGATCCGTGTTCTACGGAATCCTTACTTATGTTGTTTCCTAACAGAATGGCATTTGAAAGGTTATGAACTTTACTTAAAGTTGATCGAAGCATCTACTTCCTTATTTACTAATTCGCAAATTTTACAACCTTACTAAACGTGTTGTTTTCATGATTGTTCTTTGCGTTCGAAGATAATGCAATTTTATTATATTGGATTCATTTTGCCTAAAGACGTCGGTTAAACGAAAGTTCATAAACATATATTCAATATATGTAGCATATAGTATATTATATAATATCGTGGTAAAAGCATAACCTTAGTCAATACCTACTGGACGCCACTGGATATTGCCTAGTTCAATATGACACCAATCAGCATTAATTTAAATTATTCAACGCTTGGTTTGCAAGGGAATCTGACTATTTTGTTGCAACAGATTGCTTTTTAATATATTCAACTCAATCGCATTTTTACAGTGGCTATACTCTACAATACACAGTAAACTCTCTGATCCGATACTCAAGTCACTGGCACCCGAATGGTGGTTTTGTTAAGTGTTTATAAATTTAAGTAATAATTTATTTGATTCCCTCATTCAGTTTATAATTTAAGTAATAATGTTCATTTTAAGTAAAACAAATTGAATCACTTTCATACATAGAAAAATTCTATCCATCGTAAAAATATTTGGTTGTTACCGATATACCGAACCCAGAACTTTTACTTTCCGGAAAACCGAGAGATCGACAAATTTGAATTCGATAGTTTTTATAAATGGTCCATTTATTATTCCATTTTTAACATCACATCAACTTTATATTGCAATGAATTCCAAAAACTTTTGAGTATTTTTTGAAGGATAGATTGTTTTCTGTAAATCTTCCTAATTGATTTTGTCTTAAATATCATAGAACTATGTTCTGAAATTACAACAACTCTCTAAAATTTGTTTTCATTCAAATAAAAAATTAAGTAATCATTATCATCGATAGCCATCGCAACAGCCTGATGTGGGCCCTGGCCTCCTCTAGTAAGTTTCACCAATTCTATATATCCTCCACTGTCCTTTTCCAGTTCGCGATAACGACTGCACGAGCGTCCTGGGTAACCTCATCCAACCAACGCAACTTGGATCTTCCAACAATCATTTGACCAATAGATTTTACATAAAACATTTTCTTCGCTAGTCAACCGTTCATTCGTTGAATGAGAATGTTGGGTTCACCAAATCTACATCTAATTCTACATCTAATTCGTGATTGTATCGTACACGTTACACTCTTTTCATTTTTGGCACCTTTTTAGAATCTTACGTTACTCTCACCAGTAGTGAATTTTCATATTTCTTATTGCGTGCCTAGCGGTCAGATCCATACGTATTAGGTTTATTTTATGTATTTCGCGAATAAAACTTGTCCTTTACTTAATTTACACTTTTATTTTTTTACTATCGGCAGTTTTATACGGTGCAGTTATAATTTAATGAGTTATTATCAGATATCCAGAAAATTCTCTTTTCCTGCAACCCTCCAGTATCGGCAGAGCCGAAAAAGAGAGAGTTTACTGTATTTCGCATATATTTGATACATTTTTAAGAAACAGTAATATTTTTAAGCAAGAAAATATGAGTGGGTTGCAACTGCACATTAAACTCCTTAACTTCTTTCCGACAGCTTTGGATATAAATGACCTAATAATTTTCCTAATCCTTTCTGGTCTCCACTAGTTTTTATAAGAATTTTGATTAGTTTAACTTCAAAAATATATAAAAACTTTCACAAATCGACTCGGCAACGTGGAATTGTTACAAATACTACTCCAAAAATTACTAGTCATATAAGTACTAATATCAAAACTGTCACCTGAAAATCTAGAAAAAAAACTCGATAACTTTTTCACCTGAGACACCCCTTTTTAGTGTTAGCTGTTCGAATACATTAGAAAGTCACCTATTCACGAAATTCCAAGTCTCAAATGAATATCCAACTAAAAGTGACTTGCATATTTCGACAATAAAATATTTTTAGATACATTCAAATGTCATAATTCTCTGTTTTCTCTTTCAGCCTTGATGGTCACGAACTTGGGACCATATCCTTGACCAAAACTCTCCAGAATTGGACACGGTAGATAGTCAAACAATTACATAATATATTCTCTCTTATAGTGTAAATATATTGATTTTGTGTACATAATTCTACCATGCAACTACTATAAATATTCATTTTTTATAAGTCTAGTCCAAAAGAATATTTGATACAATTTGAAATTAAACCTTTTTTTGTGTACATATTTATGTGCGAGTATATTATTACTAACCTTCTAATTTACATATTACCATTTTAATAACAACAAGAATCTATAATTACAAATCAACCAATTTTTTTCGCATAACTACAAATTGTACTAATTATAGTTATTCAAATGGTTATACAATTGTTGATTTTTTTCCTACACGAAATTTCACACTACGCTGATACTTAAAATACATTTTGAAAATTATGTAAGCTGGTGAAGTAACGTATCATTGATCGAATGGATAATTTTAAATAAGGTGGTTTAAAAAACAAATTTTTATAGCGCCATAAAATTAAACAATTTAATATTAAATTATAATCGATTTTTTTTTAATTAATTATGCAAAATAAATTACTGTCACGATTTTCTGAACCGTCCCCAGAAATAATTTAGCTTTTTCATTGACGTTCACATTTTACATTGAGTATTTCATTTAGTAGGCGCCGTATTGAGCTCAATTTTCATACATCTAAAACACGTGTATTTTCGTCGCTTTTTATACTGAGGATTTCGGTTTAATGACTGGTATTTCTATGTATTGGAGACTATTTGATTTTACAGTATATATACAATATATATATATACATACGAAAAATAATAGCGTCATCTAATCTTTTTAGCTACCTAATTCCTTGTATAAATAGCCAGTAACTTATAAATCTCATGTTATATACGGCCGCCGCTTCCTTTTCTTTACAGAATTGTATTTAAGATTACTGTGACCTTGGATAAATGTATCGCATTGTTTTATCCAAAGAAATCGAACGCACTAGCTGTCGCCAGACGTGTTAAGTTTTTTTTTTATATATACAATTTGTACATTCTTCTCTAATACATAGCTACAAGCGGTTTAAATCAGTGCCTCGGTGTTTGATAACTCTAAATGTTGTATTATATTAAAAATCAAGTTAATGGACGTTTAAACAAACTTAAAAATAAATAAACAAATATCAGATATCTCATAGAGACGAAGCTATTTTTATTATATTTAATGGAAAATATAAATAAGTATGGGGTAATTACAATCTGTCTTCGGGTGGCTTAAGTGATCACTTTATATAAATATAACGTTAACCATTCTCACCCCATCAATCTCCACATCTATAAAATTTTTGAAAGTTGTATATATGTTAATATGTGGACTCGCTTCGAGTACCACTACACCATCGCCATTTATGGACCAAATTCGATAATTCAATTTTCCTTCAAACAGTATATATATCAACTCAATGAGAATCAGATTTTTTTTTTGAAAATTATTTAAAGTATTCTTTGTCTGTAAAATGTTTTTAACACATTTTACTAGAATACGCCTGAAAAATCAACGTTTTTCAATTTTTATATATTTTTCTTATTTTGACCGGTATATTATTTTAACAATATTTGAATACGTCCAAGAACACACAATTACTATTTATTTATTTAATAATAGTGTTTTGTAAGTAAAAATCCAGTAATTGTGTGTTCTTGGACATATTCAAATATTGCTAAACTTAAAATTACTCACTGATTAAAATGTATCGATTATAAAATGGGTTTGATATATAATATTATTTATTTTTTGTATAACTATTTTTTGTATACAATATTTTGTTAAATCGTTATTTAATCCGCTATTATGATTGTGTTCGATTGTAACAATGATTAGTAACCGATAACGTGTTCTTCGAGTAATGACTCTTACACTAGAAAATAAGCCTCCGACAGTTAAGTCTTAGTTACGAATCATCGTTACTATCACAGTCACATATCGGTTTATCATCACTTGTTATAACGACGACACCACATATCCTCGCAAAGGTCTTTCTCGAGATTTTGAAATCAAACACCTGTAATTTCAGAGAATCGACAGACCTCGTAATGCAGGTTTCTGTTCTGTATGTCAACACTGGTCTAATAGACGGTGCTGTATGGTATAGTTAAAAGGTTCGAAGTAGAAAATTATCAGATATTTATTTTTGATCAAAAATTATACTAATATTTTGCGTTGCGTTGGCGGCCGATTGACACCCTTTTGCTGTTCTAGAAGGATTTATTTATGACTCGAATGGTAACTAAAATAAACGCAGAGTTATGATGCACACTTCCAGTGCTCGTTCGGCTGGGAAACCAGAACAAAGGAGAGGCATGGAACGATGTATGATGGGCATCATGTTAGAGTCGGGAGAAGAAATGTGTGAATAAGAAAATAAACGAGAGTAGACGATACAATCGAAAATGAAACGGCCAATCGTTGTACGAATGTAGTTATATCGTGGCATCTACCCGAGAGAAATCAAGAAACCGAGAGGCCAAAATCCGATGGAATTATTTTTTACTGAATCCCGTGTCGGATTCACTCGTCAAATCAAACCCGGGACTTTAATAAAATATAATGTGATATTTACAAATTTATAGAAGAGAAGCTTGAGCTTTGATTATCTAAATTCTATACTTAAACATTTCAGCACTCTTTAGTTTATTAATATTCAAAATTATTTACATTGTACATGTACATATACAAAAGAGTATGAAACAGAATGAAAATTATTATACGTTATAATATACACGACATATGTTAGCGCGTCCACCGACTTCACCCAAGGTAGAACATGAGATTGGTGAGTTCTATGAACAGAATTGGCTATTATATCTCTCACCTGCCTTCAACAGTCATTCTCAAAGGAAAAATAAGACAGAAATTTACATTATAATTGAAAAAAATTATTACATAATTAAAATAAATGAATAAAGAATGTTAACGTTATCAAAAGATTTTTACAAAGAATCGCTTCGTTAAAACTACATTTTTAAAATACAAAATAGCTCCGTATGGAAGCATAAATGGAATTATTCATCAACTTCGACCTCAGCGAACTTTAACTCATATTTAACAATATAATGACTGATACTCGAGGAGCAACCATAATTTAATAATAGTATATTTTTAAGCGGGTCACCAGGTCGAATTCTAACTTGACAAGTTTCCTCCACGATGAATGTAATCGTGATCATCACCCTACCCTGGTCCACGGGCAATCCTCCAAGACTCTCTCACTATTCATCATACAGTTAGATGAAGTGATGACACTCGTACCAAAATGACACCTCCCCTTGCGTGGAGGTCCATTATCAGGAAGGGATTTACATCCTACAAGAAACAAACAAAATAGCATACACACTTACACAACACGACACAACGTAACACACGAATGCCTAACACTAGATATAATTATCCTTACCTTTCCTTTTAAACTTGGAATCACATGTTTATAATGAATCCATTGCACACGAGACGCTGACCAAGCTTCTCCTGTTCGTCAACGGAAATACTTAGAGAAAAATCATTTCGTGCGGCAGTGTCGCCATTGCTGTGACATGACATGCATAGAGGTCACTATCGATGGGCAGGTACTATAACGTAATGTTATAATGTGTTCATAAAAAATTATATACAGAGTGTGAAGAATGAAAATATTTACATTACAAATTATTACAAAATATACATAAACAATTTAATAAACCCGCTGGACTAACAAAATCATCAAATTCCGCGAAATACATGCCAGCGAATAACAACAAACAGAGAAGAGTGGGAGACACTCGGGGAGGCCTTCATCCAGCAGTGGATATAAAACACCTGACAATGATGGATAATACGTAATTTTATCACAAACATATTTTTTTATATTCCTTCAGACTTTAATAATTTTTATCGAATCCGAAATTTCGACAAGGAGTTGTAATAGAAATTGAAAGTTTGTTATGAGCCGGAGCTATATTTTCAGAAATCCCGCGAAAAGTTATTTAAGGAATGTTATTCAACTTGAGAAAGAACGGACACTGAGATTATTTCATTCATCATCAAGATGTTCGTCCAGTAATGGCGTTGATCACACAACCTCACCAATGAGAGGGTTTGATAGATGACTCATCATTTTTCAAAACTTTTTTATCTCTCCCGAAGGCATTTCATTACCAGATTGTAATTAAAAGGCGTTTTTTTGATAGCCATTGACCTCGGCCGGCCATCCATCACGACGGAGGGAATAAATACCAAATGAGGACATAATACTGCCGGCGCTGGCCCGTGTTGTGTCTGCCATTAAGGAATATAAATAATGATTATTGCGACGCAGAAACCAATATGGACGCCGGAGATGTGCAGCAGGGGCGCGACTATTGACTAGTCAAGATATACGAGTGCACTGCTACTCTGACTCACCGGTGCGACTGTGATCGGTTAAGATCGGTGTGTGTATTACCAATCTAACCTATCTCTCACCGCTTCCTCAAATGCTTTCTTGATTTGATTTCTTCATGTCAAGATTCAACGTGGAATCACGCTTGATAGTCATTCAAACATGTAATACGCGCTTACCACACAACCGTATTACTACTATCTACATTGTCGCACGTCACGTATTGTTGACCAACATTGTTGACTTCAAGGTCAAGTTTTAATATATGGTTCATTCTCCTCAATACTTAGTAACATATGTGCTTGTGTTTCTTTTTTTCTGTTTTTGCCTTATTTGTTTGAAAAACATAGCGTTATACAACATAACATTATAAATATCTCATAAAGACGAAGCTATTTATATTATATTATATGGGAAATATGAAAGTATGGCTTACAACCTGTCTTCGGCTGGCTTAAGTGATTACTTTACAATATGTAACGCTCACCATTTCACCCAATCAACCTCCAGATCTATCAATTTTTTGGAAGTTGTTACCGTGTAGTTACCATGTAGAAACACTTCGAGTATTAACTACAACTTCACTGTTATTTCAGGGAAATGAATATCAAATTTTCAGACCATATATGGCGACAGTGATGTTGTAGTTAATATTCGAAGGTAACATATATTCAACATCCAAAAATTTGATAGATATGGAGGTTGATTGGGTGGAATGGTGAACGTTACATTATTTAAAGTGATCACTTAAGCCAGTCCATAATACCCATACCCGTACTTCCATACTTCCCATATAATATAATATAAATAGCTTCGTTTCTACGAGATATCTATAATTCGTTTAATAACAATTCCTTTGTAGGTAAAAATCCAGTAATTGTGTGTTCTTGGACATACTCAAATATTGTTAATATCATTTTTAGTTCTAATATTTCATATATATTTAATACTGAGTAGTACTAGTTTTTTTAATACTTTAAACTCGATTAACTTACGTTCTTTTGAACACAATATATTAAAAAAAAGAATGCCACTTTAAAATGTACAAAATATTTGCGAAATACTTAAACAACTGAAAATGACCTGCAATTAGTAACGATACTTTACATAGGAGGGGTCGACGTGTTGAATCGCATAGCAACATGTCAATTACATCGCGTCATACAAAGTAAATTATTATATTTTGTATCCATTATTGATGGTTAATATACTTATACAGTCTCAGTGCATTCTGTATATGGCTTGAAATCATTAACCCAGAAGGCAAGGCAGAAAAGATGGATTGATGCCCAGAGATGATGTCTCTATTCTGAAGGAACTGAACATCAAGAAAAGACTCTCAACCTGCAACCTGAGATGAATCCTTCAATTTTTTAAGCATCTTTCGAGAAGGGAAGATAGCTTAGAGAAGCTTCTTGTGGTGAGCCACGTATGAAGAGAAAGATCCCCCACCCGTTGGACCGGCCGAGTGGAAAAGGCAACAGGCACTTCTCTGGTGACATCCGTAAGAAATGCAGTATGCCGATAAAAGTGGAGGAACATAGTCAAAAGGGCAAGAGTTTATATAGATCATGATCCTCAGTTCTGAGGGGCCGATGTGGATGTATGAATGTATTTGTAATTTGAATAACAATTATGAAAATATTTACTTGTCTTTATCACTTTTTTTAAATATAATGTGTACACCTTTGTTTATGAGAAGATGAGAGACGCAAGAATAATAATAAAGTTAAGAAGTTACGCCACTGTCGTGTATTGCATATGCCACTACTCAATACCGGTTTTATTAAAGTCAATAATTATTGGATATTTTATTTAAATGCGCTGCTTAAAATTATTTACTCAGATGTCTGAAATCTCCGGGTGAAACTCATTTACACAAGAAATTAATACTTTTTAACAGTTTATTAATAAAATTCAAGTTCGCTAACCGCGGCAACATTGTAATGTGTATCAAAATCTCCAGTGTTGTCAAAAAAAGTTGAAAGTTGTAGCGTCAGAAACTTTTTTTTATCTTAAAGAATTTTACAACGTGAAAATTGTTATGACACGTCGTTCTTTTCTGATAACAGTTGCACGTATCATATTTTACAACTTTTTGTGTGAGATAATTATTTAAAAAACACGTTACACGTTTCTGACACACGGGTCTCCCTCTCCACGCAGATTTTTCTGATTCGAAACAATATTATAATTAATTATTTTTTTAATTCTAAAACGTACAAAAATATATAATTCAAAAATATTTTGGATGTACCAGGTACCTGGAAAGATTCAAATAAATCACAAGTTAAAACTGAGAGTATATAAAAAATTTCTAAAACTATTTCTTACACAGTTTTCGTAACAAATTTTACAGCGGGATCTAAATAAGTATTTTCTGTTCAAATTATGTCCACAATCAATTTCTTAATAACTACAAAAATCCAAAAAATTTTATAATATATTATTCTGTAATAATATTTTACACGTTGCGGGTGAATCGATGCATTGGATTTATCTAATTGCAAACGAGGTTTAGGGGCCTTATTCAGAGTATCGCGCTAGCGACACATCGTTAACATGAGCAGTCCGAACGCTGTATCCATTATTGCATTACGTAAGCGATGTTTGAACTGCTTACGTTAACGATTTACAAACTTATATTAAATTTAACAAATAACAGATGTTTTAAATTCACTGGAATTTTTAAGTCGGAATGACTTACATCCATTATGTCTCGCAACTGTGTAAAAGTTGATGACAAAACATTTTCAGTCGTGAATTATATTAATTTGCACCCGATACCGCCGTAGTCGATGAGCGTATGCTAAGTTCCTGAAACAACAAAGAACATATCTTTGATGTCTGCCTGGTCTACGATTGTCCAGGAGGCATCTTAGGAATCTACTCCGTTATTAAAAGACATCCCCAAAATCGTTAATCTGAATATGAAGCCTGCCTTTATTACTTACCTTACCACCACATAAAGTACAAGATTTTATTTTATTATTATTAAGTATATGAAATCAGTTCATTTTCTTTTAATATATATGTTAGTATACAGTGAATGTGTATTACCAATGAAGTTATATTTTCACTTGTATAAATATAATTTCACTATCTCAGCCAGTTAAAAGACATAAGGCAATTGATTTTCAAATTGACTTCTCAATACAAGTGAAACCGTACATGCGTTGTGTTTGTGTCATTAATGCCATCTGACGTCGGAACATTTTAACCATAGCGGGTGATGTGTCACCCTACAACTGTTAGTTGTATTATGAAAGTTAGTAATGTTATTATTATAGTTTATATTATTAGTTTAATTACTTTTATTTTAAACTATAACGCTAAAATTATATTGATAATGTATTTGTTCGAAAAAATATGAAGACAATTTTTTTCGAAAATATTAATGGTTTTGATAAGTAAACAACAAAACAAGTCTAATTTAATACTATTTCGTATTTTAATCGACAGAAACACGATTTCAAGCGAAAACAAAATTGCACAAATAATATATTTTCTATTAGAATAGATATGTATCTTCTGGTGAAAATATATTCGGATATGATTTCACTGAAACGCCATTGAAAATAGAACTTCACTGGTAATACACATTCACTGTAACATATACACACATCAAAAACTAATTACTTAGACTGTCGATAAAATTTTTCGAGGAAATAGAGTATATTTTCTTTTTGTGCTGTACATCAACTACGAGTCTCCCAGTATAATGTATTTTATGTCTGAATTATTGAATTAGGCATCTCTTTTGCATCAAAAGTTGAAAAAAAACCTTCTGTCAGTGCACTGCTGGAAGACCGTGTCCTCGACAACGTTTATCTCATGAGAAAATTAAAGATGTACACGGGGGGGAAAGAGAGCAACGATAAATTTTCATAACTTGTCTCGCCGTGCCGTTTCTTTGTAACGTTTTAAATAAATCCTTTTGAAGAATATAAAATTTAAACAGCATAATATTTTTATCCCCCCTTCCCGGACTCTCCCTCCCGACAGTACCCCTTCTGCGTATTGTCTCTCGCTTTACCCTCACCCTGCTCCCTATACACACCCCCCACACGCCCCCCGCCGCCCGCCGCCCACCGCGCTGAGCCGAAACCTGTTTCATATTCGATACAATCTCATTTTGTAAATAATATAAAATTTATGTTGATTAAAAATCAAAATGGTAACGAAATTTAAGGAGCATCGCTTTTTAATTAAATTACTCATTTCGCAATCTTATTACTACTTTAAAGATTTTTCTCGGCAACAAAACATCGGAAATAAACCGGTAAGATCGTAAAAATATTTCATCGCATAATTTTGTTTAAAACATTTCTTTAACAAGGTACGAAAATGGCTAAAATTAATATAATTTATTCCCGCTCGAAAACCATATTTTTTCACATAAAATTTTATTTGTACGAAAACTCTTGGAAGTACATGCTAGTAAAATTCTTTTGTAATAAAATGGAGCTTTCAAATTTTAATAACGTTAATTTACACAGCATTTTGGTGGAGAATGGGTACGGGGCGGGTGAAGCGGGCGCGGAGAAGGGGAAGAGTGGAGCGAAGTAGTAACTCCATCCCTCAGTACGGAATAATCATGAATTAAAATGGATTATGGAAAAAACTTTTTAAATTAAATTTTTGGTCCCGGCACCAAAACCCACCATTGAGGGAATGATTTATTCAAACTCATTTACTCACCGTCACTGTCGATATCCGCCGACGTAGGCAGAGATTGCACAACACACCTTTATTTAGATACGTATAACTTTCATCTCACCATTCAGAATTGAAACGAATTTAAAATAATTACCCAAGCATACGTACGTTGGTACATATTACTATTCATTTCAGCGTGAGACCACGTGTATCGCACGTGGTAGGTATCTATATTTATTATTTTAAAATATGTGTTGCACTTTTAATAGTAAATTTTTCAAAAAACAATCTATTTAATAATACGCTTATGGGAATTTTTTCAGCGCCTGTGGAACACAAATCAAGCGCTCATTACATACTAGTAATAGTATTTAACTACTATATATATGTTAATGCAGACTGACAGTATTTAAGATCACGGAACCACATAAACTAAAACAAATTACGTCTTGATTTTTCGCTCATTTAAAAAAAAATCTAAATTTCAAACGCCGAAATGACACATTCAAACATACATTTTTAGTGGAAATTTTTTGTCAGTTCAGATATCTGCATACATTGTTTTGATATTGTTAATAATTTTTTTATTGTTTATGAAGTTATCTTCCGAAACAATTAAATTTATAAACACATGAGGTCCACGGGTTAACTTGGTTATAACAGAAAACAGGTGCTAACACCTCACGATAAATGTATCTCTTGATAATGTACCGAATCATAAACACCTCAATTTTGTAGTGTTTACTAGTGATGGTTAAAATCTTTATTGTGACTGTGATTGTGTTCGATAGTAACTCTTCGTTATTCTGCAAGCAATCACTGGTACACTAGAAACTAATTCTCTAACAGTTACAGCTTAGTTACCAATCATCGTTACAATCACAGTCACAATAACGGTTTACAATCACAGAATTTATAAAATCAACACCCGATAGTTTCAATAACAAAGGTTTCCAAGACGCATCTAAGATAACGATGCAAAGGCAATTCCACCTTGTTTCATAAGTGAAGCCCATCTCGACACGGGTATCGGTCTAGCGAGGTGGGCGAGTTAAGTACGTTTGTAATGAATTCAAAAATAAATAAATAAATACCATTGTTCCATTGAATCGTATATTTTCGCGATGACAAGATTACGAGAAAATATTTCTCAAAGTTAAGTCCATTAACAGTCGAATAGAATCGAATATTTCACATTGCTTGAAACTTTGTCTCTAAAATGTTGAGCTACATTCACAATACACCAATTTATTTACTTATCAAATAGACTGTAAATATATTAGTATATACACTAGACTTTCGATTATCCGGAGTGGATAGAAAAACAATAAACCCCGATAATCTCCGCCAAAGAAAAAATATCTTTACAAAACAGCGACGTGCTTCCGTTCACTTTTCCTCCATTTACACTGAATCAATGCCATTTAGATCACCTTAGCCTCCAAATAATATTGAGTCATTCATTTTTCTTTTAAAATTATAATATTAACACTTTTAAATCTCGTTTGCAGTATATTTAAAGGAGCTTTGGATAACTCACTTGCATATATTGCAAATTTAAGAGCAAAAAAGGAATTTTTGGCTATAATATGTATCAATATATTTCGACAACCTATGTAGTTTTTTCATACATAAGTTATAGAAACCAAGATGTGAAAATAATGAAAAAAATATATATATTGACTTTCAATATTAAATTGAATTCATTCTAACTATGTTAGACCACTTTTCTTTTTTTTATAAATTATATTTTCTATATTGAAAAATATGTTTTACGGAAACACCGACCATTGCCGCGCTCAACGATTACTTATTGTTTTTGCTAAGTAGATTAAAAATAAACTTTACGGAGACACTGGCCGTGGTCGCGAAGCGGCCACTTCTTAATAAAATCAACTGATGTTGGATGTTTTGGCTGAAATGGCATGTATTGATTGAAAATATTTAAATATGTAATGTCAATATATTACGAGTACTTTAATATATTAGTCTGTTTAAAATAAATAGGTACATACGTATTTTTCATAAAACCTGAACTATTTATAAGCCGTAATTAATAATTTTAATTTCAACTTGAGCGAACTCAAATAATTCAAAAGCTCAGAAAGCAATTTAACAGATAAATTTAATTTCGCTCCACCGGCGAGCGAGAGAGCTCCGCGAGAGCGAGACGCGCTCTCTCCCCGTCTCGCCGCGCTCTCAGATTCGGAGAAAGCGGGAAGAAGTGTTAATTGCAATTAAAATAGAAAATAGCTCCAAGCCTTCGGGAAAAATTCCCTATGCAAGGGAAGGTACCCCCATGTGGTTCGGTGGACAACCTCAAATTGTTTAAATCGCATCGATTTCCATTAGTGACAGATTATTCATGTGCACGACATTTAAACCCTGCTATGGTTACTGACACGTATCTTACAGGTGTATTACATTATCCTTGCACATAATGTGTTTAATAGCTGGCTCTCCGGCCTTCTTTAATTTTGTAAAATATTTAACATTATTTCGTATTTCGTACATGTCACTTCACCCCTTATACTAGGTGCAACACACAAACTTCGCGATATCATGCATCGTATTGGATTTGATTTTACGATTCTATGTGTGATATATAATGATTTCCACGGAATATAAAATATAAAACGTAATTTTAATGAAATCGCATTTAAAATTAGTTACGTTGATGATTAAAACAAATTAAATTAATCATTTATAAAGATACACATAATAAATTTATCTACCGAAAAAATACAGTCAACAGGATTCGAATCCGAAATATTTTTTGTTATTGTGTCAAGAGGGAATAACACGGCGTTCTATCCGCATGGAAACGGTGTGATGGAAAATAGATGAGTAGGTGGTAAGCGGACGGACCTTCCTGAAATGGATACTATATGTGGCCCGAGAATAATGTGAAAAATAAGTAGATGACATTTACCAAAGACCTGGCATGATGAGATGATAAATGTAAAAGAAAGGAGAGTTGAACGAGACAGAAAAGTATTACGTTCTATCTCATAGGAAAACTGAGTGATGGTATGCACGTGAATAGATAGCAATGTTCCCTCTATTTTTTTAAATTGCTAAAAAGTAACAATTTTTACCTAAACAAGTCTAAAATGACCATTCAAATAAACAATAGATTTTATTACTAATGAACCCCTAAAATATTTTAAAACGAAGTCTCGAGCACACAGATGTCACGTGTATGATGTAAGTAACAATTATTGTGCTCCAGGATCAAGATTTTCATATTTAAAATTCTTGAATACAATTCTTTCCTTATGTCTTTGGAAAAAATTTGAGGAAACGTTTTAATATCTATTTATTCTGTCAGAATGATGCGCGGAATTTACAGGGAACACAGGTAGTAAGAGATGAAAGTAAGGTGGAAAGGCCGCCCCGAGGTAGATAACTACTAGATGTAGAAGTGGATGCCGTGAGACAGCCCTGATTATGCAGTTACTTGGTTACTGAGCTACGGAATTTCTCATTATAAAAATCGTTAACTGTAACAAATTATCTTTTGACCTATGTGTACATATTTCTCGTGTGAATTTTTATTAGCTCAGTGGTTGCACGAGAGTATTGTACGGTCGGGGTTTAGTATTCTAATTTATTTTAGTTAAAAAGTACAGAACTGAACATAAAGTTTTTCAATTTTGAACTATAGTTGTTAAAAAATATCTCTATATTATCCAGGCGTGCAATAATATTCATACTCAATATGGACAGGCAGAAAAATGAAAAAAAAAATGACTCAATTATATGACGCATAAAAACCTATATTTAAATGCAGTTAATGACATACGAGGTAAAATATCTATATTATAACGAGAACGGCATTCAGATACACACTTAAGAAAAAAATAGCTAGAAAGCACGTCCCATCAATACGCTTATTATTTTCAATCAAAGATAAGTACTTATGCTATTAAAATAAGACTAACTTAAATGGGATCCAATCTCACGACCTTTGTTATTACGAGTGAGTCAGACGTCTTGACAACTCCACTGTAAAAGCCAGATGCCGACAGAATTTGTATCAAATGAATCATTGTATGTTTGATACTATGAAAGAATAATCAACGTTTATAATTTGAAGCAGAGCTGTCATCTTTGCAGAAAAAAATACTGTAAGAAAAAAAAAGCGAATTACCGCCGACCGCAAATATTTCTAGGTAATTTAAAAATTGAGACATATTCCCTATTCTCCCGTGTATAAGAAAACAAAAACAACTTTATTGCGAGTAATTTAAAATGGCGTTCTCTTTATGAAAAAGAATCAAATTTTCCCCAAGTACCTCCCAGCCATGAAGTATGTTTCTTTTTCATTTAAATAACAAAAATGAAATTCTTAAACTGCCACATAAAGTTTTACGAGCAATTTTGTATATAAAGTTCAAGTAGGATATTCCTCTGCGAATGTGGGTAGGTACTGGCACTGGATCTGTGTTCGTACAGAATAAAAGCGCAGATAAATCACATTTCACTCTTCCTTTTTTTTTATCTCTTTTAAATGTGCAATGGAACATTGCGTTCCAAATACACAATATTCCTTTGTGAGTTGTATTTGAATTTCCTTCTCTCGTCTAGTTGTAGTTGCATCTCTTTTCTTCTCTTAAATCGTAAGGAATTGACGTTCTCTGCAGTAATCGGCTTTGAAGCTTCCATACAATTGACTTAAAACATGCGCAGACGGTCCCTATGGAGAAATGAGATGAACTTCATAAACACTTTATACAGCCCTGAATATTCATGCTCCATTTTGATTCATCATGGGAATTAATTATAATTTACGATCTCGTTTCAACGAGGCTAAATCTCGAATTCTTTGAATTATTACAGCGTTTTTCTTTTTCATCATCTTTGTGTTTTTGACGAGCTTTAATAACTTAATTGCAATATACTATTACATTTTGGTTAATAATCCCAGTAATATATTAATGGGGGTACATAATAAATATTATCTCAAAATTTTGTACATTTTTTATTTGCGGATATAATTTAGAATAATGTTTATAACATGCAGCTATCATATTTAATTAATTAATATGACATTTAATACAAACCATTTAATGTAAGAACATGTGAATGCATTTCATGTTTTTAGTAAACATAAAACATTAAACATTTATCTGTAAAATAATCTCCGTAATAAGAAGCTTTCTATCAAGTAAAAAACAAACATGTCAAACGTAATATTAAACGCACGTTTCATATTACGCGGCTCAAACAAATTCTAGTTTATCTTTTTGTGTGGAATGTTGGCAGCGCACCAAGGTTGACGCTTGCGCCCGCACCAACTTCACAGTCGTCCGTCGACCGTTCGCCGTGCAGCTTGTGTTTCTAGGTTATGTCAATCTGTGTCTTGGATTTATTCACAAGTGCCTAAAATGTGTATTAAGTAAACAATAAATTAAAGTTTAGTTACGAATGTTGTAATGTTAGCATTGTTACGTGTTCAGTTCTGTTTGTGAAACATAACCTATATTTGGTGATGTCAAATTTATACAAATATTTTTTATGAGATTTGTATATTGTCAGTGTTACATGTGTGTTTCCTTGTGAATTTGGTTTAGTGGATGCAATTCTAAGGATTGATTTTTACCATTGGATGTTCTAAGTAAGTCTGAGTTTAATTTCTTATATTATTATTAAATCTGTTTAGGAACTTACTGTCAACTTTCAGTGACATTTGAAAACTTCTTCTAATTTATGTATCTTTTATCCGTTTCACTGCTAGGTTATTGCGTAATTTAAAAAAAAATCGAATAATTGTTACTTATATTTAGATTGTTTAACAAATCTGTTTAATAAATTGCTGAAATACCTTAATTTCTAGGAGAACTATTTTAATTCTGCAGTCATTACATTTTTTAAATGTATTTCATTTATATCTTAAATTTATATCACTTAATTTTGTAATGATATTCTCAATAATTCGACTAGTGAGATAAACAATTTTTGAAACTTCAAAATCGTGAAAATCCCTGTTTGCCCGACTTTACGCGCTGTTCAAAAATTGAATCTGTTAGCCGTAAGCCGTGGCGTTTCGATACAGGCAGAGCCATCTGTCGCGGCAGGTGTTAACGATTACGGTCAAACCTTCGTAACTTAAGCGTATTTCTTCAAATATCTAACTCCGTTGGTGGCTACTATGTATTTGAATTTGCGATTCAAATTTTCGAAATTGTTTCCAGTTATTAATTTTAATGGTATATTGAATCTCTTTTTTATTATCCAGCTAATTGTTGAGATAAAATCGGGGAATTAAAATCTTCGCCGTGATCGACATCGTTTAAATATTTCTGGATGTGGTTTAGGTTTATGATTAGTTATTTTTACAGTGCAGGTGTTTAGAACATTTTTGATGAACCTAAAATAGTTTTTTTTTGGTTGATTTGCTCCATTCGTGTTGAAATACGACTAGTCTCAGTATGATAGGTATTGGCTAGATATTGCTGTAAAATGTAAAACTATCGGAATGTAGAACACAAAATGTTTTTACTGTCTTCAACGACTCGATTCACCTACTTTCCTCTCGTTATGGCGTGACGATTGACCTGAAATCTTCACAATTTGTTTTATTTAGACGTTTATAATTCAAATCATCGCTCTTTGTGCTGATTATCGGTATTATAATGTACCGTTGCAGTATTTTACTTTACAATGCTGGATTTTTCTACTGTTCCGTGTCTCGTATTAAGTTTTCATCATTTGGAACGTTCCGTCTTATTCATTGTGGATGGCAATATCATAATAAAATCTGTTCTCAGGTTTTCACTAAAGTTATCCGTGTGCGAAAACTATATCCGGCTTTGCTTGTCGACGTGATAATAACAGATTATAAAATTGTGAACAATTTATACATCACTTACAATATACTTAAACCTTCATTTTTTGCTTATAAAATGAGAGATAATTTGTATAAATAATACTCAAAACTATCAAACTATAAGTGCATGCTTTTCAACGAACAGTTAAATTTCTACCATAATTTAAGGCTGTAAACGTTGTGTTAATGATTTCTGTAAACCATACTATATTTTTAAAAAAGTTGTTATGGGTATTTCATGTCTTTGTAGACACACAAGGAGGAATATTCGTGTAGGAAAAAATACATTATATTCGCTTACTTGTCTGGAACGTCTAACGCGTTTTTTTTTTCACTGTTAATTCATTTCGTCATTTAGATGTGGTGAATCGCATCCTGTCGTTCATTCGTCGTTTGAAAATGTGAAAAATTTTCTGATCATTTTTAATGGTCCAAGACCTGTAACAGAACACTAAAAAACGAGTAGGTATCCCCTATTTAGTCGTGAAATGGATGCGTCTCTAACCATTTTTGGGATACCTACTTTTTTGAAATCTCAATCGTAAATATTGTCAGTTTCCACGTTCCGGTTTAAATCACGTTGATGGTGAGGAATATTTAACTCATATTTATTTATTTCGGTTGGTATATTAATAGTTGTAGCAATTTCAACTGAATGCATCTTCTATGCTTTTTAGAAATGTCTTCCGACGCGACTGACAAATGTACATCGCGCAGTTTGTAATAAGTCACCGTAGTCATTGTTTTACGGTGAATTTTTAAAATATAAAAATGTTTTTTTCCGCGTAAGACTACGTTAATTTTATAGTGCGTTACATTTTATAGAATACACTAGAATAACCAAAAACTCTGATAATGCGAACAGCCGCGGTTGTTACATTCTCGTTATTTCGATGCAATTAAAAAATATTTTTTTTTTTATTAAGAGAACATATTTTTAATTGTGAAATTGTAATTTTTTCAGAACATATATTATGTATTAAAAAATACTTTATTTGAAAAAAAATTACATAATGACTGTATAGAAGACCATAATCCAACGTCCAAAATGTATTTTTATTATAACATGATAACTTGATAGAACTTGTAACTTTCGTATGAAGACTACAAAAAAAAATTGTGTAATTTGGATGTTCACCTCGGTTTAATTTAAAAATAAACAATATTACATTCGTAACACATTTTAGCTAAATCGTGAAAGAACGTGTCGCCATTACGATATACTACAAGAATATATCGACAGTTTATTTAGTAATCGATAACATGTATTTCTTTAATAATTATTTTATATTTTTTATTACATAGTTGCCGTACATCGTCTTTATTTTCCACTAAACATAAGAACACCAAAACACAACCGCCATACAAAATGTCCGCATTACAAGTAGAGCGTTCTTTTACAAACATTTCTACCATAAACAGGAGCTTAATTAATCATAATTTCAATTATACCGTGACGCGGAGCGTAGAATCCATTCACGATAACATATAACATATAACATATGGCAATAAATAAAAGCCTATCAGTGCAGAATTGCTTTCATTGTGATAATAAGTTTTAATTATTCCGTGCACCAGAACTGGATATCACATTATGTACACACCTTAATCTATCATTCGCAAGATAAATATCTGACGAGAAATGGCATTATTTTTTTAACATAGTGCATGTTTTTTCAGAGGATGAAATATATAAGAACGTTGTTAAGTATATTTGTAGACACGACGAAAAATAAATCTTTCCTAAATGAAAAAAACGCTATTTGAACATAAAATAAAATTAAGTCGATGTTTAAAGAAACCAAAACAAAATATAATGATTTAGCGTTTTGCTTGGTTTGAAAATAATAACAATATTTACGTGACACGTACTCCGTGTACGCATCTCTATTATTTAAATAGATTAGATATATATATATAAGTATAATGTATGTAACGATTGTACGGTGGGGAGTAGCAAACTAAAAGACATATAACGTGCAGGAGGTAAGATATCTGAGACGTGCAATACGTATTTTATATTCTATTTCCAACATTAACGGTAATCTTTTGTGTGAATTTTATTGAAAAGACGTTTCTTTTTTATTTTCCTATGCGCTAAAAGTCGCTATAAAACTACATGAACATATTAAATTCTGCTCGACATTAAAATGTGATAATGTTTCAGATTAAGATGACAGCTAAGATTATTATATTGCTCGCAGCTGCGTTAGACCATTCGTCTGTTTGATGAGACTGTTAACGAACGGATACCGTTTAAATTAAATTAAGAACATCATTTTATTTATTTATTAGTGTTATAATTCCGAATGTTCCAACACCATTTATTTCAAGCCGGGCCAAAAATTTTATTGTTCTAATATTATGGTGTATATCTATCTTTATGTGTCGTGGCGTATTGTTCATTTAAACACGTCGTACGTTTCTAACTATGATATTTAAATGTTACTTTTTCTAGTCGTGTTGTAACTTATTTCTATGTTTTAAATTATCCCTAAATATTATAATTATTATTTAACTGTATTTATATAATAATTATGTTTACAATTGTAAACCGTCTCCGCCTCTAAGATCGAATTTATCTCCTATAGAGAGGTAGCACGTATTAATACAATATTTACAGAGCAATGTAACATTTCTAAATATATTAAATAAAAAACCTTGACTCAAATTGTCTTTACTCTATTTTCGCAGTTTGCTTCATCAATTCGTAGGGCAACAAACGTTTGAATGATCGAGGGCAGTCTTCGCCACGATCTCGCGTACGTTCGGCGCGTGGCGCGCGGGCAACCTCGCCGCCGGGGGGTTGACGATCGAGCGCGAAAAGTGCACGCGGCGAAGATCCCGCGGCAGTGTCGCCGCCCGGACAGGTGTCGGCCCGCGGGCACGCACCGCCCGCGCCCGGCGCGCCGGCCACGTGGTGACCCCTCCCTTCCGTTCGCCACCGTCACGGTGACGTAAGAAAGCCCGCGAAAGCCCGGCGATGATTCACGCGATGCGACGCCGGCGGCCGAGGTGTCAATCTCCACGGACGGGCGGAATTACAGCAGCCTGATCCGAGTCGCTCTCGGCGGACAGGCCGGTCGACAGTCACCGATAAGTGGTATTTTTATTTTAACCCATTCTTCACTACACTTGCAACCGAGTTAGATTGAACAAAAGGCACATCTGGTAGAAGGCAGTACCGCGATTAGATCACTCGGGTCGTTTAATTTAATATCAACTTTGAGATCTAATGAAGAATATGTTGGAAAAGTATTTACCTTAATTTAAAAAAAATAATTAATGCAGTATAAAATAATCCGTACAAAATTAGAAAACGCAGTCTTCAAAGTATGTATAATAATTCACGTTGACACTCTTAGCTATATAACTATATGTTATATAATATTTCGATTTTAAGAGCTTGAAATTATGTGTGGCTTTTATTTTTGTACAAAACATTTTGATAATGGTACTTAATTATATTATGTTACAATCGAATATGGTCATAAAACCTCTTACACCTGCTCAATGAAACACAATTGACAACGTACACAGTCTACAAACAGTACACTAACTTTACAGTGGGTAAAAATTGTACATGTCATGTAAACGTTTTTTTGCACCCAATAATGTATCTAAAAATAAATCCATATTATATCTACTGACATCATAAACATAAATATACAATATAACCTAGAAATGAGGTTATAGTGTGCAATATTGCTGTGGTATTCGGTGCTACAAATATTCTTTCAACCACTAAGAAAGTTTAAGTACCACCCGACCACATATTTTTCAGATTCCAGTGCATTTCGTTGATAACACATTCTCAGTGTGACGTAAAACATTGATACGTGGCAATCATTTCAAATTCACTCCTGACTGATGTTAAAAGCGTCATTGTTTATTTTCTCATCGTCAAAATCAAACGCCATCTCACAAAATCCTGAGATATCCAAGATGCCATCGACCCGGCAACGCTGCCAGTCACGTGACTTGTATTCCTGGAGCAGGTAGAAACAGTTTACAATGAAATATGGTTGTTAAAAAAGGGTTAGAAGGCCCCACTCCAATATAAGGCCGTTATCGGAGCCAGGAATTATACAACATATGTTTTTTGATTTTTTTTTCGCTCGGCAACATTGTGAAACATTTTAAAATAAGACACTAATGAATTGACGGTGCATTTTGTCGCTGAGTCATCTGTTATTTGCTTGCTGAATTAGACATCTAGAATTACATCACATTATACGTTTACACATCTCTTAATTGTCAGCTTCCTAGACAAGCCGCCTCCTGTCACGGCGCGGCCAATTAAAACACAGTCATCAATTGTATCAGAATAATACAATAAACGCAAGTAAATCATTAACGTCCTCCGACCATTTTTTTTTTGTTTTGCTGTAAACTTAATTGCTGATATTACTGGCAACTCTGGCGTACAATTGCCTTAATTAATTTATGACCACACCAGCCGTAAACCATTTTATGTGTTTAATTAAAAACGGCGGAGGAGCCCGTGGACCGTCACATTTTGAAATGAAATAATATTTATTATTATTACAAATTTGACGGCGCGTTTTAATTTTTGAACGTGATCCGTTTTTAACAATGTTGCAACATTTCCACTAAGCTTTAAACGCTTTCGAATTAGATTCGTTCGTTTAACTCCATTACTTTGTATCGCATTGTTTTTCGCACCGGGTGGAAAAACTTTGTATTTTTTCCCTGGAAATATATTACAGGTAGGTACCGAGTGGAATGGGTTTTTCTTGTCATAAAATGTTCTTTCACAGTGTAAAATGTGAAACTGCCTTTACCCGTGATGAGTTTGGACAAAAAAAAATATTACTCCAGCTAAATTATTTTGTTTTTATTCAGATTAAATCTTTTTTCATTTACTATAACGTATAATAATTGCATACTTATTATGCTAAGATACGCCGTCATTGTGCTCTGAAGTCTTTAATAAAAAATGTAGAAAGCTGTTTTGCTAAAAGAAACATTTTGAAACTGCAGTTTCTACCAGTGAATTTTGAAATTCTAACCAATATTCACAGTGATGCTCACATTCATACAATTAAAATAATGCCGAATGTGTTCTTTAGATTATCCGACTAGACTAATATTACAGCAGACAGAATTTCAACAACACAATGCAGTCTTAATTACATTTGGTACTGACAGCTACGTAATAATTCATTTTCAATCGCAATTAATGCTGACGGAATCCTGAACTCGTCACGTCGATGTCAGTGAGAGTACTGATTTAAAAATTTTACAGAATTAAAACATGCCTAATTTAGCATGTTTGTATATCCAATATAACATATAATTATTAAGGAGATTTTTATATAAGTTGTATCAATGTGTCCAAAATTTAATAAAAATGAATTGTTAATTCTGGCGTCTCCTATCGGATTACTCAAAGGTATATGAGATTCCGTAAAAATAAAGTAGATGGCTTTCAAAGAATGGAACGATAGATGTATCAATTTGAAAAATGTAACATATAGGACCGAAAAATTATCGTCAATGTACTGTGTGCTGTAACATAATCGGTTAATATACGTTCCCCGGATTAGAAGAGATCCAGGTTCGAATCCCGGTAGCGACAATAATATTTTTCGATAAAATTGATTTTATATATTATATCTTTCTGATTAATACATTTAATTTGTATTTATTACATACAATATTTTTTTGTCGGTTCTCAGGTTTGCGGGTAGAGGTACTACATGTATTTTTGTAGATAGCAACGAGTACATAATGTGTAAACTGTGTATAGTTTATATATTATCATTACGTGTCTCATGCTCGTGTATCGTACAACCCTTGCGTGGAATAAGTTTTTCTGGTTTAAAAAATATTTATAAATTCAGTTAAATAAATCAAATTAAAATACCTACCGAGAAATACAAATAATATTTAAAAATATATCTTCATTAATGCTGACCCGGTACAAAGATCACCAGAATTATATCAAGTAATTATTTTTTAATTAACATTAAATTTTAACATAAGAAATCAGCGTTATATACTTGTTTGACAATTTGACTCCACAGTCAAATGGTGGAATAGCTAATTTGATAGAGCGCTCGCTTAGTATGTGAACGATATCATGAAAATAAAAAAGTTCAATATTTTAACTCTCAGTTTTCGTGATAAATTTTAGTTGGGGAGCCGCTGAATAAATATATTCTGTGTTAATAATAATGTTACACCAGTAAACAGATTGATTGCCTCGTAGATAGTCAAATGGTTCCTTCGGTGAGAGTCAATTTTATGTTGTTACATTGTGCCCGGTTTTAAATACCCCATCAACATTCGGCGTTCTTCTCTGGCAATAAATGTCTAATGTCGCATTACCCGCGACTCATTCTCCAATTTGGAGTTTTATGGACTCCCGCCATGTCGATACACATCGATAGATAAAACCCTATTTACGGCTGCATAAACCGCCTTATAATTCTCCCGTAATAATAATAAAAGTCCGACGAACACGGTGCGATATACCTGGCGCCATTTTTACCATCGCTTTTACGGTCTGTTTATCATTTGTGCCATTTTCATTTAACGCGGCGAACAATGGAGTAGAAATATAATAATATCGCCGAGTATTCATATAGATTAGAATATTAATGCACAACCTCGAATCTTCTACGGCCGGCTAGTGTAAAGGGGGCCCTACAAGCGGGCGCGAGTTCAGATTGTATTCAACTTCTGAGCGATTGATGAATGATTCTATCATGCAGTCCCTCTCATCACCTGTTGATGACGTATATGTAAACGACAACAAGTTAGGTTGTTGAATCTCTAGTCGTGCCAAAGATATAATGTACTTGTGTGTGTGTAATACAAAATATTGTTTATTTTTTAAAAAAGATTAAAAATTATTTCAACACAGTTTTAGTGTGAAGATAACATTGTTATTACGAAGATTTTAAGACAAAGTACATATTTAAACAATATTGTAAGAATATTCATGGAAAGAGATGGCAACATTGTTTACATGTTCAGATATATCATCATAAATTGTATCAAATCTCGTGTTCTGCCTGATAGCGAGAATGTGTATCAAAAAGATTATTTCACTATGCAGTGTTTATTTTTCTACTCCTAATTTTAATATTAATTAATTATTTAATTATCACAAGTTATAATTATACATTTCATCGAGTGAGTGCGATGCGATTGTTATCAAAAATCTCAAAGACAGGACATATATCAGTGTAATGTTTATTTTTTAATATTTTGAAACGAATCATTGTGTCAATAATTTTATCATTACGGCGAATATATTATTTCCAACACTATCACAATCAAAGCGTGCATACGGCGCACCTAAATCAAATTAGAAATATGAAGAGGGTGGGCGGGGGGGGACTGTGATAGAAAATCCGAGTTTTTTTTTCGATATATTTATCTGTAGGGGTTGACAGTGTAAAGGTCGTGGTAGGTGTGGTGATATGATTGTGTCGGAAGGTTTTGTTGATGTGAGACTGGAGCCCCTAACTATTCGCCTAGTCTCAAATGTGTTAGTGTAGAGTGTCTGTTGTTGTAACTAGAGCAGTGCTCTGCAACCTTTTCTCACCTACGACACACCAAAATTCTTTCTAGAATTCCGCGGCACACCAAAAGCTAAAATATATAGGTATTAAATTGATACATAGTGAAAAATGTCTAATATATTGAATTTGACCGCGGCACACCTGTATCCGGCTCACGGCACACCAGTGTGCCACGGCACACCGGTTGCGGAGCACTGAACTAAAGCAAGGTATTTAATTGAAAGAGCATTTACAAAGGTTGACGTTTATTGATATATGAATTGTACAGATGCGGTATGCAGTTAAATGCACGTTGAACTCTAGAGTGGTGATACTCGCTCGAGGTGCGGATGCAAGAAGATGTCACTGAGAAGTGTTACTAGCTGCTTGGGCAATGTATATGGTTTGGTTATTGATTGCTTGTGTTTCGGCCATATATGGTTGATAAGTGAGTCCCTACACTGCCATGTCTGTGGCGACATTTTTCTGTCGATAAATATCGATGAATTTTCAATTTATATCAATTTTTCTTACATTCTCTTATCAATGTTAAAAAGTAATGTATTATTTAAAAGGTTGCTTTTTACTGAAAAAATAGATGTACCATTGAAATATGATGTGTAGAACAAATAATAAAGCCGTCATATCTCAGCTAGAAGAGGCTACCATACCTACAATGATTCAAAATTTTAGATGATTGTGTTCTATTCTGTATCGCTTCAATATTCAAGATTATTAAATGCATTTAATGACATTTTAAAAGTTATTAAAAAATGCACAATTCACACTACCATTGAACGATTCATTATTAAGCTAAAGATGATTGGTAACTGATTATATATAATTCTTTGATGACTTAAACCTCCAACAGTTAAATCTCAGGCAGCAGCTTGAGCACTCAGAACCATCGGATTAAATTTTTCAACCAGAACGTCCTTCGTCTTTCAAAAAAACTATTCATATTTTAATTGTAAATTATTATTGCAGATTTTTATTATTTTTAATATATTCTGTAATCTATTGTGGTTGAGTTTTCGTTAGCAAAACTCACAAAACCACAAATCGTCGAGCAAATGAGAAAGGAAGAACATGATGAGGAAACCAGTATCTTCGAAGGACGCGTCTTCACCGTTCATATCATTTTTCATATGTTTCTGCACAACGTACTTGGATATTTAAATCATCATTGTTCATGAGATCATGCGTTGTTTTTTTTTTTTTATAGGATACAATAGAATTCCATTGTAAGATCTACCCACCCGCCTATGCGTGTAGCTTATGCTCCAGAATTTTAAAATGCTATTACCTATAGTTATTTATATGGCTCATCTAACTAGTTCAGAATATTCTCATGGAAATATTTAATACGTAATAAAATACATTTTGCGTATTGCGTCCACTTTGAAAAATATTAATAAAAATTATGAATTAGTAAACATAACCAACCCTCGAAAAATCTTCTCGCACGCTCGCATTTTGCTGCCATTTGCGAGCATACTATCAGAAGGCGATTTTTTTAAATCGTGATTTTATTTTCCATAAATAAATAATGAAATTACTCGTAATCAATTTAATATTATGCGAGTAACCTGTCAGCGCCGTAGGTCGCGTATATTTTATGAATACGATAATATTGACGTATTTCGTATTACCGGTTATAGAGTCGCGAGTGACGCTAGATTCGGAAGAAATCTTCGGTCACCAGTTTGTTTAGTTTCTCCAGGACTCAAACCACTTTATAAACTATTTGCCTCCAAGCGGCATCGATCACGGTGCATTACGTATGCTTTCTTCTAGATAATTCGATTAGCATTTTCAGTTTAGATTCGAGTCGCGATAGCCAAAATCATAGAAATACAATTAAATGTATACGTCTTGAATGCACAGAGGTATGTACATATGTAGATTTTCGCTAGCGAGTAGTTAATAACAAATAGGGAGTTACTTATGCCAACAATTTTCAATGGCCACAAATAGCATAATAGTGTACATTCCGACGATAATAATTTAAGCGGGAAACTTTGTCAACGATCCAAATACGTAGTAATAAATGAAGAGCAGCGACATCTATGGACGATATTGAAAACCTTTATTGTACTTCGGTTTACAAATTTTCCATTTTTAAATGAGATTTACAAATAGTACAATCCTTACATGCTGGTAAACGGTTAAAAAAAATGTCAGTAAATAAATACCTTCGTCTTGGAATTTGCTCACTCGTTTTACGATCCGGGCGTGCAAGCGTCCCGTCAGTGACGTGTCCACCCTCCGGGGCTGGCCATATTGTTTATTGGCGAAACCCCGGCAGTTTTGTTTTATCTGACATCTCGCAAAACGGGAGATAAATCACGGGGGTATTTTATGATCGGCCGCTGCGTCTTTCTCCTCCCCCCCCTCGTCCTGCAGGATGTGAGCTAGATTTACTCTCACGTCGGACGGGAATAATTATGATCGGCATCTTGACAGTTATCTGAGGATTATGCAGTGGAGTATTTAATTACCTGGTTTATGCATTTGTCTTGTATACACTCTCCATCTGTTGAAAAGCTGATTACTTTTGTTACATCTGATACCAGAAAAGTAATATTCAAATTTACAAAACTGGCGGCCCTCTACCTAGGCCAGTTCTCAGGTATAGTTCTGAATATTGAACTAAAGAAAAAAATCATTATTAGTCTTCGAACTTACTAGGATATTTAGTGTCAAAAATGAAAACGTGGTGTGGCATATTATACGCTACAATCATGAATTCGATCCAGAATTTGGTTAACCCAACATTAATCGACTTTATAACCTTTACCATACCGTGATATAAAATATCCGTACGCAGCCATGCTGTCAACTCGTGTTACCGTAAGAGTTTAGATTTTTTTTTTAACCTCTAAAATGTGAAAAAGTTATTTTATTAGTTTAAGTGACTTTAAAATTGTAAATTTACTCTAAATTATTAAATGTGAAAAAAAGATTAATATAATATTATAATTCGCAGCATTCATCAAGATCTATATGCAACCTCCCTTATTATGTCTCTTCATTTAATTAGTTTTATTATTCTTTTCACTGTCAAATAAATGTGTAATATTTTTCTGTATTACAAGTGCTAGTTTTACCAACGTATTAATTTTACAATGGATTGAATTAAAAAATAATATTTTTTATAGAATTCACTTTACATAATTGCTTTTCACTATTTATTTCTGAGCGTAAATATTTTCCTTAGTATTAACTAAAATATGAATATTATGTTGCGTGTATTTACAGAAATATTGGTGCGCTAAACCTGTGTTTCTGCATGGTTTCGGCAGGGTTAAGATAGCACAGCTGTGGGGTGTACTAGTCGATGGTGTATTACTTACCCAGGATCCACGTGCAGTCGGCATCATGAACTGAAGGAGGAAAGTGGCGAAGGGTCCACACCGGGCTGATGCACCGTTTATGATGACGATGTAAACAAACCGGTAAATTTATTGAATAGTCCTGATGCTACGCGAAATACGCAGATTTTTAAGGTCTCCTTCATTGGACCATTATTTGATAAAGACCTGTAGAAATTGTACTGTAGAATACGATTGACTGATGGACTGACTGACTCAGGAGGTTTTGTGGATGATGAGACTAAAGCCCCTAACTCTCTTCTAATCTCACGCGTGTTAGTGCATGTCGCAGAGTATATAGTGTGCGTGTGTGATTGTTTATGATGTCAGGTATTTGATTAGAAGATCACTTACAAAAATTGGCGTTTATTGCTGGATGAATTACAAAGCCGGGTTCGACGCGTATGCAGTTTAATGCTCGTATGAAGTTGAATACTGGAGTGGCTCACTCGAGATGTGAGATGAAAGGATGTTCTGCGGAGAAGTGGTCGGCTAGCTTCGTGAAACCCGTCCGGCACGATGTATTACATCTGTTGATCGGTCGGTTCGGTTTCGGCCCTATATGGCTGTCCGGTGAGTCCCTACACGGCCATGTCTGTAGAGCGCGTGCAGAATCACCGCAGACCTATCTTAGTGATTTGTCTTCTGCAGTCAATCAATCAATCGTGAAATATCGAATACTGTCGGAACGCAGCAGTCAATTTTTCTTTAGCGAAACTATGTTTTGGTGAAATAGCAACATTATTTTATATTTCTACTCCACTGAGTAAATATCCCTAGTAAACTAAGCCTTTAGATAAGATAAGGACAATAACTCGGTCAAACCGTGCCTTTACTTGTCGACCTCGGCTTGAGTCATGAGACTCTGCCTTTATAAATGAGGAGTAAGGCACTTTATCCATCAAACGCGAATTGTTATTAGTTTATTTATCCAGCAATAGCCGCTGTATTTGTTCGCAAATTTTCTTGGAATTGTATCACTGACAAACAAAATATTGTCAATATAAGTCGATCGTAGTATTTTAAATGTAAAAATTCACGTTAGCGACTTTTCACGTTCTGCGTGAAGGTACTTGCAACTTTCGTCTTGTATAATTAATACATAAAGTGTTTAAAACTTCATTATTTTAACCACACTCTAGCGAGCAGCGAGCAGCCTGCCACTACCAGGAGAACATAAATCAAACGGAGTGTGACGAAATGCACCGCCACAACGCTGCCCGCCCGTTATTAACCAACGCGTACTCCAATATTTTAGTGACGTATGTCATGGCTTCTTTCCTCTCCCCTCGCCGTCCTGCATACTCCACCCTTCCGCTTCTATGATAATATTCGCACATACAAATCGAAAACTTTATTCATTTAAAGTTGTACCTAGAAACTGGCAGAACTCCTCCCCCCTCCCGCTCTGCTACGCCCCGTCCCCTCCCACCAGCCGCGTCATACCCCCTCGCCGTCACCATAATCCACCGCAAAACTTTTCTCCTTCCGAGTTATACTTTTTCTTTAGATTTCTCGCCACTTCTTCGGGGTTGTTTCTTTAAAAATGGCGGACATACACTTTTCTTGGCGGCAGTCGCCGTCAAGTTTTGAGAGAGTGCTCTCTGGTCCGGAGTCCGGAGTCACTCAGTTAATTATTTTAAGTGGCCCAGTCATTGTGTTTAAAGAGCGCTGAATGTGGCTATTATAATTTATTTTTAATTAATTTATAAATTATTTGCGGACCTACGCAGCTTTGTTAAACTCGACTATTTAGTTAAACATTTTAAATAATTAAACTTAGATTAAATGGTTAATGATATTTGGAATTGAAAGCACTCAAAGGGAACTGTACAACCAACTCAATTTAACCATTTATACACACATATATAGCTAGAACCCTCTAGACTGATTAAGTCATCAAGCTATGCAGAAATACGACGAATATTAATGGACAAAGAGAAGTGGGAGACACTTGGGGAGGCCTTCATCCGGCAGTGAATAGATAACGCCTGATAATGTTGATAATATACCTAATACAAATTTGGATCTATCTATTCTGCGCACAATGTCACATCCAAACCAAATTTTGCATAGTTACTCTTTAGAACCCGTGGGAGCCCTCCCACCGACTTAAATGTATATTTTATTGAATTCCTCCATTCCGAATTTTGCTAAATTGTTTTCTAGGACCCTGATAGAAATCCATCCCACCACCCGGACGTCTCACCACCCCTCCCCCACCTTTGTTAAACTAGTAATCTATAATTGTAAAAATGTTCTAAATAAACATGACACTTCGATCCAACTTTAAATTACAGTTGAAAATAATATATTCATTTTAGCACAATATAGGAACTCTTGTCCGCAGCCTAATTTTATATATGCATTAGCGATTTTATAAATGAAAGTAGCGATTAGCGAAATAAGATGATTGTATTAGCGATTCATGATTAGTTTTATAAAATATGAACAAAATACAATATATGATAATTATAAGTATAATATTAAAAAATTATAATGACGTTATTTAGCTCTTTTATGCTGGATAGAAATAACGTCCACTTTACTTTTTTATTGCAATCGTTGTACTATATATTTAAAAAAAAACATTTGTGTGTAAGGACCAGTGAATTTATAGATTTTTATTACTTAGTGAATTTATAGAATTTATAGATTTTTATTAGTAAATACAAATAATGGTTTCACCTTTCAGACTAGGTTTAGTAAGTAATTCAACTATTGATTTAACTTAGATTATTGGCATCATACATGAATAAAAATATCATTTTGAGGTCCACACTTACCCTACGAGAAGTCGGTGGGATTTTAGACTTCCACGAACAAATCTGACTAGTTTATACTATGAAGGTTTCAAATAGTTCAGTGTGAAATGCCAGCAAATGTGAAAGAAGCAACTAATCTTGCTACTTTTCCTAGGTTAAGTGGTTATACTAGATGTAAGAATATTATATATTTTTGACAACTAAATAATGAAATATACATATTACATATACAGTATAAAAAATAATATTCTGTTTCACCTCAGATTATTTTCTATATGCTATTATTCATATAATATCAGCTTACCTCAGAGCAGAGCCATAAATTTTTCGAATATAGTTTCGTTTGAACATTACACATTCTGCAGGCTGTTTAGAAAGTTTGACTCCGGCGGCACAGGGGTGCCTTCACCCCCACCCCCGTCCGACGACCACCCACCCCTCACCCCTCCGCCGGGCCAGTCAGGGGACTTGATTCTAGTTTACTCTGTACAATAACCGTTTATTCAGATTAAGCAACGCCGCCTCCCAATACCGCTATATTCTCATAGCGACGAATTTCGTCTCTACGATAAATTTTAATTTGCAATTTCTTTTTTAAACTTGCCTTAATAAAATTGGCCCCTTTTCTAATCTATAGAAGCAGATTCGCGTAATAAAGATTAAAGATTGGACCGTGTGGATCACAATCTCGGCCAAAATCTTAAATTAATTCACTTACTATACATTTCTTCTTAAACAATAATTCTCTATTTTTATTACATAATAGTCGGTGATTCGTATCAGTATCAGTTCTTATGCAGATAACCTGGCATGTTCTGATTCACAAACTGGCCGAAATTAGAATGCGGTACAGTGAGATCTGTCGATGAATTTCCTGAGTTTTGTCAGATTAACTGAAATTTGCGTTGCTATTTTCAAACTGGAAGAAATTAGAACGAATCTAGTGTCAAAATGGGAAACGTCGAAATTAAAACATGTCAGCCAACTTGCCACTCGGATTGCGTTCTAATTTTGAAAATGTATAAAAGTTTTCTGATTGGCAACATTATTTCGATTTCTGATTTGACGAAGTTTCTCGCAGTTTTTCTTTGATGTGCAGACAATGATTGTCACTGAATTTCAAAATTCGCTATATCTTTATTTTAATTTGAAATATGTAATAATGTATGTTAATTTTAAAAATACGCTTTGTTTAGCTAACATTATGTATAATGTTGAGGTGAGCAAAAAATCATGTTTTTTTTATCACGCTGAAATACATATTTGTGTTAAAATAATGTAATAATTAACCAATAAAGTGGCACTGTGGCGGTTTTGCTTGATTTTCTCGATATTATGAAATCATGTCATAGTGGGTATTGAAAGTGAGCGACTCAATTTAACGATGAATAATAAAATAGTTCCAACTGTTAACCTACATTTTAGACTGAGTGATCGTACTGGGGATATTATTCAGGCATAAAAAAGGTATTTTATATACGGTCACAATATACCCCCCGCATTTCTCTAATTGATCACAGTCTTGCATTGCATAAACTATACGCGGCTGTGCAGCCTGATGCTGTTTAACTTTCTTTGACAGTTTTATTAACCAATTTATAACAAAATATAAAAAAAGAATTCAATTTAAGAAAGAAAAAACTTATTTTTATATAAACTTATTAAACGCACGTTTCCGTTATCAAAAGTTCCGCTCAACATTTTTATTCTATGGAGGAGTTAAATTCTTTAATTTCCTTCCTAAAGATTTAAATATGAAAGTGAATTATATAATTTGTTATTATGATACATTAAATTGACATATTTGTATGGCTGTCAAGTTTAGTTAAGCCTGCAAACCATATATTAACTTATTAACACTAACGCTTTATTTTAAACAATAATAATTTAAGCACTAATTAAATGTATTAGTTATAAAGATGTACATATAAAATCAATTTTATCGAAAAATATTATTATTGCGCTACCGGGATTCGAACCTGGATATCTTTTCCAATCCGGAGAAGCTACATTACCAAGCATGCTACGGCGCCAGTATTTTTGACGACAAATTTTCGAACCTATATGTTACACTTTTTCAAATGAATACATCTGGCGTCTGCTATCGGTTTACTCAAAGGTATTCGAGATTCCGTAAAAACAATGTAGATGGATTTCAAATAATGGAACGAAAATGTATTAATTTGAAAAAGTGTAACATATAGGTTCGAAAATTTACCGTCAAAAATATTGGCGCTGTAGCATAAGGTAATACACCTTCCCCGGATTGGAAAAGAGATCCAAGTTCCAATCCCGGTAGAGCAACATCTTACATATATATCTTTACAATTAATACATTTAATTAGTATTTAAAACATCACAGACCTGTGTTCTGAATAATTACAACTTCACAATAAGAATCTGTTCTCCTTAATAATAATAATTTATTATATTTTCGTAGAAATCAATCACTTTGTGGTTTGACTTATTATATTAAATAAAATACGCCCTGACAAAGCTTGAGCTAAGCGAAACCGGTCGGTGTGTAATTAAATTTGTGGTTTCATACAAAGTGGTTGTGTTTTATTTAATCTAATAAATTATTATTTAAAAGGAGTGCGCGTTAATAAAGCGTATTATTAATACTGTATCAAATTATTTAAGTGAAATATTAATTTACTTCCCATTATGTAAATTGTTAAAACAATCATAAAAAAGAACAGGAATTAGTTCGTTTAAGTTTCGAACAGGAATTAGTTTTTTAATTTAGAAAAAATTAAAAATGTTCCCATCTCTTCGGATTTAATTAGTAAATGTATTAACAACATAAAATATTAATGTTTCTTATTCATTAAATAATTCAATCCACTTGTTATGAACTATGCCTACAGCTGCTTTACATTTTACTTCACAATCCATCAAATATTCCCGCGCATTACACAAAGATTGTTTCCAAGAATTTGAAGTACGATATCTTGACCCTGGACTGTAATAATTTGTACTTACTTAATCATGTACCACTTTAATTCAAAATATTTTCAGTACCTAATAAGGTATACGTATTGTTTATTTTAATGATATAAAAAATCACTCGCAAAATATATTTTAATTAAATATTTTCACGCAGTAATACATTTGGTAGGAAACATCGATATGATATCGTTAAATTATTATATTCATGTATGTATTTCTTTATTATATATTACATTATTGCGCATGTGAGTTGGTGCGATGCGATTTACATAATATTTGAACACGCGGTTCATTGTCAAGTTACATAATACAAAAAGCCGTGGAAACAAATCCCAAGTAGGGTCGGGTTAATAATAACACGACCGCGATGGCCCTAAACCTAAAGGATGAAAAAAGGATGCTGGGACCCTCCCTCCTTCCTGCGGCAGGTCTGGCGGGCCACCTGTTACTGGGCCCCGAGCCAGGGTCAACGCTGGGGCGACCACGCGGCTGAAACTCTCAACCGAGGCAGGCATTTTTCAACAGATTTATACGTTTACTCTGCTTGAATCAGTACAATCCATTGGATATTGTAAAAAAACATTATACAAATCGAAAGTAGATCTACTTGTAGCATACTTAATAGAATTAACTCATTAATTGACACAAGTATGTCACACTAGGGCATGCAAATTTACCGGTAAAGCTGTAAAACTCTTAATTTTATACCGGATTACCGGTAATAATGAAGGAAGTAATTCAAAAAGTGAATATTATGATATTTTATTATGAATATTTTAATATAAACATACTGTTAGATATTGATTTTTATTTTACACAAATATTACTACAACTAGACGTCACGAAACTTCAGAGGACACTAAAAATTATATATTTGTCGGAAGACAGATTAGCCGCCAAGGGATGAATCAATAAAGTACTGTATGCTCGACTAGTGAGTTTTTCGATGGTTGGTCTTGGATCCCCAACGCACGCGCGTGCATTATATTACGCCGGAGAAAATTCCATGAAATTCAGGGTAAACGAACCATACAACAAAACACTCAACGACCTTGCTTTCTGCAAATATTGTCTCATATCGTAGTTTAAAAATATTTTTATATAATACATTGAAAAGTGAAAAATAATTTACCGAAATTACCGGTTTTTAGAAATTTATTTACCGGTAATTCGTGATCTATGTCACACCAAGCATGATTACGCGCACTTTTAAACTTTTGAGAGGGAGGATTAAATGTTCAATGTAATGTATTTGAAATCATTCTGTCGAATGTCTGAACGAAAGTCTTCAGCTTTTAATACATATTTTAAGTCAACACTTTTAAAGCCTAGCGTTACTCTGCATATGTGGTGAACCATGTAAAATATTGTTGGCAGTTAAAAGATTAAAAAGAGTAGCTGTGGGCTGGGCTGGGAAGCAACAGGAAGAAAGGAAGTCGGCAGAAGGTAAACTGGTATTTAAAGACTGTTGAAAGTTTCAGAAAACGACGAGCATTGCTGAGAGGATGTTAGAAGTGAACGGGGCAAGAGTGGTATACCAGAACGGAAAACTGTAGCGTTCTATACTCTCGAACCTACCCCTGCGGTGAAATATGTAACTAAGTGAGCAAGAAACATTTTGATACCGTTGAATTAAAAATCTTACGTAATGTGAGGATGATCTGTGCGTGGCGGTAAGTTAATATAGTATTTTCAAGTGATCATTGAAACGTTGCTTTATAATGGATTTTTTATGTTTATTGATCCGAATATCTTATATCTTCAACCTGCATTCTCTCCAATTTTCTCTTCTCCAGCCTGGTCATCTAACAGTAGAAGACGGAATTATCTTTTGTACTTATATTTAGATTTTGGTCCGGGTATTTATTTGTATATGTTATATTTGGACTGTTGACAAAAAAATGTTTTTTTTTTTTACATTAAATAATAATTCGTGTCGAGAGTGTTGTCCCTGTTCCCGTGGTGGCTGGTCGCCCGGGCTCCCAGCGGCGTACCTGGCGCGGGGGCGCAGCTGGCCGCGGCGTACAACATCCCGCGGCGGATACCGAAATAATTTTCATTTCAAAATATGAAACATTCGGTGTCGGGGGTCGTTGACTCTCGCCTCCTGACATTGTTCCGCCGCGGCCATCTTTTAATTACATCCGTTGATGCTAATTACTGCTCTAAGCGCGCACTCGTCACGCCGTTGTGCTTTTCTGTAGCTAAGCTAAGCTTATTTTTTTTATATATTTTCTTTTAATAATGCCTACCTTTTAACCCCGTTCGTCGAGCCATTATGATATACAAAATTGTATTGTTTAATTTAATTATCGTTTATGAAAATAAAACAATTCAAATTCTTTACATTAATTCATAAAAATGTAATACATATAATATTACACGTACGCTTTGTATAAATCCATACACGCAGGGATTCGTCTACGACAGACAGAAATTACGAAATGCGTGACAAATCAAATTTTAACAAAATCATGAAAAATAATAAGATTCGCCGTTTGTTCGTCGGTCACACTTTTAATAATGCAAGCTGTGTGTACTCATATTTCGAATAAAATAATTATAATATATAATCTTCAGGTAATCACTTGACTGGATATGAAAAAAATATTGCCATCTGAACGTTTCAGTTTTTTTTTTTTAAATCCAATCTAGGTAGGTACTTACTTCCCAGATTCCAGAAGATAGACGCGTACCGACTATTCTTTGTAATTTTGAAAATATTATTCTCCGTCATTATAGACGACCTTTCACCTGATATTTTAAAAATACATAAATTACAAGATTAAACTAATAAGCAACATATAATATTTCTATAACATATTTTTTATATTAATCCATTAAAAGCAATTCATTGTTACCCTGTTAAACATCACGACCACCATAGCTAAATGGATTAACAGCATGCTTAGATTCATCTCAAATTCAATATTATTTTTTAACGAATTTTGTCATTTAAATGAAATCTGCTATTTTGATTTATAATCAATTAAATTTGTATTTTGATTTGTTTGGACTACAGCCTTTTTTTTCAGTGTAAAAATTGTACCCGCTGTGTGAGAATGTTGGTAGGTTGTCAAATTTTAAGTCGGTGCAAGTGATAAATAAATTATATATTTTCTGTAGATTAACTAAATTAATTTATGATTTAATCAGTTATTTTAGTAATCATTCTTCTGAAGAATTGGAGGGAGCATTGAAGTTAGATGACCCGTTTGATCTATTCTTAACTGCCAAAATTATTATACGTAATAATAGTGTAATTAGTGCATACATTATTCCGTGTACCTGCGCTAATCTATTACTATTGTTATAGTAATTACTTTATAATATGCAAAATTACCGGAAGTGAGTTAATACGGGGGGAATTTCATAATGAATATAAATCTATTTTATGCCGATACAGTTTTTTTCTCTCTTTCGTTAAGGTCTAGAGAACGGAATTAGTTCCGGATAAAGTTGTGTTTTATCCCAAGGTTTATTTAGGGTAGTTTTAGACGCGAACCTCTAAATCAAGACTCTAGAAATGAGGTCACTCGGGGCGTTATGATAGAATAAAGAATTAATAAGTTTGGAGCGAATGTAAAAGTGATCTTAGAATTGACCAATATTCAAAAAAGTGGTTTTGTCGTGTGGAACGGACGAATGAGGAGAAGATAGACTTAAAAATATCTGAAACTTGACAGTGACAGACAGCTTTATATCCTATTAAGCTGTGCAGCGATACTATATAATGCCGTTAATCTACCACCTTATTAGTGAGTCAATTTTTTCTACGTTGGAATTGACCCATGAGTTTGTCGGTAAAAGTCGGTTCGCACCTCGTTCCAGGAGCAAGTTAGTTATATTTTCATAGCATAAGCGTTTAGCTTAGAAAATAGTCAAAATATTGATGTGACATGTATTCCGTGTACTCATCCCTATTTTTTAATAAAAGGTCGGTATGTATCAGTTAGCTCATTCTACTTTGTATACAAAATACATCCGCCAATGAATCATAGTTCTGTATTGTCCTTTACGCGTTTTCGAAACAAATCTCATCCTTCAATGAGGAGAGCCTCCTAGACTTAATTAGACAAATAGCTTGGTTATATTCTACTGCTGGTGTTTTTAAATGCTTTATGTACACTTTTTTTAAATTTAATGCTGTGGCAACATTCTGTCACCGTAATATTTTTATTTTTTGCTTATTCACATTTCCGTGTTTGTTTGTGTTGCATTCAAAGCGAAAATACATCGCAGCATATAAAATATAACAAAGTTAATTATGTACGTTGTATTGATTTTCCATTTATTTTCTTTATTACGTTTCATTTATTAAAACCTTCCTAGTACAGGACGATAAAAAGTAATGACGCCGTTTCAAAAATAATAAAATGTATATTACAATCGTTTTATTAAATTGGTTCGGTATTCATTAAGAGCAATTTGTATTTATTTCATTTTAAAATGGTGGGTACCGTGGCGTTATACGCAGGGCACAACTCCCACGCAAATATCGTGGCTTTTAGGTATGGAGGAATGGATCTACGTGAACGGTGAGAACAAAACAATGCGGCATTCTCTTGCAGTTTCTTTGCAATTGAACATTAACAGTTCGTCAAGAGTCTAATATTTCTTGACTATCTCGCACGCCATCGCCTTGTAGTTTCTCTTACCGTGTGCCATCTTCTTGCAAGTGGATCCTCGCCCCTTTTTTTTTCAGCAGTATCAGGTCTTCTGAGATACTCAGATATCTGCACTATTAACCTTCTGATTAAAAAAATATTTTTCACAGATTCTATGACGGATGGCGTTTTTAGAATTTTTTTAATTAAGCCAAAATCTTAATTTTTAATGTTTCTACGATTACATAGTCTGTGACCTAATTAGTATTCACAGGTCCAATATCAATTTCTTTTAAAATTTGTCTACAAAAAATGGAATAAAAACGCGTATATGAATTTAGCCAAACGAATTAAGCGATATCGACTCATCTCGCGTAACCGGTCATGGTTGAGTGGGCTGAGGCGTCTGACGTTCCATCTGGGAGCGCAAGTTTAAAACCCCAGCTGGTCATTTTTTTGATTTTTTATTTTTACCCAAGACATAAAAAAACGTGAACCGTTCAGTATTTCAAATCATCATACGAGACCAGCCCTGCAACAATACTGTATATCGTTTTTGGGTAGATCTGAGTTATGAATGCCACAACGTTGTACATCTTCTTGGGCATCGAATGGTATATTAAACAACCATATCAAATAAATAAAAATTATATTACACACAATTTCTAAGTGATCTTTGCACATATAACACTACATATCGATTAATATGGCCGATGCTCCGTCTGTCTATCAATACTTGTAGATATACAGCGCTGTTGCAGGGGGGGGTCTCATTTGTTTAAATCTCTAGATCATCTTAAATAGAAAAATGTTTAATAACGATGGTGGTGTTATTGAGGCTGCTGGCGAATTTCTTCGATCAAAAGATGACTAAATAAGATGATAAGATGATCAAATAAAAATTATTTTTACTTCAAATACTTTCCGAAACGTGTAATATTTAGTCGAGACACAAACCCCTTTAATACTCTGAGTTTATTCACTTTGCATGTTATGGCGGTTGATCTGATGTCATTTTCTGCTTCTCTGCTTTATGAATTGTGTTAATACCCGTTGCCACCCAGAGGTCAAACTATAAAATGATGGCCGATAGCTTTCTGCTAGTTGTATTATGTTCATTCCACGTTCTGACGTAACACTTCGCGAGCTTCTCTGTCAAATTGTGCCGGCGCGTGCGCCAGGACCCGTCTCGCTCACTCCCGGTCAACCGACCGGCTCTGGTAATGAATGGTATCCGAATGCAAGTGTTTAAGCGCTTCCGCCCACGGTCGTGTTATGCCGAGACCGCAATCTCGCCGGCCCAGTTTGTGGACTGTGAAGCGTGGAATGCGCGCTCCGCGTGGTGACGGTGACTCCTCGACTGCACGTGGCGCCCCCGCCACGCGCGTGCGCCACTCTTCACTTCGAACGGACTATTTGATGCTCATCACTAGTGCGATCCCAGATCAAACAACGAATGAACATTCATTATTTAATTATCACAACACGACAAGTCATCATCTGACGTTTGAGATATTGAGCTTCAATGTTTCGAATATTACTTTTTCGGAGTTTGGTTCGTTGCCCTTGACGTGATATTTTTATATAAATGGCACTGTATAATTTATAAAAATAAAATAAGTCACGTTATATCGTTATGTAATATAACCCGTACATTTTATTTGTATTCTAATCAACGGTCTTTCTAAAAAAATATTACAAATACTACTGAAACATGACGTTTCTAACACAATTTTGAAGGGAAAATTATTAATACAAAAAATTTGTATAATTTTTTTTTTTAAGGAGAGCACATTTTTATTGTGAAGTAGCATTTTCAGAACATAGTTTTGCGGTATTTTAATATAATACTAATTAAACTAATCAACTAGGAAGATATACAAAAAAAAATCTTGTCTTATCAATATATAAAGTCGATGTTGCTTTTAAAAATTGAATAATAATCAATTGGAAAGATAACAGAACGTAAGTTCAGATCCCGTGTATTCATAAATTCAATTATTTTTGAAGATATTATTCACAGACAATGAAAAAATTCATCAATAATGTCAAAAAAATGCAAATATCTGAGCTGTCAAAAAATTGTCATAAAGAATTTCATTTCGAAAGTACCGCGTTTGGCGTTTGACATTTAGTATTTTTTTAAAGTAAGCAAAAAAATCCAGAATTCTCGTATTCAAATTTTTGGTCACTGAATATTCATTTTCTTATGAATAATATTTAATCTTCTTTGCAAGGCATGCTCACTCGAAATTGTGTTTATGCACGTATATGACTCGTTTAATACATTATATTGTAGTGCGGATACACATACACATTTGTAAGAATAACCTCATTGTATTTACTGTACACGGTATACACAGTTTATATACTTTTAAACAACAGTAATTCATTATTAAGGAGAACATATTCTTATTGTGAAGTTGTAATTATTTAGAACAGACGGTCTGTGATATTTTAAATAAATGTGTTCTCCTTAATAATATATAAGTTGTATCAATGTGTCCAAAAAAATTAATAAAAATTCATTGTTAATTCTGGCGTCTCCTATCGGTTTACTCAAAGGTATTTGAGATTCCGTAAAAATAAAGTAGATAGATGGCTTTCAAATAATAGAACGATAGATGTATCAATTTGAAAAGTGTAACATTGGTTCGATAATTTGTCGTCAATGCATTGTGTGCTGTAGCACGTTCCCCGTATTGGAAGAGATCCAGGTTCAAATCCTGGCAACGTCAATATTTTTCGATAAAATTGATTTTATGTGTATGAGTTTCTAATTAATACATTTAATTTGTATTTGGTAATTAATTGGTTTAAAAAAATCACCTCTTGCTTATTTTACGAAATAAACATTTTTAATGATATATTTATTCGAATTTACTATTAAATATTGACACATATTAATCAAAATTATTTAATAAAATCATTTTAAATAAGCTGAAGGTATATCACAAAACTACGATACAAAAAGCATTAATTTATTTCTCATTCTATTTAATTGTCCATTTCGATGTACACCTAGATACATAATCGTAACATAAAAAGGGATAGCCTAGTTAGGTTATTTAACTCTGAAAATTATAATTACACCCTATCTGTGTATTTCAGTACCGCCGGCTTACATAAATAATACCCCTATAATTTTCAATAGTAATTAACATTTTCAAATGAGCGAACAATGAACTCATTTACTGACAGTAATTGCTATCATTATTTCATTTTAATCTTTGTTGCTAATATAGTGCCTCGTCGAGGTGTTGGAACCTCCACCCGCCACCCGCGAGGGATGAGGGTGGAAATGAGAAAGAAAACGAAGAAGAAGTAATTAAAAATATAATTTGGTTGTAATTTTCGTGAAGCATTCCTTTGTCTCAGCCCTTGATTAAAGTGTAATCCAGTTAAAAATCTTAACCGTAGAAATGATTCAGTTTTATAAAATATGATATAAATATATAATGTATGATATGGTATGAATAAAATATGATATATAATAATTATAATTACGTGCCGATGTACGATATTTCGTGGCATGGTTCGCTTCGTGGTCTGGTCGTGTAGAACGAATGAGCGATGACACGGTGGTAAGAAATATATACGAGCGTGTATTAATAGCACCCGAAATAGAAGACCTCGTAAACCATGTATTGGAAAATACATCCTATTACAAGCGTCAATAATTAACGAGCGTGAGTAAAGAAAATGTATGACTGTGGACAAGGCGAATTTTATATAAGGTCAACAAATTGTAGCGTTCTATCCTCTCTGTCTATTCTCTAAATAAATGACGTGATAGTAAAATAAACAAGGAAGTGCAAATTTTTCCGAATCTATAGTAGCTTGTTGATCTAATGGTTAAGACGCTGGCCTAGTGATTTAATGGTCTGGAGTTCGTGTCTCGTTCCAGGAGACCAGCCAGTATTCCTATTTCCGTAGAAGAACCGTTTAGCTTAGATTGAAAATAGTAAGAATGTTGATGTGACATGTATTCCGTGTACGCAACTCTATGTGAAAAAAATATATATTAAAACATGTTAAATGTGCTTCAGTGCTTTTCCATGTAGGAAATTTTCTCCTCGAAGTACGGACACAGCCGCAGTACGGAATCAGTATTAGGCTGATGTTTACCGCTAAATTGTAAATAAATGTTAATCCTTATTTTTGGATACATACTACGTTAGCGCCTGATTGATATACTAATAGGATTACATTTTAATCCAAATATTCGCATTTTTTTTTTACACAAAAATTGTATTAACCTTTGTAAGGATTATTTTTCCAAATATAAACAAGCAAAAACCGCTGCGCATCCTCCCGGGGAATAATATCTCACAGCCTCCACTCCTGAGGGATGCGAAAATTCCCGCTAAATATTTCGAAAAAATCCCCAACAAAAACATGTATTTTCACTGCCGAAACGTTTCATGCGATCTCGAACGAGTCGAGCGAAAATAGCGCTAAATGCCTCTTCGCGTTACAAGTGTAATGCTGAAACGGAATCAGGGGTGTTGGAGGGATTAGAGGGAAGGTTCCGATCGGATGTATAATCGTATTCATCAATTCCGATTCGCATCCAATCCAATTTTATCTCTGGCCGAGTTCTTTGTTTGTTTATTTTTTGTCTGTATATTTTTGATGTTGGATGCATATTTATTTTCTTGCTTTCATTTGAAACCGTAGCACAGTGGTTAAATATTCCAAATATTTTGGGTTCGAACATATTCTTTTACGTAATTTCTTGTTTATTTGGTTTTTCGTTTGGTTTCCAAATAAAGGTTCGCTTTTTAAAATCTGCACTGCGAAACTTGTGTTCCTTGTTACACGTTGGGAAAAAATACATTAGTGTCACGTGTTATCAGGGTTCTAGAATACGGGTTTTAACGGTTCAAAAATATTGTATCCTCTAGCCCTGTGCGTATTTAATAAAATAATAAAATTCTGAATGTTTTTGTTCAATTGAATTTAATATGTACCTCCTAGATATAAGATTAACTTTTTTAGTTTATTTTTCTATTTCTTGTATACATAGGTATGTAACTGTACAGTATACACCGGTTATTATGTTCAGTGATTATAAGAATCAATCATAAAATTATCTTACAAATGTTAGCGAGTATAATTTTCGGGTATTTGTATTTAGGTCAGCCGAAATAAATATATGTATGTTTTAAAACGAACAAGAATATTTTACTTCTAATTTTTTAACCACAGGTGTTTTATAATGTGTATATTGTTCAATGATCAAAGTTTTCAGATAACATCATTGTCTGATGTTGGAATCAAAAACGTGATCAGAATAATCAACGCCTACTGCGTATATATTTTTCTATTTATGTCTCGAGTCGCGCTTACATATACAACATTAAATATATAAAGCGGGAAGGGAAAATGCAGACACAATTTTCGCCTCATCCACATTCATGCAAGCTCGCCGATTGTTGAGGCACTTAACAGGACCATCCGCCGGTATCTGTTTTACCTGGTCGTGCCAAGTCTTCCGCTGACGTCCTATATTTCTAGTGCTATCTACACTTGCGTCATATATCTTTCTTACCATTCTCTCCTCATGATCTTATCCACAATGAGAAAGGAGAAATATATAAACGATATATTTATAAAAATCGCAACATATTCAATTAATTAGTATTATTTTACATTCACTTTGAAGTGCTTTGAGCCATTATCATTCCTTTTAATATTAATCTTCGTGTGCTATGAGTGTTTGAGCTCCGCCATTTTGATGAGCCTCAAAAAGTTAGGTTATGTCAAGAATAAATAAACATATCCGCGCCAAAATGGCGGCAACCACACAATTCAAGCAAAAAATATCTGAACAGTGAATTAACATTCTGTTCATGAAAGATCAGGTAGTAATACGAGGTTTAATCAAATAAAGTTGAGTCATTTAACCAATTTACAAATAATTCGTTTAACTTTGTAGGTATCTCTGCGTTACCTTCGTAATGTTGATTAGCCTTGAATAGAAAAGAAACGACGTGGACTGGTTAGTGCCTACGTGCGATATCTCCGCACTACTCCCAAACCGATCGTTAGATCCAAATTTTATTTTTATTACTTTACTAACTGTAGCCGGTGTTACGTATGCCTTCCCGATAGATCTTAAAAGGTTTTTTTTTTTTTATTATATTTGTATATTACACAGAAATAAAACTTTTTTTTTTAATGTGTTCATTCAAAAAATACATATCGATTATAAATTATTTAAAATTGATTGAAATCATGAAATGTTTTGTTTGAACAAAATGTATTTTAAAAGTCATATTAAAATTTATATTTAGTAATCGTTTGTAGAGCCACATCTCAAATACTTGTAGCATTAGTTCAATAAATATCCTCGATTATAAAACAAATATACGTGCATACTTTAATTAAGTTTTTTTTTTAGTACAATGTCACTCGAACTTGCTCAATACGAAATTCAATTCTAATGGAAGTTTTTAGGTAATCTGCATTCTGAGTAAACTATTTCCCGACTTTTTCCAGTCTCGTTCCGTGGTTCATCCTGCCATCGTCAATTTTGTTTTGTTTGCTAATAATGTTCATAATGTACATAGTATATTTGCATTTAATTTAAGACCACGCGCTTCGCGTGCGTTAACCGCACGGTAAGTAGTGCTTGGAAATCTTCCATATAATTCGCGTAAGCGAGGATCCTCAAGCCGCAAAATATTCCGGTCTGTCTACATGGCTTTATTAAAGTTTCACGAAGTTCCGACATCGCTAAATATTCAAACTTTCAATATGCATTGCGGTAAATTAGTGTGACATCGAACTTTAAAGGTAATAAATCCATTTAAAACAAAATATCAACAGATTCCTGTTGCAAGTTTTTGATTGCTTCTAAATTTATTTTTAATCGAAATAAAAGAACTCAGGTCTGCTGACTAAATAGTCGGATAGAAGACATAAATATAATTAAATCGAGTTTATCTTATTTATAAAATAAATATAATGTGTTGCACCACACTGTAGACAAGAGACATTTCAATTGATGGTATTACGAGCGTAGATTGTTTCAGTATTCGGGGCAACCACGTGATACCTGACACGATCAAATATAAATTAGAAGCCTTAAGAAACCTCCGAGACGAATCATGTGTAAAAATTAGTTCGGTCGTGAAGGAAGCCATAGATATGTGTTAGAATCTGTTCTAAGCTCTACCATTTTGTGAAGATTGCGCACTATTAGACCAAGAAGATATACCGAAATTGTATAGTAATTAATTATTTTTTTTTGCATTCACGATTTTTTGTGTTAATGTTTTTTCATGATATAATAATATATACTGTAATGATATCAACATCTTTATAAAATTTTGTTTTTTTTGATAATAATATAATTTTATTAATTATCTGATTCAAATGCAACTATTCTATCACCAACATGAGAATCAAATCAACTTCATTACCAAGTAAGCACCTACATTAGAAACTCTTCCGTCGTGCGCGACTGACTGAACATGTTATATTTTACAAGGTTAAAGTTCATTGTTAAAAAATATGATCAATTTCGGAATAAAATTAAAGTGGTCATACAAAAATGGCACCTTAAAAGCTTTTTAAAAAAAAAAAATTGGACGAGTCACCGCACGCCCTGCACTCTAATTCTTAATAAAATCACCGTTACGCGTGTCGGCCGGGCAATATCCCCGCCCCGCCCCTGCGCGCCGCCAGGCAGGGCCGGCTTTCGCCATTTTCGATTTTATTGCCCCCAACTAAATAATGTTTTCTACTTCCGACGCGTTCCGCTCGAGTGAGCACAATCGGCGCGGCGTTGTTTCAGCCGAAACGTGAACCGAGCTATATTGTCCAACTAAATTAATTCATTATTGCTGACGTCATTGCAATTTCTCTCGTTGAATGGATTGGAAATGTTTTGTAATTATGTATATTAATGCATGTTGTGAACACAACATTTATCGGAATTTGAGTGCTTTTCATTATTGAAATGCAATCTCACTCAATTTGCGTAATAATAAATAACTTTATTACTAATCACTTTTAGATTATTTAACACATTTTTAATATTTCGTCTAAAATGCATGCTATTTATCTACGCTACTTTAGTACGATATTTTCATTCCTTTAAATAGTTGAAATGATTTTGTAATGTATGGATAAGGAAACCGAACATAATGATACTTACGTTCTGTACAGTTCTGATTTTAAAAAGATGTGAATGTCTGAAAAAAATGATATTTTCTTGTTCCCCTTCGTATTCATATCATTCTTACTCGTGCGCCCGATCTTTTATCTGTCTACTTCCTACGATTAATGACAAGTTGCCGTTGAGATTGTTCCGAGGGTTTGGTAGCATAGTTATGTGACAAACAAGTAACCTAACTTTTTTTGTTGTGTTTTTGAGATTCCCGAAGTGTTTAATAAGATTTGTTCTTTAAAAATATCCATATATGTGAATGGTTTCGATAAAAAAAAAGTTCTGATTCTGCCTTCAGAAAATCTGACTAGCTTTATGTATGGGTTGTGGTGTGTGTTTGTGTTGTTGACTGGAATTCGATTTATTTTTCAATTATTATCAATTTAGCCTCGTCAAACAAATTAGTTCAATTGTCGCGACCGTAAACAGACAGCGACGAATACTGTAGTTTGCTCGACAGTGAATATTTTATTTTCATCTTTCAATACTATCGAATTGCTTACTTCCTCAATAATATCTAGAAAAATATATATTATATGTATATTAATTAAGTAAAGTTTATGGAGTGGAAGCGTGAACACAACAAGAATGTTCAAAATCCACCCAGCTAGATAAGCCTACAAATGAACATGTTATGTTCTTCAATATTTGCAAAATTATTTTGTGGCCTCATTTTATATTAATAATTAGACGAAATACTTTGTATAAACCACTATTTATTGATTATTTTACATGTTTCGATACCTATGGTATCTTCTTCAGGAAAAAATGTGTACTGAAATTAAAAATACAAGCATGGATAAAAACAAAACAATAAAATGGTGAATAAGTAAGAACTAATATGAAAACAAATTTAAAAGGTGACCATTTGCAAAAAGGATTTAGTTATTTATAATATTTGGCTCGTTATTACCACTTTTTCTTATTTTTTAAATTTCAAATTTATCTAACTATTTACACCCCTAGTATTTGTATGTATAATTTCTAAACCCTTGTTAATATCAAAAGAATGGTTTGTTTCCAAAAAGTGATAGAGCAAATTCTGAATAGTTATTGTTATTATGTTAAGATGTTATGGTTTAAATGATGACAAATTTTTTATCACATAATGCTGGGAAACATTTCTGAAAATCGGATTACTATGAACATGAAATCATAGCCGACGTCTCTTGATCGGATAAGAATCTGTAAGATACACTTTTTTTAAGTCTTGCAATATTTGGTCTAACGATTGTTCATATCCTGAATTTAAAAAGTCCTTATGAATATTTTTGTATCATCCATATGGTGTAGAAGATCTAAAAGGTGAGTATGTAAACGCGACACGTCAATATTCGTACTATTTTCAAACTGAGCGAAGTGCTTGTCTATGTAAATCGAACTTACTTAGATAGCCTCTAGCGGGACTCGAAGTTTGTTTTCAAAGCGAGCTTCCTGACCACTGGAGTGCACGAGCCAGACACTTTGGTTTAGTATGTCGATATACCGCCATGCGCTGTGTGAACTCTATGATACAAATAAAGCGTGTATCTGATACCCTAGAATTTATTGCTCTAATAAAAATTGTCAGTGTCCTTACATACTTACTGATCAAATTTTTAAAATATTAAAAATCGGCATTATTAAGGCGATGGCGTATTTGTAAAATTGATTTAATTTGTCACACGAAGCATGGAGCAACACTAGCGGTGCATAAGGGAATTCTGCTGCCAACGCTGATGTATGGAGGTGATATCTGAAATTGGTAAAAATAGACTGAATGAAATCTTTTAGACGCGTGTGTGGGAAATCAATGTATGACAGAAGGAAGACTAAAAAATTAGAAATGAATATAGACCTATTTATAGCATAGTCGATAAAATTATGGTTACTGATATGATTTGGTCATGTGGAACGTGAAGACAGAGGGCGTCCGCGAAAGACCTGACGTGCGCATATAGACCAGATATTGGAGAATATCAAATGTGCAACTGTTCAAAGAGCGTGCACGAGAAAATGCATGAAATTGGACGAGGCAAGAGTGATGTGTCTGATAGTAAGTTAGTTAGTGTGATTTTTAACAGAATTGCCTTTTGTTTATATATTTAAGGTAAAATAACAGATTAATAATTTAAAAATATTTTTTTTATGTTATTGAAGTGTTTGAACTTTGTGCAAATAAAGGAATATGAAGATGTTCTGCGGAAGCAGACTTGTACCCAAAACGCAACTGCTTCCAGGAACATACTTGCTACACGAGTATTAAATCACCATTAGCGTTCGGGCCTCCCGTCCTTTTGTGAGAGATTTTTCCCGGAGATGAGAAGAAAAGGCGGTCATCGACCCCGGGGAGGCAACAAAAGATTGCGCATCTACATACATCATCCCATTTGAATGCAAAACATGACTAACGAGACTCCTTTTCAATACACTTCAGTCAACTGGTATTTATAATAGCGAGGCTTCTGGGGAAAATAAATCGAGAAATACTAAACGTAGAACAGAATACACTGCGATTGTTAGGAGTGTGTTTTTATCGGTGTAAATTATTGAGCTTAATGCCTTGCAATTACGAAGATCCTTATTGACCCGAGGTCTGGCTTCCATTTCCCTGTCTAATGTAGATTATTTAATATTTTTTCTTCTTGTTGCCCGATTTTTAATTAATATTCTGGCCCCGTTCCTAATAATTACGTCTGTTCGAATAAAGGATTTAATTATAATATCTGTAGGTTTTATTTTTTCGGAAAATCGACTTCGTACGATAGATTTCATGGTAATCACGACGTTGCTGATTTTCAGCAAGAAGCTACATCATATGCCTATCTGCAATTAGATATGGTCTAAGACACTGTAGTAGAGCCCAGAAAGCTCTGCACAGAATTTGCAAGGTAGACTAAAAAAAAATATAACATTAATAATTTGAATTTGTTTATTTTTCTACCCTAAGGGCTAATGTATATTAAAACAAGCCAGCACGCATATTATATGCAGGCTATTTATGGCTTATCAAATTAGATACGATTGTTACAAATTTAATTCCATACGTATTGTATTCGTTTGGTTAGATTAACATGTCAGATCAACGAACGTGTTATTTATATTTAGTCCCTCTGGAGATAAAAAAAAGTCCCCAGCACAAAGGGGAAGGTATTTATATTAACCAGATAGTTAAATGAACTCGTAAAAATTGTTTAGACTAGCCTAAAAATATACCCTTATAAATAAAGTGTTTACGTTAACCTAGACAAAGGATTTATGGTTTAAAGGGCCCAAAGCGACGGTAGATTTTTTATTAATTATTTGTAAATTGGCAAAAAGTTCTTAAATAAATAAATAAATTAATTAATTCCCTCTCGCAAAGTGTTTAAATAAAGAAAATTATTTAAATTCAACACTAGGCTGGTGTGAGAAATATAAATATTAAATTGATAGAAATTCGACTAACAAGAATGCATAACTGGTGCTAACAAGAAGCCATCATTGGATATATGGGAGAAAATGCATCATCTGTTATGTTGCGATTTTTACCTACCTACATTAAAAATTATATCTATTAAAATAAAAAAATAATGCACCAGCGGCGATAGGCTACACAACGTTCTGCATTTTATAATTTATGTAGAAGTTTTTACGAGGTACTGAATATACGTGCTCATAATCCGTTAAGTGAGAATAAATCAACCGTTCACTTCCGAGAAATCTTGTCCTTTCTTTAAACAAGGAAAATGCAATATTACATTCTTTATTTTTGGCATTTCTCGTTTAGTCCGGCGTAATTCACTGTTTTTGTGAACAATTCTGTGGCGGATTTCTCATCTGGCACCAGTCTGCTGAATCATTCTTCGTATAAGTAGTCAGGAATGGCAGCATACACATAATTAAAAGGTTCGTTTGTATATCTGTAATACAATGCAGCACGGGAATCTAGCATTATGAATTCACTTGTATATAATAATATAATTTTGTATCAATTCCAAAGACAATAGATGCGTCATATGCGCTGCCGTATGGGCACAACGTAGTCGCCCGCAGTGCCTAACGTCAACAATCGGCAATAGATAGTTGCTTTTTGCTAGTTCTAAATAAATCTTTGAAGAATATCGTAAGTAATCAATAATACTTTGTGAAATAATAGAAATTTTGTAATTTTGAAAACTTCTCAATAGTATTCTTTTCTTGCGGGTGTAGTCTCGAGGATTACTTCAATAACTGTACTCTGTGATTTAAATAAATATCAATTACTTTAATTGACATTTTAAGTGCTTCTTCATATAATGTAGCAACGTACACATGCGTACGGTCGGTGCTCGGGGAAGAGACGGACGATGATTTCATCTCGATAGATCTTGACCCTGGGATTCCTTTCCAGTGACTCCATCGGGAGAATATGATGCAGCGACTCTTCGATGTGAATATTCTATAACATAAACATGCTCACTTTAAAATCACAATCCGAGCACGATTATTTTTTCATATTCGTATAACACTGTTATATCTCGTCTCATCTTAATAATATTATACGAGTAATAAATATATATATATACATATACACTTTGAATAAAAGGTGTTCGTATGTAGAAATTCCATACAACGTTGTAGATATCATAATCCTGTCATTATCATTCAAACATTGTCTTATTTTTTTTAATTAAGACAATTTAGACAAAATCAGTCGTGGTCTTTCAATTAAACTCGTTACAAAGTGGGGCTCTGTGTAAATATTGACAAGAACGAGATGATGAGTCATGATGACACACCAGGAAAATGTTCTACCGGTCAGTTCGCACAGGCGTTGACGAATACATACCTTGGTCAAGAATTCATTTTCAACAAAGACATTCCAATTTTAGAAGTCAAGAAACCTAAAGATTATCTTCATATAAACGCCATGGCACCTTATGAAGAAAACATTTCAGCAATGCGTACTATGCGTTCTAACGTTCGCGTGAGAAACGTGCATGGGAGCCCATGAACGTGAACGTGAAGCGTGAACGAAGAACATATTAGTTAATCTGTGGGCTAAACCGTTGGCATATATGAAATAACAGTGGGGGGGCCATCTGATATCAGTTGGGCTCGAAAGATGACTGAATAGAGACCTCGTACCGAAGAGGAAATGTATGCATGACCAAAGGCCCACTGCACCGATGACTAGCGAGCAGAGAGTGGACCCGCGACACCGAGAGCAGCTCGAAAGGAGTCGGGGAAGACTCTTGTACTGTACGTATAATGAAGGTGTTGAATGAAACATTAATTTCGCATAAAATTTCCAACAATTACTTGTAAATCAGAGAACCACCCAAATGAATGTCATATATTATTATATATCTAAAACCGCCAGTACTAATGATTGCCCCTTGATTATGAAATGATAGCGGACGTGTGTCGCATAATCGCCGAAACCTTAAGACATGTATTTAAATAAGTATGTTCTTAATGATGAGTAATAATTTATTCAAATAATTTAAGTGTATTTGTTTGCATTAATTGTTTCAGTTATGTTGCACTGCGGTAGACACTTCCCTGTTTTAAGGACAAATTGTGTTTTCAGCATTGAAAAGTTGGTTTTACAGTAGCACTGTTCATAGCGGCAGCGTAGTATGTATTAATTTCGAGCATTTCCTGTACCTGCGGTGAAATTATTTTCTAATTTACGATGTTAATATAAATATAACTCTTCTATTTATAATCTAGTCTGCTGCGCCCCATAAAGGCATATCTGACGGGCGCTCGCTCCGAGCTGCACGCTGTGCTCGCGTTATGTATGCGGTACATGTAGAATAAATATATCAATGTTGTATTCCTTGTGTGCATTGTACACAAAACCGGTAATAGCCGACTCCAGCATTCAGATTCTAGTTTCGCTTAACTACAGGAGAAAGCTAACTTTCTGTTCAAAGATAACAGCACAATAATTTCAACTGATAATATAATCAGCACATTACTCACTTCGAAAGAGATTTATTATGAACCTTCTCTTTTATGAGTTTGCAATCAATAAAAGAGAAATGAATTATTTAACAGTACAATAACGTTTTAAAAAGTATTGTGTAATGGATTAATGGTGAATTAATTATAGTGTTGTAAAAACCACAGACAGGTTTTTTTTTCGTTTTAAATATATTATACAAGGTTTTTTTTTTTAATGTTTCCGAAGTAAGTTTGTAGAACTCCATAACCACACAATGTTATTATAAAGTGCTTGTTTTTTATTCTATGTACTCGTTGAAAAATTGTGTCTAAAATGCTTCATTATCTTAATTTGAGAAAAATATGTTTGTACCTAAATTAAATCGAAATGATGGAACCTCTAAGGCATAGAATTCAATTGTTGAATGCTGTCAAAAATACCATATATTTTTTTCATGTCATGCGATGTGCTGAACATCAAATGAATGCGCTGTCCATCTCTACACGAAACCTCCAGATTTGCCAGATGATGACAAATCATTAAAAAGATCCACGCGAGAGATCGCGACCGACGCGAGACAATGAGAAAAACGTCGAGAGAGAGAGTTTGTTCAATAATATAATCAAATGTTTCGCTGGAATTAATTACAGCTTCCAGACTTTCGATAAGGGTAGAAGTTTTAATTAGGTCCTACATCCCAACGTATACACTTTTCTCATTTTAAAATTTTAATAAATAAACAGTTTAATGTGAAAATAATAAACTATGTCTAAAAAGCTTCCATTATCAGTCCGCTGAAACTCAATAGTCAAATAAGAAGTATTAACCATTATGTAACAGGCTTCTGGGGCTGTTCCTCTCTGTAATATGATAAAAGTTCCGCAGGACTCACATATTGGTCCTTTATTATTTATACTTTGTATCAAATATATTTGTTAATATTTTTTTAATAATACATCCAGATAGCGAGCTATTAATGTGAACATAGTTTTCTTAGTTGATTGTAATATAATTTTAAAAATAATTCGTAATGTATGTATCAACAATAGTGTATGGTTCCTGAATTACGGGTGATAAATATATTTTAATGCGTTTGTTTGTTCAGGTGCCTATTATGGCTTACTTACGTTCAGGTAATATCAAGGCTCATAGAAGATTATCAGACTTCTACCCTAATGAGCCCCAATTACACCGTTGTTTGTTCAGGTAGCACAGTTTGCAAGGGTGCTCTCTCTTTGCACTTGGATTATTCGATTGTTGCAGTTAGTATGCCAGGGCGGCATTGGGTAGACTCTTGTCACGTGCTGGCAGTTGGTAGTTTAAACGAGGATAAGATATTTAGTAGCCAAAGTGTATTTTTTTAGCATAGAATTTATCACAATTTTGATCAAATTAAAACAGATTTCTTTTAGAGTAACTATAGTATATTATTATAGCTCTTCTTTCGTATTACAGAACGGTGTTCTTGTCGACGTAATATATCTGAACCCTTACCAGAAGTCTCTAGGTGTCTGCATTCGCCTTGCTCATTATTTGAGCAACAACATTGTATACCGTCTTTTACAAATGTCGATAGATAAACGGAGTGTTGGCCATCTTGGATGATATACAGTGTTGTTGCAGATAATTATGTGTAATAGTATTTTTATTTATCTTATATGATTATTTACATACAAGGGGAATATACACATACATATGTATACATACATATTTAATATATAAGAGAATTCAAAATTTATGTACATTTTTCGTTCTACAATTTATTTACACAGACTTTACAGAAGCTAAGCTCCTCCTGGATGATTTGATTAGCAGAACCATGACTGATGTTCAAAGAAAACTCTCTCTCTCTCTCTCTCTCTCTCTCTCTGTGACAATGCGCAATTAACGAGACCTTTATTCTATAAAGATTTGTTAATTTTTTAATGCATTTTAATAACGAAAATTCATTAGTTAATCAATTTGCTAGACTTTTGTTAAATTATGTTAAGTAATTTATAAATAAAACCGTAAAATCTATTTCGTTAATTTGACAGCGTTATTAAGGTTTGGTTAAATGCTGCGACCATTCCATCCCAAAACATCCCTCTTTAGGTTAATATTCTTTACGGGTGCACTTGTGTTCCCGATGGTAAGCACTTGCACATTTCTTTTTAAATCTTAAATCTTTTCAAATTCTTTTTCTATTGCCAACATGGTTCCGACGGGCGGGAGAGACACGAATAACCCATACACAATCTTCTGTCATCCGTGAAATATGAATTTCCAGCACGGGGGAGATTTGTTTTTTACATTTTATTTTTCCCTCTACGTCTATTCATTTCTGTTTTCGCCATTTTTATACTGCTATTTTCCGTTCACAGGCAGGGCGGAGTTTTAGACTAAATAAATTAATTATAATCCTATATTTTTTAATATCACTTACAACCGTAGTCATTATTCTAAAAAAATACTCTTTCCAATGTTCATTAATGTCTTAAATTAAGGCATGTTTTTTTTTAATAAAATACGAACAAAATGAAACGATTGCACGCTTAATTAATGCGCTTATTCGATGTATTATTTATATTCCGATTGTGGAAGTGTTCACGTTCAATCGGCAGTTTTTTTGCAAGCTAGGGCACACCTTTAAGTAGGTATGTTATCACTCCACGGAAGATGGAACGGATAGCGAACACCGACATGCGACCGAGTTACATTTACGCAGTTTAAAAATTAGTAAATTAAATACACGAAATCGTTTGGTTGCTAATGCAATTTCAAACGCGCCACACTACCGGAGACCGACTGTAGACAGAATTAATCAATACGAGGGTTGTACTATTAACTATTAACGAAGAATACTATACATTACTTTTGGACCGTTTAAAGGCGGCAAAAGCAGAGAAACACCCGGGAATAGCCAAAAAATGTGTTGTTTCACCATGACTACGCACCGGTGGACTGTGACCAGACTGTGTCTCTGAGCAAAATTTGGCCGAACTGCAATTTAAACTGCTTCCGCGTCCTGCCTATTCACCAAACCTAGCTGCCTCGGACTACCATCTATTTCCGAATCTCTAAACTTTCCTGGCAGGACGAAAATTTGAGTCAAATGAAGGGGTAGTACAGGAAGGAAACGAGTATTTTGAAAGCCTCGAAGAAACTCATTTCCGCAAAGAAATCGCTAAACTGGAGAAATGTTAGGGCAAGTGCGTTGAACTTGAGGGGACATGTCGATAAATAAAGTACGGTACAAAACTCTAATTATTTTCTTTAATATCATACCACCCTCGTATAATACAAATCGCAGGCTGTGGCTCCTAGCTGGAGTGGCGCGGATTCGTGCAGGGACCAACGTCGCCGTCGAACGTAGAATATTTTTTACCTATCTTTGTCATTGTTTTATTTTCGTAGGAAAATATATTTTTTTAATTAATCTCTAGATAATATACTAAAAAATATAGATAATACTAAAAAGCTTTTTAAAATATTTCCTCAATTAAATCATTTATTGGTGTTTTATCCAACTTCCATTACTTTATAATTATTACATTTATCATTACCATTGCTTTTCTTCCGTATTTAGCATCACCATTTTTTATATCCTCGTGGAACCAGGCAGGCGGCCCCGCCCTCTGCCGCTATAAATATCTCGCTAGTGCATCCTGCCGGCCCAGTCGCATAATAGAATACCCGTCGTCTACCGGCGTAATCTTCTTTAGTGTCTCATCGTGATCGTGTAAATATACCCACATACTACTCGTGCAGACCGAGTATGTCGAACACTCGACGCGTTCATATTTTTTTGCTCGCGACAATCGAAGGTATTCTTATTCCTTGAACACAAATTCAAATAGCATATCTAATACGCTCAGCAATTATGTTTCCTTCACTCCAATTTCTAAACCGATTTCTGAAAAAATGCAAATAAAAGATTTTTTCCGTTGCATTTTCATTTTCATTGTTTAATATGTTCGGGGTTAGGCATAGAGCATAAAACGCCACACTTTTCTGTTCCGAAATAATGTCACAACATTCGCCTCATCCACGTTCATACAACTTCTAATGCATGCTCGTTAATTTTAGAGACTTCTCACAGAATCATCTTCTTTCAAACTTCAAAATTGTTCATTTCTTTTTTAATTTCCTTATTTTTATTAAATAAATATACTGACTATACGAATACAAAATTATTAGTTCTAGCATTGAATTTTATTGTGATATTAGCTGCCGAAATTTTTTCAGCAGCTTAGCATTTATCTCAACATTCCGTTCAAGACACTACGTGAGCGCTAACAACAACGTGTTGATAAAATATGAACGAGCCTATTTACATCGGTTACTTCGCCGAAATAAACATGTTTGTTTTTTTTTTACTCATGTTTCAGAATAACAACGGATTGAGCCCTTTCTTGTACCGATAAATTAATCCCAAGCTTTGACATTTTGTGTGGATGGGAAATAGTTTTTTTTTTGTTGGTGTTTAATTTATGATAGATATTAAAGAATAGAAAGACAGTGAAATATGACAATATAATTGAGTAAATCGAAATTATACTCGTTTTTACTGTATCTCTAGCACACGTGCAAAATTATGAGTGTGGTAAAAATAATACGACTAAAAGTACATATAGTTTTAAACCCATTTAAATGATAAGTAAATATATTATATTATTCAGTAGACACCTTTATTCCAGTGGCTTCCAACAAAAATAATATAAATTCATACCTAATTAAAATGATAATTTATCTATAAACAGATTAAAACACATTAACTGAATTTGTTTATTCAGAACCAATAATTTGTATGTACTACGCACATTTTTAAAATTCGAGATTCCTAATTAATTTTTGTCAAAACCGTATTAGATATTGTGAATGCAGTTTAATATTACTTTGAAAATTACACTTTTCAAGTAGGTACAAACATTACATACAGTGGGTATTAAAAAGTATCAAAATCCTGCCAAAATAACGTTTTGAAATATATGTGTTGTACATCTCTATTTATATAATTAGGAACACATCCCGTTGATAGATTACAGGCGAACGAGCCAACAATGGCCGCGAAAGCCTACAATATCATTTCGATACAACTTTATATATAATATTTCTTTCCTCTCGAAAATGCTCACGTCACGGTTTATTATTTACCGATGTTATTTGTTTGTCACGTTGCTGACTGCGCTCTCCCCACCGCCGCCCCTCCCGGCGGCCGACGGGCGGGGCGGTCGGTATCCCTTCGACTCGTCCGACCCCCGCCGAATAATAGATCGTGCCGTCTGACAGCCCTCATTAATTTATAACCTTATTTGGCCATGTTACTTGACAAATATTTAATTGTATTCATAACCCTCGAATCCGCCGCGCTATGATTAAAAATTAAATTATAATTAATTTCGCTGAATTATTGTCGCCACTCGCTAAATGAAATTTTCTAATCAGCTTTGCGGTATTACAATTCTATTAATGTCGCGAGATCTGACACCGCCGACAAACTGACTTTTCTTTTTTCTTTACGGCCGTATTGATGTATAGTGGCCTGAATGGTGGCCATTTGCTTACCCGGGACTGTTTTATGAGCAAAAGTTCATATATCGGTCCCGCTAAATTACTTTAATTAAATTAATTTTTAGTCTATAAGGCGACCGTGCCATGATGCAGTGCAGGATTGCAGAAATACATCATGTCTACTCAGTGTCCACTCAGTACAGATTTTGCCTTTATTTATGCTAAGTAGCAATATGGATATTATGATTCGACAACAAAAGACAAAATAAATATTAATAGTGGTCAACTGCAATACGGTGGCATCAGTCAGACGGCTCCACAAATCTCGGTCCTGGATCGCCTTCGGTCGAGTTTAGGGTATATATATATCAACATATCCATCCATCCCGGAGCTGGCAAAAGAGGAATGAAAGTTGACTGAATGCAATGGAAATGAAATCACTCGAGCGTATATGTGGCAAATCCATTTATGACAGAGTAAAAAATAAATAAATAAAGAAAGAATGTAAAGAATTATAGTGAGTAAGATTAAGAAAGGATCACTTAGGTGGTTTGGTCGTATGGAACGGATGAGTGAGGTGAGAATGGTAAGAAATATATATATGACGCAAGTGTTGATGGCAGCAGAAGAAGAGGACGTCCGCGGAAGACTTGGCACGACCGGGTAAACCAGATACTGGAGGATGGTCCTTTTAGAAGCCTCAATAATAGTCGAGCTCGTATGAGAAGATGTATGAATGTGGACGAGGCGAGAATTGTTTCTCAGGACAGAAAAGTGTGACGCTCTATCCTCTCTGCCTACCTCCCCTGGGATGGTAAGTAAGTAAGTATCCACCCACCGTTGTGGCATTTTTCCAGGTCTCCTTCGTTATAAATTTTTTGCCCAGGAAAATGTAATTTTATAGAATGGCCGAAAATTTGAAGAATTGTTTAACTTGAATTGTAGAACTTTCCGTAGTTACATTTGTCGCGGGAGATTGAAAAGACAAAAGTGTTATCCAACATAATTTTCTATTCTATTATTTTCTCATAAATTAGTCCGTAACAGCTTTAGCTAGGGTAGACGTGCTTTCGAATTTCCTGCCCACTGTCAACTAGTGTCTGTGATCAGAGCGATAAAATGAATTGCCTCTTGAACGCAGGTATTGCACATTGCTATTCGGAATGTTTGTGGTGGATGCATTATCGCGATTTACAATCAATATACACTGACTTGAACAAAATATTAATAAATCAGAATTAAAAATAATTTTGCTCTATCCCGACACCGGGCACCAGATTGGGAAGTCAATAGACCGATTAACATATACACATTTATTTTCATCTGCATACATACGTTTGCTAAGTGAAATATCTTTTTTTTTGTAATAAATCATTTTTAAAATATATATCTCACTTAAAAAACGTATGTAGATGAAATTTGGCGACTTATGTTCAGGACGTTATAGGTTAATCGATTAAAATATTTCCGAAAATTTTCTGTCAGTTTTTTGATTTGTATTTATATTTTTTTATATAAAATATGTGTACTAATAATTTGACTTCCTACGTATTCTGTATTAACCCTTTAATTAACAAACATTTTTGCATTGTTTCAGCGATCAGAAAACCTGGATCTCTCACTGTCGGTACCCCATCATTACAACAACGGCTACATTATGAATGACCAGGTATGATATTCATTTATACATTCCCTAAAATAATTCAACAAAGCAGGTCCAAAGCGCCACAGTCCAGTAGAGTATTTATCCAATAGAGTATTGGGAGTAATAACAGTAATAATACTGGATGAGGTATGAGTATGTCCACTGTCAGAATGCGGTTGGAATTTCTGCCACACGCATCTGACTAATTGTGTTGAATATATTCAAAAGCGATCTGATGTGTAAAACAAAATAGTCAAGACTCACATACAAGCTAAGCGGTGAATAATTTTAATAAATGCTGATTTGTGTCGTATTGAACTTAGCGACACACCTTTTCAAATGCGTTTCTGCACAGATAATTGTTTTAGATTTTTGGCACAATACTCAGATTCAAACACTAGGAATGTATTTTACTACGATTATTTTTAATGCGTTCTTTAACAGCTACATTAGTATATTAATATAAATATATTACTGATTAATCACTCAATGCTTAGATTTATAATTTATACCTAAGATCGAACTTACAGATCTAAAATAATCATTTCTCAGCGTTCTAGAATTTTCTTTGAAGCAGCAAGAGATATATGGACTATGGACATATGAATCTGTGAGTGAGATTAATGTCTAATAAATTATAATCTCGTGCAGTTTATAGTTTACCGTAGCGATACTCATCCTCCTAATATAATCAGATATTCCCTACCAAAAGGTACCCGGCCCTGCAAAATCAGTCGAGTTTAAAATTTTTTCACTGTTTTCGACACTGTATTGCAAGGCATTACTTAAAGTAACACGCAACTCTACCTCACCCCGTCAGCGACATCTGCCCTGATGATGTAAAGCGAAATTTTGGCAAAAGACGTCTGAAACATGACGCAGGATAGTCTATAAAGCTCTACGCTGAAGATATTAGACTTTCCTATTTTCAATATTATTGATATTGTCCTATCAATAGTATATTCCCATTTGCATCTCAAATAACTTCACAAGCCATACATAAAGACTGAGCACCCGACCCAGGCACTCCTGGTGAGTCACATCATTACCTTAAAACACTTTATATAAGTTCAAATTTATGTAAAAAATTACGTATACGAAACAGAAAAATCTCTATCTATATTAATGCTTTAAATTTAATCCGTTCAGCAATGTAAAAGTTCACTGCGCGACTTGCCACTGGGTGATTGGAAACCGGCAATATTTTTAATGTTGCTTTTATACCCCCGACGGTTATGCGTCAGGGGAAGGTATTTCAACCGGTGAATCCGTACAAATAACAGGCTTTTGCTATCTGATACGAGCAATCCCTTATTGCCGTATTTGAGTATTAACTATCGCCCACCCATTTCTGCGTAGTAATAGATAATTATATTATATAGTCTTCTCTACAATTTAAAATTTAAACATATTCGTTGATAGTGTATTTAAGTGATATGTTTATATTTAAGTGATATAAATATAATATATTGTGAGATTCAACAGTAAATTCACGATCTCTTGACTACTTTACTAGCCCAATCTGTGTGGCACAGTCTTAGCTAGCTAATTTTCTTATACTGTCCATATTGATGTGTTTTCTTGGAGGTATAAAACACATAAAAATCGTGGTAGTGGCCATGGTATTGACTTTATTAGAAAGATAATTTTATGCCACTAGTGTTGAAATATGATTTCGCGCATATGGGCGCCGCGGCCGGTTCGAATAAAGCGCAATCTGAAAGTCCAATTTTCGACTACTTTTTGGAGTAGCTGGGACCGTATATTGGCAATAACGCGACGAGTGTTGGAGTGGATGAATCGTCTATCGTTTCTGGTTTATCGGCGTAGACTGGTAACTTCACATATCCCCATAGAAAATAATCCAAAGGCTTTTAATCACGCGATCTTGGTGGTCAATTTACAAGTCCAATAGGCGAAATTATGCGCTCATCGAATATTTTCTTCAATCAATTGATTGTGGCGTGTGGCGCCGTCTTGTATATGTCTTGAAACCATAGCTCTTCCACATTAATGCCATTCAATTGGAGTATGAAAAAGTCAGTAATCATGGCTCTATAGCACTCTTCATTGACTGTAGCGTTCTGACCGGCATCATTTTAGAAGAAACAACAGCTTCTTCGGTGCGCACTATACGACGTCTTTGCGGATGCGTATTATCAATTAGAGTATGCGTAGTACAAAAACGATCCATGGTTATTCGAATTACTTGCTCGTATGGACGATTATGTCTACCGTAAATGGACGTAGCGCGCGGTAAGTTTCACGAACTCAACAACGATTTTCTAAATAAATTTCCACAATTTGCAAACGTTGTTCTGGCGTAAATCTATTCATGGTGAAATGGCAAACCAAACTGAACACAAATCAGCTGTCAGCTGTCAAAATTGGTTGTCGCTGGAAAAAGTATTGCCAATTCGAAAAACAAATCTCTAAAAAAACACCTTTATTTTATTTTTTTCCGTCGACATCGGTTCACGCCCAAGTTTGCTGCCACTCTCGAGCCACTGTCTCCTTTCTTCATTGTCCATGTTTTATATTAACAGCCGTAGCTTGTACCCACATTATTAATATCGATAAAATATACATGTACATTATAAAAATATAATAATTATGTCATACTCTAATTTTATAATTATTATTTATTTATATTTATGCATGTATACTGTTACCAATTAGTGTCTATTTATATTGGTGAGCAATTTCCAATTGTTGTTTTCATATTTTTAAATAATATTCTTACTGTACCTATCTTCCGCTATGGAATTAATCTATTTTATAAATGGGAAAAATTACTTCAAATTAAATAGTTTAAAAGAAATGTGCGTTATAAATCATAGATGTCTCTAGTATTTCATTTTGAATAACTAAATAATAGGAAAATATTAACACACTCGTACATGCCAACATGTAAATAAATTTTAACATTTTGTAAAATGGATAGAACTCAATTATTGTTCAAATGTAATAAATGCTCTCGCAGTATGTGTGTACATGTTTAGTATTTGTCTTTTGTCATAGATATGATTTATACCTAGGTTTGTTTACGGTCGACCACGGTATAGAATTCAACAGGTCTAACAAATATATAATAATTATCTCACATCTGGCACGTTACAATCCTTAATGTAATTGAGATTGTACGCTGTCCCTCATCACAATTAAACTAAATAGTTCCATCATGGCGGACTACGTTGTCTTGATCTGGCAAGTTTCTTTATTACACGCTATTTAAAGAAAACTAAAATTAAATGTGTTGCAGTTTGGAGTTTTGAGCCAATAAAAATAATGTGTTTTTGGCACAGACTTCATTTGCAAGACGAACAAACCCAATTTAGATCTCGTTTCTGTGTACACCTTTTTAACTACGCTATCTATTTCAATTCTTCGTGAGTACATTTGATGACTAATGACAACACTTATAATTACTAATATTCAATATGTAGGTATAATATATATATTAGTTCTTCACGTTGTTTTACGTTGTATACTTCACCGCTCGCAACCACTTTTACTTTTCACCGAAACCCCCCTCCCCCATCCCCATCATCACTCTCATACCGCTCCAATAGCTGATAAAATGTCTTCTAGTTTTTAGTTTTAGTTTATTACTGAAGATGATGCAGTAAACATTAGTAAGTAATGTATTTATTTTAATTTTTAATTAAAGTATTATGGTGTGAAGTAAACAACGTTGTGTTTTATTTTATTAATTAATATTTATTTCTAAATATAATTTTTTTTACTTACAATGGACTTCCACAAAGTTAATCACGAAAATTTTGAAATACTATTTTATGAATTGGAATTATGCCGGCAGAATGTTGTTCTATAAGTCACAGAATATCTTTGGTACTTCGTTCTTAATTATTAAACAAAAGAAAATTGTTAACATCACAAAAGTATCTCTTTATATGGCCGGTCACCACCACTTATCCAAATGATGTATAACTCGACTGTGAATGATTTATATCTCCTGCGAAAAATTACGATTGTACCGTCATTTTTTGAGGCAACACCTTGACAATGGCACGTGATACCTCAAGGAAACCATATACAAAAAACACAATATAACCTAGAAGAGACGCCAATTCCATACGTAACGTGTAATAATGTTCGCTTTTCTTATCATGTCCTGTATGTTGTGCGGAATCGGACTTGTAGTGTATTTCACATGTCGTGCCATACACGGGAATGTTGTCTACTTTTTTCTAACGTAGTATTCCGAACAATCGCTTCAACGCGATAAATTACGCTTCACAACGTTGGTTGACGGAAAACGTAGCACAAATTGTAACAGGAAACCATTCATCATGGCAAATAATAAAAAAATAAACGTCTCCCCTTCTCCCTGACCTCCCCCCCCCCCCCTCCTCCGCCACCGTCCACCGCGCTCCCCTTCACTGTGTCAGAGTGCCAGTTTGTGCGCTGTTCCCTAACGTTGGCGCATCATATCCATGGCATCGTCCTTCAATCGCAACCGACCAGACTTTTTTTTTGTTGAACTTGATTTGGTAGTATGCCAACACTACCACTGAAGTGAAGAAGAATGAAAACTGTTACGGAAATAAGTCTGTTGTAGGACAGCATAGGGTAGAACATAGTTTGACAACAGTCTTTTGACGTATTACCATTACCATAGTTACCTTTATCTCATAAAAAAATATTGTCTATTTACTTATTGAAATTATTTTATTTTTGGAGAAACAAACAGTTTAACAATAATAACTGATAATTACATAATATATAAAAATAACACCAGTGAAGTTTCTTCGGAAATTAAATACGTAGAACATAATAAGCTAAAAAATAGTATACTCAAACAGACTGATTAACAAAAATACTGATAAACAAAAATATTTTTACATAAAAGTAAACGTAATAAACTAAAAACTAGTATATATTAAAAAAAGTAATAAAAAATAATAATATTAATAAACTGAAACAAAAAAACAATATATATATATATATATATATAAATTATAGAAACCATTTAGTAAACGGACTTCGAATTTGTTATTTGTGATAGTTATTTATTAATGTTGTTATTAAAACTCGTCTTAGGAGGGGCGCGAAAGATGTTGACAGGACATAATTACAGTTTTCCATTTCTAAAATTTCTGGCAATAGACTTAATACTCCGCCTAATTCACATACTTCAAAGGAAATGGACACGCTTAACTCCAATATAATGCGTCCTTTCAAATTTCCGTATGACGCGTATCTTATAGAAGGACTTATGACGGCGTATTTTATTATATATGTAATAAATATGAGAATATTATATTATTAATTATCTCGCGAAGAATCTGTACAACAAACCAGAAACATAGGTTTCTATTCAGAGATGGATTTCCCATCAGAATCGTCCATAATAAAGACAGTAACATGTCTTTATTTTAAACTTGAAACATAGCAGACATTTAAATGATCTGTGCGCTTAATATATAATCAGTATTTGAATCAATTAATCATTATTGCCCTCAATCTAAACGCAATTGAGAGATTTTACTAAGATGGACGTGTTTAAAATGGAGACATTCTTCAATCTTTTTTATGTCTTTAATATGCATTGTTGAACTCGGAGCATTTTTTTTAAATATTGGGTTCATACAGATCACATCAATTTAAAACCCATTATGAACTATTACAATGCATCATCATAAGAACGTATTATTTATTTTTTTATTAGCACTAGAAGATTCTCAATAATCACGTACTAGTTTGGAAGACGGTCTGTTCCCAAGTTTTCCCATACGCAGTTAGTTAAATAACTTCATTTAGTACGGTACAATTTATATTGCCACCATTGCGCGGACTCTTGACGATCACGTAGTTCAGAAGCAGTTCAACGTACTAAGATGTTCGGCAACTACAAACTGTTTTGGAGCTTTGGAATTATGCTAAGCGTTCTAGAGATTCTTGAAATTCTAGCGCGATCTAAAATGTCACTTATTAACTGTTTATCTAAATTTATACCATCGAGTTTACGCCCGTGGTTGTTAAATATTGTAAAATTCTAGCTGCAACGGAAATATTGATACGACACATCAAAATTAATAAGTTTAAAGCTTAACCCCCATCCATATAAAAAGTCTAACATCATGAAACAGGTACAGCAGAAAAAAGCCATGTAGACAACGGTTTGAAATATGATACGTGAAATGTCAGAAGCATATATAAACATGGAGCATTCAACTGTCTAATAAAAAGGAACCTGCAAAAAATAGTCGAGTGTCGATGGATGGCGCTCTGTAGTGTCCATCACGTTTCATAGCCGCCTGGCTACAATAGTATAGTAAATGAAATCAGTGTATCAAATACAAAAAATGTCTGACTCGCTAGCGTGGAGCAATTCTGCATAACAAAATATTCACCAGGAAATTATAACTGTAAATAGAATAGTTCAGATATAATCACTTCATATGATCTAAAATCAGATCAACAGTTTTCTAAGCGACCATGCAGTGGCGTAGCAACTAATTATCTGGCACCTGGGCAAACATGTATACCGGGGCCCCCCGAGCGAATGGCGAAAAACTGGAAGAACAAACATGTCAATTCAAATTATTATCTAAAAAATATTTTTCTAATAATTAACAATTATTTGTAGCTTATATGTGTTACGACTACTTCTGTTTATCTATTTGGAAGTTCAAAGATTAATACTGCTCATCGATGACACTGCGAAATTATTTTACATTTAAATTTAAAATATGCCTATTGATTGATGCATTTGTTGAACTCGTTCAGCAATTCCGGGACCCGGGCGGCTGCCCAGGCTGCCCAGGCTGCCTAGGGGATAGCTACGCTACTGCGACCGGATAATATTGTCCTGCCGCGGCACCAGCGAGGGTCCTGGACAATGTTACGTGAAATATCCGCATCTGATTAGACTCGGGCAACCGAAGGAGATATATCTTTGGTATAAACGCGAGACTTGTAGTGTTGAAATCTTCTCCGATAAATATTTACCCGGCCTATCGGGCCGTGTCGACACCAGGCGGAGAGCACTTGTATCAACACAGATAACTGCAGACTCCGGCGTGTCGCAACGGAAGTCAGCGAGAGAAAAACTGTATAAAACATACATCTCCTTCATACTTCAATAAGATTGTGCCCTTTGATTCCTATTGGCTGCAGCCAGGGATCTAAATGGAAAATTTAACGAACAATGTAATATCCAGAATTTTAAGCTTATTACAATACTACTATATAAATTGTATATATATATATATATAATATCTGATCGGTAGGCCGGCTGATACTACTTTTTATTAGTTTTGGGAGATTTGATCTATGACTCAAATGATTACTATAATTTTCTTTGAATAACAATATTACGTAAATAATTGATAAAATCTTTAAAATAAGTTTTATTGAAGCCAAAAGAATATACAGGTCTAATTGAAATTAGAAGGATTTTACGAGACGGGGCTATACACTAATCTGGTTTTCTGGTTTGCTCCGGTTCATTCGGAGCCATGGCCGCAACCCATTAATGAAGACTTCTAGTGTGTTCCTACTGTTATTTTCGATTGACGACATTTCATTCTCAAGATCCCTCGATTATTTCAGAGAAACATTTTTGTCGGAATCCATTTAGCGTGAACTCCGCACGGTTTGATAACCTTACATCATATCTTAATTGGTAATGCTGTCTACCGGCAATATAAAGTTCCGAATATAGTCGCAGTAGAATAGAATTAGATCTATCTTTCTAATAGATTTATCTCATTTGTTCAACCAACAAACGCACGAATGTAAACATAATTATTGAATAACATTTTGACCTTTAAAATATCACTGAATCATTACGGATTATTTCCACGAGTACCGTAGTGAATTACGAGTCCGGATTTTATGTTATTATTTTTCACATTAAAATAGGATTATTCATTATACGAATAAAACAGTATAATTATATTATATTTGCGTGCGAAATTGGGTAATTAATAATGAATTAGATCCGACACACTGACGGAAACTTGGTGTTATACTTTGTTATTAACAGCGGACCAACATGCCAATTAGTTTAATGTTGCACTTCCTTTATTGCGTTAGTTGTGCTATCTATATGGGACCAATTGTACGAGCGTGTCCTACATTTTTATCTGATCTTATCTATTCATATTTTTGTCATAAATTTGTTAGCATTTTTTGTCTCCCTCCCGCGAATTGATTCCTAAATAAATGAGTCACCGGCAGTTAGTTGCGAACGGAAATGATCTTGCGACGGTGAATGCAGAAATTAGTTTCCAGACCTGACTGCGGAGCTGAACTGTGTGTGATGAAGGTGAGACGACGAAGGTGGGAGTCCATCACCGGCAGGATATTGGGAACAGACTGGATCCAATAATTGGATGCTGCATTGATTACTGCAATTGTTCACTTAGCTTCTGAGATGAACAATTTATGTTCTTCTGTTGTCGTGAACTGTGTGCGCATCGCGGGGCGATTTATTTTGCCGAGCATGTTTTAGACTCTCGTTTATATTTTAACATGGAATATTTTTATTCAGCGAGTACCCCAGTAAAACTTGTAACGAAACTTGTATTGTAAATAGCACATTAGAAAATTTCCTCACATTTATACACTCACTTTTTCAGTGTTTTATTTTCACATGTACTTGTATCTATCTACTATCTAGCTATCCCCCCATTAGACTATGGTGTCAAATTGTTACACAGGTATATAACTTATCTCTTTTGTCAGAATTTAATGCATTGATTTATATTTCGATATACTTTACTCTTAGTACATCAATTTTTAATACTAATATTGAATTTTTATTTGAAATATCTGATCTTTAGATATTTGTAACCGTCAGTTTTTACGCAATTTTAATCTGCAATGCACACATGATCGAATAATCATAATCAAGAATTATTCACGGCAGTTTTTAACATATTTTAGATCATATATTAGATCGTATTTCATTTCAAATTGAATATATATTTTTTTTAAATTCAAATTAAATGTATTAATTAGAAAGATATACATATAAAATAAACTTTATCGAAAAATATCCATATTGCTACCGGGATATGAACCTGGATCTCTTCCTATCCGTGGAACGTGCATTAATATCAATATTTTTAGATAAAATTGATTTTATATGTATATCTTTCTAATTAATACTTTCAATTTGTATTTAATAAAATACGTCACAGACCTTTTGTTCTGAATAATTACATCTTCACAATAAGAATGTGCTCTCCTTAATAAGAATATTATATATATATATATATATTTGCATACTGTAATGTAAATGCATTGAATATATAAAAAGAAAACATGTAAGTATTCGTAATCCAAAGTTATTAAAACACGTTAGGTCAATATTCGATGACAGATGGTCAGTACACTGCCGGTAGAAAAAAATCGTACAATTCCGCTACTTCAATGTTTTTTTCTTTTTCGCAATAAATACATTTAATTAATCTTAACCCAGAAATATTTCAAAACACAGTCTACGTGCGATTTCGCTACTTTGATGTTTCTTACTGGCTATATATATTATTAATATACTATATAATGATAGATAATTTATAATAACTTATTATACTTGGACGCTTATAATTTGAAGCGGCGGTTACACCGTGGCAACCTATCCAAATGCTTCGCTGGTCCGATGACGCTAAATGGCCGTTTAACGAACGCGCAACCGCGTGACCGAAACCGCGATCGCTTGTCGTTGTTTTTATCGTCGTGTGAACGTTACTTTTTTTTTATTTATTACGAACCCGCGCTTCCGGGGTCCCCGAGGCCTCCGGGCGCGCATCCCGACCCGGCGCCCCGCGAGCTGCAACCGGTGCAATGTTAAGGAAGTCGGCGTCGTCAGGGGCGGCTCGGGCGGGGCGCCGTCGCCGTCGGCAGATTGATTTTTATATTTAATGAGATTTTAAATTGAGTCATGCGCCCTGGCGCCGTGGTGAGGGGCGGGAGTGGGGGGAGGGGAGTGAGGGTGACCGCGCGGCGGGCGAGGACTATTCTCCATTAAATTATGAAGGAAACTTGCGCGAATACTGTTATGCATTTACGAGTACATTTGCTTGTTTATTATCTTTACTTCTGTTCTTTATTACAACATTAATTATCGTTCAATTTGTATATTTCAAAAATATATGTATTAGTATCAAATGTGACTTGTCTTGTTATTAAAAAAAATATTAATTCGGAGAATATTCTTTAAATACGCATTTTTCTAATCACTTGATGATTATTATCTGTAATAACCGCATAATGTATCTAATTACTTTTATCTAATGAGATTTATTTTTGTCTCAGGGGGGCTAGTATTGTGAATAGAACTATTATATAAAATTGTGTCTATTTCAAAGACAATTAGCGATAGAGGATTGCTGTATTGAGTAATAAATTATATAAAAATATTTATAAAGACCACGGAACATAATAATTATGTCCAATCATTATTTAACAGATTTTTAGTTACCTTTACCTAAGGCACGAAAGATTATTTCAGGAACAAGAAATGTCAAACACCAATAAAAGTCCGTACAACGGGTAGCTACTTCATCAGATCGTTCGAATAATTTCAGTTGATTTAACCATTGAAAAGATTTTATCTGTTTGTCAAATAAATTTATCCGACGGATAGTTACCCAGCACTGATCGCCTGACGAACAGACAAGGTAGTGTGTTTGAATCAACCATATTCACTCAGTTTTCATTCAATTATAAGAGTGATGTCAGATGATTATACGCGAGTTAACCATATTTCCCCTTGCCTGGTCACCCTGCTGTAAGAAGGCTCCCGGTGGTGGAAGGGGTAGAGCCAAGGAGAGGAGGGCGGGACCCCCCACCCCGTTTGTAATCTAATAAAGCAGTGGGGGGTGAGAAAAGAAGCTTTTAAGATTTTTGGTAAATACACGCGCGCACGTATAAAAAAAATTGAATGATATTATTTTCTCCGCGCGCGGGACGTTCGCTCCTCGACATTTTTTACGGCCAAGAGTGATGCTGCTTAAAAGGATTTTCATTTTTCCACAGCAAGGATATCTACCATTTCATTTACCTACATTACAAAAAAAAAAATCGGCGCGCGGCACATCAACCAAATATTCAAATTACTTGAGACGTCACGAAGTTTGGCCCGACAGGGCAGAACGTTGAAGACTTCTGGAGTACGGCGTGAAATTAGATTTACATATTGTTTAATTTTCTATTCAAGTCTCATGACTCATGACTCATCAAGAATGTCCCGATACCTACCCCGCGGTCGCGGAGGACGTCGTCTTGCTTAGACGGTCGCATGAAGCCAGAAAACAATTTTAGTATTTAGTTAGTATAGTATCCAGTTTCCAATTCTAACACTAGGAAGACGCTCTGCTGGTTCCATGTATCGAAATTTGCAAAGCGCCTGTGGAAAACTATGAACTAACGCGAGTGTTCTACAGATTACGAGTACAAATATATTAGGCACAGAGGCCATTTCCACGTAATAAATTACTTACATATTCGCAACAAAAAGGCGATAGCTTTCAATTAAGTGGAACATAAGACGGTATCCATTTGAAATAACTACAACATATAAGTTCGAAAATTTATCAACTATTTACTAAGCTGACGTAGTGTAATTGGATATCCCACTTCCCCGGATAGGAAGAGATCCTGGTTTAAATCTCGGTGGTAGCTAAAATCTTTTTTCGATAAATTGAGTTTATCTGTATGTATATCTTTCTAATTGATGCATTTAATTAGTATTAAAATTAATTAATAGACCCATGGTGTCCACGGATTAGCTTGTTTTATTATTTATTTTTTTTATTTATTTTTTTTATTGTCAGTTAGCTTGTTTATAATAATTTTAAAGTACGTAGGTGTTCGTAACGACATAATGCTACGGATAATGGCCCGACGTGCATTCTAGAATTTTCTAAAGAAGCTCATTCGCATTACTCCAAAAAGTCAATACACAGTCTCTGCTCAGTCATTCATTTGAAAAATGTTCTATTGAATTTTATACCGAGAGTAGAGACAGAGTATATCAGTGGTGAACCTCATCAATCATTCAACTGCCAGCAATATTTGATTTGAGGGACATTAGGCAATAAATTGTAAGTGTTTTAGATGCTGAGAATTGTTGTTCACAGATGGTAGTATGATTTCACATATATATGACAGTCGAAAATCATTTTTGATCCTGTTTCTGTAAAATCGATAAATTTGGGCAAATTTCCTCCTGGCATTTAAAGGATATTTTATAAATGATGATTGGAGACTTATTTATGTATTTACAAATTAATTAAAGCCAATTAAATAAAATTTGGGCCAATTTTGTGATTTTGGAACAAAGTTGTTTAATTTGAGTGTATCGCTCTATTAAAAAATATCGCTTAATAATATTATCTGCTAATAATACATTGGCATAAAAATATAATGACCGCATTAGGCTCTTTTCTTAACCTTTTCTTCCGTCAACTTTCCTCGTGCGATTTGTTTTACCTGGGCCGGGGTGAGGCGCCCGCCCTGCTCCCTCCCTGCGCCCTCCCGCCGCCCTCCCTCCCCCTAGCCGGCGCGCAACCCCCGGCACACCCGCGGGGACCGGGCTGCGGGCCGGCGAGGGTGCGAGGGGGGAATATTGTTTGAGAAAGCAATTGAATTTGTTTTTAGATTACGCTGGCTGTTTGTTGAACTTTGAGATTATGAGCTTAATTTTCCCCGAGAAACATTTTCGAGTTGATATTTTGTTAGTAACCTGTTTTCTTCGTTTAATTTGCGTATTTACTTGTATATTGCACACTCAAATTATTCTACTTATAAATTATTTTCCCCGAACGCCGTAATATTTTAGGTTCATTGCGAAACTGCTGTGCCTATATTAATATGCTAATTTTTTTATAATAAGAAAAGTTTTTCGGCATTTTTATGTTTATAACCGTAATATGTTTAAGCTTATTTTATCGTCTTCTCTCATCCCTGAGGACCGTTACCCCGATCTATTGATATCTTTGACGATTATCCACCACCTTCATCTGCAATCCTCATTTCGGTAGCCATTGCAATAAGATAGCCGAGAGCATCTTTGATCTGATCTTCCACCTTCTCGGTCGCGACCAGCCCTCCGAGTGAAGCGAGGTGTCCGAAAAATTAGGAAATGCGTCTCGGAAAAATAGTGGACAATCGAATATTATTATTATTTTTATTTATTGAACCTGGGTCATTTTTAAAATACATTTTCTGGTATTGTTCCTGTTCCTGCGCGTGTAAAAAGTTTGTTTATATGTATATTTATTAAATATATGAAAATAGATATGTTGCTTTTTATTATTGTAGAGAATCAGGCTCACAACCTAGTCAGCAATATAAAGATTTCGTAATAAATTACAAAGTATTTCAATTAAAAACCTTCCGACGGTAATTCTGTCACTTGTTCCTGACCTCGTCTCTTGAATTTACGGGTCCACCATCACCGCCGACGATAGCGCGAATAAGATTAATGTTTGTGTTTCTGAGATTGTTGTGGTCAGACGTTTGCAACTGCAATCAACTCCCTCTTTAACCCCCTCGCAGAGGGTGCAAATTATTATTTTTTTAATTTTTCATTTTACCCTTCCTTTTTATAACGAACGTCATCAGGACAGTTGCATATTCGACTAGAGAACTAGAGACTCGGAGGAAATATACAATTAAAAAATTATTTTAATACAATAATTTTAATAAATATATCAATTGGAAAGATTTAATACAATTTGTCGTTTATTTACTATGTTGACATGGTTTAATTGTCAGAAAAACTCTTCCCCGGATAGGAAAAGTTTCTGGTTCGAATCCCGGTGGCAACAAAATATTTTTTCGATAAATTTATTTTATCTGACTATCTTTCTAGTTGATAGAATTTAATTTGTATTATTATTTTTCACACCTTACGCGCTCATTTTTTTATTACATTTTTATTACATCGACTATTGTTGAAAGTCGAGTCGCCCGGGAGAGTGGATTGGTTTTGTTTTTATACGAAAATGGCTTTGCGACAAAAAGCGTATTTAATTTAGGCTTTGTTTATCAATTATTAATCATTTATTTATCGTGTCAACAGGTTTACATATAATAGGTCTTACTTTATGGTACAAATATATTTTTTTTAAATATATAAATTAATGGTTCTAATAATTTATTTGAATAAAAAATAAATATAGCTGAGACTGAAAATTGGAAAAATTAATATTTAAAACCATTTAAATGAGAGAATTATTTAATCTTAGTGCTCACCAAGGTGTGAAAAATATCGAATCCCAAAGAAGGTTGCTAATATATCCCACGATTTGATTAACATTTCATCATTTTTCTCTTATTTATGAAAATTGTTCATGCATTGTGTTAAAATATTTTACGACTGTATCATTATATATTGTATATTCAAAGTACTGTATTTAAAATAATAGACATATACAAAAAAAAATCAATAATACAAATTTCCAAAATTAAAATCAATTAAATTTTAGAAGCGAATTCCGATCTACAAGATTTAGAGACCAAATTGATATTCCGAGACTAAAATATACAGCAAACCAAAATCACTATATTTATCAAGGCATCACATTTTTTAACAATCTTCTCATCACAATTAGAAAAATTACAGACTCCTATAAATTTGTATCTGAAGTAAAAAAAATATGTGCACAGACCACCTGAAACATAAACTCTTGTATATACTCCTTCTCTATACACGAGTCTTACTCTCATAGAGTAGACATAAATGTTAAAAGATATATATACATATATATCCTACAGATTATTCTAAAAATGTATTATATTTTCTAATATTAAAATAAAAAAATATGCAGGATAGTAAATTTGGAGCATTGTAATGTCATTTAATTTACAAAATGTGTAATCCTTGTGAACGTAGGACCCGCGTACTTTAAGTTCTGCATACTTATTTTAAAATTGAAGCAACTATTTTTTTATATTAATATCATTAAATCACCCAGGCCGCCCATGTATTATACAATATAAAGCTATTGATACACGAGTAGTACATAGTGTGTACTGGCACCAATGTCTTAACTCTTCTAACGGTGTAAAATTTAGATTCTGTTATTTTAAAATGCCACCGCCTTTAAGCCCCCATTACGGATGGCATTTAGAATCGCACCCCTCCCCCAGCACGGGGCGCCACCCCGATCGCCGCCCCCACCCCGCCCCGGCATACAGCGCACAGTGTACAGGGTACAGTGTACAGTGTACAGTGTGAGAGACGATATAACATTGTCTTGTTACGGCCAATAAAATTGATTAACTGCCCCTTTTATAGTTTATATTGCCGCTCGTATTATATTATACAGTGAACGCTATGCAGGATGTTCTTTATACGGTACTTAACGTGTGAATTGTGTGCATTATAATAATATTATATTTTCGAAGCACTGTTTCGTCTAGACTTTCTTCCCTCTGAAGAGTGGCGACTTTTGATTGTATTTTCGCATTGTATTGTATTTGCACATACAAATTTGATTAGTATGCAATGGGAATATCGGGAAGAAATTAATTTGGCAATCGTGTTATTCTCGGTACCGAGACTTGTACACCCGAGCGAAAAGTAGAATGAAAGGACTGAAATAACTTCTTGCGTATAAATGGCTTGCCCATATTGTTATTCATATTTCCAATCTGTAGAACACTTCCGCGAGCGCAGAAAGTATTAACATACATATCGATATGTGTAGATAAAAATGCGTCTACAAGTTCTCACCCACAACGCGTCAGTGTTTCCATTGTACATTTGTTCCGCCGCGAGGTCAGCGACCCGGCAATCTATCCACCTGTCCTGCGTCACCGTGGACCGTTTACTTTACACATTCTGCTCCACATCTGCACATTCCATACGCCACTCCAGATACCGATCTACGGGCTCTCCTACTATGCTGTCTGTTCGTTGAATGTGTTGCAACACTCGACGCGAAGCTCGCAGCTTCCGTCCAATTGTGGTTGCAATCAAGCCACGGCATCGAGAAGAAAATATCACATTACTTCTTTCGTCGCGGTGTAATAATAAATTTTGGCCTTTTGACGCTGTGCCGGGGAACTGACACCGCATTATAATAATGTTGCAACTGCCTTGTTAGCCACGGTGCCCACGTTTAGTGTTTAGTGTTCAACTATTACATGCTTTATGTTAATTATCCACTAGCTCGCAGTTGTTACTGCATACCTACACACGCGTTCAGGCACTACTACTGCTGGAGTTTTACGACACCGTTTATCGATTTGTTGGTGCTAAACTGCATGGAGTTCAGCGTTTATATCGCAGTGAAACGGCTAGTTTTGTTTAATTTCTTGCTCCCATTTTTCCGTCTTAATCTTAACCTTATCAAAAATCTGGTTTCTTGATGGTCCAACACCGTATGGCTTGTTGAAAAACGACAAGTTTGAATCATTACGTAATATTTCGGTTTTGTAATTAGTCTTATTCATTCCATCACTCGACCATTTTTGTTCTGATGTACAACTCTATTTCATCGCATTAAACCTGACGTAGTTAGTTTATCATTAATACAATGATTTTAAATCAATGAATTTAAACACATATTATGTACAGTACATGTACCGTGAATAGCACAACCACAGCAAGCCCTATCTGCAGCCGTGAATTTAAAAAAAATCCAATTCTTCGGCCACATTATGTGTCAAAGTGACAGCCGAGATAATGAGATAATCCGGGGCACATCTTTGGGCCGAAGAAGACCTGGACCTGCCACAGCTATGGATAGATGCGTTGCATCTAACTAGAGACACCCTGAAGTCGTCTGTCGAGGTGCATTACGGGCCAAGATCTGATCCAAGGCCATTAGACGTCAGTACTGACATGAAGAAAGAAAGAAGAGGACCAGTACGTACTCAACTCTGTATAAACGTTTTAGCGATCTTTTGACAAAAGCGTTATACCCTCACCATCAGATGGTCTTTCCTCAACCTCATTTTATACTTAGTGTACATCGTGTTCGTCCAACCAGCATTTCTGCATTTTACATTTTGGTCCTTCGAGTCGAATACAAATCTCATCTGCAATATCGCTGCAATACAATTCTTCCGTCTGACAGTCGTTTCCACGTTTTGCTTTTCTATTTTGTCCATCTTACATTTGATCCATCTAACCGGATCCAATTTAATAAAAAAATTCCTCTTTACATCGGGGATTTGTTTAAATAAGATTACACCCAAGTATAATAATTTGAAAAATAGATCTGAAATCCCATTTGTAGCGAAATAATTTTCCTTTAATAAAATGTATATTATTTCCGAAGGCAACTCACATATTAGCCGTTGAATCTAATTACTTAGCCGTCCCGTTCTGACAGTCCTATTATATTTTCACTTTAAAATAAGCTATTAATCTTTATGATTGATTCCTCGCGGTGTTTCCCGATTGTTTTCGCTCGAAAATAGAAGCCAGCTGTGTTTGGCTTCGACTTGTGAAATCCATTGTTTACATTTAATCTAAAGAATCCAACCAGCTTTAAATAATAGCGATAAAATTGATATATTTTCTTCATTTGAGTACAAATAAAAGAGAAATACGAGAATTTTTTCAACCTTAATTAAAATTACTTCCATTGAAATATGGCGTATTGAATAACGCACATTGTAAAACTAATGATGTACACGGTAAATCTTACAGCTCAAAGTATTATAATTAACATTCCAGTTCCGAGAATTCTAAGCATACATTTAGAAATAATTCATAACAATTAAGGAACGCAATTTGGCAACGTTGCTTAAACTACTAGTAACACCATGAAACATTCTGTTATCCAGGGCTTGAAATGAAATATTTAACGAACCGGAACGGTCGAAAATATCCGAAATTTTACATTTATTTTTGATCAAAAAGTTTACACTTACTTACAATACTAAAATATATATATATATGTGTGTGAATATTAAATTTGAGGTTTTCGCGAGTTGAATATAATGTCAAAGATAAAGTTTCTCGGTTATTCCGCATCTGTTGGTCCTGAAAACTATCATTGTTGTCCCAACGTTTCGGGTAAATCTCATTACCCAACTTCAGAGGATGCCTTATCGATGAAAGGTCGCTCTAAAATTATAGAGGACGTCCGCGGAAGACTCGGCACGACTAAGTAAACCAGATACTGAAAGATGGTTCTGTTAGAAGGCTCTAGCTTGTTTGAGAATATGTATTAATGTGGATGAGGCAATCAACACAAAAGATTGTGGCGCTCTATCCTGTCTGCATATCCCCGCGGATTAGAAACGGCGTTAGTTATAATATGCGTTGCGTTGGCGACAGGCCCACTCTATCGTTCTAGAAGGATCGATATATTGAACTTATATTACTTTACTTAATTATATTGATAAACTGATCAATTTTACCGGCTCTCCCTCGCACCTCTTGCGACCTGGACAGAATGAATTTCTGCTGGACTGTGACTGAGTTCTGCGACTGCAACATATAAATGTGACTTCTACCCTCCCCTTTTGGGGGTGTATTTATATAGCTTCTTTCTGGCGCCTTCTGAATTGAATGTGATAACGAGTCTCACGTCAAATTGTACAGATATGGCTCTGGTACGATGATACCGGAACCAACCTATGATGGTATTAAGATGTTAATAACTGAATGTAATAATGAAATTAAAAAATGTAATATTGACGAATCGAGACGAAACAACTCTCAAAACGATTCGGGATAAGACGTAAAGAAATAAAAAAATATATATACCTTTAAACATAATACTTTTTATTGATTTCAAAATAATGAACAAGAGCTATAATCGAAATTGAAAGGATATCACGAGCCGGAGATATATTTCGTTCCGGTTCGCTTCGGTCCGTTCGGAGCGCTGGTATTATCGCGAGTCATCCATCCAACAACCCTTTCAGTCGACTCTCTCGTGATTTATTTACGGCATTCCGCCATATTGGTTTGCTAACATTTAACACACGGATTCAACACAATCCCGAGATGCTCGTTGAGAAAAATAAACATGGATTTGACCAGATTCGTCTTAAACATCGGCACACTAATGTTAATGCCACGTGTGCATTGTGCATGTTGCCAAGAGGGTAGAAAAGATTGAATACTAGAGGATAGAGGAGAGATGGATATCCCAGGCTTTTAATTTAAAATCAGATATAAATACGATATATTACGACTAATTATGCCGAGTCCCAGGTAGATATACTTATATTAGCTGTATAACCCTAGAAAGTGGCTCGATATCCAAAATCAACATACTGCTACTTGGACACCAACCTTCGATAGAAGACGGTAAGTACATCAAGAATAAATAAGAAACATGTTGTGTTTGAGTCAATATTCGTTCAATAATGTCACCATTATCTCCTCTACGGTCTTTAACTCTTCCCAGTGGCGTAGGTACCGCCTCGGCAACCTGGGCAGCTGCACGGGGGCCCGGTCCTCAGGGGAAACAGCGATCGCCGAACAAGTCTAAAAATCTTGCTTACTAATGAATGAATATAATCTTGTGGTAGGTTCCATCAACGAGTATCGTTGATTTATGCACATCCAATCGAATAAATCAATTTTAGGACAGCAAAAGAAGTAACAGTTACTTGCATTTTATTAATTTGAAAGATATACATATAAAATCTATTTTATCGAAAAATATTATTGTCACAACCGGAATTCGAACCTGGATCTCTTCCAATCCGTGGAACGTGCATTAACCGATTATGCTACAGCACACCAGTACATTGACAACCAATTTTCGAATCTGCATGTTACACCTTTCAAATTGATACGTCTATCGTTCCATTATTTGAAAGCCATCTACTTTCATTTTACAGAATCGGAACCTTTGAATAATGTACTGTGTGCTGTAGCATAATCGGTTAATGCACGTTCACCGGATTGGAAGAGATCCAGGTTCGAATCCCAGTAGCGACGACAATATTTTTCGATAAAATAAATTTTATGTATATATATATATATCTTCCAAATTAATACATTTAATTTGTATTTAAAATATTGCAGACCTATGTTCTGAATAATTACAACATCACAATAAGAATTTCATCTCCTTAATAAAATATAAATTAAGATATGAAATATCTTAATTATACGTGGGAACCGGTATGTGTATTTGTTTGCCCGAGGAGGGGCGGTTATTAGTTGCTACGCCACTGTCTCTTCCCCCAGTCTGCTCTCTGCGCAGTCTCCCCGTATCCTCTGGTCGGTTAATATTTCAATTTAATTTCTCTTAATTACGGTTGTCTGCACAATTTAAATGGTAATCAACCATACCCCCTCGCACGGACTAATTCCCAACCAAAATCTACTGCGCCAAATATTAATATCGTCGGAATCGGTGTAATATCATCGCAACGCCCACCCCTTTTTCATTCACAATATGTACAAAAATGTACATACAAAATGGCGTAAAGAAACGCTAATTTTTATTTATTTTACACACCGTGTACTAATTCCGCGTTGTCTTCGTATTCAGGGATCTTTTGTTCATCGCAACTATTCTTTTATATCTTATTTATTTGAGTATTAATTTATTTTTTGCATTCATCACAGTAATATTGTATTACATTGTGTCGAGAATAATGATAAAATAATATTAAGCGTATAATTTTGAACGTTCCGTGTTATCTACCATAAAATATTTGTTTGACAGTTAGAAATTTGTTATATTTATTAATTAAATCAAGAATTTAATTTTCATTACTTCAGTCAGAATGGGCATTTAAATCCGTGCAAAGAATTACGTGTATTCTTTGCATGGATTTAAACATGTATTATTCATCTCAAACAGCATGCAGTGTTAACAGAGCACGGGCGTGACGGAACCACTTCTGAATAAACAGCGCGGAAACAACAAGTTTTAAATATGAAGATGGTCGAATGTTCTGTTGCTGTTGAAAACGTTGAATATTTTAACACGACAAACACCCAGCGTTGATTAATCGATGAGGTCTCATCTTATTTGATACAACATCTTTCATCTTTTCAAGCACCTCGATAACTATTTTTTTTATGTACCTATGTATATTTTTTATTCAATTGTAAAAATTAATATTTTGAGTACGTCCAAACCTTTGTAGGAACTAATTACTAGGTTTTATAAATTACTCAAAGTATTGAAAAAAATATACTGGTCTAAAATATAAAGTTAAAAATTGAAAAATACTGCATTTTCAGACGTATTCAAGTATTGTTAATAATTCGAATGAATTTCCTATACACATAAAGGATATTGCCTCCACTTCAAATTAAGTCTCAGCTTCAGCGACATCTATACTATCCAAAGAATATCAAATTTTCAAAAAAATTCAATAGATGGCGACAGCATAATTGGTAATAGATAAGTGAAATGTTCCATCTTGACACTTTTGAAAACATAAAAATATATGTATTAGATTACATCGCATATCAATTAGCATTAGGTAAATAAATTATAAATACAAAAGATAAACATGTGAAAAAACGATCAATTATCAAATTTGCGGAAAAAAGAATACTTTGATTCTAATCATCCTGTTTTATTCTCCAGTATAAATAAGTTTGTAATTCTTTGCCAAAAATTTGTAGAATCGAATGCTTCTTATTTTGATTAATAAAGTTTATTTATTCTTGATGTTATGTGTATTTGAATTTAAAGGTTAACATCGGCCATTAGTTTTGGAACAATCTGCTATTTCATGCTATGTATTACAATAGCGCGGTTACATTTTTCTGTGACGTCAAATACATTATTTACCGTGAGGTCTCGGTAGACACCTATCAGCTTTAATATATATATTTTTTCTCTTGCATATGTAATTAAACTAACATTAATTAAAAATATTAAAATCCCACGCTCATTTTCGTTAGTGCATTCAAAAAATAATGATCGACGTTTGTAAAGGTACAATTAAAGAATGAGGCTTTTATATTTTCTTGTCCATAAAACAATTTCTTCGGCCTTAATGAGGAACTGCCCAAAGGCCTTAAATAAGAAATATTTGACAGCTCGCAAAGTGAGAATGCGTTTCTTTTGCACCTTCCACCGTTTACGGTGTTACGTTCTCCCTCTCACTCGTGCAGAATGTGAAAAGAGGGGTTTTGTTTTCCGCTTTCGCAGCTCGTTAAGGATCGGGCTGTATTTAAATTTATATGGAAGCGTAATTTAATTTACTTTTCAAAAGTTTTGGAAGGATCCTCTGTTAGCACACGTCTGGAAGGGTTTTATATTGTGATATTTCCATCTTCTCAGTAACGGTCTGTGAGCGTGGCTATTAATAACACTTACCACCGTGTTACCGGCGATATCTGATGTGATTTTTCACAGAGAGAATGTCGTACGAAACTTTAAATATTGTATTAAGACGAAACCACCCCGGCCGCCTTCTCAGTAACCTATGAAAAACCCGCCAGCCGCGCCGTAAAGAAACATAACAGTCAAAAAATTTAATACAAGTCATAATTCTTATTTTATATTTCGTATGTGACACAGTAATGGTGAATATATTACTACTCCCCTGAATGAACTACACCGCCATCCCCCTCCGACCGCTTATTCCCCAACAAAGACTGAAAATAAAAATACATAATAAATATGGCGTATTCTCTTTGGAATATATCTCATCTAGCAATTAATACAAATTAAATTAATCAATTAAAAAGGTATACAGAAAATGATTACGACAAATTCATAATATTTTTCTAATTGATATATCTATTATTCCATTTTTGAAAACAATCAACTTCACAACAAAAGTGTGCTTTCATTAACCTTTCCCTTGCCGTGCAATAGTAACACAGGTCGACTGCCACAATTAAACGCAAAACAAAATTCATAATTTAACCTTCTAACCGGGGAATTGATCCTTAGGAAAATATTTGCGCTTGGAAATGACAAATGATTTGTAGAATTCGCTTTACAACTAATTATGTAAAGCGAATCCTAAAAGTAATTATTTTTTAATTCAATCCGATGTAAAATTGATACGTAGGAAAAAATACTATTTGCTGTAAGACAGAAAGAGATCAAGCATTAATTTGACAGTGAAAAGAATAAGAAACATACGATTATAATATTTCATTCTCACTAATTAAATGAGAGATGAGGAACATCGTGTAGGTCGTAGAACTTGATAAATACTCCGATTACTTCGATTAGATGTACGACATTAACTTTAAATTTTAAAGCCATTTAAGCTAGTAAAAGCATTTTTTCTCATTTAAAAAGCTAAAAAAATACCTCTAATTTCTTACGGTAACACGAGTTGACAGCATACCTACGGGTATTTTCAATCACGTAAAGGTTAAAAATACTTTATTTAAATTTATTTTAACGCTTTTACTCAGCTGGCTATCTCCTGTAATACTGTGATGTCAAATTGTCATATAAGTACGTAATGTTGTTTTTTTTGTGTTAAAATATAATGCATTGTTTTATATACTTTATGAATCTTAACATTAAATTTTAATTCTAATATTTAATTAATCTAATAACTTTATAACGAGCTAGTGTCAAGATTTTTATATGTGGTTATTTTCACGTCTTATTTGTATTCCTCGGTATTGTAGGGATGCCGGGGTTCGGTGCCGCCAGTGAGATTTTAATTTTATTTATATAACTGAATTCATAAATATATATTTTTGGAAACAAAAAAGTTTTCGAATCGCTTTGAAACACGAGTATTTGTGATTGCTTTCGTCGCGGCATTCAAATACGATTCATTATTTGTTTACGAGAAAAAGAAAAACATAAATGCTATTTTTATCCGACATTAATTTTGATACGGTGCCAGAAGAGTGTTTACAATCCTGGCACAACTCGCTTCAACTTTGTATCATACGGTTTCCAAGACACGGACGGCTTATTAATTTTAATATAGTCCACCAAAATATAATGCGTCAGTCCGCGTCGGTAGAGAAGTCGTCAATGGAACTGTTGGCTTCATAACGTTGGCTAAGCGAAAAAATTAAACATTGCTCACTTTTAAACACTGTTATTGTGATCGATTATAACTATGATTGGTAACTGATATTTAACTGTCGGAGGTTCAGTTTCTCGTGTACCGGTGATCGGTCTGTTCGTGAATAATCAGTTACCAATCATGGTTACAATCGAACACAATCAGCCGCAATACTGTACTAACCATCACTATTTTAAATACGCTATCTTATCGTAAGACGTTACCCTTTTACTAATACAGAACTAATTAAATCAATCAATTAGAAAGATCACAGAACTATGTTCTGAAATTACAACTTTACAATAAAAATGTGTTTTTATTTAAAAACTACATATATTTTGTCTTTATGAGTATTTAACGTCAATAGATTTTTACCAAGCCATCTTGTAACCCATTTTATGCATTTTCTATACCGTTTCCTAAGATTCACCTTGAAGAAGTAGATGTAAAATGAAGTTATTTTCTCCGTTTTCTACGTTGGAGTGCTTCACTTCATTGACGTACATAAATATATTAAAAAGGGTGTAGATCCCGAAACACTTTGTTGAGCTACTCCGTAAGATATTTTGCGTGCGGTGTGGAGACCGTATGATAGATTTTGAGCCGATTGGTCAACATCCTCGGAATAAATAAAATACACATTTACCAGCCGATACATCTTGAACATTTTTATACAAGTTCTGGTTCGATCGACGAACTTTGCCATTTTTGTATCTGGTTTTGGTGCATTTCTAACAGTTAATCAACTTCAATGCGGATGATTCCGAGTACATTTCGGCTAGTTATTCAGTTGGAATCGATTTATGGATTAGATTATGGTCACGGTTCCGAACAATGTTACATACTACACATATCTATATACATTAAACTGAATACCTACATGTCTGTCTATACTCTTTAGGGACCTGTGCACCATCCCCTTCTTTCCCTGACCATCATACTCCCATTTCAAATTTTGTATATTTACTTTTTAGAACCTTATACAAAATAAAGATAATACCACCCCCTTCCTACAGATATAAATATGTATAATATTGAACTTCTTCCAAAATATAGTCATCCCACTCATCATCACTCCCCCGGACACCTTCCGAAATCTGAATCCTTATCTTAAATTATAACTGAATTCGAATCTTGGGCAACGTCGGATACTGACTGCTAGTTTATTAAAAAACTGATTTTAGTTCAGCGGCTATTCTCTCAAGTTGTGATTCCTGGGAATAGGATACAGAAGACTTATTTAACTGTGCAATGCATCATAAGCATCAATGCATCATAAGCTGCACAAAATGGTATGATAAGAGAAAACCACCCTCCAAAGCGTCCCAGATTCTATTGTAGTTTCTCAACCAGAAGTTCTTTTCGAAGGCGAGGAAAGCCTGCAATAATCCTCGTAATATTTGTAGCAAAAATGCGGAACGCAGATCGAGCAGCGAGCAGCGAGCAGTAGCTCGTATTATATTTGTGTATTACATTTTATTTTTGCGGAGTCATCCGAATTGGAATAATTGCCTGTCATTCCGTATAATTATAATACATTGTTGGAACCTAATGGTGATGAATGGGCCTGTCTCCGGGCGGACACAGTTGTTATTGGTCCGTTGGCGTTCAATTTTTAAAATGAAGCCATTCTAATTTCCATACTGTTCTCCAGAATTATTTTCGTACCAGCGGGCATGGGTACGTCAGTCCGCCCCTATTACCTCCCCTAACACACGACGAAACTATTCTGTAGTCTCACGAAATTTTCCACGTTGAGTCGATTTATTTTTCAACTTCAGTTATATTTTCACTGACGTTTTAGTGAAATCCTATCCGAATACATTATCGCCGGAAGAATTATTAAATAATGAAGTGAAATCCTATCCGAATACATTATCGCCGGAAGAATTATTAAATAATGAAGTGAAATCCTATCCGAATACATTATCGCCGGAAGAATTATTAAATAATGAAGTGAAATCCTATCCGAATACATTATCGCCGGAAGTATTATTAAATAATGAAGTGAAATCCTATCTGAATACATTATCGCCGGAAGAATTATTAAATAATGAAGTGAAATCCTATCCGAATATTTATATTAGCGAAAATATAATTTAACTGATAGGCGCTAGTGAAATGTCAATTTGACAGTTGTGAAACGTCCATTTAGGTACGTGTTTTTGTTTCTGCTTAAAATATGTGTTTATGCCGATTAAAATATTGGTAATTTTCGGTAATAATTAGATTTTTTTAAAACTAATACATGAATGATGTAATTTTACCGATATGCTTTAAAATTAAAGTTTAAAAACTAACACTAACATAACATAAACAATAACAACATAATTTATTTTTAAAATACAGCTGTAGGGCGACACATCACCAATTAACGTTAAAATGTTCCGACGTCAGATGACATCAATGACACAAACACATAAAGCAGCGTGTACCGGATCGTCCGCTTGTGGACAAATACAATAATAATAACTCCCTGTCTATTTTATATTAGTGAAAATATAACTACGCTGATAATACACATTCACTGTAACATACATATTTATTTTTAAAAAAACAGTTAAAATTTAACAATATTATGGTATATTTATTGACACAATAAAACGAAACGTAAATGTGGGGTTAGTAATATTTGAAATTAAGACTCGTAAACATATAAAATTTAAATTAACAACACCATTTTGTTTCGCCTTTACTTGTGTTGCACTCTACGAGACACGGGGTACGGATGATCATCGCAGTCGCAGTTACCCTCACACGTGGCCGCGCCAGAAATAGACCACGCCGGAGAAAACATTGAATGATGGAGAACCGTCAGTTCCGGATCGAATAAACATTCAGGGCTATCTGGAATCATTATTCAAAAGTATACAGCATTCGTTCATTCATTCAAAATATTTCCTGCCACCGTAGAGAGGCGCCCAGGGGCGGACGGACCCGGCGAAGTATGAGACATAAAATAGTCAGAAATTAAAAAATTATTCTGAATAAGCACTAGCTTTTATTGCATCTTTGGAATACACTTTTTTTCTGAAATATTCTACGTACTGTAATACGAGTTAAAAATAGATTTCAAAATAGTACTCTTAACAATAGACTAGAAGCTTTTATATTAATTAGCGATGGATTTGCGCTGCACCAACTACTTCAATGAAGTACTCACACCTCGTACGTTTTAAATCGTGCTACCATTTCAATACTTCACACTTCATACCGCTTCACACTATTTTATGAAGTATGGAATCCGAAAAGATTCACACATACTAGCAAACAACCTAGTTGCCTGCAATGAAGCTAACGCACACTATGAACTACGAACTATACATATAGAGAACGAAACTTCGCAAACTTCATGTAGTTCATTGAAGTGAGAAGCATACTCACGAAGTACTTCGCGAAGTTTCTCGACCAGCTTCGAGAATGGGACGGGTACCAACTTTACTTCGAATGAACGCTTCAAGTTCGTGAAGCGTTCATTCCAAAATGAAGTTTTGCACATCGCTAATGTAATGTCAAGAAAGAGATATAATAAATAATTAATAATAATGACGTATTACCGATCTAAATGCGGAACAAAATGCATTATTAAAGAGAATTAAACATTATTATTTCTCCATTATTTTTCAATCATGCTAAAATAAATACCAATTTTAAAAATATTTGTAAACTTCTCCATCCATTTTATCCTAATCAGGTTGGGGGCCTAACGCTTGGACAGCACCTTTCCACCGCTCTTTGTCCTGCGCTGTGTCGATTACTTGGGGTCGCTGACAGTTCCATCTTTCTTCGCAGAATCCGTGTTGTCCTGGGTCGTCCTGCAGCTCATCTTCTTCGGACACTGATGAGAGAACTTACATTTCCCACGCCGAGGATATATCCAAGCCAACTTAGCTGAGATTTGTAAACGATTTTAAAAAGCGTAATTGGGGCGACTATCTTAAAGATGTTGCTACCCGATTTTTTGGCAGTTTTTTCATTCGATCTGCTCATACTGAGATGAAATTAAATATTTACCTTCGCCTTGTGCCATCATGATCGTAGAGGCTGTACGGAAATATGCACTAATTCCAAAGATACATCGAGAGTACATTCCAAGGACCGAGATCACTCGGAGAATAATACGTTCGCATTAAAGGAAGAAATATTGCTCGTACAACGACCATAGAAATCAAAGAGTCAATTGGATTTGTATTCGTTTGACCTTTTGTGAGTCCAACGGGGACCATTGTCTCGTTCAAGGTAAGACTAAACTGAGATTTCCCGTCTCGAGTCTCCAGCGGCGCGGCGGCACAAAGTTTCCAAAACGTGCATTTCATTTTATGTATGAAGCTTTTAGTATGTTAAAAAATGTTTTCGAGTTATTTGTACTTTACTGACGAGCCTGACTCAGCGGGTAAGATATTTGTCGGAGGGGGCAGACAGTCTGGAGGGGGGAGACATCTTTCTCCGGTCATTGACCCTCTTCCCTTTTGAAATACATAGTTTGTTTCGCCAATAATTGTTTATTTCATTTGTAGTCGGTAGATCAACAACGCACGACTCGAATTACTATAATGGATATGCTAATGAATTGTTAGCCATATTCATGATTGTACTGTTCGTGAGTAGTTGATGTTTCCTTCATTAGACTGTTTCCAATGGCGTAGCTAAAAAATTGAACCCTAACGGAAAATGAAAAAATGGGGTCCCGATGCATGTATTGGTCCCTGATAAAAAAACTAGCGCGATATGTTTTTTAACGGTAATATATACTAGAAACTGAAAAAAACCTTTTCGTTTTACAGTGTCTGGTCACTAAGTCGACGTATTAGTGGAGTGGTTAATAAAGTATACGAGTATCGACAATATTTCACGCGATCTCGTAATATACTAGATCGTTGACCGCTGCGCGGTCAGGGTCTCAATAGAATTTATATTTCAATGATAGAGCTTTCTTTAAAATTATTCCATCTTTGTAAGTTAGCTGTCAAAACGAACAAAAATGACCTGTAAGAATCGTGGATAGACAATTTCTATGGTAAAATTTCTCACTTACCATAGATAGAAGAAAAGATGACAAGATTGGCTGAGCTGTATTAGCATTCAACATAAAACACTGGTCGAGTTGAGATGAAGAAAGCGGAAGCACCGTTCTGAACGCAGTTACTGCTTACTGGAAATAATTTCAGATTGCGAGATACAAATCTTATTTTCTTACGGACTCATCTCACAATCGTATCACAGTTTCTCCTCTGATTTTTATTATTACAATGATTCATTTTATTGATACTATCAAATCTTATTAGTTTTATAGTTATGTATTATATTGTATTTACTTAATGAGTTCTTAAGTTATCAATAAATATGGATTACATTGTTACATATCAAAGATGCATGACTGAGTTTAAATAAAGATCGTGTGGCGCGCCTATAGGGCGTTGCGAATGGACTATAGCCCATAACCCTTTCCTTTTGAGAAACCTGTTGTATTATACTTTGTTGGCTTAATCTTATTATTTTCTTACTTTTTATTTTTAAATTCACGATATACTCATAGGATTGCCATTCTTCCGTACGTGTACACACCCCTACAGTGGACCTTATGTGGAAGTGGAAGGCGATCATTAGGCTCAGCCCGACCCTGCTTGTGATGACTATCGCTGGTTATATGGACGAAGACCGAAAACCGAGAACGCCATTAACAAATAGCGCAAAGTGTTCCAAAACGTCTGTATTCTTGGTGTAAGAGAATGGTAGCATTCAAAAGTAGTCTGTTCCCACAGCCACGATTTCTACCTGGGCAACATATAATGCGTGTGTACTAATAATAAACACGCTTGTTGCAGACATTTCACACGCCGTCCTTTGGCGACGAGGAGTTTGACATTCCTCCCATCCACCTGCAGCCGCACCAGCACCACTCGGGGCTGCAGCATCACGCCCAGCACTTGCAGCACTACCAACATCACCAAGCACCGCAGGTATTATTCTCCGACTCTTCTGTTTGATGGTATGGTTTAGTACCCGCTACTAATTAAATGACATTGAATCGATTCAGTATGATTGTGCACAGTTTTTAATGAATTTTGTCGCTTATGAAATTATTTCATTTTGTTTCGTCAATATGTTTGCTATCTAATTTAATACAATTTTATTTTATTAATTTTCTTGCCGTCAAATTCAACATATTTTTGTGTCGTCAATGTGGTTCCCATCAAATTCAACACAGATTTATTTTGTCAATATTTTAGAAATGTCTTTACATGAAACAAAAAATGTACGCGTAGACTAAGGGCCGGTTGTGTGATCTAGTAACTTTTTACTGTAGTTAAAAAAGTTACTAAAGTAAAAGTTTTTTAGTAAACTGAATTTACTCTCCGATAGTAAAAACGAAAATCGATGGTTAAATATTGCGGACTTTTCACAGCTGTTTCAAAAATCATCTGTCATATTGATGTTTTGAAAGTTGCAATATACGACAATTAATCATTTAATATCCCGCTATTTTAGCGATGTAAGTTCGTTCGATGATGATCTCGTTGTTTAATATACATTATCACATAATCCAAAAAAATTCTCCGCCGAAGTGACAGGTCTCGAACGCAGGGGCGAATAAAGCCACAGATAAAGCAGAAAATAGAACACATTGCACATTGAGAAGCGAGATTGTTTTTAACCATCTTTGACAGTAGTCAATTTTATGTATTGTTCAACAACCCGCCAAGTATTTTAACTACGGGCGTTAGTAAAAAGTTACCATGGTAAAAAATTACTACTGATCATACAACCGCCCCTAATAGTACTTCCTGAACAGATGGGGATGATCAACCCGGCGCAGGACGGTCTGCTGACTGATGGACAACCCTCCTACCAGCAGCCACTGTACCTTCAGCCTCAGGACCATCCCATGCACAGGTGAATATCGTTCATTGGCGCGTGACTATCAAAAATAGATGTTCACCAAGAAAGAGTATTATTAAAGCTACACGATATCGATTATAATTGTTTTACTATTAATATGTGTATGTAAAATGATATTTACGGCCATAGTTGAGCCTTTCACATTAGTTCATATTTAAATAGTGCGCATACAATCAAACAAAACCAAACAAGAACTCGACAATTAATCCAGTGGCGCAACTAATGGAAGGATCACATGTAAGGTCCTAACCCAACATATTAGCGAGACATTAATTATTAATAATAATGTTTTCACGCATTTTCGTAATTCGCGTGAGAAATAATTTTAAAAGTATTCCTTACTGTGGCGGATTTTAATAATTATTAGTCTGTATTAAAAAGCATCGATACTAAAAATATTGCGGGACGCGGACTTTTTGGGCCCCAATACGCCGTACTGGCCGTAGTGATGAGCTAAACGTTATTGTGACTGCGATTGTGCGTTTGGTATTTCTTTTATAAAGATGATTGGTAACTGACATTTTACTGTTAGATGTTTAGTTTATAAAGTATCAGTGATTGCTCGCCGAATTACGAATAATCAGTTAATCATCGTTACAATCGAACACAAATTTCACAATCACAGTCACAATAACGATATAGCTCATCACTATTTGGCTGCATAGGCGTTTAATTACGCCACTGGGATTATCGAGTCAAGAACTATTAATTATTTTAGTACATTATTGTAATTTAGTCTACGAAACATGTTCTTTTTATTATGCAAGTTATTTATTAAAGTGTCTCGGTTACTATCAAATGTACAGTTCCCTTTATAGTTCAGTCTGGTCGATCATTGAGACCCGATTCTTATAATCTGGCCTCCTCTTAAAACTGCAACCCTTTCAGGGGTAGCGAGTCTAGTTCCTCCTTATCCTTCTTTACTTAGACTTGGGCCCTTTCAGTGCTAAACGTCCAACCGCTAAGGGTTAAATCTTCGAACCGATTGTTTTCAGTACGACACGGTGAACATTGAGTGGGGACTTTTTATGTCAATATTAATGTATCAAACAACCAAACAAACAGTGATGGCGTCACGAGTCAAAAGTGACACGTCAACATTACCAAAGAACACGTGACTCGACAACAACGCTCGGATATTAAATATCGTAGGTGTTCCGTATTTTTTTCAGTTCAAGTACTTTTTTTTGTATAATCTAAATATTCGCAGAATTGATTCATTTTTATTTTGTTTTTTTATAATTGTATAAAATTAATTGTGTAAAAAAAATATTATCTTTTTTGCGAGGGAGGTGACATGCCAGTTAAAGAGTTAAGGGGTTACGCTCACTTGTCATAGGCAACGAAATTTTTTTCACAACTTAAATGCATATTTTAATCCAAAACAAAGCATGATGTTATAGTACAAGCCAGTATTGAACTTAATGTATAAATTATTTCAATATATATTTTAAAATAGGCGAGATACAGCAAATCTTCGGAAACTTTTTTTTGCGGTGTACACGATAACTTAAGAACCCTTTGTATGAAACATACGAAATAAATAAATATGTTAGAAGATGTCAACATCTGCAGAATGATTTTTGTAAATTTGGATTTCTACCAAAATAGTGGTTTTACTGAAAAATTACTTTTTTTTTTCTCTCAAAATTCTCGTTTTTCCTTAATAAAATAGCAAGTTTCCATTGAAAAAAAAAATTCTCGTTTCGTTCAACATTCCGCTATGTGTAGAATAAGCTCTCAGAATTTAAAGCCAATCGGTAAAATAGTTTTTGTGATATCGTGCACACCGTATCGGCCTTTTTTGAAAAATGTGTTTTCGAGTAAAACGCGTTTAAAGTTCGAATCTAATGTATGTAATTTATTTATTTTTAATTTGAGACAACTATTTGAAATTTTTCAAGACGCTAACCGAATGTATAATCGTGTCCTAACGGTATTATATTGTATGCAATGATCAAATACGCAGGTAAAAGGGCCAGCGGGGGATGGGAGTTAAAATTGCTAGAATCGTTCTGAAATTGTGTGCAGATATTCTCCAGATATAATCCTTTGAAAATATAATTTAAAATGAATTTTTCGACCCAGGCCCCAGGCAAATGCCCGTAACCCCTTAAGATAGATATTTTCCGAATTGTCTTCACGCCGAGTAGAAAAATTTCGCTATTACTGGAATATGCAAATACGTGGAAGGCTCGGGCGGATGATCTCGGAACCGTCGGCGGGTGAACGCTTCGCACTGAAAGGGTCTGTAGAAGGGCACGTTTCGTAGCCTCGCTTATAATATCCCCCCGACTTCAATCGGCCGACCGTTCACGTATTGAAGTATCGCGCGCGCGCTTTTCAGCTCGTACGGCAGCCCCCAGCAGCCGCCCGGCAACTACCTGATCCAGCAGCAGCCGGGCGGCGCTCGCCTGCTGGTCATGCAGCCGCCCCAGCAGCCGGCGCAGCACCCGCAGCAGCACCAGCAGCAGCAGCAGCCGCAGCCCCCGTACGGGCGCTCCCCGCCGCGCGGGCCCGCCCCCCAGGACGCGCACAACACCACCAGCGAGGACAGCGACGACAGCGCGCAGCACCACGCCCCCATGGTTTGTCCTCTCCATCCGCTCTCTAAGCTGACCTATCATTCCGTTTCAATGTTTAAATGTCGCGCTAAATGATTGACCAATTCTTTCCGAGTGTATTTGAGTTGAGGCCGAACAGCGACTCTGCCTGTACACCGTTGTCTCAGCACATTTATCAGAACTGACAAAGTCAACTGCGAAGGCCGAGTCGCCGAGTCTCCCTCCCGCGTTTCATAATCTACGATGTCTTCGGTGTCTACCGGCAAGCGATAGCTAATCTGATTGGCTTGGCATTTTCGTCGATTTTGAAAGCTATCCCGCCTTCGCAGTTAACTCGGTCCGTACACGAACGCGACATTTATAAAGATATAATATTATAATGACAATAATTCCTAGAGAAATCAGAATGGCTCTCCATCTGGATGGACAACATGTTCGTTCCCCTCACTGTGATTGTTGTCGATCGGCCCTCTCCCTCCCACCCCCGCCCCCGCCCCTCCCCCCGCCATCCGCCCGCTCCCCCCGCGCCCCTCCCTCCCCCCGCTCCAGACTTAAGAACCAACACGGGCAGCGGCCGGAGGCGTTTATTTCCTCGCCGACCGTTTTCCACAACTGTCCTCGGTGCACCAGGTCGGCACCGGCCATCTAATGCGATTCTCTCTCTGACTACCTGCGGCTGTTCAGTAGCGTTCTCGCGATCTCTCTCCTCTTCGTACCGAGGCAATGGCCGGGCGGTCGGCCCTGCTCGCGGCCAGTCAGTGTCGGTTCTTAAGCCCCGGCTCGGCGACTCCCGAGTAATGACGCGGACCTCCCGATCCCGACGGCGATCGCTCAGCATCACGCGTCGCGAGCCCCGGCCGGCCCTGGCGCGCCTCCCTGGCGGAGGGCCGGCCGGGGCTCGCGACGCCCCAACCTCGTGGTGCGTTACTCGCGCCAGTCTGTGGCCGTGAATTATATCTTGTACTTTATTTTTGGTGGGTACGCTGCCCGGGGACGCGGAGAGCTTTTTGCCAATACATTATTGCTCGGCGAGTCGGCGACCGTTCCCCAAACAACTGCAACAGGTAACATGACCCACCGCGAGCGGCAACAGCCCCCGGGGCGCGTCTCCCCCGTATTCCTCGCGGCCCCCCGGCGGAGCGCGGGCCCCGGGCCCCAGGCGGAGCGCGGGCCCCCGCGAGAGAAACGGTGCGGACTCTCGCCCTCGGGGCGTTGCCCCGCTGCTGTACAGCCGCTCCCTCTCCCGTGACTCTTCCCGGTGTTTGGCTTTGTCTGGGTCCGTGATCCGTTAACAGCCTGCTTTTTCTTTCTTTCTGCTCTTTCTGTTATGTAACCAAACTTTCAGACGGTGGTGCCAGTGTGTACGGTTTCCTGTATATATTATTTTAACCTCTTCCCCTCGTAGTTCTTCCTCATAATACAAATAATGTTTCACTTTTCCTCATAAACTAACTTTTCACGACCGTAAGATTATACATGTACATATAATTTACAATTCATGATTATTGGTAAAGACGCTAGCATGATTCTCACACGACTTTACAAGTAGTAATTATTGCATTCGTACATTTCTAGTTCCACCTGTAAACAGACATCCCATCTTTCTAATTATCTGAACACGGTAAACGGCGTGATGAGACGCAATCTGTATCACTTGTTAAGATGACTTGTGGAAGAGAAAAGGACAAGAAAAACCTGGCTGTTTAGCACTAATCATTGCAAATCTGTTTTTTGTACGGAACAGTGAACCAGGGTGACATAGTCCGTTCTTCCAATCTGGACTGTAGATGGTTTATAGCCGGTCCAAGATCATAACTTATCTTCAAATCTGCTAAGTCTTTTCCGATGTCGCCCTCAAATATCTCCCGTTTTAAGTACTTTTCCATATTTCAAAATCATTCTTAAAGTTTAGATTTCATTGTAATACCTAGTGAATTTTCATTTTTGATCATACTACATTTTTAAATATTTTATTTGGTGACATAAATTCATTTTTGACCTGAAAGTACTGAAGTACCTGAAGTACTGTTTAAAAAGCTCGACATTATATAGTTGCAATTATTTCATCTCTTCATAGGATTTGTATTCAAATCTAATTTATAAAAGCTGATGAATAGAATTCTTCCCGTCTAGTAAGTATTGGTAATTAACATATTTCGACCAAACAGGGGGGTGCTGTGAAGAGGCCTTCCCCGGAACCGGCAGGCACGGAGTCCATCCAAGGAGGCCCGGTGACTAAACAACTCGCCAAGAAGCCCAAAGTGCAAAAGAAGAAGAAGAAGAGGGACCCCAACGAGCCACAAAAGTAAGCAATCCATACTGAATACAAAGATGTTTGACTGTAGGCATGGGAAGAATTGCATTTCAGGTTGAAAATCTACACCTCTATGTCATGAAGAAATGGTAAAAAAATTTCATTGATTATTAATGAATTTATTTTTTAGTCAGTTATTAAAAATCCTTGGAAAATGATTTTTATTAAAAAAAGAATTATTTTTTTCTCAGTTGTTTAATACTCTACATAAACTAATAATGTTTATTACGTCTTGCTCAGGCCCGTGTCAGCGTACGCGCTGTTCTTCAGGGACACTCAGGCGGCCATCAAAGGGCAGAACCCCAACGCCAGCTTTGGAGAAGTCTCCAAGATTGTGGCCTCCATGTGGGACGGACTGGACTCCGAGCACAAGAGTGTGAGTTGTAATCATTGTTACATTTGTATGCAAATTATTTCTTCTTTTAATATTTACTTATCGGTGTGTGCAACAGTTTTACTATGAATCACTCAATCTTAGCAACATACTAAAATTTAAGGTATGAAATATTTTAAACAGTTTTTTAATGGCTGTAAATCTACTAGGCTAGTAAGTGTTTCGAATATGGTTGAATATTCTTAAGCTGCACCCTAGCTACCGCGCTCTCATAGTCGACTACATTAATTAAAATTGCTCTCTGATAAATTATTTTTTAATTTAACAAAGGAGATAATTTAATATCGAAGTGAGCGCAAGTAATTTTTAATTTATTACCAACCCGACCGCCCTCGACTGCCGGGAAACCATTAATCGATAAATGTAAATGTGGGGCGAATGTCAGCGAGCATTTCTTCTACTGTGCTTTTATATTTTAAAAATTGTCGTAAATCTGAATAGTGATAAATACAATTCAAAGCCGTTTCACCTTTGAAACAATTTGATTTAATTTGTCTTTAATAAAATAACCAATAAGTTTTCTTTTATAAAATTAACATTTCTGTCTCCTTTAAATTTATGCACGTTCATGGTCATCACACAGCATAATACTGAAATATCAGTGTGTTGTTATTAAGTAACTATTTACTACCCATACAATAATATTTCTAAAAAAATTATTTGAAAAAATATTCAATTAAATTGTAAATTTAGACCCAATGACAAATATTTTAAATACATTATTGTTCCGTAGGTGTATAAACAGAAGACAGAAGCGGCCAAGAAGGAATACCTCAAGGCTCTGGCCGCTTACAGGGCCAGCCTCGTTTCCAAGGTTAGTTCCGTATTAGTAGTCAACTGCACGAGTTCATTGTTTAAACACAGTATTCAATATTTGTGAGTGATATTTTTTCACATATTTGAATTTTATTCCCAGGGTGGCGGTGATCCAGATGGTGGCGGCGGTATATATGGAGGGCCACCAGCCCCAGGCGGGGGCGGAGTCCCGTATGGCAGTCCTTACCCGCCCCATTATCCTGCCCAGGGGGGGTCCCCGCCTGCTCCGGCGCGCTCCCCGCTGCTGTCGCCCCCGCACCACATGGCTATGATGGGAATGGGCCATATGGGGCCTCCTCCGCACCACCACCACCAGTACATGCACCACACTCAGGTTAATATCGTTGTTATTCTTCATTGTGAATTTTTTCTCATTCCCAAGCTATTTATCTAAACAAGCATTTCTAAGGGACCAGCCTACCCTACAATGTAAACTGTATTGATATTATTGGCTATTGTGATTACTTAATATAAGAGAATTGGAATAGATATTAATATAACATTTTGGTTCCTTTTTTAGAGCTAAAAATAGTAACTTACAAAATTGATATCTGCTGCACACAGAATGTTAATTTAAAACTTGTTGGCAAAAAGTAGTGGAGAATAATTTATTTATAACATTTCTTTCTTTGGGCCCAGCTGATTTAGCTTCAAATTCCAAATTAAAAATCAACTTGCGATAGTTTGTTTAAAAATTTTTTAGCAGTGGCATGGTTACTTGCCCTGGGACCCAAGTCCCAGGAGAGCCCAGAATCGCCGAAAAAAATCAGTAAACTAAACTACGAATAGAAAGAAAAAATATCCGACTTTCATTATTTTTAGCACAATTATTCGTATTGAAGTACCAAAAAGCGACATTAATATATCATTGCCAAATGCCGACACCACGCCAACTATGGAATTTTGATAAAATTTTGTTCTGAAAGTCTCTGCGTCATTTTATTGTGGACCAGCACAAATTGATTAAGCATTTCGACACAATTTTTAAATAAATACATATTTTATATTTCAGCAACCACAATCAAATCAATTGCAACCACTCAGCTCACCTCATCAATCCCCGCAACACCACGGGCCTCAGACCCAACACATAGGGCCACAGGGCCAGCCTATGGGGGCGCAGCTGTCTCCCATGGGGCAGCAGGGCCAACCCGGCCCGCAGATGGGGCAACAAGTGGGCCAGCGCGGAGAACAGATGGGCCAGCAGGGGCAACAGATGCCCCAGCAGGGACAGCAGATGGGACAGCAGGGGCAACAGATGCCCCAGCAGGGGCAACAGATGCCCCAGCAAGGGCAACAGATGCAACAGCAGGGGCAGCAAATGCCCCAACAAGGGCAGCAGATGCAACAGCAGGGGCAGCAGATGGGCCAACAGGGCCAACAACAGCAAATGCCTCAACAGGGGCAGCAACAGATGGGTCAACAGCCGCAGCAGATGGGCCAAGGAATGGGCCAGCAAATGATGAGCCCGCAAGGGCCTGGCGGACCGCCCATGGGCCTGCCGTCCCACCAGTCCCCGCCGCACGGCGCCCAGCACAACCAGCACCAAATGATGACTTCTCATCAACAACAACAGGTGACTATTTCTGTCAATACTTCTGTTATAGGAATTGCTTGAATCTACTTATTTAATTATATAACAATCAAGTGAGATTGGAGACAGTAGCTATCATTCCATAGGATAATGATTATATGTTTCCAGCAATCCAGTGGCAATGGAGAGGGGCGCACCACAGCGTGCATCCGCCACGGCTGCACTAACCCGGCCATCGCCAACAGCGAGTGGGAGGACGAGTATTGCTCCAATGAGTGTGTCGTCAGCCACTGCAGGTAGTCACCCATTGTATTTCTTCAATACTCACCAATTTCAACATCAGTCCACAAACCTTTGATCACACTGCCAAATTATTTCAAATTTCACTTCATCTAATTTCAAACTCAGTATTATTTTATTATTGCATTTTTCTTCCTTTTATAAAATAGCAGTCTTTTTGGCATACTACAGACATTAGTTTTCTCAAATAATTTTTGAAAATTTCATTTTCGAATGTGCTGCATTTGATTGACATATTAATTTTAAGATAAAAAAAACTGTGCGCGCAAGTGCCACAAGAAACTAGGTTTTATTTTTTACGGTGACCTTGTCTAATTCAATTTTTTTCACCAGGGATGTATTCAGCTCTTGGGTGGCTTCGAACAACAACCAGAGCCAAACGTACTCCGCTGTGAAATAGATGGCCACACCACTTCAGGCAAGAGGCCATATGAGCTTTTCTCTCAGCGATCACGAAATGTGTATATTTATTATTACAAAATAAACTCAATATTGCATTTCTTCTGTAAATAGAAATCATTGTTATAATCTTTTATTGTTTTGATTGTTAGTTAGTTTGAATATATTTACGACAGGCTGCAGGAAGTGCAGGCTAATTGACGAGGCATGCTCTTGGATTTGTAATGGGGAATGTGGGATCCCGCGTGAAGAACTGTTGCGCAGTTTCAAGAAGTGTGTGTTGTTATTAGCCTAAACTAAATTCGAGGGAGAAGACATATACATACGGACTTCTCTTTCCTTTATGACGTGCGAGAGTTGATTCCCTTCAATGTTTTATTTTCCCTGAAATGTTAAATATTGAAGAGTGTAAGAGAATAGAGGTGTGCGCGGCGAGGACGCAGGCCGAGCGGCGCACACGAAGGCAATGTGAAGGAAGCAATACATTACATATAGAACTAAGAGTAAGGTTAAGTTAATCTTGTTGTACTAACAAATAATACTGTAGTACAGTCAATATACATACAATATGAACACTTTTAGGATAAACACAATTCTGTATTATAATGAGGAATGGGAGGATGGCGTGGGTGAACAATTCTGATAATGTAATCGTCGGATCTTTATTACTATGTTAAAATGTAATGATAATTCTCCTTATAGTGAATGAATATGAAAGCAATTGTATTAACCGGTTGATTTTGAATGTTCACTGAATATTGTAAATACCATTTAATAAAGTATATGCATAATATCACGGTACGAGATGCCATATGTAGTACCACTCGTATTGGATATGCCGATATTGTGTAAGTAGAGTGTAGATCTACATCGCAGTTCTTGAGATTTATCTAATGTTATTGAAAGGACTTTATTTTTACGGCGTGTACTGCTCTGAGACAAGTGTATCCCGCACCTATCACTGAACATATTACCCAACTTCGGTAGTCCGATACCTTCTAATAATCACCCTTACTTGTAACCTAAATACACCCAATTGGAAATGTAAGTATGTATCCTAGTATATGTATACTTGAATATTTTATAATAGGCCATTATTATGACAATTAGATGAGACATCATTTATAGGCATTGGAAAATAATAATAAGTTTATGCATAGCATAGCCGAGTGAATATGTATAAAATATATTATAATATCACGACCTTTCAAACCATACTACTCAGTCCACTGTACTCGTCACCAAATACGTGTGGACGCATCGGGAGTCAGGAACGCCTGCCGAGTCCAACGCCACTGGAGACATCCAGTCATGGATTCAAGATTATTTTACTAATTATTACCACATGGGTTATATCTGCAATTGTAGCATTTTGATCATTTTATAGTATCAAATCCATTTCGTACATTTTTATTGTAAGCATTGTTGATCGAGCGCGTATACCTGACATTGTTGACGGAATGGATTTTACAAGGAATATCATAACCAGTGCAATTTGTCATGTTGTTTGTTGTAAAAATATTTATGTATGTGTTTATATCATGCATTTCCTTAGATTGAAGGAAAGTGCGGACAGTATTGACCATTCCTATTTAATTGTTAAAGATCTTGAATCCATTTTATATTAATTTTGAAATTGTTTTTAAGGTTTATGTTTTGACACATTATAATTTTATCTGTACAGCGGTAGTGTGGTTTCTACATGATTATATTGCAGAAATATATTACGTGTTGTACCTGTGATTCAGTAACAATTTATATGACCAACCATTGAACAAGAAACCTACTATCACTACCTAGTGACCACTTAAATATTAAATCCATTTGGAAGACATTTATAATGTTTTAGATAGGAAAATGTCACTTTATGCTTATTATTACTTCAAAAATAAATTAAATACAATATAAAATATTTTTATTATGACCCCTTTCTTCTCTGTCCTCGTCTTCAGCATAATGAAATCTTACAATACGATTACAGAAAACACCTCAAGATATCTCCATCTAAAAGTTGTGGAAATTGAAAACAGCTATCATCTACCAGGAAAAACAAATCCGCATTGTTATCAAAATAAAGATGCTCTGCTTTGAGTTACTGTAGTTTTATTATTATTGGTAAACTTGACAAAATTCAATTTGTTTCCAAGGAAACCGGATTTTACAAGTAAAATCCAGATATTAAAACAATTAATCAATACTCATAGAAGGCTGATTAGCTGTACAGTTCGATATCCACATTCTAAAGGCAAATTTATCACATGGTTTGTGACAAAGTGTTTACTCAAAGATTTGTGTATACGGGTATTTGTGTATTTGAAAGGCAGGGTTAAAAGAAAGCTAGCTGGGGACAAAAGTATCTAAAACATGTATTATGTAAATGAATCAATTATAAAAAATATTTGGTTACCACTGGGATTACAAACCTGAGTCTTTCCCTTGCTGGAGAACTGCGATACCAATAACCAATAGTATATATCTTTATAATTGATTCATATAATTTGTTTTAAATATAGAACTAAGTTCTAAAATTGAAACTTCACAAAAAAAATGTGTTTTCATTAAAAATTATCAAATTCTTTTAATATTTGACCAGCATTCAAAAACGGGATATTTAATTGCCGTGGAGACAGCCAAACTGAAATGGACAACAAATATTTAAATTCATTCTATGCACCACCATAAGCCAGCTTCGAACACGATCAATCTATACATTATTTATTCCAGGTAGTAATTGAATGCTAGAAACCACAGTAGACTTTAGAAAAGGAAAAAATATCAAAGGTCTTTGATTAATTATGAGGATTTTAAAATCACTGTCTAATGCGACATGCAGGTTACCTTTTTTATTGCAGGTTGTAATTGAATTGCAAGAACTATAGTAAACTAGAGAATGAAAAAAAATCAGACTTTACTATTATGACAATATCAATAAGGACATGTGGGTGGTAAGCTGCCCTCTTTATATCTGAAGTGTACTCAACTGTAAATTATAAGACATTTTCATTAAAGAGTTATCAATATTTGATACATCGGTTTTGGGCAAATGGTATATGTATTAAACAATCATATGAAATAAATAAAAATACTATTTCTAAATGAGCTTCTTTGCAACAACACTATATCATCCAAGATGGCTGACTGTAAAAACTAATAGTGTTGTTGCAGGGGGGTCTGTTTATTAAACGATGTCAATGAATATTTCTTTAGAACTGATCTAAATTTTCTCCATATTCTCACATACTTACATGTATCTTTGTCCAGTATCGCCATTCTTTCAAACTTTTTATAATAATAAATAAGAGATAACTTATTAAATGAACAATAATTTATTAGTCTTCAAAGTATGTACACAAAATAATAAATAGAATACTGCAAGTGAATACAAATCAAAATTTTAATAATAATCGTCTTTATTAATGCAATACAATAAACTTAATATTTAATTTTTTCAACATTTTATATATTATATTTATATAAAGTTTAGCAATGCCCTCACACTTGAAACGTGATCACATGAAGAAGTATGGAAAATGATAGTTACAAAGTATTATCAGTCTAATTAGAACACCTCCTGAAGATGATTTATTCCTTTCATCAGTGCTGTGCATCGAGAGTTTGTCATCTTTTACTTTGATTATTCCAAAATATTATGAGATTTCAAAACCAAATAGTACATTTTTAAAAACAATAAAAAATTAAGTACACAAAATATCCATCAGTATCAATTTTTACATCAAATTATTCTATGCATAAATAATTAAGTTAATAAGTATCGGACAGTTACACTGCAATAAGGAATTCCATTAGAAAATGCTTAATTTTAATGCCGCAGTCTGAATACATTATTATACACAACTTAACCCAGCGCCGACCCGACCAAACCAGGAACAAAATAAATAAAGACCGAATCAAGGTATCCGATAGGTGTCGCTATTCGAAGCAAAGATAAAATGCAAGACATATCAGATAAATAAATTACGCCACGATGGATAAATACATCGCTGGCCGTGCTGGAAAGTTTTTTGCGACTTATATATATATATACGAAAATGGGCCGGGAATGGGTTAGTCATTAAAATGTGGTATAATTTTGTCAATGTATGCGATATGATACATTTACAGTAATAATTATTAATTAAATATTTAGTAAGTCGCGGTACAAATCCACATATGTATAAACTACACACAAAAGGGGGAAATTGGTTCTATAAACAAAAAAATAATAATTTCAAGTAACATTTAATTTTTTACAAAACTTTTAACAGCTTTAAACAAACAAAGTTATGTTTGACGAGATAAAAAGTATTATTTTCCCAATCTCAAATCTCCTTGTAGCAAACTGTCAGTCTCTTTACATCTAGTTATGGATAAACCTTTCTTCATTCAAATCTATTTTTGCGAGAACTCTTAAGCCAGCCTCTCTTGTTGCAACATGTCGCTGATAAAAACAAACGACCTAAGTATGAAACAATGGAAACCGGAATGACGTAAGTAGAGGTATTACTATAGTCATTTAAATTTGGTTAATGTGGGTCATGTATTAATAATTGTAATAATATGCGGAATTCCTTATTTGTAAAACAGTTTACTAAAAACAAAAAAGTATGAGAAAATTATATTTATAGGAGAGCATAAATATAATCATTATAACAGTTATAAATAATGAGATTAATATTATTTTTTATCAAAACTGATAGCTCATAAAAGTTAAAAGAATTAATTTTGATTCTGACTCTGGGAATTACTAGACATGTGATTATAAGATTACAAGAAAATCATGTTATAAACAATAACAGGATCTTTGAAATATTATAAGCCAGAGCTGCAGATTGAGGCCTCCTGAGCAGTCCTTCTTAAAGGACGCCATCTTACTGACATAATTTAGACATTTTTAATAAAAAAAATTTAAATACATCAAACTCACAAAATACTTAAATTACAGGAACTTAATTTTAAGTAGTTGTATTGCAGTATTACTAATTGTACAAAATATTTAGGAGCTCCAAGAAAACACTTCATGTGACGACGCTTATAGACTGGGGGCAGCAGAAAGATACTAGGTGCTTGTGATTATGTTTAAAGAATATTGGGTTACCTGCATAACAATTTACGATCTATAGGAAATGAGTATAACAGAGAGATCTAGAATATTATGCAATTTAATTATTGATACTATCACTCGACGAATCCAGCACTGTCAAACATTACTTCTGGAGTGCAGCAGTCTCTAACCTCGGCACTTCCTTCTTGGCCATACCGGACATTAACTTCTTAATTTCTGCGATGGCCTTGCCCGGGTTCAAGCTCTGTAACAAAAGATAATGCTGTCTTATTTCACCAATATGTGTACTGTACGGTTGTGAGGAGCGAGAGGGGATCAACTAAATTGGCTTGTTATAGACATAACTCCATTAGGTTAAGTTCTGGACTACGTGTGCCTTATAAAGAAGATGAAAAAGAAGGTAACAAAATTTTTACGCAGTTTTGACATTTTTAATACAGAGTTCTATTTCACAAATAATTTTGCCTTTTTGCGAATCTGAAACACTTCAGTTTATTAACAGACATCCATTATCCAACAGAAGGGTTCATATAATTTTTTTAAATTAATTTGTATAATATTTTTTAGTTATTAAAAATCATGTTTCAAGATGGGCTGGACTCAAGTTGTTTATCAATATTTCTAAGAATAATTAATTTCTTAAATATCATTTCATTTGTTATATAATTTAGTGGAGTAATATTGAATGGTTCTCTGCCTAAATGTAGTTTTTGTAAATTTTATTTTTGCTATCTTGTGGGCTTTAACTGCTGTATGGTTGGGTAATTTTCGGTATCCAACTGATTTTGCTTTAAAAAGGTAGTAAAGTGATTGTTTACGCGCTTTATACTTCGATAGGTAGGCCTGATATAAAATTTTGAATATGTGTGTTCTATTTGTGTAGATTTGAAAAACAAAAAACAAAAGCGAAGCTGCTTCTGGAAAAAGAGTTATTGTGATTCGGACGGACTTTTTACGGCGGCAATAATAAAACTTTTAGTATATATAATTTTGGATTATCGGTTGTGTATAAAGCGCGTAAACATCCCGCCCCCTAACCATGCCTGCCTTGGTTACTAATTATCCAAAGGTAACTTGCAAAATTTTATATCAGGCCTACCTATCGAAGTACAAAGCGCGTAAACATCGATCCACAAGCAAACAATTATCATTTCAAAATTATTAAAATTTCCAAAATAAAATAAATATACAGTTAATACAGAAGAACAGTATAATTAGGATAATAAGAATGTAGAAATGACAATAGAAATAGTAATACTATTGTTTATCGCCAACGTATCTCTGAAAAGAGATAAAAATATTATAAAACGACCCGTAATTCAATGCGGGTTGTTATAAAAGATAAGTGAACACATTCATTGTTATCTATTCGAAGAAATGGGTTTTTTTGGTCACCCAGTTCACAAATCTGCAGTTCCCAAAATTTTCCCCATATATCTATGAAGAATGCTCATTATAACAGTAAGTGATTGCATGGAAATAAACGTAAATCAAAATCATTACAGAGTTTTGCTCATTGTAGTAATGATCTCCTTATATACATACTCGTAACGAACACTATCATATATATTTACCACTTTTTTATTATATTATTTCATTTTACCACCAACCTACATTTATTTTTGTTTTCTAATATTGTATTTTTATTTTAATAAAACAAATTCTCGACAACTTGTTTAATGACCCTAAAGTAAAGACAAAAAAAAAACTAAAATAAAGGTGAAATTTCGGTGTAAAAGCGCCAGGTTGAGATAAAATATATTTAAAAAAAACACATTTAATAAAATGAAGTGATACAATTGAAAAATAACAAAATAACTTAAATATAATTATTAAGGAAAACACATTCTTATTGTGAAGTTGTAATTATTCAGAACATAGGTCTGTGATATTTTAAATACTAAATTAATGTATTAATTATAAATATATACATATAAAATCAATTTTGTCAAAAAATATTATTTTTGCGTCACCGGGATTCGAACCTGGATCTCTATATCCCGGTGACGCAAAAACAATATTTTTCGACAAAATTGATTTTATATGTATATATTTATAATTAATACATTAATTTAGTATTTAAATATAATTCATGCATTGTGATGCATACGGATTTCAAAGTCAACGATATTACATTTGCCATTTCTATACATTGAAACTAAATCCAGGTGTTAAATTTCCTTCCATGGATAAATAGAAAATGCAACTTATTCAAATGTTTCCTTTGCATTTTTCATTTGTCTTTGCATTTGACTTACTTGACTATAGTGTCATTGCCAGTAAAAAATAATATTACATTTTCGTAAAAAAGTAACAAACATATTGAAAGTGTTTTTAATATCTCTCTAGGTTAAGATTACTTAAATGTTTCCTCTTTTATATATTCAATAACAATATACAAAAATATATACAATTTGAAATGAAGTGTACATTGTCTTTATTACAAGTATGAAAGAACATACATTAGTGAAATCGTATGAATTTTATGGTCGCACTGACAAATGCGACCATAGAATAATGCGAAGCTGACAGATTGTAATGTTTACGTGTGTTTAATAATTATTTTTGTAAACATGGTCTTAGTTTTTTCATAAATGTTTTGGATGTTGATACGTAATAACATCGTTAATACAATTAATTCCAGGGAGTACAGGGAGTGCAATACAGAATGCACTAGCAGAGAAGCAATTGCTTTTTGCTGCTAGGACTTACAGGCAGCCACGAAACAATCCAAAGCAATAAATAAGTATGCACAATGCACTATTGTTAAAGCATAATATATAATGTATAATAAAGGATTTCCGCATTAAAATATAGATTCTACAGCGAACATAATAGCCTTACAGGGCCTAGCAGCAACCAATCAGCGATAGTTGATTTCTTTCCTGCTAGTTAACTATTATTGTTAGAATAATTTTAATAACATCGTAGTTCAAAGTCACATAGCACAAATCAAAGTTCATAAACTCAATATCGTCGCACAACAATTGAAGTTAGTTAAATAAATTATTAACAACGAGTCCAGAGGCTGTGGGCCAGTTTTTCAAAGCTAAACATTTCCATATAATTTATTACATTTTTAACTTCATATTATTAATTAAATTAATACATACAATAAGTATATTATATGCTCTTCTAAAAGATAGAGCAATATGTTATAATGTCTTAAATGCAAATGGCATCTCTTGGCAAACGTAAGGAAAATATATTCACTGGTTGCCAATAACATGTTTTCTGTGATACAAACATAACAACAATTGCATGTAATTGTGCTAAACATAACAGATTATGCATTTCATCAGTTAACACCAAATCCTGGTAGCTAAACGAAAATTTTGTATTATGCAAAAATGTATAAAACTGCGAAAAAATTTATCCACACAATTTAACAGCATTTAATTTACATCCTTTGATATTACCTAGTACTTATTATTAAGTGACTTTTTATTATTTATTGTTAAGTGGCATGCCAAAAAGTATTTAGGGTTAGTGCTTTTTTACAAAATTAATAAAACCTACTTTAGATATTACTTATATTAGACAATAAAATATTTGCAAGAATTTATACCTTTCACTACAAATACACCTACATAGAAAAATTGACCGTAAACTTGGCTGTCAATTTTTATAACTACTAATAGTGTGAAAATTATAATTACTAGCAGAAAAGCATCAAATCTATTTAAAAAGATATGCCTCATGGTCTGAAAAATACTGTATATAGAGAAAAGAAAAGAACTATAATGTAAATGACAATTGAAAAAGTGGCCTAAATGAATTCGTACAACTCAACATCGTATTCTTCTTGTTTGCGTGCTCCATTTGGTAAGTAGTGTGTTCTGTACTTCCTTAATTATTATATAATTATGAAATATAATATAAATCATTTGCAATAATATACAGATAGATATTAAATTCTCTATTGCACTAATGAATGAGAGCAACACTAAAATAAATTACATATACCACATTGTTGTCATACCTTGCTCAACATATGTCACAATTCATTGTTAATGTACAAGTATATAAAACTAATTAAATGATTAGCCAGGTATGCATACTATCGACAACTTGGTGCAAAACCATTAATTGCATAAACAAATATGTAAGACAATGGCATCCGCAAGTAATTAATGCCGTAATGACACGACCATTCAGACTGTTATCTTTCATCTAGTTTTTTTCCATTGTCTATTGCAATATTAATTACACATATAACTATTTTATAACACTTCAGATACATTCCAATTAAATAAAATTTATAAATGTACTCATATACATGATTAAAACCAAACAGTAAATTGAATATATAATAGTTTTGTGACGTTCCAATTATTATTGATATAATATTTAAGTGAGAAGTACATTAAAATAATGATTTGTCATATATTAATTAGCAAAAAACAATATTGGTGATAAAGACAAAATATGAAAAAAAATAAAATAAACATTTTGTTATAATATAAACACGTTACAGATACTACCTAAATAATTGTAAACTACTCATTTCTAGTGATTATATAATTGTATAATTGTTATTCAATTGTAACAATGATTGATAAATGAGATTCAATTGTTGGATGTTTAGTTTCTAGTGTACCAGTGATTGCGCATTAAATTACAAATAATATGTTACTAATCATCATTATAACCGAATACAAATTTCCCAATCACAGTCACAATCACGGTTAAAATAACGGTTTAGCTCATCACTACTCATTTCTATTACCATATTTTCTGGACATTTAACTTGGGACATCAATATTCTTTGCTCATTTATCAAATATTAAAAAATATTCAGATATGCTGTGCATTTTATGAAAAGTGAAAAATCAAATTTCTTTCGAGCTGCAATTTTTTTTTCATTTTTATATTTTGAAATATTAACTCCAGGTCTGTTAAGAAATTTACTTGGAAAGTATCCCAAACAGACAATATTCAACAATTAATTATTCACCATAAATATTATTACGTATTACGTATTTTATTTTTTCTTATATGTTTTTGTTTATGGTAGATTTCACGTCAAATAGTGTCATGCAGTTGTAATAACATATATTTTATACCATTTTATGTCATTTCGCTACCGCAAAGGACCGTACCGCTCTACTTCTTATCCTTGTTACGTAATAACTGTATTTTCTTAATTTCCATTGTGCAACTACATTTTGACTAAGAAAAATGGATCTTATGTATACTGGTAGTCCCAGCATAATGCAGGTTCAATGAATGTGTCCATGCTGTGTTTTAATATTTCATAGGTACCGCACTAAAGTACAATATTGGGGCCTTCTCTCGACTAATGATCATATTGATACTTCCCTGAGTATATTACAAGTGATATGATATGATACACAGAGACACACTAGAATAAATTTATGTAGTTGGCACAACATTTCGTTGCGATCTAGCTTTCAATAAAAATTACATAATATATGTTATTATTATGTGATTGTTACAAAAAAAAGGCCTAATTCAAACAGTGAAGACTAAAGTGTTAAAAAGAAACATGGGAAAGTGCTTAGTTGGGAAATAAAATAAAAAATTATTGAAATAGAAGCACGTGGCAATTTTGCGACTGAAAGCCGAGACAATAATGAAAAATAAAATTGTTCAATATTTTTATTTACTATTATTAAATAGCTTACAAACATTGAAAGTAATGTTATTAATGTCCCGCACTTAGCCAGATTGTCTGGGAACGTATCCACATTACATCATTGACCAGAAAAATATGATATTTTAAATGAACATTTTAGAATTTGTTTTCGGAAAATAAAATTTTATTTTAATTACGTTTTTTTATGTAAAAGAGTATTATTTCAAAAAACTACAATATCAAAATATACTTTTAAAATTATGTTGTTTTTCAATAGTTTATGCAACTAATTTCAGCATTTTACCAGTGCCAAAATAATGGTGTTTAATTGAGGATTATTGGGATAGCAAATACGTATCACAAAAAATTAAAAGTATTATATATAAAAGCACCAATTGAAGTAATATAAATTTATCATTGCACTGAACATGTCAAATACAAGTTATTATTAAGTCATCAGATAACAGTGAAGTCTCTTTTGGGCTACTCTCAACAGGTGGGTTTTTGTAACCCATCTACGGAAGAATAACTGTATTACTGTAGATATCAGTATTTTGGAAATACAAAAAATGTTTGTACAAACCTTGGGGCATGTTACAGTGCAGTTCATGATGGTGTGGCAGCGGTACAAAGACCAGGAGTCGGCCAATCTCTGCAAACGCTCGCCAGACTTCTCATCACGGGAGTCGATAATCCAGCGGTAAGCCTAAGAAAAATCAGTTTTAAGTAAGATATTTTTTAACAGAAGTACACAAGGGATACCAGATACGCAGGAAAACGATATAAACATTTTTCCATCTATATATAAAAAAATATAAGTATTTATTTATTTATATATATTTTGACATCCATATTTTTGTAGTAACAGAGGTGGATACATAATAAACATACATAATACATAGTTTATTGTGTGAAATGGAGTAGACTTCACCTCTGATATATACAGCGTTGTCCTGGCTACTTTGCTAGACTGAAGTCTGTGTTAAAGTAGCCAGTTTTTTTTTTCGTACTGTTGTGGTGTTATTTGGAATAAAAAAAGAATTCAAATATGAATAAAAAAGCAAAAATAAAATAAAAATATATGGAGTGGGAGTGTTGTAGGACTAGTGAATTATTAGTGAATGAATTGTATAAATTATATTAGTATGTTGGATATCCATGCTTCTGATTCATCTCTACCTGATTGAATCATATATTGGGTCCATATTTGTATATTATAAAAATAAGTATATTATGAAAGTATATTATAAAAATAAAATCAAAAGATATCAATTTATAAGAATGTAATAATAGATGATAAGATAATAGAAGAAATAGTAATTTCTAGTTGTATTGTACTATTTATACACATACAAGCAAGCCTAGTAATAAATGGCACTTAGCTATTTCCACTATTTCGAGCATGGGTCTTTCTTTCAATTATCAATGTCATAATTAACTGACAAAAATAATGCATTTTAGACCTCATTAATTTACATGGCGGTTACTTTGTGTTGTGACATAATTATTTTAATTTTCTACTTTCAACAACTTTGTACTACACATATTTGGATTTTATATATAGTTGAGTTATTGAGTTTCGCAAAGTGTAATAAATACGAGAATAAAAGAACATCACCGCTGCTTAAAAAATAACAACTTCTCGGAATTTCTAAGCACATAATTGAAACAAACCACTCTTTCAATAGTCATAAACTAAAACTTATCCACTCGGTACCTTATAAAGGATTAATAATGAACATTTTAAAAACTGTTGAAATACAAAATTTTAATTCAGAAAAATCACTAATTAACAACAAAACATTCCTTAATACTTCACCTATGTTGTCCATATTCCCATTGATAACCAAAATCTCCACCCTTTTCCCAAGCCCCGCCGACTACAATACTGAATTTAGTTTAGTTATCACCTGATGATGAGCGGGACTGCACCTCTCGAAACTATAGTAGTGACAATAACTCAATATGTGTGTAGAACAAAGTTTAGTTGTGAAAATTAAAATATTCTAGACCTCAACCTAAGAAAACTAGTAACCATTGACACTTCAGGTGATAGGTACAATAATATACATTTTTTCATGTATTTATTTATTTGTAGTCTTTAAACTTGGTGAACCGAGTGACCAGGTATATCCTGAAAAATTTCTCGTTAGTTTAAAACTGACAGGAATGCCCGCCTCACAAGCTATAATTTAAAGAGACTACTGTAAAGATACTACTGTGAAATCAGAACTTTGCAATGGAATGAGTTACTAATACGCATCTACGTTGCATATCAAAGGTCCATAATTGAACATGGATGCTGTTCTCATAATACACAGACTTACTGTCCGTATTTTCAAAAGTTTACCAGCAACCATCAGTAAGTCACAGGAACAAACTTATAGCTCCAGAGACCTGTATTTAGTCACGGACAACTGCATATTGCTTTCTCAAGAGTGAGATCAATGGACTCGTGAAGTATGTATTATGTCTGAGATGAAAAAGGTTCAACAGAAAGTTAACCATAAAATTTATGATTAAATAAATTGTCAATGCTTTATGATATAAATATTAGAAATGTGCATCTTACGGTAGGTTTAAATAGTATTTTTATAAAGATGATAAGTAAAGTTTTTTTAATATGACCCCTTGCAGTTACTGTAAAGTTATGCGATATATTTTGAAATTAAAAGTTTGTTTGTAGATAACAAAATCAATTAAACTTGTAAATGTTTTATTTATAATTGAACAGGTCATCAGAAAAGCGGCAAACATATTTCAATACAAGACAGCTTGACTGATATTCATTTTAATTCAAATCATCGAGAAAACATCTATTTTTCAAAACTACTATTTATTTATCAGCTTAGTGAAATATTTATTAATCAAAATAAATAACCCAACACATATGTATGTATCTTGTTTTATAAAGGTCATTTTATCAATCTGTTACTTCCTGTGCCACCCTTGTGTGACCTCGATCAGTATCATTGCTAGATAATTATATGTATATGATTGAATACTTCATTCCCTACACACTTCAAGTATTATGTACAATGTATTCAAAAGCACCTCACCAGATGATAAGATGGTGTCTCCTGTGGGAGTATTATTTTTTTTTATATTTTACCTTTCATGATCATTGTTTTGTTTATCGGTTGGAAGAAACCTGTTTTTCAATTTATTTTATAGTTTGGAAGTTGTAAAGAATAATTCAATTCAATAATTGCAAAAATTATCCAAGTTACACGAGTCTTTCGATAGAATGGCCTGTTCAAAATGTTGGAAACAATAGAAATTACTATTGGCACCGTGGCAAAAACATTTGCCGATTGCAGTGACTAGGGCCTACTGAAAGCAGCAGAGCATCGTAGCTATAAAGCAATAAAAGAAACGAGAATGATTCAACAAAAAAGGAGTTTCACATGATTTATTACGTGGCCCGGAATAACTGATATAAATGATGACAATTAGCTCTATAAATTATGACAATTAAATGCATTTTTTCTCAATACTATGTTTTTCTAGTCGGCAAAAATGATGAGTCAAAAAATAATTAAGATAATAACTTGAAATTTTAATCACATATAAAATAAATGTTTCTGGAAGGATGGTACTAAAATCAAGTATAAATATTTTAAATTTTATAAACAAAATTGTTTAGAATTTTTTGCAAAAATTTGATAATTCATCTTTCAATGACCACCATTTATATTTTTTTCAATCAATAATATTCATTCTAGTACAAGCACTGAACACAATCCTATTGCATAATAAAAATGTTTAAAATATTGTTTTATTATTCCGCCAACTGAGAATGTTTTCCAAACAGACTCATATTTATGAATAAAGTTATCTCAGATCTTTATGAATTTTATGAATAAAAAATATTAAACAGCACATTTAACACCCTCCCAAAGTGTGTGGCGCGAGCACACACCCAGAGCACTGCGACCCAGAGCACCGTGACTGATTTACAAGGGCACTTTACACCTTATAAAATCGATTGAGAAGATTTTAATTTTCAGAAAAAATTACAATTATAGAAAAGATAAATGAATGAAGACGGTGCCAAAGATTATTTTCCCTCGTTGCAGCTTGTGAAAGCTCTAATGAAGTATATTTTTACTGAGACTTAAAATCTGTTTCTATATAGCATTTATCACATCTTATCAACTGGTTTGAAAAATACTTCCAAAGAGATGACATAGACATTGAGATGCAGAGAGACTGAAACACATTGGCACAGGGATAACTGGGGCGCCGTGAACAGAAAAAAATTGAGAACCACTGCCCTACCAACATGAGCACAAAATATTTTTAACTGAACTTTATCTTCCTAGAAAACGATTTGAAAAAAACACTCTTCTTCACTTTTGCAAATGAGAATACCCTCTTAAAAAAGTGGTGGTGTTTTATCAAACATATTACGTATAAACTAGTAATGATAATGCATTAATTATCAGTATTTTATATTACCGTATGCTGCAAATGTCACATGTGTATAAAATAATTATAATCACCGCCATTTTATTGCTTGGTAACTGAATGTTTTGACTGCAATAAGTAACAGTTATCTTAAGTGATAAAGGGGCTTCAAAATTTTACCATAATGAAAATATTACCGTCTATTTAAATTAATAATTTCATGTCTAAAAATTTGTAATGGGAATTGTTTTATAAAAATTGCTGCCGGCAGCACTTTCCGAAAAGTAAAAAGGTTAGAAGATAATGTAGACTCGAGACGATGATAATATTAATTTGTCCAGGAAAAAGAAAAATTATCTATTTTAATTGAAACCACAACTGTATTTGTAGTTTCTAAAATAATCTTTTCTTCTGTAAATAATCTTTTGTATTCTATTGATTATTTTTGAACACATTTTCACACACTACGTAATGTCATTGCTTGAAACCTATGTAAGTATTGAGAAAAGTTAACTTTGTTTATCTTAAATTATTAAACTATTCAATTTTAAAGAAAGTAAAAGTTTTTAAATTTGGTAAATATTTAAAGTTTATGAATAATATTCACAACAAATATGCTTAAAAATTGGAAATTGTATATTAACCATCCTCAATCCGATGATAATATCTGAGAAAAGAAATATGTAATTATCTCATAGGAACAGGCAGCATTGTTTGTTTATTTATTTATTAACCAAGTATCCTATTTCCATACAATCATGCAGCCTAAATACTTCCAGATCTGTCCAGTCAAATGAAGACATGTAATGGTGTGCCTACCTGCATGAGCACCGCTGGCCCCAGGTACTTGCTGCCGTTCCACCAATAGGAAGGACATGAGGTAGAGCAGCACGCACAGAGAATGCACTCGTACAAACCGTCTAACTTGGCACGGTCCTTCACGTCCTGCAAAAGCTGCGTGCGCTGTGCTCCGGTTGCCGTTTCCTCGCGCTGCAGCCAGGGCTGAATAGACTCATACTGGCGGTAGAAGTGGGTCATGTCAGGCACCAGATCCTTCACGACGTACATGTGCGGTAGAGGGTATATCTTGGATGGCTTGGAACAGTTTGTGTCAATCTTACTGCAGGAGAAAATTACATACCAGGTTAGCATTCATTTTTAAATATAAATAATTAAATAAAAGGGTGAAAATGTTTTTTTTTTATGTCACTAAGAGTAATTTAGTGCTCCATATTCTTAAATAAGGAAGGTTTTACGATATAATAGTTTACTCAATATTACTTTAGTGTTAGGATAGGATATTACATGAAAATTTTTTATATGAAAAATCAGATAGCATGAAAAAAATATTCTTGTTCTGACAAAATTGTATGCGATTTCATACATTTATTTTCATTTAACATAAAACAAAAAATCCTTAACAAATGTATTTTCGCGAACAATAAAGATTCGCAACTCAGAAGAACAAAAAATACACTGGCCACCGCATAATCATTATACTGTTTATAACGAGGCCGGCATCTGATAAAAAATTGTAGATACAAGGATACCGCTTGCTGCACACCACCCTTAATTAATAATAAGTTAATAAACAATCAAATACGAAGATCCAAAAATAACACAGTGCACAAAAATTAATCTACGTTAAACAATATTTTATTTAAAAAATTTACATCTGTGTAGTAAATGCTGGGTGACCTAATTTGTCTTATTATTACATTAAAAACATGGATGAGTTTATTTTAATTTCTTTTAACATGAAATTCATACAAGATAGTTTCATGTTAACCAATTTCCACATAGTTAAAGTTTCCCAAATTTTTGTTAAGAACAGTTTCTATTCTCCATAAGCATCATTTTCATAGCAGACTAATGAAAAAATAAATAATTCCCTACAACTCCTACATTATGACAAATAATATTGTAGGTAAAACAATACATCCATCATGGTTGATAATTAATGTAAATTGTACACAAAGGTTAATGCAATATGTAAATGGCGGTTTCATTGACGGTTGACATTTAAGTCCCTCATAGTATTTTAAATTGCAGTTTTACAGTATTCCATCATTGTTGATAAATTTATAAAACACACATAACTGCATTAAATAAAAATATCTCAATTAATTAAATGTAGGAAAACGAGTCACGTGTGGTAATTGTTGTTTGGGTATGGATGACAGAATGCGTTATCCATCAACAAAACAATGAAATAACCAAGTAGTTCAATTTTTTCAAATATTATTTACTCAATCAAATCAAAAGTTATTTATTAATCGAAAATGCTTTTATGAAATAATAACATTTTAAAAATAGTTTGGCCTCACTTCTAATAAACTCAAGTATTATTGATAGTGACCTTTATAAATTAGCAAATTGATAGTGGCCTTTATAGGCCTTGGCATAATATGATAAGTAAATAAACAATCCAGAATGATCTAAGGTAAGCTCTACTTACGTTGTAGGTCAAATCTTCACAAGCAAATGATGACCCAGAAAACAAACATGTATATGAAAACATTATGTACCTTGCCTACAGTTACATAATATCTCTGCTATGTTTATTACTTAGGTGAATCATTTTAAGTCTCTTAGGTATATATGTATTTAAATTATAAGTAATAGAAATGTATAAATGTTCTGATTTCATTAGAGCTAGGTATTAAAAGATTTGGAACACTCAAAATCTATAAATAAGAAGCAGAATTCATTACATATTTTTGAATCTTTATTATTATGTGTATTTTGTAACACATACTTGATAAAATGTAATCCATTATTATTAAATAGCACAGGATGGCGGACTTTAGTTTTATTTAATTCAATTACCGTGAAATCATCATAGATAAATTTATATAAATTAATTAAACATTTTTATTGGGTCATTAAAAATTTTAAAAATATTTTAATATAACATTATATATTTTTATTTAATCAACAAATTGTCCAAGCATTCAAACATACTAAATTACACCTGTAAGAACCCCGACCAAAATGTTAAAAACTTTTAATGATTAGTAATTCAAAAATAATGGCATTTTTATAAGCTCAACCAGAATGAATCTGTGACCATAAAAGCAAGATGAGAACACTTTACCTTTTTGCTAATTTGACCCACTGACATAATACCATTTAAGTTCATAAACAAAAAATCGCACTTTTGGAGCTGTCATTACAACTTAGTAATGAAAAATATCATCCTGAACTAAGGCCTATATTGAATTTTATATTCCACACATTGTGAAGGTAAAAGAATTTTTATTTTCTAGGAAAGTACCTGATACAAGCCAACGTGTTCACCCCACCGATGTTCATGGCGCAGGAGCCGCAGATACCTTCGCGGCAAGATCGGCGAAACGTCAACGTGGGATCCATTTCATTTTTTATTTTGATCAGAGCGTCAAGGACCATCGGAGCACACTTGTCCAAGTCGATCTTGTACTCCTGCATGTACGGTTTTTTCTCGGGCTGATCTGGATTCCATCTGTAGATTGAGAATGTCTTAGTACGCGCGAGGACAGGCCCCGACGAATGAATCCTGCGAGCATGCTGAAAGTGACAAAAATTACCCTTCAATTTTATCACCGGATTTATAAATAATTAAGAAAACTGAATCAAGTTATGTAACTCGACAATAAAAATCACAAAATGTTTTTAAACCATATGGAAACAAACAAAATGACAGTGGGTCGAAAAAGCTTACCTGACCGAAAGAACCTGCTAAATTTTTTAACAATTGCATTTCAGCAGACATTATCCAATAGTTTCCAATGACGTTTAAAATGAATTATTTCGTATCCCGCGTCGCCTGGTGCCAGAGCCAGAGTTTACGTTTTATAATTTTCTTTTCTCTGTGGCGTGTGGCAGATTCACGAGCGAACGCAACGAAAATTCATAGACAAAACTTATCGCCGAAAGCCAAAAGAAAGAGGACAGTTATGAGTGATAAAAATACCTGACAAGTGGATTTCCAATTTAATTGTTTCAGTGGTCGCCAGCTACGATAATAACCAACTCTTACTTTACTTTGAGTGATAAAACACCTGACAAGTGTATTACGGCCGCATCTCAGGTGAGACGTTCACGTATTGCATTTATTATTTTCAGCGCGGAATTTCAAATAATTAAATATTCTTGAATATTATAATGAGCGAGCCACACGCCGGGCGATGTAAGCCCCTTCCTCACCCCGTTCCTAACATGTATCCACAGCAGACGAAGCGCATTGGCCGGATTGGATTTCAGCCCAAGCCGAAGCTAGCTCTCGCTATACGCCTATCTAGCGCATCGGACCTGCTCGGCCGGCCGCCACGCAGCTCCACACGGACCGCCATTTTGCGACGAAGCCGCCAGGAAATTGCGACGTGCCTCCTGGAAAATATCCGAAGACCCCGCCTTGGACATGCGGATATTCCCACCACTCACGCTAGAGGACCGGAGGTCACCCATCATGAGATGACCGGACGCGGCCACGGATACCACATGGCGAGCGAAGCAGCATAGCCCGCATCCGTGAACTGGACTAGGAGCGGGCTCCAGACGCAGCTTGTCGCACACGCCCGCGACAGGCCACATGTGGCCATGCAATTGACCGTAAATGTGAAGATAGACAAGAGTGAGTATGAAAAAGAATTAAACAAATAACGCTTAATTAAGGTTAAATATAAGTGGCAATAAGAATTTTCCGTTTTTTTTCTCATGTTGTAAATAAATGTGTAGATATGTATAGAACGCTCGCCTTAAATTTCATTTACCCTCCCGCCATCTTCTCGTGACACCACAAAAATTGATTACGTAACGACCGGATTGTCTGCGTTTATATCAAGTGAATTTTCAATTTAATTGTTTCAGTGGTCGCCAGTTACGATAATAACCAACTGTAGCGACATTCCTTTTGGAGGGCATCTGAGACCATGCCTTAAACATGAGGCAATCGGCGGATATTCCCCGCCGCACAACTAGAAGATTGAAAGCCAAACGGCGCGAGATGACCGGGCGCGGCTGTGGAATCTGCGTGGCACGAGCGAAATTGTAGTTTCCACGCCCGTGAACTGGACCAGGGCGGATTCCAGTCCGCACCTGGTTGCACCCGCCCATAGCGGACAGCATGTAACTACACAGTTGGCCGCATGTGCGAAAATGGTCAAGATAGTGACCAAATAGTGAATAGAATGATATTAAGACCGTAATAGGTATTGAATAGAATAAAGTTAGACGTAAATATTTATAAGAATTTTTTTTTTGTGTGTTCGTATGTATAATAAATCTTTTTTCTATGTAGATGTACAAACTTGCTTTAATTAATTTATCTCCCCCATCGAAACCTCGTGACCATCACCAATGATTATTTTGATTGCACAAAGACCACAGCGTCAATGTATATCACAACCCATGTCTGAATTACCCAGAATGAAATCTATTATCACCACATTTTTTCCATGAATTATCTTTTAAAGGCTTGTTATGCCCCAACATCGGTTGTGACACAAGCGTATCAAATTCGATACTATTAATTGCAGAATAACATAGCGAACGTATAAGGGCCATGTTGTCTTCGCCAGCCGCGGTGCTCCAGATGGCGATAAAAGCTATCGATTTTGACCTAAAACAGACGTTCCTTGAACATATATCCCTATTGATTTATCTCGTCTACGGATGAGATCGGTCGTGCGGGCAACCCGAGGGCTACCCAGAATAAGGCGATACATCACATTAGGGTGACGTGTGTAATTGCTCCAGAGTCTATTGGCCCGAGTAAAGGCAATAACCATTTGGCAGAGACAACGGCGCCTCTAAAGTAATGGACCCTGAGTCTATTGTCCTTAAGAAAGAAACATTACAAAGTAGCTCGTTCGAGAATGGAATGCAAAAATCGTTATTTTATTAGAATTCAGACGAAGACACGTGTCCCGACCACTATGAATATTCTCCAATACCGAGAAACTAGCGAAGTAACCTACCATCATGGAATCTCTCCGCGGAGATAGGCAGAGAGGACAAAACGTCACACTATCAGTCTTGGTACGTGATTTTCGCCTTTTACTCATTCATGCACCTTGCATCAGATACATTTCTTACTGTTCTCTCTTTATTCATTCGTTTCTTGTGACCAAATTACCTAAGCGAGTTTTTGAAAACGTTCTCACCAAAATCTTCAATCTTTACTCGATTGTTATTAGATCTGCCAAAAATATGCCTGGGCTATCTCGTTTCCACCGCATTCAGTCTGCGTTCGCTCCTTCACTGCCAGCTCCAAGCCAAAAGACAATACATTAATATAGGTATCAGGCAAGGGTAATAAAATAGACAGCAAGTATTAATAATATATAAAAATGAATGGACAGGTTAAAACAAAATTATGCAATAGCCATAAGTATATATGGAGATTCAAGCTGCGAATTTTATTTTAAATGAATTCTTGTGTCCAATGTAATAAAATGATTGTTACGTAATAAATAATCAACCGGCATAAAAAAAATTCTATATGTAACTAGTTATAAGATTTTTTTTAAAGCTATGTTAATAATTAGCCGATAAGTAGAATTAAGTAGTTGTGAGGCTTAGTGAATATTATAATATGGACAAACACAAGTGAATATTTTATAAGGAGATTAATCATAGCGAAATATAAGACGGAGGCGGGGTCGAATTTAGGCCTACCCAGAGGCAGAGCACACGACCATCAGAGACAGGCCAATGGAGTGGTGCCAGTCCCGGAGGCGAGACCAACTGGCGAATGCGAAGGTACTCCCTCGCAGCGAGAGATAATAAACAGTCTGCCACAGAATTTAGGAGAGCCCAAAAGGATCCGTCAGGATAATTTTGCCGACTTTAGTAGCCAACCATTTTAAGCGTACCAAACCGGGTAGGTCTGCCAAGGCAACTCGGTGGTCTGAAGAACTCGCCATCCTCCGATCGATCTACGTGCCTACCGAAGGTGCAGGATTGTTAGACAGAGTTTGGCCTCTCTTAATTAGAGACTAACCCCAGGTGACCAACTTCGCGCTGCCCGGTCGGTGTATTCGCGGGCCGTTCGTGAGTTAAAGCGAGATTTCTGGCAAGGTTGAATTACTGAGGTGGATAACGCCGTTCCTTGGAAGGTCACCGGTCTGATAAAAAAAGTCAGGCGCAGCTCGGCGAGGCACCTCTCTAGGATTATTCTCGATGGGGAGGCCACGTCTGACTTGTATTCGACTCTAGGAGGACTTATAGGCAATCTAATTCCCCTGGAAAGAACCTGTAACAATACCGAACATCACGTGTGCCTTACAGTACCATGCGAGGAGATAATACTAATCCTCCTCCAGTCACTGAGGCCCAGGTCGATAGAATAATCAAGAACATCAGCTGTTCAAAGACGCCGGGCATTGACAGATTTACTGGTCTGAATGCCAAGTACGTCTGGAGATCTCCCAAGGACGAATTTCTGTACGTACTAAATATACAGAGTGGCCCAAAAAAAGAACATTTGGTAAAATGTGATATAATTACATCAGTTGGTGTGTCTCGAATGGGTAAGACTAGTGTTGTGTTCGTTGAACCAGATGCCCAAGTAAACAGTGAATATTAATGTGAACATGTTCTCAGACAAGATTTGATGCCTGTAATTCAAGCGACATGTGGTCGCCATAACTGGACATTCCAGCAGAACGGAGCTCCATCTCACACAGCCAGAAATATAATCAACTTTCTTTGTTGTAAGAATGTTAATTTCATCGAGCCAGGCATGTGGCCACCGAACAGCCCAGATTTAAACCCAGCACATTATGTAATATGGGGAATTTTACAAGAAAAAGTCTACCTTCAGCAAAAATTTACCATAGTTGATCAGCTCAAGTTGGCAATAATTGAGAAAGAGAGAAATCTGGGGCAGCGCTTTATTAACAGAAGCCTACGAGTGACGTAGGCGCTTAGAAAAAGTCGCTGAGAAACAAGGATACATTGAACATGATTTCTGATTAGCTAAATTTTGTGCAAAAACAAAAATTTAAAAATTATAATTAATTATGTATATTATGTTTTGAAATAACTCGTGTGTTACGAAATGTTCTCACTTTTTTTGGGCCACCTGTATGCTTCACACACGGGACTTTCCCGAAAGCATGGAAGGTTGGCCTGCTCAGCAATAAACCAAGGTTAGATTCTTATCTATGGGTTAGATCCAAGCGCGTACCGACCGATCTCGCTTCTTCCCGTTTTCGAGAAGGTTGATATGCCTAAGCCCGAAGTGACGCGAAGTTATCACATTTATTAGCCGAATAAATGAAATAAAATAAAGGCTGGAAATCGCGTCTCGCAAATGCATGCAGGTCGCCGACAGCAGACCCATATAAACCTCCCTCAACAAAAAAGAACCTAGCGGTTCGTTCAAAAGGCAAGTTGCGACCGTAGTGACCTTCAGCCCACGTGTTGTGCAATGAACGAAAAGCGACGAGGGCTGAAAATAACGGGATTATGAAGGTTTCCTGAGAAACAATAGCAGATCTCTAAGGGCGCGCATTGTTTCGAGGAGACGCATCCTGCCGAAGGATATAACCGAAGGTCGTAGGGACATTAAAGCTGGACCCGTTGTACTGGCGAGAATAGGAAATGCACCGTTATGTGTCCGTTAGGTAGCGTTCAGGGTCGAGACGTGACTAGAACAAAAGACGCAGTTTCTTTGTGCAATCTGCTCCTTTAATACAACGTTGAACGAACCACATGGCTCGAAATGTAATGCAATGCTCGAAAATTTAAAGAAATAACATTCCCGCCAATTCAGACTTTAGTTTAATCACTAGAGTTTAGTAAATAATATGTTTTGACGCATGAATATGATTTTGAAGCAATGAGTACGAATGAATAATGAATATGGTAATCGATCACGGTGGGCCTAGTGTTAAGTAGGATAAGAATAAATAAATGATATATGTAACTAGATATAAGGTTCTGTTAAGTAGAATAAGAAATAAATAAAAACTAAATTGACTAGGAATAATCAAATGATCTGTGTAACTAGATATAAGATTTCTTAAGGTAGCGTAAGAAATAAATAAATAACTGAAGATTGACTAAAGTGTAAATAATTAGTATATAAGATTAATTATAGTCAGCGATAAGACGAAGGAGGAGTCAGTTCGGGTTTGGATCGGGCGTGGCCTCCAAAAGAAGCAAATGGACCAATGGGATGATGGCCCGTCCCATGACGGGAAGGGGGCAGATCGGCAGATGGGAGACACCCCACTGTTGAGATATAAAAACGGCCTACACCTGGCCCGGAGCTCAGTGACACAGTCGGAAAGATTTGCAAAAGTGGTAAACGGGGAGAGTTGCCGAAACGAGGCCCGGAGGAGTGAGTCGAACACGAGGTCTGAGAGGATCGAAGTTGCAGAAGGAAGTTGGAAATCAGTCAGTCAAAAATCTCAGTCAAAAAGCTCAGTCAGTCGTACAGGCGTAACTCAGTTGAAAATCAGTCAGTCGAAAAGAGAGGAGAAACAGAGGGGGTTGCCGAAACGAGGCCCGGAGCTCAGTCGTAAGCGCAGTTGAAAATCAGTCAGTCGTAAAGTCAGTCGAAAAGGGAGTGAGAAACAGAGAAGTTACCGAAACGCAGTCGAAAGCACACAGGAGCAGTTCACCGCATGCTATCCAGGAGCAGCCGCCCCGCCCGTTCAGAGCAACCCGTCGCCAGAGCAGCCGTGGAGCCAGCAGGTAGCCGCCCACGCCGGGTGATCACGATATCACTTCGCCGGCCAGAAGATCCGAAGAAAATCGCAAGATAACCCGAGGTAAAGTTAGTCTTAGATTAAGTTAGTTATAAGTATTTGTGTATTCAATAAATGTATAGTTTGTGTATCATCGTGTGTTCATATTCACCTGCCTCACTCTTCCTATAACCATGGTACTGATGAAAGTGTGATACCTGACGGATGAGTCGCGAAGCGACTTCCATTTGAGTGCGGGGTATCGTTCTGATGAGCGATCAGGAGCTGATACGCATCTCTCTCCCTACTCTCTCTCTCATGTGTGTGTGGACCTTTTTTTTCCGGGGGTATCACAGTGCTGGAATCGTTGATACACCTGCCTGCGACCGACAGTTTGGGTTTGTCCGAGGAAAGTCCACCACTGAGCGTACAATTATCTATGTACAGAAACGAGTACGTGCATGTCAGGGCAAGTTCACTTTGTGTATTTTCTCGACGTGACCGGTACTTTTGACACAGCGTAGTGATGCATAATCCTCACCAAGCTATTTTTTCTGTGATCGAGGTATTTTTTCGAGATTATCGAGAGCTACCTCGGGGACCGTTCAATGGTTAAGATAGGGTGGAGTAAGCATAACCAGTGAAATAAACATAGGCTATCCACAGGGCTCGGTTCTTGAACCTGTGAAACATACTTTTTATCGACATCCTTTTGCTTCCAATCCCAAACGGGGGCGGTTCTGTCACTTATGCTGACGATTCCACTGTGTTGGCAGATGCTAATAGTTGGCGAGAGTTTAAGTTGAAGGCTGAGAAGGCAATAGATATGATCCTGAATTGGTGTAAAAGCATCGCATGTGAAGGCGATGTAGGAGCGCGCGGCAAACATTTTCTGCATCCTCGGGAGGATATCAACTTGCGAATGAGGTGTAAAGTCACCTGCTGTGGGCCTCATACACAACGCAACGTATGTGGCGCAAGTTACGGGAGTGTGGACGCATAGGCTTCATATGGCTATCATTGCGAATGCCCTTAATAGGGGGAAGAGAATACCTATGTTGGCACTGACTGGGACGTACCGGACTACATCCAATGTCGCTCTACCGGTGCTTACGGTGGTGTTACCTGCTGACCTTTTGGTGCTGGATACGTCCGCCAGACGTGCTCTGAAGAGGACGTGTGTCATTCAGGACATACTTTTAAACCACTTGAATAGAATATAAAGTATTATGTTAGAGATTAAGGGCGATTACGTTAGTAAGGTGGCAAGACAAATGGGAGGCGGCACCTCTGGGGAGATGGACTTTCTCCTTCCTCCCTATAGTTCTCGTCTGAGAGAAAGGATGAGGAGGTCCTCCAGCGTTTGATCACAACTCGGTTCAGCTTGTTTCGTAACACGGGAAATTTAGAAGTAAACTTCATGACTTAGGTCTAGCACCTGAATCTTGGTACCCTTGTGGCTGAGTGAGATAAACGCCGGATCACATATTTTAGTGCTGCGTAATATTAAAGAATGCGAGAAGATTTAATTGGAGGTTTGGTAGGAGTGGATCAGGCTTCCATCCAGAACTCCAATCTATTCAGCAGCAAAAGGAGCTCCCAGTGTACTATTTTCTATTTAAAATTCTTTTTGTCTATACATTGTCTTTAAGTAATTGTTTTTTAATATACGTTTTTGCTTATATTTAAATTTTTTAACAGTTATTATTCTTTTGTAATATTTGTTGTTTTCTGTGTTTGTCTCTCTAGTTACTGGATGACGATCGGCTGGCAGAGGTGCTCTGATGACAAGTCAGTCCGTGTTTACTTTGTTTCATCTTTTTTCCTTTTTCAGGAGCGTGTTCTAAATCCCCTCGGCTCCCAGACTGAAACCTCCACTGATACATTTGGTTTCTTTTTCCTTGTTGTGCTTGCCTGGGAAGTATAGACTCATGTGACCTCAATCTGTTATGACTTTTCTTCTGTTTTATAATTCTACTTATGTTTTATATTATGTCGTTTCTTTTTCTCAATATGTTAAGACCTTTTTTTCTGATGATTTTTACATTTTTTCTTATATTTTATGCTTCGCTTTTTTTCTAATTGCACTATTATACTTCACTTTGCGTTTTTTGTAAAATAAAAATAATAATAAAATATGCCAAATAAAGAAGTATCGTGGACTGTGAGGGTTTTGAGATGGCAACTGTTTGGCTCCGTCTTGTTATTATGTTCAAGACGCAGCTGCATAGCTACATGTAGCATTTAAAAATGCCAACCAGGCGGCGAATGAGTAGGACCATATAGAAGCTTTCGGTTATAAATAGTCATGGGTAAGCGGCGGATCCCCTTTCCTCACAGTCTTCCGAGGAAGGCCCACCAGCTGGCCTCGGAGCAGTTCTTCTCAGAATTTGGTAGAATTCGTCGAGATAATCGTCCGAGGAGAGCCCGTCAGTTGGCCTCGGAGGCAGTTCGTCCCAGAATTCGAAGACAGTCCGACAGAATCCCTCGAAAATAATCCGCCGAAAGCAATTCGGATCGCAACCTGGAAGAATCCGTCATAGTCCAACAGAGTCCAATAACCTGGAGATCAGTCACGAAAAGCCCAGTCAGTTGCCAAATCAGCCTGAAAGCCAGACGTTAAATCAGTCTGGAAACAGCCGCCCAGCAAGTTGTCGATTTACTAAAAATTTCTCCTTTCCAATGCCAATTTTCCCGTACACCACACTAATTCAAATTACTACGGTAAATATTTTGTGATTGCTGAACGTAGATAAATAATATATTGCTGAATTAGACCCATAGATATGAAAAGACCCGTATTGTCCCCGGTTTAAACTTTTTATTTTTTCCCATTATCCCCATAGATAAGAGATAACAAATTATTCCCGAAATTTGATTTTGACCGTATTTCTGTTGTATTTTTATTTTGACAGTGCGGTTGTTTGGATATCTGACATATTTCCTGTGACATATTAGTGCTTCGTGTTGAGATAACGTTCATATATTGTGTAATTTTGCAGTTCATTGTTTTCTGCTTTCACTGGCCGATTGTTGTCTCTTTGACAGTTCAAACTACTTGCTTTTACCAATATCTAATTCCTAAAGTTTGAGAAATTGATAAGTTCTGGGAATGACAGCATTTTATATATTCTAACATGGCAAACATTAACGATTTACCTGATGAAATTCTAATACAAATATTCAAGTATTTAGATTATTTTGCTTTATTAAGTGTATCAAAAACATGTAGACGTTTTGAAAGGTTTTATTCGGATCCTCAAGTAGTCAGGTGCGTCTGGAAACTTTAATTATTTTCTTCCGTGAACTACCTCATTTTTCCCATAAAATGTAGAAAGGTTTCACAATGTCATATTGATTTATAATATAAACATAAAATAGTTGCTAAAGCAACAAACAGATAATAATAAAGTGGCAACAATACTTTTTTTACACGCAAATATTTTTATTCTCAAGGTATTTGTTTCGCTCAGGTTTCCATGATGTCCAGGAAACCAAATGAATTTAAAATATACTTGTTCTCTTAGAGTATGTAGAATTCAAGGGTTTATAAAGCTGGGGATTACAATGCAGGAAAGCTCAAGGGATTGGGGTTGGGTTGGGATCAAAGGTTAAGGTTTTTATAAAATAGGATGTGCTGTAGATCTGCATCTTAATCTAGAAAAAGTTGTAAGATATTTTGTCCAATTCAAAATTTTATGAAAACATTATTTTGAAAATTTAGGATGTTATTTCAGCTATGGTTCTCATTCAGAATGTTCTTTCATTTTTCATCCACAATATAGGAAATTTCTAGATTGTGTACAATTACAAAAAATATGTAATTGTACATTAGTCATCAGTCTTAATGCTTTCTGATATTGTTGCTAGATCGTAGCGTACACAAATAACGTGCGTCACACTTGTCAATTATTAATATTTATATCAAGAAATTATTTCACTTGTTTAATATTTTAATCTATTTGAATCCTGTACAATTTCTTCTTATTCTGTAGGAAAATCCATTTTGACAACCAGAATGCGTGGAATGTTCAATGGACAAATATTAAACTGTTTTTCAAATTGTGTAAAATACACCTTACCCATTTGGATATTAGTTATGTGCGTTGGTTACCTCTTGGAGAATTAAAAAGATGTTTAAAAATGCTCACAAGTCTTCGTTATCTGAATGTTATCGAAACCAATGTGCGACTAATACATGTCAAAGAAATAGTTGATAATAATACGTTAGTGAGTATATTATTATATCTTTTACTTAAATTTCATAATTTTATGACATGTGTATTTGTGGTTGAAATGGTTTGTAAAATGTTTTACAAGACATCTGATATTAATTATTAAATGATTTTGTTTGATAGCTTATCATTATTTAACTCGGTTTCTACTTTTACTTCTACAACTGTCTGACTCCTATAAAGGCACAATAATTGTAGAATATAATTTAAATTCCAGGTCCAAACTATAAAAAAAAAATTTTTTATTTAATTCATAACTTTTTAACATGTTGATTGCTGATCACGCCCATGAGTGTTGTTAGTTGCCTCACCAGGTGTTGCCAACGTCCAAGGGTTGACCATTTCCATACATGTTTATTCGCATCAGTGTGTCGCCGGCATCCCCGTGCCCTGTTGTTTTTGCGACAGATGTGTGCTTGAGCAAAATATATAATTGACTTTTGTTAATATTCGGCAGTCAAAATCCGGTAGCCAACGAGTTAACTATTTTTATTAAGGAAAACACATTCTTATTGTGAAGTTGTAATTATTCAGAACATAGGTCTGTGATATTTTAAATACTAAATTAATGTATTAATTATAAATATATACGTATAAAATCAATTTTGTCGAAAAATATTGTTTTAGCGTCACCGGGATCCCGGTGACGCTAAAACAATATTTTTCTACAAAATTGATTTTATATGTATATATTTATAATTAATACATTAATTTAGTATTTAACTATTTTTACTGATAAAGAGAATTAATGCACCTTCCCCGGATTGGAAAGAGATCCAGGTTCGAATCCCGGTAGCATCAATAAGATTTTTCGATAAAATTGATTTTATATCTATATCTTTCTAATTAATACATTTAATTAGTAATTAACTTTCATTTATACTCAAACTTTTACTGATTGATATGTGTGTGTGCCATAATAATTAATTATTTGTTTTTATATTTTTCCCCCATATCATACTAAAGATAACTATTTTAATACAAATTAAATGTACCAATTAGAAAGATATACAAACAGATAAAATCAATTTATCGAAAAAATATTTTGGCTGCCTGAACATTTCCTATCCGGAGAAACGCGCTGACCACTACACCATGCCGGCTTAGTAAATTGACAATAAATTTTCAGACTTATATATTGCAGCTGTTTCAAATTGATACATCTATTATTCCATTATATATCTTTCTAATTAATACATTTAATTTGTATTATTATGGATTAAAATACCACAGAACTATGTTCTGAAAAAACTTTTGTTTTCATAACAGATGTAATTTGATTTGTTCCGGGTCATTTTTATAATTTATTTCTTTAACACATACTTTTTATTTATTATGTGTCTGTTTCATTCTGTAAAATATAATAAATAAATATACATACATCAATTTGTTATTTTTTTAGCTGAAATCAGTTGCTCTGTCATATACGCCATATGATTACACCACTACAGTACATTGTGCACTTCTGAATGTAGATCATATTCACTTTTTTGTGAGAACTGGTCAGTTTAATGAAGTCATGTTTCGTTTTTTTTCAAAGGATGTTACCAAAATAACATCAATAAAGGTTAGTTGAATTGGATTGTCATAAATCATAATATTCTTTTCTAGAGTACTTGTGTTACATTGTTGCGAAACTTCTAGAGTGACCAATAACAAATACTTATAAATACCCTAAAACAGCCTTGCCTAGTTTGGCAATGCATTTTAAAATCTATGTAACAAACTATTTTTTTTCCTGTATAATGCTTATATATTATATTTGTATGACTAAATAAATAAAATAAAACTTAGAAAAAAAAAAAGAAAAATTAAATTTAAAAATATGTACCTACAGTTTGAGCTGAATGTATTTTTCAAATTGCGGAATATTGCAGCAGGGAGGCGAGGAACAACTGTGAAACAAAAATATTTAAAGGACTTATTTTAAGAAATAAAATGTTATTGTTTTTTTCTTAGCATACCTATATTTAATTTGGCTTATTATTTCATCTTTAATCGCAATAAAAAAAGTTGTAACAGTCACAGCTGTGCACATAATACATGGTTTTGATTATCCAAGGTAAGCGCGATTCACATTACCTCGAATAATCAGGATTCTACTGTATAATAAAACTATTTCCCTAGTCTATCTTGACCAAATCCCGCCCCTCCTTATATGGAATCTATTGCCTGGATAATGCATCAATCATTTTATTTTTCGAATTCATTATTTCCTAACCAGGTTCTTACCTAATTAATTTTTTGATAAAAATGTTTTGTCATGAGAAATTGTTTTATGTGTTTGTAATTATAATAATAGTTTCCATCCTAATTACAATCCTATTACCTCTGTAAAATGGGTTTACTACTGATACATTAGTTTTCTGTTCCTTCCAGATTGAACTAGTAGAGGCATTTCAAGACCACGAAAGTTTCTTCAGTCAGTTTTGGAGACATCTTCTGGACTTGAATTTTAAACGTTATATACTCACAAATGCCTATCCGTGCACCGGCCTTGGTAAAGACCAAGTATTATTTCAACTATATAGTTTTATATATAGAAATGAAAATGAACCTGTCACCCATCATGTTTGCATAGAGACGCACGGAGGCATTTTCTTAAGTAGTAATATATGTATTGGTAAGTCCTACATGAGTACACTCCTTTGTTGAATGTTCAAAGATACATTAAAAAATATATATTGCATGTCTCGGACGTATGTATCATATCATTCCTGTGCAGAATATGTTTTTCTGGTTTACCCTCTGATCATTGTATTTTGTTTTGGTATTTTCAAACATTTTTATTTCAAATTCATAGTGTTCTTTTGTTTTGCAGAAAATAAAAACAATATTAATTTATTTTATTAATTGCATATTGTTACTAACAGAACAAAGATTGTATTTTCGTGTCGTAATATTTTTCGGGTGCTGGTTTTTTCAATCTTCATTTGATTTTAATTGACTGATAATTGACTGTAGAGAAATACGTGAAGGTTAGGTATCAGAAGATTTAGGATGTGCTCTGTCAATAAAAACCCATGTTGTTACACATTAGATTTATTCCAGAGAATAAACCAAAAATTATTCATCATATTATTATACTTATGTGGCGGACGTAACGTAAATATGCCATTATACTGTACCCAAAAACAGGTGTTTTTAGGTACAGTATAATGTGGGAATTCGGTAGCAATACTGTGTGCACATGATCTTTTAGCCGTTTAATTGCATCACATAAAATATAGTTAGTACATGGTGCACCACGTATAAGAATTCTCGGAGAATGGTTATACACGTTCGTAACACATATTATTTTATAAATTTTTACTTTTTTGATGCAGATATATGTCATATTTTACCTGGAGAACCTGCAATAAAACACATTCTATTTTTTTTTTTTAATTATTAGGGCAAATTAAAAATGTTGGTTCTGATTGCATCCCATCCTTAATCTGGTCTGTCTAATTTAGTATCGTGAAATCTACTTTGACATTTAATAATAGCGGCACTTGCATTCGCCAAATTCTAATAAAAACTGACTACAACAGTGGATACAATTAATTGAACTGAAGGTTCCAACTTTAAATTCTTATGGAGCAGTAAAATTAAAGGTTTTATGGTTTATAGAACTCCTGGACTCGGTGGCAATTCGGTCACTTGTTTCTCTGAAGAGGAAATACATAATTTTCTTACAATTATAAGTTCAAATATATCTCAACCAAGTTCAGTATGTACGGGCCATGTCAGTGATAGTGTTTGAGTTGGACATCAGGTAATTCTTTTTGGGAAAAATATTTTCCAGAAAATTATTTTCATGGACTGCTGTTACATGTACTATTAAAATTGTGACATTAAATAGAAGCTCATAAATACTTTTATTTTTCCTCAGATATTGTTGACAATGATTTTGTGAAACATCACTTTTCTTGTTTTACAATGAGGCAACATTATTATCGAGAAATTTTCACAGTGTATATATGTAAAGCTGAAGAGGAAGAGAAAAAATTACTTGAGGTGAGTAGAGTTAAACCCTTTCTACCAGTATATGTATTAATAAAAATTGTCATGTTAGCCAAAAATCCATGACATTCTTTCTTGTTGAATTAAATACGCACGCAATGTAAAAATTCACTAGAATAAAATTTGCCATTGTGAAACTTGTGGTTTTTTAAATTACTTTCTATTAAAAACATGGGGAGGGTAATTAAAAATAACATTTTCATCCCATAATGGAAGTTTAACATATTCTATGCAGAAAATTTACAAAGCGCATCCCTCAAAATATGGTCCAGTTGCGAACAATGCGTTTTATTCATAACAGCGGGTCTTTTTAAACCTCAGCATAGTGGCCAGTAGGAATCAGTACGCTGTTCAGATTATTTGTTGCATGGTTTTGTATGGATTTTTTTTACAGATTATTTGCATTTGCAATTCCAATAATACCTTTGTTTTCTGAGCATCAGAATGGTTTAATCCAATCGATATTGTCAATCCATGATTTAAATATTTTTGAATTTTCAAAAGTGCAAAAACTTATGAAAAACAGAAGAATCTTTGTTTTTGTAACACTGTTTACTCAAAATGCGCATTATTTCCCCGTAAAGCGATTTATTGTGACTCAATATCCAAGGACCAAACTCCCGTGCGCTAATGCCCGTATGCCCATCCTTCGCGCGGTTCCCGCACAGAAGCAATTTAAAAAGTCTAAAAACATGACCCACCCTGTAGTATTCACTGTCAGAAAAACAATTAATGATTTTTTTTTAAATAGGTTTGAAACATTCTATGTAATGTTGCATAATCGCATTATCTTAATGTAGTTTTAATAATATTTAATACTAGTAACATTTAATTCCATTCATTCGCCTGCTTCTCTGATGTGCTACCTTTTTTACAATTAAAATAGACTCTCGATTATCCGGGATGGTGGGAAAATAATATACCCGGATAATCTGCCAAAAAATTAAAACAAAAACTAAACATTCACATACATATTAATATAAAATATCAGTACAAATAATTAAAATGTATAAAATAAATAATAAGTCAACCACTGCATGTTTAATTTAATTTAACAATTTGACATGATACACACGCACGTTTAATATAATCTAAGCACGCCGGAAAATCCAGTCAACGATTATTATATTATATTTTGCATCCCCGGATAATCGAGAGTCTACTGTATTGTATTGTCGTATCGTATAACTTAAAATAAGCTTTTTCTCATTTTAGGATTATGTTCGCAAACGATTAAGAATTCGAATGTCGGAGCAATGTTTTTTACGTCGTTATTATTGTTTCTTAGAAGATCACGTGCCACTGGTCGAATATTTTATTCATAAAAAATCTTTGAAGCGTCTCTGTTTGGACGAAACTCATTTAGGAATTCTCGGTTAGTGTTTTATATTATTCATTCAATAATTATACTTGTACAGTAGAACCTCGACTATTTCATTCAAGGATGGTATAATAAGACGAAAATGCAAAAATTTATACTGCAAATTTAATATAAATTCATTGCTTGCTGTGTTAAAGAAAATAGCACAATTATTCAAAGAAATTAATGTCAATCGCATGCACTGAATACTGCTGGTCTCATTTAAATGTTATAATTATTTTAAATTGTAACATCAGGAATGTTTCACTCCCCTTGTAAATTAAAATATTATTTTCCGAGACTGCTTCAGATAATAATCTTAAAACTTGTTTTCAAATGTATGAGCATTTGCAACCTTGAGTAATATCCATAAAATACCTCATCTGGAACACAATTCTCTTTTTTTTTTTTCAATATCCAGCCGAGACAACCCAACAAAATTTACCTCTGTTCAAAAAGTTAAGAACATCCAGGATTCCCCAGGTCCCAAAAGATAAAAAAAATGTTTTTCGGAAAATGATTGAATCAAATCCAAATTTGGAAGCATTGAAGATTGTTTCAAATGGATGTAATGACTGCTATGTTGAGTAAGTTTTCCCATTATAATTGTAAATTATTTTAGAATTAACACAATATAAAAATAGTTTGACTTAAAACTGGTCTGAATTATGGAAATTTGTAAACATGCGTAAATTTTCATCCACAAATTTCAATTATTGTGATATTTTACATATATTTATAATATGGATGGATACAAAATATAATTTAAAACCCGGGGAGTGGGGAGCTTTGTTTTGTGCCGGCCTAAAAGAGTAAAATTAAGTCCAAACAGAGGAAGTGTGAAATGTCTGGGCGAATCTGGCGGGGCCATATATTCTCAGAATCCTAGAGTACTATTGAGTAAAATTTGGATGACGTTAAATATAATACACATTTATATCAAGAGGGAATGGGTGGAATGGCATCTGTGTTTTGCATTAAATCCTAAAAACTAACTGTAAAATTTGGAATGAATGGCATTCAATATAAAATTCAGTTATATTGCGATGATGGAGAGGGGGCCATGTTTTGGATGCCCATATTTTGCACAGTCTCCTAAAGAGTAACCATGCAAAATTTGGTTTTGATCGGTCTAAGATTGTAAGGTTGTGTAGAGAACAGACATTCAGTTTAGTGTACATAGATAACCTACCACAAGTGTTACAACATTCTCTTACCTTTCTAAAAACATTTTTATACCATTTTCCATAATATGTACATAACCCACTTTACGTCCCCGGTCACAAAATGATGTAAAAATAGTAAAATCGCTTCTAATTCAATTAGTCTTGACACATTCAAACCCTCACAAATTTATTTTTGTTACTTAGATCACGAGGTATCCACTCATTCTGTTTATGAATCTTGCTGATTTTTTTTTTCGATGTTCCGGTATGCTTGAACATAATACCCAAGTGTATCTGCAAGTATTAAATAGGTAGCTAATCTGTTTCTATTTAAAACTTGTAAATTTACTAAGAGATAGAATCAGTTAAGCTATAATATAATATTTATTATTCCCAGAGATCATCATCACCCTCAACTAGTTTTGGATACATCTAGTTTATTGTACATCACAAATTTGAGTTATCTCAAATTCCTCTCATTGACAATTATCCCGGAGCAGTCTCGTGATTTCTTCCATCAGGTAATTAGTTAAAACTAGTTTTAGAACATTTTATAATCATTTTTATTATTTTGTGGACGATTTTGAGTAAAAATGTGTTTATATGCATATTATGTCCTTTTACGATTAGCAGAAAGTAATCGGCTATTGCTAAACCTTGAGAGTTGCTATGTTATAGTCACTGTGTGGACATTGAACGTGTGGAGTTTTGACTAGCATTTTTAATAATATATACTTTTTTTCACATTATTTTAGATTTTTACCACCTGCAAATTACTGGAATATCTTGGAGTTTTTGTATATGTAGGATTTCATTACTATGCAGAGAGTTTAGCAGAAGAGTTACATCTGTGCAATAACTTAAAGGTTTTAAGGTATGTTACTTATTTTTAATTATTATTAATTTTGTTATTAATAACTTACTTTTTATTCCCAAATTGATTCTGCTCCATCCGCAGGGCCCAGCAGCTTTTCTGCTAGTTATTAATCAATTTTATTAACATTATCGTACTAACTGAAAACAATACACCTACTTACATTCTATCTCATCATGACACATCTCTTATTGATTCTTTATATATTCTAATCCTTATAGACATCCGTCACCTCCGCCACATCCATCGTTTGTTAATAGTTGACTAACATGTCCTTTTTTCCTTGCTCCTCTTTCTTCAGCCGTATATAATATATTTTCTTAGTCACTCACCTACCTCACATCTGCATTTTTTCTGTATCCACATTTCTAACTTTATCTATCAATATTTTCCCAGACATCCTTCTCAATGCAATATGAATTTCTTTTTTTTACACTCTTATTTTATTACCTTACTTTTTGCAAAGTGAAAAAAAGTCCTAGCAAGATGGATTGATAACATCTTAAGTAAATTAACTTTGAATCTGTATATTCTGAAATTAGTTTTTAATCCCGAGGAAAACAAATCTAAATCCTAAATCAAATTAAAGATGGTTTTGGTTTTTATTTCATGATTCTTTTTTTTTAATATACTTAATCCATATATAATAATAATAATTTAACTGTCAAATATTAATGATTTATTCCAAAGTTTTATTCATTGAATTGCAGCATACAGACAATTAAAAAAATTAATAGTTAAGATTTTTTTCTCATAATATTTTACATGATAATTTATTTTCAATAAAATAACAACATTTTACGTAGCTATTTTTACCACAGACATCTTTGAACACAAATATGAAATAAAATAAATATGTATCGGTACCTATTATGATTTTGGTGTTCACAAAATAATACTATAGTGTTTATTTTCAGGGTGCACTGTGAAATTAGAATGACCGATATGCTTCTTGAAAATTTAGCCCAATGCAGCACTTTGGAAGTGATTGATGCTGTAGAAAAATCTTCAATTACCAGGAGGAAACAATTAATGTCCTTGTTGCAACTTCTTCGTCTGACTAAACCTGCTACCAAACTTCGTTTTCTAAACATCGAACAACGAAACCTGACAGAAAAAGATACAACTTTATATAAAAGATTTGAAAATGTGATTCGTTCTAAAAATGAATACATTTATGTTAATTTCACTCAAGCACTTAAACACACTTTTTTTAGATTGAATAGTTATAATTTTGATACTAGTGTTATGTGAAGAATCTTTTTCTTAAACTCTATTTATTATTAGATATTCTGCATCCTAGGGGAACAGGGATCGCAGAAGTGTGATATAAATTATCTGTTATAAAAATTATTTATTCATACAAAACAAATGTTTGAAGTAAACATAAGATATTTATTTATATTTATAAAATCAGATGTGTGGAATTGAAAAATTAATTACAGCAAAACTCTGTTAATTCATAACTCACGGGGCCAAAATTTACCAAAACATTTGAATTACGAATAATGAGAACCAAGTTTTTTAATGCCAACATTAGAAATAAAAAAAAATTTAAATGGTGAAGTTTACTACATTCGCATTTGTGTGCACGACACCTCTGTTGACATTACAATTTTCATACTGAAACAATGACTCCATTATTTTAGTTTCCATGTCGAAATTTTTATCGAATAATGGACTTCTCCTTAATAAGAAAGGTATGTGGTGACGCAGCAATTCACCACTTGACACAACAAAATCACACACAAAATTTGATTGACAATCAAAATTCACCTTTTCCATCAGAATTGAAATATTTAAAATGCATGTGAAAAATAATTTAAAACATTTAAATCTTCATGACTCGCTGGCCTCGGTGGTTGAAGCTTATTATTTTCCCACAATTTTTCTAGTTTTCAAACCCAGGGAGGTATTCGGGATTCGATTTTTTTCCATCAATTTTATCTCTAATATTAATTTTTTGTCGATTTTCAAAATTAACTCCATTTTTACAAATACAAATAAACCAGATCAAAAGGACACACTTAATTTATAAATTACGAGATTTAATTATTTAAAAACATTATTTTAATAACAACAAATCTCATAAAATGCACTGTAGAATTCGATATACATATGCCAAAACTCAGTTCGGCACGGTTTAGCACCGGTCCTGCCAGTGCACCGTTATTGCGATAAGAAACAGCACCGTGTTGGCTGGTAGGCGGAGCTAGCTGCAGATGTTTACGAAGGGATGAAGGTCAAGTACGTAGTCGCGCGAGTCTAGGGATTTAAAAACATTTACATATATGCAAATTATGTAAACAAATTATTTACTCTGGGTGTTAAAAACACCTATGAACTGCAAATAATTAGATTTTACAAATTATCAGAAGAAATTTTTTTCAGAGTTAAAATTTTTGACAAAAGTCCGTGAAAATACGAAATATAAATATACGAATTAAAGGAGTTTTACTGTAGTTAAATCAGTTTTAACATAAAACTTTTTCAATTTGATGCAATTTTGGGGACAATTGTGGTCCATTCTCTACACTTTGACGCACTTCAATCACTTAGAAAACCACATTAGGTGTGTTGTGTTTACCTAAACACAGACTACACCAAGGTACTTTAGTATGTATGTGCCTGAAAGGTGAGGTTTGAAATCAAGATATATGTAGTAGAATCTCACTAATCCGGCACTATCTAAGCCAGGGTGATGCAGATAGCTCAGTCTCTTCAAGTTCCCTGGCGTTGTGAAATAAATAAGCTGTGGCGGACCATGAAGGAGTCTCAATTATATGAGGCTGGAGTTTGGGATGAGGAAGACTTGATGCCTATTGCTGATTTTATAGAGTATTTGTGGAGGTAGAGACTACAAAATAAGCAATGAAAAGGTTACCGACCGGCTTGTTCTACGACAAGATATATGTAGTAGAATCTCACTAATCCGGCACTATCTAAGCCAGGGCGATGCAGATAGCTCAGTCTCTTCAAGTTCCATGGCGTTTTGAAATAAATAAGCTGTGGCTGACCATGAAGGAGTCTCAATTATATGAGGCTGGAGTTTGGGATGAGGAAGACTTGATGCCTATTGCTGATTTTATAGAGTATTTGTGGAGGTAGAGACTACAAAATAAGCAATGAAAAGGTTACCGACCGGCTTGTAGGATCTGCAGACCATATCCAAATTGTGACGAAATCTATGACAAGCTTAATAATTAATATAATCAATTCTCGATTTACAAACTAGTTCCGTTCCTTGAGGACGTTTGTTATATGTTATTTTTACATGCGTGTCATTTTGCGCGCTCAGGGTAGATGGTTGAAATTCCATTGAAACGGTTGCGGCTGGTTCGTTCACTCTTAAAATATGACTTAATGGAAGACTGCACAGTTAGTTAATTTTTTTCATTAAGAATCTCATTATAACATGTCAGTGAATCATAAATGCATCTTTTCACTTTCGCATATTCGAGTCCTGCTCTTCAACATTGCCAATCCCTCCGAAATTGATTTAAAAGCTGCAGCCATCGTCTTGTGCTTCTTCTGTTTTTAAATTTACTTATATTTCTATTAACTCATTAGTTGTCAACTCCTCATAATATGAGTCCAAAAACTCTTTTACATAAGTTCGAGTTCCATTTGATTACCCGGTTCAACAACTTTGTGCATTAAGTAAATAATAAAATAAAAATTGTGATGTTCGTTTAGGCGAATGTTTGTAAATAGAACGTTCGTAAATTAAGAACTGCCTATAATCCAAATAGTTGAGGCCAACTCTTTTGCAGAGAATTCCGTTCCAATATTAACATGTTTTTTATTTTCCATACATTCCAGTAATCCGGCACTTTTTATATAGTGCCAGATTAGGAGTTTCTACTATATAACCAAGTACAACAGAAAATTTTATGACTGAATTGTTTAATATTATTGTATATATATTGACATATTTAGTTGATAGAAAAAAATAATTAAACTATTTATAATTTATATCATAATATATTTTTTTATATTTAAGTTCTTTTACCAAAAATGTTTATATAATTTTGTACCCCAGTTATTATATTTTGATTATTTTTATGATATTTGCTAAGTAGTATATTTTAAAATATAAAATAAAGCAAATCAATTGTTTTACTCGAGTGGTGCCTGAAAATGTTTAAAAGATGTCCAAAAATGTCTTCTGTGGATATAACATTTCAAATTATTATATGATATGTCAAGACTTATAATAAATATAATATTTTTATATTGGTTATTTTCATTCTAAGATTCCCTGTTTTCTTAAAATATCTGGCCAAATCATTTTTTATCAAAGGCATGTACCATATTCCTATAGGGGCTCCATTAGACCACTAAAGATGAACAATATTTCGATAACCATGAATTTTTATCAATATTTGCAAACAGGCAATATCGTTTTATCAAATTCAAGTATAAGGTTGTAACATATATTTGTTTCATTTTCTCTCCATGGTGGAGTTTCATCGCATTTTCAACCCGTTAACAACTTCACGCATACACATGTAATATGCAGTGGTTTAGTGCTAAAAAAGAAGTACCTGAACACTGCTCCCCTAAATAAGGAGCGTTCTAGCTACTAAATAAAAATAACATTTGTTTTCTTTTCTCAGACATAGTTAGGTATTTTTTCGTATATTAATTAGTAGAACATAATCAGTAGTTACTGTTTGTGTAGTAGTACACAAACAGTAACTAAAATGTCCTTTGTAGAATAAAATGATTTAACACAAAAACATAGTTAAAAACATAAAAACGCACAAGACTGAAAAAACTATGTAGGTGATGACAAATGAACTCCCCAAACAAAACTGAATAATAAAGTTTTAAATTTTAGCTCATTAAGATACGACACAATAGAATGTGAGTATATTTCAAATGAAATGTACCTATTATTTTCGGGTTCAGCTTAGAATTTAAGCTTTCTTGGAAAAACGTCGTTAAAAGAATCGGCGCACAGTGACACCACTATTCCTGTTCAATTCTAACAATTCTCCATTTATTACATGAATATAATTATACAGTCTAATACAAAAGGTACATCAATAGCAACTGATATACTCGAGAAGTCCCCTTGGTAAGAGAGCGCTTCTCGCGATCTCTACAACTTAAATCCTTTTATATTTCTTATCTATTAATCCTTTCTGGGCTTTCCCCCACTTAGGCTCCGTACCGCGGCGTACCGGGCGGCACACGCCCAAGTACACACACATAATCTGACTAACGAACCTTACAGTATGCAAACATATATACATGTTTTCTAACAAATCGTTCAGGTCACGGAAAAGTACCGAAATGACATTCCGGCCTCACTACATCACCGGTTGTATTGCGTATGAAAGGTGACATTTCAGCGATCATTGTTGAGGTCGGTGATCAGGAATACAGGATTTTTAATCTAGTACAAGATAAGACTTTCATAAGAAAAAATTATTTATAAAAAATATTTACACAATTTCTCCAGTCTGTAAAAACCAAAGGGCCCCCTAAATAAGTTGTATTGTAAATGTGTTTTTTTTATAGGTATAGAACTTTAAAATGAAATAAAACACGTTAAAATCGTGGTAATTCCCATGATATTGGCTTTATTAGAAAGATTATTTTATGCCATTTGGTTTAAATATGGTTTCGCGCATATGGGCGCCGCGGCTGGTTCGAATAAAGTGCAATCTGGAAGTCTAATTTTCGATCACTTTTTGTACCAGCAGGGACCGTATATCGGCAATAACGCGACAAATGTTGACTTCCAAGTCGTTTATCGACGTAGACCAGCGACTTTATTCATCAATGCTTCCTTCCACAAATTGATTGTGGCATGCTGCGCTGTTTTGTTAAAACCACAGCTCTTCCACATTAATGCTATTCAATTGGGAAACGAAAAAGTCAATAGTCATGGATCTATTGCGATGCACGATGGCGAATCGACTCATTCGGGTCTTCCTTAATACTACGCTCCGCTGCAGCAACAGCTTCTTCGGTGCATACTGTACGACGTTTCTACGGATGTGTATTATCAATTAGAGTATGCGTGGTGCGAAAACGATCTATGGTTGCTCAGATGGACGATTATGTCGAACGTAATAGTTTGAATAATTAATAAGTTTCGCCATCTGAACAACGATTTTCTAAATAAATTTGGACAATTTGCAAGTGTTATTCTGGCGTAAGTCTATTCATGGTGAAATGACAAACCAAACTGAGCACAAATTAGCTGTCGCTGGAAAAAGTGTTGCCAATTCGAAAAACAAACCTCTAAAAAAACACCCCATATAATATAGATAGATTAGTGCTGCATGGTATATGCAAGTATTCATTTTATTTTAATCTAAATCTAATTCGGATTATTTCCACACATATCTGTAAAGACTCGATTTCTCGGTATTAGAGCCTCAATAACCGACGAGTCTGTATAAATGTGGGTGAGGCAAGAATTGTGACTCTATTCTCTCCGCCTACCCTTGCGAAGAAACGGCGTGACGGTAAACTACCGTTTCGCTAGTCTATTGGGGCGGTTCTCAGAATGTGGAGTCTTCACAACGACCTACACATGCCTTTTTTCGTTCAACTAAAGGAAACAAAAGAAGCTGGAAATACTTCAGACCATTGTTCCATGCTCTTTTATCTTCCTGGGATACGGAAGAACTCAAGGAATCCATCATTTATCTGCAGTTTTCTACCGGTCTTTTGTTCCGCCCATCGGTTATTGACTAACCCGCAAACTGATAGGCCCCGGTTCAATTAATGTCACTCCAGCGTGATATATCTGCTTAGAGTAGGTGGCTCTCGCATAATTGTTTTTTCATAAACAAGAGAGTTTTAGCAATCTATGTTTTCTAATGACAAAAGAAGGCGACCGACTTGCTCCTGAGGAATGCGTGTCCCGACCTATTGTTCGGAATGTGAGCCCTTCTGTTTTACGTCAAAATGACAGCTTTTCTTTTAGCACGGACCACGTGACTTGCATATCCGCGATCATTAATTATTCAGTAGGTCTGAATCTGATACGCTCGCATAATAAATCGACGTTGAGGCATAACAGGTGGTATAGGAATATCGGAAACTTAGAAAATATTATATCGCTCTAAATATAATGATAGATGGTAAATAGACAAAAATTAATTTGTGATTTTCATTGAATTAAATACTTAAGCCATTGAAGTTTGATTGCTGAAAGTACCTATCTTTGGACATATAACCGCCTTTTGAATGATTTATGACAGCTCTATGGTAACACTACATATTTGGCCGATTAAAATAATGTAACCTGACCTGACTGACGTGGATTAAAAATTGATATAGAAATGGATATATCAATACCTTGTAATTAATTTATGTGTTTAAAGAATCGGTGGCGTTCTAAATTTGCGAAAACTATATTTTACCCTGACAAAACAAGCGTAATCGGACTCATCTGTCAAATTTTTTTTTACTGGTGCGTAACCTTCCCATTAATTAAATTATTGTCTTGTAATCACGATAAACAATGTGACAGTGTCTTATTTAAAGTTCCAGGAATCTGTTTATGTGATTCATGTTTTCTAAACTTACATTACATGCCGTGACAGAAGTAGGTACTTTCTTGAACCCATTTCTGACAGCGGAATTAAATATATTAGGTGGTATCTGTCACGTTTTTCATGTTATCAAATAATGTTTCAAATATTTTAGATTCATCAAAATGATGCAAGATGCGGAATTGTCTCCGCCGAGGAAAAATATTGTTTCGCAAGCATGGACTAGGTTATCACAGGTAATATTTCCATAATCAAAAATTTGTAGTTCTGCAAAAACCTGTCTTTGCGATTTACATCATTTATTTTTTTGATGGTTTCAAGTGGTGAAATCAAATTATTGTATATTATATCATTGCTGTTACATTTATTCCTTGGGTGCTACTATATTAGGGTGCACCCCAATGCACTATATTACTGACATAACCATCAATTACAATTCAACAACTTTTTTTATATCTGATGTTTTACTTTTATAAATTTATCTTTTATGCAAGTCATTCATCTTATCTTGGAGTTAAAACTTTTAATAAATTCAAATTTTGTCTTAGATAAAATCCAGGGTATATATGAATTTCCTACTCTTGATTTATTAGATACAGTTAACATTATTGGTGTGATTAATGTGCCATATCCAGTTTTGTAATAATTTTAATAAATAATAAGAACAATCAACATGGCGTACTCATTATTTACGGAGCATTTAAAAATTGTAAAGAATATCACGTCTTTTCATTTTAATTTGTTTTTTTATAAGACAGGTTTAGGTTTTCAATAAATAAAATTAATTTGGCTTTTTGTTTGAGAGCAGATTTACCAGGGATACCTGGATAGTTGGACACCACACACAAAGGGACGATGGCTAGCTTCCGCCATCTTGTTGGGAGCTTTCATTGCCAGAATAATTACCCAACACGTGAGTTTACGCAGGGAACGGTTTAAATTTCCACAAACAAGATTTTCTCAAAATCTTATTTTTATGCTCATCGTTTAAATCTTTGTGTGTGAGTGTGCCAACCTATGCAATGGACGTATAAATATTAAGAATATTTTTATCTGGTTTTGTAATATTTTGGAAAATGTACCCTTGTCTGTTGATTCTAATATTATGTACTGAAATAAAGTAGTATAAATTTAATAAGAGTACAAAATTGTATACTGTTTTTCAGATCTATTAACATCTTTTTCAGATAGGTACATATACAAGAAAACTGATAAATCTCTAGAAAGTGAAAAATAATTACACTATCTAGATTTATAGACTTGCAATTACTAAAATCTAAACCAAGCTTAAACAATGATTTTAAAAAGTCTTGTTTTTTTACAAACTATGTAATTGTTTATAAATAGTTTGTTTTTATTATATTTATCCAAAAAGTGCTTTATATTGGGTTATTTTGTAATTTTGAGGGATTAAGGGAAGCTGCAACTTATAAAGATTTAATGAGAGAATTTTGAATTTGTTATAGTCATACACGGGGTTTTTGGACTCGCTGACCCCCCACGCTCGCGCCCGATGGGCCTTCGCACTTCTGTTGCTATTAGCCTTTGTATGCCGCATTCTATATGCGCAGGTACGGCATCACATGTCCTACGGCTACCATTGCATGGGTTACGGCATACTCAATATCTTGTACTGTCACCCATACCAAATCCTACATCAGAACACTTACACAATGAGACTTGAAACTATATTTTTTATTCAAATTTATTATTTGCTTTTTATCTCCTACAATTGTGGGTTTGTCTAATCTGAAACATTTTACAAATTTTACAGAATAAACACATGTGGACGGAAAAATATGGGAACCAGGTTTCATTGTTTGAATATTGCCATCATTATTTCATTTGTATAATCATGTATGTCACATCAATAGTTTTGATATTTCTAAACTAAACCAATGTGCTTGAGCTATGAAAATAGCTTGGAGAACCACTAGCAATGTTTGTTATTCATTTGATTATTTCCATTTAACAAATCTACAATCTATCTACATATCAAAACTAATTATGTAAACATATTAATGATTCATGATTTGTTTCAGAAACCACAAGGTATCTCATTAGCATTATCCTATTTTGAAATAGTAATAAAAATTAAATGTTATCATGATGTATTTAAAAATTTATATTTCAAATTTTCATATTCTTAAAATTCATATACAGGAACATAATTTGTATTTTCGCTGAGCTGTCTTAGTGCTAATAGAGATCAATATCAATATGTGTTTCCTCAAAAAATATATTTAAGATTTTATTAGTGAAAATCTAATTTACTTAGAATGTTTCGTAGAGTTATAATTTTTTTTACACTTGGAATTGATGAGTTTTATTAATTTGAAGCAGACCAGTAAATGAATAGACATGAAATAAAGTACCTATTATAGGAGAGGGGTTTGGAACATTAGTTGCGGGACAAGGGGCATTCTACACACATTCTTTGTGAAAACATAAATCTGATAGTTTATGACACATTTATGCAACAATAAAAATATTTACTTCTCGAAAATTAAATCTTTGTATAAACAAAACATTTTTTTACATTAATGCATATTATATTGTCAGAGTTTAAATTTTCATTCCAATCGAGTCATATATTTTTAAAAAGTCGCAGAGCTATTGAAACAAGGAATTTCCATTCGTTCATGTCTATATATTTGATAGTCTGTGATTTGATAAAGTTCATTGCAACTCTTAGGGCCGGTTGTTGTTCAGAAGTAAATTTTTACCTTGGTGAGTTTTTAAGTTTTCTATAGTAATTTTGTACCATCGCCCGTGGTAAAAATCGATTTCAGATTGTTGGTACATCAAATTTACTACTGTCAAAGATAATCTTGCCTCTCAGTATGGCAAGTCGAATAATCATTAAATATGCTTTATTTTGTACTTTATCTGTGGCTTTATTAACTCCTGCGTTTGAGACCTATCACTTCAATGACAATTTTTTTTGGATTATGTGCTAATGTATGATTATGATCAGACAAACTCTCAACATTAAAATAGTGGGATATTGAATGATCAATTGCCGTACGCTGCAACTTTCAAAATATAAATGTGACGGATGAGTTTTGAAACAGCTATTAAGAATCAGTCATATTTAACCATCTATTTTCGTTTATTCTATTGGATATCGGAGAGTAAAATCAGTTTACTACGGGATGTACTTTCGAGAAGTAAATATATTTTTACTAACGATCAAACAACCCATTTTTACAATTTTTTATTTTAGTAACTATTTTTACCATAGTAAAAATTTACTACTGATCACATAACCTATCTTTAACTCTATTTCACCCAAATATATTTCTCATGCCCAATGACAATTTAATAACTTTCATATTAGTATATCTAAATAAATATTAATATCAGTTTTATTTTGCAGGGGTGGTATATTATCACATACGCCTTGGGTATATATCATTTGAACCTTTTTATTGCATTCCTCACGCCAAAGATTGATCCAGCTATGGATTTTGATGGTTAGTTTATAAACTTATTTATTTCTACCTAGTAATACATATATATGTATTTTATTCTTATTTGCAAACTAGAAAAGTAATGAATTTTGAGACTCTAAGAATGAGGTATCGATACCAGCCAATTTTTCAGTCTCATTTAATGTGGTCATGCAATGATAATATTGTGAATACATTTTAAAATTCCCAATAATCTTTCCTAGGAACCCTATATGGATATAGAAAATAACTTTTTATATAATTGAATCAGTCGAGTCTGAGATTAAATTTGCTTTAACCCTTTCTACCCCAAATTATTAAATGTAAGTACAGTAAAACCCTGTTTATTCAAAATTCGCCGCAAGTCAAACTTTTAGAGCAGAATGTGGTCCCTCTGGAAAGCTTTCATACTAAAATGTACTTATAAATCGAATATCGTTATTCGAAGCTATTTTTGGACCCTATCAAATGAATTTGTTAATCTATTTTTCGCCTAATTCAATTTTTTTGTCAGATGTCAGCAATCTGGAAAATACACATGCGCTTGTGCGTCCTCGATATGAAATATTTATTTTTTACCGCAACGCTTTAACTAAGGTCGCATGCTTTTTTCTCGCTCGTTTTCTTTACATTAGAAAAAGATAGCAAATATTATCTTTGCTCCCTTATAGGTAACACAGTTCTCTAGTTCTCCCAGCTGCTAGCTGCGAATGTCAGTGCTTGCCAATCTTCTGTTCCGTATTATTACCATCATTATTTTTGTTTACGTAGCGTTGTACAAACGTTAGTACACAGTTGAGTTCTTCAGACTTTTCTGTGTTTTATAAATTATTTAATTTGTATTAATTTTAACACAGACATTTCTCTTTCTATTTAAGTTTAGTGTCAAGGCATTTTAAAGAATGTGTAGTTAGAGTTTCTCAGATTTTCTCGTATCTTGTTAATTATTTTATTGCCATTGTTTTATGTGTAAAGAACATTATTTGTTTTTCTCTAATATTTATGTGTTAGACATTTTGAAATTCACAAATGCGTGGTTTGCGTTCCTTTGACTTTTCCGTATTTCATTAAATTGAAATTAAAACATTTTTATATTCTCGATAATAGCATTAATGTGAAACTCGTACAAAATGCCGACAGTTGCTAAAAATCAAATTAGTACAAGAGATTGACAAAAAATATTATCCAAAACAAAATTAACAGAAAAAACGCGACCCCATTAATGAGGTTGTCGACAATATTAAACATGATGACAGAAAGAACTTTAACATTGAAAGGCGAGTGCCAAATGTCCCCGCGACCACCACAAAACAAATGTTTTAGAAGCTCTGGAAACTTTTGTTGCTTACTTCAGCAGAGAAATGGCGGGTTGACAAGTTCAACTATTATGTCGTTATTAAAAATAGCACGAAAAGATAGTCCATTATAATAGTGTTTTTTTTTTTAAATAATATTATGATTTGTTAACACTGTATTTTGACAACTTGTTTGTTAATTTTAAATGCGTGGATAGAAAAGTTAGTATGTAAAAAAGAATCTAATTTTCGAAATATTTATATTCATATTATCCTAAATCGTTATTCAAACTTTTTTATTGATTTTCGGTCCCCTCAACTTCGAATAAACGGGATTTTACTGTACTTATTTTTTGTAGTACTCTTCAAATATAAAATAAGCAAATTGTGATGGGAAAAAAAATGTAAGTTTATAAATATTATTAATTATAATTTTTGGTACTTTTAAATATAGTCAGACCTTACATGACATACATAAAAAATAAAAATATGTAGAATAGTACAAAAAATAGGGAAAAAAATATTCTAAAACATTAAAAGAATAGTTGAAAATTTAAGAAGATTAAATTAGGTCAAAATGTTAATAGTTATAATAGTTAATATTAATAATAGTTAATACGAGGGCCAAGTAAAAAATAAGGTTCCCTACGCTGTACACTCGCCACGTGAGATGCTAGGCGAAATCCGGCAACACTGCCTTGATTGTTGGTCCCTTAACTACATCCCCACTACCGGGAGCAAACGCTGCGACGCTCAGTAAAGGCCTGACAGCCATCCGCTATGGAACCCGCCATCGCCGTTACCGCCAGGTGTGAAATCCGTTCGGTGATTCGATTTTTAAACGCGAAGAAGCTTAAACCTGTTGAAATTCATCGACAGTTGGAAGAAGTTTATGGCACAGCTTGCATCAGCGTCCAACACGTCCGCAAATGGTGCAGGGAGTTCTCCGAAGGACGCACAGACGTCCACGACGAGCAAAGGAGTGGGAGGCCATCGGTGTCGGACGAAGTCGTGGCGAAGATTGAGCGCATTCTCCTCGAAGATCGGAGAGTAACGCTTCGGGAGCTTGCTGTCCAAGTTCCTGAGGTTTGTGAAAAAACCATCGACAACATTTTGACCAATAAACTTGGTAATCGCAAGGTGTGCGCGCGGTGGGTCCCACACATGCTTTCAGAAACCCACAAAGACAATCGTGTCAAGTGTGCCGAGGGGTTTCTTCGAGAATGCGCCGAGAATACCGAAGAATTCTTGGACTCCATTATTACGGGAGATGAAACGTGGTGTCACTACGTCACTCCAGAAACAAAAGAACAGTCCAAACAATGGCGCCATCCTGAATCGCCTAGGCCGAAAAAGTTTAAGCAGACGCTTTCCGCAGGGAAAGTGATGGCTACGGTGTTTTGGGACCGAAAAGGCGTCTTGCTGACCGAGTTTATGCCTAAAGGGACCACCATCAATTCGGACAGGTACTGCGAGACATTGGCAAAACTCAAAAGAGCCATCCAAAATCGCCGGAGAGGAAAGCTGACCAAGGGCGTTAGGCTGCACCACGACAACGCTCGCCCGCATGTCTCTCGACAGACCACCGCCCTACTGGACAAATTCGGCTGGAAATTGCTTGACCATGCCCCCTACAGCCCTGATCTTGCTCCCAGCGACTTCCACTTGTTTCCGAAATTGAAGCAACACTTGGGTGGACAACGCTTCAATACAGATGAAGAGGTGAAAGAAGCGGTTACCAAGTTCATCGGCGGCCTAGCGGTGGAATTCTTCGAAGCGGGTTTTCAGAAGTGGATAACTCGTCAGGAAAAATGCATAGAAAAATCAGGAGACTTAGTAGAAAAATAGAATAAAGTACAAGCTTTCAGATGGTTTACTTATTTATCGCAATAAAAAATACCTTATACCTGAAAAAAATGTAGGAACCTTATTTTTTACTTGCCCCTCGTATTAATAGTTACAAGGAATACAAGCGCGTAAAACCTAACCTTGTAACAATGCGCAACTGACCAATTTCACCTACAGCAGTGTTGACATAACAAAAAAATAGCTAATATTAGTAGTCTAAATAAATTTAGTAAACTATTATTTACGTAAACTTAATGGTATCATCAGAGAATTGACACCACAGTAAGATATATGACTATATAAAGTTGATGGTACTTTAAAGTACCGTCAGAGTTAAACTTATTTAAAAAAACATTTTGGTCAATTGCAATTCAATAAATACTATTCCAGAGTTATTAAAGAGTTTTAAATACTATTCTAGCTGATGATGAAGGTGGTCCTGCACTGCCAACTAGAGCAACTGAAGAGTTTCGGCCGTTCATTAGAAGATTACCGGAGTTTAAGTTTTGGCTGTCAGTAACAAAGAGCACTATCATCGCTATTGTATGCACCTTCTTTGATTGTTTCAATATCCCGGTGTTCTGGCCAATTTTAGTCATGTATTTTATAACTCTCCTCTGCATCACTATGAAACGTCAAATCAAAGTAAGTTTGTCATTTTTATTTATGCTACATGATATTTTTTTAAGTTTAAAGTACACTTTTTAAACCCAAAATTAAAAAATTCTATCATCGTGAATTTAGTAAGAAAATTAAAAATCGTAATCTGATCTGACAAAAAAAGGATTATTTTTGTTATTCTCGTATGGTTACATAACGCGCAGTTACCGTATGGGCACGACTTTTATCGGTTGTTACACACCAATGTCATGTTTTTTTGTTATTAACTTATGCCTTCTGAACGTTTTTAGGGTTTTCGACATTGCCTTGTTTCAGAATTCTCATTGAAAATACTGTACCGTGTTCTATTTGCTGAGAATATGTACACATATTTGTGGCAGACCACAATAATTTACATTTTTTATCTTAAAAAGCAGTACCCATATTCATCAAAAATCTCTAAAATCCATTCAATATTTATTATGTCAAATTTTATTACGTTTCCACTTTCAAACTAATTCACCTATTCGTGTTCTTTGCAATATGTGTGTTTGTATTATTCATTTATATCAAAAGTTAAACTACACTAGATATACTAGTTATACACTGAATATTATTTGCCATAATTAAGACAATATAGGCATTAATTGAAAGACCGCGACCATTAAATTTGTTCTCATTGTGCATGCAAAATTCATGCATATACAGAATATATTTTCTTATGGGTCCAAAACCAAATTTTGAAGAAATGTTAAAATTAATAGAGTTATAAATTGTTAAATCTGCATGATATAATTATTTCATTTTTTGTGATTTTAAAATGCTGTTCATATAAAAAAAAACTATTTAAAAAATATATTATATTCACTCACACGTTTCAATTTTCAAAAAACACAATAATTTCTTACTAAAATATATTTTTATCTGTCGTATTAATGTGTATTTTTTACTGGTTTTTTGTGGACTTGAGTCAGCCAAATAACCAAAAGGTTGAAAGGGGATAATACATCCCCTTGAATTCCATGAGATTTGTAAAATGTACCATATCAAAGTATGTTATTTGTCAATTGTCATGAAATTTAATTACGTTGTGTTAAAAGTACGAATTAGGTTGCTGTATCATTTTAAACAGTCAACTGATTATATATGCAATTTTTTTTTTTTGCAGCATATGATTAAGTACCGGTACCTACCCTTTACCCATAACAAGCCCCGGTACCAGAGCAACGAGGTGCCCAACTGACATCGCTCGGGTGACGGTTCATCCAAATGATAGTCATAATTCCCAATACCTTCGAGCGTTGCCCCTCGGTATTGCCTTTTGTATAATAAATTTTCAAGTTTAATTTTCTCATGAAATGTTGTGAATTTTTTTTTTTGTGGACTATGGACACTCAAATATTTCATGTTTATAATGATATGTTACGTTATATATGCCAATTTTGTATGTTTCCGTGCGATTACTAGGAGAATTAAAAAAATTGAATGTTTTGTTTGCTAATGTATTGAAATAATGGCGGAAAATCACGAATGCATGTAAATCTCTTGGGTGATTTTGTAATGTATAAATCTCAACACTTTTTATACACAGTATTTATGTTTCAGATTTTATTTCATCTTACATTGGTACGCAGCACAAAAATAATGATTTTTGTGCTGAGTACCAATTCACTAATCATTTGTTCGATTATCAAATTTAAGATAATTATTTTGCAGCACGGTGTTCATTACATATTACGCGCATTTACAAGTATTACATCGCATTTTATTTTACATTTGCAAAGTTTCAAAATTCATAGTTAAAAATGGTTTATTATTTATTTGTGCTGTTAATGTTTTGCATAAAACTTGGTAAAGGTATTATTTGTACAACTTTGTTGTTTAATAATTGTCCAGTATTTTAGATGGTGCCTAATCTATCAGCTGTTATGTAGTGCATATACTATTCAAGAATGTGCACTTTGATAATGACAAATTTCAAATAAATCTGATAAATGGCGTGTATTGAAATGATTGTGTAATGACTTTAATTAATTTATGTTCTAAAATGATAGCAAATTAATGTCTTAAAACTATTGGAACCAGGAATATTATGCTAAATATGGATTTCTTGTATTGTATGGTACGTGCAAAAAAAGTACAAACTATTTTTAAATGGAATATCTACTATGTACTACGCATATCCCAAGTGCGAACCAACAAATTATGATATGCAACATCAACATGTGCAATGATTAAAATGTTATTGTATAACTATTTATTTTTTTCATTTCTTAATATTATTGATTATAGTGAGAGATTATTTCTAAATATCAAAAAAACCTTAATTTAAAAAGTAAAAACAGAGGAATAAGACATCAACAAAGGATGACATTCTTTTATTCATGTTGATGACATTCGTTTATTCAAACCTGGTTATGAAATTGATTGTAATGTTACTGTCCTTGAATGATTTGAATGGAACGCAAGTAATGTACTGAATTATGATTTATGATACATGTATTATCTTGTCATGATATGCGTTCCAGTAAGAGTTATGTTTTAACATTCTTATCTTCAGTGCAAAATTTTTATTTATTTCTGTGTATGTATTTATCTCTGTTAGATATCAAAATAAATAGTGTCGAAAGTGATGAAAGGCAATACTTATGAATTGCTGACTTTTTATAAGCCAGTTAGGATTGCTCATATCATTCATGATTCCGCCATTTTGAGTCAATGAAAGGAGAATTCAGTGATACAGGTGTACTTCGGTATACGTTCTGATCCCGATTAATCCGTTTCCATGAAAAAAAATCCTATTGTTATTGGCATATTATACATTGATGGGGTTGTATAAAATATATTAACACGGCTTAATACTAAAACATATGAATACAAAAGCAATTAAATGAAGATTTAACAGGTTGAAGATCATCAGGTTTGACGTTTAAGTATTAAAAATCTGGCCAAAAAAATTTTCTTCTGCCTTCTCCTCCGGATGTTTGAGAAATGTGACATTGTCAGGTCATTACTATTACTATTTGTTGGGGTGATACTCGTATCGCGAAAAAACACAAAATCACGCGAAATCACAGAGAGTTGTAACATGCTTTGTCCACCAAATGATAGAAACGTACTAACGCTCGTGGGCAGTCGTGGCAGAGACACCCCTCCAAAAACTGAATTTAGCCGAATGAGACCGAAGACATAAGCGTACATCATTTGACGGTCGCGAGTCGTCACCAAACAAAAATTTTCGCATCCAAACAGGACGTATACCAAGTTGGACTTTTACCAAGGTAGACGTATACCGAGGTACCTGTACTTGTAAAGTGAAAGAGTAATGTAAAAAAATATTTATTATATTTAGAAAATATAGGGATGAGGAATAATAGGTCCTTGTTTCCAGAGAATTTAAAATTCTCCAGGTGATAAATATGGCTTATATCAATTCTTTCTCTGGACATGACAATTTTAGAAATCGCTAAACCAAATTATAGCATTTAACACAACAGCCCAGTATCCACCTATCCAAATTGACATGTACATTCCTACTCTAATACAATCGAAGAAAAGAAATTTTTTTTTGCATTATTGTTATTGTGAGTATGTGAGACTCCTGGCTACAGACATAACATTCCTTTTATTATAATTAAACCCTTCCCGACTGTCTACACCATGTTTTAGAAATTTTTAACATCCAAAATAAAAATGATTAAAATCATATCAAACATCTCTCAGATATTTTTTGTTTCGGAATTTTTAAAAATTAATAAGGAAATATCAAAGTAATTGGGAACATGTATAAGGTTTGAACTACTTAGTGATTTTTTTTTTCAAATGAAACCGCGTCTCAGTTACTGATTTGGTTGCTTAAAGCGACCACTAAAGCTAATAGTGATCACTAAAATAAACTGTAAAGCCAATTTTCCATGGGTCGAATAAGTAATAGTACATTAGGAAGCAGATTTTTTTGAGGTTTTTCTTGAAAATATAATCCAGCTAATTCTGTACTAAACTGTACACAGTGTATCATTTGGTGGAGATTGTGGAACATTTTTAGCCAAAATTTAAAAGTAAATATCTACCATGTATCACATTTAGGTGATTACTATGAAGAAAAGAAATGTGAAGTGAAACACTCTTTCTAGAAATACTTTCAATATGTTCTTGCTAAAAAAAGTATGTTAAATAAAATCATTTTAACTATACATAAATGTTTATTTTTATATGCTATTACATATTTAACTTCCCATGTATGAAGTAGACTACAAAACCGTAGATATTGTCTCAAATTTTCAATCTCTTACTACTGTTATAGTTAAAGCTGCAAATAAAATTTTGAAGAGAATGGGTGATATTTCATAATTGATAAAATTTTCAACATTTTCAGTGATTTCGAATGGTTTAATCGACTTAGAACCAATTGCGTCAGGGTGGATTACAGTAGCTATAAACCAGATAGTAACGATTACATTTTAATTGAGATTGAAACCTTCTAACAGAATCACGTTACGTCAACTCGGATTATAGTTATGGAGAATTACGGCAGGTTATAATTACAGTAAAGGTAAGCGACAAAATGAGATAATCCAACCCGTTTTCGGAAAAAGTAAGGTTTAAAGTAAAATTTATAGTAATCCAACTTAATGCAACCGGGACTTGGTCTTGCACTTTTTAATCTTCAATTATTTATTTTAGTTAAATCATTTGTTTTTTAAATTTGACTACATTATTGCTCAATTATTCATCTGTAAAGGAAGAAAATAAATTAATCCCTCCATGGCCAGCGACTGACATATCAAATGTCAGACAACTTTCCACCACGGGCAGCGACAGACGTGGCACCACACTTAATTATCTCAAATATTAAAATACGTTATAGCATTTTAATTTTATCCTAATTCGAGATAAATAAGTGTGGTGCGGCATCTGATATATCACTCCCTGGCCATAGAAAGATTAAATAATGTTTTTTAGTTATTTTATTTAAAAATAGTCATTGTTTTCTTGTCGCAAAATGTGTATGCAAAATAAAAATGGGTGACTTAAAATAATTTTAATTTTGAAAGTTATTAGCAATACATACTACAATAATTCCTTTGCATTATTAATAGTGAAATCTCTTAATGAAGAAAAATCATTTTCCAAACATTCGCACTGCCTATTAAATCTGTTCCTACAGTTCCACATTCACTATGTTCATGAATGTATACTGATGATGTATATTCTAGTGATGGTAAACCATTACATGACTGTCGGAAGTTTACTTTCTAGTGTGCCAGTCATTGTTCGAAGAATTACGTTAATCATTTATCAATCATTGTTACAATCGAACACAATCACAGTCAAAATAACGGTTTAAATAATGATTTTACCATCACTGGTATATTCTAGTGTTTATTGTAAACATTCGCTGCCCAATTCTATAATGTTAACAAAAATGTCACTAGGAATTGCCTAAAATTAATAAGTTTCCTTCACACTTACGTCTTATTTGGAATAAATAGCTAACGATCAACAGTGATGGACCCCGCAATAGAATCCAAAACATTATCCAGAGGGGTCAGTGACACAGCAAAATAACTCGGAAAACTCTACACAGAAGATTCTGAATGACCATGGAAACCTGGGTACATTTTTAACTTTACAAATATTATAAATGGTACGCATCTTATAGCTTGTTCCATTCAGACATTTTAACTACAGGTGCATGAATAAGGTATGACTTGTTTAGATTTACCACTTCGGGTATAAATAAGTTATTCTATCTTATAGAACTTGTCTTGAAGTAAGGCTCTCAACACGGCGCTCGATAAACCATTAGGGCCAAGAAAATATTTGTTAATTTCTTATCAATGTAAACACACATGTATAATATTTTTAAGATTAGGAAAATCAACTTTGTGGTTAAAATCCATTATTTTAAATTATTCATTTTGTTTTATTAACCACTTAATGAATTAAATACATCTATCGATATAAGTTATTTATGTACACAAATTCTTTTATCATTATTTCATGGAACATTTTAGCGTAGCCATATATACAAAATTACAAATTGAGAATCATATTAAAAATGTGAACATTTTTAAAAACTTTCACCCAATCAAAAAATGCTAAAAGTTGGAATATTTTTCGGAAATGCAAGCATCACATTGAAATACTACATGAATTGAAAATGATAGGGTTAAAAAAAATATATATCATTTTCAATCATAATGTGATAGGAATTCTTAACACTGCAATCATGGGTGGTGCAAAAAAATATAAAAGTTAGTATGTATTTATTTATTAAAGTGTACACAGCGTGTCTTTCCAACATTAGCATGAGAAAGAAAGAGATTTTGCTATTATCGATATTTAAAAGAATTTCTTCAAACCTTATGACAGTAATGGATGGATATAAATAAAACAATGTTGATGAAACTCTACAAAACAAAAATGCTAAAAACCTTCCCTAACCAATCTCTCTCCTACGCTTAACATATGGAACAAACAGAGGCGTCTTTCAAAGATATCAATGAAGCTGTAAATTGGTGTATTTAGCTATCGCAGCCTTGCCCCGGATTGGTGCAAATTATAACGTTACATTTTGAAAAAGATGATGAGTTACGCAGTTATTGCTTACAAAGGTTTTTTACACAAAAAAAAATAACAATAGTTCTTTATGTACCGAGTAATGTGAATCCAATAGCTCAAATCAACAGAACTTTAATGAACACAGTTGAGCTCCTATGTCACTCTTGTGTGTAATAAAAACATGTTTGCATTTCTGTTGGGTTGTACTCGTCATTTAGTATTAATTTTAGAGCATACAATCAGCTGTGACAAGGGATTTTTATAAATAACCTAGCAGATAACCCAGCTTTGCCTGGATGTAAATATACCTTTTATATTTAAATTGCAAGTTATATATTGATCTGGGATATTGGCCTTTTTGAACAACTATTAAATTCTAAAGGTTTCTCATACATTGTTATGATATACCTTTTATAATTTTCCTGCTGCTTGAATTGAATGTGCCAAGCCACAATTTTTTTCTGACTTGAGTAACATATTTCTTCACAGCTAGGCCTCCTAATGTTGTACTATAAACACAATATTTAAAAAAAAAAACCTTAAAACCTTTCCAGAAAAATGTCTAATACATTGAAGAAAACCTCATCAAAATCATTATAGCTATTCTTGATTTTTTAAATTAGGACATACATCACCTTTTATATATATAGAAAATGTATATTTTAGTATAGAAATATATATGGACATGGAAAAATATATAATCAATATAATTAAATATGTTCAAACCAAAATAGGATAAACTTGGATGGCCACTAGTATGATTCAAACCTCTAAACTTTTTTGACAATGGTAGACCTAACATAATCTAACCATTATTAAGGAAAACACATTCCTGTTGTGAAGTTGTAATTATTCAGAACATAGGTCTGTGATATTTGAAATACTAAATTAATTTATTAATTATAAATATATACATATAAAATCAATTTTTGTCAAAAAATATTGTTTTTGCGTCACCGGGATTCGAACCTGGATCTCTATTTCCAACCCGGGGAAGTACACTACCGATTGTATTATAACGCCAGTATTTTTCTTGACAAATTTTCGAACCTATATGTTACATTTTTCAAATTAATACACCTGTCGTTCCATTATTTGAAAGCCATCTACATTATTTTTACAGAATCTCAAATACCTTTGAGTAAACCGACTGCAGACGCCAGAATTATCAATTCATTTTTATTAAATTTTGGACACATTGATACAACATATATTATTGAGGAAAACATATGTATATATTTATAATTAATACATTAATTTAGTATTTAATCTAACCATGTCTGGGCAGATACATAAATTTTATTTGACAATAACAAATCAATGTCTTCAAAAAGTTTTGTATTCTGTGATAGAACTCGTAATGACTATTCTTAATTCCAGTCGGTAAGAAGTCTATCTCTTATTTTACTTGATTAAACATTCATCTTTTCAGTTGTTCTTTTTTCACTTCCTGCGGCCACCTGTTTCAGAGCTCCCCTGGCCGGTCAGTTAGGTCAGTATATGTGGCATCACTAAGGATAAATCATTAAATACAGTGTGTGAAAGGTGAACTGTTATTTTTACACATTTTTTTAAAATAAACCTGCTGAGTTTTCTCCCTTGCCCCGTAATCTCACATCTTTATAACATTTGTTGAAAAAAATGGAGCGATGAAAGCACCAAGTTAATAGGTACTATCTGCAATAAAGTTTGGAAACGGGGGGTCCACCCACTGGACTGACAAGTACAAAAAGCAATAGGTACTTCTCTGATCTGCAGGATTCCGAGAAAAGTGAAAAGTCAAAAGGACAGAAGTTCATGAAATTTTCAGCGATAAGAGGTGGACAAAGAAGAAACGCCTTTTGATAAAGTTCTCACGCTGTCCATTTCATGAATTCAATATAATTGACTGGCCCACGAATGGAATAGAAAGACAAGCTGTCAAGTAAAATGCTTTATAATTATTGATGAAAGTTGGCTGTATTTTATAATCATCTCCAGCAACTCGTGGAGTATTTAAAGCCTTTATGGAAAGATGATCAATCTGGTTGACAATCCTCTGTACGTACCCTGGAACGTAAAAGAAATTTTGACATTATCTCCTTTTCATCAATATATTAATCTAAAATGTTCAGATTATTTATTTAGTTCCAGAGACTTTTTCAACATACACACACTTTAATGCTTAACAATTTTTTAACAGCTTCATTCTTATTTTTATAGCTCAGTTATGGAAAGTCATAGTTTATTTGGCTTTAAGCATTGTCTTTTTAAGACAAATAAATAAATCCTTTTCCCTTCATAACTGAATCATGAATTAGACACACATAATTTGCATCTTTACGGAAGTCACAAAAATAAATCACTCCTCACCATATTTATGTTTGCAGACACAATTTAATATTTGGAAAATTGATACATATTATTTAAAAACAGTTTGTTTTTTCACTATTTTATTTTGGCTTTTCCATAGATCTGAGAATTTACTCATAAAAAATTAAGGGTTATTTTGGTCGCCTTCTTTGCTTTGATGCCGGACATGTTCATTTTTTTGAAGAAATGACCATGTGTTTCTTGCACCTCATTACTGTCAGCAAATTTCTATCACTTTTGTTTGATGATTAATGTTTTAAGATGTACATATATTAAATAGATGTGACAATATTATCGAGTTCAGTCAAAGGCGAATATCATCAAAAGTCATCATATTAAGAGGCCGTTGTGTCTATGGAAGCCATCTCTTAAAACAATTTGATATTTTAGCCACCTGTTGTGTAGCGTAGAGTATTATGATAATAATAATTAATAATTTGTATAACACCATTTTTATAAAAAAATTCACCCCAAGGCCGCTTTACACAAACTGTTTATAGTTCTACATTATCTTTGCATTTAAAATTAAAAATTATTATTTGAACTTTAGAAATGATTTTTTGAAAAGGTGCATTTTTATCCTCTTTTTAAATTAAGTCTCTGGTGCACTGTTTCTTTGATGGAGGGCAAAGAGCTTCACACTTTTAGGCTTACCACAGCAAATGCCCATTCACTAAACTCAGACTTCTGACAACGGCTGGTCGGTTCTACAACCATTCCTGCTGCTGACCTAAGAGTATGACGTGTACTATTAAAGTTGTCTGAGATGCATGTATTACTTCTAACTATTCACCCATAATCTTACTTTTTTAAATAGAGATATACAAGTGGGCCATAAGTTTTGCCCTTTATTTATCGCTTCTGCGCGGGAACCGCGCAAAGGAGAGACACGCGAACGATAGCGCACAGGTGTTGTCTTTGGAAATGGATCGCTTCATAGGGGAACAATGAACATTCTGCATAAAACAGTTTTACAAAAACAATTCTTATGTGATCAATCACAATGTAAATCAATGTTCGAGTGTTAATTTAATTAAATTGTGGCTCAGGAAGTTCGAGGAGACCGATTCAACAGATAATGTTGTGCAAGGTAACGAGTCTGTATGAGAAGATCCGAACTTGTTGACTCGCAAGCGTTCTGCTGCTATAGCAATACCAAGATCAATTTAAATAATAATAAATGATAAACCAGTCACAATAACCAGACTTAAGGCGAATATTCATCAAGAGGTAGCCAACACCCACGTGCTTTGTGTCATAGTGTTTCCAAAACCTAGGTGCCAGATTCAAGAAATGCCAGCGGCGGGATGGTGGACATATAGATACATGATTTTCCCAATTGTGCTCTTTCAGTGAAATAAGCATTCATTATCATACGACCTCTAGTTTTTTTTTTACTGAATTTTCAAAAGTGCAAAAAATTATGGCCCAACCTGTATATACATAAAATAAGTACTACATTACTATTTTGCAAAATAAACCAAGTGTTTTGTTTTATGAGCTAGTTAGAATGTATTACTTCTAACTACCTGGCCATGATCTTGCTTTTTTAAATAGCATATGATATACAAAATACGTATTTCAAAACGTAAAAATTACATCACTATTTTGCAAAATAAACAATTTTTTTATTTTACAAGTTAAGTTACTGCCAGTTCAAACAAAACTTCATTTAACTGCACTATGTGTTGCAATCTTTAAAATCAGCTTTTGGCACAATCTTCGGAGTTCTCTTTTCTGTACTTTTATAGAAATAAATTATGTGTGTAATTAATGATGGTTAAACCGCTATTGTGTTCGATTGGTAACTGAGATTTACAAATAATCAGTTGCCCAATCAGTTTATCACCACTAGATATGTACATATATTGGGGAAAGTAATGATAGAATAACAAATTGAATTCTTATTCACACAGTATCATTACCTTATGGTGTGTAACCTAATTAATGTCACATTATATTATTAAAAAATATTTCAATGAGCCGTGTAAGTTTAAATTTGTACAAGAGATTGAATTTGAGAAACTCAAGTAGAAATTTGGTTTCAGGTTGGTGGTATTGGATATCTGTATTGTTTTTCAACAAATTGGTATGAATACAAATACACAATAAAGCAGCTCTCATTTTCATATTTAAAAAATGTACAAACATACATTCTCACAGGTACTCTCACTGAACCTGTAACACGCTGAATCTGTAGCAGATTTTATTAACAATTAAAAAGCATTACAACTTATGCAAAGAAGATAAATCATGACACCATCTTTAAAATATGCATGTATTCAAAATGTCCTCCCTAATTTAAAAAAAACCAGGAGTGCACACCTGTTAGGATGAATGCAGAATGAGAACAAAAGATAGATCCGTGTCAGCCACGGCCACCTGTCCCAAAATAATGGCACGCTGTTTATCCAAAGTGTTCACCGGCCGACAGAATGAAACACATGGCTCTATAAATAAAACCTAGGTCCATTGCTTACATTCAAGTTTATTTTGAGATGTGGCTTTTGTAATGAAGTCTGTGGAGAGGAAAACTGATTAAAACTACAATACAGAGCTCAATGCCAGTAATATATTTTATCTGGAAATACAACACAACACTTCCCAAGATTAGTATAAAATAAAATTTAAAATATTGTTAGTTCAGTATATTATATATATAACTTTAATTAAAGTACATGATTGATTCAATAAGACATAATGTGAAATGGAGAGGTGGTGAAAGGATCTCGAAATGTTAATGTACAATTCATAAGTCGGAGTGCATCCGCCGGATGGGAGGAGAAACTGGTTAAGCCACTTCCATCGCAGGCACTGCCTCGCATCACAGCTCCGGGTCCGTATCTTTGGCTGACGCAGTACACTCCAGAGTCACAATCCTTTTACCGATTAAAGCTTATTGTCAAACAAACAGAGCCTGGCCGTTTATTTGGCAAACAACACATTTCAGGAGGTGGTGATAACAAACAAGATACTATATAAAGTAAACGTTCACCGCGGTGAGGACAGCAGTGACGATCCCAATGGAGAATACGAACATAGAAGCGGATTAACCTCCACGAAAGCCCTAAACTATGAATCATTAAATAAGTTTAACTCTACAATTTAAACCTGAGGTTACTTCGAGATATAAAGTAAAACCAATAAATAAACTACAAAAAATATAACAGCACATAAACACTTAAGTCTAAAAATGTAATTATCTGTATTCACCGATTAAACACACGAGTGCTGATCATATTCTGAAGGAAGTTACCTATCATAGAATGAAGAGAAATATTTTGGTTATATAATAAAACAACATCTTATTAATACACTCAGAAATCTTCAACAACATTCCATTCAGACGAAACATTCTAAATCGAGAGAAGTTTATAGTAAAAATTTGCCATATATAGCGCATGGACCGGGTCCATTTTAACATACAAGATGTGATGCTGGAGATATCCAGGCCTGGCACACGATAGTCCTAAAGGACTCGTGGCGCCTGCCTTGTATGCTGCTTGGAGCACAAAAGCTGGAGAGAATTGGTAAAAAGAGTGTGAAATTAGCTAAACGGAAGTGGAATCCTCTAAAAACTGTCAATTGTAAATCGGACAATGAATAATGTATGCAATAGAGTATACATATATCTGACGTTTGTCTGCTTCACGTTCTTCCACAAACACTTGCACTTTTATAAAAAGTTTCATATTATAAATGAAATAAATAATGTCTTAAAATTATTCTTACAATCTTCGTCCATTAAACACATTGAATTGCCATAGAAATTAATTTTTAATATAATTTTTGAAAATATTTTATACATTTAATAAATTTGCTGATTTTTCTGGCTTGGCCAGCTCGTGAGTAACTTTATTTGAATAATTAAAGTATTTTTCAAAAAGAATTAAAATAGGTAGTAATCTTACGTAAACTTCTGATATATAATTAACGCAGTGATCTGCTTTCACACGGAAATATTAAATCTAGTAAAACATTTAAAGTAATCGCCAAGGGAAAAAATAGTCAATTATTTACACAGGTGGAATTTGGTTATTAGAAAAGTAATATTACAGAAAATGTGTATCCAGTCTCGCGCACAAGTTGATAAAATGTTAATCCGGTATACACTGCTGACCCAAGAAAGAGTTCCATATATCCAACATTTTTCAAAATTGGGCTGTTCACGTAACTTTTTACGTTGATAGTCAATTTCGTAAAATATAAAATGACATATGGCTTTCCTTGTTAGGATGGCAGTGCAGCACTGCTAGATTATCCCACATGACTCCCTTTACACCTTATTCATTCGTACATTAGATACAATTATGATATTACATATTTTGTACAATTAAATACAATTAAGTACAAGTTGTAGCAAAGATATTAGTTTAAGAGAGTAATATTTATATATATTTATAATTGAATATAACACAGTATTATAAAGGTGAATGAGCTCACAGGTGGCCAGCCGCAGAGCAGAGTGCAGAATACCATCAACATTGGGATTATATTATGATACGACACGGTAAGCTGAGAAAGACTAATTTGATCAAATTACCACCGCTTCAATATGTGGAGTTCTCCGGCAACATACCTCGCCGGAAAACATTGGCATTACATTAACAATGAAAGAATAATAGTGCTGTGGATCAAAAATGAATGTGCATATCTTAAGAGTTAATTGACTAGCAACTAATAAATCTGTTGCCTGCAGATTTTACACATAATTTAATGAGATAAAGAAAAATTGATACTTGGTCGATTATCGACGGCGACAAATGGCAACATTCCGGATCGTCGGTGGACCAACACTCCCTCGGGGATCCGCACACAACAGGAGAAGGCGGTGATGCAGCGAGCCTCCTGGGGGCTGATGGCACTCACACAGGGGCGGGGCTGGAGCTTCACGAATGAACGCTGTTCACCGCCTTCTTCTCTTGCGGCTCCGGAGTCCGCTGACCGTCTCGGCGTGGGGGCATGCGCTCGTTGATAGCGTCCAGTCCCTTGGCCTCCGCGAAGGACGTGATCTTGTGATTGGGTGAGAATCCTTGCAGCGCATTTTTCAGCGAAGTCTTTCCTCCAGACAGGGCACCCAAAGGCAGCGCTCCAGTCGGGGTCAAGCCCTTGAGTTGCAGTACTGACTCACTCTCCTCCCGAAGCACAGAGAACACATGCGCCATTTTGCCAATGGCTCTAATCTTGTTCCTGATCACTTCCTTCCTGAGATTCGCCTCCTCCATGGCGTCATCACCCTCCGACATGAGCTCGTCATCTGAGCAGATATTGAGTACATTCACCAGCATCTCTGTCACCTTCTCTCCGACGAAGGGGAGTGACCATGTGAATACGTCCATGAAGTTAGGCAGCCAGTAAGGGTGGGGAGAGCAATTGAACTGACGGATGTTCATGACATTGTTCTCATACTTGAGGACAGCAGCCTTGTTGTTGTACACATCCAGATAGTTGGGGGCGGAGAAAATGGTGATGAGACTCGGGAAGCCAGTAGTCTGACTCTTGCGGTACATACGGTAACCCGCATCCTGCGCTTCGTGGGCTCTGATGATGGACAGGAGATTGTTCTTCTGTAGGAAGTCGCAGCAAGCAGCATAACTGTAGAAATAGGAACAACCTCTGACGGAGTTGTGGGAAAAGTGCTCAGTATTTTTCTCGTTCCCAAAATCTTCTAGAGGATCAGACCAAAGAAGGTCGCACATGGGACCGAACGCTGGCGGCTCCTTGAACCTGTCGAGCTTGCGGATGTCATCCAGATTGTGTATCTCTGGAGACAGTCCGCCGTGCACGCACAGGAACTGCTGGTTCATGAGGGCAGCCAGAGGCAGGCAGTCAAAGGCATCCATGCAGGCATCGTAAACTCGCTCGGAATATTTGATTTTACATTCCTGTTTGAAAGTGAAGTACTCTGTGAGATGGCGACACTCGTGATTACCTCTCAAGAGGAAGAGCGTCGTAGGGTGACACAGTTTCAAGGCCCAGAGATATAAAACACACTCTATACTAAAATATCCTCTATCTACATAGTCGCCCAGGAACAGGTACTTGGTGCAGGCGGGCGAGCCGCCCACTTCGAATAGCTTCATGAGGTCGTAAAACTGGCCGTGCACATCCCCGCACACGGTGACGGGAGCCTCGATGTCGATCATGGTCTTCTCGGAGCGCAGCAGCGCGGCACCGTCCTGAATGATGCGTAGCGCGGCCGCCTCCTCGATGCGCCCCTCCAGGGTGAAATGTTGCTTGAGGACATCGGGAGACGGCTTGGACGTTTGGGCATCGAACACTTCCGCGATCGTTAATTTGTGACTCGGAGGGAACGCGACACCTTGAATCATTCGTTGCGTCGTCGACGCCTTTTCGATATTTCCAGACATATTTGTCTTTTTACACTTTAATCCATAAACACGATTATTTTTTACTTCAAAATGGCAGAGAACAGAGCTAAAGCCCTGACCCCCGATCAGAGCACGGACTACTGCGCACTGCAAAACGATGCGCAATCGCCTGGCGGTGGTCAATAAAATAAACAGGGATATCGAGCGCGTTTTATTACATTCGAAATATGCTTTTTTGGTGTTACATGACTTAAACGAAGCCAATATTTGATGTTTCTATTTACTTAATTAGTATCAGTAATTTACAAAATGCGCCAATACTCTTTATCGTGAAAATATCGGACCAAAATGCCAAACGCCCAAAAAATCAAGTAGGTACCTGTGACCTATCTTAACCCTTTAACACCCAACTGCTGATTAGTAATAAAATCATCAAATAATAATAGTATTAAGAATATTTTTTAAATAAAAGTACTAATAACATAGTGTACTGCTGCTCCCAATATAAACTTGAAACGTAAATTTATTTTTGGATTACATAAATAATATAATAAATATCTTAATGATGATAATAAAACAATGGTAGATATAAATAATATTTTTTTTATTTTATAAAATAAATTTCTTATCTTTATACATGGATGAAAATTATTAAAATAAAACAGGAATCAAAGATATGAGGATATCGTAGTTTAAATATAACGTTGTACTAAGGACTCTAGTAGTTTTAATGTGAACGGTAGTTTTTAAGTACATATGTATGAATTAGAGCTTCTTGTTTGATCTGAAATTTCGTGAAGCCCTGCATTAATAAGACCAGATTTCTTAAAATCAAAAATTCTATAAATGTCTAAAATCTTTCATTATAATCTCATACATTGTTTTCTTTAAGTATTAGGAGAACTTTTTTAAACAAAGGTTCACGGAATACATATCACATCAATACCCTTACTATTTTTCAAACAAAACTAAATACTTGCACTATAAAACGAATTTAAAATGTCTTAAGAATCCACTACCATTTACTTACTAATCACCTTAAATTAATAAAAATATATTTTTCTGAACGCTACGTATGCCGCCTATTTAAGATTAATTTACGTTTTCTCATTTCTTGGCTAAATTCTATTGATGAGTAAGAATACTTCTCTCAGTTCTCTTAATTAAGATTGAATTAGAATTACCTTGTAATGAAAAATTTTAATGAGTGAATCACCGGACTAGTCGTCATTATTATATTTATTGGCGTGTGGTTTGTCAAAAATATTATTATATTTTGTAAGTACGTACAAATCTTCATTTTAATAAATTAAAAACAGTCAAGAACACATCAAATTCTAACACACAAAGTAAAAAGACATATTCAATAAAACTATATTTAAAAAAAACGCGTTATAACCTTACTAGTGTACTTCTTATTTATAATTAATGCATTAACTTTATATCGTCAAATCAAATATTTTAATTATATTTAATTTCCTATCAAAATGTTTCATAAACAAACTTTGGTGCTTACGCTTTATGGAAGAATATCTAAATTTCCCTCTCCACTTTCCATCGTCACAAAATTTAAAACATGAAAATTTCAAATTACGAAACGCCACAAGCTTAAAATAATAACATCATAAATTTACTAATTTTCCTTTTCGATGAAAACTTTCTCAGTACTACTATATTTTACTTATCGAATAGGTTTAGTGTCAGGTGGTTAATGCATAACTTGTGAGTCATTTGGCAGTTATCCAAATACAGTTAATATAAAGGTGGCCACACATTGGCCACATGAAACCGACCCGAGTATGTTTATATTTTATGTCGTTAAATTTTAAAAAGTTTTTAGGGTTTATCTACTACCACAAACATTGCGAATTATTAGGATGATATCCTAATAATTCGCAATGTTTGCGGTAGTAGATAAACTCTAAAAACTTTTTAAAATTTAACGACATAAAATATAAACATACTCGGGTCGGTTTAGTTATAGTTAATTTAGTTATAATATATATATTATAACTAAATTTATTTTTTCTGTTCGATATCCCATCTTGAGAGACAATCCTCAATAGACAAGAATTTTTAAAAATTAAAAAACAAATTTAGATAAATGTCTATAGTACATGACAGGCTGATTCGTCAGAAATTGTAAATTGTATTCTATTCTTTTCATTGTGCTGATTCGGTTTCGTTTCTTTGATACAGTTTAAATATATTTGAGCCGAGGTCTAGAATTTTATTTCTGGAGTGAATAGTTTTCAGCAGCATACTTTGGGCAATCGCCTGAATTAGGTTCATAAATAATCTCGTACCGTCAGTTACTGTTCGAACTGCAAAATGACTTTAACCTCGAAGGTAGGTTGATATTACTTCTGAGATCTCGTACTTAACGTATTTTTTAAGTATTTATTTCTATAATGTATTTTTAAATCTTCAGATGGAAGTCGATACAACCAAAGGTGATGGATTTCGGCCATATTATATTACCAAAATCGAAGAACTTCAATTGGTAGTAGCCGATAAGTCACAAAACTTAAGAAGACTGCAGGCCCAGAGAAATGAGCTGAATGCTAAAGGTAAACATAAATTTTACCTATGTATTATAATTCTCAACTAATTATGAATAATATTAATATAAAAGTACTATAAAAATTACAGTTATAGCAGAAATTTGGTAACCATGTTCATTTGAAGGTAGTGTGACAGTTTACTTTGTTATTTATATTCTGCTTTGTACTGATACCCAGTGCATACAAGTGGATGCATTATTATGCTGGCATGTCACACCGAAAACTGTCAATGGTTAACCAAGCATTAACCACTGACCGGATGCTATCCGTCGTGGCCAGTTCACCGTTCAGTCAATATATATTGACAAATACAGTATATTTTCAGATTTTTTTTTTACATAAAATGTGTTTTCCAATAGAGTTGAGTATCCTAATTTAAAAATTGAAAAAATGTACGCGTTTGTCAAATGTCAGACTTTATTACGGCGAAAATTTCAAAATTTTAAAGCGTTATAACTTTTTAAGTAATTGTGACCCAATCAATTTTTTGAAATCAAGGCACTCACTCAACTCTACCAGAAAACATGTATTTTGCAAAAATCTTGAATATACACCATCTCCGTTAATTCAGCCGTTATATGTTATTTTTCCGCCCTTCTCCCCAAAAAAAGAGTAATAATATTTTTTACGTATGTAAAAAAACAATTCTTTACGGATTATCTATGTTTATACTTGTGTCCGTTTGGCGTTTGTCACAGAGCTTATAAAGATTGTGCGTGTATACAAGGCGTTGGCCACAATTGTGTTTCTTTGGTAACTTGGGTATTAATGAACTCTGACGTGTCACCCAAAATGTTATGGCATATCACCTTTGACACGTGTCAAGGGTTTGCCATCCTATTTTTGAATAGGATCGACGTTCATTAAATGTTCTGACATTTAGTGAATTTTTTTTAAATACTTTTTTTTGTGAGAACATTAAACCTTGAAACCAAATTAATTGATTGTATTATTTTTATAATCGGAACACATTTATATGTTCTAAAATTTTTATGAAGAATTTTGTTCTGTATCAATCGCTATAAAATTCCATACATTTTTACCCGCATAATTCAGGCCATTTGCGGGAAGAACCAGATGATCACAAAATAAAAAAGAGCACAAGGGTAATATTTATATACAGAATGTAACAGATCTAGTCCACAATATTTTATGGGTGGATACATGACTAAATTATGAGTCAAAAATTTTCAAGGAATATATGCCTACTTTCAATTATGTCAGAGATATAAGCATTTCAAAATAATTGTAATAATGCAATTATTTTGATTAATTGAAATATTTTATTATTTCTAAATTATATATTGAATACAAAAAATTAACAGACGTCGAATTTTGAGCAGCTAGACTATTTTTTGTTTGGTGATTTAGGGCCTGAAGCAAATATATAGATTAATAATGGATAAATTTCACAAATATTTATTTTTAAAAACGTAGACTTAAGCTTAACATGATTATAAAAAAAATTCGAACAATAATATTTTCTGTAACAGTGTACAATTTGCACATATTGCTTGAACAATTTTGACCTGTAATTTAGTCATGTATCTACCCATAAAATATTGTGAACTAGGTCTGCTACACTCTGTACATCATAAATCTTTCTTTTTTCATCATTTTCAAGACTTCTATATAAAATTTAATAATATTTATGTTGCAGTCCGCATGTTGCGTGAGGAGTTGCAACTACTGCAGGAGCAGGGCTCATATGTGGGAGAGGTGGTGAAGCCCATGGACAAGAAGAAGGTGCTAGTGAAGGTACACCCTGAAGGCAAGTTTGTGGTGGACTTGGACAAGAACATTGACATCAATGATGTCACTGCCAATTGCCGCGTAGCACTCAGGAACGAGAGTTACACGCTGCACAAAATCCTTCCCAATAAGGTTATAAGTTTTGTACTACTTTTTCTTTATCAAAAATTAAATAATGGATGTAAAATTAAATAATCTAATCGATTCTTATATCAGGTTGTTCAATAAGTCTTTGCATTTTTTTGATGCAGGTTAAAAGGGTTAAAAATAAAACATGGAATAATTTTAGTCACGTAATTCTCCAACTTTTTCTACAACCATTCTCCACCTGTCAATCAATTTTTTAATATCAAATTTAAAATTAATTGTCTTTTTGAAGCAATAAATGCTTCAATGTCTTTTTTTAAATGTGGTTATCCATTTAAAAAATGTTCTAGAGATTAGATAAAAATCGCTTGAGCAATGTCTGGAGAATGCGATGAGTGAGAAAGAAGTACCCAAGAAAATCTGTTACTTTTTTCTATCGTCTTCTTCGTCCAGTGTAGTTTTGGTGTAAAATGACCCTTTCTTGATTTACACAAGGGCAGGTCTTTTCATGGTCAGTCTCTTTTAAACAATCTAGCTAAGCTCAATACAAGTCTCCCGTAATTGTCTGCCTGTTATCCAATTAATTAATTAATTGTTAATTCATGATGATTTACTTCCTTCATATCCCACCAAATGCGTAACATTATCTTCTTGGAGTGTAATCGTGTTCTTGATATGGGAATTGGGGGTCGATTGGTGTCCAACTATGTGTTATGTGTTGATATAAAGGATCCACTTCTCATCTCCAATAACAATATGTCTCAAAAATGTTTCACACTGTTCTCCAATCATTAACGATTGGCATGTTAAGACTCACTGCGCGAGGTTTACCTCAGACAAATTATAAGGTACATCCATATTCCACAAGTTGACACTTTCCCTAATTTTTTTAAATGTCTGTAACTTGATGTTGGAGGCATTTTGAGTTCACTCCCGCACCGTTAATTTCGGATCTGTCACCTTAGGTCTACCCAACCTTGGTACAATATAAAAATTCACAGAATTAAATTTTTCGTACCTTGGGCACTTTCTATGTTTTATTACATCACAAATGTTTTTTGCTGCCGTTGTCGCATTATGTCTGAGTTGAAACTCATAAACCATAATGTAGCGTAATTGGGGTTCTTTTGTTTCCACTGTCATTTGTGTAATTTCACTTCTTATATACTAACAAACACTTCTTCACTAAGCAAAGTAAATCTTCACAATATTCATATTAATTTGTTTCTATGATTTATCATGTGACATCTAATGTAACAACTTTAACAACCTAATTGAACATAAGTATTATGCATGCGCAACAGATTTCCACAGGAAGCCAGCAATTGAACATATTCTATGTTCAAATGCACAATACAGTAAAACCTCATTAATTCGAAATTCAAGGAGAGAATTTTTTTTAATTTGAATTATGCGAAACTCCGTTTAATTGAAATTCAATCCGATAAGAACCGATCAAGTCAATCAAATTTACAGATTCGGAATTTGCGAATTAGTAAAATAATTGTTAACTATTGCGCCAATTTCGTTAAAAAATATGTATGTATATATTTTTGCATATTCTGAGAAACATTTCGAAAACACCATTAGTAGGAGTAATTAGTGCAAACTATTCACACGGGTCGAGGCAAAAGCTTCTAGTATCGATCTATTTAAAAATTAGCAGCGTGTGGTGGTTAATGAAATCAATCTATTTGACAGTTATTGGCAAACGGTGGTGACTAGTATCGATCAATTTAAAAATTATTGGTGTGGGGCTAGTGCTAATATTAATCTATTTGACAATTAGTGATGGTGGGGACTGAAAAATAAAGGAGGTCCCACACGAGCGGGCTCAAACATGCGATGTGTCGGAAAGTAATGTAACCCACAAAAGAGACTCCACATAAAAAAACGCGCACATTTAAAAAATTTTATAAGTTAAAAATATGTTTTGAACTATATGACGTAAAAAGATATTGATTTCTAGTGCAAAACTATCTCGCACTATGAATTACCAGGGTTTTCTAAATAACGGGGTTAATCAATTATAGGATTGACATTTTAGGTATTATGTTTAAGAATAATTTCATATAAATGGGGTTTGAATTATCGAGGTTTTACTGTACCATAACTTGACCATGGTATCAACTTCGTAGCAAATGTGATTATTTTAGCTTTTTGTTTAAACCTCCCATCAATTTTATTTTATTTAACAATTTTTTTTATTATAATATCACCTTGTGAAAAAAATATTTAAATAACTCTCCATAAATACACATTATCTATTTTTGTTATAAAGGAAAATCTGCTGCAATTTTAATGTAAATAAATTTCTAATCTACAGTCAGAATTTTTACAATACATAAAAATATTATTGTCTCTAGGTGGATCCCTTAGTGTCCCTTATGATGGTGGAAAAGGTTCCTGACTCTACCTACGAAATGGTGGGAGGTTTGGATAAACAAATAAAGGAAATTAAGGAGGTGATCGAACTGCCTGTCAAACATCCAGAGCTGTTTGATGCCCTCGGCATAGCACAACCTAAGGGTGTGTTGTTGTACGGGCCTCCTGGTACAGGTAAGATCTACATACCACTTGTTGAATTTTTACAATAAAACCAATTACCTATTTAAGTAAGAGGCACTTGCCATTTGTTTGACAACTCATATATTTCTTATTTCAGGTAAAACTTTACTCGCCCGTGCTGTGGCCCATCACACAGAATGTACTTTCATCCGTGTCTCCGGTTCTGAACTTGTGCAGAAATTTATTGGAGAGGGAAGTAGGATGGTGCGAGAACTCTTTGTTATGGCCAGGTAAGCTTTGCGTAGAAATTGAATGAATAAATAAATTCTTCTGTCACAGTTCACAATCAAAGGCAAACAATTATGTTAGGCATTAATTGAAGAATGATTAATCATTTTTGAACCTTGGCTACAGATATAAGTATTTAATTGGGCTCTGAGGGCAAGGTATTTCTGACCGAACACTTTATAATACATTTTTGTTCTTATGTTTCAGACACGTCAATAAAATTAATGTTAAAACAATTATTGTAAAAACATAACATTTTACTCCCGGTGCCATCAACTTTGTCCATAAAATAAATGTGATGTCAGTAATTATAAATTTAAAAATTATATAAAGTTTATTACATACTCAATGTATATTTAAATAAACAATACCTTTATCTTTTTCAATTTTTGATATTGAAATAATGAAAGTGATAAATATCCTAATACAATAATTTATAATTAGAAGTTTTCATATATTTCATCCATATTGATTTGTTATGAAACTGTGCTAAATTATTAGAGAGAACTGGAATTCAGACTGCATAATTTAGTTTAATAAAAATGACAATTGTAATAATGAAAATGAAAATATTTATATTTTTTTTAAGGAGAACACATTATTATTATGAAGTTGCAATTTTTCAGAACATAGGTCTGATATTTTTAATACAAATTAAACGTACCAATTAGATAGATACATATATTGGAACGACAGATGTATCAATTTGAAAGTGCAACATATAAGTTCGAAAATTTGTTGTCAACTTACTATGTTGGTGTAGTGTAATCGGTTGATGCATTTCCCCAGATAGGAAAAGATCCAGATTTGAATCAATATAGCAAAAATGTAAAAAAAAATTCTTTCATAAATTGATTTTCTATGTAGGTATATACATATATCTTTCTAATTGATATACATATTTAATTTGTATTAAAAATATTTGTTTATTATTTTAGAGAGCATGCTCCATCTATTATCTTCATGGATGAAATAGATTCCATTGGATCGTCTCGCATAGAGTCAGGAAGCAGCGGAGATTCCGAGGTTCAGAGAACTATGTTGGAGCTTCTCAATCAGCTTGATGGATTTGAAGCTACTAAAAATATTAAGGTATTTAACAAAAATAATATAATATTTAATTATAAAAATAATGTAATATTTTGCTTCATATTTTTATATGCCGGATTGAAACTTATATGGAATGCTTTTGCAAATGAATTTAAGACAGTTTCCTATCATCTTGTTTTGCAGGTGATAATGGCTACTAACCGCATTGATATCCTCGACCCTGCTCTGTTGCGACCGGGTCGCATTGATCGTAAAATTGAATTCCCCCCACCGAATGAAGAGGCTCGACTTGATATTCTCAAAATCCATTCGCGTAAGATGAACCTGACACGAGGAATTAACCTCCGCAAGATTGCCGAACTTATGCCAGGAGCTTCGGGGGCAGAGGTTAAGGTATGCATTGCAAAACTTTATTTGTTAATTATGTCATATTTTACATGAGATGCAAAATAAATCAAACCTAAAAATTTAATGTTGTATTTTTATAATTATCAATGAAAAAGAAAAACAATTAGCTTATCACCTCTTTTTAATTTTCATAAATAATATTCTTTAGCAGAGATAAAACAGAACTCTAAATCTTGACTTATGATCGTGGAGGCAAATGTTTTTAATAGTTTTATTTTCATTTTGACCGGGGAAGTCACATTTTCAAAAATTCGTATACATATGTATTTGCTTTTTGTGCTTCGCACTGTCTTATTTTCACTGTGTTCACAATTATATATGTTTGTGTAATGGAGAAGATATTATTTATGAAATCGGAGGCATGGCGTGGAGTAGATTAGAATACTCACATCTTGATGTAAATTGAATTTACACTCAATTCTTCATTAATTAATAAATTTAATATACACATTTGTTTAAAATTATTGTTTTACAATCATTTTTATTTATTTTCTAGGGAGTGTGCACAGAAGCTGGTATGTATGCATTACGAGAACGTCGTGTTCATGTTACACAAGAAGATTTTGAAATGGCTGTTGCTAAAGTTATGCAGAAGGATTCTGAAAAGAATATGTCAATTAAAAAATTGTGGAAATAAACTTAAATTGTATTATCGTTTCTGATTTTTTAATTCCTTTTTTTTTAAATAAAAATATATTATATGCATTTAAAAAAAATTCAATTTATGTTATTGAGTACTCTCATTAATCATACTCCAAATGTTTTTAATTGTATTGAAATGGAGCTATATGGCTCGGAACCCCAATAATTTGAATGTATTATAATATAATAGTGATGTGTTATACTCTTCTTTGTCACTTGTATGAGTGAGTATACATGTTGTCATATTATATTTTCTTATTTATTACTATAAAAAATATATGGGTAGTTGAGTTTCAACATCCTGAATGTAGTTCACCCTCTCCTTTCACCTAAATAAATACTACATATGTACCATGATGAAATTTCCTTTTTTTTTTTTTTCTGTAAAGTGGAACCCAGATTTTACATTGTCTCTCTATTTATGTCAAAATTTAGTAGTGCCGTGTTAGCTTCATATAATTCAGTACTTAAATTACTTGCTGAATGCAAAATACCCCATATTTTACACTCTTCCTGCAGATGAAATGTCAAATTGCAATTTTATAGTATTTTGTGTTACCAATGCTGAAACCATGTAGAAAATGTTCAAAATTCTACTACATCAACATTTAATTAGTGATGATGAGCTAAATCATTATTTTTATTGTGATGGTGAGATTTGTGTTCAATTATAACAATGATTGGCAGCTGATTATTCATAATTCGGTGAGCAATCAATGAAGTTCCAAAATAAACGCTGGAAGCTGAGATGAGCATTTTACAATGTTAAAAAGGTATGCACTAATATCACACAAGTATGCTAAATATAATAAAACACCGTTAATTCGAAACTCACGGGACCGAAATTTAAAAATAAAATCTGAATTACGAATAATGAGAACAAAATTTTTCAAAGGCTACATTAGATTTTTAAACCGTTTACTGCGTCCGCGATTTAGTGCACGCTGCCACTGTTGACATCGCGATATTCATATTGAAACATGATTCCATTATTTCAGCTTATGTGTCGAAATGTTTATCAAATAACGTATTTCTTCTGATTATAAAGGTGAGTGGTGATGCGGCAGTCTCTCATTTGGCGGTCAAACTCACCTTTTCCATCTGAATTGGAATATTTAAAATGCGCGTGAAAAATAATTTAAAACTTTTAAATCTTCGTATCTCGCTGGCTTTTTTGGTTGAAGCTATTCCCGCGATTTTTCAAGTTCGAACCCAGAAAGGTATTCAAGATTCGATTTTTTCCGGGAATTTTATCTTTGATATCAATTTTTTGTCAGTTTTCAAAATAAGCTCCATTTATCTAAATGGTCAAGAATTTATACGAATTACAAGATGTTGGTGCCATTTTAGAGAACGAAATGTGAAAAAAAAAATGTCAACATATTTAAATATGAAAGATTTATGTAATTTCTTTAGTACCTACATATGCAAATCGCGATTTCATAAACTAAATCAAGTGATTCAATGATTGGCAGGTAGGCGGGGCTAATTGCAAATGTTTACGAAGGGATGAAGGTCAAATGCCTTAACGCGCCAGTTTAGCGATTAAAAAACTGCGAATAATCAGATTTTACGAATTGTCCGTAAAAATTAGTACGGAATATTATTTTCGGGGAAAATTTTTTTGAAAAGTGCGAATTTCGTGAAAATACGAAATGTAGGGTTAAGAATTAACGGAGTTTTACTGTATTTGTTTTTGGAAAAATCATTTTTAAAATAGTGCCAATAAAACTCACAACGCAACAGTGTTTTTCACAGCTTATAAAAAATTTGTCAAATGGGGAGATAAATTAAAGAAGCGAGTGTTGTCAATCCACCACTGCATGGTGAAATGATAAGATGATCCTGCTCTTCATGAGTGTCAAGGATTATAGGGTGAAGGTAAATATAAAATGGGAGAGGCTAAACTAAATTCTTTTGTTTGGAAATGGGTCCGAGATGAATACATTTTTGAAAAATCGATTTGTTTCAAATTATTTGGTGCGTTGATTGTGGAATGATATTTTTTTGCGAATTTTATGTAAAAAAATTATTGCTACACGTATTCAATTTTCAACTGTAAAGCAATGCGTGATATTATTGATTGTCTTGATATGCCTCAGCGCGAAGTGACGCGAAGTTATCACATTTATTAGCCATAAAAATTAAATAAAATAAAGGCTGGAAATCGCGTCTCGCAAGTACATGCAGGTCGCTGACGGCAGGCCCATATAAACGGGACCGGACGTCTCTTAACAAAAAAAAACCGTAGCGGTTCGTTCAAAAGCGAGTAACGACTGTAGTGACCTCCAGCCCAAGTGTTGTGCGATGCACGTTAAAACGAAGAGGCTAAAAATAAGGGGAACATGAAGGTTTCTTGAGAAGCGATAACAAATCTGTAAGGGTGCGCATTGTTTCAAGGAAACGCACCCTGCCGACAGATAGAACCGAAGGTCGTAGGGCCATTAAAGCTGGACCCGTTGTACCGGCGAGACAATCGATTCCGGAGAAAGATTCAGGCAATGCACCGTTATGTGCCCATTAGCCAGCGTCTAGGGTCGAAACGTGATGAAAACAAAAGACGCAGTTTCTTTGTGCAATCTGCTTTTAATACAACTTTGAACGAACCACATGGCTCGAATCTAGATGTAAATGAATGTATCCCTAGATCCTAGAATATTGCAAGAAATAACGTGCCCGCCAATTCAGTCATTATTTTAATTACTAGAATAATATGAAAATAATATGTTTTGACGCGTGAATATGGTTTTGAAGCGATGAGTACGAATCTAGATTGCTTAACGAATATGACAATCGATCACGGTGGGCTTAGTATTAAGTAGAATAAGAATAACTAAATGTATGTAACTAGATAGAAGATTCTGTAAAGTAGAGCAAGAAATAAATAAATAACTAAAGTGTAAATAATTAGAATATAAGATTAATTATAGTCAGCGATAAGACGAAGCAGGGGTCAGTTCGGGTTTGGATCGGGCGTGGCTTCCAGAAGAAGCGAATGGACAAATGGGATGGTGGCCCGTCCCATGGCAGGAAGAGGACAGATCGGCAGATGGGAGACATCCCACTGTTGAGGTATAAGAATGGCCTACGCACGGCCCGGGAGCTAAGTGGGTAAACAAGAAGTAATAGAACTCAGTTGTCGAAACCCGGAGGAGTGAGTCGGACACGAGGTCCGGGAGGATCGAAGTTGTAGAAAATAAGTAGAAAACAGGGAGAGTTGTCGAAACGAGGTCCGGAGGAGTGAGTCGGAGACGAGGTCCGGGAGCAGAAGTCGTAGAGAAGAAATGGTAGAGAGAGTTGGAAGACGAGGTCCGGAGGAGTGAGTCGGAGACGAGGTCCAGGAGAACGAATGAAACGCAGTCAAAAGCACATAGAACCAGACATTCAACACCGGAAACCCGATCGAACGCAATAGAGAGTCGGAGGATAGACAGCCACAGTTCACCGCATTTTATCCAGGAGCGGCCGCCCCGCCCGTTCCGAGTAACCAGTCTGATAGCCTGTCACTGGAGCAGCCGTGGAGCCAGCAGGTAGCCGCCCACGCCGGGTGCTCACGGTATCACTTCGCCGGCCAGAAGATCCGAAGAAAATCACAAGATAACCCGAGGTAGAATTAGTTTTAGATTAAGTTAGTTAAGTATTTCCACCTGCCCGCGAATGTAAATATTTATTCAATAAATGTATAATTTGTGCATCTTCGTGTGTTCATATTCACCTGTATTATTTTTCCTATAACCATGGTACTAATGAAAGCGTGATACCTAATGGATGAGTCGCGAAGCGAACCTTCCTTTAGAGTGCGGGTTATCGTTCTGATGAGCGATCAAGAGCTGATACGTGTTCGATTAATCGAATGATGACCCCTAGACGAACCCCGACTCGAGTCATATGGCGCGCAAAGTCCTGTCCCCCGTGTGTATCAGTCTCCCGAGCGAAGTTTTTGTTTTTATGGAAAGCTTTATATTATTTTCGTGAACAAATTGTTGTGATGGCCTTGGATGGCCTAAAGCGCGCAAAAAAGTTTTCGCGACATATTATAATGAAAGTCAGATACTTGTTTAGATTGCAAACGAGTAGGTACTAAAAATGTATTTTTATTGTTACATACATGATAACATTAAAGTTATTAGAAGAAAAAATCTACATGTCAAAATGGACACGTATGAAAGTGTATTGCTCGTAAAACCGGAGGTTTTCGTATTTAAAATACCTCCAAGGACTACTAACAGAGGATACAGGTAGTTGGAATACTATTTTCTAGCGTTCTTGAAGCATTTTTGTAGCTTTCAATATCGTATATTTAACAAATATATTATTTTGTGAAACGCCCCTTGAATTGACTGTTTTCTTGAAGAGCTGCTGATTGGAACCTCCAGGAACCACAATGGACCGGCCGAATGCGACTTATATCTAAAGGAAACGAATGTTTCATCAAATTGGAAGATAAAGTCACCGGGGACCTCTTCGCGAAATGTCCAATCGAGACTTATCCTGGAATTGCATTGGAGTCTGTCACCGACAGCTCTCGCTATTTTGTTTTGCGAATTCAAGATGATAATGGTAAAAACAAAATATAAATGTAATGTAGGAAGTAAGAATCTCTAAAATGTTTTGTCGTGTATTTCTATTGCTACTGACGACATGGCCCTCTCTTAGTCATCTAATATCCTACTTTTATGAGAATATATGTATATTTTTTTGTCTGAACTATAAAGGCAATTTTCTATACTATTATTTTTATTCAACATTTATATTTTTTAAATCCTGTTTCTATTAATACATATATATCTTTTAAGTACTGCTTCTACAAAGAATCCATTATTTAATTGCATTAATATGGTTACAGAAAAAATATCCAAGGGTTGGAATTTTGCAACCATTCACACACTTTTCTTTAATTTTTCTAATTAAATTTAAAAAATTAACTAATTTTATGAATACATGTACTAGTACTATCGGATTACATTCTACTAATAATACAAAATATCTTCGCAGGTCAAATCTTCTTCACCTTTGCACATTGTCTAAGAATCAGATAAAAATGGTCCAAAGCGGAATTGGTCATTGTGATTTGGATTTTATCCATATATACTTTATCTTTTAAATCACAATGGAAATTTGATTTAAAGTGACTGCATTTCATTAATGTAAATTAAATTAAAAATATACCGGGACATGAATTTACTGTATTGGAGGGTTCTTAATCTTTTGATAAGAAAAATCAATATTTTCTCAATTACTGCATGCATTTTAGAATAAATTCTGCCAGAAAACAGATTTTATAGTTAAATCTAATTTATCTTTAAACATGTATACGTTTTAAAATTGTCAAAACGCCAGTGACAATGCATTCAAAATTCTTGTATCATTATTAGGATGCTTCTTATTTGGCCCAAATATTTTTTTTATTATTATTTCATGCGTCACCGTATTTTTATTTACGTTTTCAAAGCTTTTAAGCTCTTAAAAAACTGCAAATCATTTCTTGGTGTTTAACATGCAACAGGAGCTTAAAACCAGTATCACATAAATTATAATAACGAAAACACAAATTTCAGTAATCGCTTTGAGTTAATTTAAACTGGTCTTTAAACATGAAAATTTTGATGCAGTAAATTGCCTTTGCCATCCATCGTGCACTATGAAGACCAGCCGGAATGGTATTCCTTTGTTAGACACGCCTCCCAAAAATATATTTGTGAGTTTTAACAACTCTTGATTATCATGAGGTTGATAATCGTTCAGCTGCCTCTCAGCGAATGAAATTGTGCTGTTAGCTACATTTTCCACTAATTTTAAAGTGTTGGGATCTGATGAGACTGTGCTGAACTTGTTCTGATCAACATTAGACCAAGCAGTTCTAAAGCGTTTAAAAACCAATATGTCTGGCCCACTTGTTGGATCAAGAGTCTTTACCACAATTGCTTTGAGCATTATTTTCATTATATGGTGGCGACAGACTAACCAAAGCAAATTTTTTTCCATCTTCCGCTCTAATAGGACCCATGCACCATTTCTTAATCCGATGTTAACTGCAGTAGTTTCAAAGCACAAGCATTTTCATGTATATGGACATGGATACAAACTTATGCACAGTTGAAGCACACGCATCCGTGACTAAGTTTAGAAACTGACAAAAGTTGGTCGACTCCCTGTCCTGACACCAAAATTGGTAGAAGATCCACAGTTTCATGTCCTGTAATGTCTTCTATCTATTTATTGTCCCAATGAACAATGAGATGCAAATCCGGCTTGAAATTATTTTTTAAAGACTGCTACCTTTTGTCTTTGCTTCATATGCTGGCGATGATGGATGATGAATTTATATTGAATTCAAAAGGATCGGATCTCGCACTTTTGATCCCTGGTGTTAAAATAACAGTTGCTTTCCTGTCACCCAATTTCTCAAAATCTAAACTTGCAGCTAAACATTCATCAATGAGATTTTTGGCACCGCGTTTATGTTTAGGCGGGAGTGGATCTGCTGTCGAAGGTCCTTTCGTCTTTTTTAAACTCGTATTATCTACACTGCCAATGAAACCAGGGCAACCTTCATGTTGTTATGTTGTGTATGATATTTATGCATCTACCTTCCATTTAAGAAAATGCCAGATCGACTGAATTGTCATTACGATCTTCAGGCAGGACAGCCTTCATCGGACTAGGCTTCGGAGACCGATCGGATTCCTTCGACCTAAATGTGGCGCTCCAGGACCATTTCAAGTGGCTGCGGAAGGAACGCGAAGCGGAGCACGCACCCCCACCGCTGGAGCATGACTTCAGCTTCAAGGAAGGGGAGACCATCAAGATTAACATGAAGATCACCGTTAGTTTCAATCATTATATTTGATTTTGGTATAAATAATTGTGTCCACAGCAAATAGCAAACTGATTTATCTTCTCTTCGTGTTGACTCAAAGTTGAAAAACTGTAAAATATCACCTAAAAATTAAGGTAAATATTTTATAGTTTTCTATACTATTTGTAGTGCAGAAAATGTACACTAGTGCCCTTAAATTCTGCATGCAGCGGCACAAAAGAAATAATTATTTTAATTTTCACAACTAAACTTTGGAATTTGCTAAACATATAATAGAAACAAACAACTCTTTCGATAGTCATGTACTAAAACTTCTCCACTCGGTACCTTATAAAAGATTAATAGTGAACAATTTAGAAACTGCTGAAATACAAAAGAATTTTAATTCGGAGAAAACACAAATTAATAAGATAACATTCCCTAACGCTTCACCTTTACTGTCCATATTCTCGTTAACGACCGAAACCTCCCTCATCTTCTCAAGCCCCGCCCCATTGCCCAAATAGACTACAATACTGTATTTAGTTTAGTTATCACCCGATGAGAGGGACTGCACCTGTTGAAACTAGTAGTGACAATAACCCAACGTGTGTGTAGTACGAAGTTTAGTTGTGAAAATTAAAATAATCATGTTACACCATTGATGAGAAATAATTATTTTTGGATTTGAATTTCATAGAACTTTGTGAAAGTTATTTGTTTTCCCAATTGATGATTTTTTCTCACAGAATGCAGCCACTGAATAAAAGCTCTAATGAGAGCCACGGCTGGGTGATGTCAAAATGTGAAAGTAATTTTGCCAAAATTTGTTTAGTACTCAAAATGTTTACAGTATCTTGCATCTGTATTTTTATTTATGAGAAGTTAAATTAATAGTACTTCTGTAACAAAATTCTTTAAATGCATTTCAACCATTTAATTACTATTTAAAAAGGTTTGACCTTTAAAAAATGTGACAAAAAATAAAATATGTATTTTTAAACCTGTAATGCGACTTCAATTTAAATCTTTACTTTGGTATTTTTGTTCCTCAAGCGGAGTGTAAAGTTTTTGTATGCTTGTTTTGCAGAAAAAAGATGGTTGTGAAGGGTCAAGCAAATCCAAATCTCGCGGTGTCTCGGGGTCAGGGGGAGTCGGAGCTGGACTCCTTCCACCACCACCGGGGGCCCCCAGGATTCCCCCTCCCTCGCCCCAACATACACCGCCCACAGTCAACTCACAACCCGCAGACTGGGGTGATTATAATTCTGCCGGGTAAGTTGCCAGTAAAGGTCTTTTTAAATACGGCAGCTGAGTGTACGCAAACTTACCTACAGCCATAAATTATACTTATTTCACGACCCAGTGATCCCATCCCTACTTTGAAGAAAAAGTTTATGTTTGAGATTATTTTACCATTAATGAAAATAAATAATGCTCTCAGAAATTAAAATGGAATGTAAAAAAAATTAAGGCATTTCTGAAAACATTTTTATAGATTATCAATATATAATTGCATTAATTTGTGTGACATTTTGCAGTGGCACCGGAGCTAACAACCCTGGGGCAGCTACCAACAGTAGTTGGGTTCAGTTCTGAGCTGGATGCGACAGGTTAAGGATCTTCTCTAATAGCTTTAGTTGCTAAACACTATATCTGTATGGCTGCATGAGAGGCTGGTGGAGAGGTGGGACTGCACTGTGTGTATATGCGGGATACTTATTCACTAATATTAGACGTTTTAATTATATAAAACATACCGGTGTGATACCATGATAATACGAGTCGGTGATTATCTTTAATGTATATATCATTGTTGATTTTGCTTTCTTTTATATTTTGTTTATCACGTCTAGCAGCTCATGTGGAATGGATAAAATAAAAAAAATATTTGTGTACTTGCACAATGTAGAAACATCATTATTACAAAAGTAAAGAAATAATTAATCTTCTCCTTTACCTATTGATAGAGTGTGCAATTTCAACGATGGTGTTTGTAATTTTGCTCATAATTCTGGTTGAATAAATGTTGTACTAATGTTGCTGTTGTTTGACACCGATAGACATGTAGGGAATAGTATTATCAATAATTTAGTCTTTCATATTATTTATTTATAAGTATGGCTTAATAAATATTAAAGTTAAAATATCTCATTATAAATATGTACAATATTTTCCGGAGACGTAGGGCCGAAACTGTACTTTAATATGTAAGACATCGATGAATAAAAAACTTTAAATAATTTAGTATAAGCATAGTTTTTCCTTCAGGCAACTGCGAGTTACACTAGAGAACTAAACAAACCTAACCCACACATTAGGCTTATCAATTTGTTCGATGAATGCTATGTTAATAAAGTTGTTATTGGTGTTTATGCATATATTTTTGTAAATACATGCAAATTATATAAAGTTCACGTTTGAAATAATATTTATCCAAAATAAATTGTAATTATACAAATATATCCCCGTATTACAATGTAGTCATATTTTATAATGTTCCAGTTAACATTCCAATAAAATTTTGTTTGGTTTCCTTGAATTAGGAATTTATTTTTATTGATCATATTTTCCCATTACTATATTTGTTGCTGATGGAGCAAATATTGTATTTCCATTATAGTGTTTTCAGGGCCGGCTCTGTTAATCTTCATCGACATGTATTGTTTGATGGTTTGAGAGTGAAACAGTAGAGTTGCTTATAGGACAAGAAGTTCCAGGATAGGTAAGGTCAATGATTGGAATAAAACTCAAGTCTCTCAGAGAATACTCCTTTAGCTATTCCATCACACAGGTTTTTATTTAGAAATTGTATTATATTGTACATTGCAAATTTCAAGGCACCCTCTGTTTATTATGTATACATTTTTCATAAATTTGTGGTATATAGTTGTAGGAAGAGGAGGTTAGGGCTTCTTGGAATATTGTACATTCATCATAATCTGTCTTTCAAAAACTCATACCCATAATCCATTCCAACAGGCATGTCTGAGTTTTACTCCAATAAAGTAATCACTCTTATTTCGATGTCTCATTCTTACAAATAACAGTAATAAGTCATATTTATGGAATAAATGCATTTCACAATCTTCAAATCAAAAAATATTTATAGAAATCGGTAAGATTTTTTTTTATCATTCTTTAACTGACAAATTCCACACAATTTGTTAATGTATCATCTGTTTTAAAATCAACAAATTTAAGATACATCTCTTTGAAAGATGGACAACATTATAATAGATTTAAATAATATTGCAAATGCTATCGACCACAGAGGGTAAGCACAGATGCAGTGAGATGGATATTGGACATTGTTTATTTTTATACTGCATATTATAAATTAAGTCAAGTAAATTATGAATAAATTATAACATCACTTTTGTACTGCCACAAATCTTATCTAGTCAATAAAAAATTTAGGAGAATTTCTTCTAAATTCAAATTCAGGTGACAATATCTCACTTTCCTGCATCCTCCCGTCTCTTCTCATACATTAATAAGAGGGAAATGGCGTCTTGATATAAGATGTCACATGAAAATAAACCGTAATAAGGTTAGAAATTTGACATAGCATTAAGTCTACTTTACCCATTGAAAAGAGTTTTGGTTTGATTACAGCAAATATGTTACATATATTGCAAAGACACTACTCTGTCAACATTTTTCTATAAAGAGCACACAATCTTAATTTTATTTCATTTAAATAATCTAAAAAATAATTATGTAATATGAGGGCTGTATGATAACTACCCGTGTTCGACGACTGATGGCACCACTGATACAAAATCTGTATACCATTGTTTAATGCCATCTTTTGAATGACACCTGTCAAAATTATAGATGGATTTGTCTAGTAGTTTTGTATTGATAGCTGTTGAAAATGGGCAAGTTTGTGTTTGTTTGCAACCATGGAAAAAGAGCAATGTCGGTCAGGGTTTTTTTATTATTTATTTACACCCTATCCCGAATCGTTTTGAGAGTTAGTTGTTTACCCTCGTTTCGATTCGTCATAATTACATATATTTTTATTTATTTTATTACATTCAGTCATGTCATCATAGGTTGGCTCCGGTATCGTCGTACCAGAACCATACCTGTACAATACGACTTGTTGTCACATTAGTTTCAAAAGGCAGCCAGAAAGAAGCTATTAAAATTACACACCCACAAAAGGAGAGGGTAGATGTTACATTTATGCGTTTCAGTAGCAGAATTCGATCACAGTCCGGCAGAAATTCACCCTGTCCAGGTCGCAAAAGTGCGAGCCAGTGCGAGTGCGCAAAAGAGCCAGTAGAATGCTCCGTTAGGTCTCTCTAGCCACTGCTCTTCCAGGCATCGCCCATCCCAGCAACCCCCAGCGGGAGACCCACACCCTAATAAATACTCGGAAATGTCGGAGATTCTTTTCATTTCTTAATAGGTCATCGTTCTGGGGGATCCGATGACCTATTCTTTCTAATCCCGCAATCATGACCTCACATGCATTATTCGTAATTACACATGCATGCATTGCATGCGTTTATAAGGATCATGCACCTTCGATGACCCCATCAGGATCTGAATTCAAGCATAGTCAAACATCTATTTTTGATGAAGAGCACCCAGGCCATCCGATGAGGTGATGACAGAGGATATCGTCAACAAAATCCATAATATTGTGTTAGCAGACTGTCGGGTGAAGATCAGAGAGATTGCTGACATTGTTCCGTATAGAAAACAAGACTATATTTTAGTAGGGGTGGCTCGCCGGTTCGCTCTGGTGTCTCAGACGTCGATATCTGCAGCGGCGTGCAGTGGTCCAGGGGGGTCCAAAATCGTCGTCCAGTGTAGCAGCCAAAGTCGAGAAAATTCCAGGTTCAGTCCAAATGTTGTAGCCAAAGGTCGAGAATCCAGGAAGTCCAGTAGAATAGCAGGGTCAAAACACAATTTTCTTCTGACAAGTCCAGCGGTGCGAGATGAAAACGAAGGGAATGATCTCTGCAGCCGTTGGACCATTATTTATTTAATACCAAAAATCTTTGGGAGCGTGAGGCCCTCCGTTTGACCGAGATCTGATCAGATGGCGCAGCCAGTCCCCACGCCACCCCGCTTTGGTCCAGCGCCGCCACCACCTGGCGGCCAGACTCCAAAGCTTTGCTCATTTTTTCTGCCGTCCCGTGCGGGACGGGTGAATTCAATTTGCTCCGCGAAATTGGCTCTATTTTTTATTATGAAATACCCAGGCATCGCGAGTACTTTTTCTTACAGAGTATGGCCCTCCTCGCAATGCCTGATAGATTTTACCTTGGGCTATGGCCCGGGGAATTAATTAATGCACCTTAAACTTTAAAAATCCATTTTAAACCTCTAAATGATTTTTAAGGTGCATAATATTATCTCCGGGCGATCGCCCTTTCCAAACTCTCTTTATTACATCACATTACATATTCATAACATTTTTCTAAACTAAGTTATTCCACTAAAACAAGACATAATCTTTCGGTGACGAGGGGGGGGAGTCTCGCGGCAGTCCGGCTTCCCCCTCCATCCAGCGGTCCGCTGAGCGCAGGGGCGTAGGGTTCCCAGTGGCGCGGAGCGACAGGCGAAATATTCCCGTGAAGCAGAAAAGATAGGCTTTCGCCCGGGACCTTTCTCGGGCCGCGATTATCGCGCCCTGCGGGCCCGTAGCTGTGTGGAACAGACATTGTAAACATCTCAATTGAATGTATACAAAATATCCTACATGAAACATTGGGCCGGATTCGACAATGAATTGATGAGAAATGGCCCCATTTGGTGAAGAAAAGAGTGCTCTTTCACCATAACAATGCACCAGCTCACTTGTCCACAATTGAAACAGCAAAACTGGTTGAATTACACTACAAATTGCTGTCTCATCTATCCTGTTCTCCAGATTTGGCCCTATGCGATTTATTTTTGTTTCCAAATATGAATAAAGTTCAGTACGCACCAGTCGGTCATTTTGCTCCGCATACAAAATACAGTAATACCGTGACTTACATAAATTCAAACGTGTTGATCGTGACGTGCGAATCTGCACTTGTGCGAGCTTACTATACCACCGGAAAAGCTTATGGGTATTGCAAAATTAACTGATGGTTTTGGCTCTATTGAAAATGGAATTCAGATTTTGGAAGAAATTGATTCTAAGCGCGTAATGAGAGCAAGGCAAAATATAAAACAGTCAATTTCTCATTATGAAGAAATTTTATGCGAAAAGGATTTGTCAAATGACTCCTTGATTTAATGAAAACATCTACTACAAATAAATCATTTTTATTCCATTTTTATATATGTATATATATTTTATTTGTTTCACAATTACATAGTGCGTATATATCGCACACCTAGATCAAAACTAAGACAGCTCAATAAAACAAGAATTTTGAGTTATTGTATTTGGATACTTTGTCATATACGCAACTAACTTAGCCCCAGTTCTCAAATAATGTCATTTTAGGATACATTTATGACCTAAAATTCTATTTAGTTTCACAACACTTTAGTAACAAAAAATGTAGAAAAATGTTTTTATTTTTTTGTCTACTAAAAAATGACGTGAGTTATCTTAGTTTTGATCTAGGTGTGCGATATGTATGTACATATTTCATTCGCTGATTTATTGATTAGTTTTTAATTACAACAACATATTATAAACTTTCGTAATTTGTTATTTTCTTGGTAATAAAGTGGCAGTTAAGAATCTAATATATATGTACCTGAAATTAGATTTGGGAATCTGTAGGTACCCCGACTTACATTACATACTTTCACACAATAAATTGATTTGTTTCTCCCAGAAAATTATCCATGCTTATGATGCGATGTCCAGCAGCAGCATTTACTGAGGGGTACTCGGTAACTATTCTCTCTGAACAATTATAAAATTACAAGACTTCTATCATTTTTATATTTTACCAGCCTTTTTCCTGTTCTAGGATGGTTATTTAAGCTTTACCATAAATATTTACGCAGTTTGTTATTTCTACAGTCAAAATTGAACCTTGGCCTCGAAATTGTGCCAAGAAATAAAATTTTTGAACCTGTTCCAAAAATATTCTGAATTTCTTAAGGGCTACTTTCAATGATAATTAAAATTTTCACGTTTATAATGAATGGGTTTTTAATATTCATTTATATCGGAAGTTATGCACTAGATTGACTTTTTTTAAACTATTACTAAGATAGTACTTTTATACTCATTTAAAACTAATAAACTGAATGTTATATGCCATAATTAAGACAATACAAGCATTATAAGAAGGACCGCGACCATTAGATGCATTTTCCGCATGCTATTAAATCGTGTTAATATGCTATATTATTGCATAAATGAAATATATTTTCTTATAATCTTGAAGCCAGGATTATGGAGACAAATCTCAATTGAGACAAATTAACAAAATGTTATAAACCATTCAATTTGCAGTATACATGATCAATTTTCGACATTTTTAAAATACTTTGTTTTAGTGAAAACATGTTTTAAAATAATATATTGTATTTACTCACATGCTTTGATGATTCAGCTACTAATTAAAATCAAGTTTGATATCAAAAAGGCAACAATTTCTTACGAAATAATATTTACATAGATCCTAATAATACGTATTTTTTATTTTCTTCATTAACTTCAGATCGCTGATCGATGGTGGCCGTAATGATGAAAAAATGTCGAAAATATATGTTTTCACGCATATTTTACCCTCAGTTTGAATTAATATTGAACTTATTCACAATATTAGTAGAAATTTCATAAATTAGATGTATTTTTACTGATTTTAAGGGAAAACAATGTCTTCTTGAACAAAGTAAACACTTTATATACATTATTTTAATGTATTGTTTGTACATAACAGTTGCATTTTAAACAAAGCTGTCTGTTTCATAAATAATGTATAATTATGAAACAGACATATCACCAAAACGGGAACAGGGCGTTTTAAATCAATAATATTAAACAAAATAATAAATTGAAGCTGTAATAAATTTTTTTAATTTAAAACATTGATTTAAGCGATCATCTAAATATATATAGGTACTTTGTTTGATTTCAAAACATATTCATACATGTGAATTAAGTACCCAATAAATGATTTAATTTTCGATTGATTAATTCAAATGACAACACATATTTTTATTTCATTCCATATGATTCCAATATATCAATAAGAAAAAAGGTGGAAAATACTCCCGACACGAGTTATGTTAAAAACTTGTATCGAATGCGAGAAAATCAACAATTTTATTGTCAACTCTTTCTATTTATTTATTTTATTTGTAACTATATAATACTATGTAAAAATCTGTTTGGACTGTGCCCGTCTCACTAGAGAAATTCTGTGTCGAGACGGGCATAGTTTACAAGCAATTGTTCAATTAATTAGAATTACAAGTAGATAGTTACATTTATTACTATACAAAAGGTGTATATGAAGAACAATTTTAAAATGGACTTAATTTTTGGATCACTTTGTAGCAATAATTAATATAGGTATGAGTCAATATGTTTGGGTGAGTGCACCAATACTGGTTCTACTCTTATTACGAATCCAAGTTTTAATATATAGTTTCATGTTCTTGGGACAATTTAATTGATTTAAGTCTTTTAGAATTCTATTAAATAGTTTAGGTCCAAAATATTTGTAGTTCCTTTGACTAAATGTAGTATGTGCTCTTGGGGTTTGTAGGTTATTTGTATTTGTCTGTGTGGAAATTATGTTTTGAGTTGTTTTAAAATGTGTCTGTTTGTAGTTATATATGTATTTGAGAGTAGTATTAGTGTATATTTGTCTAATATCAAAGACATCGAATTTATTAAAAATTTTGTCTGCTCGTTGTGATTGGGGATTTGAGGATAACTTTTAATATAATTTTTTGAGCTGCTATTATTGGATTTTTAAATTGTGTTTGTAAATTGTAGTTTTATGTTTGTTAATTGCATTTTGTGTATGTTCTATGAAGTAATTCCATGCATTTTCAGAGTTAGTGATAAGGTAAAGGTCATTCCAATTCATGGTTTTCAATGACAATTTTAAGTTTTCATAGTTGAATGCTGATGTTCCGCCTTAAAGTTGTTATTATGAACAGTGTGTAATGAGACCATAGTGGAGTTGTGATCAGTCATTGTTGATTCATATACAATCAATTTGATACAGTTCTTAGTTTTGATCATAATGTGGTCGATGCAGGATTTAGAGTCTTTTATAACTCTCGTAAGACTATTAATAGTGCTAATAAACCTGTGGTAAGTTAACACATTGATATAATCAAGCCTTTGCGGATGACCATTGGTCATGATGTTAATATTCATGTTACCGATTTTCTTTATCCGATAAGTGAGACAGGTAGTCATTAAGTGACCTTAGAAACCTTGAAATATTATATACTGACGGGGAGCGGTAAATTGCCAGAATATATGTATCATTGCTATAATTTACTTGTAAACTGTTAGCGTCCTGAATAATGAATTCCGATACAAAACAATGAAGTTCATTTTTAATATAAACAACAATTCCATCGTTTTTAGACGAGTGTTTAAAGGTGTTATAATGAGTATAGTGCTTGAGATTTTTTAATTAAAATTATTACATGGAAGCTAATGGAGAGACTATCAAGCATTATTAGTAGTTCATCAAAATATTTATTGATTGATCTTATGTTTTGATTAAATATTTTAAGGTTCTCGTTGCCATTAAAATATATTTTGCATGATTTTGAGTCTAATGTTACGAAGGACTCGAGTGAGTTTATGTCAATCATATCTATTAATTCTTGAGCCATTTTTTAATGTATGTTAGTTTAAGAGGGGTTAATTGTATACAAAAAAATATAGGTAAGCTCCGCCGCCATTGGCCAAAATTGGTGAAATACCCTGTTGTCATTTGGATGCAATATATATTTATTTAACAAAGTGTACTATTGGCAAAATTTTTGCTAATTACTTACAGAGTTCATAGTATAGAGAGTAGTCCAACCAAAGGCAGACCAACAGCCGGAGCTCTTATATATTTATATTATTTTGATTAGGTCATCTGAGTGCTTAATGTAAATAACTCTATACTCAGGTGCCTTTTTGACCACAATTTTTTCGTTTTTAAACCAAACAAACAAGTAATTATTTTCCTTACATTTTTGTTTTACTTTCCATAGAAGTTCTTTATAGTACGGGCACAATATTTCACTTATGTAAAGTTTTTCAAATCCTAGAGTTTTTAATGTAGTTGGGTCAATCTTTTTTCTGTTTTCCAATAGTTGATATTTAGTTCTGATGTCTGCAAATTTAACAATAAGTTTTGGAGGGGCGCAGATTCTTCTATCTATTATCCTTTTGGCATTTATAATATCCTTGTTTTGTATGTCGATACCCGCTGCTGCAGCCACTTGCCGGACCACCTCCGCAGGTTATTCTCCCTCCCGTTGCGGGACACCTGCTACTTCTAAGGAGTCAGCTTTGGTGTTCTGCTCCATTTCAGCAAGCCTGACCTCAAAGTTTTTAATAATTTTATTTTTTTCATTTAATTCACTTCTAAGAACTTCAACTCCTGTTGTCAGCTTTGTGATAATATCCAATTTCTTGTTGATATCATCATACTGTTGACTAATGAAGTCGCTGGATTTTCTTGTTTCCTGATTTTCATTCTCTATTTTTGTGAATAATTCTTTTTTTATTGTTTGAAATTTTGTGTCAATTTGTTTCATGATAATTTCTAAGATATCATTTTGCAGGGGGGTTGGTGGTTGAGATCCTTTGCTTCTAGTTTGTTTCTCCATTTTTTTTTTCTTGTTACTCTAAGAAATATTCAGCTCAGAGGAGATTGTCATACACTGGTTCCACCAATCTGTTACTAATAATACTTGGGTATAGGCAACAATAAGATAGTCAATCTGTATTTTTTTTATTTATAAGACCACCTTGCATAATAGATGATATATGGTTTCACTATACTTGTCACTGTGGCCAGATACGATATCTGTGTGAAGATTAAGAACGAGACATAACCTATTCACCACTTTTTTTTGCAATTTATGCCGGAGCGATTTATGTACACCTTGTTGGGCTAGATACTTGTAGGTAATTGTTCAAACCTTCCTCTCTCACATGATTTACGTAACAAATAATGTCATTAATTATTTATCCGATACTTAAAATAATTTAACTATTGGCATCATCTTGAAAGCATATCTAAGCTTAGCAAATTTCAAATTGGAAAAATAAAAGCTCACCCTTAAAGCAAATTTTAAATATTCAAGTACCTAATTAAAATCCACTTTGATAAAGAACACACAACAGGAATTTCTTTTGTATTTTCAGAACAAAATGGTCACACATCCATCTAATTCATATTTTAAAAGAAATTGACATTTCACTCCAATGTAGCGTGTCAAATTTACATACAAAGGAGACAATTTTATAGATACGTTGGATCAAAAATAATAAAATACAAAATTAAATAAAGTTTTTTATTTAATATTTACACTAATCAGTATCAGTTTTATATATATTTTAACAATCAGTGAAAAATAGTATTATTGATGATATCACGGCTACTCCTTCTCCAACTATTAAGTTGGTAGGGAAATAATTGCAGTTTGTTTTCTGAATTTTAACCTTCATTTTTTCAATAAAAATATCATAAGCAAATGAGATGAATTTTTTGTATGAATCAAAATGAATGATAAAGCAGCGTAAACTAAACAATGCTTTTGATATGGGTACTGGTTAACAAATGTATGATGCAATGGTGGTACCAAAAATCCATGCCGGGAATGAGAGCCTTGACGATGAAGAAGGTCTTGAACGTCCTTCAGTGATAACAACCAACTGAAGGTGTTAGTTGAACCAAAACAACCCATAACACCTCCACAAAAATTAGGTGTTACTCATCCAACAGTTCTTGACCACTTAAAACAGGTAGGCAAATAAAAAAAAACTTGACAAATGGGTGGCACAAAAACCAAATGAATACAAAAAAAATCACCATTATGAAGTTTGTTCTATACTGCAGGGGTCTCCTTTTGGGCTATGAAACATTGCTTCATCTTACATACCAGACATCTTGTCACAGATTGTCACTTGAATAAGCATTTTGACAACTTCTTATAGGGCAAGGTCTTCAAAAACCAAGCTGCTGCCATAAGTGATTTTATCAACTCCAGAATTTTTCCCCACCGGAATAAATAAACTGGTAATTAATTGGTAAAAATGTATATTCTAGTGGTGCTTAAAATGGTGTGATTCTAACGGTGCTTTCGATTAGTGAAATTAATTTGTATTGGCTGAGAACAATGCATATATTTGAATTCGGTCATAAACTGCAATTATTTTTCTATCAACCTGATGTCATATTAAGTTTTAACCGCGCAATAACATTTTCTTAATTATTATTAAAATGCACTGAGACAAGATTCTTATACTAATGCAAAATGTGGAAGAGTTGCAATAAATCCTAATTCTTTATTGTTTTTACGGTACAATCAATTAATTCAGTATTTTTATGGTTTATCCAAGCAACAAACTAACTTAAGTTTCATACATACATATAACTTATTATTGCTATTGGCAATGGACATATCGACTGCTTAGAGTCGATTCGATGTATCTACATGTATGAATGATGTTGTATTCATCTGTACAAATAATGCATGCTACATGTAGGTGTACAAATTTGTAAACTTATTACATGCACCTATATTAAATTCTAAAAATAAATGTCTTTTATGATTGTGTATTATTTCTTCAATTCCCAAATATTTGTATGTTTTTGGAGTAACACCAAATTGAAATCTAATTGACTCTAAGCTGTCAATATGCAGTATTATATTTGTGTGAATGATAACAAGTTATGTACAACTCCACTAATATATAACTTTAAAAAAAAATCCTACAATGTGAGTGTGATAACAATCAAATAGATCTCAAGATACAGTATGGTCGTGAACAATGTAACCTTTTACCGTTCGATGTTTTTGATGTACATTAGGTTAGGTAGGGTCTTTCAAATTGCAACCACGCTATCAAGCAATCCTAACCTGAACTATTAGAATGGTTACGTTTCCTGCTCTTCCTGTCTTCTCGGTCTCTGCTATGTTTCTCTTCCTTCTTTTTCTTGCATTCCTTCCTCCTTTTCCTTTCCTTGCTGGAAGATTCTGGAGAAGTTTCACGAGATCGCATCTTTTTAGCCTTCTTTTGTTTCTTTATACTCTTACGTTCCAACTTTTCCAGCTTCCTGGGGAAATAAATATTTTAACATATAAATTTTAATAATTCGAGATTTATGGTGTAAAAAATTATGTTAGAAGTGAGTCAAATATGCAATGCATAGTGCATCTCAATAATGATGGGTTTGATAATGTATAAACATTTTTTAATCCAATCCTTTACTTGATTGACATTCACATTTTTAGGATATTCAAATTCAAACCCATTTAACACAAACAATTTTTTTATTTAAACAATGAAAATTAAATACTATCTATATTACAACTGTGCCACATTACATCCTCCATCCCATTCATTGTTAGTGTCATTGCAAGTAAGAAAAAATACGAAAGTGGCGAATATGTTTTTAATATATGTATCTACTAAGTTAACATTACTTTTTCTTTTTTACTACTAGCAAGTATATTGCAAGTAAGAAAAAATACCAAAGTGGTGAATATGTTGAATGTGTTTTTAATATATCTACTAGGTTAACATTACTTATTTTTTTTTAGTATTGTTTATTATTGAATTTTGACATAAGTATATCAAACATGTTTTTAATATCTCTAGATTTAAGATTATTTAAATGTTTACTGTGATACATTAGTCATAAACTGCAGTGAATAATTTTTGATTTGTTATATACAATGGCAATTATATTCGTCTATCCGCAATCTTTACATCATTTTTGTTAATTTTGACAATTATTATTACTATGTCAATACCATATATAAGAGATGGTTAATATGTATAATATGGCCAGTAAATTTAAAACAAAGAGACATTACTTTAGTGTATTTGTGTGCTGTAATGTAAATGCATAATAAATGTTATCAAATATATAAAAAAGAATCATTTAATTAATAATAACCTAGATATATTAAAATATATTTGACATACTTATACAAGACAAGCAATTTCGCAATCATGGTATTTTCTTACTGGCAATGTACACGATGTACATTAAGAAAGCAATTGGTTATAGCTGCTAAGCCTGGTGGCAGCTATTATGGCTGCCAAGAGGTCAATGGTGGCAGCTATTATGGCTGCCAAGAGGTCAATGGTGGTTACTGCGCGACTAGGGTTTTCGTAGAAACTAATTTTCAATGCAGAAAATATGATTTTATAACATAGTAACTTTTTTCTTATTGGCGATAAATACAAAGTACACTGCTTGATGCATTAACATAGTAAGGAATTCCTGCATTGAAATATAGATTCTAGTGAGATCCTGGCCCCGCAGCGGCCACTATCAACTGCGAAACAGCCAGAATAGCCACCCGCAGGGGATAACAGCAAGCATTTTGCTTTTCTGCTAGTAAAATATAATTGTCATGAAAACAGTATTTTGCGAAAGGCAACTGGTTTTATTTATTTGGTTATTTGCTCAATTTTAATAAGGAAAGTCGTGTTCTCGTACACAGCGAGTTTGCGATTAGGCTATGACATCTTTTTGAATATAGATATTATTTCTGTTTGGATTGGAAAACACTGTGATGACACGTATATATATTTTCATATCATCCATATATATTCAATTACATACATTTTCTTCAATTCCTTGCATTTTTTTTACTTTGCATTTTTTTTGCATTTATTAATTAATTAAACTTACTTGAGAAGTTTCTTCTTCTGCTTGTGCGACAGTTGTGCAAGCAAATCAGGCGGCTGCACCTCGGTTTCGGGGGCTCTATGAGTGACCTCACGGGCTCCCAAGGGGATAGCCCCTGGCCGCAGTGCCAAACCTGCCTCTGCCAGACCCCTCACCAACTCTGCTCCCGCCCCCTCGCCAGTGTCCCCTCCTTCTCCTGCCCGGCCCTCGGTGAGTGCGCGCGCCTCGCTCATGGACAAGGCGTACATGCTACATTCCTTATCTAAAATAAGAAACCATATCAAACTTGATTGCTAGAAGAAATCTGATTATGTATTAGTGTGTTTTTAAACTTAAAAAGCATTATCATCACATTAACTAACTGCTTTAGCAAACTGACTGAAGAGTCACAGATTGATAAATGACAATTGCATCAGTCAGAGTGATTAATTGCCTTTGTTATTGCAGGTGTACAAGGATGAGATTTGCCTCGGAGACTCATCTCAAAAGTATCTTAAGGACAGTAGAGTTGAGCAGCTATTGAATATTGAATTTTGTATGCAGAATGGAATGACGCAACTGATAGTTACCGACAAATCTTTGAAATGAAATACATTCGTGTATGCATTTCAACCAGATATACTACAATTACAAAATAAAAATTATGATAATAAATCAGATGAGGCTCTGGATTCCGAAGATTCAGATAATTGCTCCGTAAAAGATCTCTCTAAATTATTCAACAAGAGATTATTTGTTATCAAAGGACTCACAGAATCACTCTAGGAAAACTAACCTAACGATTACAAGAATACTATCACTGAATATAGATACGAAAATCAAATTTTATTTTATGAACAAATGATGAGTAACAAATAAAAAATGTCACTTAAAATTACGTAATATTCTTTTACAGGTTCCCACAATTCACAATATTATTGAGCAAATTACTATTTTTTAAATATGTACTGATCACAGATGTATCTATTTTTAAAAGTAAATTATGGTTCAAAAATATTAATACACACAATAATAATGAAAACATAAGCTCGTACGTACGTACATACTGTGAACACACATATATATATATGTGTGTGTGTTCACAGTAAAAATAAATGATAGCAGTTTCGGTGAAATATATAAAAATATATAGCTGTATTAAAAATGAAAAAAAGTAATAATTTCCATAAACTTAGCAGTGGTCACATCCAAAATTGTCTGGTTTATTGTCGCAGAGTGGGAAAAGAAACCATGCCAGTGCGCGAGGAAAAACGATTCATTCTCTCTCGTACACTTGGTCAGTTTAGCTGCTTGTCTTGTGAATTCTCTCACTATTTAGAAATTTGGTATTATGACAAATTAACCCAAACTTGTGAGCTCACTACTTTAACTGTAATAGAATCAACATGGAGGCAGAACCGAGGTAAGACTTTCAATTCATCTGTCACCCGAGATGCTTGTACTATTCGAGTACTCCTTGAATCCCATCCCTTCTGTAAAGTGGAGTCATTTTTCTCAAATCAAAAAGGCAAATTTATCCAAGCATTTGCCAAACTGATAAATCACTAAACTAGAACCCTGACGTTCCAGGCATCAATATACAATTCACCTTTTACAATTTATATTCAAGGCAACTTGCGATCGAGTATCAAACATCCACTCACCAGTGTTGATATGTCCCCATTTGTGGCACTTGATGCAGCGCACGTTCCTCACAAGGATCCCAAACGGCTGGTCACGAATCTCATTGTCTCCCTTGCAGTAGCTCTCTCGCGGTGCGTTGTATTTCCTCTGCCATTCAAATTTGTACTCTGGCTCATTGTCCTCTCGTTCGCGCTCCTTTTTGGCACCCGGCGGTGGCTCGTACATGAAGTTCACACTCAGCTTGTCCTTACTATCCTTACTCAGCATGGCCCTAAATAGTCAAAATAAAAATAAGTACTAGAACTATCTCCATCAGCTGGGATAATCGGGGGCAAACTGTAATACTGTAATCTTTTGGCTTACACTTGAGAGGGTTATTATAGAGGGCCAACCAGGAATAAGCCAAGTGAAATGATTTGTTATCCTTCAATGATAAGATGCTAGGTAGAAGCACTCCATTTCTTCTCAGGATCTGTAATGAAAGTTCTTCAGGGATGAATATTTGTACTAAACCATTAAGTTTAACTTGCTTCATTGGTTTAAAACGCTTGAATATTGGCTGCGAGGTTGGGGATTAGATTCTCATCTCGGAAGACCAGGAAATAAATTCTATTTTCATACCACAAGTGCAGAGTAAACTTTGAAAAAAGAAAGACTCAAAATAATCCATGCGCACATATCTATTTTAAATAAAAAATTGTTTTAGCTAAGTGACTAACTCAAAATAAAATATGTTCAGGAGAGTAATTTAAAGACACCAGCAGGCTTATTTTAGAAATATCATTTGCGTACCTAACACAACATAGGCTACCATTTTTGGACTGCTAATATTAAGGTGTCTCAAATATTGTTTCATAAATATTATTTTTGAGACTTATCACTTTAAAATGATCTCTTTTAATGACAAAAATAGTTTATAAAACTACAGATTAATGTTTGGTGAAATTTCTTCAGACTCAAGATGCTAACATTTATATTATTAGAATAAATAGTAAGTATAAATAAAGATAATTAGTAATAACAGATTGAGCCCTGGTAACTAGAAATAAAATAAAACATTTAACTATATTAACATATTACTTGTTCTCGTGAAGATCTTGTTCTTTTTCATACTGAACTCTAAGTTCTTCTTGTTTCTTCTTATATGCTTCGGTTTTTTGTTCTGCCATCCATACCTGCAAAGAAAAAATAATACCCATCAATACATGGTAATTTTCGTAAAACAATTTTGTAATTATTTCCCCACAAATATTTATAATATTAATTTTTATATCAATAAGCGCGATTATTAAACACAGTGTGGTAAGAGAGAAATGGGAAACTATTATACATATTTGGTAAAAATTAAAAACTAATCAGATGACACTTGATGCTGAAGTGGTCTTTTAATGCCAATATTTAACGTGTTTATCACAGATAGTTCCATATTTTGAACTTAAAATATTTTAATGCATTTGTCGTGGTGAAAGCCTTGATTCTATGCTAATTGATTCTAATTCATGCGAATTACGGTAATAAAGGCGGGGTTTACTAGAATAATAGTAAATTTCTGTAGGAATTTTTGTTCTTTAGTGCAATATTGGGATAAAAACTAAAAACGTCTAAAATAATAATAAAATAACGTATCTCTGAGGACATCGAGTCTATGTGCAAACTATTAATTTTTTAAGGCGTATAGTAGAATGAAAAAGAATTGTACCCTTTTGAGATTATCTCTCGAAGCTGGATGAAAGAACTTTTTGCACATGTAATTGTTGAATCCTTTCCCCATTTTGAAGTTCTACTGAATAAGAATACCAATGTAAAATAATTAACACCAATAACACTACAACGCCATTTAAACGAAGGCCACCATTTGTCAGAAAAAATACAGATTTAACGTAAATATAGATGATTGAGTATTTGGAAACTTGGTGAGAAAAACATTTAGTATTTATTTAAAATAGTACTGGCGACACTTGATAAAAGACGCGACCATAGACAATCATAGAAAAAGTAATCGCTGTCGTTTGACGCTTGTCCAAGTTCTGCGATTTTTTAACTACTTATGATATTTATGAAACCGATTAGTTTTCATGTTGAACAGGAATGAAATTTAATATATTTGCGTAATGGCCCAAAGATTTCCTGGCGGTGGGCCTAGTCCTGGCCCTCCTGGCCCGATGCAGCAGCAAAGATATAACCAGCCACAAAACACTGCACTTCCACGCCAATATACAGGACCAAACTTTCCAGTAAGTCTTGTGCCTTTATTGCATTTGCTTTTAATTACATTTGTTTCTTAATTAACTACTAGAGATCCAAATAAATTATTCTCACACTGAACATAAAGTAATGTATTTGTTCTTATACTGTTATATATTTGTCGTGTTCTAATGTCTTAACAGCTAGAATATTTTTGAGGTGTACTGTACTGCAAATGAACTCCTTTATATTTGCTTGTGCTCCTTTTGGGCCTCGGTGCCAGCTCTAATTTTAGTGCGAAATGAAGTGAATATAATCATTTTAATTTTCACAATTAAACTTTTTTTTAAATCTGATGATGAGAGACTGCACCTCTCGAAACTATAGTGACAATAACCCAACGTGTGTGTAATACAAAGTTAAATTGTGGAAATTTAAATAATCAAGTAACACCATAAAGTAATCGCCATGTCAATTGATGATATTGAATAGAAATAGTTCAGAATCTTCTGTGAATAGTTTTATGGGCTAATCTTTGTATATCTGACCTTTCTGGCCGATGTTTCGGATCCCAGGTCACATATACATGGCAGATTAGGCCAGAATTACACAGATATACTTGGCAGATTACACAGAAGATATTGAATAGAATCACATTAGATTATTCATGTAGGTTATCTCTAATGGCAAAATTTGTCATTGCACTCGTTTTATGATTTTCCAGGTACTAGTCACAATACACTTACTGTTTGGGTACTCGCATTTTGGAAATTATTTGTATTTTTCCCAAACTCTCCTACAGTTTCTGACATTTATTTTTTATCAAAAATAGTTTTATCAACGTAATATATGTATCTACAATTGAAACCTGTTGAAATTCACAACAAAAGCTGTTTTTTTAATACCAGAATATTATAGTTACAAGTTACTTGAAATCATATTTTCAATGGTAAGCAATGACATGAAAAAAATATTCTTGTTGATGGTTTATGAATTGGCATAATTAAATGGTAAAATTATTTAAAAAAAAAAAAAACAAAAAAAAAAAAAATATCTTGCAAATTAAATAACATTCTATTTTTAAGAGTATGGGTGTGTTTTGTCTGTTTGTATATTTCATAGTCTATGTATCTATCACTGAAATGTGTAATAAAATCCTTATTTTTTTAGCCACAGCGGAGCGGATTCACTCCCCCACCCTCCATGGGAGGTCCTCCCGGGCCGGGACCTGCCCCGCCTCCAGGCCTTATGCAGCGCCCTCCCCAACAGGGTTATCAGGGTGGGCCGCCCCTGCGTGGGGCCCCTGTGCCCCCTTCTCCACAGCAGGGGGGGAAGCGTCCCCCGCCAGACGCGCGGGGACCCATGCAGCAGCCTACGAAACCGTACGTCTACGCTTAGTATGTGTTTGGTTTGCTTTTTTATTATTTTTAGTTTATGCTTTAGTCGATACAAAACAAGTGCCTTTGTAAAATTGCAACACTCAAATTTGATTGAATACATAAATAATAAATATATTATTAGAGGTGAATTTTTTATTTGTGTATTTATATTATAATCATATTTATAATATTTACAAATTTCTATAAGTCCTTTAAACAATTTGTCAATATATCGGTATGTATATAATGAAAATTAAGTACTATATTTTTCTTCCCTACGTATGCAAATATTCTGGATAAGTACATACACCTGCTTACCTATGCAATTTAATAGTGATCAGGGTGCCCACCTCGATGAAAAGTGTTATAGGTTTGAATTTCAAGTTATTCCCAACAAACTCTTGGGTTTGTTTGAAACTAGTACCTATAATGATATCGTGTTGTGCTTTTCTATATTACAATTTTTTTTAAATCACTTGAGCACTTTTTTTTATCAAGTACGTAATAATATCCTAATGGTATCAACCAACAGACTAACATGCATCACACAATTTTTAAAAAATCAATCTTATATCATTAATCAATCAATGAAATATCCATAGAATATTACAAAAGCACCTGTATTGTGGTAATTCTTGTATAATTTATCTGAAGCTTGTGATGGCCATTAGGGCTTTCATTAAAGACTAATAATGTCAGCTATTATAAAATTCAGTTAACATTGGCTGTGAAGTTTTCAAATATTTATTTGCCTTAGCCTTTTAGCTAGTTAATTACGTAATACTCAAACATAAATGAATGCATTTTGTTTCTATAGTGCGGACGTAAGTAAGTAGCATGCGCCTTGTATGGATGATCTATTATATTAACAGTAATAATGTAGAATAACTAACGGTTCGCCTAAAAGTGTATCAATCTAGTTTTTACTAGCATCACGTAGATCACAACTATATTCTTTTCCTCTCGGACTGATTGAATTAGATTTACATAGTCATTTGTATCCAAATAATTAATTAATATTATATTAGGTTCAACTGTTGAAAATATTTCCTCATTTTTTCTGTTAGTGATTTTCAGCACCCCGTGCCCCCCAAGAAAAAGAAGAAGTTAGCGGACAAGATCCTCCCCCAGAAGGTCCGCGATCTGGTACCTGAGTCGCAGGCCTACATGGATCTGCTAGCTTTTGAGAGGAAGCTGGATGCCACCATTATGCGTAAAAGATTGGACATCCAAGAGGCTCTTAAAAGACCCATGAAGCAGAAGAGAAAACTGAGAATATTCATTTCAAACACATTTTATCCTGGAAAAGAAAATGCCTCTGAAGGTGTGGTACCTATTCAGTATTGAAACTAATAAGTATTCTTTAAAATTTAATTTCCATATTAACGTGTCTCTTCTCACAATATATTTCAGGTGTTGGTGAAGGGTCCGTAGCTTCTTGGGAATTGAGAGTCGAAGGTCGTCTCTTGGAGGACTCTAAAAGTGACCCAAATAAGGTGACCTTTCATCATTTTCATGATTTTATTCATATATGTTTGGCTAATTTCTTGATGTCTGTTTTCATCTGTATTTAAGGTAAAGAGAAAATTCTCATCATTCTTCAAGTCTCTGGTGATAGAACTGGATAAAGAGCTTTATGGTCCAGATAACCATTTAGTAGAATGGCATCGGACTCTCACAACCCAAGAGACAGATGGATTTCAGGTATTTTCTGCCTAACACACACAATCTTTTTTAATAAATTATTATATTCAATTTTTAATTGTGGATTATATTTTACAGGTAAAGCGTCCTGGAGACAAAAATGTTCGCTGTACTATTCTACTCCTTTTGGACTATCAGCCACTCCAATTCAAGTTGGACCAGAGATTGGCGAGATTGCTGGGAGTTCACACGCAGACCAGACCGGTCATTATATCTGCGCTGTGGCAGTACATCAAAACCCACAAGTGACGCATCTTTTTATAATACATATTCTGCAAGCCTTTGGCTGTTTATTGAATGCTTTGGCTGCTAAAATATTGCAATCTGAAATTAGAGAATCAAAGCATTCTTTTGTTATATCTATGTACTTTCAGTTAAATCGACAATAAAAATTATTTCATTAAATATTTTTATAAAGTTTATCCGGTACAAATCAATGTAATTACTATTATTTATTTGGTTAAGAGCAAAGAAAATAAATTTGATGACTTACATTTGATATTTAAGGCTGCAAGATGCGCACGAGCGTGAATACATTGTGTGTGACAAGTACTTGGAGCAGATATTTGGTTGCCAACGCATGAAGTTTGCTGAAATTCCCCAGCGACTGAATCCCCTTCTCCATCCTCCGGACCCCATCGTCATCAATCACGTTATCTCCGTGGAAGGAGGAGCCGAAGCCAAACAAACAGCTTGCTATGACATTGATGTTGAGGTAATAATTCCTCTTATCTACTATTTGCTCTTTTAAGTCATATTTTAAAATAACTTTAAACTTTTAATCAAAAAAATAATAATTTAATCACATTTTGTTGTGAAGATGCGATTTTAGAACAAAGGTAGTTCACTGATAATTAAAACAAATTAGATAAATCACTTATAAAGGTACACAGAAAAAATCTTCGAAAAATATTGTTACTACCGGAACTCGAACCCATATTTAATTAACCCGTTTTAATTAAGCCATAGTAATCCTACATTTTATTGTTAAATTGAATCTACATAACATGTACAGAAAAAGACTGTATTTCCTCATTTTCGTATTCTTTCTCAGGCGCTGGTTTTTTTAATCTTCTGGATGTTTTAACTGACTGATGATTTTTAGAGATATGATATATTATGATTTCAGGATGTACTCTATCAATAAAAACTTAAGTTGTTTCACGTTGGATTTATTTACAAAATTTACAAATTATTAGTTACAAAATTTTTACCGGTGTCGTATATTGGCAGATTTCATGCCTATGTGCTATTTACTTGTGTATTTTATGTGGTGGGCGTGACATAAATAGTAAGTTATATTAAACATAAAGACACATGTTTTTACATACTAATAACGTGGGAATTAGTCATTAAGTATAGTTTGCAGGTGTCATAAGTATAGGTGCAGGTGCAAGAAAATGTTAAACATTTGTTTGTACGTAAATGCACCATGTACTTGAATTCTCGGATAATTTTATTATTCACGCTCACAATACTGTGTTACTTTTCAAGTAAGACATCTATTTTTTCCTAGTAGTTATTTAATATATTTCAATTAATAAATATTTCTTAGGTGGATGATACTCTAAAAGCTCAAATGAACAATTTCCTTATGAGTACAGCAAGTCAGCAAGAAATACAGGGACTCGACACTAAGATCCACGAGACAGTGAGTTTACCTTCAATATTATTTTATTTGATCGGACATGACATTTTATTAAAAAATTTATACAGGTATCCCAAAAGTTTAAATAATTTCTAAACTGTTGAATTTTTGATAATCTTATTTAACGCTCAATGGGCTGTTAATGATGTTCCTTAACTGTAGGCTCTGTTTGGACTACTGCCACTGGAATGCTGTATAAAGTTTGATTTGATTTAAACATAAGGAAGAGCTTTTCTCTGGGAACCCTGAAGGATTTTGATTTTATATATTTCATTAAATTTAATGATTTTTAATCAGCATTTGAAATTGTTTAATATAACTATACATATTGGTTTTTAGTCCATAGTTGTATGTTAAATGCAGGTGGACACTATCAATCAGCTGAAAACAAATAGAGAATTCTTCTTGAGTTTCGCAAAGGATCCTCAGCAGTTCATACAGAAGTGGGTAGTCAGTCAGACTAGAGACCTCAAGGTAATTAGATTGACACAAATAATACAAATTAATCATTTGAACGCTACTCCCAGCCCCGAAATTCCAATATGAAACCAAAACATGGTTGTAAAAACCCATAGGATGTTTATAAATTAATAAACATAAACTCCATACATAATGGTTGATATGGTATAAATTGGTTTTTGTACGCAGCCGTATCAATAGTTGATATGGCGACTTTGGTCCGTGATCACATAGTGCGCCTATTTCATACAATATTTTAACATACATTAAAAGATTCCAAATCTTTGGCTGTGCTGACATCTTCATATATTTCTGGAAAATAAAAACATACTTCATCAAAAACATCGATAATTTGTCACATGTTTCGAGCAGCAGCCGCATTGCTATACTGTTATGTATGTTTTTGTCATATAAACATTTTATGAGTTATCACAACCATGTTTTGGTTTCATATTGAACAAGATAACCTTTTATCTTTATCTGAGGCGATAAATTATGCTTAAGTTGTCTATTTTGATGATTTAATGCGTATTTAGGTATTCAAAAAATTGTGCAGCGTGTGAGTATTGGAAGGTCAGGGCTGGGAGTACCGCTCAAAAGGTTAAATGATTATTAAACATGTACAATACAATTTTGCTTTTAAACTCAACTTGTGTGTCGTGAAGAATATATTCAAATTAGCATTATGCTTTTAATAAAAATATTCACATTCGAGTTAATTAATTCAAAGATCACAATGTACAAGACAAACCTTTTTGCCTGGAAAACTTTTATACATATTCTGCTTTCTTTAATATTGATTTGTTTTGCAGACAATGACAGATGTGGTGGGCAACCCAGAGGAGGAACGGAGAGCTACTTTCTACCAGCAAGCCTGGGCACCTGAAGGGGTGGCTCGATACTTCCATTCCAAGCTGCAGCAGAGAAGAAATGAGATTGATTCGGCTCTCACCAACCGAAATCCATAAAGTGGGACAAAATAAAATACAAATCTATTACATTGTAATTTTTTGACGGTATGTTTGTTAGAATAAGATTGTTTATAATAATCAATGGATGTATGGCAATTCACTCTACGAAATATCTAGATTATAAATAAAAATATTTGACATTATATTAACGTTTCATTAATAAATAATAATAATTAATAAAAGAAATGTGATCCTGCATGCACCCCACAGACATGGCCTCATAGGGACTCACCTAACACCCATATAGAATCGACCAATCAGCAGACACAATACATTGTGACGGACACTGCCCTAGGAGCTAGCGATCACTTCTCCGCAGACCGTCCTTTCATCGGCATCTCGAACGAGGCACTCCAGTATTCTACTATATACACGCATTTAACTATATTCTCGTCGAACCTGCCTTTGTATAATTCATTCAGCAAATAAACACCAACCTTTGTAAGTGCTCTTTCATTTATCTTGCTTTAGACAAAAACTAAATAATTACACACGCACACCATATACTTTGCGACCTGTAGTAACACGTGCAAAACTAGAAGAGGTTAGGGGCTTCAGTCTCACATCCACAAAACTTTTTGATGCAATCAGTCAATCTTAGTTTAGAACCGCAACCCCTACAAAAATTAAAATTTAATAAATGGTGCTTTGACATTAATAAAATAAAATTCTAAAAAATGAGTCACGAGACATTTTGCCCCCACAGCAAATATTTTGAAACAAATCACAGTTATCCCTGGTATACGTCTTATTCGTCATCAGGTTCGGATTATGACTTACGCACTCTAGGACCTAATCTCTCTAAAGGTCCAGGTGAAGCAGAATTAAATAATTAGTTAAAATTAATTTTTTTTTTTAATCTTAAAAAATTAACCATTTTTCCGATTTCAGAAAGACTGATAATAAAGCAATTAAGAGAGAATGATGCAATTTTACGCACCAGTACTGAATGTATGATGCATCCAGATCATTTCTTTTCTATGATCCGGATAGCAAGTTTTTAAACTATTTTACGCACCATATCCATACTTTTCGACAATGAAAGAAATCTAGAACAGACTTGAGCTTGGTCTGACACAACATGAATCGTCTCCTCTTATAAATGCGGCATACTTATTGGACGCAGCTGTAAACTATATCCTAAAACAGTCATCTTTTATTCCAGGTGTTAGTTAGTACAGCATTTTTTAAGATATCTTAAATTTTTTACAATAATTGTTTCTCAGTAACAACAGCAAACTATTTTCCACAGGTGGGTCAAAAATTTGTAGCATTAAATCACGAGACAAAGATTCAATTTAAAAAAAAAACAAAAATGCTTCTGACTTTTATTTTTTTTAATCTATATCTAAAAAAAATATATGACATATGTACCAAGTGGTCATACATTCAACAATTATTTCTTTTAATACAAATTTAATGTATTAATTAGAAAGATATACATATAAAATCAATTTTATTGAAAAATATTGTTGCTACCGGGACTCGAACCTGGATCTCATCCAATTCGGGGAACATTAACTCAAAAGTATTAGAGGTTCTGTGAAAAATAAAGTAGATGGCTTTTAAATAATGGAACGATAGATGTATCAATTTGAAAAGTGTAACATAAGTTCAGAAATTTGTTGTCAATGTAGCATAATCGGTTAATGCATGTTCCCCAAATAAGAAGAGATCCAGATTTGAATCCTGGTAGCAAAGACAATATTTTTTGATAAAATCGGTTTTATGTGTATATCTTTCTAATTAATACATTTAATTTGTATTTTAAAAAAATATCACAGACCTATGTTCTGAATAATTACAAGTTCACAATAAAAATTATTTCTTTGCTAAGTTCGTTTATTTCTTAAATTTAATAAAATTCATTGAAAAAAAAACAATACTTTCTGAATATGAATTGCTAAAATGTTGTCCTGATAATATTAAAATTATAATTTTATTTTTAAATGATTTGAGTGATTTTTAACACAACTATAAATATTACTAACAGATTAAGAATTTAGGCTGCTGAAGTGAGTTACCGTAGGGGTTAGATTTTTCAACCATGTGATAAAGAAGACCCTCGGCATGGAGCCCCTACTTCTACATATAGAGAGATTGCAATCAAGGTGGCTTGGACACATCTTACGAATACTGCAGGAATAACTATCAAGATGTATCTTAGTAAGTCGCCCCAGACAGCTAAGGTAAACAGCAAAAAAGATTGATGATGAAAGCAATTGATCCTTAGCTGAGTGAAAAATATTATATATGTACATATATTGTACATTAAACTTTTCATCAGTATTCATTATTTTCACAAGCATGTCCACTTTGCGCACTCGATGTAGATAGTTGAACTTCCGATGGAACGGCTGCGGCTGGTTCATCCACTTTTTAAAATATGACTTGATGAAAGACTGCACAGTTAGTTTCTTTTTTTATATTAAAAATTTTATTATAACTTGTTAGTAAATCATAAATACCTCTTTTCACTTTCGCGATTCTCTCCATATCTCCCGAGTCCTGTTTTTAAAACATCGACAATTTAAATGTTTTGGAATGTGAAATTTCAAGTATTTCTTGTACTTTTTCTATGTTTAAATTTACTTCCATTTCTATTAAGAGGCTACTTTCATTTTTCCAGTTTGAATTTTGAGATATTTTTGCATTTTGCATACCTTTCAAGATGAGACTAATAGTTCATTCATTTACAATATCAAGTAAACATAAAAGTGCGTTATTTTTTACGTAAATATTTCTAGAGTGAAAGGTATGTATACAATTGTTGGTTTTCTTAAATTCCTAGGTAATAAAGCTATCAGAAAATAGCCATTTCTTCAACATCATAGATAAGTTCAACATCATAGATAAGGATTATAAAATATTACAATTTTGCCCCGATTTATAAGGGAAAAATTGACGTAAATTTTTACTGATAAATAATATTGATAACTTTTGAAGCAGCTGTATTTGTGAAGAGAAAACTATTTATGCTAATATTATATAATAATTATGCTCCGGTTGTAATAAAAAAAACTGTTTTTTTTTTTAAATATTTATTTATTGTTTTAATAAATTACATATATATTTAATATTAAAATAAAAATGAAAATATGACTAAAGTATTATATTACTATAGTATTATATTATTGTTCTTCAGAATTTCGTTGTTTTTTCTTTACACGTATTCAAAACAAAATTTGGTCCACACATATTACATTTTAAACTGAATTTAGAAATAAAACTTTTTTCTTTCATATATTCAATATTCATTCATGTGCACCCAAACATCGATTTGTGGGAGTAAATTTTAGAAAAGAATTGGTGTATGTCGACCACTCTTTTGCCATCCAATTTACGAAGTTTACACGAATCCACACATTCAATGCTCAGTTCGGGAACATCCTGAAAATAATTAATGATAACCAAATAAAAATAATATTAATATTATTTTTATTTGGTTATCAGTATTTTTATGTATAAAATATTAAAATACGTGTTTATTCATTTATATGACTATAACAAATACATTTGTATCAATGATGATGATGATGGTCTGTCATGTATAATTCTTTTGATAAAATAATTTATCTTTAATGATATATATTTCCAATAAAAAATAATTTATCTGCACTACATAATATATGTATATTGAACTATGTAATTTATATTGTTAAATCAAATAGATAATTGTTATAGAAATGGTAAAAATTATCAACTTACGTCGTGATTTTTTTTCAAGAAGTTTATAACCATTTAAAATTTTATTGGAACATTTACTAGAGCGTGTCAATAGATACTTTTTGACCTTAGGCATCTTGAGTCACAGGAGGCTGTAATTTCAGAACAATAATGTATATAATAATATATTATTGACTTTTCATTTCATTATTGATTCATTCACTGGCCGCGCATGCGCTGGCTGCCACGCACTGGCCGCGAATTCGTTAGCCATCATGCACTGGCCACGCATTCGTTAGCCATGCATGAGCTGTCAGATTCTAAAACCGGGCAGTTGACGAATGTTTAATGTTGAAATATCAAAATTATAATCTGTTTTCGAATAAAAACAGCCCAAAACCATACAATTTACAAAAATAATCAATTGGTATCAAGAATAAGTATAATATTCATTCATATTGTAGTCAAAATTTGTATTAAAATGTATTTTATAGGCAAATTTAATTAAAATTTATCTGAGCATAAATACCACGACCACCATCGCCATATTGAATGGCATACTAATAGTGAGATATAATTAATAATATCGTATTTCATAAGACTGAAAATATATTATTTAAAAAATGATTATTATGTTTCTGATATTAAACTTAGTTTTAAATAGTAGTTGAAGTCTCAAAGCATGTGAGTAAATATAGTATATTATTTAAAAACGTATGTTTTTACTAAAACAAAGTATTTTAAAAACGTCAAAAATTCAAATTGCAAATTGATTGATTTATAACTCTATTTATTTTTAACATTTTCCTAATTTAGTTTACTACAGATTTGTCTCCGTAATCTTGGCTTCAAGATTATAAGAAAATATATTTCGTTTATGCTTTCATTTAGCGTATTGACTGAATTTCGTACCATGCCTTTTTATCTAATGGTCACGGTCTTTCTTATAATATTTGTATCGTCTTAATTATGACAAATAACATTCAGTTTATTAGTTTTATATTAATGTAAAGGTCCAATCTAAGTAGTAGTTGAAAAAAAGTCGAATCTATTGAATAACTTTTGATATAAATGAATAATAAAAACCCACATTTTCGTAAAAAGCGCGAAAATATGAATTATTATTGCAAGTCGCGCCTTAAGTCACTAGTTGTCAATTTCTCAGAATATGAGTCCAACTCTTTTACATCAGCTGAGTCAAGTTACGAGTTCCATTTGATTACCCAGTTCAACATCTTAGTGCATTACATAAATGAAAAAAAAAAAATTGCGGTGTTTGTTATAATGAATGTTTGTAAATTAACTACTGAATGTATTGCGTTAACCATATTTATAATGATTGGTAGGAAGCAACTTGTATCTTTATGAGAGCTACTCGTACTTATATTGAGGGATTCAAAAGTATTACTGCCTGTATCCAATTGAAGAAAATAGAGGGTGATGTGTTTAAAAATGGTTATGTGGTGATAGTTGCAATTTTACAATTAGTAATTGCTTTTGAAAATATGTTTGTATGATTTAGATGTGTTTCATCAAAGTACCTTAATTTTAAAATCTCCGCTCTAATTATAAAATCAATTACAAATATGTTTATCTCAATTTCGTCAATTGAATAGTGCTTTTAATATAATAAACTGTTTGTTTATTATATCTTATATTTGAGAAAATTCCGCGTCAGTTTCCAAAATCCGATGTATCCAAATGGTAAATATTAGACATAATTTTATTTTATAATCAACGAAATGGCGATCCCTTAAAATGTTTTACAATCAACTGATATACACTTGTTTCATTTTCATATGAGACAGGCGGCCTCCGGCTTATGTTGCCTCTCTATGATGTGCAATCAACCTTTGGGTGGCAATGGTCACTGAGGAGGGACAGATTGAATGATAGAAACACGAAAAAACAAATATCTATTTATGTATTATATTCTACACATGACATGGGCAGGTGTACATTCTTATGTTTACTTAATCCTAATTTTATTTGTACTTTATATTAATCCGCATTGCTTCGCTGGAGTCTTCTTCCAAGGGTCTGGTCTTCGGGCTGGCAAAGTGGCGTCGTTGACGACTGCTTCCATATTAACTTGCCAACCACTACTAGATTGGTTGGGCGGCTGTTTTCAGACTGACTTGGTGACTGCTCCCAAGCTGGTTCGATGACTGCTTCTAGGCTGGTTCGACGACTGCTTCCAGACTGACTTGGTGACTGCTTCCAGGCTGGTTCGACGACTGCTTCTAGACTGACTTAGTGACTGCTTGACGACTGTCTTGGTCAATTTGCCCCCTCGCAGGATGACTCATTTCTCTTGGCCATACCTTCGGACTAGCTTCTGGACTAACTTCACGCCCTATGACGGACTGCTTCAAATTCTGTGATAGAATACCTTGTAAATTGGCGTCTGGCCCTTTTTAACAGCTTTCTACATAGGTGTGTCCTCACCTGTCTGCTACCCTTGCCGTAGGACTGGCCCTTTCTTGATGGCAGCGCCAAACCCTTATCTAGGCCTAATTTTAAACACTACCTCCTTATTATTAATTAAGACTAAACTTATCTCCACATATTTACACTTATTGTTATAATATTTATCAAAATCTTATATTTAATCACATATCGTCTAGTTATAGGGCTTTTATGTTTGATCAATTATTACTTTACTTAACTTTAAATATATATTCATCTTATTACATAAATCATTTAATTGACACGTGAATTTATTTATATTAAAATTCGTACACTGGAATTTTCTCCACATACTTACGTTTATTACATTATTTTATTTATAACTAAGTAATACACACTTAATCTAAAACATCTCGGCTATAACAATAACCTGCCCATTCATTACTATATATTGTTAATGCTTGATCCGTATGGCGATTCTTTCTGCCTATTTTAATTCTGAGTTATATTAATTTGCAATTACGAGGCGCCGACTGTATAATTTATATTTGACATTGGTGTATTGTTTTTAGCCTGGAGCTGGCAGAAAAAAAACGAATGCATTGGAATTGGGATTGCCTAGGCCGGGGTCGGCAGACCGTGGCTTACAAGTCGCATGTGGACTCCGCACGCAAGGACTCCGACCTCTGACCTAGGCCTATTTGTGGCAGATCTATTAAAAGGCTCACTTAGGTGATTTGGTCATGGAACTGATGAATGAGAGAATAGTAGAAGAGGCGAAAATTGTGTACCAGGACTAACTAGTGTGACGTTATATCCTCTCTGCCTACTAAAAGGCGCAATGATAGGTTAATCACTTCGCTAGTCTAAAAGGGCGATTCTCGGAACAGGATTTTTTTTCTTTTTACTTGTGGTCGGGACATATATATCCGCTCGAATTTACTTTTTAACAAAAAAGGACGATTCTTTGTTCCATTCTTTTCGAAAAACTGAAGGGTTATGGAAGTCATAGCCTTTGTTTTGTTATTGCGAAAATTATTATCCTCGTCCACTTGATGAACGTTCAGGTGGTAGAATCGTATCCTACCCTCGGACAAGTTACTTCATTTTACAATGCTTTCGTAAGAAACAATTCACTCGGAAGCAATTACTCTTAGATCATACCATTGTTCTGTTTAATGTTTATTCCCTGTTACTTGACCTAATGAGGCCGTTCGATTGCATATGTCACTTCGGGACGTGATCTATCGGCGTTTGAATGATTTGGCGATCTACTCCCACGATCGATTTCGCCCGTAGATGAGAACAATGTCTTCAAGGAAATGTCTATTTTACTTTATAGTAATCTGATTTTTGTCAAAATTTACGGTCTTCGCCATCTGGACCACCGCAACTGGTGAAGACAAAATGGCTCTCACGCATTCGCGATATTATTACGTAATTAATAGAATCGAATCTGGTGCGCTCGCGTCACGACCGATGTTGTGGCTTGGGGCCGTAGATAACACGACCTCAGGTCATAGGTTAAAACAATCATAGGTACTCATAATTGCAGTAGCCACAACTATTAATTTATTGTCTTGTCATTTTTGAAATATTTCCATGGTTTTCAACCTAACCTAACTTTAATAACTGTCAAACAGACTATCATCAATGTACGTATTTCGAAGGGTCGTTTACGCCGATTATTTTGACTGCATTGCTATATTTTAAAGCAATTTGTCATCTGTAATGGAAGTTTCTCAACCACCTCTGTATAAATTGTATCCTTTTATTTATCGTCGAAGTAATCAATGCATATATACTGTAAAATAGATTCAGACTCATTTTACTACACCTACTGAAAAATTAACAAAATCTTTTGCAAAGTATTGTGGGTATATCAAAATGGGAATCACATTTCGAATTTATTCTATTTTGTTACATTAATCAACGTCTCATAACAAAAAGACCAAAGATAAGCGAGTGTAAATCCTTGAAACCTCAAACGCAGGAAAAGATTGAGAAGCTAAAGAAAGCAAAAGTGATTGACTGAACAAGCTCCGCAACTTACAAAGATAACTGAATAAAATAGGTCGTGGGTTTCATTTCCATTAAAAATTCACTCTTCGCCGCTAATGGAGGACTGTGTAGGTATAAATTAAATAATCAAAAGATTTCAATTGTCACTTTATAGTTCTAACATGCAATACACACTCGGGTCGGGGGCACGCGTGATTCAGGACCTTTACACAAGGCCATCTATTGTGCAAGAGGGGCATTTCGTATGAAAATTGATAAATTAAAATGTAACCAGCACCATTCAGTCACATTCTAATACTTTAAGTAATAACAAATTTACATTAAAGGGCTCGTTTTGTATTTTTCTTTCTATTTATTCATCTCCATAACTAACAATTCAGAAAGGGGTGTGAAAAATAAATTAATGTATTGAATGGGGGACGAGAATGAAAAATCAGAAGCAGGTGACGACTACACGTTTTAACAAGTTGAAATACAAAAATCTTATATATATTCATTTTATTATTAAAACAATGTTATTTTCTTTTCAAACAAAATGTGTTAAAAATTGGGTTTAAATAAAAAATTTTGAAAAGCTGAAATATTGACTCAGGCTATTTTGCACAATCGGCCCAAAAATTCAAATTCAGATAATTTATTTTTCAAAAATATGATTGAACTTTTATAATTTAGTGGATTAATTCAGGGTTAGTCCAAAGTAAGCAATCAGCGGGATAACAAATTTAGGATTATGTCACGCAATGTGTTAAAAAATATTACCTTAGCGTTTCTCCAGACTTGTGGAAGTACCATTCCCGACAAATAGATATGCCCAAATAGTTTATGATGTGTTGAGGGTTGAGGCAGAACCCAAACGAAGCAAAGTCACAAAGAGTATCACAATTCAAGATAATATTTTAAAAGCGTAAGTTAACAATACAACATCAGTTTTATTATATCTTTAGAATAATATTGAATTGAATAAAAAAATTGAAAAATATTGTGCATTAAAATAAATAAAAATTCCAGCATGTGACGGGAGTTTATTTGTATTTGCTTGCTTTACATTTTATTTTTTAACTTAGACCACTATTTTGGGTTCAAGATTAAATAAATTCCGAAACGGTCCCTTCTGGTATTATTTTTTTTTAAATAGAGATGTGAGCACGGAATGCGTGTCGCATCAATATTCTTATTATTTTCAAACTAAACCAAGCGCGCTGGTCTCCTGGAACGAGGCTCGAACACCTGACGTTAATATGCTTACTAGAGATGTTTATCCCAATTTTAAACTTTTTTCAGTCAGTTCTTCAGCTTTGAATTAAAAAACCTCCGTGTAGGCATCAATTCATTTTTTGAGCATATGCTTCTGGCATCCGAAACAATCGAGAACTTTGGTCCTCCCGTCAGTGAGGAATATTCCCATTATTAGACACGAATGCACCAGACATGCCGGAACACACTCCAGCACCTACCCCCGCCCGATCCATTTATGGATTTGTGATGTTCTTGGCATTTCGCACAATGTTTGCGATATATTTGGGGTGGGCGGTGATTCCTGACGAGTGGTTGAACATGATGAATATTTATTATTACCCGCAGAAGTACTGGGCCGTGGCTGTGCCCATACAGTTATTAGTAGCATTGACACTCTTTGCTTTCTTCGTATATCCTGGTTTGAACCTCTCAATGACACCAGATGTTGACGACATGAAGACCATCACAGATAATTTTGCCTTAAAGAGGAATCCATCGAGTCTAGAAGATGCGCCAGGAACTTGGTGCGATTGTAAAGATAACATAAAGTGTCATTTACGGAATTACTGCGCAAACAATGAAATAAAAGAAGAAACGAGGATACCCCACGTGGAAGATTTAGATATTAGAGAAGTCTGTAAGAAACTTTATTCCAAATAGTTAAATAAGTACATTTAATTAATCTGCGCCATGTAAGAAGGACTGTGGCAACAAGTACAAAACTGAAAGCGACAATAAAATAAATGTGTTTTGAAATCAGTTTTTATTGTTTTATATTATAATGGTCAGTGAAACAAAATTATAATTTAATTGTCTTACCAGTCAATAAATAATGTACAAAAAGAAACCTGCGTTAGATCCAACAGATTTATAGAAAATTTAATGTATAAAATGTATTAAATAAAATTATTTTATTACCATTAAATCTATTTTTATTCTTAGTAGTTTCAAGCCAAACAATCTCCCTCCCTGTGTATCAACTTTAGTTGCGGGACAGGATCTACGTAACGTATCTGAGGTTGGATTTATATACTTTTTTCATTAAAATGAAAGCATTTCATGACCTTTGTCGGTTAAAAAAAATATATACATATTACAATTTTTTTTTATACATAATATTGATAACAGGCAAGGCAAATTTACTTCAGCTATGATTTAAAAATATATGTAAGCCCTACTTACAAATACACAATTGAGCTGTTCTGTTAAGACAGGTGAACTTTCAAACATCTCGACAACTTGTTTGAACTAATTCTGCTAAATTTCTAACTGAAGTTAGTAGAATTCCCGATTAATACATAATTTTTTATTATTATGCAGCGGGATTAATGTAAACTTTGAAATTATTCAAAAAATATTTCCATCTATATTATTTGATAAATAATTGCTCTCTATTAAATAATTCTTCAGGTCATTGATATGCTGATCAATGCTTTGAGTTTAATCTGCAACATTGCAGATGCAATATATAACCTGATATCTGCTTACATGGAATTATGTGAAGCAAGATAATTCAAAATGAAACAAGACAAGTTGTTTTAGAAGACTTCAAATTATGATTATTATTGCAGATAGATCTAAAACAAAAACACACAATTTATCACAAAACTTCCAATAATAGAAAAAAACTTTCCAAGGAATATTGAAAAAAAAATAAAAAAATGCCTACCAATAATATAGTGGAACGCTGATTTTCACTTTTTTGGAGACTAAGTTTAATTGTTGTAAAATATAGAAAGTTTAAATTGAGGGTAATCATGCTTTTGGTATAATATGAACATCTGATTTAAATAAAAACAACCGTAAAGTTTTATTCTTGCAACTATGTACTTTATCCATTGATTGTCAGTTCTTTTTTGAAACATTGACAAATACCGATTACAGTGAAACCCTCTTAATACGATCACCTTTAATACGTTTTCACGCCAAATAGGATTACGTTTTTCGGTCCCGAAAAAGTCCCATACAAATTACGTATTTTTTTTATGCTTAATACGTTTTCCAAATAATATGTTTCCCGCCTAATAAATTAAAATATTTCTGACAGAACTCAGTTTATCCCTACAAAATGTCCCTTGTAATACGTTTTTCGGAGAATTTTTTTTGTTTGACATTTATAAAAATGAAAGTGATATTCTTTCAATGGGTGCAATAAAATGAACTCTCTTTAAATGGGTTTTTCCATGTGTCATAAAAGTTTATCCATTTACAAAGACTGTAATATTTGAATAGGCTAATAAAACATAGTGCCCAAGCAAAATAAATCCCAAAAATCAACAAAACAAAACCCCAGCTGTCATAAACAATACATTCATCATGTACAATACCAGAGCCGCATTGGTAATTTTGCTGTATTTCCACTAATATCTACCTTTAAATATTCTTAATTGCTTTGGAGGCAGAAAAACCCTTAAAATAAATTCTTGGAATACACAACAATTTACTTAACTCTTACGATAATCCGCATTGAATTATTTTAGGACAAGCTTGTCTTTTCAAATAACATATAGACAAAATATGTAATACATTGACATTTTTATTTTCATCTGTTTGCCCATATTACCCTAATTATGTTTGGTCTGAACCTTTAATTTATTTCGGGAATTCCAAGTATCGAATTTCTTCGTCAAATTTTGAGTTTATAATTGAATGAATAAATTTTGTGTAATCTTATTACGTATACTGAGTGGAACGCTATATTTTAGGGGTAAATACATATGGATTAAAAATACAAGTTGAAAATGTTGAAGCTGCGTACGCTGTATCTAATCTCAATCATGCCAGAGTGCAATCATGCTCAATCATATGAGTGTTTAAAAAAATCCTAGTTATGCGATTATTTGAAATATTTTATTGATTCGAAATTATATATTGAATACAAAAAATAACTAATGGGAACTTGTCAACCGAGGCGCACAATGAAGTCCCGGTACCGACACCGATGTACGGAAGTGAGGTCGGTAGCTGGTAGAAGAGGAACGAAAGTAGACTGAATGCAGTGAAAATGAGATAGGTTAGGCGTATATGCGGCAGATCTATTTATGACAGAGTAAAGAATGAAGAAATAAGGAAAGAATGTAAAGCTCATTTTGAAAGGAGTATTTATTCATGTTTAATTTCTCGTTCTTGTTATACTAAGAAAGTAGGAATTCACGGAGTTAATTATTCAAATTTGAAAAAAAAAATTTAACTGCGTATTTTGAATTTCCGAGGAGTACATGCGAAATGTAATGTGTGCTCAAGGATATACACATCAAGTAAAAATATTATGCGATAAAATTAACCATTAATACTATTCTGAATAATATACTCTTCCTAACACTTCAAACAATGTAAAGCAGATCTTAATACAGTAAGTAAGATTAAGAAAGGATCACTTAGGTGGTTTAGTCATATGGAACGGATAAATGAGGAGATAATGGTTAGAAAGATATATGACGCAAGTATTAATAGCACCATAAATAGAGGACGGAAAACTTGGCACGACCAGGTAAACTAGATACTGGAAAATAATTATGTTAGAAGCCTCAATAATCAACGAGCTTGTATGAGAATATGTATGTATGTGGATGAGGCGATAATTGTGTTTCAGGGCAGAAGAATGTGGCGCTCTATCCTCTCTGCCTACTCCTGCGGCGAAACGGCGTGATGGTAAATTAGTTAGTTACAAAAAAAATAAAGGTCATTGAGCTTTGAGCAGCCAGACTATTTTTTATTAGATGATTTATGGCCTGAAGCAATAATAATGGAATAATAATAATAATAATGGATCAATTTCGCAAATATTTATTTCGAAGTAAATTTATTTGAAGCTTAACATGATTTTGTAAAAATCTCCTAATAATGTTTTCTATAACGGTACAGAATTTGTACACACTCCTTGAACATGTTCGACTACAACAATTTTAATACAACTGCTTATATTTCTTCGTATTATTGTTATTTAGTCGCAATCTCAGCTACCTCCATATTTTTTATTTGGAGAAAACGTGAAATCTGATAGAAGCATAAAGAAAAATATATTTATTAATGCATTTCTTAATAATAATCCCCATAATCTGGTTTGAAATACATAATAAATACAACATATTTTCCAAAAATAATCTAGTTTCCATACTAGCGGCCCTTTAAATTTCTGAGTAACGAAGACTATTGATTCAATTCTAATATAAATGGCAGCGGCAAAAACGACTGATTTTGCAACTAACACCGATTTTGAATGACCAATAAATATAAAAATGAGTTAAGTTTGAAAAGACAACTGCATTAAAAGTTAGAACAAATAATAATGGAAGTTGCTGACTTTGCAACTAATACCCTCACTTGTAGTTCACGAAATTATTTAAACATATATTATTTATAACTTTGTTTTAAACCACTTTTATAAGTTAAATTTAATACGCCAACCGGTTTCGGAAAATATCTTTTCTAACTAACTAATTAAAACCATGTTTTTTGCAGGAAAGAAAAGGAACTTTTCGAAAGCGGTTTATGTATTAATTTAACTCATAAAAATATATATTTTTATTATTATGTTCGAAATCTGATAACATCCGTTTTCGGAGAAACCACAGGGAACTGCTTTCATTGGGAGCTGTTTCATTTTAACTACTTCTGGTTCAGCTTTGATTAATATTTCTTGACAACTAAAATAACCCAATTATTTATTTTCGCAACCGATACGTATTTGAAAATTTATTAACAAATAAACAAAACAGAGCAAACCACAGGGCACTGACAACTGAATTAACATAACCGGCCGATCTATTTGTTTGTTTGATTTTTTACGTCGGCACGAAATAAATAAACAAAGCAAAAATAATGTAATTATATTTGTGATTAAAAAATTTAAATCGTAAAATTAAGGACAAAAATACTATTAACGTATTTTTGTAAGTTCGGGTCTGCCATCGTCGATGTCAATACCGACAATAATTTCCCTGAACTAAGATTCAGTAAGGGCGAGTATTCCATGTCTCAATTACACTGATCAAGGCAATATGTCGAGTGTACAGGTAAATTATGTAAAACTCATCAAAAGGGATAAATTTTAGATATGCTGTCCAACAGGTTTTCATTTACAAACAGTACTTTTTTTAAATGTGCATTCGTCAAGTTGGCCAGAAAAAGATACGAACGTCTTGTCGTGCAAACAATTTTACATTTCGTAAAAAGTATGAACTTTCGTCGGACTTACAGGTGGCGTATTTTATCTCCGAATAACTTTGACCTACCCTTATTTTACTATAAAACGCCGAATAATTCGAATTTGAAATCATTTCGTGTTTTGATCTTGTTGTCAGCGGTTCTTTTACTCTTTGCTACGTCGATTTACATTATTTAGGTAGATACTTTACGGGTTTAATTTTAATTTCGTTTTATATTCTCTTTTGTTACGTCGATTTATTTTATTTAGGTAGTTAGATATTTTATGTGAGTTTAATTTAATTTTTTTTATAATCACTTTTTAGCAGTAATTTTTTTTTTTGTAGTTTAGATATTTTTATAGGTAATTATTTAGATAGTTCAAATTTTATACTTCATTTAGTTTCCTTATAATATTATTATAAGGAAACTGAATGAATTTAATATATTTTAAGGGTACATTAGGAGATTAGTTGTATTTAGTTTCCTTATAATATTATTATAAGGAAACTAAATGTATTTAATATATTTTAAGGGTACATTAAGAGATTAGTTGTATTTTATTAGAAAGTCATCAACATTTTATAAGTTTGTTTTTAATCATTTTATTTTCATCTAGGTTTTTTATTAGCATTTTTATAATTACATTTTATTTTCATTCATTTAATCTTCTTCGTTATTATTAATTTGTTGCATTTTTGTTACTCGTTTAGGTATGCCTATTTATGGCCGTGATTTTCAAATACATATTTATATAAGTAAAATTGTTTTTTAATAATTTTTTTATAAATAAAACATTTTAATTATTCTTATGTTAGTTAAAATACAATATTAGATGTTATGGTCAAATAAAGCACGGAAATATTGAAATCACTGTTAATAAGTTTTCCTGCTTAATAAGATTTTATTTGGCGGTCCCTTGGAAAACGTATTAAGAGGGTTTCACTGTATATATAATTATTGCTCAAACTCACATCTGCCACAAAAACAAATCTCGGGGGATATACTGATGCGAATAAACATCTACGGAAATGGTCCACCTTTGGGCATTGGCGGCACTTAACGAGACAACATGTTTAAACTCAACGTAATACTTAAACTTAACCACTTAAAACAATGACACATTAAATAAGAGTAATGAGTAAGCACAATACCCCCGGGAAAAAAAATAATTTTGTAGTTAGAAATAATTCCTAGCCTCTTTGCATATGAATTGATACATTTTTATGACATGTAATTTAAAAATTCTGAGAAGCGAGCAAAACACGAAATTGAAAAAAACTAAATCTATAACTTAGTCCCAGGCCCCAATTAATGATTTATTTAAACAAAGATGCAGGACTGTGTCTGAAGATAATCGCGGTACAACCAACCATATGTAAATTCTGGTCACCCCCAATTCAAATCAATGCTCTTTTCAAGAATATTATTATTTTATCTAAGCTTTTGATACCTCAAATATTTTAGCTGTAGCTGTATACATATTACTCATTCTTGGTGCATTTCCGATCATTTACTTTTCTATACCTTGTGAATTTTTCATAATTTGTTATATTTTATTCTCCGATTTCTTAGTGCATTTTTCATACTCTTTTTATGTTTTGACATTATGTTTTTTAATAATTTTTTATACACATCGCAAATTCAGTTTGTTAATTTTATATATATTTATATTGTTATAATTTTGACAGAAATATTTTAAATTTGCTTTGTCTACAAAAAATATTGAATATTGTTGATGATGTAATTTAGAAAATTTTTATAGTGTATCCACTGTATTTCAATCCTGCTCAGTTTCAGCATTGCCAAAACAAATTGAGTATCACTGTATAAGGAATAATATAAACACTGCTTGTCAATTAAAAGTTGTAGAATACAGCAGAACTTTCTTTAAATTAAAATGTCACAGAATCAAAAGAATTTCAAATCATTCTAATTTATAATAAAGGTTGGCAAACTTTATACCTTCTAGAGCTGGTGCATTTTTTACACACAGTCCGGCTTTTAAATAATTCTTTATTACCACAGGTGAAATGTTTTCCAAATTATCAAAAATAATTCATGTGTAAATTTTTTATTTGAGTTACCAAAACACTTTTTAGTAAAACAAGAAATTTTATTAAAAATATGAATTATTAAAAAATTTAACAATCCAAACAATTTAATATAGAAAAAATTCTTGGGTAAGATTGAAAATTTGAATTATTCAGGTGCAAATTATTGCAGTTGTAATGGTAAATGATCCATAAAATTTGATTAATCAAAGAGTTCGGATACACAATATTTCCATTTAGAATGAATATTAAGTTAACTTTATAGATATACAAATTACTAATTGTGATGTTTTTCGATCAAAATGAAAACTGATTTTACAATGCTATTAACAAAATAAATCCTCTGTATTTGGGTGAAGGGATGGGCCGTAACCAAATGTAACAAGTTATTCATTTTTAAAACAGATGTTTCAAAAAATCTATTCTAATAATCTTCACAGCAATATTAGGACTGGCTTAGAAAGAACTAAGACATTGTCTGCATCACCGTAACGTAAACAGTCTAACACCAACCGGGAATCAGACTAGAACACTAGAGCATATAATCCAACTCATATCGGGCAAAATGGTTACTGGGGTCGTTCTGTATCCTTGGGTAGCCGGCCACCAGCGCATCCTGTCCTCCGATGTACAGGGTGTTGTAGATCTTCCAGTACACATCTCGAACTTTCCTCGCAGGATGGAACAGACCCTAGAATGATAAAAAAACTTTGGTTAATTTTAATAACATCAAATTTTGTGTTAAGTATTTTAAGATGTACATATGAATTACACAGTTTACAAATTTAACTTGGATAAGAAACTCTTAAACTATAATGCACTTTAGTGATTGATAGTGTGATTATGTTCAATTGTAACGATGATTGGTAACTGATTATTCGAGCTGATGATTATCGAGCAATGATTAGTACACTAGAAAGTAAACCCACAACAGTTAAATTTTAGTTACCAATCATCATTAAATCTAAGTTACTAGTCATTGTTACAATTATTCACATAATGATTTACTGACACTAATGTGCACGTCACCAAATTGATTTATTTTTAAATTAGCTATCAGTAATGTGTTGTAAAGAGTGTTTTAAAATTATTTTGCCTTTAGCGTCCTCGAAGTAACACAAATCTATAACACTGGGCAATACACATTTTGGTGCCAGCGATTTTTTTAACTGTTTGTAGGTAATTTTTGGGTGTAAAATCCAAAATAGCCATCAGATCTAGTTTCTGAGATACGCTATATTGGCCTCTTTTAGAATAAAATCATCTTATTTTTAACTTATGTATATTTCACACTATTACTATTTGCTCCAACAGCTAGTTAAAAATACAAAGTAAGGTATTTATTTCACAGTAGATAAATATACTTTAATCCCTTTTCACTTAAAAATTTTCTTTTATTCGACTTTCTACGAGGGGCAAGTAAAAAATAAGGTTCCTACATTTTTTTCAGGTATAAGGTATTTTTTATTGCAATAAATAAGTAAACCATCTGAAAGCTTGTACTTTTTCTATTTTTCTACATAGTCTCCTGATTTTTCTATGCATTTTTCCTGACGAGTTATCCACTTCTGAAAACCCGCTTCGAAGAATTCCGCCGCTAGGCCGCCGATGAACTTGGTGACCGCTTCTTTCACCTCTTCATCTGTATTGAAGCGTTGTCCACCCAAGTGTTGCTTCAATTTCGGAAACAAGTGGAAGTCGCTGGGAGCAAGATCAGGGCTGTAGGGGGCATGGTCAAGCAATTTTCAGCCGAATTTGTCCAGTAGGGCGGTGGTCTGTCGAGAGACATGCGGGCGAGCGTTGTCGTGGTGCAGCCTAACGCCCTTGGTCAGCCTTCCTCTCCGGCGATTTTGGATGGCTCTTTTGAGTTTTGTCAATGTCTCGCAGTACCTGTCCGAATTGATGGTGGTCCCTTTAGGCATAAACTCGGTCAGCAAGACGCCTTTTCAGTCCCAAAACACCGTAGCCATCACTTTCCCTGCGGAAAGCGTCTGCTTAAACTTTTTCGGCCTAGGTGATTCAGGATGGCGCCATTGTTTGGACTGTTCTTTTGTTTCTGGAGTGACGTAGTGACACCACGTTTCATCTCTCGTAATAATGGAGTCCAAGAATTCTTCGGTATTCTCGGCGCATTCTCGAAGAAACCCCTCGGCACACTTGACACGATTGTCTTTGTGGGTTTCTGAAAGCATGTGTGGGACCCACCGCGCGCACACCTTGCGATAACCAAGTTTATCGGTCAAAATGTTGTCGATGGTTTTTTCACAAACCTCAGGAACCTGGACAGCAAGCTCCCGAAGCGTTACTCTCCGATCTTCGAGGAGAATGCGCTCAATCTTCGCCACGACTTTGTCCGACACCGATGGCCTCCCACTCCTTTGCTCGTCGTGGACGTCTGTGCGTCCTTCGGAGAACTCCCTGCACCATTTGCGGACGTGTTGGACGATGATGCAAGCTGTGCCATAAACTTCTTCCAACTGTCGATGAATTTCAACAGGTTTAAGCTTCTTCGCGTTTAAAAATCGAATCACCGAACGGATTTCACACCTGGCGGTAACGGCGATGGCGGGTTCCATAGCGGATGGCTGTCAGGCCTTTACTGAGTGTCGCAGCGTTTGCTCCCGGTAGTGGGGATGTAGTTAAGGGACCAACAATCAAGGCAGTGTTGCCGGATTTCGCCTAGCATCTCGCGTGGCGAGTGTACAGCGTAGGGAACCTTATTTTTTACTTGTCCCTCGTAGCATGGAGTTTACCGGGAAAGTCTCACTGAAAACTTCAACAGTAGTCGGCCATTATGTGGCTACCCCATCTTCCATAGTTTTAATGTCCTGATGGAATCTATCCCCCTATTCTTCATCCCCCTGTTGTGTGTAGATTTTCTGGAAACCGATCTAAGTGGTTGTGAAGATAGTGAACTTTTATATTCATGTTACAACCGAGAATATTAAAGATGGAAAGCACTAATTCTATGTAATTTTCTGCCTTATAATTTCCAAGAATTTTTTTTAACACTTGAACTAATGAACACCTAGCGTTAGATTCAATCTCGTTCATTGATGGGGTAAATTGTGGATCTTTAATAAGCTGCCTTATCTAAGAACTACAAAATATTCCAGCTTTCAGTTTTTATGTGCTAATCCCATGAAGTTTTTGTGTCAAATAGCCAAAACAAATTCCATCTCGATTTAAAGGCTTGACAAATTGCCTCATAAGCCCTCACTTGATATGTAAAGGTGGAAATATGATTTGCTCTCTCGCAACCAAAGGTTCATTGATTAAGTTTTGTTTTCCTTGAATTATGACATTTCTTAAAGGCCAATTTCTGTTAACCCCGTGCTGAATCTTAGCTCTGCTGTTCCAAAGACATAAAAAACAAAGATATTTTGTATATCCACTTTGCTGTCCAAGGAGGAAGTTTACCATTTTTAGATCTGATGTTCTTCATACTTCATTTTTTTCAGTACTAGTGATTTTGTCTCCTATTCCTCTTTCACTTCTGTTTTTCTATTGTCTAGGGTCGCAAATGTTCAATGCATGTTTTACATGTGAAATTTAGAGCCCAAGATTTATCCTAGTCTCCCAAGTGGAAACCAAAATAGGCCAGATAAATAAATAGCCCTTTTCATAAAGTCAGAAATAGGTTTTCTACTTTCTTTCAAAATGTATTCGCCATAAACATAACAAAAAACATCTGGATGATTCACACAGCTATGTCTGCTTGTGAATGCCATGGTTTTAATTCAATGTTTTATTACTAAATAAAATATAGCACAACTTCTCCTATGAAAACTTAATAATAGCCTGAACTGGGTAAGGCAAAGGTAATATAAAAGAGTTATTAATTAGTTTGCGGTGGGGGTTACCCAGATATAGGAATGTCAGGTTTTACGGTCATGGTTAATACCAAGTAATTGAAACCAACTAGATTTAAATTTTAGGTATGAAATTTAAATTTTGGCCTCTAAAGACATCTATATTTTGTTATTTTTGCATTTTATCAGAACTAAAATCAATTAGCCTATATTTCAAAAACTAGAACTGATACAAAAAAGCCAGATATTTTTGGAATCAACATATCAAAAATATCCAAAATCAGTTCTTACTTTTCCGGCACAAAAATAAAAAAATCATTTTGTTGCCCAGTGTAATTGGTCACCAATTACCAATGAAAGTCTACTATTACGCCACCAACTTAAGAAATGTTATATTATTCACGTAATTTTTTAAAATCTACTCATTTCAAAATAAGAATGTTTTCGGGCTTCAGACTTTTGACATTACTCAATTTTCTGCAACGTTTTTTTGTCATTTGATATTTGCTAATAAAAATAACTAAGAGGAGACAAACCTGTAAAGTGTACTGCAGTATTTTTATGGGACCCAGTGCAACTCGCAATCCTTCAATGGCATCCATAAAGGCCTGCACAAGATGGGGTGAGGTCTCGAAAATGTTGGGCCACACGTGGTTCAGCAGGTGAATGAGAGCATCTTCACAGCCAAACCCAAACACACCCAACGCCATGTGCTTAATGGCGGCACATGCTGTCTGCCGATGCACCAAGTCCCTGCAAAAGAATAAAAATTCACACTCAATGGCTACATCCCATGCCAGCGACATTGGTTGGATTTTTAAGGCACATGTTGGAAGAAATATGTATATATAAAACCATCAATAAAATAGAGTTGATTCTACTGTGTATTATTAAGACGATGGCAGCGGAGCTTTCGGGAGGAGGAGTCCAAGATTGTTCATATCTTTCGAGGATAATTGGATATCTTATAAACAAACATGATATATTATGTGTAGAGTTTCTGTGTACTGATCATCGACGATATCGGGCTTGATGAGCAGAGAGGTCGGAGACATGTGACAAAATAGCCCACAAAATTTGACACAGAGGATTCTGAATGGTCGTGAAGCCTGAGAACATTTTTTTTATACGTGAAATAATTTCACCTTGTATCAAACGGACACAACTTAAAGGGCAAAAGGAGTTTAAGGGAAGAATTTTGATGTTCCATATATAATCCATGCAGCCGCATTCAGAATAGATTATAAACTATCCAGTTGAAATATCGGCAGACATAATTACTATCACAGTGGTCCTCACATGACACCACAAATGTGTTTATGAATAGATGAGTTGCCTCACGGGGATGATATCTGGAAATACTTTTAATCTGTCTAAATTGATAACCTCTTCCTTCTAATTCCATTTCCCTATTATCGCACACATCTTACTTTTTCTCTAGATCTATTAAACTATTTTTTTTAATACATCCCAAATTCAAGTTTATGTGCACACATGGCATATAAACATAACCCGCCAAGTCGAAATGAGTTTCGTCACTCATGATTTTTTTCTAAAAGTAGAGTTTATGTTTGTTTGAATGACTTCAACACATTGTTGAGGCGTTGATGCTCCATAATAAATTGTAATCAATTAATCTTTAAGACTACCAAATGCGAACTGACAAATGTCTGCCAAAGCAAAACGGCCTGCAACATAATATTCACCTGTAGTTCTACAAAAACGATTTGATCCTGAATAAAATATGAAATAATAAAAGATTTATAGAGTTCACATTTCTAGTCAGTCAAAAAAACAACAGAAAAAACTTTGTAACGTGACAGTATTCAGAGCAACCCACCTATCCATGAGAGCGTCCTCCAGTAGCGGGCTGACAGCATAAATGTAGTCCTTCCCCATCTCTCCGATGTACTCGAAGAGGAAGGAAAGTGACTTGAGGACACCATTCTGGACGTTTAACTCCGGCACCCGGTACTCTGTCATAAGAGCTGGGAGGACAGTGAAGGGGGAGCAAGTCTCCGCTACAATGGCTATAGCTACAGTAGAGCACACCCTGGAAGTATAATATGGTTAATACAGAATCCAGTATTTATTCAACATTAAGATCTGCATTATTATTATATATGAGTAATTGTAATTGGTATTAGATAATAGCCATGATTGATATAGTGATTTAACAATTGATGGTTGAGTTTCTAAAGTAGCGTGTTTGCCAAATTACAATAATTAGTTACCAATCATCGTTACAATGGAAAATCAAACACACAATCAAGGTTTAGCTTAAAATCTGCAAAGATTTAAAAAAATTTACTAATATCATATTGTCAACATGAATGTAATAAATATATTAAGATGTATAATTTGGATTTTTACAAATTGAAATTCATTAAAAATTTTACAATTTTTCTAATTTATAACGCTATAAATAGATAATGAATATAAAATAACTTAATAATAAATAACTACAGTAAAATCCCATTTATTTGAGGGGACTGAAATCAAGAAAAAAAAAATGCAAATAATGACTTACGATAATGAAAATTCAATTTTTTTTTCACAAACTTTTTTCATTACAACTCAAATTAATTATATATACCAAAATCCAGATGTTTTAAAACAACAAACAAATTGTCAAAATACAGCGTAAACCAATTAATAAAAATTGAAAATTACTATAAACAGTATTTAACCTTATTTTAAATTACTCTATGTAAAAAAAAAGTTTAATAGTCCCTACATAAATCATGATTACAGCACAAATTTAAACAAATAATTTGTTTTAATAAACCTGATTATAATGGACTATCTTTTCGTGGCATTTTTAATAACGACATAATCGTTGAACTTGTTAACACCGCCATTTCTCCGCTGTATTGAATTTAGCAATAAAAGTTTTCAGCGCATTTTGTGGTGGTCATGGCGGCATTTTGCATTCAGCTGTGATGCCTTGATTTTTATCTTCTTTACTCCCACTTCCGTACTCCTTTTCGCTCTGAGATTTTTCGCCTTTCAATGATAAAGTTCTATATGTCATGTTTAATATTGTCGACAACATCATTAATGGGAATGTGTATTTTTCTGTAAATTTTGTTTTGGATAATACTTTTTGACAATCTCTTGTATTAATTCGATTTTTTAGCAGCTGTTAGAATTTTGTACGGGTTTCGCATTAGTGCTATTTTTTAGATTATAAAATTTTTAATTAAACTTATAAAAATGTTTTAATTTAAATGTTTTTTTGATCGTGAATTTAAAAATCTCTAATATCGAAATATTATAAAAATACAAATAATTGTCTTTACATATAATACAATGGTCATAAAATAATTAACAAGATACGGGTAAATCTGAGAAAAGCCAACCATGCATTCTTCAAAATGCCTTGACATTAAATTTAAATAGAAAGAGAAATAATTATAAAATAATTAACAAGATACGGGTAAATCTGAGAAAAGCCAACCATGCATTCTTCAAAATGCCTTGACATTAAATTTAAATAGAAAGAGAAATAATTATAAAATAATTAACAAGATACGGGTAAATCTGAGAAAAGCCAACCATGCATTCTTCAAAATGCCTTGACATTAAATTTAAATAGAAAGAGAAATAATTATAAAATAATTAACAAGATACGGGTAAATCTGAGAAAAGCCAACCATGCATTCTTCAAAATGCCTTGACATTAAATTTAAATAGAAAGAGAAATGTCTATTAAAATTAATACAAATTAAATAATTTATAAAACAAAGAAAAGTCAGGAACTTGACTGCGTACTGCGTTTGTACAACCAAAATAATGAGAGTAAAATAATACGGAATAGAAGATTGGCAAGCACTGACATTCGCAGACCAGCAACTGGAAGAATTACATTAGATAATATTTACTATCTTTTTCTAATGTAAAGAAAACGAGCGAGAGAAAAAAGCAAAGTTAATGCATCGCGGATACGGAAAATAAATATTTAAAAATCGAGGACACACAAAATATATTTGTTATCTTTTCTTAGTATACTGAAAATGAGTTAGAATACAAACAATGCAAATTAACTTTATGCGTCGTGAATCGGTATAGGGGCAGGTAGTAACTACTTGTATTTTGGAGGATTTTGACATTTTACAGACACATCGCGTAGCATACGTGTCAGTCAGCCGCTAATCTTTTCTTGTCAAGACAAGAGACAGAGCCATAAATGTCAAAATATCACATTGCCTATCCTTATTCTATGGCCCACGTGACTGCGCACGACGTCAACAAATAATGATTGATATCACGGGTGTCACATATCGAATTTTAAACCAAATTATTATTTCCAGTAATGTTATCATACAGTGACCCATAGAAATATTATTCAACTCAAGAACACCACGAATTACGTCTGAAATCAAATGTAAAATTCATTATTTTTCTTTCATACAAAATTGATAGTTGATGCACAACTTTTGTGTTGCCAGATTTATTTTATACCATAGATAAAAGTGATTTATACGAAAATGACCGAAATTTCAATTGTACTTTTTAGACATTCCCGATATGCTTGTTACTACCTCAGAGTCCGATGATGAGTTGAATGATGAGAATGACGCAATAAGTTGGAAAGTATCTGGAACGTTCCAATTTAAGTTAGATTTTGACGTACGTTTGCGATCTTTCTCATTTTTGTTGCTAGGTAATTCAAGTGAATAAGATATTATTTTTTAGTTATTAATTAAAATTAGAATACGCACGTTTTACTATAAATACAGTGAGTGCACCACTAGGCAGTATTGGCCATTACCAATGATGGCGGCATCATTTTTTGCATGTTGTTAGTGCTATATAAGTGCTAATATTCTTTTCATTTTAAGCATCACATTAAATCCAATAATATTAATAAAATCTGATGTCGTCCTTCCACCAAAAAACAAATATAAAATAAATAATAATTTCCTAAATGTTATGGTCTGACAACACTATAAACTTTTATTTTTTCCTTTTTTCATCTCAAAACTGTACAAAATCACAGTCGATGGATGCATGGTGAAATAATACCTGATTTTTTAATTATACCAACGTTTTCATGGTTTTTTCATAAAAATAAAATTCAGAAAAAGCTAGCCTATGAATTTTGGCGCTAATATGGTGGCATGATGCTGTTTCACCTAGGATTTTTTTGAGCATCTAACAGGTTAAATTGTAATGCGTATTTTCCAGATAACGAACATTTAACAAAAAAAAAAAAAAACAAATTAGGCAAAAACAAATAGATCGACAAATTCATCTAATAGGGTCCAAAAATAACTTCAAATAACAATATTCGATTTACAAGTACAATTTATGAAAACTTTCTAGAGGGTCCCCACATCCTACTTCAAAACTTTGATAGTTTTACTTTACTTAATGTCACTTGAGCTTTACTGTCACCAACCAGATTCGAAGCAATGTCTTATTAAGTCATTCCTTATTCTGCAATATTCATTTATATACATATTGTAATGAAGACCCACCCAGTTTAGAGTGGAACATTCTGAATAAATATAAATGAGTAAGGTATTGTACCTGTTCTGGCGCTCCTGCACTTTGAGATTATTAAGCAACGTGGCGAGTACATCATGGGGTCCGATAGCCTTGGCGATGTAGCCAAAAGTGTTAACCGTAGCTCTCCGAATGGCCTTCTTATGTGCCTTAAGGAGTTCTAGCAGCTCAAAGCAGATCCTCATCCATTCTCGTGCCGACACGTACTCGGGACCTCTGTCTGCTATTCGGCCCACCAAGTCTATGCAGTTTTCTTGGACCTTCTCGTGTCTGTAATCAAATTAATATCATATATATTTATATATATATATAAAGGAGTGTTATCTCGTAACAAAGCAATGCTTTATGCTTAAATGCTTTGTTACGAGACAACATTCCTTAATAAATTAATTTAATTTATGGAGAATAATATGTAATTAAAATATGACCAACATTTGCCAGATTAAAAATTTTAAACAGTATATTGTAAAATAAAAAATTGAATAAGTTGATTCATATTCTTACCTGTTTTTCAAAATTGGTGTCAATCTTGGCAGAAGATCTTTAATAGGAGGAGTCATCTTAGTCATTCCGATAACATTCACGATTGCCTTCAGAGCCCCCAGGATGGAGCCCAGCACTTCGGGATATTCTTCTCCGAGGTATTCGTACAGCACAACACCTAAATGTCCCATCAATTTTTCCTATAAACAAAATTCAATGAATGAACCATTTCTCAAATAATTACATGTCCATAAAAGCACTTATTATTAATGTGAACTCACCTCTTGGCAGGTTTTCATAACAAGAGCTATCCTGGCAATGAGATCGGCAGCCTGCTGGCGGACCTTAGCTGATTTGTTGTTGAGGCGCCACAAGATAGTACCACAGATTTGAGGAAGATATGGTTTTACCCGCTTGCCTAACTGATTCACAATGGTGCCGAACCCGCTGAGCATCACCACATCCTACAAGAGAACATATTGTACAAATGAGTTATTAGTGAATAAGAGGCCAAGGGTATAATGCATTATCTCAATACTACAGTATGGAAGAAGGGAAGTAAGAAATCTCTAGGCAATTAAATAAGTTATACCTCAGTAGTCTGCTCCTGGAAGGCGTACAGAATACCATCAATGAGTTGTTCCTCGAGCCTCGAATCTATGTCAGCGGCACCAAGGTTTCCCATTATCTTCTCGATAGACTCCATGACCATCTTACGGTACTGCTCATTCTCATCCTTCAGGTCATCCACTACACGATTAATTATCTCACTGGCACCAACCTATAATAAATCAAAAAATACAATTATTTTTTTTTAACACAAAATAAAGTTAAGTTTAACTTTTTTAAACATGAATTGTCGTTATTTTATTAAAAAATGAAATTCTGTAATATTTTCAAAAAGCGGAAATTTTCAATGAATAAACAATATTATGAGTTTTTAAATAGTTACCTTGTTGGCTATTTCTACTGTGGTATCAACAAGCTGCCTATAATTCCTGCGGTCTAGAGCCATTCGATGGTTCCAGAAATGTTTGAAGAAGTGTGGTAAAATCTCATCCATGATGTACTGTGACTCCACACCATCCGTCGCGCAGCACTGCTTCACAATCTACAGCAATAAAAAAGAGACTGAGCATTTTTCACATTTTTGTCAGATTCATTAATTCAATAAATAATTAAATATTAATTGATAATATTTCTTAAAATTAGTTCATACTTTAAGCACAATCTTTTTCATCTCTTCATCGGGAGATTGAAACTCTCGGATGAGGATGAGCATGACCTCTCGGGTGTAGTAGTTGGCGTACTCTGCATCCATAAGAGGAATGAGATTTCCGATGGCCTTGAGGAAAGCGGCCAATCCTTTGCCTCGGTGAGTTCGAATGCCCTTCCACAGCGGCTTGAGTACGGAGTCAAAGGACTCAATACCGTAAGGGGTGGCAGCTTCAGCCAAGGCAGCACTTGCCAGAGCGGTAATGGTTCGCACCTTCTGCTGTTCATCAACCAAACCTGGAAATATTTACGAAATTAATTTTTGCTAAAAGAACTAGGAGTAAAGTGTGTACTTAATTTAAAAAAAATTGTTGCACCGTGAAAACAATAATATTCAAAACTTTACTAAAATTAAATTAATATTAAATTGTTACTTGCCTGTACTGTAAAACTGAACAGCGAAGAATATTTAATATCTTCAAATTAATTAGAATAAGCATAATTTAGTAAATGAAATACTATTACATAGGTAGTACAACTTCTGATCCATACGGCCTCAGACTTCAAGGCTGGAATTTCATTAGCTGCTGAACATGTGGTTCATTAGTATAAATGTGTGACACAATACTTGCAGCATCAAACGCAGATTACCCCACAATAACAAAGTATTACCTACCGTGTTCAATGATTTCGACCAAGCTCTTGAGATGCGGAAGAATGGCACAGCCCATGAGGATGGCGATCTGCTGCACAATTTTAATACCCGTGTGACGAGCCTGCCAGGACTTCTTGGAACGACAAACAGCTTTCAAGAAGGGGAGAAGTGATGGGATGCCTGGAAAATTTTTAATTGATTAATAAATAAAATATATTGTACATCCCAATCTTGAAAAATATTGCCATCTGGGTTACTGCCACGTGTCAGGTTTAATCTAAGAATTTACAAATATGAAGAAAATAAATCAGACATTATAAGTTTGATACATAATAGAAAAAAGATGATATTAGTGTAACATAGATAATAATGGATACTTACCGAGAGCAGAAGCAACTACGGCGAAGGCCCTGGCAGTGGTGTTCCTGACGTACTCATCAATGTTATCAATGTCAGGCCTCATGGTGGAGATCATGGTGGCCAACCCAGCTGCCTTAGCCAGATTGCTGATGATCTCTCGTCCCTCCACTCGGGCATGATAGTCCTCGTCAATCAGCAGCGGTTCTATCACTACTAGAATCTGTAAATACACAAGTGTAATTAATATGAGATGTCATTTTGAAACATTTTCTGAGATTCAATGTTTTGCTAATCATTTAATTAATAACAGAATTTATTTTTTATACATTCAATACCAACATTCTAAGGGTCAATCAATTTTGAAAAATAAATAAAGTCAAAGTAATTTTTAATTTCAAAAGCAATTAATTAGTATTTCATTTCAAGTTTTTAAAACAATTTTCATTGGTATAAAACAGCCAATATAAATGAGTATATTGTATTTAGTCAAACACTGTGGGGCTTCATACTAAAGGGTCTTTCATTAAGGGCGCTCAAACTTTTTTTTAAAATAAAACAAAAACTAATGAATATATCTAAAAAAAAATTATTATGTTTTGAAGTACATTTAGTGGCAATTATGTATGAAATTCCATTTCCCTTGCATGACCACCGCGGGCACGTTTGCGGAAGTCCAATCGTTGAATCCAATTTTCCACCACTTTTTCACATAATTCGGCCCGAATCGCACCAATTTCGCGTTCAATATTTTCTCTTAGCTCTTGTAACGTCGCCGGCTTGTTGGTATAGACCAAAGATTTAACATAGCCCCAAAGAAAATAGTCCAATGGTGTTAAATCGCATGATCTAGGCGGCCATTGCACTGGTCCATTTCGCGAAATAACACGCTCACCAAATTTGGTTTTCAATAAGTCAATTGTTGCGTGTGCCATGTGACTGGTAGCGCCGTCTTGTTGAAACCACATATTGGCCAAGTCCATACCTTGCAATTGAGGCCAAAAATAATCAGTTATCATGGAGCGATAACGATTACCATTCACAGTAACATGACGATTAGCATCATCAACAAAAAAATATGGTCCAATGACACCTCCGGCATGTAATCTACACCAAACAGTGATTTTTCCGGGATGCAATTGTGTTTCGTGAAGCACGTGTGGATTGGTGCCTGCCCGATAATGCATATTTTGCTTGTTTACATATCCATTGAGCCAAAAATGAGCTTCGTCACTAAAGATGATTTTTCGATGGAATTCAGCATCATTTTCAAATTGTTGTGCAGCCCAATTGAGGAATTGGCGACACTTCAAATGGTCAAGCGGCTTTAGTTCTTGTGTCAACTGGATCTTGTATGGATGTAGGCCAAGATCTTTTCGCAAAATTCGCCACAATGACGTCACAGAAATGCCCAATTGTTGAGAACATCGTGTTAGTGACTCATTTGGGTCATCAAGAACAGATGCTCTAGCGGCGGCAATATTTTCCTCACTTCGTGCATTTCTTTGTCTCACTAGCACTGGAACATTGTGTAGCGACAATGTGTTTTCAAATTTTTGCACCAAACGTTGAATTGTTGATGTGGCAGGCAAGTGATGACGACGATAAAATGGTCGTAATGCTCTTAAAGTTGCAGTGAGCGAACGCGAATTTTGGTAGTAGATTTGAATAATTTGCAAGCGTTGCTCCGCTCCGGTGTGTACTGCTCCATGATGATTTGCCAACTAAGTACGAGTGTTAACCTCAAAAAAAAAAAATTGAAGAAATATGGCGTAGTTTCTTGTCCCTGTTGAAAGAAAGTTTGAGCGTCCCTATTGAATAACCCTTTATTAAAAACTAACTAACTTTCAAACTGACCCCTCCTACCTAAAGTATCGTAAGTAAAAAAATGTAATTTTTAATCATTCTAGTATTTTGCACGTATTTGATACATTTTTAAATGGCTGTAATTTTTTTATTATGTTTATTAGTACCTACATCATAGAATACAATATATTTTCCTCAAAAATCTGCAACATAAATAAGTAACAAATACACGTGAAATACTAGAATGATTAAAAATGTAATTTTTTACTTAGGAGGTGTCGATATTCAAAACACAAGACGAGAAATGCCCTAACACAACTCTAAATCCCAGAAATAACGTTTAATGCAAAAATACATACCTTGTGTACATATGGGCGCACTAGGTCATCCAACTTGTAAAGGATTCTGTCAATGACCTTGACGAGCAGGTGACGCTCTTGGTCCTCTAGAGTAGGACTCATGAGCAGAGGAAGAATCTGGTTGAAGAGAGGCCCCGCACCAAACTCACGTGCCTTGTCCGTTATCTGGCGCAGTGCAGCCTTGCACATGGGTGGAGTGCCATTCTGTAACAAATATATTATGTTATGGAGATATGGAGGGGCTAAATCTAATTTTATTATACCACTTTTAATGATTCTACATGATTTACAAATCACTCTTCAACGGTGGATTGCCTGAGTAAAAAAAAAAAAGTAATGAATTTTACAAATCATTCTTCAAGGGTGAAATGCCTGAGTAAAATAATAAAAAAAAAAAGGTTTTCAAAACCATTTTTTTTTTACATAATTGTTATATATAACTAGTTTTTGAACCTCCAAATCTACTATCAATGTTATGTATAGATAAGGTCCAGTCTTATGGTTCAAACAAGTCATTTTATCCCCAATACCCAATATTTATATTGCTCATAATTCAAATATCGAAAAAGAATTGCAAAAAATTTAAAATAAGTGAAAAGACTAAATTGTCATGTTGATTTTCTGCATTATTTTAACCCTGAATCAAACAATCACAGAACTTAAGCTTATCTTAACCAACCTTGGAGGGGCGGCATCGGAAGTGAAAAGATACTTACATAACAACATCTGTATAAGTTTCAAATTTGCCTTCATAACGATTTTGTCATTTCTATTATTTTAAAAAGATTACATATTAGATTTACTGCGAAAATAAACCCTTTCGTGAATATGGACAATGTAATTAAATTTAGTGTATGTAAAATTTTGACTCAATCTTTTTTGTTGTTTATGGTTTTGATCGTGACAGACTATCAAAAAATTTCTAACATAAATGTAGGGAAATATATGTAAATGTGGGATGAAATTTTGAAAATAAGATCAAGATGGTGGTAATTGTTTTTTGTAAGATCCAATTTTGATTGCTTATTTAACTTCTTTCATTAAGTTTACTTTTTTAATGTTGGTCCCCTTGAATTTAAGAGCTTTTCCTAAATACGCATATAATTAATAAATATCATTTGGAACAATTAATTTATTCTCAGATTCGGGGACTTTCAGAACAAATTGTATACAAATATTGTTTAGGAACACAGACCAGTAAATGAATACCCATGAAATAAAGTGTACATATAAGAGAGATTTTGAACATTAGTTGCAGGATGAGGGGCATTCTACACACATTCTTGGTGGAAATATAAATTCAATAGTTTATGACACATTTATGCAACAGTAAAAGTATTTACTCTTCGAAAATTAAATCTTTGTGTAAATAAGATGTATTTTTTACATTAACACATATATATATTTGTTCTAATCAAGTCATATTTTAAAAAAAGTCGTGGAGCTATCGATTGCGTAAGTGGTACCAAAGTGATCACATGGGTGACACCAAAAAAGGAAGTAAGGAAGGACAAGGAATTTGCATTAGTTCAAGTCTATATACATGATAAAAATAAAATTAGAGGAATTTTCAAATGTTAATGTGCAATGAATGTGTTAAAAAATATATACACGTACCTTTATCTTGAGTAACAATTTCATGATCTTGCGTTCTTTCTGCTCCTCAGGTGGCAGTGTATCCTCATCCACATCCGTGAGCAGTTTGTCGAAATACTGGGCATCCTCAGGCTTCATAAAGGGCAGGTTAGGGTGGCGTGGCTGTGCATCCATGAGGCGAGCGGCCGCCCCTGCCTCTTCCTGCTGTAGAAAGAAGCCCAGCGGTGTATTGGCCCCGGGCGTTGGTGTGGCCGTTAGTTTTCGGGCCGGGGTGCGAATTGGTACATAGCCTAAGTGGAATAGGTACTTGTCAATTATACATAGTATAAAAATATATTATAATTTAATTTTGAACACAACATGTATTCATAGGTGCACCATTGTGAAATGTTATCACTCTCGAAATACAGCCATTATTATTGTATAATCCCAGCCCTATCCCAGGACACTAGCAAGACAGCTTTATTTTTCATAGAATAGTGCATAACTTCTTCAGAAAAATAATAAGATTTTTTCCAAAATTGAATATTTTACAACCCCAAACATCAAAGATTTTACGCCAATTATTGGAGAATGAGAAATATCTTTTCAAATTGACAGTCTAAATGCCATAGATGGAGAACATTGCGTTACAATCAATGTTCCCTCTATTTTTGGATCACGATGCTCGCATAAAAATATTTTGTATAATTTCAAGGATCAATGTGGAGCCACCATCACAATACTCGACTCACTGATTAAAATGCAAAAAGCCATAATTAGAAAAATTCTCAAGAAATCCTTTCAACATTAAAAAACTCAAGGTGCTAAATATCAGGCAATTATTCATGAAGACTGGTGAAAGACATGAAAATAGATCCCTGTGCCTAATCACACATTTTAAGTATACTCGGGCAAAAACTTAAAGAAAACTAGCTGTTCCGTCAATGAAAACCTCATTTGCTCAAAAACATGCATGTTTTATAAGATTGCAGATATACAATAAGCAACTACAAGAGATGGCAACCTAACCTAAATTCTGTGAAGTCAGCTGGAAGAGGTCCTTAAATGATCAAAGCTACGTGTAATCTTTACATCCCACTTCGTACTTACGTGTTCTGTTTGCTCCCGCTTGTTTCTATTCTAATCCTGCTTTTTACTCTGTTCTTCTTTTTACAGGTAACCCCCGTTGATCGTGGGGGATACGTTCTGGACATGGTCGCGATAAGCTAAATTTCGCGATCAACAGGGGGTTTAAAAAAATCTTAAATATTTAAAGTATTACAAACCTATGTTCTGAATAATTACAACTTCACAATAAGAATGTGTTCTACTTAATAAAAAAAAAAACATTTAAATTTGAAAAAACACTTTTGATTAATAAAATAAACATTATTAAAAACAAAAAAAATGTTATACATAGCATAATTCATAATTTATTCATTTTGTTATGCGATTAAAAAATAACCTAGATTCCCTTGTTTGGCCTCCCTATGTTTATTATGCAAAATTTGCCGATAACTGTCAAATAATCCGTTGCAACCACGCTTTAATCTTTAATCTTCGTTGAATTCTTCGATTTTGTTCCTTTGTCTGTTTCCGATTTTACTTTGTTCCTTTTACTTATTCTCTATGGTCTCCTTTTTGATTTTAGTTTTTTACTATTTAATTTGTTTAAATTAGTCCTACCTCACTTCCTACTTATGCACATATCAGTTTTCAGGAATATTAAAAACAATAATAAATAGCTAATTGAACCTAATGGATACCTACCTATCTCAGAACAGGTACTTTATAACATACCTAATGAGGTAGGTAACATATTAATATATGTAATATTTAATACTTATTGTGCTTGCTAGTGTATTCATTAATTTAAAAACGTTTATATGGATGCAAGCTTCAAAAGAAAGTTATTTTGCAAAGAAATGCTGATTTTACTGCACTTATTTTTTGTGCGCTGGGGGAGAAAATAAGAAAAACATTACCACACCAGTATAAGACTATTAGTAGGGTCTAGGTTGACCACATTACTAATGAAGATGTATCAAGACGCATAAATAAAACAAGAGAACTAAAAACAACTATCAAAGAACACTGAAATGATATTTTTAACACATTATGCAGGGGAAGTTAGAAGGTTGGTAGGTAGAAAGAGTTTATCTTGATAACGTAATAAATATCTAAAAGTGGTTTAATGTCCAAAATGTTGCATCAACATACTGCAACATAAAGGATAAATCAACATACTGCAACATGATTGCCAACCTTTATTAAAAGGCAGCACATAAAGAAGTTATGATAAAAATTGTATGAGTGCCATAATATCAAACAGCGTGCACACCATTACAATGCATATTTATTAATCCATCCCTATCTGTTTCCAAAATATTATATATATATGATTTTTGGTATCTTGACAATTCAAGAGTAAATTAGTTATAACCAAATATTTGTGGTTTCACAATTGTTTTTATACTTTGCAGATTAATTATAATTTATGCTGATTTTTACATTTTATGTTTCAAAGGATATTTTTACATTTATTTTAAACTTGAAATATTATGGATATACCTGCAGGGGGCGGCAGGATCTTATACCCGGGTGGGAACATGGTTTCCAACTCATCATCCGTGTAGGGGCGGTTCCTCTCATCAATCTCTTTCTCCCAACGATAGGCCTGCAGCTGTTCGGGTGTCATGGCTGCCAGGTGACCGGGTGTAGGGGTGGCAAGTCCCATGGCTTTCAGGCCCATGGGTGTCGACTGGAAAAAATACCATTCAATAAAAACTACTTTCTTAATGAAGATCGTCACTAAGTTGTTTTGATATCATTTCTGCATCATCTGTAATATTTGAAAGTGATTTTGTGATTCTGCTCTGAATGATGGAATTTACCTACTTACTGTCTACTTCAGGGAAGGTTATCTACAAAAGTATAAAAAAAATTGACATTTGATTTTTAGGAATTTATTTAAAGTTAAAAAAGATAACTCACCCCTCCAGGTGTGAAGATGGGAGTGTGGTGCGGGGTAGGTGTGGCATGCGAAGGTGTGTGGGAAGGAGTGTGAGAGGGTGTGGCATGTGAGGGGGTGGTGTGGGATGGAGTGGCTTGGGAGGGAGTAGCTGAGGGAGTGGCAGCTCCGCTGGCCGAGGGTGTCTCATCCCAGCGCGAGCGGCGCTTAGAGGCCCCCGGGGTAGGAGTTTCCTGGATCAAGTCACCTCCACGGTCCGTACGTGGAGTTTCTGCCCATCCGCTGTTGTGGCCCGGTGTTTCTGAAACAAGCATTGTATATTCAACCATAAAACTTACATAATAATACAGTAAAATCCCGTTTATTCGAAGTTGAGGGGACCGAAAATCAAGAAAAAAGTTCAAATAACGAATTAGGATAATGAATACAAAAATTTCAAAAATTCGATTCTTTTTTACATACTAACTTTTTTCATAGCAACTCGAAGTAATTGTATACACCTATATCCACACATTTAAAATTAACAAACAAGTTGTCAAAATACAGCGTAAACAAATCACAATATTTTTTATTAAATAACACTTATAATGGACTATCTTTTCGCGCCATTTTTAATAACAATAGTCGAACTTGTCAACCCGCCATTTCTCCGCTGAAGTTAGCGAAAAAGTTTCCAGGGCTTTTAAAACATTTGTTTTGTGGTGGTCGCGGCGACATTTGGCACTCTCCTTTCAGCATTAAAGTTCTTTCTGTCATCATGTTTAATATTGTCGACAACCTCATAAATGAGGTCGCGTATTTTTCTGTTAATTTTGTTTTGGATAATATTTTTTGCCAATCTCTTGTATTAATTTGATTTTTAGCAACTGTCGGCGTTCTGTACGAGCTTCGCATTAATGCTATTACCGAGAATATAAAATTATCAGTCAAAATTATAAAAATGTTTTAATTTAAATTTAATGAAATATGCAAAAGTCTAAGGAACGCAAACCACACATTCGCGAATTTCAAAATGTCTTTACACGTAAATATTAGAGAAAAACAAATAATGTTCTTTACATATAAAACAATGGCAATAAAATAATTAACAAGATACGAGAAAATCTGAGAAACGCTAACTACACATTTTTTTACTTGACACTATACTTAAATAGAAAGAGAAATGTCTGTATTAAAATTAATACAAATCAAATAATTTATAAAACACGGAAAAGTCTGAGGAACTCAATCGCGTACTAACGTTTGTACAACAAAATATACAAACGCTATGTAAACCAAAATAATTACGGTAATAATACGGAACAGAAGATCGGCAAGCACTGACATCGCAGCTTGCAGCTGGGAGAACTAGAGAACTGCGTTACCTATAAGGGCGCAAAGATAAATTTGCTATCTTTTTCTAATGTAAAAGAAACGAGCGAGAGGAAAAAAGCATGCGACCTTAAGTTAAAGCATCGCGGTAAAAAATAAATATTTCAAATCGAGGATACACAAGATATATTTGTCATCTTTTCTAGTATACTAAGAGTGAGTGAGAAAACAAACAATGAGAATTAACTTTATGCGTCGTGAATCGGTATAGGGGCGGAACTACCCATTTTGGTGGTCTTAGACTTTGGACAGGCACATCGCTTAGCGCATGAGTATTTTCCAGATTGCTGACATCTGACAAAAAAAATTGAATTAGGCGAAAAATAGATTCACAAATTCATCTGATAGGGTCCAAAAATAAGTACAATTTAATATGAAAACTTTCCAGAGGGACCACATTCTGCTCTAAAACTTCAACTTGCGGCGAATTTCAAATAAACGGGGTTTTACTGTAGTTAATGAATAAATATGTATTTTATAATATTTTGTAATATTTTAGACATAAAAATACTGATAACTAAATACTAATAACAATAATATTACAAATTATTTTCATGACGTTCCCAAACTGAGCACTGAATTTGTGAACTCATGTGAACTTCCTAAATTGGATGGCAAAAGAGTGGTCGACATACACCAATTCTTTTCTCAAATTAATTAAATTTATTCCCACAAATCGATGTTTGGGTGCACAAGAACAAATATTGAATATGTGAAAGAACATAAGGTTTTGTTTCTAAATTCAGTTTAATGTGTGTGGGTGTGGATCAAATTTTGTTTTGAATACATGTAAAGAAAAATACAACGAAATTCTGAAGAACGATAATATGCTCGATGAACAACTAATTATGTAACCGTGAATAATAATACTTTTGTCATATTTTCATTTATATTTTAATATTAAATATATATGTAATTTATTAAAACAAATAAATATTAAAAAAAAAAAAAAACAGTTATTTTATTACAACCGGAGTATGATTATTATATAATATAATATTAGCATAAATAGTTTTCTCTTCACAAATACAGCTGCTTTTTTTCTTATAAATCGGGGCAAAATTGTAATATTTTATAATCATATGTTTATTGACACAAACAATAGTTTTTATCATAAACATAATAATTCTTCATAGTATAAACTTAACAATTCTAAGGTGAGAACTTTAACAAATTATTTAATTTTCGCTTGATAATTTCAAATGGCGACACATTTATTATGAATACTCGAGAAATTGTTATTTTCTGATACCTAGGAATTTAAGAGAACCAACAATTGTATACTTGTCCTTTTCTATTGATACCTTTCACTCTAGCAATATTTTCCTAAAAAATAATGCACTTTTATATTTACTTGATATTGTAAAAGAATCAACTATTAGTTTCATCTTGAAAAGGTACGCAAAATGCAAAAATATCTCAAAATACAAATTGGAAAAATGAAAGTTGCCCCTTAACAAAAACATATGATGAAGTATAATTACACATTTTAAAAAAATAAGCTAATCATCACTCACCCCTCTCTGTTTTAGGTGTCTCATCCCAACGATTCCTTCGGCTGGCAGGCTGGGCGGGAGTCTCGCGGCCCGGGGTGGCATGCCCGGGAGTGGCATCCCACTGGCGAGTGCTCTGCCCCGGTGTAGCTCCAGGGGTCTCCCCCCCACGGCCAGTGCCTCCACCCGGAGTCTCATCCCAGCGGTGGTCTGCAGGAGTTCGCTACACATACAAAAATAGTAACTTGGTCATCCAGTGTGCTATATTCGGTCAGTCGGTGAGTTGGATTGCTGTATTAATGATAATACTATAATTAAAATAATATTTATAAATATATATTAGTAAAATATATACAGTAAAACCTCTTTAATATGAAATTGAGGAGGCCCAAAATTAAAAAAAAAAAAAAGATTTTCGAATTAGGAAAATATAATTTCGTATAAAGTTTTCAAAACATCAACATATCTTCTAAGCATTTATAGGTGTACTACAAATACAGTGAAACACTCGTAATACGATCACCTTTAATACGTTTTCACGCCTAATACGATTACATTTTTCAGTCCCAAAAAAGTCCCATACAAATTACGTATTTTTTTTATGCTTTATACGTTTTCCAAATAATAAGTTTCCTGCCTAATAAATTAAAATATTTCTGACAGAACTCAGTTTATCCCTACAAAATGTCCCTTGTAATACATTTTTCGCAGATTTTTTTTTGTTTGACATTTATAAAAATGAAAGTGATATTCTTTCAATGGGTGCAATAAAATGAACTCTCTTTAAATGAGTTTTTCCATGTGTCATAAAAGTTTATCCATTTACAAAAACAGTAATATTTGAATAGGCTAATAAAACAAAATATATCCCAAAAATCAACAAAACAGAACCCCAGCTGTAATAAACAATACATTCAGCATGTACAATACCAGAGTGGCATTGGTAATTTTGTTTTATTTCCACTAATATCTACCTTTAAATATTCTTAATTGCTTTGGAGGCAGAAAAACCCTTAGAATAAATTCTTGGAATACACAACAATTTACTTAACTCTTATGATGATCCGCATTGAATTAGGCCTCATTTTAGGACAAGCTTGTCTTTTCAAATAACATATAGACAAAATATGTAATACATTGACATTTTTATTTTCATCTGTTTGCCCGTATTACCCTAATTATGTTTGGCCCGAACCTTCAATTTATTTCGGGAATTCCAAGTATCGAATTGCTTAGTCAGATTTTGAGTTTATAATTGAATGAATAAATTTTGTGTAATCTTATTACGTATACTGAGTGGAACACTATATTTTAGGGGTAAATATATATGGATTAAAAATACAAGTTGAAAATGTTGAAGCTGCATGTGCTGTATCTAATCTCAATCATGCCAGAGATACGAGTGTTTAAAAAAATCCTAGTTGTGCGATTATTTCGATTAATAGAAATATTCTATTGATTCAAAATTATATATTGAATACAAAAAATAACTAATGGGGACTTGTCAACCGAGGCGCACAATGAAGTTCCGGTACCGACACCGATGTACGGAAGTGAGGTTGGTAGCTGGCAGAAGAGGAACGAAAGTAGACTAAATGCAGTGAAAATGAGATAGCTTAGGCATATACGCAGCAGATCTATTTATGACAGAGTAAAGAATAAAAAAATAAGGAAAGAATGTTAAGCTGATCTTGAAAGGAGCATTTATTCATGTTTAATTTCTCGTTTGTGTTATGCTAAGAAAGTAGGAATTCACGGAGTTAATTATTTAAATTTGAAAATAAAATTAACTGCGTATTTTGAATTTCCGAGAAGTACATGCGAAATGTAATGTGTGCTCAAGGATATACACATCAAGTAAAAATATTATGCGATAAAATTAACCATTAATACTATTCTGGATAATATACTCTTCCTAACACTTCAAACAATGTAAAGCAGATCTTAATACAGTAAGTAAGATTAAGAAAGTATCACTTAGGTGGTTTGGTCATATGTAACAGATGAATGATAAGATAATGGTTGGAAAGATATATGACGCAAGTGTTAATAGCACCATAGAGGATATCCGCGGGAAACTTGGCACGACCAGGCAAACCAGATACTGGAAAATAGTTGTTAAAAGCCTCAATAATCAACGATCTTGTATGAGAATATGTATGTATGTGGACGAGGCGATAATTGTGTTTCAGGACAGAAGAATGTGGCGCTCTATCCTCTCTGCTTACTCCCGCGGCGAAACGGTGTGATGGTAAATTAGTTACAAAAAATAAAGGTCATTGAGCTTTGAGCAGCCAGACTATTTTTTATTAGATGATTTATGGCCTGAAGCAATGATAATGGAATAATAATAATAATGGATCAATTTCGCAAATATTTATTTGAAGCTTAACATGACTGTAAAAATCTCCTAATAATGTTTTGTGTAACGGTACAGAATTTGTGCACATTCCTTGAACATGTTCGACTACAACAATTTTAATACATCTGCTTATATTTCATCGTATTATTGTTACTTAGTCGCAATCTCAGCTACCTCCACATTTTTTATTTGGAGAAAACGTGAAATCTGATAGAAGCATAAAAACAATATATTTATTAATGCATTTCTTATTATAAGTAATAATCACCATAACCTGGTTTGAAATACATAATAAATACAACATATTTTTCCAAAAATAATCTAGTTTCCATACTAGCGGCCCTTTAAATTTCTGAGTAACGAAGACTGCTATTGATTCAATTCTAATATAAATGGCAGCGGCAAAAGCGACTGATTTTGCAACTAACAATTTTGAATGACCAATAAATATAAAAATGGGTTAAATTTGAAAAGACAACTGCATTAAAAGTTAGAACAAATAATAATGGAGGTTGCTGACTTTGTAACTAGTACCCTCACTTGTAGTTCACGAAATTATTTAAACATACATTATTTATAACTTTGTTTTAAACCACTTTTATGAGTTAAATTTAATGCGCCAACCAGTTTCGGAAAATATCTTTTCCTTCATCAGAATGTCAAATAAACTAATTAAAACCATGTTTTTTGCAGGAAAGAAAAGGAAATTTTCGAAAGCGGTTTATGTATTAATTTAACTCATATAAATATATATTTTTATTATGTTTGAAATCTGATAACATCCGTTTTCGGAGAAACCGCGGGCTTTCATTGGGAGCTGTTTCATTTTAACTTCTTCTGGTTCAGCTTTAATTAATATTTCTTGACAACTAAAATAACCTAATTATTTATTTTCGTAACCGATACGTATTTGAAAATTTATTAACAAATAAACAAAACAGAACAAACCACAGGGCACTGACAACTGAATTAACATAACCGGCTGATTTATTTGTTTGTTTGATTTTTTACATCAGCACGAAATAAATAAACAAAGCAAAAATAATGTCATCATATTTGTGATTAAAAAATTTAAATCGTAAAATGAAGGACAAAAATACTATTAACGTATTTTTGTAAGTTCGGGCCTGCCATTGTTGATATCAATGCCGACAATAATTTCCCCTGAACTGAGATTTAGTAAGGGCAAGTATTCTGTCTCAATTACACTGATCAAGGCAATATGTCGAGTGTACAGGTAAATTATCTAAAACTCATCAAAAGGGATAAATTTTAAAAATGCAGTCCAACAGATTTTCATTTACAAACAGTACTTTTTTTAAATGTGCATTCGTCAAGTTGGCCAAGAAAAGATACAAACGTCTTGTCGTGTAAACAATTTTACATTTCGTAAAAAGTATGATCTTTCGTCGGACCTACAGGTGGCGTATTTTATCTCTGAATAACTTTGACCTACCCTTATTTTACAATAAAACGCCGAATAATTTGAATTTGAAATCATTTCGTGTTTTGGTCTTGTTGTCAGTGGTTCTTTTACTCTTTGTTACGTCGATTTACTTAATTTAGGTATGTCGATTTATTTAATTTAGATAGTTCAAATTTCATACTTCATTTATTTTCCTTATAATATTATTTAGTTTCCTATAAGTAGTATTTAATATATTTGAAGGGTACATTAGGAGATTAGTTATATTTTATTAGATAGTCATCAACATTTTATAAGTTTGTTTTTAATCAATTTATTTTCATCTAGGTTTTTTATTAGCATTCTTATAGTTACATTTTATTATCATTCATTTAATCTTTGTTATTATTAATTTGTTACTCGTTTAGGTATGCCTATTTATGGCCGTGATTTTCAAATACATATTTATATAAGTAACTTTTATAGAATAAATTGTTTTTTAATAATTTTTTTATAAATAAAATATTTTAATTATTCTAATGTTAGTTAAAATACAATATTAGATGTTATGGTCAAATAAAGCATGGAAATATTGAAATCACTGTTATTAAGTTTTCCTGCTTAATAAGATTTTATTTGGCGGTCCCTTGGAAAATGTATTAAGAGGGTTTCACTGTATACATTTTCTCAAAACATTTTTGAACATTAACAGGTTCCGCGCAAAATGAATTCAATTTTTTTTGGTCCCTTGAATTACAAATTAACGCGGTTCTACTGTACATGTAAAAAAAAAAACAATTTTGTCTTAAAATTATTGTATGTTATAAATTATCGAGTGTATGTATGAAAATTCATTTTAAGGGGAAAAAGATAATATTTTCAAATTATAACAAATTTCGAAATAAAGTTGTTTGTATTAATAAGCTTTTACTGTATAACATATAAATAATGTATAAGTGTTATAAAGGGTTCTCACATCTTGCTGTTCCCATGAGGTAGGTGTGGTGGGGGTCGCGGTGGTCTTCTTGGCCGGTACGAAGTGTTCCTCTACAGTCTGGTCCCAGCGCCCGCGCTTGCGGCCTGCGGTACCTCCCTTGGCCTCCCCGTTGCTCGATGACACTGTACGGAGAGTTCCGTCTTTTGCTTTCTCTACTATCTTTTTCCTCAGCTGTAACAGTATTACAAATACCATTATTAATGAAAATTGGAAATGTAAAATTTTCAATTCAGTCAAAATAAATAGGTAAATTGATTGGATTGAATTGAAATTTTTATTGATAGGAAGTTAAGGTATCAAATATAATGCTGTTTTAAAAATTTCATAAACTGTGACTATTCATCTCTCTGTTGAAAAATATAATCAAGTTGTGCATTTTTAAACCTTTGGAATATTTTATATACTCATAGATAATAAATACTATTATACATAAGTATACTCGAGATACATAATTTATTCTTAACCCTTCATATTTTTGTTTCCTCAAATTTTTCAAAAAACTAAGTGATATCAATGATAATACACCAAAATTTATTAAATTTAATAAAATAGTGATACAATGATGAATCTCTACTAAAACAATTAAATAATCTCCACTGAATAGTTGAAATATTACTGACCTCTGTCTCTTCTCCCTTGAGGAATTGTTCTTTCATGATCTCCGTGTAGGTGCGCGACCCCACGTCCGGTGTCTTCCCACCTGAAATCATGTACAGGGCCGTAAGGGATCATTACTGTGCTACAAGTGGATGCTTACTATCTTATTACGTACGCACACGGGCGTATAGTGGGGACGAGGAATCACTCCAAATGTTTTAAGGACTCTTTCTTTTAACCTTCTGAGCAGATGTAATGTTAATATTGTGCAACAAAAGTGATGCAACTGTCGTCATCATGTATATAACGGCATATTGAAATGATAATTTATTAACACTGACAGCAAAATCAACAAGTGGTATGATGATATTGCGCTACGTGATTAAATAGGATTCTGAAATAAAATAAAAATCGGGTGGATTTTACAGAAATCTTAACTGGATTCAGTGCGAAGTGCTGTAACTCGCGTAGAGTTAATAAAAATAATGCAAAATATCAGCATAATATATATATGAACTATAAACATAATTTGTATGAGAACATACTTGATTTTTGCTTGGTATTATTGCTGAGATTTATTTATCATATCTCAAATAAAGGGGATCATTTATTTCCATGAAAGTAATTGGAGAGATACATGATTATGCTCTAATGTACCCTTAATGCAATTATTTTAAATTTGTAATATAAATGTTAATAGAAGAAAAGGTGCTGTGTATGGTCTTGCAACAGTCAAAAGGTTAAAAAGAAAAAATTCCACAAGTCACACAAGGTAGTGAAGATTATGTGAACTAGTTACAACCGGCAGTAACGTAATTTGGCAAAGTTAGTGTAAATCATCTTGGCTTGTGAGAGACACTTTATGTAATGTACAGAGAATATACCAAAATAAAAGTATCATTATTTACCATTACCATTGCCAAAATGATTCAGTACGATTAAGAATTACACAAAAACTCCTCACGGTTTCCTCACATACGCCCATGATGGGAAAAGAATGTAATAACTTTTATGTGTAAGAAATATAAATATATGAACAGGCCAATGTCGCTAACTTGCTTGTGACTAAAGTTACACAAAACACTTGTAACTAGCAACTGGTAGCTAACAGGTCCACCGAGACACAGCCAGTTCACTTTGGTTAGAAATAATACATTTGAGGATGTACTTCCTCGCGGTGTAGGGGTCTAGAAAGCCGGCTGGTCTGAGCGGTCCTGTCAGCCGGGCCTCGGGATCATACGTACATTGTGTCCGGCTGCTCTCCCTCAGAATCAAGTATTTGTGCTCCTAAATACGCACGTCGCAAGAGAAGAACCTAGAAAAAAGCTGGGGCAATTAATAATTTTCTGTTCGGTTCATTCGTACTTTCACACGGGAATATTGACTAGCGGTTCTGATATAAAATTATCTTTACTTTAACTCTAGAAAGACAAAAATGTATTCTGACTGAATTGAATATGCTGATGGATGGACGCCGATAACTTCCATAAGGAGGCGGAGTGAATATTACCATACCAGTGCAACGTGAAGCCGGAACCCTGCGGAACCTCTCGGGGAGGAAAAAAATTGTTTACATTAGTAAAGTTAAAATAAAATCATACCTTCAATCTTAAGATATGATGTATTCATATTACTGATACATTTGACCTAAGCGCGTAATAACTTTCACATTTTAAGTTTAGCATTGTTTCCAAATATGACGAAATACTATATTAAGTACACATTCACATCAAAGTTGGTAGAAAACTTATTAACATCATGACTGGAGGCTCGACAAAGAACTCCAAGGAAATCCAAATAATTTCCATCGAGCTACTCACGGGTGACTGCAAAAATAGCCACTCTTTTTATTACTACCTAATGTTCTATTGCTGAAGTCATCATTTTACAATAAAAATCTAACAATTTACATTTTTTTAAAGTACGTGAATTCATAATCTCAATTTGGATAAGCTAAAATATGTCAACATTGACGCAACTGATTTACATCCAAGTCCGTTGTCATTTTGGAAAAATCCGATAATAAAAATTATTCCCAAGATGCATCTTCCACGCAAACATTCAGGCCGTGCGTTCATGTACCCCAACTAACAAAATCAATTTTCCTCAACTGGACTAATCAGGTGACCACATTTTAAAACAGTACATCTCGACTCTTTCAGATCAAAGAGACTGAAACTCATTACGTAATTACCTTTATCCGAAATTTAAGTTTTAAAATGTGGTTTGGATACAGAGAAAAAGGAAAGATTAAGACAAAATAAATTTATAGAAGACTATCAAGCGAAAGAAGCAAACCTTGTGCGAAGGGATCAGACCGCTCGGGAGAGATAATCATCCGCCTCCTCTTCTGGCGATACTCGTCCTCCCGATCTGCAATAGTCGGCCGACGCCGGTCCGCAAATGGATCATAGTCCTTCTCACTCTGAAATACATCAAAGGTGTTAATAAATACAGTATCAGTTAATAAAATTAAATTAATACGAGAAGCAAAATGTATCTTGGTGATGCAATTAGTTTTCTTTCTTATTATATGTATATGAAGAAAAAAAATGATGTTCATATTTTATCAGTCAATTAAAGGATTAGAGATTGATCAGCAGAGGCGAACATAATCAATGTTAATGTTATAATTTGAAATTTTTCACACACTAAAGACCAATGTTATATTTTCTGCACGCAGGTGTCAATAATAAAATAGAGAATAATAAGTCAGATTAAGTATCCATTTACCAAAGGATACCCAGAATATTAAAGGTCAAGAGACCCGATAAGCAAGAGCTGACATGAGAAAATGTACGAAAACAGGCAGAAGAGTATCGATATTGTAATTGCGCTTTGTATCCACTGTGTCCAATGTTAGTGTCATTGCCAGTAAGAAAAAATAACAAAGTAAAGAGTACGTCAAATGTGTTTTTAATATATCTAGGTTAAGATTACTTAAATGTTCTCTCTTTTATACATTCAATAACATTACGTTACAGTATGCACATATTGAATTTAAAATGAAGTGTAAGTGTGAAGTAAGAAAAAACACTAAGTAGCAAAATTATATGAATTTTTGACTGACAAGTATATTGACCATCTATCATTGAATTTGTATCCGATATGTGCCACTATTGAAGGCAAAAATACAATAAGTGCCAGATAAATAATTAACGTTGTGGCGGATTAATGCATCGCTGAGCAGTCAAGGGGTTGTTTCCTTTTTTATGCATTTACATTACAGTACGAAATTACCTGTTCGCAATATTTTTTACCTGTCCCTATTATTTAATTTCTTTATGTTCACTATATTCTTCATATTTATACTTTTATGACATTTTGAAGATAATTCAACTACTATATAGATAATTAAGTAATACCTGGGCAACATCATTCAAAAGCGCTGCAGGTGCGGTGTATCCCACCCTTTTATTCTGGTTAAAGGGAACTGTGTCATATTCCTCATCTTCCACCTCATCATTGGCAGCAATGGATGTCACGTATCCTTCGTAACGAGATTTCCCACCGCCACCAGAACCGTCATAAATATCTTTGTCGAAAAAGCCGCTTTCACCCAAACCCACTCCCTTGTCGGGTTTTTCATTTTCAATATCTTTCTTTTTCGCCTGGATTTCTCTAATCTGAGCCTCAATATCTGAAAATTAACGAATGATTGTAGTTAGGAAAAATAAATTATACCGCAAAACAACGTGTCACAATATTTTAAAAACGTCATATTGTATTTAAAATTTCAATAAAAGCTCCATACAATGTGGAAAAAGCCAAATTATCACACACATAATAAAACAAAATAACCAAAATGGCTCCCCTGTGGTAACGCACGATGGATATGTAAATATTGTAAACTAATTCGAATATGTATATTATTGTACATTGTAAACATTCAAATAAATATAATATTTACCTTCGTGCGTTCTTGGAATATTATCCATTTTGATTATCGCAAAATATTAGTCGTTTCCATTCACCGCCGATCAAACCACGATCGGACGTCAATTTCAATCTGTATCTATGGATCTCTATTCTACGATCCTGGTTGATCTATGGATCTTATCGCTTATCTATGAATTTTCAACTAAAAGCAAAATTCAGAATAATTCATATATTCGTAATACCCATTTCGACTAGATTGGCTGCTCTAATTTTTTATTTAACTTATTATCGTTCTGCGAAGCGTTAACATAGTATATTGTAAAGCGTAGTTGTATATTAAATCATTATCAAGAATACAACATGAGAGTCTATGTAAAATATCTGAGTTGCATTTTTTTAAATATGTATATATATACATATTTATCTAAAATAAAATATCTTATAATCTTATAAGATATTTTATTTTAGATTCCAATATATCAAAAAAGTTTGATATGCCTGAACGGTAATCTGTGTCGCGAACCGATTTTGATTCGGACCGACCTATCGTTATTTGTCATCTGCGGATACTTTGTTTTCTTGGAAGTGCATTTCGCAAGAACCCACGTCACACAAGGACCTTTTCTGCCATCATTGGAAAGCGGTCCTTTCTAGGCCATTCTTCGGGAAGATTTATCTCTTCCGCAATTGCGAGGGATGACCACACGTGTTACGCAATACGTTATGAAGTCAATCGATTGCCTTTTGTCCGAGAATAAATCGTTCCGAGAAACGTTGTGCTCGGGAGCGGCCCGATAACAATGTACCGTCAGTAAATTAGGGGGTCAACAATAAGACAATGACCGCACAAAAAAAAGGACCAAAAGGATAATTGACTCAGGAGTAATAAAGCAGCTTTTGTTGCATGCGGGCCAGTACCCACGTGCCACTGTGAGCGGCGACTGACTATCGCGTCTTTTCTCCGTAGGGGTAGGCAGAGAAAACAGGACGCTTACGATTAAGTCTATATACGTGGATTCACATCTTCCACATTCATGCACCTTATGTGGTGCGTAAATCGGACTATTCCGTCGTCAATTATTCATTCCATACATCCAAACCGTTTGAGCAAGTCTCAAATCAACCGCGATTCGATCTAATCAAAGTATATTCAGTCGGTATTCGTTCCTAATGTACTAGTATTCTAGTAGTAATAATTCGTACCTAATTATAAAAGTCTCAAAGGTAATAAAAGCGAATAAAATGATTAGCTCTTAAGTAGGATTTTATGTGAAATATTTCTATACTGATTGAAGATGTACTTAAAGGAAATCTTAAGATTTAATTAGAGATAATAATAATTCTGATAAGGAGTAAGCTTAATGTGAAAAATCTATAGAATATAAGTTAGTAATAATTTATATATGTTAGTGGATTATTGTAGGGCTTTTAATGAACAATTTAAGTGAACAGTGACATTATTGAATTTTTATATAATGAGGCAGGACTGTAATTAATTACGAAAAAAGTGGGCGGAACCGAAAATTAGGCCTACAAGCGAGTGTGTAGCGAAAATGTCAACGGATAGACCAATGAGGCGTCGCCAATCCCGTGAGGACGGACCGACCCGGAACGGGAAGTACGCCCTCGCCTTACTTACTTAAAAAGGGCCAGAACGCCATTTTGAAAGTCGGTTGTAAACCTGGAGTAGTGAGTCGCAGTTGTAAACCCGGAGTAGAAAGTCAGACATGAGGTCCGAGAAAACGAGTGGAACAAGGTTCGGAATCAAGTTGTAGATCCAGAGAAGTGAGTCGAACATGAGGTCCGGGAGAACAAGTTGGATAAGGTTCGGAGGAGTCAGTTATAAAAAGTTAGTCGAAAGCCAGTCGAAAGGAAATTGAAATAACGCAGTTGTGAACTCGGAGTAGTGAGTCAGACGAGTGAAACATAGGTCCGGAAAGAAGGAGTCGAAAGTTGTCAAAACGCAGTCGAAAACAGGCAGTTGGAAAAACGAGATCCGAGAAAGTAAGTCGGGAACGAGACCCGGGAAGACGAGTTGAACGAGATTTAGAGAGCAGTTATAAACACGCGATGGGAACGAGTTAACTCAACTTAACAAAGCAATTACATTACAACCATTTTCTTTCCGACTCCCCTCATTTCTCTACCGAAACAATGGCCCCGGAAGCCATTTATCTATTTGCGACGCCATCTACCTGGCCTAGTCAATAATGCATATCACTCGGCATGATATATTGACGTCGGAGTGACTGGCGAGCAATTTTTTACCCTTATCCCTTAAAAATGAAACAATGAAATTTAAATAAGAGAAACTATACTGATATGTCAAAAAAAACCGATTCATCTTATTCGAAATGCTAACCCTAACGTTGTTTGTCCATTTTTTTTCAAGTTGACAGCAACCTTGCTTACCCAAAGCCCGGACCATAGTTATGTATTCGCGACTTTATTATTTAATTAATAGCGTTGAATTTTTGAATAAATAGGCTTTGGGGCATAACAAGGACTTAGTAGGTACTTTATCTATGGTAGGTACTTGCAATAATTCAAGTACTGGGGAATTTCACGAAAAAATATAGTTTATGGTAATAGAAATATAAATTTATAACGCTTTTGACTGACTTTTCTTTCTTTCTTTTACAATATCTAAGCCATTTATCTTGGATATCGTATGTCGTGTGGCGTGTTTTTCGTTGTTCTGCGTGGTATTTATCAAATTATAAACACATAATTTCTTTAAATAATAATATTCAACGTAAAACTGGAGCTAACACGTCAGTCGACATCGGCCTGATCTTCTGAATTACAGTACAGTAAGTCATTTCATATTTTATGGTGGGTGAATGGACTCCACGTCAAATCAGTCTGCTGGAATAGGTGACACGTAGGCTAGAGTGTAGTCACTGAAAGGCACTCGCTTTCCCGAATTATTAAACATTTCAGGAATGTAGCATTAATTTTAATTCATTTTGATCAGTTTGGGTCCACAGTCATTCATAGTCCGCGCATTGCTTTTCCATATGTTTTGGTTTTCGCACCATAACCGTATTTTTTTTAATCAAAATATCGACAATGTGTAAAAATTGATAATATTTAAGGAGAAATGTGGACACGATCACAGCACAGTTACTGAAAATGTGTTTTTTACGCCGTATTTGTATAAATCTGGACGAAAATGCTCTAATCTTTGTATTTGGAAAAGGGAACACATGTGTTTCAGAATTTGTCACGATGTTATACGTCAAATCAAATATTTCATTGTCAATATTGTGAACTCTAATTTTTCAAAAAAAAATTGTCAGTTTAGCTGCGGCGAACTTCATTATTTTTTAAAACATATTTAATTGGTTATAATGTTACTCCGAAAAAGTAAAAATTCCAGTAAAAATGTAATTCCCTCAAAACAAAACGAAATCTGTTGTTGAAATATGAAGTGCATTTGAACTCCAAGCTCATTAAGTAAGAAGAGAAATTAAGTCAATCTAGGTATACACACAAGAAATTATAAAACTTGTCAAGTATTACCTGTGCTGTTGGCCGTACAACAGTTTATAAATAAACGTTTTTTACATTTTAAATTCTAATACAGTAAAACTCCACCGTTCGTATGCACTCATGCAACTCTGCATTTGTCCAACTTTTTCAAATAAAATTTGACTCTGCATTCGTACATTTGCTCTAAATTCGTACCATAAGGTCTGAATCACATGATCAATCTCTCATTGACTCTTTTTCGCTACAAGCTCCATGAAACCCATGTTATTTTATTGCTGTTCTTGGTTATTTAAAAAAATATTTTCATTGAAAATAAGTTATTATGGGTTCAAAAAGATTAGTGATTTAACTAATCCTAAAAGAAAAGAAATGAGATTGATAATTGAACTGAAAAATAACTACGTATTTTGAAAAATGGCCACTAATAATAATAATTTGTGATTTAGTATTTGCACAAATCACAATTCGAACAGTCTCCTGGTATGAATTATGTACAAATAGTAAGGTTTACTGTAAATGCAAACAATTGTGATGTGTAATATAATTAAAATTATTAAAAAATGTTAATTACAAATTAAATAGGCCGTATGACTTTCAGGCTATGCAGCAAACTAATTGATGTGATGTATTTGTTTTAGTGTTACTGTAACGACTTGGCGCGAACAAGGACATTCACTCGAGAGGAAAGATGATCCAGCAACCATTAGAAGAGGCGCTGGTGGGTGGCGAGGAGCCTGAACTCGTGGGCCAACAGGAGGAACAAGCGACAGCACCCCTGCCAGTCTTCACCTATGATGACCTGTTCCCCGCACTCCCCATGTCTCCTACCAATCCCCCGACCATGGTCAGCAACGTAGACAACATGCGCGTCGGATCTTCAAGCGTCACCCAGGTGGATACTTCTCTATTATTATTATTTGTTTAACTCTTAGTTTGTTCATTGTTTTTTTTAAAACTATTTGTAATATTTAATGTAGTTCTATATTATTAGTTTTATATTATTTTCTTGGATATCTTAATTAAATTACAAATTTTTAATTAACATCACTAGTCAAATCTTATCTAAGAGCTTTCTTTTGAAAGCACCTTTTACATTCCTGGGACACATTAGATTAGACTGTTGCTGACAAACTAGGCAGGACTTCCAGTTTCCAAGATTCCATTTTTTCTACCAAGATTTGACCTCTGTATTGTATTTTTGAAAAGTCAGCAGTGATACAACTACGATCCACGGCAGAATAACTGAAGAAATTCCATTACATTTTATCACTTTTTTTATTATGGCCATCACATTGTCGGTCACATCAGTTGCACATCTGAATAAGAGAAAAAAGTAAGATGTGCGCTACCAATCTTTTTCAGTATACTTAATAAAAATCTTATTAATCCTTCACCCTAATGCTCACTTAATGTCCTCTTCTACGGTATTTAATCTAAGTTCACCGACTGACATCTCATAGTCTAACATCCAGATGTAATGTAACATCACAAGGATACTAACTGTCAGCATAACTTGCGCCGGGGTTTCAGATTTTTTATTATCTGATTAATCCTTGATACAAACATAGTTATGCAATAAGAAGTGTACGTTATCGTTCTCGTTCATAAGATCTTACGTAGTTGTTATGAAAGAAACGATTGCACACTGCCATTATGCATATTCATAACCCTGAACTAGTGAGCTGAGGAAAAGTTACTTTCCAATGCTGTGAACTCGTTGATTTTAATTAACATGCTCTTTTAATGAATATATTTTATTTTTGCGAAAATGCTTTGTAACTGGTAACAGTTTGAAATGAAAATTAATCAGTCTTCAGTACATGGTATGCGCATTCCTTATATTTTATTTTTTTTGGTTTAGGTGTTTATGGTTCCGTTTGCGGAGCGCAAACAGGATCATTCTGACAAGTTTGGCGAGGGTGAGTCTGTACGCACTTGCCAGAACATCACCCGTGACACGGGGGCGCACATTGAGATTTCCAGCTCCCGGGACCAAAGCCTGACCTTTGTGGTCACTGGCAAGAAGACCGCTGTGCTGGATGCTCGCAAACGCATCCTCGCTAACTTCCAGACCCAAGTAAGTTCAGTCAACCTTTAGATTGTAATATCATTGTGTTATCACATTTCCATGCTTGGATTAATGATTATACAAATGATAAGATAATGAATATTTAAATTCAAGCATTAGTTATTTTGGCGAATTGCAACCGCGTTACAATGGGACAGTATCCAAAAATATTGACCCTTGACCTTATACGTGAATATTTATACTTTGATTACAATTATTAGTTCAGATTGATACGTGTCAAATGTTTGTGTGCCACCTCAGCTTCAAATGCTGGATTATATTTTGATGTCTAAAATAAATAATATATATATATATATACCTTGTCCAACATCTTATTGGGACATATTTAATCAGTTGTATACATGGCAGAACATATTTCATTGTAAATATTTGATATTAGCATGAACAGTTGTCTTGGGATGGAATATTTGTTGAATTTGTCAGATAACTGTGACGTTCAAGGTCTATTTTTGTGTAAACAATGATAATCTAAAGAAATCAGCTGAATAAAGTAAATTATTGTTTAATTTACCAAGTCAAATATGAAATGTAATCTGATATTCATACACTTTACATAATTTATCCAATGTTAGCGGGCAGTTCTATTCGAGCGTTAAAGTCCGTTTTCCCAATGACCGTTTGCCAGATGAGAATTCAGATTTTTGTCTTTGTAATTGTATATACAGATTGTTGACGAATTCCTCACTTTTGAATAAAGTCAAATACGATCATCAAGTACTTAGGGCCGGTTGTGTGATCAGTGGTAAAGTTTTACTACGGTAACTTTTTAACGCTGTAGTAAAAATCCATTGCGGGTTGTTGATACATCAAATTTGCTACTGTGAAAGCATAGGATGGAGATGTTTATAGGCACAAAAAATAATCATGAAATATGTTTTATTTTATGCATTATCTATGGATTTTTTCACCTAGGCATTCGAAATCGATCACTTTGGTGGTGAAATTATTTCGTATTATATGCTAATGTATATTGAACAACGTATATCATCATCGGACGAACTCTCATCACTAAAATAGCAGGATATAGAATGATTAATGGTCGTATACTGCAACTTTCAAAGTATCAATGTGTCAGATGACTTTTGGAACAGCTGTGAAAAATCCGCTATATTTAACTATTGATTCTCGTTTTTGTCATGGTCTTCATGTATTACGCAATACCTGCCCACGCAACGCGCATCTGACCCTACTTTGTGTGGAACTACTTTTGTTGCGATAAAATTGAGGAATTAGCAGTGTGCACCGTAGAATAGAGACATTGTTTGCACTAATTGTTTTTACTTAGACGCGTTCAAGATTGTTTTTCGCTTATTCTGAATTCCTCTTTCGATTATTTATACTAATAATTGTGTTTGTGTTGTTAACATGTTATTTATTTTTAAAGATTAACTTTTCATATTATTTCATGTATTTATGAACGATTGTATTTCTAATAACTGTTTGTTGTGTTAATAATCTTAATTTTCCTTGAATGACATTATTGTTAACTTATCTTATTATTTCACGTGAAATTTTTTGAGTGATCTTGTGACACCGGCGTAAATATACTCTCAATTGATGCAGTGGTAAAATTTGTACTGCGGAAGTGTCAAAAAAATGAGACATGGAAAAATAGATGAATTTTCAAGCTGAAACATGCCTGACAATTAAAAATGTTTATATTTGTTCTCATTATTCTTAATTTAGTGTTATAGTTATTGTGTATTTTATTTAATGATTGTTTAATTTCCTGAGAACATTTGAATTTAGGATCTTTACATATTAGGAGAAATAGATCTAATATTCACCCTAATTAGTTTCTGTAGTACATATAATAAATTACAAGATTTTGTATTGGTTTAATATTTCGCGAAATATGCTAAAATATATATGCTTTTCATGACTTGCAATTTTTTACGCTATCGCATCACGAAATTAAAAATTTTTTTTTGGTCCCTTAAATTTCTTATTAGCGGGGTTCCGCGTAATATGAATTTAATTTATTTTTTATTCCTTGAACTTCGAATTAACGTGGTTTTACTGAATTGCTAAAAATTTAATGTTTACTTTCGATTTATTATACTCTTCCATTCTGACTTTTTTTATTAATGTATGGTGCAGGCGAGCAAGCAGATCAGCATCCCGAAGGAACACCATCGTTGGATTCTGGGCAAGCAGGGCCAACGCCTGAAAGATCTAGAGCGCACTACTGCTACTAAGATCAACGTGCCTGGTATCGACACCAACAGTGATGTGATCACCATTACCGGCACTAAAGAGGGCATCGAAGTCGCCGAGCATGAGATCCGTGTCACTTCTGATGAACAGGTATGAATAATTTAAATAACTGATTGCTAATATTACTCAAATTGTATAATTTTTAATTATAGCCGAGTTCTTAACACTATGTTATATGTATATACAGGGGCCGGCAATAGATATTGACAGTTTTTATCATGTGATTATCAGTTTAGTAATTGAAATAGAGATTAAAATGAAGCATATTTATTCTATGCATTTTTTAAAATTGCATTAAACAAATGTGCTCCATGTCTTTCTCATTCTTGGAGCCGGCTGTGAAAAAATTGCATAACATGGTGGGAAACATCTGAGCCGATTGCTTTAATTTCATTGGTTATGTTGTATCTCAATTGCATTGTGTGTGGGGCCTGTCGACAAACACTGAAGATCCTGCCGGCCAATAATGTCTGTTGCGTACAAGCATTAATGCCGGAAGGATTCAGGATACGGAAGGAATAGGAAACTCACCATAATCCGGATTCTATCGACATCTCCAAAATGTGAACTTATATGTTAAAATTACTATTTCGTCAAAGGTTCTGACACTGTATAGATGTGATGTCACAAATTAGTATAATATTGTAATCCTTTCCGTACACGTATAACTGCACTGGTTCAAGGTCGATGGTGAGGCCGGGAAGGGGGGGAAGGCACAGTGCATTATTTTCATTCAATAATAAATATGTATTTATACAAATAAATGTTTGTCCCAAACAATATCATTATTTTGAAATTCAAGTCATTCAGAAAACATTCATCTTAAAAATGTCACACATTCGAGATGTATGACTTGTTGCTCTATCTTTTTGGAACCATAACTTTGTTGTCTGTCCCTTCGTGTAATTCGACGGGTAATCTTTTTTCTATAATAGCCAATTAGCATTATGAATTGACAGTAACTTCCAATACTCTTTTTCGAAAAGTATAATTTCATTAAACCGTCGATGTCATTACAAAATTGTATTTCGTGCAGGAATCCTACCACGCCTAGGAATATCATATTCTTAATGAAATTGCTCCTGAGCCTCGATTATGGATCCTGTTCGAATGAACAACCTAACATAAAAATTTATTGCTGCACGGGCCAAGAATTCATGACTAGTGAAACTGCATAATACAGTAAAAACTCATTAATACAAAAAACTTTATTTTGAAATTCGTTATAATTTTAAAATATTCATATTTTATCCCCCTTAAATGAATTTTCATACAAAATTCTACCTATAACTCGAAAAACTCGATAATTCACAACATGAAATAATATTAAGACAAAATTATTTTTTTTACAAGTCATTATAAATCTAAACATTGCAAGTATTGACTCCGCCACAGCTGGCCCTTAATCTCTGCAGGAATTGACCAATCATATGGGTTTGACCATCTGTATAACTGTGACTGTATAACCTCGATCTGTATAACTCTAAACAGATGGCAGGCCGGCTATAATGGAAATCTTGCTAAAAAATGATTGTACTTTAATTTGTGAATGTCATGAAAACTGACACCATTTTGAAATTTTAAACATTATTTGAAAAGTGTAAAGAATATTGCATATTTTTGATTTTTGATGCACAGATAAAATTAATTTATTGAATAAATATTTTGGTTACTACCGGGATTCGAACCAGGAACTTTTTCTGTCCAAGGAAATGCGCATTTCCTGTACGTACCTAACAGATGGGATTACCAATTCTCAGAAAAATCATTTCTACCAACTACAGTAAAACCGCGATATAACGAAACCCGATATAGCGAAAAATGACGTATATCGAAAAAAAAATCGAAATTTAGTCCCTAAAACCAATTTTTCATACAAAAATGCATTTATATAACGAAATCCCGTTAATATTTATAACAAAATCATTTTTGTCCCGTATGAAAAAATGCCAATACATTTACGTAAATTTATAACGAAATAAAAAATGTCAAAAGATGAAAATATTATTTCGCACTTACAAAGCCGCACCAATTCATCCGCCGTATGTGAACGGTTTTATGGCCTTTTCGGCGGTGCGCGGCAGTCGGCCGACAAGGTAGTAAAACAATTCAAACTTCTTGGGTTCATAGTAGGCCCATATAACCATTTGACATAATTCTTGCGGCGTTCACTTAGACACGTTTTACGTACCCATACGCCTCTAATATGTATTGTAATCCCAGACCCAAACAGCTGTAAAATACAAAAATTAACAGGAACCCCCCGAAAGTTGCAGTATGTACTTATTGGAAATGTCAGTCTCAGTGTAACGTCTGTAGAGTTAAGTTTGTTCAGCTTTTAACGCGATTATTGCATGACCGAACTGAATATTTACATAAATTCATTTCCGTTTGACAATTGTTTTCGTGTGAACTCGTCAATAATATAAATAATTTGTTAAAATATTTTATGGACTATTTTTGTACGGCATTTTGTATTTCTATTAACTATTATTTTCGTGTATTTGAAGTGAACAATGTTAACGATAATTTTTAAGTGAACAATTTTAACGATTATAAATATATTTTGAAGTGGTTGCCGCCGTTACCGGTAAGTACCTTCGTAATTTATATACGACTCATTTTATAAAAATGCCGCGATTCAACTGTAAATTTTTTATTTTTGAATTATTTTGTAGGTTTCATGCCCAAAACTATGTTTGAAGCGGCTCTACATTTAAACACAATTAAAATATTGTTAATATTGTTTTGTGTTTGCAATATTCTGGAATTTACAAAAATATCTTCCAATTGGTGTTGAATAGGTTCTGTTCTTAATTTAATTCCTTTGATTATCCATTTGCTTATCTGTTTTAATAACAAAACTACTAAAAATATGTAGGTATTCAGTTCCCTATGGCCTTCTTTCTCCTTTGTTTGCAGAATTTGCGATCTTTTTTGAAGCCGCGCAACATTTTTTTGCGAAGGCGCGTAACATATAGTAGGTTTTTTATTTTTTTCGTTATATTTGGGAATTCGTTATTACGAATTTTTATTTTTTGGTCCCTTGGATTTCGTTATATCGCGGTTTTACTGTATCCAGTTACTGTTCCCATTACATCAGAAATGTAAAAAATGTATAAATAAATAAAACGGTGCATAAAATGACAGATTTTTTCAAAAAAAATTAATACTTATGTTTGTTTTTATGTTTTTTTAGATATGTGGAGTGTTCACAAAAAATGTTTTTTTTGCATACATCTTTTAATACAAAAAATATTTCGGTCCTCATAGTTTCGTAGTAAACGATTTCCAGTGTATTTTATTTACAATATGCTGTAAAGATATTTTTCAAACAAATATTGCTCATTGATGCGCTTGGTTTATTTCTTTTCAGTCCCGTAAGGCATTTGAGCGCGTCAGTGTGCCCAAAATCTACCACCCCTTCATCTTCGGTGCGTACAATGAGAATCTGACAGCCATGACTGCTGAGACCGGGGCCCGCATCAATATCCCGCCCGCTTCTGTCATGAAGGACGAGATTGTCATCGCTGGAGAGAAGGAGGGTGTGATGGCCGCCAAGGCTAAGATCGAGACCATCCATAGGGAAATGGTACCATGTTTTTAATTTTGTTAAATATAATATTATGCACCAAGTCATCAAAAACCTTTGAACAGTTACCATAAGACATGTTGTACATAACTAGGCCATTTTTAATAAGAAAAGAATTAAAATTTTGTATATCTATAAAATATATAGCAGGCTGAGAAAACTTTTTTGCATATGTTTACACCCTTGGTTAAAAAATATGAATACAACACATTCTCGGATGTACTTCTTCTATTTCTATATTTTAGTGAAGTAATAATTCTTTATTATGAAAGTTGTCTAAGTCATGTTTCTTTCGTTTCGAGATATTTAAAGGTTTGCATTTGAATTGATTAAAAAAGTTTTTATATTACACAACACAATTTTTCAAAATTTATTTAGTGTACTAGATTTATAATTTATTTTGACATATAAATTTTGCATGTAGCTTATAAGGAAATTAAAAAATTTAAGGTTGAAATGACTTACTCAATAAACAAAATAAACATTAGCGGAATACCATTGAATGTTGTAATAATACATTGAATATAACGCTTCAAATTTTTCACAATTATTACAATTTGCATCATATCACAGCGAAACTCCGTTAATTTGTGTACCTATATTTCCTATTTTTACACAATTCACACTTTTTTCAAAAAATTTTAGCCCCAGAGATAACATTTCATACTAATTTCTACCGATAATTCGTAAAACCTTATTCGTAGTTCGTATACATTTTTTATACACAAAGTAAATCGCAACTCGCATGATTACGCATTCATCATCCCATCGTAAACATCTGTAGCTAGCTCCATCCCCTAGCCAATCACGGTGCTGTTCCTTATCGCATAGATTGGCGAGCTTAAAGCTCGCAACTCGCAAGACCGCAGCCGAACTGAGTGATACCATATTTATGTATACCAAATTCTGCAGTGCATTTTATAAGATTTGTTGTTATTTCAACAATAATTGTCGGTGCGTTGCGAATTATATATTTCTACTCACCCTTGCAACCTCTAATAAAAATGATTTAATCAATTTACATTGAATCGCATAATTTACAAAATTAATTGTAATTGTGTGCAACAGTTCAATTGATTTTATATCCAGGTTTTTGTTTATGAAATGTCGTGAAACTGAAACCTCTGTATTTAAATACACAACCTATTTTATAATTTATTTTTTTTGCATTTCGTTTTCTAAAATGGCACGAATATCTCGTAATTCGTGTAAATTCTTGACCATTTGAAAAATGGAACTTATTTTAAAAACTATCAAAAATTGATGTCTAAGATAAAAGTGATCATATGAAAAAATCAAATCCTCTCTAAGTTCAAACTTGAAAAATCATGGAAAAATAATAAGCTTCAATGAAGTATAAAGATTTAGAAATTTTTCACGGGCTTTTTAATACATATTTCAATTTCTTGCCCAAATTTGATGGAAAAAGCGAGTTCGACCGCTAATCAAATTAAAATGTCCGTAATTTTGTTGCGTCAAGCACTGATGAATCGTTTGAAAAAGCCTATTTTTAATATTGGACTCGCCACGTCGCCACACACCTTCATTATTCAGGAGAAAATAAATATTTGATAAACATTTTGACATAAAAAGCTGAAATAAAAGGCAGTTGCCATGTTTTTCAGTATGAAAATCACATTGAAATCAATGAAAATCATGTTGACAGTGATGATAGGGTGCGTAAAAACGTGGAACTTAAACTGATGCATTTTTTTAAATTTCTAATTTTGGAATTTTTTTTTTAAATTTTGGTCCTGTGAGTTATGAATCAACAGAGTTTTACTGTATATTGCTTCAAAACAATGTGATGCGAAATAACTGATACTCATTTTTTTAAATTTCTTGACTTAGACCACTTTTATAATAAAGAGCACATATAATACCTAAACTACCCTGGAGAATTTTACCAACTATAGTGAACGGCGCACCATATTTACCTAGAGAATTTTCATCTCTGCAGGAGAAGCGTTGCACGGTGGTGAGTGTGGAAGTGCCAAAGTCTCAGCATAAGTATGTGATCGGCCATCGTGGTTCCACCATCCAAGAGATCCTAAAGGAGACCGGAGTGTCTATTGAAATGCCGCCCCCGGATTCTGCCATCGGAACTATCAATCTCCGTGGACCTCACGACAAACTGGGATTGGGTAAACTATTTATTCTGTTTTTCGCTTTACGGTTCGATTTCACACTGCTAAAAGGTCTGGAAGCAACTTTTTCTTTCATTCTAAATTGTTTGAATTATTTAAAATCTTAATATTTTTTTTTACTGATATTGGTGACTGAAAATATTCTTATTACTGATTCATACAAGATTGATTGATTCACAATTTATTTTTCACAAGTGTAATAACATTTATAAGTAAAAATTTGATAAACTGAAACTGTACCATAAAATATAAATTAATTACATATATACTGAGATCATTGTTAATAATAATATTAACATTGAATAATTTTAAAAATTACCTCAAGGGCTCTTTACGCATAGACTGTTTAGTCCTATACTATTTAATACATGTTTCACTGAATTCAAAATCTGCTATGACACATTTTAACAAATTTGTATTATATATATATATATATATCATTGGATTTGGAATTATTATTTTTTTTATTTAAAAAAGTACATTTTATTTTCAAAATACGCCTTGTAAGCCAACAATATTAAGTATCATGTTAGGGTGAACAAAACCCGGTATAACATGATGTGACGATCAAAACTTGTTTTTTTATTTAATAAAATACATATTGGGTGGGTTTCAAATTAATACAATTAAATAATTACAATTAATTAAAGTAAATACATAATTTTATTTTAGATGAAAGTAATTAATAAAATTTCTAAAAAAGTAATAATGCCTGTCCTTAAAGTGCTGCAGTTTTACTTGATTTTCTCGAAATTATGAAAGCTTATTATAGCGGGTATTGAAAGTCAGTGGCCCGTATTATGTAATATCATTATCCATCCAAAATCAAGCAAAACTTTACTTCAATTGCGTATAATATTGTTTTGCAGCCCTCTCAAAGGTTTATGAGAAAGCTAACTCTCGATGCACCTCTAACGTGATCGCCCCCGCCTGGATCTACAAATACATTATTGGAAAAAAGGGAGCCAATATCAAGAAAATCACTCAAGATTTCCCTAAGGTAAAATTAGCTCCCTCTTGTTGGTATTTTATCTCAAATCACTATTGATACTTCATTTGACACAGCGGAGGGAGGTTCATATACTATTCGGGGAAAAATACAAATGATGTTTACGAACAGATCAAAACAAAAATTACTTCCGCTAACAGGTTCTATTTCGATCTTATATGGTGATCTATGTCCTGTCTTCTATCCAGAAACCACCAGAAAGATTGGTTAAGTCTGTGCTCATCTATGTTTCCGGAACTAGAACTCTGATAAAAGACGAAAAGGTACTTAATACATTAAAATAAAGATTCTATATAGTTATTTGGTTTATTATCCTACCGTTGGTTTTTTTTTTTGCTTACATCGTTAGTCACGTTTGAGTAAATAGCCGCCTCTTAGTTCTTTATGTTTTTAAGCTAGAATATTGAATATTTATTTATATGGGGTTTTTTTCACATCTGGTGTATTTGTAAATAACGGTTTGCCATTTTTAAAAAAGTTAAATATAAATAAATTTATGAAAAAAAAATTACAACATGAAAGTAAATAATAAGATGAAGAAATGACCAAATAATAAAAATTGCAGCTCAGTTTTAAGCCTACGTGAATCCTTGGTATAATACAACTAATACCCAAAACTGAATATATACAAAAATAGCAAACACATATGAGCCTGTAATATTGAGAAAAAAACATATCGAAAAAACTGTCTGGGTGAGTGCTGCACTGCCGCGCGACCAAATGGCGGGTTGATGCTCTATGTGCTATATGATGTCAGTGTGGTCCAATACATTGAGGTTGTTGGCTGCGCCGGTTAGGTGGTGTACGTATGGAAGACCAGGAACTAGCAAAGAGGGTTTTGCCTGGCAACCCAGAAGGATGTAGGAGAAGAGGAATATCAAAACTTTCAGGACTATGTTGCAGCAGTCTTTCATGGGGAAAATCAACAAGAGGTTGCACATGAGCTGGTGAGGAAGGGTTTTGTTGCTGGCAACGGCAGTCATGAACTTCCCTGGGTTGTCAGACTTATGATGTAATTTTAAATTAAAATCTAATCTGTTAATAACTTGTTTGCGGCCATATTGTATTGAAATATGATTCATTTACAGTTTAAGGAGAATATTGCTACTTACAAAACAAATAATAAATAAGACTTCCTTAATGTTGTTTATAGGTCCATCTGGAATTCCCAGAAGGAGATGACAAAATAAAGATCGAAGGCCCTCCGGAGGAAGTGGAAAGAGCTCAGGCGGAGCTAGACTCTGTGGTCAGGACCCTCCAGGAAACTCTCACTTTTGTAGAATTCCATTTGGATCCTAAGCTGACCAAGTTCATCGTCGGAAAAGCCGGGGCTAATGGTTAGTTTACGAGTTTAGTCGGTTTGGATTCACATTTTCATATTGGGTCCATATTAAATTGTGCATTTTCTCTTCTAGTTAACCGATTGAAAGATGAACACCAAGTGGCCATTAACGTGGGTGATAATATCAGAATAGAGGGGCCACGTGAGGGTGTAGCTGCTGTAGAGAAAGAACTAAAAGAAATGATAAACAAATTGGAAAATGAAAAGGAAAAGGATGTCATCATAGACCATAAATACTTTAGGAGTCTGATTGGTTCTAAAGGTGACAACATTAAAGAAATTAAGGAACGATTCAACAATCAAGTTCAAATATTTGTTCCTAATCCTAGCGAGAAACGCGACATCGTCAAGCTAAAGGGCCCACACGAAGAGGTTGAACAGTGCCACAAGTACCTTCTTAAGGTCGTTAAGGAGTTGACAGCGTCATCGTATGTCCAAGAGGTGCCAATTTTCAAACAATTCCATAAATTTGTGATTGGCAAAGGAGGTGCAAATATAAAGAAGATCCGCGACGAGACCCAGACCAAGATCGATCTGCCTGCAGAAGGAGATACTAACGAGTTTATAACTGTCACAGGCAAGCGAGAGAATGTAGAAGATGCCATAAAGAGGATACAGAAGATAAACGATGAACTCGCCAATGTGGTCTCCGAGGAAGTGACGATAGCCCCCAAGTTTTACAACTCCCTGATTGGAACGAGAGGTAAGCTGGTGCACTCCATCATGGAAGAGTGCGGCGGGGTTCAGATCAAATTCCCTCAAGCTGACAGCAAGAGTGACAAAGTGACGATTCGTGGGCCCGCAGAGGAGGTGGAGCGAGCAAAAAAACAGCTTCTGGAGCTGGCTAGTGAAAGACAGCTGTCATCCTTCTCCTGCGAAGTCCGAGCTAACCCGCAGCATCACAAGTTCATCATCGGAAAGAACGGTTCTAATATCCGTAAGCTGCGTGAGCAGACCGGAGCCAGAATCATCTTCCCAGGAGAGCATGACGCTGATAAGGAAGCCATCACTATCATCGGTAAGATTTTTGTGTTAAATCATAGTATTGTTTGATGTGACATGTGGGACTGGTGCATATTTTGTTAGTTTTATGGTGCCTGGTTATTGCATATACATACATGTTGCTTTTTTATGTTATCAAATTATTGGAATACAAATAACTAATTTTTTAATTTTCACAGCCAAACAAAATTTTCAGACTCGTTCAATCCTTCAGTTCTTTATTCTCACATTATACCCCTTTACATGTTAACTGATGAATAATTTCCTTTGAAATCAAGTCTGTGCTAAAAATTATTACAAAGATGAGAGAAGGTATAATTCATTGTCATATACACCCCCGTGAACCCTATTAGTAGACTCGCACTGCCATATACATAACAGTGTTATTTCAAAGCCCCTTGCGTCATAAAGTGCTTTTACCCTCACTCAAAAATATATCTTGTCAATAATATTTGGATTAAATAATTATATTTTAAAAATTATTATTATTGTATCCTTTACTTATCTTCGGTTTTTTTTTTTTTTTTTACAATTCTGGGTACCTAAATTTCCTGTTGATAATGTGTATATTTTTCATATTGTAATCAACATGGTGTAAAACATTAACTGAAAATAATTTTTACCGAATGGTGAGGTCTTCCCTTCCAAAAAACCAAACATTCATCAATCAAAAATGATTTTTTTTTGTTAAGTGGCTTTATTTTCCTAGAATTGTTTTATCTTCTTCACTATTGCTGAAATGCAACACCCTTAATATTAACAAAAATCGATCTAATGTACCGACAGAATGCAATTATCTCAAATAACTGTTTAAAGGTTTTCGAAACTTTGTGGAATTCCGATTATTTTGTAAATTGAGATGAAACATTGTTTTATTCCACTATATTTTATTATCTTGGTGACTTTCGCACATAATTGGTTCCTGAAAATGTATTTGAAAGTAGGATTGTTTTGAGGTTATTCTCTTTTGCTGTCTTTTCAGCATGTTTGGACATACATATTAAAAATATTTTTTCTTAAAATTTTACTACTGTAGGTAGGTTTAAAAAATTATAAAAACTCAGTAGGTACATGCTGGGATTGGTTCATCCCACAGACCACCAAATATATAGACATGAAATAACACAAATTTCTTTTATTCCAATATTTTCATTTTAGTGTCACCCACGTGATCACTTTGGTATCACTTACACAGTCAAATAGCTCAGTGACTTTTATATAAAATATGACTCGGTTGGAACGAAAATTTAAACACTAATAATGCATTAGTGTAAAAAATACATCTCATTTACACAAAGATTTAATTTTCGAATAGTAAATAATTTTATTGTTGCATAAATGTATTATAAACTATTGGATTTATGTTTCCACCAAGAATGTGTGTAGAATGGCCCTGGTCCCGCAACTAACGTTCCGAACCCCTCCTATATGTACACTTTATTTCATATCTATTCATTGACTGATCTGTGGTTCATCCCTTATACATTAATGTTTCCAGGTCGGCAAGAGGCTGTTGAGGAAGTGCGAGCTCGGCTGGAGGCAAGCATCCGAGACATAGACAACATTGTGGAGGGAGAGACAGAGGTACCAGCACGTTACCACAGACACTTTGTGGCCAAACGGGGTGAGGTTCTGACTCGTATCTCCGAGGAGTGTGGCGGAGTGCAGATCTCTTTCCCCCGCCACGGGGTAGCTTCCGACAGGGTGGTGCTCAAGGGACCCCGCGACTGTATCGCTGTGGCCATCCAACGCATCACCGAGATCGTGGCTGACTTAGAAGCTCAGGTATAAATCTTGTGAAAATATACTTTTCTTAAATTTTATATTTAAGATTACAATTAGATTATAATGTGTTACATACTTGCGTAATAGTATGTATTCGTTGTACACTTTGGTGTTGTTGAAGGACTCAGTGAAACTCTTGATAACAATTATATATTTATTACAATAAGGTACAATTGGTATGCAAGATGTACAACTAATAACGAGACAAACAGTAGTGTATGTGACCACTATTTGTATCCGCCCATACACACATCCCGCGTCGGTGGTGAGGCTCACACACACACACACATTGATACAATCCAAGGACATCACATTATGTTTAACAAGAATATATCCATAATTGGACATCTGTTTCTGATTTGTGAAAGATTTCACGAATAAGCTCATTAATCAGCAGTGATTACTAAACGTAAAGCTTCCTAAAATATTTATTGTGTAGGGTCCATGGTTCGATGTGGCAATTTGTCAGGTTTATTGGATAGAGGTTGTGATAAGTTGATACATGCTTCTATCAACACTACTTACCTCCGGAGATTAGCATGTGTAGTGAATGAATAAATTGTAAAAGTGTCAGTACGTACATATAATATAAACCAATAGTTGCCATTTATTATTAATTCTTATTAAACTTTAATGTATGTGTTTTTGTTCCATTTCTCATTATTATTTTAAATATCATTAATACACTAAGTATGAAATAAATGTTCCTACATCGATTAAACATTTGTATTACATTAATGTGTATTTCTTATAATATTCATTTGAATTAATGTTTTCAGGTGACTATCGAATGCGTGATCCCGCAAACATACCACCGCAATGTAATGGGTGCAAAGGGTTTGAAAGTGCAGGCCATATCACGCGACCATGAGGTGCAGATCAAGTTCCCGGAACGTGAGCAACCCCAAATTAATGGGGCAGTCAACGGAGAGCGTGAATCCGAGGGTGCGGTAGTAGAGCGTCTGGAGGAGGAGGGTCCCCGACCGCAGGACATTATCCGCATCCACGGACGCGAAGAGAACTGTATAGCCGCCAAGCAGGCTTTACTCGATCAGGTCAGTTCTATGATATTTTTAAAAATATAGTTGCGTATACGGAATACATGTCATATTAATACTCTTGCTTGGTGATCTCGTGGGACAAGGCTTCAATGCCTGTCCATTTGATAAACTAGACTAGAGTCTTACCCCTAGACCAGGAGTCGGCAGAAGCAGCTCGCGAGCCACATATGGCTCTTTTTGTGGACGTTTGCGGTTCTTCAGACATAAACTCCAATTTCACCTCATCTCAAGCAGCCTTATAACTTATGAGATAGAGCCGCCTAACAAACATAGACTCGTAAGGAATACTTTACCACACTTTAGCCCGGCTGCGCATGACCACACTCGCGTTGGTCAATATAAGCCGTATGCGAGTTTTAGCATTTGAAACCTATGGTGTGGTACCGGACTCCGCATTTGCAGAAAATATTGCGAATGCTATAGAAACATATCTGGGAAACACTGGAATTGACCTGACTAAAATAATTTCCATTGCCACTGATGGACTAAAAGTATGACGGGCGCAAACAAAGAAGTAGTTTCAATTTTAAGGGGAAAAATTGACCATGAAATTTTCACATTCCACTGCGTAATACATCAATAAGTTTTTTGCGCCCAATCATTTTCTGAAGAAATGGTTACGGTAATAAACTTCATCATTGAAGTAACTAACAGCATCTTGGCCAAACCATTATATCATCGCCAATTTAAGGTAATCTTGTACAAAATGGATAGTAAATACCTAGATTTACTTTACACAATAAGGTTTGCTGGCTTTCTATATGTAACGTACTGAAATGCTTTGCTTCATGTTTAGAAGAAATAAAATCATTCCTACACGAAAAAAACATCAAACATTAAGAGTTGGAAGAAGATAACAACAAAAAAAGACAGGTTACAAAAATTACATTTCATCAATATTACTTCACATCTTAATGCTTTAAATATATTAATGCAAAGGAAAGGAAACATTGTATACACATTATTGAAAGAAGTAGAATGCTTTAAAAAAAAACTACGAGTTCTCACCAAAGATATATAGAGGGGTGAATTACTTCACTTCAAGAATTTAAGACAGTATCGTGATGAAAAAAGCACTTGTTTTAATTTGGTTTATTTCAGCAGCGTATTAGGAAAAATAGTTTTGGTGAACGTTTTCAACAATTCAAAACAAATAAGACTCCACTAGCTTTCATCATACATCCTCTTAAAACAAATGTCAATGAACTTAACACTGTTCGATACAGATGCTGGTTCACTCCAGATGCAGTCAATAGATTTGAAAAGCATGGAACTGTGGAGCAACAAATTCACAGATCTGACCAGCCGCTTGGAAGAACTCGAAAGAGAGAGATCCAATGTTCAGTACAGGAACAAGACTGTAACTATCACGTAGGGGTTGGTTCAGTGCGGTCCGCTCTGTCGCTCGAATGCCGATATTCTGCAACTGTGTACATTGGTCCAAGGGGGTCCAAAATCATGTCCAGTGTAGTCGCAGAGTCGTAAATATCTTCCAGGATCAGTCCAAGTGAGAAAGCCAAAGGTCGAATCCAAGGGGACGAAAGTCCAGGTGAAAGCAAGGTCGAAAGATGAATAAAGCACTATATCTTGAGAGAAGTCCAGCGGTGCAGGCGAAAGCGAGGCAAGTGATTTTGCAACCGCTGAACCGTTTATTTATATCTCGGAGACTCATCTCCTGCTGGACCAATTAGGGGGCGAAGACATTCCCGCGCCACCCCGATTCGGTCCCGCGCCGACAACACCTGGCGGCCAAACTCCGCAACTTTTGCCATTTTTCCGCCGTCCCGTACGGGGCGGCAGAACTCAGTTTTGTCCGCAATTTCTTTTATTAATAATTTAAGCGGACATTTCCCAGACATCGCGAGTATTTTTTATTATAAACATTGACCTGCCTCGTGATGCCTAGTAGTTTTTACTGCGGGCGATGGCCCGGGGAATTTATTAATGCACCTTAAACTTTAAAAATCCATTTTAACAGTCTAAACGATTTTTAAGGTGCATAATATTATCTCCGGGCGATCGCCCTCCATGAACTCTTTATTATATCATTCACATCATCTATAACAATTTTTAAACATGAGTTATTCCAAAAAATATAAATGATAAACTTCGGTCGGCGCCAGGGCGTGGCCTCGTCCGCGGCCCGGCTTCCGCCTCTCTTCGGCGGCCCGCTACGTGCAGCGGCAGCGGGATCCCAGTGGCGCGGGGTGCCGGGCGAAATATTGCCGTGAATCGGTCAAGATAGGTTTTCCGCCCGGCGCTTTTCTTGAGCCGCGATTAGCGCGCTCGGCGGCCGCATAGCTGTGCGGAACATCCAATTTGATTTCTCAGCGCGAGTGGACAGCTATAAAACAACTGCCTAAAATAATATTTGATACGTGGAATAGTTTGCCTGAAACATATAACACGTTAAAAAACTAACTTTTGGTATTCTCACAACCTTTGGTTCTACATGTATATGCTAACAAACATTCTCAACTATGAACCAAATAAAAAATAAACTTATAAGCAGAATAACAGATGAAAATTTACAATCATGTATTCAATTAAAAATAAGTAGCTGTTTGCCAAATATAGTGAAGGTATCAAAAGCGATGCACGGACACCGTTCTAATTAAATTTTTTAATAAATATCACAATCTTTTTTTTCAGTACAAATTCACATCTGTATACATTTGTATAATTCATATACAGTGAAACCCTCTTAATACGTTCTCCAAGGGACCGCCAAACAAAATCTTATTAAGCAGGAAAACTTATTAACAGTGATTTCAATATTTCCGTGCTTTATTTGACCATAACATCTAATATTGTATTTTAACTAACATTAGAATAATTAAAATATTTTATTTATAAAAAAATTATTAAAAAACAATTTATTCCATAAAAGTTACTTATATAAATATGAATTTAAAAATCACAGCCATTAATAGGCATACCAAAATGAGTAACAAAAATGCAACAAATTGACAATAACGAAGAAGATTAAATGAATGATAATAAAATGTAATTATAAGAATGCTAATAAAAAACCTAGATGAAAATAAAATGATTAAAAACAAACTTATAAAATGTTGATGACTATCTAATAAAATACAACTAATCTCCTAATGTACCCTTAAAATATATTAAATACTACTACTTATAGGAAACTAAATAATATTATAAGGAAACTAAATGAAGTATAAAATTTGAACTATCTAAATAATTACCTATAAAAAAAATTAACATCTAAACTGCAAAAAAAAAACTACTACTAAAAAGTAATTTAAAAAAAAATAACTAAAATTAAATTTAAATTAAACTATATAAAATAAATCGACGTAACAAAGAGTAAAAGAACCAATGACAACAAGACCAAAACACGAAATGATTTCAAATTCAAATTATTCGGCGTTTTATAGTAAAATAAGGGTAGGTCAAAGTTTTCGGAGATAAAATACGCCACCTGTAAGTCCGACGAAAGTTCATACTTTTTACGAAATGTAAAATTGTTTGCACGGCAAGACGTTCGTATCTATTCCTGGCCAACTTGACGAATGCACATTTTAAAAAAGTACTGTTTGTAAATGAAAACCTGATGGACTGCATATCTAAAATTTATCCCTTTTGATGAGTTTTACATAATTTACCTGTACACTCGACATACTGCCTTGATCAGCGTAATTGAGACATGGAATACTCGCCCTTACTGAATCTCAGTTCAGGGAAAATATTATCGGCATTGACATCGACGATGGCAGGTCCGAACTTACAAAAATACGTTAATAGTATTTTTGTCCTTAATTTTACAATTTAAATTTTTTAATCACAAATATGATGACATTATTTTTGCTTTGTTTATTTATTTCGTGCTGACGTAAAAAATCAAACAAACAAATAGATCAGCCGGTTATGTTAATTCAGTTGTCAGTGCCTTGTGGTTTGCTCTGTTTTGTTTATTTATTAATAAATTTTCAAATGAGTATCGGTCGCGAAAATAAATAATTTGGTTGACTAAAAATATTAATCAAAGCTGAACCAGAAGTAGTTAAAATTAAACAGCTCCCAATGAAAGCAGTTCCCTGTGGTTTCTCCGAAAACGGATATTATAGATTTCGAACATAATAATAAAATAAAATAATTTATGAGTTAAATTAATACATAAGCCGCTTTCGAAAAATTCCTTTTCTTTCATGCAAAAAACATGGTTTTAATTAGTTTATTTGACATTCTGATGAAGGAAAAGATATTTTCCGAAACCGGTTGGCGTATTAAATTTAACTCATAAAAGTGGTTTAAAACAAAGTTATAAATAATGTATGTTTAAATAATTTCGTGAACTACAAGTGAGGGTACTAGTTGCAAAGTCCTCCATTATTATTTGTTCTAACTTTTAATGCAGTTGTCCTTTCAAACTTAACTCATTTTTATATTTATTGGTCATTCAAAATCGGTGTTAGTTGCAAAATCAGTCGCTTTTGCCGCTGCCATTTATATTAGAATTGAATCAATAGCAGTCTTCGTTACTCAGAAATTTAAAGGGCCGCTAATATGGAAACTAGATTATTTTTGGAAAAATATGTTGCATTTATTATGTATTTCAAACCAGATTATGAGGATTATTATTTATAATAAGAAATGCATTAATAAATATATTGGTCTTTATGCTTCTATCAGATTTCACGTTTTCTCCAAATAAAAAATATGGAGGTAGCTGAAATTGCGACTAAGTAACAATAATACGAAGAAATATAAGCAGTTGTATTAAAATTGTTGTAGTCGAACATGTTCAAGGAGTGTGTACAAACTCTGTACCGTTACAGAAAACATTATTAGGAGATTTTTATAAAATCATGTTAGGCTTCAAATAAATATTTGCGAAATTGATCCATTATTATTATTATTTCATTATCATTGCTTTAGGCCATAAATCATCTAATAAAAAATAGTTTAGCTGCTCAAAGCTCAATGACCTTTATTTTTTTTGTAACTAACTAATTTACCATCACGCCGTTTCGGAGTAGGTAAAGAGGATAGAGCGCCACATTCTTCTGCCCTGAAACACAATTATCGCGTCATCCACATACATACATATTCTCATACAAGCTCGTTGATTATTGAGGCTTCTAACATAACTATTTTCCAGTATCTAGTTTACCTGGTCGTGCCAAGTTTTCCGCGGACGTCCTCTATTTATGGTACTATTAATACTTGCGTCATATATCTTTCTAACCATTATCTTCTCATTCATCCGTTCCATATGACCAAACCACTTAAGTGATCCTTTCTTAATCTTACTTACTATATTAAGATCTGCTTTACATTGTTTGAAGTGTTAAGAAGAGTATATTATCCAGAATAGTATTAATGGTTAATTTTATCGCATAATATTTTTACTTGATGTATATATCCTTGAGTACACATTACATTTCGCATGTACTTCTCAGAAATTCAAAATACGCAGTTTAAATTTTTTTTCAAATTTGAATAATTAACTCCGTGAATTCCTACTTTCTTAGCAAACAATAACGAGAAATTAAACGTGAATAAATAATCCTTTCAAGATCAGCTTTACATTTTTTCCATATTTCTTCATTCTTTACTCTGTCATAAATAGATCTGCTGCATATACGCCTAAGCTATCTCATTTTCACTGCATTCAGTCTACTTTCGTTCCTCTTCTGCCAGCTACCGACCTCACTTCCGTACATCGGTATCGGTACCGGGACTTCATTGTGCGCCTCGGTTGACAAGTTCTCATTAGTTATTTTTTGTATTCAATATATAATTTTGAATCAATAAAATATTTCAATTAATCGAAATAAACGCATAACTAGGATTTTTTTAAACACTCGTATCTCTGGCATGATTGAGATTAGGTATAGCACACGCAGATTCAACATTTTCAACTTGTATTTTTAATCCATATGTATTTATTCCTAAAATATAGTGTTCCACTCAGTATACGTAATAAGATTACATAAAATTTATTCATTCAATTATAAACTCAAAATTTGACGAAGCAATTCGATACTTGGAATTCCCGAAATAAATTAAAGGTTCAGGCCAAACATAATTAGGGTAATACGGGCAAACAGATGAAAATAAAAATGTCAATGTATTACATATTTTGTCTATATGTTATTTGAAAAGACAAGCTTGTCCTAAAATAAGTCAATGCGGATTATCAGAAGAGTTAAGTAAATTGTTGTGTATTCCAAGAATTTATTTTAAGGGTTTTTCTGCCTCCAAAGCAATTAAGAATATTTAAAGGTAGATATTAGTGGAAATACAGCAAAATTACCAATGCGGCTCTGGTATTGTACATGATGAATGTATTGTTTATGACAGCTGGGGTTTTGTTTTGTTGATTTTTGGGATTTATTTTGCTTGGGCACTATGTTTTATTAGCCTATTCAAATATTACAGTCTTTGTAAATGGATAAACTTTTATGACACATGGAAAAACCCATTTAAAGAGAGTTCATTTTATTGCACCCATTGAAAGAATATCACTTTCATTTTTATAAATGTCAAACAAAACAATTCTCTGAAAAACGTATTACAAGGGACATTTTGTAGGGATTAACTGAGTTCTGTCAGAAATATTTTAATTTATTAGGCGGGAAACTTATTATTTGGAAAACGTATTAAGCATAAAAAAAATACGTAATTTGTATGGGACTTTTTCGGGACCGAAAAATGTAATCCTATTAGGCGTGAAAACGTATTAAAGGTGATCGTATTAAGAGGGTTTCACTGTATATGTATGTGGCTCTCTGGTACCTTTGTTATCCTGTTTTCTTGACATTTCGGTTCTTCTCACTTGACAAACTGCCAACCCCTGCCCTAGACTAAACAATTTTGATAATAAATCAACATATTTTTATATTTCATAATTCAAAAATCGGATAATAGATTGAAGTGATGGAATCTTGCAATGTATGGCTGTTGCTGCTGACTGCTTTGGTAGTAGTTGATACAGATTCTATTTTTATTATATTTTATAAACATTTGTTCCAGCATTCGGAAGATAAATAAAAATAAAATATATTTCAGATTTACTAATATGATTCCTATAAAACATGTTAATCAAACCAATTTTATAATCCTCAGGTACCAGTGACTATTGAAGTGGAGATGCCTCACGACATGCACCGCCACCTACTGGGGCAGAAGGGACGCGACGTGCGAGAGTTCCAGGACAAGTACGACGTCCATGTAATGCTCTCTCCGCCTGACCAGAAGCTCGACATCATTAAGGTACTACGTTATATCTTAACATTGAGAGAATGATATTGTGAAGCTCTGAGGGCTCTTGTATACGGATCTATTTAGATTCGTCTTACAATAAATCTTTAGTTTAAGGCGCCACTTTCAATAATAATTCAAATTTTTGTGTTTTTATTATTCATTTATATCATAAGTTATACACTAGATTTGACTTCTTTTAAACTTTACTTAGATAGGACACTTATTTAAAACTAATAAACTGAATGTCAATTGCCATAGTTAAGACAGTACAAGTATTATAATACATTACATTACATTTTCCGCGTGCCACAAAATTGCCTAAATATGTAAAATTCTTGAATTAACGAAATATTTTTTCTTATAATCTTAAAATTAAGATTATGGAAACAAATTAACAAAATGTTAAAAATTAATAGTTATAACCATTCAATTTGCAAGACATTTATCAATTTTCAATGTTTTTTTAAATACTTTGTTTTAGTGAAAACATACTTCTTCTTTTAAATAGGCAATCCATCCTTCAAGAGTGCCATTAATCAATTTAAAACTTTATTTTATAGAACAAAGTACAATAATATTATATGTAGAATAAGAAATATTATATTACAAGTCAATACCATTGTCGTTCAAAAAATTTGTTATTACATATATAGATTAAATGTGGCGAGTTAAGGGAAAGAAGATGATACAAGTTAACCAGGAATTGAAAAGTGAAAACATAAATTTTTAAATAATATATTGTTTTTACTCATTTGTTTCCAGGCTTCAGCTACTATTTAAAACTGAGTTTTTAATCAAAAAGACAATAATTTTAATAACCCATCAAAGTTTAATATGCCGTTCTATCCGGCTATGAGGGACATGTAATCTGTCACTTTTTTTTACATCTTACATCTTTATATATTTTAGCTAAAATATGATGTAATGTTGTATTTATTCACAAAATAAGTTGTAAATTACGTAAATTATACGATTTTACACAGATTTTTTGAAAAAACAATCTTTTCTTGAACAGAGTAAATATTTTGTGTAAACAAACTACTCACAATATGGCAATATGGTGGTTTAAATCTATAAAATTAAACAAAACCACAAAAATGCATCTGACATAATAATTTTAAATTTAGAACATTGATTTAAGCGACCATCTAAATATATGCAGGTGCTTTGTCTGATTTCAAAATATATTCATGTATATTAATTGGTAACTTCGATAAATTATTTAATTTTTGATGGATTAATTCAAATGACAACACACCTTTTTATTTCATTCCATATATCAATATGAAAAACGTGGAAAAGGCTCCAGATATGAGTTGCGAGAAAATCAACAATTTTATTGTCATCTCTTTCTATTCAAACCTTCCTCTCTCGCATAATTTTCATAATAAATAACGTAATTAATTATTTTTCCAGATCTTATAAGAGTTTAACTATTAGCCTCACATTGAAAGCGTATGTTGTGTAGAATTTCTCAAATTTCAAACTGCAAAAATGAAAGCATGCCCTCAAGTCCTACTCCATATCTTCATTATTATTATAAACTATCAATGTATGTTGTTAAATTGATTAAAAATGTACCCATATATTAATATTAACTTATCGCCACCATCAGGTGACAGGAACGCCTGCCAGTGTGGAGAAAGCTAAGGTAGCCCTTGAAGAGAAGAGACTAAAGACATTCGAGCTGAAGATGGAGGTGGATCCGGAGTACCATCCAGTAGTTATCGGACGTGGTGGCTCTGTCATAAACAAAATCCGTTATGCGCACGATGTCCAAATCAACTTGCCCAAGAAGGGTGACCCTGAGGAAGGCACCATCACAATCCAGGGACTAGAGAAGGATGCCCTGGCAGCCAGGGATGATATTCTCAAGATAGTTGGGGATTTGGTATGTTGCACTCCTAATTTATTTAGCCAAGTTTATGTTTCCATTCTGAAAGCTCCAACTTGATCTACATGTATTATTAAAGGAATTAATACTTGACAACACATCCTAATGAAATTTTTTTGCTAATAATTTTTATTTTTGGTTTTCTACCATTTGGCATACGCAGTAGCTTAAAATATTTCCAACATATGTTTTACAGTTTATCTTGTAATGTTTATATGTATATATACAGTAAAACCGCGATATAACGAAATCCAAGGGACCAAAAAATAAAAATTTGTAATAACGAATTCCCACATATAACGAAATAAATTTTTAAAAAATTCTACTACATGTCACGCACCGTCGCAAAAAAACGTTGCGCGGCTTCAAAAAAGATCGCAAATTCTGCAAACAAAGGAGAAAGAAGGCCATAGGGAACTGAATACCTACATATTTTTAGTAGTTTTGTTATTAAAACAGATAAGCAAATGGATAATCAAAGGAATTAAATTAAGAACAGAACTTATTCAACACCAATTGGAAGATATTTTTGTAAATTCCAGAATATTGCAAACACAACAATATTTTAATTGTGTTTAAATGTAGAGCCGCTTCAAACATAGTTTTGGGCATGAAACATACAAAATAATTCAAAAATAACAATTTTACAGTTGAATCGCGGCATATTTATAAAATGAGTCGTATATAAATTACGAAGGTACTTACCGGTAACGGCGGCAACCACTTCAAAATATATTTATAATCGTTAAAATTGTTCACTTAAAAATTATCGTTAACATTGTTCACTTCAAATACACGAAAATAATAGTTAATAGAAATACAAAATGCCGTACAAAAATAGTCCATAAAATATTTTAACAAATTATTTATATTATTGACGAGTTCACACGAAAACAATTGTCAAACGGAAATGAATTTATGTAAATATTCAGTTCGGTCATGCAATAATCGCGTTAAAAGCTGAACAAACTTAACTCTACAGACGTTACACTGAGACTGACATTTCCAATAAGTACATACTGCAACTTTCGGGGGGTTCCTGTTAATTTTTGTATTTTACAGCTGTTTGGGTCTGGGATTGCAATACATATTAGAGTACGTAAAACGTGTCCAAGTGAACGCCGCAAGAATTATGTCAAATGGTTTTATGGGCCTACTATGAACCTAAGTTCGAATTGTTTTACTACCTTGTCGGGCGACCGCCGCGCACCGCCGAAAAGGCCATAAAACCGTTCGCATACGGCAGATGCATTGGCGCGGCTTTGTAAGTGCGAAATAATATTTTCATCTTTTAACATTTTTTTATTTCGTTATAAATTTACGTAAATGTATTGGCATTTTTTCATACGGGACAAAAATGATTTTGTTATAAATATTAACGGGATTTCGTTATATAAATGCATTTTTGTATGAAAAATTGGTTTTAGGGACTAAATTTTGATTTTTTTTTCGATATACGTCATTTTTCGCTATATCGGGTTTCGTTATATCGCGGTTTTACTGTATATATATTTTAATTTTTCTACAAATAAAGATGAAAACAAGACTCGGCTGCACAAATCAGCTTTATTTTTTGTTGAATTACAAAGCATTATTTCCAAAAAGATAATGTGAACTAAAATGGACAAAATACATATACCTTAAGTAATCTAATATTTTTTAAATTCTACAAACGATAACTGAATTGTCATGTTTTAGAACAATATGATAAAGGAAGAAATCAGGATAGATTCGCGCGTGCATTCCCGACTGATCGGGGCGCGTGGTCGCAACATCCGCAAGATCATGGACGACCATAAAGTGGACATTCGATTCCCACGCAAAACTGGCGATACAGACCTCATCACCATCATTGGCGCTAATGCTGAAAATGTAGAAGAGGCCCGGATCACATTGGAAAACCTTCAGGAGGAATATGTATGTATCGTTCACTATTCCACCGCTTGATTTACTATTTTATATATTTATGAATCATATTTAAAAATTTGACATTTTTTACAGTTATTTGTTTGCTCATTTTGTGCTACCACCATTACAGATGCAGGATGTAATGGAAGGAGAAGTGCGCAGCAGCTATCGCAAGCCAGAGGCAGGCGCTCCGGCCGAAGTCGGTGCCGGCGACAACAACGCTTCCGGAGGTGCGGCCAGTAAGGCTGACTCAGCGGGCTTTGTAGTTCCCGCAGCTCCTTGGGACCGTCCCACCCCAGACACCAATTCCACCACGGACTTCCCCTCCTTCGGGCCCCCGCCCGGTGCTGCTGCACCGGTAGCCACATGGGGTCCGCGCCGCTAGCCTCACTAGATGATCTATTACAGACGGACAGATGTCGGCCTGTTGATGTTTGCTGATGTGTGTCCTGTTCCATAAACCTCATTTATGTTGTGCAATCCCTTCAGGCATCCACCCCGACACTTCTCCTGATTCCAATTCATTACACTGCAATTGGCCGTATATGACCGATGTGTACCGTACACGACAGAAGTGATGATTGTCTTCTCACCATTTCTCAGTAGTCCTTAAAGATCAATTTTAGATTTCAGAAACATTTCTTCATCCGCAATATTTTGTACTTGTGCAATGTTCATAGATCATAAAATTGTAATTTTTAACTTGCGTTGTACGACAGTTGCGAATCGATGTGTGAATGTTAAATTATTTATCAGAATTTTACAGCCTATCATATGTTACTTTGTTCAAGTGGTGTTATTTAAAAACCTGTATGATTTTTCTTTCCTTAGAGAAATGGTGGAAATGCTCCTGCTTAGTTAGTAACATGATTCTCAATAATTTGTCCCCTTAAAATGAACTACCAACACATATCAGTGTAACCTTAATGTATTGGCATTTGACCCTTTGAATTATCTAACTGAAATAGAGGTATATATAATGTTCGCAGGCAAATATGTGACAAAACTACAACAGTAACATAATGAAACATATTTTTGTGTCAATGTAAATAAAAATAAATTTAAAACTAGATATAGGGGTATATACATAATGAATCGTCTTGTAAGAAATTATACTTTCTCAATAATATATTTTATTAAATAAATAGCCGCTTGTTGAAAGTAAAAAATGAGCCGCGAGTCCACCTGTGACTGCGCGGCACCTCACTGACAGTCTTCCTCTAGTTTGAGTTCAACAAACATGTTTATTCTCGCATAATACAAATAGTCAGTGATAGTAGAATTGTAAGAACAGAGCATAATATATTGTGATTAATGAATACCTGAATCTCTTATTGCGCAATTCTTATTTTGTCGAGATGTCCACTGCATTGTTGATGGCACAAATGATAATTATTAGTGCTCGGGATGCTCATTCTCCGCGGGCTACTTGACTTCCATCAGTGCCATAAAGTGGTGTTGTCACTTTTGGCGGAATTAAATTATTAAGAATCTGCATGCTTGATTTAAACGAATTTATACATATTTTTTAAATATATTGAGTGTTTATAATATTGTTCAAGGAGAAGGATGATTGTAATCTGAGCTACAGAATGTACTGTACCATATGACAGGTCGACATCATTCCTCAGAATAAGAGCGCGGAGATGCTGTACTGTACGTCGTGAAGGCTGTCAGTTCAACTGTTGCCATACAGTTGAAAACAATTGTGCCTTTATGCTTTCGCTTTTAATGTGTTTACATAATTGTGCAAACAGTGTTGGTATTATTTGATAAGAATTAGTAAAGCTTATTTCCAGTAGATTTACACTCCTAAAAGCAGAAAAGCTGAAACATCGGCATGATGATATATGCCCCTTCTTTAGCCCGCGATGTCTCCCGCGCTGGAGACCAGTCCTCTGCTCCTTTAGGAAGTTAATATGTACTTGTAGTGCCAAACTTTTGATTGCAATAATATGACTTAATGGGCAGAAACAGGATCCTCCTGGAGGTGCTATGGGAAGTGTCCCGCAGTTTGGGATGCTTCAAATTTACTTCATTTTTTTAAGCGACATTAATGTATGAGATGAATTTGTTATTGGAAATTATTCATTTGACAGACTGATGACAAAAATGTGTAATATGAATTGGATGTAAAAACTAAAGATGTTTTGTAATTAATTAAGGATACTTGACATGTATATAACATTAAATCTGCTGTACTGGAGCAGGTATGCTAGGAATATTCCATGGGGATGTGAGATTGAATATTATATATATTCCACATAAATTCTGCATTTTCATTTTGATATTTCCCCTTTTATAAATACCAAATAAGTTTGATCAAACAGTGGGGCAGCCCCGCTTACTTATCTTCTTGGTATAGCTGTAGGGTTGGGCAAAGAGAGACCCGCCCTAGTCTCTAGTACAAATGAGGAAATAACAGGGTAGAAGCCAATTACAAGTTGCAGAAGTCGGCTTAAAATACACATTACTTGACTTACAACCAAAAGTATAGACTAGCAGAGTAGAAGCAAATCAAATAAATTTATTGATTTAGTCACCTTACTTTTCCAGTTACAATATAAATATGTACAGTGGAAAAGTCAAGCAGTTACTTTGTAATGTAACATGATTATTTTAATTTTCACAGCTATACTTTGTACTACGATGATGAGAGGGACTGCACCTCTTGAAACTATAGTAGTGACAATAATCCAATGTGTAGTACACAGGAAAAGATTTAACATTAAAACATATTTTGGTTTGGATAAATTGCTATGTGATTTCATACAACTTTTACATCTTAGAAGAACAAAAAATATATGTTATAATGTCGCGTCACCAAATTATTTTCTGACAATGATTCAAGTTTCTATTGACATCTGATAATAGACACAAGAAAGCCGCATCATCACCAAACTATTTACAACCTAGCTTTCCTCTTCAATAGGTTGGCATCTGTTAATAAACAATAAGGTATAATAAAATGCAAAAATTAGATGGTATAAAATGAGATTTTTTTTCATTTAGAATTTTTATGTATGTAGTGTACAGTAAAAAAAAAATGGAAACTTATTTCTTGTTTGTTTATCATGACCTTTCGTGTAGTTTTCTGGGCTAATCTACCATGTACATCTGGCCATAAAAGTCAGATATAAACAGCAGATTAGGCCAGAAAATTGTACATAGAAAATTCTAAATGGCTGTGGAAACCCCTGAGAACATTATCACGAGTTATTTGATTATTATAACATTGAAAAGATAGGTGAGTTTTTTAAAAAATTCTTTTGACGTGAAAAAATATTTTGGTCCTCGTGGTTTGATGCTAATCAATTTCCACTGTGATATTGAACCACTATAATTTTTATTTTGATTTTGTACTACACACACAATTTTTAGTTAATATCACTACTGGTTTAGGTAAGAGCAGTCCTTCCCATCTACAGGTGTAAAAAATATATGGGGCAATGTGGTAACGTAAGGGTGGGAGTGACTTTATTGTTTCTTGGAAACATCCACAATAGCAGTGAGGTATTTAAAAATGTGATATTGTTTATTAATGTTTTTTCTAAACTCAAGTTTTTCTGGATTTCTATCATTTCAAGATTATTCATTATTATTCCCTTATATGGTACATACTGAGTGGAACTACTTTATCGATGTTTCCAAGAAACAATAAAGCCACTCCCACCCTTATTGTACCCTACTGTATTTAATTTAGTTCAATTTATACCTGTAGATGGGAAGGAGTGCTCTTCTGGAAACGTAGTGATATCTCATAAACTATGTGTGCAGTACAAACTCAAAATAAAAATGATATATTTAAAAAATTAAAATGTTACACCATGAAGTAACTTCAAAATCAATCAATCCATTATGTTCAAAACTTCCTTTCTTAGCTGGGGTGATAAAATAAAAGAAACATTGTTGTATATAAAAAATATAAATATATTTATTTCTACTTTAAAAGGAGACATCAGAAATGTATTTGTTACTACATAACTAACTCACCATCACGCCGTTTCCTGCGGGGGTAGGCAGAGAGAATAGGATGCCACACTCTTCTGTCCTGACACAATTCTCGCCTCATTCACATTCATATATCTTCTCATACAAGCTCGCTGATTGTTAGGGCTTCTAATAGAACCATCCTTCAGCATCTGGTTTACCTGGTCGTGCCAAATCTTCTGTGGATGTCCTCTATTTCTGGTTCCATCAACACTTGCATCATATATCTTTCTTATATTTCATATATGACCAAACCACCTTAGTGGTCCTTCCTTAATCTTACTCATTATACTAATATCTACCTTACATTTTTTCCTTATTTCTTCATTCTTTACTGTCATAAATAGATTTGCCACATATACGCCTATGTGATCGCATTTTCACTACATTCAGTCTACTTTCGTTCCTCTTCTGCCAGCTTCAGGCCTCACTTCCATACATTAGTGTCGGTACCAGGACTCCATTGTGTACCGCTAGTCTTGACTCGTTAGACAAGTTCCCGTTAGATATAATTTTATTCAAAGTGCCGTTCACTTTATTCCCTGTGGTCACCTTCCTTTCGATATCATTATTCGATATATTACCTATAAGTATTTTGCACGATGTCTTGTTTTCTCCTTCTCGAATACCATCACTTACGACTTGTTGACATTCATAACAAGGTCGCTTTCCTTGCATACATCATACATTCTACTCACTAGACTCTTGTTCAATATTTGCTATTAGTACTGCATCATCGGCGTACAATAAACACTATACAATCAAATCGCCCATTTTTGCTCCTACATTCCAGTTCGTTCACACAATTATCCATATACAAGTTGAACAGCCATGGAGACATTACACAACCCTGTTTGACACCCTCTTGTCAAACAGGGTTATGTAATGCCAAACCATGGTGTGAATGTTCCATTGATTCTTACACATGCAAAACTTCCTTCATATAGGGATGCAATTGCGTGTATACATAATGATTTAATGCTCTTGATAACTCAACTGTTTATGAGCATACGTCATTTCTTATAAAACCAGAGAAAATTCTGAAATCCTCTTCCAATATAAACAGGACATAAGTTTATAGCTATATTTACACACGGTTTATACATTAACATCTCAAACAAGTCACTCTTCTGAATTCTCCAGAAAGAAGCTTCACGATTCGGACATTAGCTCATCACAATCGGAATCAGTGACTAAAATAATCTGCTCTTCAGAAGGTATTATTGTCACATGGTCATCATAATCCTCCACCTCTGAAGATTCCTGACAGAAGAACAACTCTTCTGGAGACATTTGTCCTTCGGCAGCTGCGGCCAACAACACCTCAATATTATTCTTGGAGCGTGCCGTGTCTTCCGGCTGTTCCTGTTCATCGTGAATGATGATGATCTGTTGCGAGTCTTCTTCTGTCCCGTCACACTCACTCGTAAGAAAGTAGCATCCGTCATCTGCTGTAACCCACTCCACTGTGGGCTCTTCTATTGTCAGATACTCTGAAGGAATATTGCCAGAAAAGATGCGAGTATTGCCGTCTGCTCCGCTCGAGAGTTGTAACATTTTTTGAAGTTGAAATTGTCTGGCATCTGGATTCTTTCTCCTTCTCGTGATTCTCTTTATTTTGGACCTGTCGATCGGCTGCTGATATCCCACAGGTAGCAGGCCCAGTTCGTCCGTGTCAATCTCGTTCACCCGTGAACTAGTGACACAGTTCCTCATGAAGAGCCGAGATAATCGGGGACTTTGCCCAATGAATGGTTGAGAAAACACTTTAGACACAGAGCATTCTAAAACCTTCATTCCTTGTCGTGTGGAGGGCATTTTGAGCATTGGTTTGATTGTATCGGAAACATCCATTAATTGTCTTTTGAAAAGATTAGGTGGAATCATTATTATATTGTCAGTTTTGCCATTACATCTTAAACTCTTTGTTCCAGTATATATAGAATATGTTTCATCGGCATAACCAGAGACACCATGAAAATATTTTGATTTATTATTATTTCTATAGCATGTTGACAACATCAGTCTAGATTTGCGTAAACAAAAACTTTTGTCTATTTTTGAGAGTAAATTAGGGTGAATTTTCGGTAATACAGGGGGAAGAATGCTTTCTTCTTGGGTTGCATCAGGATTTTCTATTTCGTGAGTATTTTGAATCTGTTCACATACTTCCACATTGTTCTCAGATTTAACGTCTGCCACAAACGTTTCACAACCAATTAAAGAATCTATACAAGTTTCAGACATGGGATTCATTACTATCTCCCCATCTTCTAAACAAGGTACAAATACATGAGATTCGCTATCTACTATTGAGTGTAAAAATCTACCAGAACTATCTACCCCGGAGATTTGTACAGCGGATAAAATGTGTTCATCTTCGTCACTATTTTGCTCCTCCACAATTTGAATTCCGTAAGACTCAGATTCATTTGATAACTCTCCGTAATCTGAAAACAATCGATTTGGGGCCAAAATAACTTTGTTTAAATACCTTGAATCAAGTAAGAACACATTTCCATCCATATTTGATAATAATGACGTTTGGAAACGTTCTCGAGCGAAAATTTTATTTGTAGATTTTATCCATCCTTATGAACAAACTCTCACGAAATTTGAAACAATTGTCTTATCCGTGATACATAAGGGTGACATAATATTACTCAATACAGTGAAATGTTAATTATGAAAACATCGATTAATATGTACGTTAGTCACTTGGTTGTCACTTTTCCTTGCCAATAATGTCTATGAGTCTATGCAATAATGCCAATACTCCCTTACCTATGGCCAAAACTGAAATATCTACTCGTCTGTGGAAAAAAAAACTCTTATTTTTCCATAGACAACATTAAACGAGAAAAGTCATTCTCTTATCTATGGAGAAAAATACGATCGTATTCATAGATCTGATCATAGATAAGGATCTGATTCAATTGTTAAGGCGCGACTTGCAATAATAATTCATATTTTGGCGTTTTTTACGAAAATGTGGGTTTTTATTATTCATTTGTATCAGAAATTATTCAATAGATTTGACTTTTTTTTCAACTATTACTTAGATTGGACCTTTACATTAATATAAAACTAATAAACTGAATGTTATTTGTAATAATTAAGACGGTACAAATATTATAAGAAAGACCGCGACCATTAGATGCATTTTGGGCATGGTACGAAATTGAGTCAATACGCTAAATTAATGCATAAATAAAATATATTTTCTTATAATCTTAAAGCCAAGATTACGGAGACAAATCTGTAGGAAACCAAATCAGCAAAATGTTAAAAATGAATAGACTTTATAAATCATTCAATTTGCAGTACATTTGATGAATTTTTGACGTTTTTAAAATACTTTGTTTTAGTAAAAACGTACGTTTTTAAATAATAAACTATATTTACTTACATGCTTTGAGGCTTCAACTACTATTTAAAACTAAGTTTAATACCAGAAACACAATAATCATTTTTTAAATAATATATTTCCAGGCTTATGAAATACGATATTATTAATTACATCTCACACTGTTAGTATGCCATTCAATATGGCGATGGTGGTCGTTGTATCCACGCTCAGATAAATTTTAATTAAATTTGCCTATAAAACACATTTTGATACAAATTTTGAATATAATATGAATGAATATTATACTTATTCTTGATACCAATTGATTATTTTTGTAAGTTGTATGGTTTTGGGCTGTTTTTATACGAAAACAGATTATAATTTTGACTTCTCAACATAATACATGTGTTAAAACTTACGTTACAGATCGGAGCGCTAAGAATCTGACAACGCATGCGCGGCTAGCATCGCATGCGCGTCTAGCGCATGCGCCTCAAGCGCATAAAATTCATTTATTCACAAGATTCAACGTTTTTTTTTTTTGTTGGGTTTGGTTCTCATTATATTTTATTATACAAATTATTGTTCTGAAATTACTGCCTCCTGTGAATCAAGATGCCTAAGGTCAAAAAGTATCCATTGGCACGCTCTACGAAATATTCCAACAAAATTTTAAATGGTTATCTTCTTGGAATAAAAATCGCAACGTAAGTTGATAGTTTTTACCATTTCTATAACAATTATCTATTTGATTTAACAATACAAATTACATAGTTCAAAATGCATAAATTATGTAGTGCAGATAAATTATTTTTTATTGGAAATACATATCCTTAAAGATAAATAATCTTATCAAAAGAATTATACATGATAGACCTGTCTGATACAAATGTATTTGTTATAGTCATATAAATGAATAAACATGTATTTTAATATTTTAGACATAAAAATACTAATAACTAAATACCAATAATAATAATATTATTAATTATTTTCAGGATGTTCCCGAACTGAGCATTGAATGTGCGGACTCGTGTGAACTTCCTAAATTGGATGGCAAAAGAGTGGTCGACGACATACACCAATTCTTTTCTCTAATTAATCAAATTTACTCCCACAAATCGATGTTTGGGTGCACATGAACGAATATTGAATATGTGAAAGAACATAAAAATTTATTTCTAAATTCAGTTTAAATTGTAATATGTGTGAATCAAATTTTGTTTTGAATACGTGTAAAGAAAAAAATAATGAAATTCTGAATAACGATAATGTGCTCGATGAACAACTAATTATTTAACAGTGAATAATAATACTTTTGTCATATTTTCATTTATATTTTAATATTAAATATATATGTAATTTATTAAAACAATAAATAAATATTTAAAAAAAACAACTTTTTTTTTTATTACAACCATAGTATGATTATTACATAATATTAGCATAAATAGTTTTCTCTTCACAAATACAGCTGCTTCAAAAGTTGTCAATATTATTTATTAGTATGAAGTTACGTCAATTTTTTCCTTATAAATCGGGACATAATTGTAATAATCATGTTTGTCGACACAAACTGATATACCTAAGTCCGAAGTGACGCGAAGTTATCACATTTATTAGCCGAAATAAATGAAATAAAATAAAAGCTGGAAATCGCGTCTCGCAAATGCATGCAGGTCGCTGACGGCAGACCCATATAAACGGGACCGGACGTCTCTCAACAAAAAAATCTAGCTGTTTGTTCAAAAGGCGAGTTGCGACCGTAGTGACCTCCAGCCCACGTGTTGTGCAATGAATGAAAAACGACGGGGGCCGAAAATAACGGGATTATGAAGGTTTCCTGAGAAACGATAGCAGATCTGTAAGGGCGCGTATTGTTTCGAGGAGACGCATCCTGCCGACAAATAGAACCGAAGGTCGTAGGGCCATTAAAACTGGACCCGTTGTACCGGCGAGAATAGGGAATGCACCGTTACGTGCTCGTTAGCTAGCGTCCAGGGTCGAGACGTGACGAGAACAAAAGACGCCGTTTCTTTGTGCAATCTGCTATTTTAATACAACGTTGGACGAACCACATGGCTCGAATCAAGATGTAAATGAAAATTGCAAGAAATAACATTCCCGCCAATTCAGCTTTAATTTAATCACTAGAATATAATAGATAATATGTTTTGACGCGTGAATATGATTTTGAAGCGGCGAGTACGAATCTAGTAATCGCTTAATGAATTATGATAATCGATCACGGTGGGCCTAGTGTTAAGTAGAATAAGAATAATTAAATGATATATGTGACTAGATATAAGGTTCTGTAAAGTAGCGTAAGAAATAAATAAATAACTAAATTAACTAAAGTGTAAATAATCAGAATATAAGATTAATTATAGTCAGCGATAAGACGAAGGAGGAGTCAGTTAGGGTTTGGATCGGGCGTGGTCTTCAGAAGAAGCGAATGGACCAATGGGATGATGGCCCGTCCCATGACGGGAAGAGGGTAGATCGACAGATGGGAGACACCCCACTGTTGAGGTATAAAAATGGCCTACACACGGCCCGAGAGCTCAGTTGTAAAAAAGTGAAAAACAGGGAGAGTTGGCGAACCCGGAGGAGTGGGTCGGACACGAGGTCCGGGAGGAGAAGTGATAAAGTTCAGTCGCAAAAGTGAAAAACAGAGGGAGTTGCCGAAACGAGGCCCGGAGGAGTGAGTCGGACACGAAGTCTGGGAGGATCGAAGTTGCAGAGGGAAGTGATAGACTCAGTTGTAAAAAGCGAAAAACAGAGAGAGTTATCGAAACCCAGAGGAGCGAATCGGACACGAGGTCCGGAAGGATCGAAGTTGTAGAGAAGAAGTTGTAACAGAGAGTTGTCGAAACGAGGTCCGGAAGAGTGAGTCGGAAACGAGGTCCAGGAGGCAAAGTTACACAGAGAGAAGTTGTCGAAACGCAGTCGGAAGCACACAGGACCAGTTCACCGCATTTTATCCAGGAGCAGCCGCCCCGCCCGTTCAGAGCAACCAGTCTGATAGCCTGTCGCCGTGGAGCCAGCAGGTAGCCGCCCACGCCGGGTGATCACGATATCACTTCGCCGGCCAGAAGATCTGAAGAAAATCACAAGATGACCCGAGGTAGAATTAGTCTTAGATTAAGATAGTTATAAGTATTTGTGTATTCAATAAATGTATAGTTTGTGCATCTTCGTATGTTCATATTCACCTGCCTCACTCTTCCTACAACCATGGTACTGATGAAAGCGTGATACCTGACGGATGAGTCGGGAAGCGAACTTCCTTTAGAGTGCGGGGTATCCTTCTGATGAGCGATCAGGGGCTGATACGTCTCTCTCACTCCTCTCTTGTGTGTGCCCTCCGGGGGTATCAAAACAATGGTTTTTATCATAAACATAACAATTCTTAGGTGAGAACTTTAACAAATTATTTAATTTTCGCTTGATAATTTCAAATGGCAACACATATGTATTATGAATGTTGAAATTTATCTATGGTTGAAATGATGTTGAAGAAATGCCTATTTTCTGATAGCTTTATTACCTAGGAATTTAATAAAACCAACAATTGTATACTTGTCCTTTTCTATTGATACCTTTCACTCTAGCAATATTTACGTAAAAAATAACGCACTTTTATGTTTACTTGATATTGTAAATGAATTAACTATTAGTCTCATCTTGAAAGGGTATGCAAAATGCAAAAATATCTCGAAATTCAAACTGGAAAAATGAAAGTAGCCTCTTAAGCGCGTTTTCAAAAATAATTCAAATTTTCGTGTTTTTTTACGAAAATGTGGATTTTTATTATTCATTTATATCAGAAGTAATACACTAAATTTGACCTTTTTATATTAGATCTTTACACTAATATAAAACTAATAAACTTAATGTTATTTGCCAATTAAAAAAATAGAACTTTATAAGAAAGACGATGACCATTAAATACATTTTCCGCGTGCGCGCCTTAATATGAAAAATTATTTCGTATACAAAATATATTTTCTTATAATATTGAAACCAAGATTACGGGACAAATTAATAAAATGTTAAAAATTAAGACAGTTATAACCATTGAATTTGCATGGCACATTATTAATTTTCAACATTTAAAATATTTCGTTTTAGTGAAAACATACATTTTTAAATAATATATTGTATTTACTCACATGCTTTAAGACTTCAGCTACTATTTAAAATCAAGTTTGATATCAAAAACGCAATAACTTCTTACTAAATAATGTTTATATCGATTCTAATAATGTGTATTTTTTATTTTCTTTATTAGCGTCGATTATTACGATAATTTTAATCGTCCATCGAAATTTCAATACGCCGCTGGATCCGGCTATGACGGTCGTAGATTCTGCGCTGCCATTATTTTCGTTAAAAAATGCCGAAAATATGTTTTCACGCATATTTTACCCATGGTATGAATTAATATTGAACTTATTCACAACATTACTAGCAAATTTCATCAATTATATATTTTTAACTAATTTTAAGGGAAAACAACGTTTTCTTGAACAAAGTAAACATTTTATGTATGTCGCAAATAAATATTTCCTTTATAATGTAGAGTAGCTTGTTGGTGTAGTGGTCAAGAGGTTGGCCTAGTGATCTAGTGATCGGGGGTTCGCGCCTCATTTCAGGACACCAGCAAGTTAGTCCTATTTTCATAGCACAAGCATTTAGCTTTGTTTGAAAATAGTAAGAATACTGATGTGACATGTATTCCGTGTACGCATCTCTATTTAAAATATATATATATATATATGTATATAACAATGTTGTATTTTAATCAATAGCTGTCTGTTTCATAAATAGTATGTAATTATGAAACAGAGATATCATCAAAATGCCAATGTGTGGTTTTAAATCAATAATATTAAACAAAATAATAAATTGAAGTTGTCAAAATAATTTTAAATTTAGAACATTAATTTTAGCGATCATCTAAATATATGTATGTACTTTGTCTGATTTCAAAACATATAAGTCGTCTCTTTCTATTCAAATCTTCCTCTCTTGCACGATTCACGTAACAAATAACGTCATTAATTATGTCTCTGAACTATTAACCTCAATTTGAAAGCATACCTAATTTGTATAGAATTTTTCGAATTTCAAACTAGAAAAAAGAAAAGCCCTTAAAGGGGGTGTGAAAGAGCTTACCGCTTTGTCGAGCTCACTTCTATTATTGATGGACAGCGGGACATGTACCGTCTCTTCAATAATATATTTGAGGTGAGGCCAGCGTATTTTTTGACGAGGAGGATGTAAAAAACAGGACAGAAAAAGTAAGTAAAACTTGCTTAAAAACTAATTTAAAAATGTATTTGTTTATAAAAATTGATTAACCTGTCATAAGTTTTGTCTTTTTCAACTCTCAACATAAGTTTAACCTAGTGAAATAGGAAAAGAAAAAATATAATTAAAACTTTTATGAAAAGATTTAATAAAATTAAAAAAATATTGAATATATTATATTTGTCATTCTTCACGCACTGCTTGTCGCAAAAAATGTTCTGCTCTACTTCGTAACTGGTCGACAACATTACAGACAGAAACGGGACTAGAATTCTCGCTCCCCATAAAGCGTTTCCCTCACCCTGCCAAATAATTACGTAAAATCCACACGCCGCTAAAGGGGGTGACGACAAATGGGATCATTATTTGGCTAATAACAAAGTTTCTCACCAGCAGAATTTGTTGATAGAATATTTTTCCATTCCTATCTGTAAATATTGATGATATAAGCTATGCCAACGTTTATTATTAAAACTATAGCAAATTATTTCTTTATTAAGGAAAACACATTCTTATTGTGAAGTTGTAATTATTCAGAACATAGGTCTGTGATATTTTAAATACTAAATTAATGTATTAATTATAAATATATACATATAAAATCAATTTTGTCGAAAAATATTGTTTTAGTGTCACCGGGATTTAATTATTTCTTTATAAGCTGTTATAAGTTTCTGTAGATTCCCATGCATAGTTTGAAGCTTTTGGGATAATTCTCTGTTTGAGGAGATCTATTTCCATGATTGCCATTGAATAGTCTTCTTTCAGGCATTATTTACATTTCCATTTTCATCACTTTAATTTCAGCATGGTTATACACTTCACACCTTATTTAATACTATTCAATGGTATAACTACACCAATGCGGTGCATTAGGGCCCACGGTAGGTAGAGGACCCATATGGTCCTCACGCTATAATAATTTTGGTATTGATACCTTTGCAGGTATCGGATACCCTTCCCAGTTCTAATATGGACTAATAGTTTTTAAAATCCATCAGCAAGAAATGCTGTTATAGAATTTAAAAAATCATTTCTCACTTGTATTATGAAAGCGCATGAAACATTGATGTATACAGTGGTACCTTCTTAACAGAAGCGAAGATTTTTTCAGTTGCGTTTTTCATTTATATAAATGTCTAAAAACTAAAAACTTTTTTTTTCATGTGAAGTAACAATTTTGTTCTTATTTTTTACTAGAATAAACCGCCTTATATTTTTAAACCTTACATAATACAACATATTTAAAGGTCCTTTCATTTTGCTTTAGTCTATTGCCTTTTTTGGATTGGGGCCCCTTTTTTATAATTATGTTGCTGATACTATTGTTGCATTGTAGATAAAAATAAATAAATACGGAGCAACAACTAACCTCTAAATATAAAGATCGAATGATTGTAAAATATATTCAAACTTCTGCGAAACTTATAAGACATCTCCGTCAGTCAGTTTTTATTATTATTGGTTTGTAATTGTTCCATTTTACACCGGACACTGATTATCCAGACCAACTTATGTCATTGGTAATCCAATTTTGGTATATTTTTGGCCAATAAAACTGGTAGGTATAATAAAAATCTAACCTAACCTAAAGGCAGTCTAAAAGTCAACGACTTAAAAGGTTTTAAGTAAAGAATTCTTTAAGAATCCAACAATATCATTAATGTGGCGATATACATTGTTCCTTCCTTGTGCGCTGAAAATGTGTTTCCAATTTCAATAATGTTTAAGTAAAAGAATTTTATTTTGTAAATTTAGTTTAATTGAATGGTTAAACTGGATAACATTACAAAGCAAGACTACTGTTAGAACATTAACATAAAAATATATAAAAGATTGTTAAGTAAACATACATTTTTTATTTATTGTAAATCATTATATTCGGGGATGTAAAAAAGATCTTACATTAAATATGTACAAAAGTATGAAGATTGTATAAAGTAAAGAAACAAATGGCTACCGAGGTGCCTCATCGCAGATTTTCATGGGATATTTGACTAATTATTAATAATGGCACATAGAAGGCTATCGGAGGCATATAAGGCACAGACACACCTAAGACGTACAATTATTTACGATTAATAAACATTAAGCAAATCAGTACCTATTTAATTACTAACCTACATTATGAAATGAGGCAGAGGTAGAGACAGTGGGTGCAATGATTGTATGACACCTTTCAGGTTAAAAAATTGTCTTCTGTCAAAAATCTATCCTAAATATCTTTGGAAAACAGAAGTCAGAACCATTATACTATTTATACAGTGAGGTTGCATACTTATGTATATGTATGCAGCCTCGCCGTATAAAGTATTTATATGCCCCTATCTTGTTATATTTTTTATTAGCGTTTTAGGCTGGTAAATTCTGCTATTAAAAAGTACTTTTTAAATAAAATAATTGTAAATATGTAAAAAGTGTCTGATTACTTGATACATTTTCAACAAATTTTGTTTATTTTCGAAAGTCCCACCGCCATCTCACTTCACATTCACTTAAAATATATTACATTTATATATTGCTAGAATTATTTATATATAGTGAAAAAATACCAATCTTGGTGTGTACACGAAATAAAGGATGAATAAATAATATCTATTTGTTACTAATTATTTTCACAAAACATCACATACATACGGTTTAATTCATTCACATTGAAAATATATAAATCAATATTTTGATAACGCTGCCAATAAAAATAAAGAAAAGTATTTTTTTCTAAATAATTAACTAAATAAAAACTATCAAATACCATACACACAACAAATTACATAAAATATTTAGTCATTATTTGGTATGCTTTAAATACAAAGCAAATAAATTAAGTCTCAGTAAAAATTTATACACTATCCTAAGCCATTAAAATTAATGAGAAACACAATAAATTCAAGGTTGATTCATAAATGAGTGCCCTTTGTAAGTAAGGGGTTTATTACTTCTGAAAAACATCATCTTTTTGATATATACTTACTTTCCCAGCAGTGGGTAGTTGGGGTTCATCATTTACTTGTTTTGTAAATATCGTTATATATAAGTATGTATTTATTGTAAATCAAAATATTGATGAATTAAAAGTGCATTTTCACTGAGTAACTCGAGATTAGCCCAAGATTTTTTTGAGACTTATGGTTGGTTTTAACAGACTATCCTTACCTTGCCCCAATATATTTTTACACTGCAAAATGCATTAAATGGGAAAGGTTTCCAAAATTATGCAGAAGTTCTTGTGATGTCTTAATATTTTTTTCTAATAAAAACTTACAAAATTCTTCCAGGAAGGAATTAACAAATTGCCATCTAAATAGGAACAAGTAGTCTTAGTAATGATGAATATATAATCACCTGTAACATTTAAATCAGTACTAAAATGACAATTATTTGTGAATCAACCCAATATAATACATATTGTAATGTATATTAATTTTTCATATGAAATCATCTAATTTCATGACTTCATAGCTGTACCAGATTAATTGGAAAAACAACTATGTAGGTATATACTTTCAGATCATTATATTGTGTGTCACTTTTGGTGATAGCCAATGTGTTATTTCAGCAGACAATATTAGAAATTGACAAGAATGTAAATGTGAAATGTCAAGATAACCTGGTAAAAAACCTGACACATGGCAGAACCCAGAAGAATTTTTATCAAACAGTCTTGAAATATTCTAAGCACATATTTAACAATGGAAGAGTTTTCTAATTTTTAAATTTCATTTCAGATAAGTAAAGATAAGTAATGAGGGTATGTTTATTATTTTACAAAGAGATTTATAAGCTGATACAAATATTAAATACACACAATGTAAATGCAATCTACAAATCACAAATTAATTCTATGTAGTGTGTAATTACCATTTCTTTTCATTCAAAATTTTATTTTGTTCTCATTAAAATAAGCATTTTTTAAATATTTGAAATTACAACAATTATTGTAATGGTGGGTTGTATTTGATGTATTAAATTAGTCTTTCTGAGCAAAAAAATCACAAGACACAATCTTTTATTGGTTATTTTTTATTTATTCAAGTTATTTCGTTTTCAAATAAAATCCTGATGTAAATTGTCTCTCATATCACACAATTGTACTTTTCAAGCCTGTCGGTAATGTTGGCCTGGAAGAATTTGTACAAAATAACCTATAAATAAGCTTTATACGATAAGAAAACAGCTGACTGGGATCTCTTTTATCTTTTTTTTACTGAGAATAAGATTTAAAAAATGCACATCAAGCACTTCACCTATGTAGCATATTTTTTGTTAAACTCCGTCATTATCATTGTAAAATTTGTGTTAAATTATACACAACGTATTTGTAAATATTCTAAAACATGACAACATTGGTTAATTCTTATACATAATGTAAGGCTAAGCCATATTTTCCACATAAACCTCGCAACTCCCCATAACTGTTATTTTTGAAAGTATAGGTATGGCTTTAAATATTAGACTGGTCTGTAATAAATATTTTTTGGCACAATGGTTGCAGGGTTAATTAATAGGTCCCATTTGAAACAATCTCCTGTGAAAAGAAAAAGCAAAATGAGAAGGAAGTTAGTCTGGTATATTATAAAGAACTATGCAAGGCAGCTCGTGAAATCCGCTTCCGAGTTGAGAAATATGGCAGTTAAGGCACTTCTAGTTATACTGTAAATCATTAATATTTATTATCATATATAATTAATTGATTACAAACAAAATATCCAATGCTCACATTAATTATTTACGATGACAATGAAAACAGTCGGGGATACAAAAATTGTCAGTTGATGTTAAAAATGTATCACTAGTGAGATTATGAAGAGAGTACCACTGGGATTAATAATTTATTTCCCAGCATAGGTAGGATTCTTGAAGGTAGACGTGGCCTGCTTGTAAATGGGGTTCTCTCCCTAGAAAAAATCAATAATATTAATAAATCAAATAAAATCAGACATTGCCCTTAGTCCAGATTATTATATAATATACAATAAAATCTCATTATTGCGAAATCCAAGGAGCAAAAAATAAAAATTTGTAATAATGAACTTTCACATACAGAGAAATAAAAAAATATAACTCATTTCCTAATACATATTCCGCACTGTAGCAAAAACATGTAGCGCAGCTTTAAAAAAATTCATAAGTTCCGCAAACATTGTCAGTTTAATATGAGATATAACGTAATAAGGCATTCTGCAAACAAAGGAGGATTTTCTGTATATAGAAATCTATGAATAATCCCATTATGTTTATTATTTCAACAGATAAGCAAGTGGATAATAATAAGTAAGAAATTAAATTAAAAACATTTTATGAAATAATATAAGACCTTTCTTATTTGATACATTTAATTTATATTAAAATATAAGATAACCTAAAATATGGCGAAATTTTTGAAAATACTAGAATGTCTTGCAAATATAAAACATTAAATTTTAATTATAGAGCCATTACAAGGCATTGAGAGTTTTGCATTGATCGAACGCATCTTCAATCTTACTATTTATTTTAATTACGAATTTTAAATTATAATTTTTTATTGAGGGTTAAAATTTTGCAGTAATTATCACAACCTGAAGCCATTTTAGGGTTCCACAAAATATTTAAAAATGTACTTTAAAGAATAAATTACAGAATACTAGTACACATAAATGTTGGTAAACAAACACACAAAAACAATTGTCAGATAAACACAATAATAAAAATGTCGTACACAATATTAACGTACATTGGAATCAATGTAAATGTTCAGTTATAATGTAAAAAGTGAAGTAAGTTAACAATGATAATGAAAACGAAAAGTGAAGATTGAATATAATAACGTGCAGGATTGTGGGCACTCAAAGCAGACCAGATACATACACAAAGACTGACGCACATGCTCCCTAAGTATGACGTGCCAATTGCAGCGGGTTTCCACTTAATTTTATTTTCTCCAGCTGGTCTAGATATGATCCGTATTTAGAGGCGTGAACATGTGTATGCTCCAGACCAAACCATATATATAATAAAACCAAACTTGGACGCTGTAGAGATTATGGCAAATGGCTTTATAAGGGATTATAATGATCCAAAGTAGATGTTATACAATAACGCAGCGGGTCGCTGTCAAGGCAGTAAAACAATTGAGAAACATGACCATGAGCAGCCGACAGCACCACTTTAGAAATAATATTTTCATAGTAAGTTTACGTAAATAAATTGGTATTTTATTATACAGGTCAAAAATAATTTTGTTATACATATTAACAAAATTTAATTATATAAATTAATTTTTGTATGAAAAATTGATTGTAGGGAATTAATATTGATCATTTAATCACTTTTCAATATAATGGGGTTTGTTTTAATGAGATTTAACAGAGTAATTAGAAGAAACTTACCGTATCCCACTTGGCCATCATTCTTTCTTTTTCAAAACGAGCAAACTCTCTCCGGTCATGTATGGAGGTGACCATCTTCCAAAGCAGCAATAGCGCCATACCAATCAGCACAATGGCTGCAATTACCGCTAACACTATGCCCAACATGAACACCTGGAGAAATAACAACACTCGTAAATATTAATTAGGTTTCAATAATATCAGTACAATTCTGTTAATTTAATGACAGTAAAACCTCTATTTTATACTTTTCAAAGCAACGGCAAAAATGGTGTAAAACTAAGGAAAATGTAAAAATGAGGAAATGAAAAATGTATGTAAAAATTGACTTTTATGAAAATAAAAACCCACTTAAATAATTTGATAGTGAACATTTCATATACTTTAAATATATACAGTAAATGTATGAATATGAAAACTACAGAGACTATGTTCTACCCGTTCCAATATACGTATTATAATACACATTATTTTATGTATATACACACATGTGTAGGTAAAACATATGAAAATGTGTACGTTGAAGGTGTACAAAGTTTATTTTAATTATTATTTTACACATTTTATTTATTTTTAATGATTATAAATTATTCAATTTATGACCAAACATTTTATTTATTTGTTTGTAATTTGATTTTTTTTTTATAACATGAGTTATTAATTATGTATTGTACATTATTAAAATTACATGTTTATTATTTATTAACTAAATTTAAACAGCCCTATTCTAAAAATTGATGGAGTTTTGTATCACGAAATTTGTTTGCGCCCTTGAGGTGAGTTTTTACAAAAATGGCGCTATACAAATTATCCAATATTATTATTATTAGTACCTTGAATTTTTAATTAATAAAGTTTTACTGTACATAAAATATAAATTTTCAATAATTAGCATTTACTAATGCAGATGAACAAAAGACTTAAAAATGGATCAAAATTAATATTAATTACCTGAGGAGGGCATTCCCTCTCCTGCTGCGCTCTGATAATGACCTTATCATTTTCATCGTAAGTATACACGTAAGCAAATCTGCAATCATCTTCATCGTAGTAAGCGCATAGATTCTCATCTTTCTCTTCATTCGCTGAAAAGCCAAATATAAATTTATACAATTAACATATTGCGATTGTAACTGGTATACCACACGGGATTTATGAAGCATTATTTCAATTATATTTTAATTCTCTGACTTTGTGGTCAAATTATCAATAGAAAGAATGCTCAGTTTTTTGGAAAAAATCCTAGGAAAAAAAACAAATTGACATTTTCAAATCAATTTTTTCCAAAATATCAAAGTTTTATTAATTTTTTAAAATGTTTAAATAAATATATATTAATTATACAGACCCCACTTTGGCATTGACTGCTTCATTCATTGAATTAATATTTAATTGAGTTTACTAGTACTGAAAACAGTTCACAAAGTATAAGAACTTATTACCTTCAACAACTTGAACTCCAATGGGTACGAAGGTACAATTGGTTGCGCAATCTTCTGGCTCCAGCGGTCCTTTCTTGTACATTTGGCATTGCACGCACTCCTTGAATTCTGCACACCTTCCAGGGCAGGTCTGAAATCAAATATAGTTGCAACAATCATAATATGCCAGTATGTTTCTCATTTCTTAACAGTTTATGGTGAACTACATAAATATGAATAAGTATGTATGTATTCAAAATCAGTTACATACTTAGGAAATTAATTTTTACAATACAGAAATGTAGCCTGGGACATTGTGGCAATACGCTTCTGTTGCCTCGGAGCTGTGCCAGACTCAAACAAGTGCAGAATGAATGAGAAAAAATAGATATGCTTACGGGGCATTTGTCACAAAAGCGTCCAGAGTAGCGCCCCTCCTCACCCATCCCGCACACGCATTGGCCGCACACACATTCTCCATGACCGCTGCACACCTCTCCACCACCTGGAGCCCGGAAAAACCGCAGATAAGAAATTTATCATATAAAAAAGGTATTAAATAATAACCAAAACAACCGTCTGAGATGAAGCTATCTTAAAATGCATATTTATTTATAATATAATTATCTAGATGTATTAATTGATTCAGTATTCAGTGATAGATGTATGTTGATTGAGTTAAAATTGTGATATGATAATATTATTGCACTTCTGTAACAAATGATCTGTAGCGTAATGTGTAATAATCACCAGGAGGGATGCAGGTATCATTGGTAGCGCGGCAGTCACAAGCAAAGCCACTCCAGCCTTCTTGACAGAGGCACTCTCCGCATACGCACTGCCCGCGGTCCGAGCACAACAGTCCGTTGTGCCGATCACAAGAGAAGTTGTCACACTCGCAGAACTTTCCCGATATACGCTACAAATTAAATAAATTGTTATGTTATATAAGTTATTATACATAGATATATTTTTATTTAGTAAAAATCCTACATTGGGTTTTCAAGGAACTGACAAAAAAAATATAATTGGAGAACAATTAAAATGGCACACTTTCTTTTTAAAGATTGAAAAATTGAGTAATTTTAATTCATCCAAAAAACATTTAAGTTTTAAATACATTCTTCACATTTTGACGCAAATTGAAACTTTACAACATTTGAAGTAAATTAATTTATAAAATCAAAGGATCAAGAATGTGAACGGTTGTGAATGTGTTCACATCTACCACGTCACGCGGTACGGATGATGGCAAATAGGTGGTTCGGCTTAGTGGTTAGAGAATTCAATGCAAACAACTTTGAAGCGATTCATGGCTGTAATAAGTTTTCCTATATATAATTATTGTCCACTTTTTCACATTTCGAAAAATTCCAATACTACAATCATATTCAGTGTTCTACAAGGTTCATTTTATCATTCATAATTTTTAGGGCCTTAATATTAAATTCACTTACTACTTCAAATTGTTGCTCTGATTTTCAAAATACATACTAATGAAATATAATTATTTTTATGGGGCAATGTACCTCGTTGGTATTGGGTCTTGCCTCGCAGTCGCACTGGCCACACACACAATTTCCACGACCTGAGCAATCTACAGAGGTGACGTTATCGGGTCGACAGCCGCTGGTTCCCACAGCTGCACCCCCATGCATGTCCTGGGCAGAACACTCGCATACTCGTCCAAAGTGAAGCGGCTTGCATTCGCACACGCCACAGGCGTATGTGCCATTACCGCTACACTTCGGAGAGGCAAATTCGAAACTCTGGAAAATAGAGAAATTATCATGGTGGGTATTATTGATTTTACATGTATTTTTTCCTTTTGTGTTCTTCATAAAAAATAGGAAAATCAGAAAAAAGATATGTAATAAAAATGCTTTTTGAAAAATAATCTTCTATAGAGACTTGAGATTTTGTATCATTTTAATATTCAATATTATATATATGATAGTAATATGTTTCATTACAATTTTTAATATTAGATAAATATCATGAATCAGCATAATTAACTTTATAAATTCCGTGTTTCAAATTAATATGCATTATTTATGAGTTACTTACTGGATGCCCTGACCTTTCGCAAGGACAGTCGCACAACATCTCCAGATCCACCACAAGACTCTCGTTAATGCCCACAGGGTAAATCTGGAACACCTGATGCCACTCGCTTGGGTCTGCAGGACACGAAGTCACCATTATCTCGGCTGTGAACTTCACCACATCGCCAACCTGTAAACACACACCAGTGTGAAGTTGAAGTCCAGCAGAAATTGAATTTCTTAACTTGCTAATATTTCCTTTACACAAGATCATGGATCATCTCCATGGGGCATAAAATGTTGTTGATATTATAAAAAAATATATCTACATAAGCCTATTTAATTTAATAACACAAGTTCAACGAATGTGGATTCATTATAATGTGGATCCATGATGCGTTTTTAAATTTCATAGGTTCCGCAAAAAGTATGATTATTATAACATTACAAAGTGGATAATCCCCCCGTGATATGAGGTACAGTTGTTTATGCTAGAAACAATTTATATAGTAAGCACAACATTTCATAGCGATCTAGTTTTTAAAAAAAATTGCACAATATATTTTACAGTGACAAAAAGGCCAAATTCAAGCAGCAAAAGCGTTAAAAAGAAATATAAAAATAAAAAGATATTTGAAAAAAAGAAGCAGGTGACAACCAAGTTTTGTGACTGTAAGCCGATACATTTTGGTAGAGTCGACTATTCGTACTAAAAATAAAGACGAAGTCAACTATTCGTATATACATATTAAAAATAAAGAAAAATATAAAAAAATCAAGTGAAACAGTTAATTTATTGAATACTTTGAACCAGTTATTACATATAATACATATACAAGTGGAGATTGCATGTATAAGTATTATGAAAAACTATGATCCAAATATGTTCTGATTTACTATGATTATTAAATTTTATCTATGGGGAAAATAAGATTCCCCATATTTTACATTACATTTCCGCAATTAGTATGCCAAATTAAGAAAACAAATAATTTGAATGACATCAGTAAGAAAATAATTTCTTTTCACTCCAAAATATTTACACGATAAAGGTATTGTGTTATCAATTTAGGAAAAGATTAATATGTTAACAAATACAAATATTAACACATGTAGAGTTATTAAATATACTTGTTGTACAGTAGACAAGTGTACAGTATTCATTTGAATTATGTTAAAAACATAATCACTGCAAAATCTGCTTCAGCAAGAAATCAATAATATTAACAAACCTTCAGTCCATCACATTTGCTGGTGGCTTCTGGAGCTCCATTGCCGAGACAGGAAGAGTAATACGTAACTCTCACTGCGCTGGTGGAGTTGTCCTTCATCTCTACTGAGGATGAGATTTTCTGCGAGAATGGCAATAGATCAATTCTAGGAATTTGGACATACATACTGTGGTTCAAGCGAGTGTTAAATCATAAATTCCTTACATCATACTGTTCCTTCACTAGATCCACAACGTTGCTGGAATCAGCTGAGAGGGTTCCGGCAGAAGAACCCTCGATGTGTTCTCTGAGTCTTTCATACACTGAAATCTGTTCCGCTGTCACGGCAAATATCACGTTTATGGCATTATCTTTCACCTAATAAAAAAAAACCAGTTAAATAATAGTAGTTATATTGTGTAAAAATAAGTCTAAAAGTGTTAAGTACTGTTAAACTCACTTTAAGGTTGACTTGAGAAATGCTGGGGTAGTCCTGCAGGGAGGAGTGTGTATACATGCCGCGGCCATCCAAGTGGCACCTTCCGTCATTAGGCTTGACAATACCTCCCAACTGAAAATAAATAGCATAATCAAAATTAATTTCAAGATAAAACAAATTAACCTTGGGTACTTTAAAAATTTCAACCTTGTAGTCATTCCAGAACCCCAAAGCAATATCAAACAAAAATAATTAACTCCATCTAATTTTTAAGAGATAATTCACATATACAATATGTATTCTAGAAATATCTTTCTGTCATGGGAATGTAAATATATACATGACATGTATCAAATTTCCACAAATTATGAATTAGTTTGATATGTTCAGTTCTGAATGAACATTTTTCAAATATGTATGTAGAAAACAAACAAGTCTATTTTTATTATTACAAAATTTATAAAATTGTAAAGAGTAATGCAGCTGTATGTAATTTTAAAAATTAAACTTTTTCTGCAGTCAATATAATATTATGTATATAGATTTTATCTTTGTTTCTGATATTTACTTTGCGTGAACAAATACTTTGTATTTTTATTTTATTAAAATACCGCTTCATGTACATCTTTCATGCCCATCCTAGGATGGGTTTCAAACTCTAGTTTGTTTATAAAGAGTGTATTGTGTGGTTATTTGTTTTTATTCTGCAAAAATAACATGTTTTAATAACTCGTTGGCCTATTATATCCAATCGGGTACTCACGTTATATTGCAATGTCCAATTAAACAATAAATATAAGTATTTTTAAATATTGGGTAATTTTTTGTATTGATTTGGTAACTTAAAAAAGGTTTCTAACATTTTCAGTAAAAAAAACCTACTTTTTTTGGCTAAATCAAAAATAATCATTTCTAAAAATTTAATGGTAAATAGGTGGGTTAAAACCGAACATACCTTCCCATCCCCGGCGTAATGGAAGCCAGCATCCGTGGAGAACACCAGCAAGCGCCGGGCCTTTTCTCTCCAACCGATCTCTCCACGACATACCACAGCTTGCATGATAGCATCGAAGCCCCCCTCAGGAGCGTCAAGGTTACCCGAAACAGCCGCATTCCTCACCTCACCCTATACCCACATATATTATATACGACATTAGTATTGTAGATTGTGCATTACTTTGATTTCAAAATATGCAAAAAATAAATATAACGATAAAACATCCTCCTAATGAAAGTATTTAAAAAATATTAACCATTTAATATATGGATAGACACGACACAGGCCAGCAAATGCAGGTGCTTGATGTCACACAGTGAATTTATTTTTGTGAAAGGTTCTCCACATTTTCAATAATAAAAATGGTGGAGATCAGAATAATGTTAAAAGAAATACTACTATAAGAATAGCCATTTTTTTATTTTGCGTTTGGTGCACATGGCCATAGATTGTCCTTTAAAAATAAAAGAGAATTTTATATGAGACAAAAATATATGTATGGTATTATCATATTAGTGACAATATCAAGATCACTGAATTTTAATATTTATTAATTGATTAATATTTACTTTTGCATTAACAAATCATTATTTGCTAAATATCCTGGTTAAAACCATGTTATTTTAATTAATATTTTTTTAAATTAACTGAATTAATTTTTTCCTATTAGATTATGTTACATATCACTGCTAATTTCATTAATTATGTTTGTATTAATTTTTTAAATTATTAAATACACAATTAATTTTTAATGAAATCACATTTTATTTGTAAAGTTACAATTTTAAAGAACATAGTTCTGTGGTAATTAGAACAAACTGGATAAATCACTTAAAAAAGATGTAGAAAAATGTAACTATCGATAAAATATTTATATTTCTCCGAGTATGAATTTTTTTTTTAATAGGATTTTTGAGGATTTAATAAGTGAATGAAAGAATAAAAGAAAAATAATTATTCTAGTGCAATAAAAACATAAAATTTGCAGCTTCAGCAGTGGGATAATGTGATGTGGGATTAATTAAAATATAAGGAAGAGGGTAAGGTGTGAAAAGCTATAAAAGTATGGACATAACATTGTGCAAAATAAATTAAATTATAAAATTAGGGACAAGCAGATAAGCTATTTCCCTCCACCTCTTACCTTGGTATAGACCGTTCATTGGTAAATATAGATAGAAAAAAATAAGTAAAAATAAAGGTATATATAGAAAAGTGAAAATTTATTGATTGTAAACATTTAATAATTTAGGTCTACGTCGGTCTGACGTCTGTGTAGCAAAAGCCCACAATTCCACAAAGAAAATATGAATTACGTAATTGATCATATTTTTCATTAGAGAATGCTCTAATTAAAAATATATATTATATTTAACTCCGAACGCAGTGTTCAGAAGTATAAATGCTATAATTTAAGTTTTCACAAACATATATATTTAGAAGGCGTTATTGATGTTACGGACATGCGATCGAACAATACTGGTGACACTTACCGTTATTACAGCTCATGCTAGTCACATTATCATGCACATTAATATAAGTTGAGAGTAACGAGACTTACGGCAAAGAAGTGTGTGTCGGTGCTGAGCGACATGACGTTTCTGTACCCGTAGGGGGCGGCACACCCCGAACAGGGCTCCAGCAAGCTAAACATACCATCCACATTATCAATCATGACTCATGCTCCAAACCTGCATTACCCGCACCCCAGACCACGACAATTGACTGTTCAGAACAGTAGTTAAAATATTCAACCAACAAAATAAATGTGTATTTTAATTGTAATTAAAAAATAGTATTATAAAATATCTAAAATGTTCATTAACCTTAACAATGAATTCACCCGAAAGCTTCTAATTGTAAGTTGCAATTGAACTATACTTATGAATATACAATTAATAAAGGTACCAAACGAGCAACTTTCATCAAGTTTGTGCTCTATTTTCTGACCCATCAAGTGAAGCGATCAACGGAATCAGAATTTAGCTGAAAAGTGAAAAATAATAATACTGATTTTATAAATTAATTTAATTACTGAAGTGTATCCGAGATGTAATAAATCAATACAGTTTCTGAAATTCAACCAAGAAAAATATAAATTCTACTAAAAAAAAAAAACATGCGTATCAAGCAATACTTAAATAGTATACCCATACAATGAAGTACAGTTATCAAAGTCAATTACAGTGAACAGTGCATTCAATACTTCCTTCACAACAAGAACAAAATAATTTATTAAGTACTCATCCCAATGGTAGCATTGCAAAGCCAAACTGAGCACACTGTCCAAATTCACAAATAACTTTGAAATATTCTGAAGAACAAGGGATCTTAAAGAAGTTCTGAAAAATCAAGATACGTTGCAAGTCATAACAATATGAAAATACACAAATGTAATACATCGTTCCCAGAGAAGAATAATCCCACACCAGAGTTTATATAATACATAACAATCTAGGCATTTTCCTCTTACAGGATATGGGGTGGGAGCAAACAGGGCGGGAAGGGCGCATATGGAGAAGGAAAACCCTGCTATTGCTGCATTTCTAGGGGTTAGACTTACGGAGAAGAGTTTAGTGTCTGTGCTTAGGGGCATATGGTTTCTATAGCCGTAGGGAGCCTCACAACCATCGCACGGCATCTGTAATCTGAAGCAAACTTTACATCTCAGCAGGGAACAATACTCTCATCCTATTTTGCAACGAGAACTGAAACCCTAAACAATATTCAATCGCTCAATTCTTATATTTTAACCATAAATATGAATTTCTTAATATGCATATGAATTACAATTTGATTTATTAATAAAATATCTTAACAGGTAATTAATATAAAAAATTTAACAGTTGATTGAATAAAAATAATATAATATTTTTATTAAACACAGCATTACACAGTCACATAAGCAAAAAAAAAAAAAACATTTTCATATAAAAGAAAACTACTTTACACAATACATTTTTATAATGTTCTAACTCCAAGATTTTGAGAGATGCCAAGCCACTTTACATTTTTAAAATCATAACAAAATATATATTTTCTATTTCTGTTACTTTATTCATTTGAAAAAATCAAATGCTAATAAAAAATGTATTGTGTATAAACAAAATCAATATTGTGAAATAATTTCTTAATGTGGGATTGCTATGATTAATTTTGCTGAAAAATGTGATTTTTACGAATGTATTTAAATAAAATCTGTGATAAACAAAATATTTCCCAATCCCCTATTCCTAGAAAATACATAATAAACAGCATGCGTCACTTTGTGGGAATTTGCGGTACACATGTTACAGTACATGCGGTTCAAACGCAGTACAATTTGTCTATAAAAACCTGTTTGGGTACTAATATTCTCCCTTTCAAAACCAAGGTTCTCTGACAAGCTGACCGCGCCATAATTATAAAAATGTTATTTTTGTTTCAACCTTTGACCCATTCTGAACTTAACCTCTTACGCCTCTTCTAACCTAACTTCTTAACCTCTTCTGCCTAACTTCTTATGCCCCTCTCTAATACTTTATTTTACAATTTTAATACATAAAACCATTGTATGACATGTCATTGAAGAATGATAAAACCTACCCCGAGCTATCAGCAACAGTGTACATATTTTTCTTAATTATTTCAACCTTCATATACAAGGGTTAAATAGGAATTACCAGGAGTGATTTGCATTTTAGAAGCATCAATGGATTAAAATAATTTATTTGTATGTTGCATTACGAAATAAAATATGGCGGGAAAGGAGAAAATATTTCATAATAAACCATTTAAAATCCTTAATTGCGGTTCATCATAACATAACTTCTACAATCTGTTATATCATAACTTCTACAATCTGCAAAATGGATTTTATGAAAAAAAAAAAAAAAAAAACAAATATGCGATAATGTAATGTCTGCAAAACAAAAATAAAATTAATTAGTAGAAATTGTTTCAGTGAGATGGTTTATGAAGCCATCATGCAAAATCAATTGAAGGGATTTTAAGAATGACAAAATTTTACGACACAAATTTGCAGATACCTATTCGCAAAGCATACATACAGTAAAACCTTGTTGATTCGAAATTTAAAGGACCAAATAGATAAAATAGAATTATGCAAAACCTCGTTAACTCGAAATTCAAGAATATTTGTATATATTTTTTAATTTATTTAATAAATATATAATATGTATAATAGTATTTGGACTGGACCCATCTCACTAGAAAATTCTGTGTAACTTACTTACTTACTTACCATCACGCCGTTTCCCCGTGGGGGTAGGCAGAGAGGATAGAGCGCCACACTCTTCTGTCCTGACATACAATTCTCGCCTCATCCACATTCATACATCTTGTCATACAAGCTCGCCGATTGTTGAGGCTTCTAACAGAACCATCCTCCATTATCTGGTTTACCTGGTCGTGCCAAGTCTTCCGCGGACGTCCTCTATTTCTGGTTCCATCAACACTTGCGTCATATATCTTTCTTACCATTCTCTCCTCATTCATCCTTTCCATATGACCAAACCACCTAAGTGATCCTTTCTTAATCTTACTCACTATACTAACAGCTTTACATTCTTTCCTTATTCTGTGTTGAGATGGGCATATTTGAATATTAGCATTTGGTATTTGCGAAAACACCAAAATTAGTTAAACATAGTCTATCTATGTGTATTCTGGGGAAACATCTCGAAAACGGTATATTAGCATGAGTAATTAGCGCAAACTATTTATGTAAGAACTTCTAATATCGCTTTATTTGATCATTTCCGGCATACTACGGCGGCTAATGGCAATCCATTTGATAATTATCTCCGTGCAGTGGTAGCAGGGACTAAGACATATAAAGGAGGTTCCACATAAGCAAGCTCAGGCGTGTGCACTGTCACATTGCGTATACATGTCGGCAGTTACCGCAGCACACAAAGGAGGTACCATACAAGTAGGCATGGATAAAAAGCAGCGCGTATTGTAAATTTTATAAAAAATCGAATTATGTGACATAAAAAGGTATTGATTTATGGCGCAAGGGTCTAAAAATTATCTCGGATCTTCGAATTAAAGGGGCTGTGTTATCAACTATTAAAATTACATTTTGGAACTTGTGTTTGAAAAATTTCTTATTACAGGGGTAATGAATGTACTTCTTATTTTTCTTCTCGTGCCCTATTCATTTAACGAACGTTGGCTATGACTTTATTTACTGCGGCCGGGAAAAACTCTACAATAGACTAGTCAAACCATTGTCTCAGGTTCTTCAGCCATGATGTTCTCCTTCTTCCAAGGGCCCCGACTTACAGCAATCTTTCAAGATCTCATCTTGCCTTATCGTTTTTTCAGTATGAATTATGAATGTACATAAATAAAATTTTCATAATTTTCTCAACATATTGTTTTCTAGTTGGTACCGGTATTTATTATATAAGCACGGATCGGTTGATAATAAAAGACTTACTTCTTAGGTACTGTGGAAACGTAAGGCATGACCACCTTGTCAACGAAAGAACCAAAGCCAAGACGAAAGTTGGAGGTGATATTCCTCATGGAGTCGGACAGGAGGTCTCCCAGCGCTGAAAGTTTTTCCTTGTCGTCCTCCATGGATTTACTGAGATCCATCAAATAGTACAGGTCCACTGGATAATCCTCAGCCTGCGCATACCACACACTCAATTTGTGCACCTCATCTGAAATGATGGGCCATTATTACAATTTTAATTTGAATACTTATCTACAACAATATGTCAAACAATTGTGGTGAATATTTGGCTTAATAATTATACTGGATAAATTATATTCATAAAAAATGGGGAAAAACAAAAGATTTTGTTTCACTCACTAATCCTAAGCTGTAGATTGACTTTCTGCGGACTGATCTGCACCACCTCTGCATGAGCAGATCCTGAAGCTTCCCCTCCCCAGGATCCACTAGAACTTGAGCTGGAACTTGAACTAGAACTGGAACTAGAGCTGGAACTACCACCTGCACTCATCTGGCCTAAAACAAACGATACTTAATAAATTAAAAATTTGATACTTTTTTAGTAATTCTTTAAATCAAATTTAATAAAAAAGATATTGGAATATGCATTTTTCTACCTGCATCTAAATATTGGGTTGTTCGATAAATCATGATAATTTTATTATTCTTTATTGTAATTTTATTTACAAATATTCTATAAGTACTTTGATGCCACTTTTATAACAATCTTGAGATCGATGAAGGTTGTAATGCCATTTCTAATATTTTCTTTTCGGGAAAATTTTTTTTTTCATTTTGTTTCGGTTTCCATCGTATGTATTTGCGAATCCTTTTGCTCTTCAATAATATATTGTAATAAAAATATACTACATACATACATCTCTATTATAGGAAGTAGCGACGATAAAGAAAAAGTTACTCATTGATATTTAGGGGTTGAGGGTGATCTTGACCACATTTATTCAGGGTATACATTTTAAGGCAAAGTGGGCTAACACCGAAGAATGAACAAAGGAAAAATAAACAGAGAAAAAATGCGTACATAGGCTAATTTAGAATTTCTTTTGGAGATATCAATTTTATTTTCAGCCACATTTTTCAGATAGTCACGACCAAGGGCTTGTCAACAAGACAACTAACTCTTTATTCGCAGTTGTGAGAACACATAATAAAAGTACTTATAGATTCTAAAATACACACAATAATTTTGATGCCAACTTATGTCATGGCTTTAATGGATCCCTAGAGTGGATACAAAATCATACTGAACCCTTTGATAATCAGAGGAGTATTATTGATAACATTCATTTGTAAATCAATTACTTATTGAAGAAAATTAGAATTAGAAATTATTATTTTTAAAACATTGAAATGGATGAGATTGTTCCAGCTCAGACTAGGCTATTCTTAATTCTAGTGTTAAAAAGAAAAAAAGATGAATAAAATTAGTTATAAATTACACATTCAATTTCAACAGATAATGCAATCAGTACCTAAAGATCAACAAATAGAGATTTAACCCAAGGCCGGACAGAAACAAAAAAAAGAGTGTATTTGTATTTATTTAGAGGCTGAAATAAAGTCTCTGGTAGGTGTTGCTACACAAATGCAAGATGAGTCAAATAAATAAAGATTATGTCACACCGGATTATTATGTCGCTGGCTGTGGTGGAAAGTTTTTATGACAGATATATAAGGCGCTGAACAATAGAGGGGTTTTAATAAATTGAGTATCTATGGAGAATCGCTTACCTTTAGAAAGCTGCCTATTTTCCATGAAAGTGGCGATGTTATCAGGATTCCAGGTGTATTCCTCGGCACAGCCACCTGACAGAGAGGCCATGCTGGGCTGATAACAGCGGGGGCGCTCCCCGAAATCGGGCTGCGAGCACCAGGCGCAGGACTTGGTCTGGATGCATTCCCGGCAGGAACTCTTGGCGACGCATGGGTTCTGGGCTGTCAACTTCTCCGCCTGCTGCCCGCAGCATGCCATCACCAGAAGACTGATGGAAACCAGCCACAACACTCGGGTTGGATACATTTTTACCTGAAAATTTACACATATAAAATCGCTGATGTTAAACAATAAATTAATTTATACAAATCTTTAAAAATACATTTATAAATTTTGCCTCAAAAATAAAATACAAATCACAGAACTTAATATAATATAATTCAAATTGAATCAATTTCTCTCTACTATATTATATAAAAATACATAAATGATTTTTAATTAAAGGAAGAAATTTGACATACATACTATGAATTGCGGTTTTACACTTTCCTATACTTTCTCATTTGTTTGAATTATTGAGTAAAATGAAAAAATTAAGAATTTTTTCCAATCATCTTGTATTCAGAGGCGCAGTTAAAACTTATAATTCTTTTTCAACAATAATATGTTTAATATTTTTAAGGAGAACACTTTATTGTGAAGTTGCAGTTTTTTCAGAATATAATACAGTAGTATTTTTAATACAAATTAAACTAATCAACTAGAAAGATAGATATACAGAAAAAATCTATTTATCGAAAAAATATTTTAGTTGAATATTATATTTATTCGAACCTGACCTTTCCTATCTGGGGAAATGCGTTATCCAATTTCGCCACACCAACTAAGTAGGTTCACGATAAATTTTTGAACTTGATTAATTTAATTGTGACGTCTCTTGGAGTGCATTACTCAAAGGTATTTGAGATTTGTCGCAATATAAAGTTGATTGTTTTTAAAAATGAAATGACAGATGTATCAATTTTAAAGAGCTATAGAATGTATAAGTTCCATTATATAAAAAAAAGATTATAGATGATCAATCTACTTTCAAACTTATAAGTTGATTTAATTAATTAAATTTTAGAAACAATTCAAATAAATCTAGGATAAAAATGAAGATTAGATCGTCTAAAAATATTGATAACGCTTCAACGTAAACAAGGCAGTCCATGACAAAACGGGTCAAACGGTTAGTTTGACACAATTGTGTGCCGAGGCGCGGGGCGGCCGGCAAAATCGATAGATAATAGACTGTTCCACTGTCAATCATCTCCTCCCGATTCCCGCAATATCGTCGGCAGCAATTCGTTTACGCCATTGTTTATTCATAGCAAAAAGTATTCGATGCGTAGATAAAATATACTCTTCCATGACAAAAACATTCGATAATAAAATTGTGACGAATCGTCGTGGAGTTGGGTCATCGCAGATCAATAACACTATATTATTTATGAATATCAAGATTCTCGGAGGTATACACTCTCATTACATAAACACATCAAATATTACCTTTGTCATTTAAATACTGATCTTTTGCGTAATGAAATGTTTAATTTAGCATTTTTTTGTTCAATGTAAGAAAGCCTGACATCATCTCACTTTCAAATAAAACTATTTTTTAGAAGTTACTAATCTCCGCTTCGTATATTTACAAAGCGCGATAAGTCTCGGTGGTTATAACAAGGTACCTATAGCGAGGTACTCGCTGGCTTGTCTGGGACAGCACGACTGGTCATACAACGTTCTAAGAAGGCGGTGACTCAAGCAATGACGACAAAACATTTAATTCAAACCGCAGTCACTTCCTAAAAACACGGACGATTCTATACAGCGTACAGCAATATTTGATGGCATGGATATTCAAGATTTTATAATTGTTAAGAACTGTATTCCATTGGTCTTTCACACAAAAAGTTAAAATCCCTCAGCTTAAATACAATTTGTAAGTACTAAACGACATTTTATCCAAACCTTGCTAACTAACCCCCAACTGTCGGCATCGTGAGGTTAACCAAGTCGCGCCTATTTTTGTAACGCCAAAAAAAGAGCTAATTTTGTAATGTTCATGTTGATTCTTTTATATTTATTTATTTTTCCCTTTTTTTTGAACAAAAGAAAATTCTCCCAAAAGGCATACCTGTGTGTAGGGACTCGATTAAAAAATTCGCAATTGGTTGTTTAGCGATTGCCGCTTTATTTTATGATACGAGTTTTACGACAACATTGACTGATTATTTAAATAAAGGATTTTTAATCTCTCATTGTGGAGAATTTTCAAGTCAACCTTGGGATCCTCGACACCACATTAGCTGGACAGATACACGCACTGTTAAGATATTATACAAACTATAATTAATAAGAGATTGCGGGCTATGTCTAACACATCCGTATTACGATTACTCAAATTCATCGGAATATTATGAGAAATGGCTTATAAATAATATGTATTACGACAAAAAAATGACTATTCAAGGTATTGTAATCAATATAATGAAAGAGATAAGTTTCTAAGAAAAATTAACAACATCCGAGTAAAATATTACGATAGTTCTCTGTGTGGAGGGGCTATTTTTAGAAATGGCGGCGAACACTGAACACTTTCCGAGTGTCTTTCGAGGCAGTTTAATGTTTCACATCCGCTGGAGATAATGCATCGCGTCTGGTAGACTGAATATTTACTTACGTCCATCAAAAATTTCAAGTACTTGCAAACTTACACTTTGTATTACAAACTTAAAAAACAAAAATAAATTAATATACATATATTTTGGTTTAGTGACAGTACAATGGAACTTTCCGCGCGTGAACATTGGAGGTACTAAACTTGAAATGTGTTTCAGGAACGCATAATCCGCTATCCTCCCGAGAAGCATATAAATAAGAAATTAGGTAGACACATTTGAAATCATATGCAAAATATGCATGCATATAATTTACAAACTTTTTTGTCGTAGGGCCGGTTGTGTGATCAGTACCTAGTAACTTTTTACTATAGTAAAAAAAGTTACTAAAGTAAAATTTGTTGTTTGATCGTTAGTAAAAAAAATATTTAATTCTCGAAAGTACACCCGTAGCACTCATTTTAATTTTCGATATCTGATAGTAAAAAGGAGAATCAATAGTTAAATATGGCTGACTTTTCACAGCTGTTCCAAAAGTCATCTGACGCATTAATACAAAACATACATACATACGACAATTAATCATTCAATATCCCGCTATTTTAGTGATGAGAGTTGGTCCGATGATGATCTCGTTGTTTAATACATAATACGAAAAAATCCATAGATAATACATACAATAAGGCATGTTTCATGATTATTTGTTGCGCCTATAGACATCTCCATCTATGCTTTTGACAATAGTAAATTTGATGTATCAACAAGCCGCAAAGGATTTTTACTACGGGCGTTAGTAAAAAGCGACTGCTGATTACACAAGTGGAGGTACTGTTTCGTCTAATTTTAGGACACTTTTTTCACATTTTAACTAGGAGAGATGCGTCTTACAATCGATAGTGTGCAAAGTAACGCCCACTTAAAAAAAAAATGTAATTTTTATGGGACTTCGAAAGTTACTGTGTACCTGAAGAACTTAACGGAAGGTATACAACTTTTCATTTAGAAAGAATAATTGTATTAGTACGAGTAATACGAAGTGCTTGTGGTCTAGTGATTACGATAATTGTCTAATGATCTAGTGGTCGAGGGTTCGAACCTCGATCCAGGAGGCCATCAAGTTAGTTCTATTAGTATCTCCATATTAAAAAATAATAATAATACCGTACGTTATATGCAGTGGTGTGCAGTAGGTTAGGTTAGGTTTGGGTTATGCTGTGATATGTCAATGATATTATACAATCATACATAATATATGCACTGCAATATATGTTGTACATAGGATTATGAACTATCGTTTAACCAACGTTTTAAGACAAAGTGAATCCGTCGTATATACGAGCATACCATGTATTTATTTATAATTACTTACCCATATAAAAATGTATGGACGTTTTTAAGAACACTTTCTATGACTGAACATGATTCTTTTATTAATAACTAAACGAAATAATTATTTTTAGTTAGTAGTAGGAAATAGTTTTGCTAATTGTTTTTTGTTTTTCCAAAATAAAAAACAAATTCATGCACCAAATGCACCTCGAACCCAAAGAACGAGCATGAAATCCACACGTTAAAAACAGTAAGATAGTAAATTCGCGAATTAGTAAAAGAGGAAGTAGACACTTCAATGATTTGCACGCAGTTGGAAGCCTTTCTAATATTATTTTGTAACGACTCCATACAAAATGGATCAATAGCCAATTGAATGACTTGAGTAATTCAATAACTTAAAAGTAGAAGATAGTAACGTGAATAGCTACAATACGTCGATTGTAGCTACTAGCGCTACGGCTGTAGCGGTGGGTTATCGTGGTAGTTTTTAGAACTAACCCATTAAAGTTTCTACTGATACACAGATGACGCTAATTGCAATAAATCCGTAAATATACGTTCACGGTCCATATTATAGATTATTTAATTTATATTTGTTTTCCAAAAATTTTAGTAATACACACCTTTTTTGCTTGTATGCACTGCACGCCCCATGGTAATATGCACATTGTAACAGTGTATTGATGCCGCTTTGCGTTATATTTAAGGGGGCAGAGTTGTTTGAAATGAGTATTCACACGGTATTCACAAAAAAGTATGTACGGAATGTTAAAATTTTGTATATGTATTAGAAAAGTTTATACATATTTATGTTTATATATGCTAATTTTTTTAATGAATTAGTTGCCTATTTGTATTTTTATATTATTACCAACATGTCTTACTCGAATACATGTGTTGGTTTTTCTAATGTTATAAATATATATATGTACTTCACCATAAATACCATATATTAAAAATAAATATTTCCAAAAGCATTATATGTATATGTTCCAATAAACCATTTTTTCTCTGTATATAATTATACTTAATCCTATTTTTATCACATATACACTGCGATAGAAAACATAGAAAATAAAAAACGGTGTACATGAAAATTAGAGCTCTGTATGTGTTGTGTTGTATTTCCTACGAGTTTTTAATTGTTCTTTAAAAATGAAAAAAAGTTTACACAGAAAAATACCTGTTTGTTTCCACGTAATATGTTTTAAATGTAGTGGTGAATTTTACAATTACACTGTTACATTTCGGCTATTATTAAATCTTATCTTAAAAACTGCTGATTAAATGTAAAAACACCACTCTTCGCTCGACTAATTTAAACTTCGTAACCGAATATGCGGGGAAGACGTTGAAAATGAAGTTCTTGGTAGTAACCGCGTCTAAACCCAATCGTCGTCTTGGAACGACTCTCGGAGTGGCGTGGGTGAGCTGCAGTACCCTAGGTCGCCCAGGTACTGCAGAGCCAGAGATAAGCACCGGTCCCGAGCAGCAGGCGCCAGCCGCACGTGGGCGGCGTGAAATCTTGAACGGGAACACGTTGATTGTATAACTCTCTTCGATGGACTCAATGTTGAAATGTCCCAGTTAAAGAATGTTTAAAAAGTATTCCTCAATGGTAAATTTATTTATTTCGAATTTAACATGTCAATGTTTATACAGTTTTAGCTAATAATATTTTATAGATACATCCAATCCGCTGTCCGAAACGCTGAATCAACTCAATCTTGAACAATCAAATCAATTGATTATTTATTATATTTTCGTAGAAAGCAATCACTTTGTATGAAACTACGAATTTTATTACAAGCCAACCGGTTTCGCTTAGTTAAAGCTTCGTCGGGACGTATTTAAAGCTAACAATAAATACAAAAAGAGTGCACTTATATATACATAAAGAGGGAGATAGAATATAAAATTATATGCGAAAATACATATACAGTTAGACGGAATATTAAGGGGGGGGGGGTAAGTACAGTGTTGATGGATATTAAATTGATTTTAAAGGAAACATACCTAATATGGGGATTTTAAGGAAACATGTCTCCCTCTTTATTGATACCTATATAAGTGCACTCCTTTTGTAGTCATAGTTAGTTTTAAATACGTCCTGACGAAGCTTGTGCTAAACGAAATCGGTTGGCTTGTAATAAAATTCGTCGTTTCATACAAAGTGATCGTATTTTATTTAATCTAATTAATTATCAGTTTCTTCTTCAATATTAGCAAAATTACTTTGTGGTAACATATTATAGTATAAATAATAAGAAAAAACTCTTTGTTAATAATCAACATATTTTGATACCTATGATATCTTCCTCAGGAAACAATGTTTGCTAAAATTAAAAATGCAAACATTGATAGAAACAAAATTGTAGGCGGTGATTGTTGATTTATCAATAAATAGTGGTTTATCTTATTAATTATTAGTCTGATCAAATCTGTCTTAACTACAGGTTATTTTAATCGGAAAATAAATTAAAATAATTTCTCCGGCAGCAATCGTGAGACTGTCGCGTGCTTGTGGATTTTTTCGATAAAATTTTTATTATTCCCAATAATGACCAAGGGAGAATAAAAATAGGTCGGTACCACGGTCCACGGAAGCTCAGTGGGTACACTCAAAGTGAACTAAGCAACATCTGTGTGGTGAGGATGAGATCGACGATGGACTGGAATCACCGCCTCGCGTGCCGCGACTAGTGATGTCACACGGTCAGCCTCCGTTTCGTTGAAGGCCGTTAACACACACACATTACAAATTCTTGCGGCGCGATGGTGGTCACGCGCGCCATCCACATTAATCGAGGATTCATTTATTGAATTTATGTACCTACGTACCGCCAACTCAAATATTAAAGATTGTAATAAAATTTGCCGACTTTTACCTACAATGAGTTTAAACGCAAATTGTAAAGAATAATTATTACGCAATTGTATTGCGGATTAACACTTGTGTACGACATTGTGAAATATACTATTTGGAAAGTAAGCGGAAATTGTAAAAAATATATATAGGTATATATATATATATATATATATATATATATATATATATATATATATATATATATGTATATTTGTAAGCCATTTGAGAAATCTAACTTATCGTATGATATATGTACTATAAAATATATTCCAATGAACAACATAAGTATTAACTTATTTTTAAACATAAATAATAATAACTCATTATTAAAAATAATTAATGAGTCATGTTTTACACGAATTGAAGTATGTGTCAGTAACCTATATAAGTAGATGAATTGGCTGTTGATGAGCACAGACTGTAGCAATATGCAGCCGAAGCGAGCTGACTGTTTACGTTTAATAACAGCTTTTCAAACATACTCTTTGGCTGAAGTCAGTGGACGCGATCAAAGAATATAAGATCAGTGCTCACGCTATTGTACGGATAAATAATTTCACGATCGATCGTTACAATACTATCAAAAAATATAAGAATTGTCCCGTTAAGAGGGATTAGGATTATTCTCATCGAAGTAAAGTGAAAAATGATTTTGAACGGAGCCAGAGAAGTTATAACAGATATCCGTAGGACTTTTCGCTTAATTTATCAATTTATCTTAAAAAGATACTGTGAACTTACTCACTTATCCATAATTGTGGGTCATCAACACGAATAGCCATCCATGCTACACTATTACATATTACTGTGAGGGTGTCGCATCGGGACCACTTTCATCTTTTTCATTTCTTTCTTTATTATGGCCTTCGCCAATTAGGTGTAATTATTGGCCATTACAAGTATATACAAATTAAATAATACAATATTTAAAATATATAAACGATTAACATAAATAAAATAATCATGGGAATATTATTAATATTAATATAAGTATTTGAAATTTAATCTTTCTCCCAGACAGATTCACAAAAAAAAAAAAAAGATTTATATTACACATACACGTTGATTAATCCAAACAAATATTTAGCTCTGTTCAAGTATTTAGATATTGTTTTGGGAAGTACTTTCCAGATAATAATATAATAATTGTACAAACAATATTCAAGCAGTCAGGGAAATCGCACAAAATTTATTTTTGATAAAATATTTCTGATAATTATGATATTATGACGGAAAAACCACAGTGTAACGTAATGTTTGCCGCAACATGATATTTTTTTTCGGATTAATATAACGACTATTTTAAATACAGAGAAGTAGTAGGGCATAACTGATTTAAATCCATTGCGTCAGTTTGCGCCCTATCTAGTAGACCTGTATACTCGTACATTAAAAACTACGTGTAAAACTTATAGATCGTTGCGGTCTCAAAAATGCGTGTATTTCATTTTAAAATAAATAATTTAAATAAACGTGATAGTAGTCTTAAGAAATACACTTGCACTGTGAACTAGAATTAATAATATTTATACGCCTCTCGAGAAGTGACTATATCCACCTACGGACAACCTTGATGGCCGAAGCGAATAAATGACCATAAGGATAGCATACAAACACAAAACCGTGCGACACAAACGTCGTAGGAAAATACTGAAAATGATAAATCCGAGGGCAAGACTTATCTTGCCCTCGGATCTTGTTAATGCAAGAAATTGAAAAGATCGATATTGACTGTGTCGAATATGCACCATCCGCCACAGAATAACGGTAATGAAATCAGAATGAAAAGAACTTCAATCAATAAATTGTTTAAAACAAATATTATTATTTCATAAGATCTATGTTCATGTTAGCGCAATGTGTATGTCCCAAACATCATTCGTAAATTGTCTATAGATGTCTGCATTTTCCTTGCTCATTATTTGGTGAATGTATTTTTATATGGGCTTTCCTCTCTTGTTTTTTCTATCAATTACATTTCTGAAGTATGCATTATGTCTAAGAATGAGTACCATCTATTGCCCCCTTCGATTTTCGATGTTATATATTGTTGTTTTCGAAAAATATTATAAAATATGCGTCTTTACCGGTACGTATAACGAAAATTCTACAAAACAATTATTATGTATTATTACAATTACTGGACGTATAGTAAACTATGAGTACCGGTTTACTGTTGACACTATGTGTACGAATAAATAGTGAAACCTGCATAAAATAAACTCCAACTTTTGTCTAAATGTTTGGTGAATTGCAATATAAAATCAATAAATACCACTAGAGCGAAGAAACGGAATAACGGCGCAAAGGGATAAAAAGTTTGTGTTCCGTTAGTTCGCAGTCTGCGTAGGTACTTATTCCCGATTGATTCGAGCGCCGGGGGTAGTGACCCTCGCGTGGGCCACGAACGTAGGTTCTATAGGGTAGTTATATGTATAACGTTAAACATTATTTTTACTCCTGTCTTTCAATCATTTAGATATTAGAAAAAAATCGCAATATTTCAATGAAGTCAGAAATTACCACCCGAAGTCTGGAAAAACGAAATTAAACAGTAGTTTTGAAAAAGAAACCTATATTCTGGTATTGAAAGAGTATATTTAATGTTATAGTAAGGTATGATAGAATGTCGGAAGTCATTAGCCGATGTACACAATAACAATAAAAATAAACAACGCGACAAAATAATGAACTACCATAAAAGTACATATAGTCGTCGATAAATATTTAGTGTACAAGGCTCAACAACTTCATGTTTAGTCATTTCATTATAAAGAATATTTGAATAAATGTGAAGATTTTTAGTTTAATGGATTTTCCTTGTTTAAATTGTCATCCAAGACAAGAAAAATAATTATAAAATAGAACACTGTTGTAGACAATTTTCTAATACAGTAACCAAAAATCATGACACTTCACCATGAAATCAGATTTTGCAATTCGCAGTTTCACACCACACCTCGCTGATTGTATTTTAAAGTAAGGTGATGACTGATACAATGATTCATATTATAAGTTTTACTGGATAGAAGTGTATCAAAATGTGAATATGTATTAACGTTTGTGTAAATAATTCAAAGGTGATACCGAAGCGATGTTTTAAGGAGATTTGTACCAAAACAACTTTTGTATGAGTAATTATAACGTCAAGCATCTCCCTTTTAGTATTTCAAATTCATGAAATTATTTGAATAAGTTAAAAAGTTTGCTTTCAGTTTATGAGCTCTAATATTTTATAAATAAGCAGAGTATTAGCTTCTCTAAGAAATACGAGAAATACACACAGGTGTGTCACCAGCTAAGCATAAAGCTCAACCGCCATAACATGCGTTATTTTTAGAAGCTGTGTCATACGTAAAGAGTATAATCACCAAACCAAACAGAATATTAACATTTGAAACCTGGGAAGTTAATAAATTTTAAAACAAGTATACAAAATCAAACTGAACTGCACCCCTGTGTACCACATTTGGCTACAAAGAGAACTTTCTGCAAGTTTCTTAAACAATATGCATTTTCAGCACTACAGCTCACCTTGACAATTTTTAAGAATCCTTGATGTTAGAAACTATTCATAAGGTAAAAACAAAAACACAGTTTATCCACACCCGATTACAGAACCCACATAATTTCGGCAGTTTTACACTTCACCTCACAAACGCGTTTCGCGATCAACCGGACTGAAGTCATTCGAGTTGTAGGCGTTCCATATTAGGAAATTTGACATTTGATGCAGCGCACCAAGCGTAACATAAATGAACTATAATGTTACCATACTTTGATAAAAATCCATACTTATTGGAACTTAAATTGGTGTGTTAAACCAGTCGCCTACCAAGAACAAACATTTTTATTTAACCTCTAGAAATTAAATTAAGGCCTCTTGAAAAAAAAAAAGTTTTTTTAAACATAATTCGTACTGACAACTGTCTGCTAACTGATAAAATTGGAAGACATGTACCAAAATACCTTAAGAAACAAATAAATATAATTAATTTTATCGCGCTGTATACATAACATTGAAAGTTTTTAAATAAACAACAAATTATAGAATTCACATAAAAATTAATAAATAAAATATGTTGTTATTTGACCGTTAACCTACTCGCAAAGCAGTCAAGTGGTTGTTGGTTCAAATCTCGTCCAGGGAGACTATTAAATTAGTCCTATTTTCATAGCACAAGCGTTCAGATTAGTTTAAAAATACTAATGTGACGAATTTAATGTACGTATTTGCATTTTTTATATGAAAAAATGCGTTAAAATACTACATGAATATGGTAAAGTAAAATGCACCTATTGGATTACATGGATTAAAAGTTAGTTTTATTATAAACGATAAATACATAACAATGTGAAATAAATTACAAATATAATTATTATATTTCAATTTTTATTTCTCCAAAAGTGTAAAATATTTAAAAAAAATTGAACAAGAACAAACATATATATTGAATAATCAAATTTGAAATTTGAAGAAATTATTTAATATAATAAGATAATTAGAGGATTTTTTTATTTTTGTGCAAATATTAAACTGCAGATCGTACAAAATAAAACGTCGACGAACATTCTTTAATATTACGTTCATATCTACTAAGATAAATAAAATATTAGTTTATTGAAATTTTATCATAAAATATTACGATATATGAATTTATATACAATATATGTACAATATATGGATTTATGATTTTGACTCATTAGAGTAAAAAATGAATATGTTGTCAGAAAGAGCCACGTTAATTATTTTTCAATAATAGAAGATAATTAATTGATTCTTAAATTATATATTTATTTTAAAAAAAAAGACATGTTTGCATTTACTTAGTTATAAAATTTATCAATCCAATAGGTATGAAATACTTTAAGAGTGTTCAATTCAACAATATATTAGTTGACAAGTAAGTACTTCTTGCTAGTAGGGATTTATATTTTTTTGTTATGATTTTAGGAAGCATTGTTTAGTCCTAGTTACCGTGTCAGACATTCGATAATGGGAGACATTTTGGTTGACTTGTCATGGGCAGCATAGGTGCGAAATGAAAAACCAATATCCGTGCGTACATTCGTGTTTTTAAGTTTTTGAAGTGATTTTAAAATATTATTTATCGTAATTTTAGTTTAAGTTAATAACGCAATATGTCGGGCGAACGCGAAATAGCAGCGGAAGACAGTATTAGAGTCGTATGCAGATTTCGGCCGCTGAATGATTCAGAGGAAAAGGCTGGATCGAAATTTATTGTTAAATTTCCGGCAGACGATAATTGCATTTCTATAGGGGTGAGTATTACTTATTACATTTTAACAGTTTTGCGTTTTTGGTGGTCCTTTCTCGTTTTTACATTTTTATCGATTATTCGTTCCGCGACGGTAACTCTGTTTCCTTCTTACAAAGACGTTGGAAAGGGTATTGAACTTGTTCTCATTAAATGGAAAGTAAAGCTCCTATTGTTGTATTGGCGGCGAGCCGTTATGTCTCCATCAAGTCTGAGGGGTATTTTCTGCAGGCAAAATCAATACAAATACGGCACTGCGACCTTGACCCATCTTAGACATCGTCAGCGAGTTTCCTTCGATTACTGCAATCATTATCCAAAAACCTCACAATCCTGAACGGCCTTGGAAGCCCCAGAAACCTTAAAATCCAAGCCTGATGCTTATTAAACTGAAGATTATCCAAAAAATATGACATTTGCAATTTTTTTGTTTTTGTCAACCTGCTCAGTATTTTTTGATTCTGACAATCATTAAAGAATATGATATTATTGATTCACCCAGATTACATTCCTGTGAGTTCTTCCTCACTCTGTCATCTAAAATAAGTCATCTTCATAAATAGACCTATGATTAATACATTGGTAACTTAAGATGTCAATTATTTTTGCTGGAAATGTTATTATCTCACTATCCAATACAATTCTCCTTTCTATTTAAGATAATTATGTAGTGAAATTCAACACCCACATAAATTATAGTTTTCTGAGTAACACAAAATTCATTCATCATATCCTTCATTTGTCGTATTTTTCTTTGGGAAATATTAATTAAATTATTTGTCAGAAAACGTAAATTTTTTCTATTTAGAAATATGATGTTCATTTGAAGAAATGTGAAAGTCAATGTACCAACTTATGAATTAAAGATTTATTGAACCGTCAAGCAGATGGCTACCTTAACGAGTTACGAACTAATTAATCTTTTTCAACGTTGCTGACTTTCACTGAAAGTAAGGAAACGCTGTGGAATTTATAATAATACCAATAAATTTAATGTCTGCGACAATGTGATCATGTGATAAGTAATCTCTAATTTTCTAAATTACCAGATGATCCTATGATGTAAAAAAATGCAAAACTACAAAAAAAGATAATTCAAAATTATGACTACTAACATATATGTAAAGTGTACAAATTATGCACTTTATAATCAAAAATGTTAATTTTCTTTAACTGGTTAGTGAACCTCTAATATTAAAAAAACTGTATGATTAGTGAATCTATAATATAAAAAAAACTGATGACTTTTGGATGAGAAAATTTTGCCCCACCCATTTGATGCTTAAATTATTTCTTTGAGATGAAATTTCTATTAACAATCAATAAGTGTTCCTATGGATCACCTCATTTAAAAAATATATATTATTTAGTAGTTACCAAGTTTGAAACAATAGATGTCTCTTATGACTTATATAATTATTTCCATTTTTAAAAATAACTGCTTTTCATAAAATTATTGAGCTTTACTTGGTGTGTAATAAAATTTTGCAAAGCACAACGTTCTTAAGTAGAAAATGTTTTTCTCTATGCTTTATCCATTATAAAAGTAGACATTGATTCCTTGGCTTACAAACAAGATTCAATGTGAGAATCACAAGTTCAAGACAGTTTTGAATTTTATCTCCATTACCTTTTTTGAGATTGATGCTAACAGGGGGAGGAGCATGTGCAGCTTGTTCACCGTTTATTGTTGTGTTATCACAGCTGGCACAGAGTATATCTTAAATTAGATATTTTCATTTACAGGGTAAAGTATATTTATTCGATAAAGTTTTCAAGCCTAATGCTACCCAAGAGAAAGTTTACAATGAAGCAGCCAAGAGCATTGTGTCTGATGTGCTGGCCGGGTACAATGGAACCATCTTTGCCTACGGTCAAACCAGCTCTGGAAAAACACATACCATGGAGGGTGTCTTAGGTAATACTCATCTTATTTTAGTCTATCATAAGTGCTACATTTGTACTAGATTTTAGTGTAACATATTTTTTTGAATAATAAAGCTGTATTAATAGTTTTAGTTTACATTATAAAAATTCTCTGATATTTACAGGCGATCCGGGAAAGCAAGGTATAATTCCCCGAATTGTCAATGACATCTTTAATCATATTTATGCCATGGAGGAAAACCTGGAGTTCCACATTAAGGTTTCATATTTTGAAATCTACATGGACAAAATCAGAGACCTCTTAGATGGTAAGCAATCTCTATATATATATATATATATATATATATATATATATATATATATATATATATATATTCTCATTCATTTACAATGCAGTAAGTAACATTACATTTAAAAGATAAATTGCCATTTCTGATTTGCTTTTCTTATCAAAGTGTACTTGAATATTCAAACTATTTACTATTACACTATTGTTTATCACTACATCATCATATTAAATGCGTGTATTTAAATAAGTATTTAAATATTTTCTTTTATTTTCTAGTATCAAAAGTGAATCTGAGTGTTCATGAAGATAAAAACCGGGTACCTTTTGTGAAGGGAGCAACTGAAAGGTTCGTCTCCAGTCCTGAGGAAGTGTTTGAAGTTATTGAGGAGGGAAAATCCAATAGGCATATCGCTGTCACCAGTAAGCCAAAATAATTACTTATGTTACATAATGTGAGATATTCGTTTCTTCCACATTTTATCTGATTTGAAATTTCTTTCCAGACATGAATGAGCACTCTTCTCGGTCTCACTCCGTGTTCCTCATTAATGTAAAACAAGAAAATTTGGAAAATCAGAAAAAGCTATCTGGAAAATTATACCTTGTGGATTTAGCTGGTTCTGAAAAGGTATTTATAATTCTTTAAATGCAATAATATAATAATTTACTGTACTTTTCGCGCGATAGGATGCACTGCACCGTAAGACGCACCTCAAAATTATGAAACAATAAATTTTTTTTTTTAATTGTATAATAAAAAATATGCTTATATATATATATATGTATATATATATATATATAAATTCATGTGCGAGCCAACGAACATTAGTTATGCCAATTTATTGGTGGAGTCGCATGTTTATATTTGTTTTGTGTGCTAAATGAACTGACTTTCAAATTAATGTGGAAATATTAGAGAGATTCAATATGTATTAAAAAAAATGCGGAATACACTAACTAGAATGAAATAAAGGAGTGAAAAAAAAAAATAATATGTAGGTATTAAAATTAAATTAATGCAATATGTGTGGAAAGAAATGTGTATATAATATTTATTTGGGTAGTTTAAATTCTTTTATGCAGAGACCTATTACCACTTATCGCCCACCTTTGTGCACAGGTTTAACCGTAACCACCGACCACTAGATCACTAGGCCAGCGTCGAGGAAGTAAATGAAAACAATTATCGAAGACTAATTTACTATTATAAATTTCATTATAAAAATATTGTGGCAATATTTATTGATGCCATTTTTTTTAACAGGTTTCAAAAACAGGGGCAGAGGGCACTGTACTTGATGAAGCTAAAAATATCAACAAATCACTTTCGGCACTCGGTAATGTCATTTCGGCATTGGCTGATGGCAACAAGACACACATTCCTTATCGAGATTCCAAGCTCACCCGTATCCTGCAGGAGTCTCTCGGTGGTAACGCCCGCACAACCATAGTCATTTGCTGTTCACCGGCCTCATTTAACGAATCAGAAACTAAGTCTACACTGGACTTTGGTAAAAGGTTAGTCATTATTTCGTAATTACCTATTTAAATATTTCTTTGTAAAGTCTCCATCTAACTAATTGATTGTATTGCAGAGCAAAGACTGTAAAGAACGTGGTATGTGTCAACGAGGAGTTGACTGCAGAGGAATGGAAGAGGAGATACGAACGCGAAAAGGAGAAGGTTGGACGACTCAAGGGAAAGGTATGTCACATCATTCAAACACTTGATTCACGCTAATTTTATCTTGATTGATGCAACGTAATCACATTTTAATATTTTAGGTGGAAAAACTGGAAGCGGAATTGAACAGGTGGAGAGAGGGGGAGACGGTGAACCCAGAGGAGCAGGTCAACCTTCAGGAGGTGGAGGCTGTCACTCCGGTCACTTCAATCATAGAGGAGAAACCTGTGATTCCGGTTAGTTAGCATAAGAAGAGAATATGATGCAAATTATATACTACAATATTCTAGAGATGATGCACCAGTATCAACAAGATCTAAATTTTGCCTTGATATTCATCTGATCGTGTACAAATGGATTTGCGGCCATGCAACACGACACCTTGCGCATCTCCCCGAGCTCAAGTTGAGAGATTGAATTCTAATATAACAGTATGTTTGATAGGAATGAAAATGTCTGCAGGGAAATAAAGTTAAACTTGTCAGCCAAGGCAAAATTGGCATCCTGGAACCATCACCGCCACATGGAAGTGAAGCCTAGAGCTGGCAGAAGAAAGATGAAAGTAAACTGAATGCAGTGGAATTAAGATCACTTAGGTTTTTATCTAACAAATTAGTAGATAATTTAATTAGAGATTAGGGAATAATGTAAAGCTGTCCTTAGTGAATAGAATTAAAAAGGGGTCACTTGGATGGATTGGTCATGTTGAACAAATGAATGAGAAGGGAATGGTAAGAAAAATATCTGACCCGAGTATTGATGGCACTAGAAATAGACGTCCGCGGAAGATATGGCTTGACTAGGTAAACCAAATACTGGAAGATGGTCCTGTTCAAAGTCTCAACAATCGACAAGCTTGCATGAAAAGATATATGGGATGGAATTTACTTTAATGCAAACCTCAGATTTTTCCAAAAACCATATTTTTATCACATTCTAATTAAAAACTTTAAAGAGGTTGTAAAAAAGTGGTAGAAAGAGTGAAAGGCATAACTGGCGAATTCGGTTTCAAAGAAAAGAAAAAAAAAATGGTTAGATCACAAATATTTAAAAGTTACATATTCCACTTTAAAGTGGAGTTTTTGACAAGCAAAATATAATATTACGTTAGCTATGTTAAAAAAAGAATTGTTTCTGAAAAGTAATAATGATTCACTGAAATTTTCAAGTCATCTTGTTAAATATATCAATGATTTTTCAATATCTATTTAAGACCATTATTCAAATGAGGTTGGACACGACATAGCTCTTTCTAGTGAGACAGGCAAATTTTACAAGCAGGTGTAGAAGGTAATTAGTTACCAAGTATGCAATTACAAGAATGAACTAACAGTTATCTCCAAATATAAGTTGTATGTATATATAGCAATTACAAGGTAGATATTAAATATATTATGAAGAAATTAATGATTCAATAATAACTGAAAATAACATAAAAATAATTGCTAATTTTCTCTGGGAGTATTGTACCCATAGATTAATCCTTGGAATATTAGTTTGGTGTGTGTACACATGATGCGAGAATTTGTTTCCCACATCTGGCAGCCAGAAGCTAATTCCGTTTTTATATAGCTCAGCTGTGTGAATTTTTTAACACTCCTATTGGTATTCATTCTCTTTACTTTTTTATTGACTGAGATCCCCAAGATGTAAATGTACACCTTAAGGAGGCGCCTTCAATAATAATTCAAATTTTAGCTTTTTTTTTATATGAAAATGTTGGTTTTTATTATTTATGTCAGAAATTATACACTTTTATTCTCTTTTTTTAAAACAATTACTTAAATAGGACCTTTATACTCATTTAAAACTAATAAACTGAATGTTATTTGCCGTAATTAAGACAATACGAGCATTATAGAAAGACCGCGACCATTAGATGCACTTTCCGCGTGGTATTAAATTATCTTAATTTTGGTTAATTATTACATAAACAAAATGTATTTTCTTATAATCTTGAAACCAAGATTATGGAAACAAATCTCAATTGAGACAATTTATCAAAATGTTAAAAATTAATAGTGTTATAAACCATTCAATTTGCAATTTTCAATGTTTTTAAAATACTTTGTTTTAATGAAAACATATGTTTTTAAATAATATATTTTATTTGTTCATATGCTTTGAGGCTTCAGCTACTATTTAAAATCAAGATTAATATCAAAAACACAATAATCAGTTTCTAAATAATATATTTTCAGTCTTATAAAATATGTTAATTTTAATTGTCCATCGAACTTTCGATCTGGCCATGACAGTCGTGGAATCTGCGCTGTCATTATTTTTGTTTAAAAATGCTGAAAATGTATGTTTTCACGCATATTTTACCCACTGTATGAATTAAAATTGAACTTAGTAGCACAACAGTAGTAGCGAATTACATAATTTTTTTTTTTACTGATTTTAAGGGAAAACGTTTTCTTGAACAAAGTAAACATTTCATGTACATAATTTTTATGTACATTAGAATTAAATATTTTTTTATGTATAACACTGTTGTATTTTAAACAAAGTTGTTTGTTTCATAAATAATATATAATTATGAAACAGACGATAATATTAAACAAAATAATAAATTGAAGCTGTCATAATAATTTTAAATTTAAAATTTTGATTTTAGCTATCACCTAAATATATGTAGCTACTTCATCTGATTTCAAAATATTTTTACATATTTGAATTAGGTATTTCGAAAAATTGTTTAATTTTCGATAGATTAATTAAGATGACAACACTCATTCCATAATATTAATATGAAAAACTTAGATAATTTGTGGATAAGCCTCTAGATGTGAGTTATGTTTGAATGCGAGAAAATCAACAATTTTATTGTCATCTCTCTATTTAAACCTTCCTCTCTCGCATGATTTACATAACAAATAACATCATTAATTATTTCTCTGGAACTTATAAGAATTTAATAATTATTTTCATCTTCAAAGCATGTATAATTTCTCGAATTTCAAACTGGAAAAATGAAATCTCTCCCTTGAGATAATGTTGTGGCACGCGGAAAATGTATCTAATGTTCGCAGTTTTTCTTTGTTGTCTTAATTATGGCAAATGACATTTAGTTTATTAGTTTTAACAAGTATAAAGGTTCTATCTAATAGTTTTAAAAAAAGTCAAGTCTGGTGTATAACTTCAGATATAAATGAATAATAAAAACTCACCTTTTCATAAAAAACAAAAAAAAATTAATTATCAATGAAAATATCGCTTTAACAGGTAAATTAAAAGTATTACTACATTAAAATTTTATTTGTCGAAAAGGACTATATTTGAAATTCTTTATTTATGATAAAAATCAGCTGCATAGTTAATTGTAAATTAGTTGGTTGGCGCAATATTGTTGTGGTGTATATATATATTGTAGAACTGGTTTATATTTTCTATGCACTTGTGGGCAAGAATTACTAATAGGGACGGCCGAGGGGGGTGGGGGGGGGGGTGGGGGGGGACTAACGGGAATAAAGTGACAGTAATTGTTAATATCATCCAAGATAAGCAATACAAAATTGAGTTTTTGTGCCAGCACTGATGTATGCAATGAATTCTGGAGCTGGCAAAAGTGGAATGAAAGTAGACTGAGTGCAGTGGAAATCTTGAGGTTGCTCATGTATATGTACGGAAAAAGTGTGTGATTAAATAAAGAACAATGAAAGAATGAAACAGAAATGTCAACAATAGTCCTAAAATGACCAGGTAAACCAGATATTGGAAGATGGAAATATGTCAGGGTAGAAGATTATGGCGTTCAATATATGCTTACTCATGCAGAGAAATGGCATGATGGTGAAAAACATTAGAAGTGATCTGTATGTGATAAATATAAAACGTTAAAAAGTAAACGTTAAGTGTTTGTTAAATGTTTTGAAAAGTCTACCTAGTGTAATTATATCTACAATTCCTTCTTATGTGGGTTTTGATAGGAGCTGCCGGCCGTGGCAGTGCCTGGAGGGGATGTGGACGCAGCCAAGCTGGAAGCCTTGTACCTGCAGCTGGATGAGAAGGACGAGGAAATTAATCAGCAGTCACAGCTTGTAGAGAAACTCAAGGATCAAATGATGGAGCAGGAAGAGCTCATCGCAGGCACCAGGTCTGTCAATATTTTATTTTATTCAGTTTTTCAACTTAGTACAAATATTAATTACATCCGTGTAATATAATACAAATTCCAAGATTGGTAGTGATGATTCATGGTTTTGTGTATTTCCAGGCGAGATTACGAATCCCTGCAGGGTGAGATGAACCGCATTCAGCAAGAGAACGAGTCCGCGAAGGAGGAGGTTAAGGAAGTGCTCCAGGCCTTAGAGGAACTGGCAGTGAACTACGATCAAAAAAGTCAGGAGGTGGATGCTAAGAACAAGGAGTGTGAGCAGTTGCAGGAAGATTTGCTGCACAAGCAGGTATCTTCCTCTATTTGACAATTTACTTTTCACAAAATAAATAAAAATGTAATGTATGTATCATAATTCGCCATCATCTAATTTAAAAAAAAATTCTTAGTGAATTTTTTCAGAGAAATCCCCAACTCGGACTCTTGTACAGTGTGTAATATTTCATCTGTTCCAGTCTTCCCTGAATACAACCTCGAGTGAACTGCAGCAGAACCGTGACATGATGGCTCACCAGAAAAAGCGGTTAGCCGAAATGCTGGCCAACTTGCTGAAGGATCTGGGAGATATCGGCAGTGCTATCGGTGGGGCAGACAACGAGGTTAAGGTTAGTCAACACTTTATTTCAGGAAGTTATCTGATGCCTTGTTTGCAGTCCAAATAAAATAAATAATTTACATGAGTACACAGCTACTGTGTGCTCACCATCTAATCAAGTAAAATTCTAAAGGCTTCATTAGAGAGTAGGCTGGCTCATTGATGTGAAATGTTTAGCGAATGGACAAAGTGAGATGGTGGTCAATTACTATGATGGTACTCGGTGTACTTTGTATAAAGTACAGAACCAGGGCAGAAGCAGAGAGTGAGGATTAGTTATTTTCTGACAATTTATTATTTTAATAATCCTCCAATCTACTCAAATTTTAAAGCACTATACATTACATTACATTTAGCTTATTTATATAGCTCTGAATAACGTAGGCTAAGAAGGGAATTTTTGAGACATGATTGTTATAATTGTGGCCTGATTTGTTGTAGAAATTCTGATGATGAGTTGGATACTTCATTTATAAATATATAGTACTGTTAATAAATGAATGCTTGTAAAAAATAAAAGGAGACTGATAATTTATAGTTTATTAACTTTTTATTCGCTGCATAGTTAGACGCACCCACATAATATATGGAGTTGGTTAAAAAGTAACACTCAGGAGTCTTGGTGTGTTAATTGATTGATTTTAATATAAATACCAAAGCTGTCATGCCTTCATCAACTTCCGATTTAGGTCTTTTGTGAAACAGTTAATATTTGAAAACCTAGCACAAATGTTAGGTCATCATATAAATAATGCAGTTTTTTCAATGACATGAACTAAAAGTCAGAGATGGACGGGATAAACTACCTGCTATAAAAGCAGGTAGTAAGTTATTCTTAGTGCAAGTTTTGAAGAGTGCAGTTTGATTTTAACAGTTATTTTTTCAAAGCTATAATGGAAGTGACAAAGGAGCATATTCGGCATATTTTGCTTTATGAGTTCAATAAAGGTAACAACGCAACGGAAAGTGTGAGGAATATTAATGCAGTATATTGGGATCGGTCAATAAGCCAGTGTCAACATTGGTTCCAGAAATTCCGAGCCAGAAACCACAGCCTAGAAGTCGAGTCTCGTCCTAGAAGATTTGTAGAGCTCGATGAGGACGTTCTGCAAACTGTGGTGGAACAAAATCCCATTGTAACTGTTTAGGAACTAGCAGAGAAGCTTAAATTTGGTCATTCAACCATTCATCGACACCTGCGTGCCATCGGAAAAGTCAGCACATTGGGTCAATGGTTTCAAACTTTCAGAGTCTAATTGCGTGTAGAGAGTGAATGAGTACTGTCACGTCTCAGGAATGAACCTTTTTTGGAAACTATGCCCCACCCACCATATTCGCCGGACATTGCCCCATCTGATTATCATTTATTCCGCAGTCTTCAAAATTATTTGGACGGAAAAAATATGAATTCTGTAGGTCAGGTCAGAACAGTATTGGAGGAATATTTTTCATCATGGACAAGTAAATTTTGGAAGAGTGGCCTTATAAGTCTACCAGAAAGATGGATTAGCATTATAGAAAATGAAGGAAAGCATAGTTTAGATTAAAAAATAATTTATCTTAATTTTGAAAAATAAAAGAAGTAAAATAATGGCACTATTTATGGATGACCCAATAGTTAAGACAACTATTAAAAGTAATATAAAACAAAACATACAAATGAGAAGCAATATTGGCAATGTCCGCTAAATTCATTAGTCATGAAAAACATTTAAAATTTGTCCTGTTCTGTCATATGCTAAAAAATATATGTTTCTTATAGTTGGACACTGTCAGCTTCGTTTCAATAACATACTCGGACACTGCTTGGTTTGATATAAATGATTTGACATGGCATCTTTCGCTAGTATGAAATACAGTACCACTGCCATTTTGAAATTAGGAATTAATAACGCCCTGATTTGTTCTTTCAAGAATTGCTGTTTCTGTTTGTCACAAAAGCAAAACGTTATACACAAAATTTTGATGTTGAAAAAGTGATGTTGCCAACAGATTTTGTCACTGAAATATAAAAAGGTTTCTCTACAATCTGCATTTTTACCTCAATATCATTGTAGCCATTTAGCCAATATTGTTTCTACATGAATCTAAAATATGTCTCTCAATGATGACACTACAACATTTTGATATTAAAACATCAGGATATTATTATAAATTATAGTAAGCGAGTTGTCCTTGGTCAAACCAGTTAACAAATTTGATGGTGATTTCGTTATCATGAATCAGCATAATTAACTCTACAAATTACGTAATATGTTTCAAATGATATTAGTCATTAATTGGATCCCCTAATGTTTTATTATTTAATTTATAATAAATATAAATTTAAAGATGTATGCAAGTTATGTAACAATAATATATAGTAGTAAAAAAAAAAGTTATCAAAGTTATCTAATGACACTTTTGAGAGATTTTTTATCACTACCTGCAATAATTTTGGATCATAAACAATGATGTAAGATTTTTAATAAATTGATTCCATTTTTGAAACAGAGTTTGGTGATACAGGCCTATTATGTAAATTAGATTTTTTTTTGCTTTGGGTGTTAAAACAATATATTGTAGAAATAGAAAAGGAAAACATATATAAATTTTTAATGAATGAAATGCCGGCTATGCACTGTATTTTCCCCACCCTTAATATTCCGTCTATCTGTATGTGTATTCTGTCTCTCTCTTTCGTATATAATTTTATATTCTGTCTCCCTTGATGTTCTATTTAACCATATATGTATTCTATCTCTCTGTTTCACATGTAATTTTATATTCTATCTCCTTCTTTATGTATATTTGTATAAGTGCACTCTTTTTATATTTATGATCAGTTTTAAATACATCCTGATGAAGCTTGAGATAAGTGAAACTGATTGACATACAATAAATTTCGTGGTTTCATACAAAGTGATTGTTATTTAATATAATATGATTGCTTTCTATGAAAATATAATTTTTTATATTTTATATGAGAGGTGAACAACCACAGTAATATTATATTCAAATAGCATGTCTATTAGAAATTAGGTTTGTTTTCCAACACATTCTTGTGTAACGATATTGAAGAAACTTCTACTTGAGATCTTACAACCATATGCTATCAGGCATTGTATGTTATTTTGATTCTTGAAAATCAATCATTTTTATCATGTAAAATATGATATTTTCTGCAATCAAACTGCACATGGTTGTCAACTTAAAAATACAAACTAATTCCGTAATACAAACTGTTCTCGATCATACGGCATGGGAAAAGTAAATCTATTTCGAAGGCTACGAAGTATTATTTGAGAAATAATATGGAATAACAATTTATTGAGACAATGATCAAAACAAATTTAAAAATTTAGGAATGACATTGAATGTGCGTTATATTTACTAGATAAGTGCCGACACGGTGGGAAAACTGGAGGAGGAGTTTACAGTGGCGCGTCTATACATCAGCAAAATGAAGAGTGAGGTGAAGAACCTCGTGCAGCGTTGTCAGGGACTGGAGGCCTCCAGCATAGATTCCAACAAGAAGGTGCGCATTATCCTTGTTTGTTTTGTTTGCCACTTTAAAAATATGGTTATATTGTCAAGCTAAGCTTACGGTAAATGCCAATCCCCAAGAATAATTTCACAATTTTATGATACATATGATGCATAATAAAGAAAATTTTGTTCATACATATTTAAATCCACTCGAATCAGACCTAGACTCATTTCTGGTCTTTAATAGATTTCTAATTGGCTTGTTTATAATTATATTATGTAGTATGTATTAAAATACAGTATATACATGTGTATGATGTAGCTGGTAGAGTACGAGAGGGAGTTGGCAGAGTGGCGCCTTCAGGTGACACAGCAGGATGCGCGGGCTCGCTCTTTGGCGGAGGCTGTCCGGGAGGCAGACGCCAAGAAAAGACAACTGGAAGACCTGGCTGATACTTTGCAGGATGAGTGCGCCAAGCTCAAAGCTGCTAATCAGGTTAGTGTAGCATCTAACTGTCTTATATTGTCTGTAATATTTAAAATTAATGAATAATGGTTTTTCAAAACACTGTTCCGGATTTACATTTTATAAACTTTTAATACGATACTATTTGTTATTATTATTATGTCAAATTTTAATAAAAATTACTTCTTACAACCTTTTGATTCTTCTTAGAATATCGTGGTGTCACTCATAGATTAATGTATCTCAAAAATATATGTTGTAATATTTCCATTGAATTATGTGAACACTGATATGTTGACCATACTCTGCTACAGAAAAGTAGCATGAAAGACTGAAAACTAAGATCTCGGGTCATTATAAAGTTTATTCTCAACCTTATTATTTATGAATTCAAAGTGTAACATTTGTTCTCTGTTAAAGCTGACTCCTAGACATAAAATATGAGTTAAGGTATCAAATAATACCCCGTTTAAAAACATTAGTAGCGGATGGAATCTTTAATTAAAAAATAGTTGTACGCTGTAAGTGTTAATTATGGATGAAAATGTATGAGTGAGTAATATTATGCTACACATTTAGGTGTCAGCGGCCGGCGAGCAACAAGCAGCAGGGGAGGTGCGCGCAGCGCTGGAGCAGCAGGTGGAGCAGCTGCGTGGTGCGCACACGGCTCAGTTGGCCGCGCTCAGGGATGAGCTGCATCAGGCCAGCCAGCTACACCAAGACTTCAAGGAGTGAGTGCTTCTACCTTCTTTCTTTCTTTCTTTCTTTCTGATGTTCTCCTATCTACTTTTTGACCAACTGTGGCTAACTCTCGTATCTCATGTTTTCAGGGAAAACCAGAAGCTGATGCTTGCGCAGGAACAACTGCAGAGTGACTACGAGAAGCTGAAGCACGAAGAAGCCGAGAAGTCTGCCAAACTGCATGAACTCACGTCCGTAACGTTCCTCGTATCCCCTCGCAAACAGCCCCCCAGCGCCCACAGTGTCGTAGACAACCGTGACGCGTTTCCATTAAAACAAAATTGCCAATCCAAATTTTTTATGAGCAAGCTGCAAAAGGATTCGGTAAATGCCGAGCTCATTAATAATCCAGATCTGATGGTTTCAGTCAGCCCCCGGCTCGTGCGAATGAAAAGCTGTGCGAGTGCAGAGCTGAAAGAGTCGGTCGATGAAGTGACTATTAACCCGCAAATTGACCGTGAAAAGAAGGTGTCGACGCGTCCCTCTCTCCCTCTCCTGCCCTTCTGCCCGCTCCACCCCCTGCACATACATCTGCTCATCTCTGTCACTATGATTTTGATCACCCACCGCTGTCCCCACATCATCATTATGGTTTAATTTGTTTAGTATTTTTAGTTGTAGTTCACCTGCCACCTCTCAAAGAAACTACATTTGAATCGTCATGTATCGTACAGTCGAGGTTATTACACCGTTTCCTATTTTGAATAAGACCATCGGCATTTAGATAATAAATGATGTACATTTGTTACAAAATTTAATGCCATGTCAATTTTTATTTTGTATTGTATGCATTTACAATGAATATTAAAAATAACATATTTATTTTCTAAAAGTAGATATGTCATAAATTTAACATCTTTTTCGAGCAGTATTAATGAGGTTTCACTCAAAAGTACAAACTGCCTTATTTTAGTAAATGGCTCACACCATTTTGTAAATATGTATATTTTAATAATAATAATAATAATAAGGGGTGAATGTCGCTGACATTTGCAAAAAAAAAAGACTGCATTCCCTTCCGATTTTGGGGTATTTTCATTTTACAATATTTTTCTGCCACAATACTATTAGATTGATTAAGTAATTTTAATAAAAACAAATAAGATAGCTGTTGAATAATGGGATAATAGGGTTGTTGTACATACTTTTATAATAATAATACAATAATTATTGCAGAGGTGGTAGATGTTGGCTATTTTGTACCTGAATTTTGTTGGTGTTCCCTATTTTATATTTTTTTAAGGCGCATTCTGAAAGTAATGTTCCTTTTTATTTTGGTTTGATGTGAAAGTTTCGCCGCCCTTTCGTCCGGTAAGGGTGAAGATGAAAGCTTTCAATAATCAGACTGTGAAGACCTCGGAATATCAACATTTTGATGGAGTGATGAAGCATGCCTTTATCTCGATGATAAAAGGAAAGGTATTTCTATAATCTGTGATATAAGGACTAAATGAAACAGTGGGATAACATAATTGGAGATTAACGATCGGAATTTATCTCCATTTGTTTATTATATTTGTTGCATTTAATTAATCTCTTTACTTGTATGGGGAACGAATACTTTTAAGTTTTTGAATACGATTTAATAATTAATCGTAATATTATGTTGTGTTTAAGAGTAATTTAAATATATTTTAGTATAAATATACGCGAGGTGAATGTTGTATAGATACATAGTTGTTTAAAGTCGCATATTTCACTGTTGTTCATTTCATTGTTCAAATGTTAGGCGATCTCGAGCAGCTTAAAATTTGATTGTACAATATATAGAATAAGCTAAATCTTTAACATTCATTTAACAAGGTAAATATTGTTGCGGTCGGTCTACTGTGGGCACTGGTGGCAATGTTTGCATAATTTTAATTTTAAGGGATTTCTTAGTCGTAAGCGCTATTTAACTAACTGCTGAGTAAATAAAATAAATATATTTTTAAGTAATTTCTATATCGGATTGAAGCTAAAGTAACGGTGAGACTTATTTTTTATTTTAATTTTAATTAAAGTAATTTATTTTTATTTTGTAGAAAACCATTTGTGCATTTCTGCTTTTGTTTATTTTTTGTTTTATTATTTAGACTCGTTATGTCCCACACGACTCCCATTCATATTCATTTCCTCAAATCTTTGAAATGGATGGAAACAAACCAAAAGATATATCGTCCGGAGTAAATCCAGCTTCCGGACGATGGAGACAGGCGCGGAGTGAATATGGATGGGGGTGTGCGGAGATCGGAGTGTAATGTGTGTGGTTTGCGGTGCAGCGTGAGCGTGGAGAGGCAGAAGCAGGCCCGTGCCGACCTGCAGGGATTGGAAGACACCGTGGCCAAGGAGTTGCAAACGCTGCATAACCTCAGGAAACTCTTCGTACAAGATTTGCAGGTGAATACTCATTTATCCTTATTTTTTACTCTATACTAGTCCACAATATTTTATGGGGGTTATCTGACTAAATTACTAATCAAAAATGTGGCACAAATTCAGTATGTTCCTGAAAATTTTATTGTATGAGATTTTTACAAAATTATGTTCATCAAGTCTATTTGTCTACTTGCAAAATGAACCCATTATTATTCTATATCTTTGCTTCAGCCCCTAAATCTAACAAAAAATAATCTCAAAAGTTTGATCTTTTATTTTTTGTATTCAATGTATAATTTGGAATCAACAAAGTATTTCAATTAATCAAAATAATGCATAACTATGACTTTTTTAAATGTTTGTATTTCTGACATTGAGATTAGGCTCATGTAGCTTGAACATTTTCGATTGATATTTTTAATATATATTTATCCTTAAATATTGTGTGCTACTACTACCCCCAGTATTTAAAATTTTATTTGAGAGTTCATACACACTGTAGATGGTAAATAAATACATAATGCAATACATATCTAGAGAATATTACAATTACTTTATTCTTTGAATTCATGTTTTTTATTTGACTAATATAATATAAAGCTGGGTTTTCACCAAACAGACAGTTTAAAAAAATTGTTTTGTTTTCAAAAAAAAAAAAAAACTTCTTTTGTTGTCTTCAAAACAGTTCTGGGAGACTGTTCCAAAAACTTTGTTACTAGTATTTATCTCTTTTTCCCATTTTGTTTAGTCCCACAATGATGTCCTTTACTAAGGATGATATGTTTATAATTAGCTGTGGTTGATATTTAATTAATGGTCGAATAAAAAATACTTTATAATGCAATGTTGGCTTGAATGGATAATTGAGATCTCCCTTTCACAATTTTACCGGAATGTCGAGTACTGATTTTGAATTGTTAATTAATCTGGTAGGTCTTAAAATCGCCAAAAAAATACAAATTACTTTGACAAACTCTTGATAAAAATCACATTCAGATAAAGAGTGGAGTACAAATGTCGCAGATAACAAAACTACCTACATTCTATATAAAACACTGTCCTCAGATAGATTTGTTTTCACAACTGTTCATTTTTTTACAAAACATGGCTCCTTTTGTTTAGAAAAATAATTTTTGTTTGTGTTTTGTCCCTTCGGTGGAAACCCGGCTTTATAATATAATTATACCTTGAGGAAATTTTCCATCAAGTCATGCAAAATAGTAAGGTGAATCGGGGTAAGTGCGACATATAAATCATCGACATAAACTTTGAACTGTTCTCATACTTCATAAGATTATGCTATGACTGAAACTTTGATTGAAGAATCATTAACAATTTCCTAATTTAAGTCTATAAAAATCAGAATGTTACCTTATTGGATAGCCGATATTGAAAGCATTTTATGAAAATTGGAAGAGTAACTTGGGGTAAGAGCATCTAGTTGTATTATTTCTGACAAATTGTTAAAATAATGAAAATGTTCTTACTATCTGCTTAATGACAATATGAATTAGTTATTTTGGTCCTTAATGAAGGGTAAAACGTGCCGAGCTCTGAAAAAATCTAGTAGACAGGAAAAGTGCAACATATCATAGTAATTGTTTTTGAAATTGGTTAATTATTTAATTACATTAATTGAGAATGTTTCTATACAAAAATATATGGAGTGCCATACCAACCACTGAGTAGATGCACTTTTCCCACGGTGTAAAATTGATAAGGTAAGTGTATCTGGTTTTATAAATCGTAATCTGCAGAAATAATCACAGAACTAATATATACATCACAAACTACAACTCAAAATAAAGGTGCTTACCTAATATCAGCATCCTGGCCCAAAAGATTATCGAGATATACAAAATATTGAAAAGGCATACAGACCCGCAAGTTACATCAAACAACTGTCATAATTTGAAATGGTATTACAAGCAAACTAATGTTTGGATTTCCACCATCTCTGGACCGTCTCTTCAAATATTGATTTATAAAATACTTGACGCATTTTCCCCACTGATGCACTTACCCCAACTCACCTTACGTATTTAGTAATTTTAATATTTTTAGAACATCTTTTTAAAATTCTTATAGTTTATGAAATTAATTTAGTTCTCAACTGTTTAGAAATAGATTAGGAATAATCCTTATAATGAATAGTTTTTAAAATAATATTTTAAAATAGTACTAGGCATTTGTATTTATGATATGAGTTAATGTGTGGTGTGATGTCGCAGGCTCGTATCAAGAAGTCAGTCAGTTCAGAGGAAGGAGAAGAGGAGGGTGGTTCTCTAGCGCAGAAGCAGAAGATCAGCTTCCTGGAGAATAACCTGGATCAGCTAACCAAGGTGCACAAACAGTTGGTGAGGGACAATGCCGATCTGCGCTGCGAGCTGCCCAAGTTGGAGAAGCGTCTGCGCGCCACCATGGAGAGGGTCAAGGCTTTGGAAACTGCCCTCAAGGTACGTTTTGCTTTTTCTAAATTTTCCATTTTACAGGTGAATTACAGAAGTCTTTAATATGATTATAAATCTGTGGAACATACATACCTATTTAGTATTTTGTCTTTGTGTTGGCTAGATTTTTACTTTGGTTGCTCTGTCAAATCTATTTATATATATACTCTTTAAGTATACCCCCCTACGCGGGCCTCTTTTCAAGAGCAGTATTCAGTTGGACACAAGTTTTAAAACAACATTTAAACATCTATAAAGACATCCTGTGTATGATTTATTACTTGATAAGGCTTCACAGATAATGTTGTTAATATAAACAATCACTTGAGATGTTCAAATCCTTAAGATAATGTAAATATTGACTGAACAAAATAATCGATCTTCGAAAAAGCTGTTGTCTTATGAATATTATCACACGGTCACCAATACAATCACATTATTTATACGATCATAGCTATCTCTTCAACCCGATTGCTGCGCTGATCTTCAATATGCACTTATGCTGTATTTTTTTTTTTGACATTTCTTATGGTTGTTTGTAAATAATGTTTAAAGTCTCGATAAAGTCTTTTGGAATACATAAATAAACAAAAGAGGACAGATAGGCTAGAATATGTAAACATTAAAATATCACAATAAGTCAAGTGCCTGCCTCAGAGATGTCCACTCATGTAATAAATAATACAAGGTACTCACCTGCTATAATATTTTTATTTGTTATCGTTTTGTAAAGTATTTGAGAGTTTGATAAAATCAAATTAATTATATGGAAAGTCACTTTCTTGTACAACTTTATTGTTTTCCGTAAGCAATTTAAACTACTCAACATCATGTCCACTTTATCCACAGAATCCATACACTTACTATTGTCATTTACACATTTCGGTCTAATAATAGGTTGACCAATGTATTTCGGCTGTCGTTTCCATGGAATTGTCATGCAAGGTTGTTAGAATGTGGGCTTCCCTTTTATCGTGCCATTTTAATGCCACAAGAAGTCCACGATATTTGGTGTCCAATTTACCTTTTTTTAATTTACAGAATGTGACCTTACCTTTCCATGTTTTACGCACTGTACCACATGCATTAGTATTTTTCTTGTGCATAAAATCAAATAAGTGAGGGCTGTTATCCCGATTGATGAAAAGAGTAAATTCACTTTAACTGACATCTTCATTAATTATTTCATCTTGCTCATCTTCTCTTATTTCTAAATCGGAGTCCACATCTAAAAATGTTTCTAATATATCTTCCTCCACAAGTCTACGGCCCGCCATTTTAAAAGGTATACAATTATGTAATTTAAATAATTTTGATAAATATACTGTAGCACAATACAAGCTTCTGTTTTCTTATGAAAATTAAAAGAATATTGTCAGAAAATACAACCGTTCACCCTCAAAACACCAATTTTAAATAAGATCACATTGTAATAATAAATGTATTTTCTGATACAATATATTGATTCAATTGCTCACAAAATACAGATCGCGATGTCAATATTTCGTATCAACGCACAGTTACGGCAAATAATAGTGACCTCAAACACATGACGAGAGGACGATAATTCAGCGCTGCGAAATTCAAATAACCGGACGGCGTTTCAAGATGTCTTCGTTTTTAAACTGATTTATGTAAACAAATAACAATCTTCTGAAAACAAAGGTACAAGTGAGGGATTCTTTTCATCAACATCTTCAACCTCTTCTGCTGTCTCCTTTAATTCCTTCAATTCAAAAATCACTTGGGCGAGCTGCATTTCATGCGCATTTCTGTGTCGAAGTCCCTTTAAAACAAATAAAAAATATTTGTCAATGACTTTTTATTTACGTAATATTTTACGGGTAAAGTTTTCGTACTCTTAAAACACTTCAGCAATTTGCCAATGGCGATTGGCTCGCATTTGTCACTTCCATTACTGTTGATGCAAAACTGAAATCCTCTCTTTCAATCCTTTACCACCATGGCAGGATTCGCTCTTTAACATCAATGTGCCGTCAGGCAGACAATTATAAAATAAGCCAGTATAATGTAATATGCTGCGTAATTTAAACGATTAATGTGGCAAGATTATGCATAATAGAGGAACGATCGATGCAATCTATTTTTGCGTGTTTTGTATGAAATTAATTCGGGACTGGAAGAAATATATGACACATGCGGGAAAATGATTATTCGAGGAACGATCGATTGAGATTTCACTATATATTAAAAATGATTACTGACAATTAAAAATACATTTTTGTCAGTAACTGGTCTAGAACAACTAAAAATTACCTGTTTGTTAGTTACAATACCTTCATAGGAGGGATTGATATGTTTGTTCAAAGAAAAACAATCACGGATTATGTTGTCATTTGCTTAACAATGAGTAAACACTTTAAAAAATATTATTGAACTATATTAATAATATAGTGGTTTGAAAGAAATATGCCATGTTTATTCAATTGCAACAAACTAAAGGTGTATTAATGTATTTGGTCCCCTGCAGGAAGCGAAGGAGGGAGCGATGCGCGACCGCAAGCGATACCAGTACGAGGTAGACCGCATCCGGGAGGCTGTGCGACAGAAGACTCGCGTCAGGCTCGGACCACAGGCTCAAATTGGTAAAATATGCTCCTTCCATTTCCTCCTAGCATTTATTAGTATAATTTGTATAGACCTAGTATATTACATATTGCTCCATTATCATAACACTGTGATGTACATAATGTGTATTACAGCCAAGCCGATCCGCGCGGGTCAAGGGCCACAGGTCGGCGGGGCTGTACGTCCGCTGCAGCCGGATAACAAACGCAAGTCCATCATAATCGGAGGCATCAGGGGTAAGTATCTTATTTCATTATTAGTACATATTATATTTCTGAGAATATTTAGTGTAAATAAAGAAAAATATTTTTTTCTAGAGTCCACCCTTCCATCATTTGTTTTTTTTATTTATTTATCTGCCGAATGTTCAACTAAAGTTGAATACTATGTTATATGTATAATATTAACACTATTTATACCCTCATTTTTTTAGAAATAAATATTTTACAATGTAGGGTGGGCACAAACCTTTTACTTTTACTTCTTATTAATGACATTTTCAATGTGGTTTCCATCATTAGTGATGTACATGCTTTGCGAAACTGATGCGTACACGATGCAGTAATGCATTACCTCAGTCCTAGCACATTTAGTAGTGATGTCGCTTCAGATGATTAATATTGTTGATTTCCACTGAATAAACCTTCAGCATACCCCAAAAGAAGAAGTCAAGGTACATTCAGATTTGGATATTTATGCATGAAAGTATTACCTACACACTGATGTCTTATTTATGTGTATTTATTTAATAATACAATGTAATTTACTAATTCCAGATGAGAGTTGAACTGCCTAATCTCGCCTGGAGACAGTCACTCGCATCACCAGCCGTCTCCGGTCTGCACTCTCTTCCCTGTTCATGACTCTCTCCCTACATGTCTCCCCGTACCAAATAATATATTTCCCATCGGCTCGGAACCTTCCTACATGGCGGAGGAATGGAAAATGAATGCTGTATCTCTCGAAGACTAACGGTGTTACCGGTCTGGAATTACTTGAGAAGAAATTGTTGTGAATAAGAATTGTACAGCTTTGTGATGGTACTATTACATTTTGCTTAATGTATTAAGAAATAATAATGATTTTTTATTTATTTAATATATATTTTTAATATTGCTTTAACGATCTCTCTTAAAAGATGTTGCTTACTTGCTCGGCTTTTGGATATATATTGTTCTCTTTACGAAGTGTATACTATATATATATACATATATATAGAAGTGTATACTGCCTCCACGGTGCAGTGTTTTATAATCTGATGTATATTGAATATTGTACGCCAGCCTTCTGGCTACTCGCAATCCTCAATACGGAACTAGTGTGCTAAGCATAGTCGTGTATCACGCTTTCTTCACTATGTGTTTCTATATATGTTGGTGTACGCCCCCCGAAGGGGAAGGTAACCATCCCAACCGCCCGGGGGCGAGAGGGTGAGCTTCTATAGTTCCGCTGAAGTGCAAAACTTTACGTTAGTGTTTAATCCGAACTAGAAATAAAGCTTTATGTAAAATTCTATTATTTTGCTATTTGTTGGATAAAGAGTAACACCCGGTTTAAAGGCACCCATATTTTTATAACGCGTGGGGGAGAAGGGAGATGAGAGAATAGAGCAGCTAATGGAATATTAGTATTAAAGGTACGCTGCTTGGTCCAAAGATCTTTTTAAAACCTAAATGCTTAATTTATTTTTCATTTGCCAAATTTTTATATAAACATTTTTGTAAAATAAAATTTATTATATTTTTTATATATTAACGGACATTGCATACGCAACATTTTAATATTGAATTGATTACTATTTTCCGGTTCATTCTATCGCCGTACTTCTCAGACACTCTGGGTGGTATGTACTTTATTATGTCATAACGTATTCGTAAATGATATCTTGTACTAACATAAATATTCAATGTGAGATGGCCGCGGTTGCACTTGCGACGTGAGCTTCTTTTCTTTCGTCTCATTTCATAAATTGAACTACAATTTTTCATCACAATCACATGGAAGTGGAGTATACTATGTGATGTTGAGGCTAATAAACGTGTACTCTGCACACTCGATATTGTGATGTTAGCATTTTCATTCCTAAATATGGGAACATCACGTCCACAGGCTTTCCGCAGGTTTATTTATGACACTTTGTGATTTAGTTGTACGCTGGCTTCAGAGGGAAAGTGATAATAACGGTGCTAAATGCAAAAAATATTGTTTATTAAACCCAGACTTGGTGAATCACAGATCAAACTGACATTAGGCAAATTATCAATTTTAAAAAACAGCTTATCTCATTTTAACATTCCTCATTGAAAATAAAATATGTTTGAACAGTCCGCCACATCATCTTTGATACTTCAATTAGATTTAAACAGCAGTCACAAATGATTTTTTTACTTTGTTTTATGTTTAATAATAAACTTACAATCTTAAGGATCCAACACTCATTACTCCAGTTAATGTATTTAGTCTATAGACTTCAAAATAGAAAGAGCACCATTGCAATCCAGAAAGGTGTTTGTTTTATTCGCATTTCAAGTAATTAAGTAAGTTTATAACTACTAAATTCTGAGATATTTATAACATACGGAATTCTTGCATAGCATCAAACGAAGCCAATTTTATGTTACTTATTATTTTAAGTAGATTTATAACTAATGAAATGATATATGTTAATAGTGAATTATTTAGACGCAATTGTATTATGGGAGAGGCTACTGTTGTCACCCCCACAACGTGTACGGTACACAAAGTAGACCAAATGAACTCTGCAGACAGTATTCAGTGCGAGATCCGGAACGTGGTAGAGCTGAGTGAACAATTTAATGATGCTCAATTTCCACTGCATTGCCACATTATTCCATCAGAGCCAGCAGTGACATTCTCGATAATGAAGACCATATATTTAAAATACTTTCCCGTGGCTCTTGCACCGAGTACTGTTGCAGGTCCCGGTAACGGAGGCCAACAGGAGGTCTTGCCCGCGCACCTAGTGATTTGCATAATTACCTTTTTGTATGTATTTAATAATACTTAAGAGAAAACGGATGTGTTTCTTTCCTGTAATTTATTTCCGATTAGTGATTAATTTAATATTAGGTGTAAAGAATTTGAGTTGGTTCATACTGCCCGTGTATGTATCGCATTATTGTCAATTTTGCCTTAAGCTAATGGAGCCGTGGGACCCGACGCTCTTACTTCACCTCCCACACAACTTGCAGTTATTTTATTAATAAATTGTATTCTGCAACCACACAACAAACACGCCTTTTATTTTACACCCGATGCCCATGTCCAATATATCCAAAGTTAGCGGTGATGTCCCCCCTATAAGGTTCGCACGAACCAGTTGTTTCTTTCGCCGAACCGTTTGTCGCTATGTATTTATAACATTTTCTAAGACAGGTGCGAAACATGTACATAGGACAAAATTTAATATGCAATTACCTACCTACAGTACAGCAGCAGTATAGTGTCCCATTTATCAAATTTCTGACAATAGAAATGGACTAGTTTTTCTATTTTAAAAATTTACCTTCAGAACACAAAGGTCCCGTAACTACCTAATTCATATATTTGAAAGGAAATTGACATCACTTCAGTGTAATATCAGTTTTCTTTTGAATTTCCATCACACAGAAGGATATTGGCATATTATATATAAGATAAAACCAACTCTATTGAGATGCCGAATATACAATATTGAGGATTACTGTACTATACATTTAGTACCAAATCATTTAGATCGTTCAAAATTCATTGTTGCTTCTAAAATAGTTAAGATATTCGTTGATCTTTTAATATCCTTCTCAAGGGCCTCAAAACAGCATAAAATAAAAGTATACTTAACATAATAGGGAATAATGACTAAAAATGAACGTTTAGTGTATGGAGAGGAGGAAGGGGATACGAGTGATTGGGAATAATAACTAAAAATGCACATTTAGTATATGCAGGAGGGAGGGGATACGAGTGATTATCAAAATTAGTTCAGTGAACCGGTTGATGATTTTTGTGGGCGACATCACAAAATGGTCGCCTAGTACAATTTATTAGCAAAATCTTCGAAATAATAAAACTGATTGATAACTATTTAATTTATTTATGCATATTTGAAATAACGTTTAATAAAAATACAGAAGATATAAATTTGATTAACTTTTCTTATTCTCACCATTACCTTGTATTCAATATTAAATAATATATGTGTAAAGTAGTTTTGGGTATTTTTGTACAAATGTTAAAATAATATTTTTTTCTCAGGAATTTGACTGCAACTATCTCAAACCTTTTTAAAATACATGCGTATAATCTCATTGTCTACAGACTTGTTACAAAATATTTAAGTTTAATCTTTCTTCAAAATAAATGGGACAATTATTTTTACTTCTAACCAATTTCTGCATGGAATCAATGTTCCATTACTCATCACTCCAACATCTGTAACTTTGCTTCATAGGTTTGTTTCACAATAATGGAATTTTTTTCTGGAAGCGAACCACACATTTTTATACCTACAACATTTATTTTTATAGATAAAAACAATTCTTTCACTTTCCTTAGGCCTGACTTATCAATTTAAAGTAAATTATAAATTGGGATTGCCTTGGGTGAACTTGAACAGATGCACAAGTTATGTTCTAATTAGAATCAAGAAAGACATTGAGTACTGTTATTTATTAACTGTTCAAAGGTTTCTGGTGAAACTTTGTGGAATTCCATGATTATTTTGTAAATTGAGTTAAAACACTGTTTTATTCCACTATATTTTATTGTGTTAAATGTTTAACACAATAAAACATAGTGGAATAAAACTTTTTTAACTCAATTTACAAAATGTTATTTATTTATTGACAGTACAATTACAAGCAACTAAAGAAAGATTTTTTTTCAGAAGTATAATTAAGTAAATATTAAAATTAAACAAAGTAAAAACTGTATCTGTATAAATATAAACATTTTCTTAAATAAACTACATAATACATTTTTATTTGACATATATTCAGATATTTATAACAAACTTTGTTTGTACTTAAATGTTTAAATCTAAATTAAAGTTAGTATGTATATAAAACAATATGAACATGCTTACAACTTACAGAGTGATCAGATCATGTAATTAATCCAAAATATAAATGATACTACCGAATACAAATCATCTTGACCTAAATAAATCAACTGCATAATTTGCCAAGGTGTGTTGAAATTGTCAATAAACTCACTGTATTCATTGCCCAATTTACAATTTGGGTAAATGTATGCACATATATGGTTATTCATAGTAATATTGTCCAGTAGACAATATAGGTACTTTTATTTGCCTTTGTTTTCATTTCTGGTAATACCAATCGCCCTATCCCGAAGTATACATATTTTTAAAATCTACAATGTGATGTTTTTCTTAGACATACATCTACAAAATACTATAAATTATTTCTCCAAGTGCCATGTGATTGATGAAGGGCGGGCTCAGGTATGAGAAAGTGAATTAGGGACGCATCAAGGTAGAGTTGTAAAAACATTGCTTTTCTCCCACAAGTGAGCCAAATTTTATCAAACCGACTACAGTCACTTCTCGACTTATGACTTAGGACCATTCGCACTTACGATGAAAAAAGTCATTTAAAAAATAAAGAAATGGCTGCAGCTTTTAGCCAAATTAATGAGGCAATTAAAAAATTTGAAAATATGGACCCAGACGATGATAGGTTTTCAAAGGTACAATGCAAAATTCACCAACCACTCATCAAAATTGGACATGTTTATAAGGAAAAAAGCACCATCACTGTACTCGCTGATAAATATCAAGAGTCAGCCATGGATATTAGTAGTATAGATAATTAAAATAATCCAAAATTATTTATCCAATAAAATTAAAAATGATTAATTTATTATTATTATATTATTGATAAAATTTATTATATTATTGATAACATTTAATTATATTATCGATAAAATATTGGTAAATTACTAAATGTATATTATTTTTTGTATTGTGTGTTTGACCATTTCGACTTATATCCAAAGTTTCGGAACGGAACCCCCTTGTAAGTCGAGAAGTGGCCGTACTTCACAGCTGGTACATTTAAGATGCAGTGACTGGTGACAGTCCGTGTTTCAAAACTCTTGGTGTTGAAACAGTGAAGGAATTTGACTCAGAAATCATGAAACATTACTGATACACTACTGAATGATTTATTATTGATTACCGACTGAAAAAATCAAGTCCTCATACTACTGACAGAAATCTCATTAAAAAAGAAAGACATTTTATTAGAAACAATTGCATACAGACAATACTGATTTTTCACTGATCAAGCTTTCATATATCAGTGGTGTACTGAAAAAATCTATTTTTTTGTCGTTTTATTATATTATTTTCTTAAAAAAATACTTCATTTTGGTTTTGTTAGATGTGACTTTTCGAACATTCCTAGTATTAGGCTAGTTATTCATGAGATAGTCTGAGGATAGATAATAATGTATTTATGATTAGTTTTATGTGAAAAGGGGACCCTAAAAGGGATGAGTTTTGTTAAAAATATCAATCAGTTAATCATAAAGAAAATCTTTAAAATATAGAAGATTTAAATTATCTTCATATAACATTCATATAGTTCAGAATTTCAGGATCTTTATAACAAATTACGTTATTGACATTTTCGGTAGATTCTATGGAAGTATCATTAACATAATAATTTTACGGTTTTCGTTAGAACTCAAAACTGATATGTCATTATTTCTCAAATACAGTAAAATCCCGTTTATTCGAAATTCGCTACAAGTCGAAGTTTTGGAGCAGAATGTGGTCCTTCTGGAAAGTTTTCATACTAAATTGTACTTATAAATTGAATATCGTTATTCAAAGCTATTTTTGGACCCTATCAGATGAGTTTATCGATCTATTTTTCGCAAACTTGATTTTTTTGTTAATTGTTTGTAATTTACAAAATACAAACGATGTATCTATCAAATGTCACAGTCCATTCAAATGGATAGTATTCGACCCTATACCGATTCACGACACATAAAGTTAATTTCACTCATTTTCAGTATAAAGATGACAAACTTGAAATTTAAATCTTGATCTTTGCCGCTACACATTAATGCGCATGCTATTTTTTTTCGCTCGTTTTCTTTACATTAGAAAAAGATACCAAATATTATTTTAGCGCCCTTCCATGTAATGTAATTCTCCCAGTTTCTGTGAATGTCAGTGCCTGCCAATCTTTTGTTCCGTATTAATACCATAATTATTTTTGTTTATGTAGCGTTTGTATATTTTGTTGTACAAACGGTAGTATGCGGTTGAGTTCCTCAGACTTTTCCGTGTTTTATAAATTATTTAATTTATACTCATTTTATTACAAACAATTCTCTTTCTATTTAAGTTTAGTGTTGAGGCATTTTGAGGAAAGTGTGGTTGACGTTTCTCTAATTTTTTCATATTTTGTTAATTATTTTATATGTAAAGACAACAATTTGTATTTCTCTAATATTTTGAAATTCACAAATGCGTGGTTTGCATTCCTCAGATTTTTCAGTATTTCATTAAAATTTAAATTAAAACATTTTTATGATTTTGACTGATAATTTTATAATCTCAAAAATAGTACAAATGCAAAACTCATACAAAACGCCAACAGTTGTTAAAAATCAAATTAATACAAGAGATTGTCAAAAAATATTATCCAAAACAATATTAACAGAAGAATACGCGACCCCATTTAATGACGTTTTCGACAATATTAAACATGACAGAACTTTAGCGTTGAAAGGCTAGAAATGTCATGGAGGGAAAAGGAGTAAGGAAACGGAGATTGAAGAAGAAAAATAACAAGACGTCACAGGCGAGTACGAAATGCCGCCATGACCATCACAAAAAAAATTTTTAAAAGCGCTGGAAACTTTTGTTGCTAATTTAAATACATCTGAGAAATAGCGGTATTGTCATTATTAAAAATGGCGCGAAAAGATAGTCCATTATACCCGGGTTTTTAAAAATAATGTTGTGATTTGTTTACACTGTATTTTGACAACTTGTTTGTTATTTCAAAATGTGTGTGTATATAGATATATATAATTATTCGAATCGTAAAGAAAAAAGTTAGTATTTATGTAAAAAAAAAATCAAATTTTTGAAAATTTTATTTTCATTATCGTAAATCGAACTGATTTTTGATCCCCTCAACTTCGAATAAACGGGCTTTTATAGTAATAGTTTATTTTAATTGCTAATATATTTTGATAATAGAATTTGTTTTGGCCCAATTTTATTCCATATATACAAAAGAATAAAACTGAATTGGGAATGGCGTACATATTTAAAATTCAATAAGTATGGACAATGATCTGTACTTGCACTTTAAAGTACTTTGAAAGTGAAAATGGTTTGTTTAGAGGAAGATTTAAATAAAAAATATTACATAAGTAAATGGAATGAGGAAACTGGTGATGAGAACCCATTTCTTGTCACCCGTCACTGTTTGGTCCAAAAAAGGTTCATTCCGCAGTCTTCAAAAACATTTGGATGGAAAAAATATGAATTCTGCAGATGAGGTCAGAACAGTACTGGAGGAGTATTTAGAGAGGCCTTGCAAGTCTACCAGAAAGATGGAAGAGCATTGTAGAAAATGAAGAAGTGTATATTTTAGATTAAAAAAGTACTTTGTTTATCTTAATTTTGAAAAATAAAAGTATAAAAAATCCGCATCATTTATGGGATGACCAAATATAAACAGCGACCACATCTGAATACTCAGGACAAATTCCTTTACTCACATTTCTATGTCCTCCATCGCTGTTCTCTCACAAAGCATTTTTAACACATAAAGTTTGATGTGTGGAAGTGTCATTGTAAAAAGTTAATAATATTTTAAAAGGAACATTTCAAGTAATCTTTGCTGTCAGACTTTGCAAGAGCTGCGTGATTCATAGACTTTCTGTTGCAGTTAGGTTAGATTTGGTCCAGTCTATTTGAAATTGTGTATTCAAAAGCCTGACAAAAAATTGACCATTTCAATCATTTTTAGAACTCACTGTGTGCCTGATGATGACATATGTATCACAATATCAGCTTTTTACAAAAAAAATTGTGCTACTGTCCTTCGTATTCAGTGAAGGAAGGTACATATATAGATAATACTGATTTGGAATGTTGTTATTTCGATGTTTAGACATGATTTAGAAGTGGTAAATTATGACTTTGATTTATAAAAAACATGTCACATTTACTCTTTTTAGACTAATTTTAATTGCTTCTGTTATGAAAATAGGAGTACCTTGTGTAGCACCATCAAACCTTTGATTGCTGAATTCAATAGTCAAGTGTTCGAAACCCACACTTGGTCTGGTAAGATGTTAAGTTAAGTTTAACCCGCCGTTGGACATGTGGTGGCGCAGCGCTCACCCAAACAGTTTTTCAATGTCTTTTTTTTGTGTGAAATATATTAACTTGAGGATCCATCTACTTTCCAAGCATTATATTTTTTAAAATATTACAGGCTCAAACACATGTTTGCTATATTTGTATAATGCGTTATTTGTTGTGTTATACCAAGGATGGAGGGAGGACGTCTTTTCCAATTTAAATTTTTTAGTATTTTCTTATTGTTATTTACTTTCTTGAATTTATTTTTGATTAACTTTTAAATTTTTTTTCCCCTTAGATAAAAATGGCGAACCGTGATTTACAAATACAAATACACCAGAGATAAAGAAAACCATGTAAATAAATATTCTAGCTTAAAAATGTAAAGAACTAAGAGGCGGCTATTTGCTCAGGTGCAACTAATGACGTAAGCAAAAATGAGTGACCAACGGCGAGTTAAAAGTGAATTTTGAAAAGCGCTAACATGTACCCTTTTTTAAATTTAAAAAAAAAACATTTAAAAATAAATACACTTCAGACCATCTCTGCAACAACACTGTACAGTCAGTCCTAATTTAAAGATCAGATTTTGTTCAACCGACTTGGTTGTAGAGCAGACTGGGCAGTAAATAACCTTGATGTTTTCACTCATATAGTAGACACAGTAAATGCGGTAGACCTAAATCACCTTCACTTTCTTTTCAGCATCATAGTTGTTGACAATCTTCATTTTCATTTCAAAGTCTATAGTCTTCCTTTACTTTTGGCTGTCTCCTTCAGATACTGTTTCTTTTGGTCGACATCCTGTGCAATGCGCACTATTTTATTTTATTTTAATGAAAAATGTAAAGTTTTATAATTGCGCAACTTGTTATTGATCGATCGATCGACGATGTAGATGACATGGCACATCTTATAAAATTAAATGTCTCTTTCATGCTTTCATAGGGTGCAGATATTTGAGGATTCTCATATAAAGGGCGTAGTTTTGGTAAGAGGTACGTAGTATAATGGTTATAAGTGTGAGTGGTCATTAAACAAGATACTCGTTAAGCAAGAAGGAGTGACTGTATATCGGTTTTGGGCAGATCTATGTTACGAATGCCACAACATTGTATATTCTATTGGACATTGAATGGTATATTAAATAATCATATAAAATAAATAAAAATACTATAAAACACAATTTCTAAGTGAGCTTCCCTGCAACAGCACTGTATATCATCTAAGATGACCGACGCCTTGTCCATCTATCAACATTTGTATAAACCGATATACAATATTGTTGCAGGGTTGTTTCATTTGTTCAGACAATTAGTATCAAATAATAAAAAATTTCCCATTTTTAATACTGTAATGGATATTTTAGGTAAAATCCTCACATAGTGGAATTTGGACGTAGGGGGCTGCCAGGAATGGTGCCACCGTTAGCATCTCTGTAAATAAATCAAAGTATGAACCTAAATAACATTTAAAATGGAAAAAGTAAGAGGTCAGTTTCAAGAGAAATTTACCCAAAGAACGGAAGCAGTGTCACAAGTTGAGCTCGAGTGGACGCCTGTCGGAGCTGAGGGAGGGTGGTGGCCACGTGTCTCAGCCATGCGGCCAATGCGCTGCGGCGTCTCTCTACCACCCATGCTTCCTGTTACAGAATCATTATAATTTCTAATTTACATGGTATAAGTGTCTCATTTGAAACCAGTGTATACATCTATATTATAATTACGCTGACGTATGCACCTGTTGCCGCGCAACGGCCACAATAGCTGCCCGCAGGCCCTAGTTATAGTTTTTTTTAGAGTGCACAAGAGACAGTCAAGTTATAGAAAATTAAATTGAGTACAGTATTCCTGATAGGGTGTAGTCCTGTACTAAACTTTTATAATACAGTAAAACCGCGATATAACGAAACCCGATATAGCGAAAAATGACGTATTTCGAAAAAAAAATCGAAATTTAGTCCCTAAAACCAATTTTTCATACAAAAATGCATTAATATAACGAAATCCCGTTAATATTTATAACAAAATCATTTTTGTCCCGTATGAAAAAATGCCAATACATTTACGTAAATTTATAACGAAATAAAAAAATGTTAAAAGATGAAAATATTATTTCGCACTTACAAAGCCGCGCCGATGCATCTGCCGTATGCGAACGGTTTTATGGCCTTTTCGGCGGTGCGCGGCGGTCGGCCGACAAGGTAGTAAAACAATTCAAACTTCTTCTTGGGTTCATAGTAGGCCCATAAATCTATTTGACATAATTCTTGCGGCGTTCTCTTAGACACGTTTTACGTACGCATACGCCTCTAATATGATTGGAATCCCAGACCCAACAGATGTAAAATATAAAAATTAACAGGAACCCCCCGAAAGTTGCAGTATGTACTTATTGGAAATGTCAGTCTCAGTGTAGAGTTAAGTTTGTTCCGCTTTTAACGCGATTATTGTATGACCGAACTGAATATTTACATAAATTCATTTTCGTTTGACAATTGTTTTCGTGTGAACTCGTCAATAATATAAATAATTTGTTAAAATATTTTATGGACTATTTTTGTACGGCATTTTGTATTTCTATTAACTATTGTTTTCGTGTATTTTAAGTGAACAATGTTAACGATAATTTTTAAGTGAACAATTTTAACGATTATAAATATATTTTGAAGTGGTTGCCGCCGTTACCGGTAAATACCTTCGTAATTTATATACGACTCATTTTATAAAAATGCCGCGATTCAACTGTAAAATTGTTATTTTTTAATTATTTTGTATGTTTCATGCCCAAAACTTTGTTTGAAGCGGCTCTACATTTAAACACAATTAAAATATTGTTTTGTGTTTGCAATATTCTGGAATTTACAAAAATATCTTCCAATTGGTGTTGAATAGGTTCTGTTCTTAATTTAATTCCTTTGATTATCCATTTGCTTATCTGTTTTAATAACAAAACTACTAAAAATATGTGGGTATTCAGTTCCCTATGACCTTCTTCCTCCTTTGTTTGCAGAATTTGCGATCTTTTTTGAAGCCACGCAACATTTTTTTGCGACGGCGCGTAACATATAGTAGGTTTTTTATATTTTTTTCGTTATATGTGGGAATTCATTATTACAAATTTTTATTTTTTGGTCCCTTGGATTTCGTTATATCGCAGTTTTACTGTACTTAAATTAGATTCCTAATAAGACATTAATTACTTTTTGAAACGTTTAGAAACTAACAAATAAAATTCATTACAATAAATTGTTACGCATATAATAATGAAAAAATGTGATAATATATACCTTTTTTCCGAGAGCTTTCTTGGGTGGGAATTTGAATGGTGATATGTCCGGGTGGGTATTTCTCAAATCGGAATATAGTTTCCTGAATTCTGAATATCTTCTGTAGACATTCCATTCTTCCGAGAATATTTTTAAGAAAACCTGAAAATTTTAATGTAGGACTCTTATTATGTATGCATTAATATTTATGTGCTCCATATTTTATGATGAAAAATAAGCATAATTAACAGCAAGCAGAAGTGACACATTTTATTGAATATCATTGCCACTTTTCTTTCAAGCACCATTCCCATCTAGAACATACATAATACAATAAAATTGCATTAATTTGAAATTACAGAAACCAAAAATAAAATAAAATTTAATGTGCAAAACACAATTAATTCAAAATTAGGAGATTAAAAAATAATTCACAAAATTCATAAAACATCAATAACTAGTGAAAAAAGGATTTAATTTTATGAAAAACTACATATTTACAAGTATTCCAAGAAAACACCTCAAAAACGAATAATTATGCAAAAAAAAACTGCTCACATTATAACTTTGTTATTCAAATGTTTTGAATTATTAAAAATGTATTGATTTATGGCGTGAGAATCTGAAAATTATTTTGAATTATAAATTAACAAGGTTAATCAACATTGAAAGTGACAATTTGGGTCTAGAAATTATTGAATAACATCAAATTATCGAATTAACAGTGTTCTACGAGTACAATATTGTCAAAAAATATTTAGTCTATCTTCAAATGTGATACTCACAACAGTTTTATATATATAAATATTTAGTCTATCTTCAAATGTGATACTCAACAGTTTTATATATATAAATATTTAGTCTATCTTCAAATGTGATACTCACAACAGTTTTATATATATAAATATTTAGTCTATCTTCAAATGTGATACAACAGTTTTATATATATAAATATTTAGTCTATCTTCAAATATCAGTACTCACAACAGTTGAAAGATTATGTGTTGATCAAAATAAATAAATAATAATTCAGATTGAAAATAAAATGAATAAAGTCCACGCCTCCTTAACAATACAATTTATTATTAAGATATTAAAAAATGCTATACTTTTATTCTTTATTTTTTGTAAAATATTTGTAGAACTTAGAAATGTAACTTCAATGAATCATGCTTCGAAATAATCTGGCTGACCTGATAAACATGGAATGACTTGGAGCCACTTGTGATGAGAAATGCAGAAGGAATCCAAATCTGCACATGGCTGCCTCCGTCACCTGTCACTCCCCCGTCAGGTGGAGAGGACCCACCCCCGATAGCCGCCAATCGGCGCTGCAAAACTTCATTGAACTCCATCAACTCTGCATGCATCTCTGCCACCTGATGTTTGGTTTACGGTTTAATACATTTCAGTAACTTATTTCATATCACAATGAAAATAGAGTCTTTAGTTACTTTAATGTCCATCTAATGAATAATTATTAAATTGAGGCTTAATATGATATAAGATGATAATGTTATAAAAGATTAGCAGTAGTAGTAGAGGTGTTATAATAAATAATTTTAAAACTTGATTACAAGAAGTTTCTTTATCTTACCTGAACCAGTTTGGCCTCGTAATGTTTCACTTCATCAGCCTGGGGACCATCTTGTTTAAGCATCTGAACGGCAGAGACATACTTTCGTAATTGTTCTTTTAATCTTTCATTTTCTCTGAAAACAAATGAAACTAAAACATTTGAAAATGATCTTGTTCTTATAAATAAAATCCTAAAGTATTCTGTTCATCACAAAACGAAAATAACAAGGGAAATTCATACATTTCATTGAAGAGAAGTGTCAAAACACATTTTTTTCAAAATAGAACACAAAAATGTCCATTTATATCATAAAAAATTAAAAAATTGCAATTGAAACAATAATATATATTCTTAATATTATACAAATATTTTGTAGGTAGGTAATTATTATTTAATAGTATCAAAACTGACAAAATACTTATTTTTTTAGAATTATCCAGTTCATAATGATTGTTTTTCAAAGATAAAGATTTAAACCATTTTTCTCAATAGCTAGTTATCAAAAAATGTTTGTGGTGTTTAATTAATATGGAAGAAGATCCAATTCAGAAAAAGCGACACATGAATGACGTCATAGAATGGGTTTCAATCACTAGTTATTAATACGTATTTATTATTTATTACATTTATCTGCATACACACCTATTTAAATCTAATATAATTTTTTCCATTTTGTTACATTTCTCTTTGTGCGTTATTTCCAACTGAGTTATTCTCAGTTGAAGGGAGAGATTCTCTTCCTGCTGCTTAGTGAGTATACCTTGGAGATTTCCTTCCTCCGTGTCTCCCGCCTCATCTTCTGGGAAGCAAAGTTCCAGGCAAGATACGCTTCCCTCTCCCGCACCACCCTCACTACTCTCAGACAGCCTCCTGTTGTCGTTGGTGCTCGAAATGTCTGAATCCTTTTGTGATCCCGTTAAGCTTTTTTTGCTAGAAAAAATATCTCTAGCTTTTTCTGAAAGTCGGGCAAGTATCTGGCTAGGGGTTTCGCTCAATGTCTTTTCAGAAGGTGTTGATGAATCTTCAGGGAAAAAATGTTTTCTCTTAACATCATAATCTGAGGTCGTTGGCTCACTCTGCGAAGCCAAAAGAGAATAGGCATACGCAGAGTTGGGATCTGGAGAGCTGACACAGGTAGGAGGAGCACTGTTCCAACTAGCAGTCGGTGATGTAGTTGTGGTTTTACCCAATAGTGGTGTTGGTAAATTTTCTGCTTTTTTGAGACTCTTTGAAAGGGCATACTCTCGTTCCTCTTTGGTATCGAATGATATAACCTGTCGCATAGATTTCTTTTTAATATTAGCCTTCATGACAGGTGTTTTGACCGCAATCACCGGCTCCGCAGCTGCGGGATCCGGTGTAAGAACTGGTTGAATTTCATTTAATTCTGATTTATCAATGGATAATGCAAATAGTATAGACACCAAACCTATAATAAATACAATAAAAGTTAATTTTTAATATGATTATGATAATGAATGTAATAAGAAAATATTAATAAAAAATAAAGACATCGTGATGGAAGATTAACCTGCAGCCATGTTGGGCAGTAAGCTGGTAGCCTCTGAGTCCCTCATGAGAGCCCACTCTTCGTAGTACTCAGTTACTAGTGAGTGTCCCACCCAACTATGCAGATATCTACAATTATTATTAACACATTAAACTTGCATTATTAAACATTAACTTCAAATAGACAAATGTTCATAAATTGGTGAGAGGCGTAACATAGCAGGACTTGACTACCTCTCCAGTGATCTCTCATTCAACGAAGCACGCAGGAAGGCCTTGAAGTGCCCCATGGGAGTATTAATCTGTTTGAGATTTTTAAATCTTTCTTCTTCATGTCTTGTTAAGTGAAGCCGAGCGTAGTTCCACAGAGAAGTACCTTTGGAAAAATATTGTCATTAATAATATAATAATAATAATACTGGATAATATTATTATACTATAAATCATTTAAAGAATACAAATAAAACAATTTAAGTTTATTTTCTGTTTGTGAAAGTGTATAATATAATTTAAATATATAAAAGAATGGAATAATAAAATTTGTTATTAAAAATAGGGAATTTATAGTTACATACACAATCTTGAAATTACATACCTACGTAGTTAATATTAAATGCAAAGCTGATTCCGGCGGTGACAATGTTCTGAATTGCAGAAGGGGCAGAAGAAAGTTGCGGGGGGCGGAGCCCGTGGGACAGGACGCATGCCCAGCGATCACACAGCTCCGAAACTCTGAAATAATACAGCAAGCAAAATAACAATATACATTAGTCAAATTGGCATGCAGCTAGATTTGACAATAATATATTGATAGGTATAAGACCTGACATCATCCTCCGTTGCTAACTCAGTTTTCCCTCCGTATCGCACCTGGCAATTCTGGACGGCACTTAACAGGCTGCCCAAAGCCTTCTGCCCCTCATTTCGTTTCTTTAGGATTTCTTCCTTATTATCAGCTCCTCCCGACATCATAGACGATACTAGCCGAAGGCTCTGTAAAGATCGAAATAGAGCAAAAATAAAATTAATAAATCATTTAAAATGCTAAATATTGTAAATTAATATGTATTTATGTACTTAAACAATTTTTAAAAATTATATTTACCATCGTTTTAATATTTTCAATTTCCATTTAGTTTTCATAATTTAAAAATAAGTATGTAAATATCTACAAATTTTTTACAATTTCAAACACAATAACATATTCACAAAAACAACCGAAAATGACACTGACATTTGAGAACACAGATAATATCAAAACAAGATAGATATGTACATTTTGTGACGGTAAATTAGCCCATTTTAGCCTCCCACTCTTTTCTTATCTAAGCCCTATAGGCCTCCCACCTTATCTATGCCTCCCACATATAGGTAGACGTATTATTGCCTACTATATTTACGCACTTCAAAATTAACTCTATGAAATTAACTCATCGATAAAATAGTAAGAATAAACGTTACCATCCCACGACCATGACCAGAATTCCATCACTGTCAGGGTTCTTAAGGTGCATGTATTATTAAAATATCTGGGATACTCAATTAATAACTATGAACAAACTATTGACTTCAGATCCGAATATCGAATTTATCAACAATTACCGTGGGATTATTTCTTGAGCACTAGATGTGTCTATTGAAGTCATTGTTAATGAAACTTCCAAATAATTTGCAATCTTTGGAGAATTAATAAAAAGTATAAACAAATTAGCTTATTACTTTATCGGATAGATTGCCTCATTAGTTCTTTTTGCTACAATTCTTTAAGGGAAACGATGTCATGCATGTGATACTCCCGAAAAAAAAGGTTCCACTACACACACACGAGAGAGAGTAGGGTGAGTCGAGAGATGCGTATCAGCTCCTGATCGCTCATCAGAACGATACCCCGCACTCTAAAGGAAGTTCGCTTCGCGACTCATCCGTCAGGTATCACGCTTTCATCAGTACCATGGCTATAGGAAGAGTGAGGCAAGTGAATATGAACACACGATGATACACAAACTATACATTTATTGAATACACAAATACTTATAACTAACTTAATCTAAGACTAACTCTACCTCGGGTCATCTTGCGATTTTCTTCGGATCTTCTGGCCGGCGAAGTGGTATCGTGATCACCCGGCGTGGGCGGCTACCTGCTGGCTCCACGGCTGCTCCGGCGACAAGCTATCAGACTGGTTGCTCTGAACGGGCGGGGCGGCTACTCCTGGATAAAATGCGGTGAACTGCTCCTGTGTGCTTTCGACTGCGTTTCGACAACTTCTCTCTGTTTCTCCTCTCTTTTCGACTGACTGATTTTCAACTGAGTTACGACTGTACGACTGACTGAGCTTTTCGACTCATCTCACGACTGACTGCTCGTCCAACTGATCTCACGACTGTACGACTGATTTTCAACTCATCTTATGACTGTACGACTGACTGAACTTTTCGACTCTACGACTGTGTTTACGACTTCCTTCTGCAACTTCGATCCTCTCAGGCCTCGTGTCCGACTCACTCCTCCGGGCCTCGTTTCGGCAACTCTCCCCGTTTACCACTTTTGCAACTCTTTCCGACTGTGTGACTTGATTTTCCACTGACCTTACGACTGACTGCTCGTCCAACTGATCTTCAACTGTACGATTGACTGAGCTTTTTTCCACTGAGATCCGGGCCGTGTGTAGGCCATCTTTATATCTCAACAGTGGGGTGTCTCCCATCTGCCGATTTGCCCCCTTCCCGTCATGGGACGGGCCACCATCCCATTGGTCTATTCGCTTCTTCTGGATGCCACGCCCGATCCGAACCCGAACTGACTCCTCCTTCGTCTTATCGCTGACTATAATTAATCTTATATTCTAATTATTTACACTTTAGTTAAATTTAGTTATTTATTTATTTCTTACGCTACTTTGCAGAATCTTATACCTAGTTACACATATCATTTAATTATTCCTAGTCAATTTAGTTATTCGTTTATTTCTTACGCTACTTACAAAATCTTATATCTAGTTACATATACCATTTAAGTACTAGTATCCTACTTCATACTAAGCCCACCGTGATCGATTGTCATATTCGTTAAACAATTTAGATTCGTACTCATCGCTTCAAAATCATATTCATATTAATTATTATATTCTAGTGATTAAACAAAAGTCTGAATTGGCGGGAATGTTATTTCTTTAAATTTTCGAGCATTGTATTACATTTCGAGCCATGTGGTTCGTCCAACGTTGTATTAAAAGAGCAGATTGCACAAAGAAACCGCGTCTTTTGTTCTCGTCACGTCTCGACCCTGAACGCTACCTAACGGACACGTAACGGTGCATTTCCTATTCTCGCCAGTACAACGGGCCCTACGACCTTCGGTTATATCCTTCGGCAGGATGCGTTTCCTCGAAACAATGCGCGCCCTTAGAGATCTGCTATTGTTTCTCAGGAAACCTTCATAATCCCGTTATTTTCAGCCCTCGTCATTTTCCGTTCATTGCACAACACGTGGGCTGAAGGTCACTACGGTTGCAACTCGCCTTTTGAACGAACCGCTAGGTTCTTTTTTGTTGAGGGACGTCCGGTCCCGTTTATATGGGTCTGCCGTCAGCGACCTGCATGCATTTGCGAGACGCGATTTCCAGTCTTTATTTTATTTCATTTATTCGGCTAATAAATGTGATAACTTCGCGTCACTTCGGGCTTAGGCATATCACATGTTTATCATGTCGACATAATTGACAACAGTCGCACGGGAAGAAATCTTTTCTCTGAGATTGAATAACAATTTATTATTACACAAAAATAAAAATATGCCGTAGTAAGATTTTACATTTATCTCTAACGCTCACCGAATTTTGATTATAGATTTTCAAAATGGATAGTAACAATATATTTGCTAAAACGATACAGTTAATTTTTCAGTAAAAAATAAAACACTTTTAAGGAAAAAATATACATTTTAGTTATAAAATAATATATATTGTTATGACCCAACATCAGTTATGATTCGAGCGTACCAAATTTGTTACTATTAATTACATAATAATATCGCGGACGCATGGGAGGCATTTTATTTTCGCCAGCTGCGGTGGTCCAGATGATAATGCGATTTTGACATAAAGCAGATTAGCTCGAAGTATATTAGAAGGCGTTGTCCCTAAAATTTATCTCAGCTACGGGTGACATCAGCCGGGGGGGCAGGTCACGGGCCATTCAGAATAAGCCGATACATCACGTTCTAGTGACGTGTATAATCGCTCCAGATTCCATTAGCTCGGGCGAAGACAATAGCTATTAGACAGAAACAATAGCGACCTAGGAATAATGACTTCCGAGTGAATTGTCCTCAAGAAAGAAACGGAGTAGTTCGTTCGAGGGTGAAATGTGAAAAAAGGGTCGTCCCTTTGTTCAATTCGGGCAAAAACACATGCAAGCAGTCACCACGAACGTAAGAATGGAAAAAAATCCCGTTCCGAGAATCGCCTTGTAGGCTAGCAAAGTTTCCCCGCAGAAGTAGGCAGAGAGGATAGAGCGTCACATTTATCAGTTCTGGTACTCGATTTTTACTTCTTCCATATCTATGTCATGTCTTTCTTACTCATCCATTCGTTCTATATGATCAAACCACCAAGGTGAGCTTTTGAAAACTTATTCACTGAAGTTATTCATCTTGACTCGATCATGAATGAATCTGCCACAAATATACCTAGGCAATCCTTTTTCTGTTAGTTCCAGGTTAAAAAAAAACAATACACCGAAGTAGGTACCAGCCAGTCGGCACCTAGTAAATGCTAATAATATAAATCAGAATTAAAATAGACAGTACGAATCGCGATGGGGATCAAACAATAATAACATGTATTAAAAAATGGGCAGGTTATCGTCATAGCAGAAATGCATTTATGTTTTACTTAGCTATAAATAAAATTATGTAAAAAACGTAGGTATGTAGAGAAAATTCAAGGGTGCAACTTTCATTGTAGAAAAATTCAAGTGTCAATTAAATGAATAATGTAATAAGATAAATATGTGTGGTGGCTTGCAGGCATCGTCCAGATGTCCCTCGTTTTGTCATTCCTTGGTATTGCACGATTCCACGCGTACAAAGCAGAAACGTTCGAGGTAGGCCGGACTGCGCCGCCCAGCGGGTATGACACACGTGCACCATAGATGTGCACCAATATACCCGCAGCGGAGGAGGTGGTCGGCGAAGGACGCGGCGCCCAGTACCCAACCGAGCGGACCGGAGATGCACATCCCGACTCTCACCTTTCACTAACAGTGCGTCGTTTTTTACATAACCTTTACGTCTTCTGTGTTGTTTCTTGCTCTCGGTGGCTTCTCCCCGATGAGAATATACATGTTCGGATAGAAATGGTTTTCACGAGAACACAAACCAACCTTCCCACATATGGATATAAAGTTACGTAATAAATCATCAACCCGCATAAAAATCTTTTAATTAATTAATATAACAATATGCGTGATTATGTATAGAAATAAATTAATCTTAATAAAAAATTAGTAGGAGGTGGGGATAAAAAAGAAAAATAATTAGGCCTTGGAAAAGACCGCAGCCTCTCAACGTCGAGGATGAACCAATGGAATCTATTGCCGATCCCACAGCGAGGGCCAGCTAGCAGGCAAAGACACATCCTCACTGCAAGCCTTTAAAATGAACCGAACGCCATTTTACAAGGAGTTCGTTACGGAATTTGGGAGAGCCCATCAGCTAGCCTCGGATCGCGGTCTGTCACGGAACTTGAAAGCAGTCCGTCACGGGCCTTAATTCACTAACCGGCCATGTGAGAGAGTTGAACAAGTCCAAAGATCTTAAGATCAGCCATAAGAAGTCAGAACGGAAGTGAGTAGGCTGCGAGGGAGCAAATTGATCAAAAGTAGTCGTCGAGCAGCCGCCCAGACAGTCGTCGAACCAATCTGAAAATAATCTAGAATAGCCGACCAGCCATCGAGCCAGCCTGAAGCAGTCGTCAAGTCGATCTGGAAGCAATCGCCAACGATACCACTCCGCCCAATTGAAGAAGACTCCAGCGAAGCAACGCAGATTAATATAAGGTATAAATTAATTTAGGATTAAGTTAGCATAATAATGTACACCTCTCGTTTGACAACTTCATCTGTGCATATTAATTAGCACCCAACGTATTGATGCGGACATCAATATTATACATAATTATGATTTAAATTAGTTTTGGAAATTGAATTTCCATTTTTCACTACTAAAATTTATTTTGTTGTTTTATTGCTAGCGACCATAGATAAGCCTGCGACCACCTGCGACTGTGACCTTCCACAGAGAATTGATTGTTTATTTACTTTTCTATGGTTTTGAGTTTTGACATTTATATTATTTGTTTTCATGATAAATGTCGCATGGGATGAGATATTAAATAGTTAATCGATGATCTTTTTCCGTATACAGTGGAGCACATTTAACGTAAAAAATCGGTTAACGTGAAAACGTGAAAAAATATTATGGTCCCGACCAAATGCTATGTGATTTCATACATTTAAAAAAATGAAACAAACACTTAACTTGAAAAGATTTCACAACTAAGAACACCGGCCGTCAAAACACTAATATATATATATATGTATATATATATATATATATATATATATATATATATATATATATGTATATATGTATATATATATATATATATGTATATATATATATATATATGTATATATATATATATGTATATATATATATATATATATGTATATATATATATATATATATGTATATATATATACATATATATATGTATATATATATATATATGTATATATATATATATATGTATATATATATATATATACACACACACACACACATATATATATATATATATGTGTGTGTATATATATATATATACACACACGCATATATCGGCGGCCACGTCATCATCAAATTTATAACTAAACTTTTTCTTGAGAGCTGTGACATCTGATAATTAAGTCAATACTTGCCCCCATAACACCCTATCAATTTTAAATAGATGAGCTCAGATGGTAATTTTAAACTGTCGGCTGCACCGTCTGAACTTGTCATTACCAAACTATGATTATATGATTTTATGGCTCAACTTTATATTGAGTAACCCAACATCTGATAATTAGCATTACCAGGATTACTTTCCATTTTAAACAATATCAGAATTACCCATTGATTGTGTCAACACCAAATTGTTTATGATAGAATACTTTCTATAAAAATCCACTAATGCATATCATATAGATTCAAGGCTGCAAGTGGTGTCTCACAGGGTCCCCACATGGGTCCTTTACTATTTTTGTTATTTATAAATGATAAAGTGGATGTTTTTACAGACGTTGAGGTTCTTTATTTACAGATGACCTTACATTATTTAAATCTATAATCTATAAGTTGTTTAAATAAATGCCATATACTGGAAAAAAACTCAAATAATTTACTTAAATGGTGCATAATGAATAGACTAAATTTAAATATAAATAAATGTCAAAAAATAACTTTTCGCAAGATAAAACCTCACATTGTATGCAATTATTCTATAAACAATAAAATTCTCATTGAAGTTTCGCGAGCAAAAGATCTGGATATGCTCTTTGATACTAACTTTTCATTTGTATAACATATCAATAATACATATAATAGAGCAATGAAAACCTTTTGATTCATATTGAGAATAGCCAAAGATTTAAAAAATTTAAATACGGTTTTGATATTATATAATCCTCTGGTGAGAAACTGACTTGAATTGTATGGTCCTCTTGTTATAATGTACGTGTACAGACTGTAGAGAGAATCCAAAATACATTCTTAAGATCTGTCAACTTTAAATTAAATCTACCCATTTCATCAATTAATTACAACACGCTTAAGAAAAAACTCAATATTCTAAGTTCATTAGATAGAAGGAAATTAATACACTTAATATTTCTATACAAAATTATCAATTCTTATATTGACTGCCCCGATCTTCTTGCTAAAATATGTCTTAGGGTCCCCACGTTAATGCGTTCAAAAAAATATTTTACTAGGATAATATGAGAATTAACTACCATATTCTGCCGAAACTGCCGAGACTACATAGACTTGGCAATGTGTACAGTGAGTTTGTAGACATATTCCACGACAGCTTGAATATTTTTAAGAGAAATCTACAGTTGATTTTGAAATATTTATGGCTTTGTGGCAACTTTTGTTAATGTAATATTTTGATTTCTGTTTACAAATAAAAAATATTTCTTTTGTCTAAATCTCAATATGTTTTTAAGTTACTTTTAAATATTTTTAGTAATACTATTTTTAAATATTGTTATTTTGATTTTCTTTCTTTGCATATTTTTGTAAAATACAAATAACCTTTTTTATTAATTTTTTTTTTTAATGGTACAGGTGAATATTATGTTCCAGGCCGATTTTGTTTGGCTGCCATATTGGTTTGAGAGACATTTGTCAGTTTGCATTTGGTAATCGTAGAGAGTAGTTGATTATAATTTATTAATGCCTCAACAACGTGTTGAAGTCATTAAAACATTTTATCTAAATAATAATGGCAATGCTGCAATCATTAGTGGTGATCGTTATTGTCACATGTTGGAAAACTTCTTGGTGGCCAAGTTGGGTCGATTGGGCCTGCAATACATGTGGTTTCAACAAGACGGTGCCGCTCATACATAGCCCCGAGCTCTGGTTGAGATTTTGTGAGAATTTTTTTCCAGCCGTATAATGTCAAAAAGTGGTGATATCGACTGGCCTTCTCGATCACTTGATTTGATGGCTCTCGACTATTTTCTGTGGGGGTACTTGAAAGGAAAGGTCTACCCCAATAAGCTAACAATTCTGATGCTATAGTATTCAAAATGAAATGTTTGCGAGAATATTATGAAAAATATGGTTAAAGGAGCACGCATTTGAGCCGCTGCCAGAGGTGACCACTTGGCAAATGTCATATTCCAAACATAATTGTAATAAACCAAATAATCAATAAATAAAAACCAAATTAAAAAATTGTGTTTTATTTCCTAGTTATCAAAAACAACATCGTTTTGGAACATAATATTCACATGCATACATAAATAAATTATCTTTTGTATCCCTATTAACCCAGTTTATTTTTAGAAGTACTACTAGTCAACGAAACGTGGCTTAAACCAAATGTGAAAATATATATACCTAACTATATAATCTATAGGACTGACCGAACAAGAAATAAAGGTGAAGGCACCGCGATTTTTGTTAAATTCTCCCTAGATCACTGCCACGGATGGCAGGACCTAAAATTAAATTCACGATCCTGCAAGAAATCGCCTAAATAATAAAAAACTCCAATCTAAAAAAAGCCCCTGGTCCCAACGCAATTTAAAATAAAATCCTGAAAAGTCTCCCACTGAAGACAATCTGTGCTCTCACAACCATCCGCAATGGATCATTTTGCTTAATCTACTTCCCCTTTGCCTTCAAGCTTTCAAATGTAATCCTAATCCCGATACCGGGAAAGGACCCAATTCTACTACAAAATAATCAACCCATTAGTCTACTCCCCTGCACAGGTAAAATCCTCGAAAGGATAATAGTTAATAGATTCACGAAATTCACAGACAAAATATTCCTAATACCCGAATTTTCAACACGGATTCCGCCGTAAACACTACATTACATCAGCTCCTCCGCATAGTTGAGCAAATAAATAATGAAATTAATAATAAACAATACACAGCAGTCCTGTCCGTTGACATTGAGTATGGCATAACAGCCTACTCTATAAAGCAGACTTCGCTTGTATTCCCCACGATATAATAAAATTAATAGCCAGTTTTCTATCAGATAGGAAATTTCGAGTTAAATTAGATGGTTTCCTATCGGCCATTAGATCTTTATTAGCAAGAGTCCCACAAGGCTCAATAATTTTACCTTTCTTATTTAACGTCTACTCGCGTGACATACCTCCATCACCAGATAATAACACCACGATAAGAGTCTTGTAGGTATGGAATGTTTAATATTTTGTACGCTCTTATACTAAATAACCAAATAAATTTTTCTCTTATAATTACAAATCATCATCATTTGTATGGGCCCTCCAGGTCCAAGGCTGACTAGAAAATCGTTCTCCAGGCATCTCCATCTCGAGCCAAATCTCTCCCATCCAAAACTGTATTTACATCTTTTTTGACAGTGTTTGTCCATTAGGCTGGCCCACGAATGTATGAAAGAAAAATAAGTTGTCTTAATCAAAACCTAATAGTGAAAAAAGGTGGCTAAATCTTTTCGAACTTTCGTGTGGTCCGAAGCGGGGTATAGAAACACCCCAGATTATATTCATACAAACGATAATAAAAAGTTCATGACAGGCGATGTGGTCTTAACCGCCTCGCCGGATGTCTCTTGTTCGAATGCCGCGAGTCACGATAAGCGATATAGCTGTCTTCCTCGTTCGCATCTGTGGTATGGGGCTACCCAGCACATTAGTTAGAGTGAAACAAATAATAATCACAATAACTTAAAGATAAGACACAGGGGTATGGTATCGACATGAGCTGGTGTATGTATCACGTGAAGATCATTGGACTGAAAACAATATTACTTAGAAATTTGAAGAATAAAAAATGACAAAATTTTCGTCACTATTTACGTGAAGATTACAAAAAATAAGAATGAAATCGTTTTCATAATTATTGAGTTATCGAGTTTAAAGCGATCTATGGGGAATATGAATACCCCGCTTCGGGAAGGCAAGGTTAATTATATGTAAAGTTTCATAATGATTAGACAACATCTTCTGTTTCCGGATTGACGTTGAATTTATGAAAATTTTTGAAAAAAGCCTATAATTTATCTCTTCATACTGCAGGCATGTTATTTAATTAAAATTTTCATTTTTATAATAAAAAAACAGTTTAAGGCAAGTATTAATGTATTAAAAATAAAATGAAGTCATTACATAGTGATACTTTATAATTAATTAGCAACAAAATCCTTTTTACTGTCAAATTGTGGCACGGCTCTGCGAGGTGCTATCTTTGCTTTAATAAATCCTTCTGCTGTTTTCGTACATAAAGTTGCTGAAGCCTCTGTGTCAGTCTTTACAGATCTATCAACTGCTTGCGTATGACAGGGCAATCGCAGAAGAGACAGTTCACCTTCACCACCATGTGGTATGAACGACTGAAGATTTTCTTCAGATACTTGTTGAATTATTGGTGGGTCAGTGTTGTTTTGCTGCCAGTTTATAAGATCGTAGTAAGCGACGGCTTCAAGGTTTATATTTGGAATTTGAGAGTCTGATTTTCTTGCCGTGCATGGTCTTCATGTGCCTTCAGAATCCGGCGTGTAGCTAGTTTTCTCAGGTGTTGTTGAGGATCAATTAACATCACTAGCAGTAAGTTTCCAGATGAGCGAAGTAGCTATTTCTTTGTATTAGATTATAGTTTTGAGTTCATCTGGTAAATGTCTGGACAGCAAAATTAACCATGGGATGGGATCCATCTTTGTATGTGGGATGACACTTTATTGCAAACTAAATTGGACCATAAATTTGGAATTCTGTTAGCTCATGCAAGCCACCTAGCATGGACCATTTTCCTGGGGCTTTGTTGGCTAAATTTTCAGGAAACACTCCAGTCGAGATAGTTGCAAATTAATTCTCAAGCAGATAGATCAGATATTTCTGTTGTGATTTTCTGGAACTTTACAATTAGTTTTTTTCACACTTTTCTAGTTTCTTTTCTATTTGACCTGAAAAAGTATAAGGACCTGATGTGTCAATATATTCAAACAGATGCCTAAATGGTAATTTGTTCATGTGCATCAAGCAAATGATCCAATGTAACGGTTTATTCAACCGATCACTAGTTTTATCTTTACGATCATCAAAATATAATGCTGAAACTTTATCTTGCGTTATATTCTCTCTTGTTGTCTTGCTCTGTGCAGCTTGTTCTTGTCTAAAATTGGAACATCAGACTTGATGTCATGCAGAACTGCTGAAGCAATGGCTGCTGCTACTCTGTCTGATAAGTCTTTGCTAATGTGGAAAAATTGATGATAGCAGCAGGCCCCTTGTGAGAAGTTGGTGTTGGAGTTTTGAAGGTGACAGTGATGTCAGATGTAGTTGAATGAGATAAACTGGATATTGAAGACATCGGAGAATTCAATGTAGATGTTGCTTTATCATCAAGTGGTTTTTTCTTTGATTCACAGATAGATTTTTGTCTAGAAAGTTTCCTTTTTAGATGATTTTGCAGTTGTTTTGTTACGGTTACATCTATGTTTCCAATCATCTTTCTTGATGTTCACTGTTCAGTTAGGAATCTTTGCTCTTGCATGGGTACTTTACGATCTCTGAGATAGAAGCATTCATTAATTTTTTACATTTACTTAACAAAGTGTCAAACAGCATATGAAATTCCTCTAGATTTTTCTTTGGTATCTTAGGGTGAGAGATTTAAGGAAGTTTTTGTATTTTAAATGATAGGATTTCAACATCTGTGTGACTGTAGGAATTTAAGCTCTTTTTCATGTCTTCTATATTGTTTGTTACAATGTCATATTTTCTGAAATGATAGGTGATTTTTTGTGCTTGTTAAGCCATTTCGTGAACGAAAACATTAAAATAAATATAATATCTCAACTTGCAGTAACATTAATACACTAGCCAGCAAAAAGGTAAAAATTATTTTTTTACAAAACTTTGAGACCAATCCGGAGACAGAAGTTGATTCTCAATTTGAATAATATTTTACACACGTAACTTTGAGTTCATTTGGTACCATTTTGTCGCTATTAGAATTACACCATGTAAAATAAAAAAATTCGGCCCGGCCTACTGTCCATCTCATTCTTGGGCATCTTAATGGCCGAGTTTCTGTCAGAGTTCATATGAAAACATTTAAAGAGTCCTAGAGTTACGATAAACACACTTTATTATTTGTAATTATAATTCCACTTTTGACAAAACTCCTTCAATAATAAAACAAAAATGATGAAAACAGCCCATGAATAAAATAGACTACAAGGTAAGCATAACAATAACTATGTATAATATTATGTGGTTCAAATAATACAAATTTTCATACTTTTTTTTCTGCCAGTTAAAATTATAGTTAAATATTAAATAACACATTTTTACATCACATACGTATACACGGATACCTTAGACTTTGATCACTCATATCATCAGAGATCTGAAGGTAAAGATTGTTGAGCAACTGTTGGTTATTTTTCTCTGTGCACAAAATACAATACACGTCAATAACTAATGATGTTTATTATACATGCTCAACTCTATAGTCTTAAGACAAGTCTTCCCACACACCATTATGGAAAAACGCTATTAAACATCAAAAGAGTTTAAAAAAGATTGGTTATTTAAGCTCAGAAATTGTGTAAGCTGGAAGTGGAATCAATCATGACTCCTCCGCAAACATTTCTTCTCCAATTGCTTCCTTCGTTACTGACGATCATGACCCCATAAGTTGACGATTAAATCGTTGAAATATTGTTATTTAATTTGTTTATTGCGTTATCATAAATGGCTCACCAGCAACCTATCATGATAACCTTTCAAATTGTGCCTCATTTACATACTTTTGTCTTATCATATTTTTGCAACATTATTTACGTAATATTTATTTTGTTCTACCTTTAGTTATTAGAGAGCCGCACATGAATCGCAATGTCAAAGGTATGAATTATTAGATTTTGAGAATACTAATACATATATTTATTATTATTTGAGAAGAGATGCCTTGCAACATACATTTTGAATAAAATTCTTCAAATTTGTAGCAATGGCTTAGATTCATAATTTATAATCAAAAGGTTGCAACAGAAATAAGAAATATTGCAATAATTTTTATAAAGTAAAGTGGTAGATTTAATGTAATCAAATGAGGTTTTATATATATATATATCTAAAATGTATCTTTAATTTATGTCATTTGTAAGTAAAGTTAAAGATAATCCCTTGTATATTCATTACAAATAAGTTGAATGCTGTAAATATCTTATTATTTTTTATCAAATAGTCTTATTAAATTTCGCTTCTCCGCCTGGCCCCGTTCATCAACTTCACCAATCAAAGCAGCCGTCATTCCATCAACGTTGGTGAAGTCCCACACCAGTAGAAATCATTTATGCTGTAGCAGCAAGACCACACATGCTTACGCGACCTTCGACTAGATCGCTGGAGGGTGAGTACTGTAGGGGACAGCAGTTCAAATTTACCACCGTTTCCAGCCAACATCGATGCTTGCGATAGTACTACCGGTTGCTGTCAGTCTGGCCTGATCGCTTACTGATAATCTTTTTCTGTTTCACCGCTCCACCACGATGGGTCTCGCCCGGCACTCGAGAGCCGGACGAGGCTGAGACCCTAAAGTAATATTATATTTTCTGTATGCAGATGTTACTGTTGATTGCAGGAAAGTAAAGGTCGCTTGTGGGGGGGATGCTTCACTGCAAGCACTGCCCCATGCCTGGCCCACTTGAATTCCTCCATTCAGGTGGATCGCAGGCTTTACAAGGAGGACATAAAGGCCAGTCAGGTGTATGCAGAGGCCCTCCACAAAGCAGGGGTACTCACCCAAGATGATTGCAAAGCTATCGTAGAAGGATTGTATAAGGTAATTGTTAAACACATATCTCTTTTTTTATATAATATTTATGTTTATTCTAATTTATTCAATTGGCTAGTTCACACCAAAAGTCACAATTTTCAAATATTTTAAAACTGCTTTAATACAGTAAAATCCCGTTTATTCGAAGTTGAGGGGACCGACAATCAAGAAAAAAGTTCGAATAACGATTTAGGATAATGAATATAAAAATGTCAAGAATCCGATTCTTTTTTACATACTAACTTTTTTCATAGCAACTCGAAGTAATTATATACACCTATATCCACACATTTAAAATTAACAAACAAGTGTCAAAATACAGTGTAAACAAATTACAATATTATTATTTTTTAAAAACACTTATAATGGACACTCTTTTCGCGCCATTTTTAATAACAATATAATAGTCGAACTTGTCAACCCGCCATTTCTCCGCTGAAGTTAGCGACAAAAGTTTCCAGGGCTTTTAAAACATTTGTTTTGTGGTGGTCGCGGCGACATTTGGCACTCTCCTTTCAGCATTAAAGTTCTTTCTGTCATCATGTTTAATATTGTCGACAACTTCATAAATGGGGTCGCGTATTTTTCTTTTAATTTTGTTTTGGATAATATTTTTTGCCAATCTCTTGTATTAATTTGATTTTTAGCAACTGTCGGCGTTTTATACGAGCTTCGCATTAATGCTATTACCGAGAATATAAAATTATCAGTCAAAATTATAAAAATGTTTTAATTTAAATTTATTGAAATATACAAAAGTCTAAGGAACGCAAACCACACATTCGCGAATTTCAAAATGTTTTAACACGTAAATATTAGAGAAAAACAAATAATGTTCTTTACATATAAAACAATGGCAATAAAATAATTAACAAGATACGAGAAAATCTGAGAAACGCTAACTACACATTCTTTAAAATGTCTTGACACTATACTTAAATAGAAAGAGAAATGTCTGTATTAAAATTAATACAAATCAAATAATTTATAAAACACGGAAAAGTCTGAGGAACTCAATCGCGTGCTAACGTTTGTACAACAAAATATACAAACGCTACGTAAACCAAAATAATTACGGTAATAATACGGAACAGAAGATCGGCAAGCACTGACATCGCAGCTTGCAGCTGGGAGAACTAGAGAACTACGTTACCTATAAGGGCGCAAAGATAATATTTGCTATCTTTTTCTAATGTAAAGAAAACGAGCGAGAGAAAAAAGCACGCGACCTTAAGTTAGTGTCGCGGTAAAAAATAAATATTTCAAATCGAGGACGCACAAGATATATTTGTCATCTTTTCTAGTATACTGAGAATGAGTGAGAAAACAAACAATGAGAATTAACTTTATGCGCCGTGAATCGGTATAGGGGCGGAACTACCCATTTTGATGGTCTTGGACTTTGGACGGACACATTGCGTAGCGCATATGTATTTTCCAGATTGCTGATATCTGACAAAAAATCGAATTAGGCGAAAAATAGATCGATAAATTCATCTGATAGGGTCCAAAAATAGCTTCGAATAACGATATTCGATTTATAAGTACAATTCTGCTCTAAAACTTCGACTTGCGGCGAATTTCGAATAAACGGGGTTTTACTGTATTTGAAAAAGCCTTTCTTTATAATCTGATTGAATGTATCGTTGTTTATTGATAATGTCATACATTGGTTAAACCAGGTGCAGCAGGAATGGGACCGTGGTGAGATGGTGCTTACAGAGAATGATGAAGATGTCCACACAGCTGTAGAAAGAAGACTAGAAGAAGTGATAGGAGAAGCAGCTCACCGCCTGCACACTGGCCGCAGTCGTAATGATCAGGTCGCCACTGATGTCCGACTTTGGCTCCTGAACAACATTCCCTCTATTCACAAGCTTCTTCAGCAGTTGATTAAGGTAACATAGTTTCTATCATATGAAGAACAAATTGTTTTTCATAAAAATGATGTGTAATAAAGCATTAGAGTTCTTGAACTAACTGACTGCTGTGCAAAATCTTGTGTTGGTTAATAGTAGAATAAAAAAGAAATAAAAGTAAACAAAGTATTTAATTTAATTATTGAATTTTTATGGTATGCAATTGGTGTCATTCAATAAGCACAATGAATTTTCAGACAATTGTGGTTCGCGCAAAGGCTGAAATTAATATCCTCATGCCGGGGTACACTCATCTACAGCGGGCGCAGCCTGTCCGGTGGAGTCATTTTATATTAAGGTGTGAACATAATATGTAATACATAATATATCACTGCTGGAGTACATATAGAATGTATTTGCTATATAAAAATACACTGTTGGATACCATTACTTACTAAAGTAAGCACATATAAATCCTTTCTCGACTTTTCCAAATTTCTCCAGCACAGTGTAGCACAACCATCACTTTTTTCGATATCATAGTTGTATATATTGCACAGATTTTGTCATTGCATCACAAATATATTTAATAAGTTTCACTCATCTTTTTCATTATTTTTTTCCATTTTATAGCTTCAATATCAATATATTGAGCCTCAGTATATCATTATATAATGGATCGATAGTTATGATGGCTTCTAAAGATTCTTATTTAATTTAAAGAAGTAAGTAGGACAAAGCATTATTTATAGAGGCCACTTATTTTCTTTTATGACATTTTCTGATATTTGTCACCAACACATAATCTAAAAGGTGTCCAGCGGAATATTTTCAAGTTTAAAATTAAATAAATAAAAATCTACAATGTTATTCTCATATTATATTTATACAAAATGGAGTTTAATGATGCAGATTTTATGTTTTATAAACAATATCGTTTAAATGTCGTCCATTTCTCTCAAGCCACTCTTGCAATCGGACTGTTAAACTTGTGAACACACGAGAGCTAAGCGTTGGTTCAATGACAGCAATTTCACGGCGGATATTTTCTTGCAGGGCCTGAATTGTTCTAGTATTGTTGTAAACTCTTGACTTAAGGTATCCCTACAAAAAAAAGTTGCATGGTGTAAGGTCCCCTCAGCTTCTCCATTGAAACTCTAGCTGAAGTATAACTTGAGCCACATGTTCTGGTATCGCTGCTGACATTGATGATTTTGAAGGCGTTTGGTTAACCAATGTTCCTTTTTATCTGAACTTTTGAACCCAACACCAAATAAGTTGTGTGCTCGGCCCATCACTTACTCATCGAATATTAAAGTGAGTATAAAAACTGCGACATGCATGAACCAATGAATCACCGCACTTTAAATATTGCTCATCCGCGAACGCGCAATACGCTCCCGACCAGTGACTTATTGCGACTGGCAAATTAGCAAATCACGCATGTCGAACAATACCCCTCCCACTTACCTCACCCTGATGGTTTACGAGCAATTACAATTTAATCTTGGAATTTTTTCGCTGGACACCATTTATACATATAACATTATATTTTTTTAAAATTTGACTTTAACATAAATTCAACTAGCCACGCTTGGAGCTTTCATTCTGATGCGGAGTTGCTGAACATAACGGCACATAGAACAGGCACTCTCCCTCTCGGAAGCGGGGCACTGGCAGGAAACCCTTTCCTGCTGGATCGAACAGAAATGGCTAGGAAACTTGGATTCTTTGATATATCAAAAAACAGTATGAATGCTGTTGGCAACAGAGATTTTGTTGGTAAGTTTTATATCCAGTTAGGTACTTATTCATTAATATATGAATTATTTGCAGCTTTTCTCTGGTAGAAGGGAATCATTGCAGGAAATTGTGTAAAATTATATATATATAAGTAAATAAATATAATATTATAAATAACTTAAATGTTTATTAAATTTATTTTCTTTTATTCAAGTTGAATTTCTCTTCTGGTGCTCTCTATGTGGCTCTCACCTGAGTCGCCTCGCTCAGGATTTGATCATCTTCAGTACTCCTGAGTTTGGCTATACCCGCGTCAGTGATGCTTATTCTACAGGTAGCAGCCTGCTCCCTCAGAAGAGGAACGCTGACGGTTTGGAGTTGGCACGTGCTGCTGCGGCTACTTTCCTCGGAAATACAACTGCAATGCTTGCCACACTTCACGCCCTACCCTCCACCTACAACAAAGACCTTCAAGGAGATAAAAAAATGATTTTTGAGTCTTTCGATACCATATGTCAAGTTCTGGAGGTTGTGAATGGAACAATAGAAACTTTAATGGTAATTTTTTTTATTCTGTTATCAACAAATTGTATTCCTCTATTAAGTCAGTATGTACACAAGTATAATTACGTAACTTTACAATATTTACATTTTCTTTTTTCTTCTTTAATCGAAATTTATAAACTTTAATAAAATGTTTTTAAACGACTAAAAACACCATCATATTATGTTTTTAATTTATTTATGGAAATGTTGGTTGCAAGGATTTCCAAGATCATTTCAATTTTTCTTCTCTGCTTCTCATGCTATTAATGATGGACTATTGTACTTCTTTTTACTATTCATTTCATTCATTTTTATGTTGATCCCAATATAAAAGGGAGATAATATGTCAGCAGTGATCTTATTTAAAAATTTGTTCATATGTGTACATTATATAAAGCTAATACTTTTATAATGTAAAGGTGACAATACTTTGTCCTTGAGCTACTTATATAATAATATCTGCAAAGTTTTCAGTTGGACACATATATATGAATCATGTTGGATCTAGGTGAGCGAATCTGCGTGTGCAGGTGCTCTACAGACAGATCAGCTGGCCACGCGCCTGGCCCACTGGCTGGTGGCACGAGGACTTCCCTTTCGCAAGGCTCACCATGCAGCCGGGGCTGCTGTAGCCCAAGCCCACAAACGCGGGGTACCGTTCAACATGCTCACAGAAGAGGAGCGCTCTGCCATCAGGTAATGTACTTATTCATCTTTTATAGTATTGCATTATCTATATTATGTCCATTTACATAATATCTCTTGTTGAAATCTTGAATCCTTATTTACGATATTAAAAGTGATTCGTATTGTTTTACATTTTGGCAAAAAAAAGTGCAGAGGTTCATACAGTGGCGTAACTACAAAATTTGGGCTCCAATGCAGAATGAAAAATAGGGTCCCCTAAATAAATATTGTATGCAGAATGAAAAATAGAGCCCACTAAATAAATTTATACCTATATACAATACTTATAATAACCCATTAAATAGTTTGAACAAAATTAGTTTTTTGTCTCATATAATAATAATAAAGTAGTCGTTTTGCTTTAAGGCGATTTTCATTTTACGGCGATGATCTTGTCCTTAACCCAACATAGTAGCAAGTTTTTAGTTATGTTTCTTTCGTTTCGAAATATTTAAAGGTTTGCGTTTGAATTGATTAAAAATAATTTTTATATTACACAACACAAGGTTTCAAAATTTATTTTGTCTTCTAGATTTATAATTTATTTCAACATATACATTTTGCAAGTAGCTTATAAGGAAATAAAAAATTTAAGGTTGAAATGATTTACTCTATTGTCAAAATAAAAACTAGCGGAATACAGTGGAATGTTGTAATAATACACTTAATATATCGCTTTAAATCTTTCACAATTGTTACAATATGCATCATATTATATTAATTTAAATAAATAATATAATCATTCGTGGGCAACTGAAATGAGCGAGTGAAAAACACTTAAACTGTTTATTTACAACTCAACTAAAAGTCACCAGATTAGAACCAATATTAACATCTCATTGTTTTTTGCGAAAATCGAAAATGAGACCATATCATTCTGTCGCGAAATTGTTTGTAAGGCTTGAACCTCCGACCACTAACTAGATCAGACCAACAAGCTACTCTGTAGGTTATTAATAAAGAACTTAATATATGTATTTGTAAAAATTTGTATTTCACATCTTTAAGTTGTTTGATTTCCCGACAGTGTAGTGGTTAGCATCTTCAACAGGAAACTGGTATTTTGTTCTTCACCAGGGAGATTTAAAAAAAATTGTTTATTTAACTGATTTTATGTAAATTTCTTCAAACCAGAAAAATATATTTTATAATACAATATGGTTTGATGTGTCTAATGCTTTTTTTATACTCTATACAACAAAAAATAGATTGAACAGTGCCTACAATTCTCCACAGAATGGCATCCATTCTGTATGTTCATCTACTGCTGTTTTCCAAAGACGATAATATCTTCTGAGAAATCTTAGCAGTTTTCTTTTTCTTACAAACATTTATTTGTCTATGTTTCTGGTAGTGAATATTTATCTGGAGACTTGAGTGAAGTGTGGGACTATGAGGCGGCCGTGGAGGAGCTTGGGGCCGCAGGCAGCACTGCGCGCGCAACTGTCTTGGAGCAGATTCAAGCCCTGGAGAACTGGCTGGGGGAATAATTAAAGAAGAGGGGGAAGATTATTAAATAAAGAATGCTTTCATTTTCGGCATATTTTGTAATCTTTGGTAAAATAAATATTTGTTTTGAAGATTTGTAGTTTCATTTTATTCATGTTTCAGATTACCCTCTTTCCGTGTAATTGTACCACTTTTGGTAGTTAGTTTGCATCTTTTTAATTGTTTTCTATATTGTTGTGTCGAAGGGATCTAACTTTGTAAAACAATATTCTTGAGGACAAGAATTTTATTTAAAAAAATAACATTGGTCATATGTTTTCCGAAAATATATTGTTTATTCCAATTTAATCTGGGGTGATCCACCAGCCGCCTTCTCTCCAGAATTGACAAAAAGAAGTGTCTTGCAATTGTATCTCTGGCATTCGCAAGACTCAGTCCATTGATGCCACTCCTGCCATTCAATAACAATAACTTTATGAAGACAGATTGGGCCTTAATTAGACATTAAGTACTAATAGGATAAGATGGATAAGGGGATCAGATAATTTCATAACACATGACCTAAAGATTCCGGGTGCTTCTTTTATACATAATCTTTTATTTTTTAATGTCATATATATATAAAGGGTAACCATAATTCCAGCATTTAAAGGAAATCTATAGAAAAAATTGTGAATCACACTTTTTCTATTTTTATATAAAAGTGGCGCAAAAAAACAAAAAATTTAAAAAAAAAGTTTATTGATATCAATGTAATTAGTGCGCATGCTAATTATATCTGGAAAATGATATGTGCCAAATGGTCACCTCGGCTCTTGTTACAGATGACGACTCTTTGAATAATGATGATGTTGAATATTAAGATCATCAATAGTTTTTGGATTCTTGGCCATAACATAACATAACTAACTTACCATCACGTACTCCAGGGGAAAAATCTAATGGGGTTAAAAATCACAATCGTGGAGGCCAATTCACATTTCCACATTACACAGTCGGAAAATTTTTCCTGTAATAAAGGCATTGTTTCATTAGCAGTATGACAAGTAGTCCTGCTGGAACATTACATGTTAAATCCAAATCGTTCAATTGATGTCAGCAAATTTGTGACCTTAATTCTTCAGATTTCGGATAAAATGTAAGTCTTAGTTAAGAAATAAAATTAATGTTTTGTAGTTAAATTAATTCAAACTGTTCTATGTAGTTAATCTTTCCATGAACTTAGAGTTCAATTTATAAATAATTAATACGGCGTACACATTATGAAATATTTAATATAAAAATAAAACAAACAATATGTTTTCATGTCCACACTCGTGCTAGAAATTAAATCTAGTCTAGTTGTACTAGAAATTATGAAAAAGTTAATTTATCTACTTTCATGCATTTTCATAAATATGTATAACAATTGATGAACTCATTTGTGTACGATTGTAAACAAACAGCATTGGCAGCAAATTAATGTGTGATTGTATATTTATATACTAGTTTGAAAATATGTTTGTATATTATTTTTTAATTTATTCTAATATTTTTTAACTTTATGTTTTTATTATATTATAATTGTATTCTATTATATTGTGTTAGCTGGTTTCGATATAAAAAGTTATTTAATTAAATAATTTAATGACACTTAATTAGGAGACTTTTGGGACTGTTTGAAAGTTGAAAGTCAGAAAGTTGTACAAAATATAAATAATGTTTACTTAATAATTTAGGTTTTGATTACACTGATAGTGTTTGGATATTTATTACAATATGCTATATTATATATTACGAATTAAACAAATGACAAGAATAAAAATGGTAATCTTTTACAAATTTTTCCTAATTGACACATTCTTAAATAAATAATTTCCAATAGGTCATTTATTGTAACTTTTGTCCTTTCTTTAAATATTTTTTAAGTTTGGAAACAGATAGTGGACTAATTAATATGTGCCCCTATAAAAATGTGAGATTGTCATAATTTGTCCCAACAAAACATAAAATTATGTCATAATCTCAACTTTCAATATGTTTGTATGGTTATAGCTGTCCTTTCACCATGTAATTTTATTTGCCCAACTCTACCACTACATGATACGACAAATTAAATAATTTGACAAAAAAACAAAACAACTTTAATTCATTTGAGATGTCCTCCCAATTTTGCAGGTGGAAATGAAGGTGACAAAATGTTTTAATATTTGTAAAATTTTGTAGAAGAATGTTGCACAGTTTTGCAACTGTAATAATCAGTTGTATTTATATTAAAACACGAATATATTAAAAATCTGATCGATGAAAATATTTTGTTTTTACTGACTGATGAAAATTACATTCGAAAACAAAAATTAAAGGCCTAAGTTTTGTGCCTTTTATCTTTGCAAAAGTTTTAAATCGTGTAAACGACTGCATCATTACATTTAAATATGTTTTTTTTTTGCTTTGACCACATTGAAGAGTCACTTTTCAATCATGAGCAATCAAACAACCAATGCAACAATGCACAAAAACAACGAACAAAATATATAGGACATTTTAATGAATTTTATCACTCTGATGTAATCAGCTACTTATAAAATCAAAAAATTACGTAATTCGAGTCAACATGTGATAGGTAAGAGTTTGATAAGAACTGGAATCCGGAATTATTTCCCTCAAGACCAATGTATTCCGCCGTCAGTTGACGAATGACATCATCTGTCACTGGTCGTCATGGCGACGTCTGAACCAACCTCAGCATTCAAATGCGACAAGATAGTTTTAGAAAACGGAATTGTGAGCGGAGTAGTAACCGTTAATTCTGAGGGGAAGATATGCCGAATAATAACGAGTCAAGAAGAATGGATGAATCTTCCGAAAACAGTGAAGATTGTAGAGGTTAGTCATAAATATTACATATCTACTATTAACCTTCAACAATACCTCACCGAGTGTTCTTAAACTTTTTCAATGTCGATCTCTCCATTAGAAAATTAATAAATACTAAGTAGAAAGTTCGTAAATAATGACAGTGATAAAATCATATTTTAAGTTTACTCAGAACAGTTGGTAAGGTACCTTCTGATATGTAATTAATTTATTATTAAAAATTTGTATGTACCAAAAATTCTTCTCACAAAATGTTTTGACAATGAAATGTTTAATTTTATTAGATAATTTATTATGATGTTTTTAAAGAGTTTCAGTGTAGGGTTCTTATGTGTAGGGATTTATAGGACATGTATCTATGACCTCCCTGGTCGACATTTCGGATTCCATTACAGGGTTCGACACGAAAAGTCGGCCAGAGATATTAAAGACAGGGTATAATAGCCTATAAATCTCTACATAAAACTTTCCAACCGCCTGAGAATTTTTTATTATATCTCCTCAAAATCCTTTGCTATTTACAAACATCGCTGTTTAAACAATGAAATAATGTCAACTCTGTGAATACCAGGTGACAGGTGGTGTGCTAATGGCCGGTGTGGTGGATTCGCACGTACACGTGAACAGCCCGGGCCGCAGCGACTGGGAGGATTTTCCCTGCGCCACGCGGGCGGCGGCAGCTGCAGGAGTCACCACCATCGCTGATATGCCTTTGTTATGATAATTCTTTACTAAGTTTCATTAAACATATCTCTATATCTTTTAAGCAAAATGTACGCATGAAATTGAAGTCAGACTATATTACTTATACTACGCTGAGTAGTTTACAATGAGTTGAAAAAAGTTTATGGTAATGCAGTAAAGAGGTTTATGTCTTGGCTAAAGAGTGGATTTCGACTAAATGCATAATATTCAAATAGTAGAAGCTTCAATCCCACTAGTCATTTATGATGTCCATCTAATTATATTTACGTTTTTAAGGAGAACGCATTCTCATTATGAAGTCGCAATTTTTTAGAACAGACGGTTTGTGATATTTTAACTTCAAATTAAATGTATTAATTAGAAAGATATACATACAAAATCAATTTATCGAAAAAATATTGTTATTGCTACCGGGATTCGAACCTAGATGTTTTCCTATCCAGAGAAATTTATTAACCGATTATGCTACACCAACACAGTAAGTTGACCACAAATTTTTGAATTTATATGTTGCACTTTGAAATTGATACATTCGTCGTTCCATTATTTGAAAGCCATCTCCTTTATAATTACCGAATCTCAAACACCTTTGAGTAATCCGATAGGAGACAGATATATCAATTTGAAAGTGCAAAATTTGTCGTCAACTTACTGTGTTGGTGTAGCATAATCGGTTAATGCATTTCCCCGGATAGGAAGAGATTCAGGTTCGAATCCCGGTAGCAAAACAATATTTTTTCGATAAATTGATTTTATATGTATGTCTTTTTAATTAATTCATTTAATTTGTATTAATTATATTAAAATAATGTAGATATTTTATTAATGAATTTATGCGTAGTTTTCTATACAACTCTCAGGCATTCTTTCACTCACTTTTTAGTTACACTAAATAAATGTTTTTTTTTTTCAGAAATTCTATACCATCTACAACCACCCTTAAAAATCTGCAAGTGAAAGCAGCTGTTGCTCAGGGTACAGTTTATGTGGATGTAGCTTTTTGGGGTGGTGTTGTTCCAAATAATCAGGTAATTTCCCAAAGTTATTTACACTTTAAGCATCACGATTTACAAAGTGACCTAAAATTGCTGATATTTTTGAATTTTATAATTATTGAATAAATAAATCACGCAAAAGAAGATGTGCTTATAAGTAAACTATATTGGCTAGTAATAAAATGATACGTAGGTGTAGACTTTTCATACAATTAAATAATAATTAATAATAAATCAAACAGGCAAATATTTAATTATTGATTCATATTTAGTACTGTATGCTTACAGAATGAATTGTTGGATATGATAGCCGCTGGAGTGGTCGGTTTTAAGTGTTTCCTATGCCCCAGCGGTGTGGATGAGTTTCCAAACGTTACGGAAGAAGATTTAGAAAAAGCTCTGCAGGTTTTACAAACCACAGATTCTGTTTTAGCGGTAAGTCTCCTATTTAATTAATACAACTTTACATTTCCTTCCATTTTACTTTTTATTTTTTTATTACGGTGATTTATTATTGTTTTCGTTGTACAAGTGAATAACTATAATGAATACATAAGTCATATTACCCATTTTAGTTCCACGCAGAATGCGATTTAGATGCGCCGACTGAATGTGAAGGACTCAATCAATGTAAGTTCTTTTTGAAGTCATGCATTTTTTAACATCTATCAGAATATTATTTTAAGGGGTATCTTTACGTACTTTTTATCTGAAACAAAAGACTCAAAACCTAGCTACTGTGTATGTATTTAAATTTAAAATAAAATGTTTCATTTTCTTGTTAAATGTTTCAAATATTCAGGTTTTAATTATCCCGCTTTTTCTTCCTATATTTTGATGGTTTGAAATTTTACAAAATCTATTTTTATTTTATTTCATTTTAAAAATACATAAACTTATAAATGTTTTAAAGTGAATGCACGTACAACGTTTATAGTGAATTTTAATTATTATCTTTCAGGTCCTGAAGAATATGAAACATATCTATCAACGCGGCCGCCAGAAATGGAATTGAAAGCGTTAACGTTAATTATGAAAATGACCGAAATGTATAAGTACGCATCAATTATTTATTAGTCTATTTTAGTTCAATATGTTGATAGGGTCACTGCGCGTTTTAATTTGCTTATGAATATTATTTTGGAAGGCATAAAATAATTGAGATATTTTCGTTTTGAGGGCACGTTACCACATTGTCCACGTATCATCGGCTCGAGGGGTACCCTTATTAGACGAAGCTCGAGGCCGAGGAGTAAGGATTACAGCCGAGACTTGTCCCCATTATCTGACACTAGAGGCTGAGACTGTGCCCCACAAGGCTACGCAATTCAAGTGTGCGCCCCCCGTCAGGGACTCCCGGAACCGGGTGAGTGTTTGTAATATATGTAATTCAATAATGTACCTTGATAGATTGTGAAATACTTTTGGTTGTAAAGTATGAACGGGATAAAGTAGAATAAGTAATGTTTTTGTGAATTTTGAGTTGATTTTGTCGAATTGAAATAACACTGTATTAGTAGAAAATAATTACGAGTTCATGCTGCAGGAAGAGTTATGGGAATGTATAAAGAAAGGAAGTATCGATATGGTGGTTTCCGACCACTCTCCCTGTACCCCAGTATTGAAGACCAGTAGCTTCCTCCAAGCTTGGGGAGGAATTTCTTCACTGCAGTTTGGTAAGTGAATACAAATTTCATTCACACTAAGTAAAATTCAATCCATGAAAAATTGATGAGTGAAATCGAGATTTACACACAGACTTGTTGCTTTTGTTAATCTTCAATCATTAATTAAACCGTCCAGGTCTATCCCTGGTATGGACGAGAGCGGTGTCCCTCGGTCTTAGCCTTTCCGAAGTATCCCGCCTGATGAGCGCCGCCCCGGCGCGCCTGTGTTCTCTTAGCCGCACCAAGGGAGCCATTGAGCCTGGGTTGGACGCTGATCTCATTGTGTTTGATCCTGATGACTCATTTATTGTCACTGAGGAGTGCATTCTTTACAAGAATAAGGTAAATAAAGCAAGATTTTTATTATTTTGATTCTGAATATTTCGTAAGGTATAATTCGTATATTTTCGCGATTTTAGTATTAACTTAGACTCTTAATTTGTTTGCTAGTAGAAGGAACAGTGTAGGTAAGTATTAGAGTCATAATGCTCATGATAAAATTGCCTAAAAATTTACGAATAGGTACCTATCTATAGAAAAAAGTTCCACTCAAAAATATGAAGTGAATAAATTTAGTTCAGCAACAATGACGATTGACAACGTCATTTTTCGTTTCGCACCAAAACTATTGACATAACTGTAATCAAATTTTTAATTCTAGAATTGCATCTGAAACACTAAAAAATTAGTAATGATTAATTTTGAATTTAACATATCTGAACATCACAATTGATAAAATTTTCTTATTTTCTCCGAAATACATTCTTTTTTACTCTTAACTCAAGACTTGCCCCACGCTTTTGGAATCACTTCACCAACTGTAATTTCTATTCATAGACAATTTAGATTTAAGGCGACTTCAGAATGAATACGTTAACTCCATCATTAAACTATAACCAATGATCTTTCTTTGGACGCTAGGTAAACTATTTATAGGTATCTATACGCAAGGCGCACACTAATTAAATTCCTAAATAATTTATTAGATGAATCATACATATATCTAGCAATAAAGGCTAACAGAAGAAATACAGACATATTGCATCGGTACTGCTTATGAAATCCGCCATTAGTCAAGACTCTCGTTTCATTTATTGGTTGAAATAATAAAAACTGAATCAAAATCTTTATCTGAAACTAAATTAAATATTTTCGTTTTATTTAGATATTAAATATGTAACATAATAGTTATTAAGGAGACCATATTCTTATTGCGAAGTTGTAATTATTCAGAACATAGGTCTGTGATGTTTTAAATACTAATTATTTATATTTGTCGTCAAAAATACTGGCGCTGTAGCATAGTTGGTAATGCACCTTCCCCGGATTGGAAAAACAGATCCAGGATGTTTTTCGATAAAATTGATTTTATATGTATATCTTTATAATTAATATAAAAGCAATGACGCACGTTGTGACATTTGAGAATTGCTCTGAATCAGAATCAACTTTTTGATATTTTACCTGTTGCTAATCTTGTTTTATTTTAATTATTATTTCTGATGAGGCTTCGGCTCCACTCTGTTTCAGGTTGCTCTTCATTTATGATTTTCATCAACAATTTACTGCGTTACATTCGCACTTTCATCCACATACGTGCATTTTATACTCATCTTGTTTCGAAATTACAATTGTGTAACTTTTTAAAATTGTATTATTTGTAGTCCGTCTTGGAATAGGCCTAGATATGATACCTAATAAATAAAATGAATTTCGGGTTCAATTTCTGAATATTTACGGATACTTTTAGTTTATCATCAAGGATTAATATTTATCCGCAAATCGCAACATACTCAAAATAAATGAATTAGGTGTCATTAATCTAAGTCTGGGCGTAAGTAGTGCTGGGTTTGTTTTTCTCCCAGGATAGTTAAATATTATCTTTAACTGGAGCATAATTGGCTTTCTTCAGGTGTCACCGTATCTCGGGATGAAGCTGAGAGGGAAGGTGCTGAAGACATATCTTCGAGGGCAACTCGTGTATGATGATGGAGTCTTCTCAGCACAGCCGCTGGGGAAATTGTTGCTCAAGTGAAAATATTCCCGCATTTCTATCAAAGTACGGTTAGAGTTAAATTCAAATGTATGATTTGTTAATTTTTATTGTGCGAGTGATAAATTACTGATGTATAAAATTAATAAATTGATCATTCAGAAAAAAAGATTTTTTTATCTCTATTCGTGTAGTTTGGTGCATATTTTATCTCTCTCGTGGTCCTTTGATCTGCTACTGCAACACGAAATGCTCGCCTTCACTGTTCACAATCCGGGGCCTTGTTTGATGCGACTTATACCGTAATTCACTCTTAAGGCCTCCGCACATTATAATATTATTGTTCAATATTTCAGTATTGACTGCTTTCAAGGTGAGGATGTTTTCTCACCGCGTCGAACTGTACTCTGCCATACTAACAAACACCCTGTCAACCGCCGGTGATGTAGAATTCGCGGGTATACTGGTTGCATTATGTGCAGCTTTCGATAATAAACTGAAGAAGATGAGATTATGGGTCAGGAAATGGACAAGGAGGCGGTCGACACGCGGTCATGGTAACTTGCTTCGAGAACTCAGTGAGGAATTCCTGAAGAATGGAGATAATCTTTACCACGCTGTCACCACCATCACGAAGGTGTCAAGCACATTTCTTTCTTTCCTTCTTAAACTGCAAGTTGTAACGACACACAGAGCCATGAACAATACCAGGGCTTCAACTAGTCTGACTTTTGTTTTTTGCAGATAGAACGGTTCTTCCAAATTTTGTATATTAACCTTTTAAATGCCATGAGCGAATTCGGTCACCAAACTCCGCGTGACACCCCGGGCCATGAGCATGGTAATTCGCATACTTTTTGACTTGGCAGAGACAGGGTCGAATATTCACACACCTATTTGAAATTATACTGCCATCTGTGGACAATAATCTACAGCATTTTATATTTTTGTCGCCATATGTAATATAGCTGGCAGTTGAATGGTTAAACATCATTTCCATAATATAGTTATCGCAAGATGTCGCTATCTACGATGTAGCGTATTCATAGCCATTATCAGGGCCGGTCACCGCAGTGGAAGTATCCCGGCCCCCGGGCCGTGCAAGGGACCATAAAAAATGAATAAAGAGGGAAAGAAATAATGTACCTATCGATGTAATCGATAGTATAAAAATTAAAAATAGAAAAGTTAGATGATTCAGATTTTTTGGGGCCCCAAATTTTATTGCACCCGGGCCGCTGTTTGGATGCGGCTAGCCCTGAGTATTATGGCGTTACGAAAGAGAAAATAATGAGATAACAGAGAAAATTAATAATTTAGTTTAGTGAATATTTGCGTCTTTGAGCTTGAGTCTTGAGCTCTGTTATGTCTATGTTAATATATAACAAATTATTTATTTTAATGAAATTATCTATAGTTTAAGAAAAGATAAAGTTTTTCAGATTAAAAATTGTATTAATTCGGCGTTGGATTAAGAGACAAGGCCATAGGCACCGAAATTAATTTTACGTAAAATTATATTAATTTTTTTTATATAAATTATCTGATTTATTATTATAGAAGATCATTGTTAGTGTGCGAGCCAAGTCGGACTTCGATGTTAGTCAGCGTTTCTCCAAAGTGAATACTCCTTAGACTGGCTCTGTACACAATGTAAAGGTAAATAATTATATTTTCTTTAAAACAGTCGAAGCGCCGTGAAAATAAGATTAAGATAGGTATATCAATTTAAAGTGATCGACTTCATTAATAATACTAAAACACTGACATTTTGTCATAACATATAACTTTACACTAAGCCGAAATCTTTTTAAATAAAGTTCAACGAAGTACGATTTATAATTACATCATATTCCTATTATTCAAATGTTTGTTCGCCGTCCTTCGATATATGTGTATGATAAACAAATGGGTTAGTACTGCAATATAACCTCATTGGTTAGTACGTACCTAGTATATATATATATATATATATATATATATATATATATATATATATATATATGTATATGTAGTGGTATATGTTACCATCAAAGCATTAGAGTCTGGGATTGTTAGAAATTCCTACGTCTTGTAAAATAACAGGTTTTGGCTAAGAATAAAAAATGTATTTTATATTTAGTGGATTTACGTCTATTATTTGAATTTCTGCTAAACTGTTTAAAAGTTAGACAATTTGTATGGTATTGTTTCTGGATAGGTCGCCACGGGCTCCATGTAAGTCTTCTGTGTACCGTTTTCTGGGCTCATCTGCCGTGTACATTCGACCTTTTTGGCCGACGTTTCGGATCCCACTGCGGGGTCTATTATCAGGGCTGATGTGATGCGCGACTGTTGGCGTTGTGATTAAGTACTGTGGGCATGCAGTACCGGATTTTAGATTTCCACAAACAAATCTGGCAGGCACACAAAATATTTGATATTATGAAGGTTACAACTAGTTGAATGAACTGGCAGCAAATGTAAAGGAAACAACTAGTCTTGCTACTTTTCCTAGGTTAAGTGCGCAACATATATGTATGAAATGGGAATAACATTTTAGAAACCACTTCTCACGTGTATGACCAAAAAACATGAAAACATTATCGATGTATACAGCAATATATCGGTTAGCAGAGGCATGCAGTACACATAATCAAAAAATCCGGGAAACAAATATAAATTAAATAATTGGATTAACATAAGCGGAAACATTTTTTTACAATTAGCGCAATCTGTGTACCAGTAGAGACTTTATTAGCTTAGTTAATTAAATAATTGGATTAACATAAGCAGAAACATTTTTTTACAATTAGCGCAATCTGTGTACCAGTAGAGACTTTATTAGCTTAGTTAATTAAATAATTGGATTAACATAAGCAGAAACATTTTTTTACAATTAGCGCAATCTGTGTACCAGTAGAGACTTTATTAGCTTAGTTAATTAAATAATTGGATTAACATAAGCAGAAACATTTTTTTACAATTAGCGCAATCTGTGTACCAGTAGAGACTTTAATAGCTTAGTTCTAAAAACTACGACAACTCCCAAATACCCATGGCGCTCTTGTGTATTCGCCGCATCGAGCTATTCACATTACTCTGTTCTTACTCAAGTCATATAATTGGCTATTTACTGAATCGAAAATTCCTTTCGGTTGATCCGTTTTGTGTGGAGTCGTTACCTATGCTGTTTTTTTAACTAGGTCTGGTCTGGTCTGGAACTTTCTTTAGTTGCAAATGCATATAAATACCTAAAAACACACTTTAGCTCTTTTGTTTCATGAAAATTTCAATTTTGCATTAGTGCTTAATTTTTCTAGTTGCGTTTTGCTTAGATCTCTTCGAACATAATTAGAATTTTATTTCAAGTTCAGGTGGCGTTCTTTTGTTTTGTGTAAATATTTCTTCCTCGTTGGTGTCTACAATGATATTAAGTACCCTTAACAACCGCATCCTCATCAGGAGATAGTTCTGTAAAATATTAGGTATTTTTTTAAGACACATTATGTAAACAAATATCAGATATCTCATAGCGACAAAGCTATTATTTATTATATTTAATGGAAAATAAATGGAAATGTGGGGTAATTACAGAACTTACGACCCATATATTTTCCATTAAATATAATAAAAAATAACTTCGTCTCTATGAGACATCTGATATTTGTTTAATAACAGTGTCTTTGTAGTTAAAAATGGTATGCTCTTGGACATATTCTAATATTGCTAATACAAATGATGTATTTACATATCGAATGAACGTGTTTCCTTAAGCGCAAATTTCGGTCTAGTTAAGGAAACAGTAAACACCTCTAATAGTATTATCGTAACAGAAAGGCTAAACAAATAAACAAATGTATCCGTAATACTAAATTTACAATAGACATTTCAATGATCACACATAACAACTTTAAAAATTGATCATTTTGTAACGTAACTAGGAATTTCATGTCTTCTGTGCGTTGTCTGTAACATAGACGCAAGGTGGACGCGCAGTCGCTGCGCGTACATACGCGATACACAGAAGGTATACACAGTGTGAGGGGAGACCTTTACCAACCCTTACCGCAACGCCCTTGTGATGTAAACACAGGGACTTCCTGTTGTCTCCATCAATGGGCGGTGGGTGGCGTGACGTCACGCGGGCGTTACGTCACCGCCGATGACGTCACCCGCTGACTCACCGCCCGAGCGAGCCGGCAGCCGCCGGCCGACAGCCTCGACCAACTTGTTACACATCGCACATCACGTTCTCTGGATATTTACGATTATTATTTCAGTCTGCGGGAGACATCTGAACGCCGCTTATTTATCGCTGAGGCATTCAAATTAGCGAACAAAGCATCATCTGTGTATCACACTTGAACTGTACTGTATTGTACTGTACTAGATATTTAAAGACAGAACGTTGGTGGTATTATACGTCACCAATATTATTATCAGGACTAAAAACTAAAATGATTTATTTGACTTAAATTATCATACCGTAGCGGTCCATACTGGGATTCAGATTTAGTAATATCGTAATTTAAAAATGGGGGATGCATTTGTTTTGCACAGGTCTTAAGTAATATAATAACGTTTGCAAAATTTGATTGTTGCGGAGGGTTGGGGGGGGGGGGGGGGGGCGTCATGCTCGTGGGAGTGTGGTGGGGTGCCCATATTTATTTAACACACATTTATATCAGGACAGGGTGTCTATGTTCCCCTAACCAACCGACCATGTGACCAACTATTTTTGGTACAAAAGGAGTACGGATGAAAGAAAAATTAGCATTAAGAATTGTTTTAAATAATTTGGTACTACACTCCGTACAGTATTTCAGAAAAAGGAATACAAAACTCACTAAAGGAGTACGTTTGGTCACCTTAGTAATATTGAATGTCATCTTTTTAAAATTTTGTTAAGTACATTTTAAAACTGAGGAAAATGTAGTCGCTCCACCACACTCTCTAGACATTTCGTCTTCTTCCTTTCTATACCAAATTTTGCGTAGATCGTTAGTGCTTATGGAAAAAAAACCCCTCCCCGCATCACTCGACCACCTATTTTAAATAACATAATTTTTACTGGACAACACAGGGTGTGGACCGGACCACTGGTGGATTATACACACATTATACGACTTTCATATAGGTCTCCGACAAGAATCGTATCAGATTTTACGACAATAATAATATTCCGCGCGATCGTGACTGTATTATAATTTTTTCTTTATTTAATAAAGAGAATTGGTGATCGGCATGACGAAAATGTGAAAACTAGTTTATGAAGCTGATTTTTTGTGTAATATGCGGGACATCCGATCCAACTCATCGCTGTCTGACTAACTAATGTTTATTATTCAAAATTATGTCAACTAGCAGAAGGCAATCGGCGAAGAATAAAGCTAAGTTTGTTAAGTAGTGGCTGCTGCGCAGCTACAGCCGGTGTTTTCGTTAAACATATTTTTGAATGTCAAAATATACTTCATTATCATGGCGTCAGATTATGTTTCTCACCAAGTCTCGCCGCTCTAGCGGCGATTATTATTATTAGTCTGCTTTTGAATAAAACGGTAACTTGTCAACCGACCGCAAGACTAGCGTAGTAGTAGACTGAATGCACTGGAAATGAGATCACTTAGACGTATATACGGCAGATCTGTTTATAACAGAGTAAAGATTGAATAAATAAGGAAATAATGTAAAGCTGATCTTAGTATAGTGAGATTAAGAAAGGATCACTTAGGTGGTTTGGTTATATGGAACGGACGAATGAGGAGAGAATGGTAAGAAAGATATATGACGTAAATGTTGATGGCACCAGAAATAGAGAACGCCCGCGGAAGACTCGGCACGACCGGGTAAACCAGATGGTCCTGTTAGAAGTCTCAATAATTGCATGAGAAGATGTATGAATGTGGATGAGGAGAGAATTGTGTGTCAGGATAGAAGTTAAATAAATCCCAACGGTTTATATCTTGAATAAATGTCGACTTATGTTATTGTTTTCTGACCATTGACAGATATTCAAATACCTAATAGTGAGAAGAATTGTATACATAATTGATGAAATTGTAGATGTGGAGATTTTTTCTTATTAAATGACCCTTCTTGAAATGAACGCCAATAAGTAAATAATAAATAATCTACGTATAAGTCATACGCTTTCATTATATTTAATATATACGCTACTTGGGTCTTTTATACGTGGATTCTCGCATTCGTAGAGTTTTCAAGTAAATAAATTATAAACACATGTATATTTATTTCCTGCGGTCGTTATATTTTTATTTAAATTGTTCATGACCTCACCGCTTCACCGATGACTGATACGAGCGAGCTGCGCGGGAATTCTGAGATAGCATTCTTTAATTTCTTCTCGGAACTGCAGACACGGATTAGATCTAATTAACAGACACGGATTAAGCGTAGAGTATTTATTTGGGAAGCTTCCCAGGTAAAAGGTTAGACGGGGTAGTAATATTTACACAAAACAAAAGAACACCGTCTTAACAAGAAATAAAATTCATACGACATTTGAAGAGACCAAAACGAAACACAATGAGCTGTACACGAAGTGGGGCGGGAAGAACCAGAAAAGTGTATTCAATAATGGTGTATAATACACGTATCTGAGACATACAATGCGTATTCGTATTTTAAATGTATTTTTATTTCGATCTCAAATTGTATTTAGATTATTTTGTTTTCGACTGAATGTAAGACTTGACTATTTTTTGGCCTAATTATGGTCCACTTCGAGGAAAAAAGACTGCGTTTTGTTTTTCAAAATGTATGCACATATATATATTCAGTAGAATCCCAATTATCTGGATCCGGTTATCCAGATTTTATTCGGCTGCATATTATGTATGTGTAGGTCTAATACACGAGGTGCATGTGTAGATCTTATCAAGTATCAGTCGTATTATACAAGTGGACGAACGGAGACGAACACGAGACGGAAAAATAATAAAAAAGTGCATCATCTTAAAAAGCCCTAGAAACCGCATTCAAATGGAATCTGACACCATACAACAGACTGAAAGAACAAACTGATAACGTCAAAAGTCTATTGAAACGTACTCGTATATAAAGTGGTCTAAGTCACGTTTCTTTCGTTTCGAGATATTTAAAGGTTTGCGTTCGAATTAATTAAATAATATTTTTATATTACACGACACAATGTGTCAAAATTTATTTAGTCTACTAGATTTTTATAATTTATTTTGATATATAAAAAAAATTCAAGTTGAAATGACTTACTCTATTATTTAAATAAATAACACTGAATATAAAACGTTTCATATTTTTTACAATTTGAATCATATTATGTTAATTTAAAACAATATCACGCGAATAATTGATAAACTCATTATTTCTTGACTTGAATCACTTTCATAATGATTGACACGCGTATTGCACATAACGCATATGTACATACATATGTTCGCATGTGTTGATATAAGTAACACCTCATATATTATACTACGAGATCGTTTATACGGACCACCCCTGGTTATAATTAGTCCGGATAATTGAGGTTATTTTGATATTACATTCGCCAGAAATCGAGATGATTGCAGTTGGCGGCAGAGCTAGAAGCGTAAGTGAATATCGTAATAAATACTTCCGCGACACATTTCAGGTGTCAACTTTACCTAGATGTATAATTCTCCAAGTAAAATAGTCGTCATTTATTCGGCTTCGGTACATAATGAAATCTAACAAGACAAAACTGTGAAATCTCATATCCTTTTCTTATCCGTATCATTTTCGTTTATTGCAATGCGTATTCATTTACGGTCCGTGTGCCGACAATTCTAATTTCTATCTCCCGAACATTGTGCAGGGGCGAATCGAGAACCTACGATCGTCCCGGGAAATTTTTGAGACGACGAGATAAATTACAATTTTTAAAATCGTTTACAAATTTTAAATCATTTACTTTTTAATTGGTATTTTTTGTAACATGAACACATAATTTTGGAAAAACGCATTTTATATTAAAATGTATATAATATAAAAACTCGGAAGTCTCAAAAAAATATTTTTCTCTTTAATAACACAATGTGTTCCGCAATTAGATAAGTAATAATTATGTTATAAGTCTCATTAAATGTGTTTCTCTAACTTTTGACGTTAACATAAAAATTATGTCCATTGAAGAGATTTTTGAATCGAGACAATTTTTGAGATACGGCTTCGTAGTCTCCGTGTACATACCATGTCTCAGATCGGCTGTCTTGGTCTTCACTTCACGCTTGTTGTACGTCAAATATCAGTTTTCGTCTTTTTCCACGGCATTACATTTGACTTCCTCCATTGGTGCTTTTCACCGACTGCTATACCTGACTTCTCCAGTTCCCAGACTCTTCTATTCTGCTTCAGTATTCTTCAACACGATCGGCCCACCTCTTCCTTGGTCTGCCTCTAGGTCGCTTCCGCTAGGGTCATGATCTCCGGTGTCCTGCTATCTGGCATTCTTTCTAACATAGCCAGCCCATCGTATTCTTTGGGACCTACAGAATCTTACGATCTTCTTGTTCAATTAAATTAACGAGCTCAATGATTAATTTTTATTCTGCAAGTTACATTTTCTATTGTGGATCCATAAATTGTTCTTAGTGTTTTGCGTTCAAAAACTGCTAATTTATTTTCTTCGATTTGAATAAGTCACCATGTTTCGCAACCATATGTGACTACTGTTATTATTATCGTTCGTCAAGTGTCGATACATTGACCATTTGAATCTCCCCAGTAGCAATTAAAATGGACTAAATGTTTGTAATTTAATACTTTTTACGTGTCTAACTTTCAGAATAAACAGTCGAAAGTATTTATGGTTTTACGTTTTAGTCGTAGTTTCGCTGTTAAATCGAACGTCTTGCACTCGAGCTTGAGTTTTTGTCTCTTTCTACCAATCTCACGCTGGCCTATGAGTTTATCTCGAGATCAAAATCTCAATATGTGCATTAAGATTTATCTTAACTAAATCTTTGAGATATATGAAAATGTAATTCATTCCGTGGACACGAACATGATAGTTATTATCGCAATATAATTTGTATCTAGCCTTAAATAGTTATTAGCGTCTGTATGTACTCGTAAAATATAATATATTTTTAATAAAAATGTTATGCAGGAATTCGGAATATTTTTTTTTAAATTCTTGGTCTTGGATGAATGTTTGACATTACATTTCGTGGAATAAAAACATGAATACGACCCTGAACTTGAGTATGAATAAAATAAAAAGATTGATAGCCCAATGTTCAAATTAAGATTACATTAATCACTGCGAATCCTTCCTGTATTCGTCATGCGGTCGACGCGTCAACAGTCATTATTATTTATTTAATTATTTAAATTTAATTCTCGAAATCTTAACATCGTCACAATTTACTCATCAATGTCGCACGATATCTGGTTGACACGACTATTTCAAGTTTCCTCGGATATTGCCGTATCAGTAATAATAGTCTTATGGTAGAGAAATAATATAAAATTTATTTCGTGAACTGTCTACTTCGTAGCATTGCTTTACGGGCTGCAGTTTAATCAGTACATTAAAATGTTTATAAAAACCGCAACTGGCAATGAGCGATAAGCGCTCGTGTGTATGTACGTATGCGTATGTGTAATGTGTATGTGTGCTTGTGAATGTGTCACAAATGGAACTCTCTTGTGATAACAGTAATTCGAGCGTATTTTTAAAGCTGCCGTACATATAAATCAGCACTAACTTGTTTTTTGAGCACCAAATCTGATCACCAAACTTTTACACTGTTTAATATTTTTATTGAATCCAAAATAACGAACAGAAACCTTAATAATAACGTTGGATAATTTATATATTGCCATATTCGTAAAATTTTACAGTGCTGATATACACCGTTCTATCATTTTCTGCCTAGCCCCTGCTGGGAAGAGTTATGACCCTGTCCACGGAATAAAATATGATTAGTTAAATCTCAGGGATTAAGCTGAGATAAATCTCAGTATCGTGTACACGTGTTGAGATTTGGTCTGAAGATAAACACAGATATCGCTGCTTGAGATTGGATTGGTGAGTCTACACGGTGAGTGAAAACTACACGCGCACCTACAACTATTTATTTAAAAAAGTTAGATAAACAGCTAGGTGAGGGTGGGCTGGAGTGGGCTCGAAGGGGCTCGAAGGGGCTCGCGCGAGCTCCTTGTTAAATTAAGAAAAAACAATATTCTCAGATAGAACCTAACCTAGCCTAACTGCAATTTCTGTACATGGTTTAAATGTATTACGAAACATAACACTTTATTGCCTTTAGAAATTTCTTGTAAAAAATATTTATTTCTTAGAACTCTTCACTCTTACAATCTAAGGTATGTAAGTAAATTTTTCAGCTATTAATAATACATAAAATAGGTATATTAAGCAAGTCGATTGCTTTAATAATTATTACGTATAATTGTATAAGAGTGATAAAAAACCCGTCCCTTCCCTGGAACACCGCGAATAGCTATGAGTTTAAGCGAGCCACTTGTTAACGTATTGACAATCCGCCGCTGCAGGTAGGTAATAAATTACAAACATTTATTCTGGTTTATCTGTTCAGAGGAGGTTCAAATTCACCCAACTTATAAATGCAACATCAACAGTTAATGGGCTGACATCTGATGTTTGATGTACAACAAGCGCGAAGTGAGGCACGACACAAAATAAATGTCAAACGCTATCTCGGAGGCAAGTAGCGGTGTTCAAATCGTTGAGACTTGTGCGTACGGTGGACTACGAAATAGTAATGGTAAAATCGTTACTATAATTTTTATTGTTACTGTGATTGTATTCGATTGAACGATGATTGATAACTAATTAACGTAATTATTCGAGCAATGACTAGTACACTAGAAGTAAGTCTCCGATAGTTAAATCATAGTTACCAATCATCGTTAAATCTCAGTTACCAAACATCGACACAATCACAGTCACGTAACGGTTTACCATCTCTACTACGAAAGCCGAGAATCGTCTCCAATGAATCTCGTGGGAGCATAATCCCTATTTCAGAGATTGTGTTGAGACTAAAATCTCGTGCATGGACATGGACCATTAATTACGTATATAAATGAAACAACATTTAATCCCTAGATTGTTTATTATTTTTTCATTATTTTAGAATCTTCCTAAAACACCTTCCAAGCAAATATGATTTCACCAGACATTGTCGATCTACCGCTGGATGAAGACTTCCTCGAGCCTTTCCTACGTGACTCGGAAAATATATCTTATAAATAAAATCATAAAGAATTCTAATGTTTGTTCAAATTCATACAATTTAATTGTCAGTTTTTCCTTGATTCATTGTGGATTCAATATAGTGCCGAGTAGTGATTATCAATACGTTCAATTTATCGAGTGACACGCTATATTTATTAACATTATACAAAAAGAGAAATGTCATATTCCTTTGAGTGTGTATATTGAAATATATATATTTTAAAAATTGTAAACAGAAATATACTGTCAGACATTTGAAAGAAATGGAAATTGTAGTGCTGCTGTGTGATTTAAATTAACATTTATAAGCTGAATTAAATTTTACGTAGGTACCCAGCCAATAATTGTTTCGTTATGATCGATATTCAAAAATAAAACGTCCAGATATTTTTCTTGACGTTTCATTCGTTTCATTTTAATGTTGAATATTGTATGATGATTCATTAGTACGCCCCTTGTGAAAGTATAATATATATTGGCACAATTTTCTTAATAAATTAAATTATTACTTTATGTGAATTGAAATGCAACATTGTTTTTTTAAAATTTTAGTTATATTTTTTTGAATTTATCCTTCATTTAACAACAGTTATTATTTGTATATTTTTTCCTCTCAAAAATGTAATGTAATGTATATGAAAGTGAAAAAAAAAAAGTCACTGAATTAATTAGATTTCAAATACCAAATACTTGTACTAATATTAATAATATTCCAATGCTTATTTATTTTATGTTAATTGTCTATATATTTAAAATATTGTATTAATTCAATTGTATGTACTTGTAATGGCTAATTACGCCTAAGCGGCGAAGTCCACAATAAAGAGAAGAAAAAAAAATTAGCCCCTTTCAAAACGAATCCATCTTTTCGGGTTTTTTTTTTCGAAAATATGGGTTTTATTATTCATTTACAACCGAAGTTATACACTAGATTATACTTTTTGAAAACTATTCCATAGATAGGACCTTTACACCAATGTAAAACTAATAAAGTGAATATTATTTGTCATAATTAAAACAATATAGGCATTATAAGAAAGAACTATTATAATAAAAGTAATACTCAAAATGGCAATTCGAACAAGCTCAAAATAAATATTCAATACATTTGAAGTTCCGACGGTCTTACAAATATATACAAAATTTTTACTTATGTACCAATATAAAAATTTAGAAAATTACCCAAACACATAGCAGTTTAATCGCACGAAGCACGGCAAAAATAAAAATGACAAAATACCGTCTACAAAAAAAAAATTAACTATATAATAAACTGCCAATGAAAATAAAAGATACAAAAAATCTAACAATATTTATGAAATTATACAACGGATTAAAGAATTAGACAACAAGATGATTAAAGGGGAACTAACGACGAGCGCTTCATAAAAGAAATGAAGTCAACAAATTTCCTTAGAAATATTAATAAACAGTTGAATAACCTATAAACAATAGTCCACCGAGATACATTATTATTAATAACTAAAAATATATAAAAATGTGTACAATTTCGTATTATCAAGATCTCTGCAAAAATATTGTATGATAGTTATCGTATAAAATCTAGGTAAATTTTCCCTTCCCGATCCCATCCTTCTTAAAATAACCTGTTCTATACAGTCTGGAGTCGATGTTTCGACTTGCTGGCTGAAGAGATGGAATAGGTTCAAATGCTGGATGAATAATAAGAGAAATCGCCCGGGCCTGGAAAGGTATCGGTTGGTACTTACGATTTATTTCATTTAAAAAAAGATGAAGTGATACATGGTGACGTCACCTCATTTTTCTCACAGATAAAGAAATATCAGCTTGAACAGGATGGCGTATGTCAATCATTATTTTAAATATCACTCTATATTTTATGTTTCAGGACGAGAAATGTCATATTTTGCTCCTGTCAAATAAAAACTATACTATTAACGAAAATGAGTTGATACATGATAGAGCAGCACATTGAAATTGTGAAAATTCACTACAAAAATATCGAACGTGGAAATAGTTTGTAAAGTAAAGTTCGGTGTGATTTTGGACTATGTCCATTTTCAGCAGGATGGGGTTTTGTGCTACACAAGTCGAGAAACTATCGTGAAATATCCTGGATGCATAATTTTTAGTTTCAGAGACATCAATTATATCGTATGATTTAACGCTTCTGAACTTTTTCTTTGGAGTTACGCTAATACTCCAGAAATGATCCAAGCTGCTATGCAAAAAAAAAATTCAAATAACGGTTTAACAAACGGTTCAAATAACGATCACACTTTATATTTATTATTTAATTTTAGAAAGCGTGGGACGGAAGGAAGGAAATTGACATTGACATTGATGAGAAAGATGTAGGCAAAGAAGTTCACGAAGAATTGATTTAATATAGGTATAAGTACATATAATAAATAGTACAAGATGTGTGTTATGTACCCCCGTCTTTTTTGTACTTAAATTTTAAAGAAAACTGATACATTTATTGCCTTGCAATAAAGTGTCAATTTCATTTGAAGTATAAATTAGGTCGACATGCGACTTTTTTTCTGATGAAATAAAAAAAACGAAGAACTTTATTTCAACTTTATTCAAGTACTTAAATTTAAAAAATTAGAAATCATATCAACTTATATTAGTGTAACCCTCGTACTTACTGGGAACTCAAATTTATGACAATACAAATTAAAACTAGAAAGCTATTAAAATATTATCCCGGTAGCCTAAAATATTTTTTCGATAAATTGATTTTTTCTAGTCGATACGTTTAATTTGTTTAAAATATCACAAAACTATGTTCTAAAAAAACTGCATCTTCACAATAATAATGTTTACGGCTTATAATGGCCTCTACGCGGCCATTGGTGACCGCAAATTATTTGCTGCTAATCCCCGCTTCGCAACTATTTTGGCCGCTTCGCGGCCAATAGTACTTGCTACACGACCATTGGTGACCGCGCAGCGGTCAGATTATCAATAGATTCTATATTTCAATGATAGAACATTCCCCAAAACATGTAATAAAATGTCGACGTAATTAAAATTATTCCATCTTTGTAAGTTAACTATCAAAACAAACAAAAATGATATCTAGATAACATATAAGAATAGTGGACTATGGTAAGTAAGATTTATCCCTTACCATTGACAGGTGTCAAAGTACGATTTCGTTAAAATATGCTTTTTTTCTTACTTGTAATAAAGAAAATGTACACTTCAATTCAAATTGAAAATATATTTATGTACTATTATTGAATACATATAAAAGAGAAAACATTTAAGTAACCTTAACTAGAAATATTAAAAACACGTTCGTTTTTGCCATGCTCGCATCTCGCAGATCTGGCCGTTTAATTAAGCACTATTCAGCTATAATGAAATTACTGATAATGACATTACCGAAGCTGCCATGTTTAGTCTGGTAATGTTGAATCTTGAAAGATCGTGAATGGCAACAAAACACTTTTCCGAATTTAATTGGCTTTATTATGAAAATCATTTAAAAGGAAGGTTAAGCTGTAGCCTTTTGCCCGTCCTAAGACGAGCGTGCTGCCTTAGGTAATACTGATTTTTAACCTAAGAGAGTTTTGTTATTGTGCATTTAAAATCATTATTCTTCTTCTGCCGATGTATTGTAGAATATAGGCCTAACCTTTTTCGATTTTTACAGACCCTTTCTCTTACGCTTTGAGTACAATTTGTCCGACAATTTGACTATATAAAAATACATGTCCTGAGACGTGATGGTTAAATTGACATCAGACAAGTTGTTGGGCAATATTAGAAGTAGCTGTGGAAAGTAAGAAAATAGAAGCCTATACGCTATACCTACATATTGAACATGGATGCAGATCAGCAAAGGGAAATATTAAAAAGTGAGAAGGTTCAACCGCAAGGCGTTGTTCGTCCAACAATTTGACTGCTTTTATATTGTTAAATCGCCTTAGAGATATAAACTTATTTACAGCTTTAACAACTGTCCTAGCACGGATTGCAGGCTAGTTTTATAATAATATAATAATTCAATGCGTATTTGCGTTCTGCGAAGCATCAACGCAACGACTGACAGATGTTTAGCCAGTATACCCTTTATCTATGGTCAATCAAAATTTTTTGAAATTCGAAATATCATCCGCACTAGGTGTTTTTTCAAAGCGTATTTTAATTACGTACCTATTTAAAATGCGCTTTGAGAAATTCACATTATTTTTTCCTGACGCTTGACTTAAATTTAGAAGGCAAGGCTCAATTAGGACTGTCGCACCTTGGAAGAATAATATTATAAGAAACCGCATATATATTACATTTATTAAAAGCTTCAACAATTGTCCTAGTACGGGCTACGGGCTGGATATTTATTGCATAATTGGATGGACCAACAATAATTTAAAACAGCACATACAGTATTATGAAAATGAATTATGTGGCCTAAAATAAAAAGGTTAAACCAATAAACATATTGTCATGGTCCTGTTAGGAACATAGAATTGTTACTTTTCATGACCGGGCACTATAGGTCGATTTTTCGGTCATGGCACTTCAAGAACGCGTTGTGTACTGATTATTATTAATAAGATATGAGTAATATCATTTTATCCATACAATAATTAAATATTAAACAAATCTTATAGATAGAGAATGAAATAATATTAACCACATCTTAACAATAATAACCGGTACACAGCACATTCTTGATGTGTCATGACCAAAAAATCGACCTGTACCAACTCGTGGGTTCAGGGTGTGTGGAAAATCTATTTTATAAAACGCAAAAAATATATGTGTGTGTATGTTAACAAGGACCTTCCCTTTTACCCGCTTGCTCTGCTCTGCTGACATTGGTATCTTTTGTTCTCGTTCTAAAATTGATGATTCATTGATTAAATACTTACTTGAGTTCAGTAATACATCTGGTTGGGTTTAGGTTAAGTATATTATTATTATTTTTAAATTTATTTCTAAACAGATTCTAAATGTATAAAAAATGATATAAAATGTATTTGCCATATAAAGTGTCATTTTAAATGGCACTTTAGATAGCAATCAGAACCCATAAAAAAGTGTCTGGTAGATAATATTAATTTTAACAAAACGCCTGCGGAAAACAAAATATTAATACAAGTGTTCTGCAGATTGCAAATATGAATATTAGTAGGCGCAAGTCAATCATACGCAGTAAACTAGTAGGTATAGACTGATTTTGCAATTAAGGTCACGGTACCATGGAAATTAAAAAAAGATTGTCATATATCGTCTAGATGTTTTTATTAAAAAAATTTAAATGTCAAACGCTAAACAGGATACTTTCAAAATTTAACTCTTAATTTCAATTTTTTGACAGTTCAGATATCTGCGTAGGTACTCTATTTTGACATTGTTGATGAATTTTTTGGTGTTTGATGGCCGGTTGTGTGATCAGTAGTAACTTTTTATTAACGCCCGTAGCTAAAATCCTTTGCGAGTTGTTGATACTTCAAATTTACTACTGTTAAAGCATAGATGGAGATGTCTGTAGGTGCGATATATAATTATGAAATAAGCTTTATTTTACGCATTGTGTATGGATTTTTTCGCCTAGGCATTAGAAATCTGTCACCTTGGTGGTGAAATTTTTTCGTATATTATGTATTAAACAACGAGATCATCACCGGACGAACTCTCATCAATAAAACAGCGGGATATTGGATGATTCATTGTCCTATACTGCAACTTTCAAAGTATCAATGTGTCAGATGACTTTTGGAACTTAACTATTCATTCTCGTTTTTACAATCGGATATCGGAAAGTAAAATGAGTTTACTACGGGTGTACCTTCGAGAAGTAAATATTTTTTACTAACGATTAAATCGCAAAATTTTTTGCTGTAGTAAAACTTTTTTTACTGTAGTAAAAAATTATTATTGATCACACAACCGGCCCTAAGAAGATCTAAAACAATTCAGTTTATGGACACGTGATGTCCACATATTAGTTCGTATTTTAAAAGAAGGTACAAACTATTATTGTTTTAGTATGTATATTGTATATTGAATCTATATTGAAGCATTATAATTTTGAAATAATGGCAACTATTTAGAGAAATCAATCATAAAACATTTTCCGCCTACATTCTTGCCATGGCCTTCAGCTTTTTTATGATTAGAAGTGTTCTACCTTCGCACGATGAAAATATCCACATTATTTAAACCTTCGAATGTCGTATTAGCGATGCCTGTTTTATTTTTAAATTTTTTTATTTATTTTAATATTAGAAAATACAATACAATTTAGAATTATCACTAGGATATATATACATATATTTCAATTAACATTTATTTCTTCTCTATGAAAGTAGGACTCGTGTACAGAGGAGCATATACGAGATAATTTGTTTCAGTTAGTCTGTGTATATATATTTTTACTTCAGATACAAATTGATAGTAGTCTGCAATTGTTCTAATTGTGATATTGTTTATTTTCTAAAAACATTCAGGTTTAGTGTTACAATTTACAAAAATAAATTCTATTTCTAATATTATGTAATAAATAATTAAAATAAAATTATAATTCATTGAAATCAACGATAACAACATACAGGTCCTTCTCCGATTCCGCGTGTCCGCGTCCGTGTCTTCCACGGCAACCATAAATTATACCACAGCAATATTTCAATAAATAATTTAAAACACAAATAGATTTATATTATTATTTCGAATGTTAATTAGGTAATTAATGCTAAATTTATTGTGAGCTAGGGTAATTTATTCACGATAAACATTTACATACCAAATTAATAGTATGTACAATACACAGGCTGGACCATGGAAACGATAATAAAGTATTTTAACTGTCTTCTTGATTTTACTTGAATCTAAATTTCAATCGCCATTATGTTGTTATATTATGACGTACGTTGTTTTGATATTGTTGTTGAATTTTTTATTGTTCATGAAGATATCTTCCAGAACAATTAAATTTATGAACCGCATACATGTAGTTTAAAATAAAATAGTGATCTAATAATTTTATATTATTATTCATATTTTTGTTAATATTTGGTATTCCAGATTTTCATAGTAGGTACCTACTGAGAATGTATGTACTTTGGTCTCGTTTTTCGAATTTTCGCGTCAGTTAGTCATTCCGCTTTGTTAAAATATAATACCGAATGACAGTTCGCTCCGCAATCATTGCCTTTTACTGAGTTTCAAGTTAATTTAAGTTCACACTACTTTTGCCTGTGATTCACGTCTTAATTGCTACATATATATATATATATATATAACATATTGAGTATGAACGACTCAGAATTTCGTGTGTATCTCTATTCTAGGTATCTCTAATATATTTTAGTGTTAAACGTCATTAATTATTTTATCATACCTACGTGAAAATAAAACACTTGATTTTTAATTCTATTCGTTTAATTTATTTGAGACGCGTTTCGCCTTGCAAGGGCATTATCAATCTAGCAATTTTAACTCAACAATTTGTATTTATAAATATAATGGGGAACAGTGATGATCATGAGATAAAAAGAGACAACATTATTCATTGGAATTCTGAGGATTTCCATAAATTTTTGAATGCTTCTAATTATTCTAAGTAACCACTTAGTTTCAACATTAATGGTATTTTAATGTCATGGGTAATTTGTAGAAAAGGACAGCTATATAATTTTTACAATCTAAGAAGACAATACGGCAAGAAAGACATTTTTGGTATTCTAGAATTTATATAATGTTAGATTGATAAAGCCCTTGCAAGGCGAAACGCGTCATAAATAAATTGAACCAGTAGTATAAAAAAATGAGTATTATGGAGAACAAATTCTTATTGTGAAGTTGTAATTATTCAGAACATAGGTTTGTGATATTTTTAATACAAATTAAATGTATTAATTAAGAAGATATAAATATAAAATCAATTTTATCGAAAAATATTTTTGTTGTTACCGGGATTCGAACCTGGATCTCTTCTAATCCGGGCTTTCAAAGAATAGAACGATAGATGTATAAATTTGAAAAGTGTAATATAAGTTCGAAAATGTGTCGTTAATCCACTGTGTTGATATAGCATAATCGGTTAATGTACGTTCCCGGATTGAAAGAGATCTAGGTTCGAATCCCGGTAGCAACAACAATATTTTTCGATAAAATTGATTTTATGTGTATATCTTTCTAGTTAAATACCTCGGAAACAGTAAACATATTTAATATTCATTCAATAAGTACGTTTTGCGATTATTAGGTCCGCGAAATGATAGCGTCTTTTTCTTCTGCTTTTTTAGCAGTCTCGTGCGACTCGGAGTCCATGTTCAATTGTAGTCACTTGAGAGTGCTATCCAACCCTCGGCATCACCGTTGTGGTCCAATCTCTCGCTGGTCTGTCTTGATATGACTCGCCCACCTACGTCTTAGCTATTCTTGACTCTATTAGCTTGTGTGGGGGGCTCTGTGCGCGTTACGGGACTCATATGCACGCCCCGTCCACTCCAGCATCCTTGCTTTCTTATGATGGCTGGTATGCGACCAATTTTTACGTTAAGATGTCCCTTTCCCGGGATATCTGGAGCGTCAAGTTAGGTTAGGTTATATTGGGCCGTAAATCTTGCGCAAGACTTTAGTTTACGGTCGATTCACAGCGCTAAAATTCGTTAAATCACTTGGCCACCTTCTATTTGTAAAATGAACGGGTATAATTGTCATTGCACTTGCGAATATGGGTACACTCTCCTATGCATATTAGCATGACTAATACGCGAGTGATTTAATTGCGGGTAATTATGGAAAAATATTGTTATCACTAAAAAAATACTTCCTTAACAAGCCATAATACTTGGGTGACATTTATAACACCCAGAAAGTCAACTTGAGTATTTTTTTGTTGCAAAAATTACGCTTTTGAATGCAAAAAAATGTTGCGCTATGATATATTTCAATAAATTTATTCAATTCAAAACTAGTATTTTTCTAAACTCGTTTTGTTTAGAAAAAAAAGCGTTCCATGTCTCAGATATATGTATCATAGAACCTCTGCATAGAATGTTTTTTTTCTGGCTTGAAAATTCACAAATTTAAAAAAATCTTTAAATGCTAACCACTAGTCTGCATGCCGATTCGTCGTTTAGTAACGTGCTTGTTCGGTTTAGCGAGACGCGCACCTAGTGATCGAGAGATTGGGGTTCGAAAATATCAACAAGTTGATCTTGTTTTTCATAGCACAAGTGTAGAAATATAGTAAGAATAATGATGCGACATATTCTATACACTTCAAATAAAAAAGAGGTCATATCAAATATGTTCTGAAAGTGTAACATCACAACAAAAATGTGTTAAAAAGAGTATTAAAGTAAATATTTTTTAATGTTGTGGTTTGATCTTTATTTATGATATATTATTAACCCTTATAAACAAGAATTACCCGATTACACGATGTCATGTGGCCCGAATCCACCTAGAATAATAAAAAACACATAATATCTATAACTAATTGCGTTAAAAACTGGGGAATGACATAAGAGATAACGCAAATATCGTAATTTTGACTGACGGACCTAACTGTTATTTTAACGAGGACGAATGATATCTATCGACGAAACGTCAAAGTTCAGGGTACATTTTCTTGAAGTAAAAGGTTTATCGGATACAACGATGAACTTAAGCTCAAGAAAAATGGGGGGGATGGCATTTTAAATCGTCGCCTTGGGCTCCAAATATAATCGGGCCGGTCCTGTGTTCAATGTATCTATTAAGTTAGTGACCTTGCATTCTTTCCTTGTAATATATTCTTATTAAGTGCCTTATTTTGCGGAAAACATGTTCTATCCATGAGAATAAAACGTTATCTAGTGTCCCAGCAGGACAACACACAGAGGTACTTACCGAGGGCGACGAGTAGGTACCTATTCAGTGCCTACTGCTTCTGCTCGCTGCTCGCAGTCACTCCCATAAGGATGACGTAACCGGCCTCTCCCCCCCCACCCTACCGCCCCGGTGAGCGAATGAATGACGTCAGCCTTTATTTTCGTGTTCCCGCGCTCGGCTGCGACTGCTGGCCGCACACTAGAAATGTTTTACTGTTTTCGGTGAAATTCGTCCAAACGGACAGAAAACTATTTATGTACATATTTCTTGCGGTTTCTGGAATACGCCGTGTTGCCGGGAAATAGAAACCGATAAATACTGAGAATTTATAAAATGATAATGACAATATATTTTTCTATGACTTAGTTGTATATGTACAACTGCAAGACGAGACTGGAAGATAAGAAAATAGCTGAGGAAAAACTGCCATAGTAGAAATAAATTTGGTATTTATGAAGAAAATTAATAAATTAATTATGTTATGCTAATCCCGGGTTTATCAAAATGTTATCCTGCAATGAATCCTGTTTCTGAAAAATTAAATTTATAACTATAATTTTTTTTTTTAATAATAAAGTTAATCTCGGGGTGGATTTATTTATTTTACCATAAAACGTCAAAATTCAAAAGTCAGCATTGTCCGTCAAAATAATCTAGCCATAGATTACATACGTATTTCCAACATGAGCACATTGAAACATCGCAGTCGCTCATATACACGATTTTTATCTTATGTATTTCGATATTAATGCATTGTGGACAGCAATTTTAATTAAATGCATTTTTTACAACATCATATTAGGTTACATAGGTTATGTATACAGTTACTTATGGTGGATGTATTGTAGTACTAATCATCGTCCGCGTCGGTCCCTCGTGACGGGGTTGTGATCTTCACGATCACGATCGCGATCATCAATCTTATATACAATACAATCCAATGTCCTTTCGGGTGTCACGTTTAGGAAAATATGAATGCAAACTGATACGAACTGAAGTGTCAATTTTTTCAAAGATTTTAAACACTAGTACAAAAGTAGATATGTATATCTTTTCTGAGATACTTACAGACGGTACTTGCCATTTTGGAAAGGTGTCCGCTATAGGGATATTCACAAACTTTTGAAATGTTAAAGTTTACTTCACCAACTAAAGTAGATTGGACACTTCAAAATAATATTTGTGTTACTTTTTTTTATAAACACTGCATTGCCTTTTATTAATTAGTCATCATGTTTAAGCATTAATTTGAATATCGATATCCAACACTCGAAAGTTAAAATTTTGACAAACAAGAAATTTTAATATTATCCGAATCTGCATCAGAATACTATCTATCTATCCATATCAGAATTTACAATGATATTGCAGTATTTGACGTTGGTTTTAAAATATTCGAATATACTCAACATTGCATACTTGGTAGTGATTTTTTCTTGCTCAAAAAATGGCATTGTAATTTGAGAAGTGAATTGAATAGATTTGAAGAAAAATTGTTAAAACTATGTTTACCAAAGAGGTTAAACCTTTTAAATTAAGAATTGAATTGGTGCAAAACATTAAAATAATTGTAACATGGATGACCGTGGCCTTGAGCTGTGATTATGAAATGTCCGTTTTTGCCTAATGTCACGAATGACAGTGTTCATATTATTTGCGACAAGCCGCGGCGCGTAGCACTTTATGCCACGCGCCGCGGCTTGTCGCAAGTGGCAACACACGTATTTATATTTATTATTTCGGATATGTAAATATCTCCGCAGGTACCAACGTAATAGATGCGCGTTAAAAATGTGACTCTTCGGAAGACGTCTCAAAAGCAATTTAAAAGTTATATTTTTTCCATCTACTCGAGCGGTGGCCTGCCAACAAGTTAACAAGGGGCTCGCTTAATCTCAATTTATCACTCTTGTACAGATTTACGCGATAATTATTAAAGCAATCGAATGTTAATTAAAATACTTATATTATGTAACAATACGTAATATACAGTAAAATAATTAATATCAATAGGTGAAAAATGTATTTACCTACCTTAGATTGTAAAAGTAAAGAGTTCCAAGATTGACGCAGAAATAGCTACTATTCTTTTCGCTCCATTATTATTAATGTTTCAAAACAGAACACTGGATTAAAACTGAAGATCTCCTTAGTAAATGATGGTACAAAGTAATAAATATTAAGAGTTATCCTCAAAACAGTGCACAATTACGGTAAAGGGAAAATAATGTGCACGCGTGAAACTTCAATATCTCGGACATGCAATGAGACATCCGGAGAAGTATGAGATGATCTTGCACCTCATAATGCAAGGACAGATTGTTGGAAGTCGGGGACCCGGAAGAAGGAGAACATCACGGCTGAAGAACCTGAGACAACAGTTTGGCCAGTCCACTGTGGAGCTTTTCCGGGGCGCAGTAAATAAAGTCATTATTGTCAACATCCGTTGAACGGATAGGGCACAAGAAGAAGAGGAAGAAGAAGAAGTAGTTAGTGATTTGATTTGATAATATTGCTTTTTTTATAATTTAACATGAGATTCGCCGGCCTAATTCAAATTTAATAAGGGGCTCGCGCGAGTCTCCCCGAGCCTCATTCAACCCACCCCTGATCTATTTGACATTGTCCTGGACGGCCTTCATCTCCTCACTGTTTGACCACCAGGTTGACTGAAGTCTTCTTCTGCCTTTGGATTAATATTGGCTGAAATCTGCCATACGGACGCATCAACGATGTAATTAAAAATAGGAGATTCACGCGGCTGGGATACGCATGCCTCGTAAACATCTGTAGAAACTCGGCGTCCCGGACGTCCCGCAACGGTTGTACTCGAGGAACCGTGGGGAGACGTGGCTTTGACAATTTCCAGTCAAGGAGCGAAGGTGGCAGAAGACAAGTGTACGTGTGGCTAATCAATATCGCTCATTTCTAATGACAGAGAGGAAACTGACGTACACATATTATATTTTGACAGCTGATACGGTTCTCTAGTTGGAGAAGCATTACGCTATTGTTGTTTTTTTTTTAAATTGTTTAATTTTCATTTTAAAATTTCGTCGATTAAAAAATATATTTCTGGGTCCTTTCGTCAATGCGTGTCTCAAGTTTAAAAAATTCTTATTAATAAAAAAAAAAACTGTAAACTTTCGTTTGATCAAAATACCTACTTACCAAAATAATAATGCATATCGTGAATGATAAATCCTTTTCCGATAAAATGCTGTTTTAGGATCCTTAAGACAACTATACAACCTAACTTAACACAACCTAACTCAACCTAACTAATAAAATATTATAATTTAAAAAATACAACGTTCTTAACAGAGTCACCCAGATAAGAGAGACATACACACACATATATCTAAGTTAAGGTGGCTTGGACACGTCTCGCGAGTGTCAGAGAAGGAAATATTTATCTTCTTGGCAATTCATGAGAGAATGCAGCCGGTGGGTCAACTTGGACTGAGCTGGGATAACAGCAATAAAGATTGTACGATGACAGATTGGGTCTTGATTGGTCAACGATGGAGCATCATGTTGAGACTTTGGGCCTTTGATCAACCTAGGATAAGGGGACGAAAATGATGAAAAATACATTTTTTTTTACAATCACACCCGTGTGCAAATATTTCGCAGGCCGCGTCAATTTCCCCACTCCGTACCTGGTACCTAAATGTCAACCATTTATTAGAAGATCCTGTATAAGACATGTTTTATTTTATATTTCGTAACACGTGCATACATACCTACATTACTTCTCACTCGTGTGGGTGGCGATGACGTCAGATTTCATTCGAGATATAAATATCGTATGTCATTGCTGCATTTTTGACTAGTTGTGGCATCAGCGCTTCGTTCGAGTGAATAAGCAGCCTGGCACCCTAAACTAGTTAAGTTAGACGAGTGTTTTAAAAACTAGTTATAGTCGCTATTATGGAATCATTCTACATATACATTTACTGACTAAATAAAAAATTCTTAACGAGTTTTTCGTTTCTTTGAGACTTGATTTAAATTACTAATCACAATGAAATACTATAACTGGTTAAAATATCATGAAAAAGTTAATTAAACTCGAGTCACAGTGGACGCAGTGGCGTAATTACCATGCTGCCAAGGGCGAACCAGTAATAAAATACTACGGGCGCGTCGCGACATTTTAATAAATAGGAAATAATATAATTTCATTTAAAATAAATTAGACGAATCAATTAGAAAGGTATGTATACAGAAAAATCCAACAATCGAAAAAATATTTAGTTACCACCGGGACTCGGCCCCGGAACGTTCTCTTTTTTATTGGAAATATATAATTATTATTATGTCTAATTTTGTCATAAAATTAAAATGGTAATGCGCTCTCCCGGCAACCCCTTCGGCAATTTTCTCCAACAAAATAAATCGAATCCTGGTGTGAACGACATTCTGCTGTTGATATAAAGAATAAGAAACGTAGGGTTAAGACGAAAATTTGTCCAGGGTGTGAATAAATAATAAGATTAGACAAAACTATTAAAAGAATGGTTCCAACTCACAACTCTCCTCAAATCAAGAAAGGTTAAGGTTGACTAAAAAAGATAGCATTATCAATTATTAATATATTGTGCTAGTCAATTTTGTAATACTTGCTGTTATTTTTTAAAGTGTACTTTGTTTTAATTACGATATAGGTAGATATATTATCTTATTTATATTTAAAACTACCTTCCAGAAATATTTATCAAATAATTGGGTGTAAATAGGTGCAAATACTCGTAATAATTATAATACAATGCTATCACACATTTATGTGGCTTTACTATAAATAATTTTAACCCAAATTACCGCGAATATTTCTCGACAAAAATAAGAGAGTGTGTAATAAGAGGAACCTCATTGGCCCATGCCAGAAGTCCACGAAACTAACGTTCCAGAATCTAGATTTATAGAAAAATAATACTGTTGCCACATATTTGTTTATACTGAGTGTGACACACCCAGTATAAACTTTAGCAGCCAGAGTGTTTTTTGATCGATAATTTAAAGCATATATACATATATAATAAAAATGGATGGAATAAGTACAAAAGTACGTAGACTTAAAGCTTAACACGATTCTGTAAAAATCATACAATAATATTTTTTATAACGGTATAGAATTTGTGCAAACTTCTTAAATCCATTCGTAAAATATAGCAGACTAGGTCTGTCACATCGTTTATACTCGTACATATAAAAAAAAATACTATTTTGGAGCCAAAGGTGGACTTCATAATCAATTACGTAACCAATGAATTATGCAATTTATTTAGATTTATTTAAATTAGTGTTTTTGAAGAACGCCGATGATCACAGAGAACGCAGGCAAATTTCAAACAATGTGCGGTTGCATTGTAAAGTAAGGACTATTATATTATAAATATTACAATAACAATTCGAGTACCTACTAATCCAACTGTTCATCCGATGATCCGATAGATTAATAACTACTCAAATGGAACCCCATCAACGAGGAACGATTTTGTAGGAGCCTACAATTTCCTAGCTACGCTACTGCTCAAATCCAAAACAATTTCGGTTACTTCGACTATTGGCGATAATATAAATTTTAAGTCAGTATTTAAATAAATTTATAATAACAACAATTTTGAGAGAGGGGGGAGCCTTTGTTATCTAATAATAATGTAAGTAAAATTTGGTCCAGGCAGGGTTAGGATGTGAGGTCCTGGGGAGTGGGTTTTACATTATTACAATATCCTCAGTATCCTAGAGTGCAACAGAATAATATTTATTTGGTGCTCAATATAATACAGAGAGGGGTTGGGATGGTAAGGGGGGGGTGCCTATATTTTCCCCATGATCCTAAAGACTGGCTATGCAAAATTTGGAATAGATGGCATTCAGGGATGGCGGTCAAAGGGTATAGGGTTATATAGAGAATAGACAGACAGACACGCATTCAGATTTAAATATATATAGTTCAGTGGCGTAACTACAAAAATTGGACCCCAATGCAAAATGGAAAAATATGCCCACTAAATAAGTATAGTATATAAGATATACGAATATTCGTACTGCGTTGTTTATTCATTAAATAGTAAGAACAAAATTGCTATCTTATCTCATAATATTCACAGTTTCATGAAAAAGCATGTTTTCTTAGCTATTTATATGCACTTATAATTTTAAGATACACGCTTCACTTCAAGGCGATTTTCATATTACGACGACGGTCTGGTCCCTAGTCCTACATATTAATGGATACAGCTAGTGCATGCATCGAGTGTTTTCGTAATACACGTAAGAAACGATTTTTAAATTCTAGTTCTATTTTTTGCTGTGGATTATCGAAAAGTATCGATACTCGCAAAAATATCAATGTCAAACGGAAATGGCGCGGATCTTTGATCCCCTATCTAACGTGGTCCCCAATGCACTGCATCGGTTGCATTGGCATCGTTACGCCACTGATATAGTTGACCATTTGAAAAATGTAATCTAGTAAATGTAACGCCTGAACCATTTCTAATTATTCTGCGTTTAAGAATTATTTTAACATTGCCGCGATTAGGCGAACAGCGACAAATAATAGAAAGAGTACGTTATCTTTATTTTAGTATTCATTGACATCTCTGAAGTTAATCATAAAAATTTGCACAAAGTAATGGAAGTTTGCTCGGAAACTAACTAGAAAGATAGAATGTCAAATATTTTATTCTACAGGTACACTTGGCTAACCTTTACACTCCGTAGACAACAAATCAATGTGGGTAAGTGTGTGTTCATCTATACTACGTTTTAAAAAACCGAATATTTATTGAATTAAATGCTAAAATGTCGCTATTTAGTAACTACACGCCTACACACCTTATAGCCGGAAAATAATACCTATCATCACGTCATTTGCAAATGTATATTTTAGTGGTAGGCACGTGGTAGGGGTTTATCCAAAACTGGTTATGGTAACTGACGCTGCCAGCTCATGGACAGGAAAAAAGAGGAAATTAATGAATAATTAACTTCTGCCAGCTTCTTTCCTTATAGAATTTTTAAAAATTGTTTATTATATTTTCTTTCTTACATTCATTGTACTTTTCTTAAATAGCTTTTTGGATATGTGGCATTTTGCAAATTCTTGCAAGTTTTATTAGTGTTACGCTCGATTGTAGTTATGTATCGTCTCCACTTAGTAATGTTACTTTTAATCGATTTAACCAATGAAAACATACTTCGTTTGTCCTCGGGAGACTGAAGTAATTTGAATGAACTTCAGAGATTCCGATAAAGAAACTGATTATTTTTCAAAATTAAGGAATGTGTACTAATAAACATATTAGAAAAATAATATAAAAACATAAGATAGCAAAAGAGGAGAGTTTTTTTAAAAGAGAACGTATAAAAGAGAATGATTTTAAAGATAACAGAGAATTGAAAGATTGAGGATTGATAGATGAGGGTTGTCGTCCATAAAGGAGGAAGTCTAGCTCCTCTATGGCTCGTGTTCACGAAGAGATTATCGACTCGAAACATTCTCTGAAACTGGGATTATGCTTCCATGATATACTTTGGCGACAACTCTCGGCTTTCGTAGTCTACCGTGTCAACGTCGAGTATCTGAGATTCGCCATCGTGCGCCGCACTTCAGGCTTGCTGTGCGTCAAATGTCAGTACATTGACCATTGACGTTTCATTCTTCAGATGAATTTGAATGTACTCTTCAAAAAACTATATTTACTACGACGCATTTCATAATTATATAAATAAGTATCAATTTGGTAGAATTCCGAGTAGTGGGGTGGTATCCATACGCGCTGAATAATTGACGCTGAATTTAAGAGGCTACTTTCATTTTTCCAGTTTGAATTTCGAGATATTTTTGCACTTTGCATACCCTTTCAAGACGAGACTAATAGTTAATTCATTTACAATATCAAGTAAACATAAAAGTGCGTTATTTTGCTAATATTGCTAGAGTGAAAGGTATCAATAGAAAAGGACAAGTATACAATTGTTGGTTTTCTTAAATTCCTAGGTAATAAAGCTATCAGAAAATAGGCATTTCTTCAACATTCACAATACATATGTGTTGCCATTTGAAATTATCAAGCGAAAATTAAATAATTTGTTAAAGTTCTAACCTAAGAATTTGTTATGTTTATGATAAAAACTATTGTTTGTGTCGATAAACATATGATTATAAAATACTACAATTTTGCCCCGATTTATAAAGAAAAAATTGACGTAAATTCATACTGATAAATAATATTGATAACTTTTGAAGCAGCTGTATTTGTGAAGAGAAAACTATTTATGATAATATTGTATAATAATCATACTCCGGTTGTAATAAAAAAAACTGTTTTTTTTTTAAATATTTATTTATTGTTTTAATAAATTACATATATATTTAATATTAAAATATAAATGAAAATATGACAAAAATATTATTATTCACTGTTAAATAATTAGTTGTTCATCGAGCATATTATCGTTCTTCAGAATTTCGTTGTTTTTTACTTTACACGTATTGAAAACAAAATTTGGTCAACACAGATTACATTTTAAACTGAATTTAGAAATAAAACTTTGTTCTTTCACATATTCAATATTCATTCATGTGCACCCAAACATCGATTTGTGGGAGTAAATTTGATTAATTTGAGAAAAGAATTGGTGTATGTCGACCACTCTTTTGCCATCCAATTTACGAAGTTTACACGAGTCCACACATTCAATGCTCAGTTCGGGAACATCCTGAAAATAATTTATAATATTGTTATTCAGTATTTTTATGTACAAAATATTAAAATACGTGTTTATTCATTTATATGACTATAATAAATACATTTGTATCAATGAAACATGTCTGTCATGTATAATTCTTTTGATAAAATAATTTATCTTTAAGGATATATATTTCCAATAAAAAATAATTTATCTGCACTACATAATATATGTATATAGAACTATGTAATTTATATTGTTAAATCAAATAGATAATTGTTATAGAAATGGTAAAAATTATCAACTTACGTCGCGATTTTTTTTCAAGAAGCTTATTATAACCATTTAAAATTTTATTGGAACATTTCCTAGAGCGTGTCAATGGATACTTTTTGACCTTAGGCATCTTGAGTCACAGGAGGCAGTAATTTCAGAACAATAATGTATATAATAATATATTATTGACTTTTCATTTCATTATTAATTGATTCACGCGCATGCGCTGGCTGCCATGCACTGGCCGCGAATTCGTTAGCCACCACTCACTGGCCGCGAATTCGTTAGCCATCATGCACTGGCCACGCATTCGTTAGCCATGTATGAGCTGTCAGATTCTAAAACCAGGCAAATGACGAATGTTGAATGTTGAAAGTTGAAAATTATAATCTGTTTTCGTATAAAAACAGCCCAAAACCATACAATTTACAAAAATAAGCAATTGATATCAAGAATAAGTATAATATTCATTCATATTGTAGTCAAAATTTGTATTAAAATGTGTTTTATGGGCAAATTTAATTAAAAAATTTCGGAGCGCGGACATTAGGACCGTCATCGCCATATTTGAATGGCATACTGACAGTGTGAGATATAATTAATAATATCGTATTTCATAAGACGGAAAATATATTATTTAAAAAATGATTATTGTGTTTCTGATATTAAACTTAGTTTTAAATAGTAGTTGAAGCCTCAAAGCATGTGAGTAAATATAGTTTATTATTTAAAAACGTATGTTTTTACTAAAACAAAGTATTTTAAAAACGTCAAAAATTCATTAAATGTACTGCAAATTGAATGATTTATAACTCTATTCATTTTTAACATTTTGCTAATTTGGTTTCCTACAGATTTGTCTCCGTAATCTTGGCTTCAAGATTATAAGAAAATATATTTCATTTATACATACATTCAGCCCATCGACTCAATTTCGTACCATGCCTAAAATGCATCTAATGGTCGCGGTCTTTCTTATAATATTTGTATCGTATTAATTATGACAAATAACATTCAGTTTATTAGTTTTATATTAATGTAAAGGTCCAATCTAAGTAATGGTTGAAAAAAATTCAAATCTATTGAATAATTTCTGATATAAATGAATAATAAAAACCCACATTTTCGTAAAAAACGCGAAAATATGAATTATTATTGCAAGTCGCGCCTTAAAGAACTCGTGTAACCGAATACGACGAAAATTATTTAAAGTCAGAATAAATAAACAACAATATGTTGTTGGACAGCAAAGATTATAAAATATTCACACCAAAAAAAATTATAGATATTTCAATATATACGCGTATGATTGTATAACTTAAATTAAATAGCCAAGTCAAATTTTTATCTGGAGGTCAACCTTACGTAAATATTATTACATGAGTTTATTAAAGGGCACCTCTATAAGAAAGCGTGTAAAGTCATGTCAGAAAGTTGTGATAAAGTAAGTACTTACTAGGGATTCTGTGTGGGATCTCATGGTTTTTTGCTGTCTCGAATCCAGAAAATTAAAAACAAAATAACACGAGACTCGAGACGCTGATTTTTAAAAAATATTATTCATTTTAAACAAGTTAAGTTATATAAATTAATTGAATCAACTAGAAAGATATAGAATAGATAATATATTGAAAAATATCTATTTATCGAAAAAATATTTTAGTTTGCTGACCATTGCGGTACAGCAGGTAGCGACCTAGAGGCGAGCGGCGAGCGGTGCACGTGTGTCAATTCTTGTATATGGTCAGCTATAAAGATTCTGAAGGGAATAGTTTAGTAGGTTTGCTCAAACAGGAGATTGCTTCTTTGTAAAAATGTGATGTAAATATTTAAGATAAAATCGTATCATCTTTTGACGAAACAAAATTTAGATGAGATGAAATTATTTGAAAAGTTATTAGGCGATGTCTACGTTATTGTCTTCCGATGTGTTCCTTTATCAATTGTTTTTTTTTTGTATATTTAAAAAAGAAAGTTTGTGTCTTGTAATATTTATAGATGTACAATATTTGGTTTTTGTAATAATCAATTTATAATTTGACTTAAACAACTACTATCAATTATTTTTTCAAATATTTTTTATTCGATTTAATATGGATAATATTCCTAATATTATTAAAAAATTTTTTAAAAATAAAATTCTTTTTTCCGGGAATTCTCGGGACTTAAAAATTTGAAACTTAAAAAGAATTTTGAAAAGTCGAGAGTACAAAATCTCTAGTAGATACCTACTTTTAAGTAGTTCGGTACCTTGCGTTTTTTCGTTGTTTTGCATTGTTTAGAGGATTAATTTTGCGTTAAAATGATTTCAAAGTCATGTTTTAACATAGAATATTATGCTTTTCACGTCGAGTGAAATGAAAACTGTGTGAAACTTAAAAAAAGTGCGTAACATTTTATAAGATGGGGGGGTACTATACAGAGTAATAATATACAGGGTGTAACAGGCTTAGCTCAAGTGTCGAAAATGTTCAAGGACAAATTCTGTACCGTTATGGAAAACATCATTATATAATATTTAAAATAGCCTTCAGAGCTGTAAGACTCCGTACCTCGAAATAAATGTTTGGAAAATTGACCCATTATTATTCTATATCTTAGCGAAAAACAGTCTGGCCGCCAGTTGTTCGATGACCTCTTATTTTTTGTATTTAAATACATAATTTGGAACCAATAAAATATTTCAATTTATCAAAATAATCACATAACTACGACTTTTTTTAAATGCTTATATTTCTGACATGGTTGAGATTAGGTACATGCAGCTTGAACATTTTCGACTCATATTTTTAACATGAAACACTTCAAATATTGTTCACTAGATGTGTTGTTACATCAGTATAATTTGAAAAAATATTGTGGCCCCTACAAAATGAAACAGAAAACGCTCAACTTGAAAAGATTTCGCATCTTAGAAGAACAAAATAATATCCCGGTTGCCACATCACCATATGCTCTACAGTTTATGACTACAGGACGTCGATTGCCGCACTCTTACCACTTTAAACATTACCCGGATGATTTATCGGGCGCGACGTCACCGAACTGCTAACTGTTTATGACTTTAAGACTTACCAATTTTTGAAAAAATATTTCGGTTCCCATGGTTTCATGCTAAACGGTCTCCATCGTATTTAAAATAAAATTAAGGCGATATTCGAGGAGACCAAAACAAAATATAACGATCCATGTACAAGGTTTGGTGGGCCAGGAGTGGTATGATACACATGTATGAGACATAACGTGTTGGTTTTTTTTTTTGATATCTGAAAAATGATCAGTTCTCATTAACCACTGGTTTGCCCATCCTAATTCATTTATAATTATATTATTCGTCTTTTTCTTCTTCCACGGTACTACATCCCAGGGTATTACAAGCCCTTCTCCACAGACTCCTATCCCTGGCCATACTCGTCCAGTTCTAGACCCTCTCATTATGCTCCAGTCCTCTTCCGCACAGTATTCTGTGTATTATTCTGTAAGTTACATTTTCCAGTGTAGAACCATAATTTGTTGTTAATATTTTACGCTCAAAGATTGCTAATTTATTTTCTTCGATTTGGGTTAGATATCACGTTTCACAATCTTAAGTGATTACTGGTCTTAGTATAGTTTTGTACATCATCAGTTTGCTTCGTTTCTTCTAATATACATAAGGGTTGGCTTATTTTCAGACATTAATAAAATTTGTGAAAATATATAAAAATAAAACGAAACCCAATTTCATAACCTTGCTTTAATGATTCTCGATTATCTCATTGAACATTACATTCCGTGTCCGCACGTCCCCAAGAAGTTTTTTATGGGTTTTCTATTATGTTATGCAGACTTCCATCTGCTCTGGATTTCTTAATCGTATCACTTCAACAAATACCGTATCGATTTGATTTTCCACATTTTAAACCTTTGCGATTGATTGGGGTGATAAAAGATTAACTGACATTTTTGAAGTGTCCAAATTTAGTGATATATTGTTTTTAAAAAAAGTCTTTTTCTATTAAAAGATTACACATAAATTTAATTTGTATTTCAGAGTAAATTGACAGTTCACTCCGATGTAATTGTAGTTTAATTTTAAATTTGCCTGCAAAGAAAGCGTTAGCCACAAAAACTAGACTTTTATTCAAACACCGATTTTTTGCCGATTTCGTTTTATCCTTTTTTCATTCTGATTTTACATATTTTAAATTTCGACATTATTTATCAAACCACAATATTTATTTTACAGATATCAATATTGACGATTGTTGAATTACGAAACACATTGGTAATTTGACAACGGTGACACGTATTTAGCAAAATCACGAAGATAACAAGGGGAAAATTACGTCATAGTTGAGTTACTTTTTAACACTATGGCAGGACTGGCATCATGCTGTACATACCTATAATGCCCCAAGAGAAATATCAAATGTTCAATATTTTTCAAATAAAATACTTACGTATACATATGATTAAAGAATTTTTGGCAACATTTTAATCAAGATGCATAATGTGTAGGATACATTAATTTCTATTAGCGTTTTAAAATGAATTATTATTGATCATAAATAAATTAATCAGCAATAAAATTAATTTATAAAAACAATCAACACCGGGCTAACTCAGCAGGCCTCGGCGAAACTGTTGAATTTTTTAAAATTAAATTTTTAGTCCTTCTGAATTTTCTTACCCTGAAACTAGGAAAACATTTATTTTCTTAAGTACATAATATGTATTATTAGAATTGACGTATGTACATGCATAGATTATATTTTATATGTGTAATGACAGATCTTGTCTGAATTCGGTTTAGCGAATTAATGGTTTCTCAATGGCTTCGGAATTGACCTCATTACAATTTACTATTCGTACACCTTCTGTAGCACGATTTGGTATATTCGCAAGTTCTCAAACTCGGTGAATATGTGTATAATTTACAAACGAATGATATGACTTGGTGATTTTTTTATAAAATTACTAGTAAAATATGAAAATAAAATAATTGATTGAAGAAGTCGAGAGGGTTACGCTCCAGATTTTTCTTCAATTTTTACATGTATTATGTAGATAAATACTACATGTTTTGTAAAAATATATTAAACACCTACTGTTGTACTTGCTTCACAATCGTCGGTTGCAAGTGTGTGTATAAAGTTTTTCCCGCTTAAAATATTGGTTTCGCCCACACCGTGTATTGACTCAGTGGGTGCGTCGAAGTTTGCATTAAAATAATGTGGATTCGTGAATCGTCTTTTGAATAATATACGAAACATTACGTGTGTATGGAAATTATTATATGGTATAAGTATTATAGGAATATTGAATATTCCATTTCATACATAAATATTTCGATATTCACTTTAAAAGAATAAACTAATTCAAGAATAATATGATTACATAGTTCTCCGCTTAGTAAATCGGTATATAGTGTGTAGATAATGTGGAAAATATAAGGAAAAATGTATGGAAATGATTCGAATTTAAAATTGTGCAAGTGGCGGTAGAAGGGTGAGGCAGCGTGCGCATGCGCAGCCGACCGGCGGCCATATTGGGATGACGCGCGTTTCATTGGAGTTCTCCGCCAGTGACGAGCGAGCTCGTATTTGACGTGGCTACTACGTACGATCCAGTCTGCCCACTCCGAACGCAGAAAGTCGGTGACGAGGAATACGTAACTGGTGAGTATCCACTGTTGAAGAATAACAACCCAACATGGGAAGAAAAAACTAACCACCGAAAAATGGTTCAACGTAAACGTTATCCGATGGACAATGAACGACATGTGTTGACAGTTTACAGGGAATTTGTGTTGAATATGGCGTCTCAAAAAATACTCGAGCCGTATGAGTGTAAATTTAGAATTACGTCGCAGCGATGGTCATCGGGGCCGATATGGGAACAGTCGAAGTTGTCGTTGCGTATATGTTTGTTTTTCGTCGGCAGTGCGTCCTATCTCGGCTGACATTCGGGAATCGTTATCACTAGCGGAGAGCGATCTCCCGCGAATATGCGCTCGGTCGAGCAGAGTGATACTGCGGGAATACTGATGACCTTGGGCATTGTTACAGGCGCCCCTCCGTGGCATGGACGGAATGGTGGAAGAGAACGGCACTGGAGGCTCCGGGGACATGAAGGCCCCCGCGGGCCCCCATGTGGTCACCAGCATCATGCAGCTGATGCCCGCCCAGGCACCCTCAGCCCAGGTACCCCAGTCTGTTTACTACTCCCTGTGTTGTGACAGGAGTGTCTGATGGTGTGTCAGATTGTCTTTAAATTGCCCCCAGTTCCGCCAACGGCGCCAACCAGTCCTCATACTGAGCTATTAATAGTCCTAACATTATATCATCCATAATTTATTTATTTAAACATTGCTTATCTTAAGCCACTGTTGTAAACTTAAAAATTTATGTTCATATCTGGAATAAAATACTTCTTTTTTTTTCAACGAGAATGATTTAAAGTATTTTTTACTTTGTTGGAAAATGAATGCATAATTTCAAGATCAGGCATGCTATATTCTAGTTGGGGCAGCTAATTTATTGCATTTTTGATAGAAATATGACAGATTATAAACACTACTGAATTATTATCTTATTTTGTGCAGTGAGATCAAATTGATTTAATTAAACGAGTTTAAATATTTTATATAATTCGATATTGAGAAATGCAGAATTCAGCATCTTTTTTGTATAATCTCACCACTAAATATCAATCCTTTGTATACAGTAAAATATTTGCTTGTAAACAAAGATGTGTCGCAAAACTATTTATTGTACATGAATTACGAGGAATTCCATAGCCTGCCAGAGGAAGTGGGGGTCAATTTATGCAAGGTGCACTTTAGTACATATCGGATCATTTTATTATTTTTCTTGAGTTTCATATTTGTTATTAAGTTAGATTCTTCATTATTTGGCTTAACTATGAAAAATTTTAAAACAAATGTATGTTAAAAAAATGTTTAAAACATCTTATTAAAATTTTGTTGTCTTGTAGCTAGTGATGGTTAAAACGTTTCTTAAACCATCATTGTCACTGTGACTACGTTTGATTGTAGCGATGATTGGTAACTGGTTATTCGTAATTCTTTAAGCAACTACTGGTACACTAGAAACTAAACCTCAGTTACTAATCATTATAACCGAACACAGTCACAATAACAGTTTATTATCACTACTTGTAACTGCGACATGTGATCCTTAATAAACCTTCAGACTCGACTTTCTCATATTGTATTGGTATTTTAAATTAACAACTTTGTCATTTAAATTTAGCCCCTACTTCACATATAGTGCAATTGTTAATGCTCCGTTCTTTGCCAATGTAATAATGAATAACTAAATTAGTTTGAAGTTATCTGTATATACCGAATACTGCATACATGCAACTCGGGAAAACATTTGTATAACACCATCGCTTTCTGCTACATTTTCCGGTATTGAGGTTTCTTTGATGTGGATCGAGTAATTGAAATAGATGAATTTATTTGTTTAAGTGAAGATTATTAATTATTTTATAGTTTTTTATTATTGACTAGTAGAAAGTTGTTGCTCGGTCCTGCGGATATCTATGTTGATGTGGTACCTGTACAGCGGCACTGTGCAAATGTATAAAGAAGATATTGTGTTATTATGAATAATAGTATTCATAATGCCTAACCTCAAATAATACTAATGTGCCGAGACAAACATTTAATACAATTTGTATGTAGATGCTACATTATAAAAATATTACTAAATAAACAATTTTGGATTTTAGTATGTATCAGTACATAAGTTTGATTAAAATAAAATTGATTGAATTTTAATTTGATTTATTTGAACCAATATTTGGTTATTTTATTATTATTTTTTAAAAATAGGGTTTACGTTTGAACGATTGCAGATTTTTGTTTGAAATGTTATTGCAATCTGATTAAAGATGAGGGCAGTGTCAATCAATATTATAGACCTACAGATAAATGTTTGTATTATATGTATGTGTACATTATCTATATATGTCGATTATTCGGAGTTGCGGATTAACCGGGGAAGTAAAAAAATTAAAAAAAATCAAACTGAAATATTATTTAAAAAGTAAAAATAATTTTTCATTTTACTACGTAGTTCTTCTTCTTCTTTTAAACAGGCAATCCACCATTCAAGAGTGATTTGTGCCATTAAACAAGTTAAAACATTATTTCATAGAAAGCAGTACAACAATAATATAGAATACGGAATATTACGCTACAAGTTATCATTGTCGTTCAAGAAATTTGCTATCATATAGCTCGAATGTGGCGAGTTAAGGGAGAGAAAATGACACAAGTTAACTGAGAGTTGAAAATTACCATTGACAAGATTATTAAAATATTAGTGCTGAAGTTGGGTAGGACGTAGAGATATTAAATATATTCGTCTGTTAAAGATTGAATATTGTGTGAAATACAACCTCCATATTATATTGTTTTTTTTTCAACCAGTTTTTAGTTTGAAATATCTCTAAACCTGCTAGAATATTTGTTTTAAATCTTGTCAGTAAATTTAGTTTGGTGCCCTTTTTTACATTCATCCATTTTCAGATACAAATTGTACCATTGGAACAGCAAGGTATCATTTGACATTTATGACAGAGCTTGATTCGTTGCCCTTGAGATGAAAATTTCCAAAAATGTCACTATATAATTTAAAGTAATGAAACGAGCCGATTTAATATAATAAAAATTCAATTTGTGTATATTATTTGTATTCAAATAAAAGTTACTGTTATTCAAATAAATTTCCTACTAAAATATAATATATTTTTAAAGAAAAAATTATTGCAGTATTTTGATTAAAAATGGCAGATGGTACCTTGTTTTTCCAAGGGCATGAAATATTATTAATTTAAAATTGATAAATAGCTGAAACAACCATACTGTAATGTTTTAATGAACATATAATATATGAAATTTGCAATGAGAGTGTATAAACATGCCCCCTTTTATTTCACCTTTGAAAATATTACATTTTTCTGTAAAAGTTTTCCAAGATAACATCTTGTTTATTTTCACTTTGAATTTAATCAACCTGCAATGGAATCTGAATAATTTTATGTCGTCAAATTTGTCGTGTTTTGAATTCTGTGTGAATATGTAAAGCAAAGAGGTGTAGTGATATGTTAATGGAGGGTGTGCGCAGGCGCAGTCGGTGATCCAGGCCAACCAGCAATCAGTGATCCAGACCCCGGGGAACATCCAGTCGGTGCAGCTTCCCAACAAGACCAATGTCATCCTCGTGGGCAAGCCCGGCTCGGTCATCCACACTACCCAGGGCACTCTGCAGACATTGCAGGTAGCTAGCCTCTCCCCTCATTTCCGTTACTTAATCCGTCAGATCAACAGCCCTTGCCATGAAGAAAGTTATACCTTTAGAGTAAATTTTTAAAATATTAATGTTTACATTATTTATTATATTTCAAACAAGGTCCTGCATTTTTAAAATAATATTAATTTAGTCTACAGGGTGCAGTGATCGAATCCTTGAATTTGATTCAGTTGGCCACTTAGCTATGTAGCCAATTTGCTTTATAAAATTACTTTATTATATAATTATTATAAAGTTATTTCACTGTAATTTTTTTTCCGCGAAGCTGTTTTCGCTGCCAGAGGTAGGTGACAATTCAGGTTTTAAAACGGTTGTCACAGAATTTAATTCCATTCACATTACAAATTTTGATTTATAGCTAGTAATGTGGATTGACAAAATGCCTTCTGATTGCGAAACACCTGTCGCAGAATAAATATTTCAAAATACTTTAGTTACAATTCTTTAAGTGTATGGAATGGTTTTTTGAAAATATTTGAGGAGTGGTATGTGCAAAAGGTGTGTGCAAAGAGTAATGAGAGTCAGGCTAGGGGTGCCCCTATAGTCTAATGATGGTATTATTCAGATCAAACCTGAGCCGAGGTTGGTGTCTGACCCTCTGCAGATGGACTCGGGCAGTGACGACAGCCTGACAGACGAGGAGAGTCCCAAGAAGCGGAGAGACCTGCTCACTCGCCGACCTTCCTATCGCAAGATCCTCAACGACCTCGGTGGAGCTGAGATCGCTGGTGAATATGCCTTCATTCTTTCTCCCTGTTAACTAACTGGTGTTCCTCACTAGGAAGAAACCAGTACTTTTAATAAACAGACTATGTATTACCCTTATTAATAATTTAATAAAGATAATATTAGCAAGGCACATTTTATTTGCCGTGACTCTATTTGGTATTTCTGTAGAGTAGATTACTGAAAGAAATTCAGTGTAGATATATTAATGCTTCGTTGTACATAATTAGTTTTTTTTTTACTGCGAGCATAGCCTGTTAAAATAAATATCTGAAGTCACCCGCACGATGCCCGTGCCAGACTATAAGTTATAATGGAATGCTGAATAGTGTTCAGGAATATGATTTTTAGAAATTAGTGCATCGTTGTATTTCATCAGATTTTTCAACCAAGTGTTACAAATTTTAAACGTATTTTCGGTTCCTAAGGGCTGGTTGTTTGATCAGTAAAAATTTTCCTTACTAACTTTTTACCATCGCCCGTTGTAAAAAAACGTTTGAACGTCAAGTTTACTATTGCCACTAAAATAGCGGGATATTGGATGATTTATTGTTGTACACTGCAACTTTCAAAGTATTAATGTGTCGGATGACTTTAGAAACAGCTGCAAAGTGTCCGCCATTTGTAATGTACGATTTACAGTTTTTACCATCCGTTATTGGATGTTCAAATTAGTTTACTATTGAATGTACTTTCAATGACCCTAAGATGATTTTAATAATGGGTTGTGGTGTGGATCCATTCCTGGAATCAGTACAATACGGCCATTCTTATTATTATATTTTATATCATTTACTAAATCTTTAGATACCCACGGCTAATATTTGGTTGGATAATTATTTTGATAATAACTTTTATTCATTATTGCCTAGAAAACTTATTGATAGATTATAATGTTTATGTTTATATTAGTGTCAAACTATCTCCAGAGTATACCGGGTTGTGTCCACTAAATGTTTTTTTTTGTAAATATTTTTTCTATTTGCATGAAGTGTTTTATTTTTAAATTTTATTATTTGTCAGTTTTTCATCACCATTTTGTTTGTTTTATGGTGAAAAAATGATCAGATTAATAAGCATTATACATTATTGTGTTAATATATCATTGATCCTCTAAGTTAGAAACCTTCAAATCTTGACTAATTATTCTATATTGAAATTTTTGCAAAGATTATATGAAATGGGCCTATGTTTCTGTATACATTTCAGGCCTCACATTAGTTCTTTTGTATCAACTTATTGATTTTAAAACATTATTAAAATGACCTTATGAATGTCAGCTTGTATTATTGCAAGTTATCACAATTATTTAGTTTAAAGAAAATTTTAATAATACTTAATCATGTGTGTCAATTGCCGAAGAAAAAATTAATTCTGGAAAAGGAGAAAAATAGTATAAATTTTTAAAGATGTTAAAAATAGTGAAATATGTAGTTATAAAGTATAGTAACTAATCTCCATTGATAGAAAACTATATTTTGCTTCTGTTGTATATTTGAGAGTTAACGATATTGTGTATAATTTTCCAAATCAGATAGAAGTTTTGGAAGAAGTAAATGAAAAATATATAATTTTTTGATTGATCAGTTAATAAGTCGCATGGCTTGGTTCGTAGTGTACTTGTAATGTTGTGTTCTCTGCATTGCTTGCTAGTTAGGAGGAAGCTTGTGCACGGTTGTAATACGAAGCGGCCGACAGAGTATTACACGTGTTCTTCGGCTGATGTTCACTTTACGTGCCCTTAGAAACGGTGTGACCTCTGATTGAAGAAAAGCCTTTCTATTTGATACCACTCCACTAATCATGTTTAAGAATCAAAGGATATTTAGTTTAAAAACCGCATTACTGAATTTATTTGCCTCGCACTAGTCCACCTCTTTGACTTAACATTTGGCTTATCCGTTTTTCACCAGTCTTCAATTGCCCGCTTGAATCAGCGAGATGGAACTACACTAAGAGAAGTGGGAAAATATTTTAATTCCTGTATCGCAATAGCTTCTTTAATACATTCGTGGACAATGACGGCTTTAATTGCCGATATTTGTTTCCCCCATTTGAAAAGTGACTATCAAATAAAGTTATGTTGTTAAAAGATAGTTGTAGTAATCATGAATTGTATTTGAATGTATAGTAGCAAGTTGAGGTTATAAAATGACTCGCATACGGGGTTTTATTAATTGCTTGCGTTTTCGAAAAAGTGTCCAATTTTACTGGCTTATGAATTCTTTGTTGGGTTAAACATAGTACAGCGTTATTATTCCAAAAAATAATCATGATCATTTTCAGTTCCTGAAATATACTGTCTCGGATTGGATACAGAATTAATAATTTGCATAAGTCCATAAATTAAAAATTATTCTTGTTAGTAAAGTATTGACTGCTATCATTAGGCCCAGGACAGCCAATATATAGACATATTATAACAATTTCATTTTGTCATTCTTTATACAAGTAGGAAGAGAGGAAAAGAAAATGACCCTTGTTGGCTGCTGAGGAGCATAATAATTGTGGTAAATTAACCGTGATGTCATTGCTCTGTAAAACAATTTCATATCTAAAGAATAAGTTTTGCAGAATATTATATGACGTAGAGTTTACATGAAATGATAGACGACTTGTTATATTAATCATGTTCATTGTGTACAAGATAAGACGATGCGTCAATGTATTTAGCCCTAACCTTAGATGGAAACATTGATTGATTGCACGTTGCAGAGGGTCGCTTGGAATCAAACTCATCGGAGTGCGAGAGCGAAGTGTCACCGGCGCCCCCTTCCTCCTTGCCCTTCCCTTCAGGTCAGTCTCGACATGTTGGTCTCTAGAACTCTCTCCCACCGCCATTCATCACGCTGTCACTACTAGGCTACAACTAAACCCGAGACTTCATGTTATACTCGAGATAGTGCCACACCAGCTGTTTATGGCAGCGTGCGCTACCCTCGAGCTCGAAAAATCAATGTGTCATTAACTTCTTCTCGTATGGGAGACTTGTCAGGGAAGTTTGGTAATACTGCTGTTCTCTTACTCCAACATGTTGACACTGCTGCTATTGGTTAACTCAGCTTTAGATTAAGCCTGTTCACTTTGCTCATCTTCCGTCACTCGGTGCTGTTGTTCTAATCATCACTAATATTTCTTGTCACTGTAACAACTCTCAGTATGGGCATAGTTGGATTAACTTGCTAAAATATTCAAATTATTATAATATTTACGTTGAGGAATACTTTATTTCAAATCACTTTCGTGCAGTTAGCTCAAGAATCTGTAGATTGATTAATAATCCTATCTGACTCTGTGCGGTCGTTGAACTGATAAGAGATATTAACGCTCTATATTGAAAATTATCACAAACATTAGGTTAATTTTAGTGTGTACAATTATGCAAGCTGTATATATATATTTTTTACAACTACAAAGCTTTTTGTCTCTAAAATGTAAGAGAGAAGAGATTATTTGTAGAAACATACCAGCAGTCTTATTCTGAGTATCGCACATAATAGTGTGCTTGGACTGCTCACATCAATGACATGCATCACTAGTGGGATACCAGAATAAGCCTGCAGGTAGTATTAAAGTCGATATTGAACAATCTCTATATAGAAACACTATACAGTAAATTATGAACAACAAATTTAATTACACAGATTATCTATATTAAAATTGGATTATTAATTTATTCAGAGTAAGCTAATGGCCACACCTCGTGATTAAGTATTGTAATACTATTATGGTTTAAATATACTGATTTCAATTTTCTTTGCGTATTTTACTCTTCAACGTTTAGATTTGCGGTATTCATTTCAGGATTGTAGCTAAAAATTTACTGAATCGTGTGTATAGCTAGTTATTTTAAAATATTTATATTTAAAAAAATTCCAACTTCGGTAAGAGCATTATGACAATATTTGCTGATCTTCTGAATCTTGGCATTTATTAACATATGCACCATGAAGAATATTTAAATGTGACCACACAGTCAAGTCACGGGTCACAGTTATGAGCCGTAGTGATCCACCGTTTATTTATTTAATGATTAAGGTGCCCCACTGACCTCCAGAGGAGTTCTTATCTTACCCAGTAGACCCCGAGGACTGGCACGATCTTAGAGAAAAATTGAATGGTGATCTCTAGGTACTGTCATAACAGTGAAGTAAAAGAAAAATAAATAGTTTTTCTATTGGTTTAAAAATCTTATCTGACCTCGTTTGATGATTGAACAATGTTTAAACGCATCCCTATTTGTAGTTAAATAGTCCTTACGTAGTGTAGCAGCTTAGCGTATGATATTGTGGATATTAGAATACAAAGAGTAAGTGTATCTATATAGAAATGAATCATCTAGTCATTATTAATTAAGCTATAATTCATCTAAATTTGTTTTATTATAATGTATTTGTACATTACAAATATTATACAGTGGAACCCGGATTTTAAGTTTTCCTGTAATTTGTTTGTCTCTTTCAGTTTCATATTCTCAAATTACCTGTGATATACAACACAATTCCACATAATATACGCACTCTCCAAAGATGAAATGTAATTGTACAATTTTATATTATTTTAAATTAAATTTATTCAGTTTTGTTTGTAAAGTTATGTTGGCAAAGCTGAAACTGGAAATTTTAAAATGGCCACGTATAAAAATTCATTTTCATTATCTTCATTTTTCTCTACTGTGCACATTAAATCTTAATATCAAATTTTTACTCGGCAAAAATGTTTTAAAAATAACTTGCGAAATTTAAAAATTTATCTGCGGTTAAAAATTAGGAAATATTAAACCTAATAAAAAGTTCTCAAAGAATTTGAAGTAAATGATCTGAAAATGCAAGTATTTAGAGCTATATTATTTTTGGTCACTGAATTTTTAGATATCAGAAGATAAAGAAAAGAATAACATAATAAATGATGGAAGCTGATAAAGATACATTAACTTGCATTGGGGATGACTTTTCTCAAAACATGTATAAATATTTCTTATTTTCCAACAATCAGTGACGTCATAGTGTACACGAGAATGAGTTGTGCATTGTGAATTTAGACTTTGCGTCTTAAAATTTTCAAATTTTGCAATGTGAATATGGGTTCAGAATAATTTTGATACACTTTTTTTAACAGAGTATTTTGAATCATCAAGTGATTTGTAAAATGGATCATTTGGGTCATGAAATATAATATTTTTGAATTACCAGTTTTATATTTGCAATCCATTTTTCAAATATTTTTTTTTGTTCACTTCATTTGTGAGTTTTATTAAAAGTTTTTTTTCGTTTTTTAATTTTTTTTTTATTGAGTTTCAATTTACTATTTAATTCACCATTTTACAGTTTACCCTATTTTATATATAACATTTTAAATGTGTAAGGTATAAATTAAAGTGTAAAATCAGGGTTCCACTGTACCGTAGTAGATTGGTGGGCCGGCACATTTGGTATTAGACTAACAAATGTATTTATTGGTAAAATATTTAATAAATACACAATAAGGAAAACACGCGAATGGTAATTAAAAAAATTAACTGTTTTTGTTCAAAAACTGCTTCTGAAATAACACTGGTCGGTGGAGCAATGGGCGCGCGCATGCACACTATTTAACATGGATGGTTTATTCTAACTGGGGGCTGCCATATTAAAGTGGTAAAATATGGCAGTTGAACACGAGGAATCTCTTGGGATGGTTTAACGCTAACGATGTCTCCTCGGTGAGGAGTGGTGTGTGTTGGCCCACGTGTATCTAATGTGTCGCTGTGCGGGTGTGTGTGTCTGACCCCAGGGCGTATTACAGTGATCCCGGCAGGGGCCTTGCAGGCGGCCGAGGGAGGACTGCACACACTCACCATGGCCAACACCGGCTCCGGGGGCGCCATCGTGCAGTATGCCACCAGCCAAGATGGCCAGTTCTTTGTGCCAGGTATGTGACAGTCTTCCACTAGTACAACGAGCTTCATTGTGTGTTAAAGATTCCTATTTTATATAATATACTTATTATTTTAACTGTTGTATTTACTCTATTTTTCTAATTTTTTATTTATTATATTTAATAGTGTATACAGTAAAAGTTATTGATACAAATAATTTTATTTCGAAATTCATTATAATTTGAAAAACTCATTCATAATATGAAATAATTTTAAGACAAAATTTAAAAAAAATAATGCATGTAGACATTATAAATCTGAATATTTGTTAGCATTTTCTCCGACTTCTTTGACTCACCCACGACTGGTCCCTAATCCCTACGGGAATTGACCAATCACATGGATTTGACTATCTGTATAACAGTAAATACATCCCAAACGGCGGACTGGCTAAGATGGAAATCCTGCCAAAAGTTTTTGAGTTTTACATTTTCATTTTGATGTGCCTATCTTTGTGTTTTTCTACATTCAAAATATTTATAGTTATTTTTGTGTCAAATAGCATGAAAATATTACTGTCATCTGACTGACATATTGATTCTTTTTTTTTTGCACTTTTATTTGTGAATTTCGTGAAAACTGACACTTTTCAAATGTTGGGCTCTTTATAATGTTATTTGAAAAGTTTAAAGAATATTGCATATTTTTGTTTCATCCTTGTGTTAAATTGTAGTCTTTTTTATATTTTATTTTGCCTCAGTGTTTCATTTTAAATTTAAAATGGTGTCAGTTCGCAGTACGTAAAAAACATTAGTAATTTCTAAGAAAATGGATTTAATTAAAGATGTGGACTGTAAGGGAAATGCCACCAAAAAGTATGGTATTGCCATCTCAACCGTTTCGACAATCTTGAAAAATCACATCAAAATTGAAGAATTGTATTATAAGTTGAAGGAAAGTAACACGCATTCGCCTGACAAAACACAAAAAGTTGGAATGCAGGTGGTTTGAATTTTTTTCTCAAATGTGTGTAGCCAAAATTTGAATTTCTAGTCTAATTCTTTTTAAGAAAGGACGTCTATTGATCAATGAATTGAGGATTAATGATTTTGGAGCCTCCGATGGAGTCTTTGGCTTCACAGATTTAGTTCAAGGTTCAACAAAACGTGCTTGTCAATATGTGGGAAAGTCAAAAAGACGAAGAAATATAGGTGGGGGAGAGGGACCTTGACAAAAATGGAAGTTAAATTGACCAAATACATGTTTTAAAAATGTTCTGAGAAAATATATACTTTTAGTACATCTATAAATATTTAGAAAATGTGAAATTTTGATCCCCTCAATTTAGTATTAAAGAGCTTTGCTATTGCTTGAACCACTTAACCTGTAACCAGCATGATGCTAAAGAACAAATGTCAATAATACAGAGAACACACCGTCCATCTCCATACGGATTCTGATCTAGTGAGATGGGCGGGAACACATGAAATATTAAATTAATTTTTTTTTTTTTATTAATATTAAAAATATAATACAATTTGAATAATCAGTGGATATATATATACATATATATATATTTTAACATAAGTTTCTTCATGATTTGAATTAGTTGAAATAAATAAAATAATTTGAAACAATTGTCACTATAATTTTTTTATAATTAATCTCATACATTCTTTACATTTGATGTACATTTTTATATACACATGCTTTATAGTCAAGTTGGCATTACATTGATTGACAATTTAAAACCCCGAGCTGCCGGCTATCGAGCGCAGTATAACCTTAATTTAAATGTGCAATCATATATTATTCTGACCTTCTGCTCGCTCAACTTAAAACTAAATAAGTCTATTGTTTTTGTTTAATTAATTAGATGATATTGAAACTGTTTGTTTGAAGATTGAATGCAATTACTGATTGGAATTATGATTGAATAGGCAGGGTAGGGATAATGGATAATGGAAATTAAAATGGTGACGTATGTTACAGTAGCTCAAGGCGGGCCAGTGCTGGAGGACCAGACGAGGAAGAGGGAGATGCGGCTGCTGAAGAATCGGGAAGCGGCGCGGGAATGTCGCAGGAAGAAAAAGGAATACATCAAGTGCCTGGAGAACCGGGTAGCGGTGCTGGAGAACCAGAACAAGGCGCTCATCGACGAGTTGAAGGCCCTCAAGGAGCTGTACTGCAAGCAGAAGACAGAGTGAGCCGTCTCCGCACACCCGTGATAAGGTGCCACAGCAGGACATGTGTATAGTTACTTACGGCAGGAATCATTCATGTATAACAGGAGGGTGCTGGCAGGAGGCGTGCGTGTGGAGTGCGGCTCCCTGAGCCTCGCGTGTCTTCCGTGAGATGTCGGCCCGTCTCGTGACTGTTTGTTTTTATTCATTATTGTTATATTCTTTTCTTTTGTGAGAAGAATAACAAAAGAAAGAGGCTTGTGACAGTAGCTGCGATTAGATAAGCCAAAGGATTGTATATGTAATGATTTTGTTGTTTTATTGTCTACAAATGTGTAATATTTTATGGGTTAAGTGAACTGCAGATAGAATCTATGGCAGTGCGACATGTACAGTTACAGAGTGTTTCTATATATGAATAGTGAGTATTTTTTGTATGAAATCAAATGGAGGTAAATCATCGAAGTGGACGTTCTCCAAAGTCTGGAGTGGTTATGTAAATACACATATTTATAAAAATATATATATATTTTTAAATACCTCTGATGTATACTTTTGTTAGTTATTCCTTTTGTTAGTTGATTGTACGTATTGGCGACTTCCTCCTGCGCAGATGACCCGGTGACGCCCCGTCCCGTGTACGGTGCGGGGGCACAGGAGAACTCTTGTACCTGATATTTTAAATGATAAAATTAACAGCGTAATGATTATTGGCATTTGTGATATATATTGAGCTTTTCATTTCTTCAGATTTTTATTAATGTTAAGTCTAACATTTGCTACATTTGCTGAAGCCCATAAATCTGAATACATAATTTCTACCATGTATCGTTTACTTTTTATATTGTAACATATCATGATTCTACTTATTTCATTGATTTTTTGAAGTCGTATGTCTCGGGCGGAGCGGAGGAGTCGACTCGGGAGTTGGCGCGATGATCTTATATCCCGGTCCACATTGGAAATGGTGAATGTATTATTGCTAAGAATCCTCGCAGATTGGAAGTGTCAATACGTGTGAACATTTTTATAAATAAGAATGGAGTGCCTTTGCAAAAGTATAGTTGAAAACCACTCTGAGACGCCTCTTTATATATTTACATGTATTTAATATAATACAGTTATGGATAAGTAAGGAATTACAAGGCTCTAATGATCATTGTTTATGGGTTTCTGCAATACACAGATTGCAAGTGTCAACACTTTAGGATTATCATGAATTTCTTCTCTAAAACTTGATACGCTTACCTTTATATTATTTGAAGTTGTTTTTTTTTTCAATTATTTCTAACCTGAAAAATGTTAATATTTTAATGGAGTTGTTTCATTTGTGTGTCGGGCATTTGGAATTTATCACATACTATATTTGTACTTGGATTCTGTTTGTGGCTCAATTTTTGAGTATATTAATCATTTTTAAAACGCTTTATCGGTTTCACCAAATAATTAATATGACTAACATGTTTATATATCGACTCCTCCTAAATATAGTATTGTAACTAACATATAGGTAATTTTTAGTTCTAGTATTTCATATGGTTTTGATGCATATTTTAAGTGGCTGTTATTTTTTATATGCATTGTATTATGTCCTATTGAACGATACATGTATTAAAAAAATTACTGCCGCTTAAAAATATATCAAATACATGCAAAATACTAGAACAACTAAAAATGATCATTTGTTAGTTACAATACTTCACGCAGGAGGGTATTTATGTTATGTGTCTTTATAGCTTATTAAATTATTTTTTAAATTCGTTGAATGCGGAGAAAACTGTAAAGTTGAGCCAGAGTTCAGAACCTTCATGTTGTAAAATGTTTTAGTAATGGTAATTGTTAAATATTTTTATCTTGTCGAACCATCTTCCCGTAACTTAGACTAAATATTGTCTAAGAAGGTAATCTGGTACAGCTTAATATAATGAATCATTTTATATCATATAAACTACCCCAAAACTGGAAATTTGAATTACCCTAATAAAAATCTCTTTTTAGTCTCTGAAAAAGATAATTTTTGTCCGCAAATTATCCAGCTATGTACTATGTACAATTTCACACTGCTACTGTACTATGTACAATTATACAGAATAATATTTAAGAAATGGGAATATTCCCACTCTTCCAGTCTCCCAGTAGGTTTATCATTTAACACAATTGATGAGAATAAAAACAATTTGTATTTGTTTACAATAGTTTTACACATACAAAATTCACATATATCTAATTCCACGTTCCATTTGATGTGAATGTTATTAACGTCAGCTGATTTCTCATAAAAATTGAGCTGCACTTGACATTCATGATAAAATTGTAAAACAATTGAAATATACGAACAAGCAATTATTCGATTACTCGACACATTAATGTTGGTGAGTCATCAATTCTGTGTGGAAACAAAGCGAATAGACATTTTTCATGCATCATTTTGAAGGTGATGTATATTTTTTATATTAATCAGGAGGGTATGGGAAAAAATTAAATGAAGAAAAGTTCTAATGGAACGTAAAATTAAATTCATTGAAACATACCCTAAATAAATTAGAATTTATAATAAAATTGACAAAATATTTAATATATTTATTTACTCATTCAATTTTAAGACTTAAGGCTGGTTGTGTAATCAGTAGTAAATTTTTAGTATGGTAACTTTTTACCAGTAGTAAAAATCCTTTGTGGGTTGTTGATACATCAAATTTACTACTGTCAAAGCATAGATGCAGATTTCTGCAGGCGCAATAAATAATCATGAAATATGTATTATTTATAGATTTTTTCACCTAGGCGTTTGAAATCTGTCACTTTGGTGGTGAAATTTTTTTGTGTTGTCTTAATGTATATTAAACGAGATCATCATCGGTCGAACTCTCATCACTTAAATTGTGGGATATTGAATGCTTAAATGTCATATACTGTAACTTTCAAAGTATCAATGTGCCAGATGACTTTTGGAACAGCTGTGAAAAGTCTTGTCATATTTAACTATTGATTCTCGTTTGTACTATCGGATATCGGAGAGTGAAATGAGTTTACGACGGGTGTACTTCCGAGAAGTAAATATTTTTTTACTAACAATCAACCCGTTTTTGCAAATTTTTTTATTTAGTAAATTTTTTTTTTACTATGGTAAAAGTTATTACTGATCACACAACCGGCCCTTATTGGCTAAACTTAGCAAGGGGATTCTCTATTAAAGTCAATATTAATATTAAAAGATTTCGATGAAAGAATATGTAACAATTGTAGTTGCTGGAACTTAAAACTATTTTCTTTGCCTGCAGTCAGAATTTTAACAATTGTTGATCAGTTCCAATGACCGAGTTGAAATGGTATCATAGGTGTCCCATCAGTGTTTCAGTCCGTCCAGCTTTGGCTGTCCGCTTCTTCACTTACGTGTTCCCGCCACCGCTAGGTAATTAAAGTCTACCAGCTTACCTTTGAAGTCAATAGGTACATTTTGTTTTGTTATGAAGGCTACAACGTTACCCGCGGAACAATGTCCAGCTTCTCAGTAATAAGAACCTGATTTGAGAGTCATTTGATTGTGTGATAATGAAAAAGCTTTTTGAGACCTTTGTGCCATGCTATGTAAACAATTGACGCTGATTGATTGCGTCATTTTAGCAAACTTGACTAATTTATTGAAGAATCTTACTAATTTATTGGTGGGAAATTCCCGCAGACATGATGCTGTAGTACTATGTATATTGTTGGTTATGTCAGGAATTATTAATATTTTGTTATATCTCTTTCAGAAGATCTTTATATTGGCAAATGCAAAAAGCTGTTGTAATGATATTTGACAAGAATTGTAAATAATAAAATTGTATTTTTACAGATATTATATAGTTTTTCTAAAAAATGATTTTTTGTATATTTGTATCTAAATGTTTATTTATGCACCACTTCTCCACTCGACATTCCCTACTGATAATGGCTATGCGAGTAATCGAGTGATAGTGTCAAGACCAATCGATATTCACTCTTAAGGTATGCGGGTGCAATTTGCCATAGGGCACACAAAAAAATATAGCATGCATACCATTTTTAACGAAACTTCTACTCCATGTGCCGTCTTTTATTGAAGGTTGGTGACCATATTGCATTATGTTAATTTATACTTTATAAGATCATCAACATTTTGGACATGGAATTATTTTGTGAGATTACACAGCCAAGATAATCTCTCTACCTACACTAGTAGTTCTGCTACCTTCTATCTTCCCCTACATAATGATTTGTAAGATATCATATTTTTCTTTGCAGAGAATGTGTTCAAAGCATGCCAGCTCTCCTTGATAGTTATTGAATTACTTTCTTGACTTGCGTTTAAATACATTTTAATTAGTAATGCAGTCAACCTAGACCATACCGGTAGCCTTGTAGAGGTGTGCTAATGTTTTTATTATTTTCTTCCCCAGCGCACAGCATTGGTCCTTAAAATTGTACAAAAGAAGACATTGGTTAAGATTGAGTATTCTTATAACAAAAGTGATTTTGAAACAGGAATTTTTATTATTTATAAATGTTCCAACTATCAAACTTAGGAATTGATGACTATCACGCCGTAAAAATGAATGTGAATACACTACATTTTTTAAAAATCATTACAATAATATTTCTATTTTGAAACTGTTATAGCCTTTCTATTAAAATTACTAATCTAGGTACTAAATCTATCAAGAAATTACTTTAGTGCGTCTTTGAATTCTTACCTTTCAAATATGTAACCTTCATAACTCAAAGCGATTTGGTTGAATTTAAAAAATGTATTCAATTGAAATACAACTTATTTATAAATCTGCATTTGAATTAAAATATTCAAATGAAAAAGAGGATTAATTTTTAATGAAATCACATTTTATTTAAGAAGTTACGATTTTTCAGAACAATTCTGTATGACTTAAAACAGGTTAAGTGAATCACTCATGAACTTAATTTGATCTGTAAGACTGTAAACTGACACAATTATACCCATAAGAATTCATGTAAAATGGATTAATTCGTTCCGGACTCTATTTCATGTATGAAATCCTATTCAAAATAATGAAAATTCAGTCTTAACTGATTGTAAGTATTAAAACAAAGAATAAATGTAAAAAAATTTATTTAAGCATTTAATTATGTGTTAATTAAATTTTGAAACAATAAAATACACTCAAATTTCAGTCTGATAAATACGATGCACTAGAGCAGCGGTCCGATAAATAAAATGCACTTGAATCTGCTCTGAGTGAACGCTACTGCAAAAATAGCCCCCTCTCATTTTCTGCCTGCCGGAATTTCAGTACATGACTGCCTGTTTGTAAGCTGAAATTATGTTCACAAATTGAAGCAATTTTTTGGCGGGGATTTTGTTTGTAACTCAAGGTTCCACTATACAGTTATCACCAGGAAGAGAGCTTAGCTTAGCTGTTTTACTTGCAAAATATGTCCTTTGGCGACTTCTATGTAGGTTGTCATAGCTTAATTGGTTAAAGCTCTCTACTGGCAATAATATGCTTCGAATTCATTTTTAATATTAATGCCTAGAATTTAAGAATCTATATCATCTGATACTTTTTTTACATAATAGCTAGATGGAGACGTTAGCGCTGTTCAAATATTTCTGAATTCAATAATTTTTTTAGACTAATAGCCAGTATTCCACCATACTTCAGCATCGCTGTCGTCACTGACACAAAGTGACAAATGTACAATAGATTCTTAATTAAAAAATAAATTATGCCGAAGAAATGATTAGGTGAAAATGAATTTTTGTTTTTATAAAAAGAAGCTAAATTGAACAACAGCTAACTGTTATTTAATTAAATTTTTTTTGTTATATCCCACATTCCTACCAAGTTTGGATCATGGTGTGTGTATATCTTTTGTGCAATTTTAAGGACCAATATATTAGTGATCTTAACCAACTACTTAATTAAAATTTTAATTGAATTTTTCTATGTATTACGAATTTTTGAATTCAAATTATTCAGCACTTTTTCTATGTAATAGATCAAGATCGGGTCAAATTTAATAGGATATCAAATATGACAAAAGATGTCACATATGAGTCTGACATTCACTAGCTTGCGTTAAGTTTACTTTTTTTTTACTTGTGAAAACGTACTGACTAACATGTTTTCTTATGTGCATATTTTTTTAAAAGTTCAGTTTGTACATAATTGACTTCATACCTAAAACTGATCCCTTTTGGTGTTTTTTTTTACATAATTTACATTTGATCGATGTGACTGTCAAAAAATATTACTTTACACACAATTTCAATAAATGTTATCGAATTTCATTTAAACACGTAATATTCTCCCTTACTGAATCTCATTCACAGTACATTTTCGGAAAAAATTATTGATGGCGGTGACGACATCGAATATCGACAGGCCCGAACTTTATGCAAAAAATACATTGATATTTTTGTCCTTAATTACGATTTTTATTTTTAATCACAACTATGATTATAATATTTTTTTTTTGTTCTGTTTGTTTATTTTGTGTTGATGTAAAGAGCATAAAAAGTTTAAAAAATTAGCCGGATATTTTTTTTTTACAGAATTCAGTTGCCAGTGCGTATTTAAACGCTTTGCATTGTTTTTATTTTTGATTTTGTCATTAAATTTTCAAATTCATATCTCGTTACATCATGGGATAAGGTAAATGAAAAAAAAAACGTTCATCAGTTACCAAACACAGTAGTAGTAGTTTTATCAGGAAATGCGGTTAAACTCGAGAAAACGCTTTGCAATAGGCATGTTTTTCGGTAACATGAAAAAGTAATAATTATATGAAAAAATAAAGTAATTTGCACCAAAATTGTTGATTGAGTTGCATTTTGTTTATGCATATAAAATATTTATACATAATCTATTAATATTATTAAAAAGTATTGATAAAACGATACGATATTTGGAATTCACAAAACAAATTGAAGTTTCATTTAATGCAGAACAGTGTACAATTAGGGTAATATGAGCATAAAATGACAATAAGAATTTTGATACGCTAGTTATCTTATCTGTTATCTGAAAATACCAGCTTGTCATAAAATAAGGTCTAATTTAATACGAGTCGTAAAAGTTAATTGATTTTTTGTATATTCTAAGGGTTTATCAGCCACCTGAGCAATTAATGTATATTTATTTAAAGGTAAATATTAATAAAAATAAAACAAAATTACCAATGCGGCTCTAGTATTGTGATGATTATCTATTGCTTATCTATTAAAAATATTGGATTTTAAAAATTTATTTCGACACATATAATATATATTGTTCGGCTAAAAAAAAACAGTTTGTTAGATATATTTTTTTTAATGCATTGCCCAACTGAGCAAGCTTGTTTTTAAGGCAAACGGATAGAACGTTTATGACGCGGGAAAACCCATTTAAAGAGTTAATTTTATTGCACACGGTGAAAGAATACTACTTACATTTTTAGGAATGTCAAACAATACTAATATAATTATGATTTTATATTATTCAACTGCAATAATTTTATGAGTCAATATTAAATTGTGTGAAATTTAACCATTTGACAATTATTTTGATTCGCCAAAGACATAAAAAAGTGTTGGTAAGGGTAAATTAAGTTTGCATCTGTATTTTTACTCTTTAGGCGCGAAACCATATTAAATATTCCTGGATAGAAAAATATGATCTTAGGTGGGAAAATGTTAAGTAGGTTTCCATCTATTATTATAAATAAAAATAAATTAAATAGTAAAATAACATATTCGAGATTGTCATGAAAATAATCGAAATATTATTTATGATTTCCAGTTAACTCAGATTGCCGAAACGCAGATTTGGCAGATTGGTTCCGAAACGTTGGGCAGAGTGATTGGATGGATTGGATACGCGAAATAATTCCGGAAATCGCGACACAGGAGATTCTAAGCGGATGTAAAAATCTATTTTCGAGTATTTGTCAAGAAATTTCAATTGGGCTAACGTCAATTTAAAAAATTTCCCCATTTTAGTTGCCATTTGACCCCTATAATATATGTATAATGGCCGCGCATCGCGAACTTCATAATTATAAATTTATAAAATATATCTAAAATCCTTTGCTAACATTGAATCGTCAAGTCGATTCATTATTATTATTGGCCATTGTAAAATATTATATTATTGGACCACCAATCAAAAGTAATTGTCATTACACTTTCCCGTTCATATCCTTATCTACAATTGAAGTTCCTATGGTATTAATAATGATGTGTTTATTTAAGCGTGATTTTTTGTTTAACTCGATTCACCATAAATATAATACATATTATGTTATACATTAAAGTTACGAAATAAATATAATGTTATGAAAAAGAAAACCAAGGAAAATATTAATAAATAAAAAGTTCACACATATATACACACAAAATATAAATATTACATATATAACTACTTCAGTCACGGCCATTTATGTATATGTAGCCATTCTGTAGGCGTTGCCATTCTCTGGTCAGGGAACCAGCTTTCCATGAGAGTGCCGCTTACATCAGAGTTGGTGTTGATCTCCAGCCGCAACTTTATGTCCCCAACTCGAGGTCTCAGAAGCGGAACGAATCCATGTATACGGCCTTCGGTAAACATTGTAGATTAATATTATATTTTAAACTATTTTCTGAAAAACTACAACTTCACAACAATAATGTGTTCTTAATAATATCAATCTATATTTCTTATTCGTACGTTAGTCAACCCTAGGTTGTATTCAAACATAAACTCTCATACTTATGATATAAATGGATACGACGTCTGCCACTTGCGTTGGGAGCCATGTGATAAAAATTGACACGACGTTGTGCGCCATATGATATAAATATGACACGATGTAATTCGATTAATTGAATATGTATCATGCTCCTGGTCGCTCGTTAGAACGATTGAACGATACCCCGCACCCTAATGGGATGTTCGCTCCGCGACCCATCCATCAGATGTCACCCCTTCATTAGTACCATGGTTATAGTGAGAATACAGGTGAATATGAACATACGCGAGATGCATAAACTGGTCTTTTATTGTACACATATTTACATTCACGGGTAGGTGGAAATACTTATAACTAACTAAATCTAAAACTATGTCGGGTTATTTGGCGACGTTCCCATGGATCTTCTTCCGGAGACTTGGTTTCAGGCCGGCGGAGTGATGCCGTTAGCACCCGGCGTGGGCGGCTACCTGCTGACTACTCTGCTAGACTGGGCGGCTGCTCCTGGGTGGATTGCGGTGAACCGTGGCTGCTTATCCTCCGATTCTTTGGCGACGTTCGGTCGGATTTCTGGTGTCGGCTTCTATTTTGATCTCCACTTTCGAATTTCGAACTGCATTTCCAAGAACACCCAGTGTTTGCTGGTGTCAAAGTAGGATTGGTCGGTCCGAATCAAAATCAACTCGCGACACGAATTACCTTTCAGGCGTATCACTTAATTTGATTAAATATCTAAGGAATGCTTACAAAATATTTAATATTAAGATGAATTCTATTCCTTCAGAAAATGGTCTGGGCCAGTTGCATAAACGAAAATATTATTTGTTAGTATGTTTGTTCAATACGGATTTACATATCTCACGCTCGCTATTAAATTAATTGTAATTCCCTTCGGAACCTTAAGTCGTTATAAAACTGGATCCCCTCGTTCCACTAATTTAATGCGAAAACTGCTTAATTATGTGCTTTACTGCGTTTTATTTGCCGGTATTGTTAAAATGGTTGCAATGTTATTTACATATCGTATTTATGCAGGTTGATGTGAACGTAACGTTCTTGTTGTTGCGCAATCAACATTTGTAGTGGTCACGAGGAGATAGCGGGAGGGTAAATTAAATTAATATGAGTTTTTATATACTAATTCACACATTTATTTATATACAAGGAAATATGAAAAAAGGAAAATTCTTATTGCTACTTTCAATTGTTTTTCCCACTCACTTTTGTTTGTCTTCACATTTGTGGCCAATTGCATGGCCACGTATGGCCCGCCGCTGGCGCGTGCGATAAGCGGCATCTGGAGCCCCTGGTCTAGTTAATCGACGCGAGTTTCGCTAGCCATATGGTCTCTGTGGCCGTGTCCGGTCGTCTCGTGGTAGGTGGCCTCCGGTCCTCCGTTGTGAGCGGCGGAAATATCCGCTGTTTTCCTTGTGTCCAAAGCGGGGTCCTCGGACGCCTTCCAAGAGGCATATCGCAGCTTCCTGGCGGCTTCGTCTCGAGGCAAGATGATGATCGGTAAGCTGGCGGCGCCCTGGAGCAGATTCGGTGCGTTCAGCGGGCGTAGAGTGAGGGAGTTGCTTCGGCTTAGCAGAAACCCACCCCGGCTAATGCGCAGGGGAGGGGGTAGCGACCCTTGTCAGCTGTAGATGCATGTTAGGAGCAGGCGAGGAGGGGCTTGCGTTGTCCGGTGCACGGTCCGCACAACAATATTTGAATAAAGCTAAACATTAATTTAAAATTCCCGCCGAAAATAATATTCGTAATACGTGAGATACGACCGTAACAAGGTCGTGTGAACTATCCAGAACTACCCCGAGTTACCGTTGTCAATAGGTACTGTTTATCTATGGTACTGTACAGTAAAATTACTGTCTATGGTGCTGTCATAGATAAATGCGATTGTAACCAATTGAAACTCGTGCTTCTCACTCCTCATTGGCTACTGGCGTGAACATGGCAGTGTACTCTAGTATCTATGGTTATTAGTTGAATTGAATTTATTTCATTAGTTTGTTTGTGGCCGATTGTGGTGTTTCTGTTTTTCTGCTTGTTTCTTGTCTTGTTCTGTCGTGATCATCTATGACCGCCATTATGCTATTTTAGAAATTTATTATTGTTTTTACATTTTTGTATTGCACAAGTAGAGCAATCAAATTATCTGATTGTACTTATTTTTGAAGTACAATGAGTAATTATGAAGACGACCAAAGTGAAGATGGTGAACTGGCGAGAAGTCCTATCGCACAGGAGGAAATGGATTTTAGGTTACTGTCTTGAACGTTTCTAAACGTATGTTTTGTTTATCTTTTTTCTTGGTTTTTTCGTAATTTATGTTGTATTTTGCAGTTTATCCGAAGAAGACATGGATACCAACGATTCTTTAGATATAAGGCCTCCACAAGCGAAAGTAATATCAAGTCGTCCTCCCAAAGACGATAGGAAGAGTAGACACAGCGGAAAGGCAGAAAGACACAAAGAACATTCGCATAGAGATAAAAAGCACACATATAGGTAAACTATTGAATTTTTTTGCTGTTTTCTGACATTTATATTGCTTTGATGCACATTTGATTCGTACGAAACATTGTAAAATGGCAACTGTCCTTGATAGTACATAATGTCATGTAATGATTCACCTTCGTATCTTACCTAGTATGAATCCGAATACAATATTAATATACTAAAAATAATTAAATTGTGATTTTCGTCTGTTCATAGTTATACATATACATTATATTTAAGTTCCAACTAAAGAAATATTACTATTTTACTCTACAACCACCTGCTCTCTACTCACAATCAAGTTATTCATGATTACTTGCAGATAGTTATTTAGAAAAGTGCATTTCTAAATTGATTATATTTCCACTCTATTAGTTGCTAGTACATACATTTATCTTCTTTATGACCCATTTCTTATGAGGTGATTTTAAGAGTTTTTTTGTAATTTTTCTGATTCAAAATCTGAAGATTTAACAGTCCCTGCTGATATTATGTTTAATTTCTGTTCTGTAAAAAGTGAAAATAATCTATGCTATAGTTGTTGCGATTTACCATCTTGGATACTTGCCAGCATGATTCTTATCAAATGATAATCATTTGGTCTGTCCATCTCGCTCTGCCAGCATGATTTTTTCAAATCAAATGATAATTGCCAGATTATGCTGATGTTGGTGCAGGTGAGAGTAAAAAGTGAAGGCTATGACTGAACACTATATTGCTGGAGATTAGTCTATTAATGGTTGACATCGCTGAATGTTTATTGTAAAAATGTGTTTTGTGAAATATTTTAGTATTTGTTTATTTGAGGCTAAAATTCAGAGCTGGATAATTCTCTCTTGATGAGTCTTGATTGTGGATTGTTTAGTCCTAAGGTACTCCTCATTTAGCTACATAGTTCATTTCAGTAGCCAATTGGTATAATTTTTCCAGGGAAAGAGACAAAGCGGACGTGAGAAGTAAAAAAGAGAATGAACTTATCAGACATAGGGAACCCGAAATAACTTACCATGGGAAGGATCATATTAGGGAGCGAGAATATGTCCGGGAGAAAGAGATTTACCGGGAGAAACACGTATACCGGGACCGAGACCACATACGAGAGAAGGAGGTGTACAAAGAGAAAGATGTGTACCGAGAGCCAGAGTCTTACCGGGACCGGGAAAAGGAAGCATATCTCGCCAAGGACAGAGAGCGCGAGAGGTATCCAGACGGGGAACGCTCCAAGGAGAGGAAGCGAGCAGATAGAGGGGATGAGGCAGGGGGAAGGCCTAAGGAGAGAGAACGAGGAGACCGGGGGGATAAGGAGTTGGAAGACTTACGATCGCGCCTGCTGAGTAAGCGGCGCACCAAGGAGCAACAACAGGACAGACGGAGAGATGATTCTCCCGATAGGCGAGGGGACTCGTATCGGCCTGCACACCTTCAGAGGAGAGACAAACTCCTGCATACAGGTAAGCGGACAGTTTTTATTAATTATTTTCTAACCAGGTAGTAGCCGCACTGTGGTCAGAGGTGGCCGCTTTGCGGCCATCGGTGGCACTATTTAAAAAAAATTTCAGTATCAAATGCATATAGCACGGCTTCCAGCTATAATGGCCGCTTCTTGGGTAAAATGTACATGCGATACCATGACAGATGTGCGCCATCTCCCGGAAGCCCATTTAAGCCCAACTTAACTACTGAGTGGTTCGTGTCATTAATAAATCAACTAACATGGTGCGACAGTGGATGATGCAACACAAAGTTTGTAAATATACTTTGGGTGTTTTATCTTGCTGGCAATATAAATTACAACATGGACATCACACATTGATGGCACATAGTACAGGCTATTTCTGTTTGTAGCGCAATATAGTTAGCAAGGATACCATTGTATGTATCGCCTGGTGTTTACAGAGCGCGAGATGTCTCGACGTAAGGAAGAAGGCCGCGCAGCACTTGAAGAGCGTCGTTCGAGAAGAGCTAAGCGTCCTCCATCGCCTCCCGCACCCCTGCCCTCACCACCTCCTGCTCCAAAAAGGGCGCGTCCCTCCACTTCGCCCCCCGAGGTGGTCACTGTATCAGATGCCAGCGAGCATGAGGAACAAGAGGAAGGTGAGAACGAATAGTTTATATTTTACATTTCATCTTTTATGATATTGATAAATGATATTCATAATTGTGCTTGTTTTTAACAATAATTTGCAATTCACAATTTTAGGAACTTTAATTTTCAATTTGTGATTTCGTCAATTTATTAAAGAATTTGTAAAATAGAAATTTCTACCTAGTTTAATTGTGAAATTTTGCAAATATGATATTTTAATTTACACTTGTTAAAAATCAATTTTTTTTTAAGGTGAACATTCTGGCACATCCTCTGAATCGTCATCTGCCTCAGATAGCGACGGGGACACAGCCTCCGGGGAAGGGGAGGAAAGCGCTGAGGGGGATGAGGAGGAGGTTGGAGAAGGGGAGACGGGCGAGGTGGAAGCTGAGGGTGAGGCAGACAGGGAGGCGCACAGCTCAGGGGGCAGCGCACACTTATCACCCGCCTCTATACACTCAGATACACCCAAGAGAAGGTGAGATGTTCTTTACATTTGTATATAAATATTCATAGGTTAATCTCATGCCACGCAAGTTGGTTCTCTTACTAATTAAATGAATGAATTACTAATTAATAGTAATTTATATATTAAATTAAAGATATAAACACACCAGAAAGCCTGTGTCACTTAGATCAACTAATTTCTGAATAGAATAGAAGATAATCTTTTAATATTTTTATTGAATGTACAATTTTTTTTATCTATACTTCATAATAGTGAAGAATTCTCAATACAGTAAAACCTTGTTAAAACGAATTCCACTATATCGAAAAATGACATATATCGATTTTTTTATCCAAAATGAGTTTCCTACAATCAATTTTTCATACAAAAATGAATTTCTATAAAAAAATTTCATTATTATGTGTAATTAACTAATTTTTCTCCCCTACAAAAAAATACCGATACATTTACATAAATATGTAATGATTTTTTTTTTGTTGTCTTCAACTGTTTACAGTCATGTTTGTAAATTGTTTTGTTGCCTCGTCGGCATGGGCGGTCTGCCTTTGTAAAACTTCTTGGGATCATAATAGGCCCTTTTATTGCTATTTGGCGTAATCTCCGTATAGTCTCAAGGTTAATTTTACTGCTGGTTGTCAAAATAGGTTATAATGACACTCTTCCCACAATCTGAAGCGAACACGTGTTCATGCGCCTAAAAATAGATTGTGTCTAGACCATCTATAGAAAAAAAAGACGAAACCCCCAAAATCGCAACTGACAATTCTCCGCATTATTATCTTCAATCTTCACTTTTCGTCTTCATTATCATCCTCCACTTACATCACTTTTGATATTATTATGAACATTTACATTGCAATGAACGGTAATATTGTGTACAACATTTTCGTTATTGTGTTTATTTGATTATTGCTTTCATGTGTTTGTTTACCAACATTTATGTCTACTAGTATTCTGTAATTTATTCTTTAAAGTACATTTTTAAATATTTTGTGAATCCTAAAAAATGACTTCAGGTTGTGATAATTCCTGCAACATTTTAACCCTCGACAAAAAATTATAATTTGACTACAATTTTAAAAAAATAAGAAGATTGAAAATGCGTTTGAACTGGTGCAAAACTCGCAATGCTTGTAGCTGCTCTACAATTAAAATTGAATGTTTTAATGTTTGCGTGATATTTTGGAATTTCCAAAAATATTGCAGAATTTTAGATTATCTTATATTGTTTTATAAAATGTTTTTAATTTAATTTCTTCATTTGCTTGTCTGTTGAAATAACAAAACTAACGGGATTATTCAGATTTTTTTATATACGGAAAATCCTCTTTTGTTTGCATAATGACTTATGTTATATTTTTATTTTATTTTATTTATGTAAAAATGTGGTTGGACTGTGCCCGTCTCACTAGAGAAATTCTGTGTTGAGACGAGCATAGTTTACAAGCAATTATACAAATAAATTGGTATTACAAGTATAAAAAACAAGTACAAGTGGACTTTCAAACAAATTATTTTGAGGAAATTTGTATTATCTCGTATTAAACTGTCAATGGGTGTTTTGTTTGCGGAACTTACAAACTTTTTTAAAGCCACGCTATATTTTTGTGCTACGGTGTGGATGTGGAATATATATTAGGACATATTTTTATTTATTTCGCTATATGTGGAAATTTGTTATTATGAATTTTTATATTTTGGTCTGTTGGATTTCGCAATAACGAGGTTTGCCTGTGTGCCCATATTCGTATTTTCATGTAATTTACACTTTTTCCAAAAACTTTAGCCTCAAAAAATAACATTTCCTAGTAATTTCTACCGATAATTCGTAAAACCTGATTATTCATAGTTCATATCCATATTTTATACCCAAAATAAATAATTTGTTCATGTAATTTGGTTATTCACATGTTTTTAAATTCTGAAGTCCCATGACTTCGTATTCATCATCCCTTCTTGAATATCTGTAGCTAGCTCCGGCCGCTAGCCAATCACGGCGCTGTTCCTTATTGCCTTAACGGTGCGCATAGTTTGCAGGATCAGAGCTAAACTGAGTTATATCATATCATATGTATACCGAATTCTACAGTGTATTTTATAAGATTTTTTTATTCTTTCGAGAGTGATTGTCAGTGGGTTGCAAATTATTTATTTCTACTCACCTTGTAACCCATTATTAAAATAACTTGAAACAATTTTCAGTGAATCTCGTAATTTATAAATTAATTGTGTGTAACAGTTCTATTGATTTTATATCTGTTTTTGGTTTATGAAATGTTGAGATTTGTTTAATGCAATAAAGAAATTGAAACCTTTGTAATTTAAATACATAACATGTTTTATATATATATATATAATATTTTAGAGAATGAAATACAATATATATATATATTGTATTTCATTCTCTAAAATAGCACTAACATCTTGTAATTCGTGTAAATCCTTGACCATTTGAACTTGAAAAATCGCTGGAAAATATATGCTTCAACAATTAAGGCCAACATGAGGATTTAAAAGTATTTTATTATTTTTCTGGCGGTTTTTAATATTCAAATTTCTTGCCCAATTTCGAGGAAAAAGCGAGTTCGACCGCTAATCAAAATAATGTTCGTGATTTTGATGCGTCAAGTGTTGGTGAATCGCTTTAAGAAGCCTGTTTTTAATATTGGACTCGCGCGTCGTCACATACCTTTCTTATTCAGAGGAAATTGGTTATTTGATAAACATTTCGACATATAAAATGCTGAAATAATAAGACAGTTTAAGAATGTTTCAGTATGAAAATCACAATGTCGACAGCAGCAGCGCGTGCATATGCGGATGCAGCTAACTGAAGCTGTTCTATTGTTGCCTTCAAAAAATTGTTTTCATTATTCGTAATTCAGATTTTTTTTAAATTTCGTTTCCGTGTGTTTTATTATTTTTAATATTTTATTTGGGTAGGTATAGCACTTATTCTCATTATCAAAATGTTTTCTTCCAGGAATTGACTAGTCATATTCCTCAAAATGTTTGTGTTTAACTTCTTCTTGACATTAGCAGATCCCAATCTCGATCACGATCACGCTCTCGTTCACACTCCTTCTCTCCTCCCAACGCCTCCAACGGGGGGGCGGACCACCAGAAAGTCGAGGGGGAGGGAGAGGGGGAGGAGGGGAGTCCCGCCCACCACGCCACCCCCCCACCGGGATCTCCGCAACCCCCGCTGCCACCCTACTATCCCGCTTTGCAGGTAATTATCTTAAGATTCAATGTCAACTGAATTAATTGAAAGTTATATAATCTTTACACATATATATTTTTATAATTCCACTATCGATGGATATTTGTGCATTTTATTTTACTTGTAAATATATATAACAACCTGACAAACATTTCATAATTATTTCTTTGCAGAATAGCAGTAATAAATGTTACGGTATTATTGGGAGTAAATTTTTTGAATCGCAATCACTTTTGAATTGACAATGATAAAATGTATGAAACAATTTATGTTTGTAGACGTGAATGTTTCTAAATTATTCGTAAATCGATTTCAGTTCAGTAAATACTGTCTCGTGCATTCGAGCGTACCTGGGTGTGATATTTCGGAATTTTACAAAAATAATGTATTAAATTAATATTTTGATAAATATTAAAATAAACTCATTACATACTTAATTATTATTTAAAGCGAGATTACATTTGATTATGATATTATGATTCCATCAGAGTCCTTTACAATTTCATATTTAAAAAAAATAATTATCGGGATTTCTTATAATGAAGGTAATTAACATGTTTATATATTAATAATTAATTTTGAGAAGAAATCTAATCGGTATCTACCGGTAACAAAATATATTGATAAAATAATTGAAAGTGGATGTGAGTACCGCTATTCACCGGCATTCCCTAATGTTCCAGGGCTGTCGGTCGGTAGAAGAATTCCAGTGTCTGAACAGGATAGAGGAAGGCACATACGGAGTGGTGTACCGAGCCCGAGATAAGACCACAGAGGAGATTGTGGCGCTCAAGAGACTAAAGATGGAGAAGGAAAAGGAGGGTTTCCCCATTACCTCCCTGCGCGAGATCAACACTCTGCTCAAGGTAATATCCTCTCTCAGTTTATCTTATCATGTATTCCTACGGTGCGTTGAGCGGGTACCCCTGGTACCACTGGAAGCTCTGCGCGCCCCCAAAATGGCCTTGTATTAATATCCTTGTGTGTTTTTATTCTGCAGGCCCGGCACCTCTTATCTACAAGAGAATTGTGATTGACCTCTGAACCGATCAGTCAAGGTTGTCCATTCTACTCCTAAGAGCGAGGGGCGGGGCCGATCTCTTGTTTCACTTTATATCTCTTGTCCCAAACTGCTCCGCGTCACTCCTGTTAACGTTCCGTTCGGTTTGGTGTCTTAAACCCCAACAAAGTCACATATTTTTACACACAATTTTTAGGTGAATTTTTACATTAGAGTTGTCAAGTGTGGCTGCTATTTCATGAAACGCCTCATTTAAAACAATACAAATATTTTAGTTTTTCCCGTTTAACACTCTCAAACAGATCTGGTGAAAAAAAAATTAATTCCAGTTTCAGAATCTTTACGGAAGATCTATTTCTGCTCCTTAAAACATTCACCGGATTTGTTTGTCGTAAGCATATTGAAGCCTGTACTCAATTTTTTTTTCAATCTATATAAATTGTATATGGTAAGTTTCTAAATGAGTTTGACACATGAAAATTTCGCTTCATTTTTTTTATACATCACTTCTTTCCATTTATTTCCCCCATCACTTTCATCATTCATTTTTTCCCCTCTTCCTGTCCCATCACCTAGCGACACTGTAACCACACCACCTCGCAATGTGACTGCGTTCTGCCTGATATTTTCATTAAAATAAATACAGTGGAACCCTTATTTTTTATCAGGACAATAAAATTATGTAAATTGTAAAATTTACAGTGCTTTTATTATTAAAGTAAAAAATTAGATTTTTTTATTTACGTACTTACTAAATATATTGTCACACTTAATTAACAATTTTTGTGGGTGTTCAAACAATGAATACAGTCGGTGGTCACCCCGTATATGCATTTAGATTTTTCCTCTACCTGCTATAATAAAATTTCATCTTTGTAAAAATTCTTTTAATTTGCTTCTGCTATGAAAGATAAACTTAAGGTTGTGGGAAATTAAATTTTTTGCGTCCTTTATTATATATTGGTTAATTTAAAAAAGAAATGCCTTTATAATTAATTGAAAAAAAAGTACTCTTGAAAACACACGACTATTGCAGAAATATTGGTAAATGAAATAATAAATTAAAATTTGTATAAAGTATTTAAAATATTGATTATTGTTTGTTACTCATGTCAGGGGTTTCACTGTGACACGGAGCTAGTTATACAGCAGAGTAAGCGCTAGTTATACAGCATTGCAGGTGGTAATTACACTTACATTTTTTTCGGACAACCGCATACATTTCTTACGGCAATAGGTTCATTTGAAACAGGCTTAACGCAATCTCTTTATTTTTAAGTAACTTTTTTTGTTAAATGTATTTATTTCTTGAACTACTGAACAAATTGGAATTTGAAATAATTGTTATGTGAACTTATTATTAACATGTCATTGCCACCTTATATTCTGTGTTGGTATAATAAATGTTTGGTTTGTATAATAATTATTTTGTAATGGCATATTGGAAGGATCATTCCACTTGATGAGTTACTTTGCACATTTGGCCCTCTTTAACAACTGAAATTGGATTTAAGAATTGGATTAATTCAGTTATGCTGGTTACTTTCATCATTAATATTTATACAAGCCTTTATGTTATCCATTTGAAAACTATGATGTAGCCCCTCAGGCCGCTTGCGCACGAGGCACATTTCCGATGTACACCATATCCTGAAAATATATTGATTCCAGATCCCGTAAAAATCTCTAGTGAATCATATAGTCAATGCTGGTGAATTGAGCAACATGATGTGTACATATTTTCATCAACAGAGATACCAGGGTACTGTGAACACATTTTGTTCTCGGATTCACTAACTAGATTATTTCACATTTATGTCAATGTTTTCGGTGTCTCTGTAATTGTGTTCCGTGTAAAAGAGCTCTTAATATTGAATATGTTTGGACACGGAAATTGAAGTCAATTCTAGCAACACTGTATTGTATTTTTCTACTCACGAATTTCTACAGTGCTTACTCCAGAGGAATTCTAGTGATACATTATTGCTACTTCAAATTTTTAAAGTTTTTATAAATAAATTATGTGTGCTACTCCGTAATTACTCATCCTTTAATATATTATGTAAAACTCACATTATCAATTTTTTTCCAATAAGTCTTTCCTCAGTATTTATTTTGAGATCTTGTTTTTTGCCTCAATTAAATTTTGCGTATAAATTAATTCTAATCCGTGCTGTATGGCATTTTTTTAGAGATTTATACAATGATTATAAAAGGATGTAACAATGAAACTCTCAGCCGGACATCAGACACACATAATTTTTTTATAATGGTTAATAATTTTTATTTTACAGTTTTTGAATACATGTTTGGGATTCCTTTTTTGTATTTTGTCTGGAATGAGAATTTTTATATTTCGAGGACTAACTTATTAATTTTTCTATTATTACGAATTGCCTTTGCACATTTTATAAAAATAAATACAGCAGATATTAATATTTAAAGCAGTGTTTTTGTGGTTAGAGATTTTTTATAATTAAATTAAAACTTAGTTAATTGTTAAAGGTATTTTATATACATTAATTTTGACATATATACAATAAGTGAGGATGTATTGTTACCAGTAACAATGATTGGACAAAATGTATGATATGATAATTGTATATTCAATTTTTTTTGATAACCGGGTCTTCATTTCAGGATGAAGTAATAAATATTTATGCATTGTTTTTTGACATATGAATTAATTTAGCTAAAATGATTGAATTATAATATTATCTATTATAATTATGAATGGAGTAGTTGATCACTGATTTTATATTATTTGCAAATGTTTTACGAAAATTAAACGAGGTATCTACATTTTATTAATTACATAATTATATAAGAATTTTGAAGCACATCGAAATATTTAATTATAGAAAAAGCAAAGGATCTTACATATGTACGTATTATTCTTTTATATAATAAAAGAACGGAATATTGATTACTGTAGAGCCGCGTTAAGGCTTCCCTTTCAATAATAATTCATATTTTTGTTTTTTTTTTTTTTTATACAAAAATTTAGTTTTTTTATTATTAATTTATTATCAGAAGTTATATACTAGATTACACTTTTTTTTTAAACTATTACATAGGACCTTTACACCAATTTAAAACTATTAAACTGAATATTATTTGCCATAATTAAGACGAAACGATTTAAAATAATGTACTATATTTATTCACATGCTTTGAGGCTTCAACTATTATTTAAAATCAAATTGTATTTCAAAAATGCAATTATTAGTTTTTAAATGATATATTTTCAGTCTTATGAAAGACAATAATTTTAATAATCCAACGAAGTTCAATACACCGGTCTATCTGACCATGACGGGTGTCGAATCTGTTAAAAAATGCCAAAAATATAGATGTCACGCATATTTTATGCACAACATGAAATAATATTGAATTTATTCACAACATTAGTAGCAAATTTCATAAATTAGCTGTTTTATTTTTTTATTTTTATTTATTATTTTTTTTTTTTTTTAAGGGAAAACGTTTTCTTAAACAAAGTAAACATTTTATGTGCGTTATTTTTTATGTAAGTCGCAATAAAATATTTTGTTTATGTATAACACTGTTGTTTTTTAAACACTAGCTGTTATCTCATAAATACTATGCGCAAATGAAAATAACAACTTGCAAAACGGCAATGTGGTGGTTTTAATCGATAATATTAAACAAAACTAGAAAATACATCTGATATAATAATTTTAAATTTAGAACATTAATTTAAGCGACCGTCTAAATATATGTAGGTACTTTGTCTGACTTCAATACATATTCATGTATATGAATTAGGTACTCCAATAAATTATTTAATTTTCGATGGATTAATTGAAATGACAACACATTTTACTATACTATACTAAATACTTCCATGCTTTGAGGCTTCAGCTACTATTTAAAATCAAGTTTTATATTAAAAACATAATAATTTCTTACTAAATAATATTTATAGCGATCCTATTAATGTGTTTTTTTCATTTCATATTGTCGATTTGAGCGGCCGTGATGGATATCAAATTCGCACTCTCGTAATTTTCGTTAAATGCCAAAAATATATGTTTTCACACATATTTTAGCTATAAAATGAAGTAATATATTTATTCACAAAATAAGTTTCAAATTTCGTAAAGACGGGTTCTACGCTGATTTTAAGGGAAAACAATTTTTTCTTGAATAAAGTAAAGATTTTATGAACGTTATTTTGTATGTTGTCATAATTGTTTATTACGTTTATATTTAACACTAGTTGACTAGTCTTTTAAACACTAGCTGTTTTTTTTCCATAAATATGTACTACGTAGTTATGAAACAAACAGCTCATAAAACGACAATGTGGTAATCGATAATATTAAACAAAACCATAAAATGTATCTGACATAATAATTTCAAATTTAGAACATTGATTTTTGCATCAGTCTAAATATATATAGGTACTTTTGACTAATTTTATGTAAATAAATTAGGTTTTTCAATAAATTATTTAATTTTTGATGGATTAATTCAAATGACAACATACATTTTACTCCATTTACATACATCCATAATATTAATGTAAAAAACTTGGAAAGACTTTAGATACATGTTATATTTAACACTTGTCTCGAATGCAAGAAAATCAACAATTTTATTGTCATCTCTTTCTTTTATAATTTTCCTGTTTAACAAGATTTACATAACAAATAACGTCCTTAAGTATTTAGGTGATACTGATTAACTATTAGCCCCATCCTAAAAGTGAATTTATCAAATTTCAAACTGGAAAAATTAAAGTACATCCTTAATTCAAATCTCTAGTTTTCAAATCAGACGTAATTTTTAGAAATAATAAAATATTTTCAAAATCAAAATATTTTGTACAGTTTTTTATCGCAAATTTTTGTGTTTTTTAAAATTGCATTGTATTAGTTGCACACAAAGATGTAAATTAAAACCTGTGTCCTTGAAGCTGATGTGTTTTAGGTTTTCTAAATATTTTTTTAGTTTAATATTTTATTAGATTTCTCACGATTGTTTATTTTGTTTTCGCCTTTGAGATGATTTAGAATCTTTTGTTCCTGGTAAAAATTCACAAATATTTTAAATCTGATAAGTAACTTAAAACTATTTATAAACCTTAACTAATTTTACTGTGAATCAAGGGGTGTGTGGGGGTCGTGGGGTTTTGCAGCTAATGTCTAATCATGATGTATTTTCTAGGCTATTTGCCAGTTTTGGCCTCGGTCGAATACGTATTTTGATCATTTTATTGGAATATTACTGAAATGTTAGCTCCATGTAGTTCTTTTGCGGATCTTACAGATGTTAACAACAAACATAAAAGAATTATACAAAATATAGTATCAGCAAAAAATTTCAATTCAATATATACAGAATTAATATTTTTATTTGTTAGTGATTGATACAAGGAAGGACAAATAAAAATACATTGTTGTTGTCCCAAAAGTGAGGACTTTTTAGAATTTTCAAATCACTTATTTGAAACTATTTTCTTTCAATAGCCATCAGAAACACAATGTCCCTTTCGCCATATTAGTTATTGGTAATTATCCAAACTTACTGCCCTTTCGCAACCCATCACTGAGCTTGAATAGGTTGTTTCCGCTTTAATTGTTTAATTTACTTATTTGTACATGTCTATATAGTGATGTGCACTTTTTTTGTTTTGTGCAAACAAACAATTGATTTCTTCTGATATCTGAACTAGTAAATGCCTTTTGGTAAAGACTTCATATTTTTATTGCAAGTACAATAGGGAGCTTAAAAAAGGGTAATTTTCAAAGTATCTAAATATTGACTTGAAATATGTTACGCTAGCTCTCATATCCGTATTTATCTACATTTTTGGAATGCTTTAAAATTTATTATGTTTATTTTCTCCCCTTATTAGTAAACCTTGAATAGATTGGTTAAAACAAATTACAAAAAGGGAATAAATGCTCGGTTGTAGGTATCTTAACCTCTTAATCGGGTAACCTGAAATATTACGTCATTTCCAGAAAGTAACTTTATCAGTTATGACAACGTATTTCGTCGAGATATTTCTAAAACTAAATTCTAACCGACGGTACGAGTCATCACATTATTTTTAGTATATCAAATAGATTGTACATTTAGGTTTTGAGTTGTATAATTCACTGAGTTTTTTCATTGCGGTATATTTGAAATTGTTATTTTTGCGCATTAGTGCGAAGTAGATGCCTATTTAGTAAGTGTTGTTTTTCTGCGTTTACTCTGTGTCTACGTACTTTTTTCTAGTATATACTTTTGTCTTCCTACAAATAATATATTCAAAACTCGTGGATCCTAATCCCCCAGATTTTTTTTTTACATATGCATGTACTGTACCGAGTGCTGAGTGGATGATTACAAAACAGAGTTGACGACGATATTGAATTAAATTAAAATACGTTCCAATTAAATCATTCAAATTTACACAAAATGCGTGCACCATAACGCTAATACATTTTCTTAGCTCTTATTAATTGTCGACATTTGTAATAATGGAAGTACTTTACTACAAATAGCAGTAGATTTAATTATCTAGGGTCAAATTGATCGGGTTGCAGATTAACATTTCAAAACAATAAATAGCTAATTATTTTTCATTTGATTTCATGTGGCAGAAAATTAAACCTGCAAAATTGATAATAAGTTACAACAAATTAAATTGAGGAATTTGCAAACACACTTGCAAATTATTATTTGGATTACATTAAATTATTAATGTGTGTATAATAATTTTTAGTTTTTTAAAAATAATTTTATGATTTATGGTTTTTTTGATGGAGATTTTCCAGCATTTTGTAAATCTGGATCAATGTTTTTCCTACCAGTCCCGATAATTAACAGTCCACTGTATTAAATTACCTTAACATTATGGTATTTGAATAAGAGTAATTAATTTTCTTGACAAAATCAGAGTGACATTGCCCTCGCGTGAATTAATTTATTAATTTTAAATGTGTCTGGCTAGTTCGTGAAGTTCAATGTGCGGACTATCCGCTCGTAAGCTGTGAAAAATACGTATATTTGAATTGTATGCACAGAATGTGTATAAAAAATTGAATGAAATATATTCCCCCATTACAAACTAAGTATTAATGTCATGACATTATTTTGAAGTACAGCTATAATATATGAGGTTCACGATACAAGTTCACGATACAATAATACCGAGACGGGGTATGTACAGCGATTGTGGTAATTTATTTTTCTGTTTATTTTGGTTAATTGATATATCTTTACTGAAAACATCCTCCCTACAGTGTTGAGATATAATATATTGTGTTTTATCAAACTTTAATATGTATCCATATTCAGTCTAATTTGTAGGATACAGTTTATACTTGCATCAATAAGTAAGGGGAACAAAGAGTAACTTCCAAAATAGGAAGAACTATTGCAGAAGAACAATGGAATGCTTCATGTATATGCTGATTATTAGATGACCAATTTACATTATTCAAGGAAGATATTGTGGAATCGTATGTTGGATTTTTGAATACATTTTCAGCCTTACTACTCCTGATGAAATTCCTTTAAATAAACGAGGGAGACAAGAATGTAAACATTATAAAAATATCGACAAAAAGGCATAAATGTGAGGTAAGTGGGCATTTCTTTAATGTATGTTTTTAATTAGAATCCCTGAAATTCGGTTTAATTAAAAATAATATAATACTTTGTCAAATTTAAAATTACATTAATTTGTAATTCAAAATATATTTTTAGGTCAGGTTTCATCGTTAGATTAAAACAGAAGCGCACAATGTGAATTTACAATTTATTTATTAGTAACTATATAATATATATAAAAAAATTGTTTGGACTGTGCCCGTCTCACTAGAGAAATTCTGTATCGAGATGGGCATATTGCTGTCGGGAATGAGGAATAATGTGTGTGCAAGGGCAAATAGGGTGCCGGCCATTAGCGAATTCCAATCAACCCTATTCTCGTAGATATGTGTTTTTAAATCAATGCACAGTGGAACAATCAGATTCGGCAAATGATTTTTGCATATTTTTCCGCATATATGTTAACACCAAATGTTATGTGAAATATGGCAAAAATGGCCTAATTCATGAAAAGTGCAAGCCTGTTGCTTTATTCACGAATTAGGCAAATTATCTGCCGAATGCGTGAATTGGACATATTTTTTTTACTTATTTCACACATTGAGTAATATAGATAGGAGCGCTCCGGTAGTGTTTTTGGAATCAAATCAAATGTCATTTGTTTATGTAAAAATAAATCAATTATTAAAACTAAAGCGATCTTCTTATCCATGTACGATTCTAAAAAAGTCTAGAACTATGCTATGAGAATGTACAAATTTTATTTAAACATTTTTCACGATTTGGATTGTTAAAGTGTGGATGTGTCACAGTTGTCAACAGTTGTCACCGTATAAATGATTCTATATAGTATGGACTATAACAATTAAATTGATTTAATCATCAAATTTAAAGTTAAGTTAAATTATTTATATAGGTTTTGTTGTAAAAATATTATGTTCGGTTATATTCATATCAACATGGTATATTAGTAATGTGAAATAATTGAATAATTCCGTGCACTTCCTAATTCATGCATTCGGTAGACAAATTGTTTAATTCATGAATAAAGCAACTGGCTTGCATTTAATTAGGCGAAAATTGGCATATTTCACGTAATAAACAATTTCACAGATTCGGTTTAACAAATAGATAAATATGTACAAGTATCTAATAATTGTACATATTTGCTTTGTCCACAATGTCATTTTATTATCCATGATTTAAAATCATAAAATTTCCTAGCTTATTACATTTATTGCAAGAATGCATTATCTCTTATTTCCTAAATTGGACACGGATATTCAAAATGTTCCAGTTTTTTAGAACCTTCTGGTAGAAACCAATAGGTGTAATGAAACCACGCATGAAAGATAATTTATGTAGTTGTAGTATCAACTGTATAATGAATCTAATTTAGTGATTGTTTAGTACTTTGTTGGAACATTGTTCTTATGGTGTGATTACACAAATGAGTTTTGAAAATCGTGTAAAAGAAAAGATATAGTACAAAAAAGCGAGTTTAGGGCTGTCGGACAAACTGATACATACCTGCCTTTGCCGCCAAATCTCCACAACAAGATATCAAAGCCTCATCCGTGTACACGTGGCATTACAATATTCAGATTGTAATATTCTTAGTGAGTTGTCAACATCTGAGTTAGTTTTAATTAAATTCAATACATCCAGTTATAAACTATGTTTGACTTTGATTTATTGGCCTACGGAGTACCGGGTTCGATTACGATTACAATTTATAATTTTTGTTACACTGTATTGTAGGAATGCGGTACGACAAGTGACTATAATGTTGCCACTCCTGCTTTCATCAAGTAAAATAATAAAAAAAAGTGTAATGAACAATCTATTTGTGGGGCTCGCTGGTGAATTAAAACAATGAATACATTTATCTCACTACAACCAGAGTCTGCAGTCTTTCCTAATGAGATACCGATTAGCTGATGCGGATTCCTGACCTGATGTTGGAGAGAAGCCAGCAGATACTGTAGTTCGTGTTCTTGAAGAGTGGAATGTGAATGAATCGCATTCTGGACACTTGTGTATACCTGGTAATGTGGGTTATTAATCGCTTTTTGTTACAGCCAACACTATAAACCTGTACAGATATGGATTTGTTATCTTGCGTTAGATTTAATTGTTTTCTATAAAATAATTAATAAAATCTTTTTATAAGTATTTTAAAACAATACTAACTAAACAGTACTAACTGAAATACTTCTAACTGTATGAGATAAGATACTCTTGCTCGTCCAACAGTATGACAGCCAATATCTCATTCTGTGTTATTTGTCATTTATTGAGTTACAATTTTCTCATGTTAATTCTAGTAGACCTACTTTGGTCATATTTTATTTACCACCTTGTTCCTTTTGTTGTTTTATGATGTGTTAATACAAATGTTGTATGTCTTATTTATTAAGTTGTGAGAAAATTGATAATTTTTTTTGCTCGTGGGGACAACCCTAGTAGGGAAACATGGAGAGCTTTGTTGCTTATGTTATTTTCTGGATGATAATTTATACTCTGCTTGCCTCTAATGGATACGGCAGAAACTGTGCTTGGATAGATATTAAATAATGCAGAATGAATGGACACATTTATTTAACAGCATTCCACAGGAATTATTTAATGGTTGGAGATTTTTTTTGGATTTAGTGATATGCTGGAGGAGTTTGTCGTAGCATCCAATTAATGAATAATCTATGATATGTTATTTATTTTTACAGAATTAATTTTGTGAAAATGCTCGATACAAAACAGTTTTTATGGAATTAATTTTCTTTGAATTTTACTTCAAGGACATGCAAAGTTTATGTCTGAAGATGAATTTTTAAGTGAAGTGAATATTTAGTGAGTATGTAATATCATCCGAAGCACTTTTGACATTGACACCACTTGTAAAAACTCAATATTTGATGTAAAATATGTTTTAAATTCGTAGAAAATCCTGAGGGTGTGCGAGTTGCTGCTAACCAAACATTTTTTTTATAACATACCAAATCTAGCTATGGCTAGTGAAAACACTAATCAAATATGTCTCTGTGAAACTGATTGTGTTTTTATAAAAATACTTAGTACTATGTAAAATATGTTTTTATTTCTTATAAAAAACAACACAAAGGGTGATGCAACAGGGTATACTTGTATATATTAAATTGTATCTATAATATTTATTTCAAATTCCAATTGTCACTTATTATCAATTAAGATAGTTCACAAGTATGTAATAGGTTTAATATTAATTTTGTAACTGTAAGTTAAAAACAAAATGAATATTGCGGATTTTCTGCCACCGGGTATCCTGATGTGTAAAGGAAACGGAACTTGGACGTAGTTATGTTAGAAAATTATTAAATAAGCTTTTTATGAAAGTTTTTTTTTTTTTTTTTATAAATTCACAGAATGAGAAGTTTGTTTTCTCAGGTGACTGCGTCCAAGGACGTGGTGTGCGTGTGCGGGGGGTCGTATTGTTAGGGCCACGTGTGATTTGTGGGTATACGTGTATGTTGCAGGGCCAGCATCCCAACATTGTGACAGTTCGCGAGATTGTGGTGGGTTCCAATATGGACAAGATCTTCATCGTCATGGACTACGTGGAGCACGACCTCAAGGGTCTCATGGAGACCATGCGGGCCAGGAAGCAGGTCTTCCTACCGGGTCAGTATTCCCTCTTATATTTTTTCTATACTTCTCGAGTACCTAAGTAAGTCAAGTTTTAAAACTCATTATCATTATAATATCTTTACAAATATAATTCACAATTTTGTGAGGCTTTGCAATATCATATAAATTGTCTATCCTTTAACTTCTCAAGTAAAAAAGACTTATACTTTTCAGGTGAGGTGAAGTGTCTGATGCAGCAGCTGCTGCGTGCAGTGGACCACCTTCACGACAACTGGATCTTGCACCGGGATCTGAAGACGAGTAATCTTCTCCTCTCGCACAAGGGCATACTTAAGGTGTGTACAATTTGTTTCAAGAATATAGCGACTTGAATTAAAGCGTGTAAAGAATTTAAATATATGGATTTTAATGGATTATTAATGTGAAATAACCCTACAAAAAGTATTAAAACAAGATATATGAACAAAGACATCTGTTAATGTTAGCGCAAAGCTGGCTTTTTAACATAACATATTCATTCATTCACTATCATATATGTTATTAGAAATAATAGGAGTAAATCTCATATTTAATATTATATTAAAAGCGGAGTTTGCTTTTCTTATCTTAATTTAAACCATGATATGTTTTCCAATCCATCCAAATCCATTTTTTTTTGTAGTAAATTTGAAAGGAAATTGATGCATTACACAGGAGTGAAGTGTCAATTTTCTTTCAAAAATTAAGCGGACATGTGACCATTTTGTTCTGAAGGTACATTTTTCAAATGAGCAGCTTTATTTCGACTCTTATTTAAACATATATAAATTTAATAATGAAATCAAGCGAAGTACATCTGATAGATGGTAACGGTGAAAGATTGAAGAAGTCCAGAGTTTTGATGACAACTTTTCAAATGTATGTAGCTTTGCAGAAAATATTTTGTTATTGAATGTGAAGCTTAAACTGTAACCCTTTGCACTGTGTTATTCCCGATTTATAAGCTACAAAAGTTTTGTTTTTGTGCATTTAAAATCATTTTAATTTTTATCTTTTTTTAATGTTATCTGACCATCGCATCCTAAGATGCGATGTTCAGTAACTGTCCTAGGATAGACTACAGGCTAGTTTAGTAATAATGAGCTATGTTCATTATGTATATCGATGTAATAAATTATGCAAGAATGGCTTTGAACATAAATAATTTTAACTTGCTAAATATATGATTTCTCGTTACATCCACAGGTGGGAGACTTCGGTCTGGCCCGCGAATATGGCTCTCCTTTGAAAAGCTATACACCGGTAGTGGTTACGTTGTGGTACCGTGCTCCCGAGCTGCTGCTGGGTGCACGCACTTATTCAACCCCCATTGATATGTGGTCTGTGGGTTGCATCTTCTCCGAGTTCATTACAATGCAGGCGCTCTTCCCGGGCAAGAGTGAGGTGGATCAACTCAATAGGATATTCAAGGTTTGTTTTGTTTATTCCCTTTTATACCCTGCTGGAAATGTGGTGAAAATTAACCTTTTCGAGGCCATGAATGCGCAAACACGCAAAACTTTTCATGTCGCGTCAAGCCATGGATGCGGAAACGTGCACACATTGTTCGGTCCTAAATATGCGTGATAAATTACAATTTTCGACACGTCACCTATTTGAAATTGTATTGTCATCTATGGACAACGATCCTAAGCCTTCACAATATTTCTAAAACCTTTAAATCTCCTAAAATCTGTAATTTGTCAATGAGCTTCATCTGACAGCTGTCAGAGGTCACTGGGGTTGGCACTTTGAAAAGGGGATTTCACGAATCGTCCACTTAAATTGCTTTTGTTTTGTTGGCGTACTGTTTTTTTTTTTTTTGCTTGAATTTGTTTCTAATTATTTTCAATATATGTAAATTTTTCGCAAAATAGTATATTTAGTGTATTGTGGGTGAATATATCTCTCTAGTGTATTTATAAAATTCACTTTTTATCTTTATGTTGGTGATATTTGACTGACTTACTGTGTCTGTTTCTTTGTGTATTTTATACAAGTTTTTTCATTTTTCTGTTGATGATTATAAAATAAGTTTATAAAAAACATAAAAAAGTTAAATTGTGATAAATATCTTGTATATTTTCCTAAAAGATTTTCATTTAAAAAAACTTTATCATAAATTTGGATATTTAATTCTTTGGTAAGTTTTTACACTTTTCTACCATATTGTGTTTATTTTTATTATTATGTTATCGAAAAATGGCTGGCTTACAGGTGTCCCCTTAAGGTTAAAGGTGTTAAAAGAAAGAAACATTTTCTGTTTTTAATACTAGTAGAAATTTACAATAATTTTTTTTCCATCTATGCTTCGATGATTATATATTACTCTTTTACACATACAACATTAAACAGAACTTTAAATATTTTTCTTTTTAACTCCACTCGAAATATTTTCATTATTTTTTAATGCTCCTGTTAGAATTTGATATAAATATATATTTTTGGTATCATTTTAACTTACCATCATGCAACAGATTAAAAAGTAATTATGTACATGTAAGTTTGTAAATACAAGTTAGGGTTTTTATCACTGAGCCTTGATTGCATATTGCTATTTCTGATCCTGTTTCATAAATGCAGCAAGTGTAACAATGGATCTTTATACAGGACTTGGGAACCCCCAATGAGACAGTGTGGCCGGGCTGGAGTCAACTGTCGGGGGCCCGAGCGCAGTGGGCCGAGCAGGCAGGCGGGGGCCTCCGGGCCCGCGTCGGCCCCGCACTATCGGATACCGGCCTTCAGCTGCTGCAGGGTCTCCTCACCTACGAGCCATCCTCCCGCTTGCAAGCTTCCAAGGCGCTACAGCACAATTTCTTCAAGGTAAATCATCTTCTGCCGCTTATTAATACTTCTCCATATCTTATTAATATTTTTATCTTCACTGGATCAGCATGCGAGTTTGAGTGTAAAGTAAGTGTGTATAGAGCAAAATGTGACGCGTATTTAAAGAAAAAATAGTGGAAGACAAGTTTTCTGGAAAAGATTTTTTTAACATAATCTAACATTATAAATTTGTACCAACAAATTTAGAGATTTTGAAAACTGGATTTCAATCACAGGCTTTCGAATCAGAAGTGTTTGCATCAATAATGTTACATTTGGGAGGGTTAAGAAACGGTTTCTTTAATTGCTGCTACATGAGAATCTTGTATTGGATGGAAATTTGCAGAAACATTTAAAAATATTTTAAATATGAATTAAATATATTAATTAAAAAGATATATATAAGATCAATTTTATCGAAAAATATTGTTGTTGCGCGACCGGGATTCAAACCTGGATCTCTTTCCAAACCGAGGAAGGTGCATTATCCAACTATGCCACAGTAACAATATTTTTAATCACAAATTTTATTTTGATTTTATTTGCATATCTTTTTAATATCACATATTTAAAATATCACATATTTAATATCACATATTTAAAATATCACAGACCTATGTTCTGAATAATTGTAACTTCACAATAAGAATGTGTTCTCCTAATAATTTAAAAATATGACGCTGTAGATTAAATAGAGTATTTGTTTAAAAAAATATAATACATATAATTTTTGATCCTTATTTCAGGAGCAGCCTTTGGCCATTGACCCTGCGATGTTTCCCACGTGGCCGGCAAAATCTGAAGGAGGTCGAAAGCAACACAGTCCTCGTCCTCCCGCCGGGGGGGACCTTTACAAGCAACTTATGGGGGGCGATGAGGTTTCAGCAGGTTTTCACATGGGCAGCACGGCTTCCGCTCCCGCACACTACCTGCCGCCGCCCACCTCCTTTGCGCTCAAGTTCTAGGAAGCACTCAGATCTGTTCCAGCATCGCCAGGAGTACAAAATCATGGGAGAATATGTGGATATTTTGAGATGTAAATTCCTATAAAAATTAGAGAGATTATAGATTTTACCACCTCTGCGACAGTGTCTCAGTTAGGGTCCTCTCGATGTATATACAATATTTTTAATACATTTATTTTGTTTGCGAGACCGCGTACCGAAGGTATATGCTATGCCTCTGAATCTTTAGAGCGCAGTCTCAGTTATCAAAATGTATTTTATTTTATACTGGACGTGTCAGATGAACGAAATAGTGTTTGGGATGGTCTGCCTGTGTGGGATGGTCTGCCCGTGTGGGATGGTCTGCCCATGTTGGATGGTCTGCTGTTTGTGAGAGTGTGTCATGTGATGTTTGGGAAGATACAAGAATAATAATTTATTCATTTAGTAATATTGAGACTACCATTGTGGATACAGGAATAGTTTAATCATAGAACTTATGACATAATTATTAAGGGTCTGTGCACGTATTAAATGGTATCGGTCGGTCCAAATGTCTCGCAGACTACATCGTTCATTTTACTGCTGAATGATGCCTTCTTGGAGTGGGCGCGTCGCTCCGTCTGTCATTTTGTAAATAAATCTTATGCATTTTTGACTTTTTATTCTTTTGTATTATAATCAGATTACCCGTTATCAATGTTTGTGCCGACTTTACAATGAAGGTAACGGACCATGTTAAATATGTTGATTTGCATTGTTAAACTGTGTTTTCGAGTTGTGGAGTCTGTACGGAAAGATTATTTAAATTTGTTTCATTGTGAAATATGCCCATCAGATTAAAAGTAGTTTTTAAACACGTATGTGTGTCTTTTTGTCACCAATGTTCTGTTCTCTGGTGATTGTTCCCTGTGAGAAATCATAATATGCCTTAATGCTCAGAAAACTGCCATAATTGACTTGCTCGATGGCCGATACAATCTCGGTTGTTGAGTCGGTCCTATCTACGTTGTATCGATTGTAGTTTGAACTATTGTATATTTTTTAAACCGAACGATCGCGTCATTGGATTCACTAAAAATATTTTGAACTCTTCAATAATTATAATAACGATAATTAAACTTTGTAAATTGTGAAGAATTGTTTAATTATTACATTTTGATGGATAAATATTTTTCTAAAAATTTCATTAATATTAGTATACAATTAATTGAAGACCTGAGATGATTGTAACTGGTTAACAATAATGACGCTAGTCATTTCATATATTGTTTTAATTTTAGTCTGATGTGTGAAACGCGACAAAACCTAAATAGTTGAATGTAGCAAAATTTTTGTCTAGCCCATTTTTCAGTTTGCGAATGACAACAAATCTATTGTTAATTTTTTTGTAAATCTGTTAAGGAAAAAAATAATATTTTAATAGGTGCCGACTTAGCCTCTCACATAGTTTTTACTTTGACTAACATCCGTGCAGTAGTTTTGTTCATTTCATTTTGGCATTATTTTCAAATTATATATTAAGATTATCAAGTTTAATTTCTTTTGGATGCTCTGGTCTAATTAAATTTTATTTTTGCTAATTTATTGGCGTATATTTCATATACAGTGAAGGTGGGTATGGTAAAAATAATAGTAAACTTCTTAGTAGCTCTCAGGTTTTTAATTGATTTTTATCAGTGATTGTTGCACTCTTCACACGGGCGAGTGAGTTAAAAATAATGTTTCATTGAATCGCAATTTCTGAAGGACTTCAATTATGTCAAGTTGTTCCGAGACGACGACATCTCGACAAGTCTGAGAGGTGCACACCGCTCGGTTTACGGTTCTTACTCACTATTTCCACAAGTATGGCTGACGAATTATGTTAACATGGTGTATCCGTTGGTGGACCGAGTCATTGCATTTGGCACTTGGCAATGATGACGTCTTGTATCTGTTTATTGTGTCACATTTACTTTAGACTAATTTATTTATTTTATAGTTGATGGTATGAAAGTTTAAATAAACTGCTTGGATGTTATTACTGTTGAAAGAATGTTGTTATATTTTTGTATCACCTCTGCCATCATTTATCTGTGGAACAATATTAACATACTCGAAATAATAATCTATTTCCACAATAATATTAAAAAATAAAAACATATTTTACAAACAAATATTTTATTGACCTTGGTTCACATATCCTCGCTTTCTTATTTTATAAATATTATATGCAACTCAAATATTATTCATACTCTAATGACCTGTGTCCATAGAATGAAACTTGAGATAAATCTCAAAGATCTCAAAGCCTCAGTACCATGCACGTATGTTAAGATTTTGATTTGGATATTGGCTTGAGATTGGTAGAAAAAAATAGTCTTTTTGATTTGACAACGAGATTAGTATTCTACGTCACTTAGAACTGTGAATATCTACAACTGTTTCTTCTGGAAAGTTAGACAACAGAAGGCATTAAATTACAAACATTTATTCTGTTTTAACTGCTGCTGGGGAAATTCAACTGATGAACGGAACATCAATGGTCAATGGAAAAAGAATAAAATGTATTTGTAATCAAAATAATCAATTGAAATTGAATAATTTATAAAAGTACCTACACACAGAGCATTAATTTTAATGGATATATTTTTAATCTGGTATATAAGAGAAGATATTCCAAAAGTAAAAATATTTGTTTAATTTCTTTAGTCAGGTCTATGAAAAACAAATGTCGTTATTTTTATTTAATTTAAATCACATCAATTTTTTATAGAAACTTTTTTCTATCTATAAATATGTTTTGAGATCAAAGTGTATGCGAGTACCTACATACCTAGTATGATGTCAATCAAAGATATTCCACAAAAAATTATTGATAGCATAATTATAAAAGTAAACAAAAAGATTCATATAAAATGTTTTCTGGTACACTGACAATATAGGCAGGACTGATAAAAAAAAATTATAAATTTTTGAATTTTGGATACAAAATCTAATTTTAAGTATAGTTAAAGCCCAAAAGTAAAGAGTAAATAAAATATATATCATAAATTAAAATCAGTTTTTTATAGGTAATACGAAGCTATACAAAATCTAATTTTAAGTATAGTTAAAGCCGAAAAGTAAAGAGTAAATAAAATATATATAAATTAAAATCTGTTGTTCATAGGTAATATGAAGCTGTTTTAAAAATCAAAAACTGTCATACGAATTTAACAGTAATAAGACTATAATTTTAAATATTTTGTTAATACAGATTTATCTTCGTAATCTTGACTTTAGACTCTTAAGAAAACATGTTTTCATTTCAGTGCCGATAAATCGGCGTTTATTTTTATAACATTATTTTTTATAGCTCGCATCAATATAAAAATCCTTAGTACAAATATTATAATTCATTTCATTTACATGCAAGCCTGTTGGCCGCTTCCTACCTCGCTAGGTACATATAAAGTACCTGTTCTGAGGTAGGTAGTCATAAGGTTCCATAAGCTAAAATATAAGTTGGGAGTAAGATAACAAATTAAATTAAATGGTAAAATACAGAAAAATCAAAAGGAGACAAGTAGAGATAATAAGTAAATTGAATTGAAATTGAAGTAAATTTTTTGATACAGACTAAAGATATGTAAGAAGTAAAATAATAAAAACAAGCAGGGACCAAACAAAACATGATAAGTATGAGGTAGGATGTAACGATAAAAAGAATTACATAAAATGAGTACTTTTGACCATTTAAGGAACTCTTCCAGCTGACTTCTTTCAATTTTGAAAAGCCATTCCATTATAAGCACACAGAATTGAGGGCACAGTACCGTTGCCATCTCTTGTGGTAGCTTATTGTATATCCACGGTCCTATAAAACATGCATGTCTTCGAGCAAATGAGATTTTCACGGGACAGCTAGTTTTCTTTGAGTTTTTGCCCGAGTACACTTAGATGTGTGATAAGGCGCAGGATTCCGTTTACATGTATGTCTTTAAGCAGAGTCTTTATGAATAATTGCCTGGTATTAAAACTTGAGTTTTTGGAATAGCGGCTCTTATTCATGTTGAAAGGATTTATTGAGAGTTATTCTCATTATAGCTTTTTGCATTTTAGCCAGTAGGTCGAGTATTGTGTTAGAGGCTCCACCCCAGCCAACTATACTACATCCTATGATGCGCTAACAGAGTGCGAAATATACATTACGCATTCGTTTCTGGTTCAGCATGTTCCTTAAAATCTTGAAGCAGTACATAAGCTTACCAGTTAACATGTCGATATGAGCTTCCCATCTAAGTTTATCATCAATAGTAAGCCTTAGATACAAATAGTTTTAGCGTGTCCTAAAGACCTACATTTGCCATCACACATGTTACTCGTATCATGTGTGGATGGGTATGTTAGGGTAAAAAAATGGTTGACCTGCTTTATTCATGCTAAAGGTAAGATGTTTTGTTTTACTTGTATTTAGAGTGAGTAGGTTATTGTCCAGCCATAATTTAATTGTTCTCAGATTTTTTTTAGCTCTTCCATAGACTTTTTCCCATGTGGTGTCTTTATAGAGAATAACCGTATCATCTGCAAAGCTGATGATTTTGGCTTCATGTCGTCAGTACTAGATAAATTATTTATATAAATTAGAAAAAGTATGCATTACATACATACAAAAGTATTCTCTATACATAAGAGCTTTCTGTAACTAGAGATTTTTCTGGGACATTAAAAATGAATTTAATGGTTTCAAAAACTTGCTAAATATGAAGGAGAAGAAGGAACTCTTTAAATTATTTAGGAGCTACATGGGAAAATGGGAAGTGGAGTATCAGGTGAAACCATAAACTGTACATTTTATATGATTGACTAGACATTGACAGTAGTGGTGAAAATCTCTACTTGACTAACTTACCATAACGCCTTTTCCCCGTGCCACACTTCTATTCTGAAACATAATTCTCGCCTCACCCACATTCATACATCTTCTTACACAAGCTCGTCGATTATTGAGGCTTCTAGCGGGACCATCTTCCAGTATCTGGTTTACCTGTCTCCTATTTCTGGGAAGGCGTAAATCCTCAATGGATTGTAGTCACGTGATGATAACGGTGACCTTTCAGAAAATCCAGATATTATCTTAGTTATTATAAATTTTGTATAATTTATTAGTATTATAGCAGTACAGGGTGGCCCAAAAAAGTGAGGACATCTTGTAACATACGAGTTATTTCAAAACATAATATAATTAATTGTAATTCTTAATGTCATTTTTTTTGCACAATATTTTTGCACAATATCAGAAATCATCAAAACACCCCATGTTGCATAATCTAATGGTTTAAATCTGGGCTGATCGGTGGTCACATGCCTGGCTCGATGAAATTAACATTCCCATGACGAATAAAGTTGATTGTATTTCTGGCTGTGTGAGATGGAGCTTCGTCCTGCTATAATGTCTAGCTATACTCCAGGTTTTATTTTGAAACTCTTTGATCATTTTCCTAGCAGCCCAACATTTTTCAATTTGCAAATTTTTTATCAGAATACGATTTTCTGCAGTGATTTCTGTCATTCTGGGCAACAATTAAAAAAAATAATATAAACAACGGGAAAATTAATGGCGACCGGAAATTGTCGAAATAAAAAGTAATATAGGTAAATAAGTAAGTAAATAAATTAGTAAACTAAGCTATTGTTGATATAGTTAAACTAATTTTGATCTAATTATATCACATTTTACGAAATGTTCTCACTTTTTTGGGCCACCCTATACATGTAGTAAAAAATTAAGGAAAATGAGACGACAAACAGATTAATTGAATGTGTGGCCACATATTTTTGTAACTCGCAGATAAATTAAAGATATTTATCATCATCATTATCATCAACCGTCTTCACTTCTGGACATATGCTGATCTACTCTGAAGAGATGCTACACGAATTAGTAATATGATTTGTGACGTAAATTCTAGAATTTTAGCGTGGAACTCGCGCCAATAAACATGAGATTTTATGATGTTGATTTTGGACATTGCCATTAAAGTCAAACATCTCTGATTCCGTGACTCGCTATCCGGCCGTCCACAGAAATAGGTCAACAAACAAATCGAACGTGTGTCGTAAATTAAATAAACACGTCATAAATTTATATATTATTAAGATAAACAAACATATCACATTTCGATTATCTTTTTATTTCAGTTTGAAATTTAATAATAATTGTACATTATTTATTTATTTGAATATTATCATTGTTTTGGATTCGCACGTATCGTTTTGTAGTATTCCTTCTATAAAATTGATAAATACACGACAATACTATAGGGTGTCAATTCCATCAATAATATCACTATAAAATTCAGATCAAGACTGCATTATACTACTGAAGAAAAATAAGTAACCACCATCACGTGCCTTCGCACGATGTTGTATGCTTTAGCCGAGATACAAACCGCAATATAATCTGTCGTCAGGCAGAGGCGGCGATGCAGCTGTCGCGCCGTATCGCAGAAAGGTAAATTAGGGTATCTGAGACCACTTTCCTTTTTTGATATAAATTATTATTGCAACATTCAAAGTATGTTTTGTGAAAACACTAGCTAATAATTTGTACATAGTGATCATTGATGAATGTGCAAAACGTAAAAAAAATTCTCCGCAATTATTTCTCGATTTGCTTTTCATATTTTTGCCAACCGGGATAGTATTATTATTATTAACCACGGAAAGGTTGACACAACATGTTAAAATATTTTATAAATAATACGTTAACAGTTCAGATATCTGCGTACTTTGTGAGATCTGATGTAGATTAATGTTTTATTGTTTCTGAAGAAATATCATCTAAATTATGGACACGCGGTGTCTACCGCCTAAAAAAACAGTAATCTTACTTATAGAAAGAAATATGATATATACAAAATATACACGAATATTTTTACTACGCTAAACACCCGTGCTGTGTAAAATAAGACTAACTCGATGGTCTCCCGGAACGAGGCTAGAACAATCATAAAACGAATGTCTTACCGCTAGACTAACGAGCGCAACATAAAGGGTCTAGTGGTCGGGAATCACTTCATTATGAATAGGTATAAGATAATTAGAAACAATTAGTTGACTTTGGCATTTGAATTGATCAAGGACTATTTTGTTTAATAACTATTAATTTCATATCTACAATACATATATAAATACCTGGAATATATAATTTTATTATTTGATTCATGGTTAAGTAACCCTTCATTCGCATGGGGGAAAATTCATCAAAGTCCATCCCCTTCGTGTCAGCTCACCCGCGGATACTATATAAGGGCGGGGAGATAAAATCTCTTCAGTCACTTCCACTGTTCGCTGCGGCCATCAGCACCATCAGAGTTCTTTTTCTACCCTAAGATTTAAGAGGTCAGTTTAGCTAATATTATTACATGATTGATAAAACAATATTTAAAAGATTTTTCAAATTCTCAAGCTTTTATCAGTCAAAATTTTCTTTATTCCATGGTCCAAATCGATATAGTTTAACTTTTTTTAGGCAGTGTCAGGGCTGGATTTACCATAGAGCTAAAGAGTAATCGGTAGGTACCCCAATAATCCAAAAAGTAGTAGTAGGGTGCCCCAGTAGTAAAATAGTAGTCCAAAAAAATTAATCAAAATAGTCAATGAATCTGTAACCAGTTGCCAATGTGGAAGGTTGTTTTCCACATTGTCACGAATTAAAAACTATAATATTTACAACGTCATTGATCGAAATCCATTAAGTTTACTTGATCTATCGTCTAGAGTCGGAACTATTAAAAATAATACATTTTAATGTAATATTAAGTGGTTCAACTTATTTATAATATCACTCATTTGAAAGGCATCACAATAAATTAAAATGTTGTGCAAGAGCCCCACCCGCCCACAAAAAAAGACGATCCACTCTTGTCATCTGATAATTGCCCAAATAATTGTAAATTATGTAAGCAATTCTAAAAACAATTAAAAATTGTTAAAAATATCTTTTTATTGAAATAATAATAACATAAACAAAGGTGATAACTTTCCAGTATAGGTCCAGCGTTGATATAATTCAGAAAATACCTTGGGGGTATTCACTTACCAATGCATTTTAATCTCCAAAAAGATTAGTGGGGACCATTCCCATCCCTTACCTATGTCAGTACCGCCTCATTGATGGGGGAAGTTTATAATAGACTGCTTGGAGATAAGATGTTAAATATGCATGAAAATGTCCCTAAATTTGTGTCATAGACGCGTACATAATACGGGTAGTTGCTATTTTAACGCCAAATGTAGGCGGTGCGAGACGGGAACTAATATGTACTGTACCTTATACCGCGTAGGATCCAGAGACAATGTTTGCCGTCATGTGTCTCCTGACTTTGAGCATCCTGCTGACGGGGGCTCCCCGGGTGACCGCAGCTTCCGCACCAGACCGGACCGAGAGGTATCACGACAAGGAGGTAAGAGGTTACCCCGAGTATTCGTTTTAAGTTGTAGAAAATATCAGTGAAGGTCGTAAAATTATGAAACAGATAGTGTAATTTTAAGTACAGTTTATTGAAATCGTTTTTATGATCGAATACCTACAGCTAAGCTGTAAAGACAGTAAAGCTGTAAGACAGTAAAGCTGTCTCAGCTAAGCTGTAAATACAGTAAAGCTGTAAGACGGTAAAGCTGTCTCCGTTTCTAATGCTAATGGCCGCCGGCGTTTTCAGTAACAAAGTTCAGTTCAGTTATTGCAGCTTTCTGCTTATACAAAATAATTCATTTTTTACACTACCTACCATGTTTGAAACTTCAAAAATAGGTAGCTAAAATGTTGACATCAAAATAATATTAATTATTTATATCTTTTTAAAATGATTTGCAATAAATACACTTACTAAAATTTATTAACTTAATTTTATGATTTTCCATAGAAGTCCAATTTTTCGGTCAGGAATCATGAGGCAATTAAGAGAAGATTTTCATGAAATGAAAGCTTACTAATCCTACAATACTCTAATAAAGGTAAATAAAAGGCGTGCTAGCATCCTGCCTAATAGCAATCTGCAATATGCGAAGGATTGTCCAGCAGATTGGATTATAATCGCAGCGTCCAAAGATATATTTCCTGATGCCCTGATTCATCTGACTTCGAGCATAAACTAGTTAATCATTTTAAATCGACAAAATAAGTATTTCGCTCATGCTACTTTTTATTACAATAAAAAAAACAATATTTTTAAACATGTCTTTAAAGATGACGTTAGAAACGTCAGTAATACCAGTGGCAACACTCGACTCGCTCGACACTCTCGGAAGTTACTCATTGTCTAAGGAAGATAGCGCACGTGTGTCGTGTCACCGCCGGCATGGTACATTTCGTAACGATTTTAAAAATATGTCTGGTACGGTATTTGTTTGGTATAAGTTGTACTGTGGTAGATTAACTTTTTTTTTTTAAATAAATTAAATAGAAACATTGGCCTTCCTACTTACCGACTAACAATCGGCAATAGCTGATTAATTTATGTTAGTGTTAAATTTAAGTGTTACGCTTGTAGTATTATTAGTAATAATTCTAATCTATTTAACCGTGTTTACACTCTCAGCTGGCTGTTGAGCTGTACGGCCTTCTGCAGAACTGCCTAATGGAGAGCGGCCCTTCCAGCCTGGTCCGAGGTCCAGGAGCTAAACGCAACTCTGAGCTGATCAATTCCCTGCTCGGAATTGGCAACATGCTCGACGCGGGCCGTCGGTGAGACTTCCGCTCCTTCCACCGGATCGCTTCCAGGCACCATCGACACCTGACTGATGGCAATTCTCAAATTAGTGTAACCCCAATTCCGCTCGATGAGTAGCATTCTTTAAAGGACGACGAAAGGAACTCGGCTTACTCGTGCACGTCGCTGTGCAACCATTGAGTTTTTAACAAATTTATTATACATTAAAAATATAAATATATATTTTTTAATCTAATACCTTTTCCTCTCATTTCATCTAAAACAAATTATTTAAAAATTGCCATGCTTAAATGAGAATGAATTATCTATGTATATGTGGAACTAGAGTCAATAAAAGTTTTTACTGGAATATGTGTTTATTATTCATATTTAGGATTATTGCTTAATTAGCGCCTAGGTAACTATGCCAATGCAGCCAATGCAGTGCATCGGGGCCCAAAAAGTTCGCGCCTTACAGTCCATTTGAAATCGATAGTTTTGTAATAATACTTTTTTTTTCACACCGCAGTGCTTTAAACTTTGTTGAAACATGTTAAATGGTCCGAATTCATATTTTAAAACATTTTTTCTGGCAAAACTGTTCCTGTTTTTAAAAAACAGTGCGACACATTTCATAGAAAAACTTGTCAGAAATAATAATCAACAAACAGGAAGCGATATTTTCTTAAGTTTTGGAAATGACATTAAAAAAAATAACAAAGGGTACAAATTAATTAAAAATTCATAAAAGTTCCAATATCTCGAAAACCGTGTGACATTCATTAAACCTATGATGGGTTATTCTGATAGGGCACGGTCTCAGCTATCAATGGTTTTCGTTTGTACCAATACTTACAGGACATTCTGTATATATCACCAGAGCAGGTTGTGAAAACGATAAACTATTATACTTACATATTTTAAAGAGAACACATTAATATTAGCGAAGTTGTAATTTTTTCAGAACATAGTTCTGTGATATTTAATAATGGATTAATTAGAAAGATATACATACAGATAAACTCCTAGCGAATTTCTCAAAGGTCTTCGCAATAAAGAGGTTACAGCTTTTAAATAAATGGAATGTAAGATGTATCAATTTGAAATAGGTGTATAACATACAAGTTCGATAATTTGCCGTCTAGTTACGAGGCTGACATAGTGTAATTGGTTTATCGCACTTTCCCGGATAGGAAGAGATCCTGGTTCAAATTCCGATGGCAGTAAATTATATCGTTAAGTATATCTTTCTAATTGATACATTTAATTTAATATAGTAGTAATATAGTAGTACTATAGTAGTACGCGAAGAGTTTTCGGAGGCGATTCCTGGAGCTGTTGATGGAAAGGTAGCGGTAGAAAAAGTTTAGTATCGTCGGGTGGTCAAGATAAGAGTCGAGGCGATAGACAAATATCACGACAACCCACGGCAACATAAAATAAACAGCAAGTTGACATGTTTGTCTTTTGAAAAAAGCAAAATAGTATCTAATTATAAACCGTACCAGAAAATTATTTTAAAAAAGCACACTTCGAATCTGTCACTATAATTAAGTAAGACGGTACATGAATATTTTGTTAATTATTAAAATTCATGAACGTAAGGAAAAACTCGTTAAATGTCTCAGACACACTTGCTTAGATATATTTTTCCTACATATTTCTCCCTCGGAGAAGATATTAAATACCCGTATTAAAGTCCTCATATAATTAATATTACACCCTCATCCACGTTAAGGGTGTACTTTTATTTTTCCAGTTTGAAATTCGAGAAATTCTACGCGAATTACACACTCTTCGAAGATGAAGCTAATAGTTAAATTCTTAGTAGTATCATCTAAATATTTGAGAACGTTATTTGTTACTTAAATATTGCTAGACAGGTAAGTTATGCGAGAAAGAGATGACAATAAGATTATTGATTTTCTCGCATTCGATACAAGTGTCAAAAATAGTTCGTGTCTAGAGTCTTATCCAAGTTTTTCGTGTTATCGTTATGGAATGAAATAAAATGTGTGTTGTCATTTGAATTAACAAAGTACCTATATATGTATATTTAGACTGACGCATAAATCAATGTTCTAAACTAAAAATTATTATGTCAGATGCATTTTGTGGTTTTGTTTAATGTTGCCATTTTGTGAGCAATTTGTTTCATAATTACGTAGTATTTATGAAACAAACAGCTAATGTTTAAAAGACAACGGTATTAAATATAAACAATTATGACATACATAGTAAATAACGCAGATAAAATGTTCATTTTGTTTATGAAAACGTAGTTTTCCTTTAAAATCAGTGTAAAACCGTCTAATTTACGGAATTTGCAATTTATTTTATGAATAAATACAATGTTAATTCTCATTATAGCTAAAATATGCGTGAAAACATATTTTGGATATTTTTTTAACGAAAATTACGAAAGCACGAATTTGACATCCATCATGGCCGCGCAAACCGGCGATATAAAGATATGATGCGCGGAAACAATAAAAACACTCATTAATGGATCGATATAAATATTATTTAATAAGTACATATTGTGTTTTTGATATACAATTTGATTTTAAATAGTAGTTGAAGCCTCAAAGCGTGTGAATAAATATAATGTATTATTTTAAATCGTTTTTTTTCCATTAAAGTGTTTTAAAATCGTCTAAAATTGATAACATGTCCTGTAAATTAAATGGTTTATAACCTAGATATTAATTTTTAACATTTAAAAAAAATTTGTCTTAGTGCAGATTTGTCCCCATAATCTTAGCTTTAAGAACACACATTTTGTATATGCAAGAATTTTCCATAGTAAGGCAATTTAGTGGCACGCGGAAAATGAATTTAACGGTCGCGGTCTTTCTTATAATGCTTGTATTGCCTTTAATTATGGAAAATAACATCCAGTTTATTAATTTTATATTGTTACAATGATCCTATCTACGAAGTAGTTTTAAAAAAAGTCTAATCTAGCGTATAAATTTTGATATAAATGAATAATAATAATACACATTTTCGTGAAAAAATTCGAAAATATAAATTATTATTAAAGGGAAGCCAAATTAAAATTATTTAAACCATCACTTTCAGTAATTTGTTGACGAGATATTTATAGTCATAAATACGTAAAACAAACATACATTGATGTCCGTGTCGCATGGCAACATCAAATAAAAAAGATTTGTAGTCAATTCAGGCGAAAGTGTGCGGTTTCGCGTCAAACAAAGTAAATTCTCTTGTCTTTTGTATTTTTTAATTAAAGTAACGTTATAAGAAAATGATTAGTTTTATCTCATCACTATTGATGGGTTAGGTATATTTGTAATTAATATCAAGTTATGTAAATAAGTGTAAGTTATGTAATCAAGTGGTTCCTCTTAACGTAGAATATGTGTATTCTGCGGGTCACTCAGTAAAAGTTGTCACGAAAACTGTGTAATGCGTTAGATAGTTTCATAACACTCTCTTCTACACCATTTGTTGTTTTTTTCATCATTATCGATACCGGGAACTAACATATTTTGTAGGAGTCAAATACCTATACCCGGGTACTTTTCACATACTAACTCAGCACTCTGTCATCTTAGCCATCCCCTAGTGGACTGTGATTTCAAATGTTCAAATAAGTATAAAGACGATGATTGTTTTGTATTTTTGATTTATATATTTTTTGTACTTTATTATTTATATTATAGATCCTTAACATCAGATTTTATTAGTAATGTATAATTTTATTAAAAAGATTAACCATTTAAGACCCTCGGTGAACATTGCAAGAAGCTAGTGTTATATAGCTAGTGTTACATTACACGTAGTAATGTATAATTTTATTAAAAAGATTAACCATTTAAGACCCTCGGTGAACATTGCAAGAAGCTAGTGTTATATAGCTAGTGTTACATTACACGTAGTAATGTATAATTTTATTCAAAAGATTAACCATTTAAGACCCTCGGTAAACATTGCAAGAAGCTAGTGTTACATAGCTAGTGTTACATTACAGGTCGATTTTTTACTCATGGCACTCACTGTGCAGTCTGCTACTGACGAATCTGTTGCTAGTATATATATTTTTATTATTACAATATAATAGTACATCGATTTGTTTAATGTTAAATTATTCTATGGATAGCGAATGAAATAATATTAATTACATCGTAATAATAATAATGATACTCTAAACTAGTTGGTGAAGAAAATAAATTTTGGTTAAAAGTAAACAGTATATTTTATTATATTTATATAATGTATATCCGCCAAAAAATTTCGGAAAGTTTTAAAAATGGTTTAATAATGATTATTATCAATGTATTAAATTTCCTTGTGTACACAACCGATATTATACGTCAACTGACGTCAAGTGCGTTGTTGCATTACTGACTGTCTAGCGTGACTCGGTCATATAACTTTGTCTCTTTCTCGCTTAGATAGCGTTCACGGACACGTTGACGTGTATCGGTACACAGCACATTCTTGAAGTGCCATGACCAAAAAATCGACTTGTAACAAAAAGTCATTCGTAAATTGCTGTTTTCACGTCCTACTTATACAGTGTATAAATATGCATTCCCGTAAGTATTTTTTTTTTTACATAATAATAATATTTATGTGATTAAGAAAAAATCTTTATTGGCCTTCGTTCCTTACATATCCTTAATTCGCTAATATAATAATTATACCTTAATTTAGTAATAAGTTGAAACATATTATTAACATGAAAAAAAATTATCAGTGACTGCTGCAAGGTAATATATAATGTTATATAAAAATGTACACTTCTTAGGTACATATATAAAAAAATATGTCCTGGCAATTAGTGGAAGATGTTCTATTTAGATATTTGTATTGAGAATTTTTATAAAATGTTAGGGTGCGTGGACACGCATGAAACTTTACTCTTGCGTTTCAGAGATTTAGTGGTAAATGTCGATGGGTAATTGTTCATTTTGATCGTGACATCTCGCTCCGTTTCGAGACAAAAGTTTCATCAATGTACCCGAACCCTTACAATAAATGATATATTAATATTTACAATATATTTAGTTTATTTACAGTAAGATTATTAATACAAGAGGTGTTATGTTATAGATCAAGTTAATAGTTTTATAGAATAAGAGAAATGTTAATAAATAAATAATTGAATTAATTTTAGACTGATAAACTTAATACCGGAGAAAATCAATAATTAATTAGTGAATATTTTATGGAGCACAAATTTAAAAGGTATATGCGAGTGTTAGGATCGGTGAATTCCTGCCATTGTTCTTTGGAGAAAGCTTATCTTCAAGGAGAGTGAGACGTCCATCAGCGAAGCGAGGAGGTGTACGCCAGAACCCAGGATCCAGGACTTACCGCCGGCCCACGTCGGCCATGCTCTTGGGAAGGGCTAGCAGAGAGTTGATTATCTCGGAGTTCCGCTTGGCTTCAGGCCCCCTGGCCGGGGCTACGGATCCTCCCTCCGCCAGGTAGTTCTGCAGCAGTCCGTACAGTTCCACGGCCAACTGAAGTTAAATCAAATATATTCAGTATTCGGTGAATGACAGTTGACTAAAGAGTGGTTTCACCAGCTCTGGTTAAATTCTGATGAGCATCAACGACATATACAATGAATAATGCACTATCCCGTGAAAACAGCCACGGTCACCTTATCTCACAGACAACTAGATATTATATTTAACAAAATACAGAACTCGAATTTATCCAGCGGATAGTATTGAATATAGGTAAATTTAATAATAAATTTATCTAGAAACAGGAAACAGCCACTATTTTTTATATTTTATAAAAATGAAAATGCCGTTTTATGAATGCTGTGACGTAAGGGGGAAAATTTCAGTACCATTCAAGATATGTATTTTGACAGCGATATTAGACCTCTATAATAGATGATGGAACTCTATAATGGAATACAATGGAGATATATTACACAAAAATAATGGTTCTTAAAATAAAAATACTATAATATAAAAATAGATGAATAGGTATTCTATAAATGTATTTTCTCTTTTCTATGTTTGTTTAACTTTTTTTCAAATGATGTGGGTTTTGCGTCTATTGTGCAATTGTCGCCTGATTTGTTTATGTGTGCAGGTACTTGTACACTTTAAGTTTACAAATTGCTGTATGTTAATATATTCGTTAATTCATATCGATTAGTTTTTTATGTCAATTCTGCTCCCATAAATCATATTTTAGGGTATGCATAAGTAACAACTATCAAAATTGTGAAACAAATGTGTTTTTACTTAGATGAGCGTGATATGATAGTTCCAATATGAGTGGTGTTCCAATATTAGTTTCTCTTAGTAAAGCATCCCAAGTATATGTAGGGGAGGGCGAGCTCAGGCCCCACCCTAGGGCGCCGTGCAAACCGTGTTGCCCTGGAGAATGACAGCTAATTCTCCAGTATCACAATAATTATAGCTTATGGGATACCGTGGGAAAAGACTGACCGAAAATTCACCTGAGCTGTAATCTTAATTATAACTGGGAAACGAGCTAAGAAATCAATAAAGATCCGGAAACTGGAATATTTTGCCCGTGTGAAACGAAACTTGAGAGACATATGTACTACAACACTCTTCACCTTTTACGAGTGCAAGATTGAATCACGAAAAAAAGAGTCCGGTCGCAGAAGAACGTTGTAGTAGCGGAATCTGAGTGAATGGTTCAACATATCCACCGTTTTTTTTTAAATCAGAGATGAGGGCGCCCAGAAAACATTCGCTCGAGGACGTCGCAGACAGTGAGCGCAGTGGGGACACTGCGCTCACTGTTCGCGGTCGGGTTGAGAAACATTTTTTTACACACAGACCAATCATTAACAAGAGTACTTCAGATTGGTATGACACGACCGAATATTAAATAAATTATAAAAAACCAAAAAAGAGCATAAACGATATGACATAACAGGTAGACAGGAATAATATATAGTGAGTGGTGTTAAACGGCAAACTAAATATTATTTTATATAATTAATAAATAAATTAAATATCATCGATTGAATTGACTACAATTCCCGATGACGGGATATGGGGGCTCACCTCTCTATCGAGATATCGCTCGGGCCAGTCGGGCGCGGGGGCTGCGGCCACCCGGGGGGGGCCCACCAGCAGGACGCTCAAGCTTAGTAGACACACGGCGGCCAACATCGTCATAGGATCCTGCACGGTGAGAGATCATGTTAAATAATAATTGTTCCATGAAGTAAGTTGAACACGAAGCGACACAAACTAAGAGTGCGTGTTGCGATGAAACTAGCTCTCGCGTCTGGCGGTGAAGGACGGCACGTGTCAGCTAGTCATTCTAGACAACGACTGAGTGCTCGCTCCGCATTTATCTCTGAACTGTTCAATACTCGAGATTCAAGACAAAAGTTTCACTCGTGTACACGCGTCCTAAGAGACATTAAGTGACGTTGAATTGAATGGAAGTTAATATTAATACAAATGAGATTAATCAACTAGAAAGATATGTAGAAAAAATCTATTTATCGTAAAAAATATTTTAGATGCTACCCGGTAGCAACCTTCTTCCGGACAATATAGTATATAGACTAAACTAAGTACAGATATTTAAATATTTAAATAAATAGAGTGGGACAGAGTATCAGGTAGGGGGTGGGAGAGAAGGGTGGGGATTACACGGGTACAACTTTAATATCGGACTGTTGGATACGTTTATTTGGATATTTAGTATCTGGCTCTTATAGTCCTGAAGAAGGTTGGGTCCAACTGAAACTAGTTGACTTTAGTATATATGCACAATAAAATGGTTTAAAACTGAAATATTATTTAATTTAATTATAATGTCGAGCCACAGCGTGTTTGATTTCTGTAAAAAAAATAATTAAAAGATTGAACTAATAAAATTTTATTTTGACTGCATGAGCAAGTTATGATGGAGTGAAGAAATGTGGATAGTATAGGAAGTCGGAAACGATTATCTTCATGTTGGATGATCAAATATTAAATATTTTAAATTAAGGCTATGACTCCGAAAAAATTTCAATCGTTTTATCCTTGTGAAAAAACTGTATGATGACGAGTAAGATGCGTAGATAAGTAGATAAGTAGGACGAATAGAAATGTGGAAAAGATAAGAATTGTTTATCGGTATTGTGTACTATCCTCTGTGTATCAATGTATTTATACTTTGAATTAATTTTTTAAAACTTTTAACGATTAATTAATAAAATAATATTTGCTAATTTTATTCCACACAAAATAATATTTACGATCTGAATCAGCATTGGATATATCTAAAAGCGAAGTTTTATTTTTTAGGTTTTATAAATTTAAAAAAATAATATCAGGTCACGTAATCGAGAAAGAAATATTTTTTTATACGTGTATGAATTAATTTTCATGAGAAAGAAATAGAATGCCTGTCAGGATAAAAATTCATTGATATTTTTTATTGCTTGGTCATCATTAAACATGCGAATGTATCAATATTTTGAAAAATTATAATATTTAAAAAAAATTATATCTTTACAATTTAACGTGCTTGTGGTCTAGTGATTACGCCTGATTACGGTAAGAGCCTCGTTTCAGGAGGCCATCAGGTTAGTTCTATCTTCATAGCACAAGCGTTTAGCTTAGTTTGAAAATAGTAAGAATATTGGTGTGGAACTTATTATTAATGGTATACATTCACCATGTCGAAAATAGTTAATTTGATATCAAAAATTTATGATTATTTTGTTTAACACTTATTACGCACTTAATTAAACAAATCCATATTAAAAATTAATTAGGTGATCGTTTATATCACAAATACCTAATCTAACCTAACCTTGTAAGACTCGATAGAAGAACTCTGGCAGTGTTGACGGCTGCAGTGGACTGTTGCAAGTGACTGAAGTCTTCCCATTTTTCCACCCTTATATATACGTCCACCCATGTCGATCAGCCCCCGCCCGTGCACAGGGAAGGTGGTGGAATCAACCCGACTAATAAAATTATAGTTGCGCACTTTGTAATGTTCTCGTCGTTAACAATACAACAAATTTTACTGAGTGTCTATAGCTTGCACTTCGGCCGTTGATTTTTTGATGTTTGTGTAAATTTTAACTAATAATACTGGACTGCAAGACTCGGTTAAAGTTTAGTGAAGAATCTACACTTGTTTTAAGAATTAAATACTTTTGTATTTAATTCTTAAAACTTAAAATTTGTAAATTAATAACATTTTTTTTTTCATGTGTTTCGGGTTCTGTCTACCCATCCACACGTTTTATTGTCAACGACAAATACATTAAAATATAACTAACAAAAAAGGTCACATTGCTCCTGAGGGCGGGCTATTGTGGCCGCATCGCGGCCGATAGTGGCCGCTGCGCAGCCAGGGTGTCCGTAGAATCCATATTTCAATGCGAAAATACCTTATTATATTACTTTAACTATGCACCAAGTAGTATCTATTCTTCGTCTATATTTTCAGTAAGAAAAACAAAATATTAGTAAAATGATACATACTGTATACACCTAGAGATGTCTTACATTGATATGATTATCGTCAGAATGTTATTAAAAGCATAAACATGAATGATATAGTAAACCGAAAGAAATGAAATAATATGGACAGGTAAAAAGTAACTTAAAATCTCAATGCTATATTTCATTCTCAAGAATTATTCACGGCAGTTTTTGATAAATATTGAACATTATAAATGAACATTAATATTCAATATTATTTTTTGCTAATCTGTACTGCCATCTAGCGAATTTCTAAAGAAAAGGGACATTAACATCGGAAACAATGGATGCAACGCAGCACAATTATAATATGGATAATAATCTGTAACCGTTGTTTTCGTGGTTGAAACACTGGGCTGCTGTATAGAAATGCTAAAAACCGTTATTGACGTAGTACAGTAATAAAAAATATAAGTACCTACTACTTATTCAAACACAATTCTCTTTAGTTTATTAGATTGTCAGATTGCGGGTTCTAAATACTAGATTCGTTGCATCTCCTGGCACAATATATATCATTAAATGTCTAAAGATAAAAGAGTCACGAAAAAAATTCTGACACTTAGGTACAAAACATATTTACAGACTTAAGATCTCTGTTATTTACTGTTCATTTTAAACAATCAAACAATTTTGTTCATTGTATATATTATTTTAGTTTTTACTCATTCATTCATAGTCTAATTTTCAAGATTCTTTAACGTATGCACAATACATAACTTCTAGATATCCTGCTGAGCGAGGGGGAGCTATTTTACACCTCCACCCTGCCCACAGCATCCCCCATCCGACAGGGAAGAGATGGTGTTGACTTTAATGTGTCGATTATACGCCAAGCATCACGGAGCCTGCGAGATGCGTCCTATGGAAAAAGTTTAATGTTGTTCAAACAAATTAATGCGATTTATCTGAGTATTTAGGTTTAAATCTGAAAACATGACGTGCTATTATCATTTAGTTGTATCTTATTTTGTTGCTTCCAAAACTTTATAAACAGCTACGGTCTGTTTCCACGATGATCCCTCAATGAGATTTTGATCTCTAAAAGTCGTTAAAGGTATGCGTGTAGAGTATGGCTGACGGGATATTGAATAGAACGACTTAACTACGCAGGAAATGTTTTTATTTTGATGTTGCAACTGCACCATAGACGCAATCCAGAGATACAGAGTAAAAATAAAAATGGATACAATTCGTGAATATAGTGCTTGATTAAACGACCAAATTTGTGAGACGTGAGCAGGGCAAGAACGAACGTCTTTTAAATATCTCTAGGTTAAGACTATTTAAATGTTTTCTCTTTTATGTATATAATAACAGTATGTATATATATATATATATATATATATATATATATATATATATATATATATATTCAATTTTAAATGATGTATACATTGTCTTTATTACGAGTAAGAAAAAACATACATCACATCTGTCATCTTTTCTTATCTACGCTCTCTATCCATGCTATTGACCTTTCTTATTAAATTTTGACGTTTCATACGATTCCGTCTTCATTTAAATGCACATTTTACTGATAAAATAGCATTTTTGTGTTTATTATTGTCTATCTGCGATTCTAATACATCATCTTGATGTCATATTTGTTCATTTTGACAGTTAACTTAGAATGGTGAAATAATTTTAATTACATCGTGATTTTATTTACGTTTGGTTTGTTTTGGGGAAAGCTCTAATATTAAAATATATAATCCATTAAGACCCTGACCGCACTGCGGTCACTAATGGCCGCGTGATGGACAAAATACCCGCCCGCAGGTCCTAGCAGCAATCAATCGACGATGCTTATCTGCTAGTTTAAATGAATGCTGATTGGCATCATATTAGATTAGGCAACACCCCTTCTTTAATAGAGTTTCTGCACGGATAATTTCAACAGAATTTTTACACTGGATACGTCATTTTAATCCGTGAATGAACTTGAATAAGTTTTATTCGTGATAATGTGCAAAATGACATTTTGTCTTGGCAATTCATTGCAGGTATTCTGTTACAGGAGAGTTTTTCCGATCCTTGCTACTTTTTCCTGATCTATAGGCCCTTTAGCAGTATAATGGATCCAGCCCTGATTGCGAACCAAGTCCATGAGTCATGCACCGGCTTTGCTTACAGCCGCGTGATGTAACGGACCGCTCCGCAGCCAGAATGTCGACAGGATGAATGGAGAGACAGGTGAGGAGAGTTACGCAAACTAACGACATGAAAAAACGTGAAATTCATTAAATTCATCGTATAATAATAAAAGGAGGATATAAAGAACATCTGGACGATCATATCGATTACACGTCACTTGCACGCAGCTCCTCCCAACTCCCTTCTTACGGCACAGAGGATCCCGCCTAGCAGAGAAAAGAAAAATGTACCTACTTTATTGTTTTAATGTATCATCACGCTGTATTTCTAGCCGAAGAGGAAGCGGCTACAGAGAGCAGAGAGCAGAGAAAATACTATTAATTAGGACAACTCCTGCAACAAAACTGTATATCATTATTGGGCAAATCTGAGTTATGAAGGCCAAAATGTTGTATATCTTTTTGGGCATTTTATATGGTTATTTTAAACAACCATATAAAATAAATAAAAATACTTTTACACACAATTTATAAGGGCTGGTTATGAGATCAGTAGTAATTTTTTACTTTACTAAAACGAGTTGTTTGATCGTTGGTAAAAAATATTTACTTCTCGAAAGTACATTCTGTAGTAAACTCATTTTATTCTCCGATATCCGTAGTAAAAACGAAAATCGATAGTTAAATATGGCGGGCCCTTCACAGCTGTTCCAAAAGTCATCTGACATATTGATACTTTGAAAGTTGCAGTATACGACAGTTAATCTCATCTATGCTTTGACAATAGTAAATTTGACGTTCGAACAACCAGCAAACGATTTTAAACACGGGCGTTGGTAAAAAGTTACTAAAGTAAAAAATTACCATTACTACTGATCACACAACTAGCCCAAAGTGATCATCAGAGTAATAAACAAGAGGCCATTTAGACATAACTCTGAAGAACTCTTTAAATCCTTTCAAGTTTTGGATATAAGACAACTGCTTACCAGAGTAATCTTAAAACTATTTAAAAAAAAAGCTTTGATTCCATGATCCGATGCAAAGAAAACTAGGAGCAAAGCCTTAGGATACTTTTCAGTGCCAAAAATGAATACCAAATTCGCTCATCGAACTTTTTTATTTTGTACTCCGCGGATATTTAACAAATTGCCACAAGACCTTAAAGGGTCTAAAGTGATTAACGATTTTAAACCAAAAATAACAAAGTGGTTGCTTGATGTGGTTAGAAAGGAAAATAAAACTAATTTGTCATTTGTACCAACCTAACCACTTACACATTTTTGTCTCCAACTATTGTGTATAATATTTTTTCAATAACATTTTATAACATCTGATTGTACTTTTCTCACATAACTTTTTATAACTTACTTTACATTATACCTACTTACCTTACTTTATATCGATTGTATCTTAACTTTTAAAAATTATACAGGTAATTGCTTTAGAACAGACGACGTCTAGTAAAGTATTACCTTTATTTTCGTATGTACTATTTATGCTAGAAAAAAAAAATCGTCCAAGATGGCCGACGCTCCTTCTATCTATTAACATTTGTAAAAAACGATATAAAGTGTTATTGTAGGGGGGTTTCAATTGTATCGTTGTTGAATGATTTGTTAGCCAAGTTGCCAAATTTTATCCACACACGTTTTTCAAATGAGACATTAATATTTTTCCTTTTGATGTGACAAATTTTTTAAAATTAAGTCATTTATTTACTACATTTGGAATATCTTACTGTTTCTTATCTATCTTAATACATTGACTCATACACACACATACACAAATAAACACAAAAGCTAATATATATATTTTTACTCTATTTTAAATATAATTTAAATAATTATATTTTATATTACATGGCTTGCGCATAATTACCTTTAAGCATTCCGAATAAAATTTATATAAGTCATGTATTTTAATAAGAGTAAAAATATCTATATTATATCATTGTGTCTGGAAGATAACTTCACAGTATAAAAAAAAAAAAAAAAAATTAATTTATTTAAAAATTCACAGTTAGACTTTTCTATACAGATTTGTCTCAATGAATGCCCAAGAGAGCGCTCAAAATAAGCTGGACGGATAGAGTTACGAATGAAGATGTTACGGATGAATAAAAATAAATAAGTATTTAAAACGGAAACAAGAAGTACGATATAATGCAGGGAAAAATTGCTGGAAGTCGGGGCACTGGAAAAAGCAGAACATCATGGCTGAAGAACCTGAGACAATGGAGTGATCAGTCTACTGTAAAGCTGTACCGGGGCCGCAGTAAACAAGATGATGATAACTATGCTATCGTGTTTCTCCAATATTGAAAGGCTTGAAAGAGGAGAAGATGAGTTAATTTATTCTAGATGATAAGGTATGTACTTGGAGGATACTGCGTCAGTCTAAAAAGTTATCACTGCGTTGGATGCTTAATACCTCGGCATAGTTTGGAGATTAACACTCATGCCTGCAGTATCATAAAACTCCAAACAGCACAGATCGTTAGATTCTGCAGAGTGATTTGTATGAAATTCGTCCATAGTTCAGTGCGAGTGCTACAAACCAACATTTTCTCTTAGATAATGTGCGCATAACTGAGAATTATATAATTGTTTCTATAGCGCAAACTGCTTGCCTCCAGTTTTTAAGATCCTGAGCCTTGTTTAGTGCGACCGCTTTATGGTTATCTTCCCGCTACTGTCTAATGACTCAGTTTACGCCAGTGGCGTAACTAAAAAAATTGGATCCCAATGCAAAATTAAAAAAGGGTCCTGTATAATATGTTCTGTAAAAGAAACAAGAATATTATGCGGTTTTATCCTCTATAATCAAAATTTGTCCATTTTCGAAAAAAAAAATTGAAAGGCATTTATGCATAACTCGCAGCTGGGGATTTTTGCTTTTCGGCGATGGTCTGGTCCTCAACCGACATATTAGCAGGATTCTACTACTGCACACATCGATATTATTTACGTAATACATGTGAGAAATTATTTTAAATTTTTTATTTCAATTTCTTACTGTGGTGGTTTTAAATAAATATAAGTCGACATTAGCGCTGGGAAAAGTACTGATATTTGCAAAAGTATCGATACCAAAAATAATGTAGGGCGCGGACCTTTTGACCCCGACGCACCGCGTTGATTGAATTGGCATAGCCACGCCACTGGTTTACGTTGTTATCTTTTGTTGTCGTTTTAATATGGACGATTCATTGTTTATTCATTCGTTCAATAGTTCACCTGGTTAGGTTAGATCAGGTTAATACCAGTATACATATATATATATATAGTAACAGTTTCAAGAGTAAACAAAAATTTGCTGTTTTGTAGTGTTATTTTATGTACGAATCAGGACCCAGCAAATAATGGCGGTAAGATAACAGGAAACATACAGGACGTATATTGGATTTGATCTGTTTATCTTGTTGGAGACATTTCGCCCTTCGTTCTTTTACATTCTAAATCACACAATTTTAAATTCTCCCAGATCATTGATTTTGGTTGAAATAATTTTCCCTTTTATCATTGATCCGCGAAACACAACGTTATACAGCTTGCCTATAATAAGGCGTAATTTGAAATGCTGTTAATGTTTTGGGTTTATTCCAATCAAATAATACAATAGAATGCAGTTTGACAGATTGTTCATAATAATAATAATTTTGTTTCAATCATGAAGCAATAATTAACAATAATCTTATATATGCAATCACAAAATCTTTCCACTTGTTACATTTGTTAGGGAAACTGACTCATTTCAGTAAAGTGAAGTGTCAATTTCATTTGAAAAGTGAATATGTAACCTTTGTATCTTGAATGTACTATTTATCAAAACAGTAAACAAAAAAATCCATATATATTGTCAAAAATTGAAATTATACAGTAATATTTCTAAACAAATTAATAAACAGAAAAAAATATTTCTATCGAAAAAATATTTTGTTACTCTTGCCGGGAGAATGAGTTTCCATTATGCCATTTAATTTTGCGATGAGTTTTAGACGTATGCATATATGTAGTATTTTTTATTTTCAATATTAAAAGCGGTTATTTTAATTTGTTTTGAAATCACCGAACTTAGTTCTAAAATTGCACCTTCACAATAAAATATGTAACAAGTAATATTTCTGATTCGAATTCGGAAATATTTTTTGAATATTATACTTATATGATTTAAAAACTATCCTTTTGTATGAAACGATGAATTTTAAAGATAAGACATTCAACTATTTATCTGAACGTTTCGAGACATCGGTTATTAAAAAGTGTTAGTGGTATTTATTTAATATAAAAGTAATCCAGAAAAAAAATGACGTCATTGGAGGGGTTCTAAATACTATTTGTTTATATAATATAACGCGTTTTCGATATTTAAAATTTGAAAACCATGCCTAAGTGTCGCCAACTGTTTACAGTATCTTAAAAATAATATTTTGATTGCTATGATATACCATTGAACATTTCTCAAAGTGGTTGCATTCTGGTGCACTCAAATTTAATAGTGTTGGAAGCAGTCTTGCCATCACAATGATAGAAATATTCATATTTCAAACACTTCATGGTTAGTTTAGAAATATAATATTACATGGACGTAATCTATACGGTTTATTTTTGAGTACATATTTGGATATCAATCACGTCTTTAACAACATTCTTCTTTTTACAATAGGATAGATTTTGTAAATTTTACAAATCTTAGTATTTTCTGTAATGTATACATTATTAACCACTAAACCACGTGGCTGAAGAGAAAAATAAGGGAATTTTCTTCTGGATGCAAATAGAAAATGGAAGTCTTCAATATGTCCATTATTATCGGATTCATTTAATCGTTATCAGTATTAAAAAATATATAATATAACGGAAGCTACGATAATCTGTCTCATTGACTGGTTTTACTGAACCAGCGTTACTAGGTAGAGTATTTTCAAATAATGTTAATATTTAATAATGATATTATTATTATTTATTAAGTGTATAAAAATGTTTTTTCCTTTTTTACTAGGTTAAATATTAACAAATTAAAACAAGATGGTGGAGCAGATTGGCCAACGAATTTACTCTCTCTTTCTCTATATATATATATATATATATATATATATATATATATATATATATATATATATATATATATATCAATATATATATTATATCAACCTCTTCTATGTATCGTAACTAATTTATAGTAATAAATACATACTACATGCGAAATACTGGAACAAATAAAAATGACTTATTGGATAAATTACTTTCACGTGGTCATGATCTGAAAAAGTGCATTGAAATTTTCCGGAGAGCCTGCGCAATAGGTAGTATTTCTGTCAAAACATACTTAATATTGGTTGGGTATATACGTAAGAAATATTTATTTATAAGAAAGTGTTTATCCGAAAACATGTTTTTATTGCCATATTAAATTAAAATGTCAAATTTAAGTATATCTTAAAAGCACTGTATAAAATTGACGCCAATCCAAACCCATGAAGAAAAAAATATAGAAGAGATGAATACTTTGTTAGGTAATAATACATCATGAATAATATTAATACCTGGTTATTTGAGCTAAGTGGTTAGTACAAAAGTTCATTTGAACTTTTCAATAATGATAATTAATAAATCTTAGCGCTAGTGTATGAAAATATTGTACACTGATGGAGTATCAGAAAATTTTTATGAATGTTCTCAATACCATATAACATATTTCGCCATGTTCTCAAACGTCCACACCAAAATAATACCCCATTTTATACACATCTCAATGGTACATAAATTAAGTTTAAAGACGCGATCACATTTAAGATGGTTACTTTAATAAAAAGCTTTAGAATACAATTTTTTTTCACCTTTACAGAACTTAATCTACATATTCAACTCGAGATAGATTTTTTGGGGACAACTATCATGTACGCATCATGTCTTAGAGATTTGTCATCTTGCGCTTCACTTATTTGTACGGCAAACGTCAAATATCACCGATGATTATTTAAGTTTCTTTCGTCAGTTGAGTGAATTTGAATCTGCATAATAATGCATTCAACTTGTCAGGATAAATTGTTGTAGGTATTTAAGATTCTAGCTTTTAGTTGTAGTCTCTATCTGAGACTTTAAACTTTCGTCTCAGAGATTTGTTGGTAAAGATCGGTATATATCAGTAACATTCTACTCTACAAATATATGCTGGAATGAATGACAGCTAGCTTCGCGTTCAGCTCTGTACTGTTTTTTACACGCTTAGCCTCCGAAACAAATATCAAGCACGTGCTTATTTTCTTCGAGTGCCATCGCATCATAATAAAATCCAAAAACATAGTCACTCACTGTACTGTTATCTCTTGGTCTTGCTAATTTTAAGATCTCGCGTATCTGCGAGGAGTATATTATTTGTTCAATGTACAATGTGTATTTTTCTCGCGGATTAGAATGTCACCTCCAGTCAAACTTAGGATTTTTTAAATATAAATTGGTCTTTCAAAATCGATGTTAGTTGCAAAATCTGTTTTTTTTGCTCGCTGCTATTTACATTAGGATTTGACCAATAGCAGTTTTCGCTACTCTGAATCTTAAATAACCGCTTGTATGGGAATTAGTTTGATTTTGGAAGAATGTGTTGCATTTATTTTGCATTTTAAATAAAATTATGTGGATTTTCATTCATAAATAGGAAGCGCATTAATAAATATATTGTTTTTCAAGCTTCTATCAGTTATTCATGTTTTTCTTTAATATGAAATAATATGGAGGTTACTGAGATTGCAAATGGCACCCTCAATTAATCTAATTTGATTAATTATTCGATGAGATAGCTGCAAGAATACACTCGCAAGATCACACACATGTGACAACTAATGTCGTGTTTTGTTGATGTCAGCCCTGCAGGCGGCTGTGATGTGACCGCAGTGGAGACCGCAGCCGATACCTTACGAAATTGATGAAAGAGTGATGAGAGCAATGTTGTATCCAGCATCCCTTGTGCAAGATCTCGTAAATATTTTGTGATAAAGCAAATAATATCAATATATCTATTATTATTGAGAACATTTATTTATTTCAAAATCCGTTGGACACTCTGTGACATGACAACGAATAACAATGAATTATATTATTAACGTATACCCGGTGTATTCTCAATAGACACTAAACTAGATAAGGTGATTTGGGTTGTCCTTAAATGATTGCACTAAACCATTCTTCACCTTCCTGTCATAACTTTTTCACAGACAAACGTTTAATCTGAAATAATTTGTTTTACATTATTAATGAACAGAATACGCACTGAACCTTCAAAATAAGCGGTGAACGGAATAAATCAGTACGTCTGGTCACTTTAATTATATATGATAATGCTAATTGATATGAAAGTTGTTTGACGATCATTAAAAAAAAAAATTCTTTGTAATTAATCAGTATCGCCCAATAGAATAATTGTATATTTATTTCAATATCTCCAGGCATTGGATAGATGAAGCTGTATCTAATGGAGCCGTTGATTAAGCGCTCGGCCCGGCCAGTGTCGACGATATGTTAGGATTATTCGGGGTTCACTGGTTCCATCACCAGGCGATGGTAAAACCTGCGGATCTGGTTCTGGTGCCAGTGACCCCTGTCTCCAGCTCCAGCGGCAGAATCGATTCCAGATCTTATGTCACCTCGACACATTTACGCTCTGTCGATATTTTTTTGTGTAAATTTGAGATAGATGATCTGCAGCGGTCAATGCAAGGCTAGGCAAGATGACGAATGGTTATTGGATGGAAATGTTAATGTTAATTGGGTGGATTCTCTGTAACTAAATTGTATTTGTTGACATTTTGGTGGAGGGAAAAATGTGACTAGTTATAATATTCATCGCCATCAGAGTTGATCTGAATCTTTATCAACATATTGCGACGTAATCATTTATTTTTTAGTTTTCAGATTTTTTTGTTCACGGGTGAGATTTTTGAGTCGAGACTGTGTCTGAGATATGGATTTTGCGTTCATGGGATGATTTGGAGATAATTATTGCCTTTCGTATACACCGTGAATCGTGTCTCAGAACTCATGCTCGTACATTAAACGTCTCTGAATCTTGAATGAATTTTCTCAGTAGTTGTTTATAATGAAATGTTTATAATTTAATGCTTTATAATGGGTTTTTCAATAGGGTCGCTCAAACTTTCTTTCAACAAGGACAAGAAACTACGCCATATTTCTTCAATTTTTTTTGAGGTTAACACTCGTATTTAGTTGGCAAATCATCATGGAGCAGTACACACCGGAGAAACGCTTGCAAATTATTCAAATCTACTACCAAAATTCGCGTTCGCTCACCGCAACTTTAAGAGCACTACGACCATCGTCGTCATCACTTGCCTGCCACATCAACAATTCAACGTTTGGTGCAAAAATTTGAAAGCACATTGTCGCTACACAATGTTCCAGTGCCAGTGAGATAAAAAAATGCACGAAGTGAGGAAAATATTGCCGCCGCTAGAGCATCTGTTCTTGATGACCCAAATGAGTCACTAACACGACGTTCTCAACAATTGGGCATTTCTGTGACGTCATTGTGGCAAATTTTGCGAAAAGATCTTGGCCTACATCCATACAAGATCCAGTTGACACAAGAACTAAAGCCGCTTGACCATTTGAAGCGTCGCCAATTCCTCAATTGGGCTGCACAACAATTTGAAAATGATGCTGAATTCCATCGAAAAATCATCTTTAGCGACGAAGCTCATTTTTGGCTCAATGGATATGTAAACAAGCAAAATATGCGTTATTGGGCAGGCACCAATCTACACGTGCTTCACGAAACACAATTGCATCCCGGAAAAATCACTGTTTGGTGTGGATTACATGCCGGAGGTGTCATTGGACCATATTTTTTTGTTGATGATGCTAATCGTCATGTTACTGTGAATGGTAATCGTTATCGCTCCATGATAACTGATTATTTTTGGCCTCAATTGCAAGGTATGGACTTGGCCAATATGTGGTTTCAACAAGACGGCGCTACCAGTCACACGGCACACGCAACAATTGACTTATTGAAAACCAAATTTGGTGAGCGTGTTATTTCGCGAAATGGACCAGTTCAATGGCCGCCTAGATCATGCGATTTAACACCATTGGACTATTTTCTTATGCTATGTTAAATCTTTGGTCTATACCAACAAGCCGGCGACGTTATAAGAGCTAAGAGAAAATATTGAACGCGAAATTGGTGCGATTCGGGCCGAATTATGTGAAAAAGTGGTGGAAAATTGGATTCAACGATTGGACTTCTGCAAACGTGCCCGCGGTGGTCATGCGAGAGAAATTGAATTTCATACATAATTGCCACTAAATGTACTCCAAAACATAATAATTTTTTTTTAGATATATTCATTCGTTTTTGTTTTATTTTGAAAAAAAGTTTGAGCGCCCTTAATGAAAAACCCTTTATTAATGTTTAATGACTTATATCTAACTTTTAGAATGTATAGTTGTAGGAATATATGGTAGTTTTAAGTGACGGGTGCACGTATCTAATCTCACTGTCAGAACGTTAACCGTGTACAATAGTTTGAGTTTTTGTCTCTTTATATCAATCTCAAGCTGATCTCCAGGTTTATCTTTGGAACAAAATCTCATCACATATACACGGTATTGAGATATATCTCAAATAAATCTCTGAGATTGTCTTCTTCCCTTGACGCGGACGCATTCGTTACATGCTGATATTCAGGAGCATTGTTGCTGAGGGTTTTGGCAGCAAGATAAAACACTTCATTTGGCTACCTTCTCCATAACCATACATCTTATAATGCATGGCATTAACAAGTAAACAGTTATCCAATCGTTCCTCATGAAAGTCAAAAAAATTATTTCGCTCTTTTTTAAAGTTTTTTTGGTCATCTAAAATAATATTTTACCCCGCAGAGATGTACGATTATTTAATTGTATTTTTACAATAATTCTGTTAAAAATGATCTCCCTATATAATCACTAGATATATCTCTTATATATAGTTAGCACGTTTTGTTACAATATTGATTAATGATCACATCAAAAAATAATCACAATACTTCTTACAAGACTAGAACATGTTTTTGTTAAATATTTCATTATTTGATTAGTGGTGTACTCCGCTTAAACACGTGGTGTACGTGAATTACATTAAACTAAATTTAATCAAAATTAAAATAAATCTTGCTCTTTATAGATAGATCACACTTTTAATAACATAAAGTAACGCTACTTAAAAATAATGTAAGACATACGAGCGCATAACTCGAATAAAGTATTCTATAATTGTCGAACACTTTGTTGTTCGACTGAATACGAACAAATATTATTTAAGCCTAAGTGCTTACCTGATATACCTGCTCATATGATTTTACCCAACTTCAATCTCCCTATTCGGTTCTACAGGAACCCAATTAGTTTCCAAATATTCGTTACTTTCAACTATTCGAATATCAAATAGTAAATGATAAAATATTCGAATACATTTGTAAAGTTGTGAAGAATTTTAAAAAGTAGTTTGAATAATGAATATAGATACATAATCGTACATATTTCTATGTTATAAAAAATAACCAAAAATACTGTGATTTCAATTTAAAATAAACTAAGTACATACATCTGATCTATTTGACATGGCTAACTGATTTTTTTATTGATATATAATTGATAAATCAAAACTAATAACATATATCCATATAAATAATTATAACCGGTTGGGGTTTCGTCAAAAAATAAAATATTTGCTTTCTTAATTGCGTCGAGGATGAACAATTAAAAACCTTTCTTAATGACGCGAATGAGTCAATTCTTTCTCGGTGACTGATTTAAAGCCTCGTTCACAATAGACAACTTCGTTTCGCAACGGAAAAATATGTACTAATTTCGCTGAAACGCGCTATGAAATGCCTTGTCAAAATATGGTCTGGAATATGGCTTAATATTTTGGTGGATAATCTGGACTACTTGTGTTATTGAAATACGCTTCGAATAAAACATTTACACATTTAGAAATTACAATTTTCCTGCAAATATGAACGAATATTTTAGCGAATAATTTGGTATTCGAATTTACGAATAATTTGGTATTCGAATATTCGGATTGGAGTCCATATACAGAATGTAAACAGATTTAATTTTCTTTTGTTACGTGAATATTTATGTGTATATAACATTTATCTAATTATTATTGGTCAAAATCTCACGTCATTTTATTTTGTGGTCTAAAATGTGACATTTCTTTACAGCTGTTGTGTTTAAATATTTTTGCAGAATTTTATAAATAATTTTTAAGTAAATCTTTACACTGTTAAAATTCTTCAATAAATTAATTAAATTAAATAAAAAAATATTGCTCTTCGACTGTTTCTTTTCATTTGTATGGTAGGTACACCTACATCTTATGTGTTAAATAAGCGGGACATTTGGGCCTACGTATTACGTCTATGAGTGGGTATACATGCTTGGCAGAGTGTCAAAACAGAAGACAAGAATTTCAAACATGCTGGATGAGACTGAAGATGAGGTAATTTATGAAAAAAGTGCCAATTCAGATATTGACAATGTTTTATAATAATGTTATATTTTTCTCTAAAAACATTTTTCAAAAAAATTTATCCTTAAATTTAGGGTGCGACTCATACTCGTAAAAATACGGTAATTTCATTAAATACGTACTGTTATAAAAGCATTCAGTGTAAATTTAAAAATATGATTGTTTTCCTGTTAATATTGACGGACATTCACCTAGTAAAATTATAATATTCTAAAATGTAGTGGATAGCTTTGGAGCATCAAAAAGAAACACACAAGGTGATGTTATTAGTTTTAAGTCTCCGATTAATGGCGTTAATAAATAATATTCGTTGCACGTCTGCCAAAATATAGCGATATAAGTAATGGACTATGGAGCGGGAGGTCTGAGCAGCATCACTCGAGGATCAACCCGAAAGACGACGTGTTTACCTGCCTACTTGACTCGTCTTTCTCTACATGAACAGGTTTTTCGGAGTACCTAATATAACACAGATTCATAAACACATAAATACGATTTATGAGGGACCAATAGTTGACGGGTACCACGTGACCTTATGTTTTGATGTACTTTCATATTTGGAATCGTATTCATAAAATTTCAATGTCTTTCGAGAAATTGATACATTTTATTGGAGGAAAGTGTCGATACTCTTTGAAATAAGGAAATGTTTCCTTTTTGTTCTGAAGGTACATTTTTTTAAGGTAATAAACTAAGAAATCTGCTGAGAGATGTTTGAAAAAATGAAACCATGCAATACTGCTGTAAGGAGATTAAAATTTTATGTAGGTACCTAAGTAATTACGAGGTAGCGGAGTAATTATTTATTATTTTTTTATCTCATTTACAAAACTGAAAGAAATTTTTCGATATCTTAAAATACGACAGTGTTACGGGCGTTCAAAGTTGCGTGTTTTAAAAATGATCGGTTTATACCATTTTATCGTCTTCCGAATTGACAAGTCGGTACTCGACACTTCGTGCTAATATTGTTAGTACTGCCCGGTATGAACAAGAGATGTGACGTCACACGGTGGATACACGGTTTTTCAACAAGCCTAACTTTAAACGCCAGTACCTCCGAAAGTATTGCACATTTTGAAAAAATTCAAAATGTATGTTAATCTGGATTTTTTCTAATTTTTTAAATATACTACAAAATATAATTTCTGACATGCTCCACTACCTCATTATATACACCTCATTATAATGACACATTTCATTATGATCAGTTTTCAAGTCAAAATGTCAATTTATTTTTGACGTTGTATATTAAAAAGTTGGTGTGATGTTCCACTAATACGGAAGACGGTTCAGTTAAAAAAGTGTCGCTGATATAGAAAAAGATAGCAAAAATCTCGAGCTCGGTAAAGAAAGAAAAGGCTTGAACAGAAAATGAAAATCTTGATATAATGATAAATCGTAACGCGCAAGAAATCGGGAAAAAATACAAACTGGACTAGTGCAGCTGATGTTGCTAACTATCCTATGTATGATTTGACGCCCGTCCCAGGACGGGGTTTAAGATTATAAAATGTGTATGACTTAAATGTTGCAAGTTCGGTGCGGCTGTGATAAACAGGAGGGCGCGGTCGTACAGGGGCGGGCCGGAGGCTCGGGGGGCAAGGTCGACTTCCGTCCTAGGAGAACCAGTCAGCCGGCTGACCAGGGGCGGTGGGGGCGGAGGAGCACTGACAGAAGCTGGACCGAATTATAATCGATGGCTATTTGAATATTTTATAAAAAAAGATAATCTTTATAACCTTTGAATGTCAAAAAATAAATTATGCACGCCGACCACAACAATATTTATTACTGGTTCAAATGTGTTTATTTTGGTTGGTATTCGTTTCTCATCTGTATAGCTGTTGGAATATCACTTTTGTGTCATCTCTTCAATGGAATCAAATCGATCATTTATTATTTAATGTTTCTTTTAATTCCAAATGTTGTCAATTGTACCATTTGGTAGCTCAGAGAAAAAACTCTTATTAGACATTTTTTTACAGAAATTTTTTAGATGGCATTTGGGGCTTGCAATATTTTCATTCTGCTGTTTATTTATTAGTTGAGGAATCTTAACAGTTTTAGGGGTATCATAAAAGCTTAGCTTTGAAGCTTTCAGTTTAATATATTAAAAACATTTTTTATTTTATAGTTTTTTAAAACACACGGTACCTTAGGTCTTTTCTTATATATATATAAAGAAATAAATAACATTATTTCCTACATTTAAATATTTATCAAACCTGTTTACGAGCATTATAGTCCCGCTGTTATAGTTGTTCATATCTGAAACGTTTTTCACCCAGGAACTTTTTAAGCTTAGGAAAAATATGAAATTCGTTTGGAGGAAGGTTCGAATTGTACAGTGGTTGATTGAAAACCTTCCACTCAAATCTCTCCAAGTTTTCTGGAAATTATTAGTCGTAATCGATTAAACGGGCTGAATAATTTTTTAAAGCTAAAATGTCTATACTTCCTGGATAACCTCGGATCGGAACATAATATGGTGTACACTAATAATAAAAATTCGCAAATATTTAAACATAGTAATAAGATACAATATGAAGTGAAAGTGCGAGCGAATAGAAGTAGTACTGGGTGGAGAAATGATGAAAAGGTTAGAACTAATGGTTGAAGTAGAAGGAAAGCAATAAGATATGTATGTAGGTAAAATGATTTGCTAAAGTGATGATAGTACATAAACGTTTTTTAATTTAGTAAGGTTAATAATAAAAAAGTAAACTTTGGTAACATTATTATTATGTTATGTGCACTGTAATCGAAAGAATTATAAAACTTTGAAATTAGTATCTCCTTGTATAATTTGAATCCTTTTACAGGGCATCGATGTGTATCTAAGGGAGCGTACATCGATGTAACTCGCTTAAAAGATAGTACATAGTTAGTGTGAGCTGTCATTATTTGTGTATTGTATTTTTTATGATGATGACCAACTGATGATCCTTTTACCTTTAATGTCAAATATTCAAGACGCTAGAGAAATGTACGTAAGGTCAACTTTGCCAATAAAAATCCTTCCGCAATCTGCTTAAATAAAAATTGAAGTGTAAGAATTTTTTTATTACGAATTTAAATCCGTCGTGTACCTTATTTTGTCTATGATTATATTTGACCGTAAATAAAATGATTACTCTAATGGTGTGTGTCCTCGGATTATAAATACTTTGACGTCTCATCTCGAAAGATTTTTCGATAAAAGTCTGTATAAATGTAACAGTTTATTTTGCTCTGCGTATAATATTCATGCGGCATCGAATTATACCTCGCTTCGTACTCAATTCTGTACTTTCCTCTATGAGCTTTCAAGACAAGTCTCCGAGACAAATCTCACCCATGAACACAAAAGATGTTAATTGTGCACTCCACACAAAAATTAAAAGAAATAAAGGTTTTAGAAGACACCGCTACGGTACCAGCGCGGATTCTATTTTCTATGATGTGGTATATTTTAGTTTCTTTGGTGACAAAGTACGTGAAATAGAGTGGAAGTGGTTTTATAAATATTCTTTAGACAGTTTTAATTCTTACACGTTTTATAGAATTGTTCAATTTAATTAAATAAATTCTTTTTTAAATAAGGTAACCATTTTTTAATTGTAAAATCAAATTCTTATATACACAATAATATTAAAATATAAACGTGAAAATGGCACCTCTATACCTGACTTAGTTCACAAAGAAACTACAGCAGTGCTGTTTTCTGTTTTTCAAGCCATAGATAAAATGTTTCAAGCTACTCGTCTACTCTATATATCAAGCGCGGTTGCTTCGGTTATGCTTTGGATGCTCCGCATCCCTTGTGTTCTAGAGTCAAAAAGCTTTGGACTTTTTGTTTCTAGGCAGCATTGCTGCAAATAAATTCATCCTGTCCTTCAGAGACCAGTCATATGACACGGTGCGCGCACGGAGCGAGTCAACATGTATATACATTCTCAACTTTCGAACACCTATGAATCACGCAAATACACAGATACCAGCAACAGTGGATTGTATCATTCGTTTCGTATCCACAAAAGTTTAAAAGAATTTGACTTTTGCGCATGCACATTCAGTTCCGCCTGTCCAAGATCTTCGAATATTGCATACGCATTCATTAACAGCGTCCAATGTACAAAAAAGATATTTAATGCTTATGGCTATATGCACAGTATTAGTACGTATTAAGAAGAGAGTGATTATTTTGAGAAATTTGTTTATCTGACCCATTTTTGACAATTTGTCTTGATTTATTTTAAACCGAATTATTAAAACATTGAATATTCTTTGATTATCTATTTAATTCATCATTTAAATAAAAAATGAATACAGAAAATTATACGGATACTTCATCAATGTACCCTAATACTGTAAAACGAAAATAGTTCATTGTGTAATTGAATCATTAGTAGGTATAAACTTCTAGAAAAATAAATCCAACACCACTTCTAGAAAAAGTCACCAATATCTATGGTGCCCACCTTTCGTAAAATGTCATCATTTTGAAAAACAAAAACTTAATATCGTCGTTGCATATTTGCAAGTGGCAACAATATACACTTATATAATATTTTTGGAGGTATTGTGCTCTGCGACGTTGAAGTCCTGACCCGCGTCACCGACGAGTCACGCATTACAAGGCATCATTTCATTGTTAAATTGTTACAGAAATGTCATCTCACGCGATGCAGTCTTGAAAAATTTCGGCGGATAATCAAATTTCGTCGGAGTTTATTTAAATTCTTCGTAAAGGTCCGAGACCTCAACCTCGGATGAAACAGATGACGTACCCGCCGAATAAGTAAATTAGTATTCATCATCCTATAGAGTTCTTTCGGAAAGAGCGGAAAATAACAGCGACTATAGGTACCTACTTTTGAAAAAACGCGAATTATTTGTGTAAGCACAGACATGTGACAAATCAATCTTTTTTACCAACATATAATGCTTAACTGATTGCATTATCAATAAAAATGGAATAACATATGTATCAACTTTAAATAACAGAATATAGCGAAGTTGGTAATTTTCTGCATTTCTCTTGATGGGAAAAGGTCCAGGTTCGAATCCCGGTAGCAATTAAAATATGTTTTCGATAAATACATTTTTTTCCGTGTATCTTTTTAATCTAGTTGATTAATTTAATTTATACTCGCAATTAACGTTCCTTTAAATATAAAAACTACAGTGATTACCTCAGTATACTAAATATTACTCTACTGAGTTGATACGCAGGGGCGTGCGGTGGTTTCAAGCAAAAAAGCTGTGCATTACCAAAAATTCTGGGAAACAAATATAAATGAAATAATGTGTAATATGAACATAAACGGATAGATTATTTACAGATTTATTACAATTAGCATTATACGTGTACCAGTATAAACTTATAATTGCTGAGTTCTAAAAATTACTTCACCACCGCTACAGCTGTAGCGCTATTGTTGACATGCTACAATGCGTCGTTTGTAGCTATTCATATTACTTTCTTTTATTTTTAAGCTAGTGAATTACTCAAGTCATATAATTGGCTATTTACTGAATTGAAAATTCTTTTCGGTTGATCCGTTTTGTATGCAGTCGTTACTTATGCTGTTTTTTAACAGAATAACATTAGAAAAGCTTACAACTTCGTGCAAATCACTTCCTCTTTTATTATTTCCTGAATTTGACTATCTTACTGTTTTTAACGTGTTGATTTCATGGCCGTTATTTACGTTCGAGGTGCATTTGGTGCATGAATTTGTTTTTGATTTGAGAAAAACAAAAAGCAATTGGCAGAACTATTTCCTACGTTAACCTTTAATAAAAAGAATAATTTCCTTTAGTTAATGCGCGAAGGATTTTCAAACAATAAAAAAATAATATTCAGTCTTAAAAAGTATTTTTTTAGAACGTTCATACATTTTTTATATTAATTTTTATATAGTTATTATTTTATGTTAAAACTTTAACTTTAAAAACACTATTAGAGTTGTATAAACGACGGATTGTCTAAAGTCGTTGGTTAAACGAAAGTTCATAATCGTTGTAGTACATATATTATATATGATTGTATAATATCATTGGTAATAGCATAACCTAAATCTACACCTACTGCATGACACTGGTTGATACACTTATCAATTCAATACGAATATATATATTAGATTAAATTCGCAGGTGTACAGTGTACACAAATATTTACTTAAATATGTGAGAAAAACAATAAGAAGTAATGATGAAATTATTTACTTTAGATAAAAAAATATTAAAATTGTTTCTGACTTATGTGCTTAAGTGGTCAGAAAGTTTTGACATTAAAAAGCGCGAGTTCAAATTCTCTCAGAAGTTGCATTAGAGAAATTACGTAAAAAAATTGACAGATCGGAGAAAAATATAGGTTATTAGATACAGCTAGTATTTCACAGAATTTCGTAAGTAAAATGTGGTTCATAATACCATTAATATTGACATGACAGTTGTGACTCGTGTCCATGGATAAGACACGATGAGATTCATCTCAGTACCATGTACATGTATTAAAATTCTGATTTAGTGACTAACTCAGAGATCAAGATTAAGATTAAGATTAAGATCAAGAAGTTTAAGATTAGTAAAAAGAGACAATCGTATACCCGACGCGCATCTGAAGCGAGACTTGATATATGCTCACAAATGTCATTTAAAATCATAAATAACTATTTGTTCTGAAGTTAGACAAACGAAGGCTGTCAATTTTAAGGCATGTATTCCGTTTTAATATCTGCTGAGAAGATTAAGAAGAGAAGAGGAACGGAACATAATTGGTCAATGGATTGACATTTGATGTTTGACGTATAATAAGACAGCGTGTCTCTGAGATGTGTTCACGTCGTCTCGAGTTGAAAATCTTTTTCTTGGTCATGCATTAATACTTTGGCATTATGATATTTAGAAAAAAATATATATGTACTTTTATTATATTTTAATTATACACGTCCTATTTAGGCATTAAGATAATTTGTAAAATAACAGAAAATTTCATCAGAAGTGCAATGCACAAAGAAAAAAAAATACATTGTGTCAGCGTGATTTACATAATCTAAATTAAAAATAAATATAAAATTTAAAGTAAATAAAGTAATAAAGTAATAATATAGTCCTATAAAGAGTTAAATTTACAACAAAAATTTCGACTACCTCCGCATATTCATTCTCCAAAGTTAGCTAATGCATGAGTTTTGACATTACCACTGTAATAGAACAATGAATTGTGTCTCGATGACCTCAATGGTGTGTGGAAGTTAAGCAGACTAACAATCTGGGGCCAGTCTCTTAATTCTATATAAAAAATATAAGGTCGGTCATCGTACGTCTCACTGATAATTTTAACAAATTCAGACGGCTAAGGAGATAATCATAATTAATATCCTCAGAGCATGTATTTAATTAAAAATTAATAAATCTTTGATTATGACAGGGATTGCACTACTCGAAACAATAATTGTGACAAAAATATCAAAGCTGTGTGTAGTATAATGTTTAGTATATTCAAAAAATAAAAATCGGTTAAATTGATGATATGCAAAACTGAACATAATTTCGGATTGATAAATGAAACAAATTTTTGGGATGAGTACCTAATGAGGAACCTCCAGCCGAGATGCGCCCATCATCCTGATGGATGAGGAGGCAGAAGCGTGATGGATATTTCAAGATGATTGAGTCTTTTCCTTTAGGGTACCAAACCTTCCATTCTACGACCGGGGGTCAATGACGTTCACCGTCTCTCGGGCGGGAAGAGGCGCCGCAGTCTGTCAACATTTTTTTGGGAAATATTTGAAATAAATTTGAAAAAACATTAATTTTAAAGTATCGCATCTGGACCCATTACATTTATCTATAAAAGGAAATGATGAATTCAACGACAATAAAGCAATATGCTAATGTACGCAAAGTCGCTGTGGGATTGTCGGAATGTGAATTATGTTACTTTCAAAATAACCGTTATATGTTAAATAACAAAAGAATTTGTATTACTCGACTCGTGAATCAAAGGTAAAATGATTTTTCATGGAAAATATATATATATATATATATATATATATATATATATATATATTAAATATGCACATATATATATATATCCACACTACTGAATATTTTGAACAATTATTTCTAAGATATTTAAATTTATATTTGCAATATGACTGATCAATCTTGATTCGTTCACTACTATCGAGACATTGCAAATTACAATTTAAAAGATTTTCATGTTTACCGTAATATATTATTTATAACGTTATTTTATTAGTTTAATTTTCTAGTTGTTGAATATTGATTAACAATATAAAATGTTTGCCTCCGCGCAGGGCGAAGCCCAGTGAAGCCGGCGTTTAAATACTGGCATATACATATAATGTTTCAAATAAACTATTATTATTATATCTATTAATATAAAAATATTCTTTGTAAAAAAATAGATAAATCTCTTAAAAATACACACAGATAAAATCTACAAAAAAAATGTACTTAAAGTCGCCACCGGGATTCAAACCGGGAGAATCTATTATCAATTGTACTAATCATTTAATTTCACATGGAATTTTTCGACTTTATATAATGTATTTCTTCTATTTTAGAGAGACTATTGTTAAATAAAAATTAAACGTATTAATTAGAAAGATATACTACAGGTAGCAACAACAATATTTTTCGATAAAATTGATTTTATATGTATATCTTTCTAATTAATACATTTAATTCGTATTTAAAATATCACAGACCGTCTGTTCTGAATAATTACAACTTCACAATAATAAGACTATTATTTCCTATTCAAAGCCATTATCATTTATTATAACTCCCGTGGTATCTAGCTATAGATATATTTTTTTGATTTCTAGGTATAAATGGTATCTAAATGTTCATCTAATTTGCTATAATTATGAAAGAGTCATATTCTAAAATTACGACCTCATAATAAAAATATGATTTCATTACAAAAATATTATTAGTGTATGCGTGATAATAAATAATGCAATATTTTTATTTTTTGTTCCAAAGTTTCTTGTACTTTCAATTTCAATGCCACAAGGTGGCATTTAAATCTTTATATATAATTTTTTTTTTAAGATCCCATTAACCTATTGGTTAATAGTGGGTAGACTTATTTGTAGTTGTCGGGTGTAGGAATCAATTTTGGATCTATTAGTAAGATTGCACAGTTTACATTGGTACCGAAAAGTATAGATTAATTAAAACCACATAATTATTCCAATAAGACACATACACATATTTTTTAAATACTTTACAGTGGGAAAACATCTGTTCGGACACCTTTAAGCACATCGCATTCTCACACGACTAAAATTCGTACACGGAGACGTAAATGGTCGTGTTTGATACCATCCTTTTACCAATTTGTTGAAGTGAACAATAATAATGTATCGTTGGTGCATTAAATCCGTCTAATTTCTATTTTAAAAAAATATTACTATTTCTTCGCGCAAATTAGGAATGTTCAAAATGCCTGTCAATAATGACAGGTCAATAAATTATATTTTCAAATTTACACAGAACATTTGGTAGGTACTTTCCGGTATCGAATTAAATTATCGTTCAACACATAGGGAGTAGGTACCTACTTAGACTGGATACGCGAAGCTAAGTTGATTTATTTGAAAAAATGGAACATCCAAAGAGCAATATTTTTGATATCCAGTCACGTTACGAAATGCAGACAATTATATAATTATTTTATTCGAAATGCGCGCGCACATTATCGTACTAAAAGTGTGACTGACGTTCAAATGGCGAGAATTAAAAATAATTTATCGCTGATAAGCGAATAATAAATAAATATTATGCGTAGTACAAAATAATTACAAAACAAACAATTAATTATATACTTTTAAAATTAGCAATATTAACTTGGTGGTTAAAATTCATATTTTTTCCTAAAAATTATTCGACTAAATTTGTATTGAGCAGCAATTTGAGTTAGGTACTAAATTTATTTTTTAAATAATTGTTGTTTTTTTTTTAAAAAAAATTTAAAAATAGATTCTGGTGAAGAAACAATGCTATATTTTTAGTTAGTTATGACATCCTGAAGAAGGAAAAGTGTTTTCCGAAACCGGTAGATGTTTTTTAAACTCAATTGTGGTTAATAAAATTAAGATAATAAATAAAAAAATAATAATATTTTTATGAAAGCAAATTTTTGTCGTGAAGTTGCAATTTCAGTACATAGTTCAGGGATGTTCAAACAAATAGTTAAATGATTCAATTAGAAAGAGATGTGTTTTGAAGATTTTTCTAATTGGTGTATTTATAATTGGTATATCGTTCTAATTGATTCATTTACTTTGTTTTAATATATATTTGTATTATTTCACTGCACAAATCAGTTATATAGATTATTAGGGATTTTCACCGAGTATATGTAGATTGCACTAAGAATAAGGTAATATAATATTACATCTATATATACATATTCATACACATGTCCATACACACGTCCATGCACATGTCGTCTCCAATCTATATATATATATATATATATATATATATTGGGAACTAGTTGCTTAAATGTCAATTATTTGATTAAATCAGATTGATTACCGATATTGATCGAAAATTGACAAAATCAGATTGCGTTCCGGTGATGCCTAGTGATTAGTTTTTGACAAATTAAAATAAATTAATTTAATAGTGTTTAAATAATAATAATCAGTATCTAAGTCACGTTACAGGATATTGTTTAATATATTTATATCTTGTGATTTTTCTTAAATGTTTTTTTTAAAGAATAATTTAAACATCTTAAGTTATTTATATATCATCTTATACAAAACATTGTTGAATCAATGATTCAACAATGTATCAATGTCATGATACAATTAAGTAGAACTAGCTGAATAATATAATTAATACGAGTATATACACATTTTGCATAACTAGTTATTCACCATGTCTGTTTTTTTCAACAACAAATACACTGATAACCTTTATGAGTTATTCATTAGGTAGAATCATATGATGAGCACGTGACGTAACATTGGTATGACTTACGGAGTATTGGTCCTTTACAATTGTGGAGCTTCAGATGGCTGAAGAGTCCAATCTTGGATCCACTAGTTCTTAGGCATGGGAATACAGCAGCTGCGAATTGACTAATGTGCACCCTGTTTGCTTTTTTTCTTCAAAGATTTCAGATTTTAATAAGTAAATAATGTCACAAAATCATGTTTAACACTTCGACTCCTCTGAATAACAAGGTTCTATCTGACACTGAGATCAAAAGTGTTGATTGAATTTCAACATATATTCATGTATATTTGTTTTGATTGTACAAATATAATCAGTTTTAAGGTCTTAACTTATTTTCAGTATCATCAATGACCACAGTGAGATGAGGGAAATTAAAAATAGATAAAAACATTGTAAATTAATATTAATGAAATAAATAACTGATGCAGTTGGAACTTTCAGTTCTTGCTATCTCCTTTTATATCCGTTAAATAGAGTCGGTGTGTATGGAAGAAATAAAGAATAATGCACTTGGAACTCAAATTACCCCAAAATGTTGGTTGGAACCTTGTTATTCTAAGGGGTCGACTTGTTAAATTAAAAAAAGTGTTTTTCGCTTGTCTGCAACGATATTATGTTTGTTCTTGCGGAGTCCTTTAGAAATCCATGTTTTTGCTGAACGGTCAACAGCACCTTAAATGCAGTAATTAGTGTACCGTCTTGGGGTCCAGTTGACAGGATGATTCTGCAGATAAGATAATATATATGTCTGAAACTTTATGAAATAAAACTAAAACCATAAATGTATAAAACACATCGAGTCGCTGGCGTAAAGTTGCGGCTGGAGCTCAGCACTCAGCACCAACTCTAGCGCAAGCGGCGCACTCATGGAAGGCTGGTTTCCTGACCAGAGAATGGCATCGACTGCAGAGTTGCTTCATATATAATAATAAACGTAATTAAAATTTATTATGAATTAATATTTTATAATTTTATAATGACGATAGATGATTTACTGTTACCTTAAGGTTAAGTATCGTTACTAACAAATATTTACGTAATTTTTAGCTGTTCTTTGATAATTAAACAAATGGAAATATGTCAAGGGTCGAATCTCTTTCGCAAAAACAAAAAGTTGCCAGTGATAGCTTTTTTTTTCGTGACAAAGAATCGCCTAATGATTACTGGTCACATTATAGCTACAGAATCATCCTGTAGCGAGTACCTGCAGTGTTGTGTACATAAGTTTGGATGAAAAATGAAAGATATGAGATATTCCGGTGCCTTGACATTAGAAGGAATGCAGTCAGTTAAATACAACAACACACTCGGCGTCTCGCGGGATGCTGAACCATATGGACCATTGCAAATGTGCTTGATTTGATGTCTTGTTTATTTTATGCTTGATATCATTAATTATTAAATATTTTCGGGCTTGCAGCGTTTGACAATTGTGCTAGAATCATATCACCTCATTATCTTGTGATGCTTTGTATAATATTCCGGTTAGGTACTGAAAGATATTTCACTTTGTCCGTGTCTATATTCGGTGACCATAAAAAAATACAAACATATTTGAAAATTTCAAAGATATTGTGCCCATATTTATTCATTTAGGTAGTCATTTGATTTAGGTTAAGTGAATTAGAATGTTTGTCTCCAAGACTATATAAAAATTCTGCCAAGCAAAGAGAAAATTATGAAAATATTTTTTATTACATCTATTATAAAAACATTTTTTAAACGCTAGACTTAAAAAAATTCTTTATAAATATTTGTGGCCAGATTCATGCAGGCTTGTCGCTTTCCATATACATAAATTCATTTTAATATTCTATTAAATAATTTGGTTATTCAAAAATAGTACCAACAGTAATGAAATCAGTATATTTGACATGCTTATTGGTCTAGTGGTTACGACACTCGCCTAGTGATTTAGTGGTCGGGGGTTCGTACCTCTTCCCAGGAGGGGACGTAAAAATATACGCATCATTTAAAAAAAAAGTGTATCAAAATCACACTTTTTAAGGCAATCGTTCAAATATTAGAATCATATCAGAGGAAGAGATAGACTGAGACTACCATTTACGGAGAAGCCTAAATCTCAGAAATCAATGATGTATAGTGCGATGAAGATTTTAAATAAAATGCAAGAAGACGAAAGAAATTAAGAGATATAATATGAACTCAAAAACTAGTAAATTTGATATAATATAAAAATAAATAGAAAATATTGGAATTAGCAATATTTGAATATGTCCAAGTACACATAATTACTGGATTTTCACCTACAAAGGCACTGTTATTAAACAAATGGTAGATATCTCATAGACGAAGCTATTTTTTATTATATTTAATGGAAAATATATGGAAGTATGGGTGATACAAGGCTTACGACCTGTCTTCGGCTGGCATAAGTGATCACTTTATATAAATAAATTGTTTCACTTTGTATAAATAAATAAATAAACCAATTCTCACCCATTAATCTCCATATCTATCAAATTTTTGAAAGTTGTATATACACCAATATGTGGACTCACTTCGAGTACCACTACACTACACTAAGTATGATAATTTAGTCCATAGTGAATTAAATTATGATAATTGATAACTGATAATTGATGATTGTGTAGTTGGCACTCAGTGCCTTTGAAGGTAAAAATTCAGTAATTGTGTGTTCTTGGACATATTCAAATATTGCTAATAATATACTGGTTAAAATAAGAAAATATATAAAATTAAAAAATATTGATTTTTCCGGCGTATTCTAGTATAATGTGTTAAAAATATTTTACAGATAAATAATGTTGCTTTAAATAATTAAAAACCAATTGATTTTCATTGGGACATCTATGCTGTTTCAGGGAAATGAATAATCAAATTAAGTCCATAGATGGCGATAGCGTACTAGTACTCGAAGTGAGTCCACGTATTGACATATATACAACTTTCAAAAATTTGATAGATATGGAAATTCATGGGTGAGCATTGGTGTACGTTATATTTATATAAAGTAATCACTTAAGACAGTCGAAGACAGGTCGTAAGCCCTGTAATTACCTACACTTCCATATATTTTCCATTAAATATAATAAAAAGTAGCTTCGACTCTATGAGATATCTATTATTTGTTTAATATTGGTATTCTTTACATTAGAGCATATATATACATATATATTTTTTCTAGAATACGTGGATATATCTAAGAGTATATTTGGAATATTGTTTAAAGTATGCATTATAACGCAATCTAAATATAAAGATAAATAAATGTCTAAAAAATTTAGTAAATAAATTGAAATAAAATTATGCATTTTCATAAGATTAGATACACTTTGGACCAATTATTATAGTGGACGAATTGTCTTCGTATTAATGACGTATTAATAGTTAAAGTTTAAAAAATGGGAAGCAGAAGAAGTATAATTAAACTAATGCTTAAAGTATAAGTTGTGCGTATATTTAAGGATGCTTTGAGAGTGAATCACGCAGAGAGCTACGATAATGGCTAGTAGGTTCGTTTCAACTTTTGAGGCTTTTAGAGGACAGTGAAACAACTCATTATGGCGTTGCCATGATGCCAGTAACCATATTGTTACATATTGCATTTAGCGTCCTCCGCAGCTATCAGATGCAAATCAAATGATTGGATCAGTTTTTTAGACACTTGAATATTTAACCTTGGAGTGTTTCATTTGTCATTTTCTTTTACAACTTGATATTCTAGTTTCACTTCTCGTCAATGTAAATCGTCGGGATCCATTGAAAAGGGATAAAAAAATATATCCGACTTATGTAGTCAAGTGGCTATCGTGTCGGCCTTTGAAGACAAATCTTGGAACCTGAATTCGTTAGGCTATTTAGTTTGTTAAATTTTGTACAATGTTGATGTGATGTATTTCCAATTGATTATACGACAAAAAAGTGACCAGACAGATATGTTATAATTATTACCATGGTGACTACATATTTAATACAGTAGCCATAAACGTCAAACCTACTTTTTGACACATTTAGAAATACCCATGTTCGACAAGCGGCATGTTTGAAAATTAAAATATGTCCTTTATTTTCGTAGAAAGCAATCACTTTGTGGTTTGACATATTAGATTAAATAAAACCCAATCACTTTCTATGAAACCACAGATTTTATTACACGCCAACCGATGTCGCTTAGCTCAAGCTTCGTCAGGGCGTATTTAAAACTAATAATAAATAGAAAAAGAGTGCACTTATATATACATAAAGACGGAGATAGAACATAAAATATCATGTGAAAGAGAGACAGACAGAATATACAGTTAGATACAACATCAAGGGAGATAAAATATAAAATTATATGGGAAAGAGAGATACAGAATACATATATAGTTAGACGGAACATTAAAGGAGAAAAAATACAATGTTGATCGATATTAAATTGATTTTAAAGGAAACATACCTAATATGGGGCTAATGGATAAATTTATTTGATTATTAAGAATTAAGAAGAGTGCCAGAGCGATCTAAAATATGTCATTTCACATCTCAATAGGTAGATTCTTTGTGAATTCAGTACCTACATGTTACCTATTTAATAATTAAAATTAAAAAATAATTCGCAACTTGTATCTATCTTTCAAAGCTAAGCAGCTGTTCTGAAAGAAATGATATTTTAAAATGTCGTAATAAATGTGATAATTTTTTTTCTTCTTTCTTTTCCAGTGAACTGTACCTACAAAAAACTCATACACACGCAATGTTTATACCTAACCGTGGGAGTACTAACTGTATTAGAATTTTTAAAATGAATTTATTAAAAATTATAGTGTGAAGTGAATTAACTAGAATACAAGTGTTTTAAAATATGACTGGTTATACTGACACGCTGATACGATCTTATTGTGTTAAACAATAGAAAATTAATCACATATCTACATACTGAACTTTTATCATTCGCTGTAAATGGGCAACCCTTATTTGTAACAATGAATCCAGTGTAACAAATAAGGTTTAACTATTGTTCTGTCAATTTGCTGGCACCAAGGGATGCTTTGCATTTTTGCAGTTGTGTATTAATACGGCACTGGCATGGGCAAACTGTAAAAAATAGTCGGCTCAGTTTAGAAGCGAAATTATATTGCACTCATTATACAGCCGAGTTTTTACTATTCGCTTTCGAATGCCAATAACTGTCGCCCGTCACGCGTTTCAACATCGTTGATGTACGTGTACGTTAACACCGCACGTGTGAGGTTGTTATAATATTTTATTCGTTCACAATTGTTAATTTGTAACATTCAATTTTTAAAAACTGTCTAAAATAAACAACTTACTTACCATCATTCTATTTCCTGCGGAGTAGGCAGAGAGGATGAAGCTTATTCTGACACACGACATTCATCTCATTCATATTCGTACATATTCTTATGCAGTATCTTTCATCTTTCAGTATCTGGTTTACCTGGTCATGTCAAATTTTCTGTGGACGTTCTCTATTTCTGGTATCAACAACCACATCATAAATATATAATAAAATAATACAAATTGTAAAATAATATAATTAACCGCCATCTTGCTGTGATTAAACATACCCAAGAATTTGATTTAATATTATATTATATGTTTGAACTTGAAAAAACTATGCGCTATGTTCGGTGACACATCGCAGGAATAACATGAATACGTAGTCGCGTGATGATTGCACGCACGTCATCGGTGTGATGTCACCATCGCCAAACATCTCGGATAGCATCTTGCAGTCATTTATAACACTCGCTGTATTTTTATTTTTATCGTACGCACTAGGGCTTGTAAACTATTTTTACTCGTTTCGTCCCGATCGGACTTACGGTTCACAAGCCACGGCGTCCCGAGATAACTGCGCGCCAATTCATACCGCTTACGCAATCCTCTCGCACGGGACGCGGAGGGAGGAGGGCGGGCGCGGCTGGTACTACTTAAAGTAATCTTATATTTTCTTAAACCATTGACATCATTACTGGCCACCTTCGTCGTTTACGTATTTTCGTGACTGTCAGATTTTGGAACATGCATCCCATGCTTCGAATTCACGTCAAAATTGAACGACACCGTGATGGTGTCGCGACATTACGTGTAAGTGTAAATATAACAGACGCAATGTTTCAGCGCAACTGTTGTCGTCATGGTAATAAATGTCATCTTTTGGACATGGACGGCTAATTGTTTTCGATCAGATTCTCACGACATTGACATTGGATTGAATTTTCGCGTTACTGGCCGGGGGCGATGACCTCCGCTGACGACTTGTCAATAGTTGTTGAATACAACGGTTAAAAAGTGACAACATTATTTCAATATCCTCTAGTTATTGTGTTGTTGTCTAGAAATCCTTGTGTGGGGATGTTAATCTAGCCGAAAATGCTATTACTTTCTTTGATGATTTACTAGTTCCAACGTAGAATAATTACTTTCTTTTCAATCAACAGTTTTCAATGTGTGGATCGTGACACCTTGGGGATCATAAAATAGTTCTAAGGGTTATAAACATAATCGATCAATTATTCTTATATCTAAATTAATACATTCATTTTAATGAAACCACGTTTTACAATTTTTCATAACAGTTTCGTGATGATTCAATTATCAACAATTTATCGAAAAAATTCATTTAATTAACTATTGTAATTGAGCCTAATGCCTAAATATTACCGAACACTCAAACCAGTATTTTTATCATCTATATAATAATACAATGTACATACTAGAGTTTACAATTAATCGTTACATTCAAAAGATAAAATATTCGAATATATTCGTGAGGTTATGAAAAATTTAAAAAAGCGGTTTAAATTATGAATACAGACATATACACATATATAGTCCATATGCCTGATCGCTTTAACATGGCTAACTGTTTTTTTTAAATTTAAATATATAATTAATAAATCAAAACTAATAACATACATCCATATAAAACAATTATAATCGATTGCGGTTTTGTCTAAAAATATAATATTAGCGATTCTTATTGCGTGAATGATGTACAATTAAAAACCTTTCTTATATACGTGAACGAGTCAACTATTCGGTCGGTAACTGATTTAAAGCTGATTTCGCCGAAACATCGAGACGGAAATTCCGCCATGAAATGCGTTCTCAAAATATAGTCTGGAAAATAGCTTAATGGACTGTCATAAATATTTTGGCGGATAATCTGGACTTATTGAGACCTGTGTTATTAAAATACCCTTTGAGTAAAACATTTACATATTTAGAAATCAATTTTTTTATAAGATTATAAATTTTCATTGAAGATACTAAGATAAGATAGAACAAATATTTTACGAATCTTAAGACAAATATTCGAATTGTTTAAAAATGAGTGAACAATTTGGTATTCTAATATTTGAATTACTCAAATCGTCACATTACCAGTTCATACAGAAGTCAGTACACACTACCAGTTCATAATCTTGTTCAAACCACAGTACCCGTACCAGTTTACATAGTATTCAGTTCGAATTTCCAGCAGTTTACGCTTCTGTTCACGCTAGTTCACACATTACTCGAGAACACATTACGCAATCTGTTCTCTCTCGTGTTCACACAGTACCCAGTACACACTATCAGTTCACACCCCTGCTGACAAAAATGGCGAATTTAAAGATGTACATTCATAATTTAGTATTTGTTTAAATATGTTTAGTTTTCCAGTGGCGTCTGTCACGTGTCCCACCGCAGGTGACACCTATTGCCACACATTCCTGGTGGTGTTCTCAGAGTTTTATGGATTGTTGAATGTGGAGCTCCCTGCTGCGAATTCTCATTCGTCACATTGTACTGTACGAAAATCGAATCCACCAAATTAATGTTACCTCTGCCAGTGTTACCCATTAAAATCTTAATTGAGAATTTGAAAAAAATATGATTCAAGTCAGTACTTATTTAAGGTGTCCGATGAAAAATATTAAAAACGTTCTGCAATCTACAACATAATTTGTTTTAGATACAATCATCTAATATCCTGAAAGATACAAGACTAAAAGAAATCTGAAATATTGAATACCATTTTATATATAATTGGACCTACTAATCATCGATTTCAAATAAGAAACAAACAAGTCTATTTGCCAAGTGTTAGAAATTTAATTCTACTTTACTATACTATATAGTAGGTACATAATTATTTTATATAAAACTTTTATTACATATTTATTTTATATTACAAAAACGAAAATAATTATATCATATTTCGATTTTATAAATGATTCAAAGAATTTAAATGCATTTGTTGCATTTTTTTATTTAGAAACCTTCCTGTGTACATATTTAGCGCCCGTCTTAGGACGGGTTTTAAACACAAGTACCTACGGTATGAATATTAGTAAGAAATCAATTCGAACCTATCAGAATATAGCGCTTTTAAAAAAACAGTATTATTTTCCTATTGTTGAAATTGAATTCACATTTTATTTAAGTAAATATTTAATAATATATTAATAAATCTTTCTTTAAAAAAAATAGAATTTACTGAAAGTCATACCGCCACCTAGCAGGGCTGGTTTCGTTCAAAGTTTAATCTGAGAAATATTGCATTTTAAGAATATGATGAATGTATTCCACTTGGAAGGAAGGAATGAAATTTTATTGCATTTATTTTTTGACATTTTTAAATTTAATTTGTTGCTTAGTATTATACTATGGGTACTAGGTATGTATTATTTTATTTTATTTCAAATTTTCAGGCAAATGTCCTGTTGGTACTGAATTAATAAAAAAAACTCAGAACGTGGAACGTGAAGAATATATTTTAATTTTCGAGCTTGTGAATTTCTAAAAAGTGTCAAAGTAAGCTTGACGAATAACATATGTGAACACTATAGCAAAGAGTAGGACATATTTTTAGGTCAATCTATCAAATATTTTTCTGATTATCTATAATGCGAAATTTTGGGAGGAGGGGCTAAAATGTTTCTACGTAGTTTTCTTAATCTTTTAACCATTCATTTAAACAAATAGCTAACTTTCTATTAACCAAATACATTATCTATTAACAAATAAATCTATTAAACAAATAGCAAACTTTCTATTAACAAGAAAGTTGGTAATTTGTAATGAGCCAGTGACTTGTATAAGGGGGAACAGAGCCAGCGGCGGATGAAGATGATAATTTTTTACGTATATTATCGCCTCCGTGAACGAGTTTTACTCGTGTGAGAATTTTATATAGGTAGATGTCGGCAAAGAAGTTACCCTTCAAAAACACCAATAACATATAAACGGTTGAGCACATGTATGTATGTACACCGAGATTATGCTTCATATATACAAATAGGAATATATTATATATGTTACCGGTCTGATCATCCATAACCTTGACTTATCAGTTTCCAAATTGTATCGGCGATACCGTGCACATACTGCAGAGGTCATCGACACCTCGGACGAGTGTCGGCTGTCAGCGGAGACATTAGTGAGACCAGAGTGTTCTCTCTGGGCAGACGAAAGTAATTAGTAAACTTAATAGGATTGTGATTGAAGTCTAATTACTGTATTTTTCACGTACACCAAGATTTTATGTCATATTTAAATTTTTTTTTATAAAACTAGTATGTACTGTGTACATTACGTAAATACAATATATAATTATCAATAAACTAGATACCCCTTCATTGTTTTCACAAATATGTAGATCTATATTTTTATTTTTGACAATGTATTTTCAATTTATAGCAAAAATGTCCTTATTTAACAGACGAAAAAAAGATCAAAGAATCAAAAAATTAACTTAATATTATGGCATCAATTTTAGATACATATAAATCATTGTAGAAGTATGTTTATTGTAGACAAATTGTATTTTTTAAAAATTTGTTAGTTATCTATTCGACAGTGTTGTGTGAATACACGCAATTAAAAAACGTGTTTTTCCAATATATAAATTGATGAGAAGATTCAAGCCATTATACCCAAGATGTAACAGCGAAACAAAAAATAATCCAGCAGCATCCGAGGACTACTTCAGCTTAAAGAATAATCCCTCCTCACCAGTGGTCGGACCGAAATGTGCCGGCTCTCGAATCTAATGTCTGATCGGAACCAATCACGGAACAGCTTTGTTTCGGTTTTCAGCTTGCAGCCGGATCCGATCTTGAGCAGATCCGGATTTTGAGAATTATATTGGTTTTGTTCGTGATTAGCTTATTCATTTAAAACGAGCCAAATATATTAGACAGGAATACCCTGGATATTACGATTTCGATTATTGCAGAATTCGATGTACTACGGTTTACTTGGTTTAGGTATTTTGTCGCCTAAAACTGTAGAGATGTGCTATGTAGGTACCTATAATATATAACACATATTTATGGTAGAAGAAATCATGGCTGGGATTAACAGAAATAGCTAATGGAGAATTCCTCTAAGCTAATTATAATTTATAATCTAGAATAAGATCATATTATATACCTTAATCTGGAAGAAAATGAAGATAAAATCGATACAACAATGAAGGAATTCACACTACTAACAACATAGTGAAATATTTCGTAATTGTGTATCTTTGAAACACAAAATGAATTATTGCGGATCCATCTAATGTTGAGCGAGCAATAAAAGTATGCAGAGAAATAGAAAATTATGTTCTCTACTATCGAGTGATGTACTAAGAGCAAATGAAGAAAGATGCATACGAAAATATTTTGAACACACATATTTTGGATTATTGTACAAGCCTTAAAAATCACAAATTACGATGCCTTGAGTCATTATGGCGCGTGCACACGGATGGTAACATTTAAATTTTTTATATTAGAAATTTAGCGGTATAGCTCGCAAAGTAAAAAATCCATCAATTGGTCATTCTGCTTTGCGTACAAAATGCAATTGGTAAATACCAACTTTCGATACGAGTCTCGTCCGTATACACGACGAAGATCCTTAAGGACGCTTAATGCGCAATAAGATCTCCCGTATTTGTAAGTTCAGTTATTAATTCAGATCAGATGACTCTAAAAAACTAGTTTTTTGAGGCGCCTTAACTTGTCTAATTCGTATGTATGTAACAATGGGGCAATCTACAAGTTAAAATGAGTCAATCTACAACTACCAGTCAAAAATCACATTAACAATTGAGTTAATAGACTTCAAATACTTTATGGTCCATCTGGATAGATTACGCTCTCATGAGGAGACAAAAATCGGCTGTCGTAATCCACGGTGCGCACACCAAGATTCGGAGATTCATCGTCTCGCGCCTCAGTTCACGCTTGTTGCACGTTAAATGTCGAATGTCAGTCAGTCAGACCATTGATATTCCGTTCGTCAGTTGACTCTTCTCAGCAGAAGTTAAAAGGGAATAGATGTAATATCATCTATTCGTCTAACGTTACAAAGTAAATAGCTATCGTTTCTGGGTGACGTCTCGTTTTATATTCCAACGTCGCGTACACGGATTTGAGGAAGCCATTAAACAAATTTTAAACTCTGCTCACTCTGGATAACAGACAAAAATCAACAAAAAAGTGTATCTCACATATTTACACAACTCGACAGCCTTTGAAATGGACCTACTCGCCTCGAGACAGCGAATCGCCCGTGCGGCATTGACCGCTATCTCAATAATGGCGGTAGTGACATAACAGAGACCTCTCGATTTCGTGTTATTAGATCGGTGCACTCATCCCGACTCGGCCGGGTAAACGTGGCCGCTAATTTGAATGCGAATGATTATTCCGAAAAGCCGCGGCTTGCCGTGAACCCCCGCGGGCCCGCCTGATCGACTGTACGAATAATAATGACAACTATAAATTCTTCCGCGGTCAATCTGTGGCGGAATGTCGGCCGAGAATTATTGACATATTGCGGATGATGTAATTTGTGATTTCATCTCATCAAAACACGAGTTATGTCATAGACACGAGCAGCTATCGCACCTGCTTAAAAATAAAATTACTAAATTTTGAAACTAGCGCCAGTGCGAGCATCAACAGATCCACGGAAGTATCCCTCGAACGAACCCGGAAAAAAGAAATACGCAAACGCGTGGCCTGAAAGAAAACTGATTTTACTTTCTGGTATCTAGAAATTTTCAAATTATCATCATCATCAAAGGAGAGCACCGACAAGAGACGGAATCACATCAATCTTGATTTCATCGTTTATTTCATATGACAGCCGAATATCACAAACTGAAATGTACATTGTCCTTATATTTCTGACATTCGTCACATTGTATGATTGTAATATGAGGAAAATCCCATTTATCCAGTGGCGTAAGTACGAAAATTGACTCCCAATGCAAAAAGGAGAAAATAAACGGTATTGATATATTACTTAGATTGTATCCAATTGACAGATATTATTCTAGGGTTAATTATTATAGTTTTTTTTTGGTACTGTTGATACACCAAGTGTTTATGGTTAAAATTTGTTTTAAACTTTTACTAACAAAATAATGTGTTCGATTTAGTTTAAGTGAATAGAAAAGGAATATCCCACAATCCAGTAAATGAATAAACATGAAATAAAGTGTACATATGGTAGAGGGCTTTTAAACATTAGTTGAGGAACGAGAGACGTTCTACTCACATTCTTGGTGGAAACATTTATGTAACAGTAAAAGTATTTACCCTTAGATAATTAAATCTTTGTGTAAACAAGATGTATTTTTTACATTAATACTAATTTTCGTTCCAATTGAGCCATATTTTTAAAAAAAGTCGCGAAGCTCTTTGATTGCGCGAGTGATATCAAAATGAAAATTTTGGGACAAGGAATTTGTGATGGTTCATGTCTATTTATTTGGTGGTCTGTGGTAGAATCAATGAAATGATATTGAACTTAAAGGTGATGTTGCGATTTGAGGTTTAATATGATGAAAATTAAACTCGTTTCTTTATTTAAAGTAAATTTTTAATAGATAAAATAAGTATTGTTTAATATTTATTATTAATTATTATTACTAATTATCAAGACTTCATAGTTTATACTTTTCATTGGCAATACACTTGTATCTGCATATGTTAATAATTGATAATGTTTCATAGTCAAATTACTTTTTTATTAAATCATTGATTGTAGAAAAAATCTTCCAGTTGATGCATTTGTAAATATTTGCTTGACTATTTGTCAGTTTGACAGTTTTTATTACAATTCTGGGGTATTGTAGAGAAATACGTTTTTTTAGAATAGTTATTTATTGCTACTATGATGAAGCATCAAAATGTGACTCTATTTAGGAATATGTGAAATGTTTGTAATTACGAAAATAATGCACTAAGCAAACTAAGTAAAATAAAGTATCGTATGTACTACCAGCTGGCGTACCAGGTACTAGGGTAGTATTTTAACGTAAAGTACCCTTGAGAACTATATAAAATGAATTCTTCTCCCTTTGCACCTGTTCCTCTTTACATGTCTATATTATCCGCCACGAAAAGATATCCTCAGTAATTCCTTTACTGTGCTCTTAGAAATTTTCATCTCGCCGGGCATCGCGTGTACATGGAAGTTCTAAAAAATATGTAAGAAAATTAAAATATATTATGATTATAAAATCTGTGAAGTATATACAGATATCTATGTAAACACGGATTGATCACCAATTGAAGATTTCTTGTATGTTTTATAACGCAGAGACAAAGACAATGATTCACACTATGTCGAATCGAGAAATATTTTCCTGGAAGCGTCAGCCGACACTCGTCGCGCCCGCGCGAGTCACTGTCGAACCTCGCGTTCACACACTAATTATCGTCGTCTCGGTGACCGCAAAATTGAATATTTTTCCTCAACAAACCGTTTGCGGTCTGAAGTACCGATAGTCAAAAACGATGTTTTATTTCAGTCGTAGAATGCGAGAAACGCCGGTAATGAAGATATGTGGGCGCGATGCGGCCCTGACCAGAAATGCCCGGCTGTGCGCGATCGGTGGCGTGTCACAAAAAGGAAGAGAAGCGACAAAGAGCGTTGTTTATGTTTATTGCTTTCTGCAGATTGAGTAAGGAAAAGGGCGATGGACTTTTTTGGGTTATCTTGCCCTTGCGGTCTTCTGCATTGGAAGAGGACCGGTTCCCGGAGTGCGAGTGCTGGAGTGCGAAGATATACCCTCTTTGAAGAGAGAAATAAAATTGTACTAATTATTATGATGGTTGGGGGTTATTACACTTTACTAATCTGCAACACTCCTCAGTGATGTTCCCATCTTCAGAGATGACGCTTTTTATGAAGATAAATATGAGTAATTCAGACTTATTTTTAAAGTTTTTAGGTGGTCGTAATGGGACTCTGTATCAATGAAATACGTTTATAGAATCATGTCACACTAATATTGTTATATGTAAATACTATAACGCACTCGGGTCGTATAGTAAGTGATACGCGACGCAGCCCTTATTCCACGAGTGGCGGGCAACGGCTGAAGACAGAGAATTGGCGAACTTTAAGGGAAGCAGCAGATTATGGACATATCTTCATTCAGGATGGATTTTGAATCCACTACGATCAGGATTATTTCTTATTAGGAGAACATATTCTTATTGTGAAGTTGTAATTATTCAGAACACAGGTCTGTGATATTTTAAATACGAATTAAATATATTAATTAGAAAGATATACATATAAAATCAATTTTTATCGAAAAATGTTATTATTGTAGCATAGTTGGATAATGCATCTTCCCCGGTTTGGAAAGAGATCCAGCAATATTTTTCGAAAAAATTGATTGTATATGTATATCTTTCAAATTGATATATTTAATTCACATTTAGGATTATTTCTGCCTCAAAACAAAAAAATGACTTGTTCGTATATCTGTCGTATATTTTGGTTTTTTCCAGTAGGTAGGTATATATATTACGTGATTATTTTTCAAAGTCTGGATGTTGCCTGTCAACCAGCCCTCGGGCATGTTCCCGAGCGATATGAAATTAATGTATGAGTACATTAATTTTATAATTTAAAATAATGTGGAAGAATGTACAATGCGCTGTGCCTGCCTCAACACAGATTTTTCTAGTGAAACAGGTACTGTCCTAAATAACTAATAAATAATAAAAAAAGTCACTAATAAATAATAAATGAATGTAAAAAACATGTTTACTATACTTCGTTCATAAAATAAAATACATAATATAATATAAAATGTTATAATATAATATAACAATTATTATATACAAAAATATATATAAAATAAAAGGAATACTTGTGTATTTTTATAAATATACAATTACATTTATACTTTCACGGTAAGGTGATTTTTAATAATAGAATAGATATTTATAATAATATAAAAAATAATAAAATTGAGTGTATACCTAGACAAAAAAAAATGAGTATAGTATATATATTATGTATGATGATAGCACACTGAAATAACTGAATATGAATATCCTGTATTTAATACATGGTGAAGATCTTGTAATATTATTCGTGGTACTTAAAAAAAAAGACTTTGCTTTTAATCCTGTAGTTGAGTTGCGCGCCTTCTTAAAAAATACTAATCGGAATGCTAAATTTATGCGCGGCGGAACCTCAAATCATCTCTGATCAAGGCGGGACTCCTCAGAAGGGGAGGAGCAGGGACACGTCCCTCGGCTGTGGAGATATTGGGCTGACCGTAACATTAATCCTCGCATATCTCCGAAACATGACTGGAGCGATGACACTAACGTTCGGGTCAAATGTCTCAACACGTTTTGTAAGTCTCACAGCTTTTGTAAGTCTGGTTCTTTGTTAAGTTCATCGTTAACATTCATCATTGGGGTGCTTGCATTCTAGTACCTGTCCGATTAGCAAACGTTAGTAATCATTTTGGTGATTACAATAACCGAAATTCATTAAATTGATTAATTAAACTATAAATATTGGGACCCAATGCAGAATGGAAAAAAGGACTCCCTTAATAAGTATTGTATATAAAATATACGAATACTAGTACTGCATGGTTTATCCATTAAATAGTAAGAACGTTTAATATTGTTGAAAATTAAAAAAATACTTGCTTCGCTTTACGGCGATTTTCACTTAGGTCTGCTCCCTAATCCATCATATTAGCAGGGTACTGTTACTATACAGATACATAGATAATGTTTTCACATGTTTTTATAATACACGTGGGAAACGATTTTTTTAATTTGATTATTCCATTTTATTATTTTTGTATTTATTCTGTTCATGTTCTTAATATACTTACATATTATATATTATAAATATTCTTATAAATATACAAAAAAGGCGGACAAGCTTCATAATGTAAGAGATGTTCTCTTTCTCCTTAACTAGACCGAAATCTGTACTGAAAGAGATAGGTTCATCCGTTGTCTATCATACAAATATGAAACCATTATTATTATTTTATATATTTTTATTTAAACCAAAAGTATTAGGAATGAAGTAAACAGGGTTATAAAAGAATTCTAATAACATAATAAATTAGTAAAATATTCTCGCTGTCCCATCATTGAAACTCTATGCAAAACAGAGAATGAATATAAAGAAATGATGTTCCGTTCATGTGACCATTTCCACGAATCTTTGCTCAGTTTCTTTTCTGCCAACACCCAATAAGCAGCTTCCGATATGGTGTTTGAGTTAATCCATCGAGAATTGTTTCATACTGTTCGCCAAAATATTGTAGGCTTTGGGGGCCAGAATCATATGGAAGGATTGACCAAAGTTTGTTTTCATTTTAGGCTTCACGGTGAGCCTATTATTTTTTGCTCTCGTAGCATAATTATTGTGGGTGATAATTCCATTTCTTATTGTGGGTGATAATTCCATTTCTTTTTGTGGATGATAATTTAATTTATTATTGTGGGTGATAATTCCATTTCTTTTTGTGGGTGATAATTCCATTTCTTTTTGTGGATGATAATTTAATTTATTATTGTGGGTGATAATTATATTTCTTTTTGTGGATGGTAATTTAATTTATTATTGTGGGTGATAACTCCATTTCTTTTTGTGGATGATAATTTAATTTATTATTGTGGGTGATAATTCCATTTCTTTTTATGGATGATAATTTAATTTATTATTTTGGGTGATAATTCCATTTCTTATTGTGGGTGATAATTCCATTTCTTTTTGTGGATGATAATTTAATTTATTATTTTGGGTGATAATTCCATTTCTTATTGTGGGTGATAATTCCATTTCTTATTGTGGGTGATAATTCCATTTCTTATTGTGGGTGATAATTCCATTTCTTTTTGTGGATGATAATTTAATTTATTATTGTGGGTGATAATTCCATTTCTTTTTGTGGATGATAATTTAATTTATTATTGTGGGTGATAATTCCATTTCTTTTTGTGGATGATAATTTAATTTATTATTGTGGGTGATAATTCCATTTCTTTTTGTGGATGATAATTTAATTTATTATTGTGGGTGATAATTCCATTTCTTTTTGTGGATGATAATTTAATTTATTATTGTGGGTGATAATTCCATTTCTTTTTGTGGATGATAATTTAATTTATTATTGTGGGTGATAACTCCATTTCTTTTTGTGGATGATAATTTAATTTATTATTGTGGGTGATAATTCCATTTCTTTTTATGGATGATAATTTAATTTATTATTTTGGGTGATAATTCCATTTCTTATTGTGGGTGATAATTCCATTTCTTTTTGTGGATGATAATTTAATTTATTATTTTGGGTGATAATTCCATTTCTTATTGTGGGTGATAATTCTATTTCTTTTTGTGGATGATAATTTAATTTATTATTGTGGGTGATAATTCCATTTCTTTTTGTGGATGATAATTTAATTTATTATTGTGGGTGATAATTCTATTTCTTTTTGTGGATGATAATTTAATTTATTATTGTGGGTGATAATTCCATTTCTTTTTGTGGATGATAATTTAATTTATTATTGTGGGTGATAATTCCATTTCTTATTTTGGGTGATAATTTCATTTCTTATTGACACTGGAAAAGGTATCGATATTCGCAAAAATATCGATTTATAATGAATTGTAAGGCGCGAACTTAACGGGGCCCTTTCTAATGTGTACTCCGATACATTGCTTTGGGTGCATTGATATAGTTACTCCATTGCTTTGATTCTTTCGCAAAGGTCTCTTCTGCTACCAATTATGTTTTGAACAATGAGATGCAGAATCTGACGTATTTATGGATTTTTGGCTAAAATATTTTGACTTCTTTATTTTAATGATTTATTTTTCCTTTTACATCCGAATTAACACATTGCCGTTGGTGAGCTTATCACCCCCGCTTATTATTGTAACATTCTTAATCGCGAATTCAAATTTAGGGCACAGTACTTTTTCATACAAATAGCTCGAGCTTGCTTAATGCGGCATTTAATTTACATGGAGGGATACCAGTTTACATTTAAACTGCATCCCAGAAATGACAGGTCGCTCCTGTATATTTTACAACGCAACACTCATAACAATGTTGAAAAGCTATACCTACTAATCCCGGTCATAAGTAATTAATCTCGGTTAAAAACGACTTCACTTCCAATTCATCCGATACTGCTCACAACATTGAACTTTCCTTCGCATGAGGTTTCTTGTACTTGACAGCGGACGTGTCAAACCTGCGTTATCTATGGAATTCTAGAAGTGATGGCTGTCATATTTTTCTAAATGTATTCAGACGTGGAATCACGTAGAATCCTTCTAAGTCTAAGTAAATATAGTATTTCATAACGTAATATTATTGTAATCAATTTATTTCAATAAATAATTAAATTAGGAATAGATGTAACACTAATTTTGACATTTATGTAATATTCTCATGCGGTGGTCAAAGATAAACGGTGTTGATGGTACCATAAATACATATAGAACGTTCGCAAAAAATCAAATTGACATGACTAGGTAAACCGGGAGGATGGTCCAGTTTTAAATTTAAACAATCGACGAGCATACATGCGAAGAAATACATATAAAATATGAATGAGATATGACAGAAGAGTGTAGTGAAAGTGGTATTTTTTCTGCCTAATCTCGTGGAAAATGATATCTACAAATTGCTATTATGAAATTAATTTTGAAAGAATTGTTGGGCGTTTAATGTTTCTATTTTTTTTTAAGTGAGTGAAAAAGTACGGATTTATCTAATTATACAGAGTAGATTATTACGCATAAATAGCCTGTGCACACTATTATTCGTATTTGCAATCTGATGAACAGTTACGTTAGTAATTTGTCTTCCACAGGCGCTTTGCTGATACGCGAAATCAGGAAAATGTTGAGATACATATTTTTTAGAACTTTATTAAATAGGTTACGCCACTCCCACACCACTCACACTGAAATCATAAAATGTAACTTCGATAAAAAACAATAAAATATCAAAAACATTACCTTATTCCACCTGGAAATATGTCACCTATAAGTTTATAAACAGAGACTATTTATTATAATTTTTTTATTTATTTTTTATAACAAATACGTGGGTGCAGACAAAGCGCAGTATTTTCTGTCGAATAATATTCAGCGTCACCTTCATAAGCCACAACAGTAACCTAAGACCGAATCTTGTCATCAAATATTTATGTTTAAATTTTAAATATTCCATTTTAAAATACGCCGTCAACTGTTTATATTTTTTTTATAAAAAATCTGCATACAGAAATATACTAAACAACGTGTAACCTCGAGCGGCAGGCATTTTTACCGGTTTCAATATCAGCATAATCTTCGCAAGGAGCTGCAGGATTATAGGGTTGGCATTATATTTGAATATTATATTTACTATTATTACAACCTACTAATAATATACTATAGATATAATATTATATAGTCGAGTGTATAGTGTAATGTATACGTCGATAACCGTTAGTTTTTTTGTTCAATTATGGTGCACGAAAAAATATTATTTGTTTTTAAGAAGAACACATTTTTTCAATTTCAGAACATAGTTCTATAGTATCAAAGTTTATTCAAATTTAATAAAAATACAATGATTTATTTCTGGCGTCTTCTAGCGAGAACAAAGGTATTTGAAATTCATTGCTATCATATTTTTTCCGGTAAACTTATGTTATGCAGGGGTGAAATGATACATGTGTCTGGAACATGTAATGATTTTTTTTGATGGCAAATTTGAATTTGTCATCTAAACATTTAATGATTCTATGCTGGTGTTATGTTGCGTTTAGGAATATTTAGTTCTACAAAATCTACAATATTATTCCAATATATTTAATTATTCTTCTTGTGTTTTTGAATTGTGTAAATTTAGTAAATTAAAATAACACATTCGTTATAGACATTTGAAATAGCAAAAAATAACAAAATTGTTATAATTCTGCAGTTGTGAAGGTGTTAAAGTATATTCAAGAAACGGAAACATATAACATTACGAACTAAGTATTTTTTTGATATATAGATTTTTTTTTTGGATATATTATTAATTTAATTTGCATTATGGGAACATTATATTTTGTTAGTTTTTAATTTTAAATAGACGACACTCCATTTTTAAGGTGTGTCCAGACATTTACACAATACTATGTCAGTTAGAATAGTGAAACATAATTAAATATAAACCTTGTATTATTTTATAACGACAACATTCCGGCAACTAATGTTAATTATTATGATCTTATTTTTTTTTTGTGGAGTTCGGTTATGGATTCTGCATCTTCGCTATGTATTCTTATAGCCCGTGTCTACAGAATGAGACACGATGAGATAAATCTTAGTACTAGATTTTGATATAAAAATAAAAATTTCCTTTTGACATAGGTAGAAAGAAAAAAAAATCAAACGACGATACACGATGTGTGATTTAACATAGATACTATAGATATGTATAACTGTGTGTTATGAAAGGTTAAATTACATATATTTATACCATTTTAACTGCTGCTGGAAAGACTCACCCGACTGACGAACGGAACAATAATCATCAAATATTTGGCGTTGGAGAGCGAGTGAGAAATAATACGGCGAATCTCTGAGACTTGGTGCGTACGCGATGGATTACGAAGGCCGAGAGTTATCTTCATAGAATCTCTTGGGAACGTAGTTGTAATTGTTTCGTGTCGAAAATCTCATAAAAATATCATCCCTAGACACGGACTATTATTGCAGAATAGGGTGGCTTGTTATACAGTACATATATTCCTTATTTTTTTCCATAATTATCAACAATAAGTGGTATCAATTATATAATATATTTTGGTTTTATATATGGTGTTGTTGGCCTCTTTCTGTCTGTAAGAAACAATGAATAAGCAGTCCTGGATTATGAAGGAAGTTGACGAGAGCAGTACTCCTTTTGGTAGCTAGAAAATCTGAAACGAGATCCATATGGTCATTACCAAGATGAGCTGGAGGTTACTGTAGCTTGCTGCTTCGCTCGTTTTAGCTATCTTCGTGTGGTCCATCTTATCGTGGGTTCCTTTGCCCACTTTCAACGAACTGATTTATTCCCGGCTTCTTCCCACATGTCGACGTCTGTATAGAGCGGTCTTCGTGCTATTTATGTAATATATAATATATGTAATAATGTACATTCTGCGGAGGCCAGATAAAAAAAATCAATATAGTTATTTGTTTAATCCTAATGTAAATCATCTGTGCGAGTTTATATTTGAATATACCCACGGATTAAAAATTCTTCGCTAATTTATTGTACAGTTTTCTGACTATCGGAAGGCAAGGTTAGGTATAAATATAAAGTAAAAACCAACAAAATCTATATTATTTTAAGAACATAAGAACGGTGGGTTCCTCGCCTCAGAAATGCATACCCACCTTAGTTTGTCACATTCTGCATTCATCCTAAACTGGCAAAGTTTATTAATAATATTTGAAAGAGATAAATAAAAAGGTGTCATTCGTTATATAATGGAATCTGATCATAAAAAAAGAACAAAAATAAAATTAGAATCAAAATACAATTAACATTAACAAATCCTAATTTCGTCGGGTTGGGCGCGAGTTCGACGTTTTACAATGCAGGCTGGTGACAAACAAGATCAAAATTTTACAACAGATGGTGTGTTCGTCCGTGCACATTCCATAGTAGCATCCCATATCCATGACATATCATTGTAGTTGGTTCTCAGCATCCAGGCCGACGCAATAGCATTCGTATACAAAATTGTAGAAAATAAGATGTAATGTAGCCCGTAGTAATAATGAAACCGAAGTAGTGAATATAACCAAAGGGAAACGTCTCGTTTCCCTTCGGTTACGTTGGATGCTCACAGTTACATCTTAGATTCGCTGGCCGCAGCAGTGAACCGCGTAATTTTAACAGCTCTGAGCGATGAATTCAAATAAACCATAGATGGTCACGTTTTTATAATATTCAAAACAGACCGCGTTACCAAACAGAGGGCATTATCCATGATTACGAGGTACTTGGTATTAAAACAAGCAATGGGGCTATTTCGAACGAGACATCAGTTTGTAATGTCACAATATATATATAAATACTGACCAAATTACTAGTCGAAAATGTTCAAGAAATTTGTATCTAATCTCAATCATGTTAAAGAATAAGCATTTAAAAAAAATCATATTTATGCAATTTTGATTAATTGAAATATTTTTTGATTCCAAATTATATATTGAGTACAAAAAAGATTATTTTTTATTAGATGATTTAAGGCCTGAAGCAAAAATAAAAATAAATAATGAATAAATTTAGCAAAGAATTAGTAAAAATTTCAAATAATAATACGAGTATTTATCGTAACGGTGCATAATTTGAATATTTTCGTCAGGTATCCGCCACTAAAATATCAAATTAGGTCAAACGGTTCCTTCTTCTTTATTCTTGCCAGGGAAAAATTATAAATTCTTCATTTTCAGTCAATTCTGAGATACCCTGGGACAAAACTCATATTTGATCGTATATATATTATATGGTAATTTGAACGTTTGAACCTTATCATCTCAGAAGTATGAAATGTCACTCAGGGTCAGTTGTGTGAGCAGTAGTAACTTTTCACTATGGTTAAAAAAATACTAAAGTAAAAAAAATGCGATGGTTAACTAATTTTACTCTTCAATATTGAATGGTAAAACTCTTTTCACAGCTATTTCAAAAGTCATCTGTCACGCGAAAGTTGCAGTATAGGACAATTAATCATTCAATATCCGTTATCTTAGTGATGAGAGTTCGTCCGACGATGATCTCGTTGTTTAATATACATTAGCACATAATCCGCAAAAAATTCGCCACTACAGTCACAGGCGTCGAACGCAGTACATAATAAAGTGTATTTCATGATTATTTGTTTCGGCACGCTGTGAGGCGAGATTTCTTATCTATGCTTTGACAATAATAAATTTGACCTACCAACATATAATATTTGTCGAACCAATTTCGATTTAAATCATCGTTCGATATTTCTAAAACCGGAGGCGTTGACTTCTTTTTTGATACAGATAATTATCTATAACATAACCTAATTAATAAATAAATATTTTTGTATCCTGCTGAATTAATTTGGATAAAATGGTTAAGTATGTGCTGAATGTCATTAATGGAATGCGGGAACAGAACAACAACACATACCGCGTCATATTCTGTACTGCTCTGGTTGTATAGAGCAACAAACACGATAGCCGATGGCTTCGCCACGTTAATGAGGCATACATCTGCCCGAACATGAGACAGGGTGTTGGAATCAAATAATGCTCTCATCGTGGCCGCTGGGCATTCGATGATTCCACCCCTCTAAGAAAATTTGAGACTGCGGTGGCGATCTACAATTTTTGTATTTTATTTATTAATCTCTAGCTATTTTTTCATAATTCTTATTTAATTATTATATTTTAGTTTTCTATTGTATACCTAATATACATTTATATGATGAGTATAAGTATGATACCAGTCCTTCGGTCCTGCTGAAATAAAATATTATTAATCCTACATGTATAATTTCTTTATATCCTTTAGTTAGTCTATTCGTGTCATAAAACAAAGAGTCACGTGGCAACATCAAACAATTAAATTGGTGTCAATTAAAACAGTAAGAGCAAAAGTAGACTAACTAAATAATTATTTCATATTCAATAATATTACCATCTAGCGATCATTTTTAAAATTAGGATTGGTTCTCTACTGTAGTTAAAATTATGGAATATTTATGAGTTAGTCCACTTTTGCTCTCATTGGCTCAGTTCTGTGACGTGAAAGAGTGCAAGTCGGCACGTCAAACAAAGTAGATTATTTTGCTAATGTACGAGTAGTTACGTCGGCTTTTAAAATAACTAAAATACCATCACGCCGATTCCCCGCGTGGATAGGTAGAGAGGATAGAGCTCCACACTCTTCTGTTCCGACGCTCAATTTTCGCTTCATCCACATTCATAAATTTTTTCGTGCTCGTCGATTATTTGACCATCTTCCAGTATCTGGTTTACCTGATTGTGCCAACTCTTTCACGGACGTCCTCTATTTATTATTTATTTTAATTCTGTCATTTATTTAAAAATAAACTGTGATATAAACTATAAAAAATCTCGAATGATTAACCGTCAATTTTGACGGGGTATTTGTAGTTATATAATTGTAATATAAAGCTACGAAATCCTCACTCGCGGGATGGAATACCCATTATATTTTATTTTTTTTACTTATTTTGTCTTGCAAAGGTGCTCTTTTAATTAAACAGATTGGCATTTACAGACTTGCGCCAGTTCTTTTGTTTCATACATTCTCTACTAGCATATTTATTGAAGCCTTTAATCCGCGCAAAGCACTTCCAATGTTAACAATAAATAACAGATAGCAAGAACTATGTGCAGGACTGATAAATGAATTGCAATATATAATATACTTACGTGCATAGGTATTTATTTATTGGGCGGCGTGGTTATTGTCCTCCCGCCGCGCTTGGAGAAATATGTTTCTATTTATTTGGGTACTTGGATTTATTTCCAATTGAATGGATGTTTACAACAAATATTGAGTTTATAAACAGAATTATGCCGAATCATTGATATGAAATATCATGTATGTATAGGAACCTCTATATTTCCCGAGGGCCTTATGAATATCGAAACAGTTTTTCCCATAAGAAATAAATGAAATTTTATTCATATGTTCCCATTTGTCCATTTTGTCCAAATTTTATTATATTGCACTGATGAGATATGATAGATGGTAGAAACGGAAAATGAAGAAAGTTAATATTCTTTAGGAGAGTCATAATAAATTAAAATATCAGGTAACTCTAATTCTGGTGATGTGTTCGTTTTCAGCAGAATTCGATTTAACAAAGAACTTGTCCAATATTATCTGTTTCCGTCTGTTTTTTAAAACATTCCCGAAGTAGTCAAGCATTTTCTTGACGTCAACAGTAGTTACGGAGCCTTGAAGTGACGAATATAGAAAATAATAACGAAGATAGAAATATTTATTTGTTATCAAAATGTGACGAATATGGAATCAGACGAATATTGGGGATGAAGAATGTAGAGGTTCCACTATATATGTGGAGAATTGTCCGCATCCTTTGAGCAATTTTAATTTTATACAGAAGATGGCATTCAACTTGGTGTTTTGGTTTACGTCTAATTCCTCGCAGGTACAGTACACGTGCTTATCCAAATTAAAAGTTTATCAAGTACATATCTATTAATTTAAATGATATTTAGGTTCTACGACAAATAATAATTCCGTTATTAATCATTAAAAATTATTCATTGTTTTTTCGTTCTCTTATACGATAAACTTTTTTGACTAATGACACTTTTCTATGGAATGTGCGATGTGAATTTTAGATCTTTCATTCCGTCTATTAAAATTGAGTACAATTTGTGACAGATTCGAATGACAAAAGAATGTAAAAACTTACGTATAATGCGATTATTAAAAAGAATTAACACATTGTTTGGGTTTTCAAATTATGTTATAATGGTTAACAATAGAAAAATTACATTTAAATTTACTTAATATATATTTTTTCATCCTACTATAAAAACATAAAAATAAATCAGCTCGAAACATGAATGTTGTCACTTTTATTAAAAAAAATAATATTTCAAAGACTGGACATTCATTTTTTAATATTATTATTAAAGTATTGGAATGTATATTTTGATATAAAGGTAAAAAAAAGATAAGAACATATATTATGTATCCTATGTGATATTTTTTTTAAATAAGTTGATTATCGCAGTTATAAATTTTGATTATCGCAGTCAAAAACAGTCTCATCGGAATAAAAAAAGTTACATTTTAAAAATAATATCAACCGGTTCAACCGTAAGGTCATATTATACTAAAATATAATACTTGATACAATATACATAAATAAGTATTTGAAAACACGTTTCTGTATCTCCTTATTTGCAGAAAAATATTTTTCGAATCCGTTTGTTGACCCCGAGGAAAAGATATTCATAAAATTAATAAATTACATCATATGTAGATAGATGCAGTTACACTTTTGGGAGAATCTCAATACTAAACGTTTTACGGTGTAGATTCTGAAAAATATTGATAAATGCCCTTTTGCTTTTAAATTGATATCATTAGCTCCACAGATTGTCGATTCGTCACAACTACAGAATGAATACGAATGTTATCTTCACAAGATTAATTTAATGTGAAAATGATTGCTAAAGGTGTATTGTAATATTGTAGACGGAGCTCCTAGTAATTAGAGTCTTTCAGAATGATCAATTTAAAGATGATCAGTCTCGCTGATCTTAGAGTTAAGTGAATATATGGATGTCATTTTAATCCAGGCGCGAAACACTTGTGACGATGATTTATGATACGCTTCGAGCTGAATTCTGTACTGACCTTTACTCGCTTTTGAGACTTCTCTCCGAGATACATCTCATCCTTGGACATGGGCTATAATATAGTGTTATGTTAATCTGATTAGGAATATATTAGATAGTTGAGACGATTATTTAAAAGCAAATTAGTACTATACATGGTCGATGATTGTTTGAAGTGTAATATACATACCCACAGTACAGTACAGTCAAATTCGCACTGCTCGCTTTCGAACGTCGAAGACTATCGCGCTGATTCAATATTATTAACCTTGAAAACCATACGCTTTTATACTTGGGCGGTAGTTATTGATTTTCAACTACAAAAAGATATATTTGTATCATATTATTTATGTATAATATCATTGTAGGACTATCTATTGGATCATTTATGAACTGTTGATAATCTGTCTATTTAAAAAAATGATGTGAAATGCCTAGACGCATCGTTTTAAATATGTAACTAAGCATTGGGTAGGCTGCTAATATGTAAACATGAGGCTCTCGCCAAACTCTTTCCCAATATCTCTGAAAGTAATGTATTGTAATATTATCAACTAGACCATTGGTTAGGGGCCATAACCGACAGATGAAATATTACTGGTTTGTTCTGAAATTTTTTTTTTTTATAATTTACAAGGAGCTCGTGAAAGGTATTTCAGAACTAAGCCAAATTAACGAATATTCTAAGTAATATTGTGTTACAACTTATTTATTCATAAATTTATTTTAATTAATAATAATTTTCTATCCTGCCAATAGATAATAACTAATCGTGCCAATTCCGAGTCTACAGCACATTTGCTATGGTTATAAATATATTTTTTCAAATGTCATAAATCGCACAGAAACACGATTGGCTCTCAAAAGCCAGCTATTAAGAATTTAAAAAAAATATAGATAACGGTGACATGACCAGAAATATATTCATAAGTTTTATTTACTTTATTATATATTACTTTCGATCGATTATGAATCCACTTTAATACGTTAATAACAATGTCCTTGAAATAGTGTGTTAATAAAACCATTCCTTCCGTGTGATTACGAATCTGCCTTAACACATTAATAATAATGTACTTGAAATGTGTTAATAAAATTATACACGGGGTTTAAATCGATTGAACTTTTGATATGGCAACATTATAACAAAACATAATAATAAACCACCCGAGTGAGCAGCCATCCTTCGTACCAGGGGTAGGTACCTGCCGGGCACTACCTAGTAGTGCCGAGTAACCTACCTGCACCTTAATATGTCTCGAGAATTCATAAGGCCAGTGGGAGAAAAGGTTAACTGCTCGTAAAGAGCTGTTCTCTGTGCATTTTAATTCATATTTTCAAGTAGATTTATATATTTAAGAATTTATTCTACAAATTATAGTCAGATGTGTAAACATGCGATCCTCGTGGATGGCCAGTATTTACCACCATCCTGACGTGAAACGTTTTTAACGTTCTTCCCTAAGAAATATTTATTTAATTGTTTTTTTGACAGTTATTATGAATTTAAATTTAGGAATTATTTATCTTAAAGAACATTTGCAGTAATGTTAAACAAGCAAGGGTTGAATGAATCTTTTCTGAACAAACAATGCGACTTTGGCTCAAAAAGTTTTGAAACGGAAGAAGTCAAATATGAAAAAGGTCGAGGATGGGTCGGTACTGTTGAAATCGACAAAGTGAAAGTATTAGTGAAACAAAATACGCAACAAACCACAAGCATAGGTTAACTGAAGAGAATCCATCTTGCTTAATGACAATATTCATCTTTTAAATCTTTCCGATAACACTAAAAAATACGTGTAGATAATTTTTGGATTCTAATCTGCTCGAGTTTAATTGTGCAAGCATAAATAAGCTTACGGTTCTTGCATTGATTCATCATCATCATCTGCCTGTGGCTTCTCCCAAGGATCCTCAATAATCCCTATCTTCAGCCTTTCACATTCCTCTACTGCCCGCCACTCTTCTGATGTCGTCACTCCGTCGAGTTTTAGAACGGCTAATGGTCTTTTTATCAGCGCAAGGTCTCCAGGATTTTCCTTCCCTACTGTCCATCAGCTCTTCAACAAATATCCAATACACTGCCACTTGAGGTGGCAGATTTTTTAGGTAACATTTTACCAATCCTAATTGTTTGGCAAATTTGCTTTGATTAATAATGTTTGTTTACTCTTTAGAGTAACTTTAGTTTTAAGGTTTCAATTATTTTCCATTTTTTTCGAACAACCGTTAGGATTATCGTTTGATATTTATGAGTTCTGATGGAGTCATTTTTCAATACTTAAAAAATTATTCTGCAAATGATGGACTCATCTAGCAGACGGTATTTTGAAAACTGATTCAACCTTTTTAAACTTTATAAGTGAATCCTATTTTTATAGTGCAAGAGATTATTTCAAAAATTTGTTTTATTTATAATTTTTATTAAAAAAAATATTGATAGAATTAGTTCTTCAGACAATATGGAAGGGATGTACGGTGAAATGTTTTCTATATAATATTATTACATTTTTCGTTGTTTGTCTTTAAAAATGACGGCAGCAAATATGTGTAACGCTAAATACGTTTTCAATTAGTGAAGTTTTACATAGTTACAATAAAATTATTTATTAAATTCTATAAAGTAAAATCAAGAAAAATCCATTTGAGATGTATCCGAATGGGGTATGTATGATAATAAAAGAGAACATAATAATAAAAACGTATACGTACATCATACAATTAAAAATAAAGATATTTTCTTCACAATTTTTAGAGTAGATAAAATAGATATAGCTGACTACAGTAGATGCAATAGATATAGCCGATTCACTTTAATGTGTTAAAAACGTATATTTGATAAGTGAAACTTAAAACTATTTTTTAAATAAAAATTAACTTTACTTCCACGATTCGATCCAAAGAAAACTAGGAGCAAAACCGTAGGATGCTTTTCAGTGCCAAAAATTAATACCAAATTCGGTCAACAAACTTTCTTGTTTTGTGCACCGCGTATTTTTAACTATTTGCCTTAAGACCTTAAAAGGTCTAAAGTGATTAACGATTTTAAATAAAAATTAAAAATGGTTGCTTGATGTACAAAGCAAAATGAAACTAATTTGTCATTTGTGCTAACCTAACTACCTACACATTTTTGTCTCCAATTATATTACGGACAAAAATATTTATATAACTTTCTTTATAACATTTTATAATTTCTGATTGTACTTTTTTTACATAACTTTTTATAATTTGATTTCCATTATACTTACTTACCTTACTTTATAACGATTGTGTTTTAACAATTACAACTTTTAAAAACTTAACTAGGTAATAGCTTTAGAACAGACCACGTCTAGTAAAGTTATTACCTTTATTTTCATATGTATCAAAAAAAACGCTAAGTAGCGTTTCTATCGGATCTAATGGCTATCCATGACACAAAATGATAACTTAAAAGCAGGTAATAATAATAATATTCTTCTAAGGCTGCGAGATCCGGAATATAATCTATCGTAAGGTGGCACGTGTATCGCGGGAATGGTAAACTACGTTATTATTTAAATCATTCTAAGAATAAGTATTTTTTATATTGTACAATATTATATATTGTGTTGTGGTGAATAAGTTAAATTTTTTGACATAATACATAATGTTTTTAATGTTAAAAAGTAGGTTTTATTGATTGTTTAGATTATTGATTGTGGGCGGCAAAGCTGGTCCAGCATTGTACAGATGTAAAAATCTAGCGTGGTGTTTAATTGTAATGATAATTGGTCAATTATTAATCGAACCATCATTGGTACACCAGAAACTAAACAGTGCCAACATTAAAATCAATCAGTTATCTCCAATCATTGTTACAATTGAAAATTGTCACAGTTACTGTGATATCTTGATATTGTGCTGATATCATACTTCATACAGGACCGCGGCACGACACATTCATCTCTTTCAATCGTACCAACCTCGTGCGAATCTACGCATACGTCCCACAGATACATCACGGTTACCATAACGGTTTAACATAATCAGCCTAGCATATTTTTGAGTGTTTGGATAATAATCACATGTCTAGCAAAATTGATATTTTAAGACGAGGAAAGAGTTTAATTTAAAAAAAAATTGTTCGCAGAATTTTTTACAAAAAAAACGATTTTATGATAATTTCCCACTTAGACCTAAAAAACAATAAAAACAGAAATTTAAAAATAAAAATAACAACACAGACAGAAAAATAAATAAATAGATAATAATAGTAATTATAATTTAATGATCGAGACATAAACATGAGGCGTTTGGCCTTTTCTATATTCATAGCGAAATAATAAAATATATTATTATCCACAATAGAATCATTAATTTCTTTACAATAGGAAAAAAAACTATTATTTTCCAATTAAATTTATTCTTATTTATGACAAATGAATTAAAATAAATTTACTAAAACAACCGCTTCGTCACTTGTGACGGGGAACACATCTTCTACGATTATGAACACAACGAAACAGGTTAGGCTACCAAATCTCTGCCTTCAGAATATTTTAGAGGGTAGGTTCACGCAGAACCGGTAACCGAACTCCGAGTGACAGCTGGTCTGTTCGCCTTCTATGCGAGCGGTGTTGCTATAATTTACCGCTCATTAGGTATTTATTATAACTACCTGTGTAGGTACACATTCGAACTCAAATGGTTTATTATAATATCCAGTAATAAAGTCAGCCTCGACAGCAATAAATTTTCGCATTTGACAGTTTGTATTTTTACCTGCATCACTTGTTTTTGAATGCTTTTAGTTTTGCAAGAATAAAATGGCAGAAAGAAATCAAACAATCAAAATGGTGGGGTTCTACCGTAGCATAACTAACGCAAACAAATACCCAAATTAAACAATATTTAAAAAATTATTTGAATGCATAATTTACCGTTCTAATGATATCATACGACATACATATGCGAGCCGCCTGGTGACAAATTATAATTAGTGTACTAAATAAAGCGATTCGTGTCTAAACTAAACAAATTAAAATATTTAAGAAAACCTGCGCTCTCAGACTCTGATATCTAGTCAGACGACCTTAGTCTTAGACAGTCTTAGGCCACTGTCGATACTATCGTATATTTATTTATAAATTCTTAAACTAGTGCATAAATAAGTATATGTATTTCAATTTTTAAAATATCTATAATTTTTTTTTCATTTTTGGCATTTCATTGAAAATCACTATCGCACTGTTTTTTTAGAGTGTTTTTAGAATTGGCTAAACTTTTTATTAACTAAATTTGACAGCTCGCAGCCGATTTGTGCTCAGTTTGGTTTTCCATTCCACCATGATGAAAGGTATCTACTTTGTTTTTACGGAATCTCAAATACCTTTGAGTAAACCGATAGCAGACGCCAGAATTAACAATGAATTTTTATTAAATTTTGATAATGGAACGATAAATGTATTAATTTGAAAAAAAGTGTAACATATAGGTTCGAAAATTTGTCGTCAAAAGTACTGTCGCTGTAGCGTAGTTGGATAATGCACCTTCCCCGATTTGGAAAGAGATCCAGGTTCTAATCCAAATAGCGCAACAACAAATTTTTCGATAAAATTGATTTTATATGTATTTTTTTCTAATTAATATATTTAATTAATATTTAAAATATCACAGACCGTCTGTTCTGAATAATTACAACTTCAAAATAAGAATGTGTTTTCCTTAATATATTACATCTTTTATAATAAATAATATTGTTAATTTTTTTTTAATTCAAAAATATATTTATACTTTCATAGACAAACAAAGTTTGTTCTGAGGGATTTTTATTATTTGCTCGAGTGTGTCGATCCATACTGCATGACTCAATATGAGGTACTTAGCCGGATATTATTGCCAGCTGCGTCTGTATTATCTCGGAATACTGGAAGCTGGATGACTGAATCCTTACGGGTTGTTTTTTTGTTAATAGCAGAATATAGGCGATACTCATACATATGATAAAAATGTTTGTTTGTGTATTTGTAATACCGATTTCGCCCTCAATCGTAGTCAGACTGTAATGGCATTTGTGTGGAAAAATCTATAATTTTCTGAAGACGCACGGATATAATTTCTAAATATTCATATATTCAGAAAAATAAACTTCCTCTCTCGTGACTGGTGAGAATTATTACCACTGTACTACGCAAATAATATGTGATAAGGGTAATTTAGCTTGCTACAAATTTCACGAGGGGTTACTACTTTTTAAATAAAATAAAATTTGATGTTACTAAAGTATAATATATATATATAAGTGTATCAAGAGAATAAAACACAGGGTAAAATTGAGAGATATAAGAATTTTTCGTGATGAATTTTACCGAGTTGAATAAATATATTTTATCTTGAAATTGAAGCTTTCGATGTATCGAAATTTTTCAAAGTCCATCGCCAGGAAAATTCGTCGCTGGTGCTGATGTACATTTTGGAGAAAATCATTGCATACTTTTATAAGCTATTTAAAAAAATTCTGTTATGATTTTTATGATTGTTATTTTTATTGAAAATAAAAACAGATTCAAATATTGGACGTAGAAGATTAAAACGGAAACAAATATTGGACGTAGAAGATTAAAACGGAAACAAATATTGGACGTAGAAGATTAAAACGGAAACAAATATTGGACGTAGAAGATTAAAACGGAAACAAATATTGGACGTAGAAGATTAAAACGGAAACAAATATTGGACGTAGAAGATTAAAACGGAAACAAATATTGGACGTAGAAGATTAAAACGGAAACAAATATTGGACGTAGAAGATTAAAACGGAAACAAATATTGGACGTAGAAGATTAAAACGGAAACAAATATTGGACGTAGAAGATTAAAACGGAAACAAATATTGGACGTAGAAGATTAAAACGGAAACAAATATTGGACGTAGAAGATTAAAACGGAAACAAATATTGGACGTAGAAGATTAAAACGGAAACAAATATTGGACGTAGAAGATTAAAACGGAAACAAATATTGGACGTAGAAGATTAAAACGGAAACAAATATTGGACGTAGAAGATTAAAACGGAAACAAATATTGGACGTAGAAGATTAAAACGGAAACAAATATTGGACGTAGAAGATTAAAACGGAAACAAATATTGGACGTAGAAGATTAAAACGGAAACAAATATTGGACGTAGAAGATTAAAACGGAAACAAATAATTTATATCCTAATATATTTATATTTCACATAGACAAAGAAATAGACACAAATAAACATAAAACATAGTTGTAAATTGAGAATAATTTAGAATTAAAGGTTTGAGAAAGGAAAAAAGTCAAATGGAAATAATAATTTATAAACACAATAACGAGGAAAAATCACGAGAGATTATTTTTGTTACAATGAAATGAAGAAACAAAATTATCGGCAGACCGGGTCCTGTCTGCCGCCGGACCACTCGGGGAAAACATTAGCCGACTGCGAGAGGTTCACCGATCCGTCTGGCTCCCGCAGGACTGGCCCTGTAGGGCAGTCGGACGGGGGCGACGAGTGAGGGAGCCGCGAGATTTATCTGCAGAGTGACAGGGGGGAGCCCCGGTGGCTAGTCGGAGGAGTGGACTAAATGCCAACGGGCCACCTTGAACTTGTCTCTGATTTCATCTTCCCTCCCACCCGCTCCGCTCATCTCTCGCGACTTCTCGCTACCGGTCGTCAGGTTCGCGGCGTCCATCGTCACAGCGCACACGATCAACGAGTCCAATAACTCTCGACGAAAAAAAATTGAGTGAACACAAACAGCACTCTAATAGTTGTGTGTTAACCTGGCACGAATGAATTAAATTTGATTACATTTCTTTTTAATATTTAATTATTGATTAATCATTTCTGTTCGCGATCCTCTGTATTCGTGAAATATTTGGTCTATGATGAAAATTTAAGTAATACGTGAATATATTTTTAATGTAAGATTTTAAGGTTGTTAAATAAAAGCATATAAAGGCAATTCTCGATTTACGAACAAGTTCCGTTCCTTGAGGTCGTTCGTTATACGTCAAAACACCTAAATATGTATTTTTTGCGTATACGATGCAATCGTAAATGTTAGGGGTTATTTTTACAAATGAAAATCACTGTATAATATACGCTTCGGACGTAAATTACGTAAAGGGAACACACAGTGTGAATAGTAATAGTAATAATATTATATACGTAATAATAATAATATGAATAGTAATTATAGTAATAGTTCATTTGAATTAAAAATGTTAACAAAATTACATATGTACATATATTGTACACTCAACTTTTATTTGTTCAAATTTTCATGAGTGTTTGTTATGCTCACATATACGGCACTATGCGCACTTGAGGTGGATGGTTGAATTTCCGATGAAACGACTCCGGCTGGTTAGTCCACTCTTTTAAAATATGGCTTGATGGAAGACTACAGTTAGTTTCTTTTTTTCATTAAAAATCTCATAATAACATGTCTGTTGATGCAAGTCGAGTACCGATTCCCTGTGCATTTTGTCCTTCCAATATAAACCTTAATATATACCTGTCCCACTCTGACTAACTAATTACTTAGGGATTTTGCCGACGGGGAGACATATTGCTTTCTGTGACACCGAACTGCTAAGTTCTGTGTTTTTTTACCGTCCGAAAAGCAGCGCCGTGCGTAACGCTAGGACCACGAAGAGACGGTGTATTAAACAGCTCCGGAAGTGCAGTGATATCTCGATTCTTCACTAAAAAGGTGCAAGTCAACTGGAAGTGAAAACGACGTCCAGCCCAGGACTTTAGAGCAAGGTAGGCAAGATCCATCAGCCATTATTTTCCTTCTTGAATCCAATTTCGGTTGCGACAGTGAAATCATTATTATAATCGATACACTCAACGGGATCTTATCCCACCAATGTCAGTGAATTATAATCGCTATTTTTCACTTTCGCCATTCTCTCCATATTCGAGGCATGTTCTTCAAATATTGCCAATCGCTCAGAAATTAATGTAAAAGTTGCTGACATTTTTTACATCGTAAATGTTCTGGAATGTAATATTTCATGTTTTTCTTGTACTTCTACTGTGTTTAAATTTGCGCATATTTCTATTAACTCATCAGGTGTCAATTTCTCAGAATATGAGTCCAACAACTCTTTTCATCAGCCGAGTCAAGTTGGAGTTTCATCTGATTGTCCAGTTCAACAACTTCGTGCGTTACGTAAATAAAAAAATACTTAAAAGTGTGATGTTCGTTATAGCGAATGTTCGTAAATCGAACAATTGTAAATCAAAAGCTGCCTGTATGTAGGTATGTATATATAAATATGAAGTCAACTGAAGTAAATAGAAAAAATTAGATTACGTTTATTTAAAATAATAATAATAATAGAATTTGTTAGAAAACGGTTGTATATCTTTGTCTAGGTGAGTAGTATTTGTATAATTTTTTTTAATTCAATTTTTTATCGTATTAATTTGTAGTCGGCACGGTAACGACTATTGCGTATTTGTTTAATATAATTTTTGTTACGTATACCAGAAATGAATTTTTGGTGGCGGATGCGAGTTACTTGAAAAGTTAACATTATTAAGGGTTCTTTACAGTTAATCAGTGCTGATTGTTCGTCGCGTATTTTCAACCACCAACCAACGCACAATTCGTTCGGAAGTGGTTCCTTCACCCGTGATTGATTAAAATTGGGCGCCGTTTGAGGTGCACAATGCCCGTATTTAATTTCATACAAAAAATATTCGTAATGCATCCTCTTTCAATACCATTTCTGAAGGATTCAAGTGATGCAAATTGAATACCTGACTCAATAAAAAAATATACAAGATTTCCATCTGTGAAATAAAAACAAATATTTCTTAGCAAAGAATATTTAAAACGATATAATATTTAAATCCGCCATTATTATCGGAACAATGTATGAGAATTCATTGAATTAATTAATTAAAAATATGTATGTACAGAGTGGCCCAAAAAAAAGTGAGAACATTTCGTAAAATGTGATATAAATACATCAAAATTAAATGATTATATCAACAATAGCTTAATTTATATACTTACCTATTTACCGTATATGACAAAAATCACTACAGAAGACTGTATTCTGATCAAAAATTTGGGAATTGAAAAACGTTGCGGTGCTAGGAAAATGATCAAAGAGTTTCAAAACAAAGCCTGGAGTATAGCTAGACATTACAGCAGGACGGGGCTTCATCTCACACAGCCAGAAACACAATCAACTTTCTTCGTCGTGAGAATGTTAATTTCATCGAGCCAGGCGTGTGGCCACCGAACAGCCCGGATTTAAATACACTACATTATGCAATATGGAGTGTTTTAATGATTTATGACTAGCTAAATGTTGTGCAAAAAAAAATTACATTAAGAATTATAATTAATTACATTATGTTTTTGAAATAACTCATGTGTTACGAGATGTTCTCACTTTCTTTCGGCCACCCTGTATATTAGTTACAAACTTACTAGACATATTTAATACTACGTATATAATTTTCTTGTGTCCGGATGCCGATCCGCCTGTGTCGCATAACAAACTTAAAACAAACACATATTTAGTGACGTGACAAAATAAAACAATGAGTGAGTAGTAGGTAAAAATCTAGTAATTGTGCATTCTTGGACATATTCAAATATATATTAGTTCAATAAAAAATACCTAATCTCACCTAACCTAACTTTGCTAAGCTAACCTTGCTAAATTTTTATTATATTATTGCACAAATAATTTCTTCTAAAACAAAGTATTTGTTTTAATGTACGCATTAATATTTCCCATTTTAATACTGATACCTACTTAATGTTATTTAAAAATAATTTTCTTCGCTAAAAATGGTGCTATGCCAGTATTAATAAATAGCATTAGATAGGTAAATTGATATCTTCACGTTTTGCTTGTTTATGTAAAACTGGCGTTCGGATCTCCGCAAGGGAGATCTTAATTTTTATTTTATTGTTAAACCAAATTTATAAGTATTTTTTAGAACAAAAAAAAAATTTGGGCAGAGTGTAGTATGATACATGTGCCTGAGACATAACGCGTTTATATTAGAACACTTTTAATTAAATTTCACGGTTGATTCAAATATTACGTTTAGACGAGCCGTTATGTTCTCACGAAACAAATTAAACGACTCCGACTCCCCGCAATGATGTTCAACACGGAACATTTGTAATAGTTCAGTATTCGCGCTAACCAAATCCCATCTCATAACGGCTAATGGATTCTCTCGCAACAAACAACCTGATGATATCGAGAAAATTTGATGCCTTTTGACTGTTTTCCTGTTAAAATAAAAGAAAAATAGCGAAATCACACCTGTCAAATGATTTGGCCATCATTATGCAAGAAGCAAGGCACCTTTCGGATAAAAAAAATAGAAGAATTGATATACTGGAGCCGCAGCTACTAATTCTACTAAAAAAATGCACTTAAATGTGTCGGTGGAACACTTATCTATCAAATTTATAGTTTTGGTATTACAGAGTGACATTTTCATAATAATATGTACGTGCCGGGGACGGGGAGCCGCGCAGATCCTTGACAAACCTGATCGTCATTTATCTGTGTGTCCAAGTACGCGACGGTGACAATCGTGAATCAATAGTTACATATTTTGATGTCATAACTTTTGCTGTATCTTCGTGAGGCTTATACCTGGCACAGTAAAATGCTGAACCTTTTATCGAAATACATTGTGAAAAATGACGTGCGTGCGTACGAAGGCATGCGTTGCAGAAATGATTAATGTACGTACATCGAAATAGAAATGTAGAAAGAAATAAAAACTCAAACCTGTTTAAAACGTACGATTTGACAATAAGACTCGTCACCATAGACACCTATAAACAACGATTCTAAAATGTCTGAAGTAATTAAATTACAAACTACTGCTGAGGAGATTTATATTCATTATAATATTAATATTAATGGTCAACGGACTAGCACTTGAAGTTTGATGTACAACAAGCGTACAGTGAGACGCGAGACGGTGAATCTCTGAAACTTGGTGTGTACACAGGAACTTCGAAAACCGTGAACTATCCTTGTGTTAGAGACTGTCTCGAGTCGAAAATCTCACAGGCATAATGATACGGTGCACAAAAGTTTTGACTAATTCGGTATCATGTAAGTGCGATAATAGATAGACAACGAACCACGAAGTCAACAAAGCAAAACTGAAAACTTGAACTGAATCAGCGGACCCGTGATCCAATGGAATCCTTGGACCATACGAAAGAAGAAGATCTCCGAAAGGTGTACTGATTATCCTTTTGACAGGAAGCTCATGTAAAGGACAGTACAGAAGGGGCGAGTTGCCATTCTTCGTCTCTATATTTTGTATGCAGAGCAGAATTATCAATTAATGCGCTGATCTTTATCGCCTAATCTCCGAGACTCTCTTTAGCATGACAGATCGTTAATAGTAACAAAATATTTTTATTTTAATATAAGCCACCAACCTTACAGAATATCTTTAGATTAATGAAATTGATTTTTAAACTATAAAAGTTTTATTACTGAGGTTTTAAAATCATTGTAGAGTGCCTTTTCACTTTTTAATCATCTTCTTCCGCCGATCTGCATCCAGTGTTATATATAGGTCTCCACAGAATCCTGTCTAAAGTGCTTTGCTTCTAATTTAGCTTAACAATTTGCTCGATGTTATCAGAATTTGACTTTTGACCGATATCCATTGATGAGACAACTCTCGGGTTTCGTAATCCACCGTGTGTGCACACTTAAGTCTCAGAGATTTGAGCACCGTCACTTTACATGTGATATATGACAAATTTCAAACGTTAGTCTATTGACCATTAATGTTTCGTTCGTCTGTTGGATGAATTTGAGGCTTTTCTGCAGATAAAACAGAATAAATGTATGTAATTTAATAACTTCTGTTTGTCTAAATTTCATAATAATTTGTTGTTGGTATCTATAGTTCTAGGTTCATATTTGTGCGCATTTATCGTGTTTCGCTATGAAATGCCGTGTACATGTGTCGATTCAACCAATTTTTAACGATAATCTATGAGTTTATCTCAAAATCAAAATCTCTGAAATTTATTTAGACTATATCTCTGAGATTTACGTCATTGTGTCTCATTCCATGGATGTGGGCCATTGGGATAAGTGAAAGGATGGTATTATGGGAAAAGGATCTATCAAAATAAATCGTTTTTTTTCTATGTTAAGCACACGCATTGTCTTTCTATATTCCGATCTACCGCCATACTATTATATTACATAATTATTTTTTAAATACTGTCAGCGGAATATTATTTTACCACATCAATCATGATGAAATAAGATGTTTTAAACAATAAGAAAATAAAACGATTTTTTTCAATAGATGTCGTTGCCATAACACCACTGATATATTCCTACTGAATACTGAAGAAGTCACGCGATATAATTATTGTCGAGTCCAGGAGCTGATTGATCGATCATCTCGAAGAAGTGATGAGGATCTCTGAGAAGCCATCCTCGGATTAAGCATTAATCATCATGGAAATTGGAGAGTAGACTCAGTACAGTACATAATGTGCACTTATTTAGTTATTATTACGTTACATAAAGCGTTCTTTAGGTCCCAGGAACTGGCTGCAGATCTGAACCGTGTGAGATGGGATGGGCCGGTCATTTAATGTAGCCATTTTGGTTCCGATACTAAACCTGTTTATAGATTTTTAAGAAACATTTCCCCCGAGTACAAGGTCGTGTGTTCATCTAATTTATTTAACGTTAGTAAAAAAAACTAGTGACTTGATACAAATCATCGCGTGCCATAATGTATTACAACTTTTTTGTATCAAACATTTTTCAAATAATGTATAACGTGAATTGAATATTTTGGCATGCGTTACGACGCTGTGCTCGCGATAAAATTTATTGCTTATTTTCACCTGTTCTATTTTAATAATAATCCGATTTATATTTAAATATACAACAATATAATTATAAAGCAAATGTTTCGAGCCAGAAATAAATGTATCAAATTACAAAATACTGTAAACGTTGATTTTGTTGGTTATTATTATTAAGGCCGTGTTCACGACAGAGATTTTTGAGACAATCTCCGAGATATTGATTTTGCTCATTTAGGTGTTATCTCAACTAGAGCAGACGGATTTATTTAAAACGTTCTTACAGAAGGTTGGCGGAAAATTGTAAGTTAAATTAAAATGATTAGAAAGTTATGCACGCGTATGAAGTTAAAGACTGGAGTGGCTCGCTTGAGGTATTGTCGAAAGGACGGTCTGCGAAGAAGTGGCCGGCTAGCTCCTGGGACTCATTCATCACGATGTGTTGACATTTGCTATTGGTCGGTGAGTTATGGCACTATATTATGGCTATCAGGTTACGCGGCCATGTCTATAGGGCGCGAGCAGATATACCACATCCACATCCACATGAGATTCTATCTATCGCTTTCGTAGTTCTCGTGTATACGTCTCGCGCCCCACTTCACGCTTGTTGTACGTCAAACGTCAAATTCCAGTTCACTGACTACTTATATTCGTTCATAAATTAATGCATTCGCCTGTCTAACTTCAGAGTAAATCGTTGTAGGTATTAATGGTTTTAAGTTTTAGAAGAAGTCTGACTGTCAAATTAAACGTCACGTATCCGGCCTTGAGTCTCTCTCAAGCTAATCTATGAATGTATCTTGTATATACATCTCATCGTGTCTCATTCCGTGAACACGGTCATATAATTTAGAAATAAGCTTTGGATAATTGTTAGTTAACCAAGATTGATTATTTTTACCTCACGTCCATATAATGTTTTCGAACATTTTTACACTCTGTCCTTGCGAAAATTAATGGAATATATTTTATTTGTAGTACACAGTGCAGGGGCGTCCATAAAATAAAAATCTATAATTTATACGAAATAAATGTAAATTATATTATATCATCAAATGAATTTTTGCAAAATCTATCCCAAACGTATTTGTACGAAAAGCAGTACTTATCTAGCCTACGCCGCCGCGGTGTCCTGACTACATTCATTCGATTTCGATATGGTGCAAAATATTTTCCACCACACAGCGCAAATCTCTATTTGAAGCGAAGTTGCACGTATGCGTATTAACGAATTATATTAATTATTAATACATTTTATTAGTGAATGTATTCTGTTAATAAAGCGGAATGAAAGTCTTGGCGCCATCTAGCAGGTTCTACGTAAAGGTTTTTGAGAAACGTTGTAATTAAAAATATGGTCGCTTCCAGCGGGAAAATAGATGTGTGTATATGAAATATGTCGACTCTCGTATAGGGCATCGTGGCTTAATCGATTTAAGAGAGACAGGCAAGTAGAGATGTTTCAATTACCGGTAGAGACCCGTAATTGAAAGTTCAGGGTTCGAGTTCCGGTGTTAATTATATTTTTTCGATTTTTTTTTCTGTGTATTAGAAATAAAAATAGAAGAGTGATATATCTAAAATTTGTTTTAATATTATTCTTGATAAATACCTTTCTTTTTTCATTACGAAGGATGTTACTATAATTTGTTTAAAGATATTTCAGTAATACAATAAATGTGAACTTCTTATTTTCATAAAATGTATTAATTTTCAGCAAATAATATATTCTTACATATGAATCATTTACTTTTTTCATTTTTGGACCTGAAGACGCAACAAACAGTTTGAATAAATTTTACAAAAATTTTAATATTTACAAAAAATAATATTTTAGATTCATTTCAGAGTAGCAACATTGTGTCGAGACAAGATTATGAAATAAAGACTAAATATAAAATAATAACTTCAGATTCAAATTGTTATTTGTAAATATTGCATTATTATTTACGTTATTTTTTGTTCAAAGATTTTTTACTTAAATATAAATATCTTAAATAAACTCCATTTGTTCTTACTGGATTAAAAAAAAAAATGTAATATTAATGTGCAAATAACTATTTTCTAATATCGTAAATCTAATATCAGGATAATAATAATAATCGAATCAAAATAATAAATATTTGATTTATTACTTCTAATATAACATGCTCGAAAAGAATGGGGGACCACGGTAGATTATTTTTAACAATCTACAATTATTATGTATGTCAGATTTACAAAAAATTGAAGATAAATTTTTGTTTTTCTTACAAAATTCTAAGTTGAGTGAGTGATCTTTTTTTAAAAGTTTTTCACCCTTGATAGAAAACATTTCATGTCAACCTCTATCCTTGACTCTCTGACCTCTGTCATCGACCGGTGACCTTCCCAAAGGCATATCTTTATACATATGCAAATTCAATTTAAAGAGATTTAATGTCTATGAAATCAATTTAAAGCTATCTTCATGCCTATAAAGATAAATGTAATGTGTCGAAATTAATCATATTTTAAAAACATATCTCTTATACATAGTTTGTTTATAAAATATTCTAAGACGAAGGTTTTAATTGATTTATAATGAACTACCACAAAGTATCTGCCGAATCGTTAGATGAATATTTAATTACTTTTAGTTTGCCTTCAGCTATACTAATAAATAACACACGTTTGACTATTTATTTATTTATTTACTGCTTTTAGATAGTTAGTGTTACTAACTATCTAAAAGCATTGTACAATACGAAGCAATCATGTATGTAGGTAGTAGTGTTGAGATAAACTGTGATTGTGTGATTATTGCTCGATTGTATCGATAATTGATAACTGTGGTTGTTCATAATTTGACGAGCAATTACACTAAAACACACTAAAAACGCAATCTCTTCACTTATCGTTCAATCGAACATCAATCCACAATTATCCATAGAAGATAATACCACAAAAAGGACGTGACAACCCTGCCGCCTGCCCATTTTTTTATTATTCTTTCTCAAATAAATAAATAATTTGCACATTATATAATCCTATAGAAATAAAATAATAAATATACTACATTATTACGTAGATACCTTAAATTACTGTATTAAAAATTGGTTTTACGATACAAAAACATTAAAGGGTAAAGATATGACCGCCAGTGTACATTCCATATTTAAGTATCAAAACATTTCAGTGCCGATAAAAATATCGCAATATATTTCGATACACGATTTCTATCGCCGATCGGAGTCGCGCGATAACATCAGATGAAATTACAATAAACCCGAAAACATCGCCCGAATGCATCCCCTTCCTTCTCTGCCCCCCTCGCACGGACCCGATACTTTACGCGGACCTCTCGGGCCGGCAGGGAAGCCTCCTCTTAATTTACTAACGAACCTGGACCCTAAATCCCCTCGCTACTAACTCTTTGATAACAACTGCCGGTTTTTTATATTTATTTTCTTTATTTTGTATTTTTCACAATAGTATGCACTTAAAATAAATCTTTTACAGTCAGGGTTAGCATGAATGAGTGGACAATTAATTTCTTTCAAAACAGTGAGATCTTGGATAATTTCGCATCAACATATTAAATTACTCCGTTTTTATCACCTCGTATTGAAAATATCGAAGTTATCCGTTGTCCTGCTGTATGTTATGAAAGATTGTATTTGAAATGATAGTTATACAAAAAGTATACAAAAAAGTTCAGTATACAAAAAAAAAAAGTAATTTGGTGTGTAACGCGCAACGAAATTTTAAATAATTACATCGAAATGAAGTGCCAATCTCCTGTGAAATTGAATGAGTTTGGTTTTGAAAAGTACATTTCTAAAGTCAAAAATTAAGAAATGAGAGAAAAAAAATAAAATTATTGTACTATTTAGATACATTCATGACATTTTTAGTAGAACTAATAATTTCATAAGACCTGTATACCAACTTTTATCTACGTTTACTCTATACTTGAAATAATTTCTAAATCTTGAATTACTTGATTAATTATATAGAAAAAATCTATCCATCAAAAAAATATATAGTCACCACCGGCATTTGAAACCGGAACATGATGGGTGAATGAGTTATCAATTACACTACGTTAACCATTTAATTTCACGTCGAATTTTTGACTTAATTTTGGTTTGGTTTGTGGAGTCACTCGGATGGAGTGACGGTGTTGATAGGTTGAGCGTCATCCGATAGGTAGTGCTATTTAATTGATCACTGAGGTGTATGAAGATATCAGAAGAATTTGTTTTACGGTGACTGAGGGCCCTAAACTCCTCTGATCTCACTGAATGTTGCGGCGTACATGTGTGTGCGTGTGGTTAAGCTGTGACTAGAGCAGGTGTGTTAAGTAAAACGTCGGCTTACATTTGATGGCATTTATTATAGGATGATGCATAAATGAATTTACGCATGTTGAAGTAAAATTACAATTTAAACACTGGAGATGCATCCGAGAAGGCAGCTGTGGGAGAAGTGGTTAATTTAGGCAGCCTTCTCGAAGTTGTTACATGGTGAAGTATTGTTACTGAATTTCGTCCGGTAGTAAGCGACATGGAATGGCTGTAAAGTGCTTGGTGCGAGGAGGTCCTCTATACTTTTATTTTCGTGAGACGTTAATTATTTCCTAATAAAAGCATTCTCTTTTTTTATATATTTAGAATGAATCTCAAAACTTTTGAGTAATCCGTGCTGAATGATGTTAAGACTTCCGATTCGTTTTCAGAATTCCGGATTTTTTTGATAAATAGATTTATGTGTATTTTGTATTTTATTTTTAAAAATATATAAAACGGAATGTTCCATAGGAATTGTTCGTACATTTTTCGGGTATCTCGCAGGCGCTAATTGAAGCTATAAACACGTTCTTCCAGTACCAGCATCAGGTAAAGAGCGGCGGAGGGTTCCACGACCAGGTAGGGAGCTGCAGGGTGAGGAGGTGTCGGCCCGAGTTAGCGGATACGTCCTCCAGACCTGATTGTTATGTTTTGTTGACCCTATAACGTTCAGATTAAATTACCACTTGCAAATTACCCCCAAATTTATGAGCGGCTTTCGGGTCCGAAGCGCCGAGACTTTATGCTTTGTTTTTGACAAAGATATTAAAATTTATATAAATAATAAAAACTGGAACCAAACGAAAAGAGGCGAGGAGATATTGGAGGCCTTCAAAGTATGGTGCTGGAGGACGGTGTCCGGAACATTATTCGCTCACAATTGTTCCCGAACACAATTGTTCGCGGGTACAATTGTTAGCATGGAAAATTGTTCGTCGAATATTTGAAAAACATATTTTTGATGAATGTAATTATTTTCATTTATAAAGGCATTTTTCCTTTTTTTGGTTGTTTTAATTTAGACGGGATTGTTTTATTTTGATTTTTACTTCTTCTTTATATGATTGGTTAGATTGATTTATTTGACATAGTTTGGTATAGAAGTATTAATTTATATTATATATTTGGAATATTTTGGTATATTTTGAATTTGTACATATTTATCTAAAAGAAAGAAAAAGATTAAGAAGAGTTGATGGGAATCAGTGGCGCAACTAAAAAAAAAAAGGACCCCAATGCAAAATGGAAAAAAGATACTAGGCCCAATGTCGACTGGAAAGGCCCCCTCTATATATTTTATTTTATAATATACAAAGTATAGGTTTATAAGTATTAAGAGTTCAATGACACAACATAAGACCATAATATGGTTTAAATTAAAATTAAAAATATGATCATTGAACCTTTTAAAAATGCTCATCACATGCGTCTACTATAATGCAACTACCCACTACAGCCTGCAGATACTTCAGGGGTGTATGAAGCGTGCATTGACAATGAAATGCTATGTTACAGCAGATATCTGAACAAATTAAAACGCAAAATATACGAAAGTATAAAAAAATACATGAGAACATGAACTTATTAATTATAAATAAATATTTAGCACCGATATACTCGTTTGAAAACATGGTTTTAAGAAAAAGTATGTGTTAAAGTTCTTTGTAGCTTAGTAATGAATCGTGTTAATATCATTATATAATTTACAAATTCATGAAATCGGATTAAAGAACGATATATTGCTGTAGTAGGCATCTAGTCTGAACGTTTCATGCTTCGTTAATGATCTGGTACTTGTGTGAAGCTTTACTTTAGAGATCAGTGTGCTGTCGACCAGATTATGTTTTATACAGAGTGTAACAGACCCAGTTAATGGCTAAATTAAGAGTCGAAAATGTTCAAGGCATGTGTGCTTAATCCCATCCATGTCATAGATTAATTGAAATGTTTTATTGATTCCAAATTATATATTGAATACAAAAAATACTTTGTTAGATATACGTAGACTTAAAGTTTAACATAATTTTGTAAAAAATTCAAACAATAATATTTTCCACAACAGTGTAGAATTTTTACATGTTCCTTGAAAATTATCGTCTCGTAGTTTAGTCAGGTATCCACCCATAAACTGTTGTGAATAAGGTTTGTTACATGCTGTATAATATATAAATAGGATATAATAATATTAAATACCAGGCGATTTTATCCATCACTAAACAATATTAATAAAATTGTTATCTTGTCTCCTATAATATTAAAATTTAAATGAAAATAAAATTGTGTTTAAAGGCATTTAGTGTGCACTCGTAAATGAAAAGTCCTCACTTTGCGACAATGGCCTGGTCCCTAATCCGACATATAAGTGGAGCACTACTGTGTACTTCGAGAATATTTTCGTAATATGCGTGAGATTTTTATTTTAAACTTTATAATTCCATTTCTCGCTGTTGTGGATAATTATTCGGCATTAACGTTGAGAAAATATCAAATAATGTGTCGATATCAAATAATGTATTGTATGACGCGGACCTTATTTTACATGTGCTCGCGCCACTGGCGCCAGTTAGAGCAGATGAAGAAACTACCGAGAAGTAAAATAACTGGCCCAGAATTGGGATCGATAAGCGATGGAGAGATCTACAGTGACAAAGGAATGTAGATGTCATAAGAAGATGAAAAAATAATATAATTTACAAAAAAATGCCCCACATGTATTACATGTGTGTCTATACTGCGCCACAATTTAAATAATCGTAAAATGTAACTAGTTTTTTGGAACTTCGAAGAACTGATAAAGATTTATAAAACAGGATTACTCGCGACTAAGATTGATACGTTTGCCTGTCGTCTAACAATCTGATTGAATTACGATCGCTTGTATATCAGTATCTACCTTCTCAATACCTACAATCTTGCTACTTCTCTAAACTAGGTACTTCTGAAGAAGTTATACTTTTCTGAGTCGCTGTCAAAACCGATAAGAATATTTTGAGGTACGCTCTTCAATAATTTATAAAGGATTTTCGTTGAACATCAAAATAAAATATTTTTAATTGACTCACTTAGCGTTGAACTACCGGTCTAAAAAGATGTGTGTCGCGACCATTTTAGAGCGACATTTTACGGATAAGACACAATTTATCGGAAACATTAGAACTACTATAGTCTTTCTCAGGATCAACAGACGCGGTATAACTAAGAAACTTACTCTCTGACATTGTGCTCGACCCGTGGAAACTGTGGGAGATTCATATCTCCATATTAAAAAATGATAATAGATGTAATGTATAATAAAAATACTCTACATGGTATATTTAGAATTTTGTGAACACAATAACTTATAGAAAAAAAATTTCGGTCAAGTTTCACTAGTGTAGTTTCAAAATAGTGGCTATTAAAAAACTTTTAAAAATTCGTAACGCCATTAATTAATATTGGTCCTAGAGTATAAAATAAAAAACACATACATACAGACGAAATCTGTCTAATTCTTATGGCCATTGCTAGAAGAGTTTTTTGCAATATAACTACGCATGCAAAAATTAAGTATGACAAATTTTAATGAAGTAGATAAACTTTTTGATCACGACTCTATAATAGGAATTTTGCAAATTCGGTTTATATAAATATGACACATGATTAATATTTTTAATATGTACCTAAATCTACCCTTAAAATATCGTGCATTAGATGTGTTACACCCAGTAGTAGTAATGAGCTCAAAATCACGAACTGTGAGTCAATCACTGATATCTTTGGAGTCACACTCACTATCGGTGATTGAATATCTGGAAATATCGTAATTTTTTTTTAATAAAAATTCTGTTGATTTTCTGATGCCGCTGTTTAGATCGATTATCACTTGAATCAGCGCCATCTACCGGATTTTGCGTAATTTTATTAGAACCATCCATTGGAATCTGTTGTTGGTAATGTTTATGATAGCTTGCTGGTAATTTAATATTGTTCGATTTTTTTTAAACATTTTGTAGGAATATCTATATATGTTTAGTAATTTTCTACTAATTATTCTTATTATTTATGCTAGAATATGTTTTTTACGCAAACGAAGATTTAATAATATCAAAATTATGTTTTATTTATATATTTCGTGCATTGTAATAAATGAAACTGTGATCCCAGTCACAGTTTTCAATCACAGATATTATCGAATACCAATCACAATCACACCAGTGAATCGAGAGTAGCATTTTTTCTCATCACTACCCAGTAGTATACGTATTTTTTCTAATAATTTTCTCGTCCAAATAATGTTTGCTTTTTTGTAAATGCTATTCGCGGCATTCGGCGACGCTTAGTTTGGCGAAATATGTTAAAATTTATGGTACAATATTAAACTATCGTCGTTGATTTTATATAGTTTTAATATAAATGTTGCCATAAATCTGTTTAATTGCTACCCTTTTATAATTTATCGACGAGTTTCATTCTTTTTATGTCGGCGTTAAATCCCCGATTATCCACTTTATTGAAAAGTAATCTCACCCCTGAACCACGAAACGACCAATAAATCTGGTTTATTTTCGATAAGTAACCATTTTTTTATAGTTATAATAAACTTGTAAACATTAAATGTTTTTATCGGATGTTAAACTTGTTTTGATACTTAAAAGAAGAAGAATTTTATGAACTGCTAGCGGGCAGTGGCTGGCGTGACTCGCGAATCAAATGTATATGAAAGCATTGGGAGAGCATGTTAGGGGAAGCGAATGGAGAATATATTGTTTTACGCAGGTCCTAAAGAGTAACGATATATGCAACATTTGATTTAGGAAGGGGGAAGGTGAGATGTCTGGGTAATAGGGTGGGATGGCTACATTTTACTCCTAGAGAGTCCTAGAGTGCAAAACAAAACATAACAATATTTGGAACTAACGGTGACACTATAAACGTATATTATGTTAAACCTGGGTATTTTTGTGATGTATTTTGCTTTAGTAATTAGGTCTTGAGGCCTGTTATAGCGAAATTAGCGAAAAAGAGAAATTACAATACACATTTATATCTTGGGGAGGGGACGAGGTTGTCAAGAGGAAGGGGAATGGTGTTTATATGTTGTGTAGTATCCTTAAAAATAACTATTTAAAAATTTGGTTTAGATCCACCGAAGGGAACAAAACTTATTCATATTTAAAAAATACTAATTAAATGTATTAATTAGAACACAGACCTATGTTTTGAATAATTACAACTTCACAATAAGAATGTGTTCTTAATAATATATAAGTTGTATCAGTGTGTTCAAAATTTAATAAAAACGAATTGTTAATTTTGGCGTCCGCTATCGGTTTACTCAAAGGTATTTAATATTCCGTAAAAACAAAGTAGATGGCTTTCAAATAATAGAATGGTAGATGTATTAATTTGAAAAATGTAACATATGCGTTCGAAAATTTGTCGACAAAGGTATTGTCTGCTGTAGCATAGTTAGATAATGCACCTTCCCCGGATTGGAAAGAGATCCAGGTTTGAATCCCGATAGCAACAGCAATATATTTTTCGACAAAATTGATTATATATGTATATCTTTCTATTTAATACATTTAATTACTATTTAAAATATACATGTATATATTAGAACACATTCTTATTGTGAAGTTGTAATTATTCAGAACATTGGTCTGTGATATTTTAAATATTTGTAGCATAGTTGAATAATACACCTTCCCCGGTTTGGAAAGAGATCCAGTTCGAATCCTGGTGGCGCAACAACAATATTTTTCGATGAAATTGATTTTATATGTATATCTTTCTATATAATATATTTAATTCATATTTAAAAATTATATAAATTTATAATGAGTACTGCATGTGTTATATTAAGAAAGTAATAAATTGTAAGCATACTACCACCGCGCTGTTTTCCCGCAGGGATAGATGGAGACGACAGAACGCCACACTCTTTTGTCCTATTACTCTTGCCTTGTTGACTTTTACATGTTTCCTCATGCAAGCTCGTCGATTGTTGAGGATTCTAATATGGTCGTCCTTTCTTATCTACCTGATAGTGCCAGGTCTTTTGTTGACATCCTCTGTTCGCGTTGTCTTTATTTTCTTTACCATCCTATCTTCATTCAAACCCAACGATCTATTCTTAAATCGACTATACTGACAGTTCCTAAATTAAACTATACCTGTATCCTACAAATTTATGATTTCACCTCGGAGTTGAAATGTTCATTAATAAACTTGAGAACCAATATACTATTTATTTATTTAATTTAATTAATTAACAGTGTAAAGTTTCATAAAACATTATAAATAAAGATTAATTATAAATATCCAGAAACATATTATATTTTAGCTCATTGGCATTGAAGTAATGCAACTGATATCATTATAAAGTAACATTAACATTAATAAGTGAGAGCATTATCAAATAAAAGTGCATTCATTTTAAAATTACAGGTACACATGTAAAAAAGAAAATAAAAACTGGGAAGAGAAAGGGCGAGCAATTTAAAATTAGGGTTGAAGTAGAAAGAGAGAAAGGAGATTTGTATGTAGGTAAAATGATGGGTTAAAATCGATAATAATTTTTTTAAAGAAAAATGCTTTTCTGTGAAGATATTCAAAACACAGTTCTGTGGTATTTTAGTACAAATTAAATAATCAACTTGAAAGATATACAGCAAAGAGGTTTTATATACGAAGAGGTTCAGTTTCGAATCCCGATAGCAACTAAATATTTTTTCGACAAATAGATTTATTCTGTACACCTTTCTAGTTGAATAATTTAATTTGGATGATAAAAGCATTATTGATATTGAAAAAAAAAATCGCATTTCGGTTGACTTGAGATCAGATAGTAATTTTAATCTGCGTAAAAAATACAATGAACAACAAATGACAGTTCGCTCCGCGCTCGATTGTTTCGGGACAAAAGTTTTATTCCGTATACGCTCAAGCTTAAGGATGAATCTTAAAATACAATTAAAATAATATTTTAGATTTAGACTTTAGTGATGATAGATCAATATAATAGATAGATATATTGTAGATAAGATCGAAGGGAAAACTAGGTCACGACAGATCTGCGAGAGGTGGACGAATTCAACGGATGGTCAAGGGATGAATGTTGTGACTACGGCAATGGCCTTTAAGTTCATGAGACTGTCGAGGAAGAAAAAGAAGTCTCCATAATTTATTCTCAATGTAAGAGGTACCCATGTCCGCTATACTGATTACTAAAAAGCATTTTAACACGTTATTAATGAATACTAGATTTTGGGGTGTTTAAGAAATATATTATTTATAAAAAATATAATCTCGGCTTATATATAGATAGGCTGACCTGTATTGAATTTTGACCTCTGCCTGATCCGTTACCGTTACCGCATTAATTCTGTTCACACTGATTATTTTCCTTTTTTTCTATACATTCCCCCATTCTCCTTTGACAAAGTACAACATCCCATAAATATAATCCTCCGAGAGCACATTAAGCGTGACATATTACCATAAATCTAAATACACCGATAAATCTTTCGTACATTTAAATATTGACAATACTTCGAAAGACAAAATGTTCTCATATTTTTAAAAATCTGAAAGATTAATGCGATTGCCGGATGCTTCTTCAAATACCAGAGTTGAGTGAATTTAAAAAGCTTTTAATTTTTTAAAAAGGAATATACACGATTTTGCAAGCGTGTAAAACCAGCGAAGGTATTTAATTTCGATATCTATCTAGTCACGTTTCGTATAGGCAAATTGATTCTAATGAAATTGATTCTTTACATAATTTTTAATTTATTAGAGAAGTGTCGCCCGTCACATTCATCTTAACATTGTAAATGTATCTGTAAGACAAGAGATATATTAGGGTCATTCATAATCTGTCTCCTTAAAATATAACGAAATAAAATATTAAAATAAAACAAAAATTAGTATTAAGAAGAACACATTCTTATTGTGAAGTTGTAATTATTCAGAACAGACGGTCTGTGATATTTTAAATACTAATTAAATGTATTAATTAGAAAGATATAAATATAAAATCAATTTTATCGAAAAATATTGTTGTTGTTACCGGGATTCGAATCTGGATCTCTTACAATCTGAGGAAATTGCTTAAATTAATGAATATGGCCTTAAAAAATGGAAAGATAGATGTATCAATTTGAAAAGTGCATCATATAAATTCGAAAATTTGTCGTCAATGCACTGTATTGGTGTAACATAATCGGTTGATGCAATTGCCCCAGATAGGACGAGATCCAGGTTCGAATCCCGGTAGTAACAATAATATTTTTGGATAAAATTGATTTTATATGTATATCTTTCTAATTAATACAAAAATTAGGAGTCATTTTGTCCGTGGATGTGTCAAAAAATTATTGCACAAATAATTTTAATATCTTTTCAATAATATAAATGTTTTATTTAACTCTGTTTATATTAATTCTAAATTAAGTTTACTATTGAGTTCGAAATAGGTAGCATTAAACTATTTCATTAGTATCACGATATATTGTTAATAAATACGTAGTAACATTTTTTTTTAAATTTGTCAGTCGTTTCATACACGCCTATAGAGATTACTGATAGTAGAATCATTATTAAAATAATGATAATCCTACTACTGTAAGTATATCAGGGGAAACAGGCAAAAAAAAATTTGGGCGTTTGAAATATGTAGTATTCTTCAGTGTGCCGCGAAATTTGTATAATTTGAACAGCACCGTGATGCGAAATAGGTGAGGGACTACCGTGTTATCATTTCATATCATTGACATTCTACAGTGATATCTATTTTTCTGTCTGTTTGTCCAGAATACCCGATTCGATTAAAATTAAGAGCACCAATTAAATATCAATTTAACCTCGAAATGTTCCTCAACATGTTAAGCTGATAAAGTTATCTGCGTACTCATTACATAGGTGGTACAAGAATGTTTACGCGCAGTGGACCAGTAGATATCTCAAATTCCTTATTGTACGTTCTTAAATATCTTTATAAAGGGTGCTGTTACTGTGGCTGGGATCTTCATAAAACAAATGAGTGGAGACAAGGCAAAAAATATATATTTGTCTGATTTATTAAATTAAATATTGTTATTATCTACAACTACCGTATTTCAATTATTTTTGAAGATTTTTTCCTGAATAATAAAACATTAATCTACAATGTCAGATATTGTTCGCAGATATTTCAAGGCTCGTGTCCGCAGAAGGAAACGCGATGAGATAATCTCAGAAATTTAGTTGAGATACATCTCAATACCGTGTACACGTTTTGAGATTTTGATTAGCTTGATATTGGTAGAAACTGTTTAAACTAGTGAACATGACGATTGATCTTCCAACGAAATTTGACGCGTCTACACAAACGTCACCAATGAATAGTTGTAGAACTATTCATTCTGAAATGTTAGTAAAACATTAACATAAATATGATGTTAAATTATGAAAATTTATTCAGTTTGGACTACTACTAGGTAGATTCAAAATCACTCAGCTGACGAACGACAATGACATTTGACGTTTGACGTACATGACGAGCGTGAAGCGAGGCGCGAGACGGAGAATCTCTAAAACAAGGTGTGTACACGGGGAATACAAAAGCTGAGAGTTGTCTCCAAAGTATCTCATGGGAGTAAAATCCATATCTCAGAGATTGTCTCGAGTCAAAAATCTCATCCGCAGACACGGGTCATTAAACTTTACTATTGTGTCGAGTTTTCTGGGCTGTTCTGCCGTATGTCTCCGTCCAAGCTGGTCGACGTATCGATGCCGATGCGTTATTGACACAAGACGTACTATGTGTCAGTGTGGACTCACCATACTGACATACGACGTACTGATTCGCCTTGTTTTTGACACTGAATCGCAAACCAGTCTTTTTACTTTAAAATAACACACGCTTCATTCTGTATAAAATATTTGTTATTAAATTTCATATTGTACTATCGTTGATTTTGATCACGTTTTTATATAAATGTCGAAGTATTCCCAATAATTAAAATTGTTAAATATGGTAAAGATGGTCGTAGATAGAAAGTAGTTCGTCAAAGTATGAAAGTGATTATAGCGTTGGTGTAATTGTAACAGAATAGGCGAACTAAGAAATTGAGAAAATATGGAATTTAACACTTCGTATTAGACATCAACCCTGCATTGGGATTCGAAACATTGGCCTTAGAGGTTTAGAGACCAGAAAACTGACTACAAAAGAGAGGTGAGTAAAAAAAATATATTTTAATATATTCTCGAGTGAGAATCTGAGAACGTTTATTAATATTTTAATTTTGTCATTTGAACCTCGACATCTAACAAATTAAGGAAGAAAATTATTTAATTTTGGTTTACGTGTCGATCTTTCCATGGTTCAGAACTCGTGGAACTACAGATTGAAAACGTATTTCTTAAGAGTTAAAATAATTTTTTCAATTAATTGGTGGTGAATCACCCAACTGATCAATAGTGAGTCACTCAAATTTGTTCCGTTTGTTTTGACCCATGCGTGGATAGGAATTTAGAAGTTTGACCCTCCGATCGGCAACCAGTAATTTATTCTAATGGTTTGAAAATACACGTATTTAAATTCACTTAAATATATTTAAATGTGTCTTAGAATACACTATATCAAACGGAATTATAGTGGGCTAAATACACCGTTGCAGACAATGTGGTGCATTAAAGCCTATACTAGATAGAGGCGCAAAAAGTCTTTTGCAACTATCAAAACTTTTCTCATCGAAAAATACGCATTACACGTCTCAGACACATGTTTCATACCACCCCTGAACATATTTCATGGTTAACCAAGCCCCATATGGTATATGTACAGATCATTGAATTTTGTTTTAGTCTATTTAAATATCATCTGACTTGTATTTCAAGTTCAGATTATTTTTGTTTTTATAAATAAAATATTTAACATTTAACCCAAAAATATAAAAAATAGATTCCTTTCTGTACATTTTTCTAATTGATTAATTAAATTTGTTTTAATAAAATTCATTATACCGTATGAAAATTGAACGTCTACAGGAATGTTCCATAACAATTGAGGGTTATTAATATTATTATTGTCAGCTTCTTTTAGAAGTAAGATAAAACATAATTTAAATTAAGCAGAATAGAGTCTATTTAGTATATGTTTGAATTGTATTGTACGCGGCACACTGGTGTGTCGCGGTTTACCGGTTGGGAACTATCGATAAAATATAATAACATCGCGTTTATATAGAAATCCGACAATACTATAAATAAAAAATAATATTTGCATATTTCAACGGTTTTAACATGTTAAAATTAAGATAAATATGAAACTTCTTTTTAAATATAACTTATTGAACAGGCAGAATATTCATTTCTCGAAAATTACAGAAGGTATCCACATTTGCCAAATTAAGTTGATTTACTGAGTAAACGAATTAACAGTTGAAATATGTTAATTATTTCGAGACAATGAAGTCGCGACAGCTGTTATGTGGTTGATCGACCGATTATAAGATCAGCTCATAAACATATTTTCCATCTACGAGTATATAGAATACCACTAATTTGTATTGGTGGTATTTGTATATTATGTAATATTTAATATCATAAATCATAAATCAAAAAGAAAAAAATATTTATGTATATATATAAATGTATGCACGCGATTTGGAATCATAGCGCGCACAAAAAAATATAGCGTGCACACAATTTTTTTACATAACTTCTTCTTCATATACCGCCTTCAGCATGGCAATTATATTGCGGCATGTTGAAATCAATATAATGAAATTTTGATATTGATCTTGTATAAGATCAACATTTTAGATATTGAACTACTTTCTGAAGTTACACAGCTAATAAATACAATGTATTTTTTCCCTCGTTTCATTGTGATGAAAAATGTGACCGAAGTATGCAGCTTCGCTTGATGGTTATTATTAGTTCTCTTTACTTTTTTATACGTCTTAATACATCTTCATTAGTAATGTGGTCAACCCATTGTAGCCTTATACTGGTATGATCATATTTTCCTTATTTTCTTCCCCAGCGCACAATTAATAGCATTGGTCCTTAAAATTGTTTAAAAGATTATTTATGCGCAAACCATGATACAATATTAGATGAAATATTACATAATGACGAGAAATTAATAATTTATTACGTAAAAAGACATTATAAGGCTGTGTAACCTCAGAAAGTATTTCAATATTTGTGATGATAAATCAACACACTGTGATGGTCACCAACATCCAATAGAAGGCGGCATATGAAGAAGAAGTTTTGTTAAAAATTGTATGCGTGCTATATTTTGAAAATGACAATGTCTAATGAGTTTGATTTTCCATATATTGAATGTTCGCCATTGATTGTAACGACAATACGCATATATTCTTAAACTTAATGTGTAAAAATTGAGCAATATTTATATTTTAATTTTTTTTAACTTTTCTATCGCAAGAATCTAAAAGGTTACATATCAATTAAATTGGTATTTTAAAGGAAATTGACCCATCACTCCAATACAATAGCAATTATTTATTTTATAAATGTATCTATAAAGAGAGCGTTAGCCACAAATTTGACTTATATTTATATTCAATTATACATGCGTGTCGGGAAAAATCTAATAATTGTTCAATAATTTAATAATAATCAACAAAATTAAAAACACAGTATCGTCGTTTTGTTTAAATAATTTAACGCTGAATTAGATTGTTTATTATGTAAATTTACTCGCATATTGTTAGTGGTATTTTAAATGTGTATTTATAATTCGCATCAATTCGATTTGATTTATTTATAAATACGATTTGGTTACAATTTATAAGTTTTTCAAGGCCGAAAGTTTATTTAGATCGAGCGAGTTAGTGTAGTGGTTCCATAATATAAAAAAATAATTCATACATTATATCGATATCGATATAATAATGTCTCATCTTCAAAGAATATTAAAATCCTTTCAGATGTTACATGTGATGTGATATTCTATTTTTATCATTTTGAATTGACAGCAATTTTCGGAGTCATCGGCAGAGGGACGGCGCCCCTCCTGTCCCGAAGCAGAGGTCCCGAGGGTTGCGCCCCGGCGGGTGGCGGACGGCGGGCGGGGAGCCCCGCGGGTATATAAGGGCCTCCCCGGACGGCGCGCGTCAGACCCCGCCGTGGCGGGCCCGAATCCTCATCAAGTTACCGCTATACCTCCGGCATCCACCAGAACCTATCATCCGTAGATGCTGATACACTCAGTGCTGTGTTACCGTTGGTGTTGTTTCAGTTTACGGCGGAAGTAGAAGCGCGCGTGACATTAAATTTTTCTTCTTTCCCACGGACACAAGGGTGAGTCTTATTTATTAAATATTATTTTTGTAAGAGAAGAAATTGTATAATGCTAATGGAAATAAATAATATTTATTTTGACGTTGATTCAAGTATTTTGATTGTGATTGAAGAATTAATTTTTATATCATTACATTTTAAGATTTCAATTATTAACACGTGCGGTATATTTGATGCTGTATGGTTTATATAATATATGTAAGAGACCTTAACGCACGGTAAACAATTAAACTCAGTTGTACTATGGATAGTATAATATAATATTATTAATTTAAGAATAAGTGTTAACCAAATAATTAAAATTATTATGATTTTTACCCTGATGACGAATGCAAGATATATAGGTATGATTAAAATATCAAATATGTACATATATAAAAAAAAGTCCTCGTACTTATTAACACAAATAACGGCGTACGTAGCATAAATATTGGAACATTAATCGTAATGCAAACATTTTCTCGAATATTTAAATTTGTTCAAATATGTTACTTGTTTTTCTTAATTATATAAAATCGGTAGAAAAATATGTCTAAACCCAGACAGGATTAATTAACAATCATTCGTAAAAATGGAATAAGATTATTTTTATAACAAACAATTCTCAGTGTCCATAATAATGTTTACAAATTACATTCCACTAAGGCACAGTCGCAAAGATGATACACCAGTACAAGGAATAAATCTTAGTCGCACTCCAACACTATCATTAATATGTATGTACATAATTTGATAAGGAGTGGGTGACAGTATTCACGAGCGCTCCCCCCCTGCCCCGGAACACCTGGAACTCGCCCCTCCCACCCGCCGGGGACTCACGGAGCTCGACCGGAGAATTCGGTTCAAATCGATTGTATTTATTGTCTATAAATTCTGCATAATTTTATTTGATCTATAAAATTATTATTGACGTTCAGGCGCAATGAAATATTGATATATGCTAATATTAATATACAGAAAATAAACACAGCACTGTCGAATTTGACAAAAAAATGTGAAAAACGTCTCATTTACCTTTAATATTTTCATACATTTATCTATGTAAATTGAATACGTCTTTCAGAATCGAAACCTGCTTTTGTTCGAGTGTTTCTGAAAAACTTATCTAATCATGTGAAAACATGTTTGATGATGTATATTTATGTACATAGGTACCTATACAACAGTGGCGTGCACTAGGCTTGGACGTATATTATGCTGTTAATATTGATGCTTTTAAAATGATGGGTACTGTCACTAGCGATTGTATACATCTGAAAGAACACACTTTTTCAGAAACATGTTTTGTGAAAGTACTAAAGTGTAAGTTTATTTACGTTTTAAAAAAGAATTATATATTATTACTATTATTTTTGGGAAAATCTTCGAGCTATTGTGCCTTTTATTTTATAAGGTAAAACAATACTACGCTTGAAATGTATTTATTTATTGCAAAAACTAGGAAAAATCATTTACATGTTGTATCGAAGAATATTATTAATTAGGTTTTTGAATGAGGTAATAATGTAATGAAATAGAAAATATATCAATGTCAATGAAGAAATCGTTGCAAACTCGGGACATTCTTACTATAGGGGAGCGTAATCTAGAATTATTTCGTCTTGTAGGAATGCTGAAAAGAGATTGCAATCGTGATATCGAAATTTGTTAGGACATGGAAATTTATTTACGACAAAATATATTATAATGCATATATTTAAGTCCGCTTCAGATACCCACTTGGGATGTTTTGCAGCACGTCTGCTCAAACGAAGACGTGTTTTCAAACACCGCGCAGCGCAAGAGTTGCGTTTGGGGGTAGATTTTGCGAAAAAACACATTCACAGCATCATTTGCCATTTCTAAATTCTTCCGCTAGGTGTTAGTGAATGCGGTAATATGAGAACTTTGAATTATTTGCGCGTGAATCTGCGTACTTAATCCATAATATGTCAAATAAATATTTAATTTAGAGTTATTTCGCAGAAATTATAGTTATGCTCAACTTTTTAGATTACACAGGGTGCTGATATATAAGAAGCCTTTTTAGTTAATAGAATGTAAGTCATAAAGAGTTAATAATTCGGTGACGTCGTGGCCGATAAGTAATCCAGGCAATATTTAAAATGATAAGTGTGCTGCTAGTGACATGCTTTTTGATTGACAGATGTTGGCGTGGCCAATAAGTCATTGAGTCATAAACAGTTATATAAACTAGTGTAGTATTTTGTTCTTCTAAGATGCGAGATCTTTTCATGTTAGTCGTTTTTGGATAAGATTAAATGATTTTTAATTAAAATAAATTGAATGTATGAAATCACGTAGCATTTTATAGAGACCAGCGTACTTTTCATTTTGGCCGATTTGACAGAAAGGTTCCAAGGGCACAGTAAAGAGCTTGCTAGAGTTATTTTTTCACAGGCTTACCAAGGGGATGGGAGGTGGTTATTTAAAATATTATAGTTCTAAAGGCGTTTCAAACGTCAGCCCGGCTTCATCATACCTGACAAATGGTACATCGAAACAACACGATTGGTAGATCACTTAGATATCATTTAGATGGTAGATTTGTCACTCTTTTAAAACACAATAATAAACCTTTAATTATATTTTCAGCAATAACAAAAAAGTACTAATATTTTAATACAACTTAAATGATATGCAGGAAAATTAAATTTATCTAAAAAATATTTTTGTTGCTATCGGGATTCGAATCTGGATCTTTTTCTATCCGGAGAAATGCGTGAACCGATTACACTGTATTAACATTAAGTTGACGACAAATTTTAGAACTTGTATGCTGTAATTCTTTCAAATTGAAACATCTATTATTTATCACCTTATATTTATTTTCGGTGTTTTTAAATAAACGTACGGCAGCTGCTCGGGTTGTAAAACAGATGAACCATCAACTTAAACCACAACGTGTCCGATACAAGTCGGTTGACAACTCGCGTGTCGCCCATGTATGAATTTGATATAATAAATGTATTATTTCACAATACACAAACTTATTTTGAGTGAAGACGGATTATATTGAGATTGAATACCTCAGTCCGGGCCGAGAAAATACCATAGATTAATAAAAAATACATTAAAATTTACAACAAAAAAAACGAAGCTAACCGCCGAAATGTCAACTTGCAAATATATTTCCCGCGCATTCTTCACGGTTGGCTCAGGACCGCAGTCGGGTGTATTTTCGAATAAGATTAATATAGTTTTTAATAAATTACAAACTTGTTTGTCGATCGGCAAAGCGTTACTTTAGTTGACTTTTGACGTGTGAACTTCCCAAAAAATTCATACTAGGGTAATCTTAGAGAAATATGTGACCAAAAAGTGACCACACAAATACGTCCCACCGGTGACTGTAAGTTTTATTTAGTACTTATAAATATCGTGTTTTTACACTTTTCGGAAATTCGCATAATTAAACAACTACATTTCGCACATGTTCAAAAAATGTAATACGACTTTTCACGTCTCAGTAGGTAGGTACCCAATTTCTCTGTAATTTCAGTAACTAAGCGGTACCTACCTAAAAATTTTAATTAAAAAAATAATAAATATCGAGTACCCACCTATACAAAATAAAATACTAATTGAAATTTTCTGAAAATGTATGTAAATTATATAAATTTTCGTTCCGTCCTTGCTTTCTAGCGAATTGTACACACAAAATATTTACACGCGATGTTTACATATAACTACGAGTACAATTATCCTACTAGATAGATTGTTTTCTAATTAATTCAGTTAACTACTTATTAATACTTTTTCACTTATATTTTTATCACAAAACAATATGTATACATAGGACCATAAATTAAATAAAAATAAATTATTAAACATGTCGTTCGTTTGATCCATTTCAGTTGCACGCAAATCCGTAATTTCAATCAAAATAATTTTTAATATTACTTAATTATACATCGATGCTACCGTTAAAATAAAACAGTCTAATATCGATGGAATCATCTCGTCCAAGGCCATCGAAAGATAGAAATCATTGTCGCCAGCGAGGTGACTGACATTTACGTCGGCTTTTGTATTAATATCGCGGACGAGCATAATATTAGGAAGACCAGTTTGAAGAATATAATTTGGATCGAGTACCTACCTATCTAATTGTTGTTTTAACATTCTAAATCAGCGGGACGACCTACCCCGGTCTAGAAGTACGAGTATGTAAAATATTGTTCGGGGCGACCATTATATTTTAGGAAGATTTTAGAAGAACAGGTACCTAACGAACGACACCTCGGGTGATAGATAACTGGGTAATCATCGTTTATAAGAACATTGGACGAATAGGCGACGAGACGCTAATTACCGGCACCGCTACTCACGGTTAGGTATGAACCACAACTGTCAACCGAAGTAAGTGTGTTGCACACCACGTGGGCTAATGCTAATACTGCTTGAGGAAGTATCTACAATTGTTTCGAGTATCATAGGAAGGCGGGTCTACGAGACACAATATCACAATAAATTTATTCACTGACGACATGTTAGAAACAGGGATGGTTAATCTTTTAAACATGCGGGATAAAATTTTAATAAAATATTATTTATATTTGTGAAGGGATGCGTACAAACCGGTATACAATTAAAAACAATATTAACTCGTTAAAAACTACGCGTCAAAATATTTAAAGGCATTAACAATTGTGCTTCTATACATATTTATATTATAACCATCTTTGAGGTTGTATTTTTTTAAACATGTTTATTTATTTGAATAAGGAATAATACATCATCATCTCTGGCTCTATTGTTCTATAAGTGTCTCGACTTTTTCAAGAATTCCGACTACTTCCCGCCAGTTGCAGACGCTAAGAGTGGGTAGGTCTTTGGATTTATCTTCGTTACCATTCAGGTTTATTATGAAGCAGGCATTTCAGGGGTTGCACATCTTTCTTTCATGGCCTAGCCATCGAGTCTCTTTAATTGTATGTATTCTGTGACTTGTAAAGTTTTTGGTTATATCGCCTCAAACACCATTTTTTTTGATAGCTCCAAAAATTCTTCTGAGGATTCTAAAGACATCTAGTGTTGCTTCATTTTACGTGCTCGATACACACTTAACATAAATGTACTGTTGACGCAAGTCGAGTACTTCATGTGCATTCCGTCGTTTTAATAATACATAGGGATATCGGCTGACGTAGGAAAAATTGCATTTCAACGTGGACATGTCAATGCGTTTGTTCCTTTAAAGGTCGGGAGTAGCGCCGTGGGTTTAATCCGTACCAAGAAAAAAAGCTGTTTTCTACAGCATTCTGAAGTGTAGTGATATCTCCGTTCTTCACCACAAAAGTGCGAGTCAACTGGAGGTGTAAATTTCCGTCCAACCCAGGACTGAGATCAAGGTAGACCAGATCCATCTGCCATTATTCCTTTCTTACTTCGATTCGGGTTGCGTCAACTAAACAGTAATTTAGTTCGATACAATCTACGGGATCTATTCCCACCACGTACATTTCATTAACGTGCTGGTTAGACTGGATAAGACACTCGTCTAGTAATCAAGTGATCGGGGCTTTGTGCCTTGTTCACAGAGACTAGAAAGTTAGTCCTATTTTCACAACTTAAGCAAGCTTAGCTTAGATAGAAAATATTAAGAATATTTAGGAGATATGTATTTCGAATACGAATTTTTACTTAAAAGAATTTGCTCTAATAATAACGGTAACTGATATTTTTTAGCCTTCTATGTACGTGTTGTATATGTTGCTTAATATAATATAAGCCCTATTAGATCAACGTAAAAAAGGTGGTTATCACAGGCTATTAAAATCCACGGTGAGGGTTTGATCAGCCGTGTTGTCAATCATAAAATCTGCTTATATTTACAAACTTAGCTATTTTCCTCACCAGGTCTTAGAGTATCATTTCACGCTTATTGCAAGTCAAACGTCAAATATCAGTGCATTGACCATTGGAGTTTCGTTCGTCAATTGGGTGAACATGAATCTCCCAAGGAGCAACTGCGCCATAATAAATTGTTTATTTCATTTTATTTTAAATGGAATAAGTGTTTGTAATGCCTTCTGTTTGTGTAACTCTTAATAACACATAGTTGTAGGTATCTATGATTCTAGATTATAGGTATCGTTGTCAAATTAAACGTCGTGTACACGGATTTAAGTTTTTGTCTTTTTTTATGAATCTCAAGCTGATCTCTGATTTATCTCAATTAAATGTCTAGATTTATTTATCGGTATATTATCTTCCTTACCAACGTGTGCCGATTATTAAGTCACTCAAAATATTTTGTGACCAATAACAACTGTGACACACGCACTCGGGTGTAGGTTCGTAATAGAAACTTACGTGGGTAGATTCAGTTCAATCACAAGCAAACAATTTATTTAACTTAATAATAATAATAATAAGAATTGCAATGTATGTCAGTCGCGTGTCTGCTAATCCATTCCTAACCCTGCTCGGTAATGAACCGCACAACAGTTTAAACTAATCTCCCGGGCGGCACGTGGGAAGGTTTATGAGGCCCGCTGAGGGCCCAGCACGTGCCACACGGTCTGAAATACGCGATCCCTAAAGTGGGAGGCTGTCGTCTCACTGTCTCCTGTCTCGGCGGCCGCACGTGCGATTCTCAATCTTTGTACTATAAACAGCTGCCTTCGTGACGCATACATTGCATTAAATGAAATAATTTGTATTGACAACGTTGCATTTTTTAAATAATGAATCCGCCGTATATTGTGTTTATCTTTATTTTATTTATTTATTTAGACACATATAAGTATAGTACAGTTACAAAAAAAATACAGTTTGTTACGTATATTTTATACAGATTTTAAAATGCATTGCCCAACTAGGCAAGCCTATTTTAGGGTTTATCTTACTTATTTATTATTTTTAAACAATAGTAGTACCTATAAATCTGTTCATTTACTTAGCGATCTACTTCTTTTGGTTTGTTTTAAAGCCACATCAAAGTCAATCTTAAAAATGTTTTATTGTTTTTTTAATTAGATTTTTACATATATTATATAAATAAAATGAAAACACACTTTAAAGAGAAATTGCAATTTTAGAATATAGGTTTATGATATTCTGAATAAATTAGAAAAAATACATAGAAAAAAAAATCTATCCAAATTATACATATGTAAAAGGGATTGATTTATCCTTGCATCACCTAGCGTGTATTACTCAAAGGTTTATGGGATTATTGCAATATAAAATTATCATTTACAGAAGACTTCATATTATATAAATCCTAAATTTTTCAAAGTATTTTCTATCCCAAAGTTCCGGGTTTAAAAACCGATGAAAACTAAATATTTTTTTGATAAATATTCGTAGATTTTTTCTGTATATCTTTCTAATTCATTAATTTAATTTGTTTTTTGAACTTTTATATGCTTTGGCATAGATAATTTTTTTATATAGGTACATAAAAAATAACGTGTTTTTGTGTTCCCGCTAAGGTGTGCACGAGCACACGGTTTGGCATCATAGCGTACACTTAAAAATATAGCACGCATACAATTTTTATCAAGATTTCTTTTTCATGCGCCGCCTTCTATCGAAGGTTGGTGTCCATGTTGCATTATGTTGATTTATCCTGTACAGGATCGCTCACATTTTGGAAATTGAACTACTTTCTGAGGTTACACAGCCAAGATAATCTCTTTCTAGCTACACTACTCTGCTGCCTTCTATCTTCCCCTGCATAATGAGTTGTAAACCATCACATTTTTAATTATGGAGAATGTAACTGAAGTGTGTAGCTTTCTTTGAAGTTGTTATTAGTTCTCTTAACTTATTCATCCTTCTGAATATATCTTCATTAGTAATGTAGTCAACTCTGGCCCTACCAATAGGCGCAGCCTTATGCTGCTGTAGTAATGTTTCTTATTTCTCCCCCGGCGCTTAATTTATGACGTTGGTCCTTACAATTGCACAAATGATTTTTTAGATGCACTTCGTGATCCATAATTAGAGGAAACTGATTGTAACCCCCATTTTCATTATCACAGATGCGAGCTTTCTATAAAAATAAATTAAAAATTCTACGCTATGTAGAATATTATATAAAAGACAAATAAATATACAAAAAGTCATTAAATTTTTAAATAGTAAAGTAACTTTTGGCCCAGTCTGTAGAATTAATTTATTTCCCATAAAACTTATTTATTGACTAGTAAAAGTCGAAATGAAATATAATTTTTATTGTATAATAGAGAGGCTCGTATTGGAAATAATCCTCTTAATGGTAATCAGCGACTCGCTCGGCCCAGACGTACAATAATAAACAGTAAACAGCCTCCCGCGCAGTGAGGCACGCGCGAACAAGCACCTGTTACTTATTACCACCTACCGACCGGCATCTTCAAGCTTTACATCGGTAGTAATTTTATTATGTGATTAAATTACTGCCGGAGTAATGAAGGGTTATTTCTGTCTTGACGAGGCGGTAATAGTAATTAGCTTGTCTCTGTTACATCTCACTCGCTGATATCTTTATTTTGTTAGACACTAAATCTTCTTGTGTATTCATTGAACATTGAGTCAGTTTACGCACCTCGATATAAAAGCACATGAATATACAATAATAATAGCAATAACCAGTAGCGTGCAGTAGGTATAGATCTAGGTTATGCCGTTACCGATGATATTATACATTAACATATAATATATATACTACAATATATGTTATACACAGGATTATGAACTTTCGTTAAACCAACGTCTTTAGACAAAATGAATCCGTGGTTTATACGACCCTACCATGTATTTATTTCTAATTTTAGAGTATTTTTAAAGTTTAAATTTTAACGTAAAATAATACCTTCTTACCCATATCAACATAAAAAATGAATGGACGTTTTTAAGAACACTTTTTATGACTGAACATAATTCTATTATTGTTTGAAAATCATTCACGTAATAACTAAACGAAATAATTATTTTTATTAAAGGTTAACGTAGGAAATAAATAAAAACTTCAATGATTTGCACGCAGTTGTAAACCTTTATAAAAACAGCATAGGTTACGACTTCATACAAAACGGATTAACCCGAAAAGAATTTACAATTCAGTAAATAGACAATTACATGACTTGAGTAATTCACAAACTAAAAGATAGAACAGAGTATATGAAAATAACTCAATGCGGGGAATTAACAAGAGCGCCATGGTTACAGCGGTGAGTTGTCGTGGTAGTTTTTATAACTATGCAATTAAAATCTCTACTGGTGCACAAATGGCGCTTATTGTAAAATAATGTTTCCGTTTAAATAAACTTATATGTTATATATAATAAATTAACTCCATTATTTAATTTAAATTTGTTTCCCAGAATTTATAGTAATGCGCAGCTTTTTTGCTTGTATGCACTGCACGCCCCTTCATATAACTGACTAATGATTAAAATTAAATTACAGAATATCATCACTGGTATGATTTTATTAGTAAGACGATTTAACATATCAACCTTTACCACCACTTTCGGGACAAAAGGGAGCTTGTACACGAATGCGACTTTGACTGTCGTTTCGGAGATTTGCCGATAAAGGTCGGAATCTATCAATTGGTCCGTTTACTCTGTGTACAAAATATAATACAATGCAAAATGAATTACAGCTCTTTCCGCACTCAATTACTATTTATTGTACCTACTATATTTTAGGGGACTTTCAAGACATTTGTGTTTCAAGAAGGACTTTATCAAAAAACTTGATTGAAAAATTTTAGAATTATTTTTTGTAAGTTTACGTACAGTCGTGATTTTTTTAGATTCATCACATTAAACACGTGTGCTAAAGATATCTACACGCTGCGCACATCATGGACGGCGAGATGCACGAATGTCTGCATTCTGCAGGAGCTTAATATCAAGCTCTCAACTATTTGTCTGAGACGAATCCTTTAATTTTTGTGTATTTTGCGAGAACGGAAGATAGCTTGGAGAAGCTTGTTGCGGTGGGTCACGTCGAAGGATGAATAGGAAAAAGAAGATATCCCATCCATTGGACCGACCGAATGGAAAAAGCAAGGATTAAGGTCCATGAAATAAATTCACAAAACAAGAGTGACAAGTTACGTAAAAATAATATCAAAAGTGTATTAAAAACTTGATCATTCCATCGCGTCGCAGGTGACACTTAGACCAGTCACAAATCACCCAGACCGAGATAATCCGTTACCAAGTCCTAATCGGGAGCAACGTCTCGGATCCCGGGTGGGTGCGCGCGCGCAGGCGGGTACAGTTGCGTGCTGCGCCGTGCGCTGTGCGCTGTGCGCTATGCGCTGTGCGCTGTGCGCTGGGACGCCGGCGGAGCACTTGGTACCGTCAGCACGCGCGCTTCCAATGTCATTGTTGTGTTAATAGTCAGCTCGGTGGCTGCCTCTCATACTTCTCGCCGGTGTGTAAGAATGTATATATTATTTTAAAAAGATAAACAGCTACGAGTATTATTGACTTATTCTAGTGGCACAGGGTCGCGAAATTAACGTTTTACATTCTTGGCAGAATAAATCGGTCAAATATGTGTCGTTAAATAATTTAACTGACAAATGTTTACTTTTCGAAAAACAAATATAGTCATAAGAAAAATTAGTGGCTTTTAGATAGAATGTGAGAAATAGATTATAACAAATTAGATGAATCACTTACAAAAAAAATCTATCTGTACGTAAAAATATGTAGTCACCACCGGGACTCAAACCCGGAACTTTTTCTTGCCGGGAGAATGAGCTACGAAATACTCTAGGTTAATAATTTTCTACATTCTATTTTAGTAAGATTTATTTAATATTAAAAACTATCAATAATGGTATCTATTAATATCTTGTGCTCCAAACTAACACATGCACGATGTACACTTAGTCAAGACACGTTTTGCGTAACCGTCTGAATTTCCCTCTGGGAGCGCAAATTCCAATCCCTGGCTGACCAGTTTTTTCAATTTTTATTTATATTCCGCTTATTTAGCCAAGACACAAACCGTTTTATCTAGGAATTACCCCATAATACAAACCATCTAGAAATGTCTCAAATGACAGTTAATCGAATATAATTTTGTTTTTTATAGTTAAATATTTCCTTAAATGTGGTGTTAGTCGATTAATTTATTATCTTATATTAGAAAACTTTTTGTAAGTAGCTATCGGCAGTTCTTTGTCAATTGTCCAGATTTTAACATAGCCAATGAAATAACTGTTTCATTTAAATTTGCAACAAAATGTTAGGTACTTCATTTTGATGTTTGTTTTAGGATATAACTTCGTTTTTATTTTTTTAAATGTACTTTTAAGGGTTTCTTGTCGGCGTGTCAAACTGGTCGCTCCCGGTCCTGGCCGCAGCCGAAACCCTGAGCTCGGGGGCACGCACCGCTGATGACTTTCATGCCATAATAAGGACCGATTGAGGTCGAAGCGCGAAACAATATGACTAGTTAATTATCCGTGACCCCCTTTAGCCGAACAGCTCATTCCGATGGAAGTTCGAAGATGTCTCTTCTCGGTAACTGACTCCATTACGAGTGATTAATTTCGACAAATTATTTCCTGCTTGCGGACTTTTTTCACGGATGTAATGCATCATTAATGGGGACCAAAAATTATCCTCACTAGGTCCCGTAGTAATTAACAGGCATTTTATTAAAATAAAGAAGTATTATTTAATGTTAGGTAAATGAATTTTACTACTTCAAGATTCTTCAAAATGGTAAATTGGGATTGATCTTAAATGAATAAATCTACTGAATTGTTCATGACGTTGCATTTTAGTTGCAAACAATTTTATCGTTAAATGCATTATATAGTTTACGGATGAATTCAAAAGATTATTTATTATTTTGTATTCTTTTCATACTTCTTAATCTTTGCAGGAGAAACGTATGAATCTTGGAACTATAAATTTTAAGTGGCAATTATTCCTTATTTTTGTTCATTAAACACATTAAGTAGTACTTATAATAAGTTATCTAATGTGAATACTAAAAATTGGAATTCAGTAATTAACCATACAATCAGAGTGTAATAAAGTAATAATAAAGTGAAATACTAAACATAAAAAACGGCATAGATATACTAAAAACTGACCTCTCTTGCAGTTGTATCGCAGGATTCGTTATCGGGGCTGGTATCGCTGGGGTCGACATATGGTATTTTGCACTATAAATGAAAAGAATACGCCAGCGTATGATGTTGTACGTTTGTAAAAACATTGCAAATACAATATCGTGTTAAATATTGTCGTGGTCGAGTGTGCTAAGCGCCAGATTCAGAAATCATTCGGAGTTATTGATTGTTTCGAACCTTCGAACTGATTTTCGTCACACAACACGACGTTATATTTTGGTCACGTGTTAATTTGACTACAGTAGAAATTACACGAAGCTGAATAATTTCAAGTACTACGTTTGGGTTATTAATAATTATCAGAGTAAAAATAATTATCAGAATAAAAATAATCTTGATAATAATGTATTTTATGTCGGAGGCTTTCGAATACTCAAAACTGCGTTAATAATAATGCATTACAATTTTTTAAAAATATATAAGTAGTGATAATTGTTATTGTTAGTAGGAAAAAACACATTCTATGTAGAGGTGGTATGACGCAGTGACTGTGACATATGTCCTCATGTAAAATGTACCACGAAACTGCGAAATGCACACAAATTAAAAATAGAACGGTAAAAATAGCGCATTAGAAAAATGCGTAACATTTATAGGAGGTTCGAAGAAATATTTATTTATTTACTTTATTTATCAACGCCCTCATGGGTTTTTACATTAATCGATTGCAATTGAGTCAATGTAGGCATGCATGTATATATAAATAAAGTACAGATTGCAGACCCATTAATAAGGCAAAATCGACATAAAAATAAAATTAAGAGTATCACGAATACGTTGGCAAAATTGAAAAATACCTGAGACATATTTTTCTTCTTCCACGGCACTACATCTCATATACCGATTTTTATCCCTGGTCATTCTTCTCCAGTTCCAGGACTCTCTCACCTTGATTCAGTTCTCTTCCTTGGTCTTCCTCTAGGTCGCTCCCACCGGAGTATCCACTCGGTCATGATCTTCGGTGCCCAGTCATCTTTTATTTTTATTTTATTTTATTGAGGGATTTTGACAGCGTAACCATATTGTAACAAACATAATAACTTTTTAATATGTGATACTAATAATGAAAATCTACAAAAATATTTAGATACATAAGTATGTTTAGATGCAGAAAATTAATGAAAAGAAAAAAAAGAGAGAGAAGGGTGGGGTGGGGGGAGGTTACAACTATTGTTGCGGTAAAGGGAGAGCAACACGTGTTTTTATAGGTAGTGAATGGCTAAAATTGAGATTGTGCTGGTTCATAAGAAGAACCCTTTGAGTAGTAAGGCTAATGTTGAACAAGTTAATTCTGTCATTATAGTATTTGCATGACCGGTGAATGAATGAATTTTGTACGTAAGATGTTCTACTTCTGGGAATGTGGAATCTGGCATTCTTTCAACATGGTCGGACTTTGGGACTTACAGAATCTTACAATTGTTTCTTGCTCAATTAAGTATTCGTGCTTATGATTCATTTCTATTCTGTAAGTTCCATTTTCCAGTGTATGTCAAATTTTTTTCTTAGTAGTTTACGTTTATACACTTCCAATTTATTTTCTTCGATTTATGTCTGAGACATACTAGTATACGGTCTTTTTTATCATTCGCCCATTTCTATTTGGTCATTTCTACAGAAAATGCACTCACGGGAATCTCGCTCGTATTTTTTATTTTTATTTTGACAAGTTCGTGACGCGCCGTTTTCGCTGGAAGTTTGTTATTTGTTCGCCAATCGGCGTAGCATCCGGACCCCGCCGCAAATATCCTCTTCCGTTCCTGTCTGGAAAATATAAAAACAGTGCAGTTATGAATCACGGCCGAATTCGCTTCGCCGAGACGCTGGCGGAATACCAAACATCCAGAGGTGACTCCCCGGTGTGTGGACGATGCTGTTTTATTGTTTGGGTGACATTTATTATTGATTGTAAACAAATTTTATCTTCTAGAGTATCTTGTAGACGGGTGCGGTACGGTCTACAGCGACACCTGCCGGTTCTTGGAAATTAGTTTTTTGTTTCGGTAATTCGACGGAACAAACGTAAATGTATCGTTTTTCTTCGTATTTACACATTTTTTTTTTTACTTGTACATATATTATTCATACATACATACCATTTTAATCAAGGACATGCAGATAGACAACGTACATACGTAACTAATTCTAATTAAATTCTCTATTTGTCTTTTCACCTATTCACTTTTTAGAAACTTTGGTATCGAGAGTTCTAAAAATCCACGCTTAATCATCAGTTCAAATATTATTTTAAAGATTACCCGTGGATTCCTCGGAACGTAAATAAAATTGGTTGAAAGGTGTATTCGTAAACAAAATTATAAACAGTACCAAAACAATGTACGCAGATATCTAAAGTGTCAAAATTTGATATTACGAATTAAATTTTGAAATCTCGCATTCGTTTGCAAGTTTTTAAAATAATCTGCGAAACACAAAGATAGTATGTTGATAGTAATTGTGACAGTTATATTATATATTGTGATATATATAAGTAAAGTATTGATGGAGAAGGACGTTACATATCTCGAGGATAACACAATACACGGATGCCTCAATCCAATCGCAGCAAGCCCTATCTACAGTAGTAAACAAAAGATTCTTCCAATTTTTATAATGCATTAAAGTGAACCAAGAAATGGAGATTATCTTGGACATAACTTTGGGTCAAAGAAGACCCGGAAGAGTGCCACAGCGGTGATTGCTACAGAGACCCTGGTGTCAGCTGCGAAGGCGATCCAGGACCGGGGCTTGTGGAGATGCATTACGAGCCGAGTCTCATTTGATTGAAGTCATTATATGAGACAACCACACTGTACATCGTTTTTGGGCAGATCTGCGTTATATAATAACAATAATGTGTTTATTCCAGCGTCATCGGGTTTTTTAAAAATTTTTATGAAGACCCGATTCGCCATAATACATATCATTATATATATACACTATTGTATCTGTAGCTATTCTGTAGGCATTGCCATTCTCTGGTCAGGGAACCAGCTTTCAATGAGAGCGCCGCTTGCACCAGAGAGTTGGTGCTGAGCTCCAGCCGCAGCTTTACGCCCGCAACTCGATGTCTTAGAAGCGGAACGAATCCATGTGCACGGTCTTTGGCAAATATTGTAGATGCACTGCAATAACGCGCCAATCCTAACAGTATTCTGTATGAGTTATTGTACTAAATTGTACTGAATTCCACAACGTTGTATATCTTCTTAGGCCTCGATTGGAATAAACAACCATTTAGATAAATTAAAATACTACTATACAATGTAAGCGATCTGGAGGCAGGCCAAGGAAGAGGTGGGTTGACTGTTTGGAAGAGGACAGGAGCGGGAGGGTCTGGGAACTGGACATAGAGATAGGAGTCGGTGAAGGACATTTGTAAAGGAGGCCAAATCCCACCATGTGTTGTAGTGTCGTAGAAGAAGAATTTCTAAGTAATCTTACCGGCAACAACAATGTATATCATCCAAGATGGCCTACGCTCCGTCAATCTAGCAACATTTGTAAAAAACGATATATAGTGTTGTTGCAGGAGGGGTGTCTCGTATGTCAATACTGATTAGAATGAAGAAAGAAGATACAATGTTAGGTATCAATGTGCTGTGTCTACTATTATTCGTGTTTGCAATCTGTAGAATGATTGCGTCGGTTATTTCACTTCCACGGGCGGTTTACTAATAAGAGTAAATACAAAGCACTAACACACGAAATGAAATTGACATATTTTTATGCTGACTTTTACAGAAACTGCCTGTCCACGTTGGGCGTGATAATTTATTAAATTTTTTTTTGTCGTCACAGTGTCGGGAAATACGCCCGACATGACATATCGAATGACAAATCGCTTCGCAGATATGGTTTAATAATGCTCCCCTTTGAGACGGCCATTACCTCCGCTGTCCATATACCGACGAGAATGGTCGCACGCTCGTGACACTTGCACACTTACCGTAGCAGGATCGCTCTAGAGCCGCGCGAGGAGCACTGCAGCGACTTTCACTATCAAATTCGATCCTTTTAGCAAAAAAGTGAAAATAAAGTGAAAGCGGCCATTTCAACCAATAGAAGAACAATAAATAATAGCGGTCCCTTGCTAATTTAAAATGTACGCAACGACATCTTAAACGGAGTGAAGTTTGCCGGTTGATTAATTAAACCGCATCTACGTGTGACGGCTGGCATCCGGTGGGATCCTATTACGCGCATGCGTTGTTTTATTTGTTGTCACATTAGATGTCAGATCTTTGTGAGTCGGTAAAGGTCGGTGTGTACCTGTCGCGTTATTTTACTCTGCGTTTAAAAAACATGAACGGGAATGTTTCACACATTTTCTAAATACTTTTACTATTTCTACATTTAACTGTTATTTTTATTTATTTTTGGATACGTATTTTATATTAACAACATATCCATAATAATTATAATATTTATCTAATTTAATTCTTTCTAATTTACTCATAGGTGTTTGAGATTTTTCGTAAATATAAAGTAGATTCAAAAAATGGAATAACAGATGTATCAATTTGAACGTTAGAAAATTTTTCGTAAACTTACTATGTTGACGTGGTGGTCAGCGCACTTTCCCGGATAGGAAGGGTTCCAGGTTCAAGTCCCGGTGGCAACAAAAAAATTTTTTTTGATAAATTGATTTTATATATCTAATTGATACATTTAATTTGTATTTAAAATATTTTATTTCAAAAAATTCATATAAAATTCCCTTGCACTGTCTACATTAGTTTTGTGTTGATTAATTTTGTCCATGTAATATCAAATATTTACATTCGCGTATAAGTTCGAAATATATCAAATAAGCCAATCTTTCCTCCGTGTAAACAGATTAAGGGAATTACGTGATGAGCATTCGTCGCCACGTCGTGGGAACACTCGTCTGGCGTCATTTCTGTCAATATTAGCTCGGACGAGTGCCAACTCTTCGGGCCGACTTATAATCGGGGTTCCTCGACCACCCTGGTCTGACCTATACCGGGATTGGTATGTCGTCCTACCTGTCTTGCATACAAATGCACATTCATCCGCATACAACGCAAAAAATGGAGTTACTCATCACCTATCTTCATAGCTGTCTAGCTTTTCGCGTAACCAAAATAGCTATTTAACGATATAAGCTTTTTTTCCTCGCGTTGGATTTGAAAACAAAAGATTATCGAGGTGACGATTATTGGTGCTGATATCATTTCGCGCACTAAGCCTGCACTCTTGCATTGCAATGCAATCTTCAATGCATTGATCTATGTTAAAAAAATCGTATTAATAATTCTGTAAGAAGGTTTAAGAGACGAATCATAAATAAAATATTTCGTTGTCCATCTTGCAAAAAGGCGTATCCCATTTTTTGTTAAAATTGAGTTACAACCGGGGTGACTTTCAAAATCTTTCAAACAGGCAAATCTAAATTTTATTCCAGTATTACATAAAAACTTGATGTAATTACTCTTATTTTGAAGTGCAATTCATACAAATGAAAGTAATAAGTAATATTTACGGAATACACACACCTTATACTGTCTTTAAATTAAAAAAATATCCTTGGAAATCGGTAAGATTTTTTTAATTATCAATTTTCAACGATGAAAAATTCCACACAATTTGCTGTCCATCCAAGGTACGCCTCTTTGATAGGTATACGAATTTTTGTTATACGCGAAGTTATTTTATATTAATTATTATAATATGTCAGTGGTTTCACCATAAAATTAGTACACTTCTGTGTTATCTTCATATTGTACTTACGTATGCTTAGTGGATCTGTATATTAGGGTCGTTAAATACGTTGATAATATAATAAATAAAATAAAATAGATGATTTAATGAGTGGTGAAAAAGTGGTTGAGTAAAACCTCTTCCAATTTAAATATAAAGCATATTAAGTAACTTACAATATTTAATACATGTTCTTCCAAAGATTTTAGTTTTCATCGTCTTAAACGAGTATATTTGAGGTTAGTCTTTTCATAAAAAATGGACAAATTCGTCATAGGCGTTTCTCGATAACTGCGAGGGTTTCCCGTGACCTACAAAGTGGCGACCTTGACAGTTTTAGAACCCTCCCTGTGACAGTTATCACGGTTGTCAACAGACTTACTGTTCGTCACACCGTCGCGGTGACAGTGGACAGTAGTCACTCCACGGAGCGCGCGCGCGGACGTTATTGCAGAAAGTTGAGCATACTCGCACGCCACTAGAACTCATCGGTGATTTATTGTGTTCGGAACAAGGTATGTAAACCATGTCAGATTGATGTACAAAAAATTGTAACGAATTTGACCATCGCAATATTTTGTCATTTAAATAGTTCATTCGTGGAAATTTTTAAAAATTTTCTTAATAATTATTTATCGATCTGATTCTAGTTAATATGTTAATACTAAGGTATTATATTCACATAAATCAATTCCTAATCGAACATTTGAATTTAATAAAAAGGCATTAAATTCACTTTTATGTACGTATGTATTTTATACAAGTATTTGAAACCCGTCCAAGACAGATACGAAAGACATACGGTTTCTGTAAAAAATGTAATAATTTAAATTAATTACCTATCTATATTACAGCACCATTACAATATTCTAAGTTTAAAATTTCTAATAATATAAATACAATTATTTGTATTCTATTTAAAAAATGTACCTTCAAAAGAAAAGGGTCACGTGTCCACCTAATTTATATATTTCTCTTTGTACCTATAAGACTTCATATTTTTGGGCTCAAAGTCCTTTGTCATTTCATCCCAATACGGAAACTGGTTCAAAGGATGACCATTTTAATGTAAGTGAATTCAAATTCCAAAAACGATCAATGTTTATAAACTAAAAGAAGAATAATTTATCGTTTAGTATACAAAATGAATTAATCATTATTCAATTGATATATTCTTTTCTCCGCTTTTATCTATCGATACTCAAAATGGAATATAATGTTATATTTGAAATTTACAATGTCGTCAATTTGGAAACTATTACATTTGGTTCACCAAAGTTCACTTAACTTAACTTAATCACGAAAAAATACGTACAAAATCATTTCTTTTAACTAATGTTGGACGTTTAATTGTTTTTGAACCATACGTCCAATTTTTAGACCACAACTGTCTTTGAAACATTTTTTTTAATACGATCTATATAAAGGTGTTTTTTTTAAAGAGGTTTGTTTTTAGAATTGGCAACACTCTTTCCAGCGATGGTCAATTTGACAGCTGACAGCTAATTTGTGCTCAGTTTTGTTTAGCATTTCACCATGAATAGATTTACGCCAGAACAACGCTTGCAAAATGTGCGAATGTGGTTCAGCTCGCGAAACTTACCGTGTCCTTAAGGTCGACATAATCGTCCATCCGAGCAAGTAATTCAAATAACCATGGATCGTTTTCGCACCACGCATACTCTAATTTATAATACGTATCCGCAGAGAATTCGTACAGTGCGTACCGAAGAAGCTGTTGTTTCTTCAAAAATGATGTCAGCCCGAACCTTACAGTCAGTGGAGAGTGCTATAGATCCATAATTACTGACTGTTTCGTTTTCCAATTGAATGGCATTAATGTGAAAGGGCTGCGGTTTCAATAAAATGCCACACAGCGCACGCTACAATCAATTTATTGAAGGAAACATTCGATCTCGATCTCAATTGGCCTCCAAGATTATGTGATTTTATACCTTTGGATTATTTTCTGTGGGGATATGTGAATCGCTAGTCTACGCTGATAAACTAGAGATGGTAGATGACTTGGAAGTCAACGTTCGTCCCGCTATAGCCAATATACGGCCCCATCTGCTCCAGAAAGTGGTCGAAAGTGATGACTGAAAGTGAGTCAGTCGAAATCATATTTAAATACTAATGATATAAAATTATTTTTCCAATAAAGACAATACCATGGCCATTACCACGATTTTAATGTATTTTATTTCATTTTAAAGTTCTATACCTCTAAAAAAAATATGTACTATACACCCTACGTGGCACGCAAGATAAAAATCTAAGATAAGCTTTTTAATTTGATTGAAATACATGTGGTAAATATTATTTTTCGCGCGAGTCATAATTTTTTAATTTTCTATTGACGTATGTATAGACGCCCTCAAAATTCGGCATCTTTGATATAATCTGCGGTATTTCTGATACACACCGAAGACTTAACCGCAAAATATTACTCATCAGCATATAATTCATAATTCTTTTATACCTTCTCACAATTTATAATCGTACACTGACCTGTCAAACAAAAAATATAATAATCTTTCACATTTTTATTGTCGTAATATGATTATTGGTTTAATCATAAAAATGTTTGAAAAAAGGATAATATTTTAAGAATATATATGAGTATATATAAAGTTATACAATTTCTTATGTTTGTGTAGGGTTCAAATTTTATGTAAATTTTATATGTAGGTATAATAAATTAATTTAATAAATTAAAAACATAATTTTGTCGTTTCATATTACATTCAGTAGGTTTGTTCTGTTTAAGTTTTATATATTACACCTTTAAAATGTACGATAGAATATTCGGCATAGTGTGGAATTAAATATTCTATGCATATGTAATTGTGCGCATGGCAAAAGATAAATAAAATAAAATATTAATTGTAAAGAGACTTTTGCAGATAATTTGACTCCAAAGATGAACTTTTTTTAATTGAAAATGTATTTCTTTCTCTTTGTTAGTATTCCAATGTAAATTTTTTATTGTAAAACAAGTGATCACAATTCATTTAATTAAAGATCATTTTCTTAAATGACTATTATTACATGCCGAAGGAAGTTGTTAAAGTCAATGACGACGTCATAATAATAATGTGTTGACATTTTTAAATGATGTTATGACTTAGGCCAATTAGATTGTTTGTCCATTAATTTTAAAGTAATGATTATTAAAGAGCACAACTGCATTTTAATATGAATTAGGTCATATTGTAAAAAATCTCTTTAATTATTTCTCGTAGGTATATCGTTTCTGAGATCAAACTCAGATTATGCTTCCTTGAAATTCTCTAGGCTTTCGTAATACCACGTAGTACATGTTTCAGATGTTTGCTCATTTCACGTTTGTTGTACATCAAACGTCAGTCCGTTGACTGTTAATGTTACTTTCATTAGTTTTCTGAATTTGAATCATCTGTACAGCGGTCAAAACAGAATACATATTTAATTAAGGAAACACATTTTTGTTGTGAAGTCACATTTTAAGAACACAGTTATGTGGTATTTTAATACAAATTAATTTAATCAACTAGAAAAATATATAGAAAACATCTATCTATCGAAAAAATATTTAGTTGCTACCGAGACGAATTAATTTAACTCTGACGCCTCCTATCGGGTTTTACTCAAAAGTATTCGAGATTAACCGTAATATAAAGTTGATTGGTTTTAAAATTGGAATTGTAGATGTATTAATTTGAAATATTACAGAATACAAGTTCAAAATTTGTCAAAAATATATTAGAGTGCTGTAGCGAAAGTGGAGTACGCGCTTTCCTGGATAGGAATAGGTCCAGGTTCGGATCTCGATTGCAACTAAATATTTTTTCGATAGATTTTTACTGTATATCTTTCTAGTTCTAGTTGATTAATTTAATTTGTATTAGCAATTTACATTTAGCTGTCGGTCTTTATGGTTTTAAGTTACGCCTTTATCGATTCACGCTGTCAAATCGAATGCGATGTACACCGGTCGGTACTACCAATCTAGAGCTGTGATCTCTGAATTTATCTCCACAAAATATCTCAACACATATTTGCGGTTTAAAGATTTATCTCATCATGTATCATTTCATGGAATACTACGTACCTAACTACTTGAAAATTGGGAAATATTTCTTGGACATTTTTTTTCAACACATTTATTTTTTGTAGTTGGATTATCAGTTATGAAATTACCTAGAATGTGTAAATACAGTTTTAAGATGCATCGTGCACAACACGCAAACAAATATGCTAATCCATTTTTCTATTACCTTTTTTCAGTTGACAATACTGAACCAATCATGAATAACCATAGCAATATTTTAATTTATTTCAAAGAACATTTGCATATGAAGGGCAAGGTACGCAGGTACCACGGCAGGTTAGCGGTAACGGTACTGCATCTTGTATGGATAGAATAAGAATTCAGTGAAATATTTGGGCTACAGAAGTACTTACGGGGACATCCGTCACTGTCACTCGAGAAACAATCGTGACAAAAGCCCTAAACCTGCCGGCGATTACAGTTAATTTTCTTCGCTTTGTGTCGGCCTCACCTTGGCCCTTAGCAGAAAGAATCTTCACGGAATACGAGGAATTGACATAGTGCGAGCGAACGCTAAACTCTTTACACAATGAACGAAGTTATTTGGCTCCCGATATGAAACTAATTAGAATTTTTGCGGCTGGATTCCTGAACACGCGACCCTCTTACCATTATTGTCATATACAGGCATGTTCTGTTCATCTCAGATTTCTACAGTTCTACGTATGTTCCATTATATTCAACACATTTTGCTTTACACGCAGCCTACCTGTTAACCTACCTGGCACATTTTTCCGTTTCTAAACACATGCTGGAAATATTGTTTCAGCAGTCAGTGGGTTAATCAATCAAATTACATTGAATTTTGATAAGCAGTCAGTAATTGAACTTTAGTAAGATTAAATTTGAAATTTTAATAAGATTATTGAACCTTACAAAATTATACTAAATAATTAATAGTTAAATTATCGCGTACATTAAATAACGTCTAAGACATTTCACTGGTATTTTCACTCCCATTCTTCCCGAGTACATTAGTATAACCATGTAGAAGGAATGGTACACATCTCGATCATTATCGAAATGATCAACTCTTATTTCGAAATCATAAATTTCTTTCAATTGTATTTTTGACGTAAGGCTGCACAAAAACTGCATCATATTTTAGTAAAAAGCAATCATTTTGTATATTAGATTAAATAAAACATAATCACTTTGTATGTAACCACGAATTTTATTACACGCCAAACGGTTTCGTTTAGTTCAAGCTTCATCAGGGCGTATTTAAAACTAACAATAAATACTAAAAGAGTGCACTTATATATACATAAAGAGGGAGATAGAATATAAAATTATATGCGAAAGAGAGAGACAGAATACATATACAGTTAGACGGAACATTAAGGGAAGGGAAAGTACAGTGATTATTTTTGTACATTGTACATAAGACCTGCCATCTTAATAATCAAATAAATTTATCCATTGGCCCAATATTAGGTACGTTTCCTTTAAAATCAATTTAATATCCAAACAAACATGAAAACATGTCATATAGATATTTTAACTATATCAAAACTAAGCTTAGCACTTATACTATGAAAAATAGAATTAAACCAGTTTCACAGAATGCTCGAACCTCCTAACATTTGTTCACTGGGCGATGTCTTATCGCTAGACTAAACAAGAACGTTGAAATTATAATATTCTACAAGCGGTCCGTGCCCAGAATTTAAATTTAGTTATATTATAATTTAAAATACATCACTGAAATGTTGGTTCTCAAGCAAAAGCCTTAGTTCAAAAATCGAGCAGGGAGAGGGTGAGATGTTTGCGGGAGGAGTGATTGTAATTTCCTTAAATTCCTAGATTGTAACTGAATAAAATTTGGTACAGATATCATTCAATGTAATACACATTTTTGCGCTAGAAAAGGGAGTGATGGTTGGGGTGAAGGGGGAAGACGCCAATGTTTTATGTAACCTTCAAAACCATTCAAACTTTCGTTTGGATCAATCAATACAGATCAATAAAATGTCTAAAATGTACACAAATACATAAATCTGAAATAATAAATATTAATTCATATTTTTTTAAACAGATAAAAAATTGTTTTAAAATTTAATATTAATATTCCTCGCGATCGACTTGTCATCAAGATGTCATAAAAAGTTAATGAACATTTTAATCGAAGTCCACCATTAATATTACTCTTTCGACACGGGCGGTTTTAATTTCTGGAGTCGGCTTTACGGGCAGTACCCGGCCGGCGCCTCGCAAAGGTGCGGTTATTGATGGCATCTTCGATCTTCTAATAACCTATCAAATGACCGCGATATTCTGCCAAGACTAGTTTTTAATATTCATATTGAGACAAAGCTATAATTATATTTCAATTTTATTAACAGATTCATCAATCTTTTCACGGGGGGATAGCTATTAACGGAAGCTTATAATTATGTCAAAACTCTATAAAAACAAACGTAGAAAAGTAGTAGTAAATATGAAATGATGTATCAAGCTTTATGAAAATACCATGAAAAAAAGTGTTTAGAATTAATATCTACTATAGCAATATTACATGCTGTAGCAAATCTATTTCACATATGTATTGGTTGTACAATATAATTAGGTAGACAATATTGTCTAGTAGATATATTATTCTGGAAAAAAATCATTTACATTATATTATTTCATAAAACTATTTTTAGATATAAAATACTAACAATTTTCTCTATATCACACGTAGAAAAGTGTGAATATGTGACTTTATTATTCTGAAAGTTAATTTTTTATTGATTTTAAACATTGTCAGGAATTAGAATATTGAAACATATGTGTTGTCGTACTATACTCGTAGATTGGTAAATATAAAATTTATCACATTTTTCACACAAAATGTCCCACGGACGTCTTTTGTGCCCGTCCAAGGATAGATTTAAAACTCTATTGTAAATACGTTATATCTGTTCTAAATATTCAGCGTGTTTTTTTATTGATTTATTTTACTTCCATACAGACATGAACTAACGGAGATTCCTTGTCTTAATATTTTCATTTTAGTGTCACTCACGTGATCAATACTTACGCAATCAAATAGCTCCGCGATTTAAAAAAAATATATGACTCGATTGGAACGAAAATTTAAACGCTGACAATATTATATGCATTAATGTGAAAAATACGTTAAAATTTTTAATGTTTAATTAAATTGTGATTCATGCGCATGATGAATGGTTTGATGACTACTTTTTTATAAATTCTGTATAGTGAATAATTAATTATAGACATGTAATTTTTTTTTTGGTTTCCAGGATTCTTGATAGAGCACCTGCTCTGGGACAGAAGTAGCTGCCCCCCCCTCATGTACTGACCTGTGAACGGCTGACGTCATGGGTCGTACCTCTACTGTAAGTACTTTTCACTCTTATTAAATACAATTCAAATCTTCATATGTATAATAATAATATTATTGTAAGTATTATATATATGAACTACGGAGTTGACTTAATACCCCGGTCAGTCTTACTAGGGTAACCCCAGAAAAAAATGTGTTAACAGAGTGACCAAATAAGTACGTCATACTTGTTGCCATGGTGACTACCAATTTTATTCAGTACCCATAAACGTTTAATTTACATTCTGATTTATATGTTCGAATAACAACAACATTCATTTGTTCGAAAATTGTAATATGTGTAAATAGCTTATTTGTGATTGTAAGTAGGTATGTGGTATCTGTCTAAAAATATTAATTAAATAACATAATGCATACCTTGTACCTATATATATATATATATATATATACAAAGTATAATTATAAGTAATCAGTTTTTAACAAATGGAATTATAAAATATCAACAAAAAAAATCATTCCTTTCTTCCCAGTGAACTATACATAAGACACGTGCGTGATATCCACAGTTTACGTGACAAATTCTCACCAGGGTATCCGTTAAATATATATTATGAAAATGACTTATCTTATTTTTCCCATCATTGTTGACAGGCTTTCACCCAGTAGCCAGTACCATTACAATAAGTTAACAATGTTTACAAATTAGTTCAATGTTATTCATTCGTGAATATGTTACAGTTAACAGTAGGTTACCAGACATTTCAGTATGAGAAGCAACTAACGGTTTATCAAATATTTACAATCGCTGCCAGATTGTTTATTTACTTCCGTAACGAAGGCGGACGAATTTAAATTAGTTACGACCATACAAGTCGGGCGCTTTGACAGTTGTACCTACTTATAGAAGAGCAAATATTATTCCATGGATTATTGTAAATAATAGATGGAGATCTCTCATCGAACACTTCTAGACTATATTAATGCACAACAGTAAATAGTCATGTACACATGTGAATATTTACTTTTGTGAGAAATGGTTTAGAAGTAGTTTGAGACACGCATGGACGTTCTTATATCATGAAAATATTCGGCATGCAAGCGCCCATCTTTGAACTGTCGAATAAATCGTACAATCAAGTCACGGCGGAGATAATGTTACGTCATGGCTGGTTTAAGAAAAAAACGTTAAGATGTTTCTTACAATTCGATATCGTATCGCTTAATAGATTCGTTGTGTTTGGAGTTTTAAATATCGACCATAAATCAAGAAGACGCGAAATTTTTTTATAAAAAATACAATTAGGTGCTACCCGAGGCTTCTTTTTAAATTGTACGCGTAGTGTTGAATTTATAATTAATATTAATAGTTAATATAGGTTGTAAATGTACCTATGTACACATATGTTGGCGGTAAGGCTTAAAACAGAAGTACACTTAAGCTTTTATTTCACACTGATAAAATTTATAAATTATACCATTACAGTTGGAATAGAATCTTATTTATCATCGTCCGACTTAAAATATAAAACTTCTTTTTTTCTACAGCCAAATGTAATTAGTTTTCAGTGAAAACGCTGGATGCTACATGACTACCATTCAGATTTGAAACGATTATTTGATAATGTTACAACGTTATCTCAAAATACACTTTTTAGTTGGTTGCATGAAAAAAAATTATACCATCAGATGTGAAGTCTTCACTTTTTTTGGAAAACGTAGGAACATAAACGCTTCAACGTTTTTATGCATATCTTAACAAATCGCGTCTTGATACAGGTGAAAAATTATACAACTTTTTCTTTTTATTTTAAATATGATATTCTACATACAGTATACATCAGTATATTGAATGTCATCCGTTACAAATTTTGCATAGTTTCCCTTTAGAACCTTGCATAAAATACATTTTCCCCTCCGGATATCCTCCTTCCTGCCTGGACCAAGTTTGGCATACATTGTTATTATTTAGGGACCGCGCAAAACAAAAAAATCTCGCTTTGTTCCCTTTTCTTAAGTTCCTATTTTTAATTATATAATAAATTAAAATCCAGGCATCGCCGGACTGGGATGGCTAGTAATTACATAAAGACGAACATTATAGATTAGTGTATTAAATAAAAACAAAAAAAAAAGTTTTTACAAGTATTTGATTCTTTGCGGCACCGTCTCTGGTAAATAATTCGTGCTGCATCGTCTGCTCCTTGCGGGTCCTGTCTCCCGGGGCCGAGGTCTTCGACCCTGCCGAATTCGGAATCCAATTAACGGTAAAGTGACATTAACAAGTCGCGATGTTTGGCACACGACCTGGTGGTGGATGTTGTTTGCCGAACTAAATGGTCGACGGAGGAAACAAACGTGTTTGCATTATGGTAATGGCCGCAGGAGCCCGCTGCGAGAAGGACGGTTATTTTATTCAGTGTTTACCCAAATATTTTGAAAAAAAAAACAAGAAAAACAACAATTATAACGGCCTTAATGCTTCATTGGATGAATTCAGAGAAGACAAATACAGAATTAGGAATAAAAACGCTTTTATTAAATCTATTCATCAGTTATTTATTTAAATTAATTTGAAGATTAACCGGTGCCATGCACTTACGGTTTCAAAGTTTAACATACTTTAAATCAATTCAAATACAGAAAAATATATCAATTACTAATTATTATATTTGGTAGCAACCAAATATTAATTTAATATGTGTTAAAAATACCACAAAACTATGTTCTGAAATTGCAACATCACAATAAAATTTGATTAAAAATATTTAAAATCACTTTCCCAATAAAATAGGTTACACACCTCAGTGACGCGTGTCATGCTACCCCTGCAATTAATCTGATTCGCCCCGCCCTACCTCTTTTACAAATAATCGTATTTTGTTTTGTTTCATCAAACACGGTGAATTTTATTTTAAATTCAGGTGATATTCCTTTGTTTTGTGAAAAATAAAAACGATACATGTTTTATACTTTAGTATATTTTGTATACAATGTATAAAATATCTCCAATAGTAAAGAGTACGTACTCTCTACAATCAGATATATATGTTCCTAGTTGGAGTCTACAATGATAATAACGTTCTTATATTTTTCATCTCCACCCTCACATTTTTGTCACTAAAATTATCATATTTGAGATCTATGAAGATCAAGATGAAGGGTGGTATTATAAAATTACGATTAGACCACCATATTATACATAACTATTATATATAAAATCAATATTAAAAAAAAATGTTTTTCTAGAAAGTGTTTTTCAACACAAAAATGTATATTTTGAGTTTATAGTATGATATCCACTAAAAATCTATTTTCAAAATTGTAGGTCTTTTTATACGAGAGTCCTATGAAATTTTTGTAAAAAAAACTATATGTACTGTAACATTCAACGAGCAACGGCGTTTTAAAGGATATAATTTTTTTTGTTTAAATATTTTTAGGTTTTCATTACTTTGCAATATTTTTTTCATCTTTTAATGCAGATGTTCATTTCAAATATTTCAGTCCAGGGTGGAATCTTAATTGAAATGTAAAATATTCTTAGATGCCAACAAGTGGACAATTCTATAATAAATCAAAATTACCGGTAAATCACAATGCTATTTCGAATAAATGGGGCTAGAAACAGGATGGGATTTATTTTTTAATTTTAAACGGTTTAAATCCGGATATTGCAATATTTTGGTCACATCATGAGGCATTCAGAAAAATATCAGATCCTGCATCTCATCAATCATCAGCAAGTTCAATTATTTTGACTTGCTGAAAATTAAATAATCATCCCCGATACAATCTCTAATATTTGATAAGCGGACAAGCACTGGAGACGAAGATTATTATATAATATTCTTTGAGTAAGTTGAGCTACTTTATTGTAGTGCATGCGTGATTTGTAACCTTACGATTGTTACAATTTTTGTTCCATTATGACATAATATAATCACGTAATTCGTTAACTTAATGAAAATAACGGAATCTGCCTCGTTATATTAACAAATATGATATTAGAGCTACGAATAATGAGGCACATTGAAAAAAGTGAACTGCTGAAGTTTATCATTTGCGGGAATACAATGCTTTGAGTGTATGCCAGCTTCACGCTTCATGTGTTTTTTAATGATTTATTTATTTTAACGGTGTACATAATAGTATGACATATCACAATTCAATTAATTAATTATTTGATAATAAAGAATAGTTATATTAATGCGTATCCTTTACTTAATTAATTTTCATTAATAATTATACAAAATACTTTGTATAAACCACTATTTAATAATTATTCTACATGTTTCGATACCTATGGTATCATCTTCAGGAAATAATGTATGCTGAAATTAAAAAATACAAGCATAGATAAAAACAAAACTATAAAATGGTGAATAAGTAAGAATTAATATGAAAATAAATTTAAAAGGCGACTATTTACAAAGAGGATTTGGTTATTTATAATATTAAGCTTAACACTTTTTCTTATTTTTAAAATTTCAAATTTATCTAACTAGTATTTGTATGTCTTCTAAACCCTTGTTAATATCAAAGGAGTGGTTTGTTTCCAAAAGGTGATTGGAAAATTCTGAATAATTATTGTTATTTAGGCATTTCAAATGATCCTTAATTCTAATATCAAAATTTCTGCAAGTTTTACCTATATGAAAATAATTGCAATCATTGCAAATTAATTTGTAGACCCCAGATTTTTTTTAAATATCGTCCATATTCTTGTTGAAAGCTGGTTGTATTGAATTTGGGATATTTTGTTTTTATCTATGCTTGTATTTTTTAATTTCAGTATACATTGTTTCCTGAAGAAGATACCATAGGTATCAAGACATGTAGAATAATTAATAAATAGTGGTTTAAACAAAGTATTTTGTATAATTATTAATACAAAATGAGGCAACAAAGTAATTATGCTAATATTGAAGAAGAAATTAATTTTCGTGTTTAAAAAATAGCACATTAACATTCGCTTCTGAAGTGTTACATGATATTTAAGAAAAAATATTTTGTGCCACATTAGTACACTTTTTATAATTTAAAATATATTTTAATTTAAACAACTTATACATATTATAATAACTGTTCTGTTAAATGTATTTATTCATATGGTGCGCGACTGTTCACGCTGTACAACTAGCAACACATTGCTTTGGTGCAATGAAAACCGTCTATATAATAATGTTTTATAAATAACAAAATATTGAATCGAATATAAGTCCGATACCACGTTGTATCTTTTAATGGCATTTAAATTCATAGTTAATTAATTCGTTGTCGTATGATGATTCAACTCGACTTCGGTCCATTTGAATGTTTGATATCTCGACCAGTCTCGAGTAAAGTTTCGTAACTCTCATATAACACATTTTTAGCTGATCTAGTATTTCGCTTCGCATACACGTATTTGATATAAATTTTATGTGGCAGTAACATTTATTTTATGTAAAAACTTACGCTTCCCGTGAAAAAAATAAATAAATTTATACATGAGTTAAATTTGTGATTTTCAAGAGTTGAGTATAATGTTAGAAAGAAAGTTTCGTGGTTATCCCGTCCTGAGAACGACTATTGTCGCCCCATTCATATTCCGGGGGTGGATGCCTTATCGGTGAAGTGCCGCATTGAAACGATCGTGGAACAAGTCTTTTAAGGCCGGCAGTTCAGCGCTAAGTGATTTCGCTGAGCGCTGAACTGTCGGCTAATTTGGGACTAATACGGCGAATTGAGCAGGGATTTCGGAATTGTATTCTTTAATTAAAATTCATAAAAAATAATACTACCACATAGTTACGATATTTTACGCGGAAGGTGTCAATTAAGTTGGTAGTGTGTCAGCACGATGCGCCTCTGGATATTGTCCGAGTGGCTAAATATTTATGTTCAGCTTTTCAGTGTCAATGTCGGTCCTTGACACCTGCGCAGCCGCGATATGCGCATGTGGCGGGATAAAACTCGTTCGGTATGCGTCAATGTCACATTGCGTAACTGTTGTTTGTATTTAGTCGCCGCCCGATAACTGGACGTCATTTCACATTTCGAGATGGGCTCGCGGATCAAATATTTCTCGGATAAAAACCAGTTACAATCTCTCTCTGATCTAAGGTACTCGTACATGCATAAAACATTTTTTAGATTATCACTTTTTTTTGTTATTTTTATGTTATGTCTCTTATGATATTTACTCTTTTATGAAAAAAAAAAAGTGTTCTTATGCATTAATATGCACTTTCAATTTAAAAAATAATTTGACATATTAGCGTGATGCACACATCGATAATGTTTTCATGTGTTTCCGTGAGAACCGATTTTTAAAATGATTTAATTGCATTTCTTGGGGTAATGGGTTTTGAACTAACCGGATTTAATATAACAGTCCATATTAACGCTGGGAAAGTATTGATGCCAAATGGATTGTACGGTGCAAATTTTTTGGGTCCCTGATGTACTACTTATGATTGAAAAACGTAAATAAAAAATGTACTCTTTCCAATTTTATAATTACAACGTCACATTTCAAATGTGAATTTCAAGTTTCTCTTTCTTTTAAAACTTATTATTTAATTGTAGAAATACTACATACTTTAGAATATTTGAATGCAGTTTAAGCAAAAACCTTCGTTTATTTTGCTATGTTTTTGTGGTTTAAATTTTTAAACAATGCATTATTTATGATCTGTGTTAACTTTGATAATTAAAAAAAATTATCCTTTGAGTGTATGTGATTATTTTTTCTAAATTGTTAGGCTTAAAAAACGTAGTAAATCAAAGTTTCAAAAACATGATTTGACCGTCATTTGAGCTGTTTTGAAACTTAAATAGCATTGTAAAAAAATTACGTGGTAGATATTTTTGGGAAAAAAACAGTAAATTAAAATTTTAAAAACGTCAAATTTTTCACAGTAATTTGATATAATAATAAGCTTTGCTCATTAACAAGTCACTTTTGGAGTTTCAAACAAATTGAAGTGTTAAAATTTTACCTGTATAAATATTAAAAACGAGCTTCATAATCTATTGCTTCTTTCACACTACCTCACTGGGTGTTATTGTCGCTTGTCGCAAGCCATTGACATTTGTTTTATTTTATCCACGAGCCTTAATGCACGGAGTCGTCGAGCTGGTCCGGTGCCCCAGCCATAGTTCACCAGGCGGCCTCGACTCACCCCGCTCGGGAGTACTCCGACAGTCCTACCATACATCTACCTGTCCACCTATTCTGGAGTATCTGCACGCCTTTTAATGATGTTGTTCTCTTGCGCTGGACCTATCATACGCTTCCTTAAGGATCGTAATGAATCTTCCATAATACCATTATTGTTAAAGGTCACGTGTCTGCCTGCAGGTTTTCAATATCATATTTGGAATATATTTACCTGAAGAGGAGAACCATATATTTTAAAGGATAATTTTATCAAGACGCTTTTTCTCTAGAATTTTATGGAAGGAAAATCTTTATATCGATTAATTACATTCACAATATATTTTCTTTAATAGTCAATTTTCTGGAAATAAGTGACTATTAAGATCACCCTATGATAAAGTGGTTTGCATCTCGGATGCGGGATAGTTATTTAACTACTAGTGGAAGATACGTACGTAAGACGGATTCACAATAAAAAAATACAACAAATTTTTTTCACATTTTTTTTTGTAAATATCGGAAACAATGATAAAATGTGAACATAACATTATTTTCGCTCGAAATAAAATATAATTTAAATTATTGCAGTGCAGCTGCGTAAAAGTTTTTTAATTCTCATATTTTTGAGTAACATATCCACCTAATTCAATCAATTGACATTTCAATCTAATCTAATGTCTCAATTTACTTTTAATATACTCTACGCGTGACACGCGGAACATTTCTAGAATATTATATACGTATAATGTAATAATAAGAAAGATAATCATAATAAATTTAAATAATTATTCTGAAATTGAAAAACGTTTAAGTAGATATAATTTTTTTTTTTTGTGTAACAATATAACGATACAAATATGATAAGTACATTTTATTTGTTTATGAGTTAGAATTATTTATATCTTATTCAATAGCATACTTGATTTTGGATAAATTTATGAATTTATACAAATTTGCAAGCTATCCAATATTGAATTATTTGAATATACATTTATTAAAAACCATAAATTTAGAGTTTATCCAGCATTGGCTTGACTCTGCGTGGTATGAGGGTTATTGTGTGCCGGTCTGAGTGTGAACTCGTCCCACATATTACTGATAATCCTTATTGTACAAAAAATAGAAACGTTATAAATATCGACAACACGAGAAACATCATATATCAGACAATGTGAAACTTCGCTATAGAATCACTCATTTCATTCTCTACAAATACTATACATGTAAAATAATAAATAACTTTATTATTGAATAAATATAAAACAAATAGTACATATTAAAATGTTTAAACAACCAAAATAACCAAATTATTCTAACCACCAGCCTTGTTCTAAAGACCCGTGTCCACAGAATGAAATACGATGAGACAAATCAGTCGAGATGAATGTCAGTATCTTGTACACGTGTTGAGATTTTGATCTGGAGATAAACTCAGATCAGCTTGAGATTGGCAGAAAAAGAAACCCGGATATACGACGTTCGATTTGATAGCGTTAATCGACACGTACGCAAAAACATCACCTAGAATCATAGACACCTACAACTATTTATTCTGTAAAATTTGACAATCAGAAATACAAAAAACTATTCCGTTTTAATTGCTACTGAGGAGATTCAAATTGACTCAACCCATAAAAGTAAAATGTGTAGTTTATGTATGAAATTTGACATTTGACGTAAAACAAGCGTGAACGAAGAAAGCGGCGCGTGAGACGATAAACTTCTGAAATTTGGTGTGTTCACGATGTACTATAAAAGCTGAGAGAAAAGTCTCCAAAGAATCTCGTGGGAGCATAATCCCTGCCTCGTAGATTATCTCGAGTCGAAAATCTAATCCATGGACATAGACCACAATAATGTTTTGAATAAACCTGATAGTTTAGACCGGTACGGATCCCGGATATTTCCCGCTTCCCACAACCCCCAGACACTAGGATGTCGAACATTGTAGATATTGAAACTGTCAACCCTTGCATTAAATATGCTCTGAACATTTTTTTGATAAGAGATATATTATTCTGAACTCAAGATCTCAGACATCGTCAAGAATCATAACCTCTTTATAATTATCTGTAATCTTCCAGGGTATGAAATTCTTGGCTATGGGCCTACTGGCCCTGGCGCTGGTGGAGTCCAAATCGCTGCGGGCGCCCCGCTCCACCCCTCGCTTCTCCACCCCGCTCGGCCCATTCAGCAGGGCGGCCGTGGAGCAGCCTCCCGCCCAGCAGCGGCCTGACCAGAGCGGGCTCTCGGAGTTCAGCGCGGCCCTGCGCAGAGACGACCCCCAGGAATTTGGTTCGCGCCGCCTGCCGCTCCGCTCGGCCGTGGAGAGCATTCCGCCCAGGTGAGCTATTTTGATTATAACAAACTCAGTTCACAACATTTTAGCGGTGAAAATGTGGTGAAAATGTGGATTTTAAATATTTAGTGTGCAAAAATCTCTAACGTTTCAGAGATATACATAAGTATGTAATTATAGTCGTGGATATTTAAAGCTTTTGATTAATTTTGAACTACGTAATGTATACCAAATAGTGGCAGAGATGATGGAAGATAGAGTTACAACCATCAAATTCGAACTTTTATTACCTAATTGTGGTTTTTCAGCAATTCTCGATATATTTTTTCAAACACTAAAATGATATTTTGATGGAATTTTAGAAAACTTTAGACGACTTTCAAAACTATAGTCGTGATAAAAATAAACTCAGTTGGTGTCTCCAACACTTAGTAAAACACATTTTCATAGCACAAGCGTTTAATTTATTTTGAAAATAATAATTAATTTAATGTGATATGCATTCTGAGTTTGCGTTTCTATTTTAAAAGAAAAGAAAATAGTAAAATAGTGCATTTCATGTGAAGAGAATATGGAAGCAACCAATTTAAATGGAATTTAATCTCAACTCTCGCTAGTCTCAAGGGTCATCTGTGCAGCTTAATTTGATAAAATATAGATACATAAAAAATGGTTTAGTTTACATAAGAAGTATATTTACAATACCGTTTACTAATAATATCATAAATAATATTACGACAAAACATAAATAATAACAAAAGTATACGTATATTTTAATTACTTGGCCTCAGAATGCATGGTGTATATGTTGATGATTTTGTTTAGTTGTTGTGTATGTGAGGTCGTAAAGAGATACACTGCCATCATTGTCTAACTGTTGTTGGTATTCAACGACATCAGTGATTGAAAACTGTGACTGTAGTTATCATTTTATGATAATAATATCAAAATATACGAAAGAAAGCAACAAAAAATTAACTAATAAATAACATTTTATTCGCACAGCTTGTTATGTTTTTTAATTGCCAGTTTTCTCAAACAAGAATCACTAATCATGATACTTTCAGATACTCAATCACAGTTAGTCATTGTGATTTAGGGATATTAGTGATTGATTAATCACTAATTTAGGGTACCCATGATGGACTTATTAAATTAAGAAATTAATTAATTAAATGAAAAATTATTTACAGGACTTGTTTTCACGAGCATGTATTCATTTAATGAAAATGAATGTGAAAGTGAGAAGGAATATCTTGATCAATTTTCTCTCCAAATGAGTTAATAACCTAATGTCGCCGCGTTAAAGAGATATATTTTGATAAACAAGTAAGAAATGGGGGCAACTTTATTTAAGCTAGATTAATTTTATAAATATCTTCAGGTACTTGAGGATCGAGGAGAGCCACCGCCTGCCGCTGCGTGACGCAGTGGAGCGTCGCCCCCCAGCCTACGACGATGATCTGTTCGCCCTTACCGATGAGCTGGAGTCTCTGGGAATCGACCCTTGGGCGCAGAAGACCACCGACAAAAACCAAAAGCCTCCAGACAAGATTCAGCAGGTACCGTACACTGTGGCTTGCTTTTATTTTTTATACTTCTATCCATAACAATACAGTTACCAATCTAATAATTATTTATTTAACTTGCCTTATAAATTACAATTAAGTTATAAATTATAATTAACGTTAATGCAAGGTGAATATTATATTCCAGGTCGATTTTGTTCGGCCGCCATTTTGGTTTGGCAAATATTTGTCAATTTGCATTTAATAATTGTAGAGAATAGTTGATTACAATTTATTATAGATTATCTAATGCTTCAATAACGTGTTGAAGTTGTTAAAACATTTTATCTAAATAATAATAGCAATGTTGTAACCATTCATGGTGATCGTTGTTGTCACATATTGGAAAACTTCTTGGTGGTCAAATTGGATCGATTGGGCCTGCAACATATTTGGTTTCGACAAGACGGTGCCCCTTCACATACAGTTTGAGCTACGCCTTAATTTTTCCCGACCGTATAATGTCAAAAAGTGGTGATATTGACTAGACTCCTCGATCACCTGATTTGACGGCTTTCGACTATTTTTTGTGAGGGTAAGAACCCTTATTTTCAAGAAGAACTCTTTGCAAGAGAAAGAAAGGTCGATGCCAATAAGCCAACAATAATTTAGATGCTATAGGATAATATTCGAAATGAAATTGCTGAAACGACGAGAACAAACAACAACAATAGCGAAAATGTTATGAAAAATATGGTTAAAAGAGCATGCATAAGTGCCGCTGCCTGAGGTGGCAGGTTAGCTAACTTAATTTAGCTTATAATATAATTGTAATAAATAATTTAATCAATAAATAAGAATAAAATTACAAAATTATGTTTCATTTTTTATTTATTAAAAAACAATATCGACCTGGAACATAATATTCACCAAGTATGTTGTAAATGTGACTAACTGTGAAAAAGCTAATAAAAAAATATCTTCCGGCATTGACCACAATAATCAAATAGATTTCGCCTGTGCGCATTTTTTACATATTTATATAGGTCCAATATGAAATTATGAATTTTTAAAGTTTTTGAACTGCTGCCATTTTGAACGAGATAGCCGATCAATTAATTTTTCAGAGATGGCTAATAAGAACTATAGGAATTATAGTGTTCACAAAATCCGTTATATTTTGTATATAATATTATTGTAAATTATTGTGATTAACAAATTGGAAATTTTTAGTCGTTCAGGTATTTCGCATATATTTCATGAACATGTTAAGTGGAAGTAACTTTTTTATATATTATAATCTATTATGTTCTATTGAATGCATAACATATGTGATATAAAAAATGCATTAGAAATACTAGATCAACTAAAAATTTCCTATTTGATAGTTTCTTTATATAGGAATCCGGTATACACATTTGAATAGCTTTTAACTTTTTTAATATGTAGTATATCCATTAAAATCTACATCTCTTCGAGAATATTAAAAATCACGGTATTATTTTACAAATAGATAAAAAAAAATTATTCCTAAATATTTTTCGGCACCAGTATTATCAATATTTTTAATTTAATGATTATATTAAATCTGTATTTCGTGTCCAGTGCCATCTATTTGTATCACGTTTCATATAATGACAACAATATAATAGCGATTAGCCTAGTTTTCCACCAAATTTTTCAATTTTCAAATTTCATGTAATATTTTACGTTTTGTTTTAATTGTCACAATTTAGATTCACACAATAAACATATTACTCATCAATTGACACCCTTGATTCTTGATACCGGACCTTGTCATCAACCGAGTGACATTCAATTATAATATTCCACTTTACGACCAATGCCTTCAGCGCGCGCGCATACACAAGTAGCTTTGCTCATGAAAAGTATTTATTGAAAAGGTTTGCACGTGTCCTAGTAATGATTAGAATTACAATTGAATGTAATTCTAACAAAACAGTACATTACAATTTATTTTTTTCAGCGTTCTTGTTACTATGACACAGGACAATGTACCATTTAAATACTCGAGTCTACTAACTAACTAACTAACTTACCATGACGGCGTTTTCTCGCCATACTCTTCTATCCTGATAAACAACTCTTGTCTCATCTGCATTCAAACAAATTCTCATGAAAGCTCGTCGGTTATTGAGACTTCTAACAGCTGGTTTATTTGGTCATGCCGAGTCTTCTGCGGACGTCCTCCATTTCTGGTGCCATCAACTCTTGCGTTATATATCTTTCTTACCTGTTTTTCCTCTATCATTCCACGCATAACCTAAGCAACATTTAATGCTAATAATGAATGGAATTTGATTTCTCGTCTCCTAGATTTGTTAAGGTCAGTACGTATCGGTTTCGTAATTTTGCTATGCGTACAAAATACATCAAGCGATGGATCATATCATCATACTCGGTACGCGCTAAACACTATACTCTCCTTTACCTTATAACTGCCAACTCTATTTGAAATGGAAGACACCACGTAGGGTAAGACTAGGCTTTAAGGTTCTCGACTTATCGATTAAAAGCTGGGACCTGTCGTCCACAGATGGCAAAATGATTTTAAAATATGACTTAAATCCCTGCAAGTTTGCAAGGTTCAAAAGTACGCGTTAATATTTAGCTTGGCATGGTATACAAAGTTTGGCGTGTTAACACGCTCGTGGCATTTAAAAACAAATAAGAGATTTTTAAGTTTTTGAGATAAGTCTCATTCATGTACAAGTGCCACAAGATCAGCTTTGCATTACCTTCATTATTTCCTCTCTCCTTGTTCATTATTTACTCTGCCGTAAATGGATTTACCACAAATGGTACATTTCTACAATGTTCCTTTTCTACCAGCTCTAGGTTTCACATCCATACATCAGTGTTGGTACCAGAACTCCATTATGTACCGCTAGTCTTGCCTCGACTGACAAGTTTCCATTAGAAATTACTGCATTGTGAACAATGTGGACAATGTGATCATTTTAGTATTACAGATTAATCAAGCGACGAAAACGTAATATCATGTTTACATATTAGACCACCCCTGTAACAACACTGTATATCGTTTATGGGTAGATCTGCGTTATGAATGCCACAACGTTGTATATCTTCTTGGGCATCGAATGGTATTAAGCAACTATATCAAATAAATAATTCAATGCAAATTAAATGTATCAGTTAGAAAGATATGCTGACAGAAAATATATCTTTGTTGCTACCGGGATAAATACCCCGAAACTTATGTTCTGAAAAATCTGCAATTTCACAATAATAATGTGTTCTACTTAATAAATAATTCAATTAGACACAATTTCTAACTGAACACCCCTGCAATAATACTGTATATTTGTCAAGATGGCCGACACTCCGTCTATCTATCTACATTTTTAAAATCCGATGTACAATATTGTTGCAGGAGAGATCTCATATCTGATAATATTTAGGAGCAGAGGTATTTTTTGTAATATAGAATAATTAATTAATAAATTTAATTAATATAGAATTGATAAATCTTATCGATGATAAAATTTAATAGTAGAAGACCGTAATCTCTGCCAATATCCTGAATTGCGCGAACGTTGGGAAAAGGTTTCGCAGTTGTCTATTCATCTTGGCCTCGGGTTGAATAATGGCACCAGAAGTGGCAGCAACATGGACCTTGATCTTTGCATCGACACGGTGTATTCTTGGTCGCTACACGGTTTTCAGATATCTGCAAGCCGAGTGCGGGTCGAGTAAAGTTGTTCAATCGGCGGTGGGTGGGGCGAACAATGCCCAACATTATTCATTCACGTTGTTATTTTACTAAAATTATACTCGGAGCAGGCATAAACTAACTATTCAAAATTTCTATTAATAGAACATTTGACATATCTCTTGAAATATAATATTATAAGATGGGTAAATTTGTTATCTTTCTTATAATCACATTAACACAATATAAATGTTACATTTATTTTATCTATATCATTTCACATCACAAATAGTTTTACTTTTTTTCTATTACATCATGTATAATAAAACACTAATTAGTATATCTGTATTACTGATATTACTTTCATCTTCAGTCAAATAGCAATGAAATATTTACAGAAATATGCTATTATACTTTTAAATAAAATACAATATTAATAATCTACACGCTTATAAACATAAATTTATTATTAATAACGTATATTTTATTTTATTTAAATTCATATTATCATATATACGAGCGAGTAAGTTCAATTTCATAATTGACAATGTGTTCATATATTGCCTCAGCACGGGCATAACTCGGTGAGGTTGTTATAATGAATACAATAAAATGATGCTATAAATAGCCGCCCGTATGGTCTAGCGACAGTAATCTGTGAAAGGTGATTGCTTACTGTTAGTTTAAAATAATAAAAAATATTATATTCGTAGGTGTTATTCTCGTTTTCATATTACGCCTAATTTTAGGCAATATACACATCATGTCAAAAGTACATTTTCCCCCAGGACCCAGAGTCTTACAATATTTTCTACGTGCGGCTGTTATTAGAGCTCTTCACTTTGTCCCGTTTTAAAAAAAAAACTTATTTATCAATATTTATATCATAGTTATGCAAGGGAAGAAGGTACCTACCCGTCAAGACTGCTCTCATTGTTTTTATTCATACAGAGGTCTGCACACATCGAGGTTGAGGTCAGATGTGAGCTGATTATCTTATAGCATATGTTTATTTGTGACATTGAACTTTTACTAATGTCAGAGTAATAAATGATCTGTCATCTTTTATAAAACAAAGAGACCCCATATTTCTGGTAAACATTGCTAACAAGATTGAAATTGAGTGGTTATATCAAAAATGCACGAATACAGTATATCCAACTATGCTACAGCGACGATATTTTTAGCGTCAAATTTTCGAACCTATATGATACCTTTTTGATATTAATACATTTAATCGTTCCATTATTTGAAAGAACCGTCTACTTTATTTTTACGGAATCTCAAATACCTTTGAGGAATCTGATTATTTTTATTAAATTTTGGACGCATTGATACAACTTTATTATTAGGAGAACATAATAATACAGTATAGTTTTTATGACTAAGGAGACTCATTGTTATTTAAAATAACATGCATGGAATCATCAGTTTACTTATTTCGGTATAATATAAATGACTACATGATGTGACCTAATTCTGATTATAGTTTTAATCTAAGCTTAACTTACTGTCGAACTCAAACTTAATAAATGGGAAAACGGAATATTTCATGTTCATTTATACAGCGGAACGTCTTGAGCTAATTGAGAAGTAAGATACTGATATAGCTTTCGTCTGACCTTGACCCTATCTTGCAGCATCCTGGCAGCAGCCACTACCTGATCCAGTTGACGTCCAAAGAAAGAGAGCAGTATTCGCAGTTCAGCACATCCCCCGCCCCGCCAGCTACATTCGAGCGCCTGCAGTACTACGGAGCAGCCGAGCCTTACAATAACAAGCCTCTAATAAATTTACACTATGCGGCCTATAAGATGCAGGACTCACAGTAAGCTTGCATCCCTATCGCTAGTTCAACCCTGAATGGTGAACAATGTATAGTCATATAAATAAGCATTATTTATTTCAAAAAATGATTCAGATAGTTTAATGACAAAAATATACATTTATCTTTACAGAAACAAAACAGTGATACTTATTTATAATATTAAAGATAAATTATCGTACGATTAAAAATATGAAATAATATCAAAATATTATAATTTCTTTTATTTTATGTTTATAAATTTTTGCGGTTCAGAGTGTGTAGAAATGTGAGGCAGGTACAAAAAGTATTGGATTGCTTTAATTTATAGTATGTTAACTTGTGGTTAATATAGATGGACATTAATTGTCACATGTATCCTACACCCTAGATACTCGTAGGTGCATATCTTTTTACGTAGTGACAATTTAGAATAGAATAGAATTAAATATTTATTACAAATTCGACGAGATGTGTAATTTTTTATCCAAATATTTTATAGTCTATTTTTAGGAATAAATAAAAGTCGTAAATTTAATATTGCTGTAAAACATAACTAATTTTGGTACATTGTTGACTCCCTAGTGGACCGATCGACAGATTCCGTATTGACAACTCCTACCAAGAGCTGGTGCAGTCCCCGCATCACGTCAGGATGGACAGATTTGAGGACAATATCCGAGGTAATCATTATTTATTTATATTAGCTCGAATAATTTTTAATGTGAATGTTTAACGCTAATTTAATTGGATCAGGATTGAATAGAATATGGCTAATTAAAACTGTTGTTAAAAGTCTCTCACTTGTAACCTTTCCTAAGAAGTGGAAAATTGAATAATTTCTTTAAAAGAAGGCAACAATATTAACGAAATAATAATAAGTAATAACATTAATAAAATTATTTGATTTTTTGGGTATAATATCAAAATATCTACCGACGAAGTATAATCTATTTAACGTTCTCTGAAAGTATTATACGTATGCATCACATAGACATATTTCACTACAGTAGGGTAGACCCAAATCAGTGGTGAAGTAGAACCTGGTTTGGTGCAAACTTGCTCAATAAGTCTAAAAAGTAAAGGCGTTAGTTATATTTTCAGAGTTCTAGATATTTAAGGCGACCGAAAACAATTATAAAAATTTCAGTTAAAGACAACTTAGGGTAAATACTAAATTAATGTATTAATTATAAATATATACATATAAAATCAATTTTGTCGAAAAATATTGTTTTAGCGTCACCGGGATTTATTTAAAATATCACAGACCTATGTTCTGAATAATTACAACTTCACAATAATAATGTGTTTTCCTTAACAACTTAGGGTTTTTAAAAATTTTTTAGTTTAAAGGTTTGGTCATTTTGAGCTATGAACCAAAATCAAATCTTATGTTAACAATGTTACAACTTTATAAGATAGATAGCACTTTACCTGATTTTTAGTTTGTGCCAGTGGTGAAAAGGGTTGATTTATATTTTTTAAATTTGCATATTTAAATGGAACATGATGCACTGAAATATTTTTTACGTTTACGGGGACATAATTAATTATCGATTATTATTAATTAATTATAGTATTTAAAGGTCGGCAATTTTCATCTAACGACCATTTCTAAAAAGCTAACTCCAAAGCTCAGAATTCTGACGATAAGACGATAAAAGTTTGAGTAAATTAAAACTACTGGGAGTGCAAATTACAAACTGCCCTAAGCGATATTTTGATTTCGGCTAACATGATCAATGAGCTTTTTTTGTTTTAAGGCTGCTATTATATCAAATTGTAAACATTGGGTGTCCAACTCCTTACAAGTATATATGCATATTTCCAGGGCGACAGTTTCACGAGGAGGCGCGCCAGTCCTACGAGGCGCAACCCTCGCGCAAGGTGGTATGCTACGTGTCCGGATGGGCCGCCTACCGTCGTCCCCCGCTAGCTTTCTCCGCCTCCTGGTTGCCCCCCGCCTGCTCGCACGTGCTGTACGCCTTTGCCACCATCGACCCGCACCAGTTCGAACTCATTCCCAACGACCACGAATACGACATTGTTCAAGGTGAGTGGACCATCTAACGTACTCTCTTAATATTTTTATTATATATATTTTAAACACATTTTTAAATGCATTGCCCAACTAGGCAAGCCTGTTTTAGGGCAAACTGTTAAACAAATTACATTTCACAAAACCAAATAACTCATTGAAGGCAAAACACAATCAAATATAATACGTAACATTCAAGGTATGAAAATATATTTTTAAAATATAAAAAAGAGAAAAAAATACCAATGTGCAATATAATATGTAAAATAATATAAGTACGGATAAAAGGAAATATGCAAGATTAAAAAACACAAAACGTAGCTATTATAAGAATTATTTCATTATATAAAACAGTTTACTCTCAGTATCTGCTCTTCCTAATTTCAACAACCAATTTGAAACATCCCTTTTAAATGCCTTAATGTCAGTTAAAGTTCTAATTTTATTTGATTATATATTCTGGGAGCTTGAAAGGTGAAATAATCTTTGATCAAAAGTAGTTTTCATTCTTGGAACTATTTTAAGTTTATTTGTTCTTGTTGGATAATCTTTCAGTCCTCACTGATAGAGCGCTTATTTTCCTATGAAAGCTAGTTAGTATATTTAGCACAAATCAAAATTCCTTAAAAAGTGGCTCTAAAGCATACAAAAAGTCACGGCGGTATATTGCCTTCTAAGCAGTGCTTACTTGATATATATTTATGTACACCTGATACTCCCCCAACTATCAATACCATAGCTTAAGATGAATGGGCATAAAGCACAGTACACAGTTTTCATCATCTAAATATATAAATTAATTTTCACAATCTTTTAGCTAATCCATCTAAATTAATTAACATCCCATCTCATGTACCTATCAATAACTATTCCCAAATACTTTATTGATTTAAAACTTGCTATCCTAAGACAATTACAACCATTTATATATTTACTAGCACCTAAGTATAATTTAATATTATTACTACTTTAAGGTTTTCCTACCTCTGTGATGGAGAACGGTATACATTTTGTTAAGCGTCAATAGGTTTTTATCCAACCAACTATTGATAATATGTAGGTTTTTTTCAGCAATATGATAAACATGTTCCCTTGTTGTTCCTTTGAATATTAATACATGTGAATGGGTGCAGCCATCATAAAGAGGAGTTAATAGAATAATATTAAGAGTTGCGTTTTCAAAGTTTTTAAATGACATTAAATATAGCAGGCAAACTAATAAATATCCCAGATAGAACTCCTCAAAATGTCGACAAATAATTATTTATTATTTTTACAATATAATTTTCTTTTTAAATATGTTTGGTGTTAAATTTAAAATTAACTACTAATATTTCATAGGTTCTTTATCTTTTTAGGTAGTTTATTAAATCAGTATTTAAAAATGCATTACTTACAGTTATTATGTAATAGAAATATGGGGAATAATCTCGAAAATAATATCTATAATTATGCCGGACATATCGGACATGCTTGGAATAAAATTTATTATCGTTTTATTAATGTCACTTCGTCGCTTCGTTCATGTGTGCATATTTTTTAATTGATTTTTTTTTAAATAATGTACTTAATAGCATAAACTATTACAATTAAATTAACTGATAATTTGGTTGATTTATTAACAATAGAAGAATTAATTCTCGTATTTAAAAAGATTCATAAAAAAGACATTAATTCAAACATTAGATTGAAAAAAAAAGATGGAAATATCAAATTTATACACTTATAAAAACTGGACATATTTTATATATTTTATTATTATAAATTCAATACTTTAATGCTGTTGATTTGCTACATGTCCACTTTAGATTTCCATTCCATTCAGTTTCCACTAATTGAAACAAGAAATGGTTCTGGACCCAGAAGTAAACTGACTGCATAAATAAACTATTAATTTTAAAATAACCTAAACCTCAATATTTACTAGTTTTCGAAAAAAAGTCATATGGAACCACATGAAAACCTTATATAATATACTCATGGAAATGTTTAAACCAGCTTGTATACTAGAAAAATAAGATTTTAAAAGCATGCCTAAATAATATTTTTATTTCATTTTTGTGCAGGCGGCTACCGCATGGTGACAGGGCTGAAGCGAAATCAGCCCAACCTGAAGGTGTTGGTGTCCGTTGGCGGACCCCGGGGCGAAGGGGCGCGCCGCTTGTCTCGCCTGGCCGCCCTCCAGGGCTCGCGCAGGGACTTCGCTCAGAGTGCCGTCAACTTCTGCAAGGACCACGGCTTCGATGGCATAGACCTCCACTGGCAGTATCCTGGTAAGTCGAAAATTCGTACACCGTGAAAATATTGACCGCAAAATAATCACACGGTGTACATTCGATTGTGTGACATCGGATTTTCAGGCGTTATTTTGATGCTTTAATTTTTTTTGTACGACTAAACTGTACATTCCAACGTCTTATTATTTTGAAAGATCTTTCGCTCTGTTTAATAATAATTACTATTCTCTCTCACGATCCCGCAGGAGCTGAAGATTACGGAGGTAATGCTGATGACAAGAAGAATCTAGTGCTGCTGCTGCAAGAGATCAAGACGGCATTTGATATTGAAAACCTTCTAATCAGTTTGGCGGTCCCGGTTTCCAGGTAACCACATCCAGTTCGAATAATAACCAACTCTTTATTTCTACAATATTTACATCATGTTGTTTTACGTACCCTATTTGTAGAAAAAAATCATTTGATATTATATTAATCAAAATATTGATGTGTACAAAAAGAACACGAGGTTAGATTAATAAAGGACGATGAGCATTTTTGGAAAATATTATTGCGGTTTGTGTTCTTATACTATTTATCATACTTGTTATTATGCATTGAACAGCAGAACATTTTAAACCCTTAAACAAGATGACAACATCTAATCTCATAATTTTAAAAGGTACAATAATTTAAGGTTGCCGCAATACCAACAATGTTGATTTTTTTCTTGCAGATATCGTGTGGAAGACGGTTACGACGTGCCCGCCATAGGAGAGCTGGTGGAGTGGGTGACCCTCCAGGCATTCGATCTCCAGGCGGACAAGGAATCCTGCTCCATCGCCGACCACCATTCTCCGCTGCTCCCTCGTCCCACGGACACTTCGCCCACTGACGTTTTCTACAATGTGGTCAGTACTCACATTCTTCATGTCTTTTTCTGTAGTCGGTTCCCTCATTACTGAGGATCGTGGTCCTCAGATAGTGACTTGTTGATATCCTCGATAATTCATTCTCCTTTGACTTTCTCTGCAGCTGGCAGTTTGAATAGACGTTGCAATGAGATGGCAAATAGCGTATTTGATTTGGTCGGCCCATCGAGTTGGACCAATCATCACCAGCTTCTTTAGGTTATCATCGTTTCTGTTGATGATGTATCCGAAAATTGGAGAATGCGTTACAGACAAATCGTGAACAATTTATTTAGGATCTTTAATTGTTCCAAAATAGTGGCATTAGTACGTATTACGCATTGTAATAATAATTGAATTGTGCTAATTGTCTAGTTAAATATTGGCTACAGAAAAGGATACTTGTACGAAAAATGTTGGGAAAAACATTTAAAAAAGCCGAAATACCGACTGAGTATTTAAATATTGATTTTTGACGGTAATCCCAAAACCCAGAATCTATATTGGAAAAGATGTGTCATATTGGTGTGTCTGAATTAAAAAAACAGTCATTTTTAAATACTGCAATATAAATGACGAAACGTGAATTTTTCTATTTTTGACATGGCCGTGTTTAACAAACAACGCAAATTTATTAATTAATGAAAAATAATTATTTTTCTTTGAATCAATCTATGAACAAAATATAAGGTAATTATGGAACATTTCAAGATTCAGTGTACCAAAGACAATTCTATTTGAAAGAAATTTGTAATAATTTTTCGAGGCTGTATTTTTTCGTATTAATCACAATATATTTTTCAAACATATTTTTAAAATAAATATTGTCACCCTAATTTTCTTCGATAGGTATATCCTTGGTATTGAATATGTCCATTCAAATTATGTAAATATAAACATTAACTAGCGCTAGCAAATAACTGCTCTTCTATACTGAACTCGGCTGGCTTTCTTTAGACTTTCGAAATTTATTATCTCCGATAAACCGACAAATATACACAATCCACATCTCGTAAACACCGCCGAGAAAAAATATAGTCCGTCTTCGACCACCTTTGAACGCAAAATGCAATGCGCATAGTCAAACTTCAACCAGTCCTACCAACCGAAGCATATAAAATGCCTAAATAAATTCTTTTATCGAATTGATCTTTTATAATAAAATGATCTGAAGGCAGGTTTAGCAGCAATTTTGCGAAAGTTTACAACATTTTTCACTAAATTAACTTTTCAGCTATTTTTCATTTTTTTTCATTAATTTTTATTAATTTCTCCGCAGGACTACGGAGTGAGGTACTGGCTGAAGCACGGCCTGCCCCGCTCCCGACTGGTGCTCGGGGTGCCCCTATTCGGACGATCCTTCCGCCTGGAGAACAGCACCGTCTCCGCGCCCGGCAGTAGGGCCACGGGCCCCGGGGAGGCCGGGGCCTTCACCAACACCAAGGGGATGCTCGCTTACTTTGAAGTAAACTGATTATTACAGTTTAAAATGCTTTGTCGTATTATTTCCATTTGTTTTTTTTTTTAATTAAAATAAATTAGAACTTTATATTGCATTTGCAATAAATTTCAAAAACATTCGAGTAATGTGTGCAGTTTTGCTTTAGGACTTGTTAACGTTGTGTAATAGGTAATTCATTCTCCTGGCAATATAAAGTTCCGGGTCCGAGTCCCGGTGGTAACTATATATTTTTCGATAGATTTTTTTCTGTATATCTTTCTAAGACATTCATCCATTCTATTTTAATTTGATAATTAAGGTTTTTTGATTTTTATGTTCTTCAAAATGTGATTTTATTAAAATATGTTTATTTTAGTATATGTATATTATATTTTATTTTCGTATTTAGATTTGCGAAGATCTCAGATCTGGGGAGTGGCGACAAGAGCGAGATGCTGTTGGAAGTCCGTATATGGTTAAAGGAGACCAATGGGTGGGCTATGATGACGTCGAATCAATCAGAAATAAGGTGAGATATTCCAATAGTCAAAAGAGGCATCCATTAATTTCAAATAAGAGAAATAAGCATCTCGAGTTACTAATGCATTGTGTTGTTCAGATGCTGTACGTCCTGTCCTTGAACCTGGGCGGCGGTGCCGTGTGGGCGGCAGACTTGGACGACTTCCGCGGATTGTGTGGACAGCCTTGGCCCTTGCTCACCGCTCTTTCTAACACCCTGAAGGGTAAGTTTTTAAACATCTTAAATATATGATCAATTATTTTCAAATGCAATCTGACTAAAACCGTGAATCATTTTGCAGAGTTGCCAGTGATGCCTAATGAAGGTGGAATGCGCGCCATCGGACCTTGCGTGAGGTCTGAAGAAGATGACGGAGCGCTGGTTTCAGATCCATTAAACTGTGCCGCTTTCTTCCTCTGTCGTCGAGGACAAAAATATCGCATTTCGTGTCCTCAGGGAACTCTCTTCAACTCTGAAGCGGCGATCTGTTTGTAAGTTTTTCTTTATCGCTCATTACTTATAGGTACCTTGTTTAATTATTTCTGATCTAGATGTAATGTGAGTAATCTATGATGCTATTTCAGAGTTATGGATCCATCTAAGTGTCTGCCAGGTCAAACGAGAGTAGTCCACATGCCAGAAAATAACGCAGTCATACAAGCAGCTAATAATGACTTGACGCGGGAATATTACCGAGTCAAGCAAGCCGGTATGTAGATCTACAAGATACTTACAAATCTAGCTAAACGTTGCATTATTACATAGTGAATACTTATCGAAGTACGTCGAAAACATAAATATAATATTATACACGTTTCAGATAAAGAAAAGTTGGTGGTTTGCTACATGACCAACTGGGCATTCTACCGCAAAGGGGATGGAAAATTTGTCCCTGAACACTTGGACCCTCGATTATGTTCTCACGTTATATATGCTTTCGCCTCCCTGGACCCTGATAACCTGGTACCGAAAGAGTTCGACCCGTGGGCCGATATAGATAACAGTAAGTTCAGCCTGATGCATTTTCTTAAAAAATTTCACATCAAGGGTGTTTTACATACAAACTGTTTAGTATTTAAGATTAAAAAATTGTTATTTGTAGTTATGGATATGATTTTGTGGAATGGTGCGTTTTCAGTCTCTTTTTAAATAAAATCTTTGATGCACCGTTACTTATGAAGGAAGGTTTTTAACGCGTTTGGGCCTGTCACCGCAAGCGCCCGTTCACTAGATTTCTGGCAATTGCTGGTCGGTCCTACATCACTTCCTGCTGACCTGAGAACTTGACGTCTACTATTCAAGTTGTCTGGGATGCTGAACTCTTGAAGATATATATACAGAATGGCCCAAAAAAAGTGAGAACATTTCGTAAAATGTGATATAATTACATCAAAATTAGTTTAACTATATCAACAATAGTTTAAATAGTTTACTAATTTACTTACCTATTTGCCTATATTACGTTTCATTTCGACAATTTCCGGTTGCCATCTTTGATTATTAATTTTCCCAGTTGCCCAGAATGACAAAAATCACTGCAGAAGACCGTAAATTTGCGAATTGAAAAACATCGGGGTGCTAGGGAAATGATCAAAGAGTTTCAAAACAAATCCTGGAGTATAGCTAGACATTACAGCAGGACGTAGCTCCATCTCACACAACCAGAAATACAATCAATTTTATTCGTCGTGAGAATGTTAATTTCTTCGAGCCAGGCATGTGGCCACCGAACAGGCCAGATTTAAACCCAGTAGATTATGCAATATGGGGGTGTTTTAATAATTTCTGATTACCCGTGCAAAAAAAAATCAGTATATATATATATATATTCTTTAATATACTTATAAATGAAATAAAATTCATCTTTCATTTTCTTGTATTTTAAATATTTACTACTTGCATTTGAAGACATATATTGTGTTAATAAAATATCTTTACTTCTACTAGACTTATACGCCCGAGTGACAGCTCTGAAGGATACTCGCGTTCTGCTCGGGCTGGGAGGCTGGACTGACTCCGCTGGAGACAAGTACAGTCAGCTGGTTCGCTCTCCCGAGAAGAGAAAGAACTTTGTTACCGCAACTGTGGCCTTCCTCAATCGCTACGGCTTCAAAGGACTTCATCTGGACTGGAATTATCCCAAATGTTGGCAGAGCAACTGCGCCAAGGGGCCCGCAGATGACAAACCTAACTTTTCCAAACTTGTACAGGTAACCTACATTTCTAAATCAATATATGAAGGAAACCCCAAAGGGTCCCACCCTATCCGGTAATCGTTTTGAGAGTTGTTTACTCTCGTTTCGATTCCACTCAACAAGGAGACGCGTGCAATATTTTACAAAATCTTAAAACCTTTTTTTTTGGACTATATTTTAAAAACTAGAGCGTTTAGTTAAGTTCCGGCAGTTTGTTACTGAAATCTTAGGCGCCCCTTCATATTCACTTTTTTATTTTTATTTATTTTATGGCACAATTATTACAGATGGTCATTATTACATTTTTTTAAATATATTTATTTATTTATTACATTCTGTCATTAACATCACAATACCATCATAGGTTGGCTCCGGTATCGTCGTACTAGAGCCACACCTGTACAATTTGACGTGAGACTTGTTATCATATTAAATTCAGAAGATAGCCAGAGAGAAGCTGAATCAATGTGGTAGATTTAATTTAGACATATCTTTATTGTAAATATTTATACCATTGATGTTTTAAATTTCAGGAATTAGCTCAAGAATTCAAGCGCCAAGATCCTCCCTTGGACTTGGGAGTGGCCATATCAGGATATAAAGAGGTGATAGACGTGGCTTACGATCTGCGTCAGCTGTCTAAGGATGCTAGTTTCCTATCAGCTATGACTTACGACTATCACGGAGGGTGGGAGCCCAACACGGAACATGGAAGTCCTCTGTACTCTAGGCCCCAAAACAAATATCCGCAGTACACCACCGTGAGTTTATTTTGATAGATGATTTTTATATTATTATATTTTAATTTAACTATTGGATTGTTGTGTAAGTTCATAATATTTTTATTTTAAAAAAATAATTCAAAATACAATAATTAATCAATAATTTTTTTCCTGCATTGTATTCCACGTCTAAACAAATCCGGTGGTTTGGAGGTGAAAAAGTCGTCAAGCCAATTTTGGAGAACAACGTCGTTACTAAAAGGGTTTTCTTGGAAATTGTTGAACAGAGAGCGGACAAAACGAAAATCTGACCGAGCAAGATCAGAATAGGGCGAATGTGGAATAATCTCCCGGCCAAGTCATTGAATAGCCGCTTTTGTAATGTTGACCGTCTTCCCGGTCGCTTTACTTGAATTGCGGCCTCAAGGTGAAGTTGTTGGCAATAAAGTAGCTTTCTTTGCCTCACCAGATGCACACGGTCTCCGTTGCACTAAACTCCTCGGCTAAAACTCAACTAAAATGTTCGTTTTTTTATACTTGGCGCTTCATTTTCTTTAGCCAACATGATTGTCGGTTGTTAATACACAAACTACAATCTACAAATAGAAAAATTCAATAAAATAATACTGAGATATTAAAACGACAATGTCAAAAATTCACTTTTGCATGAAAAAGAACAACCCGATATAACACATTTAATCAAGATTGAAAATTGGTCTTTATAACGCTTATGTAATATTATAAATCAAATAGAGAATTAGAGTCAATAGTGATGTCCGTGAATCGACATAAGGTGAGAATAGCGAGGTTTTCTAATCACTTCTTCAAAATACGTATTTTTAACTGAAAATATTTTTACCGTAGGAGTTCGCGATAAAGCATCTGATTTCTCAAGGAGCTGATCCCGCAAAGCTACTCCTAGGGCTTCCCTTCTACGGTCAGAGTTTCCAGCTGGCTGGAGTCGAAGCCCGAGGGGGCAGAACTGGCCCCGGAGCGGAAGCTGCTGGCCCCGGGGCTCCCGGAGACCTCACGAGGCAACCCGGGATGCTCGCCTACTATGAAATCTGCTACAGGGGTATGTTTTAAGTTTCTATTAGTTAAAATATGACTACATAATTATTGATGGTACGTAATCCGGAAAATAAAGACATTTTAGTTTAAAAAATTGAGAAAATATTTTATTATACAATTTTATATCAATCTTAATCTATTCTTTCACATCATTTTAAAGCCCCGCTGTTGTAGTCACCAATTAGTCATTTAACCATTTGTCCAAATCCTTGGACAGATTTGGATGTGGGTTTTTGATCATCCACCGTATAGTGCGGACCTTGCTTCGAGCGATTTTCGCCTTTTTCCTAGGCTTATTAAGTTCCTGAACGGAAAACGTTTTAGAGGTGATGACAAATTGCAGCTTGCAGTTAAATTGGTTGACTATTGCAACAGTGAAACGTTTAAAAAAATGTAAATTTGTATAATAAAATAGTTCTTAATAAATATTTTAAAGCTAAAAGTTTATTTCTGGATTAGATCGTACAAAATTAAGGGCACGTGGTATCCGTGGGTTAATACATTGTTAACAAATGATAATTTAAAATCTTTTTCACGAAATTGTTGCACAAGCTAGGCAGTAGAATACATTAGCATAAATATTCATTCTTGACCTTGCGATCGGAAATGTCACAGGTTGATTGTGTTGTTGCCGCGTGGTCTCAACTACAGCTTCAAACTTCACACCTCTTCAAGTTCATCTGCTGTCATCTCTGTGATGCTGGAGACTCGGAGCACGTGCGCCCAGGGGGAGGGGGACATTAACAAATTGCTTCATTCCGAAAACAAATAAATCATTATCTACTGTGATGAAACCAGTTCCGAGAGATGAGACCGTTTGAATCATATTTATTTTAGATAAACACGTCTTTGTCAGACAGAAGCATCATCGCGAAGGTCTCACCGAGTCAGGGGTCAGTCCGCAACAGCCAGTCGACAGAGCGGAGGACTGCGATACAGATATCGATTACCGATGGGAATAATCTGTTTAGTGAAGTCGGTTTTGGTAGTCATCGCGTGCGAATATTTTGTTAATGGAGACGATGGTTTTGCAGTGAAGAGTCTGAGATGGCAGACGGGGCGACAGGATGGTGCGGGACCCTACGCCTACAGCAAGGACCAATGGGTGGGATACGAAGACCCCACGTCTATCACGGAAAAGGTTAGTCAAATAAAAAATTATTAGATATTCTGGATATTGTATTATATATAATGTTGTTGATACGCTTCAGTGAAGTATTTCCAAGCAGGTTTGACGAGAAAATATTTTCCTTGTCTTTTTGTTTACTATTTGTTTAGGTTTTTTCTATACAGAAATAATACAAACACGTAAAATACGTTGATATGTAATTTAAGCAATCAATTTCCAAATAAACCGCATATCAGTTCTATTAGGAAAAAACATGTCTCAAAGGAAATTTAAGTAAAATAAATTTGTAGGAATAATAAACCTAACTGTTAGATATTATGTACTTAAATGTAAAAGGAACTATGTATTTTACTTATTTTTTAACTACAAAAAAGGAAAAAATATTAGTGTTGCATGCTTATGAAGATAGACAAGAATGAGAAATATGATATATTTTCTTTTAACTTAACTTAAACTGTCCTACGATGTCGCATCCTCAGTCTTTTTAAAATGTAAAAAACGTAATATGGATTTCTTAGCCTTGATTGCAAAATCAAGATGACATTTTGTCTCTCCCTCCGTATAAGGAGCGTTCATTTGTAATAACTTTATATCGAGAAAGTTTTTTGCAACTTGAAGTGCATTCTAAGTTATTTTATATACTTAATCCCATGAATCGGAATGAATAAAACTGTATCGACGGTATAGAAAACAGAGGAGAAAGTAGATTAAATAAAAATCAGATATCTCGTAGAGACAAAGCTATTTTTGTTCTATTTAATAGAAAATATATAGAAGTATGGGGTAATTACAGGGCTTACGACTTGTCTTCGGCTGGGTTAAGTGATCACTTTATATAAATAAAAGGTTCACCATTTTCACTCCATCAAACTTCACATCTATCAAATTGTTGAAAGTTGTATATTTGTTAACGTGTAGACTCGCTCCGAGTACCACTACATCATCGCCATCTACGAACCAAATTTGATAATTCATTTTTCCTTGAAACAACCGAATACCCGAAGTGAATCCACTTATTAATATTATGTACAATAGATATGGAGATTGATGGGGTGAGAGTGGTGAATGTTATATTTATATAAAGAGATCACTTAAGTCAGCCGAAGACAGGTCGTGAGCCCTGTAATTACCCCATACTTCTATATATTTTCCATTAAATATAATAAAAACAGCTTCGTCTCTATGAGATATCTGATATTTATTTAATAACAGTGTCTTTATAGGTAAAAATACAGTAATTGTGCGTTTTTGGACATATTCAAACATTGCGAAAGTAGATTAGTTTAAATATCAAAAAAGCTTTCGTAACATTGACTCAATACACAGATTTTTAGTATACTGCATCTATAATTTATATATTTTAAATGATTTGATTTGAATTTTTTTATGATTTTATAGTTTGTAGTAAGTTATACTAATATTAATAATTTACATTGTTTGAGATTACACGATATTTTCTTTTCTTTTTTCTTCGCGTCATCACAAAAAAAGAGTATTTAAATAAATTAAAAGATATCAATTATAATCCAATACAAGATCAATAACATATTTGAAATGTCACAAACATCAAGATAGGCGACAATAACAAACATCTGGTCCACAGACATCGCCACACACAAATACAAATTTTTGTAACGATTTCCTCACATTTGGAAATTTCAACCATAAAAATACTATTAAAAACCGCGCATAATGAATACATTATTATTATTAAGCCGAACGCATTATTATTGTGAAATCGCAGTTTTTTACAACTCAGTTCTGTAATATTTTAATACAAATTAAATGTATCAATTAGAAAGACATATAGTCAAATTCAATTTATCGAATAAATATTTTTGTTGCCACCGGGATTCGAACCTGGATCCTTTACTATCTAGGGAAATGCGTATTAATAAATTATTTTGCACGTTCATAGTTAGGAAAATTTGTTTATATGTTTTTGAATATACGGTATTAAAGCCATGAGGAATATTTTAACTAATTGATGAGACAGAATTAATCGAGAACTTATTAAATAATAATCTTCTAATCTTCTTTTTCTTCTTGTGCCCTATCTGTTTAACGGACGTTGGCTATCATCATTTTGTTAACTGCGGCGGAAAAGCTCTAAAGTAGTAATAAGCTTTGTAAATTTTGATCATTGGAATCGAAGCGGGAGTGCACAACTCTCATAACGGTTCCGGAATAGAGTGGGACCTTTCGGGGTTTTATTCATTAATCCTTAATTATTTCTTTATTGAGTCGGACATTTGATTTGCGTTGCTTTATTAATCCTTCAGAAATGGGATCGAAAAATAATTACTTCTTATTTTTTTTTGCATGAATTTACTTATGGGTATTATGCATCTCACACAGCGAGCAATGTTAACCGAGCACGGTATGGCGAAACCACTTCTGAACGAACAGTGCGGCGTTGGTTTGAAAAGTTTAGTAAGGCAGGCGTAAGATGATGAGAGTCGAGGACGTCTTGCCACCGTTGATAACGACGAATTGAAATCTTTAATGTAAGAAAACACACGATAAATAAACAGCAGTAGTTAACTAAAGAGGATCCATCTTGCTTTACGGCATTATTAATCTTTTCAAGCGCTCATTTCACAATTGTTTAAGCCAAACTATTCAATATAGAAATTCAATATAGAATATTCAATAGAGAAACGGCAGAAAATGCTTTTAAAGAATTCTTGGGTTGTAATGATCCGTGTCCACGGAAGATATTATTAGGATTTTCGACTCGAGATAATGTCTGAGATATGGTTATGCTTTAGAGACAACTCTCGGCTTTCGTATTCACCGTGTCACAGAGATTCGTCGTCTCGCGTGTTACTTCACGCTCGAATGTTAAACGTCAAATGTCATTGTCCTCATGTTTGTCATTTGGGTGATTTTGTATTTCCCCAGTAGCAGTTAAAATACAATAAACGTTTGTAATTTAACTCCTTATATTAACGTTAGTGTTTGATGGATTATATATAACTATCAGAATAGGCAGCTGTAGGGATCTATGGTAGTTTTAGGTGACTTTTAGCTGCACGTATCTAATCTCGCTGTCGGAACATACGCCGCATGCAGCAATTTGAGTTTTTGTCTCTTTTTAACAATCTCAAGCTAATCTCATCACGTGCCTACGATATTGATGAGTATCTCAACTAAATCTCTGAGATTGTCTCTTTCCTTGAACACGGACCTTAATCCGCTTGAGTAATAATTTATTCTTCTTATTTCTACATATGTTATATTTAATTGAATTTGAAGGTTAAAAGCGGACATTATTTTCGGAACGACCCAACATTTATTTCATTCCTTATTAAAGCGTTAAATGAGTCCTGAGCGGTCGTTTTCTGCGTTTAGGTGTGTCGTCCAGTCTGGTGATGCGAAATGTTAATCTCTGCGCTCGCCCATTACATTAGAATAACACTTTGGCTTTTAATCGTTTCTGACGAGCTTTCCACATTGTAGGTATATCGTCCGTGACAAAATAATATTCATCGGATGACACCGTCACATCTGGTGGCCTTGACATTTTAATAATCGTGGAAACTACTTTTTCTTGGTTCTGAGAAAATACAAAATCACAAATTTAAAAAATATCAAATACTTGGCGGATGAGTCGCGTGCGACAATATGACAAATTGAATATCAAAGATGTTCACTTCTGTAATAAAATTAATTCGAGAAATCAAGTTTTTTCGTATTCTAATACTGATCCTGTCCTAGTACGGAACGAGAGCTTTATTAACTGCGGCGTGATAAAATAACGTGAAAAGTACAGACAATTATTAAAGTAATATATTAAAATAATATATATAGAACATAGTGATTTTCTAAATTTGTATTACGCAATAAGGTTGTGGACAATGTAAAAAAATAACCTTGGAAATACATGTGTATATCTGCATTAGGTGGAGTATGGCATGCGGCAAGGCTTGGGAGGAGTAGCGGCCTGGTCAGTGGATCTAGATGACTTCAGCAACACGTGCTGCTCCGAGTCCTACCCGCTGCTGCGCGCCGCGGCCCGCGCGCTGCGCCGACTAGGGACGCCGCCGCCGCCCGCCTCCACGACCCCGTGCACGAGGCCCGATCCCCCCAGCACCCCGGCACCACCGGTGTTGACCACTGTATTCGATTCTGGTTGGTACATAATAATTAAAAATATATTCTTTACACGTAATACCAAATTTCATTTGTTCCTTTCGTGGAATTATATCTACACTGTTTACAGGTGCGGCTAACATACCGTCAACCACCCCATCCTCTTCGACCCCCTGGTGGTCGCCCCCTTCATCCACTGCAGCTTCTACTACTAAAGCAACGACCGCTGCCTCGTCAACCCCTTGGTGGTCGCCGCCCTCTTCCACTGCCGCTCCGACCACGACCACTAGAGCGCCAATCACCAAAACTACCGCAGCCCCGACCACCACTACTACAGCCAGACCTCCAACTGAAACTTCTCCTGGTAGTAAGTGAAATAATTTCTCAATATTTTTATACCTCTGAATGTTTATTTTTCAGGGTAGGTACTTGAAAATTAAGTTGGATAATTTTTTTTAAATTCATTCACGTAAACGGTTCACCGTCAGAAAGTCAATCATCTTATTTTTTCTTTATTGACGTATCTAAGGTGCCTAGGAGTAAAATATCATTTGAAATTTTGGTCAAAATTGTCCTACATATATCAAAATTCTTAACTCAGTTTTCTCTTTAAAACTCCGTTACAAACTTGTAAAATTATGTAGTCGTTTAGGAAATAATAAGGAAAAAGGGTAATTAATAATAAGAAAATACTTCATCAATATTAGCAAAATTACTTTGTGGCTTAATTTAAATAAATAATTAGACAAAATACTTTGTTTAAACCACTATTTATTGATTATTCTACATGTCTCGATACCTACGGTATCTTCTTCAGGAAACAATGTCTAAATAATAATAACTATTCTGAATTTCCAATCACCTTTTGGATATTAACAAGGGTTTAGAAATTTTACATACAAATACTAGGGGTTTACAGGGATTAGCATTTATAAAAAATGCCAACCAGGCATTTTTTATAAATGGCAGGCAGGCGAATGAGAAGGACCATATAAGAGATTTTGCTTTTAAACGATCCTGGATAAGCGGCGGGTCCACTCTCATTGTCCAAAATGTCAATAATCATTTATAAATCGCATTATTGCAGAGGAGCCAGAGCAGTGCGTGGCCGGCTCCTATAGTCCGGATCCGGGCAGCTGTACCACCTACTTGCAGTGCTCAGGAGGAGAGAACAGGAAGCAGTCTTGCGCCCCGGGATTGCACTGGAACGCCCAGGCCAACCTCTGTGACTGGCCAGCCACTGCCAAGTGTCAAGCTGACTCAGGTATCTATTAATGTAACGTCATTAGACTTCAAGAGGTACGCCTTACAGAGACTTATTTTAGGCAGACACAAAATAAATTAAGCTGGTTGGGTGTTTTCCAAAATTGTGTTGTCTTGATTCTGATACACACATGACACATCATTTTAGTGACTACACATTACCAAGAAATGCGTAATAAATACGATGAACTATGTTGACTATGTGCATAACAAGCTATATCAATTTAAAAGAGCAATAGAACATAAGTTCTAAAATTTGTCGTAATTCTGAAACTGAAACTGGATAACGCATTTCACCGAATAGGAAAATGTCCAAAATTGAATCCCGGTAGCTACTAAAATATTTTTCTACTACGTTCTGAAAAACTGCAACTTCACAATAATAATGTATTCTCCGTAAAAAGTAAGAATCGGTCAAATATATTAACAAAGTATAAAATATTGCATTTTTGACAGGAACGTTGTCAGGACTTGCCTGTCACCCTGCAGTGCATCACGTGTCATTTCTCAGTGGTATTTTACTCACCATGTCTATCATCAATCACGCCGATTGCGAGGTGTGATCGGTGATCCATTTTTTAAATGCTCATGTGGCTCAATACATGGCAGAATAACTGCAAATGTTTGGGTGGAAGCTTTGGAACCTAAGTTTACTTAAGCCTTTTCACAGAGCCTGAACCTGGCGATACAAGACTTTCATATTTTTAGGAAATTACCCCCATGACCGCAGTTCAATAATACCTGTATCTAGATCTTCCCCTCAATCTTGATCATGTCGGTAGTCTCCTCGCTTTCATCTTTCTCGGGATATCTGGGGTGACATACTGCTTCCGAAGTTCTATGTTTCAACCCCTTTCAATCTCTTGTTTGATTATTTCGTATTAGGCCTTAAATTTTGTGTATATTTTCTACTTTCTTGTATAAAGCCAAGTTTCACACGTATAATATTAATATCATATTAATATTGTAGATTTACCTAAATCGTATATAATATAAAATGCGCTACTAAAAAAAGAAAATACACATAATATTATTACAATTTTCCAGTAAGTCCCGGCAGCTCTGCAAAGCCCATGAGGAAACCTTCGGCTCCCACGACCGTGCAGCACCCGTCTCCCTCCCCCACCAGCGCCAGGCCGAGCAGGAGGCCGGTCACATCCGCCGCCACGGTTACCACCGCTGCATCAGCGGCCACCAAGCCGAGCAGAAAGCCCAGCAAAAGGCCTCAGAAGGATCCAAATGTAAGAAATATCATAAATATTTGAGTCGCACAGCGGTACAGTGGCTCATCTGCAAAGTGATCAAATAGAGATACGAGAGATTGAAAAGACGACAAAATTTCATATTTTTATTTATTAATAAAAAATAATGTATTATTTATTTATTAGTAACTATATAATACTATATAAAAATTTGTTTGGACTGTGACCGTCTCACTAGAGAAATTCTGTGTCAAGACAGGCATAGTTTACAAGCAATTGTTCGATTAATTAAAATTACAAGTAGATAGAATTACATTTATTACTATATAAAAGGTATATATGAAGAACAATTTTAAAATGGATTTCATTTTTGGATCATTTGTAGCAATAATTAATATAGGTATGAGTCAATATGTTTGGGTGAGTGCACCAATACTGGCTCTACCTATATTACGAATCCAAGTTTAAATATGTAGTTTCATGTTCCTGGGACAATTCAATTGATTTAATTCTTTTAGCATTCTGTTAAACAGTTTAGGTCCAAAATATTTGTAGTTCCTTTGACCAAATGTAGTATGTGCTCTTTGGGTTTGTAGGTTATTTGTATTTGTCCGTGTGGAAATTATGTTTTGGGTTGTTTTAAAATGTGTCTGTTTGTATTAATATATGTATTTGAGAGTAGTATTAACGTATATTTGTCTAATATCAAAGACATTGAATTTATTAAAAATTTCATCAGTGCTCGTTGTGATTGGGGATTTGAGGATAACTTTTAATATAATTTTTTGAGCTGCTATTATTGGATTAATTGCAGACATAGTCACTCCACCCCAAGCAATTATACCATACTCTATGATTGATTGACAGATAGCGTAGTATGCCATTTTAAGAAGTTTTATATTAAGGAAATTTCTAAATTTTTCTAAAATAATATATTGTTTTTTTTATTTTAACATCAGTACAATTACACAATGCTTCTATATACTCGTACATATATCCCTTCACAATTTAATGTGACTTCAGATAATTGAGTATCTGCTGTACTTTTACGTGAGATCACTTCGCAACTCACCACCTTTGACAACCCAATATCAACATCAAATTACATCAATCTAGACGCAACTTTCAATGGACGACTTCGCTGTGGTTTGCGCCACTGAAATCTGAAATTTGTTAGTAATTTTTGGACCAGTTTGAAATCTCATTTAAATGTTATTGTTTACAGTCTTGCATCAACGGTGCATACTATCCTCACCAAGAGTGCTCCAAGTTTAACATCTGCGTGAATGGAATACTGCTGTCACAGTCCTGCGCCCCCGGAGAGGGCTGGAGTTCTGGCCTATCCATCTGCGCCCCCGGAGTCTGCAAGAACCGCCGCCCCGCGAAGATCAGGCCGAAGATAAAGAAGACATCACCTATTTTACGTGAGTGATGGACAAATCAGTTAAAATAACTAATACTTTAGCTTGTACCTATATAAAAGAAGACAATACAAGAAAACAAAAAAGATTCTTTCCGGCAAAGGAAAGCCAGGACCGGCAGATATTAAGAAGAAAGAAGGGGAAGTCGGATGACCTTCACCCTCTTTCTAAAACTTGAGTGTTTCAAAATCTTCTAGTGAGACACCCATACACCCACGAACTTCCAAAAAAATCCGAAATTCCTTTTCCTTTAAGGGAAGTGTGAGGCACTTGAGAACCGCCATTTGCTGTGTATCTATTCTTGTTTATATTTTTTCTATTGTGCTGTGTGTTTTTACTGCATTGTACGGACAGTGAATGGTCTTTGGTTGGCAGCCATGTCGTGTTGGTATTCGATCTCGAAATTCAAGTCAACTTTAATCATCATTTAATTATCTGAAATTCACAAGTGTTACGTATAATTTTTTTTAAATTTATATATTAATTATATTATCATTATAGTCATATAAAATACATTAAAATAGTTTAATGTTTCAATGTTTTTTTGGATACAGCAGAATAGGAGACAGAACGTGAAAATTATGTATTTAAAAACCGAAGTGAAAATATTCATTTTTGAAAAATACATAGTTATTCTTATTTGAAAGTCTTAAACAATCAATTTATTAACAAAATGAATGTCTTTACATGGAAACAATTTGAGATTCAGTGTACTAAAGAAAATTCTATTGCAAGAAAGCTATAATAGTCTTCAGAGATTTTTTTTTGGTGACAATCGCAATATATTTAAACATACTTTTTGAAATAAATGTTTTAATGGCCCATGTTCATCATGATGTCTCAATGATACGTTGATCTCTTAGAGTTGCTAAAGGTGTGTACCGGATGTGACATTCTGATTCACGCACCAGCATACGGGATCCATGGATCGCTTCGCGCTGACCGTTATTTAACCATTATTTTAGTGAAAAGGTTAAAAAACTTTACACTAAATTGACACACCAGATAGTAAACATTTAACTAGTGTACTATGGGGCTATAAATCTCAGCACATATGTAAATAATTATATTTAAACTCTGATAAACTTGTTTACGACTTGTCTTATTAAAACAAAAATATAAAAAGGATGCTAAAATTAAGCTTATTATTCGTGGATTCTCAGGAGCTCCTTGCCAGGCTGGACAGTTCTCTCCCTACCCTGGAGATTGTGGACAGTACCAGCAGTGTCTCTGGGGCAAACTGGAGGCATTCCAATGCGCTTCTGGCCTTCACTGGAACAAAGTAAGTTCTTACTATTCATATTTTTCCTGTAATGAAAGAAAGTCCGAAAGTAGAGCCTTTTAATAGAAGTCTCAACTCTTGTAATGATAAAAGAAGTTTTAAATACAAATTAAATGTATTAATTAGAAATATATACATATAAAATCAATTTTATCGAAAAATATTGTTATTACGCTACCGGGATTCGAACCTGGATCTCTTTCCAATCCGGGGAAGGTGCATTATCCAACTATGCTACTGCGATGGTACTTTTGACGACAAATTTTCGAACCCATATGTTACACTTTTTCATAAACATCTATCGTTCCATTATTTGAAAGCCATCTACTTTGTTTTTATGAAATCTCAAATACCTTTGAGTAAACCGATAACAGACGCCAGAATTAACAATTCATTTTTATTAAATTTTTGAACTCATTGATACAACTTATGTACTATTAAGGAGAACACATTCTTATTGTGAAGTTGTAATTATTCATATCATAGGTCCGTGATATTTGAAATACTAATTAAATGTATTAATTAGAAAGATATAAATATAAAATCAATTTTATCAAAAAATATTGTTGCATTACCGGGATTCGAATCCTCCTCTATTCTGTGTTCTCCTTAATGATATATATATATATACAATCTCGAAGGAGTTTCAGTAGATTGGCAGGTTAGAGATCATGACGGGATGAGAAGGGGTAAGTGAAGATGGGGTAAATCGGTGATCCTGCCATTCAACCCTCTTTATATAATGTCAAAAAAAAATTGCTACAACATAATATTAAGAAGTACTGTTTACAACTTTTATTTCAAACAAGTTCTTTCAAGTAATACAATGTGATCTCTAATATTTCAGGAAAGAAACATTTGCGATTGGCCAGCCAGTGCTCAGTGTCAGGAAGAGCAAGATCTTCCAACAGAGATAGATATAGGCGGAGAAGATGAACTGGAGGCTGAAATTCCTGCTAGTTCTACCACTCCCAGACCTCTGTTCAATCCTGAAGACTGGGTACCCACAACAGTCTCCACCACCACAACGACTACTGCTCCAGAAGAGAACGATGTAGCACCATTATCAGGTAAAGCAAATCATCTATACCAGATATAAATTAAATCATTTACAACATACACGTACACGATTTATCAAAGTAATTAGTTTCAGAGATATTATGCCCTTGAAACTACAAGGTATCACCTGACATTAACATCAAACTGACATAGACTGATTCATGATTTCAGGCACATTATATAATAATATAACCCATACACATTATTTGTATTCAAATCAACACTTGTTATTCTAAAAAATATTCCACATGCTATTAAAATGTAACGTAATTTTCTTGTTATCTCATAAATTACCGAGAAATTTGACATGTTTGTAACAAGAGAAAATTATTATCAGAATTTTGAAATAACTTATCAACTTTGATTAAAATATCAGGTGCGTTTTAATGCGTAATTTAATATTGTAATTAACTTTTTTTCAGGATACTACAAAATTGTATGCTACTTCACCAACTGGGCTTGGTACAGGCGCGGCCTGGGCAAGTATCTTCCCGAGGACATCGACCCCAATCTCTGCACGCACATCGTCTACGGCTTCGCCGTCATGGACTCTGAAAATTTAGTCATCAAGGCGCACGACTCTTGGGCTGATTTTGATAACAGTAAGAACGTTTGACAGAATGATTAATAATTAATATAGTACATATCGTGATAATTCATAATCAAAACTTATGTTTGTATGTCTGTCGGATTAAAATAATATTTTTGCAAAACAAACTATTATCTCTTGAAGGTGAATTAAATGTTGTTTTACTCCTGTAGAATAACTAATCAGTATTTTTTACTGCTTTTAATGCATTTTAATTTAAAAAGTGGCTCTACATAAAAAACGTGTCTAATTTATTTATCTGGTTCGCCCCGCCCCACTTCATATACTCGTAGAGGTCAAACATCATCGTCTGAATTTTTTTCCAACTCAGATAGTGTTCTATTGTTTTGTGGAAATATTTCTTCCTCGTTGGTGGCTATTTTTTAAATCGCCTTTTTAGCATAATTTTGAGACACTTCTAAAAAACATATTCTATATTTAACAGTTTAATGAGTTATCAATTACACAATGGTAACAATTTAATTTCACGTTGAATTTTCGACATTTATATGTGATCCTTCTATTTTAATGAGACATTTATTATATCAAATAATTGTAAATAAATAATTGTCAAAGAACTATGTTCTAAAAATTACGACATCACAATAAAAATGTGATTTCATTTAAAAAAAAAAAATATATATATATATATATATATAATTGTAATTTTTCATCAATTACGAAGACAACAGTCATGCCTGCAACATAGCCGACAGCTGGGCTTAGTGACAATAATCGGCAAAAGCCAATTGATTTCTGTAAGTGTTGAATAAAAGTATTAATAGATAACTAATTTGCACTTGCGTTACAGAGTTCTACGAAAGGGTAACTGCGTACAAAAAGAAGGGACTGAAGGTGTTGCTGGCGCTGGGAGGGTGGAACGACTCGGCAGGGGACAAGTACAGTCGCCTGGTGAACAATCCTTCCGCCAGAAAAAGGTTTATCAATCACGCGCTCGCCTTCTTGGAGAAGCACAACTTTGATGGACTCGATCTGGATTGGGAGTATCCAGTTTGCTGGCAGGTACGAGATGACGATTTATGGCTTTAGATAATTGCTTTTTTTATTTTTCACAATTTTTTTCAACATTATGGCGATTTTGCACGTAGTCCGAGTCAACAGAATTAAATATTCGGGGAATTGGTTTAATTTACATCGCGGTTCACCAGTTTGGGGGTGATGAGTGTATTTACTTTGATTATAGTGTGTTGACTGTAGCCCGTACAGATGAATGTGTTTATAGGTTATGCGTCATCTGTTAGGAGGCACTGTTTCATTGATTAATGATCTGTATACATACATACAGATATATATATAACGTTCACCAATTCTCACCCCTCAATCTCCATATAAGCCAGCCGAAAACAGGTCGTAAGCCCTATAACTATCCCATACTTTCATATATTTTCCATTAAATATATTTAAAAAATAGCTATGTCTCTATGAGATACCTGATATTTGTTTAAATATATATTTATTTAATGTTCATTTTTAATACAGTAATGTACAAACAATTCGTTTTATGGAACAAGCTATTTATTTCAATGCACATATCTCTTAAAATATTTTGCTATTAAATTGTACCTTATTCAAATTTGTTGTTAAGGTTGTATAAATAATAAGGTATATTAAAAATATTAATTAAATTCAAACGTGACTTTCACGTGATTGAATTGACAGCAGAACTCATCTGTCTCAGGTTACCATTGCACTCATTGTTTTATTTTGTCACGTCACTAAATATGTGTTTGTTTTAAGTTTGTTATGCGACACAGGCGGATCGGCATCCGGACACAAGAAAATTATATATGTAGTATTAAATATGTCTAGTAAGTTTGTAACTGATAAACAGGGTGGCCCAAAAAAAGTGAGAACACCTCGTAACACATGAGTTATTTCAAAACATAATATAATTAATTATAATTCTTAATGTAATTTTTTTTGCACAATATTTAGCTAATCAGAAAACATGTTCAATGTATTCTCCTTGCTTCTCAGCGACTTTTTCTAAGCGCCTTCGCCACTCGTCTATGCTTCTGTCAATAAAGCACTGCCCCAGATTTCTACATTCCTCAATTATTGCCAACTTGAGCTGATCGATCAGCTGTGGTAAATTTTATCCGATGGTAGACTTTTTCTTGTAAAACACCCCATATTACATAATTTATTGGAATTAAATCTGGGCTGGCCACATGCCTGGCTCGATGAAATTAACATTCTCACGGCGAAGAAAGTTGATTGTATTTCTAGCTGTGTGAGATGGAGCTCCGTCATGCTGTAATGTCCAGTTATGGCGACCACATGTCGCTTGATTGACAGGCATCAAATCTTGTCTGAGAACATGTTCACAATAATAATGACTGTTTACTTGGGCGCCTGGTTCAACGAACACAACACTAGTCTTCCCCATTCGAGTCATACCAACTGATGTAATTATATCATATTTTACGAAATGTTCTCACTTTTTTTGGGTCACCCTGTAGATATCAGAAAGATTTGATTTATGATGACACTGAGGGCTCCAAATCTCACTGCGTGTATTTGATGTCGCAGTGTATATGTATCTAGCTTGATGCACAAATAAAAATACATAGATAGAAGTTAAATTTCAGATTAAAGTCGCTCACTAGAGATGACTCCGAGAAAGCAGCTAAGCTAAGAGAGAAGTGGTTGCTTCAAGCGAGCTTTTCGTAGTTATAACATTGCGATGTATTGCTATCAAAATTTTCGACGAAATGGTTTGGCTGTAAAATGGCTGGTGAAGAGGACAAAAGTTGCATCAGCTGACACCGGCAGAGAACTTTAACATCGATCAGTACACAATTGCTCGTCATCTCAGAAAACTCGGCAAGGTGTGGAAATTGACCGGAAAGGCTGATAGAGTCCGAATTTTACAATACAATGTAATTTATGTTACAATGTAATTTTGAAAAAACGGCGGATTCATCTAACTAATAATAGGATTGACATCAAACCTATAGGTTGTACACAAAGTCTACACAGGCAGTAGTAGGACGAACAATAGTATCCATACAATAACTTTTTTTTTAATAACGTAGGTGATGGGATTTGTTACGTATTGGAGACTAAAAAGTTTTTTTCTCCAGAAAAAAACAGTTCTACTATAATTTACGTTTTTCTTTTCTCAGACTGACTGCTCCAAGGGTCCCGCATCAGACAAGGCCGCCTTCAGCCTGTGGGTGCGCGAGCTGAGCGAAACTCTTCACCCCCGCGGTCTGCTGCTGTCCACCGCCGTGTCCGCCAGTAAGACGGTGGTGGACGCCGGCTACGACGTGCCCGGCCTGGCCAAGTACATGGACTGGATCGCCGTGATGGCCTACGACTACCACGGCCAGTGGGACAAGAAGACAGGTCACGTGGCACCGCTTTATTACCACCCAGAAGACGACGTCAGCTTCTTCAACGCGGTTAGTTTTAATCATTTGAACGTTTAAAAGACCATTATTTCATGTATTATTTCAAAAGGTTTATTTCCCACTGCACATGTAGTACAGCGTAACAATTTTAACGGAGATTATTTTTCACCCATTTTGTATTGAACAGCTCGCCAGCATGCAGCTGAAGATGAAATTCTTGAGTTGAAAAATTTCATTCTTAAAATCACCAGATGATAATCTATTATTTTCTTATTTGGTGACTCGTAGTCGTTGCTATCTTTAGCAAACTTGCGACAAAATATGTTAAGGGTGGAGCTATTTCCATAATACACCTTGAACTAGTAACAGGCTATCATCGGGCAGACTGGTGGCCGCTTCATGATTAATGATGGCGCCTGCGCAGCCACGGCTAGTATTTCAAAGTAGAAAACATAATTACCAAAAAAAGGAATGTGTCTATCACAACAAATATCCATTTAGATGCAAGTATTTATATACGTATACGGTAACACGACACACGTTCAATGGCTAAAAGTTGAGTGCCGACGCCGCCTGGCGACAAAGAATAAATGAACCGTCATGCGTACACATAGTTTGGAATATTAATATTATTTAAAACAAATTAGATGAATTAATTACTTTGAAAAATATACAGAAAAAATTATCCATCGCGAAAATATTTAGGTAGTTACCATCAAGATACGAATCTGGAACTTTCGTACATATTTTTTCGATAGATACATTATTTATGTGTGATTCTTAATTCTAAGTGATTCACATAATTTATTTTAGAAGTTTGACGATAAAAATGTGATGAATAATAATTATGATTATTCATAATTATTTTTATTGGACTGTGATAGCTACCTAAAGTAAATTTATTTATTTATATATATTTTGACATCCATATTTTTGTAGTTACAGAGGTGGATACATAATAAACATACATAATACATAGTTTAATGGGATGGAGTAGACTTCACCTCTGATATATACAGCGTTGTCCTGGCTACTTTGCTAGACTAAAGTCTGTGTTAAAGTAGCCAGTTTTTTTTTTTTTTTTTAATTGATAAATTGATTCAATATAACCTTTAAATCATAAACTTTTTATATAAATGTTGAATTTGGATGATTCCAGAACTACTCCATGCACTACTGGATCTCGCAGGGCGCCCCGTCTCGCAAGTTAGTGATGGGCATGCCCTTGTACGGCCAGTCCTTCACTCTGGGCACCAGCTGGGACACGCCCCCGGCCCAGGTGGCCAACAAGGACAAGCGCGGGCTCAACGTGCCGGCGCGAGCTGGTGGCCAGGCGGGAGAGTTCACCAGGGCGCAGGGCTTCCTGGCCTATTACGAGGTAACGCTTTGTTAAATTGGTTGTGGTCACGATCACCGTAGATGGAGTTCTTCAGTTCGGTTGCGCCATGGACAAGGCAGCATTATTCAATGGCCTAATCCTGATCACATGTTAGGAACCAGACCATTGCCGTAAAGCCAAGCAAGAATTTTTATTCAGCTGCAAATTTTTCAGATTTCAATTTTTTCATTTCATGAACCACCACTGTGATCAATTTTGATCATATTATTTAATGTATAAAACCGCATAATATTCTTATATTTCTTTTATAGTACATATTACAGAGAGTTGTTTTTTCGTTTTGCATTATTTTTTTATTTACACTACTGTAGTTATTACAAAATGGTCGTTCAGTCATAAAAGTTATCGTTATTTAAATGCAAATGCTATGCTCAGTTGTTTAAAAGTATGATCTTATATATTTATGTATTAATGTATGCAGAGGCGTGTAGTGCATACAAGCAAAAAAACTGTGTATTACTAAAAATTCTGGGAAACAAATATAAATTAAATAAACTATAATATGGATCGTGAATGTATATTTACGGATTTATTACAATTAGTGCCAGTAGAAATTTTAATGGCTTATTTCTAAAAACTACCACGACAGGCGTAGCGCTAGTAGCTACAATCGATGCATTTTAGCTATTCACATCACTATCTTCTATTTTTAAGCTAGTGTATTACTTAAGTCATACTATTGGCTATTTACTGTATTAAAAATTCCTTTCGGTTGATCCATTTTGTATGAAGTCGTCACTTTTGTTGTTTTTTAACAGAATAACATTTGAAAAGCACGCAAATCATTGAAGTGTCTAATTTCTCTTTTACAAATAGGCGAATTTTACTATCTTACTGCTTTTAACGTGTTGATTTCATGATTGTTCTTTGCATTTGGTGCATGTATTTGTTTTTGATTTGGGAAAAACAAAAAGCAATTGGCAGAACCATTTCCTACATTAACCTTTAATAAAAATAATTATTTATGCGAGTTAAGAGATGAACGTTTCTTCCATGTCCATGTATTTTTATAATAATAACAAATTTGTTGTTTTCTGATTTGCAGAATTTTTCAATGCATAGTAATTAAAGTACGAAAAAATGTTCCGTCTCCTTAACGATGCCTGTTAACAAAGCCTGTACAGGTTCATTCATACATTTTCTCCAAGCGTATAATCCGAAAACAAGAATAATTCACAAGCCTACACGAGTATACAATGTTTAATTAAAATAATGAAAAAAGTAAGAAGTAATGTATTATTTTTCATCAGTGCAAAAAAATACAATTATATAATAGTAACAATGTTGACCGATATCATAAAATACAAAAAAAAATTGTAAATACAACATTGTAAAAATGAATTATTCACATTATACACTGATCGATGCTCATGTGTAGAAAATATTTGTTGTTGTTACCTAATGACATATTTTATAATTACCCATTATACATTATCCTCTACTCCGGTGCATAGCACATATGGATCATATTATTATTCCAGTTATCTTCATATCTGATCCATTTAAGCAAACAACTAGACTTAAGGAAAAATTTGTCTCTATTCTTGTATCTCCACTTTGGTGAGGACTTTGTCGGAACTGAGAACTAATTTTATTTGTTTGTTGTATTATGTAGATATGTGACCGCGTGAGGAACCACGGCTGGACGGTGGAGCAGGACGAGGGAGGCCGCATGGGCCCGCACGCCTACAAGGGAGACCAGTGGGTGGGATACGATGACAAGGCCATGATCAGGAAGAAAACGCAATTCGTAAAGGATCTCAACCTTGGCGGAGCCATGGTCTGGGCGCTAGACTTGGATGACTTCAAAAACAGGTGCAATTATTTTTATGCAATTTTGACTTTCTATTTTCAACAGAAACACTAATTGTTTTTAATTTGCAATCAAATGATGTTGATTAGAAAATGCACTCTTGAAAATCTATAACATTACAACTTACATATATGTAGTCAATATTAATATATGTAAATGAAACCCCCCCCTGATAGTTAGACGGAGCATCGGCCATCTTGGATGTACAATGTTGTTGCAGAGAAGATCACTTAGAAATTGTTTCTAATAGTATTTTTATTTATTTTATATAGTTGTTTAATACACCATTCGCTGCCCAAGAACAGCGGTGTAACTACGCTAATGCAGCCTATACAGTGCATTGGGGCCCATATTAGATAGGGGATCAAAAAGTTTGAACCCTACACAACTTTTGACAATGATACTTTTCTATGTGGACTAATAATTTTTAATATCCACTACAGGAAGAAATTGAATCATACAATTTTGAAAATCATTTCTCATGTTTATTAGGAAAACGCATAAAAACATTAATACATCGGGTTAGGAACTAGATCATTGCCGTAAAGCAAAAATGTGCATGTAAATGTGAACAATTCATGTTCAATGTAAGAATACATTTACACTTGGAAAAAATAATTAAAACCTCTGAAAAGATAAAATTATGTAGACAATACAATACACATAATTAATAATCTGTCATTGTTTTTATAAAGGGTCAATACATATATAATATATGTACATAGCCCTAGGGGGCCCTTTTTCCATTTTGCATTGGGGCCTAATTTTTTAATTACGCCATTATTCAAGAAAATATTCAACACATATGCATGCATAACTCAAATCTACCCAAAAACGATATACAGTATTTTTGTAGGGGTAGTATTTTTGTTCTCAGATATCATGGAAATTAGCTAGGGTTGAAGTGGAAAAACTATTACTAGCAGAATAATTATAATTGTATGTTATTTTAGCTGTGGAGAGGGTCGCCATCCCCTGTTGAGCACCATTAGAGATGTGCTGAAGGATGCCACCGGGCCTGAGTACGTGATTGGCGTGCCACCGCCCGTAGGGATAAATGAGGAAGAGCCGAGCGAGGCTCCCCCACCTCCGAGTCCCCCACAGGCAGTGTTGGCAGAGGAGGAGGAAGAAATAAAAGAAGAAGAAGAAGAGAATGCGCTAACCACAGAGGAAAATGAGTACAAGATGGTGTGCTATTTTACAAACTGGGCGTGGTACAGGTAAGATTATATCATTTTGTAAATTACAATATGACAAATCACATTTTAAATGTGTACACCTATTAATTTACCAGTGTTTAAAATCAATCCTAGATGTACATACATTGGAAGGTTTCTATTCAAATATGTAATTATTTAAACAATTACCTACCTCCAATTCTGAATTATCTGACAATAGAAATGAACTTTTCTTTTTATTTGAAAAATGTACCTTCAGAACAAACAAGTCACATACACCCACCTAATTTGTGTATATCAAAATAAATTGGCAATTCACTCCGGATAGAGGATATCATATAGGGGATGTATTTATTCATGCCGTGTATTAATTTCTAGGCAAGGTCCGGGCAAGTTCCTTCCTAGTGACATAGATCCATCCCTCTGCACACACATTATATATGGATTTGCAGTGTTGGACACGCAGACGCTCACTCTAAAGCCACACGACTCCTGGGCAGACATTGACAATAGTAAGTTTTTGATTATTGTTTTGAAATTTTAGACAAAAAAAATACACCAAATCACTGTATTTGTCACCCATCAGGTTGCACAGACTATAGCCCAGTGACCGTTTCTTTTGAGAGGTCTTTATATTTTGGTGACTTAATCCTATTACAAGTTTTAAAATGTCACAAAAGCTCTCAAGCTCACTCCTTCAGACCCCCTGCAGTGGATCTCTTTGGTTGATTCATATTTGGGAGTTTCTGTTTCTGTTAGTTCAGTTAGTTGGATTCAGAAAGACGAGACTGTAGATTTTTTGGCCATGCTCCGTCATGACTACTCAAAATGTTGAATGTATATAACCTGATTATATCAAAATGTTGAATATATATAACCTGATATTAGTCAACAGTTTCCTTAATCAATTTATAATTTACAGAGTTCTATGAGAAAGTAACAGCTCTACGCAGCAAGCGTGTAAAGGTCCTTCTGGCTCTGGGTGGATGGAATGACTCCGCAGGAGACAAGTACAGTCGCCTGGTGAATAATGCTGCAGCACGTAGGAAGTTTGTGCTGCATGTGCTAGACTTTGTGCTCGCTAACAACTTTGATGGACTCGACCTAGATTGGGAATACCCTGTGTGTTGGCAGGTGAGAAAGACCAATATTGAATACAAATCAACCAAAATATAAATCAATATTTAAACAGTATTTTGTAGATACACTAAATTGATAATTTAATACATACTCGTACCTTTTATATACACATTTTAAAATTTATTATATATGTATATTCATTAATCAATATTGCTACAAGATGTGCTCCTCTCTATAGGAGAGGAGATAAATCTTGTGCTTGGCTAGGAAGATCTTTTACAATTATGAACAGATCAGTTAAATAATAATACATTAGTTATAATATTGTTAAAATTCTTTTTAAAACAGATGAACAAAAAAAGATAAAAATAAAATAATAAATGTTATAAAATATCCAAAATAATATAATTTTACAATTTTTCTGAAATCAAAGTGGAACATCAGAACAGAACACAAATCGGAAAATCATCAATGAGTACTGAAAAAAATTTAATAACCTCAAATACGCAATATAAAAATCTTAAGCTAAGTAAATATTGTCTTTAATTAACAGGTGGAATGCACAATGGGTCCTGCCTCTGATAAGGAAGGGTTCTCTGCCTTAGTCAAGGAACTGCGCGAGGCCTTCCGCCCACACAATTTGCTACTGACTGCAGCCGTCTCTCCTAATAAGAAAGTCATAGATGCAGGTAAAATTCAGATTACACTAAAACCATGGATACTTTATCTGCTAAAAATATTTGTGAATTTTCGTTATATTATTTTCAGCCTTTAATAAATATTATATTATGTACACTTTAGGATACGACGTTCCTGTGCTGTCAGAAAATTTGGACTGGATCGCAGTAATGACTTACGATTACCACGGACAGTGGGACAAGAAGACTGGTCATGTGGCTCCTATGTATGAGCATCCAGATGATCTTGACAAAGGATTCAATGTTGTAAGTTTAAAAATTCCAGTAAACTAGGTTTAAAAACTGATATGGTATAAACGTAGTACATTCACATTGGTCTCTCACGACTGATGATCGTGGTCTATATGAACTCCTGTTATCTTAACTATGCTCCTCCACTTTTCTCGGCATCCTGTAGATCTTAAGGCTGTCACAAGAGAAGTGCCTGTTGCCTTTTCAACTTGGTTGGTCCAATGACCGGTCCACCACAAGCTTCTCCAAGCTATCCTCCCTTCTCACAAGATATCCAAAAATTGAAGGATTCGTCTTAGCCAAATGGTTTAAACTCTGTCCTGAAAATATATTGCTTAAGTAGTACTTATAAAAGATTCATTTTAATAAGCAATAATCATTCATCATCATCATCTTTATTAACAGCCACCCATTGTCTATCGTTATTCACTGTCATGTATTTCCGAAGAATTCAAACTCTGTCACCATCAATGATTTTGTCAGTCCATTGGCCTCTTAATTCCCCTCGGGTACCACTGAATGTCTGTGCTGGGTTGAAGCTCCAATACATCTAACCAATATTTGTTTGAAGCCACTACTGCTGCCTACTATATAAATAGTTTATTAAAAATCGTGACATATATTACAGAACTACACGATACATCACTGGATATCACGCGGTGCCGCTCGCTCCAAGCTGGTGCTGGGTCTGTCCCTATATGGTCAGTCCTTCTCCCTCGCTGCCTCAGATAAGAATGGACTCAATAGTCCGACATATGGAGGAGGAGAAGCTGGAGAATCCACCAGAGCCAGAGGATTCCTCTCATATTATGAGGTCAGTATCAAATATTGGTTATCTTGACAACTATGGTCTCCAATGTTTATTATTAATCCTTATAACTATGTATATTTTTTTGTATTGTGCTGCTTAAATATGGTGGTTAATAATTTGAATTATTTTCTCGCAGATTTGTGAACGAGTACAGAAACGGCAATGGGCGGTAGTCCATGATCCCAGAGGTCGCATGGGTCCATATGCCTTCAAGGGAGACCAATGGGTCTCATTCGATGATATTCCTATGATCAGACACAAGGTAGCTATTATTGTTTTGCCTTACATATTGCGGTAAAATCTAAATAATTTGTAGATATTTCATTAATACTCAATTGTGTAGACTTCGTACCTGAAGGCAATGGGTCTGGCGGGAGGAATGGTGTGGGCGTTGGATCTGGACGACTTCCGCAATTCTTGCGGCTGCGAGCGCTCCCCGTTATTGAGCGCTGCTGCGCGGGAACTAGGCCTCATCTCCTCACCCCAACCTCAATGTGAATTGCAATCATCATCCACGGGTAACAAGATAGTTTTATTTATGTACATATATGTATTTTCTAAATCTTGTTGGATATGTACTTTTTTCTGTAACATAACACTTTTTTTTCTAGAAATTTCTACGGTAAATCCACCTATTGTTGAAATTCCTGACATTAAACCACCGGAGTTCCCAAAACCTGTAATTCCAGATGTTAAGCCACCAGTCACGGTATAAATCAAATTACCTATTTAACTTACATGATATTAAATACATTTTTAAAAAAATTATTATGACTGATCATTTTTTATGCACGCTTAATAATTACAGGTGGCTGTGTCATCAGGAGGTCCTTGCTTAGGCCGTATCTTTACCTCAGATCCATCCGACTGCAACCGCTACTTCTTATGTAACCAGGGCACTCTCATGGCCCAGAACTGTCCTGCTGGACTGCACTGGAGTGTGGTATGTTTTAATAATTACCAACATATTCAAATCTAATGTATGACATCTGATATAAATGAATAATAAAAACCTACATTTTCGTAAAAAATGCGAAAATATGAATTATCATTAAAAGTAGCCCCTTAAAAACCAACTTTTCTATGTAATGTTATAAGATTTTATTTTATATAAATTATTTAAAACTTTATTTTGCAAGTATTAGAATATTTTAATAGCTGTTGATATAATCTCCTTTGTGCCATTGCAGAGTTGATGTGATACATTCAAAAATCTTGTAATATTCTTACACTTTTCCAAATTAAGCTAAAGTGTTAATGCTTTGAAAAATAGGATTAATTTTGTAATATTACAGAATGAGAATTGATGCCCCAACATCTTGATTACAGCAAATATATTACAGCTGGTTAGAAACTATAACTGTGGCTCGTTTAAATATTAAAAAAGTTACATACTATTTTACTACAACCACTTGTGTCATGTTTTCATATTCCGATATCGAAATAATACTCAATACGCAGTCTAAATTCAGCCACAGTTATCCGGAGTTTAGAAGACAACTTTGCCAATTTTATTGGAACCTTTTGAATTTCATTCTTCTGAAGGTTAAACGGTTGCCCACTCATAAACCAGTGATATTCTAAACCATATTTAAAAATTAATATTTTACTAGGATCACTGCGATTGGCCATCTAATGCCAAATGTAAGACGCCCTCTCCGCCAACGCTAGTGACGCCTGCACCTGTTACGATCGCTCCCTATCCCACAGTAGCTCACGATGATGCCACTACCGCAGTGGCCATCCCTGACCTTCCTCCGGTAGCCGCTCCACCCTCAGGCAGAATGGTAGTTTGCTACTTTACAAACTGGGCCTGGTACAGGTAAAAAATACTTCCTCATATTGATTTGCCCGTGACAGATGACTTGATTTAAGACAATGCAACTAACTAGACAAAAATCAGTAATGATGTACACCATAATGATTTAATGTATGTAAATATGCATTTGTAAATATTTTGTTGGCAATATTTGATAAATTTAGTGAGAGAGTTGTTCTTATCAAATAAAACAAATATATTAATACCAAACATCTACCTTTTTGCATTATTATATTGTTTGATATATTTTCAGACAAGGTGAAGGAAAGTATACTCCAGAAGACATAGATTATTCTCTGTGCACGCACATCGCTTACGGATTTGCCGTTCTTGACTCTACTAGACTAACTATTAAACCTCACGATTCCTGGGCAGATATAGACAATGGTAAAACCTTTTCCAACTTCAGTTACATAGGTGTTTTCTTTTTTAAAATATTGTTATTAAGCTAAAAAAATATTGTTTACAGACTTCTACGGAAAAGTAACGGCTCTTAAAAAGAAGGGTATAAAGGTGCTGATAGCCATCGGAGGTTGGAATGATTCCCTCGGCGATAAGTATTCTCGATTGGTCAATAGCGCAGCTAACAGAGCCCGCTTTGTTACTAACATTGTGGAGTTTATTGAAAAATGGCATTTCGATGGGCTAGACCTCGATTGGGAATACCCTAAGTGCTGGCAGGTCAGTTCTATTAATATTTCTAATGTTATTATTAAACAATAATTAAAACTTGCATAATATTTATGTGGATACGAATGTAGTTATTAAATTGAAGTAAAATGTATTACACAGGTTGACTGCAATGCAGGACCAGCATCAGACAAAGCAGGCTTTGCTTCCCTGGTGAAAGAATTGCGGGAGGCCTTCCGACCTCGGGGCTGGCTGCTGTCTGCCGCCGTATCTGCCAGTAAGATGGTGATAGATGCAGCTTATGATGTACCTGCCCTAGCAAGGGATCTTGACTGGATCGCCGTGATGACATATGATTACCACGGACACTGGGACCGCAAAACGGGACATGTGTCTCCACTGTATTATTATCCCGGAGATACATACGACTATTTCAATACTGTAAGATATTATTATCGTTCACACGTTAATATAATTAATATAACGTTAATATAATTTAATCCTTCACAAAAGCTTGCATATTTACGCAGTCTTTCAAAAATAAAAAATGGTGGAGTTTAATTATTTGCGATTCTAAACACTTGATTGAAAAATATTCAGAATGTTGTAATATTGAAAAACTTTATACATTGTGTTGCGGAGAATATATGTGGTTTATAATCCTTAAAATAAAAATTGCAACTAACTGGATCATTATTAAAATTAACACTTTGAACTGACATGAAAGTTAGATTTTACAACAGTATAGTTTACTCTGTCATAATACGGATTGTATGTGAATTTTCTCATTACTAATAAGTCAATTGTTTTACAGAATTTCTCAATGAATTATTGGATGCAGAAGGGCGCTCCGGCCAGCAAGTTGGTACTAGGTGTGCCACTGTACGGACAATCTTTCACTTTGGTAGATTCAAATCAGAAGGGTATGAATGTATTAGCAGCAGGGGCAGGGGAGGCTGGGGAATTCACCAAGGCTGCTGGCTTCCTCGCTTACTATGAGGTGAGATATCAATATTGCTATTTTATTACTAATATGTTGTGTATTGAAAAGTATTAAGAAACACTTCAACAATTCAATAATATATATACAGTAAAACCTCGTTATTGCGAAATCCAAAGGACCAAAAAATTAAATTTCGTAATAACGAATTCCCACATATAGCAAAAAAAAAATTTTAAAAAAGTTCGTAAGTTTCGCAAACAAGACACCCATTTATCAGTTTAATATGGGATATAACATAATAAGGCATTCTGCAAACAAAGGAGGATTTTCTGTATAAAGAAAACTGAATAATCTATTTAATTTTATTTCAACAGATAATCAAATTGATAATAATTAAGAAATTAAATTAAAAACATTTTATGAAACAATATAAGATAACCTATAATTCGGCGATATTTTTGGAAATTCCAAAATGTCATGCAAATATAAAATAATATTAAATTTTAACTGTGTTTAATTGGAGAGACGCTACAAGCATTGAAAGTTTCGAATCGGTCAATCGATCTTCATATTTCTTTAAATCGTAGAGAGACGAATTCGGAATCAGTTTTTTGCCGAAGGTTAAAATTTTGCGGGAATTATCACGACCTGAAGCCATTTTAGGGTTCCACAAAATATTAAAAAATGTACTTTAAAGAATAAATTACGGAATAAATGTGTACATATAAATGTCGGTAAACAAACACACGAATACAATTATCAAGTAAACACATTAACAAAAATGTTGTACGCAATATTAGCATTCATTGGAATCGATGTAAATGTTCAGTTATAATGTGAAAAGTGACATAAGTTGACGATAAAAAGTAAATATTGAAGATAATAATGCGCAGAATTGTAGGCTAGGCATCTCGAGCATTGCGGGCGATACCACACAAAGCTGACGCGCGCGTGCCCTAACGTGTGACTTCGGTTTCGATTTCGGGGGTTTTAATTTTCTTTAGCTGGTCTAGGCCGATGCCATGCCATTCTAACCTATTTTGACAATGGGCAATAAATCCAACCTTGGACAAGTGAAGATTATGCCAAATGGCTTTATAAGAGCATATTATGATCCCAAGAAGAAGTTTTACAAGGGCGCAGCGGACCGCTCGCGCCGACCGGCCCGCTGCGCCAAAGCAATATTGACAATTGACAAACATTATCGTAAACGGCTGAAATATATTTTTAAATATTTTCGTTGTAAAAAAATTTTTTTCCGTTATATATTTACACAAATGATCGGTATTTTTTCGTACGGGACAAAAATAATTATTAACGAAATTTCGTTATATAAATTCATTTTTGTATGTCTCTTTTTGGTATAACGGAGTTTTACTGTAATAGTGTAGGTACTATATGTACTATAAAAAAATAAGTATAAAGTAGAAAAAAAAGTGTATTTCCTGCAGTTATTTTAATCTAAGCTCTCATGTAACATTATCAGAACAGATAATTAATAATATATATTTTTAAAATAGATATGTGATCGTGTGAAACGCCGCGGTTGGTCAGTGGAGCGTGATCCATCAAACCGAGTTGGTCCGTGGGCTGGACGAGGGCTGCAGTGGGTGTCCTTTGATGACACGGAGCAGGTCGCACGCAAAGCGGCCCTGGCACGTGATTTAGGGCTAGGCGGTGCCATGATATGGGCGCTAGATTTAGACGATTTCCGGGGACGCTGTAACTGTGGCCGCCATCCGCTACTCTCCGCCATCAACAGTGGCCTGCGCGGCTTGCCCACACCGCCTTGCGAGCTGTGAGCTCCGACAAGGATCTTGTGTGACTTCGTATAAACTTTAACTTGGATCTAATGTGTCAATACTTTCATCTTTTCCTTTTCTGAGCAATTGTATCTTATTGTGTTGTTAAATTATTTGATTAATTGTATTTTGGTGCATTAGCAACCAAATTTAGAGGATGGTCTAAAACAAGACGTTAAGTATTATATACAAATAATATAGATTGATGATATTGTCACGTATAATTAATCAACAAATTACTTGCAATGATGCAATGATGAAATTATAGTAGGTAGTGTAATTTGTACAAAAAATAAATGCAATAATAAGAGAATCATAAGAAAAAATCCATTAGGCGTACAATTGCCGGGCACAGAATGGCAACATTGAAATCAAAATAAACATTGATCTCTCGCAGTGCCATTTAGAGGAATATATACTTAAGTTCGCAAGTGTAATTATTGCCTCCAAATAAGTTGTAAGAAATATAGTGAGGGCTGCAAGAGTTTTATAATAATATTCCTCAAATTAGAAATGTAAGAAAATGGTTCATGGTTATGATTGTAAAATATGTATAATCTGTTCCTGATCTAGAATATTAAGTTATTTTAGATGTGTATTTTCATATAAACGATACAAAATAAGAAAGAGTACCATCGTGATGAAACTGATTGGTTTAATAAGCACCTTTTCCTACGTGTCCTTAAAAAGCAATACAAGGATACAATGGAAGATAAGCTTATTGAGTCTGTACATCAATTGAAATTTTCATTTATTTGAAATACTAAATAAATAAAATAAAATGACATGCCTTTTTATTTAATTAAAAATTCCTCGCCACTAATTTATATATCAATGACGTATTAAGACAAAACTATGTTTTAAGTAAAAAAAAGCCAGTCAAGACCTAAATATATTTTTCTTGTATGGAGTGAAAACATGGACATGAAACCGCCCCTGGCAACAACACTGTGTATCGGTTTTGAGCATACCTGAGTTAAGAATGCCACAATATTGCACATCTTATTGGGCATCGAATGGCATATTAAACAGAAACAATTTCTAAATGAGCTTCTCTGCAACAACACTGTATATTAAGAGAGATGGCTGACGCTCTGTTTATCTATCAATATTTGTAAAAACCGATATACAGTGTACAGATATACAGCGGGGGGGTGGGGATGTCTCAATTTGATACCTTTGAAATGTGGTGTCGGAGATACCATGGACAGCTCGACCCATCAATGCTTCCACACAGCAGGAGTTGAAAATTTTCAACACACTCTCAACTATGTGCCTAAGACATTCTTCAATATTTTGGATTACTTATTAGAAGAAATGACAGCTTGGTAAACCTTGTGGTGATCAGCAACATGGATGAATCCAGAAGGAGGAAGATTCCCCATTCGCCAAACCAACAAAGTAAAGATCGCTACAGATACTACACTTGTAGCAGCGCTGAAAACTTCAGGATATTGAAAAGAATGGAGGAGTGCCGTCAGAAGGGTCATCAAGAGACGCAGTCATGAGGAAATAACTTTAATTACAGAAGATTTTAAATATTAGTTCAATCCTTAAAATATGTGAGTAAATATATATATAGTAAATCTATATACTATATATTACACTTGGTAACCATTGTATCCAATGTTAGTGCCCTTCCACTATCAGGCAGTCCAGATTAGCAAAAAAATAAGAATGAATATTAATATTAATTTACAATCTTTCTGAGCTGTGCAATAGATGTCACTGAGGTGATTTCCAGTAGGTCTTGCTGTTTAAAGCAGAATTAATACATCGCTGGCCGTGGTGGAACAGTTTTTGTGATGGATATATTCGGCACTGGGCTATAGAGAGGTCGTTTTCTTTTTTATATTTAATATATGTCAAAAATTGCTATGAATAATTCTTGGAAATGATTACTCGATCATTTTAGAATAGAAGTTAAAAACAGTTTTACACAAAATATTGTATTCACTTGAGATTTTAAGTTAATTTCTTTTACCTGTCCATGTTATTTTATTTCTTTAAGTTTACGTTTTAATAACGTTCTGACGATAATCATATTAATTTAAGATAGCTCTAGGTGTACACATGCATTATATATAGCATGTATTGTTTTACCGATATTTTTTTTCGTATTGGAAAAATTACATTACATGGTGCATTGTAAAGAAATATAATAAGGGATTTCCGTATTGAAATATAGAGTATATGGAAACCATAGCCGCGGTTCAAGTCAATATAAACCTGGAGCATTCAACTGTTTAATAAAAATGAATGTGTAAGAGGTGGACAAGTACTTAGTAGACTGGATCACAATGGAGATGTCAAGAGATGGACGTCGCTCTATAGCGATTGTAGGTTGGGAACTTCTGAGTCCCAAGAGGCCGTTAAAGAATAAGGTTTTGAGTGTCAAAAAAAATGAAAAGGGTGATCAGAATAAAATAAAAAAACATATTAAAAAACAATAAAAGTAGAATTAGTATTGTATTATAAAAACTCTTTCAGGGATAATTTAACAATAAATAAATTATTAAATAGTACAGAATATATACATTCACAACAAAACAATTACAATAATTTTATTTTACTATGTACATTTCGACCCCTCCTACGTAAAGTATTGTAAGTAACAAATAGGTCATTTTTAGTCATTTTTATTTTTCATATATTTGATATATATTTTAAGTGGCAGTAATTATCTTTTATTAGTAGAGTATTATATTATATTCTATCGAGCACAATATGTAAAAGAAAGTACTCCCACTTAAAAATATATCAATGCTAGAATGCAAAATACTAGAACAACTAAGTCATATCACATCTAACTAATAATTCGGCCATCTTTAGATTCTATTAGGGTAGTAGTTATTGGTAATATATACCGGGTCCGAGTTCCTGGTGATGACAAAAATTTTATAATAGATAAATTTTATCTAATCTTGTTTTAAAATTAATTTAATGTTTTCGTTGATTCCTTCTTAGAACAGGAAATGCCAACAAAAGCAAATTTTAAGATAAAAATAACGAATCACGCTGAACAATTGTTTACCGTCAATGTGCTTTGTGATATAAAATACGTCTTTTATACATGTGTGTGATGTAGTGAAAAAACAAAGTACTACCAGCAATTAAAAACAAATGTTAAAAGCTGAGATTTCAACCAAACTAAGAAAATGAAATTACGCTGGCAATATTATATGCAGTTATTTTTGTTTTGCGTTCTTCTTTTCATACATTTTCCGTTCATCGCCACTTTCTTTACTGCAGCTTGAAAAAAATGTATTTTGCTTTCATTAAATATTTAATAAATCGACCCCTCCTACGTAAACCTTGCGCCATATATCTTCCTTACCAATCTCTTCTCATTCATCCGTTCCATATGACTATACCACCTTAGTGATCCTTTTTTAATCTCTTATTCACTATACTAAAATCAGTTTTAAATTCTTTTCTTATTTCTTCATTCTTTACTCTGTTATAAATGGATCTGCCACACATACGTCTAAGCGATCTCATTTCCACTGCATTCAGTCTACTTTCGTTCCTCTTCAGCCAGCTCCAGGCCACACTTCCATAGATCTGGTTTGCCTTGGTTGACAAGTTCCCATCAGCTATAATTCCATTAAAAGCGCCATTCACTTAGTTTCCTGCAGTCACTCTCCTTTCAATATCTTTCTCAGCCTTTCCGTTTCTATCAAACATACTTTCCAAATACACAAACTCATCTACTTGTTCCAAACATTCATTACCTACAAGTATTTTGCACATTGTCATGTTTTCCTCCTTCTCGAACACAATCACATTCAACTTGACATTCATAACAAGGTCGCTTTCCTTGCATACATCATACATTCTATTCACTAGACTCTGTAATTCTTGTTATTAATTATTCGCCATTAATACTGCATCATCAATCAAATCGCCCATTTTCGCTCCCACATTCATAGATTCCAGTTCTTTCTCACAATTATCCATATACAAGTTGAACAGCCATGGAGACATTACACAACCCTGCTTGACACCCTTTGTAATGTCAGACCATAGTGTGAATGATTCATTTATCCTTACACACGCAGAACTTCCTTCATATAGGGATGCGATTGCATGTATAAGTTTACTTTTCATCCTGTATTCAGAGAGTACCTTCCATAACTTTTCTCTTATAACTGTATCATATGACACAAAAAAGTTTTTGATTCTTCGCCAAAAACATTTCTATCATTACTCGTAGAGAAAATATCTGATTCATGCATCCTTTTCCACCCACAAAGGCTCCTTGCGTGATCCATACTTTTTCTTTTGTCACCGTTCTTGTTCTTTCTATTAAAATCCTTCCATATAGTTTGCCAACCGAGCTTAGTAGACTAATTGCCCTATGCCTTTGTAGAAAGGCATAATAACAGCTCTCCTTCAATCCAACGGAGTGTGGCTCTCCTCCAAACATTGATTGAAGAGAGCATGAAGCCACGGGATAACTAATACTAGCCTTGATATACTCGGAGGCACCTCCACAGCCTTACCATTCTTCATATGCTTTATTGCACATTTTATTTCTTCCATACTTATTGCATTCATATAGGTTTAGGTACAAAATCTATTCATGTAATTAAAAAATGTTGATGAAACAATATTTAAAATTCCCAAAACGTATGAAAAGTTCAGTTAATGCAGAACAGTGTACAATTAGAATAATACATGTGAACGCATCACTTTGTTCTCTGAAATAGGCTTGTTATAAAATGACCATTAATCTAAGCTATTTTAAGAATTGGGTTTTTCGGCCAGGAATGTTTGCACAGTTAAAGTTAAAAATTAATAAAAATAAAACAAGATATTAGTATAACCAATGCGGCTCTTATATTGTGAAAATTATCTGCATGTGCAAAAAATAATTTACGGCGGCTATTCCTTGTTTTGTAGAAGCAAAGCAGTAAATTTTAATAGCCTAAAAGAGCTTTTGAAACCATGGACAGAGATATAATAATAAAAAATTTTTGGAAACTCTGAATAAGGGGAACACCTTTGAAATGGTTTAAGGAATACCTGAGTAATAGACATCAAACCACTAAAGTAGGTGATTTAATATCTGATCCCCTCCTTATATCATTAGCAGTACCACAGGGGTCAGTTCTTGGACCAATCCCTTTTTATTATCTATATAAACGACATTGTAAAAATGCAAAAATATTCCAAAATAAGATTATTTGCAGATGATGCCCTCATATATATAGCAGGAGACAATTATGCAACTATACAGAAAGAATCAAACTATGACTTAAACAATATATCATATGGCTGAAGAAAAATAAATTAAAACTAAATGTAAACAAAATACAATTCATGAACATTGAAAAATGAATGAATGAATGCACATGAAAAATTATCATAGATGGTGAAAGTCTGAAGGAAGTGACTGAAATAAAATATTTGGGAGTCATAATAGATTCAAAATTGAATTTATCGCAAAAAAACAAGATACGTGACTAAAAAGATTGCTAAGAAAATCTCACTTCTGGGAAGGATCAGAAGATTTATTAGTACCGAGACTTGTAAAATAGTTTACAACTTTGTTATCATTCCTCACATCAACTACTGCAGCAGCATTTTGTTTTTGGCTAACGAAGAAGAAATGCAGCAATTGTCAGGGTTGCAAATTAAAGTTATGAGAATAATACTAAAAAAAAATAGATATACTCAAATCGGTGCAATACTGAAAGATCTGAATATGATGACTTTTAAGCAGAAAATGTATTTTAATACAATCGTATTTATTTACAAAATCATCAATAAGAAAATATCAGCGGATTCACACGAAAAATTGATGCAAATCAACATGAGCACGGGCATCGTACAAGGGGAAGGAATAGACTGAGACTGCCACTCAGGAAGAAGGTCAAATCTCAGATATCGATATATATAGTGTATAGTGTGATGAAATTTTTTAATGAAATGCCAGGAAACATACGAAAGAGAAATTAAATAGATTTAAAATGAAACTGACAAAATATATAAAAGATAAGTTTTAGTAAAAGAAAATACTTTAATATTGTTTATATTAGAACATATGTAGGAGTGTTTATATATGCACTATGTTAAGAATTAAATAAAAAAATAAAAAATGACATTTTTTGGCATCTCTTATGGTGGGGTAAAACCTAAAACCCAAATTTTATTGCACCCATTGAAAGAATGCCACTTTCATTTTTAGAAATATCAAACGAAATTTATTCTGCCGAAAAACGTATTACGAAGGTTTTTTTTGTATGGATAAATTGAGTTCAGTCATAAATATTTTAATTTCTTATGCGAAAAACTTATTATTTGGAAAACGTATTAAACATAAAAAAATACATAATTTGTATGGGACTTTTTCAGGACCGGAGAATGTGATCTTATTAAGCGGGAAAACTAATTAAAGGGGAACTTATTAACCTCTCAGCTGCTAAACAAATGTACTCAAAGTATACCTCCCTACGTGGGCCTCTTTTCGAAAGCCGTGTATTCGGTTGAACACCACTTCTAAAACGACATTTAGACATCCATAAAGGCATCCTGTGTACGATTTATTACTTGATAGGGCTTCATAGATAATGTTGTTAATATAAACAATCACTTGAGATGTTCAAATCCTTAAGATAATGTAAATATTGACTGAACAAAATAATCGATCTCCGAAAAAGCTGCTGTCTTACGAATATTATCACACGGTCACCAATACAATCATATTGTTTATACGATCATAGTTACGTCGTTCAACCGGATTGCTGCGCCGATCTGTATTTTTTTGCCGCCGATCTGTATCGCTGTATTTTTTTTTAAATTTCTTATGGTTGTTTAAAAATAATATTTAAAGTCTTATAAAGTCCTTTGGAATACATAAATAAACAAAAGAGTGCCGATACGACTAGAATATGTAAATAATAAGATATCACAACAAGTCAATTGCCGGTCTCAGGGATGTTCGCCCACGTAATAAATAATACAATAACGTCGGTACTCACCCGCTATAATATTTTTATTCGTTATCGTTTTGTAAAGTAGTTGAAAGTTTGATAAAATCAAATTAATTATATGGAAAACCACTTTCTTCTACCACTTTATCTCCATAAGCAATTTAAACTACTCAACATCATGTCCACTTTATCTACAGAATCCATTCACATGACAGATTTCGGTTTAATATTAGGTTAGGTTCACAATGTATTTCGGCTGTCGTTTCCATGGAATCGTCATGCAAGGTTGTTGGAATGTGGACTTCCCTTTTATCGCGCCATTTTAATGCTAAAAGAGGTCCACGATACTTGGTATCAATTTCACATTTTTTTAATTTACAAAATGTGGCCCTACCTTTCCGTGTTTTACGCACTGTACCACACACATTAGTATTTTTCTTGTGCATAAAATCAAATAAGTGAGGGCTACTATCCCAATTGACGAAAAGAGTAGATTCACTCTAACTGACATCTTCATTAATTATTTCATCTCGCTCATCTTCACTTACATATTTCTAAATTGGAGTCCACATCTTAAAATGTTTTTAATATTTATTTCTCCGCAAGTCTACGGCCCACCATTTTAAAAGGTATACAATGATTAAATTTAAATAATTTTGGTAAATATACGTAGCACAATACAAGCTTCAGTTTTCTAAAGAAAAGTAAAGGAATATTGTCAGAAAATATAACTGTTCACCCTCAAAACACAAATCCAGTCAAAACAATATCAACATTTCAAATGTAAACACCATTTTAAATAAGATCACGTAGTAATAAATGTATTTTCCGATACAATATATTGTTTCAATTGTCCACAAAATAAAGATCGCGATGTCAATATTTTGTATCAAAGCATAGTTCCGACAAATACTAGCGACCTCGAACACGTGACGAGAGGACGATAATTCAACGCCGCGAAATTCAAATAACTGGACGGCGTTTCAAGATGTCTTCGTTTATAAACTGATTTATATAAATAAATAACAATATTTCACTTGTCTAACGCAAGATGTCAGCAACAGTACGGATTGAACTAATTTTTGGTATATTTTCCTGCTCGATTTTCCGCGCTGTCACGTAGTACAGGACGAAATAAGTCGAAAACATCATATGATGCGCGTAGCGCTGAGAGATGCGATTGTTTCTCGCATCATATGATGCGCGTAGCGGGGATCGAGTTAAGAGGGTTTCACTGTACACATACATTATATATTGTACATGCACTTTTATTCATCCAAATTTTTATATGTGTTCATATTGTCACTTTCCGCACTTAAGTCATGTGTCAATTTGCGCACTTGAGGTAGATGGTTGAACTTCTGATGAAATGACTGCGGCTGGTTCATCCATTTTTTCATTAAAAATCTCATTATAACATCTCCGTGAATCATAAACGCCTCTTTTCACTTTCGCAATTCTCTCCATATTCGAATCCTGTTCTTCAAACATTGCCAATCCCTCAGAAATTAACTTAAAAACTGCAGTCATTTTCTGCATCGCTAAATGTTCTGGATTGTGAAATTTCAAGTTTTCTTGAACTTTTTTTGTGTTTAAATTTGCTTCTATTTCTATTAACTCAACTGTTGTCAATTCCTCAGAATATGAGTCTAACTCTTTTACATCAGCGGAGTAGTGTTGGAGTTCTAATTGATTACCCAATTTAACAACTTCGTGGGTTACGTAAATAAAAAATCCTAAAATTGTGATGTTCTTTTCCGCCTGTATTTATTCCCGTTGAAAGCGACGATCTTTATAATTACAATAAAAGCTTTAAATAGATCCTGCTAGGCGGCGCCAGCACATCAAGTCCATTTCATAATACATTAACTAATTATATTCTTTTAATGAAACCACATTATATTTGTGAAGTTATTTTTCAAAACACACATGAAAATCTATCTCTGATGACTATATTTTTTTGATAACTTTACAAATATAATGTGATTTTATTCACAATCTAAATTAAAAGGCACAAAGTTTGATCAATTTAAATAGCAAAAAATTGCACTACTTAAAGCAATCTTCATGTTACATGTACTCAATATATAATTTCACGTTTTACGCGTAGAATTTACAAGTACTCCTATATTATCATAAAAATACTACAAATATTATTTTTTTAAATATGTAAAACTGCATATTTATGTTTTCACACAGTATAATTTTGACAATAAAATAAATTTCACAGCTAGGTGTTTTAAAATTCAAAATTTTATTTTGAAAAATATGTAAATTATTAGTTTTATGCGACATGATTCACATTAAATAAAACCTATCTAATTTTACATCATATACAATAATATATGATCATTATAAAAAACAAATAAATAAATGAACTTACTCAAATACATCAATACTAGTATCATTGCATTATACTCTATTCATACTTTGAACATAGGTAACATCACATTTATTTGTTTAATTAAAATGGTAGGTACCTTAATACATTATTTAAGAAGGCTTGAATGACACAGATGATGACATTCATCTTTTATTTGATTATTCATCTCAAAATGGTACACACGTAATATTATTCACATATCTTTATTTATAAAATATCATTTATTCGATTGACTTGAATATTAAATTACCATGACTAGAAAATAAGTACTCAGTGTGTTTAACATGTCAGTTACACAAATACATTTATATTTCATAAAAGTAGCGATATTATTACATAAAATAAAATTTTGAGTGGATCGATCGATAATTGAATATAAATTTTATGTATACAGAAAGTCCTCTACATACAAACAAGTTCTGTTCTGAGAACTTGTTCACACAAAGTTAGTCTAGGCATCCAGCATTTAGTATAATAATGACCACTGCTCTTTTAACTGCCAACTCTATTTGAAATGGAATACACCAAATAGGGTAAGACTAGGCTTTAAGGGTCTTGATTTATCAATCAAAAGCTGGAAGACGTCGTCCACAGATGGCAAAATGATTTAAAATTATGACTTTTATCCCTGCAGGTTTGTAAGGTCCAAAAGTGTGTGTTAACACGCTCATAGCTTGGCGTGACTCAAAGTTTGGCGTGTTAACGTGTTCATGGCATTTAAAAGGACCACCATTTTAACATTACTATGTGATTAATTTTAACACCAGTATTGGAGTTAAAATTAATCACATAGTAATTTAACAAAACATACACTATAATCATTACTGAAAGCGTGGGTCATGGACACAGCCACGTGGCAGAGACACAAACTAACCTTACACACAGCTGCTAAATTCGAAATTCCAGTACAATTTTGATCATATTTAAATAATTGAATACAGAAATCTACGAAAGCTAGCGAGTTGAAAATCACTTGCAGAGAACTTACTATATTTATATATTTAAAATAAATTATTGTCATTGTAATACATAATAAAATTTAAGTTGTAAAATTTTTAAATAATATCTATCTGAGGAAGACTAACTTAAATATTTTTATAATAAATGCATATTATTGCTAATGTTATTTTAATAAATAAGATTCTTGTTCATTCTATAGACTGATCTTTACATTTATATAGTCACCATTTAAACCACAGTTTTGGTTCTTCAAACCTTTGCCACATTAGGTTTACTTCGTTTGGAAATAATTTCTAACTGCATTCAATCTAACTTATACATGTGTGTATGCAATAAATCAGGTTAGACTTGTGAAATAATCGGATATTTCACAATGTAGACTAAATTTCACACTACCAGTAATCAATCTATATTAATGGCACAGCACAACTGCTCATTGGACTATGCATAATTTCTGACATCAGAATAATTAACAAATTGCTCGCAAACCAGTTTTAATAAAATGTGACTGTATAATTAACAAGTACCTAAAATAGCGTTGCGATTGTAATCATGCGACTAAAAAATGTATTAAATTACTTATGATACTTTTGTAGAAAGTTTGTAATGATAGGAGCGACGATTTCTGCATTATTGAGGTGCGAGTGATGCGTACCGTTCACTGTGTGGAACTCAAATTCCCTATTGGAAGTCTTTAGAAGTTGAACAACTTTGTGATATTTTTCCTTTGGTTCGAAATATGAGCCTTGTAAAAATTTGATAGCTAACATCGGGAAAGTCATACGTAAAGCCATCGAGTGCACATCTTCACTTGACAAGCCTAAGGTCAAGCCGAGCTTTAGACGAGAATCTCGGGTGTAATAATACTTGGACGGGTCCTTGGAGGACTGCACGGCACCTCTTTCTAATAAAACACGGCATCCGTCTTTTTCAATAGACTTAGACGAGCCCACGTGAAGCCTTTCTATTAATTCCTCTTCACTATACGATGGGGGTTCCGACCCGGAAACGTTTCGCGAGTCTATTTCTAAAAGTGTGTCTATAGATTTGGCTATATATTCGATAACGTTTGGTCTGCGTGTAGTTATGGGTTTAATGTTATCCAATTGAATGGTAAAGTTAGTTTCTCGAGGATAGCACGCGGCGTAAGTGAAGGCAGAGATGGCTCCCATGGAATGGCCCAACAAGGAAACTTTTTCCCAACCAAAGTGTTTCACGACACGCCTGATGTGGATGAGGTTGTCTGGAGAGTGGTAAAATACCCCTGTAAAGTAAAATAAAATAAAAAATTGAAATTGAAAAAAACAAAAATTTACTTGGTTAATTAATGAGAATAATGTTGAATAATTTTTAACCTACTGAATGCTACTGTATCAACATATATGGTATAATTTGGCTTGTGTATGCGGCCGTATCAACAGTTGATACTGCGACACGGTGATTACATAGTGCGCCTATTTCATACAATATTTTAACATACACTAAAAGATTCTTAATACATTTTCAGATATTTTTGGAAAATAAAAACGAACTTCGTTAAAAATATTGATAATCTGTCACGTGTTTCGAACAACGGTCGTATTGCTGTACCGTTATGTATGTTTTTGTATGGAGTTTATGTTTATTCATTTATAAACATCCTATGGGTTTTTACAACCAATGTTTTGGTTTATTGAACAAGATAACCTTTTATCTCTATCTGAGGCGATAAATCATGCGTAAGTCGTATATTTTGATAATTTAATGCGTATTTACGTATTCAAAAAAATGTACCGCGTGTGAGTATTGGAATTTCAGGGCTGGGAGTAGCGTTCAAAAGGTTAAGCGTCATTTTTGTAAAAAATTTCATTTCTAGTATAGTTCTACACTATCTTTGTATTTAAAAATAAAAATTGTTATATGAACTTCTGAATATGACTTTTGTAAAGATGGATTTTTAGTATCTTTTTAAATAAAGTCTCGGGTGCCTTATGATGGGCAAAGGGATCCATTCTCTTGGACTCTTTATTCAATGCTTCTTTTGTAAGAAATTTCCAATACTTACTTGTGTTTTCTTCAAAATATATAACTTCTGTTAATTGAAGTTTAATAAATATGCATATATGTATATATATATATATAGTGGCGTGCAGTAGGCACAAACTTAGGTTATGCTGTTACCGACGATGCTAACTAATTACATATACAATAGGTAGGTACACTAGATATAAAAAAATTAAAAAAAAATTTGAGAACAATTCTATCAATTTCAAATTAGAATATAATTGCAAATTTATTACTTTAAAACAGGCAAATTCTTTTATTGCTTGGAACCATACTCCGAATTCGATTTTGTTTAAAATATTTTCTACAACTTCTCCTTCGGACAACGGATTTAAAATGTTTCATTAACAGTGTTCAAAAACATTAATTTAAATAACTAGCTTTACAAATTAGCATAGCCGAAATTCATAACTGAAATAATTGTATTTAGACATTTAATTTAATATTGGTAATTATTAATTTAATTTTAACTTAATAATATTCTGAAAAATGTGAATTCGCTCGCTTGACAGATGATAAACTATAAATTTTATCTACGCAAGTACCGAAATATGGAATCATAGGTTGAAATACACTAAGTACACAAAACGTTCAGTCTGTCAAGTAAAACAAATATGTCGAAATGTTATTCTACGGCGTTTTTAGTAAGGATTAGTTTCTTTCAAAAAGAGAGGACTTTTTTTGAAAAATGCAGAAAATCCGCAGACAGATGCCGATATAGATTGAGTAAAAAATATTTAGTTCAGTACAATTATTATAAGGATTGAAAAAACAAGTTAGGTTCATTCAAGACGATTTGCCAACAAGAATGGATATGAAGCGGTTACAAACAGTTCGCAAATACCCCATGGCTAGACAAAAGTCGTGGGTTACATCATAGACAAGGTTACGTTAATAACAGCCAGAATTGATTGTTCATAACACATATAAAGATTATTTAATTTATTTTTATTTCCTAGAATTTGTAGTAATGTGCAGCTTTTTTGCTTGTATGCAGTGCACGCCCCTGCATGTATGTATATATATAAACACTAACTACTTTTATAAGTTTACAAATTTCAATGAGTATGAATTTGATGGAAGAGTTTCTAAGCAATGTTCCTTCTAAGATGTGCGGGTGTGCCGCTCACACAATTTGACATCATAGCGCACACAAAAAAAAAAAATATCACACATACAATTTTAACAACATTTCGTGTGCCGCCTTCTATCGAAGGTTGGTGACTATGTTGCAATATGTTGATTTTGATAATGTTTTGGAGATTAAACCACTTTCTGAGGTCACACAGCCAAGATAACCTCTTTCTACCAACGCCTCTGTTGCCTTCTATCTTTCCCTGCACAATAAGTTGTAAAAGATCATATTTTTTACTGCGGAGAACATGACTGGAGTATGCAGCTTGTCTTGAGAGTCTTTATTAGTTCTTGATGTCTTAATGCCTCTTAATATAATAATAATGTGGTCAAGCCAGGCCCTAACGGTGGCCTTATACTGGTATGGTGATGTGTTTCTAATTTTTTCCCCCAACGCACAAATAATAGTATTGCTCCTTAAAATTGCACAAAAGATTTTTTAGGCGCACACCGTGATCCAAAATTAGAAGGAACATTGTCTCTAAGTACACATGAAAGTGAGGTCACTTGCCATTTGGATAGTGCGAGGAGAGCCCATGTCCTGGGAAGTCCATGGCTAGCACGGACAAATCTCGAGGAAGGAGTTCCATGAGAGGGCGAAATGTGAAGGCATTGTCCTGCCAGCCGTGCATGGCCAGAATGGGCTGCTTGTCCCGCGGGCCCCACCATGCTCCCGAGATATGACCAAATGGCGTGGGGATCTTCACCTCCTCAAACTGCGTACATAATTAATTAATGAGAAACTAATAGAATTAAAGTTACTGAAAATATACAGTTATAAGTCTGAAATTACCACATTTCAGTAAGTTTGTTGCTCTTTGCTTGTCATATGGCAATCGTTCTTACTGTGAATATCAAGTTAATTATTCTAATTCATATATCGTACTAAAATGTAAAAATCTTGTTCATTTATAATTTTGAACATTAACTCTCGATTTTCTCTTAGTCAAATATATTCTACTTTCTGAGGTTATTTTATTTCCAAAATTGTATTATGTTGTGATCCTTTGGCATATTTTTAAACATTTAAGAGTTTAAGATTGATATTTTATCATTAAAACTAATTATGTTCTAGATACAGACCTGAATACATGAAATATTTTTTTTATAAATGTTGTCTATTTAAATCAGTGAAGCATTTTCAGGTAGGTCAGGATTCAAATATACAAAACTCAAATTTAAAAAAATATATATATTACTCGAGGACATACTTTTTTTTATGTAATTTTTAATTTTTTTAAATTAAGTTATACTGACGAACTGCATGCTGGTATACAGATGTGAAATAGCGAGTCGAAACGCATATCAACTTTCAAACATCTATGAATCATGTAAACCAGCAACAGTGGTTTCCATCATTCCTTCCGTATCCACAAAGTTTGAAAGTATTCAACTTTCGTGCATGGACATTCAGTCCCGCCTGTCAAGGTCTTCGAAGCTGCATATGCATTTGTTAACACCATCTAACGTACAAAAAATTACTTTAACGTTTATGGGTATAATGCACAGAATAGCATACATGTTACGAAGTGTTTTGAGGAATTTGTTTGTGTGACGCATTTTTGACAGTTTAGCTTGAATACTTGAAGCCGAATTATTGATATATTGAATATCCTTATTATCTATTTAATTCATCACTTAAAAAAAAAAAAGGATTCATAAAGCAAATTTGACAGACTATATTTGTTAGTAGTTGCATCTTGTTCGTGGGCTAGTCTGTAGATTTGTATATTTGATAGTAGATTTCTGGCCAACATTTCTAGCCGACATTCACACACAAGTTAAGATAATTGGCTGGTACCCAGAATGACAAATCAAAGAAGCAATTGTGCTCTCCGCTGCCACAAACACTAGCTCTAATACGCACATAATGTAATTACATCACACAAATATTATAACACTAGATTATTATTTTATAATCACCTCTCTAAATTTCAGGGAACTTTTATAATGAATTGTAGAAGCACTCCTTGTCTGTGAAACAAAAGGCCAATGAGCGGATGAGTGTTTCGATGTCCTGATAACACTGTTAACGCCTCGCACAGAAAGTTTTACAGACGATCCCATGACTGTAAATAACAAGTTAAGAAACTGTTGAAATATGCGTGGGCTGCAATCACGGTAAAACAATATTAAGTTTTAAAATATATGTACATATAAATTTCTACTCGACTTTCTCAATACAGTATACTCTAGATTATCTGGTGCGGTAGGGAAAAAAATCGACTTGGATACGCTAACAAAAATCAGACAGTTTATAAATAATAATAATGCGACCATGCTTGCATCAAAAGTAAACACCAATTCTAAGAGTGACAAAATAATAATTTGAGAACATGTTATACATTTTTTTTAAATTTCAGAATTATATAAAAACACGTAAAATTTGCATGATGTAGATCCACAGAAATATATTGAATTAAATAAATAAATAGTTTTACACTAAACTATGAAAACAACATTTTAAATGAAAAATAAATTACTTTCACGTATGTTTTGAATAATCTGAATTTGAAACAATTCGTTAACCTTACCTATGTCCCATTACCTGATTTTATTAAATATGTTATAATATATATATAGGTATATTAAAAAATAGCAGGTCGGTAGTGAAGCTCGTAAAAAGAGTTTCGTAAAATTTTCTGTAAAGAATGCAGAACTAATTTTCTGCAGCTAAAAGCGTAAAATTAAATGGTAGGCGGATGGGTTAACATTATCTAATTCCACTAATATTCCTTGAACTTGGACTGTGTACTTTTCACTATTTCAAGATAAAAAAAAGTGCAACTCGTTTTACATACCTCATTATCGTAATTCATAATAACAATTTACTATTCTAAATTACTATCGCACTAAACTAACTAGGATTATCACAAGCATAAATACGGACTAATTTTAATCATAAACAAATTTAATTAAAGCATACATTAAATTAAAATAATTGTGTACATATTCAAAAATTAAATACCTACTTAATAATTATTACACAAGTTATTTTTTTGAGTATTTTCACTAGGTTAAAATATTGAAATGAAACATTTCAAATTCGTGCAATTTCAATACTACTCGTCGCGCGCGTCACTTGTCAATTAAATAAATGTAAATGTATATATATATATATATACATATATATAATATGAGTAACGAAAAATTTGCCCGATCACGGCTAAAGCGCTAAAAGTGGCCAAAAGATAAAAATTGAGCCGTGGACTTTGAATCTGAGACACATAGACTCAGACCATTATCTCAAGGATGATATTATAGATGATATCTTATCCAGGAAATATTTCGACCATAATTTCGACACTTTGACAGCATAGATAAGTTTATCTATGGATAAGTTTGACAGTCTTAAAATAATGTTGCTATTCAATTAAAAGTCCCTAACCTTGGTAAGTATATCTGCTCAACCAGTTGCAAAAAGAGCAATTGAACTAATGCTTTCCATGTTCCATTTAAGACGAAATATTATGATTATGCATTCTGTGTAGATTGTATATGATTCTATGGAGTATAATAAATTTCCTCGAACACACACGTATAACGAGTTAATTGAACGTTTTAGAAATCTAATTATGCTCACGTGAAGCGTTTGTAGCAGCTTTACAAAAATAATGTTATTATAATCTACAAGCTTCAAGGAATTTGGTTCGTTGGAAAAACATTAAAATATCATATTGCATAATTCTACTAGTTTTAAATAATTAATTAAGAATTCAAATTAAAATTAAAAAAGAATATCTTTGTAATAAAAAATAAATTGTTCATAAATATTTTTTTTTAGAGATATAGAAGTTTAAAATTATATAAAACACATAAAAATCGTGGTAATGGCCATGGTATTGGCTTTATCGGAAAGATAATTTTATACCATATGAGCGCAGCGACTGGCTCGAATGAAGCGCAATCTGGAAGTTCAATTTTCGACCACTTTTTGGATATCGGCAATAACGTGACGAATGTTCGTTTCCAAGTCATCTATTGTCTCTAGTTTATCGGCGTAGACTAGCGACTTTACATATCCCCATAGAAAATAATCCAAAGGTGTTACATAATCTTAGAGGCCAATTCACAGGTCCATTACGCGAAATTTTGCGCTCATAAATGTTTCCTTTAATAAATTAATTGTGGCGGGCGCTGTGTGGCATGTTACGCCATCTTGTTGAAATTACAGCTTTTTCACATTAATGCCATTCAATTGGGGAACGAAAAAGTCAGTAATCGTGGATCTATTGCTGTGCACGATGGCGATTTGACACATTCGGGTCCTCCTCAAAACTACACTTCACTGTAGCAACAGCTTCTTCGGCGCTCACTGTACGACATCTCTGCGGATGCGTATTCCCAATTAAAATATGCGTGGTGCGAAAACGATCCATGATTATTCGAATTACTTGCTCAGATAGACGATTATGTCGACCGTAAAATGGACGTAGCGCACGGTAAATTTCGCGAACTGAACTACAATTTTAGAAATAAATTTGCACAATTTGCAAGCATTGTTCTGGCGTAAGTCTATTCATGGTGAAACAGCAAACCAAACTGAGCACAAATCAGCTGTGAAATTGGCGGTCGCTAGAAAAAATGTTGCCAGTTCGAAAAACATATCTCTAAAAAAACACCTTTGTTACTGGTGCCGCAGGTGTCATAAATAAATTTTAATTTGAAATTGAATAAATCGACGTTTAATCATTAATAAAGTAGAAATAAATCATGTAAGTTTCATAAAATTTATATAAGGTGTATGAATGCATATATTATAAAAAGTAATAAATGTGTATATATGTACATATTAGAAACAACAAATGTATAACTACCAGGGCTCGATTTTATGAATCGGAATAATAACTAATATTCGAGATTTTGCAATTATTTTTGACGAGAAAGTGTGTATGCACTTAGAAAAAATGTTAGAATATATGCGTTGCGTTGAAAGAATATCTCGAAACGTACCTATATTTGTGAAAATTCCACGGACTGGAGCGACATTCCTGTTTACTTCGATCTGTTCCGAACCTTGATAATATCAGGATTATAATGTAAAACGTTCTATCCTCTGTTCATTTCAATGAAAATTTTGCTTGATAAAATAAGTAAGTAATATAATTGTTATACCCCAGCGCCAATTGTGCCGCGAGCATTTAGATTCAGACTGATCAATTATTTAATTGACTGAAAACCATGTGGTCCGCGCTTGAAGAACGCTGTCAATTTTGACATGAAGCAAATGGCCAGGGCGGACGTGAATGTTCCGAGATCCGGTGGTTGGCGTTCCATAATATTCATTTAATAAACCCAGTGGTGAGAGGATAATTGTTCATGAACGGGATATTCTTAAAAGTGCGTCCCGCGGGAATTTTTTCTTCCGTAACGATGTGATGGTAAGTAAGTAGGATTTTATGTGAAATGATTTTGTACCTATTGAAGATGTAATACAAGAAAAATCGATATGTAATTAGATGTAAGAATTTTGACAAGGAATAAGCTTGATATGGCAATTAATGCAAATGTATAGAATATAAGTTATTCATCATTTTAATATAGGGAACGATGTCATGTATCGTCAATGATTCATTGTAGGGGATATAAAATAATAATTCCAAGATGGACAATGATAACCTCAAATTATTATACAATCGAGTGAATTATAATTGATTATAAATAAAGTAGGCGGAACCAAAAATCAGGCCTACAGGCAGAGGTTTGACGTCGCTGTCAACAATGAACCAATGAGGCATTATCAATCCTATGATGACGGACCGACCCTCGAACGAAATGTACGCCCTCGTCACGCGAACGGTGAAGTGAACGGTTGAAAGTAAGAGTTGGAAGTGGGAGCTCATCCTCGGAAGTCAGAGGAGGAGCGAGTTAGAGTTGGAAAACAGGCGGTTAAAGACGGAAGTTGAAAATAAGAGTTGGGCATGGAGAGTAAGGAGTAAGAGTTGAAAGTGGGAGCTTGACCTCAGAGTCGCAGAAGGAGCAGATGTTGGAGTTAGGAAAATAAGAGTTAGACGTAGAAAATTAAAAATCGGAGTTGAAGGTTGACAGTTGAGAGTTGAAGACCAAAGTTGGAGATCGAAGCCAGAGATAAGAGCAGAAAGTTGGCAGTCGAAGACCAGAGTTGAAAGTTGAATACCAAAGTTGGAAATCGGAGCCGAAAATTAGCAGTCGAAAACCAGAGTTGAAAGTCAGCAGTTGAAGATCAGAGTGGAAAGTTGGAAATCAATCTCGGAAGTCGTAAAACATCACGAGGTTGACCAGCAGAAGCAACTAGTTAACATCAGAAATCCGATACGAATGTAACAGAGAGTCGGAGGATAGGCAGCCACAGGTTACCGTGATCTACCCAAGTGCAGTCACCCAGCCCGTTCCGAGCAACCAGCCCGATAGCCTGTCATTGGAGCAGCCACTGAACCAGTATGGAAACAGTCAGCAGGTAGCCGCCCACGCCGGGTGCTAACGGTATCACTTTACCGGCCTGAGACCAAGTATCCGGAACATCCAGAGGAACATCGCAAGATAACCTGAGGTAGAATTAATAACATATTAAGTTAGTTATAAGTATTTCCACCTGCCCATGAGTGTAAATGTATAACCGATAAATGTCTAATTTGTATATTTTCCGTGTGTTTATGTTTACCTATATCCATTCCTATATCCTCCAGTAACCATTGTACTGGTGAAGGCGTGATACCTGATGGACGGGTCGTGAAGCGAAACATTCTATTAAAGTGCGGGGTGTCGCTCTAACGGGTGACCAGGAGCATGATACATGTTCGATTAATCCAGAAAAACTCTTTTGTCATAATAAATGAAAAACAGTTGTATCTTGATAAATAAATTTATGAGGATTTTAGCTTTTAAATATAGCAATACTGTGCCGCAAGTTTTTAGCGTATCTATGGTTGTTAGACAGTAGAACTTATCTATGCAGTGGAAGCAGAGATAGCGAAACGTCAAAAGTGACTTACGAAGATAAGGGTTATGTCCGCGGTGGTTTTTTGAAAAGATTTGAATCATTGAGTAATTTACGTATCCAGTACGAAGTCCATTGATGACTAGATATCCAAATGATATCATGCGGTGCGAAGACGAAATTTTCGAGAGTAATGATGACGGTGAAAGTGATAGCAAGCGTGTAAAATTATCACTTGAAAATCACGCAGAAATAGCTGAATCCATTGAAGAAAATGAGTGTTTCTTTGGGCAAAGACCGTTCACCAAAAATCAAATGAGAAAATGGTTGAAAAAGGAAAAGTGGGAAGCTAGGAAAAATGAGAAAAGATCGAAAGAAAAGGCTAAAGCCAAGCAGAAACGCTTTGAGGCTAAAATAAACAATATTGACATCGGTCCCAGCAGAAAAGCACTGAAACATTGCAAAGTGGCCAACAGCAGTTGCACTTCCGGAGTAATAATAGACCTCAGTTTTGACAACTTGATGATGGAGAAGGACCGAGCTAAAGTCATAAAGCAGATTTTGCGATGTTACTCTCTCAACCGGCGTTCTCCATCTCCCATGAATTACTACGTTTGCAGTTTTGGAAGTCGTACCAAAAAAGAAATGTCTAGACATAATGGTTATGAATTTTGGGATGTAAGTCAATTAACAATTTCAGGTGCTTACTGCTAATGTGACACATTACATTTTAATTCCTAAAATGTTTTCCTGTGTCATTTATTGTGTAAACTTGCAACTCACATAATCATAAAACTTTATTGTAAATTATTTAGTGTACAGTAGAACCCTGATTATCCCTGACAGCCGGAGCTGTTACTTATTGGTTTGAGGTTCTACTGTAATTGTTTACCTCATACTAAATTTATTCAGTTTTTGCAGCCGATTTGATATTTATATAATTATTAATTTAATTTATATGATTACATATATTTTTTAATTTAGGTGAAATTTGAAGAAAACAGCTATTTAAATATATTTCCCAAGGATAAATTAATTTACTTGTCTAGCGAATCTGAAAATGTTATTGAAGAAGTTGAACCAAATAAAATGTATATAATTGGAGGACTCGTAGACCACAATGCACATAAGGTAACCTCAAATTATATTTTCTTTAAAACTGCGTGGAATGATATTTCTACATATTTGTTTACTTGACAGACTGAACGTTTTGTTTTGATGTGTTTCTCGTTTGTTGTTTTCGGTGATTGCATAGATAAAATTTATAGGTTATAATTTATTATCTGTCAAGTGAGTGAATTTGCAATTTTCGGGATATTATTAAATTAGATTATTACTTTTATTATTAATAAAAGAATGTGCCTGTTTTAAAGTAATAAATTTTACAATTATATTCTAAATTTAAATTGATAGAATTGTTCTCAAAATTAGAAAAAAATTTCTAACATTTGTTTTGATTTCTTAGTTTACATATTATATACTTAGTTAGCATCGTCGGTAACAGCATAATCTAACTCTGTGCCTACTGCACGCCACTGCTAGATTGTATTCAGTGTACTGAAGTATCTTTGACACTTTTGAAAGAAAAAAAATTCTTAGTATTTACGCACCCTATGGAACTGGTACTCTACATGAAAGGGGATGCTGATGTGGTCAAATCAATTTAAATTGGCTGACTGGGGCGCTTGCATCAGATGGAAGACAGAGAGTTTGCAAAAAAGTTTTATTTGGTGATCCGCAAGTGTGCAAGAGAGAGGGTAGGCCGGAACTGAGATGGCTTGATGGTGTGATAGCGATAGAGACGCCACAGATAATTAAATGGCAATAAATTCTGCAGGCAAATTCTAAGATTCACCCTGGTACTGTTGGTGATAATTTTAAGCCTTTGAACACTCGTTATTAAAATCATCTGATCTCCATTTATATATATATATATATATATATACACATTATAACATTTTTAAGAAGTATTTTTATCAATTACTTTGAAAGTAATAATTTGTTTGTTAAATTTTACACCATTGAAATAGTTATATTATTATTAACACAATTATTTTAACGAGTAGAAAAATTTCCGTAGAATCTATATTTCAATGCGGAAATCCCTTATTATATTGCTCTTACAATGCACCATGAAGTGTATTTATATAAAAAATAAAACAACCCCTCTACGGCTCAGCAACATATTAATCCTTCACGATGTAATTTGTTTATCAGTTTTGAAAAGCGATACCAACCGGAGACCTTAATTAATGACATCTATTGTACAATGCGGAAAGATTGTAAATAAATATTATTATTAACTGCCATCTAGCATATTTCCTTACCATAGCTCAATTATTATTATAATAATTGTTTAAATAAAGTAAACTTCGTACTACACATACAACTAATTTTTATTTTTGTTACAACAACCTAACCAATACAACCTATATGTTAACACAACCTTATACAGTAAAACCGCGATATAACAAAACCCGATATAGCGAAAAATGACATATATCGAAAAAAAAATCGAAATTTGGTCCCTAAAACCAATTTTTCATACAAAAATGCATTTATATAACGAAATCCCGTTAATATTTATAACAAAATCATTTTTGTTCCGTACGAAAAAATGCCAATACATTTACGTAAATTTATAACGAAATAAAAAAATGTTAAAAGATGAAAATATTATTTCGCACTTACAAAGCCGCGCCGATGCATCTGCCGTATGCGAACGGTTTTATGGCCTTTTCGGCGGTCTGCCGACAAGGTAGTAAAATAATTCAAACTTCTTCTTGGGTTCATAGTAGGCCCATAAATAAAACCATTTGACATAATTCTTGCGGCGTTCTCTTAGACACGTTTTACGTACGCATACGCCTCTAATATGATTGCAATCCCAGACCCAAACAGCTGTAAAATACAAAAATTAACAGGAACCCCCCGAAAGTTGCAGTATGTACTTATTGGAAATGTCAGTCTCAGTGTAACGTCTGTAGAGTTAAGTTTGTTCCGCTTTTAACGCGATTATTGCATGACCGAACTGAATATTTACATAAATTCATTTTCGTTTGACAATTGTTTTCGTGTGAACTCGTCAATAATATAAATAATTCGTTAAAATATTTTATGGACTATTTTTGTATTTCTATTAACTATTGTTTTCGTGTATTTTAAGTGAACAATGTTAACGATAATTTTTAAGTGAACAATTTTAACGATTATAAATATATTTTGAAGTGGTTGCCGCCATTACCGGTAAGTACCTTCGTAATTTATATACGACTCATTTTATAAAAATGCCGCGATTCAACTGTAAAATTGTTATTTTTGAATTATTTTGTATGTTTCATGCCCAAAACTATGTTTGAAGCGGCTCTACATTTAAACACACTTAAAATATTGTTTTGTGTTTGCAATATTCTGGAATTTACAAAAATATCTTCCAATTGGTGTTGAATAGGTTCTGTTCTTAATTTAATTCCTTTGATTATCCATTTGCTTATCTGTTTTAATAACAAAACTACTAAAAATATGTAGGTATTCAGTTCCCTATGGCCTTTTTCCTCCTTTGTTTGCAGAATTTGCGATTTTTTTTGAAGCCGCGCAACATTTTTTTGCGACGGCGCGTAACATATAGTAGGTTTTTTATTTTTTTTCGTTATATGTGGGAATTCGTTATCATGAATTTTTATTTTTTGGTTCCTTGGATTTCGTTATATCGCGGTTTTACTGTACCTTGTTTACTATTTAAGTTATTTACTGGGTTGTTATTTACACTTGTTGATGAGTGAGACTGCACCTTTCGAAACTGTAGACATAAAAGAAACCCACTTGTGTGCGTAGGATGAAGTTTGATTTAATTAAAAATGTGTCTTACGTAATGAGAGTATTCGGATGGAAGAGAAAAATAGGAACTAAACTTGTACACAAAAATTACCTTTCTTTTAAACAATTAGTTCTGGGAAAAAAATAAGTTTTACTCAGCATTTAGTCTTAGATATGTAATACTTTATAATTTTTTCCAATTCTGCCAATACAGGTGATAGAAAATGTTTTAATAATTATATTGATGGATTGTATCTTTTACAGGGTCTGTGCCATAAAATAGCTTCAGAGCAAGGCATACAGCATGGCCGGTTACCAATTGATAAATATTTAAATATGAAATCAAGAAAAGTATTGACAATCGACCACGGTATGTTAACATTTTATCAATCTCTGAATATTATCTAAAAGTACCTGACAATGAAAATTTCCTCAAGATTACTCTCAACATTTCTAAATAATTTCAGATTGAAAGCAGAGACTATCCTAAGCAAGGTGACTTAGGATAATCTCTGTTGGTTATCCTCCGCTGTTTAAATCTATCCCGCCTGTTAATAATGGCAATACATGTCCTTTGGGTGGGTATTCTTTCTTGCATGAAGCAAAATCCTCTTGTAATCTATACAGGAGACAATACGCGTGTTTTGAGATGTTTAGAATAAATAAAATACAGGATGTTTCATTTATATAAATACTTTCTTTTTTAGTGTTTGAAATTTTACTACGAATATCCGAAGGAAAATCATGGCCCGAAACTTTAATGCAGGTTGTGCCAATGAGAAAGGGCGCCAGCGTTACTGGCCAACGCCATGTAGAAGATGTGAGAGGCAATCCAGAAAGTGACGATACAACTATTTGTGATAATTCTACATTGCTCACGGCTGACCACATGGAAAACTTGAGAGGTGGCACAGAGAGTGATGATACAGCTACTTGTGATAATTCTATGTCGCTACTGACTGAACATGTGAAAGGTGTTAGAGCGGAGAGTGATGATACAATTACTTGTTATAATTCTAAAGTACAAAGTAAAAGTTAATTCAGAATGCTTAATATTTATATACCAACGTATATGTACTCAATATACATGTCATCCAAATTAATAAATAACACCTATAATTTAGCACCGAGTATATCAATATTCAAACTTTCTCTACTTTACATTTGGATAAAACTACTTGAAGAGAATTTCTGTCCATTAAATAATCTTATTGTTATTGAAGAATCAATTTTGTGAATCTGAATCCCGTTTTAAATTCATAACAGTGTATATTTATTTTTATAATTATTTATTAATACCTCACTGTTAATATTTTGTTATTCTGAAATTTCTCAATCAATAAAAGTATCAGACAATTATGTTAAAATTAAGCAGTTTATCCAAAATTAATAGGCTATTTACTGACCCAACTTTATTTTTCAAATTGCAATGTTAAAATAAATTATTTATGGATCGTTGCCAAATTTTAATTGCTTGTTGTTTTAGTTGTTTTGAAATTTCTTTGCATTCCGTTTACTTACTAATTAGGTACATTATTTATTTGCTACATCAACATATTAAAGCGATATTATTGTAATTAATTATTAATAAGAAAATTATTAGTAAAAGTTAATTACAAACAAACTTATTACGGCATTATTGGACCGCTGCTTAATTGTCGCCGCCGTTACTTTATTTAGGAAATAGATATAAAGGCAAAAATTTCCACATGTATTATTCATTATCCCTTTGACAATTAAAGAATGAATTAAAACAAATTTTATATAAATCACTTAAAAAGATTCTTTTTCTTCCACGGCACTACATTCCAGGGCGGGATTTGGCCTCATCCACTGGCTCCTATCACTGGCCATTTTTCTCCACTTAGAAAGATACACAGAAAAAATAGTCATTTGGACTTGACCCCGGAACATTTTATTGCAGATTCCACTCGTTCCACAAATTTTTGAGAAATATTATAAATAAAAACATTATTCCAATGGAAAAAAATAGATGTCTCGCTTACCAAAAGTATGTAGATGAAATTTGGCAGCTTCTGTATAGATTATATTCATAGGTGAAGCTCTCTACCGGCAATAGAATGTTAGGGTGTTTTTGTATATTTTTCTAAAAAATTATTTTATTTATCTCGGAACTGTGTTCTGAAAATTCACAAATAAAATTTGGTAAATTTTTGATAATCCTTTCTTCTAAGTGTACACACACACACACACACACCTTTATTAACACTTGGCACAACCGGGTAAATCAGATGCTGGAAGATGCCACAATAACCAGCGAGCTTGTATAAGAAGATGAATGTGGATGAGGTGAGAATTGTCAGGACAGAAGAGTGTGGCACTCTATCCTCTCTGCCTACCCTCGTGGAAACACTGATGGTAAGTAAATATTGAGAATTCTATTCTGATATTGTAAAATTTAAAACAATCCTTTCCGGCAGTCAAGAATCTAATAGATTTTGTTTTTTTATTAGGATGTTTTCTCTGACAAGAGTTATGAATTTTAAAACTTTTTGAACTGCTGTCATTTTGAAACAAGATGGTGGATCAGGCTGGCTGACAAATATTTACAAGATCAATTTTTCAAAAGAAAAATCTGATTAGAACTATGGAAGTTATCCTTCCGTGTTCACAATATTGGTTATATCTATAGATATACACAGGATATTTCAGAGACAGCAGTCCAAATGTAGGAGCCTACGGTTAGGGAACATCACTGGCAATCCATCAAGTGCCAAATAGAATTATTCTAAAATCAACAGATTAGAAGTTATTCAATATTTTCTGATTTTTGAAAAATTTGTAACTTGTCTACAAAAATGAGCACTGCGCCATAAATAATATATTTTGACAAAATGCAATACATGCTTGCTGTGATAATAATGTAGCTATAATATAAGCTACCAGATTTTTGTTTACGGATGATTAAAATAAAAAGTTATACATATTAACTTTTTTGCTGTAACTATAAAAGTTCAAAAACTGTTGAATGTCAGACAACACTATTTGACTCTCCATGGGTTGTCAGCAGGGGTATGCACTGCATACAAGCAAAAAAGCTGTGCAATACTAAAAGATACTGGGAAATAAAAATGAATAAAATAAATTCTAGCCATTGTTACCCGAATTAGAAAAATTGCGAATTTTGTACTTTATTATTTGTGTACATGGTAATACTGACAGGTAATTTGCTAGTACGTACGCGTCTTATTTGTTTGTTCAATCCCTATAAGAATAATACTAATCATATTTTCTTACTGAACCTATGTTAATTGTTTTTGTTAGCATCTGTACGTCCGCCAATTTTCTGCATTTTTCAAAACTGCATGCAATGACACCTTCTACATATTTGATTTGATTAATAGACTAGGTGACCTGTCAAGCGAGCGAGTTAGCATTTTTTAAGATACTATTAAATTAGATTATTTCCAATATTAAATGAAATGTTGAAATAAAATTTCTGTTATGAGTTTCGGCTATGGTAATTTGTAAAGCTAGTTATTTAAATATATGATTTTGAGCATTGTTAATGAAACATTTTGAATCCGTTGTCAGAAGGAGAAATTTTAAAATCGGAGGTAGAGTACATTGGAAGTACAGAGTAACAAAAGAATAGATGTCTCATCAATATTCTTATGAAATGGCCTGATATTTTGCGTGTATTCTAGTGAAAGATAACACGTGACAATGTCAATGCTTTTTTTTTTATCACGTAAACACGTTTTAAATTTGTCATTTCAGTTCTTTCAGACTATCAATCAATCTAAGTACAACATTGTGTAATTTTAATTAAAATATTTTAGGAAGTACAGATTTTGGAGATAAACAGTCGTAAATTGACTGCAGCTGTGTGTTTTGTGATCCACGCTTGTAATTGATGAAGTAAAGCAAAGTCGCGACTGCATTTTGCTGCAGAATACATATCAGGTTTTCATTTGAACTTGGCATTATTTTTGGTGATTAAATTGAAAATTATTGAATTAATTCTGTAAATTTAATCAAACCTAAGATAATTTTTTTCACATTATTTATCATACAACACAAAATGACGATCTCTAAAAATTTGGGTGTATATTTTAATTTAATTTGATTAATTTAATTTGTATTAAAAAATCCACAGAACTATGTTCTGTAAACTTCACAACAAAAATGTATTCTCTTTAAAAATGTATTAATAATTTATATTGCTTAGTTAATATCAAATCAAAGATATCATAGCAGGTTTATCTATGTACCAGATCTATATTAAATGCAGTTCTGTGAAGCGTCCATAATAGGTTATGAGAACAGTTCGTTTGCACATGTTTCGTGTGCTTGTTGACCCATTATATTGCTTTTGATTTGATAGACCAGCTCTGCCCGAGTATGAAATAATATGAAAATATATAAGAAAGAAAAAAAACACATTTATTTGCTTTGGATTTTACACAAATACATTACATTACAATACATTATGTATTAATAATTTACATTTATTTGAAAATATGTCTTAAATATTACTGATGTACATATTTTAAAGACAATCAATTCATGCAAAACTGAAATAGTTATAATTTTACATATTCTACGTAAATGGTTGACACGAACTTAAAAAATATATATTTATAAAAATTACATTATCAATCACAGAAACCTTCCATTATATAAACCCACCGTCAACAAAACAATTTTACAAGATCACCAGTATCCATATTACCATCGAGAATTCCGCATCATCGCTTTGCGCCACCGACGTGCTTACCAGCAGCTGGCGATGGAGCAGACTATTTATGAGGCTCATGACTGTTTATACAAAATTAAGTATTTCAATTATTACATTTAAATAAAGGTGGAAATCGTTTGAATTATATACTAATGGGAGTTACCAAATTTTGACATTTAAAATTACACTTCTGCGTTAAAAGAAAAACTCCGTAGGTTAAAACGTTAATGTGTTGTGCATTTGACATTATTATGTAAACTACATTATCACTAGTATGTATAATATTACTTTTTACACTTTGAAATGAAAATTGATATTCAAATCAATTTATTTATCAGCTGACTGAAGTACTTTGGTTTGTTTATGACCCATCACGATGAAAAACTTCATACCCTGATCAAATGTCACATATACATTAAATGCACTGAAGGAAACAATAAAACAGAATCTATATTTAGAAATTGCAAGTGTAAACCGTAACATAGTTTTTGGACTTGCGACAGCATTCTATGTTAAGTAATTTCTCTCCCATTAAAATCTTTAAACTGCACCGATATTCGGATGGAAGTTTTGTATCGTGACTGACTTGGCATTTGTCAATTCAAAACCAATACATCTGTTACTAACATATTATGCATATTGTCAAAATAATTACTAAGTTACATTTTAAACTGCAGCAGGTTTCTTCTAATTCCATTTTCAGCAAAGAAATATTAGTATGTATTTACAGATCTAGAGAATTATTTACATAAAATTCTAGTAGGATTATTAGCCTCCCTGTCACGTGATTTTAAAATATATTCCTATTAAATGGAAACACACGCGACCTATTATTATTACTAGCAGGCGTTTAAAAGTAGCAGAATGCCTTTTACCAGTGACATTCTAAACTAATCTATTCAAAAATATCACACAGTACTCGTAACACGCATTCATACCTTGCCCTTCACAGCACGCCTTGCGCCTGTAGTCGGTGCCAATGGACAAACCCTGACCCATCTTATAATTTGGTTAGCTCATATCTATTTGGTCACATACACCACGGCACGTTTATGGTTCACGATTATTCCCGCTTTTGAGATATTCAGGAATATATATGCGCATCGATATCCACAAATATATTTATATGAAATTATTTAGTCATGACAGTATAAAAAAAAATTACCAGTCTTTTAATATAAATTATCAAGAATATTAAATTACTAATCTGACAGAAAATGTTGAGTCGTGTAAAAACAGAGGAATTATTGGTGTATATAATTACATACAAGGACTGACAATTGTCTTTGTGGCAATATCAGCGGCAACAAAACTGGGTGTGGAGTAATATCGAAATATGAATCTGAATGACAAATTGCTAATACAGCATTCTATCTGGCGATAATGAAACGGTAGCAATCGCAGGTGAGGCATATCCAATCTGAATTATTTGCAAACAAAAAACAGGATACCCAACACACAGACGTTGTGAAAGTCTTTTTCTTCTAAAATTGGATTCATCTGATCTGGCCCCCTCTCACGATTTTCTATTCCCAAAAATCAAGGAAGACATGAAGAATTATCATTGGGGTCACAAGCGGGGATGGAACGGATTATGATGCATGCTCTAAACAGCCACACAGATAATGCGGAGAATAGGGTACTATTTTGAAGGGGACAATGTACAAGATAACCAATAAGTATATTATGTAATTGTAATAATTATTTTCTGCAAACTAATTGTTCTCTTAATAAGATTATTAAAATTTTGTGTCATTTTTCTCTGACATTCATCTGCAAAAGAATTTACGAAATCGTGGGACCATCACATGTGTCGGTCTGCGAGACCGCACATTGTTCCTCCAGGGTATGGTGAGTTATTAAGAGGAGACAACATTAGGCACAGTCATTCTACATTTTCAAATAAAATTAAATAAGCATTAATTAATCTAAAAGTAAAACAATTTTGCCAAAATAGTAAAACAAGTAAGTCATTGGTAAAAAAAGCCGTGTCAGTAAAAGCCAAATAAAAATAAATTTATGATAATAAAAATACTAAGGGATACAGACATTTTTAAACTGTTTTTGTTATATCAATTATCAGGAGTAACTACTCGAGCTGATTTAACATTTATATAATATATTCAATACGAGTATGTAGACAGCACAATTAAAATCCGAATATTGAAGACACCACAATAAAAATCTTACAAAACTGATTAAGTACCTCACAATATCGATTCCTCCTACGCAACCAATAAATAGATCATTTATTGCCATTTAAAAATGTATCAAAATACATGAGAACTACGACAACAATTAAAAATGACATATTTGTTAGTTACTATACTTTATATGGAAGGTGTCGATATATAATATTGACGAACTGAATAATTATTTCAAAAATCTTATTACAATGTTAACATTTCTGAATACACAAAAAAAAACTATTAGTAACTAATATAAAGTTATTCATATTTGATTTATTGTAAAAAAAAATATATATAAAACTAAAAACATGTAATTGCGTATTTTCAATCACTGTTAAATGACGTCTAAGCCACATTCATCCCTAATAAAATATATTCATTAAAGCTAACGAATGCGATTTGTTACACAGTTAGTGCCAAACTAGAATTGTGCAAGTTTGTGGCTCCAGTCTGCCAAAACTATTACAAATTGAATCGCTCATTAAAAATGAATAAGCCGGATGTGCTTTACGTACAATTTTGAAATGATGCTTGTCTGCCTTCAGCTTCAGGCTGCTCAATTTTTATAATAAAATATACTCTTTCAGAAGATCACGGAAAACTTATTAAATCTACCATGTCAAAATGTTATCGGCACATACTAAGGTTTCTACTAGAGCTGACTGAACATTGTAGGAGGGGATGACTATTGGAGCTATAAGTCATCTTTGTCGATGAGCTCAAACTCATCCGAGTCAGAGTCTTTCTGTTGCAGAGGGGCTGAGGGGCGAAGTGCAGACAGCCAGCCGCCTGTTTCTGGCACCCTCGCTTTCTTTGTCCTATCTGGAAATTCAACAGATATTTAGATAATGGGAGGATTTAACAATAGATAATATTCTTAACTTAAAATTAGCGTAAAATTAATTTATTTACCGTGTAATAAAAATTCAGTATCACTATCAGTAGTATCCGTAGAGGGAGGATCAGGCGTGGTAACCCTTCGCCCTGCCCGCTCCCCTTCTCTGCCTATACTGTCCTCTTCTCCCTCCCCTTCACTGCTGCTTTCCTCGCCTGCCGCATACCTCAAGGCTGAACCAACATCTAGACAATGAGACACCATTAAGATCGGTAAGAAGGCGGTATATGCAAAATAAATCTTGCTAAAAATTGTGTGCGCTCTATATTTTTTTGTGTGCTATAATATCAAATTGTATGTGTGTGCACAGCTTAGAGGGAACATTGGTTAAGATAAACAATATAGAGTAAACAGTGTATCGTATTTCAGTAATATATCTACAGAATTAGAATATATCTACGGTAATTAAATTTTAAATAAGTACATTTTATATTCCATTGTTATAGCTACCATTGGAGAAGTAAATACCCAAATATACATCACAACATAATATATATTGATTCATCTTTGGTGAATAAATGATAAATTATTACATGTACATACTATATTTAAAAATTGTGACCCCATAAATGACAAAGATATAATACAGAACTCTTATAGCATGTATGAAGATGCAATGTGGTTAAATCAATTAAAATTGAAAGATTAGTTAGTTGGGACATCACATGGAAGACCAAGAATTCGTAAAGAAAGTTTTGCTCAATGATCCAGAAGGACACAGAAGAGTGGGCAGGCCGAAGCTGAGATGGTTTGGTAGTAACACAGACACGTAGAAGGAAATGGTGACAAATCCTGCGATCATTCAAGACTCACAATGAATATGACCAATTGATAATTACTTATATACATGTGAATTTTTTTCTTTTCTTACTACATTACTCATTTGTGGTATGGATTATCTTAATGCCACCTCCTAGAATGGATATTGAATCATCATTATAATTAATAGGCAGTTAATTTATACATGGTTCTGTTGCTAGCCCTGATTTTCAAAAATACATGAATATGTACATTTCTGTTATGTGGGTAATACTACAAACTTGTAGCAGTCAGTCAATTGGAACGCCCTCAGTTATGTATCTATTAAAGGCGGTGAGCGTGAGATATAGATCATGTATTGTTATCGGTTAAAGTGTCAGAGGTTGGCCAGCCGGAAGACCGTCAAGGAGACTGTGGGCTATATAAAGCAAGTTAGTGGTTATTTTCTGCATAATTTAGAATTACCAATACAAAACCAGGATCTGACCTAGCTATCAAAGTAATTCACGGATACTAAGATTTTGCCAAAAATTCAAGTTTATTTTTGTTGTTTAGTTTGAAAAAATATAAAAAATGCAAAATTTGATACAGTTTTAGGATTTATTTTATGTTGGCGTAGATTAGATCCTCTCGCTAATAGGACAAGAATCATTATAGCCATTCAGGACACATGTGTGATGTCTAGTGATGTGAATCTAGAGATGTACCTGCTGGCAGAGAGAGGTCGGCGGTGAGGGAGGGAGGCGGCAGTGGCTGCTCTCCGGCCTGCTGCAGCTCTTGCAGGGCCAGCGCAGATAACTCCGGCAGGAAACCTTCCATCTCACCATCAGACTCTGCAACATTACTAATCTTTAAGTATGTCAGCCTCAAACACAACATGTACATAATTATAGCAGACAACAAAATTATAGCAGGATTGACAGCTGATGATGACTTTATAGTTTCTGCTTATTGGGGTCGTGCACTTGTATCCAAGCAAAAAAGGTGTGCATTACTAAAGATTCTGGGAAATAAAAATAAATGAAATAATCCTTATCTTATGAAAAGACCCAATGAAATTCTAGCCATGTGTTATTTAGAAAAATTGCGACAGTCATTTATGTACAACTTCATGGCAATGCTAGCAGGCAATTTGCCAGTATATATGCGTCAGTACACATCTCATTTGTTTGTTCAATCCTCATAACAATCATACTGAACTTTATGTTGGCATCTATACAATCGCCAATTTTTTAAATAATTTATGATTAATTTTGTTGTCTTCTAAAGGGATTAATCTTTATTGAAAACTGCGTGGAATGACACCTTCTACATATTTGTTTCGCTAAACAGACTAAATGATCTGTCTTCATAGCGTATTCCAACATTCCAGTTATTTCATATTTCGGTGTTTGCATAGATAAGAGTTTTGGTGCTTAAATGTAATGTTGAGATAAATTTATTGATAATCTGTAAAGCTAGTTATTTAAATATAAAATATTTTTGAGCACTGTTAATGAAACATTTTAAATCCGTTTGACGTAAAATCGAAAGCACGATATGGAGCAAAAAAATAATTCTTCTAATATTATTTTTTGATATCTAATATACCTATTGTATACTTAGTTAGCACCGTCGGTAATAGCATAACCTAATGTTGTGCCTACTGAACGCGACTGCTGCTTATAATGTAAATCGGGAAAGTTTTTTTAGTGGTAACACTGAGTATATTGAATAGCGAATCACTGAAGTATGTGAGATACAAAGCACTCACTTTTTGTTGACACCTGCATTCAAAACCACAGTATGTATATTGGCAAACACTTTAAAAAGTATCACACCTTAGAATATCACCAAAGATTTTTTTAATGTATACCGTATATACTTGAGTATAACTCGAGAAATTTGTTGCCATTTTGAAACAATAAATGTTAACATCAACTCACAAAATCTGCCGCATTTTTTACATTCTTAAAAAATGTTTTTTAATACCACAATAAGCAAACTAAAAATAAAACAAATATCACATGAAGTCGGGTTTATGTTGAAGGTAGCGGAATTTATTCTTGACTGGTGAAAGATGAAACTGTCAGAATGCAAAATATAAAAGGGGCTCGCTGTGGAAATGGACTACATTTTAAATATGTATACCTAATACGATAGAATCATAAAAATAAACTATAAAAGCATTTTGTTTAAAAATGTTTTTTTACCTGTCTTATTTTTATGTTTTCTACTTTTACTTGTACATGGATGGTTAGAAACATAAAATTTTTTATTGTACTCCTTTCTGCATCTTAAATGGATAAAATAATTTAAAGATAGATGGATATAACTAACTCTCGATTAAGTGGATAGTGAAAAGTACCGAATTTTTTTGATAATATTGTTGAAATATTATTTAAAATATAAAAATAATTCATTAATGGAGTGTTGAATCTCAGTCAATGGCATGTTTGCAAATTATTATTTGGGCATGTTTAGATTCAGTGTTTACGTTTAATGCAAGCGGGCGGGCACGTCACTTCAAAATGTAAATATAAATTATGCACGCACTGCAGTTGATTTATTATTTACTTTTTTTAAACATTCACTGCTGATTAAAATTTATGTGATAAGTAATCCGAACGACATATCGATTCTTACTGACTGACATCTCTGTGCCGAGGCTTAAAAGGACCCGCTGTCCTATTATGTAGGCAAATGAATAGGACCATAAAATGCATCAGACGTGTTGTGCGGTCATTTTTCAACTAAGTAATTTTTTCAGTGGACGAGGCAAGAATGGTATGTCAGGACAGAAGAGTGTGGCGTTCTATCTTCTCTGTCTACAAACAGTGTGATAGTAAGTTTTAGTCATTTATTGGAGAATGCGCCTTGCGTTTATACTTGTATTTCAAATCCTTAATTTTGTATTTTCATGTCACATAGAAGAGTTTTTGTTTTAATTAATTTATTTTTTGTCGGCGATTATGCGAGTTTTTTTATCAGGTCAATTTTTTCCCTGCCACCTCGGATAATCAAGAGTCTACTATCTCTGATTCAATTGTGCCATTGCATAAATGAAACACTGTTAGACACAATTGAACACATCGTATAAATTGTTAAGTGTTTCGACAATGACAATATGCATTTACCATTTGGGCACATAGGTGCCGGATTCTTCTGCAGAAGAATTGTACTTTAAATAAATATATAAAAAGTAATATAAAATCCTCAAAGATGGTTATAATTACATATGTATTTATATTCATATATGACCGTGGATCCCAAACACATACAGAATGAGGCATTGAGATGTCTGCGGTCAATCCATTTGTAATATTTTGAGTTCATCTGCTACATAGAATAGTTGTGTATTTTTGACATATAGTTAGTTAGTGGACAAAATTAACTATGCATTTTTAAAACAATTATCATGATTCTTATATTATTATTTCTGTATTGAAAATGATTATTTAATATTAAATTATTTAACAGTCCTTAACTAACGTGTTTGCGGTTATTTTCAAACATAATTTTGCTCTAAACACAGTGTCATTTAGTCTGTAGTAATATAACTTTAAACTAAATCCGTTAAACCCAAAATATTGATAAACATCGGTAGTACCCAATAATGGCCGAGTGGAACTGCTTGGAGAATTTATTCAGTAGTTGAAGGCCTAAAAGGAACAAGGCGTGAGACTGCTGGGGTGATGTGGGGTGGGTCAATGAAAATCCAAGAGATAAACTTCAAGGACTGTCGACATCCTGTCGTTTAGCATATCTTATCTCGCACTTCCAACTAGGTCACCGCTTGTCAAGATAATCAGTTCTAATGACGTCACTATAGAAGATAATATTGTGTTATGTACATTTCCATTTTTAGCACAAATTATTTTGAGCGAGTTCAATCTCTTAAACTTGGCTTCTCTTTAGTATCTTTTAAATTAATATTAGCTTTTTTTAAAACTTTTTAGTTAATTCAAATAATTGGTAAACAATTAAAAAAAAGTCAACAAACACTGAATCTAAGCGTGCCCAAATTTGTGAATACGTCGTTGCAATTTTGCCCGTTTAATTTTCTGGTACTTATTATGTAGTGGAATAAAAAATTATTTTTAATTTTTAAACAATAATCAAAACATTTCAGAATTTTTTACTGCCCTAATTAATGATACTCCGGATCGAGGGTCTGCTGTATTACTGTATTAGTACAATTATTTATTTATCTCTCATTAACTTAAACAGCCTTACTCTTAAAAAGTATCTCAAATTAAAGATATTATATCACATTATCATATTATAGCATATTATTTGATGAAAAACTATCATTCATTCCACACATTAACGAAATCACCAATAAAGCTATGAAATATCTGTTTTATATTAAGAGCGGTGAAAGATATCAATTCACTCAAATCGCTTCAAGTTTTATACATTACACACATGAAGAAACTTCAGACCTTCCAAAACAAGGTTGTCAGATTAGCTCTGAAAGCCCCGAGATGGATCAGGGTCACACAACTCCACCACGACTCCGGCATACTCCCCGTCAAGGAGTTCATTAAACAAACCGCCAAGCGTTTTTATGAGGGGCTTCCCAAGCACCACAACCCGATGATTAACGTTCTTTCGAACTACGATATAACCGTACCGTCTAAAATAAAACGGCCCAAGACCGTCATAGCATAACGACTAATAATAAATCACTGCGCCATTTTGCAGTTTTCATGCGCCATGTTAAAAATTTATAAATTAATAAATTTTGCAGAATAATAATAAAAACCTATAATAATAAAATTTAACAGGCCATTAGGCACAACTTCACGATGAAGGGGCAAGGGGTCCAGCGGACCCGGTACCCTGTTAGCCATGCAACCAAAGTCCAAAAGTTTTATACACGGCTGTAGTTCATAGCAATTTAGAATTCAATTCAACTATATGGTCTCCATTCTATAAAGTGCATGAATTAAAATTAGAAAGGGTTCAGCATACATTTTTAAGATTTATTAACTTCGAACTATGTATACCTGCTGAACAATTGAATTATGATTTTCTAATGAGCACTTTTCATTTAACTAACTTGTCGCGTAGAAAAACTTTAAGTGATTTATTTTTATTTAAAATAGTAAATTGCATACTGGATGCCCCTAATTTAATTGAACTGATTGTATACCACGTTCCTACGCGGATTATCAGGTCGTCGGTGCTTTTCCATGTAAATTAATCATTTACTAATTTTTATAGGAATGCACCCACACAAAGACTTCACAGGCTTGGGAACGATTTTGGTCTTGTAGATATATTCCGATATTCTATGTTTAAATATAAGAGTGATGTTTTTGATGCTGTTCTGAGTCAAAGATACAACTGATTTTGTGTCAAACCAAAAATTTATTATTTTTTTCTGTTTTGAACCTTTATTTTTTATAGTTTATTGTATTGCTTATTTTTTAATTTTTATTTATATATATATTCCATGCTACTTGTGTAGCTGCTCATGTGTTTTTTATTATGTTTTATACCAAACCTATTTTGTAAAAGCCCATAAGGGCGTTAATAAATAAATAAATAAATTAATTAATTAAAGAGGCAGCAGCTAGATTATTGAAGAATTTTGAATAAGGCATGGTTTCCAACTGGAGCGAGCGTAAATTGTCGCGTACAGTAAAATTCAAGCATCTACTGGATAGACTCTGCTCCATATAAATTGTTTTTCTTTACTTCTAAAATAAACTGATAAAAAAAAAATCACCTGCTGTTAATTGTTATGGAATATTCCTATCAACATGTATACGTGTCTATAGTTTTTATATAATATACCAAGTACGTTTTTTTAACAAACACGTCATTTTCACAACACTTCACTTTTATCGAATGCTACACACCTTAAATTACTTCTCAACATAGTCGCCACCATTATTAAGGCACTTGTCATAACGGGGCACCAATTTTTGTATACCTTCGTCATAGAACGACATCGCCTGAGATAAAAACTATATCTGTAATCCGTCTTTGAGTTCATCATCGTCATCAAGACGCTTGCCACCAAGGAATCGCTTCAGACGAAGGAAAATATGGAAATCACTCGGTGCCAAATCAGGTCAAAACAGGACACACATGTCAGCCGGTTTCATGTTTCGTGCATTCAAGAAACGAATCATGAACCGTATCTCACAGTCGGCGGGCTAATTTATTGTCTTAAACACTTCAATCACTCAGAAGATGGCAACACTATGTGGATGTCTCTAACGTTGCATGTGGTGAATCAACAGAGGGAAACCATTGCACAACATTGCAACTGCAATGACTACACCGGGAATATCTTACTTAAAAAACGCACCTCATATATGATAATTACAAAGAAAAATATATATTATAAAGAATTACATCTAGTGAAAGTTATATATTCAATTATTTTCTAATCAAGGACCATTCCGGATTTCTCACTGACCTGCATGCTGGTGCATGGCAGCAACCAGTGTGGAGTGGAGAGACGGTGCGAGAGGGGCAAGCAGTGCGGCAGTCAGAGCACCGTGCAGCAGCAGCGAGCCCCCTATCCACACCACCAGCCACAGAGCTGCGATGCTCGCACTCACCAGCACGCAGAACTGTAACATATTACATTTATACATTTCATAATTATAAAGCCATTTCATTAACTATTAGGGTATTACTGAATCTTGAATAGTTTTATTTATTTTGTTTTTTTAACATAAGTCATGGTCATGACGATCTTACTTTGGATGCTGTGGCGTGAAATAATTCAGTGGAACCCCGCACTCGATCCGATCCCTTCAGTCAGGTATTCCCGGGGGTATAAGTAAAAAAATTGCGCCCCAATGCAAAATTGATAAAAGATACATACGCACTAGTCCCTTATTAAAAACGACGACCTAATATTTTGAACGTGTACACTACAACAGAGTTCATTTTCAACGGTTTTAAGTGCCGGCACAAATGTGTTTTTAGGTGTTTATACGCAGTCGCAACTGAAGAAAGCCACGGTTTGCTTTACGACATTTTCTTGGCAGCGATGGTCTGATCCCTGACTGATGCGTAGGGTACTACTATGTACATTGACAATGTTTTCATAATTTTAAATGATTATAATTCCATATCTTGCTATGGTGAATTTTAAAAATTATTGGTCCAGGTTGGCATGGTAAATGTATCAATACTCATAAAATATCTGTTTGGGCCATATATTTATTTGTGTATACCTTCTCTTCTCGACCCGGCCACGCCGCCGACTAGTCGATTGGTGACCTTGAACCAGTACGGTTATACGGAACAGTTTACAATGTTATACTAATCTTGAGACTTAGCGTCTAGGATTGTGGTGAGTGCCAAATTCTTTCCGTTTCCTGAGTTCTTCCGGCATCTATGTTTATATGCAACAGTATCTAAACCAAAAATTTTGCAGGGCGCGAACCTTTTGGGCCATTATCTATCGTGGGCCCCAATGCATCGCATTGCCATAGTTTTGCCACTAGGTATTGCCCTGACTACTTTTTCCCTATATGAAATCTTGATAATGGCTTTGTGGCTAGATCTGTATCTTCATAATCATCTTCTTTTCATGCCGTATTCAGCCATTGGCTATGATTATCTTGTTGACAGCTGACCAGAAAAGTTACATCATTGACTGTCAAAACCATTGTTGTACTTTAGCCGTGAGATTTGGTACCTTCTAGGGCCACGCTGTCCAACAAACTTTCCTTGAATTGATGTAGGTTCTGATTCTTTTCTGCAAGTCTATATCTGAGATATTGTAATTTTCGGCTTGTAACTGTTTTGGTAATTTACTTGTCTTTACTTATCTAATTCAAAACATTCTGAGCAGTCAAGATACATAAACTTTCTTAATTCTTCATCCTCGTTGACCGTTGCACCCTTACAACTCTCTTTCTCAATAATAAGACAAAATAATCAACATAAGATGGCATCCCCTATGCAGGTTAAATAGTGAATTACCTTAGAGTGATTCTCTCTGCGCAGGTCCCTAAGATATATGTAGGTGGTGGTGAGGTGCTGCTGGGCACACTGAGCGGCAGCATGAAGGCAGGGAGCGGGCGGGCCCTGGGGATCTTCTCGGCCGCCACCGCGAAGGCGTCCTCTCCCCGCACTGGCTATGGCATCCAATACCACAGCCCCTGTCAGCACACCTCCTACCAGACCCAGCATTGGCACACCACTAACTCGCAATACCCTAGAAGAAAAAACATTGATATTCAATCTTTTCAATTCTAATATCCATCTGCATACGGTTGGGTTGATCTTAAAGAGTAATGGTTCCAAAGGTAGGGACTAACTTGCGTAACCAGTCAAACATAGTCTCATCATCCATTAAATGACTGTCGGTACATTCTAGCATTATTCAAATTCATTAACGTTATTGATATTATTTTTTGAATACCATTATGAGTATATAATTAAATAGCTTATAGAAAATCTATGTTTATCTTTGCAGCAGCATTGTTTCAGATGGATGGACACGACATATTTTGTTTTATTTTAAACATAATCATAATATGTATGTATATTGTAAGGAACGCACACACACCAGCATTTGCGGTGTTTGACGTACTACAGAATGTATTAATATCTTTATTGCCTGTATTTAATATGGCTTGTGCAATAGTGGCGTGTGAACGTAAGTTTATTTAGGACCTCGTTTATATTCATTATAACATATTTTTCAGACCAGATGCACTCTAAATTTTTAAAAAAACATTTAAAATTGAGATGCATTTTATGGTCTGATGGTAGGTGATATATGGTAATAAATCCCTGCAGAAAACAATTTAAAGTATGATATATAATGTTAAAGTATGTATTTAATTGTAATACCTACGTATTATATTTTTCCTTTTACTCTATTTTAATGACTAGGTATGTGTTTTTTATATACCTATTGAATCTTTTCATATTAATTTGACAATTCATTTAGTGCACAAAACAAATATAAACACAGCACCACTGATTAATTAGCGTAAACTGATGCTCGTTGGTTTACTATTGCAGTAGCAGATTAGCCTAAAGGAACGATAGGTAAGCGCCTAGGCCCCCCGCCATTTCGGGGGCACCTGAGGTCAATTTTCTCATAAATTATGGATGTATATTATTGCCTGAAAAATACAGAACTTGAAAGCTTTGCAGCATCAATTTCTATGGGAAATTGATTTACAAATGAGAAGTAATATGGAAGATCCTAAAGATGAAGCACTATATTAGAATCATATATATCATGGATGTAAGTATAGAACATACTATTATCTATCTGATTATGATTGTCGGTTCTCAAGACTTCTGAATTGCATATATATATAGAAAAATTCTCATTCTCGTTATTGCGAAATCCAAGGGACCAAAAGATAAAAATTTGTAATAACGAATTCCCACATAAAGCGAAATAAAAAATGATAATTTCCTAACATATGAATATTCCGCACGGGCCGTAGAAATAAATGTAGCGCGGCTTAAGTTCTGCAAACAAGGCACCCATTGTCAGATTAATATGGGATATAACATAATAAGGCATTCTGCAAATAAAGAAAGATTTTCTGTTCAAGAGATTCAAGAAAACTCTATTTAGGTTTGTTGTTTCAACAGATAATGGATTAAAAAATTAAATTACAAACAAAACACAAAATAAGAAACAATATAAGATAAACTAAAATCCTGTGATATTTTTGGAAATTTCAAAATGTCATGCAAATATAAAACAACATTAAATTTTAACTGTGTTTAATTGTAGAGCCGCTACAAGCATTGAGCGTTTCGCATCGGTCAATCAATCTTTCTATTTTTTTAAATCGTAAAGAGACGAATTTGGAATTATAGTTTTTTGTTGAGGGTTAAAATTTTGCAGGAATTATCATGACCTGAAGCCATTTTAGGGTTCCACAAAATATTAAAAAATGTACTTTAAAGAATAAATTACAGAATGGTAGTACATATAAATGTCGGTAAACAAACACATGAAAATAATTATCAAGTAAACACATTAATAAAAATGTACGCAATATTACCGTTCATTGGAATCTATGTAAATGTTCAGTTATAATGTAAAAAGTGATAAAAAGTTGACGATGATAAAAAAGTATAGATTGACGATAATAATGCGCAGAATTGTAGTCTAGTCTCGAGCATTGCGGACAATACCATACAAAAAAGACTGACACGCGCGTGCTCTTAAGTGTGATGTGCCAATTGCAATTTTGGGGGATTTTATTTTCTCTAGCTGGTTTAGACAAGACCCATTTTTAGAGACGTGTACGCTTCAGAGCGTGGGAAGGATGCCATTCTAACCTATTTTGACAATCGGCAATAAATCCAACCTTGGACAACGTGGAGATTATACAATAGAGATTATAGATATTCCAAGAGGAAATTTTACGAGGGTGCAGCGGTCGCCCGCGCCAACCGGCCTGCTACGCCAAGGCAATAAAATAATTGACAAATATGACTGCAAACGGCCGAAATATAATTTGAAATATACTAATTGTAAATAAAAAAATTTTCATTATATGTATGTGTATTGGTATTTTTTCATATGGGACAAAATAAAATTTCTTTATAAAGTGTGTCCAGCAGAAAATTTTCAAGTTTAATATTAAATAAAAAAAAAAACTACAATGTTATTTTCATATTTTATTTGTACAAAATGGAGTTTAACGATGCGGATTTTACGTTTTATAAACAATATCGTCTAAATGCCGTCCATTTCTCTCAAGAAACTCTTACAATCGGACTCTTAAATTTGCGAACACGCGAGAGCAAAGCGTTGGTTCAATGGCAGCAACTTCACGGCAGATATTTTCTTGTAGGGCCTGAATTGTTCGAAGATTGTTGCTGTAAACTCTCAAATTAAGGTATCCCCACAAAAAAATTGCACGGTGTAAGGTCCGGTGACCGAGGTGCCCAGAGTATGTCTCCGTACTTGCTGATTAATTTATTGGGAAAAATTCCCATCAGTTTCTCCATTGTAACTCTAGCTGTGCGTGGAGTGGCCCTGTCTTGCAGAAATTGTGTTCTGTTGTTCAACCCGGGAAACAGCTGCATTTGCTGTACCAAAAACTCGTCGCTCATTCGGCAATACACGTCAGTAGTGAGTGTCTCTCGCTGGTTAAAAAAATAAGGACTAATTATCCCTCGGGCAAAAATTACACACCACACTGCCGTTTTTGGACAATGCAAATATTTTTGATGGCGTTCCCTTGGGTTGTCAGGACTCCAGTATCTCATGTTCTGTTTATTAATATGGCTATCGATATGAAAATGTGCTTCGTCAGTAAACAATATGTTTCCAAGCGTTTGTGCTGTTCCAGCATCATTCTCGCTAAGGTTTCACATAAAGAATAGTCATTTTCGTTGAGAAACTGCACAATTTGCAGTTTGTATGGGTGAAACTCTAGTCTCTTTTTTAAAATAACGTGCACTGTTGATTTTTTATTTCAGTAAAGGCTGGAAGCTCCCTTATCGATTTACGCGGATTGCGCATAATTTCTCGTCGAACTTGGGCCACATGTTCTGGCGTCGCTGCTGACATTGATGGTCCTGGAGGAGTTTGGTTAACCATTGTCCCTTCTTGTCTGAACTTTTGAACCCAACACCAGATAAGTTGCATGCTCGGCCCATCACTTACTCGTCGAATATTAAAGTGAGTACAAAAAGCGCAACGTGCACGAACCGATGAATCACCGCACATTAATTATTGCTCAACCGCGACGCGCTCCCGACCAGTGATTCATTGCGACTGGCAAATCAGCAAATCACGCGCGTCGAACAATACCCCTCCCACTTACCTCATCCTGATGGTTTACGAGCAATTACAATTTAATCTTGAAATTTTTCCACTGGACACCCTATACATATTAACGGAATTTCGTTATATTAATTAATTTTGAAAAAAATTTGATATACATCATTTTTCAGTATAGCGGGGTTCGTTTTAACGATGTTTTACTGTAATTATTTTAATGTAATTGATCTTGTTAGATTGTTCATGGTCACTTCCTTCTTGGTAAACTATCCGCATTGTCTAATCACACAAATAAATTAATTCTTTGGTATCATACAAATGTACCAAAATTTGATTAACATTTAGATAATGGGCATTGTTCTTAAATTCAGGTCATCTATTGACCGGATCAATGATCAAGTACTGAATAATATACGTCTTGCACATGTAGTTGTATTCTATTATCAGTGTGTGTACTCCTCTTGTGACGAGGAGCACTAGTAAGAAAAAAATAACTAAAGTTCTTTTGTTCCTTATTCATAACAATAAATATCACCATTGTCGTGGACTCTGTCGTTGGGTGCAACGACAGGTCTATGAAAATGAGATCCACTCAAATCATACTATTCCAGCTCACATCATAGAAAATAAATTGTAACTTATTATCCATTTACCAGATGGGAAATATTATTCTTCTTATAACAGAGGTTTAATAACAGAGACATAATAATATATCACAAAAAAGTTGTATATCTAACTGAAAAATAAAAAATTGATTTTATTTTTATAAACACCTAATAAATTTCTAATATTTTGACTCAATGATTTAAAGACAATTTCAGAAATCATAATGTCTATACGTACTTTGCTCAACACTTTCAAAACTCAATTTGAGTACATAACGAGAATTTTATAACACTGTATAGCTTTTATTATACATTAGTCAAACACTTACAATTTTACAAGCTCAAAAATACATTGAGATTATAAATTTAAGAGACCCCATTCAAAACTAATTAATCTATTAAATTTATTTGCGAAAATGTGAGTTTTTATTATTAATTTATATCAGAAGTTTATATCATAGATCTACTCTTTTTAAAACTATTACTTAGATAGGACCTTTACACTAATGTAAAACTAAAAAACTGAATATTATTTGCTATAATTAAGACAATATCGGCATTGATTGAAAGAATGCAACCATTAAATTTGTTTTTAGTACGCCATAAAAAAGTATGGTAAATTCATACATATACAGAATACTTTTTTTTATTAGTCCAAAGCCAAGGTTTTCAAAGATTGAATTTTTTGATTTTTGAAATTATCAAAATGTTAAAATGAATAGTTATAAATTGTTAAATTTGCATGACATTATTTCATTTTTTGATGGCTTTAAAATGCTTTGTATTCATATTAAAATGTGATTTAAATAAATATATTGTATTTACTTACATGCTTTAGGGCTTCAATTACAATTTAAAACTATGTTATGTATCAAAAACATAATAATTTTCTATCAAATAATATTCTTGTATATTTAAATGTCGCATTACGAAGTGGAATTTTTTCTTAGGTCTGTAGATGAAATTGCACAGTTTAATTATAGCAATACAAATACGTACTGTGTACCAAGGTTGACATTTTTTGCTCTAATCAAAAAGACTGGTTAGCAATTCAGCGGGTTCCTCGAAAATTAAGTAGCAAAGTTTATCAACATAAATACACAGCTAAAGCCTCACTCAAGTCTGGCTTTTTAATAGTATAAAATCAATATAAAGATAGACAAGCATACTCTATGATCTAAATTCTGATAAAATGTTGCAATGCTTTATATCCAGCGAATGACAGCCAATCACCACGTGGATATTTTAAAGGCAACAATTTAAATTGAGGTTTTTAATATTGTTACATTCAAATGAATAATGTGAATTAGTCTCAATGAACAGAAGTAAACACAGCCAGGTTACGATAAGAAATGTATGAAAACTATTACAAGCCACTTTTAAAACATTACTGCATTTGTGTAAAATATATCATATTATTACAATATATAGGGTGTAACGGATCTAATCCACAAAATTTTGACTAAATGAGTTGAAAATGTTAAAGGTGTATATTCAAATTCTATACTGTTAAGGAAAATATTATTGTATGAGATTTTTATAAAATAATGTTGCGCTTTAAATCTGCGTACTTTGAAATAAATATTAGCAAAATTGACCCATTATAATTCTACATCTTTGGTTCAGGCCCTAAATCATTTAACAATAAACAGTATGACCGCTCCAAGTTTGATGAACTTTTATGTTTTATTCAATATAAAATTTGGAATTAATAAAATATTTAAATTAACAGAAATAATCGCGTAACTATGACTTTTTATAAATGCTTACATCTCTGACACAGATTCAATGTCGGAGATATATGCCTCAGACACTTGCAACTTGAACATTTTGTACTCATATTTTTAATATGTATCCACCTCTAAAATATTGTGCACTATACAGTACACCAGTATAAACGGTGGAAAATGTTTAACATGAAAAAATTGATAAAGATGCGGTTTGATACACATATTATAGTATCATAACAGATTGGCAGTAAATTGGTCAAAGTTGTTTATACATTATAAAGTTTGTTAGTTTATTAAGATTGAAAAATATTCCAGTCCTGACAAAATGTTGTATGATTTTTCACACATTTATTCAAAATACTCAACATAAAAAGATTTTGCATCTTACAAGCAAAATATAGCAGCCATCATGTCATCTCCAGATTGTTTACAGTTTTTTGTTTGTGTCTTTCTATTGGCTAGGCCGGCGTTCGATTATAAACAACACATAAGAATACCACTTACCGCATACCACCCTTACCATTTTAAACAAATGGGATTACCCATCGGCCGTGTACTGTTTATGATGTTATGCACGGAGAGAATATTAAGCAAATGCATGGAGAATTCTGACTCTGTTACCGAGCGCAATCATTTTTATCCTTACATAGACAAGACGTTTATTATTATTTTATATCAAATGTTCATTATAGCTAGAAGAATAATGAGTCCCTATGATATCTACTGGATATTCACTGGACAATTCGATATCTATTGGACGATTAAAGTCAGATAGTTAAAGTCTACTGTAATTAAAAGATCTTTATCAAAATCCTGATTTAGTTGGTGTTGTAAAATCGCAAAGGATAAAACAGTCAGGACACGGGCATGAATACAGAACAATTTGTGATCTGTATTCATTGAGGTATCCCAAATGGTGACCTCTTGGTAGACTCAGATTGAAATGGAATGATAATGCGAGAGATCTAGAGTCCCCATAACCATTAAATTATGTATGTATTATTTTCAGTTTAATTTGTCTTACTGCATGTAAAAGAGAATATGAAAACTCGGCAACCAAATGTTTTCTGCTTCACTTGTGGTATCACTGCTCTTGTTGGTGGTCTTTAATTGTTTTTAGTGACGTATTGATACGCAAATCTTGTATTGTATAGTCAATATCTATTATACTAATTTTTAATACCTTCTACAGGCAAAAATATATATTTTTTGAATAAATACACCTTTTTAAAGAATGGCCTAGACAGGTAAAAATGTCTAAATGACAATACAATCTAATGTCACCTTTGAAATTGTGCTCTTAACTCAATAATTGTGTTTCAACCATCAAATCAACGGCTGATGCAAAAGATTTCATGTTTTATTTTATATATTTCTAATTTCTAGTGAAATCATATTTTATTTGTGAAGTTGTGACTTTTCTAAATATAGTCCTGTGATAATTTAAAAAAAATAAAATAAATCACTTAGAAAGATACACAGAAATAACCCACCTATGGAAAAAAAAAAGGTAAGCTACCAATGGAAATAAATAGATGTCTTACTAAAAAGTAATTTATAGAGCATAATTGGCAAAGAAGTCTACCGGCAATATAAAGTTTGTATCATATTTTTTCTGTACACCTTTCTATATATACTTTCCCTCACTTGATGTCTCCCATCTTTATACAAGTATGCAGATTTCTAATCAAAACAATTAATTCAGAGCTTTGATCTTCGATGGTATATGCATTAGATTAACCGCAGACAGTTGATGCGGAACCCAAATGTTGTATTTAGAAACCACTCCCATGCAGTGAAGAAGCCTCGCCACGTTTTACTGCCAATCTTCCTGATGTTTTGATAAGGATTTGCATTAATTATGGTCTTTAATGTGTCCTTATCAGCCTTCAAAGATCGCAACAAAAGAAAAATTACTGAATCGGGACTTGGATAACTACTATTGGGTTAATCGGACTTTAATTTCATACACATTGTCATAGTCGTTAATGCCTTTATGAAATTCATAAACAATATGACCTAAATGCACTCTTTCCAACGCTACTTAAAAAATGAATAGTTGTTGCACGAAACTGATTAAAAAGTGAAAAGGAAACATCTTTATATAACACAATAGATGGTTTGAACACAGATGTCATTGCTCAGCTTGGAGAAAAAAAAAGTTTGAGCAGATTAGCCCAGAAAAAACACAAAAACACAAAAAAACAAAACACAAAAAACACAGAAGATTCTGAACGGCTGTGAAAACCTAAGAATATTTGCAATTACTTTTGTTTAAAAGTATGTACATATCAAAATAATCATTTGTACTAGAAAATTCTTTGCATTACTGGCAAATAAAATACAGGAAAATTAATAATTGGATTGATAAATTTGTGGTCAGGTAAGTTTGGTATCATATTGAGTAATTATTATAATTTATTTTACATGCTCTGTCCTTGGCCATAATGAATGTTTTAACCGCTTATAAAAATATTCTTGCATTCAATTTAGAACTCTGCATACTGACTTATTCATCAGTCTTGATAAATAAATCATTCTTGCTCGCAAATTACTTTTTGAAACCATTACCGTAATATATTCTTCTTTAACGGCCTCATGGGACTCGGAAGCCCACGACCGCAGCCACTACAGAAAGCTATTGTCATTGCCGTTGTGGTCCATTCTACTGGACACTCGTCTACCTCTTGAAGGTTGAAAGCTCCGAGCCTGTACAGAATTCTGACATTCCGCATAGCATTTCAATTCCTATAAATTTGCATCAGTTATTTGCCATTGTTCAGCTGACCATTTCTCTGTTATAACTGTTTCATGATATTTAACTTTTTGCATGGACGAGGTATTAGTCCTTCAAACAACTCTTAAACATGATAATTTTCCATTTTAAATAAAGTTTTATAGCTTTAAATTTGCACAACATTTTTTTAATGATTCATTTTGGTATAAGTCAATATTAAACAATTTATTGTATTTATTCGCATGCTTTAGAGCAGCGCTGTCCAACTTCTACAGACTAGCTCACAGACCATTTACTCTTTTGCATACATTTTGCAGGCTAAAAGGCTCACAACTGTTAGATGAGACTAAACACACACGGCACAACAGACTTAGACTTGTTACGCATGCACAACACAATTAGAGATGTTTTGATACAAGTAAATGCTACCATCGATAGTCAATATAGTGGTGGCGCTTCGATGGTTAATACTGAGTTTCTTCAGATAGTACTTGTGAGTTTCGGTCCAAAAAACACATTAGTTGAAATAAAGATATTTATTAAAAATCGGCACTGCTATAGAGCGTCAACCGTAGTTGACATAAATAGTCATTTAAAACATAGTTTTGTGTCAAAAACAAAATAAAAATATATTTTCGGAGATCGACAGATTGTAAAAAAACATTGGCTGATTTTTGACAATTTGACAAATTATAGCGTAAGTAGCCAAAAAACCAAAAGGTGATTTTGGAATCACATTGCATTGTTTAAATATCCAATACAAAATTATTACTGCGTACAATGTCAACGTGGATGTGTTGGATCATAAGCGAGGCATAACAAGTGTCATATTCCAAATATTTATTGAAATAATTCAGATCAGTTACACAAACAATGATTTCACGAGGAAAACAAGAGTCCATGACAGAATAATAGAATGTTCAACTAGAAGGCTGACGAATTATTAAAATGGAAATATTTTTATTGAAAGTGAATGGTGTCTAAACGTGCGACCTACTTTAATATTGCCAAATCATTTCATGATCAACGCTCACCGTGTGTGTGTGTTTACTAATATACACACCCACAAAAGTCAATATTTGATAAAAACATTGTTATCAATAATAATCTATAATATGTTCTATAATGATAATACTCCCCCACGTAAATGTTTTATGCAAATTAAATAAGACGTAACATTGTAAGTATGTATTACATATAAATATACACATATTAATTTATACTGATTAATCTTTCATAGTTTATAATAATTTTTTTTTTTCAATTAATACATTTACTGCTCCTACCAAATCAAGATTCTATCTCTCGAGCCAGCAATAAAAATACTTTTACTTATCTTTCTTTGTACATATCAGTAGCTTGCAAACAAATTAGCAGACCCCCTACCACCTTGTTTTCCCTGCCAATAACACACCATGTTTCATTTTGTTTAATTGAAAATAATTACTAAAAAATAAAATTAAAAAGCCCATATTTTTTAAATAGTTAAAGCAAAGACACAAATAGCTGTCATTATCTAAAACTGGCTTATCTGGCTGGACATTCATTTGTCACAAATGAGAAGACAGATATTTTTTGAGTTGTATGGGTATACCATACCATAGACAACATAGAATATAGGAAATTATCAAAAAAAAATCAGTGCGATGATTGTGAAAAGCCTCGATATATCTGATTTAAGAAAGCATAGGGTGGATACTTGCTATTAGGTCATTATTTTGCAAAAAATTAAAGTGTACCGTTAGATATCACTAATGGTAAAATATATATCAAAATGTCAATGCAATTAACATCATTATCTCTTTATAATATTTATTTCGAGACCACAAATTAATTGTTAAAAAATATATTATCCTTTTTTTACTTACAAAATTTTTATAACGTAAGTACCAGTTGAAGACTTAGAAATATTATCTTTTTAATTGAAACCATGGTCTATTTATTAATTAAAATAAGAATAATTAATAATATTAATTAAAATAGAAATAATTAATAATATTATTAAAATTGGAAGGCATAATTGTCTTGCTCTTGGAAGGAAGATGTTAGTAGGAAGTTAGAATAATTTAACAAAGCTTTACCAAATTAGAATGTTACACTCAATGTTGCAGTGTAAATTGAAATTACTTATTATTTCAAACCAATCCTTAAAGAACCCCTAATTATTCTCAACTTTTTAAGTAAAGATATGAAAAAATAAGATAGAAAAAGTTTTGAAGTTTTACTTGACTCAATTTTAAAATTTGTAAAATTATATTAAATCAATTCAGTATAAAAGTAAAAGATTTATAAGAGGTTAATAATTAGTTATCTAAACCCATTACCTATTAAGATTTGTAGCTTTATAAAATCTACACAACTTTTAGAAAATTTTTTAGTCAAACAATTTTACTTTCTAATGAAAACATGTTTCTGTTGTGAAATTACAATTTCTGAATGTAGTTCTATGGTATTTTTAATACAAATTAAATGGATCAATTAGAAAGATGTACGGTAAAAATCTATTTTGAACCTGGAACTTTTCATATCCAGGGAAATGTGTTTCACCAGATAGGAAAGAGTCCAGGTTCGAATATCCGTAACAACTAAAATAATTTAATTTAATTTGTATTAACCAATTTTACAACTCAACTTGTTGATTTGTTGAAAATGATGGCATTTATTTCTGTCTTGAAGCTATTTATCAAAATAAAAACAATTATTTCCTCAGTATGATCAAATTTTCAGTATAAATATAATTTTTTAAATGTCAAACAAAAAAATTTTTAACGGTTGGGTTAAAATACTATGTGGATTACTAGAAATCAATCGACAAGGTGTGCTTTGAAATTGGTATATAAAAATTTGTGACATTTTTTGTTGATTAATTTTTTTTTAAATGGTCTATTTATGGATCTAAGGAATTAAAAACAATAGACATACCAAACGAGCGTATTGACGAATAATAAGAATCCGAAGCTGAGAGGTGGATTGTTCCAAAGCAGAACATGTTCCAGAGTGGCCAAGTACGGTCGCAGGAGCCATAGCAGACGCTCCTCGATATTTGCTGGCGGCCTGGGTCTGCGCCAATTCGAAATGCGTCGAAAAATATTCGAAAACAATGTCATTTTCAATGAGTCACACTTTCTTTCAGTTTCAAACGATTTTATAAAATATATTTTTTAATTAAAAATGAAATCGTCTAGCGGAGGTAAAATCTCACATTGCAAATAATATCACTATAATCACAGAAGGTTAACAGAAAAATAGGAACATAAGGTGACCGGAATCTACTTCGTTTCAAGTTATGCACGTTTACACTGACCACCTCTGCGCGGGCTAGATTATTTGTGATTTGTACAGCGAATTACGCACAATATTCGGAAACCTTGAGAATTGTTGACATCGTCAAATAAATCGCAACGAGTCACGATGTCGCGGAATTTCTAATATATTTTGACATTCAAATAGGAATGAATAGGAAATAGGACTATAATCGAGTGTTTCTATATATTTAAATATGTTTTGATTAAGTACCTACTTCCAAATGGACTAATTAGGAAAAGTGTCAGGCAAAGTCAAGTCTGCTTTGAAATTCTCAAAATACATAAAAATAATTATTCATGGTTTTTCTTATTTTCACAAAATTCGTTATTTTTATCATATTATTAGGTTTTTTTTAGTCTTTGTGCGGTTTGATAGTTTTATAATTCTTCTACATCTCTGAATTTTAACTCGTCCAAAATTATTTTTAGGATTCACATTCATTAATTTAAATGTACATCATAGGATGTACATTTAAAAATAGAATCAACGAATTACTTTAGAAAAAAATAGAGATGCGCACTTTGAATATACATCACATTATAATTCTTACTACGTACATATTTTTAAAAATAAAGCTAAGCGCTTGCGCAATGAGAAATAATATCTACTCTGTAGTCTCTTGGGAAAAAGTTTAAACCCACACTATTGGTAATGATGGATGGATGAGCGTTTTATCGCTCGGCCAAACAACCACACACAATGTTTTATAAATATTTATTGTATGTTTTTGAGAGCAATTGACCACTTTATCTAAATTGCCGACAGTAAATAATTGCTACCAGGAACGTCCCGTGAGCGTAGATAGGTAAGGCGGTACTTAAGGGCGGCAATTTGGCGGCGGAATATAAATATTAAATCTAATAAAAGTATTTTAATTACAAAAAAAACTTTATGAATAGTAATTTAGCTCGAGTAAATTAAAATGAAATGAAATTAAGATTAAAAAAAACAAAATTTTTATTTTCACGTGTAATTATAGAGTGCTACAAAATTACCTCGTAAAATAAAAATTGTTAGTGATTTTGAGGCAAAAGAGCAATAATATGTATTTAATTTCATACAGTGGTATTTCGTGTGCATTTTTATATAATGTAATATTATATTATATAATGTTCAACATTTAAATACTGATGGTGATAAACCCAGAACCCGATGATTGTGGGTGAGTTTATTATTTTTTCTGATTTAGCTACATTTTTACTTATATTTTGTATTGAGTTTATATTATAAAAAAATATAAAAAATCGATATCATATCCTTAATAATAATAAGGGCGGCATTCTAAAATTTGCCTAAGAGCAGCACTTTACCTAGGGACGACACTGATTGCCGAAATTTTTAGTAATAAACAGTTGAGATTGTTTAGAAAACGTGGATTCTAGAAACCAATTGCTTTTCTATTATTCATAAGCCATTCTTATAAAATAAATTTTACTTTTAAAAATCCAACGAGCTTAATCTTATATCTGCAAGGTTTCCTATCTATATTGAATTTATGTTATCACGAGGTCATTATTTCATTAAAATACACGACTCTTTCACATTGTTGAGAATATCAAATTTCTTCAATTTGAATTTTGAAAAATAAGCAGACCCAAAATAAAATTTGCTTGCATGTATGGCTCTAGATTAGTAATAGCAAATCTATTACATGTGTGTCAAAGGTGACATGCCAGAGCGTTTTGGGCGACACGCCAGCGTTCACTAATATCGAGTTATCAAAGAACACGTGTCCCGCCACCAGATTGTCTACCCGACAACAACGTTCGAATTTATCACTATGAACAAATTATATATGTATCTCTTTTGGGTCTCACTTTATGAAAAAAACAATTAATTGAATAATAATAATAATAATATTTGATAATTTGTATAGCGTCATTTTCGTAAAAACTTTCACCTCAAGGACGCTTTACAGATAAACTGCTTATAGTTACATTTTCTTTGTTTTTTAAAATTAAAAATTGTTATTTTTACTTACGCCAATGATTTTTGAAAAGGTGCGTTTTTAGTTTATTCTTAATAAAATCTCTGATGCACTGTTTCTTATGACGGAGGGCAAAGAGTTCCATGCTTTTGGGCCTGCCACCACAAATACCCGTTCACTAAATTTAAGCTTCCGGAAACGGTTAGTCGGTTCTGCAACCCTTCCTGCGGCTGTAGTAGAGGCTGACCTGAGAGTTTGACGTCTACCATTCAAATTATCTGGGATACAAAGCTCTTAAAGATACAGAGGCGCCATATAAGCAATTAATTAATTGACATAGAATCAAATACAATGTTACGGTCGCATCTCATATGTGACGTTAACGTATTACGAATATTATTTTTGGCACGAATTTTAAAATAATGTTTAGCTTTATTCAAATATTGCTGTGCGAGTCGCGTGCCGGGCAACGCAGCCCCTCATCACCCCGCTCCTAACATGCATTCACAGCGGACGAAGGGTCACTACCCCCTCCCCCGCTCATTGGCCGGGGTGGGTTTCTGCCAAGCCGAAGCGACTCTCTCTCGCTCTACGCCTGTCGAATGCATCGGACCTGCTCCGGGGAGCCGCCGGCTTTGCGGCCGGCCTCCGGGCAGCTCCATACCGACCACCATCTTACCTCGAGACGAAGCCGCCAGGCACGCGACTCGCACAGTAATATTTCAATAAAGCTAAACATTCATTTAAAATTCGTGCCAAAAATAATATTCGTAATATGTGAACGTCACACATGAGATGCGGCCGTAAAAACTATGGGTTCTATATTTTTTTCCAGTTAAATTTAAATAAAATATATATTTTGGGGGGGTAACACGCCAGCAGAGTTTTTCTGAAATTTTGATAGGTCGAGCCCAAAAGGTTTGCCATCACTGCTCTAGATGTAACGAATGTTGGTAAAAAAATTAAACAAGAAATAAATAATAAAGGAATGAAAATTGACGTATTCGTCGGTTTAACAACAAAACACTCGCCTAGTGATCAATTGACTGGAGTTTGAGTTTCATTCCAGGAGTCCTGCATTTTAGTTATATTTCCATTAGTGAAATAAAATTACACTCATTGAGCAAAAATAGTAGTGATTTATATAAAAATGACGGCTTCCGATAATTAACTAATTGACAATTCAAATACACATTTTTATTAAAAACCATAAAGACCCGCCGCAGGCCGGAAAATATTAAACCCTGTCGATGTAATAACGTATAATGTGACTAGGTAAGAACGTACGTTTAATGTTTCTTAATTTTTGCATAGGAAAAATTCTGACTTCTGTCAGACTTCCATAGATAAAAAATATATTCAGACCTTTCACCTTATCTATGCATCTAACTTCTGATCATAGAAAAGATATTCTTCTGATTTCTGTCAGGGGCGTACATGGGGGCATAGAATGGGCATAGACATAGATAAGAGATTTGGAGATTACTTATATGAAATGAATACATTCAATACATATTTGTCTTTTTTTCTGTGCTCATGTCAGGCGCAATCGGCGTTATTTTGCGGTTATGTTAGCTAAATATAATTTGCAATTTTAGATACTTGCACGACGTAATCGCTTAACTATTTTTAATCACGCGTGATGAAAATTCGCGCGGTCGAGCAGGCATTAAACAAGTGGCCTGGCAAAAAGTATTTGGGGGTGTATAGGTTTTTACCTGCGTTCGTCTTATTTGGCGCTGCTTTGGAATTCGCCATGATCAAATGGCAACCGGGAGGAACAAACTTTTACGTAACTTTTAAGAAGCGCCAAGCGAAGGATTTCGTGTCTAATGTTATGGGAGAGCAGTGATATTTAACGTATTTTTGGTGTTTGCGGACAGTTGCGATCATGCCTGCTGGTGTATCAATAGGTGCTTACATTAGATTCTGTTTGGCTGCGACATTTAGCATGGCGGTTGGATCTCAGATCGTGCACCAGTACTATAAGCCGTTACAGGATCTAAATGATTATATTGAAAGAGAAATAGTCAACCTTCCTCTGGATTTCCAAGAAAAAGTTAGGGCACGAATGACATCCACATCTAACACTTAAAACATTCAAATGGTGAAGATGGCTACTTGTTAACTTCAGTGAACAATTCTCATGTGCAATTATTGTTAAGTGGTTAGTACATAATGGCCGTATTTTACTGTAATAAATAGTTTTAGCTTATTGTTTTACATATTTTGATTCCTAATCCCCCCTTCCAATGTATTTATTAAGTTTTTAAAATATGTTATAAGGGAAGTGTTAGCAAAAAAACATTGGATTTTATTTTTCATCTTAGCTATTACATCCGTAATTTCTATGGATACATATTTTAGACGGCTGTCTGTTCAATCCATATTTCACAAAAAATTTTAAATGTCCATATTTTACATTAGTTTATTTCTTCCCTAATTTTTATGAAATGGGTGAATTTGACAATTGACTCGAGGGAAATTTGAAAATAAATTGATACATTATATTTGGATTGATGTGTCGATTTCACATCAATTCAAATTGTGCATTTATAAAGTCAGAAATTGTATATAATTTTTATCAGTCTTATGATGAGAAAATCAGCTAGTAGGATAATAAATAAGTACTGTAGAGTAGTACCAGTGTATTGCCACAGTTGGCTTACTAAAATTATGGCATACCTGTGTAAGAGGTATTCAAAATGAATTGTACACTTGTCATTGGCAAAATATTGGACAGTGGGGGGAAATGTACAAGCAAAAATCTAAATATACATGCATCAAATCATGTCAACAATTATGACAATATCAGAATCTGCTTAAAGACACCTGAATTATTATGTCAGGGCCGGAAACTAAAGAATTGTAGTTGAAACAAGTTAGTGACTGCCTCTCCCAGCTTCGTGTCTACCTTGTTTATCTTGTTACCTTTTCTGTAGTAGTCATTACATTTTTTCTTGTATATATTGTCTTCGCATGTCTAAAGTCTCCATGAGATAAATACAGCATTTGAATTACAACTTGGTCAGTATTTAAACAAGTCAAGGTTGAGCGCAAACAGTTTAAATTTGCAGTGATATCTTTTAATTTTATATTTAAAAAAATCGTCATTCTTCCTTTTGGTGGTTTAATCCTATTAATTTTTTTAAAGTGTCAGTAGGGTCAGGTGTTATAATTTAAAAAAATATCTATATATACCGAGGGATTGCCACTCCCTCAGACCCCTTGCAATGCAAAAGTAACTCGTAACTTGAGGATGAATACTCATATTTGCATGAGGGCGCTCATCAGACTTGGCACAGGCTTGGCCAGTAACAATGTAGAAATTATGTTTTTTCTAAAATAATGAATGACTTATTCAATAGAATCTTCTTAACCTTTTGAACGCTATTCCCAGCCCTGACATTGCAATACTCACACGCAGCACATATTTTTAAATACTCAAATACATATATATCATCAAAATAGATGACTTACGCATGATGTATCGCCTTAGATAGAGATAAAAGGTTATCTTGTTCAATATGAAACCAAAACATGGTTGTAAAAACCTGTTGGATGTTTATAAATTAATAAACATAAACTCCATACAAAAACATACGTAACGGTACAGCAATGCGGCTGCTGCTTGAAACATGTGACAGATTATCAATGTTTTTAACGAAGTACATCTTTATTTTACAAAAATATCTGTCAGCACCGTCAAAATATTAGGAATCTTTTAATGTATGTTAAAATATTGTATGAAATGGACGCACTATATGATCACGGACCAAAGTCGCCATATCAACTGTTGATACGGTAGCATTCAATAGGTTAAATAAAACAATGACATATTATTATTGTACAAAAATAAAAATTTATTATATTTGCGAATGCATGTTCACACAAAAAATATATTTATATAGGAACAATATTATATATATAAAATTGATATTACTTATAATCACAATATTTATTTATTTTGTTCGTGAGAGTTTTAATATTTCAAATAAAATAAATTATTTAAATAAAGATAGTAAAAATTAGCGGTTGAGTTAAATGCGTGTGATTTCTTGTTTTTGATTAATTTTAATGTTTTAATTTTGAAGAATGATTTTTAGTGGAATAAAATATAGTCTTAATTAATTAATACAAAGCGATTTTTTCCATAATATTAATTTTCTCTTCTTTATGCTCAACTGCGTGAGCGCGGAACGTTATCGTAAACTTTTATCATGCCTGAAACAAAAACCAAATATTAGAGGGACAAGGATTTAAAAAAATATTTTTGTTGTATTAGTTTGAGTATTTAATTTGTTTAGTTAATATTTTGAACACCAGACGGAATTTCAGTTGAATCTATATATTATACTTTATTCTCTGTTTACTGTTTATACATTAGCTATTTCAATATGGGCTATTTATTGGGAAAAATACTAAAAACACAGTTTTTTATACTTTTAAATCTTCTTACTGGCAAGTATTTGAATATCTGACATCTATCGAAAAATAACTAGGTTAAGGTTACGCAACATTTATCCAAGACACGGACCATTTGGTTGTATTAAATTATTTAAGCAGTCTAAAAATTATAATTTGTCACCAGGTGGCATGTGTGTCACAGGAATGATAAGTAGCGTTATTTCTGCTAGTAGAAGATATTGTACAAAACGTGTGGTTCAAGAAAGATATTTCTACAGAATATTAAATATTCCATAAGTTTTTCATCATACAAAAATATTTTTTGGTAAATGGTTTGTTATTTTCATGAAAAATCTGTTTATAAATATGACCACAGTTAGTTATGAAAATCATGAAAATGAACAATTAGATTTAAGTGCCTTTTAACCAGTTGGCTACCCAATACAAATGTTTTTAAATTCCCCAAGGCCAAAACAATGGAAAAAAAAACAATTCTAAAAATGCAGTACAGAAATCTAAAACCTTAAATAAAAAACCATAAATAAAAATAACAAGCTCGGGGAACATAATTTTTTTTTGGACATATTGATTTGTCCTACATACAATATCGTAATGGTAATTTTTAATTGTTCTAGTATTTTGTATGAATGTTTTAGATTTTTAAGTGGCAATAATTTAAAGTATATTTTGCTTGATAAAACCTAATAGATTCAATATATAAAAAAAAATTACTGCAATTTAAAATATTATACGCGTCAAATATGTATATGTGAAATACTAAAACAACTAAAAATGATCTATTTGTCATTTGGTATACTTTACGTAGAAGGAATCGATAATATATTTAAATCCTTGTGTAGTCAACTGGTTAACAAGATTAAATTGCCGCAGTCCAAAAGTTTCCAGGTTAATATTGAAAAGTTAGTTAAATTTTTTTATTCTTTCAATTTTGGAATCCAGATCTACGTTTCCATGCTAACCCACCATCCAGGTACTAGATAAATGCAATTGGAAATAATATGCATATATGAATCTTAAATAAACACCATATTATAGTAGATTCTCATTTATATGGGTGGTTGGAAAAAAATTGACCTGGATAATCTCTGCCAAAAAAAATTTATATGATGCGCCTGCTATTTTTTTTATTTTCCATTACATTATTCATTTTCTGATATATATTATGAAAATTATTTTTACATTTTAATTAATTTTTCAGTGTCTTTAAAACAAACTGATTGCCCCGGTTAATGTGATCCGGTATAATGGAGAGTGCAGTGAAGCAATAGTATCAATACTGGCAAAAAAATTAAGTAGCGTGGAAATAAAATATCACACTTAGCTAGAGAACTACTCATTTTTTTCTCTAAAAAATCTTTCTTTGGGCTTACTAAAACTGAATACGATCTTTGAACCAAAGATTACTTTCTTAATTTTATAATACTACTTTAACCATATGAGGAATTATAGTAATCCACATACAAAAACACACATAGATATTTTGTAAACTAAAATCTTCGCAGACTACTGCTACTATGCTAATTTGACACTAGTGTGTTCATTAGTAATGGGTTCATAATGTACAAACTACTTCAATGAAATATGTACTACGTTTTACTCAGACTTGCACGTTTTAAATCGTGCTACCAGTTTAATACTTCACACCGTTTCAAACTCTCGGTGAAGTATGGAGTTCGAAGAGATTCATACACGCTGGCAGACAACTTAATTGTCCACAATGCAGCTTTCGCTCAGCAACGCGCACAGCGAACTGTGTAGGCATAAAGTTCGAAGTTTCGCTTTGCACTTCATTGGACTGCGATTTCGACCTGTTCCGGGAGTGGGCCTTGGTACCAACTTTACTATAAATGAAGCATTCATTTTGAACTCTTTATGTTGGTATGTGTGTACTTCGCGAAGCGTTCATTGCGAAATTAAGTTTTGCCCTTTACTGGTGTGAAATCATAAGTGCTTTCCTACATTTAATAATACCATAGACATGCATGTTGCAAACAGAGACAAAATGTTTGGAAGTATTTTACCACTATTTGTACAAGGATTAATAAAGATTATCAATTTTGAATACATCATTATTTTATATTGAAAGATACTACTTATTATAATCACTAATTATTAATATATTGAAAAAGTTATTTGAATGGATGATGTTAGAATTAACTATTTAACAAAACTATCAGTTAAAGGTTTATACTACCAATGCCAAAACCTGTTACCTCACTGTTTAAAAAATAATTCAGCTATTTTAAATGTCTCTATATTAATAATTGTAGTCACTAGAAGTTTTAAAAGTGCCAGTCAAGCGGCTAATCACAGTATGTGACACATGTATATGGGTACATACTCCGTCCGTGTGTGTGTGGCCCTCGTGTGCGAGGGGCCTACCCTCAGCGGTGTCCCTCCTGGCTGTCCCACTCCTTCATGACTGCGACTACCTGTACCTCCTCCGATCAGAATAGAAATACGTAAATATAAAAATGTAACAAAAATTAGTTTTTTATAATAATCATTATTTTATCATAAACTTTTCCTTGTTCCAATGTTGTAAGTACAGTTTATGAATGTGGAATATGATATAAATGCTTAACTGATAAAGAATTATAATTAAACTTACCGAGGATGCTGCTGTTAGGTAAAATGTTTTTCTTCTTAACAATATCATATTTTATTTCGGGAATTCTGAACCTGCCACTATCTTGAGATCTGTCCCTAAGCAATGACGATTCTCTTTCTCTGTGTTTATCTTTGGACCTGTCCCTTCTATGTGAAGAGGATTCTCTCGTTTTGTCCTTTTCGTCGTGCCTCTCCCCATATCGTGACGAGGGGGCTTTGTCCTGCGAACGATCCCTTCTATGTAATGATGACTCTCTGACCCTCATTCTGTCTCCGTGATCCGATGGTGGATCTCGTACTCTTATCTTATCGTGAGATCCATCCTTTTCGTACAAACTTTTATGGGATATTTTATCTTTTTGATGTGATGAAGATTCTCTAACTTTTAGTTTTTCATGGAGTTCATCCTGAGTTTCCTTAATTTTTAATTTACTTTGGGAACTGTTTCTGTGATGTGAAGACGAATGTCTGACTTTTATTGGATCGTGACATTCATCGCCGTGATATGATGCTGAGTCTTTTGTTCTCAGTCTTTCTCTTGGATGGCCATTTTCTCTATCCAGTGACGTGTCTGCGCTTCGAGATTTCTCTCTTGGAAGAACTCTCACTCTATTCAGGGACGAGATAGTTCCTTCTTGTAACTTTTCTCGACGACGACTTCTCTCTTTAGTGCTTGATTTTGTTTTACTGCTACTCTTGTCTTTACTTCCACTCCTGTCACCGACAGCCTTTATTGTAGATACTGCTGTCTTGTGACGAATTTCTGGTAGCACTGTTGCAAGCGACCTAATAAAACAATAATTAATATATATGTAGATGTTGAATTTGATAATAATGAAATATATGTGCAACGTTTGTATTATTCAATATTGAATAAGTATGCTCTTCGTTGTATGGCTCACACCAATCTGAAGTATTTGGTAATAAGTATGCTAGGGTTTTATTTATTATGCAGTTAGGACTATTTCTAGTTATGAACCAATTGAGAATGTTTAGTGTCTGATAATAAAATCTGACAAAGATGATAAAGTTAATTAAATTAAGAGAAGATATTGACATAAATTTAGTAGGTTTTGAAACTTCATTAATGTCTATTTTATTTTAAATATATTACAAATCCAAGGTTTTTTAAGTAATTTTTTTTATGGTTTATGATTTACGGAGGCTATTAACTTTTATAAGTTAAATTAAGTTGAAAATTTCTTCAACAAATGGATACATATATATATATATATATATATATATAGCAGAATAAATTTATCTTACCGTGACGAGTATTTACTTTCTTTAATTTCTTCCACAGCTGATGAATGGGTATTGATTGACATGTTAGAGGTCTTCATTTCTCCATATCTACTTCGTCTAGAAGTTTTCTTCTTAACAACATCCAACATATTACCCGGCAGGTCTTCCGAGGAGCTGCCGTGAATCTGGAACAAGGCATCTCTGCTGTTGGCTCGGTGTAATCTGCGAGCCTTCACTGCTTCTACAGAGGACACTTTCTTCCGCTGCGGCTTTTCTGGCAGACTTGTTCTTTCCAAAGTGGTGCTTTTAACTCTGTGCATAGCACTTCTCGACTCTCTCACGATGCTCTCGATACTGGAGTTTGAAGAATTTTTACTTCCGACTTTTCTTCCGGTTAACAAATAAGATTTATTCTTTTCTCTCGATCCAAGATCGGCTTGGACAGCTTTATTCTCTAAAGCCTTGACTTTGTGAGAATATGTTTCTGATATAGTCTCTAAGGGTTTGACAACCTTTCTTTTATTTCTTCGACTTTTCGGGTCATCATCATCTCCTGAACTTAGCTGACTAGATTCTTCATCTGAGTAACCATTTAGAGCCTGAAGAATTTCATCAGCAGCCTTTGTCAATTCTTCTATTATGGACTCACCGGGATGTTTCACTTTTGTTGTCATTGTTTCAGAAATTTTATCTTTGTTGTTAATAACAATGTTTTCATAAATCGGGGAGTTGGTCTGGGCTGTATACGCTTTCACATCAGAAGAATTTGTTTTTATTGGTGTTGCATAGTTTGATTTTGTGTATACAGAATTAACTGCTGATGTATTCTGAACTCTGGCTGCTTTTGTCTTATTCTCAACAATGTTTAGACTTTTCGAAGATGTTAATTCTTTAGCTTTAGCATCTTTGACCCCAAAGTATGACAATTCATGTTCCTTTAACTTGCGAGCAGAGCCTCGCGCGGGCATCAAGGAGCGTGGAGTGGAAATAGAATCGGCAAATGAAGATATATTAGTTTTGTCATCTGCTGTTTGTCTGGGTTCTGATATTTTTGGAGTACTTGCAGAGCTCTCTATTTGAATTCCACTGTGATTCGTTATATTTTTATCAAAAATTTGCTTCTTCTCAGTGACAATATGATTTTTTTGGAAAGTTGAGTGTTGCAGGCCCAATGCAGATGTGTTATTTCTGTCAGGTAATGGGCCATTAAGTTTTCGGCCATCATCAAATGTTTCTTTGTATCCTGAAAATATAATATAATTCAATAAAGTTAATACAAAACAACACAACATTCTGTCTCTCTTAAAAAGGTCATCATTTTAATTTTATACAATCAATTTTTTAATTCATAGATTTGTTTTGCCGTTGCACAACCAAATTAAATCCTGCTGTGGCTTATTATAAAAGGAATGTGATGAACTCAGACTCACGCATGTGTGGGTTAATTTGTGTACGTTGATTGTATGGGTGTGATTATGCATGTGTTTTTTAGCATTCGTAACCAAAACCACCTTTAACACCTTTGCGGACACTACAATATATGAAAAGGATTCCAAAATATTTAATAAATTTTTATAAATATTATTGAAAAACGGTGATCGGAGTTTCTAACAACAATGTTATATTTTCATTTGACGGGAACAGTATGTTCAATTTAATTTAATTTAATTCAAGTTGGTTTTTTTAAAAATGGCAATGACTATTTTGTCTCATCATGTAATTCTGTAATGGATTTACAAAAGATTTTTATTGATGTTTTATCCGCAAACGTGGTAATATTGAATGATTAATGTCTTCAATGATTCTGATTATGATCATGCTGAATTAGAAAATTCTTATTAATATTTTATGATAAATAATGCATGCTCTAAATTATTTTAATCCTTTTCTTATTTAATTTCGTTAAGGCCATCAGCGTGTGCCTTGACCACTCTTAGATAATAATATCAAAATCTACTTGAAAGTATAATCCATTGCGTTATTTTACCTTTGCTGCTGAGAAGTTGAGAGTAGTTAATGGGGTTATTAGCAAATGATTTAGTGTCACGGGAGATAGCGGTTAGTCCGGGAAGTGCGGTGCGCTGGGCACGTCTCCTGCTCCAAGATAAGCTGCCTGTGGGGGTCGCCTGTGCCCCCGGTGCTCCCGCCCCCCGCAGGCTCCCCCAAGAAAGCCCCCCGGAGCGGCCCATGAGACTGCGTACCTCCTCATCTGCACTGTCTTCGCTGCAATCCTTAGTCTCATACATCTTACGCAACTCGCATAATTTACTTTTGTATGCAGTTTTAACAAAACATCTGTCACTTTCTCCTATCAATACCATGTTGCTGTTTGCTTCCACACTTGAAACTGTATTTTTGACTAATGCCGTTGATTTCAATTCTGACAAACTGTCAATTGATGTTTTATTACGTCGTAAAGTTGTTTGTTTCATCGGAGACACGTCTATGGATATTTTGGTGGTGATATTTTCCCCTTTATTTTCGTGTGAATTTGTGCGATTAATGCAGGAGATGTTAGTTATTCTTTCGTTTGACCGAACTAAACAATCTGAAAAGTTTAACAATCATTTGCTTGACTCTTACACATATTTATCATCAACTTTAATATTTATTAACATTTTTGTAATCTAAAAAACACAATACATTTTCTGACTCGTGTTTAGCCATTGGAAAATGTTAAATCATTGCCCTTTCGTAAAACTTTCTAGAAAATGTTGTATGTACATAATCTTTATCAAAGAAAATTTGTACATTAGCTATAATAATAAACACACATACGTTAAAAAAACATTAAATTGTCAGTTGTACACAAGTTCAATTGCAAATTTGTGTGAATTCCTCACATTTACAAAATGGAAGAAGCAATATGAGATTCTACCATCACATATATTTATAACTCTTGCCTACATATCTGGTGTGAAAAATTTGTATTTCATTGTGGGCGAAATCGAGTTATGGGCTGCGTTGTAGTCTTTTTGTTTTATCACATAAATAAATGTGATAATTTCATGTGACAAGACAAAAATAAACTAATGTTTTCCACCCACAAGCATTGCTAATAATACACCAAATAAATTTACCATTGGATTTTTTTGTGAAAATATATATCTACATACGTTACATATTAAGTTGTTTCGAAAATAATGGTCAATTTAAACATTATGCACTTGCAACATTTTTAACATTATTTGCTAGGAAATATTTATTCATTTATTTTTGTCTAATAGTTAGGGATATACTATATTTATTAAGTCCGGCGTTTAATTTGCATTTCAGAAATGGGAAAAAAAAGAATTATATGGAACGTTTATGCAAGAATTTAATCTTGGGCGTTACACATCTCAAACAGCATTCAATGTATCACACATGTGGTGAAGAAACCATTTCAAAACGAATAGTGCTGTCGGCTCAAAAATTTCAGGAACAGAGATATAAGTTTTAAAGATAAAGAGGATCGAGGATGTCCTGCTACTGTTAAAGATGACAAATTGAAAGCTTTAGTGGAAGAAAACAAACACCGATTAACCTAAGAGGATTTATCTTACTTCATGACAACTTTCATCTTTTCGAGCATCTTGATAACTTTATGGCAAAAAAATTCAATAACCTGCTTAGAGGAGCAGCAGAAAATGCCTTTAAGAAGTCTCAGATTACAATCCACCTGAGTTTTATTCTACAGGCGTAAATAAGCTTCAAACGCAAAAAATCGCAAATGTTTATATATTCTAATTTACTTTTACCTGTTTTAATTGGATTTAAAGGTTATAATCAGCCATTATTTTCAGAATAAACCAATATGTACTATAAATAATGTGTGCCATAATTCACTAGTACCATTAATTTAATTTTTAAAGTGTAAGGAGCTATTCATAATAGTTATACACATTTATATAACTACATTTGAAGGCATTTTTACATAAATGTATGTATTTAAAGATAAGTAAGTGTCTATAGAAAAACATTATTTACATTCAAAATGCGAAGTTCAGTGAGGCCAGCTTCAAAAGACTAGCTTGTAATTATAAAGATATCAAATAAATTATTATATAATTATTAAATATAAATTCACGCGGTTATTACATTAATAAGTATTCTTAATTATTTTCCAATCTTCCATATTTTAAATAATTACATATTTTTCAAAAGTTTTCTTTTATGATTAGAATTACATTTTAATTATCTAAAATTAGTACATTCTTATTTTAGTTACAAACCCATCACCTCCATGCAAAAGATGAAGATTAATCGTGATGACTGAATTATGTTGAAGTACAATTATGTTTTATCATTACAGTGGAAATCATTCAACATGAGATTGTTGACCAGTGTTTTTGTAAATTAATCAAGTCAATGATTTTTCTACCTGACAAATGTTTCTAGGTTAAGTTTTATGAGACATTGTTGTGTGTCTCTGACTTTTTTGGTCGACATTTTAGATCCCGGTGCAGGGTCCATCATTAGTTTCCATTGTAGCTGATGTAGTTGTCGGAGACACAGAATAATAACTTAACACAGGATACTAAATAATTATGGAATCTTGAGCAAATTTTGAATGTAATCTTACAAATGATCTTGATGTAGCAGCATTTACACTACATTGGGAAAGAAACTTTAAGAAAAAATCATTTTGATGAAATTTTAATATACCTAATATAAATTTTTGGATCTACACATTTTCATATTAAAGAATTTCCACTTTCAACCATTAACCCATGCTTTTTATGTATCACGAGTTATAATGCAGCAGTGATGTGAGATGTATAATAACTAACCTAACAATATTAAATAATATATTAATAATTAAAATATATTAATATTAAATAATAAAAACTGTCCATTAAGAATTTTATGTTCTTTATGGGCACATAAATAGATGAAGTTAAATATTTTTAACAAATGTAGGGGACATGATTTCAAATTCACCGTTGACTCGTTTCATTTTCATAGTTCACGCGCACCTTCATTTCTTTCATTCTATCTTTCTGTTTTATCCAATTCAATAAACATCAACACGCCTCTTTCATTTAACCACTGACCTAACCCCCAAACAAGAATGATAGATTTGATGGATAAAAATGTTTTTGTTTTGATTATTTTGATAAATGCAACATATAAGTATTGCAGATCCAATGCATGTTATAAATTACAATTGATTAGGATGATTAGTGACTGAACTTTCGATACATTGCTATTCTTAACTTAAGTGCTTTGGAATAAGTTGACTTACATTTGCATTTGGCATCCAATGCTGGATGTACATTTGGTGTAGTAAATATGCTTAATAATTAAGCGTTAAAACAGATTTACATATATATTTTTATATACATATGTACATATTTCTTCTCCCAAAATAATTGTATTAATTTACTAATAATTGTGATAATATATACAATATATTGTTAATTGTAGAGTATAGGCATGCCTCAAATAATGGCATCTCTTTATAGCGGCTTCATTACATTATCAACATGCTCTCCCGTTAGGGTCAATTTATTCATTATAGCTGCTGCAACGCACCTTGATTATGTGAAGTTACATAAATACTTTATAACTGTCATTTTATTCTGTTTATGGATAGAGTTTTATTATATTTTAAGTGTCCGGTGATTAGTATGCTTTTCTTAAAACGATGTCTATAATGTTTACTTTAGTTACAATTATGTTATTTTTATGCCTTTATGTGACGATTGCAAAGCAGTCCACGCATTGACAGGTGAAAAAAAAAACATGATTTGAATATTGAGCTTTTTCCATTAATGGCCATTGCCTGAGGTACCATTATTACGAGGCACGCCTGTACACATTGTGAAATGATTATTTAAAAACTTACCCTCTGATTTGACAAAATCATGTTTACTTTCCAGTTGGCGAAATGATGTTTCTATTATAGCATCACCATCATTTCCAAAATTAACCTTAGTCGAGTAGCCTTTGGGTTCAGCAAGAGTAGCACCATTGCCCATGTGCAATTTGTTAGTCGCGGGCAGAGCTTTATTTATTTTACTAATTTCATCGACTGAAGATATCAAACTCGCTTCTTTGCTTGTTTTTAGTAATGTATCGCCCAGCTGTTTGATTGAACACTCATTTTGAATGTCGTCAGTTTGATTATTGTTGAGCAGAACGGAAGACTTCCAAATAGAAGGTTCTTCCAAACGCTTAACTGGGCGTAGTTTAACACCCCATAAATTTTGTTCTGTATTTTCGCCAGTCTCTGCATGAGCCTCTGGATCTTCACCGAGAAGATACGGGCGAGGTTTTATCGGCTTATTCTTCAGAATCCCACGAGGTTGCTCACCTTCAGTTAAGTCTCCATTGATCTGAACTATCGACGGAGCATCTTTTTTATCATTTTGATTTGGCGACTCTTTGGCTGTGGATTTTATTTCTGTTATAATTGCGTAATTTAATTTAAGTTTTTCGTTGGAAATGCTAGAACTCTCGTCTATTCCTTGAGTTTTATTCTCCTCCATGTTATCGCCGAATCTTGTGACGGGAAGTTTCTTGTCGGTTTCCTTGACTGATGGTGTGCCATTACTTCTGCGTCTTCTTCTAAAGTTGTTTGTGGATGGCGGCTTGCCATCCGATTCCACAATATTTACCCGACCTGATTCAGCTGTAAAATGAACTTCAGTTTTGCAAAATTCTACTTTTTTGCCTTTCTTTTCTGTGCTGTCTTCGCTATTTTCTTCAGTTTTGGAGCTAGCATTAAGAGCTGAGAAAAATGTTTTTGTTACAGAAGTATTTTGAGGCTCATACAGATCTCTGATTTCTTTTATACCATCGACAGCGATAGTGTGTCTTTTAAAAGCGAATGGAGTAGCTGGAGATTTGGCGGAAGTCTCTACTGTGGAGCTTTCCACACTAAGAGAGGTCCCTTCAGAAAGCTGTCTGTAAAACAATTGTCTATTATTATTTCCCACGAGAGAATCCTCCGACTTAACAGGTATGTGCACGGAAACTTGATCCATGTGTTGAGAACTCGGTGAATTGTATTCACTTTCGTTGCTATTTATCTTTTCGTTCTCATCTTGCAAACATTTATACTTATTTATTCCATTGTGAATATTTGTTGCGAAGGTCTTTCTGTTTTTCTGTAACCAGTTTTCAAATGTCTCGCGTTTTTCTGAATTACCTAAAGTGACTATAGTACTCCGGTTTGTGTTGGGATTAGGTGCTCCACCATTAGATAATGAATTTACCAATTCCGATGATTGACAAATTCCACTGTCAGTAGAAGACTCGATGCTGTTTTTATCATGACTTGTTAGTGTTTTATATTCACTTTTATTAGCAACTTTTTCAAATCCATATGACTTTCTCCGCATGTACCAGTCGTCACTGCGGCTAGCGGAAGAGCTTGTCAGCTTAGATACTCTGGACTCCAGGCTATTGGATCCGCCAGGGTACTTTGAGTTTGGCTTTTTTTCATTCAAGCCATTCAGCATTGCCTCCATTCCAAATACATAAGAACGGACACGTGTGACCTTTGGTTCAGTCGATGAATTTTCTTCTGTTTTTGCCGGAGCGACTTCAGCTTCGATACCGTCATCTCTCTCGGCTGATTGATGAGTCTTTCGTGTATCTTCGTGAACTTCTGTGGAGAGAGTTTTCAAGCGCCCCCTGACTTGGTTCAGTGCTTCGAGGCTGATGAAACTTTTGCTTTTGAGTGTACTCGGTTTTATAAGAAAATTTTCTGAGATATTGTCATCGTTTTTATTAGCATTTATGATTTCAGTTTCTTCTTCTTGAATGATGCAGTTATCGGAAGAAGAAGTTGAAAATAAACTGTGGTACTTGTTTTTGGGAAATAAAGCAATGTTTTGGACGCTTTCAAGTTCGCGTTTGATCCTGCTAACACTTCCCCAGTTGTCAGGTAGATCCAGAGGCTTCCCTCCGACGGGACCTCGCCTTGGAAACTGAAGGGATCTCCGAATCTTTGATGACCTTCGCCATTCTTCCAGTTGATCTGACTCGTCCTTGAAAATGCTGTCCTTTTCTGGACAACTATCATAGAAACTCTCTTCTGATTCATTATCCGGGTAGTTAACTTTATATTTAGTTTCAGAATATTTTTTATCATCCGAATTTGTGGAACGTTTATCACTGTCACTTTTCACTTCCACTATATCCACATTGCTGGATAGCTTGGAGACTCCACTGGCGACGATGGCCGGGGATGTAAGTCTCTCTAACCCCTCCTTGGGTGAAAGCTGGGGGGCGGGTAGAGGGCGGCCTCTCGAGGGGGGTCGGCGCCCCCCGAGTGCCCCGCTCCGGCCCACACTGGAACGCTCTCTCTGAGAGCTTATATCCAACGGATTCACCGACAACTAAAATCATTAAAAATATTCATTACACATTTAAATTGTGATTTCCGTTTGCATTTGTTAAAGGTCAATCAATAAGTGAAGCTTCCCGGAGAGAGGAGAAAGCTCCATCTATTTGAAATCCGCTCTTACATTTTAAATACAAATAAGTATATGTATTAACAAAATGTTAAGATATAAAATATTTATTATTAGGAGAACACATTCTTATTGTGAAGTTGTAATTATTCAGAACATAGGTCTGTGATATTTTAAATACTAATTAAATGTATTAATTATAAAGATATACATATAAAATCAATATTATCAAAAAATATTGTTGTTGCACTACCGGGATTCTGTTCTCCTAATAATATATAAGTTGTATCAATGTGTCCAAAATTTAATAAAAGTGATTTATTAATTCTGGCATCTGCTATCGGTTTCCTCAAAGGTATTTGAGATTCCGTAAAAACAAAGTAGACGGCTTTCAAATAATGGAACGATAGATGTATTAATTTGAAAAAGTGTAACATATAAAAATAATGTCCCTGTAGCGTAGTTGGATAATGCACCTTCTCCAGTTTGGAAAGAAATCCAGGTTCAAATGCTGGTAGTGCAACAACAATATTTTTCGATAAAATTGATTTTATATATATATCTTTATAATTAATACATTTAATTAGTATTTAAAATATTTGTGTTAATACAATATGTATGAAGCAATTTTATAGAATGATGCCATCATTTTAAGTTTAAACTTAAAATGATGATGATGTTGCAAAATGAATTTCTGTCTAATTAGTTCGATAGTAAATCATTTTAATTGAGAAAGTAATCTGATATTTTATTTTAAAATTTATCTTTTTTACAAAGTAGGTACGTATACATATACATGTATAAGTATTTTATATTTTATGGGTGAATACCTGATTAAATTGCAAGTCGAAAATGTTCAAGGAATATGTACAAATTCTTTACCTTTATGGAAACAAATATTGTATAAGATTTTGATGAAATTCGATGACCTTTTATTGAATAAAATTCTTCAATTATTCAAAATAATCACATAATTGAGATTGCAAGCGGTTTGACAATTTTCAATTCATGTCTAAACTATCTACCCCTAAAATATTGTGCATTAGGTGTGTTACATCTAGTATATATATGTATCATATATTGAATCACTAATTAAAGGTTTGAGAACCCTCTTTAGTTCTCCTGGGTGTACTTAACATATTATGTTCTATAAGAAAATTAATGTTAGTAGTAAATGCAAAAAATCCTTTTTAGTACATTTCAGGTACAATACCTAAGTTGGCTGGAAGAATCACAAATATAAATTTGGTTACACTTATGGTTTGCATTTAATACAACAACACAATACTCCTAGATATAACTTAAAGAAATATTCAGAATTGTAAATTCTTTCGCCAAAACGTAATCAATTTCATCGGTCTGAAGAATGTTTTTGTCTTGCGAGAATGCTGGACAAGGAAAAGAGAACATAACCTGACAATTAAAATGTTGTTTTGCTGGGCTAATTTTGAAAAATAAATAATTATTAATCTTCTGAATCTTTACATTAAAAAAAAATAATGCAGATTATGAAACAGTGAGTGCCTGTCCAATTGCTGGCAAGAGGCATACAAATTTTAGTCACCTTCAAAATGATCCAATATTTTTTGTGGGTGAAGAAGCATTCTCCATTTAATTTTTTACCTTGTTACTTAAAACATATAACATTGAGTCCTGTCACGGAAAGGATGCGGGAGTATTTTAGAGAAAGATTGTCGGCAATCGGCGCCGGTAGTTGGTAATGTACTCGGAAGATATCTGCGTGAAGTCACCTGGAGGTCATCGAAGTGTCGATGGCCCTGTGTCGAGGTGGAGGAGGAGTGGGAGGTGGTGACGGAGGCGCGCAGCACGCGCAGCACCCCGGGCGCGCGCGCGCTCATCACCTCCACCTGGCGGTGCGCGTGCACCGCGTGTCCTCCGCTCCGCACCGCCATTCCCGCCACCATCTGCGAACGAAGCGTAAATCATTAGTAAAATAAAATAAAAACGCATAGGATTATAATATTTTCGGAAGCAGTGGCGTAACTAAAAAATTAGGCAGAAAATTAGAATAGAAAATATAATATTTTACACTTTGATTAAAAGTAATGAAAGCGTGTTACAGATACTAATGAAAAATAATAATTGACAGCTAATAAAGCTCATCAAAAATGTACGTTTAATTTAATAACATGTAAAAAATATCAGTAAATAAATTAACATAAATAGATTTGTATTGTTAAAGTAATGTTTTTCTTAATTTCTCCCCCATCAGACCTTCAAATTGCACAAAAGATTTTTTGGCGCGCACAGTAATCCAAAATTAAAAAGTACATCGCGAGATACTTTTTTTACTACGATTTTTTCACATGTTTTTGTAATACGCGTGAGGAATGAATTTTTATATTTTATAATCCCATTTTTTGCTGTGGTGGATTTTAAAAATGATTAGTTAACGTCAGTGCCGGGAAGAGTATCGATATAAAATGTAAGACGCGTAACTTTTGGGCCCCTATAGCATTGGCGTAGTCGCACCACTGAATATTAGCCTCGTTATCGGCGTTTCCTTTTCACGTAGTTATTCATTATTTTCTACGAATGCTAAATATAACTTTCAACCAGTTTGAATCCAGAGATATAACAATTATATAAGTTTTAAACTGCACTAGGAATAAGAATAATTAATAACAAGAGAACAATGAACAGTTTTGTATAGTTAATAAAATTCATGGTGAATTAAGTTTACGTATTTTTGGATCAAGTTTGCTGAAGCTGTGGCGCTCGCGAATTTGGTTCAGATTACGCGATCAGCCTTCACAGTAAGCTCGAAGGACTTGTACTTTTGTTCTTGGGTGGATTGAGAGTCTGACCTCTTGGCTGGAATGAATATGTCTAGGCTTTTATGAATAATTGGTAACTGAGGAAGTATTTCACAATAATGATTTGATACTAAAAGAAAAAGAGATAATCGCATTTGAATGACAAAGGCTCGACAATAATTCAGATACGACATAAAGTAACTTTTACTTTCTGGCCGTGATTCCACCACCTACAGTAGATATAGCAACTATAGTTGGAACCAGGGTCAGCTCGGAACTGGGCTAATTATACACTTACTTTTTTAATGTAATGAGTTGTATTAGTATGTATTATTTAATAAATACGTTCAACATGCTATTATAATAAATAGAATATATATTTTCCCAAAAATTTTTATTTTATTTATTTAAAAGGATTTTTCATTTTTATTAATTTTCGATTTTTATGAAGAAAAAGGGTATCATATCTCGGACAAATTTAGTTTGTATGTTTAAATTTGTTTTTCCCTATATATTTCTTATTCGTTGGTGTCTACAAAGATGCTAAATATGACGCTAATTCATATAAATCTGCATTGTGTATAAGTAAAAATGATTATTCAACTATTCGCAACGGCAATCAATAAATAGTGTAGCTAAAATGATAAAGTGCTCACTTGACGTGTGAGAGGTAACGAGATCGGTGCCCGGCGGCTCCAATTTTTTTTTTTGCCGAAGTGAAAATAAAACAAGGATAGATTAAAATTCACTGAAAAAACATTTTCTATATTAATAAGTAACCTTTTAACTTTTAATGTTGGGTAAAATACTAAAATAAAAATATAGTTGAGATACATCTCAATACTGTGTACACGTGATGAGATTTTGTTCTGGAGATTAACTCTGAGATCAGCTCGAGATTGTTGCGAACATTTATTGCGTTTTAACAGCTGGGGAGATTCAAAATCATTCAAATGACGACTATGGTATTTGAACGTTTAACATACGAGCGTGATGATGGCGAATCTATGAGACACGGTGAATACGAAAGTCGAGAGTTGTCTCCGAAGCATCTCATGGGAGCAAAATGTTGATCTCAGAGATTGTCACGAGTTAAAAATCTCTAAATACTTTCGGATTATTGTAAATTTTAGATTGCGGCCCTGCCGACGAAGTAAAAACTGCACAAGTATGAAAACGGTAGAATCGTGGATGTGTTAGTAACGAACGCTCGGCTCGTATTATTCAGAGAACGGCTTTCGTGTCCCCTAAAAGCGAGATCAACGGAGCCGATGTCAGGTCTGCAATTGCAATGATGTGTGCTTTATATTATTTATACTTCCAATGAAGAACGATTCCGGCGTGTCGATCACCAGTCGATACTTAGTCATTGAAACTACTCCCACGCTCGCGAGAGACGAGTCATAAGCGTGCGCCTGCCCGCCAGACGGCTGCGGTTAAGCGACAGTCCGGTTTAGTTCCTCGCTGCGGGGCCTTGAGCCTTTGTCGTCAAAATGTCAACAGAAGGAATCCAAATCTCTTGCCAATGGGGTTATCGAATATTAATACAAGCCTAACCCTTTTTAAATATATAACACGTATATTATATTCAGCGAGTATCTCAGTAAAATTTGTCACGAAACTGCCCTTCTCAACGGGATTTTTTCAACTTGACCGAATCTTTTTAAAATCAAAAACATTCGCGTGCTAGGCCGTCTTACATACTCACCTAGTAGACTATGGTGTTAAATTGTCACGTCGTGTGTATATCTGAATTTATTCGTTTTAGAATTTGACGCATCGATTCATATTTGTGATATAGTTTATTACTCATACATTCTTAACTATGTTGAACTTTATAACAAACCGGTACCTATTAATAAGAAACCTAAGATATTTTCTTTTATTTATTTAATTAAATTTAGAATATTTCATTTTCGAATCAGAAAAAAATTCTACGCAATCGAATTATTTTGAAATGTAATATTTTTGTTTTAGAATAAGAATGTTTTTAAACATTATTTATAAAAACAAGATATTGCTCAATTTTGACGTATTATGTATCAAAATATACTGCATTGCCATCATCATTGAAGCGATACTACCGAGAAATCCAGACCAGGTGAAGGACCGGATAACAAGGATCTCATCAGTGGCGTGACTACAAAAATTGGGCCCCAATGAAGAATGGAAAAAGATAAGATATACGAATATTAGTACTGTATGCTTTGTCCTTTAAATAGTAAGAATAAAGTATGTTTCTTGTCTCCTTGTTTCATAAAAAAAGTATTTTTAGGCATCTATATTAGCGAAGGACAAAACTTCATTTTGTAATGAACGCTTAACACTGCATTCGAAGTATATTGGTACTACTGGTTGATCCACTCCCGATGCAGGTCGAAATTGCTTCGCACTTCATATAGTTCAATAAAATGTGATCAAGTCGTTATTTAAACCGTTATTGAACTATAATTCAATGAAGTATCTGAAATGCGAAGCGAAGTGTGTAGTGTGATACTTCGCGAAGTACACACTTCAATGAACTGCATGAAGTGAGCGACAAACTCCTTCGTATCTATACATACACAGTTCATACTTAATTGTGCGTGTTGCTAAGTGAGAGTTTCGTTGCAGGTAACTAAGTTATTTGCTAGTGTGTGTGTGAAGTATTGAACTATTGAAGCGTCAGCACGATTTAAAACGTGCGAACTGCGAAGCGTGAGTGTGAAGAACTGGTTCATTGAAGTACTTCGTACAGAGTGGGGTCATTGCTAATCTATATGCCCTTGAAATTTTAAAAATATATGGGTAATTTTCGTTTTAAAGCGATGGTCTGATCCCTAACCCGACACATTAGCGGGGTACTACTACTGTGTATATTGTTGATAATGTATCGTAACGTACGTTGAGTAACGTTTATTTAAATTTTATAATAGCATTTCTTGCTGTGGCAGATTTTAGATATTATCATTCCATTCCAATTTTGGACGCCTATCTAACGTGGGCCCCAATGCACTGCATTACGCCACTGGATCTCACAACAAGAACTGCTTCTGGGAGATACGCGTCAGTTTTCACGGAATTTGGTGTTCAATGAGAAAAGATGTGAAATGAAAATCTAAATAATCAAGGATTAATACGGCAAAGTTATGATGCAAGCGATAAGTTCTATTTTTATTAATAAGTCTTATTTTTCATCGCGTGCTCGGTGCTGATCTTCGAGGTCCTCTGATATATCTTGAATTTGGTGCACAGCGCGTCTCCATTCCTCCCGATCCATGTTGCCGTGCACTCTGTTAACTCCTTTATTTCTTCTGGCTACATGCCTGAAGTATGCGAGGTTTCTTTTCCTGCATGGTGTCGAAAGTCTTTCGTAGTTTTTCCATTCATTAAGACCAACCCAGCATAACATCGTTGCATATTATTCCCGTGAATGCCTTCGATAGCTGTTGTTTCCGGGTTTGTATTGATAATATGGTCATGTATACAGAATGAACACTACCAATAACCTTTGATTGACAGTGATGTTTCTCCGGCGTCGTGGCTGGTCCGATGTTATAGTTTTTCTTATCTCTGGGTAGGTTTCCGATCGACCGAAATGCGCACTCACTCACTAATCGCAATTGCGCTCCTCTGGTTGTTTGACACGATCCCTCTTCACAACATAAAATGACCAATACCAATCAAAAAGAAATTCCAGGGGTGCCAGTCAAAGGAACAAAAGGCGCGTAAAAACAAAGTAAAAAAAACTATTAAACACAATTTATAAGTGAGCTTTCCCGTACGATCCAAGATGGCCGACGCTCTGTCAGTCTATCAACATTTGTAAAAACCGATAAACAGTATTGTTGACAGCTTTATGGCAATGATATCCAAATTCGCTATAATATATAAATATGAAACGCTTTATGGCAATGATATCCAAATTCTAATTAGAGATCTGCGTACTGGAGCATTATACCCGATTAGGCGGTCCGTCCGGAAACCATACAATCAATCAATCATTTGAGAGAAATTTTTATATTCTAATCATGAGGCTTTTTGAGGCCATAGATGTAGATATCAATTAACTACTCAATACACTTTGGAGAGTTAATTACCGACTTTTAACTGGACACATTTTACTTCACTTTCTTTTAAGCATATGTAGTTATTTGTTACCGCTTTTTAATATGTAGTTATTTGTTACCGCTTTTTAATATGTATTCATAAGCTTGGAAAAGCAAACAGCTGGGCAATAAACAGATAATAAAAGAGCACGTGCGATCGTGTAGAGTTGTTTAAATGATTCTGACGTTTTCTACTTTTTGTAAACCTATACGAAATAAATTAATGAATTAATATCATAAATGACGTCATTGGTTTCTTTTGACCGGTTACTTTTTCCGTTCGTAAAGCTACGGTAACATTTTTAATTACTTGACCGTTTTTTATTCAATATTCTCTCTAATTTTTGGGTCTTTTGCGCATTTTAAAGTATTGCTATAATTTCTGTGCTTAATGAAAATATTACCTTATCAGTATACGGCTATTTTTCAGTTTTTGAAACTCCTCCATGTCTTCATCTCAATCTGGGTCTACCAAAAGTTCACCGTTCATATGGGATCCCTCAACGCGTACGGCTCACATCGCTTTTGTATTCATTCGCTCTAATGTGCCTTCTACAATTTTACCACACTAACTAAATCATGATTTTAATAAAGATATTTCATTTCTAAATTGTTACGAATTCGCCACTGACCTGACTATACACATATAAATACAAAGTATTAATAAGAATTTAGTATATTGTTAAAATTTATGTGCGTTTGCTGTGTTGGAATCGAGGATCATTGTTCCTAAGTCATTTGTTACAAAGAGCTACCAGATCCATAAGGTGTTGGCCATATTCCGTTTCCAAAAATAATAACACGGCCTGAGAGGAAGCGGCGGTGTGGTGGCAATATCAGCTCGAAGATATATCATTAATTTGGTCCTCTTCGTCTTACACTCGTAGTAATTTCAAGCATTTGCAGCCAAGGTGCGGAGAGTTTTCCCAGCTTATAAAATCGGAACCTTCGACTGAGAAAAGGTAACCTCCACAAAAAAATCCACCTGTCAACCCGCCTGGCGATCACGATGATGAGTGCCAATTACCCCTGTGAAAATCACTTGACAGCCATACAGTCCGACTCGTACCCGCCAAAGAGCAGACGACAATACACCGCGCTCGAACTAGTCCAAACGCATCTCGGCACCGCCTTCAGTGAACTATGTTTATCTTAATCTTTGTATAATTTAACAAACAGTTTTAAATATAATCGTGCCTTGATTTACAACAATCGATTGTAAGTACAGTCACATCATAATCCACCCGCTCTAGCTATCTGTACTGTGCACACATCGAGCCCCAATACCCTCATGAAAATGACACAACCAAATTGTAGTTATACAGAGGTCTTGATCCAGCAGTTAATCAATAATAGCTGATGGTGATATTCCTTACAGTGTCTTCATTCCTACGATTTGTTTCCCATTCTGGTAGATAGCTGATACTCAAAATCATATTATCCACAAGCGTTGTTGTCGAGTTTGACAAAGCCCGGGCTTTAATGCGACTGCTTGGATAAATAAGCTTATCAATTTTACTTTTATTTATTCTTCTATTTGATATCCAAAGATTTTATAGGCTTGACTTGGACTTACATCCCTTGAATCTTCCCACAGAATCCGTTCCAAGAATAACATCTTCATCTCGGGACTATCTTTTATGAGATCAAAAGGTGGATGAATATGTTTTCAATTTTACAATCAATATGAGTTGTAATAGACATACCATAATTTAAGTCAGTTAGTCAATTACGGACACTATATCAGAGGGGGGAGGGTAGGTATTATACTTTACAATATATACTTGTTTATTACCTTACTAGCTACTTTCTATATTTCTACTTTCAAAATCAAATTTCTGACATAGGAAAGACAAAATTTTTAAAACCGAACACATTCACGAAATTACAATTCATAGGAAATTGTCACTAAAAAGCATTTAATCATGTATCCTTACAAGTTTCCCTGCGCGTCACAAACCGAATGAAATTTTCAAAATTAATAGTTCTATGCAACTGAAATGGCGGTAATGTCGATAATACGAACTGTCAATAGATTATGTACAATGACTCAATTGTCAAATTGATCCTTTTTAGTATTTAGCAGAAGAATATTGACACGTCAAATTCGTTCCGACGAACTTTTTAAATTTTCACGTAATACGGAACGGACAACGCACAACCTTCTAAAATACTTATTGTCCATAGAAACAACGGACGTATGGTGAGCCTGGCTGTGATCTGTGTTCTCTGTGCTCGGACGCTGGAGCCGAAGCAGGTGAACTGGCACAGCTGCACCGGCGCTGCTGTACTGCTGAGAATCTGATCAGTATGATGCACACGGCAGCGAGAGAAATTACTCAATAAATATACAGAGAGCAGACACTTTCTAATAGCAAATATGGAGCATTCATAATTCATAATGATGGACTCTACACATCATTCACTTTCAATTTCGCTCAGCGATGCTTTGTTTTCATTATTATCCGGAAGGATTAATCCGATTCGCTATTTTTGGGACCTTTCTAATTCAATTATCACTTACGTAAAGCTGTGCATTTGCGTATAATGTATAAATATGAATATATGTAAATATATAGATTGTATACGCCGGTGAAGAATCCTCTGGCGAACTTTCCAAAAATTTCTCGAGACAATACAAATAACAAATCATTACCATAATGAAGTGGTCTGCAAATATCGAGAACACGTTTTCTTTCGAGCGAATAGTTGTTCGATTTAATTTGAAAATAATAAAACAAAAGAGTTTAGTTTGATATGAATATTATATTCCCTTTTTATTGGACAACTTGGACCATTCATGCGGCTCATGTTCGCGGAATGAGACGATGAAATTTATTTGAGATAATCTCTGTATATACGTGTTAAAATTTTGATCATCTTAATATAAACTTGTAAATATGATCACTGACTGCACGAGATTGAGTGAACGAGACAACATTTATCATGTTATACCGACATTATTTACAGTTAGTGTATGATTCAAATCGATCCGTCCAACGGACGAACGAAACGTCAACTGTCAACAGACTGACATTTGGACAACGAGCGTGAAGCGAGGCGCATGACAAAATTAACTATCTTGGCGGCAAATGGCGATGCTCGAATCTCTGAGACTTGACGCGTGCACTAGTGTGACTAGGAAAGTCGAGAGTTGTCTCTAGAGAGGGCCATTATCTCCGTTTTACTGAGTAATGCGCAGTAATCACCCACGTGCGCGACTGTTAGACATGTGGCCTTACAATTCCAGGTGTGCGTAATGTGATTATGTAACGTACCAGATTTATACGTTGGGTGCCCACTCGGATGTCACAGGTACTGCAGGGCGCCAGCTATCATTTTTTGGGAGATGTAATTATTTAACATGTGCGAAAATAAAACACTTGTTTTTTTTATTCTACTCATTTAATTTACTCGAGACGCGTTTCGCTTTGTAAGGGCATTATCAATCTAACTCAATTAACTCAACAACGTATTTATATCTAGCGGGGGACAGCTGCACAATTGTATTTGCATGATATGAAAATGGACAACATTATTCATTCTCTTTAACGGTTATATAAGAGTGGCAATTTTATTGTTAAGCGATGGTTACACAAATATTATTTCAATAGGCCACGGGCACCGCATACCTTTACTTTATTGTATATACAATTATATTCGGAATCATATTTTCACATAATATTTATCGGGAACAGAATAACAACTGTATTTCCTCGATTTTGTATTATTTCTCAAGTGAGGATTTTTTAAATCTTCTGGATATTTTAACTGAATGATAATGATTTGTAGAGACATGCGTGATTGTTATGTGTTACGATTGCAGGATGTACTCCGTCAATAAAAAGTCAAGTTGCTTCACGTTGGATTCATTCAAGAGAATGGTTACAAAATATTTAACGGCATCTTATGTAGGTAAATTTATTAAAGGTATGGCGGACGTAACACATTCAGGCCCTTATATATTATATAAAGACACGTGTTTTTACACACGAATAATGTGCAGGTGTTCTTTTTTCCGGTAATGACAGAAAATGTCGTAGGTACATGTGGCATCACGTATTCGTTTGTTTGTAGGTAGTAAGTAGGTAGATGCACTACATGGATTCTCGGATAAATATTGTTATCCACGTTCGTAACAATATTGTTACTTGTTATAGTCTACAGGTATTTGGAAAAATAAGTTAATCGGTTTGCGACTTGGCTAAATACACAGAGTGTAAACCACCGTTAGTGGCGCGTACCGTAAAATAATAATACACGACTGTGCTAATTAAATTTAGAAACGATTACATATAAACAATGTTTAAAATACCCACAGCTACGTAGAATTAATATGGCGGAACAACAACTTTAGAGCCCATATCTAATAGATCGTACTCCTAGTTCCTGGGTTTTTGCATGAACTATTGTTCAGCTCGTAGACTAGCGCGTGCTTTGCTAGTGATAGTGGCAGCGTGTGCCGTGCGTTCGGCTTCTCGCTTTACACTTCACAAAAAGTGCATGACAACGAACCATACACATACAGGAAGTCCCATTTTGGATAGGCGTCTCATGTTTCATTTTTCCAATTACATCACCTTTATCCGTTGATCTGCGTGTAATTGGCGTTAATATTTGAACAGTTTTTGATAGATTTATCTGAATCCTACATGTATTTTCTGGCGGGTTCTACTCAAAGGTTTTTGAAAATTAAATTGACGGTCGCTTCCAACGGGAAAAACTAGACGTTTCATACACGAGCTTATGTATTTTATTAGTTATTATAGCTTAATCGGTAAAACCGTCTACCGGAAATATAAAGTTCCAGTTTTGAGTCTCGGTGATAACTAGATTTTTTCTGTGTATGATAATTCTCAGTGATTTATTTAAAATTAATAGCTGTTAACGACTAGCACTTGTTATATCAATATCATGTTTCCTTTCGGGTCACGTGCGTAGTTATTATGTGTTTTATTAAGATTAATTGAAAGACCCGGGCTTTGGGCGATTCTTTACGGTGCCCGGGCCTTAATCCGACCCTGGCCATCGGTACAGTCAACTACCAACAACAGTAATAACAATAATAATAGATTACAGCCATGAACAGAGTATGAGAAGGAACACGTCAGAGCAAATAGCGGTTCACAGCCGTACACGTTCAGAAATTGAAATGTTTCGTACGTCAATTATGTTTTACCTAACCGTTATCAAATCGCTCCATCGAAACATCTTCCATCGACTTCCTTTTGCCTGCTATTAACGATTATGATCTACATTCGACACGCGATGCAGCGTAATATTATTTCATTTCCGTCTCCGATCTTCCGGGATACATCGGTACTAGTCCGTGCGCGGGAAACTCTCCCAACAACCTAACCTGACAGTGTTATCTCTCCATTACGTCTTCATTTTGAATGACAATGAACATTTTTCAAGTTATCGCACGTTTCTTGCGATACTGCGTGACGTAACAGTGCCAGTGCGAAGCGGTTAGACCGGGTCCGCGCCCTGCAGAACATTTGGTGCGGATACCCGCGCTAATATGTATATTATTATCGACAGATACAGTAGTACACTGTTAATATATCGGGCCAGGGACCCGGCTGTCAACAAAAAAGCAAAAATCAAGTGCATATAAAATGCATAAAGACGCACTTTTGTTCATTTTTTTCATGAAAGTATGAATAGAGAAGACAAGAGACTAATTTTTGATCTCACTGTTTAATACTATTTAATATTTTTAATATACTATACACGGGGAAGCCTCCCTTTTTGCACTGGGGCTCTTTTTCAATTTAACACTGGAAGTCATTTTTTTACGTTACGCCACTGTTGTGATTACAGAAAATATATTTAATTGAAATGAAATCATGATGTTGCAGCTGTTCAATATGTATTTGCCAGATAATTAAAATAAATTACATAGTTATATCAAATAATAAATATAGATAAAAATAACAAATTTATCCGTTGAAAAATTTAATCGCTATCGGAACTTGAACCTAAAACTTTCTAGTACCAGTAGAACGCTTTACAGATCAAACTATGACAACCTACATCGAATTATGTTACTTATTTGGTAAGACATTCATATTTTAGTATTTTAATACAAATTAAATTAATCAACTTAAAAGATATACAGAAAGAATTACATCAATCGAAAAAATATTTTATTACTTTTGAGATTGGAACCTGGACCTCTTCCTATCCGAGGAAGCGCATTACCTCTTTTGCTACAGCAATTGAATACATTTTCGAAAAATGTTGAACTTATATTCTGTAAATCTTTCTAATTGATACATCTATTATTCCATTTTTAAAAGCCTTCAACTTTATATTGCGGTGACTTTCAAATACCTCGGAGCAAAACCCGCTGGGAGACGCCAGAATTAAAAATAATAGGCCATTTTTAAAAATTGGAATAAACTTTGATTCAAATTACTCGTATATTGCATTAAAAAATATTTTTATTATAACTAAGTATATTTTTTTTAAGATACTCGTAGATTTGTACTTCGAATCTTTCTAAGTTACATGTCTCTCATTTGTTTTGCAAGAATTATATTTTAATCAGAGAGCTGAGAGCGGTTGGCATTTTGAGATCTTAAAACGTAAGAATAACGAATGAAATTCTCGAACTGAGCCGGGTAACTATAATTGCCTCGGACTGCAGAAGTGAGATCTCAGATCGGAGGCTGTCAGACGTAGGTTCAACTCAATTATTATGTGCACAGCATAACTACGTTCTGCCTATAACTAGAAAAGTTGCACTAACCATCTGCGTCTTTCTAGATAGCTGTCTACCTTATACCTAGATGCTAAACGGCAGCTGGTCAGCGATGGTATCACTCGACGTACGTCACAGAGCACACCAATTAGTTACCTTATTAGATTAAACATTATCAAATCAAATGAAAGGGTTTAATTTAATGATTATAAAACTATAATACGGTATGTAAATTAAAATTTAAAAAATAAAGATATACTTATGAAGCAAGCAATGTTCCTTTGTCCGGGTGACGGTGTACACATAAAAAAATCTTTTTTGCAATTTTAAGGACCGATGCCATTATGTATTTGTGCGCTAAGGGAGGAAATAAGAAAAACATTATCATGCCAGTATAAGGCCACTGGTAAGGCCTGCCTTGGCCACATTACTGAATGTAGTAGTATGTTCTGAAAAATTGCAACTTCACAATAAGAATGTGTTGCACTTAAAATAATGTATATCTAATTTAATATCATCACAAAGAGAATGAAAACCATTAAAAAAAGGCGAGTTTATTTTTCGGGTCAAATTCTCAGCATTTCGGATCAAACGCGTCAAACGTTTTGGCAGAATCTACTAGATGACGCTTATCACGAGTTATAACGTCATTTCGTATGCATATGCGCCGAATCACGGTTCACAACTAAATATAAATAAAATAAAAAATGAATCACGAATTACGATATTCAATCACTGATAGCGAGTGTGACTCAAAGACGTCAGTGATTGGCTAACAGTTCGTGATTTTGAGATACTGAAAAACTCCGCATTGAAAAACATGATATTTTACAACTCATTATGCAGCGGAAGATAAAAAGCAGCAGAAGCCTGGATAGAGAGAGATTATCTTGGCTTTGTAACCTCAGAAAGTGGTTTAATGTCCAAAATGTTGGTGATCGATCTTACACAAGATAAATCAACATACTACAAAATTGTCGCAAACTTTCAGTAGAAGGCGGCATATGAAGAAGAAATCTCGTTAAAAATTGTGTGCGCGCTATATTTTTTTGTGTGCGCTATGATGCCAGATCGTGTACGCGCGCTCACCTGCACACCTCAAAGGGAACATTGGGCGCAAGTGTTAATGGCACCAGAAATAGAGGACGTTCACGGAAGACTTGGCACGACCAGGTAAACCAGACGGTCCTGTTAGAAGTCTCAATAATCGACGAGTTTGTACGAGAAGATGTATAAATGTGAATGAGGCGAGAATTGTCAGGACAGAAGAGTGTGGTGTTCTATCCTACGATTACTTCCTCGAAGAAACGGCATAATGGTAAGTTAGTTAGTTAAATTATAAAGTATTAATTTTTCATTTTCGCATTTGCTTGGGACGCGCTTTCTTCGTACGAAAACACCAAGACCGTCCCCTAACTTATTAGCAATATTTGATCTTAGTGCGGTTGATGACACGACTACCATCTCAGCCTGGTTTCTTCTCTGTGTGGCCTGTTTCCAAGAATAAAATTTGCAACTCGACTCAATTCTAGATTCTTTTGAAACGACTCTCAGCTTTTTAAATTAATTAATTGACAGTAGTTAACTCGACGTTCGCACAACCCGCGAACGTTTTTTACTACGGACGATGTTAAAGAGTTACCACTTTACGCCACTTTAACCATGATGTACAAATCACAATTCAAAATAATTAGAATCGAAAGGAATCACGCCGCAAGCATTCAGCATAAAAATAAGCAATAGATAATTAGCATTCAGAGGCGATCGAATGAAGCAAGTCGATACTTACTGAAGCAGGTTAATTTACTATCTCCTTGGACTTATTTCTGTTGTTTTCTAAATTAATTAATAATTATAAATATTGGTGGTTTGGAAAAAAATTGCGTTCAACGTTCCACGAAAAGTAGTCTTTTTCTATCGCGCAATTCTAATTAGAGGATAATTATTGGTTCTAAATTTTTACCAATTTACCGAGATATTATCTTTCCAAACAATATTAAAAATGTAGTACTTCGAAAATTATTATTTTTGCGAAAACATTTTAGTGTGCATTTATCGTATAAGAACATACAATATAGGTACTTAGTTATTTTTTGTCACTTAGACAAAACCTTCACACACCGCTATAACATTGAAAAATTCCACAAAGTTTGAAATCATTAATACAATATCTGTTTTTTTTTTGACTAACTAACTTACCATCATTCCGTTTCTCCGAGGGGGTAGGCAAAGAGGATAAAATGCCACATTCTTCTGTCTTGACACACAATTTTCGCCTCATCCTCATACTTACATATTCTCATACAAGCTCGTCGATTATTGAGGCTTCTAACATAACAAATATCCGGTTTACCTGGTCGTGTCAAGTCTTCCGCGGACGTCCGCTATTTCTGGTGTCATCAATATTTGCGTTGTATATCTATATTACTGTTCTCTCCTCATTCATTCGTTCCATATGACCAAAACATCTAAGCGATCCTCTTTCAATCTTATTCACTATATTAGCTTACATTATCTTCTATTTTCTTCATTCTTTGGTCTATTATAAATCGTATACGCATTTTAAAAGATGTTTAATAATTTTGACATGTCAAATAATCTTGCCATATAATTAGACTCAACTAACTAACTAACTTTCCCCGCGAACGTCCTCTATGCGATCGACACTTGCGTCATATATCTTTCTTACCATTATCTCCTCATTCATCCGTTCCATACGACCGAACCACCCGAGTGATCCTTTATTAATCTATCTCTTTTTTTTTTAAAGATATTAAATTCGTTTTCTGTGTATCAGAAACTCTCTATCTATGGAAAGTTGCGACAAATACATAATATGAATAATATATCGTTGTATTTTGATTGAATAAAATAATGACCTTTCCGTAGGAGTGCTGAGGCGCGTTCCAGTGCGTGGTCTCTAGCTGCGCGCGCTGCTGCAGGCCCTCCCGATCGCTGCTCCACTCCGTCCTCCTCACCGTGGGGGCCCCGGCCCCCTCCCTGCTCACCAGCATCGCGCTAGGGCTGTCGCTTCTCCCGCTACTGTCGGCCTGCTGCAGCGGGGGCCTCCCCGCTGAGCATCACCGCTCGAGGTCAGGTCGTGTCGCTCGTTCGATGTACTCGTCTGGCGGCGGCAGCTTTAATTAACTATCTGAAAAAGAGGAAAAACGAGACAATAGAGAAAAATCTTCCGTATATTCTAAATTGGCCAATTATTGATCAAAACACAGTTCTGGTGATAAAATACGATAGACAGTATCAGGACTGCTGCGCATTCCGAGGCAGTTGCGTGCATCGGGGACCACGTTAGATAGCGACCCAAAAAGTTCACGCCCTCCAATCCACTTGGCATTAATATTTATCTTTTCTAACGTTAATAGTAATCAACAGCAGGACACAGAAATATAAATATTAAAATTAAAAAAACGTTTTTCACATATGTTACTAAAACACGTGAAAATATTATCCGTGTATACAGAGGCAGTATAGTGCCCCCTAATACGTCGGGTTAGGGACCAGACTATCACCGTAAATTGTACATAAATATGCCTAAGAACACTTGATTTTTTTAAGAAAATGCGAATATTATTTGATGGATAAACCACGCGGTACTAATATTCGTATATCTTATACACAATAATTATTTAAGGGGCACTTTTTACCATTCTGCATTGAAGCCCAATTTTTAGAAATACGCCACTGCTCTAAGGGTTGTGATTGATTTAAAATTTAATTAATTTAAAGCGACATATATAGGAAGTAATTCGCAACCTTGTAAAAATAAGTACCGATCTCAATTTATTATCATTATCGATAATTTGAACCTCTCTTTTGCTATGGCAATATAACGTGACCTTGGAACTACAAGGCATCATCTGATTGTATCAAAATTCTGACAATAATTTTCTCTTTAAAATTGCGTTACTATATTTCAGATGTTCTTGTAGTGAGCTTATATTTGAATACTGAACAACAACTGTTGATTTGAATACAAATAAAATGGATGAGTTATACAATATGGCCGAAATCAGAAAAATCAGTTTTCGTCCTTACATAGCGATAGTTTTGTAGGAAAATCACCTCGCGAGCCATGAACCAAACACCGCCGAAGAAATCGATAAATTAATATTCAAAACTTTGAAGCTGAGCTTGATGTAAATTTAAGACGTACCTCGTTATTCCAAGGGCATGTTGTGACACCGCTCGGAGCGTTCGCTTTTAACGGCTACTCGAATTTAGTGCGTTTGACATTTTTATGAAAATGGATAATATTCAGCTGTGCTCCGTCAATACGAAAAGTAAAGGCGAAGATAGGGATACGAGGAAAAGACGTCGCAAACTGAAATTAATATGAAATAAAGTCAAATAACTTTATTTTAAAGAGAACACATTATTATTTGTGAAGTTGTAATTTTTTCATAACTTAGTACTGTGATATTTTAATACAAATTAAATTCATCAATTATAAAGATATACAGACAGATTAACTCTATTTATCGAAAAATATATTGAATGATTGAATTTGATTTTTTTTTATTTGAACCGGGATCTCTTCCTATCCGGGAAAGTGCGATAACCATTACACTTTGTCAGCCTCGAAAATAGTCGAGAAATTTTCGAACTTAGGTATATGTTGCAGCTATTACAAATTGATACATATTACATTCCATTTATTTAAAACCTATCACCTTTGATTTTTTTTTGATAAATTGAGTTTACCACTTATTAGACATAACATCTATACGTTTCGAGAAAAATGTTTTCTTCCTCAGGATGAGTTGTATACTAAAGTTGATAGATTAACATTGGGTGAGAGTTAGGGAGAAAGAATAGGTGGGGGGGGGGGGGGGATAAACCAAAACATGTAGATTCTATATTTAATAAAGTGGTGTTATTTGATTTTAATTGTGACATCATCGCAAAGTAAAAACCTACCTTCAGAAGAAATATTCTTTTGTTGGGGTTTTCCACAACAATTCTCATTATGCATATCGAACAAATAGTATTAATCAGTAGCGTAACTATGCCAATGCGGCGCATTGGGATCCACGTCAGACAGGGGCCTTAAAGCTCCACGCCCTAAAATACATCTGGTATCGATAATTGTACCAATACCACGTCAAGAAATGTAATTATAAAATTTTAAATATAATTTCTCAAGTGTAAACTACGAAAACATGTGAAAACGACCAGAACATCGCCACAAAGTAAAGCAAGAATTTTATCAGTTGCAAGGGTATAAAAACATTTTTTTTTATAAAAAAATGAATATTATAGGAGGCAAGGGACCAACTTGTTAATATAATTAATAAGTCAATGTAATATAATATCTTAATGCTTTATTTACATTCAGCATTGTGGACAATTTTTTAGTTACGCCACTGGTATTAATCGAATATCCGTTAAAAAAATCAAGTAAAAATAAAAAGTAAAGTATTGGGAGTACTTTAACTAGGTTATTATTATTTTATAAATTAAAATTTTCAAGTTCCTACTTAGATACCGTATATGAACATGTTTTCATTTGAGTAACTCGAATTCACGAAGAGGTTCTAGTAAGAGGACATATTTTAGTTTTCTAGTAGTGCGGTGTCACTATGGTAACGTTTGGTCACATTTTTTTCTAAAACTCAAGTAAAAATTGAGGGGAGGGGGAAACACGAGCTAAGTACAAAAATGTTACGGACACGAGTCAGTTACGTACTGTATTCGTACAATAAATTTTAAACTAATTTATAACCAAATCTTAATTACATTTTGTACTCGTCAAAAGCAACGGTTTTTTTAATTAAATAAAATATACCATATACAGTAAATTCCACTTAAAGAATTGTGTTTATGCTCTGATCACATTGTAGGCTAAATCCTGTCCATCTCCATCATCATCCATCATCGTGATCCAATTAACAAGAACGCGGATCGTTCAATGTTTTTCTAATAATAAAGGTGTCCAGCGGAAAATTTTCAATTTAATTTCAAGTTTAATATTAAGTAAATAAATTCTCTTATTTTATTTATACAAAATTGAGTTTAACGATGCAGATTTTGCGTTTTATAAACAATATCGTTTAAATGCCGTCCATTTCTCTCAAGACACTCTTGAAATCGGACTCTTAAATTTGCGAACACGCGACAGCAAAGTATTGGTTCAATGGCAGCAACTTCACGGCGGATATTTTCTTGTAGGGCCTGAATTGTTACTGAAGATCGTTACTGTAAACTCTCGACTAAAGGTCGCACAAAAAAGTCGCACTGTGAAAGGTCCGGTGACCGGGGTGCTCAGGGTATGTCTCCGTACTTGTTGATTATTGGGAAAAATTCCCATCAGCTTCTCCATTGAAACTCTAGCTATGTGTGGAGTGGGCCCGTCTTGCCCACGTTGCCGTGTTCTGTTGTTCAACCTGGGAAACAGCTGCATTAAGGCTGTATTAAAAATTAAGTTAAATATATTTGATATATGAGTTATTGCGTGAAATGGGTTCCAAATGCATTATTATTCATTTTTTCCGCACACACCAACTCTATTTAACAGATATTATTATATATTTCAATTCATGGATTATTATTGTTCATTTACAGTATTTTTTTATATTTGTAATTTCCCTCATCTCACGGTAGTCATTGATGATACTGAAAATAAGTTAAGACCTTAAAACTGATTATATATACATACTCAAAACAAAATAAATATACATGAATATATGTTGAAATTCAATCAACACTTTGGAGCTCATGTCAGTGTCAGATGGAACCTTGTTATACTGAGGGGTCGATATCATAATACATATTCTGCAGGTTCACCATGTATGTATTAAATATAACAAATATATTTTCAGCAATTCCAATTCTCTTCCATTACACGGCGCCTCCCACCGATATCTTCTCCAAATTTACATTTGGAACAGTAAAAAAATCTCGCAATACTCCAAACTTATTTTGGCCTAAACAATGGCTCTGGCTCATCACGCTTGAATAATTACGGGTACATTGCCAAACAGATTTGAATCAAAATAATAAAAACACTTTTATTTCGAGTGTTGATAATTCGACATGTTGTATTGTGATGCCGTGTTTCAGAAATTTGCTGTAAAACATTGGCGCGACATCAATCGCGCGTCTGATTACATTGCTGTAAAATACCTACGGTTAATATTATTATTATATATACACTGGAGGTGTAACAGACCTAGTCTACAATATTATATTGGTAGATTTCTATAATATCGACATTTTAAACATCTCGGAGTCATGTTAACTACAGGGAATGAAATGCCAATCGAGTATTTATAGTGTTAAACAGATCGAACATTGCAATCTACCACGCGATGATACGCCCTGATGTCGTATACGCATGTGCGATATGAACTTGTCTCGGAAAAGAAACTTACTTAGCTTAATTTCGAATTCATATAAGTTTTCCTCCATTTATGTGTCATCTTCTGGCATTTCGTTGAAAATCTTCATCGCAATATACATCGTTGATTTCTGAGATTTAGCCTTCTCCCTGAACGGCAGTCTCATTCTATCTCTTCCTCTTGTATGACACTCACGGTCGTACGAATTTGCCTCAATTTTTCTTGTAAATTCTGCCGATATTTCTTTAGTGAGGATTTTAAAAATAAACACCATTAAGGTCTACGAGCATTGTATCGGACCGAATATATCTATACTAATAACTTTTGCGATTTTTCTTCGATAGTCAAATAAAATGCCGCTCTAATAGTTTATCGAGGAACGATTACACTATTTTACGAGACTCATTTCACGAGCCGGTGAAAGATAATCAGTTAAGTCAGTGGCGTATTCACAATTCAGAGTTGCATTTATCGAAATCCTGATACACATATATGGTGTGGTAAAATCACAAAGGATTATATTAGTGTATGAAACCGAGTAGTCACGTTTTATCCTCCTCAGTCCTAGCGTCCTTGCTGAGAGAAGCCGACTTTTTTTTGCCATTTTTGAAATCTATAATTGTATAGATGAAATTAATTTTACCTTATTTTTAAACTTATTTGGCCTAAAGGCATCTCTGTTTGGGATATATATGTATTTGATGTATAAATATTAATTATTGAACGAAAATAATGCACTGCGCCTTCTCCCCCGCCTTCCCTTTCCCACGAGGCCGCGCGATTGCCGCGAGTCGATTGGCGATCTTGAGTCGGTACGGTTATACGTGTACCGTACAGATCACAATTTTATACTTTATAGTTCGAGACTTGTGTCTATACTGTGTCGGGACCTTTGACGTAATAGTGAGTAAAATATACAGTCCACATTTTGGAGATGTCTACAAAATCCGGATTGTGGTGAGTGCCAGACTCTTTCCTGTCCTGATATTCTTCCAGCATCTATGCTTTGTACGCAATATCATCTGTTGTTTAATTATAACAATTATCTACGAAAAGGTATGTCGAAGATGCAAATTTAATATTTCTTATTTTCTGATACAATTTTATGTTTCCTTAGCAGACGCTAGGACCGAGGAGGTTATGTGCCGTATGGTATGTGGATTATCTGTTTAAAGAAATATAATCTAAACCATTTCAAAGATATATATAAGTTTACTATTTTTAGTTGGACGATTCAGGGCTGGAAGAATACTTCCATTGTATTAAGCATATACATATATAAGCTTAAAATATTAAGCAAAAATTAAAAATATTAATTGGTCAATTTTGCAAACATTCATTTTGGAAGTGTGCCGAGTCTTTCGAATCTGAAAATGCATAACTCTGCGCCGTGTTAGGCGTTGTTCCCGAAAGCAACTGGAGTCCAATTCTCAAAAAGATTTCAATACTCCAATATTTAATTGCGTGTACTCTATGCAAATATACGAAAGCATACATTCAAAGTAATATTTATTAAATCTGCTAAATCATGTTTCTGGCAATTTTAATACTACCGGAAGACAAAGACACGAAACGAGCCAAAACGATGACCTCATGAAAAATTATTCTGCAGTCCTCATTTAGCGGACGGAAGGCTTCATATTAATATTATCAATAATGGTTAAAAATCTTATACTATATTGCTTTAGAAACGCAAGTAACCCAAACCAATAATACCAGGGTATAACATTATACATTTGAACACTTATTATAAATACGATAATATTGACGCGAATATGTCTAGTCGACGGATTCAGAAATCTTATTCAAATCGCCGGCATGCCAGTTAAATTTTAGCCAAGACACAAACCACTTTATTTATCGGGCAGCATCGCAGTGTCACAACACATTACGTGTTTAAATCATTTTATGGAAATATCGATGCCAATTATTCTCCATCAACACCTATCGAAAGCCTCATAAAATAAATAGCACCCCTGCCGGCCGTCGGGTTGTTGGTGAAGCGTCAGCGCGGGACCGATCTTCGCAGATGACGTCAGTTCGCGAGACAAAGCAAAAGGAGACTGGCAAATGATATTATTAAAGCCGTATCGGACTCGGACACACCATTCTGAACACGATTAATCTGAGTGTTGCCGCGATGGCGCAACGAACAGAATTTTTGTTTTGTCAACACGCGGTTTACCGATTGTTCCGTGGGCTCAGACACGGCGCTGCGTGTGAGCGGTTAATGTGTTCTGGTGGGCGGCTGCAGCCTGCAGGCCCGCGCTGGACCCTCCAGGGACCCCTTCGCCAGCCGCGGCAGTGGATTCAACATCAGTCTCTACATCGCTATGTCCCCTTATTCTAGGACAGTCGGGGGTTTAAAGTCTCGACTAGGAGCTTCTATCTTATCTTATCTTGCACCGTTTCAGTACGCGATGACTAATATGACCCAATCTGTCTTCATACAATCTATAGGGGTTATCTTTATCAGTTGTGTGTACTTAATGTTAAAGAGTCACTCGCGTGGGAGTGGCTGATGTTTGAAGGTAATGTAATTCGGATCAGAAGGTTTTGTACATGGTGAGACTGAAGGCCCTATCTCTCCTCAGTTTTCACGCGTGATGATCTATGTCGCAAAGTGAATGAATGTGAAATGTGCGAGTGAGTATACATTATATAACTAGAGCAAGGTATTTAATTAAAACAGGACTTAAAAACGATTATAAAGTTTGCATAAATAAAGTTCGTAACTGGAGATGCTCGCTCGAAGTGTTTCCGAAAAAACGGGCCGATAAGTAGTGGGCTAGGTCCGCCGCGATGCATTATCATCTGCATTGGGTTTGCACTAAATGGTTGTACAGCGCTTGAATAAACGGCCAGGTCTCTACACATCTTTGTTACTGTTTTTCTCAGCTTAGACTTGGGAGACTCATTGGACTTCTTCCTTCCGGAGTTGCCAAGTCGATGTATCTCGGTCCTCGTTCCTCTGACATTCACAAGGCGAAATCTTAATTGAGATCTTTTTTAATGTGGAAGTGAAGATAAGAAGTGTCACATTTCTAACTCAATCATATAATCCTGCTACTTCTCTAAGATAACTTATTTTGGCAGCCTGGAATCTTGATCGCAGTCTCTCCGTAATAATTTATATATAATATATATATATATATATATATATATATATATATATATATATATATATATATATATATATTATTAAATACATATTATTATATATTATATATATATATATATATATATATAATATATAATAATATGTATTTGGTGATCATATTGGTGTGGGCCTGCGCAAAGCTAAAAAACAGTCAGTTTGGTTTTGACAATTAACTTGGATTTCTTTATCACACACTCAGAATTCGAAATTCGTTTATGGAGGCGAAAACACATCACGGATTATTACATCAATCAGACTTGCCGTTGAAACTATTGACATCCTTATGTTGATCCCTGTCAGGAGCTTATCCCGGAAATTAGCATTATGAATTTAGCAAACGCATTCTAGTTATTTGATTTTGAATAATCAATTTTCAGGAAATAGATAAGAATAAGCAAAAAAATTTGGACATAAAAAAGATGATAAAATTTTTCCTTCAAAATCAGAAAATACAACCTCATCATCTCCGGCTCAACGATCCGGTATGTGTCTCGGCCTCTTCAAGATTACATCCCCACCGGTCTCGCAATGGACAGGTATCTTTTCTGACCAAAGTCAGAAACTTTGAGATGAAAAGTTAGAATGAACCTTTAGGTGAAAATTTACACAAAACATTGATGAAAAGTCAGACTAAACATTGAGATGGAAGTCAGCCTAAACATTGATAAAAAGTCAGACTAAACATTGAGATGGAAGTCAGCCTAAACATTGATAAAAAGTCAGACTAAACATTGAGATGGAAGTCAGCCTAAACATTGATAAAAAGTCAGACTAAACATTGAGATGGAAGTCAGCCTAAACATTGATAAAAAGTCAGAGTAATCATTGAGATGAAAAGTTACACTTAACATTGAGATGAAAATCATAAAAGAAAATGAAGAAAGGAAAGAACGCTAGTTATTTTTTAACGGTTATATGTTATGTTACAAAAACTAAAGTGTTATAAAAAAAATGGTCAAACAACGTGAGAGATCGTGCTTGCGTTCAAGGTTGTTCATCATTAAAGGTGCTTGAATAGAAATACAACTCATTAAAAAGTGTCGAAAGTGATTTGAACATGTTAATACACGTGCGTGTGTTTGCGCCCGTCGAGACTGCGTGCTGAGGAGTTCCTCAATAAGCACACAATTGGAATGGCGGCACCGCTATTACGCGAGCTGTAGAAAACTCATGAATATTTTTTACGAACAGTGTCGCACTCGCAAACGAAAAAGAAAGTCTTCACTCGACACGAGTCCGCGGCGGGCAGCATCGCTGCGGTTAGCGGAATGCGACTCCCGAGTGTGAAGCGGAGCCGCAGCGCCGGCCGGCCCTGCAGACCGTAGCCCGCCACCCGCCATCCGCCACCCGCCGCCAGGACACCCACGGGAGGAGGTATATGACACCTGTCTACGTCAGCCACCGCCGACACCCGCTGTCGTATACTGTTTCTGCTTTTCTTCTCAGCAATACGATACATACAAAATCTATAAATTAAACAGATTTCGTTAAATCAACACTCCATCGATATGAAATCACATTTCATTTGTGAAGTTGCATTTTTTCACACATTATATTTTCAAATTATAATTAAATGTATTAATTAGAAAGGTATACGTATAAAATCAATTTTATCGAAAAAACTTATGCATTAACGAACTATGCTACAGCAGACGGTACTTTTGACGACAAATTTTCGAACCCATATGTTACACTTTTCAAATGAATACATCTATCGTTTCATTATTTGAAAGTCTTTTATTTCGTTTTTACGGAATTTCAAATACCTTTGAGTAAACCGATAGCAGACGCCAGAATTAACAATTCATTTTTTAACATTTTGGACACATTGTTACAACTTATATATTATTAAGGAGAACACATTCTTATTGTGAAGTTGCAATTATTTAGACCATAGACCATAATGAATAATTACAACTTCACAATAATAATGTGTTCTCCTTAATATTACATTTCCGGTAGAGTTTCACCGATTAAGCTACATCGACCCGTACTCAAAGATTTTTGAGAAACAATGCAATTAAAAATAAGGTCGCTTCTAACTGGAAAACATATTATTTAGATGAAATTTGACTTCTGTATGGGTCCTTGCAGCCTAATTGGTAAAGTTCTCTACCAGCAAGATAATGTTAATAAGTGTAAAATATAAATTTGTTTTCTAATAGTTCATTATTATTTGAAGACTTTGAGGGGGACTGCATTATAGCATATTAGTAGTTGCAGTGTTGGAACCAATATTGCCGCCAAAACGATATAAATATTAACATTTGACAGATGATGCTTTGTTCCGAATTCAAGTAGAAACATTACACGGACGTAAAGGTCTACGTCCTGAGTCGTTTTTGAGCGGTAAGACAATAATCACGTTGATATCTCAACTGTCATTATTGATGGCTGAATGCAGTTTGAGTGGGTTCACTAAAATGAATGTGACCAATGACGAACCGACGAACTAAAGAAATAATGTAAGGTCCATAAATAAACAGAATTGATAATGTTATATTATAATAAAATATCTAATAATTCCGACACAGTTCGTAGGAAGAATGTAAAAGTTGGATCAGTTCTGGGAGATGGAGTTAACGTTTGATGAGTTCAGTAGTCGTACAAATATTCATAATATTATTACAGTTACATAATAGTACATTGGGTGACTAATACTCGTCCATGTAGTATTACGTAATATACCTAAATATGTTGCTATTTTTACAACGCCGTCATGCATTACTGCACTCTAAACGCCATTCGTTCTTTACGTAAGACGAGAATGGACGACATAAGAAATTACCAATTTAAAAAAGGCGGCATGATGAAATAGAAAACTATTTGAAGACGACTTGATGATTTAAAATCAATCTTTAATAGACTGTTGGACTAGCGGTGTATATGTTGCAATGGCCCCTCAACAATTTGAGCTTTTTAAAAAGTATATACTGTGATGTATATTCATTTAGTTTTATACATATTTAACCATGAGAATTTATATCCTCGTGTATATTGTACAGAATCTCTAATAAAATAATTCATATCGTGTGCTGTTAATATTTACGTGGTATGCCTATCATGTTGAAAGCGTTAGTGAACCAAACCGAAGGTCAATGTCCACGGAAGGAGATAATCTCAGAAATTTAGTTGAGATACATCTCAACACCGTATACACGTGATGAGATTTTGTTCTGGATATTAGCTTGAGATTGTTAGAAAAAAATAAAAACTCAAACCATTGTACATGACGTACGTTCTAATAGCGAGATATGATAAAACGTCACCAAACGTCACTAGAAACTACCATAGATCCCTAAACTATCTATTCTGAATGAATACATATCTCATCAATATTCTTACTATTTTAAAACTAAGTTAAATAAAAAATAGTACTAGTAATAGTAGTAACGAGGCGCGAATCACCGACCACTAGATCACTAGGCGAGCGTCTTAACCACTACACCAACAGACTACTCATTAAACGGTCATAAGCCATAATGCGTTAAATTACAAACATTTATTGCGTTTTAACTACTACTGAGGAGATTCAAAATCACCAAAATGATGAACACGACAACAATGACACTTGATGTTTAACATACGAGCGTGAAGATGACGAAAGTCGAGAGTTGTCTCCAAAACAGAGATTTTTTCGAGTCGAAAATCTCCTAAAAATGGGCCATGATATTGACAATAATATTGTCCGTCTGTTGTTAAAATTGCTTTCATTTTAACATGACACGAACAATATTATCATAAATATCAAGTTTGCTTCTGCAAAACTTACTAGGCGGTAGGTCAGTATTAACATAGGTCAATGTTAATCTATTAGGTGTCCTGTACGAAGACGTTGTAAGAACTAGTAAAACAAGATAGTGTAGAAATTTTTTAGAATCTGGACACAAAAATGATTGGCAACTTAACTAAACAGACCGATCAAATGTTGTCCTACTTAATGCGAATTCAATGATGTTTAAATTAGTTTTTTTGTTCAAGGTTCTGAATCAAACATGGTCCTAATACCGCCCGCGTAAGGTTCTACTCATTGTTAATTACAGCTACAGCCTAGAGTGTAGGTGCTTTGCAGATAGAATAATATCGATGGTGTGCGCTGTTCGGCACTAACAGGTATCGAGATATAAATAGGTTTTGTTTGGTGACTGCACCGCGATATGCAACCGAGTTTCTGGTTTGAAAAATGATACCGGTTTAACAGTTACCCGAGCTGCACCTCGCTAACACGGGAAATCTAAACTAATTTAACGAACTGATATAATTAATAATATTATACAATGATCCAACGCGTGCCGTAACCATTTTATTTGTATGTAAATTTGAAATGAATCTGATACACTGCATCAGAAGTGTCAATTTTATTTGAAACTAATTAGGTAATATATACGTTACGCATAAAATTTATATTTCCGTTTAAGAGTTATCCATACAGAAATATAAATTTTATGCGTAACGCATCAGCATATTGACTGACAGATGGCATGTGAGGATTATTTTTAATTTGAAATGTTCGTATTTTCAGTGAAAAAGATATATTTTTCATCACGGTGCAATTTAATTTAGTACTTACTGTAAATACGCTTTAAAGAATTCAAAATATTTGTCGAAAAATTGCAAATATTTCTGATATGTAAACACCCAAGCTCGCCCTCCTCTTCCTTACAAAAATTTCGTACCTACTAGAGAAATCCAGAAAAATATGCGACGAAATAGTTATTAAACCAAATATTACCAGGTAGGCCAACATAAAAATTTGATTTAAAAATACACACCTACACAAAACAAAACACTTTTCAAAGATAGAGCTATTCCATCTTTGTAAGTTAGCTGTCAAAACGAACCAAAATGACAAGAATCGTGGATAGACAATTTCTATGGTAAGTAAGATTACCCTTACCACTGTCAGAAGAAAATATGACAGATGTCAGTCAATGTATGATTTCGTTAAAATATGTTTTTTCTTACTCGTAATAAAAACAATAGACTCTTCACTTCAAATTAAATATATATTTACCTACTGTTATTGAATATATAAAAGAGAAAACATTTAAGTAATCTTAAACTAGAGATATTGAAAACACGTTTGCATTTGCCATGCTCGCTTCTCACAGACCTAGCCGTTTAATCAAGCATTATACAGTCATAATGACACTACCGATAATGATATTATCGAAGTCACCACATCCAGAAAGTCACAGATATAGACGGGGAAGCGTAATATTATTATGGATTTCCTCCTTTCTTCGTTCCCAGAGTACTGTGTACACAACACGCAAACGCAATATTGTCTACTAGAAATTATTCTTAAAAAATCAACTTTTTGTTCTAGTAATATATTTATGGAATAAAAATCCGCAAGTGAAAAATATTCATTGAGTATTCTTTTATACCTACTTGCTTACTTACGCCGTTTCCCCGCGGGGTAGGCAGAGAGGATAGAGGATAGAGCGCCACACTCTTCTGTTCTGACACACAATTCTCGCCTCATCTACATTCATACATCTTCTAATACAAGCTCGACGATTATTTTATACCTGATAAGACTAAAAACATATTTTATTTTATATAGAATATATTTAGTATACTGCAACTTAATATTTACTTTGATAATCGGAATTTGTAGTCGTCTCATTTCTCTTAATCCGGCTCTGGGCAGCTGACAGTCGTAATGATAAAAACACACAAAAAAAGACAAAATATAATTTTTTTAAACATTATTAAATTTTGCATTTATTAATAAATCTTAATCATATATTACTAAATGATTAACCCGCGCCATGCAAGGTTTTGAATTTTTGTTCACTAAACTTAGTAACTCCCGACGGCTGTTCGGTTCCCTTACATACCCTTCCTGCGGTCGAAGTAGAGGCTGACCTGAAAGCGTGAGGTCTACTGTACAAATTCTCTGGAATATAAAGCTCTCGAAGATACAGAGGCGCCACGTTATGTGTCGCCTTGTGCATCAATCGGCACAATTTAAATTCAACTCTTTCAGGGAATCGGAGCCAATGTAGCTCGTGCAAAAGAAATGTTATATGAGAGAATTTATAAATTCTATATACTATCCGTGCTGCCACGTTTAGAATGGTTTGTAGTCTATCCAGCTGAAACATTGGCAGGCCAGTATAAATGCTGTTAAAATAGTACACACGTGACACCACAAATGCATTTATATGTAGACGGGCTGCCTCGGGAGGAAGATGTCCCCGAATACTTTGTCTCAGTTGATGTCAGCATGCACTGACAGATTTGTTGATTAGTATATTCATTGAACGATACGAATCGATGTGCACGCCTAACAACTTAACTGCACATTCAGCAATTATTATTAATTAATTATTAAATTATAATTAAATACTAATCCCGGGCAACGCCGGGCACGGACAGCTAGTTATGTTATATAATATCGCAAAGGCAAACTTTTTACTTGAATTGAATCAAAATACTATTTCCGTGTGACCGCAATAGCTAATTACCAACCGATTCAGTTTACCATTATTTTATTTAGACTCGGATAGTTTCGCGCCGCGGGACGTGTGATTTGTTATAAATGATACGAACAATGGCCAATAAAAATATATATAACAAAAGAAAATATGAAATTAAAGTAATCTTTTATAACTCGGCCAAAGCCCTATCGCGGTGAGAACACTTTCTTTCTCATTCTCGTGCGATATCTATCTTTTAGGATGCCGACGAAATGAACCGGAACAAACTGGAATGCTTTTCCGGTATGCGGGATTCTCGCCCATGCAGCTCCGGCTCGTGATATCTTTACATTTTTAATGACAACTCCTGTTCGTTATTTTGATTCAATAAAAACTATTATCGGTCTAATACGCGATAACCTAACCCAGAGGCGTAAACTACGTTAATATAGTTAACGCGATGCATTGGGGCCCACGTTAAATAGGGGCCTGAGGCGGACAGAAAGCGGTGTCTGGCGTCCGCGACTCACACCTCTAGCAGTAGGTTGCGGGCGAGCTCTAGATGAGGCGGTGCCGATAGCTTCGTAGTTCTGTCGACAGAGATGGGCGCAGATGAAGTGCGAGAGACGAGCGCCATAGTCCCAAATGATACTATTACGAGTAATATGGACCGATAACTTTTAAAATACACTACAACAAAAAATGGCATTAAAAAATGTAAATAATCATTTCTGTAATTCCTGTAACATATTGGGTTAGGACTTGACCACTAGACCATCGTCGAAAAGCAAAAATCCCCATGGAGCGAAGCGAGGATTTTTTCTGTTGCAAATTCTTGTGAAATATTTTGAATTGGGGATTAAATATTTTAGTTACATCTTAACCTAATCTAACCTAACCAGAAATTGGAAAAGATTAACTTGCAACGTAGGGAATGTTATGCAGCCGCAGATATCTTGAAGTCTGTGAAAGCGAGGAAGCTGCAGTAGACGGGACATGCAGCGAGAGTAGATGAGTCCCGTAACACAAAACCACATACACAAATCAACAGGAACAAGACCCAGAGAAAAACCGAGACGTAGGTGAGCGGACAATATCAACAGACCTGCAATAGATAGGTAGGTGTGTTCCAGCAGACTGAAAACGACTGTGATGTCAAGGAATGGATGACTCTCTGTAGTGACTGCGGTTATGGACTTCAGAGTCCATTGAAGACGCTAAAAAAGAAGAAGAAAAGACAGGTTTATTAATAAATTTATGTTTTGCTCATGTAAATCTACTGAATTAAGTAAATATCGCAAGTTACCATTCGAGTCATAAATCAATCCTACTAGAATGGCAATATGGTGCCAGTTGGCCACCAACACAACGTATAGATCAGCGTCCTTCTATATTTTTCTGTAGCGTTACACCTGACCCTCTGCCAAACTTTCATAGTACACTAAGTTACGAAGAAATAATTATTATTAGACCCTATAAACAAAGTGTGGCGCAAACTTTGTCAATCCCGCGCGATTAATAAAGTTTTTACGTCATGTATCGCGGCAGTTTAGCGGTAGAGCACCGGCAGGACTGGCGTAGAAGGTATTAAGAAAAATACAGCAGAAATATATTATCACTCGTAAGAATACACACTCGCATGTAGATGAACTACCAAACAATGATTACTAAATTGTGCCTAACTAGCAAATCTGTCACGGTTGTGGGTTGTTAGAAGGTTCGGTCTTTTGTTATTTTGAGGATGTGTGAATCGCCTATAGAGAGAAGGACGTTTGGTTATGCAATTATGAATGAATATGACGTATGTGTGTGTGAGTTAATGCTTCTCGATGTAAATGTATATTGACTCGAATCAGAAGGATTTGAAGGTTATGTTATAAATGATGAGATTAATGTGAGCGCAGTGGATGCCCTAATATTTCATTCATAACTCTCGTGTTTCGTTTGATGTCGCGGAGTGTATTGTGTATATGCGTAACACGTTTGCACTGAATTTATCGTTGTCAAAGTATAAAAAAATTACTGCGCGAATTGTTATCGGAGGCGGTTTCTGAAGATGTTGTCTGGAAGGCGTTGATATGAAGAGAAGAACTCGTGAGACGCCGTGCAGCTAACTATGTTGGTATTGTTTCACGCACCGATACTTACTAGGTGCGTTCAATCTCGCCGGGTGATGATGAAAGTGGAGGCGATATCCCTCCATATTATTGTGTTATTGACGGCAGGCTCGTTCGAAAAAATACATTGGTGAATATTTTGCAGTACTGTAATGTAAGTTGTATACTTTTTGAATAAAAATAAGTTTAAAATATTTGCTATTATCGATCATTCCGGTTCGTTCAATTTTCCATTTGGACCCCTGGTTCAGGACGATGGCGGCCGGTTCAACAGACAAACATAAATAACCCGATTGAACAATTTGATAATGTATCAAACCATTTATAGATTTTCAGGTTGGCCGAGGTGGTGATGTGGGCGGTGCGCACGCATACCACGGAGCAGTATGTATTGTACAATACATGTACGCAGTGTTCCGAACAAAACACTTCATGAGGACACGTTTATACGTCACAGGGCTATGATGCAACGTCATGTCAGCTCGAACGAAGCAGTAAGGTCTAATAAAACTGGCTAGCACAAAAATCTACTAAAAATATTAGCCGTAATTTATATTTAACCATTATTAATACCTTTCACTGGGATATCGTGACGGAAAAACAAAATAACTTATGAGGTAGGTACCTATTATTAAGAATATATCAAGTACTTTCTTATCTATGTATAGGAGAACTGCCTCAGGCCCTGTAGAGATATTGCATGAACTCTCACCAATACCAAAAGCACCGTTAAGGGTATCAACGAATCGTGCAAAAAATATTAGAAAAAATCAGGCTCGCAAGTACTAACTAGCAGTCCATACATGATACAAGTAAAAGAATTGGCTCCATTGAAAAAAGATAAAGAGAATAGAAAAATATTAGAAAAAGTTGCTCAGAGTCATACTTGAAGATCTCATAAATTCTGATTGTGCTTCTGTTTCCAGTGAAGATATTACCCAAGATGATGATCCACCGTGCATTTTTTGCAATGATTTGCACAGAAAATCAAAACCGGGAGGACATTGGATTAGCCGTCACGTCATCTTAAGCGGAATTCCTTCACGAAATTCGATATACAGCAATGTTCTACGTGTCACGCGAGAAATTTGAAAGGAAACTGATGCGGGTGTTAATTTCCTTTAAAATACGCGAATCAGGTAGACGTGTGATATTTTTGTTCTGAAGATGCAGTGAGAATTAAAAAAAATAAAATTTAAATTAAAAAAATTAAAAATATATAATTATTTTTCATTGTAATGTTTTTCGAACAAAAAATTTTCCTTATTAAGGAAAACACATTCTTATTGTGAAGTTGTAATTATTCAGAACAGACGGTCTGTGATATTTGAAATACTAAATTAATGTATTAATTATAAATATATACATATAAAATCAATTTTGTAAAATATTGTTTTTGCGTCACCGGGATATAATTAATACATTTATAATTAATACATTAATTTAGTATTTAAAAAATTTTCCGCTCATATCACCGAAAAATTCTGCACAATGCTGGAAGCATTAAGATATTGTATTCAATGCAAAGATTTTATTTGTGCAAACAACTTTGTTTAGGACGAATTTCAAACGCTGCTTATAATAAAATTAATATTTTCACATAATAAAATTACTCTGAATAGGTACGCGCAGATTACAATCTTTGATATTATAATACAATTAAAAATAACGTGCATAAACATCTCTAGACCGACATACAAAGTTGTCCATCTGAAATAGTTTTTTGAATGCGATGGGAATCGAACCCGTGACCCCGAGAACGGGAAGTCTGCGCTCTGTCGGAGCGCCGATAGTCTGACATTACAGCACCGACTTCCTGACGCCGGAGCATTTGAGACGCACGCGACAAAATTAAACATGTTTATATATATTTAATAATTTCACGGCCTTTTATGTATGTATCTAACAAAATTATTCCACCACGTCCTTAGACGAAATTTCAAAATCTATTATAGGGTTCATCTAAACTATGTTTAAACTATATTAACACCAGGTAACCATTAATAAAATATGTACATACATTCGCTTAGAAATACTTTAGCGCAGACGTTAAAAAAACTCGTCAGAGATTGGCTTACGTCAATAGGTCGAACGGAAAGAATATTAACCTACATACATGTGTTAAAATTCAGTTTATTAGCATTTGCTATTTTTTTTTCTAACGGGTTCTCATCCTAACAAAAAAAAACCCTTTTTTTAATCAAGATGTTTCCTATCCGATCAAAATCTTTCTGTGCCAGATACCTTTTAAAATTACGCTTGGAAAGTCAAAATTTTACGACATCCCACATAATAATGAGTCTTGTGACTCACATACGTATGCACATGCACACGTAAGGCTATTGTATCAATACTCGTACAATCTCTGGTCGCAATAAACTATAATTTTAAACAAAATCAATCTGTCAAAAGGTTTAGAATCTGTCAGAATAAGTTTGAATGCGGAACGTCGTGGATCGACACAATAAATGAGTAGGTACCTACTCGCATACTCTTAAATGATCAAAATTCATACTTGGAAGATAAAATGTGTTATGAATAGACAAATTGATTCATTGACAAATTAATTTTTAACGTAAAATATGTTTTTTAGGCTTCTGGAAGGAAACTGCATTAAAAATAGAACTTTCAAAATAAAACGTTAGCCAGCGCATTCGAACATTTCAGAACATTTTATAGTACATTCGCGGGTGGACTTTAATATGAACATTAAGAACGTTGATTTGGAAAAAATATATTCTACGCAAGACTCCTGTGTCTCAGATATGTAATTTAAATCAATTTTAAAGTTATAAAAATGATTAATTTACCATTACATCTAGTTACAATTTTTGCGTTGTTTAATTAAGATGTCATTTTCAACCATGTAACAATGAGTTTCGTTCTCAATCTCTGGATCCCGAATTTACGTGATAACTAAAAAAGCTTCATCGATTTACAATCCCACTCGACCAGTTTTGAAGCTGTGTACAGTATTCCCGATTAAAAATGTACATTTCAACGCCGAGCGAGCCCGATACAGCCTGACAGATGCCGCAGAAAAAATGCCGGCATTTGTTCTTCCTGTACTGTGACGTTTTCCGTGCGGTTGCTTGTTTTAATAACATTAACGGACGGTCACACAAAATACACACAGCGAACCGTCACGAGATACTCGTTGCTAGCTATAACGCTTATATTCTGTGCGTACAAGCTCATTACATTACACAAGTTGCTTCACAATATACCTACGCCACGCACAATGTCACGAAGTGCATGCTAATTATGTATTATATATCCTCGTAATATTATTTGCCAAGGCTTGTGGTTATCTACGTACATAGATCCATGCAAATTGGAAGGAACCCTCTGTATATGTACTGTATATAAGATATCAAGCAGTTCTATCCACTACCAGTAAGAAGAACATCGGTTTCTTGAATTGCCATATTCACACTTTCATGAAAAAAAACGAATGTGTGTTTTTAGACATTTATCGCCAAGTCTAATCTCTAACCGGACATATTAGCGTTTATCGATCATGTTTTCAAGTGTTTTCCTTATACGTGATACATATTTTAAATTATAATTAATTAATAGCGTAGTTATGCCACTGAATAATATAACAATATAGGTTTGGATATCAGAGTCGGCTGTAGGTAACCTACTTACGTGGTGTCTCCGCCCATCTTATTTATGGTCTTTTCATAGTAAACAATACATCTAGTTACGAGCCGCCCTTTCAATCATTTCAACCAACAGGTTGTTAGGTTGTTTAACACGTGAGCTAAAAATCAACATCAACTAATACACTTTCGGAATGAGTTTCTATAACTCCCGCAGCTGAGCAACCTTAGTGATGCAGTCTAAAAGTCGAATACTTCCCACGACATTGGTCTTTATGTTAATTATTATACATCCCTAAAGAGGTACCTTTAATATGGATTGGTCCACCGGGATTGTATTATATATGATGCCACAGAATGCCCTTGAATGTTTCTATTCTAAATCTAATAATGTTTGACGTTTCGTAAATACCTTAGTGAAGCGGGTGGTGAGAAGTACAAAAGATGCGAGTATTAATGACATTAGAAATCAGTTTGCGAAAGACATGGCTCGATCAGGTACATCAGAAAATGACTCCGTTAGGCTCAACCTTCAACAATCGACGAGCTTGCATGAAAAGACGTGCGAATATAGATTTGAGTGGATAATAGTTGTCTGCGTACAGTTCCTGTCCCCATGAATTTAAGTCTAGACTGCCTGTACAGAAAATACGTCACATTATTAGCTTTAACAACAAAATTAACCTGGTTGAGGATTATTTAATCTACCGCTAGACCAAACAACAAAAACGCACCTTATGTCCCGTGTCTACGGAATGAGTCACGATCAGATAAATGTCATTACCGTGTACACATGTTAAGATTTCGATCTGCAGATAAACTCAGAGATCAACTTGAGATTGGTAGAAAGAGACCAAATCTCAAACCCATGTACGCGACGTTCGATTTGAGACTTTGCGAGACCCACACGTGCGCACAAAAAATCATCTATAACCATAGATTATTCTGAAAAGTTGGGAATTAAATTACAAATATTTATTCCGTGTTAACTGTCGTTGCGGTGATTCAAATTCACCCAACTAACGAACGGAACAACAATGGTCAATGGGCTGACATTTGATGTTTGACGTACAACACGCGTGAAGTGAGACGCGAGACGGCAAATCTTGGCGCGTGCACGGTGGATTACGAAAGCCGAAAGTTGTCTTCGTGGGAGCATAATCTCTCAGATCCTTCTCTCAGAGATCGTCTTATATAAGTCTCATCCGTGGACAAGGGCCAATAAATAAGCATTGCATAAAATATAAATAAATGTAAAAACATAAACATATAAAATATAAATAAATGTAAAAACATATTGATGGATAAATTTCCCGGGCCCAGTTATATCTGAGTATAGATACGAATATGTGCAGCATATTTTCGCAATCGAGGGCCAATTATGTGATCTGTAGTAAATTCTTATCATAGTCACTTTTTACTATCTCCCGTGGTAAAAATCGATTTCTGATTATTGGTACGTGAATTTACTAGTCAAGGATAATCTCGCCTCTCAGTGTGGCAAGGCGAATTATCATGAAATATGTTTTATTTTATGGTTTATCTGTGACTTTATTCAAGAAATGTCACTTCGGTGACGAAATTTTTCCGAATTACGTGCCAATGTATATTAAACAACGAGATCATCATCAAACGAAGTCTCATCACTAAAATAGCAGTATTAATTGTCGTGTACTGCAACATTCAAAGTATCAATTTGTTAGATGACTTTTGAAACAGCCGTGAAGAGTCCGCTATATATTTAACCATCGATTGGAATATCGGAGAGTAAAATGAGTTTACTAAGGGATGTACTTTCGAGAAGTAAATATTTTTTTACCAACGATCAAACAACCCATTTTTTTTTTAACTTTAGTAATATTTTTAATGGTAGTAAAAAGTTACTACTGATCACGGTAGCAAGTATGTAACTCCTTCAGCGTCCGACAGACGGATCAATGGCTCCTCGAGCTGGCCGGTGGGTACCTGGGTACCTACCCAGAGCCATCAGCGACCACATTGTGCGACCACTTTTTCCTTCAGAACAGGAAGTTCAACTGTCGTGGGCCGGCAGGTGATCGGTGCACCGAGCGGGAAGATGTTTTAAAACAACTCGGGACAAGTTGTGAAATTGCTCATAAATTTACTGCACCGGCAATAATTATTTATTATTATATTTCCTATTTAATTAGGTGTTAATTATTTATTAACTCCGTCCGGGGTCAGGAAACCATTATTTTCCTCTTTTATTGTTAAATGGTACACTAAAAGTCTAAAATTCTCATCAATTTTAAAACACGTGAAATTCACGAGTTTTAAAATAATAAATAAGTACTAGGTGCTGATAAACCTTACAGTAATTCTCGCAAAAACCTTAAATGTTTACGTGACACAAGTGTTAATGGCACCAGAAATAGAGGTCGTCCGTGGAAATCAAAATCACTATATTATCATGAAAAATCAGCTAACTCCCAATAATATTTTACAATTTTGGTAAAGAAATTCAGTTAACTCCAAATATTCGCTATGAGTATGAGATAAATCAAAATATCAATAAAATTTCTCAACCACCCAATTTCTGCAGAAACAATCTACCAAAATGTGTTTTGGAATTTTCCTAATCCGTCTAATTGCAAAATTAAATAGTTTTTTGTTGCTCCCGAACATTTTAGAAAAATGGAGTTAGCCGCTTTGCAGATTAAGGTATTGATTTCTATTTTTAACATAGAAAATGTTTTTTCGAAGGCTTCTAGGGTAAAATGCGACATTTTTTAAAATTTGTAAACATCAATGAAAAATAAATACTTCAACGTAACAAAATAGTACGTTCGGTACGCGACGTGAATCAGAGTATAAAAGGGATATGTCCGCGTGTTTTTTTAAATTTGGTTTGACAGACGTTTGCCATCACTGAAAGACACCCGATCGCTGTAAGTGGTACAATAATGCAACAGAAAACCGGTTTAAAACGGTTCTTGTATAAAACAATACCTAATTTATCAAAGTTCAAGGTTCATGAGCCATTTATTGAAGAAGTTTAGATCGGATTCAGGTTCATAAAAAAATATACGATTCGGTTCAGGCCAGAACCCTGAACAGCGCGGAACACCTACAGTTCCAAGTATTCACAAGAAAGCTCTCAAACTCCTACACTTAATATTATAATTGTCTGATCTGAATTATTTGCGAAACTAATCAACATATTAATAATTCTCAGTCAGTTTCAATAACGTAAGCCATGTGCATGCATATTTCGAATAAAATTCTTATATGTAGGTATATAAAATTACAGTATCTTTCTGTACATGTAGATTCTGCATTACATTTTTTAAAATAGTAAATAAAAAAGCCCATTTTATAGTTAAAAATTTGATAATTGGAATAGTAATATTTCTGATACAAATATTATTAATTAATCCTTATGTGTGTATATAATTTTAAGCTTCTTTTTTAGAAATAATCCTTCAATTTGTAACAATTGTTTTTCAAAGTTAAAATTACAAATTATTTTTGTTTACATTTCAAGGTTTCGTTTATTATGAAGTATTTGGAGTGTTTAATTAACATGCAAGAGAAAGCGATACTTAAACGATGTTCTAGGACAGGTTTTAAACATTATAATCGTTTGGCACTTTGTAACTTGACTGAATACGATAAAATATTGCTCTCAAACGAATCAATTGAGCTTTGAATATCCAACTTAGGTACCTACTTCTCAAGTGTTTAATTATAATTTATTCAATACTAGAGAGTAGGTACCTGCCGACTATTCTCTTCTTTAAATTCTTTTTTGACAGTCATTATCGACAGGCTTTCTCCTAGTGTTATTATAATTGTATATTAAAAGTATTCCCGTCGCAATGATAACGAGTTAACGGGATTTCGGAACGTGGTCGGAGTCAGAGTCAATCATAGCGACAATTACTTCATTCGGAAAGTTGAAATTTGTTGCGGACCTAATCTCGTTTAGATTGGAACAAGGTCAATCAGGTTTTTAGAAGTTAAATCGTACAATTTTGGAGGGCAAGAGACAAACAAGATTGGATTGTTTAAAAGACAAAACTCGGCTGCTCCGATGTGGCACTTCTCGGACTGTATAACTAAAGTGTGCGGTTATACACCGGTGAGCGTATTTCCCAACTGTATAGAGATGGTGCGCTGCGCGCTGCGCGTGGTGAGGACCTGTCCCAGGTCTGTCTCCTAATAAGGTGATGGAGCCGCTCGGCGGCTGAGGGGAAGGAGAAGCGGAGGGGGCCCGGAGCAAGGGACCGACCAGTCGGCCGTAAACATTTATCTGAACCGAGTGAAAAGGCTACCATTTTATTTATTTATATATATATCCAAGAAAAGGAAAAACAACAAATAATATACTTGAATATTTAAAGCAAAACGCAAATAAATATTTATAACAAATAAAAGGAGTGAAAAATAAAAGGAGAAAAAAAATACAGTAAATTCTTTATACATATATTATATTAAAAAATGACCCTGCGACATGCAATGCTGATCTGCCAGTTATAAACTAATTTGTTAAAAAAAATGTATTTATTTACTAACCATTATGCCGTTTAACCGCGGAAATAGGCAGAGAGGATAGAGTGCCACACTCTTCCGTTCTGATACACAATTCTCGCCTCATCCGCATTCATATAACTTCACATACTAGCTCGCTGATTATTGTGGCTTCTACCAGGACCGTATCTTTCTGTATCTGGTTTATCTGGTCGTGCCAAGTCTTCCGCGGACGTCCTCTATTTCTAGTGCCATCAACACTTGTGTCATATACATGTATTTCTTACCATTCTCTTCCCATTCATCCATTCCATATGACCAAACCACCTAAGTGATCCTTATCCTTATTCATTATACTACGATCATCTGTACATTCCTTCCTTTTTCTTCATTTTTTACCACACATACGCCTAAGTGATCTCATTTCCACTGCATTCAGTCCTTTCATTCTTTCGTTCCTCTTCTGCCAGCTTTAGGCCTCACTTCCATACATCAATATTGCCTAGTTATATTCCATACATCAGCGATATTTGCGTACTTCTTTACTTTATAAATGTTGTATTCTGCGTAATAGAAAATTAAACAGGGCTACCGTCCCAGTATTGTTACAATAGTGCGCTAATTTAATTCTAGTATTTCTGGCAGCTACGTGAAAGTTGATTCACTGCAATAAATCAGGTCTTTCAATTTTGCTAAATTTTTAATAGATATACTAGATCAAATACAATTCGTCTCACTCGGCTTTAATAAATTCATTAAACGTTAATGTTAACGAACTTGACCATATTTGTTGTGTACGGTGTTACGACAAGCAAAAATCATTGTCAAAAAATTGCCTCAATCAGAAATTGTTGGATAAAACATTAGGGCCATCTCTAACGTACTACCGATACACCATCTAACCACAGAAATGTGCGGATTTAGTGCAGAATATCTGAGACGCTGAGGTTATTGGCTGGCGATCCGGTAGTGCGAACGTTCCCATAAAACCCTAAAAGGAGTTTCTTATTGACCATTGCGACATCTGCTATAACGGTACTCAATTACAAATGGATATAAAAATAATATGGATAAACTTAATAAAAAACAAAGCTCGTTGTTACATGTCTCGGGCATATCTAACACACCACCTCCGCATAAAACGAACGTTTTTTGGCACGAAAAAATATTTATATATTTAGTTAATCGAATAAAATTAAAATTCCCGTAGTAGGAAACTGAATCCGATAGACGAAGATACTTAACCACGGATCATGAGTAGCTTGTTGGTCTAGTAGTTAAGACGCTCGCACCAACTCGCAGACCGCCAAGTTAGTCCTATTTTTATCTGTACGCATCCCTATTTAAAAAAAATATTTCTGAAAATAGTCGTTTATAAATATCCTCAGATCTTTATTAATACTGGCTTGTTACAAAGTTTACTAGGGATTTAAAAAAAAAAAAAAATTTGTATTAGAATTAAAAATAAATGTTAATAAATCAACATTCTATTTTTATATTATAATTTGGCACCACAGCAGAGGACTGGTTTAGCACGTGAGAGGTACCGGCATCGATGCTCAGCTCCTTTTTGATATCAAAAACATTTTGAAGCCACCTAGTATCGATCCCGGTACCGGTAAAGATGAAAATAAAACACAAGTGGGAGTAAATAATTCATTATGAAGAATTTTCAATAGTTGAAAGCCACGCACCATCTAAGTGTTGTGTGGGTGTAGCGTGTTGTACAAGTAAGTAGGCAAGTACTGAGTAAATACTCGGAGCACGCATCAGTTGCAAGATTTACAGTTTTAAGACAGTGAGTATCAAATGCGAGATGACACTAAATCTGTAATCTCAGATATTGCAAAATATTCAATTCGATCTACCTACTATGGTAGGTAGTAAAATGTAGTAAATGATGTGGTACTTGGTCGAATGAGCGTAGGTCGAAGATTTCTTAGCTGAGAAATATTCGCCAATCGACAGGTGTCGAAAGCGCGGTGCGGTGTTTGGGACTTACACTTGTATATGATATACCTGGAATGAACTAATGTTCAGTGCCTTCCACCACCCCTTCCCTCCCCCGCCGCTAGCGAGCGGTCAATCGATCGGCGACCTTGAATCGGAACGGTTTAACGCCGTCATCAACCTCGAAGACTCCGTGAGTCCACGTGTCGACTTTTGGCTAAATAGTGATATAATTCCATACAGTCCACGGTGAGTCCCTTTTTCCTGTTTCTGGCACCTAAGGTGCGATTTCGCCATACGGTGAAGCTCTACGAGACAGTGACGTCCCTCAAAAATTTATCAAACGGTTCGCTAAACAAATTTTTTGAAATATATTCAGTATCTCAATACTTGATTTTATTTTATTTAAATACGGTTCGGCGAGGGGTTTTCAAATGTAATAACCAGTTCGTGCGAACCGGTGAGAATTCGTAGGGAGACATCACTGCTTCCAGATTGCAAAGTACCCGAAGATGCTTAGCAAAATGATTCCAACATTCTACGAGAATACGGCACCCGAAATGTAGAGAATATTAAAAATCCATTCAAATAGTTAGCTCCGAAGTCTGTTGTTTTTGCCCACCACCATTTATATTAAGATTCCACCGATAGCAATCTTTGCTACTCTGAAATTTAAATGGCCGCTATGGAAACTAGTTTGTTTTTGAAACAAGGAAATGGGTATATTTTGTGTTTTAAACCAGATTGTAGCGATTTTCATACGTAATAATAAGTGGATTAATAAATACATTATTCTTCAAGTTCCAAATAATCTCGTAATATGTACAGGGTGGCCCAAAAAAAGTGAGAACATCTCGTAACACGCGAGTTATTTCAAAACATAATATAACTAATTATAATTCTTAATGTAATTTTTTTTAACAATATTTAGCTAGTCAAAAATCATCAAAACACCCCGTATTGCATAATCTAGTGGATTTAAATCTGGGCTGTTCGGTGGCCACATGCCTGGCTCGATGAAATTAACATTCTCACGACGAAGAAAGTTGACTGTATTTCTTAATGCGACAGATGGAACTCCGTCCTGCTGTAATGTCCAGTTATGCTGTGATGTCTAGCTATACTCCAGGCATTGTTTTGAAAATCTTTGATCATTTGATTTTTGTCATTCTGGGCAACAATTTGAAAAAAACAAATATAAACAATGGGAAAATTAATAATCAAAGATGGCGACCGGAAATTGTCGAAATAAAACGCAATATGGGCAAACAGGTAAGTAAGTAAATTAGTAAACTATTTAAGCTATTGTTGATATAGTTAAACTAATTTTGATGTAATTATATCACATTTTACGAAATGTGTTCAATTTTTTTGGACTATCCTGTAGGTACATCTGTGTCGATTGAACGACGCACCATCACTAGGCACCCGTGGATTTCTTCAATTCATCTTGATTATTTACAACAATTGACATTACACATATAATAAGTGTCAAATAATATCACTTTATTGCTGGAGATACGTTTTAATAGGTGTCTTCATCGACATGATAATTCGCAGCGTTTTTTTCCTCAACGAAACCGTCTCCATGTCATGGGTCTAAAAATATAAATCGCCGTGTATAGTTCGCTCATTTCTTTGTGCACATTATACAGCACGTCACTTGACATTTATCAACAAATAAGAAAAATGCAACATCCTGCGAAATCAGAAGACAAGTACATTAGTTTCAAAACACCCGTACAATTCCCGTTGAATTCTAACTGGAATCTTTCTGGATTGTTCTTGAAGGGTTAATGTTAACCTTTTCAGATTTTCCTTGTGTGACGCAAAATTCAAACCAGGCAGATTGTAACTTATGTATATTATATATAATATATACATATGCGGGCTAAACGAAGTCATACGGATATGCTACGATAGGGACCTCCATAAATGCAACGTGATAAACGATTTTAACCTCCAGTCAGTGATAAATTTAACCTTTCTCTTCATTAACAAAATAACACCAAATAGTAAGGTAATGATAGTCTAAAATTTACTGATAATACAATTCGTAGCTTGTGTTCTACAGCATGTGAGAATATAGAAAATATTCATTAAAGCTGGCTGTTTAAATCAATACGTAGCATTTAAAAAATATAAAATAATGTCGCGCAAATTAAAATGTTTTTTTATCTTTACATTGCCTGCATTGAACGTATATCGGAGTAATTCTATATTTGTTGGGGCCGAGTATCGGTCCTGGTACATCTCACATGCGGGGCCAGTGCTGTGCCATCTTAGCTACTTCCCTATTGGCAACAGTGTCAAATTGTCGTATAAATATATAATAGTGATTATTTACATTGATTTATTTTTTCGATACATACTTTATAATTTATACATTATTAACATCAGATTGGATATTTTATTTTATTTAAAAAACTCATATTGAACAGTATAACATGTCAATATTAATAAAAAGCCTAAGATATTTGTAAATTTACATTTTCACGTCTTGCTTAATTTCTTGGCAGCGTTGTGGCAGGCCGGAGTTCTGTTTTCTGCCAAGTTGTTGTTTTATTAATATTTTTCGAATAATGAAAAACAGGTGGTACGGTACACGTGTCCGAGAGCAACTGCAACTCTCGAAACGTGCAGTTTAGTATTTTAAAATTGAAATCGGTTGTATATTTTTAGGTTAGACCGGCCCGTGGATTTTGCTGACCTTCCTTCCATCTCGGGTCTGTCTCCGTCCGCGGTGGCGTTGAAGAGTGCGAGCGAGCGGGACGGACGTCCGCCAGGTAACTGTTAGTGCCTGGTGTTCCGCTTCGCGGAAGAAGAAAGTCCGTCTTGTGATAAAGAACATTTCAATTCTGTGGGTAATTTCACTTAAATTATGCAAATCTATCATTGTTTACATACAACTGTTGATTTGTTTTGCTTTTATTCTTTTCATCGCCTTAAAACAAAAAAAAATATATCGTTCGCATATTTTTATCGGTCCAGAGCATTTGAGGGGTTCTAAAGAAAACCCGCCACTTTGCTATTAACGTATTTATAACTGATTTTCGAACCATAGCAGAGATTTTAAATTAAATTTTATATAATTTTGATAAAACGCATCTAAAACGTGTCTTTAGGAGTAGTTATCAATAAAATTGTAAAACTGTCAATGTTGCCAGAAAATTATTTTCAAACACGTCATTCTATATTAGACATTATACTATCAAAATTAAGTAAAATAACAGTAGAGTAATAATATCTAGAAAAGGTAAAATAAAAGTTAACTAATTTTTTTAACTTATTATATTCTGTAGCTCTTATTCCATTTTTAAAATCAATCAACTTTATATTGCGATCAATCCCAAATACCTTTGAATACTGCACGCTAGGTGACGCCAGAATTAAATCAATCAATTTAATTAAATTTAGATAATCTTTGACACATATTTATATATATTAAATATTTTTAATGGAAACAGAAGATATTTTTTCGATAAATAGATTTTTTCTGTATTTTAGTTGATTAATTTTATTTGTATTAACTACGTTCTGAAGCAACTTTACAACTAAAATGTGTTCTTAAAAATAAATGTATCAAATGATGTTATTATCTATTATTATCGCTCAATGTGGATGTGAAGTTTGGTAAAAAAGCAATTTGTAGGTCTTTGAAAATAAAGTCGTGCGCAAGATTTATGGCCCAATACGTGATAACCTAATGGAGGAGGTTAAAGAACTTGAAACTTCGGAAACGCCATGACGCCTCAGATATCCCGAGAAAGGCGAAAGAGTAAGAAGGCATCAGTGGGCGGAGAATAAACCCCGTGACTCGCGCAAAGCCTTCACATACGAGCCGACAGAATCAGGATTAGGGGAAAGACCGAGACGTAGGTGGGTGAATTATGTCAAGACCTGTATTAGGTAAGCGAGGGCCCGCTAAACTGGATCATGACGGTAATGTCAAGAGATTGATGACGTCGGTCGAAGAAAAATAAATCAAAGACGTAGCAGAAACGGAATTTTAAAATAAAATATTACAGTAGGTACCCTTAAAACACCGCATCCGCGTATGGTGTAAACTATTATTATAAATATACTCGTTATTTATTATTAATATTTTTACTGCTATAATTTACTTGTCGTTTAATTTATAAAGTAGCATCTATACAAAATGTTTGCCTTATCACGGGAGCATTCCGGCGGTGTTCATCTTCGAAGGCAATGATCCGCAGCGGCCACAGCTCAGCTGCCTGTCGCCGGTCTAGCAACAGCAATCGGCTGTTGCCGATTGCTTCCGTCTGCTGTGTATTAATAACAGGTTAACAACGATGTTATACAAAAGTAGAAAGGAGAATAATAATTTATTAGCATTCATCTTTATATCATTTCTGTTTGAAAGTAACTTTAGAATATACTTAAAAAATATATATTTCAAGCTAAGTTCAATGCAAATTTAGGTGGACTAGTCCAAAAATATTTTAAAAACAAATAATTCGTCATGTTACCGGTCGTGTAGTTTCCGTAGAACAGTAGCGTAACCATGCCAATTCTGCCAATGAGCCCAAAAAGTTCGCGTCCCGCAATTCATTTGATATTTTTGCAAATGTCAATCCCTTTTACAGCGTTAATAGTTGATCCATAGCAAGAAACGGAATTAGAAAACTTTAAACATTTTTCACGAGTATTATAAACTGGTGAGTACTCTGCTAATATGTCGCCCTAAAATTAAAATCGCCATAAAGCGATAGAAGTACACGTAGAAGTATTAATTACACGTGCATATGAATGCCTAATGTTTTTTTTCATGAAAGTGTGAATACTATATGAGACAAGAGACTAATTATGCTCTTACTATTTAATAGATAAATATTCGTATATCATCGCTTATTTTTCCGTTTTGCATCGGAGCCTAATTTCCATAGTTACGCCGCTGCGTAGAACTTAAGCGGTGCTGCTTCTCGTGTCGGGGACAATACATTCCCATCGCATTGTTTTTCAAAGAAAAATGACCACCACGATCCACGATCTCTAGATTTGTCTATCTACGTGTATTATCTTAAACACGTATGTTAACAGGAATTATCATTGTCGGAATCGCTTGTGAATTTAATAATTATTTAATAATTTACAACTGCTGCTGACACGCTACAGAGATGATTAGTTTGTTTTAAAATTAGTTGCAGAAGATAACTATTCTGGCCTATTTTGAAAATAATAATAATGTTATTCAAATAATAAAAATAGCTGAAGACATCTGTGTGTGTAATGTTTCTATTAAAATAATATATATATATATATATTATTGAACAGGATGAGCATAATAAGGCTTAGGCCCACACAATAATATGTATATTTTATTTTAATATGATATCAATCATACCCAAGGCACACGTTGACGCGTTTTTTTGGAAACCGACGTACACGCGATGAAGTAATGCATTACGCGATGCTACTACATTCAGTTGAGATGCATCAGATGATCAGTATCGTCGAATAAATCTTTTTCTTCAGCATAGAAGAAATCCAGTACAAGGCATCCGAAAGTGGAAAGCGAGATGCTCGATCCACATGTCCAATTTAACAAATTTCTGACAAGCCATTAATGTAAGTAGATGGCTTATTATTGTCCAAATTTTATGCCCAACTTGTTTACTAAATCCGACGCTGTCACAATTGACAAAATAATATTATATAACTAGAAAGAACAAACAGAAGTTAATTTATTTAAAAAATGTGTGTAAGCTTAATTTATTTTAAAAAAAACAACGAAAATACAATGGAATTTGTTTGACGCGATAACCACACACTTTCACGTCACATAATTAACACGCACGGTCGAACGCAAGAAAATTATATATACGTACATGTAGGATAACAATCAAAACATGATTGCTAAGATGCCGCAAACGGTTGCTATTAATTCATTAGACCATTTTCCATCACGAAATTATTTTATATATGTAGACACTCACATTAGCCGTAGATTATCATGACTTGAGACTCGGGTCTCTCTCTTGTACTCCCGTAAAATATCATCTTTGACTACCCTTAAACTAATGTTTTATTTAGATATATATCCCCATAAAATAATACACTCATAATAACTCATTCAAACTCGGAGGATTGTCTGACAGTCTCGGAGATAATTACAATCGTTTCAGATGTGTGAATAAGTTGAGGACACCTGAATTAACCAAAAATAAAGGAATCGTGATGGAAAATTAGATGGCTCTCCAGCCTTCTTGAGATTTTAGATGACGCGTATACAGAGAATCAACACTTTTTATTTGAGATGATGATAAATAATTATAGAGAAGAAAATTTATCGATGCTGTCGGTCGGTAAGAGGAAAGATTAGGGACGTAACGTGCAATTGCCCCACTGACCGACATTTTGGTCCATCGGATGGACGCTCTCTGGATTTCTTTACCTACACCTATTATACGAATATGTTTCATCTCAGCCGACTGCACAAGGACAAGTCGTAAATATATTGCTATTCTTAAACCGCGCACTGAGAGAATTCTAGGGTACTTTGGACGTGTCGCAAGAAGGGATGGAGTAATTAGTGATCACTGGGAGAAGAGCGAGAAATATCGAACAAAAAATAAGAGATAGTCCTATTTTTAAAGCACAAGAGCTTAGCATTTTTCATCTTCGAATGAGTTTGACAGTTTGGAAATATAGATACATATCTGTTGGGCCAATCAAGATTGTGGTGAATACATGGGAAATTATGGGTTTTTTTGACTTGTATAGCAAGCACGGACACTAACAGATGAAATGATACCGCGACTTAAAGCATTGGAGATGTGGATGCTCTGAAGAATGCTCGAAACAAGCTGGATCGATAGAGTTACGAGTGAAGGTGTTATGGTTCGGACGAATAGAAAAAAATATGTTATTAAGGGGAACACATTCTTATTATGAAGTTGTAATTATTCAGAACAGATGATCTGCAATATTTTAAATACTAATTAAATGTATTAATTAGAAAGATATACATATAAAATCAATTTTACCGAAAAATATTGTTGTTGCACTACCGCGAGGTGCATTGGATTGGAAAAGAGATCCAGGTTCGAATCCCGATAGCGCAACAACAATATTTTTCGGTAAAATTGATTTTATATGTACATCTTTCTAATTAATACATTTAATTAGTATTTAAACATAAGTACTTATTTAAAATAATAAAAATCCGAAGAGTTGAATATGTTGCATACGTGATGCCAGGCACAAGGCAATGGTTTGATTAGTCTACTGTAGTGATGCGTGGAGTATGTTGCAAAATTAATAAATCAAACAAAAATTCTTTTATCACCTTTTAGGGGTCGTTCGCCCAGGTGTATTGATTTTTTCAGAATATAATAAAAGCAACTCCGAAATTGCGACATCCTACAAAGCGACGGGAAACCACCGCACTCGGCATCACCAGCAATATTACATTTGTTGAACTCCTTCGGCCGCTTCCCGAAATATAGACTCGCCGATTTCATCGAATCGTCGAATCATCCGATGACTACAGTCCGTCCGAAATCGCATTTTAAAAATGTAAATATCTAGATTTATTTAATGAGTTCCTCGAAAATTTTGGTACGTATTTTAGTATAAGTATTTTGAATAACATTTTTATTGTTAACCGAGTTTGCTGCGCACTGAACTGGCGCGATGGCAACTGAACTACGAATTGCACAAATTGGCTTACGATATCGATGTGCAATGAGCACCCACGTTTGGTAACATCTACAGTCTACTGGTACCGGTACCGATACCAGGTAAAGACGTTTGACACTCCGGGAATCGAGAAACTTGTTTATGGAGCGCGGACTGGAAGATTTGTGTATAATATGAATAGAGATACTTATTAAATCAATTCTACGTACTTTAAAGATATTTGATTAACTTGTTAAGTAAGTATAATTGTGGTACCATCTGCCATGTTTTGTTTTTTTTTTTTACCTGTTAATATCTAACTAAACAAAAGCTTGTCATATCATTTTTTTAACTATCTCACACAAACTTTCGCAGAATTTTTGAATTGGAGGGGTTCGGTTCGTGTTTAAATAACGATACTGACGAAATGTCCACTCCGAAGAAGACGAGGAAGCTGTTGAAGAAGCGGGTGCGCGAACTGGCACCGTTCGATCTGTTACCGTGACGGCGTCAGCTGGGTTAGTGGATGCGGATGCTCCCGAAGCGAGGAACACCACCGTATCGAGAGCGCCGTCCAACGGTAAAATTAATTGATCTAAAATATGAAAAAACTCACTGTGAGCTCTGTTTAGTCACCAGAACGTGTTGCACGGGAGTCACTAGCCACAGATCGCGGGACACAGACACGTGCGTGGAGAGAGGCCGCGCGCCGCGCACTGAGCCGCCCTGCCCCTGCGCCCCCGTGCCCCGGCGCCCCGGGGCCCCGGCCCCCGCCAGCCGCCACCGCCGCACAGGGCCGGCTGCCAAGCATCACTCTCAATATTAATTGTCATTGTTTATTAAGGTATTCTTAGTACAAATTACAAATCTATGAGAACTAATTAATTAAACCTATTAAGGAATCTCGGACTTTTCCCGGATTTATTAGGGTGTGGGTCTCTCGCTGAGGGTTACTGGGAGTTGGATGATGCCGGGAAGAGCGATGACTAGGAAGACCTAACGGAGCATTCCACTGACTCTTCTTTGCACCCACTCGCGACCTGGACAGGGTGAATTTCTGCTGGACTGCGGGCGAGTTCTGCGACTTCAACACATTACGTGACATTTACCCTCTTATTTTAAGGGTGCACAACTTCAATAGCTTCTCTTAGGCTGCCTTCTGAATTCAATATGATATTGAGTCTCACATCAAATGGATACATATTGTACAGGTATAGAACCATACCAGAAGGTAGGATGATATCGGAGCCAACCTGTCAGTTAATGACTGAATATAATAAAAATATATAATAATGACCAAATTGTGTCATATAAAAAAGGAAAAGAAAATAGTTAACCATGAAGGGGCGCCACGAGGTTTTGGTAACTAACTGCCGGAACGTAACTAACTATTCTAACTTTAAAATACTCGTACATTCCAAAAAAGCTTTGAACATTTTGTAAAATATTCCACAAGTTGCTTTGTTGATTGGAGTCGAACTCTTAAAACGAATGCGGGATAGGGTGGGACCCTTTGGGGTTTCCTTCATATCATTAAAGAAATTTGTAAATTTTACAACAATTTATTTTGAGGCGATAACCGTATATTTTCAGGTAATGGAACTGTCAGTAACTTGCAACGTGGACGGACGGACGGACGGACGATAATTAAATGATATCTGTACAGTGGCGTAACTACGCCAATGCAGTTAATGCGATGTATTGGAGCCCATGTTAGATAGGGGCCCAAATGATACTATTACAAGTATCATTTTTCCCAGCGCTAATATGAACTAATATTTTTTTAAATACACTACGAGAAAAAATGTCAATATAGAATTAAAATAATCATTTATGTAATATCTTCAAATGTGTTGGGCTTGGACCAGACCGTCGCCGCAAAGCAACAATGCGTCAAAACATACTTTTACTTTTTATCATGAAAGTGTGAATATTAGAGGAAAAAAAATACTAATTTTGTTTTTATTACGTAATCAATAAATAGCATACTAAAAATATTATTATACCTTATACGTATTACATATTCAGGGGGGCCCTTTCATTTTGCATTGGTATCCAATTTTTCTGGTTACGCCACTGTATTCGTAGGATATCGTATTGATCATTTGTTAGTATATTTTTATTAACCTCTCTTGACTGGCGCTAGCTTATTTCATTGTGCGATCTGTTTCATCTTTAAAATAGATGTAAGAAAAGGAGTTAAATAATTAACAATTTATCAAAATTTCATAGAAATTTCAATAAATCCTTAAATTTTTTTTTAAATTTTCTATCGTAAGAAAATAACGGTGATGTAATAAATACAGTAGCGGTCAATAATTAATTAATTCATTCTATTAAAATTGAACATTCTTTGGGATATATCGAATAATTTATTTATTAAACAAATATTATGAATGTGTTGTATTAGGTTCGGTATTTTTAAAACTTTAATTCTCAAATTGCTCAAATTCCTGGGTAGGATTCCTGAATCGTTGATTATTTATCATCATGTTTTGTTTACGGGAATTGAAGTTCCAACAGTAAATAAAGGGTAACATATCTATGTTCGTCTGATATTTTCAAGTCTGACCGCGCGTTGAAATATTTTGCTTTCTCGGATTGGATGGCAACGAGCAACGCTGTTTTAACCGTTTTAACACCGTCAGGCCGGTGACCGGATAACTGCACACAGGACAATTGCATACATAGACTACTGCATAGAAAAGAACAGAAATTAAAATACAGCACGATAGCTTACGTTATGTTACATTAAGTTAGGCTAGGATATTTAATATAAAGTCACAGTAGTGTCAAGCTGACTGTGTGCAGTTGTCTATGCGGTCACTGTATTGTGTGCACTTGTCATGGAATAGTTACTTCCGCCTCTATGCATAGTAAGATTTTGACGCCCGTTTGTTGAAAAATATTTTAAAAAAACAAAAAAAATTGTCCGTAGCAGAGTGGATCGATAATAACGTGTTAAATGTGCATACATATAAAAATAAACTTTATATAAATTTGACATGTCGCCCCTCACTCTTAGTCCCTTTGAAGGGTGGGTATACTTTAAGGGCATATTTTCATTTTTCCAATTTAAAATTCGAGATATTCTACGCGAATTACAGTTTTTAAAGATGGGGCTGATAGTTCAATTTGTAATAAATGTCATCTAAATACTAAATTTATTTATTTATTAGACTTTATTGACATACATGTTTCTGTTATAACAGAGGTGAATATATTATAATATACCATGATAAACATAAGATACAATTATATTGAAATTAAGTATATACTCGAAGTTTATTGTGTGGAATGGAGTAGACTTCACCTCTGATATATGCAGCATTGCCCTGGCTACTTTGATAGACTGTGTTAAATTAGCCAGTTTTTTTCGGGCTATTGTGGTGTTATTTAATTCAAGAAAGATAAAGATTCGACAGGAACAAAAATAAAAATGTGATGAAGAAAAATAAATGTAGTGAGAGTGTTGTGAGTGAGTGTGTTGAATGTAGTGAGTGTGTGTAGGGGCTGTATAATGATTATATTAGAATGTTGGATAGCGTTATTATTTATAAATTAATGTAGATAAAGGTCTAAGTATTAGTTTAAAAAAAAAGTCTAATTTAGTGTACAACTTCTGATATAAATCTATAATAAAAACCCACATTTTTATTTTAAAAAATGCAAAAATATTAAATATTATTGAAAGGGAAGCTAAAAGAGATTTTATTCTGTAGGAATATCATTTAGCAAGGTTCGTAAAACTAAAGTTCGAACTATTAATCAAATCAACTGACAATCTTCAAAATGCTGACCGAGGCTTTCTCCTGCGGATCCGTCACTGTGCGTCAGTGGCAGTAAGTAGGTACAGTCGCGAGCTTCTTTATCCTCGCAGTTTGAGCACGATATTTTATTTCCGTTCCATTACCTATTTATAGCATTAAAAAAAGCTTACCTTATTTTTATAGTACGATTGTTTGCTCGTTGTTTCAAAACTGTGCACAATTTTCTAACACAATTGAAAATAAATCCAACTTCGTGCCTAACGCTTTTCTTTTATGAAGGAAACTGATAATTTTACATTTTAATACGAATACCTATCAATTCTGAAGATAGGTACTTTCTTCACACAGAAAAACGAACGTCTTTCTATCTACCTCCAAAAATTTCAATTATTAATTTTTACTATTAAGGACGAGATTTTTATTTTTCCAGTTTGAAATTCGAGAAAATTTACACGAATTAGATATGCTTTCAAGATGACGCTAATAGTTAAATTGTTTAAGTATCAGATAAATAATTAATGACGTTATTTATTATGTAAATCATGCGAGAGAAGAAGGTTTGAATAGAAAGAGACGACAATAAAATTGTTGATATGCTCGCATTCGATACAAGTTTTAAACATAACTCTTGTCGGGAGTATTTTTCACATTTTTTCATATTGATATGTGAAATCATATGGAATGAAATAAAAATGTGTGTTGTCATTTGAATTAATCAATCGAAAATGAAATCATTTATTGGGTACCTAATTTATATGTATGAATATGTTTTGAAATCAGACAAAGTACCTAGATATATTTAGAGATGATAGCTTAAATCAATGTTCTAAATTTAAAATTATTATGACAGCTTCAATTTATTATTTTGTTTAATATTATATTATATTAACGTTGTTTTCCCTTAAAATCAGTAAAAAATATCTAATTATGAAATTTGCGACTGATGTGTGAATAAGTTCAATATTATTTTAATACCGTGGGTAAAATATGCGTGAAAACATATATTTTCAGTTTTTTTAAACGAAAATAATGACAGTGCGGGTTCTACAACCGTCATAGCCGGATCGAACGGTGTATTGAAAGTTCGATGGACAATTAAAATTATCGTATTTTATAAGACTGAAAATATATTATTTAAAAACTGATTATTGTATTTTTGATATAAAACTTAGTTTTGAATAGTAGTTGAAGCCTCAAAGCATGTGAGTAAATATAATGTATTATTTAAAAACGTACGTTTTCATTAAATAAAAATATTTTAAAAACCTTGAAAATTGATAATATGTTTTGTAAATTGAATAACGCAATTTACGCAATAATAAATTGTCTCCGTAATCTTAGCTTAAACATTACAAGAAAATATATTTCGTTTATGTAATAATTTACCATATTAATACAATATTGTAGCACGCGGAGAATGCATCTAATGGTCGCGATTTTTCTTATAATCCTTGTGTTGTCTTAATTATGAAAATCAATTCATCATTGTGTAACGTTTTACTCGTCCAAAGACGGGCATGATGCGTTAATCTTTATTTTTAATCCATATAATTTTTATTGTGCGTTTCATAAATTCTAAAATGATTTTTCAAACATTACTTCTAAGTCTTCTTTTTCGTCAATTTGCATCCAGCGTTGAATCATCATCATTACCTGTCTTTCTATCCACTGTTGAATGAAAGTTTCCCTCTTTTCTTTATTCATTGTTATTCGCCACGTGTTTGGACAATTTCGGCAGTTCAGTGGGTTTTACGGTGGCCTGTCCATTGCCATTTCATTTTCTTGGGGTATTTTATTATATTAACTGATTTTGTATTATCTCTTATCCATAAGCTCCTTCGCTATCTTTTCTTGTGAAGCCTAACATATATATTTCCCAGTGGCGTGCACTAGGCATGGATTTAGGTTATGCTGCTAATATCGATGGGTATTATCATTAGAGGTTGTATTCATCGTTTACTCTTTTAGAAGCGTGTTTTTGTGTCGGTATACCTGTGTGATTGTGTACTATTTACTATTGTTCTTGGGAAGTTTTTCAAGTTATTAACTAAAGTAGTTATAATATAAAACAATACCACTTTTAAAGTGTATTGGAATGCGTACAGTCAAATCCGCTTCAAAGACACACTTGTGGCGTTTTGCAACACGTCTGTTAAAGCGAAGACGTGTATTCAGACCACCGCGCAGTGCGAGACTTGCGTTTAATTCGTGTACGTATGGGACAGATTTTGCTAAAAAAAAACATGCTCAGCTTTATTTGTCTATTTCTTCCGCTAGTTATACAGTTTGAATTAACACGTTAATATGAGAACTGAATTATTCTCGCGTAGATCTACATACTTAATATATCAAATAAATATTTAATTCACATTTATTTTTCAAAGATTAGAGTTATTGTAATGTATCATGATGTAGTAAATGCGGGACGCGCGCATGTTGGCAAGAATGGCAGCGTGGAAGGGATAAAATAAAACACCGGAATCGTAGATCAGAACACAGCCAATACATTGTCAGACCTGTAATAAATTGTATTGTTGTTAGATCGAGTTATCTTGACTGCCTGAATTCCAGCGCACAAGACGTATAAGAAGACGCGATCCTTTGCACCCGAAACAATCGGTGCAAGGAACTTTACAGTTATGCACACCTTTGTTGATTGTATAGAGTGCACGTCCCTGATATCTGCATGCCGCTATGGGTTAATTTTTATTACACGTTAACGCCGAAAATATGCATTAAATGAACTAGCCTTTTTTTTCTATAGTTCTCTGTCTTTTGTTCCTTTCTTCCAATTCTGTCCAAAATTTGACTGATGTTATCTGACCAAAGATTTGAGATCGAGTTAAAATTAGTGACAGATCATATATATATTATAATATCGGGCTAACGTATGCATTCACTGTATCCATTGTATCCACTGTATCCATTTGGTAAGGTCTCCGGTAGGCATTGCTATTCAAAGCCAAGATAAAAATACAAGACGTGTCAGACAAACAAATGACGTCGCGACGGATTAATATGTCGCTGGCCGTGGTGGAAAGTTTTTTTGCGACGGATATTTTCGAACGGTAGAGGGATTGTTTTCTTTTTTATATATTCAATACTTCTGAAACATCCAGTTGCGGCCGTAAATGTGGGGCTGGAGCTCAGCACCAACTCTCTGGTGCAAGCGGCGCTTTCGTAGAAAGCTAGTTCCCTGACCAGAGAACTACATATACAACAATGGCCGTGACTGAAGTAGTTATATATGTAATATTTATATTTTGTGTGTATATATGTGTGAACTTTTTACTTCTTATTTACTTTTTTTTTATTTATTAATATTTTCCTTGGTTTTCTTTTTCAGAGCATTATATTTATTTCATAACTTTAATGTATAACATAATATGTATTATCTCTATGGCGAATCAGGTTAAAAAAAACTGATCACGCTGGAATAAATACATTATTATTATTATTATTACTACAGTGCGAAAATATCTGTCTGCAATCTAAAATTTGTCAAAAACTCGAAAAATAATTGAATCTACGATGCATACATTTCAACTGCTCTCGAAAGTGTATGTATATAAGACTTTTTTGATCTGAAGATATATTTTTTTCAAAACAGTATAAAAAGTTCTACTGTCAGCTAGGTATTTCAAAAAATTGGAACATTGCATAAGGCGCCACTTTCAATAATAATTAATCTTTCGCATTTTTTACTAAAATGAGGGTTTATCACAGACTAGTAAATGAATAGACATGAAATAAAGTATACATATAGGGAGAGGGGTTTGGAACATTAGTTGCGGAATGAGGGGCATTCTACACGTATTCTTTGTGGAAACATAAATCCGATAGTTTATGACACATTTATGCAACAGTAAAAGTATTTACTTTTCTAAAATTAAACCTTTCTGTAAATAAGTCGTATTTTTTACATTAATACATATTATATTGTCAGCGTTTAAATTTTCGTCCCAACCGAGTCATATATTTAAAAAAAATCGCGGAACTATTTGATTGCGTAAGTGGTACCAAAATGATCCCATGGGTGGCACCAAATTGAAAATATTGAAACAAGGAATTTGCGTTAGTTACTCTCTATATGTTTGGTAGTCAGCGGGGTTTATACATTTATATTTATGTGGGTTTATTCATTTATATCAGAAGTTATACACTAAATTAAACTTTTTTTTAAAACTATTACTTAGATAAGATCTTTACACTAATTTAAAACTAATAAACTGTATATTATATGCCTTAATTAAGACAATACAAGCATTTCAAGAAAGACCGCGACCATTCAATTCATTTTTCGTGTGCCACAAAATTGCCTTAATATACAAAATATATTTTCTTATAATATCGAAGCCAAGATTACGGAGACAAATCTGTACTAAGACAAATTAACAAAATGTTAAAAATTAATTGAATTATAGACATTAAATATTCGACTTTTTTTAAATACCCACTTTGTTTTAGTGAAAATAAACGATTTTAAGTAATACTCGTATATTGTATTTACTCGCATGTTTTGAGGTTTCAGCTTCCATTAAAATTAAGTTTCATATCAAAAACACAATCATTCTTACTAAAAAATATTTGTATCGATCTTATTAATGTGTATTTTTTATTGTTTTTATTTGTCTCATTTCGCAACCCGATCCGGCAATAATGGACGTGGAATCTATCGTTCCTTAATTTTTGATTAATACACCAATATGATGTATATTTTAGCTAAAATATGAGTAAATATTATATTTATTACAACATAAGTTGCAAATTTCGTATATTAGATGGTTTTTCACTGATTTTAAGGGAAAACAACGTTTTCTTGGACAAAGTACACATTTTATATACGTTATTTTGTATGGAAGTAGCAATTAAATATTTTGTATGTGTGTAACACCGTAGGAAAATACTACGTACTTACAAAACAGCTCACGGCAACGTGGTATTGTAAATCGATAATATTAAACGACACCACCAAATGTATCTTACATAATAATTTTTAATGTGGAACATTGTTTAAAGTTTCAATCTAAATATACGTAGGTACTTTGACTGATTTTATATATATATCAACTAGGTATTTCGACAAATTATTTAATTTTCGATCGATTAATTCAAGTGATAATACACATCTTTATTTCATTTCGTAATACAAGGACTGTCTGAAAAGTTTCCAACCTAACAAAGAAACGAGACATTTTTTCTTCAAATTTATTTTTATTTTTCTACACAGTCTCTTTGTAAGACTATAAACTTCTCTTAGCGATGCTCCCATCCATTTAACCCGTCCAAATAGTACTTGGAATCTTTCTCTGCAAAATAGTTATTTACAAAGGTGATGACCTCCCCAGTTGACGATAATCTCTGCCCTCCGAGCCCAACTTTTAGCTTAAAGAACAAAAAAAAGTCGCTTGGGGTAGATTTGGTGAGTAAAGAGGGTGGTCAAGCAGTTTAAACCGCAATTCGTAGATTTTTGCCTGGGCAACCGTTGATGTGTGAGACAGCGCATTGTCTCAGTGAAACAATTTTTTTTTCTGCAAATGTGGTCGTTTTTCCGCAATTTATGCCTTCAGCCTGTCAAGTAAAGATGCATAGTAAGCTCCTATAATGGTTTTTCCTTTTTCAAGATAATCGATAAAGACAACTCCATGGCTATCCCAGAAAACAGTAGCCATCACTTTCCCAGCCGAAGAAACAACTTTGCCTTTTTTGGAGCCAATTCTCCCTTCGCAGTCTACTGTTTTGACTGTCTTTTTGTTTCTGGAATATAATAATGTATCCAAGTTTCATCTACAGTAATTAATCGGCGTCAAAACTCTGATTTGTTGCGCCTAAACTGCGTCAACAGAACGTTGGAAATGTTCATTCGAACACATTTTTGGTCCGGAGTGAGCAAACGTGACACCCAACGTGCGGCCAGTTTTCTCAGACCTAAATCTTGATTCAATATATGACAAACACGTTCTTCGAACATATTCATAACCTCTGCTATCTCTCTAACATTAAATCGACAGTCGTCCAGCACCATTTGGTGAACTTAAGCGATGTTATCGTCAGTTGTTGCAGTTTTTGGCCGTCCCGAACATTCGTCGTCACCCAAGCCGGTACGGCCACGTTGAAATTACAAAGACAAAGCAGAGTCCCCGTGCACAGCGTCCAACTCGTCTTTAATTTGTGTAGGCGTATTACCTTTCAAAAATTAATACTTAATGACAGCTCGATACTCGATTTTTTCCACTCACTCAAACGATTGTCAAATAGCAACTGCGCGTCCAAAATGGCTGAAATGTTGGTGAGTACTTATCAAAGTATGTGCAAATATGTTCCCCAACTTTTTTGACGAGTGCTGCCAACTTCATATTGAGGTCGGAAATTTTTAAGACAGCCCTCGTATTAGATAATATGAAAGAACAATAATAAGATACGAGTTAATTTTGACACTTTTCTGGAATGCGAGAAAATCAGCAATTTTATTGTCATTCTTTCTATCATAACTTACAATCTCCAGCATGATTTACGTAACTAATAACGTCCTTTAGTATTTAAACTGGAAAAATGAACGTACACCCTTAAAATGGATTAAAAATAATGAAGTGATTTAAATTTTATCTATGTACATTACTTAGATAATGATTATAGGTAATTATTTCATTATGATTGATTTTCAAAATTAAAACGTCAAAATACTTTTCTCATTGACGAGTTTGTGGTGTTTAGTTTGTGTTGTATCCAATTCAGAAACAGTTAGAGAAAGACAGCAAAAATTGTGAGCTCGATAAAGTAACAACATTAAACAGATTGCGTGGGAAAAATGCTCACAGAATGGTAAATTGTCACTCGCAAGAAAGGTGGGAACAAATGGGATGTGATGTTCTCTACTACGCCAACCATATATAGGTAGGGGTTTAAATACTAATATAAAATAAACTTTTTGGATGTTATATAACTTCAAGACTACAGAAATTCGAAAGCACTACATCAAAAGTCTCTGACTTTAAAACAACTGTTTTTTTCATTTTGGCTTGATTTTAAAATCAATCGGCAATCTCGAGATAGTTTAGTGTATGGTTTTTAAACCAAGTATTGTGTTTTCTGCACATCTATAGATCATTGGACTGTAATTGGACTTCATCATAGATAACTTGATACACTCGATATGACTCATAAATAAGATGTGGCTCGACGTATTTATAAATAAAATAAGTAGTACAATTCTTTTTGGTGTACATATCTTGGCTATCTTGAATCGCGTCCACCCAAATAATTTCATACTACAGTGTATTAATCAGTATATCTTTTATCTATGTATAAATCTCAGAAAAATATGTAACCAAAAAATACGTCGAACACAAATATCACAATCACAGTTAAAAATAACGGTTTAGTCATCACTAGTAAATATTGAGAACTCCGTGCTCTCAAAAGGTCACTTAAGTTAAGAAAACCCCGGCTGGAACTGGAGATTGACGGAAACAGTAAAGAAAAATGGAAATCGATTGGAGAAGTTTGGCCTGAGGCAGGGATTTCTGGAAAACGTTTGTGCAATTGGCCTTGAATTGAATGGCTCGTAGTAGCATTTAGATTTAAGACATTTAATTATGATGAATGCATGTAAACTAACTAATAACCAAACTGATTTAAATCTTATTCGTATATTGGCGCTTATTGATTTTTTATTTAGAATTCAAACACTACGTTCGACCATGTCACTTGACCGAGGGCTAGAGTAATTCAAAATATCACGAAAACATAGAATTTATGACTTCTTGATACTCTGAATCAATCTAGCCTTCAATTAGAGAGACAGAAAAGTAAATGCGTCATAGTGCCACTTTTGTATATTGCTCTGATCAGCTGTAGTAGTGATTCCCAAAATGGGTGGTTCCATCTTCTGGATGGCGCATCAAGGTATCTACTAGAAGAAATGGGAAGGCTATAGAAGCACCACAGTATGCTGAATGACCATTTTACAAATTACCGCTTGAGGGTGAAGTCTTATTAATTTCATACTTGGTCATTTACTTATTTGTATACGACAAAATAAATGTCTTAAATTTACTACTAAAGAGGGAATGTAATAATAGCTACACCTGCCCTATACACCTTCATTGGAAAGTTGAATTTATTCCAATAGAATATGTGCAGAAATATGTTTATCCAATTAAGCATGACCAGTCCGCACAATAACTTTACAAATCGTGAAGTGAAAAAATATTTCTTTCCAATTATATTACTAAAAAAATATTGTGAGGACCGCCTCAAGTATTTATTGAATTTGGAAATTCATGATAGGATAATAAATGCGTGGGGTGTTGGTGCAAAAAATATTAGGGAATCCTGGGCTAGGGGCACATTATAAATATACATGTATATAATATATGTAGATCAGAACATTAAATTTTTAATTCGATACCTAACTATTCGAATGGCGAGTGATAATTTTTACGTATCTATGGTAATAATTGAAAATATGAACGCGATCGGATAGTTTGACAGCGCGGGAATGATTTTTGTCCAAATCATACCAAAAAGGTCTTTAGCTGTTTATGTACGCGTACAATATTAAAAATGTCTCGTGATATAGAAAGTATTTTCACCACTCGAAATCCTTCTAAAGTGACATTTGCACGTCGCTTGCGAATGCGCGCATTCGGTTGGGGCCCAATAACAAGTTTTCACTTGGAGTCAGTGAAGATAAATACCAGTGGAGGAATCACTCGTTCCGTGGCTCTCATAAAGGTCGGTGACAAATACGGAAAAGTCACCATCATGCTGGAGGGGCAGCAGATCGCAGTTCTGTTTGGTCTGGCTTCCGAAGCATGGTTGAAGATAGAAAAGCTGTGTTCAGAAGTTGATGAACTCTTTTATCGCTACTTCAAATTGGGTCTTCATAGCAAATATAGCATTCAACAAAAAATATTCTACCATTTTTGTTTAACGAAACAAACCAAAGAAGTTTTTTTCATATCCTTTCAAAGACTGGTAAACATTCGCAATGGAGAAAAAACTAAGGCCTTTTTGAAGGTAGTAGAAACATCACCGTGGACTCCACGATTACAAAGATTGTACAATCAGAAAAGATGTATTAAATGATATAACTGTCACGGAGAAAACTTTACAAATTAAGCACTATTGTAGAAATATTCCTTGTAAAAATTTGTAAATCAATTTTATGTGAAATTATAATGTATATTTTTTTAAATTGGTGTATTGTTACCTGTTTAATAATTGATTTATTTATGAATAAACTGTGATTCTAGTACCTACATTATTTTTTATAAAATCTAAGTAAATATAGAACATTAGATCAAACATATATATATATATATATATTAAATAATATAATGTTTAAATACAAATTAATCAACTAGAAATATATATATATGTATACATATATATTTATATATCTTTCTAGTTGATTAATTTAATTTATATTAAAATACCACAATTATATTGTTCTGAAAATGCAACTTCACAATTAAATTGTGTTTCTTTAAAGATATGTTTAATATGAAAAAATATTTTGGTTCTAACAAAGCATTGTGTGGTTTGACATATGTATGTATATATTTTCTTTTGGCTTAATATGTAAAGATTTCACATTTTAGAAAAACAAAATCATGTACTATCCACCACGTCTTCACCAAATTGTTTACTGTTTGTGACTCAACTGTCTATTGTATTATTTGTGTGTTTGCACCATTTTGTCTCACAACCATAAATCGTATTATTATATAATACACTGAATTAACTATGCCAATGCTCCGCATTGGGGCCTACGCTACATACGGGTCCAAAAGGTCTGCGCTCTACACTTTTAATATTAAGGCTTTAGCAAGTATGAATACTTTTTCCAGTCGTAATATGGATTAAAAAATTTAAAATGTACCGTAGCATGGAAAAGATTGATAATTTTTTTTTAAATTTCCCACGCTATTTCTACGAAAATATGTGAAAACATTATCATTGTATACAGAACTACCCCGCTAGAATGGAGGGTTAAGTGCCAGATCAGGCAGAAAAGCGAGAATCACTTAGTTTAGAAGCAAGGATTTTTTTTATAATCGTGTCGTGTACATGTTAAAAATACACTTTTGTTATCTTCTTCATGATTGACAATTTGGACAGGGTTATTTTTAAAGTAGATTAGTTTACCTTCTATGTCAAGTTGATTAAGAGCTGTCTCTTTTTGTTTATCAGCATTAGTTGCCTCTCTTAAAATATTCCATATTTTTTTAGAGTCTCCATTGGTGTCGATAATTCTTTGTTTATAATAAAGTTCTTTCGCTTTTTTGATTATTAGTGTACATATGTTTCTGTATCTTTTGTAAAAGTTATGCAAAGTAATGTCATAAGGGTTGTTTCGTGTTTGTTTTTGTAATGTTTCTTTTTTTTATAGACTTAATAATATTTCGCGTAATCCATGGTTTTAGAGTTTTTTTTTACTAGATGGGATGTGTTTGTAAATTATAGTTTTGTTTGTTAATTGCATTTTGTATATGTTCTATGAAGTAATTTCATCCATTTTCAGAGTTAGTGATAAAGGAAAGGTCATTCCAATTCATGGTTTCCAATGATATTTTTAGGTTTTCATAGTTGAATGTTTATGTTCCGCCTTAAAGTTGTTATTATTAACTGTGTATAATGAGACCATAGTAGAGTAGCGATTAGTCATTGTTGATTCATATACAATCAATAATGATTAATATAAACAACAATTCCATCATTTTTGGACGAGTGTTTAAAGGTGTTATAATGACTATAGTGCTTGAGATTTTTAAGTGTGTAGGATTCAACGAGCCATTTAAAATAAAATGGTATCTTTTAATAGTATATTGGAAGGAAAAATAGAAAAACACTTTGGACAGTAAGATTTTAATATAGTTACATATATGATATTAATAAATTTGTATGAGCAGAATGAAGCATTGAACTCAAACAGTAGAAATGGGATCCCGATCCTTTTTACTTAATATGACTTCAACTTGATTCTGAAGCAGTGCAGACAGTTTGGGTCGGAATTCTGCCAGAAATCCTCTTTCAGAATCTGAATGGTTTGTTAGGATGACCGAGGTATTGTTGTGAACAGCTTCCAAAATGTCATGATGGAGCATCTCTCCTGGAAATGAAATAAGATTATTTATTTAAAATTTATTTTTATAATGATGTCATTATTTCAAATTGATAATATTACGCTTTTTATATTTATGTACAATTGTATGACACAATGGAATGCATGCATGTGAAATGCGTTATACAGAGCTGGGCCATTAGTGATAGGCCAAAGTGTTTATAATCTGCTAGTAGATTATCAAATTTTATATCTCTCATGGGATGTCTTCATCTTAGAAAGCACACAGTCCGAGATAAGTTACCTGTTAGATAGAGCTGGGCCACAACGCCACGCAGCAAAGATGCACCCGAACCAGCACACACGGCCACGTGCGATACGAGGGATGCGTCTGTAGCTCCTCGAGCTAATGCCAAACGAACGTGCGGCAGCCCGCAGTGCTTCTTCACACGCTCCACAGCCTCCGACAGAGACATTCCGTGGTCTAGGACACAGAGCCGACCTGAGCCACTGCCTGCATCGCAATCGTTGCGGGGTGTGATGGGAGCACGTGAGTGTGGAGGAAGAGCTGACGCCAGCCAATCGTTGACCCCGCCCAACACCACATCCCATGTAGTGTGCGGGCTGTACACCGCTATGCCACGTTCCAAACACTGGCTCACCACACGTTCCTTCCACGACCTGAAATTATTTTATTGATTTTTTTCATGAAAGTTAAAGTAAAAAAAAACTATTTTAGAGCCGGAATTACACTACTTGCTGAAAAATATCCTTCAACTCGTTATTTCTGTAAATATTAATCAATAGTATTGAGATTTTAATGTGCGAATTGAGAAAACATCAATTAACTTGAAAATGCATTGTGTGAGGATATAGAATGACTTTACAGCAACTTGATGGAGGATTTCTGAATTGTATAGAAACATTACAAAGAGGTGGAAGATGATTCGGTATCTTTAACAGTAAGAAGTACAGTCAATTCCGCTTAATTGGGCCAGCCGCTAGTGATGGTAAAAATTGTTATTTAAACCGTTATTTTGACTGTTATTGTAACTATGATTGTGTTCGGTTGTAACAACGATTGATAACTGATTAACGTAATTCTTCGAGCAATAACTGTACACCAGAAAGAGAGCCTCCGATAGTTAAATCTAGTTACCAATCATCGACACAGTCACGTAACGGTTTACCATCAATACCAGCCGCTTATTTGGGCTAAATCTCAAGGAACTGAAACCAAACCAGGGAACTAACAGTAATTTACATTGGATAATTGGGATACTAAATTTTAGATCACAATACATATACATATATTTTCAATGTTTACCGTCGGTCGCCTAGCTACCGTACTGTATTCAGTTACAGTTTTTTTTTTTTTATTCCTCACTTGTTGACAATTGTGCGACACACCTTTATTAAATTATATGTATGAATTAAATTTTGTGTACCAACTTATTATTTTATATTTAAATTTTTTTTTCTTCAAAGTTTCTAGTACTTTCTTATAATTTTTATTTTTAATACGTGACGTAAATTTAAAGAAAAATATTAATTGTTTAATTTTGTTTCGGTTAACTGGGCCAAATGTCCAGGACCCGACGTGTCCCAATTAATTGGAATCGACTGTACTTATCTCGCCTCAAGTAATAAAGTAGTTGTAATAGTAGTTACCTTTGCGTGACAGACTTGAAGGGGGCGAATATTGGTGGATGATAAGAAATAATCATTTCTACATTGATATCCATTGCTTCAGTCATTACATCTTCAGTGAGGTCGTTGGTCAAGAGAATACTTTTTACAATCCTGGAAATAATTCAGTTTTAGTTGCTTTAGTTTAAATTCTTTAAAATATTAAGATATGGAATTGAGTAATGTTAATGCTTATGTATTTGTCAAAATGTTGATGATGAAGGATGTACATTAGTGTGAGTAGATGAATGCCTCATTTAATTATATTTCACCCATTCACTTGCATTATAACACGTGCGCGAGTGTGTGACCAGAGCATGATGAACAAGGAAAGACTACTGACAGTAGATTGATGTTTATTGATGCTTGAAACACAGTTACGGATACAAATATAAGGAGTAAGTAGTCTACACGTGAAGCGTTTGTTAGTGAACTAGCGAGAGAAGTGGCGCGCTAAGGCCGGCTGCGGTGCATATTATTTTTGTCCGTTGGGGGTCGGTACCAGGCGCATTTTAAGGTTGATGAGTGCCCCGTTTTGCACCCAGGTATATACAGGGTGCATGTAATTTGTGAAGGTGATAGACCTCCACATATCCAGGAATGTGATAATACCATTAGGTAATGAATGTTTGGATGAGATTGTGTACGAGAGAAGAATAAAGAATGAACAAATTAGGACAGAATGTAAAGATGATCTTAACCCATTGATCGCATTTATAAATACGTATGACATCTTTCATACGCGGCACTCTTTGGCGACATTATAATTTACGACTTTACACTATGATAATGCTACAAATTTATTTGTTTTTAATAAATCTATAGTAAAGGTTCTCAAGTATCCTCACGAACTAAAACAAATACAGAAATCAGAACCATAATTACAAAATAATGCAAACAAAATTATCTATGAGAGAACACAACAGTTGCCTACACTAGCGCCATTTGCTGTGATATTGATACGTATTAGAGTGAAGTAGTTAACTGCGCAGGCGCTGATTTCTGAGACTAATGCACACTATTTACAAGTTTTTAAATAGTGACATTAAATTTAACTCTATAGTTTGAAATAAATTTTAAAACGTATTACATTCTACACGCATAAACTGAGTTTCATTTTTAAAATTACGCATACATGACACTTACGATGCGGAGTAATGACAACTGGCATACGTTAGCTGGCTATAGATTTGAGTCTAGCTAATAAAGTTGTAGCAACAGTTCTAGACCTTGACTATCATTATTTATTTCAGTTTCTTTGATGATATAAATTATAAAATAAAATGTGTCTCGACATCATAGAAAACAAACATTTTTATGAAGAATCAGTGACGTTTTGACAGGATAAACTGTTTAAATTTCAATTGCAATAAACAGTCGCCAACATAATTAAAACAACATAAATAAACGTAATTTGTTTAATTGATATCAAAGTTTAAAATGACGTTCTAACATATTTAGTTTATTAATTTTAAGCTATTGTTAAATATTCAAACAACACCAAATATTTTTATAATAAAAATAATTTATTACATGACATCCTCGGATCACGCTATGAGCAAAGAAACAAATTTAATAGTTTATGAGTTGCAAAGTTTAAAAACTTGAAAAATGTATAATATTGTACACTGCAAGGAAACAAGTTTTAAATACTGTGTTATGAATTCATTTTGGTGAATGTATGACAATATTTCATTCTTGCCTAAATATTATATCCGTTCAGGACTCAGCAAGTTGGCGAGACCTTGAACACGAGCGCGTGGATCATTTCGTGTTTGTTTATAAGTTGACTTAACAGATGTCGGTAGGATAAAGATTCAAAATAATTTTGGAATGATTTTCACCGTTCCTCAGCGCGTATGTACGCACTAGCGGCGGGCGAAACACGGCAACTCATATTTGAGTCACTTGCGCTGTGGGCATGTAAGGCGCGACTCATATATGAGTCAACCGCGGGGAATGGGTTAACATAGTGAATAGAGATAATAAAGGGTCGCTTGGATGGTTTGGTCATGTAAAACAAATTAATGAAGAGAGAATGGTAAGAAAGATACACAACGCGACTGTTGATGACATCGGAAATAAACCAGATACTGGAAGATGGTCCTGTTAGCCTCAACAATCGATTAGCATACATGAGAAGATTTATGAATGTGGATGATGCAAGAGTTTTGTCTCTCTGTCTAATCCCACAGGAAACAGCATGAAGGAAGTTTATTTTGAAATTTGAAAACTTTTTGTAGGATCAAAAACTAACTCTAAAAATTAACCAACTCACCTCGGAGTGTACGGTTCAATTAAAATCCCCGTATTGTCCCATGACTCTGACAGAACCTTCGGAGCAAATCCATTCAACTTATCGACAACTAATTGCAGAGGAAATCCTTGATGGCTCGGGAAGTCTGCCATCGTCTTGTTGCCGCGGAAGGAAATCGAATGGAGGAACCCTTTGGTGAATATCTTCTTCCCACAAGCCAGGAGAGCTCTCATCGATTATCTGGAAAATAATTGATGGTTCCAGTAGATTGGGGTTTTTTCACAATGTATGATAAGCTCCGAGGCAATTAAAACTGTAAATATAAAATAATAAAACAAAACAAGTAGTACTATGAATTTTATTATTTACATTGTTTTACTAACACCAATTTACAAAATTAAAAAATGGAATAATTCAATCAATCGACATAAGTCCATATTTTGATTTCTCCATCATCGCTACACGATGCTAACTGCTTGGGGTCCTTGGGATTCCATTTGACAGCATTCACATCTTGCGTGTGGGCCCCGTGCTCCGAACAGACTAGCTCAAATGTCGGCTCGTTGGGTTGCGAGTCCTCGCTCTCCTTGAATACTCGAATGATATCATCTCCGCAAGCCGTGGCTATGAGGCCGGTCTCATGACACCAGTCTATGTCATATATAGTCCTGGTGTGGAAACCCGATATGGTGCACACGCACTTCCAAGTTGGAATGTTATCTGGAGTAGCGATACCCTCTGGATTGTTCGGTGGGTATTCCTGCCATATCTTGACTGTTTGATCGTCGCTGCAACTGGCCAGCCGGCTGCCCGTTTTGTCGAAGGACAGACTCCATACGGTGGACTGGTGCGACTGCAAAGTCCCAGCACAGAACCAGTCGTTATCTGATGGATCCTCTTTGAATATTTTGATGGTGTTGTCATAGGAAGCGGAAGCCAGGATATCCTTGTTTGGATGCCAAACCACCTGAAAAACATCATAAATATTAATAAACTCTGTCAATACGCCAATTATTGATACTATGTACTTATAAAGGTTTGAATAAAATATTTTATATATGTATGTATATCGTCTAGTGTTTCATTAATCAGGGGGTTCGAACCTCGTGCCAGGAGACCAGCAAGCTAGTCCTACTTAATACCACAAATGTTCAAATGTGACCCACATTCCGTGTGCGTACACATATATTTAATAACATATGTGAATATATAAAAAAAAAAGTAATTTTACTTCATCAGTGACAGTATTAATGCGTAAGTAGGTAACTGCATCGGATAATAATCAAATTGATTGATACCTTCTTGACATCTTGAGAATGAGCATTGAGGACGGCAGCACATTCATAGTCATCATCCCCGGCTGCCTCCCAAACCCACACCGATTTATCTCTGGAGCAAGTGGCCAGTAATTGTCCCGATGCAGACCATGATACACTCTTCACCTCATTCTCATGGCCCTCGAGGGTGGCGTTGCATTCAAACTCACCTACAAACATTACTACATTGTCAGCCTCGGGCCATAAACTAAATTTTATATTAAGTTTATAGTCTTTGGATAATAATTATATACTACACATATTTTTATAGATAATCGCATGTCGCCTGAACCTTGGTTTCACTACGGCTTTCAACTATTAAGAATAATTAGAAACTGTTAAGATCACAAATACATAGAAATGTAATTGTCAAATGAGAGACGTTTTGAAACATATATAATTTGTCTTTAACTTTTAAAAACCTTACTGCGAATACATAGTATAAACTTATTATGAAATTTTGCAGTAAAATAGTTAATATTTATTATTTAAAAACATATTAAATTGAAATTAAGAAACAAATCAATTGATTCACAATTAAAAATAATACAAAACAAAGTGTTATTAATAGATTGTGTATGGAAAATCTACTTACCACTCTTTTTGTCCCAGATAGCTGTGGTGGCATCGAAGCTGGCCGATGCAAGAAAGTGCCCGCACGGTGACCATGCCACTTCACGGATAGTGCGCTGGTGGCCCTCAGCAAGGATAGTGGTGTTGGCCCAGCGGGACCCTTCATGGCCCCACAAGCGGATGGTCCGATCCTGACCACAGGAGGCCAGAGAGCCCCCCGACGGGTGCCACGCCACGTTCCACACACGCCCCTTGTGTCCTGCCAAGCACTGATCGAGTTGCAGCTTGCCCATCGCAGCCCTGAAACATGCCCCGACACATGGTTATCCACCGGGTCAATGTATTAAAAGTATGGAATTTACTCTCGATCAGTGCTTGGTAAGGAACACATGATAATAAAGGTATTTTAAAAACACTTATTTTTACTAGTAAACGATGCAGACAGGTATACTTCTTTCTCTTGAACGTTATAAAACAAATCAAAAAGAAACGTACTACCAATTTCAAAATCGAATTTTTTTTAAATTGTGTATGTAATTAAAGTGACCAAGTACGCTTAAAAGTCAGTGGCGCTTGCAAGAAAATCTGCCACTGAGTCATTCTACATGAAGTCACCAACGTGTGGTCGCTTGACCATTTCAGATATTTTTTATTTGTTTACTATAACTAACCCCATTAGTGTGTAACTCAAAACAATTTTCATTTTTATCTGCCACCATCTTGGATCTAGGCTCAATTTTCTTCAAAGCAACGGGGCTTTGCAGAGGTTTTGAAATAAAATATTGTTGTCCTCCCATAAAAGAAAAAGATTTTGGTTTTCACTAACATAAAGAAAACACAATAGGGTTATAGAAAATATATAGAAATGATAGAAAATTATACCTATATAAACCATTATATATTATATTAAATCACCTTAAAATATGCCAAATTTGGAAACAATCACATAACTAACTTTCAACAAAATTTTTTACTTTTTGAAAAAATTAATTACTTATAATAAAACACAGAGTTGTTTACTTCACACAACACTTAAATGAAATATTAATTAAAACGTTTTCGACGCTTACTGCGTCATCATCAGTAATAAACTAGAATCTACATATTACTATCAACTATATAGGGGGGGCATTATGAGAGCGGTGTTGGGGAAAGGAGGGGTCATATCACCAGTTTTTATGAATTAAAGTTTGGGTTAGGGACCCTTCCTGCCTTTTTCAGCATCAATGCTTAAAAATACTCAATTTTTGCAGATTACAAGGTCACATATCTCAAATGAGGGACCAGATAAAAAATTAAGTTTTTGTCCAAGGATATGTGTACTGGTAATTAACAAAACCATTTTAATTTTGTGATTCAAACCGATTTAGAAGTTACTTTTTTATTTATTTCTTCTTTATTACATATATATTCATTTTAATTTTATCTTTTGTTAAACTGCATAGCACTTTGCAAGGATTGCCTTTTACATAGTTAAACATATTTTTTTTATATAAATAAAATATAACAAGGGGGAAAAAATTTGATAAGGAGATGTTAGAATAATTACTTAGAAAGATATAAAGAATAAAAATATATAAATATAATATAAAGGAAAAAAATAATCTTTCAAAAAGATAAATTATTTTTACAGGGTGTAACAGACCTAGTCCACAGAATTTTATGGGTGGATACCTGAATATAATATAATACAAGGAAATAAAAAATAAGACAATATGTTCTTAAATTTGAGTTAAATATATTAATCAGAAGATATACATGTAAAATCAATTTTATCGAAAAATATTGTTGTCACGCCACCGAGTTTCGAACCTGAACCTCTCTCCAAACCGGGGAAGGTGCATTATTCAACTATGCTACAGTGACAATATTTTTAGTAACACATTTTCGAACCTATATGTTACCTTTTTGATATTAATATATTTAATCATTATTTGAATCTACCTTATTTTTACAGAATCTCAAATACCTTTGAGTAATCTGATAGCAGACGCCAGAATTATCAATTCATTTTTATTAAATAATGGAACGATTTAATATATTAATATCAAAAAGGTAACATATAGGTTTGAAAATTTGTCACTAAAAATATTGTCGCTGAAGCATAGTTGGATAATACACCTTCCCCAGTTTGGAAAGACATCCAAGTTCGAATCCCGGCGGCGCAACAATAATATTTTTCGATAAAATTGATTTTATATGTATATCTTTCTAATTAATATATTTAATTCATATTTAAAAATATCACAGACCGTCTGTTCTGAATAATTACAACTTCACAATAAGAATGTGTTCTCCTAATAAGAATATGTTCCTTTACTTTGCATTTTAAGATGGTTACTGGAGTCGCATCATTTTTTTAAATGTTTAATAGGTCTTTATCGATTTTGTTAATTATTCTTGGCGCAACACATTCTCTCATTCTCTCACCATACACATTCTCTCATGGTTCGACCTGACGATCTGGTTGAATAGCTATGGTGAGGATCAGTATTTATATTTCCATTATATATCATCTCTTTGAATATTATAACATGTTACTTTTTTGTCAACTGGTAAGATTTTGTACACTGTAAATAATTGACTATCATCACCTTTATACAAACACTTGGTTCTGTTATCTACTAAGTTTTAAAAATCTTAATTGTAACTGTTTAATTTTATTAATATGTATTTTATGTCAGTCCACAGCTACTCACTCTATAACTGATAACCGAGTCGACCATCGCAAAGTACAGTGTAGTCCGAGAAGTGCATATCCTTAACATATAAAATGCACTTAACATGGATCTTAGATTCTTACATATATAATCAATATGCGGTTTTCAGCAAAATTTTTCATCAATTATCAAACCTAAATATTTATATTGCTGCACTTTTTCAATTTTGTCACATTTACAATTTATTTGACTTTTGTGTAAGCATTCGTAATCATGTCCAACAAGATTAATTAATTTTTTTTTGTTTAGCTTATGGTGACCAGATATGTAAATATTTAATTTTCCTTATATTTAAAATTACTCCGTTGTCATGAGACCATTTAAGGATATTGGACAGATCATTTTGTATGTAAGTTCTATGGTTTTGGCACAGTTTCCGGAATATAAGATGCATGTATCGTCAGCAAACATAAACTTTTGACAATGTTTTATAACCAAGCTATTTACATACAAAATATAGCACATAAGTCCTGATATAGATCTAGTTGGCTCACCGTATTTTATATCTTTTAAGGTACTTTATTTATTTAATAGCTTTACTGCAAACTTTCTGGATGTCAAGTACTCATGGAACCATTTGTTTACAGGTCCTCTTAATTCACTCTCTTCCATCGCTGTTGTGGTCCAAAGTATTAAACGCTTTTTTGAAATCAATGAACAATGCAAAGTGTTTTTTATCATTTAAGTGTTTATTTCATTAGTAAATTTTGCAAGAAAAGTCTTTTTTTTTTCTTAAAACTATATTACATAGGGTGAATGATTTTTTTTTTTGATCTGTTTCCATACATTTGTAGGTTAGAAACTGCATGGTAACTAAAATAAAAATTATTAAGGATAACACATCTTACTGTGAAGTTGTAATTATTCAGAACATAGGTCTGTGATATTTTAAATACTAATTAAATATATTAATTTGAAAGATATACATATAAGAACAATTTTATCAAAAAATATTGTTGTTACTACCGGAATTCGAACCTGGATATCTTCCAATCCAGGGAACGTGCATTATCCAATTATTCTAAACAAAGTAGATGGCTTTCAAATAATGGAATGATCGATGTATTCATTTGAAAAATGTAACATTTAGGTTCGAAAATTTGTTATCAATCCACTATGTTGGTATAGCATAATCAGATAAAGCATGTTTCCCGCATTGGAAGATATCCAGGTTCGAATCCCTATAGCAACAGCAATATTTTTCGATAAAATTGATTTTATATGTATATCTTTGTAATTAATACATTTAATTTGTATTTAAAATAAAAATTGTTTTGAGCTACACACTGATGGTAAAAATGGTAAAAACCACCTATGGTAAAAAAAATCTGAAATGGTCAAGCAACCATTATTTTAAAATTAAGTGATTTCACATGGAATTACTCCATTAAATGATGTATTTCCCCACGAGTTTGCTAAACGTTCAACAAACATTGACCATCCATAAAAATCTCGGTAAACTGAACAAAATTTATGTCTGAATTCATGTTAGTTCTAACAACAAATTAGTTGTGTATCTCAACACCATAACACTACAAATAACATCGAATGAAGATTGGTATTCTCTCCTCTTGGGAATTATACTTTTAATAATGACAGAAACCGGAATAAACAGGTAAATTCTATACAAAATGTAGGATATTATAATTAGTCTGTCGTAATATTTTGAGAAAATTATTTCTATTTTTTTGTAGAACAACTTAATCATGTTCTTTTATATATCCTGATTCAGAAATGAAGATGTAGATTAATATTTTAAAAATATTAGAAGGGTACTGAAAAATATACTAAATTGTATGAATTAGGTTTAGATTAGAATTGTCACTTGTCTTAGCAAACAATATTTTGAATAATTTAATAGGAAAACACCACCAGTAAATATTAAGGTTTTAAAAACCCTTTCCTCAAACCAAGATAATTATTTAGACTCCTCAAAATCAAGATAACTTAACTCAATATATATTGTATTTATATAACTGAGGTTATATATTTATGAAACTTAATTATCTATTAATAAAATTGTGAATTTAGATATAAAACGAATTCTAGCCTCTGCGAAGACATTTAAAACGACTGAACATACAAATCTATAATTCAAAACCGTGAACGAGACATATTGTTTATAATAAAAAGTACACGTGACTTACTTTATTTAAGTGTTGTTTAATTCGCCAGATTCTTCAAAATTATGACACAATGATAAAAACACTTAAGTCAGAAATTATTTTATTTACAGAATTAAATAATTTCTAATCCTTAACAATCACCAAAAAATACTGATTCCACACAGGCCGATTACCATAGATAAGTGATATACCCGATTACTACTAATTGTCACTTGTCACTTTTTCTACGACATACGACCACAGATAAGAAAGCTAACTCAACCATAGATAAAAGAAATACATTAATTGACATGGGGGTTACTTTGTGGTGTAACATGATTATTTCAATTTTCGTATTCATTACGCTCAGGAGATATTGACAACGAAACAATGAAAATTAAAATCGAAAGCGAACTATTCGTACGTACCTGAATATAATCGAGGCAATCTCGAGTGTAAGTCTCGTCACCAAGCCTCAAAGCATGTGAGTAAATATAATATGTATGTTTTCACTAAAAGTATTTTAAAAACATCGAAAATTAGTAATATGTTCTGCAAATTGAATGTTTCATAACACTATTAATTTTTAACATTTTGTTTACTTGTCACAATTACGATTTGCCTTCATAATGTTGGAATGTCGTTCAAGATTAGAAGAAAATATATTCCGTTTATGCTATAATTTATTAAAATTAAAATAATTATGTAGCACGCGGAGAATGCATCTAATGGTCGCGTTTTCTTTTAATGCTTGTATCGTCTTAATTATGGCAACATCATCATAATACATAATCTACGTAATACTTTAAAAATAATCTAATTTAGTGTATAACTTCTAATGAACAATAAAACTACATATTCCCATAAAAGACGATAATTGAAATGATCTCTTAAATGTAGTCCTTAACTATTTACCACATCATATCAACAAATACTTTAAAATTGAGGCTATACATATTTTGTCATAATTTAGACCGTAATAGGTAAGTTTTTATTACGTTTAGACGATTATTGAGACATTTAAAATTGTTAAATTGAAATATTTTACAAACATAATAAAAATAATATATACAATATTAATATCTCATAATTTTCACCTTCTTAGTGATGCTGCTAGACGCATCGTTATCTCGTCTCCTCCGTTTCTGCGGTCTGGAAAAACTGCCGGTCTCGCGTCCTTCGGCGATCCTGAATGTGGTGTTTGCCGTGAACTCTGAACTTTTTCCAAAATTGGATTTGAGGCTGCGGGACCTTTCACCCAGTCCCGCGATGCCGAACCGCCCGAGGTTGAGGGGGTCTGACACTCTGGAAGCGCGCACGTGTCTGCGCAGCCTGGTCCTCAAGACTCTGTCTCCTTTGATGATCTTCGCCCATGTGTCATCCACTTTGGAAGAATTCAACAAAGAGCGGTCGTCTAATTTCCTGTAAGAATAAAAACAGGCAATTAGAAAAAGTAAGGACGAAACCAAAATGGAGATAGGAAAACAGATTGTGTGAGAATGAAAATCGAAAACAAACTACTCGTACGTACCTGAATATAATCGAGGCCACCTCGAGTGGAAGTCTCGTCACCAAGTCCACACGCTCCGAGGCCACACGAGTGACTCCCATCAAGCACAAAAGCGAATACAAAGTTTCCATTGTTCTCGTTCGTAGGTTTGATTAACTACGGAGGGTTGTATGAAAAACGTTTGTATTTGGGGGAGGTCCGAAGCTTTCGGCAATACCGTGCCGAAGTCACCCCACAGTCGATTGCATTACGTTTACCATTAGTCGTTACAGTTAATTTCTTCCTTTGCTTTTGTTTATCGTTATCGTTATCGTCTCTTGTACGTACATCATCGGGATTTAGAGTGCAAGTAATCTCTGACGTATGAGACACTAATTGACGGATTTGTATTTTTTATTTATTGTAGTTGATTGTAACTGAGCCAACATTGCGATAACTCTTTAAAACTAAATTGTTTTAGTACTTCGAGTTGTGTACTGGTTTCGGCATTTTTAAAATATGCATGGTATGTAACAATGGGATCTACGTATATAAAAAAACAAGGGATCTATGTATCTCAAAATCTATACGATAATATCAACTCTTTATATTACTTCTTATAGCCGGCTGGTCTAATGTTCCAGCTTTAGATATTGCGTCGGATGCTGTGGGCGGCATGTTTTCCGTTATTACCTACATTTTTTTATAAGTGTTCTTTTATTCCAATAATCTTCATATACATTTGTTTACTATATGTTAATAGGTTTTTTTTTTACTTTTAAAGTCGGCTTACATTTATGTATTTATTTCATTTGATTTCTTAAATGATTAATACGAATACAGTTTTCTCCGTGAACTACTTAGGTACTTCTTAAATGTCATCACCTTTGTTATTTCATAGATAAAGTCATCGCTCAAATAGTGTCGAGAAAGAGAAAGTACTATTTTAAACGTCAACCATAGATAAGAGATATACGTCAACATATTAATCTTATTTGACGTTACTGTTGGTTACTGTTAACTGAATTATTTATAATCGTAATTAGTGGGCATGTCCATTTATTCAATATATGGTGTACTTGACGTGTAAACTGTCTGGAGATTCATTAGGAATTTTCCTTTCTGAAGAACATGGTTAGTTTTTATTTTTATTAAGAAACAAATATCTTGAAAACCCTTTATTTAATTAAAACTTTATCAGTATTGTAAAATATCGTCCACAATGGATGTCTCGTATTAGATTAAAAAATATTTTTCGTTGTGCCATTTCTGTTATATTAGATTCTAAAATTACATTTATTTATAGATTTTTTCATTGTAAACAATGCGAATCTAAAAAAAAAGTCTATATTCGCTTAACAGATATCATATCATATTAGATTTCTTCTTATTACGGTATTGCAGGTTTCATCCCATTTCTGAATTTTCAATTTAAGGACTTACACATTTAGTATATTTAATATCATTGACATGTAAACTCTTTTATGTCTACACTATGTAGAGTATGTCTACTTCAATTAAAATGATAATTTTCATTTCAAATTGATTCCAAATGGAGATTGCAATGCCAGCAGGCTTTTGAATCTATCGGATCTGCAAATCATAATATTATTTATGAGATTTCCAAAACCAAGGTTCATATAATTTCAATGAAAAAATTTTTTTTCAGTAAAAAGTATTTTACATTATTTATATACATTGTACTTCTTCCTAAATTGTGTGTAATTTAAACAGTTTAAGGAAAGGAATACCTTCCATCATGACATTAAGCCATTGGCCTACCCGTCCGAGTGTTTGAGATTTAATTAAGATGTCCCATTGAAAAATAATAATAAAAAATGAAAAATAATTTTAGATTTTATTATACTGATTGGTATCTTAAGAGGGTTTCCTAACATTTGCAGTTAAAAATAATAATAAGAAAGTTGTACCAACTTTTGGTGGTTTAATTTAAAAGTATAAAAAAATAATCAATTGTAAAATGAATGACGAAAAGGTTAAAAATAAATAAATAAGTAGTAGATTTAGGTTTACGTGCAAAGTGTAGAGCACTGGTAACATTAGGGATCAAATTTGAAGATGCTTACAACTAGTTAACGTCGCTTTGAATCAACTTACGAGAATATAGAAAGACAATTATGTCGGTTCACATCCTTGTCTTTTCAATCTTCATGTGGTAACCGGAGACTTGGACAATCTGTAGTAGCGACCAGCGTATAATTGAAATGTATTGCTGGAGAAAGATGTTACGTATTCCGCGGGCATCAAGAAGCTCAAATGACTCAATTCTGCGATAAATTCAACCACAGCAAGCTCTAACTACAGCAGTGAGCAAAAGAGAATCTATCCACCACTATGGATAGATGCTCTTATTATAAACAAAACCATTATTTTGTAATTAGGGCCATCTGTGTACCAGTAGAGATTTTAATAGCTTAGTTCTAAAAACTATCACAACTCACCGCTGTACTCATGGCACTCTTTTTTTATTCGCCGCATCGTGCTATTTACATTACTCAGTTCTGTATTTATATTATTATTATATTATTTAGCTTATGCTAGTGAATTTTTCATGTCATATAAATGGCTATTTACTGAATTGAAAATTCCTTTCGGTTGATCCGTTTTGAATGGAGTCGTTACCTATGCTGGTTTTTAACAGAATAACATTAGAAAGGGTTACAACTGTGTGCAAATCATTGAAGTGTCTACTTTCTCTTTTACTAATTTGCGAATTTTACTATCTTACTGTTTTTAATGTGTTCATTTCATGATTGTTCTTTAAATTTGTTGTATGGATTGGTAATTGGCAGAACTATTTCCTACGTTAACCTTTAATAATTATTACGTGGAGAATTTTCAAACAATAAATTAATCATGTTCAGTCATTCTCAGTGTTCTTAAAAACGTTCATACATTTTATCGATAAGAAAGTATTATTTTACGTTAAAACTTTAACTTTAAAAACACTATTAATAGTACTCTAAAATTATAAATAACGAATAACGAAGTATAAACGACAAATTTATTTTGTCCGAAGACGTTGGTTAAACGAAAGTACATATATTATATATGATTGTATAATATCATTGGTAACAGCATAACCTAAATATATACCTACTACACGCCACTGCTATTGACATAGTATTTTACGAAGAGATTAGACTACAGTTAATAAAAACTTTTCAATTGCTTAATAATATTGAAAATAGGAATTGTGTTTTATCTAAAGCTTAATAATAACTTATAAAAATTAAATATTTCCATTATGTCCATTATGTTTGTATAAATATAAGGGTGGCATTTTCTAGTTTGAGGCGTCCTGCTTGCATTGATAATATCATCAAAATATTGGTTGTATATAAGGTAAACATTTTGATGGGAAAGTAAATCAATTTAATATTGCTTACCTAGCGGTGAGCCATGTCGGTGAATGGCAATGGGAACACCACTGTGGGAGAGCGGGAGGGGCCGAGGCCTGGGGAGCGCCCATACATGTGCAAGAATTACGCCCATCGCGTTATCGGAAATCTTAATTCTTTAAGGAAGACTGGGAAGTTTTGTGATGTGGAACTCATCTCCGGAGAGACCTCGGTCAAGGTTAGTGAATCAATTAATTTAATATATTGTCCTTTACAACTTACTAATTATTCAAATCATTATATTTAATTGTATTCTTGAGGCCATTTATAACACAGTGACAAGAATACATATACGCTCATCTCTCGATTTATGTAGTAGATACGTCAAAAAATTCTGCACAAGCGAAACCGCGTAAATTGAGGCATAGAACGCATACAAAAATGGAAGATAGGTTCTAAATAGAAATATTCTAAAGAAATTTTGTTTTTTTATAAAATATGTGGGGCAATATAGTGTTGTGAATGAAGTGGGGGTAAGCTGTTGATGCATGTATTGCGGGGGTTATGGCGCAAACGTGTTTCTTGAGGCTCGCACAGCTACATGTTGACAAAAAGCGATTGGAATAGACAGAGCGCACCCCGACACAACAGAATAGTATGCTCAACCGCGTAAAAGTGAGACCGCGTAAAACTGATACCGCATAAATCGAGAGATGAGTGTGTAGTCAACTCAATAGATCACTTCATCAATCAGCGTGATCATTTCATTTTGGAGATTTCAGTCTGTAATTTAAAAATTAATTTTTAAAACAATTTTACTATTTCAATTAAATTTGATTACAAACATTAACTGACATGGTAGTTTTTATACTTTGTGGTGCAATACGGTTATTATATTTTTTGAATAAACCAAACTTTGTACTACACACACAGCTGAGTATTCTTTTTTTCACAACTATAGTTTCGAGAGGAGTTGTTATTTATGCTTGTTGATAAGAGGACTGCACCTCTCGAAACTATTTGTGACAAAAAATTCAGTTGTGTGTGTAGTATAAAGTTTGGTTTGGACTATTATTTAAATAAATCTGTTATTGTCAAAATATTCAATTCCCCACAAATATTTTCCTTCTATCCATGTATCAATAATTATAATGATTTCACAAGGTGGTCAGGTATATCTATTGCTTATGTCAGTCAACATAGCTGTCAACATATACATTTATGTTAATTGACAATAGTGTATTAATGCAATGTCAGAGTTTAGACATTTTTATTATTTGACGCAAAGATATAAAGAAGTTGTGCCCGCAGGCGCACCGCCTTGTGTTGTCAGCTGGCAGCGCATACTTCGCCGCCATGTTTGGGGGTGGGCTGGCCGAGGAGCGGCGTGCCTCTGTAGCGCTTCCTGCCGTGCCCCCGCATGCTCTGCCACTCCTCGTGGACTTCATTTACACAGGTCATCTCACCTCCTTACCCTCCGTTTCATGTATTAGGGAATCATTAGGAATCCATTGTATTCAATGTATGTTTATGATAATTTGTATTAACATTATTTTGCTATAATATTATTTTATGGCAGTGGGGGGTACATATCTAAGGACATGTTCTATTTATAAGCTACTGAGCGGATCGTTTCTGAAATGAGTCTAGCAGTGTTTGCTCAGTTGTATACACATTTTTCTTTAAACCAAAATCTCTTCACAGATGGGCTTCTTTAATCCTATTTTTAAAATTCAAAGCAGTTTAGTATTAGTTTAAAAGTTATAAAAATACATATCGGAGTGTTCCATGTTAATTTATGTAACGTAATGTAATATATATTTATATAACACACTATTTCAAACGCCTTGTTTCTACCATACTATTTTTAATGAAGTTTCATGATACATTTTACACAGGAAGGTTCTATTAAAACTTATTCTATATCAAAAATGACAGTCTGGCCAAATTCATACAATAAATTTAGTCCGTGATCTGAGATTTTTTTAAACTCTTTTGTTTATTTACAGAAATTTAGAAACTATATACTTTTCCAGGAATATTTTTATTTAAGTGTTGCCAATAATATTGTTAGCTCATGGAATGGTTTAATTGAATTAAATGTCCGATTGAAAGCGGAGTGGTCAGAATGCTCGCTTGCGTCAATGAAGGTTGGGGATTAGTCTGTATGACAAATGCTTTGGCTTAGTTAGAATTAGTTGTGTAATAAGAAAAATATCTATACTTCTTCATCTTTATTTTTCTGAATATTAACCATTTTTATCCATGTAGGGGAGGTAATGCTGTCACGGGAGACTGTCCAGGAGGTGCTGGCAGCTGCCGATATGCTGCAGCTGCGGGACCTAGTGGCCGGCTGTCAGGAGTTCCTAATTAGGGAGCTGCACCCTTCCAACGCTATCGGGATTTACATGTAACACATGCTTCATTATCTCAATTATCAGAGCATTTTTTTCCTTGTTTATATTAGAATATATAATCATTAAACATATCTGCCTTTGATAAGAAAAGTAATTTGAAAACTGTGACTGAGTATCACCATTTTATGATAATACGGTAAAACTCCGTTAATTTCTAACTCACGGGACCGAAATTTATAAAAAAAAACTGAATTACGAATAATGAGAACAATTTTTTTAAAGGCAACATTAGAAAGAAATGTTTAAAAATGCGTCATCAGTTTATGCTTCCACATTTTTGTGCGCGCCGCCGCTGTCAACATCGTGATTTTCATACTGAAAAACATGCCTACTGTCTATTATTTCAGCTTTTTATGTGTCAAAATGTTTATTAAATAATTAATTTCTCCTGAATAATGAAGGTGTGTGGCAACATGGCGAGTCCAATATTAAAAACAGGTTTCTTTAAACGATTTGCCAGCACCTGATGCAACAACATTACCGATATTTTAATTTGATTAGCGGTCGAACAAGACTCAATGAAAATTGTTCAAATTAGAAATATATAATTCGTAATGCGCCAACAATTATTGTCAAAATAACAACAAATCTTTTAAAACGCACTATAGAATTTGGTATACATAAATATGGTATCACTCAGTCCAGCTGCGGTCTTGCGAGTTGCGAGCTCTAAGCGCGCTGATCTATTGCGTTAAGGAATAGCGCCGTGATTGGCTAGGCCCTAGTTGGCTCCACACCCTAGCCGCTAGGGGGTGGAGCTAACTACAGATGTTTACGAAGGGATGATGAATGCGTAGTTGTGCGAGATAATAAGGTTTTACGAATTATCAGTAGAAATTAGTATGAAATGTTATTTTCTGGGCTAAAATTTTTGAAAAAAGTGTGAATTATGTGAAAATACAAAATGCAGGTACACAAATTAACAAAGTTTTACTGTATTACAAATAAACAATATAAATTAACTAAAAAAAAATCAATTTTATTTTTCCATTTCATCATTATATTCAACCCTTCCTTCAAGTAACCATGTTTAAATTATAACTTTCCAGCAGAAAAATAAATCAAATCAAAATATAGCAAACCGCAAATAAATAATATATTATACTTTAAAAAAGTAATTTTGTGTTTTCGTTGACGGTATTTTCAGATGAGAATCATAAATCACAATATTTTCAGATGCTCAAATCACTATTAGTGATTGTGACTTACAAATATCAGTGATCGACTCACAATTTGTGATTTTGAACTCCTCACTAATATTCAATAATTAATAATTAAGTAGTATTTACTAAAATATACCTCATTAATTAGGCATATGACTGTCAATTTTATTTTGTTATACCTAATTTGACACAGGTTCTCGGAGGCGCACAACTGTTCAGAGCTGGCGGCCGCAGCGCTGGAACATGTGCAATGGCATTTTTCTGCCGTCAGTGGAGGGGACGAGCTTCTTCAGCTTCCGGCTGGCCTGCTAGCGCGCCTACTCTCCTCAGATCAACTTCGGGTGGATTCAGAATTCCAGGTTGGCCTATTCCTACTTTAATTTGGATACATAGTCAACAGGTACCTTGATACATATTTATATATAATAATCTTACATCTCTTCGCAAGTCTACATATAGCAAAAAATTATAAAACAATAAAATTTTAAATAAAGGTAGACTTCAAATCTGTCATAGTTATTTTGATTGTAGAACATCAACACCATAGATAAGTATGTAGGTACTTGCAAAATTTTTAACTATCAAAATTCATACACAATAAATAATGCAAATTGAAAAACAATAATAGAAGTATATACCGCGTTCATTCGAACCCCCTTTATTCAAAATTCGAAAATTTCAAACACTTCAAGACCCAAATTGTCAGTTTCATACTTAATTAACCTCTTTACCACGAAAACCCCCATTAACTTGTAGTTAATAATTTTTTGGCTCATTTTTGCGTTATTAATCAATACATTTTTACGTCACATATTTCAAAAATTTAGAGAAGTTATAAAAAATTAACAAAACGCGCGGCTTTTGACCATGAGTGCCCGTGTGCAGCATTCTTTACGTATTTCGCGATATTTGCCGACACAATGCGCGTCTGAGCCTACACTATGTGCAGCCTCCTTTATGTATACATATTTTATGTTACGATAAAATTGGAGAATTGCGGGTACGCTTTCTTCAGTTGGCTAGAACTTTGGCAGTTTGGCCACAGAATAGAGACATATTCCCTTTTGATTCTTTTTACTAATAATTGTGTTTTTAAAAAATTTTTTTTGAAAGATTGACTTTTCATATTATTTCACATATAATGATTGTATTTCTAACTGTGTTTATTGTGTTAATAATCTTCATTTTCCTTGAATGACATTATTGTTAACTTATCTTATTATTTCGTGTGAAATTTTTCGAGTGATCCCGAGACACGTGCGCTCATCTGATGCGGTGGTAAAATTTGTATTGTGGAAGTGTCAAAAAATGAGAGATTTTTAAAACCGAAACATGCCTGACAATTAAAAATTAAATTAGTTCTTATTACTCTTAATTTAGTGTTATAGTTATTGTGTATTTTATTTAATGATTGTTTGATTTCCTGAGAACATTTGAAGGCAGGATCTTTACTTTTACGAGAAATAGATCCTAATATTCACCCTAATTAGTTTCAGTACATAATACATTCTTATTGTGAAGTTGAAATTATTCAGTACATAGCTCTGTGATACTTCATAATACATATAATAAATTACATCAGGATATTGTATTAGTATAATAAATACATACTGCCTTTTTGAGATGATTTCGCAAAATATGCCAAAATACGTATGCTTTTCATGAAATCAGTGAATTTTTTCATGACTTTTTCGATATTTTATGCGAAATTTGTAAAATAAATTTTATTTTTGGTCAATTGAATTTCTTGTTAACGAGGTTCCGTGTTACGATTTCAATTATTTTTGGTTCCTTGAACTTCTAATTAACGTAATTCTACTGTATATTTATTTAAATACTCAATAGTGAAAAATTCCACACAATCTAATAATATGATTGCACATCATCGTTATTGGTATTGGACCTGTATTTGGATATGTATGTGTCATATCATATGCTCAAGAAAAGAAACACTTGCTAAATGTGTTCTGTTCAGCGCGCTGCAGACAAGACAAATGAGTCCCGAACTGCAGCGGGAGAGTATTTATTTGCAGCGCCCGCCACCCCCAATTCTGCCGCTGAGCCAATTGGAGCGCACTTACAGTCCTAGGCGCGCCCCGAGCGACGCAGCGGCCGTCGCCGCCTGCCGGCCGAACCCGACAACTATGGCTCATTTTTTGGTTGTACGCTGGCTTGCGGCAGAAACCTGATTTCGGAACATTTATTATAATTAAAAATATAAAATGAAACAGGTGGGATATCACAAGTGAGGGAATCGGTAGTTGGTACGTCGACCCGTGATATCCCGTAACAAAAGGGACCGGGCCAGCGCTCCTTCGTCTGGTATTCGGTTTTTAAGGCTGTCGACCGGGAGGAATATCGGACTTTGGTGGCCCTGATAAAGGCTCTTTCTGGGCCGCCGAACGGAAGACTCGCTGGCGGCCCTGATAAGGGCTCTTTCCGGGCCACTGAGCAGAAGGCTCGCTGGCGGCCCTGATAATGGGTCGTTCCGGCGTTTTGATAGGAGCGCTGGCGCGGTGAATCAAACAAACAGATAATGGGGTGCCATGGACTATAACATTTGTTTAATCTACTGTGTCCACGGCCCCTGACATAAGAAACGAGACAATTAATACGTGACGTATCGACGGGTGGGGGAGTATTTATTGTGCTCCCAATCCCGTGGCACGCCGCACAAAACAAACAACAATATTTATGGGCAATTCAAAATCTCTGTGCAACAGCGACAGTACTTTTGATGTCAAATTTTCAAACCTATATGTTAAACTTTTCAAATTAATACATCTATCGTTCCATTATTTGAAAGCCATCTACTTTGTTTTTACGGAATCTCAAAAATTGTTCTCCTTAATAATATATCTTTCTTACTATTTTCGTCTTATTCACCTATTCCATTTGACCAAACCTGTTTTAGAGATCCTTTTTTAATTTTATTAACTTTGCTAGGATCTGGTTTTATATCTAGTACATGCACAAACGTGTATTCAATCATCTGCTGCCTTGGATAAATCACAAGTATGTCCAATTGATTTTGATAGTCAGTGGTAGGTTAGAGCCTGCAAAAATTCAAGAGAGCATCATTTGTCTTTATTACACGTTGCAATCTCTAGAGCATTCAAGAGAGCATCATTTGTCTTTATTACACATTGCAATCTCTAGAGTATTCAAGAGAGCATCATTTGTCTTTATTACACGTTGCAATCTCTAGAGCACTCGAGAGAAGGATCAAGGAGGATTCAAAACTCAGTATAAATGTGTTCAACATCCATTCGCAATGATAACCAACTGTACAATGGTTTACTGTGTGCGGTGACCAGTATAATGAAATTTAATAATGAATGAGCTTTAAGAATGTCTTCCATCTTAAATTCAAATTAATGTTATCCAATCCACAGACCATTCCCTACCCACTTTCCATTACAACAGTTGGAGACTGACGCAGGTGCTGGAGGCAGCGCTGCGCTGGGTGGAGCACGAGCCCACGGAGCGAAGGCGCCATGTGTTTGAAGTGCTGCGGTCTGTGCGTTTGGCGCTACTCGGAGCCCCAGATCTGGACCGTGCTCTGTTGCGTTGCCGAGATGCCTCTCTACGAGTTGCACTGCGCAATCACCGGGCTGACTTGGTAATCTCGCTATTTTTTCTGAATATTTAAAACAAAAGTTACTTCCCGCTGTGCAAATCAACAGTTTATATTATAATTAAGATAAGAAAGTTTAGCAATTCCAAGTGGATTTTCAAGAAAGTATGATTTTCTGATTTGAGATCTTTATTTGAATACTTGACAGGTGTCAAGGAAAGGGGCCTTGGTGCAGTTGGAGGCGGCTCCGCGCGTAAGGGCCAGGCGGCGCTTACTTCTACTGGGGGGTTCCTGCCGTGAGCCGCCTAGAGCGGCGCAACGCTCCATCGACACCACCTTCAGCTCTGTGCTTCAATTTGACTTGCAGACCTGGTGCGTACTTGTTGATCATAAATTACACCTAGTCATCTCTTACAGTGAAATGGAAACTGTAATTAATATGTTTGCGCAGGGATTGGAAGGAGCTCTGCTCCATGAGCACGGGTCGCATTCTTCCTGGGGTGGCAGCGCTGGGAGGGCGGGTATGGGTGGTGGGGGGGGAGCAGGGCAGCCAGATCCTCGCCGATGGAGAAGTTTACGATACACAGGTTTCATTTTATTATTTTAATCTGGACTAACGAAAATCATATGAATTATGCTAATTTATTATTATTTCCTATGTTAGCGTATTTTGATCTGTCAGTCACACACTAGGCCATTGGATCTCAATCTAAACTAAAGACCGACACCCCCTCATATGCTGATCATTTTTTTCATCTGTGATGTGCTGATGATGTAGCACATTATCAGTTTTTAATACTTATTCACATTTTTATATTATCTTAAATTCATAAATTATCTTACCCGTTTGAATATGTATTCAAACACATGTTTTACATTATTTTAACTCAACCACTTACCTAGATACTCTATCAATGCTTTTATTACTGAAAATAAGAAACATTTTTATGGTGTGGTACACGAATGAGATGTCTCAGAGACGACTCGGAAATAACTCAAGAGTCAAAAGTTGCATAAAGAGCAATATAAAGTTGAACGCGAAGCGTATTGTGATTCATTGCCTATTGTATTTTGTACACAAAGTAAAATGACCTTTCAACCTTTATTGATAATTTTAAGATGAGAGGTCAAAGTGTCGTCAAGTACATGCACAATTTGGGGTTACCAAATCATATTTAAATAAAACTCATTTGACATCACAATACAAATTAATTAACTAACTAGCTTACCATCATGCCTTTTCTTCATTGGGTAAACAGAGAGGATAGAGCGCCACACTCTTTTGTTTTGACACACAATTCTCGCCTCATCCACATTCATACATCTTCTCATAAAAGCTCGTCAATTATTGACCATCTTCCGGTATCTTATTTACCTGGGTGAGTCAAGTCTTCACAGACGTCCTCTATTTCTGGTGCCATCAACATTTGCGTCATATATCTTTCTTACTATTCTCTCCTCATTCATCCATCAATATAAAATGTGACAAATATAAATTCATATAACAGTAAAATCCTGTTTATTCAAAGTTGAGGAGACTGAAAATCAAGAAAAAAGTTGGAATAACGATTTACGATAATAAAATGAAAAATTTCAAAAATTCAATTTTTTTTTTTACATAGTCGATACTTCTTTCATTACAGCTCAAAGTAATTATTAACCTATCTATATACACACATTTTTAAATAACAAACAAGTTGTCAAAATCACAACATCATTTTAAATAACCCGATTATAATGGACTATCTTTTTGCGCCATTTTTAATAATGACATAATTGTCGAACTTGTCAATACCGCCATTTCTCCAATGTATTTATGTTAGCAACCAAAGTTTCCAACGCTTTTAAAACTTTGTTTTGTGGTGGTCGCAGCGGCATTTCGCACTTGCCTGTGACGTCTTGTTATGTTTCTTCTTCAATCTCCGCTTCTTTACTCCTTTTCCCTCCATGATATTTCTAGCCCTTCAACGCTAAAGTTTTAACTGTCATCATATTTAATATTGTCGACAACATCATTAATGGGATCGTGTATTCTTCTGTTAATTTTATTTTGAATAATATTTTTTGACAATCTCTTGTATCAATTTGATTTTTTAGCAACTGTTGGCCTTTTGTACAAATTTCGCATTCATGCTATTTTCGAGATTAGTCAAAATCATAAAAATGTTTTAATTTAAATTTAATAAAATATGGAAAAGTCTGAGGAACGCAAACCTCGTATTTGTGAATTTCAAAATATTAGAGAAATACAAATAATTATCTTTACATATAAAACAATGGCAATAAAATAATTAACAATATTTTAGAAAATCTGAGAAACGCCAACCACACATTTTTCGAAATGCCTTGACATTAAACTTAAATAGAAAGAGAAATGTCTATTAAAATTAGTACAAATTAAATAATATATAAATCATGGAAATGTTTGAGGAACTCAACCGCATACAATAAAATATACGAACGCTACGTAAACAAAAATAATTATGTATACGGAACAGAAGATTGGCAGGCACCAACATTCGCAGAAACTGGAAGAATTATGTTACCTATAAGGGTGCAAAGATAATATTTGCTATCTTTTTCTAATATAAAGAAAACGAGCAAGAAAAAAAGCATGCATATTAATGTGACGCGGTAAGAAGATAATAATTTAAATATCGAGGATGCACTAGATATGTTTGTCATCTTTTTTTAGTATAATGAAAATGAGTGACAAAACAAACAATGCAAATTAACTTTATTCGTTGTGAATCAGTATAGGGGTGGATACTATCCTTTTGGATGGACTTTGACATTTGACAGGTACATCGCGTAGCGTATTTTGTAGATTGCGGACATTTGACAGAAAAAATTGAATTGGCGAAAAATAGATCGACAAACTCACTAATAGGGTCCAAAGTAGTTTCAAATAACGATATTCAATTTATAAGTACAATTTAGTATGACTCTCCAGAGGAACCACATTCTGCTCCAAAACTTTGACTTATTGTGAATTTCGAATAAACGGAATTTTACTGTATAATATAAAATGATTCAAATACAAATACATACATTTAATTCTTATCTTTTTACCTTGAAAAAACATTTGCCACAATAACAAACCCACTCTCTATTTTATTATTCTGCATTTATATACACTATTCAATCTGTAATGTGGGTGTAATCAGTTGAACTCCTGGTCTCCCGTGGCTCCCATGGGTGTGGCCCGTTGCGAGTTTGGATTGGCAGCGTGGCGCGGCTGCCTATACGCACTGGGCGGCTGGGTGGGCGAGGACATAGGGGCCTCCGTTGAGAGCTACGACCCTCACCGGGGCACCTGGATCCTCGAACCTCCCATGCCTGAACCTCGCTTCAGCATGGGTGTTGTCACCTACGATGGTAAGCTCTCTTATCTAAGAATCTTTATTGCTTCTTTATTTATCATTTAATAACTGTGTCTCCACTGGGAAATATTATGGAGTCAAAACCTTGCTTGTCGTTAAATTGGTCTTCTACCAGCTACTGCCCGTATATCATCGGTCCAGCGGGCTATTGTTCTGCCCACATTTCACTTTCAGTTCGAGGTCTCCACTCCTTTATACCTTTAGTTGTTCTCTCGTCTTACCAAATGCACCGCCCATTGCAATTTCAGCTTTGCCACCTAGTCAACTGTGTAATGATAGATATTTTCAATAAGCAAAGTTTAACAAAGTTAAAATAAAATCATGTAATCATGTGTAAACACTATCACAACCTTTACAGCTGAAAAATTAAACTACCACGCTAAATTGATTATAAGATGCATGTTTTTTCCTTATTTTGGTGTTTCTATATTCATAGTGTGTCTTACACTCAATGGTGTCTTACAATCACTGTCAAAAATATACTTGCTGTTGACGATCTTTAGAAGCCACTTCCAGTGAGCTCTGCAGTCGCTACTGCACAGGATACATTAGTCTCTTGGTGATGGTCAAACATGATCATTTTTTAATAAAATTGTGCCCTTAATTATTGCATAATATTTGTATGTCCTCAAAAACAATTCACTATGATGTTGCATTGAAATGAAAACTTATTAAGTATGCTATAGGGTGTTCAGTGGAAAAATTCCAAGATTAAATTATAATTGCTCGTAAACCATCAGGGTGAGGTAAGTGGGAGGGGTATTGCTCGACGCGCGTGATTTGTTGATTTGCCAGTCGCAATGAGTCACTGGTCGGGAGCGCACCGCGTGTTTGCAGTTGAGCAATATTTAAAGTGCGGTGATTCATTGGTTCGTGCGCATCGCACTTTTTGTACTCACTTTAATATTCGACAAGTAAGTGATGGGCCAAACACGCAACTTATCCGGTGTTGGGTTCAAAAGTTCAGACAAGAAGGGACAATGGTTAATCAAACTTCTCCGGTACCATTAACGTCAGCAGTGACGCCAGAACATGTGGCTCAAGTTCGACGTAAAATTATGCGCAATCCGCGTAAATCGATAAGGAAGATTGCAACCTGTACTGGAATAAAAAAATCAACAGTGCACTTTATTTTTTAAAAAAAAATTAGTTTCACCCACACAAACTATTCTTTGAGAACAATACTGGAACGTTTTGGAATAGAATGAACGCTTGGAAATATATTGTTTACTGATGAAACACATTTTTATATCGATGGCTATGTTAATAAACAGAACATGAGATACTGATGTCAACCCAAGGGGACGCCATCAAAATTGTTTGCAATTGTCCAAAACAACAGTGTGGTGTTCAATTTCTGCCCGAGGGATAATTGGCCCTAATTTTTTTAACCAGCGAGACAGTCACTGCCGACGTGTGTTGCCAAATGATCAACGAGTTTTTGGTATCGCAACTGCAGCTCTTTCCCGGGTACAACAACTGAACACAATTTCAGCAAGACATAGCTAGAGTTTCAATGAAGAAGCTGAGGGGAATTTTTTCCAATAAATTAATCAGCAAGTACGGAGACATACCCTGGGCACCTCGGTCACCGGACCTTACACTGTGCAACTTTTTTTTGTGGGGATACCTTAAGTCGAGGGTTTACAGCAACGATCCTCAAACAATTCAGGCCCTACAAGAAAATATCCACCGTGAAGTTGCTGCCATTGATCCAACGCTTTGCTTTCGTGTGTTCGCAAATTTAAGAGTCTGATTGCAAGAGTGTCCTGAGAGAAATGGACAGCATTTAGACGATATTGTTTATAAAATGTTAAATTAGTATCGTTAAACTCCATTTTGTATAAATAAAATATGAGAATAACATTGTAGTTTTTTTTATTTTTTATTTAAAATTAAACTTGAAAATTTTCTGCTGGACACCCTTTATATAATGTTTAATTTCTATAATTCATTTTTTTCTTTCTAGCTTAGAATAATAAGGGTGTCTTATAATCAATGTAATGCAGTATTTTAATTTGAATTTGAGACTCGTTGAAATCAGATTTATACTAGTCTTTCATAAGTTTGTGTCTTTTAGTTCTGGAAAATAAAATGTGGATTTCTCTGCAAAATTTTTGTCTTTTTTTTCTTTCAGTGTTCATTATCACAAAAGTTGAGTATTGGGGATCAGTGACCTGCGAGCACAACTGAGTCCCATTGATTATTTATCTGTAATTTGCTAGCATTAATAATCTTTTTTGCCGCAATAAACAAAACACCGTTTGCAGGTCTGATATACGTAGTAGGCGGCTGCACGCACGCTGAACGACATCTATGTTCCCTGCTGGCTTACAATCCGGTGACAGGAGAGTGGCGCCCCCTGGCCCCCATGAGAACCGCGCGCTCACAGGCCGGTGTGGCGGTGCTAGATGGGTTCCTGTACGTGGTCGGAGGCAACAGTAAATCGCAAGAAGTTCTCTCCACCGTGGAACGTTACAGTTTTGACGAGGTAACATCTCTCTTTATCAACAAATTTAATAAGAAATTTTGATTATGATTTAATCCTAATATCAGTATTCATCTCAGTCTTTATACATAATATTGATAAAAATAAATTATTATGATAATATTCTAAAAGAAATTGATCTCATTTACAAATCTGATTAGAGCATTTATGATTAAAATCAAGATTTAAGAAAAGATCATAGCTACCAATCATTGGCTGCTATGCTGAATTTAAGATATTTTAAATATTTAACGCAAACTAAACATTGTATTATTATTGTTTTTAATCACTTTTATGAGTAAATTATACACCAACTGGTTAGAATAATTTGACATATGGTTTTAGTTAGTTTATTTAAAAGTTATTTTCCAAAACCGATTGGTGTATAATTTACTCATAAAAGTGGTTAAAAAGTAATAAATAATTCAATATTCATTATTTTATTTGTTTTTCATTAGTATGTTAGAAGTGTTATGCGGGAAGCCGTGGTTCCCCAGGGAGATTTTAATTATATTTATTTAACTGAATTTATGAATATTTTTTAGTACCAGAAACGCATTACATGCTTGGATTTTATTTATTTGAAACTTACAGGAAATAATGCATCACTGTATTAACAAATCTCTTCAACTCAATATATAACACAGGGATTATTCCATTGAATTAGCCGAAATATACTTTTGCCATCATCTCAAAGAAAGCGAAAGCAAGAAAATGGAAGTGATCACTGCACAATCAGCTTAATGAGCCACTTTTTGAAGATATCATATACATATATCATAAAGTGGAAGAAAAGATGGGTGCAATACAGTTTGGGCTTTCAAAGTGGTTTAGGTATTCGAGTACCATTATTTGGTATTCAAGTTCTAATTGTTTTATTGATTATTGACAAAGTTGGACAATGCTTCAAATCCTGGAAGCCTCTAGGATTGAGGATAAAGACAAGCGACTAATAGGTAAACTTCATTGGAATCAGAAAGCAGCAGTGAGGGTAAAACACATGAAGTAGAAATATAAATAGGCATGCGGCAGGAATGTATTCTCTCTCCCTCTCACCCATGTTTTTTAACTTATATTCAGAAGAGATGGATACGGTACTTCTAGCAAGTAACATTCTCAATGTTACTATGTATAATTATATACTATAACATCCTCAATGTTACTATAACTATACTCTATAACTTGTGCTGAATCAAGTGAGACTATTAAGTTAGAACTTAGCGTGTACAACTTAAACAAAACATATGCTCATTAGCAAATAGAACAGTTGACAATGAAAGTTTTTATATAGCTGGAACGAAATTGGAAAAGACACAAAGTATTAGATATCTGGGTTGCAATATATGTACATGAAAGATGGGATCCTTCTGTTGCAATATATGTACATGAAAGATGGGATCCTTCTGTTGAAATCAAATGCCACATTAAAAATATGTTTTGCAGTAATGATCTCAACTCAACCTTGGATTACAAATGCGAATGGTCAGATGCTATGTGTTCTCGGTCATTTCATGTAATAGAAATATGGACACTTACCCAAGGAATGATAAGGCCACTTGAAGCTTTCAATGTGGGTCTACAGAATAATGCTCAAAATAAGCTGAATGAATAGAGTTATGAATGAAGATGTTATTGTTCAGATGAATAAAGGAAAAGAAGTTTAAAAAAATCCAGACAAGTATCAGATCTTGCATTTCATAATGCAGAGAAAGATTGCTGGAAATCAGGGCCCTGAAGAAAAACAATATCATGGCTAGTCTACTGTAAATCTTTTCTGGGCTACAGTAAACAAAGTCATACTAGCTAACGTCCATTAACAGATAAAGTGCGGGAAGTAGAAGAAATAATAATATTCAACACAAGGTCTGTAATATAAATATGTGTCTCTGCAGAACGCATGGTCAGGAGTGTGCTGTATGTCCGTGGGGCGAGCGAGCCCTGCCGTCGTGGCGGCAGAGGGGCGACTGCTGGTGGCCGGCGGGGACCAGCTGCACGAGGGCGACGCCTTCTATCGGGCTCGGGCCTCCACTGCCTCCGCTGAACTGTACGACCCGCGCCGCGATGTATGGGCTCCCGCACCGTCTCTGCCTCAGCCGCGATCCGAAGCCGGCGCCGCCGTACTTTGACACGGGCGCTGCCTCTGTCCCGTATGTGGAATCTTCCGCATGAATGTCCAAGGTGTATATAGTCACTGTTCTTCCACTAGATGTCTAGCTGTACAATCATAACATTATTGCGATTGTTTGATATTTGTTAAAAAAGATGTTTTACAAATTTGTCTCAATTTTGGTGTTCAATGCCCACAATATTTATTTTGGGCTGAAAGGTTTAAATCTGAATTGTAAGTGCATAATTTTATGGAAAACTGTGAATGTATTATGGAATGTAAACCTTTACAATGTGCAATGAAGTGAGGCAGATTTCTCAATATGGCCCAACGTGAAGTACTCAGTAGCAAGAGTGGCCTGAATATGATGATAAATTGATAGCTTAGGTAGAGTACGGGGCAGCTCCGGTTGTATGCTTTTAATTAATGAAAAATTCTAATCTGTTCTCCTGTTATTTTTTTATAATGTGAATAACGACAACAAAAAAAGAGTACTCGCTGGGAGATAATAAATGTGTAATGTTAGTCCAAACTTGGAATAAAACTGAAGATGGCACAACAGCTGCAATATGCTTTAGACGTTAAATGTTTGGAAGCTTTTTTGAATCCATACATTACAATCCTATTAGAGCAGATGTTAAGATTAAAATAAAATGCAGCATTGGCTATGGTGAAATAACCCAGAAGAAGGTGTAGCTTACTAAAAAGATAAATTTTACATCCGTCCAAAAATACTGTGGACATAACAAAGATTTTTGCCTACTATAACAATACGTACACTATTTCAGACTTTATCGGAGAATCTTTGCTCTATATTTATACGGACTGTCATTATTTCATCTTTACTAATGTGTCATTCTTTTAAAAATTGATTTTAATTTAAACAATTATAACACATTACGCATGACAGTATTTATAACAATACCTTCGTGGACATAGTGATTCTTCAGTCCCAGTCAAATTTGATAATACACAAAACTAAGGCTTTTTCAAAGTTTATCTTTTGTTTAATAAAAAGTCATAGAAATCCTCTCTTTTAAATGTGAGGATTATGATAGAAATCCCATAAAATTTTGCTTATCTTTTACTCTTTTTAATACACAGCATATTCCAAAGTTCTAACCTTTCAAAAATATTTTTTATATTTTTTTATATATGCTTACATAGCTTAATGCCATATTCCAGATAAGTGGGAGATGTGGACACCACCTCTGATGACATACATAATGAATTTGATAAGGACCAGAAAAGTGCAAATGAATTTGTAGAGTTTTTGAGAGTAGTTTAAGCAATGTGATGTATAGAATGTCTGAAAATAATCTACCAATAGCAATGAATGAATGTTGTCAGATAAGGAGGACATGTATGTACAAACTTGGTGAAGAAACAGCATGGGTTGTTTTGAAAATAATGGTTGAATTTAACCTTCAAATTCAATTAAATATATAACTTTAATAGGTGTTGGATGTTTGTTGCGTGTTTTCCTCCACTTAAACTTTAATTTCATTTCGACACTTCATCAATGCCACACTGTTCGTTCACAAGTGGTTCCTTCACCCCATGCATGCTGTTGCAATTCATCTACTACATTTGAATATACTATTTGAACTACATTTCGGAAGTGTTAAAGTATGTGTTGAAAATTAAATACCTTACTCAATAAATAAACAGATTCCTAACTATCAAGCAAAAATAAATTAACAAATATTTCCAAGCAAAGATCATTCAAAATGAAATTCGTGAAATATTAAAATTGGCAATACAAATTAAATTAATCAATTAGAAAGATATATAGAAAATATCTATCAAAAAAATAATTTACTGATTACCAGGATACGAAACGGGAACTTTTTCTATCTGGGGAAATGTGTTATCATTTTGCTATAACAACGGATTATGTTTTTGACAAATTTTGAACTTATATTTTGTAGAATTATGTTCTGAAAAAAGTGTTTTCATTAAAAATTTTAATTGGCTTTTATTTTCGGAACAATCATAGTCGAGTCAATATAATTAATATTAATACATAATTAAAGAATTATTATTATTTAATTTTGAGAATCGGCCGGATTAACAGTTTAAAGAAACTGACATGTCATAAGTCATAGTTTAAAGATACTACACTCGCATTGAGTTATTTTGTTACTGGGTACTATAATTTTGAGAGGTGTGATCTGTCTCATCATCCCTCATCTAAAATCCCTCAAAACTAGTAATGACAAGATAACTCAATGTGTGAATAATATTTAGTTTAGGGAAAAATTATAATAATTACAGTTTCCTCTTAGTACCACTTATTTTACAAAGTGTGCATGATTACATGTGTGTATATATTATTTTCTAGACATTTAAGAAGTGGTTAATATTGTTTTTGTAATATTATATTTGACATTTGCACGGTGCATTTCCCACTACCTGGATGCGGTGTGATAGTTGATATTTTTTATTCATCTGATTTTTTTTAAACTCATGTATTTAATAAAATAAGATCTAATAAAATGATATATGAAACAATATATTATTGATTGGTGTTAAAATAAAATGTGTAAAGTTTTTATAATGAAATACATATTTTGATTGAGCAAGCACCGTAATTGATAAATCTGCCAAGTGAAGAAATCTCATGCGCCTTATAAACTGTAATTAATATGTCAGAAAGTGTATGGCGTGGAAGCGACGTAAGAATGTGGTCATCAGGATGCAAGAGTGTGGCTCCCTCTCCCCTTTGGAACAATGTTCGTATTGTATAATATTAGATGTCTCGTGTCCTCAGTGATTGTCCTGTATATCCGTCAGGGATGTGCCGGTTCCAGGCAGATCATCATAGTGTATATGTCTTGATGTATTTTTTACCATTTCCAACATCGAACAATTACGTACAGTAAACTGTTCATATAGAAATTTTATATATTACCCAATGTGTAAGAATCATTGTATTTATTTATTGAAATGATTAAAAAGTAATAAAAATGAAAAGAATTGTTTTATTAAAGAATACAAATATGTTCACTAACCTAACTAATGGATTTATATGGCAGAATGGTCATCCTGAAATGTACTGTTCCATATTATCAGGTCTATGGGGAGCCTAGTGCCCCTACATTTGACATTTTGGATAACATTTGATAAACTATTACATATTACACTGCAATATTAGAGAATGAACTGGACTACATGAACCAGTTTCTAAATGGTTGGAATCTTATTGTCTTAAGACATAGACATCTTATTTTAAAATTCTTTGAGCAACCTCGGAATTGCCTGGAAAAATCTTTAGAAATAACAGATTTTTTAAAAATAATTTATTTATTCATCTGATACTAGTGATGGTTAAATCACTTTTATTATGACTGTGGTTGTATTTGATTGTAACGACGATTGGTAACTGGTTATTCGTAATTCTTCGAGCCATGACTGGAACACTAGAAAGTTAGTCTCCAACAGTTAAATCAGTTACCGATTATCGTTAAATCTCAGTTATCAATCATCGTCACATAATGGTTTACCATCACTGCCTGAAACCCCAGTAAAATTTGTCAAGAAAACTGCGTTAGAAAATTTCATAACATTTTTATTTTCACATTTAACGGTACAAGTATCGATCCTGGTACCTCTCACATGCCATCTTAATATTCCTTAATAGATTGTGGTGCAAATTGTCTATATGATTTGTTGTGTTATAATTAATACTAATATTTAATTTTAGAAAACTAGTATTAATTTTAATGTTTCTTTTCAAAGCTCAGTTGAGACGACGAATTAAAAAATGTAACTGTAAAATTTCTGAACGGGATACCATTAATTGACATGAATTTAGCATGAAGACATGAAAATAATCGATGGGTGACTTCCATCAGAAATAATAAAATTCTGAAAACCCAAAAAATTATGATTTTGTTTTGACCAAACTAATTTGTTGATCTTTGGTGTACGTATATTTAGACACATTTTCGAATTCTGAGAGATCACCTTCATTGGCAGACTTCCAGAAAAAGTTGAGTACAAAGTAAGACTGTAAGAACAATAAAAATCAAGTCATAGAGCCAATCTTGTTGCACACAACTCAATACACCAGCAATCATAAATTTTAATTACATGAGTAAGCTATCCTCTAAAATGCTGCACAAAATGTGAGACAATTTTAAAGATATGGTTGTGTACTGTAATTTCCTTGTAAAGGATTCTAGGATGATTATATCACTAAATGGCTCTACACATATGTATTAATTTAACTATTTATAAAAAATAAACAACATTAATTAACTTTAATAACAAATAACAATTTGTTACAATTACATGTTAATTTTTTATAATCACATGTCCACTAGGTGAAAACTGTCAAAAAATAATACGCCAAACTGATATTATTTATTAGTGTATGTAGATATACATTATATAAAAGAAAAAATTAAATTGTTTCACGCATGTGAAGATAGATGAGAATAAGGAATATAAAATAATGCCTAATTTTGTTTTAATAGAAAAATACTAAACTGCATTATATAAAAATAATAAACAATGCTAATGATAAAACCATCATTCGGTGCCGATTGTTCGAGAGTTCCATATAAGTAGGAGTTTACTGTAGTTGCAGAAATCGTAAAATGAAATTTTAAACATAGGTGATATATCCTAAATTCAGGTAATGTGGGTTTTTCTACTATTACAATTCATACAATTAAAAAAAATCTAATATTTTTCACAATAATCACTTCTGCCTTATGGCATTTTATATTATCTTACACAAAAATAATTTCACTAACTAGTTAATATAGAATGATTTGTCATGTTTTCTGATTTTGTCTGTGAAAAATCACCGAAGGACTTTGAATCTATACTTTGCTCTATTGAGGAATAAAAACACGAAGGGAATTTTCATTTTACTGCGCAACTGAGTGATCGTATTGAGTATTAAGAGAAGAAACAGGTTAGAAACCATAAATGACTTACTTTTTTAAAAAAAATATTTTTCATTAACAAAGGAACTCATTATTTTCACTTAGATTTGCTTTTCGATAATGAGTTATATTTGTATATTGACATTTTGATTATTCTGAAGCCAACAAAACAATTCAATATTTCCCACCAATAAGCAGATAATCCAATAACAAACTTATTTGACTATGAGAGTACTTATCTTACTAATCTTAGGAGCATAAGAAAGCTTTCATTAAGAGTAATAAGATATTGTGTGATAAATGCGTATGTAATATATTCAATTAAATTTTGTAAGATGAAAAGTCCAGATAATGAATAAGTCTTAGCACGCCGTAAAAGGTCACTGTAAGATCGATTTTAATATTTCCACTTCTTAATTATTACAATTTTTTATTCATACTTTAATGTTGTATGTGTATGAGACAGCAATCGATGAATGGAACTGTTAAATAATATGATAGTCAACGTGGGATCTTGATCGGTAATACATAATAATGCTGACTTGCCATGGCGGTCAAAAAGGATGAAATAAAACTCTTATTATTATCAATCATTGCCTTTATTACATTTTATACAAAATTACAAATGAATTTGGGATGAAACATTGCAATAGATATACTATGCAAAGCACACAATTAATGTAAGCATAATCATCGTGTTATTTTATAAAAATACTTTTTCCAGAATGGTTTGCTGTACAAATTTACAGATTTCAAAGCAAAAAACAAGTCTCTGATATTTCTTATGTTCAATGAAAATTGGTCAACTCCGGACATTCTATATGAGGTGCCAATCCCACATTGTGTGTGATGTCTGTTCATATCATAAAGTTGCATTATGAGAAGTATTTCTACAAAAAATATAATAGGACCAGTGTTAATTGATAGGAAATTGTGTGAATGGAAAGAGGTTAATAAATGTGTTAAGGATCGGAAACCTAATAATTATAATATATATTAAAGAACATTGAAGCAATAAAATAAATCAAATTAATAAAGAATTTCAATTGATTTTATCACGGCAGTAAAGAATTAGGTTGTATGTAAGTGGGCGATCTTGATAAAACAATTCTCAACATATATAAAACTATGGAATAGGCATCGTGCAAAGCGCAGCAATCTATCTTCTTCATTTGATTTATATCTTTATATATGACACAGTCCTAAATTATAAATGTAAATGTTCTAATACTTACACTTTTTTAAAGAAAATAACTTACTCATTGGAGCATTTTATATAATATCCCATTTTATTAGATTAATATTTATTGCTCTTGTGAAGATTTACAAGCTTTAAATGAACTAAATTTTATACTACATAATTGAATGTAATTTTTGTCATAACTATAGTTTCGATAGGCGCAATCCCTCTCGTCAACAACTGACAGCTATCATTTACACCTTTAATGAGAGGGACTGCTCCTCTCGAAACCATAATTATAATGAAAATAAAATTCAGTTGTGTGTAGCAAAGTATTTTTTTTTTTAAATAACCATGTTGCATCAATATCATTTAACGGTATCACTATTGTGATCTTCGATGGAAAATTTTCATGTTGTTTGCTGATTTTTATTTTCCAAAAAAACTAAGTGTTCAACGGGAATGTGGAGTGAAGAAAGAGTCGTGATGCACATCTGCAGGACCAACACCAGCCAGCAATGCTTTTAGTCCTTTGGTATCAAATAGCGATTGATAATTCGTGCGGTGCTAGAGGCACATGTCGCGCATACCATAGACAGCGAGACACACAAATGTCTCTGTTCTGCAGGAACTCGAGGACAGACTCTCAACCATTTGCCTGAGATGAATCCTTCAATTTTTGGGCATCTTCCGAGAAGGGAAGATAGCTTGGAGAAGCTTGTTGTGGTGGGTCAAGTGACAAAGGACGAAGAGAAAGATCCTACATCCAAAGATAACAAACACTTCTCTGGTGACAGCTCTAAAATCTGCAGGATGCCGAAAAAAGTGGAGGAGCATAGTCAAGAGGGTGGGAGTTCACGGAGATTACGATCCTCAGTCATGAGGGACCAACGTGAATGGTGATAATGAATTCAAATTTACAAATTGTTAATATTTTGGGCATATGGCAAAAGTAATTTTACAAATATTTTCTCCATTAAAAATACAATTAATGCTAGATGACACGCAGTCTTGTTAAAGGTCTGCACTATTGAGGTATATCACTAACGTGAGTAATTTAAATATCACGTAAATAACGCAATAATGAAAAGCGCGCTAACAGTTCGCTAGCACAAAACCCGAAATAAGCCTGCTGGACGTGAGAAGAATCTAATTACAATTTCTTTAGAAATAAACATAATCAAATTTACATACGCAGCTGTAAAAGTATCCTATGCATCTATCCATCACAGTTCTTAAATGCATCAGGACGGTTTCGATATCTATCAAGGATAAATCTTGCACCCATCACAGTTTCACATTTACTGAATATTCATTGACCCGCGAACGATACATAGCCAACATTGAAATGAAGTTATTTATTAAATCGTAGGAATAATTTAATATTTTCAAAACAGTTCTTCTAAATATAGGAATATAAATGCGAGGAATATAAAAAATAACAATAATGTTAACTAGTTACGGTTCAAAATGTAATTTTATCAAACAAAAATTATGAAACTTGTTTATCTTATGGTTCCTTGTGACATTCAAAGATCCATCTCGATTTTAACTAAAATTAGTCAAATAGTTTTCCTAGCACCGTCTAGGGAATAAGTAATGAAACCATTTTTACATGTAATATTTAAAGTTGTTATTGCATTCATCTATTAATCAAAGTATATTTTGGATGCAAAGGATTAATCATTCCCATTACAAAATCACTTTAAGCTCCAAATCAAGTTTGGTTTGACAATTTTTGATTGGTGTGAATCTGATCTAATAGTGTATTCAGTATAATGTATGTATATTGATTGTCTCTAGAATACGATGGAGGTGTCTCGTGTACACTTCAAACAAGGGTCTAGATGCATCTCCCAGCCTCATTGCATCAACTGCTTTATCCATCTTTAGTTTATATTTTTTACAGGAAGTAAGAAACAAGGACATACATTTTTTTTCAACAACAATAAAAGAAGTTCTACTTCCCTTTTAGAAATACTTTTCTCATGATTTTTATTCACACTCGTAATTTGAAGAGTTTTTTCATTATAAGCTATTAAAATATTGTGCATGGGGTTTTATTCCAGTCTCCACTTAATCTAGCACAGTAACTAAAAATAAATGATTGTATTTAATGCCTCAGCACTAGTGCTTAGTATGTGTCCTTTTAGGAACAGGTAACAATTGAATATGGAATAAGATAGCAAATACCTCAGGTACTCTTCAAATACAGCTCATCTAGCCTTAGTGCATTTTTTATTTTATTTATTGTTTTTAGTTTGCAGAACTCCATATTTATTTTTTTATGAAATTTAAAAAATCTTTTTTAATAAATATTATTATTGAGTTCTGCTAGTTTGCGCAAAGCATTATTTAAATGTTATAGCTGTTTTGGCAGTTAGAGCCATTTTCCAACAGTTTGAAAATGGCCTTAACCCAAACTAGCAGAACCCATTAAAAATATTTATTAAAATTAGACTTTTTAAATTTCATAAAAAATAGCCTTAGTGCATTACCAGTAGTCTATTGCTTTATATAACTTGCAAAATTAAAACACACTATATTTTACACCAAATCAGTTAGCGAAGCAGCAATGTTTGTGCTGTTTTTGTTATCTAATAGATTATCAAGAGATAGTTATATTTGTATCTAAATACATTGGTTAAATACAAACACGGAATGCACGAGACAAAATGTTTAAAAGTCAGGAGAAGGAAGATATCAGTTGCACCTGCTGTGAAGCTGGGAACAATTCCTAATACCCGTGAAATAAACAGACGAGTAAATCAGATATTTAATGTGTTCTCTTTTAATGTTATTTTGAAATAATATCAAAATATGAACATAATAAAATAAACAATCTGTTAGTAGTCTATTTCATTTAACTCACTCATACTAAACTCAAAAATAGTTCAATTTTAAGAATAGATCTCAATAATAATAATAATAAATTCACTCAGTCGGAGATGCAAAAATCATTTCTGGCGGTTTCATCAAACAAAAAATTTGAGACCGGAATGACTCATCATCTTTGACGTGATTTAAAAAAAGAGCCAGCTGACTTTGAAAAATTAAATATACTAAAAGAACCATTTTATTAAATATAGTAGTCGGCACTCTAGCTTTACTGTAAATACAATTTGTTAAATAATGATTGCGGATGAGAGAAATAGAAGAGGAATTGAAGTTTCACTAGCTAACTAACCTAAAAGCCCGAGAGTAAATTTAACCTCCCATTTTCTTCAGAATCACAGTATTTTATGATGCTCATAGTGTGAGAAGAGAACTTTTGAATACGAGCAATTCAATTTGCGTTAAATGTTTTTAAAACTTATTACCAATCTAACTCCATGGGACCTCATTTCAGAGAATTACTAATCTTTAATCGACTCCATGTAACGTATAGTAACTAACAAATCAGCCGTTATTAATATTTGACACATTTTTAAATGGCATTTTTTTTTTATAACCTGTGTTCAATGTATAACATAATAGAATACAATATATTAAAAAAATTACTGCCACTTAAAATATGCAACAAATATGTGTGAAATACTAGAAATAAAAAAGACCTATTTGTTGGTTACGATACATAGAAGGAGTTGAAATGTACCTTTATTTATTATATATATAAATACATATATACATGAGACTAAAAATATTGAAGAGAAATTTGGAAATATTGTTTAATGACAGATAAAATGACTAATAAGCACCAATATTGATTGGAATATTATGCCATGCACGAGTTTGGTGTAGCCAGTTTCTAGACATGACTTAAAAGATCTAAAGCAATCATAATATTTTTTCATCAATATAAAGGTTTTGAAAAGCTGTGAAGTGTAGGGTTTTACTGAAATTTTCAAGCTTCATTATTTCTGCACACAAGGAATGTGCTAATAATGGCAAAAGCACAAATATGTTATTTGAAACGTTAAAATATTGCAACACTGTTATAATGTACAATTTGGCCATACTCAGAGAAAACACTTTTCAACACTGTAGATATCCAGGTCCAGGTCACATAGACGATTTAGGTCTTCAATTTAGTCTTAATTGTGCTCATGTGACTTCAATAACATTGGAAATATATTACATATTAATAATGCCAAAAGCATGTAACCATATAACTTGAAACATGTGTTTAATATTATATCATCTTAATTGTAAAATTGCCTGGATGTCATTTTTTAAATTTATTTTAGAATTTTTACATAAACCTAATGTTGTGTAGTTCAAAAATATTAATCTTGAATCACGAATAACAATAATAATTTTAAAAATTTCAATAAAGTAAATGAGAGACTTCTCTCAAACAATGAATATATTGCAGTAAAAGTTACAACGCTGGCATTCAGGACAATTTAGTGATGATACACAGTTCTGGTAGCAGGTGACAGGTGTCTGTGGTCAACCTGGGATTAACAATTACAGTGACAAATTACAAAACTCTGATGATGCAAAAAGAAATCCACCTCCACAGATACAAGCCAAGTGGTATTTCAGGCAGACAACAAATTGTAAAATCTAAGAAATTTCTGAAAATTATTTCATTATGCAAAAACAGTTTAATCAAATCAAAAATAAATATAGAATTATAAAATTTATTCATTACTTTAAAATATATGTATTACCAATAATAGATTGCGCTTAACTGCGTGAGTTATCTTTGCAAATAGCAGCCAGCTAGAAACTTTGAATCGAGGATTTTATTCTTGGAACTACTTTTGTTTATCCGGTGTGAAGTATCAGATGATATTAAAAGTTCACCAGAGTTATCAGGATATCGAAGCGATCAACTAAACTATGAAATAAAGACAATGCGATTTCAACATCATCGTTATCTTATCCGATTGTAACACTCGTACAGCATTAACCTTTTTGTGCCACACCATCGTAGTCCCCCGATTACAGTTTATATTTACAGAAGGAGCCGTCAACGTCAGGGGAGCCGGGGGCTAGTCATCAAAGTTCTGCGACAGCAGGAAGTTAGCGGCCAGGTTCTCGTTCTTCTCGCAGGCGAAATACGCTTGTATAACCATATGCTCAGGGAAGCCCAGCGCTTTAAGTCGCTCTATAGCCTCCTTATCCTGTGGAGAAATGTAAAGGGGCGAAGAAGGCGCGGGGGCTGCAGGGGCCGGGGCCTGGGCGGCTGCGGGGGGGGGCGCCGCTCCCGCTCCAGGTGCCACTACTGCCGGTTCATTGAGCATGCGCACAAAGGCCTGCTGGTGCTGCGATATGGCTTGTAGCAGCGCGGGATTGGTCTGACCGATCTGCTGTAGAATGGTATTAAGCAGCGAGGGGTCCTGCTGGATGATAGCGCGCATTTGTTGAAACTGAGGTTGACCACGCAGGAAACCCAAAGGGTCCTCTTCCTCCTCCTCCAACCGCTCAGCCAGTAGTTCCTCGGGGATGCCAGTCACCAGGTATTCCACAGCGCGCTCACTGTTATCGAAGGAAGCGCGCAGAGCTTGCTCTACCTGTGGTCGGCTGTATCCCATGTCCATGAGGCAACGCACGCGTTCCTCGTGTTCGGCATCCCCGGCTTCAGCGGCCAAGGGTGCCAGGGGAGCCAGGGGGGGCAAAGTAGCCAGGGGCGCCTCCGCGGCCGGCAGGGGCACCTCGCTAGCGGCCGCCGAGGGTCGCTCCACTGGGGCCGCCGCCACCGTAGCAGCCGGTGCAACCACGGGGGCTGCTTCGACTACCGCCTCTCCCGTTTTGGGCTTCGTCACCATGACGACAATAAACTTCTTCTCATCTATATTGTAACTGTCAATAAAATTATCATCCGTGAGTATCTTCCCGGCATAGATAAGCCTCTGGTTGTCCGCGGGATAATCTTTACCTTTTTCTGATTCAATTTTTTGTTTTAACGTTTTGACTGTTTCAGTACCGTCGATTTCGATTTGAAAAGTTTGCTGTTGCAAATTTTTAAAAGTAATTAACATTTTGTCGTTTTATTTATTTATTCGACCGCTTGAAACTTGAAAACGGGTCCACTCAATTCTAAGCTATATATAACTGACGCGATGATTATTTATCTGATATTGTACTGACTCAACAAAACTGACCAGTAAACATAACCTCACTCGAAGTCTACGCGATATGGCCGACCTCTATCCGTCAAAATTCATTTGCATTCTTTGCGGCCATTACGCTGCAAATTCGATTTGGGTAAAATCTCTAGAGCATGCATAGTTTCATTAATAAAAAGCTTTGTTGCTATACTCATTTATATACGCCACATGCAAGCCTCTTTTATCTATGAATACAACACTGAATTCTTATAAGTAAGGTGAAATTGGGTAGAATATGATCAGTTTGTATTCAATCGTTCGGGTTGGAATTCACAGATAATAAAATAATATTTGGTTTAAAAGATGATCTCAACGCTACGTGTTACAAAACATTCGAAACCATGTCAGTGTAATTATTTATTTCACTATACAAAGTTTATTTACATTTCTTTATGTTATTTAAATATAACATCCCTACCATTTTATTTAGAAATATTTTTACTTTACATTATAAAATAATGTAAAAGACAATGAAATTATATAAAAGGATAGTTCTGTAAGGTTTTACACTTAAAAAAAATACACGTTGCGAATTGAAATGTATATTTATTTTAAACTGTATCACCATAAGATTAAAGTTTTATATTTCAAAATGTAATCAAATCCTTTAAACTCACGTAAAGTTATTTCCACCGAATTTAATAATATACTGAATGTAACTCACGTTTATGGGAACAAATGATTTTAATTACGAAAAATTTAAAAATAAGTGGTCATTAAAAAATATATTTTAATTGTCAGTAACTTTTTTGCTGAAAGAAAAAATGTTCTGAAATTTGTGACAGTAAAGAATATGAAAAATATTCTTTACTGTCACAAATCATGATATGTATCATAAACTGTAACTTTACATTCTCATGATATATTTACATACATTTGCACAATATACCCTTATGTTATATAAATGTGGGAAAATGAAAAATAGATAGAGCACAACCTTATTTAGTCATTTCTTGGTTTTTCTATTATAAATAAATGGCTGTATCAGGATTTGTGTAAGAATCGATAGAAAAAATTCTACAAATGCTTAGGGACGAGTGATTTAAATAATCCTTGCGGCTGTAAAGGAATGATAAAGTAAATGAAGTTTAGTGGTCGTATAAAATAATATTACTGTAATGTTTTTTTTTCCACACACAAACAGGTTTTTTTACTTCGTGGTAGGTACTTTAACCAGTTTAAAAAAATATAAGTAAATCTATAAAAAAATATTTTTGTTGTGATTTATGACCATTGACCATAGATGCGGTAAGCGATATCTGTGACAGACGGCATCTTTTTTCTTATGTGTAAAATACAAAAATAAAAATATTTAGAAAACTGAAAAAGCTTTACGAAAAGCACAGTAGTTCGGATTGCACACGAATTGCTTCCATAATTGTACCAAAATTACCTTGTTTACGTTTACCGAATTAATTATAGCATTTTATAGAAAAATGGCAAAGTATTTCAAAAATTCTATGGAAGACTTTGGATCTGAAATATCCAAAGCATATTTAAATGAAAATCTGAGCGATGTTAGTACATTTTATTTTTATAAATATCGTTACATTTTGACGTGAATATTTTAGTAAGGAATATCCTGTGTTTTACAGCTCTCCGTCAATTTTAAGAAAAAAATTGAATTGTTTGTAAATACTAAAATAAAAGATCTTTTGAAAGAAACACAAGAAATATTCACCGACAGTAGCGTGTACACTGGATCTGCTGGTGTGGGCTTGTTGCTGTATTTGCGAGCCAAGACCAAGTCCCAAGGATCAGACAATGCATTCCATGTAAGTATTTGTTCTTATTTTAAATATCCCACAACCAGGTTGTGGGATATTTAAAATAAAAGTCAAGTGTTATGTCGGGACTAGAATATTTTTTCATGTTAAAACATTTTCCATGGTAATCTATTGGGTGATGATAGGTCATGATGCATTTTTTCTATTTTTCAAAGTCATTTATTTATATAAAGAACAAAGTTCAATCAATGATATATTGCCCATTTCGTTTGATTACCTTTGCCATCTTTCAGTGAGCTTCATAATTCCTCGTTCATAGGAGGACCTAATTGGACTGAACAAGGTGCTGATTTACGACCTCATTAGAATTGAACGTTACACCACACAGAGTTTTGAAGAGCTCGAAACAGGTGGAAGTCTGACGGCGCAAGGTCAGACGAGTATGATGGGTTTGGCAACAATTCATCCTTTACGATTAACAAACTCTGGACGTTTCTGGATTCATTCATAATTACCGACTACACATTCAAATTGATTGTTTGGTTCCTTATAAGCTCAAATATTGAGCTTGCTTGCGTATCCCAGTTTCTTGAGGTGGTTGTGAATCCTTGAATGATGGATGAACAATGTTTCTGCATCTTCTTGTGGGTTAGACTCTATTAATGCCTTGATTTTGTCGTCATTAACCTCGGTGACGGCTTCCTTGACCGAGGAGTGTCTTAGAGATCAAAATCACCAGCACAAAATTTTGTGAACCATTCTTCTCTTTACGGAAGTAAAACAGTAAAACATGGCAAAAAAGCAGTTTGGTCTTCCATCTTACCCTTGTAAAATCTCCAAAACTCAACTAAATCGCTCAATTGTCTTTTTTAAATGAAGTTAGAACTGTCAAATGACAGCAATAACATAGATGAGAATGACTCTGACACCTCAAAAATGAACTAGCGCTATCTGATGCCAAACTGCATCATGACTTCCGACAACCTAATAGTTAACACTATTATTTAATAAATGAAGTTATGGATATGATTTTATGAAATGATGAGTATTCATGTCTTACTGAATTGGTGGAACTGTAATTGAAAATAAGCATGCCATCTGCATTCCGCAGCGTGGTTTCTGAATTTTAGCGTGATTAAGGATGAAGACAAAAGACAAATTGTTAATGGTTATTTTATTAATTTGCCCTAAATCATATTACCGTAGGAAGCATTGCAGTATGTGGAAGGAAACGCAAAGAGAGGGAGACGTGAGAAGTCCCCCAGCTTCTTGTGCGGGTTGGCCGGGCCCCTGGCGCTAGGGGCCGTGTTGGCCCACCGCTTGGGACAGCCGCACGCAGCCCACATACAAAAGTACGTCTTCCATCAGTTTACTTTTGATTTTATAAGACAAGTCCACTAAATAAACAGAAGTATGTCCTCCGTTAGTTTTATTTTAATTTTATAAAACAAATCCACTAAATTAACCAAAAGAGTAAAATTAATTACGTGTTATATTGAAACATAAAGATGACAGGATCTGTAACAATTCAGCAGAAGTTTTAATATAAATCTAATCAAATCAATGTTTTGATTATATGCACAACTGAATTATTTTTCTTTCAATTGGTGCAATTCATGCACCAATTGAACTCTATAAGCCTTCAAGCCAAAATCTTTAAGCAAAATATGAAGCAAAGTGCCATATGAAGTGCCTAATTACTGCGCACGTCTGGACTTCCGGCAACACTTTCAACTACAGCAGAAATGTTTTCAGTTGATTTGGTTGAACAACCAATGTTTCTTTACTTCACAACAGCAACACTGCTGGAAAGTTCCAATTTTTTGATCAAATCAACAGGTGAACGAGAAAGCGTTTCATATCAACCAAAACCACATCAAACTTCACAAACTGTTTCCGTGAAATTTTTACTATTTTTGTAGTGAATTTTCACAATTTCAATGTGCTACTCAATTGTATTGATTCATTTTTATTAATGGTATAGTTTTTATTTAATCTTTTAAATGCCACGAGCGCATAAACATGCCAAACTTTACATGTCACGCCAAGCTATAGGCGTGATGACACACTTTTTGACCTTGCAGAAACTGTAGTTAGTTGTAGGGATTAGTCATATTATTTAAATCATTTTGTTATCTGTGGACGACAGTTCCCAGTTTTTGATAGACTCTGCGAACCATAACCCTTAAATTTTAAATACCATATGTGGTGCCTTCCATTTTAAATACGGTTTTCAGTTAAAAGGTTAACATATGTCATATATAACGTTTCTAACCCTGAAAGATAAAATTATATTGATATTTAAAATAATGGTTGAGTTTGGATCACCTTTTTTATTAAGGGGGGTACTTTAATTTTTTCAATTTGAAATTCAAAAAATTCTATGTGAATTACATACTCTTTCAAGATAAGACTAATAATTAAACTACTTATAATATCACTTAAATACCAAAGGGCGTTATTTGTTGCATAAATTTTACTAGAGAGGAAGGTTTTGTTAGTTGATTTTCTCGCATTCGGGGCAAGCTGTTAAAAAGAACTTGTATTTAGAGTTTTATCCATGGTTTTTCATATAAAATTGTGGAATGAAATAATATAAGTACTGTTTTTGAATTAATTGATGAAAAATGAAATAATTTATTGAAGTACCTAGTTCATATCTATAAATATGTTTTGAGAACAGTTAAAGTACCAACATACAGAGTAGCTTGTTGGTGTAGTGGTCAAGACGTTGGCCTGGTGATCTAGTAGTCGGGGGTTCGCGCCTCGTTCCAGGACACCGGCAAGTTAGTCCTATTTTCATAGCACAAGCGTTTAGCTTAGTTTGAAAATAGTAAGAATATTGATGTGACATGTATTCCGTGTACGCATCTCTATTTAAAAAAAATAAAAAAATAATAAATAAAATATACCATCAACGATGTTCCGCTTTTAAAATTATTGTGATATCTTCAATTCATTATTTTGTTTATAAAGATTGATTTAAAAATACCGCGTTGCCGTTTGTGATTTGTTTGTTTCATAATTACGTAGTATTTTGCTGTATTTAAAAGACAACAGTGTTAAATATATTCAGAATATTTAATTGTGGCTTACATACACAATAACATACATAAAATGTTTACTTTGTTTAAGGAAAACGTTTTCCGTAAAATCAGTGAAAAACCATTTAATATATGAAATTTGCAATTTATGTTGTGAGTAAGTTCAATATTAATTCATATTGTGGCTAAAATATGTGTGAAAATATGTCGTAATTGCATATTTTAATGAAATATTCCGAGAGTGGATTTGACGTTCATCACGGCCGCTCGGCAGAATGAAGCAAAACAAATACACGTGCAAACTTAACAGTTTATGACTATTCATTTTTAACATTTTGATTATTTGTACCTTCAGATTTGTCTCTGTAATCATGGTTTCAAGATTATAAGAAAATATATTTCATATATGCAACAATTTTCCATGTTAAGGTACATGTAAAATGATTTTAATGGTTGCGATCTTTCTTATAATACCTATATAGTTTTAATTATGGCAAGTAATATTAACTTTATTCAATATATTAATTAGAAAGATATACACATAAAATCAATTTTATCGAAAAATATTGTTGTTGCACCACCGGGATTCGAACCTGGATCTCTTTCCAAACCGGGGAAGGTACATTATCATAGACCGTCTGTTCTGAATAATTATAATTTCACAATAAGAATGTGTTCTCCTAATTAACTTTATTAGTTTTACATTAGTGTAAATCCAATCTTAAGTAATATTTAAAAAAAAAAAATGATCTAGTGTATAACTTCTGATATAAATTAATAATAAAAACACATATTTTTGTAAAAAAAATCAAAAGATGGATTAGTTTTCAAAAGGCTCCTTAAGGAGGATATTAATTTATGTATGTAACTAATGAATAGATAATTTTTATTTTGTGTACATTTGATACACATTGTAAGCGGCATTTATTTATTGTATTGTCTATTTTTGTTGAATTGAACATAAAAAATACTACCATTTAAAAATGTGTCAAATACATGTGAAATACTAGAACAAAAAATACCCTACATATTTGTTAGTTACAATACTTTACATTGGAGGGGTCTAAATATTATTTAATAATTGTTGTATTTGAATCAGGCACCTTTTAATAGACGAGGGTTTTCAAAATGCAATTTTTCAAATTTTGTATTATGCAATAATTGTATGGGTCAACATTAAATTGCAACACAACGAAATAACAGTTCTGAAAGTACATGTGAGTTATTATTTTATTGTATCATAAATAAATATTAAAAGGGTATTCTGGGTTAGGATCCATATTTTCAAATTTTATAGGTAGAAACAATATAAGTAGCTTCTTCTGGTGGTTAAGACCCTGGGTAGTCAGGGATTTGAACCTCATTCCAGAAGACCAACAAGTTAGCCCTATTTTAATAGCACAAGGGCTTAGTTTAGTTTGAAAATAGTATGAATATTGATGTGACATGTATTCTGAATATGCATCTCTATTTAAAAAAAATATATACATATATGTAAATATTATATGAAAAATATTTTAAACATAAAAAAATACAAAACTTTTCTGGAACCGCTATTGCTATTCCAATATGTGTGCGCAGGCTAGAGGGGCTGTTGCAGGTGGCAGGGGACTCCTCAACGCCAGACGAGCTCTTATATGGCCGCTCGGGGCTCCTCTTTGCGCTGCTCTTTGTCAACCAAGAAATAGGGCAAAACGTCATCTCGTCTGATGTTATATCCAAGGTAGAATTTTTTTCTATTTTCATTATCTTTCATAAAGTAACTAACTTACCATCACACCATTTTACTGTGGGGATAGGTAGAGAGAATAGAACGTCACATTATTCAGTTGCTGAAGCTTTAAACAAGGCCATTCTCCAATATCTGGTTTACATATGATCACACCAGGTCACTTGAGGTCACCTTCTGTTCCTCCTATCTTCAACACTCGCCTCATTTATTTTCTTAACTGTCCTTTCCTTTCTTATATATTTGGCATGAACAAACCGTTTCATTGAATCTTAAGGTGTGCTTTCAATTTTCCAGTTTGAAATTCGAGAAATTCTACAAGAATTACATATCATTGTGGTAAATGCAAAAGGCTGTATATCAAAATTTTCAAAAGAGACAAAACCTGTGAATCTAGTGTGATGTAACATGCAACTTATGTCAAAATGGTTTTAAAACCATAAACGAAGAGCAAATTCAATTAACATAATAAATTTGCAAAAGAATCGGTGAGATGGGGTAGTTTTTTGTCTTTCTTGAAAAGTTTGATATTTTTGATATACAGCCTATTGCATTTACCATGATTATATGCTTTCAAGATGAGGCTACTAGTTAAATTCTTATAAGTATCAGATAAATAATTTATAACGTTATTTGTTACTTAAATTATGCGAAAGAGGAGGTATGAATAGTAAGAGACAATAAAATTATTGAATTTCTTGCATTTGAAACAAGTATCCAAAATAACTCGTATCTGGAGTCTTTTCCATGTTTTTTCATATTGATATATGGAATGAAATAAAAATGTGTGTTATTTTAATTAATCCGTTGAAAATTAAATAATTTATTGGAGCACTTAATATATTTATTTAGTTTTGTTTAATATTATCGATTTAAAACTCCACATTGCCGTTTTGTGAGTTGTTAATTTCATTTCTGCATAGTATTTATGAGACAACAGCTAGTGTTTAAAAGACAACAGCGTTATATAAACAATATATTTAATGTTTACTTTGTTCAAGAAAACATTGTTTTACCTTAAAATCAATAAAAAAAACATCTAATTTATGAATTTTGCTACTTATGTAGTTTATAATACGTTCAATATTAATTCATGTCGTGGATAAAATGTGCGTGAAAATATATATTTTTTAATGGATTCGATATCCGTCATGGCCAGATAGATCGGGATATTGAACTTCGATGGATTTTTAAAATTATTGTCTTTTATAAGACTGAAAATATTGTTTTTAATTTAAAACTTAATTTTAAATAATAGTTAAACCCTCAAAGCATTTGAGTAAATAGAATATATTACAGTGAAACCCTCTTAATACGTTCTCCAAGGGACCGCCAAATAAAATCTTATTAAGCAGGAAAACTTATTAACAGTGATTTCAATATTTCCGTGCTTTATTTGACCATAACATCTAATATTGTATTTTAACTAACATTAGAATAATTAAAATATTTTATTTATAAAAAAATTATTAAAAAACAATTTATTCCATAAAAGTTACTTATATAAATATGAATTTGAAAATCACGGCCATAAATAGGCATACCAAAACGAGTAACAAAAATGCAACAAATTAACAATAACGAAGAAGATTAAATTAATGATAATAAAATGTAATTATAAGAATGCTAATAAAAAACCTAGATGAAAATAAAATGATTAAAAACAAACTTATAAAATGTTGATGACTATCTAATAAAATACAATTAATCTCTTAATGTACGCTTAAATATATTAAATACTACTACTTATAGGAAACTAAATAATATTATAAGGAAACTAAATGAAGTATAAAATTTGAACTATCTAAATAATTACCTATAAAAAAAATAATATCCAAACTGCAAAAAAAAAATTACTACTAAAAAGTGATTATAAAAAAAATTAACTAAAACGAAATTTAAATTAAACTTACATAAAATATCTAACTACCTAAATAAAATAAATCGACGTGACAAAAGAGAATATAAAATGAAATTAAAATTAAATCCGTAAAGTATCTATCTAAATAAAGTAAATCGACGTAACAAAGAATAAAAGAACTACTGACAACAAGACCAAAACACGAAATGATTTCAAATTCAAATTATTCGGCGTTTTATAGTAAAATAAGGGTAAGTCAAAGTAGGAAATAAAATACGCCGCATGTAAGTCCGACGAAAGTTCATACTTTTAACGAAATGTAAAATTGTTTGCACGACAAAACGTTCGTATCTTTTCCTGGCCAACTTGACGAATGCACATTTAAAAAAAGTACTGTTTGTAAATGAAAACCTGTTGGACTGCATTTCTAAAATTTATCCCTTTTGATGAGTTTTACATAATTTACCTGTACACTCGACATATTGCTTTGATCAGCATAATTGAGACATGGAATACTCGCCCTTACTGAATCTCAGTTCAGGGAAAATATTATCGGCATTGACATCGACGATGGGAGGTCCGAATTTACAAAATTACGTTAATAGTATTTTTGTCCTTAATTTTACGATTTAAATTTTTTAATCACAAATATGATGACATTATTTTTACTTTGTTTATTTATTTCGTGCTGACATAAAAAATCAAATAAACAAATAGATCAGCCAGTTATGTTAATTCAGTTGTCAGTGCCCTGTGGTTTGCTCTGTTTTGTTTATTTATTAATAAATTTTCAAATACGTATTGGTCGCGAAAATAAATAATTTGGTTATTTTAGTTGTCAAGAAATATTAATCAAAGCTGAACCAGAAGTAGTTCAAATTAAACAGCTCCCAATGAAAGCAGTTCCCTGTGGTTTCTCCGAAAATGGATATTATAGATTTTGAACATAATAATAAAAAAATATATTTTTATGAGTTAAATTAATACATAAGCCGCTTTCGAAAAATTCCTTTTCTTTCATGCAAAAAACATGGTTTTAATTAGTTTATTTGACATTCTGATGAAGGAAAAGATATTTTCCGAAACCGGTTGGCGTATTAAATTTAACTCATAAAAGTGGTTTAAAACAAAGTTATAAATAGTGTATGTTTAAATAATTTCGTGAACTACAAGTGAGGGTACTAGTTGCAAAGTCCTCCATTATTATTTGTTCTAACTTTTAATGCAGTTGTCTTTTCAAACTTAACTCATTTTTATATTTATTGATCATTCAAAATCGGTGTTAGTTGCAAAATCAGTCGCTTTTGCCGCTGCCATTTATATTAGAATTGAATCAATAGCAGTCTTCGTTACTCATAAATTTAAAGGGCCGCTAGTATGGAAAGTAGATTATTTTTGGAAAAATATGTTGTATTTATTGTGTACTTCAAACCAAATTATTATTTATAATAAGAAATGCATTAATAAATATATTGTTTTGTACGCTTCTATCAGAATTCACGTTTTCTCCAAATAAAAAATATGGAGGTAGCTGAGATTGCGACTAAGTAACAATAATACGAAGAAGTATAAGCACTTGTATTAAAATTGTTGTAGTCGAACATGTTCAAGGAGTGTGTACAAACTCTGTACCGTTACAGAAAACATTATTAGGAGATTTTTACAAAATCATGTTAGGCTTCAAATAAATATTTTCAAAATTGATCCATTATTATTATTATTCCATTATTATTGCTTCAGGCCATAAATCATCTAATAAAAAATAGTCTGGCTGCTCAAAGCTCAATGACCTTTATTTTTTTTTGTAACTAAACTAATTTACCATCACGCCGTTTTGGAGCAGGCAGAGAGGATAGAGCGCTACATTCTTATCACAATTATCGCCTCATCCACATACATACATATTCTCATACAAGCTCGTTGATTATTGAGGCTTCTAACATAACTATTTTCCAGTATCTAGTTTACCTGGTCTTGCCAAGTTTTCCACGGACTTCCTCTATTTATGGTGCTATTAATACTTGCGTCATATATCTTTCTAACCATTATCTTCTCATTCATCCGTTCCATATGACCAAACCACCTAGTGATCCTTTCTTAATCTTACTTACTATATTAAGATCTGTTTTACATTGTTTGAAGTGTTAAGAAGAGTATATTATCCAGAATAGTATTAATGGTTAATTTTATCGCATAATATTTTTACTTGATGTATATATCCTTGAGTACACAATACATTTCGCATGTTCTTCTCAGAAATTCAAAATACGCAGTTTAATTTTTTTTTTCAAAGTTGAATAATTAACTCCGTGAATTCCTTCTTTCTTAGCATAACAAGAACAAGAAATTAAACGTGAATAAATGCTCCTTTCAAGATCCGCTTTACATCCTTTCTTTATTTTTCATTCTTTACTCTATCATAAATAGATCTGCCGCATATACGCCTAAGCTATCTTATTTTCACTGCATTTAGTCTACTTTCGTTCCTCTTCTGCCAGCTACCGACCTCATTTCCGTACATCGGTGTCGGTACCGGGACTTCATTGTGCGCCTCGGTTGACAAGTTCCCATTAGTTATTTTTTGTATTCAATATATAATTTCGAATCAATAAAATATTTCAATTAATCAAAATAATCGCATAACTAGGATTTTTTTAAACACTTGTATCTCTGACATGATTGAGATTAGATACAGCACACGCAGCTTCAACATTTTCAACTTGTATTTTTAATCCATATGTATTTATCCCTAAAATATAGCGTTCCACTCAGCATACGTAATAAGATTACACAAAATTTATTCATTCAATTATAAACTCAAAATTTGACGAAGCAATTCGGTACTTGGAATTCCTGAAATAAATTGAAAGTTCAGGCCAAACATAATTAGGATAATACGGGCAAACAGATGAAAATAAAAATGTCAATGTACTACATATTTTGTCTATATGTTATTTGAAAAGACAAGCTTGTCCTAAAATGAGGCCTAATTCAATGCGGATCATCGTAAGAGTTAAGTAAATTGTTGTGTATTCCAAGAATTTATTCTAAGGGTTTTTCTGCCCCTAAGCAATTAAGAATATTTAAAGGTAGATATTAGTGGAAATAAAACAAAATTACCAATTCAGATCTGGTATTGTACATGCTGAACGTATTGTTTATGACAGCTGGGGTTCTGTTTTGTTGATTTTTGGGATTTATTTTGCTTGGGCCTATTCAAATATTACCGTTTTTGAAAATGGATAAACTTTTATGACACATGTAAAAACTCATTTAAAGAGAATTCATTTTATTGCACCCATTGAAAGAATATCACTTTCATTTTTATAAATGTCAAACAAAAAAATTCTGCGAAAAACGTATTACAAGGGACATTTTATACGGATAAACTGAGTTCTGTCAGAAATATTTTAATTTATTAGGTGGGAAATTTATTATTTGGAAAACGTATTAAGCATAAAAAAAATACCTAATTTGTATGGGACTTTTTCGGGATGGAAAAATGTAGTCCTATTAGGCGTGAAAACATATTAAAGGTGATCGTATTAAGAGGGTTTCACTGTATTTAAAAACATATGTTTTCACTAAAACAAAGTTTTTTAAAAATGTTAAAAATTCATTATATGTCCTGCAAATTGAATGGTTATAGCTCTATTAATTTTTAACATTTTGTTAATTTATCTCCATCTTAGCTATATACTTTATTTATGCAAGAATTTTCCATATTAAGACAATTTTATGACATGCGGAAAAATGTATCTAATGGTCGCGGTCTTTCTTATAATGGTTGTATTTTCTTAATTATGGCAAATAAAATTCAGTTTATCAGTTTTAAATGAGTGTAACGGTCCTATCTAAGTAATAGTTTTAAAAAATTCATATCTAGTGTATAACTTCTGATATAAATTAATAATAAAAACCTACATTTTCATAAAAAATGCAAAATTTGAATTATTTTTGAAAGTTACGCCTAATTCTGTCGAACAATTCTATTAATTTATTAATTTTTCACTGTCATGTGTAGATTTTTCACACATCTTAGAGTATCCTATGAGAAGCCAAGAGGTAACTGAGTTATATGTTCACTAGGTGGTGGAGGAAATATTAGAGTCAGGCCGGGCACAGGCGGCACGGGAGCCTGTCAGCCAGAAAGTGCCGCTGATGTACCGCTGGCACGGAGATCCGTACCTGGGCGGAGCGCACGGTGTAGCCGGTATTCTCTACCTACTGATGCAGGCCGGAGCCGCAGGGGTGCCGGAGCTACGCCCCACGATGGACTGGCTACTGCATCAGCGATACTCCGGAGGGAATCTGCCTTCCTCGCTGGGGAGCCGCTCCGATCGCCTCGTGCAATGGTGCCATGGAGCTCCAGGCTTGGTGCAGCCCGCAGCCCTTGCCTACAAAGTATGCTCTCTTTCCATTGCTCTGTTATCGATGATGAGCAAGACTTAAACCTTTTTAGACATTTTATTACTATTCTTGATATACCCAAATTATTCCAAGTGTCCATTTCTGAAAAATTATAGGAAAAATATATTGTAAAAAAACTAGTTCCAATAATTTTGTTTTTACATTTTTGTAGTTTAATTTACATTTTTCTTACTAACTTTAATACTAATGGCACATTACATTATGGGCAAAATTTGATTTAGATTTTCCATTATTTTTCATATATAGATTCTCTCGATGTAAATGTCGATTCAAATACATAGAATCTCAAATGTGTCTAAAGGAAGAAGTAATATTTTTTTATATTCTATTTTGGAATACATACATACATGTATTCACATTATTCAGTTTTAAAAATATTACAATTTATACAGATTTAAAAAAAATATATATAAGTTTATTTTTGAATAAAAACCAGTTTTCAAAGTTGTGTAGTTTTACTTTTCAATTTAAACATACATATTTTAAACTTCTTTGTTGTAAAATTATTCTATTTATTATTTTATAAATTATGCATATTATTTATCATGGATATCCACAGAACCAATGCCTAACAATCAGCGTCAAGTGTCTTAAAGGTTTAATGTCACATTCGAAATTCACATAAAAATGATGGTACTGCAGTTAATATACACAAAATTTTATTATTTCTACATCCCATTTATTGACATCGTTATCTCATTTTTTTTTACAGAATTTTATTTATGATATTTTAATTGATTTTTATTTAAAACTAATCGATGATTAATTGTCGTAATACATTTTTTACTTCACTTTAAAAATAGAAATGTCACAACTACAAAAATTGCCATTGTAATATTTATATTTTCACATTGTACTTTAATGGCTTTGAAGGACTACCTATTACGGTCATCAGCGACCTATTAACAATACATTTATTTAAATTAAATAAATAAAATTACACATTTATATTTCTAGCAGTGCTGCAACTTATTACAATTATATAAAGTGAACTGCTGACTGTTGATAAATAATATTTTCTTATTTGTCCAGATATACGGGGACGAGCGGTACTTACAGGCCGCCTTGCAGTGCGGAGAAGTTGTCTGGGAGCGCGGACTATGCACCAAAGGTTACAGTATCTGCCACGGTGTCTCCGGCAATGCCTATACCTTCCTACAACTCTACCAGACTACACAGGTAACCGTGGTTATACAATTGACTGTCTTCGGAGGTTTGGCAGTATGACCGACTTCTGCTGGAGATGATTATATGACTGAAGGATACTTGACTATTGACTTATTGTTGCAGAATCCCCTGTGGCTGTACAGAGCGGCCAGATTAGCCGAGTGGTGCATGGAGGAGCGGGATGGGACAGAGTTGCACACGCCGGACCGGCCGGCCTCCTTGTTTGAAGGTTTAGCTGGCCGGCTCTACTTTCTCACTGACATGCTGCAGCCCATGGCGGCCAAGTTCCCCGCCTACACAGTGTAAACTCTACTTGTTACCTACAGGAGTTAATCATTGTCTGCCCAAGAAACTTAATAAAAATGTTAAATTGAAGTGATTGCATTTTATTATGATTACCAGATACCTGACCAATATATATGATGAAATATTTGGACACCAGTCATTGAACGATTCGGTGAGAGGTTTCCGATTTTACAAACCCATAAGGGGGCAATCTAAATTTACTAGCGATGGGTCCACATTGTACAGAGTACTTCAATGAACTAGTGAAGTATCACACTACACACTTTGCTTCGCGCTTCAGACACTTCATTGAAGTATAGTTCAATAACGGTTTAAATAATGTGTTCCGCACAGCTACGCGGCTCGAAAAAACGCCGGACGAAAAAGCATACTTGGCCGCTTTACGACAATATTTCGTCCGGCACGAGACGCCTTTGAAAAATCCGCCGCCTTTGGAAACACAGTGGGCCGCCGGGGAGAGGGGGAAGCCGAGCCGCGGACGAGGCCACGCCCCGGCGCCGTCAGAATTTGTTGTTATGATTTTGTAATATATTTCGCTTAAAAAATTATTATGTCTGATAACGATATGTTAATAAATAGAGAATTGAGAGGGCGATCGCCCGGAGATAGTTTAATGCACCTTAAAAATCGTTTAGGTAATAAAATTGGATTTTTAAAAGTTTAAGGTGCATGAATAAATTCCCCGGGGGATCGCCCGCAATAAAAACTACCAGACATCGCGAGGCAGGTTAATGTTAATAATAAAAAATACTCGCGATGTCTGGGGAAATGTCCGGTTGATTTGTAATTAAGAAAATTGTGGACAAAATAGAGTTCTGCCGCCCCTTACGGGACGGCAGAAAAAATGGCAAATGTTGCCAAATTTGGCCGCCAGGTGGTGTCGGCGCGGGACCGAATCGGGGTGGCGCGGGGGATGCTTGCGCATCCTGATTGGTCCCAGCATTCCGAGGGAGCCATAAGCTCCCAGGGCTAGAGGTATAATATAAATAAACGGTCCAGCGGTTGCAAAATCACTTGCCTCGCTTTCGCCTGCACCGCTGGACTTCTCTACAAGAAAACGTGTTTTTATTCTCGACCCTGCTTTCACCTGGACTTTCTTCCCCTTGGATTTGACCTTTGGCTTTCACACTTGGACTGATCCTGGAAGATACTCACGACTCTGCGACTACACTGGACACGATTTGGACCCCCTTGGACCACTGCATATAGCTGCAGAATATCGGCGTTCGAGCGATAGAGCGGACCGCACTGAACCAGCACCTAAGCGATTTGATACAGTCTTGTTCCTGTACTGAACATAATGACAACCACACTTCGTTGAACTGTATGAAGTGTGAAGCAATTTCGACCCGCATCGGGAGTAGGCCAAACAGTGGTACCAACATACTTCGAATGAAGTGTTCATTTTGAACGCTTTAAGTTGGTGAATGTGCATTTCGTGAAGTGTTCATGAAGTTTTGTCCTTCGTTAAAATTTACAATTAAATATGATGCAAAGTTTTTATTTCTCATTAAGAAGAAAAATTTTCCTTTTTAATTTTGGTTTACCTTCAACACCTTTGCGATCATTATTTTGACATGAAATTTAAACAGATTGAACTATATTAAACGAAATACAGGCATTAATATCACTTTCCTTCGCAACTGTTGTCGTGGTCATCTTCTGCTGAGATCAGTTTGATAATGGCTTTGAAACATACAATTGTCTATTAGTTATCAATGGGTAAGGATTGGGAGCGGAATAATATTAGAACAAATTTAAATAAAATCTATATAGGTAGCCTACATATGGTTCGCAAGGATTTAGCATTAGCTTTTGACACTATTTCACATGCTGTTTTATTCTAAACGTGGAAAAATATTGGTATTAATGGAATAACACTGATGATTTTAAACCTATATGGAAAAAACGCACTACAAAACTGTAATGCAGTTACTGATCCAGAATACATTAAATTTGGTGTACCACAAGGCAGCACTTTAGGTCTGATACTTTTTTAAATTTATATAAACTTTATATAGCACTGTAGACAATAATTTAAAATCATCAACTTTGCAGATAATACGGTTATTCTCTATAAAGACACCACATGAGAAAAAGTCTATGGAAAAGCTGAAAAGAATCTGAGAACAATTATATTATGACTGAACAGTAATTTACTCACTCTAAATGGTCAACCATATCTTTACCCTAACATACCCCCGCACACATGTGATATGAGTAACATATGTGATGGCAAATGTGAGACTTTGAAACACACTAAAACTATTCGGTATCTAGGGATTAATATTGATGATAAACTCAGATGGGAAGCTCATATTGACATGTTAATTGGTAAGCTTGAGAAACTGAAGTATTTTTAGTACCTGCGTGTATATTGCACTCTGTCAGAGTACCATAGAATGTGGTTTAGTGAAATGGGGTGGAGCCGCCATCACAATACTCGAACCACTAATTAAAATCCAAAAAGCTATTATTAAAATAATTCTCATTAAATTTTTTTAACTGTCTCATTAATAAAAATCTCATTTGCTCAAAGGCATACATGTTTTATAGGACTGCGGATACACTTCAAAGAACAGGCTCGTGTAAAAATACAAACGGTTTTGTCTTACATAAATTAAAACTTGCAAACTCACACCTACACAGTACTTGTCCCGGATAAACCTAAACTTTTCCGAATAAACATAAAATATCCGAGTACAATCGATATTGTTGTAGCCAAGAACGCCCCAACACTGTCGCCATCGACCGCGCTAGAACAGTTTCCCTCGGACCACCTTCTAGTGTACTTCACACTGGACGGACAATCAAAACTATCGTGAAGCTAACTGGATAGAACTTAAAAAATGGCATCAAATTCATTAAAAACCTCGAAAGAAATTATGCTGTCGTAAATCACCTAACCAAAATAATACAAAATGCGCGTGACAATTATGTTCCGAATAAAGCAATACGATCGTAAACTGTAGATTAACCCCGTACTTTTAACAATTTATCCAAACTAAAATTCAACTTTAATATTTTTTTATAACTTTATAATTTCAATAACTTTTCATCTACTACATCTATTTGTTAAAATGTTTGTAAACTATCAATAAATAAATAAAGGATCGGGGCCAATGAGGGTTTTTGTGATGGCTATGGGGCTCCGGCTTGTCACTATGTGTGAGAAGAAATCGCACAGCTGCCTATTAGCATTAAAAAATATGCCAACCTGGTGGCGAATGAATAGGACCATATAGGACCTTTTGCCTATAAACGGTTCACCCACCCTCATTGGTTCTTAAAAAAAATGTCCTGACGAAGATATGTTAATATCGAAACCGGATAACATAAAAACAATACAGTGGTTTAAACAAAGTTAAACATAAATACAATTTTAAATAAACAATAGACTAGGCACTAGGCGATCCGACCGACCGTGTAACAATACTACTATTATGGTGCATTTAAAATAAAATGCTTCAGATTCTATATTTAAATACTGGACACACTGGAGTAAATTCATAATTTTAAACGATTAGGGTAAGATGGGGGAATGGCGGTGAGTGGGGAATGCCAGTCACAATTAAAATCTATCTTTTCGGATCATTTCAACAAACATTCGAGTGCTACCATCTAGTTTTCTTCTGAGTAAACTTATTTACGAGGCGCTGCCAGTGTGCGTGATAGCCGTTTATGCATCGGCTCGTATTTTGTTATAATTATTTGGCATTTTCAATCAAAGGTAAGCTTATAATACTTTGTACGCATGGAAATGTATAAATATTACAAATTATTGCAAATGTATTATTAGTACATGTAATTTGCCGGTTTGATTTATGAAAGTTTATTTATGGTTTTTAATGACGACCAAAGAAAATGTTTGAGTAGTTTTGGGGTTACGGCAGTCATTCGAAGCGGTTAATAACAATCACCGACCGGCATTACCCTATATGAAAATAAAGGACAATTTTTACCTTTAGTTTAGAACATTCATTTGTTGAAATAGTGGATTATGATTATCTTCATTTTTTACGTAGATGCCGCGGAACAGACCTAGAATAACAACAAAGGCCAAATGGAGTAAAGGGGATTTGGAAAACGCCACACAAGCTGAAATAGAAATTCTATACGGAAAGTTTCCAAGAACTTCAGCATACCCTTGAGTACTTCGCAAAAACGGATCAAGAAGAATATTCCTATCACCGGACCTTCTCTAGGTAAATATCCTACATAAAGTAAACTAAATGAGCTATACGAAAGTTCGGTTTCTTTTGCCCCAAGTACTTTAGGTAAAGAATTATTTCGATTCCCGCTTAAGTGACCGCCATTCCCCCATTCTCCCCCATAAAATTGTATTTTGATCATCTGACGCACACACAAATAAAGTTTAGTTTAGTTTCTCCAAATTTACGTAATTCAAATCTCGATCAAATTGAAATTATTATATCTACTTTGTAACACATCAGTAGTGACTAGCACTGAAGTTGTGAAATATTGTCTCGCGAGACCGACCGCCCGAGAGCTCAAAGTACTATAAATTAAGTTTAAAGATAATGTAATAAATACAAAAATTGCCCATCTAAGTACATAATTTATCTATGATCTATGTGGCAGGTTCAGAACGGTTCGGAAGATGTCTCGAGCGGCCGCCTTTTTTTTTGATTTTTGCGTGGAGCGCGCAGGCCCCGATTCCAACTATATATAGTGAGATGCCTAAGTATTTCAATAATTCTATGGAAAACTTTGGATCTGAAATATCCAAAGCATATTTAAATGAAAATTTGAGCGATGTAAGTACATTTTGTTTATGTAAATATCGTTACATTTTAACGTGAATATTTTAGTAAGGATAATATCCTGTGTTTTACAGCTCTCTAACAATTTTAAGAAAAAAATTGAATTGTTTGTAAATACTAAAATAAAAGATCTTTTGAAAGAAACACAAGAAATATTCACCGACAGCAGCGTGTACACTGGATCTGCCGGTGTGGGCTTGTTGCTGTATTTGAGAGCCAAGACCATGTCCCAGGAATCAGACAACGCGTTCCATGTAAGTATTTGTTCATATTTTAAACATCCCACAACCCAGTTGTGGGATATTTCATATGAAAATCAGTCTTATTATGCCGGGACTAGAATATTTCTTCATGTTAAACATTTTCCGTGGTAATCTAGTTTAACATTACCATTTAAAAAATAATTTAATATAATGCACTTATTGATATGATTTTATGAAAATATACTCGATTCGTGTGTTTACTCAGTTGGCGGCACTGTAATTGAATATAAGAATGCCATCTGCATTACACAGCATGGTTTCTGAACTATGGTGTAGTTATTTATGAACACAGGGGCGTAACTACACTAATACGGTGCATCGAGGCCCACATTAGGCAGGGACTCTAAAAGTCCGCACCCTACAAAACTTTTTCCATTGATATGGCCTTTTCTATATGGACTAATAATTTTTAAAATCTACTACAGCAAGAAATCGAATTATAAAATTTAGAAAATCATTTCTCACATGTATTACGAAAACATTATCGATGTATACAGTAATACTAATACGTCGGTTTAGGAACTAGGCACAAAATGTGCTTACACATGTAGCGCCTAACCCCGAACCCCCTAAAATGGATTTCAGATAATTTGGGTTAAATATGTAGTTTTGTAGATTCTTTTGTCAGTTACATGCAGAACATATTGTTTCTCGCAAAAGCCACTAAAGTTTATTGATATTACATGTTCAAAATCAGGGTTAGTTCCAAAATACCTCAAAACGGACAACAGTATAAATTGCTATTTCCCCTAAAGTGAAATCAGACAATCACAACGCTTGTTAATCATCATGCGATCTAAAAACCAGTATGGCTGCCAAAACGATACATACAGAAAAAAAATACAATACGGAATTGTCTATGCTGATGTTAAAACAAACATTTTGTGCATTTAATTTCAAAATATACGTTTTTATCCACAACTCAAAAGCACACAAGTAGTTTTAGAGGGTTTTGGAATTAGGGGCTACATATTTACACTTGAAAAAAATATTAAAACCACTAAATGAACACAACACTACTGTACATATAATAAATAATAGATCGTTATTATTCTAGGGAACCAAGTTATATTAGACCTTTTTTTCCATTTTGCATTGGAGCCCAATTTTTATAGTTACCCAACTGAATGATGTTAATAGGTATTTTATTTATTTGTCCTAAATCATATTATCGTAGGAAGCATTGCAGTATGTGGAAGAAAATGCGACGAGTGGGAGATGCGAGAAGTCCCCCAGCTTCTTGTGCGGGTTGGCCGGGCCCCTGGCGCTAGGGGCCGTGTTGGCCCACCGCTTGGGACAGCCGCACGCAGCCCATATACAAAAGTACGTCTTCCGTCAGTTTACTTTTGATTTTATAAGACAAGTCCACTAAATAAACCACAAATATAAAGATGACGGGACGGGTAAAAATACAGCAGATATGTAAACCTTTCCCTTACGGTGTTAAAATAAAAACGCGCGTTCCGGTGCTGTAACTCAGTGCACATGGACACTTTAGCGATATTAAAGTCGGATAAATATAAAAATCTTATATTTATTAGTCATTCAAATAATAATTGATGTATGTATAACAATTATTGTGCAAAAGTGCTAAAAATGTAAAAAAAACATTGATCACCGTGAACGTAACGGCTCATAAGACACGTCTAACTCGACCAGCACACCATCTGTCACTGATGTGACGATCGGCACCCCGCGCTCTGCGCCTTTCGCACCTCTACGCACGCACATATACACGTATTCACGTCAGGTTCTTCTAGAAAACATTTTTTATTGTTGCGTATGGTAAATACTTATATATTGTATTTATTTTATTCAATATATACATATATTACGCAGGAATACCAAAAACATGAACAACTCTGTTTTTAGAATATTTACAAAGTTATTTAGTCAACTCAGTTTCATCATCGGAGATCAGGTCTTGACAATTTTGTTGGATATTATTGGTATTATTTAACAGTTTAAATGTTCACATTATAATACATATTTCTAATATATTTTTGGGGGTTAGGACGGTGGTTAAATGAAAGATAATGTGATTTGGCGTGTTGAAGCTTTATTGTGGCATTAAGATAGAAACAATGGAGACAGACAGAATTGAAGAATGAATGGAGATGTAGAAGGTGCGTGTGTATTACGAAATGAAATGATGTGAAGCGATTTGGCGGTCTCACTCGGCGCTCCCGGGCCAGTAGGACCGCCGTTGTAGAACGATGAAACTCGAGAGACAGCTTAGCGGTGAATTTCAAGCCAGGCTTGTAGCAGCAGCCGGCAGCGCTGTCGCTAGCGTCGATGCCGACTGAGATGGCGGTGGATTTGAACTCCGGTCGCTACATATTAATCCAATAAAAAAAAATTAACTCGAAATAAAAAAACACCACTGTATAAATTTTATTTTTCTACGGGCGTGCTTTCATTTTTCCAGTTTGAGGGTAAATCAGAAAAATAATTAATGACGTTATTTGTTACGTAAATCAAGCGAGAGAGGAAGGTCTGAATAGAAAGAGACGACAATAAAATTGTTGATTTTCTCCATTTGGATACAAGTGTCATTTCTCCATTTGGATACAAAATAACTCGTATCTGGAGTCTTTTCCACGGTTTTTCATATTGATATATGGAATGAAATGAGAATGAGTGTTGTCATTTGAATTTATCCATCAAAAATTAAATAATTTATTTAGAAGATGATGATGTTCTCTTCACGCAAATTGAATTAGGGTTTGAAGAACAATGACTCCTGTTTTGTATCACAAATCAATCAATGAACAAATAAGTGGAACCCTGATTTTATATGCCCGGAATTCACGTTTTCCCTCAATTTGGGTGTTATATCTGCATTCCGGTATTATTTTAGTAGATTACAAATCTTTCCCGCAATCTGTCTAAAATTTATTGAAATTCATTCGACAGTTCGTTATTCGCCATAGAGCCAGGAGTGTGTTGGTCGTTTGATTGTCGTATATGCGCATTTTTCATTCTCATACCTACGAAATTTGTACGATTCGTTGTTTTATTGTTTTTTACAAGATGGAAACAGGAAGAAAATTGCGTAGAAGATAGTACAGACAGCATTGATGGTTGGGAAAGAATTTATGAATAGCCCTTAATAGTGGACAGTAGCATAAACGAAAACTTGACAGAAGAAGTGTCTGCTCACCCCATGAACCCAGTTCCTACAAAGCACGATGCCACGAAGCATATTGAAGGCCTCAAAGCATATTTTACTAGTATTAGTAATGCACCACCAGAAAACTTTAATTTAATTTATAATACTGAAATAACTATATACAAACAATAAATAAACATGCAGATATAAAAAATAAATTATCTCTTTTTATAATACCCCCAATTTACATTTTTTTTGTTGGTCCCTTCAAAAATGTAAAATTGGGGTTCCACTGTACATTATATTTAAAAAAAAATTTTTTTTTAAACAAAACAAACGTGGATTAGGCCTATTGGAGACACCACGTGAAAAAAAACGCACCATGTACTTTACCTCGAAGCTTTCGTGAGAAACATAAAAGTTACAACTCTGTAAATCGAATTATCTCCAAAACGGTTACTTTTACGAATAAAAGCCGTGATATATTTTTTGTAGGAAATTTCCTAAACTACAAATTTGATTTTTTTCTGTAAAAGTGACTGATGTAACGCTGACGCTTTGGTCTTGCGCAATCAACGTACTCAGTGATGGTCATGAGGAGGTGGTGGGAGGTAAATTAATTGAGTAAGCTATATATATATATATATTGTACATATTTACACATTGATACATTTATTCATATACGGACACGCAAGAAAAGGAAAATTCTTACAACTACTTATGTCTAATCTTATTTAAAACGCGGACGAACTGATTGTTTCTATTGTTTTACCCACTCACTATCTTGTCCATCACAATTGGTCATGGGTGTACACGTGCGGCAAGCCGCGACCGCGCGGATCCTACTGGCCACGCGCCTCCGACCGCTGACTGGATCCCGCCCTTGATCCAGGGCGTAAACTCTGCCGCTCTTCGATCTCGCGTCGGCTGGTCTCCGATCCTCTGGTTGCGCAGCGGGGAATATCCGCCGCTTACTGTCGACTCAATGGTGGTTCATGACTCGGAAGTGATGGCGGTCGGCTAGGAGTTACGCGGAGGCCAGCCGCCAACCGGCAGCAGATATTTGAATCCGGTGAGCAGAGCGGTCAAGAGGCGAGAGAGAGTCCTGACCTATTCTATGGCTCGGACAACGGCCTACATCGGCCAACGCGCGAGGGAGGGGGGTAGCCGCCCTTCGTCCAACCGAAAATGCCTGTTTAGTAGTTTAGGAGTGGCGAGAAGAGGAATTAGCGCTGGTCGGCGCTCGGCTGCGCGCAGTATAGCTTAAATTAATTTTAAAACTTCATGCCGAAATAATAATAAACGCAATACGTGAACGTCACACGCGAGATGCGGCCGTGACATGACCGTTGACCTCACGTAAAATTTTTAGCAGCACTCGTATCGCGATAGGGACTTTTGAAATTTTGTTTAGCTTTTCGGGAATTTGTTAGAAGCGCAATGTGTCTAATTTCACTGGACTAAATTGACTTTATTTGCCAAATGCCTACGACGTTTCTAACCCTGAAATATAAAAAAATAGTAATATGTATTTGGGGGTTATGACGGTGGTTAAATGAAATATCGATGTTTGTTTGCGCGTGTTGAGATTTTATTATGACAGTATGGTAAAAACAAGAAAGACAAAATGAAATGAATAAATGTAACAATGAAATGATGTAAAGCGAATTGGCGGTCTCGCTCGGCTCTCGCGAACCGGCAAGACCGCCATTGTGGAACGATGAAACTAGAGAGAGGGCCTAGCGGTGAATTCTGAGCCAGGCTCGTGGCAGCAACCGGCAACGCTGTCGCTAGCGTCGATGCCGACTGAGATGGCGGTGGATTTGAATTCCGGCCGCTACAGCACTCCCCCTCCAGTGACCTAGTCGCAGGGCGAAGGTCGCGATAAGTCTGTGTGGTCAAGATGATTTCGCTGCTACAGCGTGGACGATGGGACAATCTGTACTAGCGTGGGACTTCAGTTTTGATGACATGATGACTGCATTTCTTGAAGTTAATGACCAGGGCCAAGCGGAGCGAATGAGTTGGAACCCCCTGGATGCCTGGATGACCAACCTGTCGCCGTCCGGTGAATCGTGGACGCAAAGGCAGGTTGGTGTTTGTATCGTTGATGTCCGCCCGACATGTCGCCGCCCGATGCGTCGTGGGCGCAAGGCATGCCGGCTTGAGCGGTCGCTGGGCTCGTAGACACGTTGCTACCCGATGAGTCGTGGGCACATGACGTGTAGCTCCCCGCGGTTGCACGCGCATGTGAGTCGGCGTTGTCTGAAGATCGTACATCGTGCGGACCAAACACGTGATGTAATGGATGCTTCAGTTGCAGAATTAGCACGCGGTGCGTCGGCACTGTCTCCGTGAAAAACGCTCGGTGAGGCGGCGTTGGTGTAAATGAGATGAACGTTGAAATGCATGGCTTAACGTCCCAGCCAGTATTGATTGTCCTTTTAGTCCATGTTAAATTTGCAGACACGTGTGCGGGTCTTGTCGCCCATATAAAGTTTGTTTGACACACTTTTAGATGTTAAATCACAATTAAAATCACTTCACAAATTGTTAATTATAGTCTGTCGCGTGTTTTAACCACCGTTGTTCCCCACTTGTCGATTTCGATCACGTCGGGGTCACCAATTTGGGGGTTATGTCGGTGGTTAAATGAAAGATAGATGTTTGATTGCGCGTGTTGAGATTTTATTATGACAGTACGGTAAAAACAAGAAAGACAAAATGAAATGAATAAATGTAACAATGAAATGATGTAAAGCGAATTGGCGGTCTCGCTCGGCTCTCGCGAACCGGCAAGACCGCCATTGTTGAACGATGAAACTAGAGAGAGGGCCTAGCGGTGAATTCTGAGCCAGGCTCGTGGCAGCAACCGGCAACGCTGTCGCTAGCGTCGATGCCGACTGAGATGGCGGTGGATTTGAATTCCGGCCGCTACAATACAAACAAGGAAGACATAGAATGAAATGAATGAATGATGTTGTAGAAGTTGCGTGTGTATTATGAACTGAGATGAAGCGATTTGGCGGTCCCGACGGCGCGCTCGGGCCGGCAAGACCGCCGTTGTGAAACGATGAAACTAGAGAGACTGCCTGGCGGTGAATTCGAGCCAGGCTTGTAGCAGCAGCCGGCGGCGCGCTGTCGCTAGCGTCGATGCCGACTGGCATGGCAGGGGATTTGAATTCCTGTCGCTACACATATTTTCATAGCACAAGCATTTATAGCAAGTTGGTCATACATATTTTCATAGCTTAGTTTGAAAATAATAAGAAAATTGATGTGTAGGCTTACCATGCGTCCCGGTTTGACCGCAATTATCTCAGTTTCACACATTGTCCCGGCCATTGTGGGTGCGGTGTGCGAGTGACGTAGCCAACCTCCTCTCTGTGTCTCTTTAACGTAACCCTTCTAAAATTGTGTTTAAAATGTCAAAAAGAAATTGCAAATTTACAAATGAACTGCATAAAGACTACCCATTTATAAGAAATCTTTGTGGTGAAGACACCAAAGTGAAGTGCCAGCAATGTTTCTCAGAATTTTCTTAATCTATTAAGAGATTTTTTAAAAACAATGATTTAGTTATTGCGGCCAAGAAGGCCACATTTGTCTTTCACACAGTATGAGCTTTAAAACTTCTGACTGTCCTAATTGATTGCAAAATTCTTTGAACCAAAATTTGGTGCTGCGAGAACCAAATGCGAAGCGATAATTGTCCCGGTATAGATAATATCTTGGTTTAGTGCTTCATAATTATGGTAAGTCTATTGATGTGACATATACTCCATGTACACATCTCTATTTTAAAAAAATATTAGTATTATACAAAAAATATTTTAAACAAAAAAAAATTTTTTTTGGGAATACTATTGCTATTCCAATATGTGTGCACAGGCTAGAGGGGCTGTTGCGGATGGCAGGAGACTCCTCAACGCCAGATGAGCTTTTATATGGCCGCTCAGGGCTCCTCTTCGCGCTGCTCTTCGTTAACCAAGAAATAGGGCAAAATGTCATCTCATCTGATATTATATCCAAGGTAGAATTTTTTCTATTTTAATTATCTTTCATAAATAAACTAACTTACCATCACGCCATTTTACAGTGGGGATAGGTGGAGAATAGATTGTCATTTTATTCTGTTGTTGAAGCTTTAAACGAGGTCATTCTTAAATATCTGGTTTATATGATCACACCAGGTCATTAGCGGACAACTTCTATTCTTGTTATCTTCAACACACGCCTCGTTTATTTTCTTTACTATTCTCTTTTCACTTATATATGTTCGGCATGACCAAATCGCCCTAGTGACTTTCCTTATTTCTGTCAAGTACACTGCAAACAGTTCTACATTTGATCCTAATTCATTCATTAAGTCATTTTTCACTCTATCGTATGTAGATTTTTCACACATCTTCGTGTAAACCTGTGAATAGCCGTGAGATAATTGAGTTATGTGTTCACTAGGTGGTGGAGGAAATATTAGAATCAGGGCGGGCACAGGCGGCACGGGACCCTGTCAGCCGGGAAGTGCCACTGATGTACCGCTGGCACGGAAATCCGTATCTGGGCGCAGCGCACGGCACAGCTGGTATTCTCTACCTGCTGTTGCAGGCCGGAGCCACAGAGGTGCCGGAGATACGCCCCACGATGGACTGGCTACTCCATCAGCGCTACTCCGGGGGCAACCTGCCTTCCTCACTGGAAAGTCTCTCCGATCGCCTCGTGCAATGGTGCCACGGTGCTCCTGGCTTGGTGCAGCCCGCAGCTCTTGCCCACAAAGTATGCTCTCTTTCCATTATTAATGATAAGCAAGATTTTTTATAGACATTTTATTACACTATCGTTATCAGCCAATCTTGATATCCAAATTATTTTAATTTTCTGAAAAATTATAGAAATTGATGTTAAATTATAAAAGCAGGAGACCCACCCTTTTCCGGAACCATTTTGAGAGTTGTGAAACTCTCGTGTCGGTTCCACTAGCAAATATAATTTAAAAAAAAATAATTTGATTGATTTTAAAATACCTCGGCGCTATCTTAAACATGGTGGGATCCTCCTTAAATCATGTTAAGACAGTTTTGGAAAAAGTCAAGGACCTATTTGTACAACTGAGGCACCTAAGTACGACCGAGTGAGCAATCAGATCACTAACTGCACGTCTGATTTACAGGGCTACATATCTAGCCTAGGTAACTTATGCGACCAAGCTTTGGGCACACAGACTCCGTGACAGTAATATAGCAGCGGCAATAAATAGTTGTCAGCATATAGTGACCAGTGAATACCGAACTGTGTCTAGCATGGCTTTTTCAGTAATGGGAGGTGTTCTTTCTGCCGATTTGGAAACCTTGGAGACATACACCCGTTGCTCAATTATAAGGGGAAAGGAGGTGAATCGCTACATTACCTTTAGACCCACGGACAGCCGATATCGGGACCTGGTTAATAGAATGAGAGAAATCACACCTGATAGAAGAAAGTGGGTGAGTCACACAGATATTGTTGCATATACTATGGGAACGTTACACAGAGGAATCTCTTGACTTTTCTGCAATCTCATTAAAGAGTAGGTATCTCGCCGGGGAATGTTAGGCAGATCAAGCCAGGGTATAACTAACTGAATCTATTTTATAACCGCTGAACACTTCTCAAAAATCTGTTCAAATAATATCTATGGCCGCCTGGCGGACACTGAGCAGAATAAAATTGGAAAGACCCAATTGAATGGCCTGCATCTGGCGAAATTAAAACTGTTTCTTTTCTTTTATATCTTGTGACTAGCTGCTTCAAGGGCTTCTCAAACATTTATTGTGCAATATCGCCTTCTCCTTCCCATCTAGGAGTGATATTGTAAATGGTACCTAGAATGTCTAAATTTAAAAAATCCAATGAACACTTGTGTATTATATTTTTATTTTATATTAATACATATTTTGTTAAGCTCTCCTTATTTTGTTAAAAATACTTGGACTTGTAAAACCTTTTCTTTATAAAGTGCACCGCAGTTAACATATATCATTACACTTGGATTTCTGTTACTTTTTCTCGTATAATGTAGTATGTAAATAGACCATTGTAATTATATTATATCTTAAATTATATATAAATAACTAATAAAGGGTGCATAAAGAGATAAATGTGGAATATCGAAAAAAAAATAGAAACGCATGTTGTAAAAAATTCAGCCTCAATGATTTTGTTGAGTTGACACATTTCTTACTAATTTTAATAATGAGGTACTCATTTTATTATTACAAACAATGCCCAAATCCATATTATTTGTAAAATTTGATTTAGGTTTTCAATTCATTTTTATATAAATTAACTTGTTGTAAATGTCAATTCAAATATGTCTAAAGGGAGAATTTATAATTATTTTACATTCTATACTCGTATTAAATAAATAAAATTACACATTCGTATTTCTAGCGGTGTTGCAACTTATTACAATTATAAGAAGTGAACTGTTGACTGTTGATAAATAATATTTTCTTATTCGTGCAGATATACGGGGACGAGCGGTACTTACAGGCCGCCTTGCAGTGCGGAGAAGTTGTCTGGGAGCGCGGACTGTGCACCAAGGGTTACAGCATCTGCCACGGTGTTTCCGGCAATGCCTATACCTTTCTACAACTCTACCAGACTACACAGGTAACCATGGTTATATAATCGACTGCCTTTGGAGGTTTGGCAATATGACCGACTTCTGCTGATGATTATATGACTGAAGGATACTTCTTGACCATCGACTGATTGTTGCAGAATCCCCTGTGGCTGTACAGAGCGGCCAGACTAGCCGAGTGGTGCATGGAAGAGCGAGACGGGACAGAGTTGCACACGCCGGACCGACCGGCCTCCTTGTTTGAAGGTTTAGCTGGCCGGCTCTACTTCCTCACCGACATGCTGCAGCCCATGGAAGCCAAATTCCCCGCCTATACAGTGTAAACCTTACCCGTTACCTGCAGGAGTCACTCATTGTCTGTCTAAGAGGTTTAATAAAAGTGTTAAATTGAACTGATGCATTTTATTATGATTACTCAGATATACAATGAAAAATTTAAACACTACTCCTAATGGTGTGTTTAGTTTTACCTAGCTCCCCCCAAATTTCATATTGGACTAATTTAAAAAAAATACACTAACAGTCTATTTTAATGATAAATGTAATGTTTTTACTTGCCAAAGTAATGCAGATTTGGAAACTTCAAACTTGTGTCATTATTTGTCCAATGTCCATCTATTATATGGATTTATCTGTATAATAAATATATGGACATTGTATGTATTATATATCATTATATATATAATCTATCATTCAACTTCTATTTAGATGCAGCAAACTTCCACAATATGAAAACCCTAGAACATCAAAGAACACGTGCTAACCAAATACTTCTCTTCTGCATGGCCATATTGACTGTCCCAGTCAATTAGAATGAATATCTCTCTACGTACCATCTAAATCGACCCGGCAATCCGCACTCTTCCACATTCCCAGAAGTTGAACATCTTACACACAAAATTCATTCATTCACCCACCATGCAAATACCATAATGAGAAATTTACAGAAATTGACTTTTTCAACATTAGCCTTACTATGCTCAAAGGGTTTTTCTTATGAACCATCACAATTTCAATTTTGGCCAATCATTCTACTTATAAACGCATTTTGCTCTCCCTTTACCGCAACAATAGTTGCAACCCCCCACCTTTTCTCTATTTTCTATTTTCATTTATTTTCCGCATCTAAACACACCTATGTATCTAAATATTTTTGTAGATTTTCATTATTAGTATCATATGTTAAATAGTTATTATGTTTGTTATATGTTTACACTGTCAAAATCCCTCAAAAAAATAAAATATAAATTTGATTATATATCAAAATTTTGATGATATTAGAATAACACATTAAAAAATGGACAAATTTTAAATTGAATACAGTACCAGTACAGTTTAACAGAGGAATGAAAAAATAGGCTAAAAAGTTTAATTCATAAAATGTGTTTTATTTTAATTTTCCCAATTACAGCGAATGTGTGAAAACATTTCTTAACTGGGTTTTATGAATGATAAAATCAAATAAACATCACTGTTGGCTAATTTGACAATCCAATTGCGTTTGTTTATTTAAAAAATCCATCACCACTGACAATATTGTGATGTCTTTTTAAGATTGGCACTTTTATTTAATTGCTTTTATCAAATAGCACTAAAATTGTACATTATTATAATATGAAGATCTTTTCAAGTCGACGTGATTTTTGCCAGTATTAAAATAAACATTCAGTATTATGACAAATAATGTTTTAATTTCAACGCTTTGGATGAGAATCGGGAAATAGAGATTCACTTGAAAGTTTAGTCTCGAATATCCATCTATTTTTAACTACTTTGTAGGTAATTGTATAAACTTCAGGGTTACATAACTATTAATTTCGAATGAAAAATGCTTTTGGCATTTTAAAAATGTTATCTTCGATTGCGGAGATTTCGCATCCGCCACTATAAAGGTAAGTTTTATGCAATATCTCTTATACCACTGTATATTTCCTCAGGGTAAGTCAATAGCATTGATTTTGTACAAATTATGTAGGTATTCAACAATGAGTAGTCAAGTCATGGCAAACAATCCAAACTTTGGGGTCACTACCTTCTTAACCGATCTAACATTTTCTACTTAAATTTTGAACCCTAAAGTTTGGACAACTAGTTATGTGACACTCTGTATATAATACACAAAATATAGGCACCTGCCGAGGCCGCCAGCAACCAGTCATCATTATAACTGATACAATAAAAATATATGGAACTAATAAAATAAAAATATATCGTCGCCATATAAAAAATTGAATAACAAACTCATGACAAATTTTACAGGAGAGCGATTTAAAGATTCTGGTATTCTTTAAAAATCTTTGTTGGAATTATAATATTATGAATATTACATTGATTAAAAATTGATATTTCAATAAATTGATTGTATTTGGCGTAAAAAAAAAAATTTTGATCTAGTAAAAATTATTTAGTTATTAAAATTTTTGACTTAAATAAGCACAAAAGTAAAATACAAAATTCCTAATCTTAGTCAGCTGATATCAGTTAGTCACTTTTAGAAGAAACAACACATTTCTCGATTTTTTGCTGTTATTCAATTATGGCTGTACGGGGGCGATGATATATAAAAAAAAATTAACATTTTGATGTGAAATATTTATTACTTTCACTGCCATTGATGTTAAATAAACTCATATGTAAATTGAAGACATACAGATATGGATTTTCATATATATTTTTGAGATCATATTAATACTAATTAATCTAATTATACTTACTGATAATCTCAGTTGGTATATAATTATAAAATATATGTAATCTTTGGTGTGGATTTTATAAAATTAGATTCTGCATACACAGTGTTATCCCTCAAAAATATTATCAAACTAATTCTGTTAACCAATCGTACAACCTCTCCCCGCATATATTAAACGTGTTTTAAGTCATTATTCCCGAAGGTGTTTAGTACATTATTTATCCTGTTTCAGAGACCTTGAGAGATATTTCAAAAGAATAGCACAAGTCAAAAGTGTTTCAGAAACAGCAATTTTGAATATTTAATATATTAATATTCATCACCGAACGGTTCAGCGAGAGGTTTCCAATTTTGCAAACCCATAAGTTTACAGTAGGTACCAGCCTATACAAAAAAATAATACAAGTTTTTATTTCACTATAGAGAAGAACATTTTTCTTCATTTTGGTTTAACTTCAACACTCTTCAAATCATTATTTTGATTTGAAATCTAAACAGACTGAACTATATTAAGCAAAACACAGCCATCAATATCACTCTCCTTCTTCGCAACTGTTGTCGGGGTCATCTTCCGCTGAGATCAGTTCGATAATGGCTCTGAAATATACATTTGTCATACATATCAGTGGGTAATAATTGGAACCAGAATAATATTAAAATTAATTTCTTAGAAAGATACAGAACAAAATCTATATAGTTATCAACAGGACTCGAACCTGAAATTTTCTACGTTTTCTAACTGAGACATCTATTTTTTCTTGTTGAAAATTTTAATTTGTTTTAATTATCATCAAATTATGTTCTGAAAAATCATAATTTCATACATAAAATGGATATTGATCAGATGAGAATAAGTCACATGACTCAGGCATATGAAAAAGTCTTGTATTATTGTAGATTATTCTGTTGGTAAGTACGGTGGAAAAATAAATGAATACAAATTAAATGTATTAATTAAAAAGATATACAGTAAAACTCCATTCATTCGTAACCCACGGGACCGAAATTTAAAAAAAAATCTTAATTACGAATAATGAGAACAATTTTTTTGAAGGTAATAGAAAGAAATTTTTAAAAAATGCATCATCAGTTTACGCTTCTACATTTTTGCGCGCGCCGCTGCTGTCAATATCGTGATTTTCATACTGAAAACATGGCGACTGCCTACTATTTCAGCTTTTTATGTGTCAAAATGTTAATAAAATAATTAATTTCTACTGAATAATGAAGGTGTGTGGCGATGTGGTGAGTCCAATATTTAAAGGCGAGTCCAATATTTAAAGTGAGGCTTCTTCAAACGATTCACCAGTATTTGACGCAACAAAATTACAGACATTTTAATTTGATTAGCGGTCGAACTCGCCTTTTCCATCAAAATTGGGCAAGAAATTGAAATATGTATTAAAAAACCCGTGAAAAATAATAAAAAAACTTTTAAATGTTCATACTTCATTGAAGCTTGTTATTTTTCTGTGCTTTTTCAAGTTTGAACTTAGAGGGGTATTCAGGATTGAAATTTTTCCATTGATTTTATTTTTGACATCAATTTATGTCAGTTTTTAAAATATGTTCCATATTTTCAAATGGTTAAGAATTTACACAAATTACTTGTTTGTGCCATTTTAGAAAACAAAACACGAAAAAAAATTAATTATAAAACAGATTGCGTATTTAAAAATTAAGGTTTCTTTATTACATTAAACAAATCACAACATTTCATAAACAAAAAACCAGACATAAAATTAATAGAAATGTTGCACACAATTCATTTATATATTACGAAATTCAATGGAAATCGTTCAAATTATTTTAATTAATTAGGGGTTACAAGGGTGGCAGAAATATATCATTCGCAACGCGCCAACAATTATTGTCGAAATAAAAATTAATCTTATAAAACGCACTGCAGAATTTGGTATATATAAATATAGTATCACTCAGTTCAGCTGCGGTCTTGCGAGTTGCGAGCTCTAAGAGCGCCGATCTATTGCGATAAGGAACAGTACCATGATTGGCTAGGGGGTGGAGCTAGCTACAGATGTTTACGAAAGGATGATGAATGCGTAGTCGCGCGAGTTTGGATTTAGAAATATGCGAATTACGTGAATAAATTATTTACTTTGGGTAAAAAAAAAATGTATATGAAAAATAAGGTTTCACAAATTATCAGTAGAAATTAGTATGAATGTAATTTTCGGAGCTAAAATACACAAATTAACAGACCTTTACTATACATATAAAATCAATTTTATCGAAAAGTATTGTTGTTGCTACCGGGATTCGAACCTGGATCTCTTCCAATCTGGGGAACGTGCTTTAACCGATTATATTATAGCACCATAGTGGATTGACGACAAATCAATGACGGTTAATGAATGTTCCGTAAATTGGAAGAGATCCAGGTTCGAATCCCACTAGCAACAACAATATTTTTCGATAAAATTGATTTTATATGTATATCGTTCTAATTAATACATTTAATTTGTATTAAAAACATCCCAGACCTATGTTCTGAATAATTACAACTTCACAAAAATAATGTGTTTCCTTAACAATGAAAAATAAATTGGTTAACAAGAAGCGGTGGGTAGTAAAATATTACCTAGAATTAAAATTAATTTTGGAATTTATCATGCATCTAGAATAAGTATTTTGTGTGCTGAAAAAGTACATATATGTAACTGGAACCTTTCAAATAAGACAGAGGCAAGTCTGTAAAAGTTACTCACTGAAGAAGGTGTCCCTCGTGGGAGCCCCACTGCACGGGTCGAGGACTTTCCAAGCGCAGTTGAAGCAAACGGTGTAAAGCTCCACGCATGTGACTTAGCAGGTCCGCAGTAAGCCGGGTGGTTCGCCAAGCATAAGCTCCACTCCACACTTCGCAGCCCTCTTCTGCATCTACACATTGTACGCTATACTTTATTTTTCAGTACATACTACATAATATAATTTGTTAAATAAAATAATTATTTATTTATTTATAATATTTGAATATGTCCAAGAACACGCAATTACTGGATTATCACCTACAAAGGTACTGTTATTAAACAAATAACAGATATCTCATAGAGATGAAGCTATTTTTATTACATTTTAATGGAAAATATATGAAAGAATGGGTAATCACAGGGCTTACAACCTGTCTTCGACTGGCTTACGTGATCACTTTACATACATGTAACATTCACCATTCTCACCCATCAATCTCTATATCTATCAAATTTTTAAAAGTTGTACATGTGTTAATATGTGGACTCGCTTCGAGTACCACTATCGCCATCTATGGACTAAATTTGATAATTCATTTCCCTGAAACAACATATATGTCATAATGAGAATCTAATTATTATTATTATTATTATTATGAATGCCCTGAAATTACCCATACTTTCATATATTTTCCATTAAAATATAATAAAAAATAGCTTTGTCTCTATGAGATATCTATTATTTTTCTAATTATTTATTTATTATTATTATCCCTATTCAAGCATTAATATAATTTGTAAAATAACAGAAAATTACATCAAAGTGCAATACACGAAGTAAAAAATTACATAATGTCAGCATGTACTTTCACAATCAAAATTAAAAATAAATACAAAATGTGAAGTAAAGCAATCTATCCAACACCATTGAGTTGAGACACAAAAAATTGTAATAATGCAACTTATAAAGGGTTAAATTTACAGCAAAAATGTCGACTGCCTCCGCATATTCATTCCCCTAACTGCTGCAAAAAGCTGGGGACTGCGGAATTAGCTAATGCACGAGTTCTGACATTATCATTATAATGGAATAATGAGTTGTGTCTCGATGACCTCAGTGGTGCGCGAAAGTCAAGCAAACCAACAATCTGACCATTAATGATCCTGTATAGGAATATACTATTATTACACTGTTATAAATATTATTATTACACTGTTAATAAAATAGATAAACAATCGCTACCTTTTATGAGAAAGTTATCCCCAAAGAAGATGAGAGGGATGGCGTGCGCCGGAGAGGTATCATGCAAGAAAAGATCTGTGGAGCGCTGCTTAAGACGGTACACCAGATGAGGCGCAGGGCGGGCAGCGTGCGAATTAACCGAGCTCGGATGCAGCACTACGCGCCCATCTTCCGGAGTCACCAGCTTGGTGCGCTTTCCCCTGCTCACATATAATACATTAGGTCAATGGTTTCAGATGCTGAGACACACTTGATGGTCTGGTACATACCTATAGGCGGCCACATTGGGGTACAGACCGGCCACCACCAGCGCCTTGATCAGGCTGGCATTGTGAGCATTGCGGTTGCAGATAGGGCTGTCAGGATCGGGCGAGGTCAAGAATTTAGCAGCATACAATAGCTGTCCAAATTGATCCCGCATGGCGCTCAGCATGGTCATAGTGCGAGGGCTGAGAAAGTGCTGATGGCAGAAGTTGTCCGCGGCAGAGTGGGGCAGTTCAGCCCAACGTCGCTGCGCCTCAGCTGCGGCCAGCTGGTCCGAGCCTGAGCCGCGTGCCAATCGTAGACGCGCTGCCTCCACTTCTTTCTCCTTACCTGCACAGTTGGGTATGGTCAATAATAGTAGTTAAAATCCAAAAATACTTTGTTTTCAACAAAGGAAATAATCTATTTAAAAAACAAATGACAAATTTAACATTTATTAAATTGAAATATTTTTTGTTAGAACTATTTATCTTTCCAATTATAATTTCCATAATTGCCGATCAATGAATAGATGGACGGAGCTTATTTATTAATATAAATATTTATTCATTTTGAAAGATGTTTTCAAACCCTTCAATGTCTGAAACTTGCGCAAAGATAAGCAGGACAGAGAGATACATTTTAACAAAATACTTGAGGAGTCCTAATCTTACGAAATTCGGCTCCTGAGAGAACTTGTAGATCTATAAAATAAAGTTTCAATAAAATCATAGCAGTTCAGAAGATGGTGAAAAAAAAAGTAAGTAACCAGTTCACATTGTAGTCAGTCAGTACATTATAATAAACTGTACTATATATTTAGGAAATAAATCAAAATTAAATATATATCTGGCAGAATATTACCTGTCCTAAGACGTAATAGTAGTGATGGTAAAACCATAATTTTAACTGTTATTGTGATTGTGATTTTGTTTGATTGATAACTAATTAACGTAATTCTTCGAGCAATGACTGGTACACTAGAAAGTAAGTCTCCGACAGTTAAATCCTAGTTACCAATTATCAACACAATCACGGTCACGTGTCACTACGTGACAGTCAGGTAATTGTGGGATATGGCAATAGAAGAAGAAGATGACGATGCTGCATATTACATCACCAAAAATTTTAAGCACAGAAACAGCGTTTAATCTTGCAGAAAAAATCATAAAAAAGTGGTTTGACAAAGCTACGCCAGAACATTACCTATCATTAGAATATTTAAAAACAGATAAAGCGCTTCATCTCACAGAGAAAATATAAAAGTAGGTTTGACATAAAAGAGGAGGAAGATGAAGATGCAACGCAGTTTTATCACACACCAGAATTTTTAAAAACAAAAAAGCACTCCATCTCACAGAAAAAAGATGATATTACATATATCATCAAATACCCCTTAATATTTACCAAAGTACGGTGCCACGTGACACACACATTTATAGATTTTTATTATTATGTATATTAAAATAATTGATGATGATGACAGTAAATTACCTGTTATCACATAACTAAGAAAACATTTAAAATATTTCAACATTACAAAATATTTTTTCTGATACCATGAGCGACAACAGCCCTGATGTCAGACTCTGCGGTAGGATACAAAACGTCAGCCAGAGAGAGGAGAGAGACTGCATGGCAAAATAGCCCAGAAAACTCTACATAGAAGATTCTGTGCAGCCGCGAAAACATGAGAACATATTAATGAAACAAATTCCCAAGCAATGTACATAAAAGAAGAATTTATTTTTCAAAATTGCAAAAATGAATTTTATTTTGAAATCTGTTAAATTGTTCTATTTTAGGAAGATTATGCCTAGACATGGGCCTAGACCAGCCTAACATGGGAGAAGTAGCCTTTTATTATAGTTAAATTAAAATCTGAATAAAATTACAATAATTGTGATAAGGATTGTAATAAGATATATATTTTATTTTGAATTATTATTTCAATGTACTGACTGCACGTTGCCGATAGTAACATATGTACATAATTATTAATATTTGAACATGATTAAATATGATTTGTAAAATAAATTATTTGGCTCTCAGTGTAGGTTCTTAAATGAACAGTGTACCGATAGGCAGGATAAATGGATCCCGAAATGCAACGACGGCAGCGATAGAGCTGGCAGGACCGGCAGCCGAGAGCAGCGCAGCCAGCAGTAGCATACGTGCAGCACCTGGGGCCACAGGCAGTCGCGCTACATGCACTCCTAGAGGAGTGAGACGCTCGCGTTCATCTAGGATCCCCATGCGCGTGAGTAGCGTTACAGCGGTAGCCACGGCGGCCGGCTGCGGCGGGTCCAATAGCGAGGCGAGGAAAGTCTGCGCAGGCTGCTGGCGCAATAGTAGTGCGGCCAGTAGTGGTTCGTGCACAGGGGCTCGCAGTAGTTCTGGCGCAGGGCGGGCAGGTAATAATTTGGCACGGGCGTGCGAGTACAGCCGATAGCACTCCCCGGCGCTCACCCTCCCGGCACGACCTCGCCTGCAACACACATACTGTAAGAACATGTACTAGCTTGTGTTACTGATCACAATACTATCTCTAATGAGGATGGATAGGTTACCTCTGGTGAGCGTTGGCTTGGGACACCCATTCTGACTGTAAGGTCTTGACATCTGATTCTACGTCGTAATCTCCTAGTTTCATTCTGCCACAGTCGATCACGTACACCACATCATCGATTGTAATGGATGTTTCCGCGATGTTTGTCGATACAATTATTTTCCTAATTCCTAAAAATGAAAAATAAATTATACATGTAACCGACGTTTTGCAAAATGTGAATTTTATTTCGCATCATTTAAAATTTCCACCATATCTTTTTGTGGAGCATATGTCTGATCTAATTGTTGCCATTTCAATTTAATAATTTATCGATATACACACTGCTATTGCAAGGTGTGTCAATGATAAAATTACAATTAAATAATGTTTGAAGTCACCATATGCGAAAGAAATAAAATAATAATATGCCGTTTAACTGTCAATACATTTTTATTATGATAAAATATTCTATTTAGTTTTATTATAACACTTTTCCGATGTTTACCTCAAAATTTGCTTCTCCCTTAACATAATCTGGTACTAAAATTACCCGGAATTTAAGCGCTGTCTGCAGATGAAATTGTCAAACAGAATTTGATGTTGGATAAATGAAACCAAACAGTCCAGCATGAATTGGTCACGTGTAAAACTAATCAAAAAATTATTTCAACATTTTTTAAAACTGTCTAAATCTTCAATACTTTTTGTTGACAACATGAATGTTTGTTGTAAAATTACTACAACAAAAAACGAAATATGAGTTTGTATGGTGTATAAAAATTTGAAAAATGATTTTAAAAATTCAAACTAAAAAAAAATTATTTGTGAAACAGAGGAAGCTGTACATATATAAAAGAGGAATCAAAATGATAAATGGATAACCACGGTTGGTGAGAGATCTTCATATTGTGACCTTGGAACAACAAAATTGACTTTTTCGTATCAAAATAATAAGTTTTCTCTTTAAAAACTATGATATAAAGATGTCAAATTTCCTCGTAGTTTAGAAAAAAAGAAGAGAAAAAGTTATATTTTAGTACCACTTGCAATATTTTTCATAACTGTTGATTTGAATATAAATAAAATATTTGAAATGAATATGTATTAACATAATAAATTAGTGACATTTTTGTAAAAATTTTGTAAAAATGGGTGACGACCAAACTCCACTGAAGGCAGGTAACATTAAAGCTTAATATCTCAGTTTGATATAAATGAGAGATGATATCTTGTTGTTCCACGGGCACAATGGGTGAATAATGAACCTACCATCAGGCGGTCGGGCGAAGATAGCATTCTGGTCAGCAGAATTTAAGTGGGAATGTAATGGCAACAGCAGATGCGGGGGTAACAGGTGACGCTGCTGCTCCAGCAAACGGCACAGGCGCGAGATATTAGCCAGACCGGGGAGAAACACAAGCAGAGCGCCGGGCGGTCGCTCGCGGCACAGATGCACTACAAGTGCAGCTGCCAAATCCTCGCTCAAATCTTCACTCTCAGGCCGCAACAGGCTGGCCAGTGTGCTCTCTGAATAGACACCCCGGGCACGCAGACGTTCTACATATGGTCGCAACCACATTTCATGATGATATGCCTTCTCTTGCAGCGCACGGTTCTGACGGTTTCTCATGTATGGGCGGCCGCGTACTATGTTTTCCTTCCAGTTCTGGAAACCCGTGAGCTCCAGCACGTCCTCCAGGTAAAACTCCTTGATGGGGAACATGACACCCGGGATATGCAGCAGAGGACAGCCCCCAAAGTATTGGCAGAAACGTTCAGCATCCATTGTCGCACTCATGAGAATCAACTTTAAATCTTTTCGCTTGTTGAGGATCTGAAACATTTCAATTTATGTGAGTAGTAAATCATTGACAGGTTATTTCCAGTGTTAATCATAATGATTTATTGCACATACCTGTTTCACAATCCCCAAGAGAATGTCACATGTGGTGTCCCTCTCATGCACCTCATCTAGCAACAGGTGTGATACAGACAGAAGAGCGGGGTCGCTCTGCAAGCGCTGTAGCACCACTCCAGCAGTGACCACCTCCACACTGCCGTGCCCTCTCGGAGCAATGCTACAATCATTACAGATACAGTATCTCGTAGTGGACAACCACATTACACTGAATATACCTTAACACTTTCTTAGTTCTACTAAAACATGCAATTCCCTATAGAAAATGCAACTTAAAGCATGTTTTATATTGGTTACACGTCTTTATCAAAGGCAGCTAAATATTTGTGATTTGTTACCTGTCTAGCCTTATGCAGTAGCCGACACTGGTTCCTAACACTTCGGCACGTTCGTTGGCGATGCGAGCAGCCACACTAGTGGCAGCCAGGCGCCGGGGTTGCGTGATGAGCACCCGTACACATGCCCCACGCCCCTCTGCACAAGCTTCCTCTAGCAGTAGCTGTCCGACCTGATTTCATGAACAAATACAGCATTGTTATATTTATATATATATATATGCAATCGATGTATAATATTTATGTGATACAATATTATGACAGATTAAAATGTGAGTAATAACATGTGGAAAATGCATCTAATGGTCGCGGTCTTCCTTATAATGGGTTGTATTTTCTTAATTATGGCAAATAACATTCAGTTAATTTTTTAATGGGTGAAAAGGTCCTAAGTAATAATTTAAAAAAAAAAAAAAAACAATTCTTGTGTATAACTTCAGATATAAATTAATAAAAACCCACATTTTTGTAAAAAAATGCGAAAATTTGAATTATCATTGGCACCTTAATGGTAATGGAAACATTGAAGATATGAATGTTCTCCCTGACCTGCGTAGTTTTGCCGCAGCCCGTATCACCGCTGATGACGACCACCTGATTATCTCTAACACATCTGAGAATCTCAGCACGTTTCTGGTACGCCGGTAATTGTCTTCGAAATTCAAGCATCTTCACATACATTGGACTATCACTTTTCTTTAAATGTTCCAAGCGAAGTTCATCGTTCAATTCCTGTGGCACTGTGCAAGACTCTGAGAGTAAACGGAGCTCCAAACACTGTTCAAGTTTCTCATTAAATGAAACAGAGGTGATATCAAGGAACTCTTTTCTAAATTGCATATTTTCATCAAAAATGATGTCCTCCGAATGCTCCTGGTCCATGGAGCCTAGCAGTCGCTGGATTTTCTGCTGACATTCCGGTGACAGCTTTAGCAGGGGCTGTTGACAATACATAAATGTATACAGTAATCCGTTCATTCTCACTGTGATTTACCTATTGGAAGACTTTAAATAAAAATGACAATAAAGTCCCCATAATCGTGATTTTTTTCCAAAATGTATATATGATATATGACTACACAAATGAAGAAGATATGCCTTTTTATTTGTGTAATTCAAAGTTTTAGTTGCTTATTAATTATAAATGAATACATAAAATATTATATTTATACACAGGGGTGGGCAGCGAATACAAGGGGAGTTTCTAATTCGGGGGGGGAGGTTAATTTTTCGTTACTTTAAATTATATTTTAAAGGAATGATATATAGAAATATTGTTCTCATTGAGTTGACAGATAATATACTGTTTCAGAGAAAAATGAATTATCAAATTTGGTTGATAGATGGCGATGTCATAGTGGTACTCGAAGCGAATCCATGTAATAACATATATAAAATTTTCAAAAATTTGTTAAATATGGAAATTGAGGGATGAAAATTGGTGAACGTTTTAAATATATACATATATATATATATATATATATATATATATATATATATATATATATATATAAAGTGATCACTTAAGTCCTGTTAATTACCCCCATATTTCTATATATCATTCCTTTAAAATATAATTTTAAAAATAGCTTTGCCTCCAAGAGATATCTGATATTTATTTAATAATAGTACCATTTTGTTGCTGATGTTTTAAAAGTATCATATAATATAAGACTTCTTTGACATTTGAAATTCTTTGTTAAATATTTTGTTTATTGTGGGCGCATATAAAAAAGCCCCAATTGCATAGACATAGTAATGCTTAAAAATACCAATGTTTGATATATATTACTTCCATGTATGAATTCGAATTTCATTTGAGTTCAGTCTCGTAAAATGTATTTCTAATGTCAGAGAATTTTAATGTGACAACAATAATATTTTTGATACAAATATTATGCACATATAGATCTTATCACTGTTGTAAGTCTTCATACTATTTTGAGCATACTTATTTGACTATTATGGCGTACCTAGATATTTATAATCCTATTACCATTTGTTTTTTAAAATTTTTTTTCTTCGCAAGGTCCCTGAAGTAGAGGCCGATGTCCTTGCCTTGAAGGTGGGGCGGATGCGCCCGCCGTTTGAAGGGCCGCCCTCGGCCCCGTCCACCACCAGGACTCCTGCTACCGGAGTCTTCACTCGAAAACCTCCAGTTTTCTCTGCGTCGGTCCCGTCCTCCATATCCGTAAAATGACATTTTATACAGGAAAACTAACTGTATCCCTGAAATGCAAGCAATATATCAATAGTAATGGTTCCCGTAACAAATATTTGGGGTTATTATTTGTTACGTGTAACAGACTCAATTATTTACGAAAATAAATAATCAAGCCAGGTTAGAATCACGTAAACAATCCAGTATTCTGAACAAATAATAGACAACTATGTCGCATAGATAAGAGATATACCATAGATAAGAGATACATGTTTCGGTATCTATGATATCTTCTTCAGCAAACTACGAGCATAGATAAAAACAAAACTATAGAATGGGGAATAAGTAAGAACTAATATGAAAACAAATTTAAAAGGTGACTATTTGCAAAGAGGATTTGGTTATTTATAATATTAAACTTGCTATTAACACTTTTTCTTATTTTTAAAATTTCCAGGATAAGTACGATATTTAAAAGAAATTGGGGGTCCACAAATTAAATTGCAATGATAGCAATTATTTTTATACAGGTAAAACTTTTTGGAATTTTGATATTAGAATTAAAGAGCATTTGAGATGCCTAAATAACAATAACTATTTAGAATTTTCTAATCACCTTTTGGAAACAAACCATTCCATTGATATTAATAAGGGTTCATAAATTATATATACAAATACTAGGGGTTTACAGTTAGATAAATTTGAAATTTTAGAAATACGAAAAAGTGTTAACAGCAAGCGTAATATTATAAATAACCAAATCCTCTTTGCAAATAGTCACCTTTTAAATTTATTTTCGTATTAGTTCTTACTTATTCACCATTTTATAGTTTTGTTTTAATCTATGCCTGTATTTTTAATTTTAGTATACCAGCGAATAACAAAGCTTCATTTCATAATGAACGCTTCACGAAATGCGCGTTCACCAATTTGAAGCGTTCAAATTGTCGAAAGACTAAATGTAAACAATGCGTTCCTCGACTTGGCTGGATAATCTAAATAAACGAACACAAAAAGGATTTGTATTGTATCAAATTAGTCAACCAAAAAAGTAGCTGGCATATAACATACATATATTTTAACTAACTTTCCATCTGGTGATTCAACTAACGTTTATCCACAAAAAAAATGTCATCTAGGGGTCATTTTTAAAGGTAGATTTCTAACGTTTTTTTCATAAAACACTATTTCGGGATATTTTTCATAATTACTTCAATTCTGTTTTTTTTTTTAAATTGTGTTACCTTTCTATCTATATTTCGTCTACATATCGCCATTTTTGATTAATAATTTTCCCATTGTTTATATTTGTTCTTTTGTAATTGTTGCCCAGAATGACGAGAATCACTGCAGAAGACTGTATTCTGATCAAAAATTTGCGAATCGAAAAACATTGGGGTGCTGCTAGGAAAATGACCAAAGAGTTTCAAAACAAAACCATTACAGCATAACTGGACATTACAGCAGGACGGAGCTCCATCTCACACAGCCAGAAATACAATCAACTTTTTTCGTTGTGAGAATGTTAATTTCATCGAGCCAGGCATGTGGCCACCGAGCAGCCCAAATTTAAACCCGTAGATTATGCAATATGGGGTATTTTGATGATTTCTGATTAGCTAAATATTATGCAAAAAAAAATTATATTAAGAATTATAATTAATTTTATATTGTTTTGAAATAATTCATGTATTACAAGATGTTCTCACTTTTTTGGGCCACCTGTATTTCTACTACATAAAATATTAATTGAAAATGTAATGACAATAAAATTAGAGATCCGGTTATTTAGTAACGGTGTTATGTATGTACCTAAACTCCGAAGCCACATCCTTATCTTTTAGTTTATCAACCTTAACCTTTCGTGATTTGAGAAGAGTTATAAGTTGGAACCATTATTTTTAAGTTTTGTGTAATTTAAGTTTAATTATTCTTTTTAAGGGTGTCAAATTATTATTATCTTATTATTTATGTTTTCTGTAAGCGGATGTGCATTGAAACGATTATTGATATCATTGAATTGATGACTTTGTTTACCCAGTACGGAACCCAGATATTAAAATTATCTACTTATTATTCCCGGAGGAGCATTATCTCCTAAACTATGATCGTATCTAACATCCAAACGAGAAAGAACTGAAGGTCTATTAATTTCGATACATCTCTGTGTACATCATCATCATCATCATCTTATACATTTGTGCACCTTTATAATATCAATAAACAAATTATTCACAAGTAACGAGTTGTGATTTCAAGACCTCCCGATTAGAACATAAAAACGGATAAAATAGAGTTTAGTTTTTAATAGGAATTATTAGACGTTGCATTAGTTGACTAGAATGTATAGCGTTGAATCAGAAGCATGGCTATCCAACATTCTGATATAATTTATACAATACCATCACTAATAATTCACTAGTCCTACAACATTCCCACTAGATATATTTTTATTATATTTTTACTTTTTTATACATATTTGTAATTTTCTTTTTATTCCTGTTGATAAATAACACCACAACAGCACGAAAAAAAAACTGACTACTTTAACACAGACTTCAGTCTAACAAAGTAGCCGGGACAACGCTGTATATATCAGAGATGAAGTCTACTCATCCCATCGCAATCCCACGCAATAAACTATGTATCATTTATGTTTATTATGTATTCACCTCTATGAGAACAAAAATATGTATGTCAATGTATATATAAATAAATAAATTTAAAAAATTAAAATGGTGCGGCACCAGGTACTAAATGAAAATGTGGGAATGTGAGCATTCCCACGCAATAAATTTATGTAGCAAAATGAAATATTTACGATTTTTTTAAAATGAATGTACGTAATATCTTCCGTGTACAATTTTCTGGGCAAATCTGCCGCATATATCTGATCTTTCTGGTGTGTATATCTGACCTTTCTGCCCAGAAAGGTCAGAAAAAAAAAACTAATAAAATCAAAAAGAACGTTAGATATAATAGCGTTTGGGAATATTTTATACGGACGGACTGTAATATATACTAAAGTTATCTATTTTTATTTTATTTTATTTATTTATTTAATTCTTCAACGCCCTTGTGGGCTTTTACATAAGAATACATTTTAATTTAATTAAAAATATAACAATACATTTTTAATTGAAATTTCGATATAATAGTTTAAATATAACATTAAAAAAAAAGAAAATTAAAAACGAAACTCAACTCGTTACCGAGCCGATGCATCCGCGATATTGGAGAGTTAACAGCATAATCATTTCTATGTGTTATTACCGGTATTTGGTCAGTGACTCGCGTTTTTTTTTTCACCCCGACCTTTTCTCATTTCCTTTTACTAATTCCATTAATATTGCCAATATGTAGAACGTTTTTTATCGCTCATCAAATTATAATTACTGTTTTGAGCTACTCTGAAAAAGTGATAAGTTAACCCGCACTACACACTTTTTGTAGATGTTACAAAATTTGCTGTTAATTAGATTATTTTTGTGACCTCTTGCCCGCTACCCATCATCTGAAACTATTCACTCTCAGCTGGCACGTACCTTAACATTTGGTAGATTGGAATGGTTGTAATTTCCTAGAAGAGGTTACATCATCCCGCTGCATCAATTAGTTTCCTTTGCTTATAAAATAGCTAACTGATTGTGAGAACTTAAGCACTTTTTAAAAATAGCCTATTACTTACGATTAAGGATTACAAAGTACATCTTGTAGTCATTTTAAAATACAATATACAGGGTGTAACAGAGCTGATCCACAATATTTCATGGATGAATACCTGACTAAATTACGAGTTTGTATATATTCATTTTGGCTTTTGGCCAATGGCGCTTTAAATATTTTATCGACAAAATATACATCATTGACATTTACAGGAAACAGATAAAAAATTGTATAAAATAGCATCAAATCAGTATTTCCAAAAATATCAAAATTTTTAATATATAATGAACGCGGATGGGTTTTTTTTAAATTTAGTAATTTTTTATAAAACATGTTCTCAATTGAGTGGAGCATTTTCATTTAAAAACTGTCAACTTTTAATACTTCAGAGATATTCTATACAAAGAAAAATAAAATGGAATGGCGTAGATTTTAAATTTCATTATATCCATAGATAAACACAAAATAAATATGCATCATCCGTAAAGCTATTTGCATATGTGGATCGAGGATTCGTAAACGCTCTTGACGTACGTATAATTTTTTAATAATTATAATTAATGGTGATATGCCTAAGCCCGAAGTGACGCGAAGTTATCACATTTATTAGCCGAATAAATGAAATAAAATAAAGGCTGGAAATCGCGTCTCGCAAATGCATGCAGGTCGCTGACGGCAGGCCCATATAAACGGGACCGGACGTCTCTCTACAAAAAAAAAAAGAACCTAGCGGTTCGTTCAAAAGGCAAGTTGCAACCGTAGTGACCTTCAGCCCACGTGTTGTGCAATGAACGAAAAACGACGAGGGCTGAAAATAACGGAATTATGAAGGTTTCCTGAGAAGCAATAGCAGATCTCTAAGGGCGCGCATTGTTTCGAGGAGACGCATCCTGCCGAAGGATATAACCGAAGGTCGTAGGGCCATTAAAGCTGGACCCGTTGTACTGGCGAGAATAGGAAATGCACCGTTACGTGTCCGTTAGCCGTTAGTTAGTTCAGGGTCGAGACGTGACTAGAACAAAAGACGCAGTTTCTTTGTGCAATCTGCTCCTTTAATGCAACGTTGGACGAACCACATGGCTCGAAATGTAATGCAATGCTCGAAAATTGAAAGAAATAACATTCCCGCCAATTCAGACTTTAGTTTAATCACTAGAGTATAGTAAATAATAATTAACGTGAATATGATTTTGAGGCGATGAGTACGAATCTAAATTGTTTAACGAGTATGACAATCGATCACGGTGGGCTTAGTATGAAGTAGGATACTAGTACTTAAACGGTATATGTAACTAGATATAAGGTTCTGTTAAGTACAAATAAGAAATTTAAATAAATATAATAATAACGTAATTATAACTGGGCAGGTGAGAAAATTATGCAATAGGTATAAGTGTAGGTAATGCGGAAACCACTCACGAAACTATGTAATAAAGCTGAAATAAAGAAATCCCATATGTACTAATTACAAAGGTCTCAGAGGCAATAAAAAAGAATAAAATGATTAGCTCTTAATTAGGATCTTGAATGTGAAATGTTTTTATACTGATTGTATTTTATACTGATTGATGTACGAGGCGTGTCCGTAAAATAAGTTCCACGAATTTTTTTCACATAAAAAAACTGGTTTAATTTTAAAGAAAAGTATATTTTTGGAAAGTTCAGTCCTTCTTTTATTTTTCTACATAATCGCCGTTGCGTTCTATGCACTTCTGCATTCGAGGCACCCACTTCTTTAAACCAGAGTCATAGAACTCTGCCGCCTGTCCGCGTAGAAAACTAACAACCGCATTTTGTACCTCTTCATCTGTCTTGAATTGGGTTCCGCCAAGGTTTTTCTTCAACTCGGGGAAGAGATGGAAGTCACTTGGTGCTAAGTCTGGACTGTAGGGTGGGTGAGACACCATTTTCCATCCAAATTTTTCGATGAGGGCTGTGGTTCGATAGGCGGTGTGCGGTCGGGCGTTGTCATGGTGAAAACGCACTCCTTTGGTCAACATTCCTTTTCTCTTGTTCTGAATTGCACGTCTAAGATTTTTCAAGGTCTCACAGTACCGTTCAGCATTGATTGTTGTCCCGCGAGGCATAAACTCGCACAACAATACGCCCTTTCGATCCCAAAAAACGCTAGCCATGATTTTTCCGGCAGACAGGATTTCTTTGAACTTCTTTGCTCTTGGCGAAGAAGGGTGCTTCCACTGCTTCGATTGCTCCATTGTTTCCGGTGTGGTGTAGTGTACCCAGGTCTCGTCGCCAGTAACAATAGAGTCCAGAAATTCCTCTTCGGTTGTTCCGTGAAAAGCGAGAAATTCTTGGGCCGCTTCAACCCGCTGCCGCTGGTGATCTGCAGTGAGCATTTTTGGTACCCATCTTGCGCAGACCTTTGAATAGCCTAAATGTTCAGTCAAAATCTTGTCGATTGTGGTTTTGCTGGCCTCCGGAATCTGTTCGCACAGCTCCCTAACTGTAATCCGTCGATCTTCGAGCATTGCCGCTTCGACTCTGGCAATTGTTTCGTCGGAAACCGATGGCCGCCCTGCACGGGCTTCGTCGTGGACGTCTGTTCGGCCATTTTTAAATTCCCTGACCCATCTGCGCACCATCCCGGAGCTCATACACTCTTCTCCATACACTTCACAAAGTTCTTCGTGAATTTCCTTCGCCGATTTCTTCTTAGCGGCCAGGAAACGAATAACAGACCGCAACTCGCAGCTGGCGGGAGACGCAAGAGGAAGCTCCATCGTTGACGGCTGCTGGGCCTAGACTAAACGTCGCAGCGACGCTGGCTTGGTGAGGAATTGTAGTGGGGGAACCAAATAACCTGCCTCTGCTGTTTGGTCGCGCATAGAAACGATCCTAGCGCCAGCGGCAGTCCGTGGAACTTATTTTACGGACAAGCCTCGTACTTAGAGGTAATTAGAGATAGTGATAATTCTGATGATCTTAATGTGAAAAATGTATAGAATATAAGTTAGTAATAGTTTATATATGGTTGTGGACAATTTGAATGAACAGTGTATTATTGGATTTTTATGTGATAAGGCAGGACTATAATTAATTACGAAGAAAGTGGGCGGGGCCGTACAAGCGAGGGTGTAGCGGAGATGTCAACGGATGGACCAATGAGGCGTCGCCAATCCTGTGAGGACGGACCGACCCCGAGCGGGAAATACGCCCTCGTTACGGTTTCTTTAAAAGGGCCAGGACGCCATTTTAGCAGGCAGTCCAAAGTACGCAGTTGAAATAGGCAGTCGAAAGTACGCAGTTGACAGCAGACAGTTGAAAGTACAAAGTTGAAATCGACAGTTGAACCCGGGAGTGGAGAGTCGGAGGGATGGAGTTAAAGCCGGAGAGTTGAGGCCGAAGAGTCGAAGAGAGGAGTTGAAGCTGTGAACCCGGGAGTGGAGAGTCGGAGAGATGGAGTTAAAGCCGGAGAGTTGAAGTGGAGAGTTGAAGTGGAGAGTTGAGGCCGAAGAGTCGAAGAGAGGAGTTGAAGCTATGAACCCGGGAGTGGAGAGTCGGAGAGATGGAGTTGAAGTGGACAGTTGAAGTCGGACAGTCGAAGAGAGGAGTCGAAACAGTCGAACACAGTTGAAGTCGAAGAGTCGAAGAGAGGAGGTGAAGTTGGGAACCCGGAGTAGACGGTCGACGGGATGAGTTATAAGAGAAAACAAGGAAGTTGTAAACCCAGAGTGGTGAGTCGGACATGAGGTCCGGGAGAGCGAGAGAAACGAGGTCCGGAAGGGAGTGGTAGGAAGGAAGTCGAAGGCCAGTCGAGAAGAAGTCGGAAGCACGCAGTTATAAAACAAGGTCCGGAGGAGTGAATCGTCAAGGAGACGTCAAGGCAATCACAGTTGGGATTGAAATCGACGGAGGAAGCAGCCACGGTTCATCGCAACCCACCCAGGAGCAGCCGCCCAGACCGGCTCGCAGTCAGCGGATAGCCGCCCACGCCAGGTGCCAGCGGCATCACTACGCCGGCCGGAAACAAGATTCCGGAGGAACGTCGCCGAGCAACCCGAGGTAGAATAAGCTTTAGATTAAGTTAGTTATAAGAATTTCCACCTGCCCGTAAATATAAACATGTGTTTAATAAATGTATAATGTGCATCTTCGCGTGTTCATATTCACCTGTATCCTTATCTATAACCATGGTAATAATAATGACAGCGTGATATTTGATGGATGATTCGTGAAGCGAATATTCCATTAGAGTGCGGGGTATCGTTCTGACGAGCGATCAGGAGCATGGTATGAATCATGACTCCTAGACGAACCCCGACTCGAACCGAATGGCGCACAAGTCGTGGCCCCGGTTGTATCAATGGATATTTTTTTTTTTTTTTTTAAATTGGCGTTTCACCCTTATGGAGTGTTCTTGCCATTACCGAGTAATTTTATTTAATGTGAAGTTTCTTTTGGATACATTTAATTTTTACAGGTTTATTTCATTAGCGTTTAGGAACCTCGTTAGTATTTTTAAAATGGTTTGATTGTTAGATGATAACAAAGTTGGGATGTTGATGGGGAATGGAATTTTGTTGTTAGAAAGATCTTGGATTAAGTTTGGATACTGGTCATTGATAGGGCATCCTAAAAAAACATGCTTTAAGTTTTCCTCTTCTAGTTGACATTCACACATGGGAGAGTCTCGAATGCGGATTTTAAATAAGTGAGAATTTATACAGCAATGGCCGATCCTCATACGGCAGATCGAGGAAGTTTCAAACTTATTTAATTTCGTTTTGGAAAACCAGGGCCTAGTAGGAATCTCTGGCTGAATTTCTGCAAACCATTTTACCTTTTACAAGTTTAGAAGTCTCCCATTGATCTCTCCAAATGCAGATCATTTTCTCTTTGAGAATAGGAAATATATCAGATATTGTCACATGATTATGTAAAGGGACGCCAGAAGTAGAGGCTTCCTTTGCTAAGGCATCGGCTTTTTCGTTTCCCGGAATTCCAGTGACTGGGAATCCAAGCTAAAGCAATATCCATGTCTTTTTGTTTCATACTAAGCATTAATTCTCGTATTTGGATACAATGCTCATCTTCGGCGTATGAAAAGGGACACGATTTTAATTTTTGTAGGACGCTAAGAGAATCTGACAGGATCAGGCTTTTATTACAAATGGGTAGATTTTTCATAATATATTTTAATGTCTCGAGGATTGCGATGGCCTCAGCAGTAAATATTGAGGTTTCTTTTGGTAATCGATATTTCTGTGCCAGGTTTTCTGAATCACAAAATGTTGCTGCCCCGGTGTGACTAGTTAAATCTATTTTGGAGCCATCCGTAAAGAAAAGTTTCCAGACCGGCCACTTTGATCTGGTAATATTGATGAAGTTTCTTTTGGCTTGGGGGTTATTCTGGATTCCAAATGATAGTAGTATTTTGGGGGTGAATGTATGGGTTTGGAAATGAGTGGCATATAGGGGAAGAAGGTTTTGTCTTAAAATTTTGTCAGAATACGTCTGAAAAGTCTTAAAACTATTGGTCAACAGTGGGGGACTTTTATTTTTCCAATATGAACTAATTCTAAGTTGATCTGTAAGAGTTTTAATTTTTGGTATTAGAGGATGATCTTTTTGACGCATACATTTGAAAAGAAATTTGTCAGACATAAACTGTCTTCTCAATTGAAGTGGAGGATCTACTGTTTCTACCTGTAAAGCATTGATTGGGGAAGACTGCATTGCTCCAATTATTAACCTAAGACTTTGCGACTGGATACGATCTAGCCTTTGCAGATTTTTTTTTGAAGTCGGTTCCATAATGAAAGATGCATAATCTAGATGACTACGAACATATGCGTGATAAAATAACTTTTGGGTGTATGGATGGCAGCCCCACCACACGCGAGATACTGCTCTCATAGTATTGAGACTTGCTTGGCATCTATTAACAATTTGGTTTATATGGACGTTCCAGTTAAGTTTGGAGTCTAAAATAACTCCCAAGAATCTGATTTGGGATTTGACGGGGAGGGTTTGATCAAGGCAAGTTATATGTACAGCGGGGACTTTTCGTTTTCTGGTAAAGATGATTACACTACTTTTTGTCACAGACAATTCCAATCCATGTCCCATAAGCCAATCAACCAGATTGTTCACGCTATCTTTGAGAATTTTTTCTAACTGCTTTAAAACTGGACCCGAAACGTAGATAAAAAAGTCATCAGCGTACTGCAGGATTTGAGAAAGAGGATGAATACGGTAAGCTATGTCAAGGGTGTATATGTTAAATAGGATAGGAGATAACACAGACCCTTGTGGTAGGCCTCTGGTGACAGTTCTGAATACAGGAGATGATCCTTTCACTTCTATCACTATTAACCTTTGGAGAAAGAGATTGACGATAAAACAAGTTAATTTAGGGGGAATTTCTATACCTAGAAGTTTTTGTTCCAGGATACTGATGTTGACGTTATCATATGCTCCACTGATATCGATGCACGCTCCAATGAGATATTCCCCTCTGGAATGAGCGATCTGGATATCTGTAGTCAATATTGATATGCTCTCGACTGTGCTTTTCTTCTTCCTGAACCCGAATTGTGTGTTTGGGAGGATTTTTTTGTTTTCTACATACCAGTCAAGTCTTCTTTTTATCATGTGTTCAGTAATTTTAAGTAAAGTAGATGATAAGGCAATCGGTCTGTACGAGAGTCCCGAATTAGGATCTTTTTTTGGTTTTAAAATGGGGGTGATTATTTGAGATTTCCAAAATTGAGGGATGTTGCCAGTTTCATATATAATATTTATCATTTGAAGGAAGTATGAGAGAGTTTCATTACAAAGGTTTTTTATGAAAGAGTAGGGAATGCCGTCGATTCCCGGGGCTGAGTTTGGGATGTGGAGACGAGTAGGGGATCCGTCATTCAGAATGCAGAGACTGAATTCATCAAGCAAATCAACAATATCTCTGCCAGATCTATCGTTGGAGTCAGAACCCCAAATACTATGGTGGGAGTTGAAATCGCCCAAAATGAGTAACGAATTTTGGAGGCGGGAAAGCATTGTTCGAAGTAATGATTTTGAGGGACGATTAGATGGAGAAATGTACAAGGAAAGGATTGTGATACCATCAACCCTAGCGGCAACCACTTCGAATGGGCAACCGGAGGGTTTAACGTTCACTGGTGTAAAGGGGATGGAATTTTTGATGAGAAGGGCGGAACCGCCTTTCCCATCTTGTCGGTCATCTCGGAGGCAGTGGTAACCCCGGACCTTAAAATGGGAACCCGGACTCAGCCATGTCTCCGAAATTGCCGCCACTGATATTTGATTGGAATTTGACTTTAGAAGAGCGACAATATCATGGCTATTTGATTTGATACTACGGCTATTCCACTGAAGAATTCTCTCCACAGATGGAACCATTAGGAAGAAGGGAGTACAATGATGAAATAAGGGTAGCAGCGTTGGACGGTAATGAGTTATTATTTGAAATAATGGATATGAGGAGCATAACAAGGGTTTGGATGAAAGAAGAATTGTCAGAGAGTAATGATTTTGAAAGATTATTTAATGGTGGGTTAGCGGAACTCGAGGGAGTAGGTACATTAGTGGAGTTTAAGCAATGGCCATTAGGGGATCCTGATGGATTATTTCCATTAGGATAGATTTGATGAGAATTGTGAAGTTGCTGGTCATAGCCAGGTAAAGTGAAGGGCTTGGATTTTGGTGTTTTATACACGAATTTTTTGTAAGATGATACTGCAGGAGCTACGTTAGCTGAAACTGGAGTGATGCTGGCTGGTTGTGCGGTAGTCTCCGCAAAAGTTTTCTTAGAGTGGGCAAACATTTTAGATGCTTGAAAATATGACGTATTATTAGCTGCCATGTATTGCTTAATGTTTTTTTGCCTTGTTAATTCTGGGCACGTGAGACTAATTGCTGTATGATTGCCAGTACAATTCAAACAGGTGGGAGGTTCGGAAGAGTTTGGGCATTGGTCAGCAGGGTGGTTGTTACCACATTTGAAGCAGCGAGGAGGGGATCTGCAAGTTGGTTTGGAGTGTCCAAACCGACAACAATTAAAACACTGCATTGTCGGGAAAGCATAAAGCTCTACCGGCAACGAATTGTAAAAGAGATATACATGTGATGGGAGGGTTTGTCCTTCGAAAGTGAGCACAACTGTTTGGGAGGGTTTCCAGATAACGGTTCCCGTGGAAGTGTCTTTATAATTCAACCGTCTAGCCTTTATAACTTTGCCTATATTTTGGGGAGTAGAGATAGACAGGATGATGTCGCTCTCAGAGAGGTCAGTGGAGATACCACGCACAAGACCCATGCGGGTAAAATTGTAGGTCGGAATGTAGGCTTTGAATTTGTTATTTTGGGAGTTTTCAAGAGATTTAACAAAATTATTCGCCATTACTGCAGATTTAAACTCCACAGAAATTTTGTATCTGCCTTCTGCTTTTATACCGCCTGGGCAGATACCAGGAGTGTTCTGCTGGGTAATGTATTTACCAAAATCAATTGGATGTATAGGTCCTTGTTCTGTTTTTTGGACACAAACAAGGAAAGGAGAGACAGCCGAATTTGGGTATAATAGTTGGAGACGGGTTATATTAACAGGAGAAGCAGAGGGTAGGTCAGAGGTCACGGTTGGGATTAGAGTGGGAGAGATAGGAGGAGATGAGATGATGCTGGTTATTTTAGCATTGTTCTTTGTTTTTTCCGACTTCTTTTCAATTTTTCTTTTCTTGAATGTTAAAAAAGTGGAATCGTCTGAAGATTCTGCATCTTCTGAGGCGGGTATTGAGGGACGAGAAAGATGTGATGGAGGAGGAAAAGGGTCTGGAGGATCCGGAGGTTTTAATTCCTCCATTGTCACCGAAAATTAAATTAAATTAAATTGACAAAGATTTCTGACAAATGTCAAAATAAAAATAAAAATGTAACAATAAATAGACCCTACTGAAAAAAAACGCAAATGCCTAAACTGTAAGAAATATATTAAAGATAAATAGTTTAAATTATAAAAACACGTGAGCTAAGAATATTAAAGTAAAAGAAGTTTATAAATATCTGATTTTTTTGTAAATATCCAATTAATCCAAGGGAGCCTGCACAAACACAACTGTCACTCTCGGAGTTATTGTTGCAAAAAAACATCAATGGATATGAGAAAACTTCAAATAATTTCGTTTTTAGGAAGGAAGGATAACAATGCAATAAGTGCTTACCTGCCCAAGAAAGGTTCACGATCAGCAACACTAATAAAGGTTTAAGAATCATTGCATAGATAAGAATCATTGTAAACAATAACAAGGCGCACGTCGCGCGCTCCTCCGAACATGGACCGACTACTGATGACTATGGGCTGCTAAAATTAGAAATATGTAAATTGGTTTGTTGTTAAAATTATAAAGGGTAATGGCACCAATAATTGGTCCTGGGTCATTCTACTATTAATTATTATTTAATGTCATGTAAAATTATTTACTAGCAGAAACCAATCGGTTATCGCCGATTCGGTCAAATTGTCATATGTGTACATTAGGCTGGCCCGAATTTTTTTTTTGCATTGCGCAATTCTAATAGCGACAGAATGGTGCCAAATGAAGTGAAAATTACGCGTGTAAAATATTTTTCAAATTGAGAATTAACTTTTAGCGTAAAAGTTTCGAAAAAAAATTTTTTTTATCATATTTTCTGACTGGTATTAATGTTTCTGTAAGTTGAGATATTATCTTTATTTTAATACTTTCGTGTACAAAATATAGTCCTTTGCCATAAATAATAACAATCGTACGTCTTTGTTTTGGCAGCAAATGAGTTATGGTGAGGGGGTCGGGGGCTAGTATTGCTCCGGTTACTTGAGAGAGAGCTCGCGTTTGCGCGCGTTTTTGCTATGAATCGAACTCGGAAATCATTAAAATCTCCTGTGCTTGACGAAATTCATGATTTTAAGATAATGTGTTGCCAATTTATGAAGAAGAGATGAAGTTTTACGAGTGGACAAGACATGGCTTAACAAGTACGAAAAAACACCCATCATTTCATAAAATAGCAGACATTGTAACAAACACAATAGAAGACATATGGAGAAGATCTTTAATTCCTGCGGTCACACATGTACGAGTTATAAAGATGTTGAAATACTTAATCATTTAAAGTATTAAAACATTCTTAAACCTCACCCTAAGATACTGCTAATTAATTTGTTGTTAATTAGTTATTAAGTATAACTAAGTAATGACTTATTTTTCTTTTTAATACAATAGTACTTATATTAAGCTGTTATTTTATTATAAAATTTGAATCAAGTAACATGCCTGTATGAAGGCTTTTTTCTGAATTTTTCATAACTTCAAGCTCAATCCGAAGACAGAAGATGTTGTCTAATCATTATGAAACTTTATATATAATCAAAATACATAATTTAGCAACCTTTTTTCACTATTACATTCTGATTAAGACGACTTACTGCTGATTTTTTGTAATAGAATATCATTTAGAATTTAATTCGTCATTTTCATTCGTTAAAAGTGCAAGGGCTAGCGTCTGGGGTTCCAGAGAAATTTTTATTTGATTAGGTGAATTATTATTATTTGTAAATATGTACGAGATTGCCCTCATAACTACTTAGAGACTATTTAGTAAATCGTCGCACGCATTTTAAGAAATACTGAATCTGACTGAAGTTTTATTACTGAACTATTGTCTGTACTTATATATGTATATGTAAAATACACATAAAATAGCAATCTTTCAACAAAATTTTAATTTTTGTACGTAGTGTTCAAAATTGACTTATTTATTTATTTATATATATTTTGATATCCATATTTTTGTACTAACAGAGGTGGATACATAATAAACATACATAATACATAGTTTATTGTGTGGGATGGAGTAGACTTCACCTCTGATATATACAGCGTTGTCCTGGCTACTTTGCTAGACTAAAGTCTGTGTTAAAGTAGCCAGTTTTTTTTTTCGTGCTGTTGTGATGTTATTTGGAATAAAAAGAGAATTCAAATATGAATAAAAAAGTAAAAATAAAATAAAAATATATGGAGTGGGAGTGCTGAAAGACTAGTGTTGAAGGATTAGTAAAAGAATTGTATAAATTATATTAAATGGTTAGTCAATGCCGACCCTACAATATCGATAAGAAAAATTGACAATACACAATAACAATTATACATATTTTGTGTATTTATATATAAATAAAAAATATATTTTATGCTTGGTAATGCTTTAGAAATCAACCTCACTACTGCTTAGCCAGTTTATGAATACTCGTATATATATTTCATAATTATTGAATGGCTTACTTGGATTTTACCCAACTCTGGCTCATCACGGCAAGGTCTGTTTTTTATGGAGCCAATAATTATATACTAGCGTAGTATCGCGTGGCCCCAAAATATACAGTACAAAATTATAAAATAAAAAAATTACCACTTCAAATATCAAGCATTTTTAAAATGTAATGTATTTCTGCGCAATGCAGTACAATGTTTAAAAATACGTCTCCTATGAAATTTTTTTTTATGATATTCACACTTTAGTTGTTAATACATTCTGTATTTGTATCGAGCCTTTGCTTTTGTGAGGGTTTTTTGACTACCTTATATTATTAAATAGTATCTATGTGAATTTAAACCAACATTAACAATGCGGTTGCTTGATGTTGGTAGAAAACAAACTGAGACTATTTTGTCAATTATTGTGTCAATCTAGCTACCCACATATTTTTGTCTCCTATATTATGGATAATATATAATTGATAATCAATAAAATATTTCAATTAATCGAAATAATCGCATAATTATGATTTTTTTTAATACTTATATCTCCGACATGATTGAGATTAGGCACATACTCCTTGAACATTTTCGACTCGTAATTTAGTCAGATATCCACCCATAAAATATTGTAGACTAGGGTCTGTTACACCTTGTACATTATTGTATATTTCTTCACGGCAAGGCGCCTCTAGTACGGGAGAATGTTGTATTCATTCAAACTCCAGCGGTAATACAGTACACTGCTACGAACATGTATAATCGGTAATGTGTACTTGTTTGTATGTATAATATATACATAAAAACAAGTACACAAGGCCTCATATACGACATTTCTTATGTGCAGTATTTGACGGTTAATATGAACACCTGCTACCTGATCATTCGACTGGATCCCACATTATTTCATGTATAGAAACACGTGTACTTGTATATCACGTCCACCATGCCCTGTAAATAGCACATAGGCAGGAATAATAATCTGCCTATATAAGACGCCTGTAGATATGTTCTAACTGCTTATCTTGGTAAATTTGTCGTGCAAACACATCTCAGGGTTTTTATTTTATTGTAGTGTTATTATTATTGAAAAACCAACGCGTGAGAAATAATAAAAATAAATTAAAATAGTCTTTATTCTGTATGTAATGTTTAAATACTCGTTATAAGCAGCGTAACCCGACATAGATGGATAGCAAACAGGATGCAAGAGGAAAATGATTGAAAAAGTAAAAACACTTTAAACAATAAATATCTACATTTTTTATTTATTAATATAATGTATAATGTAAATATTTAAGCATATCCCTTAACCGTTTTTAAAGTTTAGTTGTGAAAAGAAACTGAATTAAAATGATTTAAATAGTTTAAAAACTATTAAGATTAATGACCTTTTCAACTAAATGCGAATTCCTACACTAGGATTGTTTAACAGCCTTCTCGCACATGAAAAGGGCTCTATCTTTGCACTTTAAATAGTTTAAAAACTATTAAGATTAATGACCTTTTCAACTAAATGCGAATTCCTACACTAGGATTGTTTAACAGCCTTCTCGCACATGAAAAGGGCTCTATATTTGCACTTTAAATAGTTTAAAAACTATTAAGATTAATGACCTTTTCAACTAAATGCGAATTCCTACACTAGGATTGTTTAACAGCCTTCTCGCACATGAAAAGGGCTCTATCTTTGCACTTTAAATAATCAAGCTTCCCATCCCTGTGCATGCTGCCGCAATGCTCCTCATCATCCAGGTTGTCAGGCTGTCCCTCCCGCCATGCACTGTAGCCCGATACTTCCAGGGCCTTACCTGAAAATGTCCAAATCATATTATATTATTTATTATTCATCCGGAAATTATTCCCGGGCACACGTAAATGCTATGAATTTAATCTACTTACTTACTTACCATCACGCCGTTTCCCCGTGGGGGTAGGTAGAGAGGATAGAGCGCCACACTCTTCTGTCCTGACACACAATTCTCGCCTCATCCACATTCATACATCTTGGCATACAAGCTCGCCGATTGTTGAGGCTTCTAACAGAACCATCCTCCATTATCTGGTTTACCTGGTCGTGCCAAGTCTTCCGCGGACGTCCCCTATTTCTGGTTCCATCAACACTTGCGTCATATATCTTTCTTACCATTCTCTCCTCATTCATCCTTTCCATATGACCAAACTACCTAAGTGATCCTTTCTTAATCTTACTCACTATACTAACAGCTTTACATTCTTTACTCTGTCATAAATAGATTTGCCACAAATACGTCTAAGTGATCTCATTTTCACTGCATTCAGTCTACTTTCGTTCCTTTTCTGCCAGCTCCAGGCCTCACTTCTAAATTTCAATTTAGTCTAAACATAAAAATAGTAATATTTTAAATATTTATTACCGTTGTTAGTCACAAATTCTCGTCGAGTGATAATGTCGTTGAAGTTTAAAAAGATTACTTCCTTTATAAAATTTCCATTTAAAGTGTTCTCGGGGTGTTTGGCCAAGTATTTTATAAATAAGTCTGCCTCTGCTTGACTATTGGCCATTGCCAGAGATGTTTCTTCGTTGTAACATATTCTGTAAGCTTCGCGCCAAGTCTTGGGAGTGGTGTGTATCTTGTAACAATGCCCTGTTTTGCCTTCGAAAATGTAATCTGCAAAGAAAATTAATGTAGACCGCTTACAGATTCATTGAAAACGTTATTATAGATATATTTATTTGTAACACAAATTAAATTAATCTCAATGTAATATAGATTTAAGGCGGACATAAAGCGCCACCTGACGTCGATTAGCGGAGGCACGGTAGCACACCGCAGACCGGTTCACAACGAGCTTGCGTGAGTTACCTAGAGAGGACTTCCCGGAGCTTCACATGACGGTCAGCAGAGTTTGGTCCCGGCATCAAGGAGGAGCCAAAAACCCGGGTATTCTTCTATCATGACGTGCTTTAATAGTATCTAATATTATATTGTGAAATTACCATTTAAATACATTGTACCTTAAAATTAAATACTACCGTACTTTTACCGAGTAGCTGTATAAACCGAAAGAATAAAAGATCAACACAAGATCACAGGTACATATGTGTCTCATTATCATATCCCTGTTGATCGAAACATTTCGAGTAAAATGGAATGTTAAATGTATTAATTTGAAAAAGATGTAACATATAGGTCCAAATTTTTCATCAAAAATAGTGTCACTGTAACATAGTTGGATAATGCATCTTCCCCTGTTTGGAAAGAGATCCAGGTTCGAATCCCGGTGGTGCAACAACAATATTTTTCGATAAAATTGATTTTATATGTATATCTTTCTAATTAATACATTTAATTAATATTTACAAAATGTGACTTATCATACCGAAGCCGACTGAAATATCTGAGAAAATAATAACCAATACAAATAAGTAAGTAGTACCCACAACAGATCAGTCCAAAGATTATTTAAAACTTTTTTTTTAACCACTTCATACTTTATTTTTAATACACCAACCGGTTTCGAGAAATACCATTACCTTTATCAAGATGTCAAATAAATTAATATATGCCAAATTGTTCCAATGTTGTTAAATTCTATTTTTTTTAATCGGTGTTTTAATTATAACTCATAAAGTGGTTAAAAACAAAGTTTTAAATTGTCTATATTAAAATAAATAAAAACCACAATGTAAAATTCGTAAAAAATATTATAAATATTAAATTAATCAGTTAGAAAGACATGGAGAAAAAATCTATCTATTAAATATATGAATAATTATGAACATTAATATTATGAAAAAATATTTGATTGGTACCGGGATTTGAACTTGAAGGTTTTAGATCTATCTTAGACCCTCGATCTAACTAAATAAAGTCTTCCAGGCATATAAATAAACTTTTTAAGGAGAACACATTCTTATTGTAAAGTTGTAATTATTCAGAACAGACGGTCTGTGATGTTTTAAATACTAATTTATTGTATTGTATTAGCATATAAATAAACGTTTTGTCAATATTACCTTTATAAATTGTTTCGCATTCATGATTTCTTGTGATCTCAGATTGCCGCTTTGTGCAGATGAATGGGTATTTATCACGACATGAAACATCTCTGTACTTCCCTTCGTTAGTCATACCCACGCAGTGATCGTATTTATCGTTAGGTTCCCAATCTGTGTACACATTTGTGGCTGACATTCCTGGAAGTGATTGAATTAATAATTAAAGAGAACACATCATTGTGAAGTTGTAGTTTCTCATAGTTCTGCGGTATTTTAATACAAATTAATTGTTGTTACATAGCATTCTGGCTCCGGTGGATTGAATGCAAGGGCTTTATGCCACCGGCTGGGCTCAGTCTGCGGGTGTGTATGTGTGGTGTCGGTATGGCTGACTCGGATGGATGGTAATGGTCTATATGGCTATTTTTTATTATATTTAATGGAAAATATATGGAAGTATGGGTAATCACAGGGCTCAGGGCTCGATGACCTGTCTTCGGCTATCTTAAATAAACATTTTCGGAAGTTGTATATATGTTGCCATGTAGAAACACATTGAGTAGGTATTTAACTACAACTAACAAGACAGGTCATAATTATATAGGTCTATAATTACCAATACTTTCTCATATTTTCTCATTTGAAATAGCTTCGTCTCTTTAAGATATCTATTATTTGTTTGATAACAGTGCCTTTGTAGGTGAAAATCCAGTAATTGTGTATTCTTGGACATATTAAAATATTGTTACATTATTTACACTTTAATTACATTAAACATGAGAAATTCTACATTGTAAGCACGTAGAGAGTTCCAGATATTCTAAAACTAATAGTTCTTTCAAACAAAGCTCGCCACTTCCCCGACTGACGAGAAGACACTTTTAGCAGTTATGGTTTCTATGATAGACTTTTCCATTTGGGTGGTGGGTGACAGCCATCGTTCGGACGCTATGCGTTCGGACCAACACGAGTCCCAGTTAAACAATCTATCCATTACACGGGTGAATTGGGGCCTCATCTTCCGTATTCATTGCGTCTCGCAATTCTTGTTGCAATAAATTCTCCTCCAAATTTGCCCCAGCGAAACGCCGCCCGGCGCTCCATCTATGCCGCTCGCTCGCATTGAAGTCCTTTTTTGCCAACAAACTCACTTCTCATCCTCATTCGTTAATCAGACAATGTGTCCCTCGGGGTCGGTATGGTAGATCGCTGTTGACACCGCCGCTCAAATTTAAATGTCACAATGTATCAATTAGAAAGATATACTTAAAATAAAATTCAATTTATCTAAAAATATTTTTGTTGCAACCGGGATTCGAACCTGGATCCTTTCCTATTCAGGGAAGTAAGTTAACTGATTATACTGCACCAACATAATAAGTTGATGACAAATTGATTGTAATAGAAAAAAGGTGACAGATTTTTAATTTAGAATAATAGATGTATCAATTTGAAAGAACTAGAGCATATAAATTCAAACATTGGTCCTTAACTTGGTCATACTGGTGTGGTGTAATTGATTAACGCATTTCTCCGGATAGGAAAGGATCCAGGTTCGAATCCTGGTAGCAGCAAACTGTCACTTCTAATTGATACATTTAATTTGTGATTTTATTGAATTCAATAATTATTTATTGGATTGCAAAAATTATTATTGTGTAATTTTTTGGCGGTGACCTTAAAGTAATTTTTGTTAGTCTCGATCCTTGATGATATCTGACCTTGAATTTATGTTGACCTGTATTTAACTCCACTAATTGAAGGTGCTCCAACAGTTATTTACTGCCGGCACAAAATGTGCGAACGCACGTGATAATCATTAAAATTATTTTTTGACCATTTATTTATTTCTGAAAGCAGTTGGAAATGAGGGATTTAATCTAAATTATTATGAAACTCATGAAATATGAATGATATACTATTTCCCGAAATGTCCTTACTACTTTGTGTAACTTCTAGATACCCTCATACCCAGGGGCGTGCAGCGCATACAAGCAAAAAAGCTGTGCATTACTAAAAATTCTGGGAAACAAATATAAATTAAATAATTGGATTAACATAAACAAAATCATTATTTTACAATTAGCGCCATCTGTGTACCAGTAAAGACTTTAATTGTTTAGTTTTTAAAACTACCACGACAACTCACCACTGTTCCCATGACGCTCTTTTGTATTATCCGCATCGAGCTATTCACATTACTCTGTTCTGTCTTTATGCCAGTCAATTATTACTATTACTCAAGTCATATAAATGGCTATTTACTAAATTGAAAATTCTTTTTGGTTGATCCGTTTTATATGAAGTCGTTACCTATGCTGTTTTTTAACAGAATAACATTAGAAAGGCTTACATTGTACAAATCATTGAAGTGTCTACTTTCTCTTTTATTAATTCGCGAATTTTACTATCTTACTATTTTTAAAGGGTTGATTTCATGATTGTTATTTAAATTTGGTACATGGATTGGTTTTTGATTTGGGAAAAACAAAAAGCAATTGGCAGAACTATTTCCTACGTTAACCTTTAATAAAAATTATTATTTCCTTTAGTTATCACGTGAAGGATTTTTAATCAATAAATTAACCATGTTCAGTCATAGAAAGTTTTCTTAAAAACGTCCATACATTTATTATATAGGTAAGAAGGTATTATTTTACGTTAAAACTTAAACTTTAAAAACACTATTAATAGTACAATAAAATTATAAATAAATACATGGTAGGGTCGTATAAACGACGGATTTATTTTGTCTAAAGACGTTGGTCTAACGAAAGTACATATATTGTATTACATATATTATATATGATTGTATAATGTCATTGGTACCAGCATAACCTAAATCTATACCTAATGCACGCCACTGCTCATACCCCTTTATGTCTTTCATGCTCTCCAATACGTAAGTTTTAGAAACATATGTCTCAATAGATATGATAAGTTTAAAATTATCTTATAAGGTCACAAAAAATGGTCTGTGGATCCTTCAGGGTCTGTGGATCCGCCGGCGTACTTAGCGAATTGCCAATAATATTCACATTCTCATGAATCAACTTGAAAAGTACTCACCATTTAAGGTAATAAACTGTCCCTCGTTGAACAAATCGTGTATGCCGAGCCAAGTATAGTAAGAGCGGTCATTGAAATGCTTCTGGACTATTTCTGCTTCTATTTTGCTGACTGGCATGGCCAGCTCTGCCCCTTCGGATTTGCAAGTGGCTACAGCATCAGACCAAGTTTTGAGAGTACTGTGTTCTTTGTAGAAGATCTCAGTTTCTGCCTCGTATGTATAGCCTTTTCTAAAGCTTAAATCGGATTCGTCGGACGTTTCATTGATTTTTTTGTGCGTTAATAACATTTCTTGCAGAACTGAAAGATTTAAAATATACAAATATACAGATTTATTTTTTATACTTTTTATAGTAGAATTTTTAAACCTGTCAACTTAGAACGTTTTTATAGATATTCAGTAGCTTTTTAAACGAGAAGAACTATATATTAAAATACATCCTTGGTTAAGATATGTAATGGATTTTTACTGGTTTTTCTGTCAAGTGTCGCTTATAACCTATTTTCGGGGTGTATAAGGACAAGTCGTGAGTTGAATAGGGACATGTTATTTATTTATTTTTAATATAGTGCATACATGAGTATATATGCTATAATATATAAACAAGATCAAACGAATCAAATGAAATAAGTGAGGTTGTCTATGGACATACCTACCTATCTAGGACAGTGGCTGTCAGTTGAATGAAATTTGTAGAATTATAATCTTTTATGTCAACAATTCGTGTGGTTCATGAACCTGACTTGGCGAAAACCCGCGCAGGTTAAGAACCGATGGAGGCTAGCTGGTGACATGAGGCCCGGGGACCTGATGATGCAAGGTCTGTACGGGCTGCATGTGACTTTTTGTCTGTGATGTTTTAAATTCTAATTAAATGTATTAATTAGAAAGATATACATATAAAATCAATTTTATCGAAAAATATTGTTGTTGCTACTGGAATTCAAACCTGGATCTCTTCCAATCTGGAGAACGTGCATTATCAGATTATACTATACGAACACAGTGAATTGTGCAGGCGTGAAGCTTATTTTTGATTTTGTCGTGTCGCCTTAGCAGCGTACAGATATTGAAATCTGTTTTATTTCAAATATATATAATACATACATATTTTTTACACTATATTTGCGAGTAGGTACATAGCGATAGGCAGCCACTGTCTATCCGACGGGTTTTTCGGCGCCACGACGATGATTACACCTTTAAATTGGTGTCACATGTCTTATCAAATCAATTAATTGGCGACAATTGATTCCTCGACGAGTAATTCTGTGCGATACAAATAGAAACACTGAAAGCTGTCCTTATTCACTCCAGGTTATATATAGAAGAGGTAGAATAGTAGAAATATAATAATATAAATTTATGGAAAATTTACGATTTTGTAAACTCAGTGATTAATCACTAAGCGAATGTAAAAAATATTGACATATCTACTTCGGATAAGCACTTTCTACGTGTTTCTCTCCTGGAAGCAAGATGAGAAAAATGCAGAAGATATATTAATTTATTCAGAGTAATCATAAAGAATAATAATTGAAGATGAATTATAAGGTGAGTGAAAAATAAAATAAAATAAATTAATATGATTAAGATTAATGACCTTTAACGGTGCCCTTGTCACCGAACTTTGCATCCATTAGCTGGGTAGAATGTTTGAGGGTCTTCTCGCATATGAAAAGGGCTTCCTCTTCACACCGTAAATAAGTGAGCTTCCCATCTCTGCGCATGCTGCCGCAATGCTCCTCATCATGCAGATCGTCGGGCTGATCATTCCACCATGCGCTGTAACCCGATTCTTCCAGGGTCTTGCCTGTAAGTGATTAAAGGAATTAAAATCATATCCTATAATTAATTATTAGGACGTCAAACGTTTATAAATAGAATGTTAAAATTTGTGATTGTTACAAAGTTTGATTTCTTTTTGCATGTTTTGATGGCCTGTGATGATTCTATTCACATTTTACCAAATATTTTTCTCGGTTTACCGACATGTGTGTTATCGAAAATAAAAACTGGATGATGGAAAAAACCCATCAGAATACTCTATACACGCTTTTAGGAGCTAAATAATAATTATTAAGAATTATCAACATTCATGAGTAATTTTATTAAAAATGCAAAAAATATAATTAAAAAAAAATGACACTTAAGAGGTATATTTCCTTAACTCTCCATATCCCTCTATATGACAGACATTTTTAGACACAACAACATTACAATGTCGTATCAGAACAAATTCATTAAATCCATATTTTCATTATGTCAAATTATATTATAGAAGTGTCAATTGTTGTCAAAATCGAATCCATTGTCGGGCAGAATGGAGGTAATTATGTTGTAACTAAGTTGCTTCACATATTGGGTTATTTTATTTGATATGGAAAAATCGTCAATGTGTTTTATTTATTAATTATTTTTATAATAATTAAAAGATTCACAACTATTTTAGGTACCGGACACTAGTCTGTCGTAAGTAAAAAAAATATTTTGAGTACGTCCAAATCTTTGTATGAACCAATTACTGGGATTTATCCCCTGAGGGATTGTTATAATAAATTATTGAAAGGTTTCTACATGATAACATATATACAACTTCCAAAATTTGGTAGGTACGGTAGTCGAGCGTGGGTAGAATTGGTGAACGTTACATTGTCTAAAGTGATCACGTAAAGCAGCCTGTGACAGGTCGTAAGCCCTGTAATGCTTCCACAGACTTCCATACTTACTTTCCCATATAAATAGATAATAACTTCGTCTTTGTGAGACATCCACAATATATATCTTGAAAAAAAGAAATGTTCATCGCAGCATCTAATTGCTGGACCATTTGTTATAGAAGGTAGTCTTCTCTTAATATGCTATGAATATAGATTATATGTGAATGTACAAAAATAACATTTACCGTTGCTAGTGAAAAATTCTCTTCGAATGACAATGTCGGTGAAGTCTAAAAAGATAACATCTTTAAAATTTCCTTTCAGAGTGCCCTCGGGATACTTGGCAAAGTATTTTATGAATAAATCGGCCTCTGCTTGACTGTTGGCCATGGCTAGAGTTGCTTTTTCATTGTCACATGTTGTGTAGGCTTCGCGCCAGTTCTTGGGAGTGGTGTGGATCTTGTAACAACGGCCCGCTTCGCTTTCTAAAAAGTAATCTGTAAAAAATTAAAGGTTTTTTTACCTCATTAGGTATTGCAAGAAAGGCGAAAATATCAGCAGTGTTTATAGTGGGCACGACTCAGCCGAAATGTTGCTGACAACCTATTTACTTACAATTTAATTATAAATAGCATTCAGTGTTTTCAAGACGCGGGTTAGTAGCGTATTTCCCTCCCCAAATTAGATCTAAGTCAATCAGTCTATCTCGAGTCAAATAAAAACATATTTGGTTTGTGTTACCGTTAGACGTTGTCTCGCATTCGTGATGTTGTATGATCTCAGACCGGTGTTTAGTGCAGACGAATTTATATTTCCTAGTGCATGGCGCAACTCTATATATCCTTTTATAATTCACATACAAACAATTTCTATTTCCCTTTTCACCATAACCATAATGGTAAAAATCTGAGCTTGTGGTTACGTTTTTGAGGATCGTGTCTGAGGCGCGTGTCCCTGTAAAAAAATCAAATGGGATTTATATAATAACTCTTTCATTTTTGATAATAAAACAAATTATTATATTTTACATAATCGCAATTTAACATTAATTTTACATGAAAAAGCGTTTATGTATATAATATGTTCAGTCACCATTAGGTATGTATATAATATGTTCAGTCACCGTTAGGTATTCAAATATACGATGATAATGAAAATACAAAAATATATAAAATTCTAATGGTGACTTGAATCGTACATAAATACGTACTGAAAATATAAACTTTATAATATCAAAAGTAAGTATTTTATGTTTGCCTGGAGGGTCTAGCATTCACATATTATGATGTAACAAGACGGAAGTGCGTTGATAATGATGGGGAATTATATATATATATATATATATATACAGAATGGCCCAAAAAATGTGAGAACATCTCGTAACACATGAGTTATTTCAAAACATAATATAATTAATTATAATTCATAATGTAATTTTATTTTGCACACTATTTAGCTAATCAGAAATCATCAAAACTCCCCCATATTGCATAATCTACTAGGTTTAAATCTGGGCTGTTCGGTGGCCACATGTCTGGCTCGATGAAATTAACAATCTCACGACGAAGAAAGTTGATTGTGTTTTTGGCTGTGTGAGATGGAGCTTATATTTATACTTCAGGCATTGTTTTTAAACTCTTATTCATCATTTCCCTAGCACTCTGACGTTTTTCAATTCGCAAATTTTTGATCAGAATACGGTCTTCTGCAGTGATTTTTGTCATTCTGGGCAACAATTTGAAAATACCAAATATAAACAATGCGATAATTAATAATCAAAGATGGTGACCGGAAATAGTGGAAATAGGACATAATATAGGTAAATAGGTAAGTAAGTAAATTAGTAAACTATTTAAGCTTTTGTTGATACAGTTAAACTAATGTTGATGTAATTATATTACATTTTTCGAAATGTTCTCACTTTTATGGGCCACCCTGTATATTATGTATAGAGTGTAAGATATTTTTGAATATATAAATAAATTCTCTTGCGCGGTCTTTAAATAAACACAACAGATTTCATCATCAACAATTAATACATTTTTTCAATCAATCAGGAGGCCTCGAAACCAACAACTGCTAAAAAGTTATACAACAGTTGTTTATAAATAACACGTGGAAAAGTGGGATATAACAGTTTTTGTGGACACGTAGGTTTCGATTAAAATTTTCTGAAAATCATTTTTACAAAATGTTCTCACTTCTCTTGGGCCACCCTGTATATGTAATACATATAGTTTTAGTTTTAATTTTTTTTAACCACTTAAATATAAATTAATTCACCAACCTGTTCCGGAAACAACCAATTCCTTCTTCTAACTAACTAACCGAATATATTTAAAAGAATATATATATATATAATTAAACACATGGGAAGTAAGTAAGTACCTACCTAGGTTCAATACGCAAAGCTCAGCTCAGATGACGCCACCGGCCGTCGTTCTAACACTTTTTTTTTCACATTGAAAAAGTTTTTATTTTAATTTCTTAAATTATTTCTACACCCTCCCCAATCACAAAATTTCATTTGTTGTGTCTTTTCTACAATATTTTTTACTATCGACGGCCCTCAACATATCAAAAAAATTTGATAAATGCCTTAATGATTACAAATACTGATTGAATTTTCACTTTAAAGAGAGACCAATCCCTTCCAAGGGTTCCAAAACCCTACTGAACAATTTATTTAAAAACGAAATAAATGAATCAATTAAAAAGATGTACAGAAAAAATCTAGGTATTGAAAAAATGTTTAGTTGCTACCGGGACCAACTAAATATTTGTTCGATAACTAGGTTTTTTTCTGTGTATCTTTTTAATTGATTAATTTAATTTGTTAACAATATTTGAGCATGTCCAAAAGCACATAATTACTGGAATAATACTCAAAGTGTTTCTACACGGTAGCATATACACAACTTCCAAAAATTTGATAGACACGGAGGTTGATCGGGTGGAGTGTTGAATGTTACATTGTGTAAAAGTGATCACTTAAGTCAGCCGAAGACAGGTCATAAGTCCTGTAATACCCATACTTCCATACTTCCCATATAATATAATAGCTTTGTCTCTATGAGAAATCTATAATTTGTCTTAATTTAATTTGTGCTAAAATATCACAAAACATGTTCTAAAAATGAAACTTGACAAAAAAAAGTGTTTTCCTTAATAATATTTTATTTAACTTTGATCTATATATAAAATTCACTAATACGTCAGACAATTATCACTGCCAAGCCTGGACCAAACTTTATGCATCGAGTTCGATATATAACATAAAAATAATAGAACATTCAAGGGAGCAATATTTTTGTGTGAGACAATGTGTCATGCGATATAATTATTTTCTTCGAAATATAAATATATATATATATAAATATACATATATATATATATAAATATATTCAACACTTTCTTATAAAATTGTTGTTTAATAATACTCACCATTCAAGGTAATAAGCTTTCCCTCGATGAAGAGGTCGTGTATGCCGAGCCAAATACCACGCTCATTGTCAGAGGGAACAATAAAGTATTTCAGTATCATATCTATTTCAATTTGGGTGAATGGTTCTGCCAGCTTCGCTCCTTCCACTTTGCAAGTGGCTATGGCGTCAGACCACTCTTTTTCAGTATCGTGTTGTTTGTAGTATGTCTCAGTTTCTTGCTCGTATGTGTAGTCTTTTCTATAACTTAAATCGGAATCGCTGGACTTTTCTTGAGGAGCTGGAAAAGTATAGTAGGTAGTATTATAACAGTGTAGTAATTGTAGAGTTTTTACTTTTGCAACATTATTTTCAAACCGGTTATTTTATAGTATTTTTTAAATTGTTAACTTTGTTTCATTAACCACTTAATGAATTAAATATAACTAATAAAAAAAGCCCCGCGTAATACAATTATTCTTAGAATAAAACCTGAAAAGGTATCTTAGGTATATATCTTAGCTTGACAAATTTATTAGTTTACAAAGTTGATTAGTTGAAAAGACACGTTTCATTATTTTTCTGAATCTTTTACTTATCATGGGAACAAATGAAAGAAGATATCTAATAATGAAAAGGTTTTCAATAGTTTCAAATAAGTATATTAAAAGCAATAAATAATGACCTTTAACGGTGACCTTTCCGTCGAAACGCGAATCGGTAAGCTGGGTAGAATGTTTGAGAGCTTTCTCGCATATAAAAAGGGCTCTATCTTTACACCCTATATAATCAAGCCTCCCATCTTTGCGCATACTGCCGCAGTGCTCCTCATTATCCAGGCGGCCTCCCCTCAACCGGCTGTAGCCTGATTCTTTCAGGGTCTTTCCTGTAAATTGGCAAATCACATTATATTTCATATTTATTAATTTTTTGTACATTATTGTCAAATCAAGTAAGAAGCCGAGGAACGTTTGTTTATGGTATATACAACTTGTTCAATATTCGCAATAATTACGATGGGTACAATTTATGCACTCAATACACTTGTGTGAATTGATTATTGATAAATTAATTTTATTATTCTCATCTTTTTTTCTTCCAGCCTATCATCAGTATCAAATTACCTCTCAGGTCGCCGGGTTGTTGGCTACATCGGGCGTGTGAAATTCACAGAGTGGTCCTCATTGGTGCATCATTTGTGTAAGTACTAATCAGAGTATTAGTGTGGTATAACTCATTGTGAATATTCGTGAAAGTACTCATCAGAGTATTAGTGTGGTGTAAGTCATTGTGAATATTCGTGAAAGTACTCATCAGAGTATTAGTATAGTATAACTCATTGTGAATATTCGTGAAAGTACTCATCAGAGTATTAGTGTGGTATAAGTCATTGTGAATATTCGTGAAAGTACTCATCAGAGTATTAGTGTCGTGACAATGCAAATTGTGGTGTGAACTTCAAAAGAAAAAAGAACCAGCGTCATCATCAGGTGAGTCGAGCTATCTTTCCATATACTCACACCTAGTCCATTTAATATAGAAAGATTCCATAATCATCCCCCCTACTGATCCATCCGACCCCATAGTTCCCATCATTCCCTAACACAACTGATTATTAATTTGTCGAGCGTTAAATTTTTATTAGTTTGTTATTTCAAAAAATAATAAATAAGTGTATTGCAGTGCATATTTACCTTTGCTAGTCAAAAATTGTCCTCGGCTAATTATGTCGGTGAAGTCTAAAAGTATCACATCTTTGATAAAATTTCCTTTCAATGTGTTCTCGGGATACTTAGCAAAGTATTTTAGGAATAAGTCGGCCTCTTCTTGACTATTTACCACGGCCAGAGCTGCTTCTTCACTCTCACATGTGCTGTAAGCTTCACGCCAGGTCATCGGAGTTGTGTGGATCTTGTAACAACGACTCGCTTTGCTTTCTAAAAGGTACCCTATAAACAAAAAAAAAAAATAATGGCGAAAATAGCATCGATGTTTACAGTGAAAATAAGACAAAAAAAACGTATCTCGATAATTAAATATGGTTGAATATTATATTTTTAGGATCCCTCTGTTCACGGTCACCTACAGTGCATTTCTAGAAATTCACGAAAACAAATGTAAATTTAATATATAAAGCAGAAATCCTTTTGACTGACCTGACCGGAACGAGGGAAAAATTCGGTTAACGCCATGTTAACGCGGAATATCGTAAAAATGTTGCATGTATGAAATTTAAACATGTTAACATTCAACACATTATTGTACCTAACCTAAACAAAATAGTAAAGAAATAGACACATTCATTTGCCAATAAAATATGTAACTTTAAATCGCCCAGAAGTTAGATTTTTCGTAGAATTGCTCATCATCTTCTTCAATCTTTTTTCCTTGTATATTTTTTCTTTTATTTCTGACGAAACGCCGGGCAGTCCAGTAACGCAACGGATAATTTGGCGAGTCGGTTATGAGAGGGACTATTTTGAATGGACGATTTTAATCGCGTAACTTTCTGAGGTCTTCCACTACAATCCCAAGTGACACTCCATTGAGTATTTTATTCCTCAACTATCTCTTGCTAGTCATTATTAATTCAACGTTCTATTAGCTATTCAATTGCTACCTACTGAATAGAATATTAAATCCAATGTTATTCATTTAAATGTTAACCTTTAATAAAAATATTATTTAGATTCAGTAAATGTTTTCAAAAAGTCAAAAAATCAGATTTATGTATTATGTTCTAAAAAAATATGCATAACATTTTTTATTTGAATTTTATACGGATAAGAAGATTTTTTAATAGTTAAATCATTACTTTCTATTAATATTATTAAAAAATTACAAATAAATAAATGGTACGAATGGCTTCATTTTCATTTCACAATGTAGCTTATATAATACTCCACGCCACTGGTAAATATAAAATTATTATAACTCGTCTCTACAAACAAAATACACTCCTTCCGATACTAGCCGCAAGAATCTGGTAGACTTATGAGTGCTGTGTTTTTTTGAAGTTTTGAACAGACAACATTTTGAAACAATATGGTCGATCAGAATGGTAAACGAACGTAGCTGATATATTTATTATTAAATTTGATCGAAATAGTAAGTTGTATTAATTTAACTTATTGTTGGTAAATAATTGAACTTGGAAAAATATGATTTATAATACTTTTCAATAATTAATAAAAATTATAACATTTTAGGGTAGCCAAGGTATTTAATACTCCCTTACAATCTTTCCGTACAGCATTTGTCTGGCGTATGAATATCCGTATTACTGTCAGTGTCCATTATGTCACATAAGAAAATATTTAATATATAAATATTACCTTTAGATGTTGTTTCACAATCGTGGTTTCGCGTTACCTCAGATCGATGCTTGGTGCAGACAAAAGACTTAATCCCATTACATGGTACAACATCGTATTTTCCTAGCTTGCTCATGGTTATACAATTCACAACCACCTGAAAGTTGTTTCCTTTCCTCAGGGGCCCATCAGTGTATATGTCTGAGGCCCAGGTCCCTGAAAAAATATTTAAATAGGTTATAATCGATGTTCGTGCATTTTTGCTAAAACATATTAAATTTGCAAATGTTCTTTTATTTTAAACAATCGCTGTAAACAATTAAAATGATAACAAATAGAACACACCAAGCATGTGCGTACATTCTACAAACAGTGTGTTGAAAACTATTTTCAAACATGTTTACAATATTTTGAAATTATTAGACTCTTTACGCCACACTTTTCTGTTCTGACACACTTTTTCTTCCGCGGACGTCCTATATTTCTGGTATTACATATTTTTTTGTTACATATTTTGGCGATATATATTTTTTTAACCATTCATCCGTTCCATATGACTTGAACATTCATCCGTTCCATACGATTGACGGATGAATGGCTCCAGTCGCAGACCTCACTTCCATGCACCGGTATCGGTACCAGGACTCCATATATTTATTTTTAATACAACACTCATGAACAGTTTTTACACTGGTAAAATGATATTTCTGCATTAGACATGAACTTAAGCGAAAATTTAGTGCCACATAGTCGATTGAGCAGATTTTGACAATTTCTTTTTATTGGAGTGTTTACATGAAGAATTACAGTAATGTCATGAATATTTAAAAAAGCAAATCGATTATTGTGAGTCTAATGACTTAAATTAAATTTCAAATTTATCTTACTGTAAACCCCTAGTTTAATTTAATAGTAAACCCCAGGTCTAATTTAATAGTATAATTTCTAAACCCTTGTTAATATGAAAATAATTGTTTGATTCCAAAAGGTGATTGGAAAAGTCTGGATAGTTGTTGTTATTATAAAATATCTCAAATTTTAAAATACTCACCATTCAAGGTGACATAGATTCCCTGGGAGTATAAGTCATGTATGCCGAGCCAAATTCTGGAAGTGACACCGCTGACATGCTTCTGGATTATTTCTGCTTCAATTTTGGTGAACGGTGTAGCCAACTCTGCCTCTTCTACTTTGCAAGCGGCTATAGCTCCAGACCAAGTTTTAAGTGAAGTGTGTATTTTGTAGTACATCTCAGTTACTGGCTCATATTTGTAGTCGTTTCTAAAACTTAGATCGAAATCACCGCGTGTTTCATTTGTATTTTTTTGTTTTGTTGAAACTTCTTGAGGTGCTGAAAAAGTAATCATTACATTAATATGGACAATTGTAATATGTTTACTTTTTACTAGTGTTTTTAAATCCATCAGTATTACTTAAAAATATGAATTAGTACGATTTGTTCGAGACATAATAAGATAATATTACTTTTTTTTTAAATAGAGATGCGTACACGGAATATGCATCACATTAATATTCTTCCTATTTTTAAACTAAGCTATACGCTTGTGCTATGAAAATAGGACTAACTAGTTGGCTTTCTGGAATAGAGCTTGAAATTCCGAGCGATCTAGATCACTAGACGAAGTATCATAACTACTAGACAACATGCACGCCAAAATATTGAGGTAAATCAGACAGAAATGAATAGAGTACAAAATGACTATCTCAATTAATGTTGATATACTTTATGCGTAGATACAAATATCCCGAGTTGTACGATCGATCAATTAAAACTCACGTTTTCGTGTGATGTTATTGTCATCTCTAGGGCGTATTTAAGAAGATAATCATACGACCATTATAGCTACTCTATGAGTTTTGGTAATAAATTATTATAACTAGCAATTGTTGACAGCTATCATATTATTTTGACCATAACAGTTTGTTGTATCGTTAATGTTCTGTTATATTTCGTTGAATTAACTCATATTCATTGGAAATTAACCGTTTGTTTCGATTGTAATGGAAAGTTTCTTCTTGTATCTCATACACATTGGCACCACTGATTCGCACATCAAGTGATGACTGAAAAGCGACGAAATTTATTCAAATTCTATAACTGCAAAATTAACTCTTTAAACCGATTACGAAAGAATTGACGATGGATCCAATGACACTTGTATTAAAAGAAATCCAAATATTTCACAAGGAACTCAAACAACTCAATACAGTAATACCCCGACTTACGCGAACTCAGAGTTACACGGTTCGTTAGGCGACATTGCCGCTAGACGTTGACCGCTGACAACACTGCCGCTAGACTGTCGTCCGCTATATTCAGTATTTCTCTTACTGTAATAGCTAGAAACTGATATCGCTCATGCGGTAGAAGAAGTTGTTAATCTTGGCAGGCAATTAGATTTGGAAGTCAATGCTAACGATGTCAACGAGTTGTTAGATTCACTCAGTCAGGAGCTAACAATCGATGAGCTCATAGAGATGGATAAGCAAAACGACAATGAAGATACTTCAGACCCAATTCCACCAGAAAAGCACATGACAATTGTAAGCTTGACAGAAGGTCTCAGCTCAATTGAAAATGGCTTAAAATTTTTTAGAAAACATAGACCCCGACGAAAAACGCGTTATAATTACAAAGCGAGAAATAAAAAAATTATTAGCTTGCTACGAAGAAATTCTGCGTGAAAAAAAGAAGGCATTGGGTCACCAGACGAATTTGTTAGATTTTATGAAGCCATCGACATCGAAATGACTTTTTTACGTAAATCGTTTATTTTTTTAATATTTTGTATTAATATGTATAAAGAACTGCAATTTTATTAAATATGTTTTTTCTAAACTAGTGTTTTTGTTAGTCCTTGGTCCCAATTAAACAAAATGGTATATATTTTTATGCAAAGATGTACCCCGACTTACGCGAATTCGAGTTAAGCGATTTTCGTCGGTCTCACCTATCGCGTAACTTCGGGGTATTACTGTAGTATTAAAAGAGGTATCAGTAGTAAGTTTTTAGATTAAAGTTAACACCGCCGTGTAATTTTATAACAAGAAATTCGAAGTAATAGATGTAAACTAATTGTTGTTATTAAATATTAATATTCGTACGAAGCAAAAAAATGATTCATTGATTTAATATTTGTGTTCCGCACAGCTACGGGCCCGCGGAGCGCGACAATCGCGGCTCGGCGCCGGGCGAAAGTCTAGTCGCGCCGCTGGATACCCTACGCCCCTGTACGCGGCGGCCGGCGAGGGGTGGGGGGATGACGGGCCGCGGCGAGGCCCCGCCCCCAGGGCCAGCCAAAATTATGAACATTGTTTTTGTGAATAACTTGTTATTAAAAAATATTATATATAAATCAAGTACTGAAATAAAGAGAGTTTTTGGAGGGCAATCGCCCGGAGATAATATTGTGCACCTTAAAAATCATTTAGATGGTTGAAATGGAATTTTAAAGTTTAAGGTGCATTAATTAATTCCCCGGGCCATCGCCCGAGGTAAAATCTATCAGGCATCGCGAGGAGGGTCAAACTATGTAAGAAATAATATTCGCGATGTCTGGGTATTGTACGCCCGAATTTTGATCAGCAAAATTGCAGTCTGCGCCCCCTGATTGGCTCCCAACCTCATGCGGGAGCTTTATGTTCCCAACATCTGTTTTCTTAAATAAATAATGGTCCAGCGGCTGCAAAGAGCACTTCCCTCGTTGGCATCCTGCACCGCTGGACTTCCCAGAAGAAAACTGTTTCATTCATCTCTACTTTCGACCCTGCTATTTTCATTTGGACTTTCCTTGGGATTTGACTTTTTGCTGTGACATATTGGACCAACCCTGGATTTTCTACGACTCTGCAACTACACTGGACGACGATTTTGGATCCCCCTGGACCACTGCACGCAGCTGCAGATATCGACGTCTGAAAAACCAGAGCGAACCGGCGAGCCACCCCTACTAAAATCTAGTCTTGTTTCCCATGTGGAACAATTTGTCTTAAATAAATTAAATGATATTAAACAATAGTTGTGTTTTTAGAATTTAAAAGAGTTGAATCATTTACAAGTTATTGAATAATACTCAAAATCTACATCTGAGCAGAGAATCGTAAAATATACAACACAATATATATACCGCAAAATTATACAACAAACTTTCAATGGAACTAAAAGACAGCAAATGGAATAATATTTAAGAAACTAATTGTAGAATGGATTAAAGAATTACACAACGAAACGATAAAGAGGGAATGAACCACGAGCACTACATAAGAAAAAAATAAGAAAAAATAAAGTCATCAAATTTTCTTATATCATTTGAATAACTTTTAAACCCACCTCGACCCAGTCTCGTAAAATGTTTAGTTGTTTTGTTTTTGTTTGCTCGGTCATGGCCCAAGATACGATACCCTGCGGTAGCTCGAGATACGATACCCTGCGGTAGCTCGAGATACGATACCCTGCGGTAGCTCAAGGTACGATACCCTGCGGTAGCTCAAGGTACGATACCCTGCGGTAGCTCAAGGTACTATACCCTGCGGTAGCTCAAGGTACGATACCCTGCGGTAGCTCAAGGTACGATACCCTGCGGTAGCTCGAGGTACGATATTCTGCGGTAGCTCAAGGTACGATACCCTGCGGTAGCTCGAGGTACGATACCCTGCGGTAGCTCAAGGTACGATACCCTGCGGTAGCTCAAGGTACGATACCCTGCGGTAACTCGAGGTACGATACCCTGCGGTAGCTCAAGGTACGGTACGCGCGGTAAGGCGAATAAAATTGCGACAATATTTTTGAGGTAATACTTTTCTCGGACGATAAGATATTTTTTAAGAGTCAATATAATCAGTAAACAGAATCATAAATATATACTTTGATAAATCGCTTACTTTAAATTGCAAAATTTATAGAATGCTGGGTTAAAATTTTACTTTTCGATCGCACAAATCGATTTTCAATTTCAACAAAAACATTTCTTGTCTGATGAAGACAATCTACTGGCCGGAAGACATTTATTACATAAATAATTAGACAAAATACTTAGTTCAAACCACTATTTATTGATTAATAAACATGTTTTGATACCTACGGTATCTTCTTCAGGAAACAATGTATACTGAAATTAAAAATAAGGAAGGACAGTATCTATTACGACATTGAATTGTGCACCTGGGAGGCGCCCCGAATTACTGAAAAACGAATTCAATCGTCTTAAAATTGTTCAGAAACAAAGACATCACCATCGATGACAATGGTTCACCCGGCGCAAGATCTCATCGAGTCCGCAAACAACAAACACTTCATCAAGTTAAAAGCGTAGCCGACGAAAGGGGCATTCAATACAAACATTCCCATTTCTTTGATCAATGAAGAATCTCACCGTATTGCCATTTAGCAATTTTTCAAGTTTATTTTTTTGTATTTCAATTTTATTACATATTTATTCATTATAATTTTATTTTTGCCAAACTGAACATGCTTGTCTAATTAGGTTAGGTTGGGTGTTATGTAATATGTTAGCGATCATTATTTTTTTGTAGCAGCTCGAAATAGTAGATCGTGCACTCCCCGAACGAGTGCTCTCAATCTTGCCTTAAATTATAAGATTAAAAATTTGCCACTTCTATGAATGTTTCATGATGTGGCAAAAATATTGCAGTTCCGGGTTTTTCTTGTTTTAAGGAGTTCTTTTTCATTCGCATCCGGATATTATTATTTGAAACCCTATCGATCTAGCCAATTTTTAAAAGCCGTCTACAATTCGCACGTGATTTCATTCCATATAAAAATATAGGGAACACATAGTATCGAATCATTCCCATTCGCAAATGTAGTATTTGATCATGGCTATACAATACATTCTTCATCCGGAATAATTCAGCTCGGGTTTGCTTTATACGACATTTAATTTTCAAAGGCGGGTCCCACTTTTCGTTTAATCTGCATCCCTATTGTATCTATTTATATATTGTTATGTCCGTCAGTGGAAACGTGTAAATATGTGTGTGTAAGTTATTGAATAAGATTAAAAAATGGAACGGACGAATGAGGAGAGAATAGTAAGAAAGATTTTGCACGACCAGGTAAACCAGATAATAAAAGATGTTCCTGTTAGAAGCCTCAATAATCGACGAACTTGTATGTGAAGATGTTTGAATGTGGATGAGGCGAGAATTACGTGTCAGTACAGAAGAGTGTGGCGCTCTATCCTCTATGCCTTACCCACGGAGAAACGGCGTGATGTTAGTTAGTTTTTGATATAATTATTTAGAAGTGAAATAAAATGTCTTTTCACTGTATATAAAATGTGTAAATCTTTTTATATATATTATTAATTAGTTTACCTTCTGTTTTTTTAATCTATTCACACACCATTTATTTATTTATATGATACATATTAGTATATAATTATGGTTGGACAGTGCCTGTCTCTAGAAAAATCTGTCTTGAGACACGTTGAATTACTTTTATAATTAGCGGTATTTTTTTTTCTTTTAATTCAGTCGCCAAAAATTGGCGCTATCGGTAGTAGTAGCAAAGCTATTCAGCCAGATCGTCGGGTCGAGCCATGAGAGTACCGCTTTCGAGCAATGTGCGCGGCGTGCAGTGAGAGAACGAGAGAATGTGTTGTGCCAAGAATAATTGACTAAATCAATTAAGTCTGATTAAACATTTTTTTTAAATGATGAGACCTTAAAATACAAAGTAAAATAACATATCCTTATCAAATTTTTTATTTCCTTGTAATATTATATTATATTCAGATATCCACCCATAAAATACTGTGGACATGGTCTGTTACTCTGTAAAAAAAATTTTTTTCTCGAAAGATTGATTTTTTTAAGTAATTCATTTAACATCTTATCAAATTTTTTTCCCTTTTTATATTTTATTTATATATTTTTTAATTTTATTTAACTATTTAAAGGTAATCCTTGCCGTAAAACTGCCATGCAGTTTGGCAAAAAATAAAATTATAATGAATATATATGTAATAAAGAAGAAATAAAAATTATATTAAAAAAAAACACTTTTAAGGCATTAAATTAGTACAAACAATATTTTATTTTTTTCCATTTTTTAATAGGTAAGATTTGAGATGTGGATTTACAGACGGTTTCTAAAAATCAGCTAGTTCGATAATGTGATGATCCGGATGCAAATGGACAAAGAAATCTTTGAAACAATTAAAACCTCGAAATTGAAATACATTTTGGACATACAAGACATCCAGAAAAGTACCTATACCTGCATCTCATAATTCAAGGCAAAATTGCGAGCAAAGGAGATCCTGGAAGATGAAGGATTGACTGACTATTTGAGAAACTATTTCGAACTGTTGCAAATAAAATAATGATCACCTACACAATCGCTAACACTCGATAACCCGAGAAGAATAGATAAGAATGCAGATAGGTTTTTAATGTCTTGTTATCTTCTGTATAATATTCTTAATTTATTAAGACATATAATGCTTCCTTGAAGGTGGTAGTCTGCGTGTTTGTAAACTTCCATACGTATAATATTATAATAATTAACAATTATAATTAATGTATTTGAAAAAACTCAAAATAATTTCGTTAAAAGAAAAGAAGAATAGATTTTTCATAAATGGATGTTTGGATAGCAAAATAATAAGTGTTTACCTGACCAAGAAAGGTTCACACCGAGCAGCAACACTAGTAAATATTTAAGAATCATTGTTAACAATACATACGATGGGTATTACACCACTCCAAACATGTGACTAATGTTTGCAGTCTGCTAAAATTATTAGAGAACTGATTGAGGAAGTAGTAAACAGGTTTTTTGTTAAATGATTAAAGGGTAATAGCACCAAACATTGGTCATTGGTCATCACACTATTATATCTTTTATAATATAATTTCAATACAAATACCCTACAAACCCCAAGAGCACATACAACATATGGCCAAAGGAACTACAAATATTTTAGACCTAAACTATTTAATAGAATGCTGAAAGATTTAAACCAATTGAATTGTCCCGAGAACATGAAACTATATATTAAACTTGGATTCGTAATATGGGTAGAGCCAGCATTGATGCACTCACCCAAACATATTAACTCATATTTATCACCATTATTAATATATCATTCATTCATATACATTAAAAAAACAAGGTGTATTTTGCCGAGTCATGTGTTTATTTGTAACAATGTAAGTTTTTCTGTCGCACACAAATCTGTTAATTACTCAGCGATTCTGCGTGTTTTCTGCATTCTGTTATTTTTTGCAAATGTCTGAAGGTTGATTGTGTTTTTACAACCTTTTCTTTTCATTTTTCTTCTCCTTCTCTATTTGTTACAACTCTTTTAGTTTGGTGATTTTTTGAAAAATTATACCTTTTAATTAGCCTAACTTTTCATTTTCTCGCTTATAACTACGCGAATTTGAGAGCGAAAATCTTTTTAAAATTTTTTGGCGATTTCCACCGATGGACAGTATTATTACACATTTTTTTTAAAATTCTTCTTTTCTAATTTCTTTGTGAAGTCTGATTTAGTGAAATTTCGTGTTTTTGAGATTTTCTCTGCGATTTTACGACCAAATTCTAATTTTAAAATTCTAATAAAAATGAATTGATAATTCTGGCGTCTGCTATCAGATTACTCAAAGGTATTTGAGATTCTGTAAAAATAAGGTAAATGCCTCTTTCAAATAATGAAACGATTAAATGTATTAATATCAAAAATTAATTTTTGTTTTTTATTTACTCAAATCATTATTGTCGTCATCAAAGTTCGGTTAAGTTATACTACAGTGTATCGACGGGTTGTGAGTTTGTTTAAATAGTATTCAGCTTCAACACGGGAATTATAAATGTGTCACATTATTACTTTCTTAGTCAGTTTTAGTTCAATATTTATGTTTTTAAAACTTCTGCATATTGACAAAAGTGTACTGCGTTTGTCTTACAAGTGTTTGTCATATAGTTTTTTATGTAGAAAACCCGATTTTATGAATAAAATATATTTTATTATGAGCGCCTGCATTACGCAATTTTTATACCATATCGCGTTAGTGATTAGTATTCCACAGGCGCTTTGCTTATTATTTGAATTAAAATGATATCTTCTGATGATATATATATGCATTATTACTTTCTTAGTCAGTTTTATTTCAAAATATTTTTTTTAATGTTCTGGTGAAAGATAAACGGATATAAGTTTTTAACTTTCAACTTCTTTTTATTTTCCTACTAACACTTTTAATAGTTTTATCAATGTGTATTAGAGAATTTTTTTATTATTTTTTTAATATGGAGATTGACAGACACGTCTCTGCAACCGTGCGGTTGCAGCGGGTAATCTAGTATTAATTATTGCTACAAAGTAATCCAAAATTAATTTATTAAGTCCACATTAAGATTGTTCTTCATATACACCTTTATATAGTAATAAATGTAATTCTATCTACTACTTGTAATTCTAATTGATTGTACAATTCCTTGTAAAGTATGCTCGTCTCGACACAGAATTTCTCTAGCGAGACGAGCACAGTCCAAACATATTTTTACATCGTATTATACAGTTACAAATAAATAAAATAATAGTTAAATTTATTTTTGTGTATTGTACTGTTGCGGCATTTAAAAAGAGTTATGTACGTTACGTCGATATTCTTACTATTTCCCAAACTAAGGTATACGTTTCTACTGTGTGAAAAATGGGACTGACTTGGTGTCAAACCCCCGATTGTTCGATCACTAAGCGAGTATCTTAACGCTGGACAAAATGAGCACGTCGTGTAATGTAATGTTTCAAATACCTATTTAGTAGATTACTAGGTACCGACTTCGCTATCAAAACATTTCTATTTTTCATAAAAAATATCTATATTTATGGAATTTTTTATTTATTAAAACGTATAATATATATTAATGAATAAAATAGTTATTTCCATTTCTAATAAACAATGAAAATGTTTGTTAATTTTTAAGAGGGTATCTATTGTTTATTTACGTATATAGTTTTTTATGCATTATTTGTATTGTATGTATTTTGTTCTGTGTGAGTTAGCACTAGTGCCTACTTAGCATACTAGTGCACGATTCGATTTTCCTATACGGGGAATGGCGTTAACCAATTTTGTTACATCAAGCAATTATGTTCCGACATATTTTAAACTTATAAAGAAAATATGTTTTTTTTTTAAATTATAGCTCTTGTCCATTAGGTCCTAGTCACGGGAGACCAGCAACTTCAGTGCTTCATTTCACGGTACAAGCCATTTAAAAAAAAGAAGTTATTTAGGTAATTGGTATATATAAAACATCTCTATTTTAAAATAAGATTAAATGCATTCAACTGTAATTGAAACAAAATCCACGATAATAAATTTTCCATTTTCGTAACTATATCTAAATAATCAGTTTATAAAAACTACCTCACATTCTCACAACCTTCCATCTCCCTGTCTATATATCTTATGAACTTCATTTTAAACCTGGCATTGTTTAATGGTTTTATTGGGGTTTTCACCCATTGCTCATCTCGAGACCCGCACGGCCCACGGCAAGGTCTGTTTTTTGCGGGGTAAACGATTTCGCTCTAGCGCATCTCGTGGCGTCAAAATACACAGCGCTAAATTATAAAATATTTTTCGCGTCTAATATCGAGCGTTGTTAAATATATCATATTTACGTTATTTATATACTCGAACCGCTGTTGTAGAAATGCTCTTCATTCAGTATATAGGTACCTACATAAAACAAATTTGATTAAAATCTTAGTTATACTAACACTTTCGTTGTAATTACAAACAGAACACATTTTAAATATCTGTGATTTATATCAAACGAATCATTATCGCTATCGTCGCTACCCGTGCTATAGCACCACAGTGAATTAACGACAAATTTTCGAACCTATATGTTACGCTTTTTAAATTGATACATCTATCGTTCCATTATTTGAAAGCCATCTTATTTATTTTTACGGAATCTCAAATATCCTTGAGTAATTCGATAGGAGATGCCAGAATTAATAATATTTTTATTAATTTTTGGTTAATGCACGTTCCCTGGATTAGAAAAGATCCGGGTTCGAATCCCGATAACGACAACAATATTTTTCGATAAATTGATTTTATGTGTGTATTTTTATAATTAATACATTTAATTTCTATTAAAAACATCCCGGGTGTGTTCTCCTTAATAATAGTTTTACTCACAATCTGATAAATCTGTTGTGGATTTTAATATTGTCTTCTTCTTCTTCTTCTTCTTCTTCTGAGGATAAATTTAAATTATTGAAAACTAGACCGGTTGTGTTGTGTGATTACAGACTTCAGATATATGTACATTATTATTTTTTTCAACTTTATTATGTATATATATATAACAGTTTTACAAATCTCAAGTTGGATAACATACCTATATATGTTGAACAAAATTCTCCCCAATCTATTTTTAAATATTGTAATAATGTTGACAGAAGTAGATTAAAAGTTGATGTATTTTTTTATTCAATTAAGTTAAATGTCATTTAAAAGTCAATTCGTTATCTAGAAATAATTTTAAGTATTTACGCATTTTTATTTGTTCTACATTGGTTTTACATTTGCAGAAATTTTAAACAAATTTATGTTTGTCGTTCGGTTCTATTTTTGATGCAGAGAAGGTTTTTAAAGAAATTAAACAAAATTATTTGTTTATTAAATAATATATTTGCTACATTATAAAACGTTTCGGAAAACTCAACAGCGCTATCGCTCGACTATGTGGCTGAACGTGCTCCAGGATACGAGAGAAAAATGATAGAGGGAGTAAAAACAATTATAAAATATGCTACAAAATGAAAAATGTAGCATTTTATAATATATATATATATATATATATATATATATATATATATATATATATATATATATATATATGTCCATTGTGGTTCGTATCCACGGAACGAGACATAATGAAATAAGTCCCAGAGATTTACATGAGATAATTTCAGTACCGTGTCCTCTGTTGAGATAAACTTACGCGTACGCTTCAAACGTCACCTAGGACTAATGGTTCCTACAACTATTTATTCTGAACAGTTAGACGAACAATACAAGGCATTAATTTACAAAAACCGAGGGGTGTCTTCAAAGAATCGCTTCGGAGCATAATCCCCGCCCCAGAGAAAGTCTCGAGGAGAAAATATTTTAGCGATTGAATTGATTGTGTATTGTGGGAGTCACTCGGACGGAGCGACTGATGTTTGGAGGTTATAAATATCAGAATCATTTGTTAAAAGTGAGTTTGAGGCACCTAAGCCTCGTCATATTCTCATGCATGTATACGAATGTCGCAGTGTATATTAATGTTACGGAGCGTGCGTGTGAGTATAGGCTAGAGCAGGTTGATAAAATGAAACAGGACTTACAATTGGTTGGCGTTTATTGTCGAATACTGCAGTGTTTGAATGTAAAATTGCAAGTTAAAGTTCGTGACTAGCGAAGCTCACTGGAGGTGGTTCCGAGAGATGCGTCCGAGAAGGTGGCCCGGCTTGATAGTCAGACCTGTGAGGCGCGAGCAGGGGATTTTTTAGACTGAGATTTTGATATTGATCATAAAAATATCATCCGTGAACACGGCCTATTATTGAAGATGATTCATAGAAGAAAATGATATTAAAATATTTACAACGGTTTAATTCTAAAAATATTACAAGTGCTTCTAAAATATATTCTAAAGTATACACAACTTCTGAAATTGTTATCGTCGTTGACCTTGACCGGCGGTTCAACGATCTTAGCTACTATGTTATGGTAGTTGTGTGCCTTGCCATGTGGCTGTTTGGCTGGTTGTAATATCTACAGGATGGCCCAAAAAAGGAAAAACATCACGTAACACATGAGTTATTTCAAAAATAATATAATTAATTATAATTCTTAATGGAATTTTTTTTGCACAATATTTAGCTAATCAGAAATCATCAAAACACCCCATATTGCATAATCTACTGAGTTTAAATCTGGGCTGTTCGGTGGCCACATGCCTAACTCGATGAAATTAACATTCTCACGACGAAGAAAGTTGGTTGTATTTCTGGCTGCGTGAGATGGAGCTCCGTCCTGCTGTAATGTTCAGTTATACTGTAATGTCTAGCTATACTCCAGGCATAGTTTTTAAATACTTTAATCATTTCCCTAGCACCCCGACATTTTTCAATTAGCAAATTTTTGATCAGAATACGGTCTTCTGCAGTGATTTTTGTCATTCTGGGTAACAATTTGAAAAAATCAAATATAAACAATGCAAAAATTAATAATCAAAGATGGCGACCGGAAATTGTCGAAATAAAATGTAATATAGCTAATAGGTAAGTAAGTAAAATAGTAAACTATTTAAGCTATTGTTGGTATAGTTAAACTAATTTTGATGTAATTATATCACATTTTACGAAATGTTTTCACTTTTTTGGGTCACTCTGTAGTTATAACCTTTTCTTAGTCATTTGAAGTTTATCAACCCGTTTCAGTCATTTTCAAGATTACGAGGTATTCAAAATGAAGTAATTGCGATAACATAATGCTTTTTATAAATAACCTATTATAATAATGTATCATTTCTTGGCCATAAGCTATCAAAATAAAGTTTTAACTAGTCTTTTAAAACAATTGTAAATATTAGAATATGTAGCAGCAGCGTGCAGTAGGTACTTTTCAATACGCCGAGTACAATTTATCTCATAATATTCATATTATAATTATTATCACATTATTCAGGTTTTAATATTCTGTCAGATAAACATTTAATTTCAAATATGAATTAAATATATTAATTAGAAATATATACATATGAAATCAATTTTAATGAAAAATATTGTTGTTGCGCCACTGGGATTCGAACATGGATCTCTTTCCTAACCGGGGAAGGTGCATTATCCAACTATGCTACAGCGACAAATTTTGAACCTAAATGTTTATTTTATTTTTAAACTATATTCTGTCTGCGAAGCATCTCTAATATATATTATATAAATTTCAATTTCTTTAATCTATGCCATTATTTTTTTTTAGTCTATCCACATAGCATTTATATTTGTAAATAGAAGTCGTTTTATTCCTTTTGATTCAATCACTTTACAATCTACTTTTACAACGTATTTGAACGTATAAAAATTGATCAGATAATTTCCTTGATAGAATAAACAAACCAGACTAGAAGAAAAGTATAGCAAAAAATAAAGTACGTACTTATGCAGGATAAATTTACACCGAATGACAACACTAATAAAAATCTAAGAAACATTGTAAATAATACAACACGACGCGTGCTCCTCCAAACACGAACCGATGACTGATGACTACCGTTGAGCTAATTTGATCATTATTTTATGTTCCAGAACATACATTTTACGTTCAAGCAAGTGAGATACGGTAGAATTAATTGTGTCAGCCTCGGCGATGACGTTTTTAAAAGGAAGATTCTTTAATCAATGTAGCCCCAATATTCCGTACAGGAAACGACAAAACAAGGGTGGTTCGCCGATCTCCGCTTCTCTCAACTGGTGATAATGATGATGAGGTCAGAAGAAATAAACACACAAGTATATTCTTTCTAGGAACACTGCGGTTAGAGAATGATTTCCCGATCGCAGTGAACCTCCTTTTATATCACTTTGGACAATGATAGTATTCATTTAAAAAGTTAAGCATTCATGAGTTCATGATCATATTGCTGATTATGCGAGTCTCGATAATTTTTATCGTTCTATTTATTCCCACGAGGCACTAAAACAGACGTCAGAAGACGCTGTTGTGAACAGTGTCACTTATTGTTTGGAGCAGGCGTCGACTTTTCGCTCGTACGCATTCTGGCGCCTATCCTATAATTTAAGATTTAATTTTATTACTTTATGGTTGCTTTGGCCACGTGTTTATCAAAACATCACATCACAGTTGTTAATTGATAAATTAATTTGCTCTTCCGCGCCTGGATTGCGGTCTTGGTTTGTTTGTTATCAAACATTCCAGTAGAGGATGGCGTGAGGATTCAATCCTGTTCAATACACCCTATATTTGTGTAATAACACTTTACTGATGATTTAATTACTTCTTATGATGCCGAGTCATTACATTAATGGTACTTAGGAATTATTAACATTTAGTTTATTTTTTTAAAATTATATGTTTCGTAATACAAGAATAAGCCTATTAACAGGTCGCATAACTAAAACTTTTCCAAGGAATCCTTGCAAGAAGTATATTAAAAAATTCGCGACAAACAGAAGTCTAAACTAGGAAAACGTTATAGTATTATAAACCCAAAAGATATTCTAAGGAGTGTTAAGCTACATTGATTTATTAATAATGTTAATAAATCAATTTTAATATTAATAAATTAAATTTTATTCAAATTGTAATATATCACGGCCCGCCATTAATAGCCGCCGCTTTGTGATATACTTAGCGTCCTATATTGACCGGCTGAGGCACGTAAAATGGTACAGTTGGTCGATAATAGAAACTCCTTTGTGTGTGACAATTACAAGGATTTATTCTGTTAAATGTACAATATAAGATTCACAGTAATCGAGATATGATCTTAACTATATAGCGACTGAGAAGAAAGAGACACGCCCAATCCGCGCGTTTACTTTTAATAAATATACTCATACACACATCTCTTGTACTTCACACCCCGCGGCCTCAGTACACACATACATAATTTACATGTAACTTACGGACACCGCACATACTGGTTGAAATGGTTTTATTGAATTATTATAAAAATTAATTGTGAATGTCTTTTACATAATTTTATACAATTTCTGTTCAATTTTGATACTTTCATTTATATATTGTCTTTTGATCATTATTAATAATGATTAAACATTATTTTAATACACATTCGAAGAAGGTCGTCAGAATGATGAGAAACCGAGATTTAGTGATTACTTTATTGAAATCATACTTCAAACAACTTAACTAAGCAGGGCTATCAAAGTGGCCCTAAAGTAACCGTAACTTTGATCAAGTATTGATTTCATATTTTGATTTCAGTACCGATGCATCAGCGTTTATTACAAAATAAAATTATTTTGAAGCTTGCATTTTTTTAGTAATTAATACACTACCAAATACAATAAGTAGGTATTAAACATTTCATTTTATTTATATAAAGCCTGTTGGCTAGGTACATATAAAGTACCTGTTCTGAGATAGGTAGGCAATAGGTTCCATTAGCTATTATTGTTTTTAATATTCCTGAAAACTGATATGTGCATAAGTACGTTCCTCGGATTGGAAGAGACCCAGATTCGAATCCCAGTAGCAACAGCAATATTTTTTATATATCTATAACTATATATATATGTATATCTTTCTAATTAATACATTTAATTTGTATTTAAATAAAATATATTATATACATATATACTTACATACTACTATATTGCTACTATATATTGCAAGGACAAAGACATTCGAAACGCAGTAAATTTGCAAAGCAGACTCTCGTGTGGAATTGAGTTCTAGAATATTTGGCGATATTATTTATGAAATACACGCGTATTATCTCGGACATTAGAAACGCAGTGTCATCTTTCACATCACAAGAAAAACACCGAGCTCCAATTCTAATCAGTGATTGACAACCGGTGAACACTCTCAGCACAAGACAAATTTTCTTTAAGTGACAAACTTATTTATTTGTTAAAAATTTCATTTCAAACATAGATTACAATGACAAACAACGCTGATTGGGACAGAAAGCCATGCATCTTCAACTATATACTGAAGCATCAATTGCATCACGTGATGGCTCAGCACGATGTACGATCTTCAGTAATCAACCCCGACTCACTAGTTTCCATCCTCCGGCAGCTACATGTTATACGCATATGACTCATCGTACATGTCAGTTTACGAGCCCAGCAACTGCCCGAATCGGCATGCCTTACGGCTACAACTCATTGGGCGGCGACAGGTTTAGCATTTGTCAACAAAACACCACAGGAATTCAGGGAGTCCCAAGCCATTTTGCTTCCGACATCAAACATCAACATCATATTTCTCGCTCCGCTATCTTCTGTATGCTCTCTGTTCTATCTTCTGACCGAATAAATAACACTACAAAAACCGCGCGTTTCATTCTCCCCATCTAGCCCCCACATAAATATATATGCATTGTCTTATCTTATATATTGGTAAAGCGAAAAAAAGGGGTGTTTTTTTGTTGCTTTACGTTGAAACCGATCTATCTTCAGCTCCTGTTGAGTCAAAACGTCCCAGTCAGTATCATTTTGAAGCTCTGTTAAGATTCTTTTTGTTTTGATAAAAAAAAAATTTAGCACATAGTAAAAGAATGCAGAGACCAGAAATCCCACCAAACACAAATATAACCTTTTTTAAAGGCAATGATGGCCGAGGGGTAGAAACAGGTATTTGTTTCGATGAAAGCCATTGTTTTTTCGCCTATAATTGGTGTAGAGGACCCACTTCTCATCCTCAGTAACGATTTTTCTAAGAATAGAGATGAACAGATGGTTATTCTTTGTTTTAAGGCCCTTGGAGAAAATTTGTGCAGCACCCAAATTCCTTATCAATTTTTTCCCCAGCCTTTTCATATGATTCTTTACTGTTGACCATGGACATCCAAGGTTTCGTGACAATTCCTTGATTGTTTTACGCGGATCGGACTCCACCAACGATTTTTGAGTGTCATCAATTTTAAGAGATCTCGCTTGTTTTGGTTTGTCCTTTAAATCCCTATCACCACTTTGAACTTTTTAAACCATCTATTGCACTTTTGAGGATTCAAGATGTCTCCATAAACATCGCAGATGGTCTGGGTAGCTTCTTTCGATTTTAATCCTTTATCAAATAAAAACAGAATAAATTCCCGAAAATATGTTTCTTCAATCCCTGGTTTCTGCATTCTTTTACTATGGGGCAATTTTTTTTTATCAAAACAGAAAGATTAATAACAGAGCTTCAAAATGATACCGACCGGGATGTGTTCACTCAACGGAAACTGGCGACAGATTGGTTTCAAAGTAACGCAACAAAAATAAAGAAAATTCTTTTCGCATTATATAGGTATATTATATAAGTCATCTAATAAGTCTTTGTGGATTTTTAATTATTTATTTTTAAATCTATTTTTTTAACTTCCAAAATAAGTTTTTGGAGTTAGATCGAATTAATTCTAAGCAGTCAAATATATCATCACTACCTACATTATCTTCTAAAACAAATTACATGAATCACTTAGAAAGACGGAGATTGAAAAAACATAAGCACTACCGGGACTCGAACCCGGAACATTCTGTTGCCGATGGACAGCTTTAACCAATCAAATAGTGACCATATGTAATGTTGTCAAATTCCATCTACACAACCATTTTTTGTTAGTTTTGTTTCTTAATTTATAATAGGAATGTTTATAAAAAATATTTTGAAACAAAATAATGCCCACGTCAAAAATTTAAATTCATGATTTATTACTGCAAGCAATCGTTGAGATTCAAAATATGATATCACCATTTTCACTGAAGTGAATTCTTCTTTGTGTACTGTATTCTATCGATGATTGGCGACCAACTTTATCTGGATTATAGGATTTATTATCTGGGAGACGTAAGACAATTTAAAATGTAAATTAAATATATGTAATTAATTAAGAATTAACAAGATAAAATTATTAAACCAGGTATAAATTAAATTTTTATTTTATTAATGTATATATTTTTACATATTTTCTTAATCACAATGATACCTAGTAATATTATATTTGTTAGTAAAACAAAATAATCTCCTCATCTTTACATTAAAATGCTTCTGAAATATGTCTCTTCCCAGGTAAAACGCCTCCAATTCAGAAGAATACAACTTCTGGTGGTAATGCAGTCTATTGTACTTCTACAGCTTCCATGTCCTCGCCTGGTGCACGCCACTGAATACATATTTATTATACTCTTATAAGGTTGTGAGTAACCAACCAGTTGTGTGTTGCAACCAGAATATTCAAATATATTCGGCCTTTTTCTACTATTCAATACTCAAATATTTGTTGCAAATTGAATAGTATTCGTACTAATTTCTAGGGATGGAATATTAAACAATTCTTAGGATTCTGATTCAGATGTGTTGCTTGTTCGAAGAGTTCATCGGCGTCCGAATTGCAAACTGAATTAAGAAACATCATTTAATCCCTCGTAGAAACTACAAATGTTTGTTCAAATAATCTAAAAAAAGATTTGGTGTATTTGGACAATTTCAAAAAAAGAACAGAAACGTTAGACCTACTATTTAAAACACATTTAACAGTTAAGCCAATGTCAACCGCTACTGAGTAAAACATATAATATGATTTATTTGAAATATTAAAAACTAATTTCATCCTGTTGTCATACTTTTCGAATATATTAGAATATTCGAACATTTTTAATTTTACTATTCGATATTCAAATAGTTGATGAAGTAGAATAGTTGGAATCTCTAGTTGTGAAGTGTCAACTGTAATTATTGTATAATGAAAGGCTTCTTCTGGGACTCTCGGGCAGTAACACCTCCAGATGCAGATGTCCCATAAGTCATTTGATGATATAACAAAATATCTCATTTTAAATTTTGTTCTTTGTAACTAATCAATAGCATTGCATTTTTCTTTAAATAAGTGATGTGATCATGTTCGATTATACCGATGATTGGTAACAGATTTAACTGTTGGAGGTTTGGAGTTTCTAATGTACCAGTGTTTGCTCGAAAAATTAAGAATAATAGGTCAGACCGTCTGTTCTGAATAATTACAACTTCACAATAAGAATGTGTTCTCCTTAATAATATATGAGTTGAATTAATGCGTCCAAAATGTAATAAAAATGAATTATTAATTCTGGTATCTCCTATCGGATTACTCAAAGGCATTTGAGATTCTGTAAAAATAAAGATGGCTTTCAAATAACGATAGATGTATTAATTTGAAAAGTGTAACATGTGGGTTTGAAAATTTGTTGTCAAAGCACTATGTTGGGATAGCATTATCGGTTAATGCACGTTCCACAGATTAGAAGAGATCCAGGTTCGAATCCCGGTAGCAACAACAATTTTTTTTGATAAAATTGATTTTGTATATATATATATATATCTTTCTAATTAATAAATTTAATTACATAGTATTTAAAATATCACAGACCTATGTTCTGAATAATTACAACTTCACAATAAGAATGTGTTCTCCTAATAATGGTCATCTTTTCAATCAAATACAATCACAGTCACAATTACGGTTAAACTATCACAACTTCTAATGTCACAATTGCAACTGAAAACTGCGGGAAAACTGGTTGGAATAGACAGATTACATTTTATTATTGAATTGTTTATTGTTATTGAAGACGAATATTATGTAATGAAATTACATTAAAATGCTTTAAATAATTTCAAAACTATTAATGACCTTTATCGGTAACATTTTGAGGTGAATGTTTGAGGGTCTTCTCGCACACAAAAATAGTTCTGTCATTACACCTTAAATAATCGAGCTGGCCATCTTTGCGCATGATGCCGCAACGCCTCTCACCATACAGATTATCGGGTTCTTCGTACAACCACTTGTTGTAACCAGATTCTCCAAGGGTCTTACCTTAAAATGGGCAAATCACATTGTATTATTAATTAATCATTTTTACAAATTATTTACGTTTATTTTGTATTATGTGTTCACACGACATACTCTCTGTGAACTGAGGTAGATGGTTCTAATTCCAATTTTAATTCTTAAGGAGTCTACAATACTTTACATGTATAACATGTACATGGGACTAGACCACCTCTTCTACTACCTACTATAAGTGCTACTGCAATTCGCTTCAATATTTTTTCTAACTACATTATTACAATAAATATCGTAGGTGTTTTTTATTATTAGGTTCATGAATTGGATGGGTTAAAAAGCATGTCCATTACGAGTATCACGATCATATCCTCTATTCTGTATGTGCCGAGTATACAATAATTTGTATACTCAGCAAGAAAGATTGACCAAAGAAAATGTTTCGTTATAATGAAAATTCGTTATACTGAAAATTCATTATATTGAATGCAAGGAAGATGATAGAAATTTTTCAGAGATAAATTGAAAATACGTTATACTGGGAATTGGTTACAAAGAGATTTTGACTGTACTAGATTATTTTTGTATTAGTGTGTTCTAATTTATTACTACGATAACTATATCTGACTCTATTATATCAATTATACCTGTATTATATTCATTCATGTTGATTTCATTGTGCGTGTGAAATATGTTCATTATTAGAATTTATTCTTCTACATTCAATGTCATTCTGTTTGTAATTTGTATCTGTTATTATTCCCAACAATACAATTAAATAAAAGTATTACCTTTGCTAGTCAAAAATTTTCCACGAGTGATAATGTCGGTGAAGTCTAAAAAGATTACACCCATTTTGAAATTTCCTTCCAGAGTGTTCACAGGGGGTCTGGTCAAGTATTTTATGAATAAGTCAGCCTCTGCTTGACTATTGGCCATGGCCAGAGATGTTCCTTCGTTGTAACACGTGCTGAAGGCGTCGCGCCAGGTCATGGGAGTGGTGTGAATCTTGTAACAACGCCCTGCTTCACTTTCTAAAAAGTAATCTGTAAAATAAATTTTAAGTGTTAATACTGAATTAACAGCGCAAATCGCATCAGTATTTACAGTGGGCACAACTCACCCACAATTTTAATAAATGTGGAATCTTAATACTCTTGGCCGAGTTATACTGTTGTGCTGTTAAGAGAAGGATACAAGAATGTATACAAGGGTGGTTCGCCGATCTTAGCTTTTCTCAACCGGCGATTACGATGATAATTATGAGGTTGAAAGAAATGAAACACAAAAGATATTCGTTATCTGTACACTGTGGCGACACGACACAATCAAGAATGGCTTCCCACCTGCAGAATACTCTGTTTTTTTGAGACACATAACGATGCATATAATCATATTTGCATCTATATACTATATGAATATTTATAGTATTTATATATATCTATACACTATATACTATATGAATATTTTCTCGATACGGGTAAATATCCTCTTTCCCTTTCTAATCTCTCATGCTAAACAAGCACTCACAATAAAAAAGAAATGGTTAATATTACCGTTAAAAGTCGTCTCGCATTCATGATGTAGTGTGATCTCAGATCGGCGCTTGGTGCAGATGAATGAATATGTATTAGTACATGGTGCATTTTCATATTTGCCGTAAGTCGCAATAATACAATTTCCTTTTCTTTTCTCGTTGATTGGAACAAATAGGTTTTGTTCTCTGTCTGAAACTCGAATGCCTATCTCTGAGGCCCAAATCCCTGGAAAAAATAGTCAAATGGGATTTATTTAATAATTCTTCATGTTTTTAAAAAATATATTGCTTTTAGATATGTATTGTCAATTTTAGACAATAGTAATTTTGTGTTTTTTAACATAAAGAACTGGGTTCAATTTTTTACATTTACAATATTACAATAATTTTATTGTGTCAGTATGCAAATATATAGTGATGACTTAAATAAATCAAGTATGCCTGTATCGCCAAAATCACTGGCCTCGATCTTATGAAAGTATTATATTCACGTAACAGAGCTGTGTAACTACTAAAATTATTTTTTTGAAATCTTAATAAAAGTAATCAAATTTTAATAGAAATTGATCTTTTAAAATTCATTAATTATTACCATATCCTTAAATATCTTCTAATACTCTTCAAAATAACATCTAAAAATTCAACTCATTTGTTATGTACTCAGCAATAATATTTGTTATTACATATGTCAAAGAAAATTGATTTGATTTATCTGTCAATAAATAATATTTACCATCACATGGAATCCAGATTTTATGCATCGGGTTACATATGAATGTTACAACATATAAAAACAGTAGAATACCAAGAGCGTTATACTTGTTCATGTAAGTACCAGATAATTATATAATTATTTTCTTAAATAAAAATCATATCTATAATCCTTCTATGTAGTCCTATTACACCAATAAATAATTAAAACACTACATGGATTTTTGAAAAGCCGCAACTGTTAATTTCATTTTTACTAAACTCTGAATTGACAGTCAATTATAATAAACACAAAATATATTCCTTTATATTCATAATTCATATAATAATTTATAGATAATTGGATAATGGCAGTTTTGTTTCCAAACTCCTCAATTGTAAAATTTGCATATTACATATTTTATTTTTTGAAGCACTTAAAATGCTATAATTGGCAGATTTACTATAGTGCATTAAAGCTTCAACTACTATTTTTAATTAATTTTTCATAATTTGTCAAATCATTACATGATAATTTGTTACAAAATAATGCTTTTATCGGTCCTCTAATCGTGGATTTTATCATATACGAGTGTATAGAAATATGCGTGCATACGACTCTCATTCGCAGACTATCAGTAAATGTGTGAATAACGTTAAAACGAAGGAAATCTAATAAAAGCATCAAGTATAATAATACTCACCATTCAAGGTGATAATTCTTCCCGGCGAAAACAGGTCGTGTGCGCCGATCCAACTTTCATACCCAAACCTAAAAGCATATTTTTCGGCGAATTTTACGGCCAACTCTGCCCCTTCTAGTCTGCACGTGGCAATAGCATCAGACCAGTTTTCTTTAATGTTGTGTATTTTGTAGTATGTCTCAGTTTCGTTCTCATATATGTAGTCTTTTCTGAAACTTAAGTCGGAATCGCTGAACGATTCCATCGTTAATGTCTCTTGAGGCGCTGAAAAGTATAGGTACAGTACAATAGTTAATATTTTGACTTTTTACAAGATGGTTTTCAAACCAGTTTCACTTAACAATTATGGACATGCACAATTTTCTCATGAGACTATAGGGATTTCACATTATTTTATTTAGATTTAACAATTGTTTAAAGAGCTAATGGTGATTTGATGATTTCTACGAATGTTTACATAATTTTATTATTATTAATCGATTTAAATTATTCTGATTAATATATTCTAATTCTATATTATGCAAATTTTTAATACTTAAACGTCAAACCTGATGATCTTCAACCTGTTAAATTTTCATTTATTCAATTTAATTGCTTTTGTATTAATATATTTTAGTATTAATCAGTGTTTAATATATTTTATATAACCTCGTCAATGTATAATACGACAATAACAATAGATTATTTTTCATGAGAACGGATTAATCATTTTCTCTTTATTTCTTTTAGGGAAAATTTGTTTGGTATAACCAAAGACAAAGGCTAAGAATCTGCAACGAATTAAAGACTTATACCGAGGTACCACTATAAAATTTCAAATCCCGGAAATAGAAAAAATTCAAAAATACAGAATCCCTAGTCAGGACCCACGAAGGAAGCATCCCATTTCACGGTAGATATATTTTTTATTATAAAAAATTACAATTGATTCATGGAGTGAGATGATATTAAAATGATTTAAATGTTTTTTAATATATTAAAAGTAATGACCTTTAACGGTGTCCCTTTCATCGAAACGTGAATCGATAAGCTGGGTAGAATTTTTGAGAGTCTTCTCGCATATAAAAATGGCTCTTTCATAACACCTTAAATAATCGAGCTTCCCATCTTTGCGCATGATGCCGCAATGCTCCTCATCATATACGAAGTCGGGTTCTCCGCTCCACCATGCGCTGTAGCCAGATTCTTCCAGGGTTTTACCTTTAAATGGGCAAATGACATTAAATTATTTATTAATCTTCTGCGTATCCCTATCAAATCAATTAAGAATATGAATAACATTTGTTTATGGTATAGGCATCTGATTATTAATTTGTTGGACTTAGATTAGATTAGATTTGATTATTTAAAATGGATATATTTAAAAAATAATAAAATGGATATATTTAGTTGCAAAGAATCAAGATAATACTTTATTTTAATTATATGGTAGCATTTTTAATTGCAGCCCTTGTCCTAAAAGAATAGACAACTTCATTTATTTATGATTTATCAATATAATACGACACTTTCTTTTAATTCAATATTGCAACAATACAATTTGATTTGATACCAGATTTACAGCAAATTATTATTTTGTTTTATTTAAATTAAGAATTATTTTTTCTATACGTACTCAAACGTGTTAACTTTTTCCTACGTAATCAACAGCTGTACAAAAATAAGTTTATAAAATTCTTAAAGTTGTAATTTTGCGTGATCTGGACGCAGCTCTGCGAGCTATGGTGTAGCTAAATATTAGCCTGTCGTCATCAGCTCGTAAAATTGTGTGCACCAATATAATAACACATTGACACATTTAGAACCTCCTTACTCAGTGTATGCATTAACTAAGTAGGTCTATTATTACTAATGAAAGGATTTCTTTACATTCAGAAAAAAAAAAATCTGAATTATTGAACTGTGGACTGATTTTTGTCATAGCCAACACTTCGTGCCACATTTTAGTTGCCATTATCAAGTCAGATATTACCATAAAAATTATAAACACAACAATAACAATTTTGGTGAATATTTACCGTTGCTAGTCAAAAATTCTCCTCTATTGAAAATGTCGGTGAAGTCTAAAAATATTGCATCCCTCTCGGAGTGCTTGGCCAAGTATTTTATAAATATATCGGCCTCTTCTTGACTATTGACGATGGCCAGAGTTGCTTCTTCACCGGAACAAGTAATGAAGGCTTCGCGCCAGGTCTTGGGAGTGGTGTGGATCTTGTAACAACGCCCCGCTTCCCTTTCTAAAAAATAACCTGTAAACAGAAAAGTTATTCGCCTATTATTATTAACTGGTACTGAGGTATTAAAACAAACATAACGTTAATAATTTATTCAATGTAATGAGATCTGTCAATTTCCATTGTAACCTACAGGAATCATTGTTTTTTTAAAAAATAAATTAAGGCTAAACCATAGCATTCACTTTTTAATGGCAGCAAGCAATGCAGATGGCCATTGATTTTGTTTAAAAAATAAATAAAATTAACAAAACTTAAGGATTTAATACCCCAGCACTCTTCTACACCCTCTCATTCTGACAGATAAAATATTATACTTCATCAGTAAGTAAATCAGTGTCTTCTACAGCTCATAAACAAGTATTTATTTAACAAATTATAGATATCTCATAAAGATGAAGCTATTTTAAATTATATTAAATGGGAAAATACAAAAGTATGGGTAATTACAGAGCTACTTGTCTTCGGCTGGCTTAAGTGATCACTTTACGTAATGTTCACCATTCCACCCATTAATAAACATTTTTGGAAGTTGTATATGTGTTGCCATGTTGAAACACTTCAAGTAGGTATTTAACTACAACTAACAAGACAGGTTGTAAATCCTATAATTACCAATACTTTCATATTTTCCCATTTAATATAATTTTAAATAACTTCGTCTCTATGAGATATCTATAATTTATTTAATAACAATGCCTTTGGAGGTAAAAATCCAGTAATTGTGAGTTCTTGTACGTACTCCAATATTGTTAAGTATTTATTTAATATATTACCTTTAGAAGCTGTTTCACAATCTAAGTTTCTTGTGACCTCGGAGCGATGCTTAGTGCAGACGAATGTATGTCTCCTAGTACATGTTTCACCTTTATATGTCCCATTTATAACCATAACTAAACAATTTTCAATCCCATTATAACTATAATAACTATTTGGTTTCCGTAAGGTCAAATCCGTGTATGAAATATCCGACACCCACGTACCTGAAAAAATAATCAAATATCATTTACTCAATATTCATTCCATTTTGTAACAAAACATTTTTTATTTTGCAAATGTTGTCATATTTTAAACAATGGCTGTAAATAGTTGTAAAGTAAGAAAAAAGTATGTAAATAAAGGTGAATCGAATCATGTATGTACGTCTGTGTATGACCTTTGTTATCCATAAATATTGTTATGTGTATTAGAGAAACTGAACTGGCAGAAAAAGCTTATTGAAAATATTTTTAGGATTTCATAGTCATTATTATACTGAATTAAAAATAATAAAATATCGTAAAAAATGATTACTAAATGATAACATATTGAACAGGAAATGTTGAATTACAATATTTATGGCAACAACGATGGCGTAGAATTTATGCATAAATAACTTTACGGATAAAATAACTAATAATTTACCAAATTCCTTTAGGGTCCGAGTCCACGGAAGGAGACAATCTCAGAGATTTAGTTGAGACTAACATTATGGAAAATAAGCAAAGGAACTCTGAATCAATAAGAAAATCAAGCAACCGCATTAAGTTTGCAGAGAAGTATATATATTTGGGGGTTAGGACGGTGGTTAAATGAAATAAATGTTGTTGTGTGTTGAGGTTTATTATGACAGTATGATAAAAACAATGAAGACAGATAGAATTAAAGAATGAATGAAGATGTAGAAGGTGCACGTGTATTATGAAATGAAATGAAGCGAATTGGCGGTCTTGCTCGGCGCGTGAGCCAGCCTGCTACAAGCCTGGCTCGAGAATTCACCGCTAGGCAGGCGGGACAACAAAAGGAAGGCCGCCGTTGTGAAACGATGAAACTGGAGAGACTGCCTAGCGGTGAATTCTCGAGCCAGGCTTGTAACAGCAGCCGGCAGCGCTGTCGCTAGCGTCGATGCCGACTGAGATGGCGGTGGATTTAAATTCCGGTAACAATTAGTATTATATTATATATATATATATATATATATATATATATAATATAATACTAATTGTTAGAGAAGTTATATTCCTAATCCCGATATAGATCCCTTCCAACTTCTTAACACATACTTGTTAAACTACTTACTCGCTCATTAGCGCGGCAATCAGTGCTAATTTGGTCACCATCCTGTACAACCTGCGTACCGTTTTCGAATATGCATCGGTCATCTTACTATATCGCGAAATACTTTGCAAAGTGGCCGACGGTACCTTCTATAGCAATTTCGAGTGTCTTAAAAGTGACTCCCAGCATCTGTCGAGCGATCCTTCAATTGTTGAGCTTAGAGAGAGGCGGGACAACAAAAGGTCAGTGATAGTTATCAAAGTACTATGGCATCCTGTTTCTCCCTCCATATTTTCTTTCATAGTCCACAAGATAATCCCTAACACTAATAATACAACTAGAAAGACAAATTCAAGAGAGAATAAAGTGGATTGAGAAGAATTTGGAAAGCTAAAGCATATTATACTTGAGGGTTCCTTCAAACCCAAAATTCCTACATACATACGGAGCCACAGTTCCTTACCGTCAATGTCATACACAAAGCAATACAAAGTTTTTTTAATTTTCACAACTAAACTTTGTACTACACACACATCTGGTTATACTGTCACTACTATAGTTTCGAAAGGTTCAGTCCCTCTCATCATCAGGTGATAACTAAACTAATCTATTTGGGTTGAAAGGTGGGGCTTGGGACGGGGGGGGAGGAGGTTTCGGTTATTAATCTAAATATGAGAATAAAGTAATATCGCTGTTGCCTAAAATATAACGTCTCGGAATTTTCTAACCACATTATTGAAACAAACCACTCTTACTGGAGATACTGGGTCTTTACAAAATAGTACGTTTTCTCCCATTCTGAAAGAAATGATAAAAAAGTGGCTTATCGAAAATAATTTGTCTCGTAAGCTTGAAATGAATTGTTTAAATTGTGACACTGATTAATTGTTATGGTTTTTATCACATTAAATGTAATAAAATTGATATAAATGTATCTGCAGACAAACGTCTAGCAAGATGCTTTGTGGGTCTAGTTTTAATAACAAAAATAAAATTAAAATAAGAAAAGAAAAACTTACATGTACAAATAATATTCGGTGGTGGAAATATTATGAAAGAAAAGGAAGGCACTAACTTTTTTCGTCTGCCAGATGCTGGTTCATTTGTTTATTCTTTCTCCATCACAAGAACAAGCGTTTGAGCGGGGCGTATACTAACACTTGCGAATAAGGATTATTTTTATATGAGCGGAATTAAAGTAAATATTGATTATAAGTGTTAGCAGTTAATTAATAAGTGATGGTAGATAGTCCGTATAAAGTTTGAAGCGCACCCTGAACTTGCTGCAATAGGAGAGACTAATATTACTGAAACATCTTCTTTCTTCCCTGTGCTTAAGGATAGGTTAAGAAAAAAAGGAACGGAGATACGCAGGTTAAAATTTGGGTAAATGGCGAACTGAAGATATGTATGATATAGTATGCATGAGTGAGGCAACAAGTCAAATGCCAAAAGACTTAATATATTTTAATTAACTTAAACGGCGCTAACTCTCGACACAGTAAAATCTGATAGGAGGGCCTAGTATGAATGCTGTGAACTGATGCAATGTGGCAATTTCTCATAAATACTTCAAATTTTTAAATATTCACCATTCAAGGTGATAAAATTTCCCTCGGAGAACATGTCGTGTATGCCGAGCCAACTAGCGAAATCGTCGTAACTGATGTGCTTCTTGATCAAATCTGCTTCAATTTTTGTGAACGGCACGGCCAACTCCGCCCCTTCTATTTGGCATGTGTCTATTGCTTCAAACCAAGTTAGAGAAGCGGCGTGACCTTTGTAGTACGTTTCAGTTTCTGGTTCGTATTTGTAGTCATCTCTAAATTTTAGATCAGAATCGTTGGACGTTTCAGGAGGCACTGAAATAATAATCAATATGTACATATATTTGTAATGTTCTTACTTATCATTTTATGGCTTCGGGTCTTTTAAAATCTATATCCTTTGTTCTCGGTAAATATAAACATGAGTTTTAAGGGAAGATTTTAGATTAGTCTTAATAGTTTTTATGGGTTCATTGACTCAGCTGATTAACATAAACATCAACCCTTGGAATCTCAAGTGGACTTCAATGTAACACGTTCGTTGGCTTGACTACTCTACAACAGAAGTGAACACAATAAGAATATGTAGGTATGAAATTAACTTAAAAAGTGTATCTAACTAAGCAAATGCAGCTGAAACGTTGGCCTAAGTTTCCCCAAGGAAACCATCTTCAAAGACGCAATCTAACCTAGAAGAGTCGCTAGTTTCATATATATATATATATAAATATAATTTTATATAAATATCTAACCTAAGTCTATACCAATTAATTATTAAGGAGAACACGTTATTATTGTGAAGTTGCAGTTTTTTCAGAACATAGTTCTGCACTATTTTAATATTCGGGATTCGAACCTAGATCTTTTCCTATCCTGGGGAATGCATTAACCATGATGCAGCTCTTTCAAATTGATACATCTGTTATTCCATATTTAATTTCTCTACGCTAAGAGACGCCAAAAATTAAATCCATACCTTTTTATAAAAATTTGGGTAATCTTTGATACAACTAACATATTAATGATAACACATTATTGTGAAGTTGCATTATTATTTTGTTTATCTTTCTAATTGATACATTTAACTTTTAACTACATTTAACTACACGCCATTGATAAATGTATTTTTAAAATTATTATGTTATATTATGTATCAGTAAGTAATTCTATTTTTAATTTAATCGAAAGATCTCTTTATGTCCAATATATATTATGTTATCGCCATACCAAGGCTATTTTTAAAAACATTGATAATATTGGGATGTGCTTTTTCAAGAAATTGATATAATTATTTCAATCAGCCATATACCAAGATTCCTTGAATTTCGGTCCAGGTCTCCGAGGATATCAATTTTAGAAGATATTGGGGCTAGAGGTTATAAAAATATATTAATAATCTGAAAACTTTTTTTTTTTCTACACAGTGTTATCTTACAAACATTTTTAAACATTTCAAAATATCCTCATGAAAATTTAATCACCTATATAGAATATAATACTACCGATCACTAGAACTGTTCCCACCTAGCAATTCAAATGGATTAATATAAGTAGCAGTCTATTCCAAAAATATGTAATACCTTATTTTTAATTGATAGTGTATACAAGTATATTGTATGGGAAAACTCTTGGAAGATACAACACACCATACTAATATACAGCTCAAATTTTTATAAACATTGTTATTAAATATTTATACAGTGTGTTCCGTGAAAAGTCTTTTTCATTTTGGTTTATTCGCTGCACCAACGCAACGAGCGGGAGAGGGGTGGGGGGTATTCTGATTGCTAGCCATGTCCTTGGGAATTCAGTCACTATGGAGCATGCCCTTAGCAGTTATTCATTAAATTTTCCCTGGAAAATTGATATCCCGACGAGGTGACATAAACTGGCCTCCAAGTAGCCCCGACATAACACCAATGGACTTTTTCCTATAGGGCTATCTTAAATCAAAATTATAAGAAAATATCCGAGAAGAAATACGAAGAATACGTACTGAGCAGTTCTCAGAATTTTTGCTTCCGTATAGAAGAGTGCCAGCAAAATAAAGAATTACATTTAGAAAGTATAATTTTTGAGAAATAAATTCCCAGAGACTATTTTTAGTAAATGGCTTTTATAGTATAAGAAAATAGTTTTGTATGTATTTATAACTATGTAAAATCCAACAATTGCATTCAATAAAGATAAATGTTGGTAATAACATAAAAATACAATTACATAGACAAATAAAACATCTAAAAGAGTCACATAATCGACTTCCCTAACTAAAATATTTGAGATATTGCGTACATATTTATTGTGGATTCCGTGTTTTTAACAAATTTCAAATGACAACTTAGAACTAATTTGATGACCAACTGACCAATTAAAATGCTGAACGTCACTGGCACAATGTGCATATTATTAATTTTTTTTTTTATTAGGAATTTGGGGGGGGTTCGTTTTGCGCAGGCGCTAAATATCTAATAACAATGGATGCAAAATTTTCCCTCTATACCAAGATGTGTGTAATTGAGCGCGTTAGGTTAGGTTATTTCATCAGATGGATTAAAGGAATGCATTGTAACTTTCAAAAAGTATATCAACATGTGAACGATCTGTAAATCTAAAAACTACATACAAGTAAGATTGTTTTTTATAAGATGATACTTTATTACTAACATATCTTCTCCTTAATCTTATGAATCAACTAAAAAGATGTATAGAAAAAATCTATTAATCGAAAAATGATTTTAGATGCTACCGGGATACCACATAACTATGCACTGAAAATGTAATTGCACAACAAAACTATTTTCTCTTTAAAATTTTATTTATACGTCTTTTATTTATACGTATTTTATTTATATCGTCTTGCCAAATGGCAGTACGTGGAGATTCTTCGTTGTGTCAAACAAATATATTATTTATTCATTTTTAATAGAGATATGGTAATATGCATGTACGGAACACGTGTAACATCAATATTTTTTCAATACTACTTTCAAACTATACTAAGCGCTTGTGCTATGAATATAGGACTTGTTCCGCACAGCTACGGTCCCGCGGAGCGCGACAATTGCAGCTCAAGAAAGGCACCAGGCGAAAGTCTATCTTTTCCACTTCACGGGTGTATTTCGCCCGGCACTCCGCACCACTAGAAACCCTACGCCCCTGTGCTTGGCGGCCGGCAAAGGGAGGGGGGTGACGGGCCGCGGTGAGACTCCGCCCCCGTGCGCCAATGGAAAAATACCGTGCTCATTTATCATATAACTCTATGTAAAAAATTGTTACATATGTATAATGATTGAAAATTAAGAGAGTTTGGGAAGGGCGATCGCCCGGAGATAATATTATGCACTTTAAAAATGGTTTAGACCGTTAAAATGTATTTTTAAAGTTTAAGGTGCATTAATTAATTCCCCGGGCCATCGCCAAGGTAAAGTCTATCAGGCATCGCGAGGAGGGCAAAACTCTGTATGAAAAAGTACTTGCGATGCCTGGATATTGTGAAATAAAAATGTGAGAGTCATTCTTGAAGGGAAAACGGATTTCTGCCGTCCCGTACGGAACGGCAGAAAAAATGACTCGAGTTTCGGAGTCTGGCCGCCAGGTGGTGGCGGCGCTGGACCGAATCGGGGTGGCACGGGGACTGTCCTCGCCTCCTGATTGGATCCCAGCCTCATGAAGGGGGCTTACCCTCCCAAGATCAAAAATGTTGAATAAATAATGGTCCAGCGTCTGCAAAAGCATTCCCTCCATTCGCATCTTGCACCGCTGGACTCTTCAGAAGAAAATTGTGTTTTTATTCATCTTCGCTTTGACCCTTACTATTCTACTGGACTTCCTGGATTCTCGACCTTTGGCTGCGACATTTGGACTGAACCTGGAACTTTCTCGACTTTGGCTGCTACACTGGATGACGATTTTGGACCCCCCTATACCACTGCACGCCGCTGCAGATATCGACGTCTGAGAAAACAAAGCGAACCGGCGAGCCACTCTTTCAACATCTACAGTCTTGTTTCCCGTGAGGAACAGGACTAACTCGCTGATTTTCTAGAACAAAGTTCGAACCCCCGACCGCTGGATCTCAACCAACAGACTAACAAGTATGTCTTTTTATATTTCCAGATTATTTTAATTATTAAAATGTATTATTTAATAGTAAAAATCTATATTGTTCATTTTCTTCTTTGCTTATATTGACAAAGCAGCAAAAATGGAGAGTTCGATAAAATACGACATTAAACTAACTACATAAGAAAAATGTTGCTAGATATCACCCGCAAAACACACGCAAACTAGAGCACTCTACCATGCCAACAGACCTATGTATGTTTAGGACGGTTCAAATATTTACTGATCATATTAATTTATAGGATCTAAAAATGTTAGAAAACTTTTTACAGGTATCAAATTAGTACAAAAAGTATCATTTTTTTAAGAACGCAAATGGGATTTAAATATTTATTATAAAATATATTATTAATTGCAAGATCCATTAAATGCAAATAATTTCTTAATAATTAAACATTTTACTCCTTTAAATAAATTAAATAATTTTAAAAACTGTGTTTTTCATAAATAGAAGGAAGAATAGCTAAACAATAAGTATGTACCTGCTAAAGAAAAGATTGCACCGAACAGCAACACTAATAAATATTTGAGAATCATTATCACAATGCACACAACACGTGCTCTTCCAAACATGGACTGATGAATAATGTCTACGGGCAGCCAAGATTGAGTAAGCAGATATGTTTATCAAATTTATAAAGCGTATACTATTTGTTATGTACCGATTACTTGTTACAGGCCAGCCTCTTTGTGGCCAAAGAGATCTGTTGCGCGGTCATGGTAAATTTATTTTTCAGAATTTATAAAATAAGTAATATAATATCGAAGAAAGAAAATGATCTACCACAGTACAATCCAACAAAACTAATCCGTAATTAAGTATGTAATATGTTCTGTCGATGACATACATCCACCACATTTACATTGATAGTACATTGCACTCATTTATGTTGCTTGTCTGATATGTGTACCAAGATAATTATTATTATATATATTTAATATATTTTCATGGTACCCCTGTATGTTAAATATTGTGCTATGATCTAAATATTTATAATTAATTGGTTCTTATTTGTATTAGCTTTCAAGAAAAATGTAAGTTAATAATTATACAAAATACTTTGTTTAAATCACTATTTATTAATTATTCTACATGTTTCGATACCTATGGTATCATCTTCAGGAAACAATGTATACTGAAATTAAAAATACAAGCATAGATAAAAACAAAACTATAAAATGGTGAATAAGTAAGTTAAATTAATAGATAATTTGTTAAACAAAAAGTACAAGAAAAAATTTATCAGATCATATGTTTACCCACCTATTATTGATAGTGGGAAGCAGTGGAGAAAAATTGTGTTTTTAAATATCTTACTTCAAATTTTATTCAATCACCTTTTTACACTAATAACAAATTAAAGAATTATATATTAAATAACAAGGATAAGGACATTATTTAAAAAAAATCAGAGGTCTACAAATTAATTTGCAATGATTGCAATTATTTTTATATGGGTAAAACTTACTGAAATTTTGATATTAGAATTAAGGAGCATTTGAGATGCCTAAATAACAATAACTATTCAGAATTTTCCAATCACCTTTTGGAAACAAACCATTCTTTTGATATTAATAAGGGTTTAAAAATTATACATATAAACACTAGGGGTTTACAGTTAGATAAATTTGAAATTTTAGAAATAAGAAAAAGTGTTAATAGCAAGCTTAATACAGTAGAACCGCGATATAACGAAACCCGATATAGCGAAAAATGACGTATATCGAAAAAAAAATCGAAATTTAGTCCCTAAAACCAATTTTTCATATAAAAATGCATTTATATAACGAAATCCCGTTAATATTTATAACAAAATCATTTTTGTCCCTTACGAAAAAATGCCAATACATTTACGTAAATTTATAACGAAATAAAAAAATGTTAAAAGATGAAAATATTATTTCGCACTTACAAAGCCGCGCCGATGCATCTGCCGTATGCGAACAGTTTTATGGCCTTTTCGGCGGTGCGCGGCGGTCGGCCGACAAGGTAGTAAAACAATTCAAACTTCTTCTTGGGTTCATAGCAGGCCCATAAAACCATTTGACATAATTCTTGCGGCATTCTCTGACACGTTTTACGTACGCATACGCCTCTAATATGATTGCAACCCAGACCCAAACAGCTGTAAAATACAAAAATTAACAGCAACCCCCCGAAAGTTGCAGAATGTACTTATTGGAAATGTCAGTCTCAGTGTAACGTCTGTAGAGTTAAGTTTGTTCAGCTTTTAACGCGATTATTGCATGACCGAACTGAATATTTACATAAATTCATTTTCGTTTGACAATTGTTTTCGTGTGAACTCGTCAATAATATAAATAATTCGTTAAAATATTTTATGAACTATTTTTGTACGGTATTTTGTATTTCTATTAACTATTGTTTTCGTGTATTTTAAGTGAACAATGTTAACGATAATTTTTAAGTGAACAATTTTAACGATTATAAATATATTTTGAAGTGGTTGCCGCCGTTACAGGTAAGTACTTTCGTAATTTATATACGACTCATTTTATAAAAATGCCGCGATTCAACTGTAAAATAGTTATTTTTGAATTATTTTGTATGTTTCATGCCCAAAACTATGTTTGAAATGGCTCTACATTTAAACACAATTAAAATATTGTTTTGTGTTTGCAATATTCTGGAATTTACAAAAATATCTTCCAATTGGTGTTGAATAGGTTCTGTTCTTAATTTAATTCCTTTGATTATCCATTTGCTTATCTGTTTTAATAACTAAACTACTAAAAATATGTAGGTATTCAGTTCCCTATAGTCTTTTTCCTCCTTTGTTTGCAGAATTTGCGATCTTTTTTGATGCCGCGCAACATTTTTTTGCGACGGCGCGTAACATATAGTAGGTTTTTTATTTTTTTCGTTATATGTGGGAATTCGTTATTACGAATTATTTTTTGGTCCCTTGGATTTCGTTATATCGCGGTTTTACTGTATTATAAATAACCAAATATGCAAATAGTCACCTTTTAAATTTGTTTTTGTATTAATTCGTACTTATTCACCATTTTATAGTATTGTTTTTATCAATGCTTGTATTTTTAATTTCAGCGTACATTGTTTCCTGAAGAAGATACCGTAGATATCGAAACATGTAGAATAATTAATAGATAGTGGTTTAAACAAAGTATTGTGTATAATTATTGATATAAAATGAAGCCACAAAGTAATTTTGCAAATTTTGAAGAAAATGTGAGTTGTCTTATAGTACTCGTTTTAAATATTGAAACTAGTATATTTTTTGTTTTGTAAATAGAAAATAATAATAGTATTGCAATATATTTTTGTAAAGGAACCATCTTGCTATATCTGATTGTTCGCGCTGTAAATCTTTAATATTTTCCACTCCTCATTCGTCTGTTGTATCTTAGGATGCAAGAAGAAGATGTTTGAGGAAATAAAAACGCATGAAATAAAAATTAATAAATATATATTTTAATTAAAAGAAACTAAATAACGTTACTGAAGATGATTTATTTAATGATATAATGTTAAAATGATTTAAACAATTTCAAAATTATTTAGAGTAACGATTTTTAACACCGCCCTTATCGCCAAAACGGGGGTCTATATATTGGATAGAAAGTTTGAGGGGCTTCTCGCAGACAAAAAGGGCTCTCTCTTCACACCCTAAAGAATTAAGCTTCCCATCCCTGCGCATGCTGCCGCAATGCTCCTTATCGTCCAGGTTGCCAGGTTGTCCCTCCAGCCACGCGCTGTAGCCCGATTCCTCCAGGGTCTGACCTGCAAATAGCCGAATCATATTATTAATCATCAATCATGTAAGAGTCTCGAGAAAGGGATGGTTATAGTTTTAGGAGATTTAAAAACATCTCTCTAACAATAATATAAAATTATTTTTCAAAAGGTTTCTTTTACATAATATATAAATAGTACACATAATAGAACGTATGAATAAATTCCTGTAAATATTCATACTTCCATATATTTACAGCATAGGCGCTTATGTTTGAAAATAGTAAGAATATCGATGTGATATATTTTCTACACACTCTATTTTTAACAATAAAAACATCTTTAAAATAAATCAGATATATTACTTAGAAAGATTAACAGATAAGATCGATCTATCAAAATTATATAGTCATCACCGGGACTCGAACCATTATTACTAGTTATCTGCATTAGTTAGTTAATTTTTCCCATTTAATAATCACGAAACTATGTTCTGAAAAATAGCAAATTCGGAAATAAAACGAGTATTTCATTAAAAATAAATATTTTTTAAATTTGATTTCTCAAAAATGATAGATTTTTGATTTTCATCAGAAATCTATCATTTTATTGTACAAGTATTTGCACCAGTGTACCAGAGTGCTTTGCGCACTCTACACAATATAGATGATTGACATCAGAAAGGCAAAAAATTTTCCCCGTGTTTATATAAAAAACTAAAATTCCTGTCACCTGAGTATAAACTTTTGGGAGATTCACCTCCAAAATGCTATGAATATGTAGTGTAAATGTGAATATAAATATTATCATAAAAATTATTACAAAAACGATTACATAAATTTAAAATTAGTGCATATTTACCGTTGCTAGTCATAAAATCTCCTCGAGTGATAATGTCAGTGAAGTCTAAAATGATCGCATCCTTGATGAAATTTCCTTTCAGTGAGTTTTCGGGATGCCTGGCCAAGAATTTTATAAACAGGTCGGCCTCTGCTTGACTATTGGGCATGGCCAGACTTGCTTCTTCGCTGTCGCATATGCTGTAGGCTTCGCGCCAAGTTTTAGGGGTGGTGTGAATCTTGTAGCAACGCTCCGCTTCGTTTTCAAAAAAGTAACCTGTTAATAAAATAAATTGTGAATATGTTGGATGCTTTCAAAATGTGGTACATGATGCGTATCCCGTAGATTGCAAAGCACACAAACGTCTATATCAATGTTCTCTCTAATTGTGGATCACAGTGTGCGTATAAAAAATCTTTTGTACAATTTTATGGACCAATGCCATTATTTGTGTGCTGGGGAAGAAAATAAGAAAAAGATTACAATACCGGTACATATTAGACTATTTGTGAGATTTGAGTTGACACATTACTAATGAAGATATATTAAGAAGGATGAATATTATTAAAGAAAGCTGTATTCTATGGTTACTTTCTCCACAATTAAAAATGTGATATTTTACAACTCAATATGCAGAGGAAAATAGAAAGTAGCAGAGGTAGCGGTGTGAGTAGGTAAAAAGAGATTATCTTGATCACAGAAAGTGGTTAAATGTCAAAAATGTTTGTGATCTTACACAGAATAAATCAACATTTAAATTTAAATTTCATTAAGGGCTTTTGACAGTGTAAAGATAATAGAACTAATATAATAAATATTTAACATGTGATACTATTTAGGAAAATCCACAAAAATGTTTAAGTGCATAAGATAAAAATAAAATCCACATAAGTATGTTTAAGTGCAGAAGATAAAAAAAAGAAAAAAGGTAGAAGAAAGGATGTGGAGGTTGCAACTTTTGTTGTGGTAAAGAGAGAGCAAGATGTGTTTATAGGTAGAATGAGTGGTCAAAATTGAGATTGTGGTGGTTCATAAAAAGAACTCTTTAAGCGTAGTAAGGCGAATGTTGAAAAAGTTAATTTCGGTTAATTTCTCATTATGGTATTTGATGAATGATTGAATGAATGAATTTTGTATGTAAGATGTTCTACTGATGGTATGTGGAGATATATTAATTCTAATTGGCTGGGACAGTCAATATGGCCTTGCAGTAGTTTAAAGAGAAGTATTTGGTCAGCACGTGTTCTTCGATATTCTAGAGTTTTCATATTGTGGAAGTTTGCTGCATCTAAATAAGAATTGAATGATAGATTAGATCTGACATAAGATGTCGAAGAAACCTATTTTGTATTCGTTCTAATCTCGCAATGTATGTAATCTGCCATGGGTTCCAGATTTGAGATGCGTACTCTAAGTGACTACGAACAAATACATAATACAGCATTTTCAAGCAATATGGATTTTGGAAGTGTTTGCAGATTCGAAATATGAATAGCATTCTATATACAAATGGATATTGCAACATCACAGACTAGTAAATTAATAGACATGATACGAAGTGCATATATAGGAGAGGGGTTTGGAACATTATTTGCGGAACGATGAACATTCTACCAACGAAACATAAATCCGATAGATAATGACACATTTATGCAACAGTAAAAATATTTACTCTTTGAAAATTAAATCTTTGTGTAAACAAGACGCATTTTTTACATTAATGTATATCATATTGTCAGCTTTTACATGTTCGTTCCAATCGAGTCATATTTTTAAAAAAAGTCGCAGAGCATGTTGATTGCGTGAGTGGCAACAAAGTGATCACGTGGCTGCCATCAAAATGAAAATTTTTGGACAAGTAAGTTTGCATTAGTTTATGTCTGTGTACAACATGGTCGCCAACATTTGATAGAAGAGGCATATGAAGAAAAAGTATTGATAAAAATTGAGTGCGCGCTTTATTTTTTTGTGTACGCTATGATGCCAAACTGTGTGTGTGCGCACATCCGCACACCTTAGAGGGAACATTGGTCTCTATCCTCCAGGAATTAAGGATTATGGAAAGACTTTTGACAACATATAAGTAAATAATTCTTACGTTTTTTGGACATGTTAGTCAAAAGAAACGATGTAAGTTTTGAAAAGCTCGTCATCACACAGGGACGGTCTCCTACAAGATGGATAGATCAAATTACGGAATTAACAGGGTCCTCATTGAACGCTGCTATCAACATAGCTCAAGACGGAATAAATAAAGACGTATTGTGTCAGTAACTTTAGGGGACCGCGACGCTTAGCTGCGAGCAGAAGAAAACATAATTAAAGTTGTCGATCTTATTAATAAGAACTACAAGGACACGACAAGGGCTACACCAAACTTAATGAGTGCCCTAGTATAAATATTCATATTCACCTCAACTTATATGGGTTCACGGGTCACGGATATATCATAAAAAACTCTAAATTATAACAGCTATACTGTGAGTTCTCCTAACAATTCAAAACTTTTAATAGGATTAAACCACCGATAGGGTATAAAATTCAAAAGAAGCGGCCTCTAGGATGCAGCCAATTTATTTTATAATTTATCTGGCATTCACAGTTTAATGACACAATACATAAAACGTATGGTATATATTATTAAACCTTTTACAAATGCTCATCATATGCGTATATTATAGTATGTCTACCCACCGTAGCCTGTAGTGTACATACTACAGTGCATTTACAATGAAATACATAAAAATGAATGTTGCCGCATATCTGAACAAATTAAAATTAAAAATACATGAAAGCATAAAATAATACATAACACATGAACTTTAAAATAATTATATATAAATATTTAACAAATATACAAACATGTTTTCAAGATAAAGCGTAATGTAAAAGTTTTTATGAATCCTGATGAGTAATAAATATAGAATTTAATTGTATTTTTTAATATTTTAAATTCCAAAACATCGCGGAGCCTTATGGCGCCCTTAGTATATTTTTTAATGTTACACAACCTTGTCCTTACGGGACGTCGTAGCCCTGGACTGATTCAAGGTAAACTTTACTGTAACTTCAAGGTAAACTTTACTGTTTACCTTAAATATATGTTATGTTTTAATTCTGCTCTTTCTATGATTTTTTTCTACAATCTTCCAGATGGCATTTGCATGGTAAATTAGTGAATTATTAAGGCGAACACATTATTATTATTATGAAGTTTCAGTTTTTCAGAAAATAGTTCTGTACAAATTAAATGTATCAATAAGAAACATATACAGATAAAGTCAATTTATCGACAAAATATTTCTGTTACCACCTGGATACGAACCAGAGGGTTGCCAATCGGGGGAAGTGCGCTGATCTATTATACTACGTCAACATTGTAAGTTAACGACAAATTTTCGAACTTGTGTGATGCACTTTTAAATTGATACATGTTTGAAAACAACAAAAATATTTTTTCGATAAATAGATTTCATTTGTATATTTTTCTTATTGTTACATTACATTTGTATTAAAATTAATTAATCTTTATTAATCCTCCAACGTCACAAGTATTTGGTTTATTTTACCTTTAATAGTCGTTTCACAATCGTAATTTCTCGTAATCTCAGATCGGTGCTTGGTGCAGATGAATGTGCTTTCTAAATTACACGGAATATCATTGTATTTCCCTTCTTCAGTCATAGTCACACAATCTTCAATTCCGCCTGCGTCATTTGGCTCGTCTGGATTCCAATTTGTGTATATGTCTGCGACTCGCGTACCTGTAAGAAATTTTAATAATTAGGATTAATTTGATATAAATAAAAACAATTCTCATCATATTTTAGACAATCGCTGCTAAAATTATTAATCAGTTTATAGTATGGTGTACACGACTCGTGTTCTTTTTCTTAATGTTTAAAATTAGATTTAATCACATAGAAAGATTACACATAATAAATCTATCTACATAGGTGTCTAAATATGGTTGCCTTTAAGACAGAAAAAATAGATATCACAAAAACAGATAATAATTTATAGTAAATATGTCATGATAAAGAAATCTACCAGCAATAAAAAATTATAGATTAGAGTCCCAGCGGTATTATATTTTTTCCCGTAGAAATATTTTTCTACGTGATTTGTTTTAAAAATACTAACCATTCAAAGTGATGAACTTTCCCTCGGTGAACAGGTCGTGTATACCGAGCCAAGTGTAGTAAGATTTGCCAGTAAAATGCTTCTGGACCATATCTGCTTCAATCTTGGTGAACGGCACGGCCAGCTTCGCGCCTTCTAGTTTGCACGTAGCTATGGCTTCGGACCAATTTTTGGAAGTGGTGTGTTCTTTGTAGAATGTTTCAGTTTCCACTTCGTATATGTAGTCTTTTCTAAAATCGGGAGTGTCGGTCGTTTCCTCAAATATAATGCCGGATTTGTCTTGAGTGGTTACGGATGCCTGAGGAGCTGGAAAAGTAAACATTATACATTTTTAATATGTACTGCAAAACGTTGTAGTTTGTCCGATTTTTTATCTTAAAAACCGACTGTGAACATTAGGAAGAAGTAAAGCGTGTAAAAATAACAGAAATATAATAAACCATAACAATATTTTTTTTAGTTTCAAAATGAACGGGCGATGAAGATGAAATGAAGGACAATTCTCAGTATAGCAGGTAGGGCAGCAAATTAAAACACTTAATTTGCTGCCCTACCTGCTATACTGGTATTTTATTGGATTATAATAAACAGTGGTTTTCCAGTGTAGTGACTAGCGCAAACATGAAAATATGATGAAAGCAATTATATTGATTAAAAATACAAAATTGTATATTTTTGCTGAAGGAAATAAAATAATTAAATGTATTAATTAGAAAGATATGTAAAATATAAAATCAATTTTATCGAAAAATATTGTTGTTGCGCCACTGGGATTCGAACCTGGATCTCTTTCCAAACCGGGGAAGGTGCATTATCCAACTGTGCTACAGCGACATTATTTTTGGCGACAAATTTTATTAAGGTATTTGAGATTCCGTAAAAAAAAAGTAGATGGCTCTTTCAAATAATGGAACGATAAATGTATTCATTTGAAACGGTGTAACATATAGGTTCGAAAATTTGTCGCCAACAATATTTTTCGATAAAATTGATCTTAAATGTATATCTTTCTAATTAATACATTTAATTAGTATTTAAAATATCACAGACCGTCTGTTCTGAATAATTACAACTTCACAATAAGAATGTGTTCTCCTAATAAAATAAATATTCATGGTTTATTTTTTTTAATTTTGTCTAAGATAGTAACTGAATAAATAACCAACTAAAAATGTTTTCTAACCTAATTTGTATTTTAATTTGTTAGTTTCCAATAATTTTGTGTCATAAAGGTCATTTTCCCACATCACCATCCTACTAATTTTATATATACAACTGTATAGTGTAAAAATGCAATTTTCTAACTCGATGATAACATTCTTTTAAATATTGCATTTTTAAAACGAAAGACAATAATTTGATTTCTAGATGAAGTTTTTATTACCCCAATGGAGGAAAAGTATTTTTCCAAAACTGGTTTATTTATTAACACAAAACTCACGCGGTTACATTCAAAGTGAATAGCATAAATTGTATTATTCATAAACAGTTTTAAGACGAATTATCGTCATACATATAATGTGAAGATTAACAACACCTCGTTAAAAAAAACCAAAGCTCTCACAACCAAACCGGCGCGCTGTTTGCTCGGTAATTATCGCCGATGCGTCAATGGCGATCCTCTGACGTTGTGAAAATACCCGTATCTCGCTGAGTAATATTTACCGGCTGACAGCTAATCCTAGGAACCATCTAAAAATTTCATTAACCTTGTAGAAACATCTATTTTTCATCTCACATTCACTCCCCTGCCCCGCATAGACACTTTTGATCATTCAAAATCTTGTTGTCGTATACAGGGTGGCCCAAAAAAGTGAAAACATCTCGTAACACATGAGTTATTTCAAAAATAATATAATGCTTAATGTAATTTTTTTTGCACAATATTTATCTAATAAGAAATCATCAAAACACCCCCATATTGCATAATCTACTGGGTTTAAATCTGGGCTGTTCGGTGGCCACATGCCTGGCTCGATGAAATTAACATTCTCACGACGAAGAAGGTTGATTGTATTTCTGACTGTGCGAGATGGAGATCCGTCCTGCAATGTCTAGCTCATACTCCAGGCTTTGTTTTGAAACTCTTTGATCGCTTTCCTAGAACCCCAACGTTTTTCAATTCGCAAATTTTTGATCCGAATACGGTCTTCTGCAGTGATTTTTGTCATTCTGGGCAATAATTTGAAAAAAACCAAATACGAACAATGGGAAATTTAATAATCAAAGATGGCGACCGGAAATTGTCGAAATAAAACGTAATATATTTAAATAGGTAAGTAAGTAAATTAGTAAAATATTTAAGCTATTGTTGATTTTATCGCTCACTGAATTCTAATCGTAATTACATAGAGCAGCGGTAAAATAAACGCTGAACTCACATTATGCAGAATTTATAAGATGTATTGAATACTAGCATATTAATGAGGACATTAACCCGACGCGGCCCGAGCTAGCTTGGGGAAAAGTAGGTATATATATATATACCTATATTATATATATATATATATAATATCCTCATTCGATACAGGAAAGGTTAAGTATGTAGGTAGGTACTTTAAAATTAATTTGTTGGATGCAGCTAAGGAGAAAAAAAATCTTAGCCCCAAATGAAAAATGTTAAAAGAAGTTTGCAGTAGTTTTCGGTAAAAAATGAACTTTTCAACGTCACAAAGTGGCGTTAATTTCTTTAAAAACAGTTTTAATGTAAGTACAAAAAAGTTTGAAGACTTTCCGTGTACTATATGTACTAAAAAATATTGTTAAAAAATGCGCAACATTTTATATGAGTTTAATAGGTGGACTGTAGTATATAAGAACGTTGTTATGGGTCTCTGTAGAAACCAACGAGGACGAAATATTTCCACAAAACAAAAGAAACGTAACTTAAAAAATTGTGCTAAAAAAATAATTAATATAATGTTTGTGATAGCAAAAATACAATTGATCTCTTGTCTCCCATAATATTCACATTTACATGAACAAAAATTGAAACGAGTTTTAAACTAAAAAAAAATATTATCAAAACAAAACTATTAATTAAATCGATTATAACGATGTAGGTCTGTAGTCTGGTCTCTAACCAGATATATTAGTCGCGTACTACTGTATTCAACACTTTAATTATACAAGGGAAAAATGTTTTTTAAATTATATAATTCAATTTCTCATTTCGATTAATTTTAAAAATTGTTTGTCCATATACCGCATATTACCATTGACAAATATATCGATACTCTTAAAAAGATCGTTACCAAAAGTATTGCAGGACCTTTTGGGCCCCTATCAAACCTGGGCCCCAATGCACTGCATCGGTTCCGTTGGCATAGTTACGCTACTGACACCATCTGAAAATGAAATAATATTCAGACGATGTTTGTACAGATCAAATTCATCAAAATTCAAAGTGCGTATGAAGTGGGGCAATGCGAACCAGAAATACATATTGTATGCATGTCTCTGAGAGGTATAACGCGTTCTGAGACCCCTGTCGGTTATCAGTTGGTGTAATTAATTATAATTATTAATAACAACATTTTCAGCGCAATTAACAAGGCAAACTTGGGTGTTCAAGAGAATAATTAGGTTAAGTTTCACAATAAATATTTTTTAATACAGATTTACAGTGTACAGTTTTATGGGCTATTCTGTAATTAAGCTAATTCTGGAGTAATAAGCTAATCAGGGCTGATGTACCCTGCAATGGGATCCGAAACGTCAGCCAAAAAGGTAAGATATACACGGCAGATTAGCCCAGAAAACTGTACACAGAAGATTCTGAATAGTCGTGAAACCCTAAGTACAAATTTATATTAATCAATTTGTAGAGGAGCATTTTTTAAATGTCCAAGACAGAAATGACAGTTTTTTGTTGTGTTATTATATTATATATGTGGGATCTCTGCAGCAAACCGATCATTTGAACAAAGATACTTGTTCGTTATTAAGGAGAACACAAATTCTTGTTGTGAAGTGTAATTATTCAGAACAGACGGTCTGTGATATTTTAAATACTAATTAAATGTATTAATTTGAAAGATATACATATGAAATCAAGTTTATCAAAAAATATTGTTGTTGCCCTACTGGGATACGAACATGTATCTCTTACCAAACCTGGGAAAGTGCATTATCCAACTATGCTACCGCGACAGTACTTTGAAGGACAAATTTTCGAACCTATATGTTATCCCAGTAGCGCATCAACAATATTTTTCGATAAAATTGATTTTATTTTAATGTTAGCGTTTTGCAATCAAAATATATAAAAATCTTATCCCAAGACATGAATGAAATAATGCACGTCTACAAGAAACGAGTACAAAAGATGACAAAACTCTTTTATGAGAATAATATAAAAATCTTATTAGATATTTCATCATTTATTTTTAATATCTATTTTTTAAAATTGTAATAATTGCAATAGATCCAACCACAGCTGAGAACAAAAAATTCTTCCAATTTTTCCGACATATTACTAGACAAAGTGAAAGCTTAGAAAAGGAGACTGTCCTTGGCACAATTTAGGGCCAAAAAAGACCAGGAATAGTGCCTTGTTGAAGAGACCCTGAAGTCAACTGTGAGAGCTACCCAGGACCGGGATCTGTGGAGGTGCGTTACAAGCTACTCTCATTTGATTGAGGCCACTAGATGTCAGTACTGACATAAAGGAGGGAATAAGAAGAAAATTGTATATTGCGTATTATAACTTCAATATAGTTTGATTATTCCAATGAGGAGAGGAATTAACCCACCATATTTTATCATATGAATCAAATGATTTATAAGTTTTATTTCAGCAACAAACGTGTAAAATCTCTTTTATCATAATAATAGATCTAAAATTTCTTTTCTTTCTTTGGCTATGCTATACTTTTGTTATTGTCAAAACGCGGGAAAGAGGAAATCATCCCTTAGTGTGTCCTTTAAGTAAGTAAGTTAGGTTAAGTTAATCAACGCACTTGCAATGGTGGCATCGTCAACTATGTACTTGGACATTACTTATTTATTAATTACGGAATATTAACATTTTGATAACAAAACAAATCGTTATATTTATCTATGCGTGATACATTATTTGACAACTCACCCATTGACTATATATATAAACTCTTTTTCTTTTAAATAGGCAATCCACCCTTCAAGGGTGGATTGCCACCCTTCAAGAGTGATTTGTGTCATTAATCAAATTAAAAAGAATAGGAAATATTATATTACAAGTCAATACCATTGTCGTTCAAAAAAATTGCTATTATATAGATTAAATGTGGCGAGTTAAGGGAAAGAAGATGACACAAGTTAACCGGGAGTTGAAAATTGACGAGATTACTGTAAAGAAACCTGTGATCCGCAATGAACAGGCAAAAAAGACACGGTCAAGGGTTTCCTCCTCGACACCACACTCGCACATTGGGGAATCTATTAAGTTCAATCTGAATAAATGTGAGGCTACCTGGCAAATATAAACTCTATTCAATAATTGGTAGAAATTGTTAAAATTAATATTAATTAAAGAAAGAGGGTGTTGATTACTGAAAATACAAAATTAATCCAGCAATAAAAACACGCGGAATATAAATATGGAACATAGATATAATTTTATGATACATGTTTATATTTCCCCCAAAAAAAAGAGATACCGATTTTCCGTGAACGAATAACAAAACAAAACAATAAATAATGTACCTACCTGGCCAGGAAAGGTTCACACCGAGCACCAATACTACTAAACATTGAAGGAACATTGTAAATAAAACAGCACAAGTCGTGCTCCTCCAGAGATGAGCTGTAGACCACTGCCACAGACTGCGACTGCTAAATCGTTAAAAGACAGAATGACCAACTGATTTAGTGAGTAAACAAACAGGTTCGTAATCGCATTTATAAAGGGTAAGAGCACTAAACATTGGCCACTGATTATCTGCTTCCATTGATGATTTTTATTATATTATATTCTGGTGTTTTAAATATACAGTAGATACTCGGCTATCGAAACATTTAATATAGATTATTTGTAAAATTAATCTATATCACGGAATACGTGTCACATTTTAAAACTACTATTCTAAAAATAATATTAACGGAATTGGACGAAAATAGGATTGACTTGCTGGTCTTCCGGATCACTAGGCGAGTATCTTAACCACTAGACCGAGAAGCACATTTATTGAAAGTCGCGGACTATCACGTCCTTCGATATCATGTCATATGTCTTGCATTGCAATAACTATATTTAAGGTATCAATTTTATGTTTCTTTATTTTCAAATACTGTAATACGTTTTATATTTTATTCTATATGTAATATTTAAATGATTTTCTGAACTTGATTACAATGTTTTTTCTTTCACTGTGATCAAGTTTTTAAAAAACGATTTATTTTGTATATTCCTTAAATTAAAAATAATAAATAACATAAATGAATTAAATTAATGCTTATTGATTCATATCATACTATTAGATTAAATAGTTCACGTAAAATGGGCGAGAACGGTAATATAATATATATTATATACAAGATTAACTTAAATCATTACTTTCGTGACTTCCTCTAACATTTCTATTAATAAAATTTTCCAAACTTTCACGTTGTTAATTAATTAATTTAAATCAAAAAAATATTTTTAAAATACAGAACATTTTAATAGTTTTTTTTTTCGTATAATAATCGCGAGCCATTTGTAAAATTTCCCTATTCACCTCAAGATTCTATCTCAAGGTTTTATTGTATTACTCATCTCAAGGGAGATAGCAGCAAATTTCCATGACGCTATCGCATGACCCCACAATCAGACGAATAATATATTTTAATTTTCATTTCTGTTATTCATATAAAATATCGTTATAGGTAAAGTCCCGGACGTTGAACCATGACAGTTGATTTTTTTATATACTATGTCATGAACATTAAATACTATAAACTGTCAATATAGCGAGTGGTTCGTACTAGAGGTCGCAAACCGGAATCCCGACTCTAACGGGATACCGGACTAAAACGGATGCTTCAAAATATAGGCATTGGATTTATGAAAACCGGGATTTTCGAAATTTTAGGTATTTCATTTAAAAAAAATATAAATCGTTTTTATTAGTTTCTGTATGGGACATATATTTATTCTTGAACGAAAATAGTGTACTGTGCCTTCCTCTCCCCTCCTCCCCTCACCCGGCACGCCGCCACGTGGATTTTTTAGACTCTCCTCAAGTTTTCGGTTTTTGAACCGTTTTTTGGGAGATTTTTTATAGACATATCATTATATATAAGATTTAATAAAATAGCATGATGTGTCGTAAACTTTCTCTTAAAAAATTAAAGTTTTTATAAAAAATATTACGAATAATGTAGGTATGTGTATTTGCCCATTAATGAACGTCCGACACGGACCAAGAATAAGCATCCACTGAACCGTCGGTGCGTCGTCGGCTACCTGGCGGTTTGTGACAGAAGTAAAATAAAAATATTATAAATGAAATATAAAAAAATTACATCCTTTTTATATGAAATGCAATCAACAATATTATAAGCAGAAACGAATGTAAAAATACGGAAAACAATATACAACTTTTATTCAAAATAGATATAATGTTAATTGTGTTCTGTGAATTCCGGTCACTAAATTGCTATTCTCAGAATATAATTATTAAAAATATAAAGAACAATAGACACAATTTAAAAACTAAGTAGGTAAAACAAGCCGCCTATTAATATTTAAATATTTTTCAACCATAATGTATTTTTAAACAATATTTATAATTATAATTCAAAAGTAACAACAATACTGGGAAGCCGACTCTATCGTCACCAGGTAGGCGTCATAAGACTTTATTGGTGATCCTTTCTGGGGGACCCAGACAACACGCCTCAAATGCGTATATTACCGCCAGACGAAAATAAGTCAAAACAAATACGCAGTCAAATATCTGGAATCTTTTGTGTACCCTCTCTCCCCACGGAACGTTATGAAGGAGAGTAATAAAGGCATTAAAAAAATATGGTCTAAAGGTTGACAATTGAGTTTAGCATGACCGGTGAGAGGTAATCCCATAAATCGACCGCCTTAGGTCAATTTTTGTGCGTTTTTTCACATTTTTATCAATAACTCATTTGAATCCGGTTCAATAATATTTATTTGTATCTCAAATTATTTGGAAATGTTATATAAAAGATTATTTAGAAGTAAAATAGTATTAAACGAATATTCGTAGCGTAATTCATATTTTTACAAACACCCGGGTCAAATCTGACCCACCAACGCAGAGGATGTGTTAAAAATTTAAATTTGATTTTTTCTGAATGTTTTCATTTCATTGATAAATCGTTATCTCTAATCTAGACGAAAGCTAAATATCGAAAATTCCGAGATTGTGGTATTCGTAAAACTTCAATATTGAAAATACCGATTTTGGTAAAAGGGACCGGTATTGCGACTCCTAGTTCGTACTGTATGTATAATAATAGTACTTACGAGTGTACCTATAGTTTACAATAACCATAACCTGCAAGATTATGCCATAAGGCTAGTTGAGCTGCATTCTACATGTGCATTTATCCTAATATTCTATTTGTGATCATTTTAATAAATAATATTTTGAATGTCTAAGCTACTAGACCAGCTTTATTACGGCTTCTGCGATAGCGAAACGAGTGTCATTGTAAGCTGCCAAAGTGCGGTAGAAAATGTTGTGTTAGGTATGTTTGGACCGCTAATGTTAACGATCTATCTCACTACAGCATCCTCTATATTTAGCGAGACAATGAGTTCAGAGATTCGTTATTTCTTTATATCATTCTGTATACATTGTCATTTATTAGTTATTCTGTTTTCGCTGTGTGGCAACGATGTACGAGTACCTATATATTATAAAAGCTTGTGATTTTTGATGCCAATGTCCTTTACCTTAAGTCAATGTCCTCACCAAGGTTGAGTTGCTCTACCAACACGGTATTAAACATGGCAAAACAGTGAAGACCAATAATTCCTCAGTCGGAAATAAACTGAGTATTTTAAATTTTACATCCTTTTGTATTGAGAAATTTTTCAGATTCTATTTGCATTTTTCTTATTGACGTTCAGCACATTACTAAGGCTTCTCCAGAAAGCCTCCTTGTATGTTCCACCGGGCACAGCGTTAAACGAAAGCGATGACTGATCGGGTGCTGAACCGTATGGGGTTTTTTAATCATAAAGCAATTAAGAAAACGTCTTACATTTTATCCCTCATCCCCCTCCATCTTTCAACATGTGATCCTCTAAGGAAGTTCCTGTATTTATATGAGCAGAATAAAAGTGTGCGCCAGTTTGTAAACTTGCTTTCATTTTAATCGGGCATTCGTCAAAATGAATCTTAACCACCAAGTTAATTTTGCTAATTTTAAAAGTAAATAATAGTTTTTTTACAATACTCCCCTTCTTTCTTGGTGGACGCACGAATTAAAAAATATACTACGTAGGTAGTTTAATTTTTTTATTGAGAAATATACATTATAACTAACAGGGAAATTAAATGGAAAGAGATAACAATAACAAGTTTTAAATATTTTCAAAATAATAAAAAAACGCACTAAAAAAAGAGTAATGCCCTTTGTGCTTCTCGTCAGTATCGGTTAGCTGAGAAGAACTTTTAAGTGTCTTCTCGCACACGAAAAGGGCTTTATCATTACAATTTAAATAAGTGAGCTTCCCATCTCTGCGCATACTGCCGCAATGCTCCTCATCATCCAGGTCGCCCGGTTGTCCCTCCAGCCACGCGCTGTACCCAGATTCTTCCAGGGTCTCGCCTATAAATCATATTATATTATTTATCATCTACACACATTATAAAATCGTGGAAATATCTCGTCAATGGAGTTTAGGTTTCAAAACGTGTTTCAAAACAAAATGACGCTCGCTGATTTGTTGCTTTCCAGGTATGCGGTCGGTCATATTACCACCTGCGTCATTGCACTTCTGTCATCGTTTGCCACATATAATATGAAATTGTAATATGCTTTCGTAGAATGTCGCTTTTTAAATGTAATTAGCATTAAATCCAAATATTGCAACAGTGTGAACACTGCAGTAGAAATGTGAATTCAATAATCCAATATTAAACCAACTTTTGAGAGTATACTGCTTCAAAGGGTACAAGAAGCAGCGTTAATCTTCTTAGAATTTATTTTTTCACAACAATAAAAAAACAGTGTCGTTCTTCATTGTAATGGTAAATTTATTATATTTTTTATATAAATATATATTATAATAACAATATTTTGTGCACATTTACCATTGCTGGTCAAAAACTGTCCTCGAGTGATTAAGTCGGTAAAGTCTAAAAAGATTCCTTCCGTAACAAAATTTCCTTTCGAAGAATAATCCGGATACTCGGCCAGATATTTTGTAAATAAATCGACCTCTGTTTGGCTATTGGCCATGGCCAGAGTGGCTTCTTCATTTTCACACGCGCTGTAGGCTTCGTGCCACGTCAGTGGAGTTGTGTGAATCTTGTAACAACGCTCCGTTTCGGCTTCGAAGAAATAATCTATAAATAAAACTGATATTATGAATTTGTACACATCACGGGGCAGTATGTTCAGGGGCGAAATGTCACCAGTTCCACATATATATATTTATGTCTCTTCTAGGTTATATCGCATTTTTTGTAGATAATTTAGTGACGGTTTATATCGACTGCCACAAGGAACAAAGCAGTAACTAAAATTTATCAATTTTTCACGAGGAGACAGTTTTGAATTCAAATTCTAATTCCCTTAAGAAACTTTTTTCAATTTATTATTTATAAACACAATCCTGTATTTCTAAAGATTTGTCAACTCCCAGCATTGGTCATTGTCGATGATTGTACGGTCATGAAAACTATTTTTTCCGTACTTTAGATATCATAGTATATAATAAAAATCATTTCAGTCAATTTAATACATAAATAATTATTCGTGAGATCTTATCACAGATATAAAATTTGAATCGAAACTTTCATAGACGTTTCTAATACCGTTTGCAACTCTCTGGCGAAGGTGGCAGCAACTCAGAATTACTTCTTTAATACAGTGGAACCTCTATATTCGTCATTAATCTGTTCCTGGGAGTCTAACGAATATAGAATATGATGAATATAAAAACTATTTTTCCCATAAGAAATAACTGAAATTCTAATAATCTATTTTCAACTCCTAAACATGGTACAAAAATTTAAAAAATGTTGTTTAAACATTAACATTAAGAACAAGAGTTGATATCAATTAAAACAAAACAGCCAATAGTAATTCTAATTCTGATCATGGGGTCCGTTTTGTCAATGAGTCGATGTTCGAGCACTTGTCACTTGTCACGAGTCACTTGTCCAATGTTGTCTACTCTTTTCAAACGTAGCAATAATTTCTTTGTTAACGCCTATGTTCTTCTTATCGCTTTCCTTTTTAGCTGTTTTTCTTCAGCGCACTTTGTTGAAGCCATGGTCACCTTAATTTTTGAAAATAATTACGATAAATTAGCGCGAAATACACACACTCGACGACCGCACAAAGTAAACTAACTACAGCTACCTAATACGTTTAGCTGATTGGCGTGCGATTGCAGCGCCAGTGCCGGCGGTGGGAGTGACGACGAATACGGAAAATACTAACGAATATGGGGGAAAAAAGTGTCATTAAAATGTGACGATTATCGAATATTACGAATATGGAAAATACGTTCCACTGTATATGGAAAAAATAATAATAACCGACATACTGTTTTTTTAATTCGCATTTACTTAAAAAATATTTGCAATGAGGCACTGGTGTTTTCTAATAATCTTTACCAAAAAATGGAAAAAACTCAAATACCTAAAATAGAAGTTGACTTATTGTATAATAAGTTATAAATAAGAAGTGTCAATACGACCTTTTTAGGCCAATACGACCAATTTTATTAAAAAATATTGTGGATGCGCTACCGGGATTCGAACCTGAATCTCTTTTCCAATCCGGGGAAGGGACATTACCAACTATGATACAGCGACAGTATTTTTGAAGACAAATTTTTGAACCTATACATTACACATTTTTAAATTAATACATCTATCGTTCCATTATCTGAAAGCGTTCTATATTGTTTTTACGAAATCTCAAATACGTTTGAGTAAACCGATAGATAAAAGAGATCCAGGTTCGAATCCCGGTAGCGCAACAACAATTGATTTTATACGTATAGATCTTTATAATTAATACATTTAATTAGTATTATTTTTAATACATATTTTATATTTTTAAACAATATGTATATTAATAAATTAAATTTTTCAGCTCAAATACGGAGCTCATATCAACGAAAAAGTCTACTTGTGGACGTCATAGAAGCGTAGAGTATTATATCCACGAATGAAAAGAGTTATAAGAATTTTTAAACATATTTTTTATTCTATACAATCATGCTTGCGTCCCGTAAAAAATATTTATATTACCTTTATCAGTTGTTTCGCATTTACGCATCTCATCATTGAGTACTATTTCAGATCGGCGCTTGGTGCAGATGAATGTACATAATATATCACACGGTACATCATTGTATTTTCCATTTTTATTCATGGTCACACAATCTTCGTCTCCACCGTCGTTATTCGGTTCGTCTGAGTCCCAATCTGCATATATATCTGCGGCTCGCGTCCCTGGAAGGATTTTTGACTAACTTGATTCAATCGATATCCGTAATTATTGTAATTGGAACAGAAATATTTGGTTTCAATTCTGATATTACATTTTTTGACAGTTGCTGAGCACTTTCATCAATGTATCTTCTAAAAAATTGTTAACTGCGAATTTCGCGAGGGCGAAACAAAATATTTCTGCGTGGCAAAGTTTTAACCATTTTTTCGCGTGCTGCGAATTAACTGAAAATATTTCGGGGGTGGTTTTCAACTTTCAATAAAATAAACAATAGAACCGGTACCGAATCACTAGCATGTTTAGGTACCGAATCACTAGCATGTTTAGGTACCGAATCACTAGCATATTTAGGTACCGAATCGCTAACATGTTTAAACACGTGGATGGCACATGATGGTGTAAATACCAATTATTATGGTCCATGGATCTAAAAACCCTGGAAACAATTAGTTTATTTTTAATGAATTGTGTATAAACATTTCGAAGAATCTGGGGAGATGTTTTCATGTATATTTATTAAATGACGCACGGTGAACTGCGTATAGTGTTCGGTAAGACTAATCAATGTAATGGATCACTCACCATTCAAGGTGAAAAATTTTCCTTCGACGAACAAATCGTGTATACCGAGCCAAGTATAATAAGATTTGCCACTAAAATGCTTCTGGACTGTATCTGCTTCAGTTTTGGTGAATGGTACGGCCAACTTCGCTCGCTCCATTTTGCACGTGGCTATAGCCCCCGACCAATTTTTCGGAGTGGTGTGTTCTTTGTAGTACATTTCAGTTTTTGTTTCATATTTGTAATCTTTTATAAATTTTAAAAATAAATCATTTGACGTTTCATTAAATATTCCTTTTCTTTTTGTTATTTCTTCCGGTTTTTTATCGTTAATGTTTATTGTTACGTCCGACGTTTCATCAAACACTTCTTTTGTTTTTGTAGTTTCTTCCGGCGTTTCATCAAATATTTTTTGTGTTGTTTCTTCCAACTTTTTATCAAACACTATTTTTATTTTGGTCGTTTCTTCCGGCGTTTCTTCAAATATTTTTCGTATTATTTCTGTCAACGTTTCATCAAACACTTCTTTTGTTTTTGTAGTTTCTTCCGGCGTTTCATCAAATATTTTTTGTGTTGTTTCTTCCAACGTTTTATCAAACACTATTTTTATTTTTGTCGTTTCTTCCGGCGTTTCTTCAAATATTTTTCGTATTATTTCTGTCAACGTTTCATTAAACACTTCTTTTATTTTTGTAGTTTCTTCCGGCGTTTCATCAAATGTTTTTTGTGTTGTTTCTTCCAACATTTTATCAAACACTATTTTTATTTTTGTCGTTTCTTCCGGCGTTTCATCAAATATTTTTTGTGTTGTTTCTTCCAACGTTTCATCAAATAATTTTGGTATATTTGTCGTTTCTTGAGTAACTGAAAAATGAATAAATATAATTTCTGCAGAAGGTGAGATTTTATACAATATTTTAAAATAGTACTAGAGTGCGGCGAGTCAATTTCATTTCATTTTCGATGTTACTGTTTTTCAGAACATAGTTCCTCGATAATAATAACAAATTAGATGAAATAATTTGAAAGATACATGGAAAAAAACCTGGCGCCACCTAGCGGGTTCTATTCAAAGATTAAAAAAATGGTACCTGCTAACGGAATAGATGTCTCACTAATAAGGTATGTATAGATAGAATCTGATATTTTAAAGTGGTTAAAATTATTTACCGACAGTGAAAAGTTCCGGATTCGAGTGGCGACTATATTTTTGATTTTTTTAACATTATAAATAAAATGTAATCTAATTTTTTTCATATACTTACCTATAAATAACCTTTACTTAAAAAATGTCGGTGTAGATATACCTAATATGCTTCCTTTAGTTACATAATCATCGTTCGGTGTGATCCTGGGATCAGAGGCTTGGCGCTTGGAGCAGATGAATGTGGTTTCTAAGCTGCACATCGCATCGTTGTATTTCCCTGCTTTTGTCATGGTCACACAATTTTCGTTTCCACCGGCATTATTTGGTTCACCCGTTGTCCAATCTGTATATATGTCCGTAGCCCGCGTCCCTACAAGACCATTATACATGACATTGACTGGGTAGGTATATAATGTGTTAGAGTAAAGTGAGTATAAAAAATCCCTTCAAATTTCATCTGTGCGTGTTTTTTTTTTATCTAGGTACAATACCAACGGATTTTTATATTTCTGACCATTAATGAACCTACGTGTCTACAAAAACCGTTATATCACACTTTATTCCCATATTGTTTATTAACAACCATTATACAACTTTTTAGCGGTTGTTGGTTTCGAGGTCTCCTCATGATTGAAAAAATATATTAATTGTTGATGATGAAATGTGTTGTGTTTATTTAAAGACCGCGCAAGAGAATTTATTTATATATTCAAAAATATCTTACAGTCTATACACAATATACAGGGTGGCCCAAAAAAAGTGAGAACAATAAAATGTAATATAATTATATCAACATTTGTTTAACTGTATCAACAACACCATAAATAGTTTACTAATTTACTTACTTACCTATTTACCTATATTACGTTTTATTTCGACAATTTCCGGTCGCCATTTTTGATTATTAATTATCGCATTGTTTATATTTAGTATTTTCGAACTTTTGCCCAGAATGACAAAAATCACTTCAGAAGTCCGTATTCTGATCAAAAATTTGCGAATTGAAAAACGTTGGGGTGCCAGGGAAATGATCAAAGTGTTTCAAAACAAAGCCTGGAGTATAGCTAGACGTTACAGCATAACTGGACATTACAGCATAACTGGACATTACAGCAGGACGAAGCTCCATCTCACACAGCCAGAAATACAATCAACTTTCTTCGTCGTGAGAATGTTAATTTCATCGAGCCAGGCATGTGACAGCCCAGATTTAAGCCAAGTAGATTATGCAATACGGGGGTGTTTTAATGATGTCTGATTAGCTACATATTGTGCAAAAAAAATTACATTAAGAATTATAATTAATTATATTATGTTTTGAAATAACTCATGTGTTACGAGATGGTGTCACTTTTTTGGGCCACCCCGTATTATCTTATGTCCAAAACCATCTACCGCCGCTTCGGGCGTTTTGTATGCTAAATACTTTATCTGGGAGCAAACAATTTTGTGCAATTATTAACCTGACTGGTTAACATAAACAACCGTCTCTCTGTCCTGTGATATTTTTATCTCAAGAAGGATTTAGTGTAAACAATGTATTACTTAATCAAAATAAACAAACACAATGAGGATTTTGATATAATTAATCTAGTTAGATATGTTAAGTATCAAAAAAGTTGCTGACATACAACAACAGTACTCCGACTCTCAAAATCCAATGAAAATTCTTAGTTGGAAGAAAAAATGTATATATAATGTACGCAAAGATTGATATTAGTACGTATATCAATTTAAATATTTAAGTTATTAACCCTCAGCATACCATGATAGAAAATACCCTTACATAGCCATAATTTCAACTTGTGTTACCGTGAGGAATGTGTAATTTTTAAGCATTTTAAGTGAGAAAACAATACTTTTACCAGTTTCAATGGCGGTAAATACTTGTTATCAAACTTTTACTATAAATACTTATAAATATAATAATATAACGGAGTATTCATCATATGCAAGCTAACGGTGCCAAGTATAGATCTTACCAAGCGGTAGACCTGTGTTAAGAATGGCGAATTGTTTAGCTACATACGTCATAACGTAGTACCTGCCTTGATATATAGCCTACCGAAAACCGGGTATTGCCAGTCGCTATATATATTACAATATACAGCACGTTCTCATAAAAAATACAAATTTCGACATACCATTCAAGGTAATAAACTTTCCTTCTTTAAACAGGTCGTGTATGCCGAGCCAAATATAATCAGATTTGCCACTGATGTGCTTCTGGACCACATCTGCTTCAATCTTAGTGAATGGCGCGGCCAGCTTTGCTCCTTCTGATTTACACGTGGCTACAGCTTTAAACCAACTTTCTAATGTGACGTGCTCTTTGTAGTACGTCTCAGTCTCTGACTCGTATTCGTAGTCTTCTCTGAAACCTAAATCGGAACATTTCGACGTCTTATCAAACATTCCCAGAGTCGTCATTTCTTGGGGTGCTGAAAAAAAGTGCAATGTTTGCAATCAATTTGTGCATAACAATATTGAACATTTACCATTTGTATTTACAATTTATTAACACATCATAGCGCACACAAAAAAATATAGCGCGCACACAATTTTTAACAATCTATATTTGCCGTCTTCTATCGAAGGTTGGCGACCATGTTGATTTATCCTGTATAAGATAACCAATATTTTAGACATTGAACCACTTTTTAAAGTTGCGCAGCCGAGATAATCTCTTTCTACCCACGCCTCTGCTGCCTTCTATCTCCGCCTGCGTAATAAGTTGTGAAATATCATATTTTTCATCGCAGAGAATGTCTCTAAAGTATGCAGCTTTCCTTGAGAGTTGTTAATAGTTCTCTCGATTTATTAATGCATCTTAATACATCTTCATTAGTAATGTGGTCAACCCAGGCCCTACCGGTAGCCGGTAGCCTTATACCGGTAAGATAATGTTTTTCTTATTTCTCCTCCAGCGCACAAATGACAGCATCGATCCTTAAAATTGCACAAAATATATTTTATGCGCACATCGTGATCCAAAATGAGAGAGAACATTGATAACGATATATAATTACGTCTGTAATTATTGACTTTCAGAAACAAAGAAAGAACGTGTTAGATGACGATGTGTGAGGATAATGTTACGCCTCCCGTGAACTGCGTGACTTCTTCCAGGAACTAAAAACTATCGAATTATTTGATAAAGCAGTGCTACATATATAATATATTCGAAATTCGATGTCACCAAAGAAATTAAAAAGTCTTTGATTAGTTGTGTTGCTAAAGATATTAAAACCAGTCATATAGAATTGGAAAATCCACCGAGGGGATCATTTTAACATTAAAAACAATCTTTATTGTTAAACTCATCCATTTAGAAAAGGCAGATACTAATTAAAATAAAGGTTTTAATCTAAAATAAATTAAATGAAGAATCCATCCCCTATCTTTGCTTCCCTTGTACTTATCTTATATTCTCCTAGTGCATCATTCGCACAGTGTGCATACATTCTGTGTCGAGAAAGCTCGGGAATCCCATGGATTTTTGCTGTCTCGAGTCCCGGGACTTGAAAAATTATTTTATGACCATTGCGGTACAGCAGGTAGCGGAGCACGTGTATCAATTCTAAAGTAACTATCAACAAAATGAAATGTTATACATGGTCAGCTATAAAGATTCGGAAGGGAATAGTTTTGTCGGTTTGTTCAAACAGGGGATTATGTTTCCTCATAAAATGAGATGTAAATATTTACGATAAAATCGTGTCATCTTTTGATAAAACATAATTTAAATGGTATAAAATTATTTGAAAAGGCTAATAGGGATTTCAATTTGTCTTCGATTTTAACTAAATGTATATTATTTCTTGATCAATTATTTTTGTATACATTTTTTGTAATCAATTTATAAATGTAAGCTTAATTTCATCATAAAAACTAGTCATGATTATTACATCGAACAATTTTTATTTGATTTAATAAGAATAATATCCCGAATAGCTAATGTACATAATAAAAATGAATATTTTTTTTGATATATATTTTTAATTAAGTAAAATTCGTGGTACCGATTTCCGGAAATTCCCGGGACTTCAAAATTCAAAAGTAATTTTAAAAAGTCGAGAATACAGAATCCCTAGTGCATACGTATTTGTATTTCAGTCAACCCGTATGCGTACCGCACGTATTTGGTGTCAATGTCAACAACTCGCTATGATAATTCTCCAGAAAATTTCGTTGAAGGAGAAAACTAGTTTTCAAAGAATAAAAAGATCTTCAAAAGTCAACAAAACAGTAAATGTATACCTGCCCAGGAAATGTGTGCACCGAACAACAACACAAATAAAGGTTTAAGAATCATCGTAGATGATAACGTCACAATGCGTGCTTTCGCAAAGATGAGTTGATGACTACTGGACTGGCAGCTGAAATTATTGAAGGTCAGAATGACTAATCGACTTGAATACAGACAGTGGCGTAACTACACCAATGCAGCCAATGCGGTGAATTGAGACCCACGCTGGATAGGGGCCTTGGCATTTCGTATCGTGCGCGAGTGTCGATATTTTTAAGCGTCAATATGGATTAACATTTTTTTAAATCAGCCACAGTAAGAAATGGGATTGTAAAATGTAAAAAAAAAATTTTCTCTCGCATCGTGAATCGCATCGTCGTCGCGATACGAACATAGCCGTAAACCAATTGAATAGATTTGTTAGTTTTTTTATTACAACTTTATTTTATACACATAACAATTTTTGTTTTTTCCCAAACTGCATAGCGGTTCTCTCGCCGTACACGTTGTTCGAGATCGATACTCTCGTGGTTCATCCCGAGGATCGGGTAAAACAGCTATGATGAGTTGCAAGTGCATATACAATACAATATAATATTTACACGCCAAAAACACATTTGTTTATTCCTCATGAATATTAAAAACGACAAATTTGTACTTACTATTTGATTGATTTACTTCTATTACGGGGAACCCCTTTTCCATTTTGCATTTTTTTTTGTTACGCCACTAACCACAGGTCAGTTAATTATTAAATTTTCAAAGGTTAAGAGACTGAAAAATTGGTCATTGGTTGCTTGTTAGTCCATTATTTATCAGCTTGACTTAATTATCCAGTAGTTTCAAATATACATCGCTAACTAACAGACGGCAAAAAATGTCTCTCAACCATAAAGATGTGATGGTGCAAGGTGCTTTTTTTTTGTGTACAGTTTTCTGGGCTAATCTGCCGTGTATAACTCTGACCGTACTGACGTTTCGGATCCCAAAACTGTACACAGAAGATTCTGAGCGGCCGTGAGCGGCGGAATACATTATAAATATTAAAGAATAATACACCCATACGTAATAAACGTAAAAATTATTTAAATACTAATTAAATGTATTAATTAAAATGATATAGAGAAAGAAAAGGTGCGTTATCCAACTATGCTATAGCGACAGTACTTTTGACGACAAATTTTCGAACCTATAAGTTACACTTTTCAAATGAACACATCTATCGTTCCATTATTTGAAAGCCATATAATTTGTTTTTACGGAATCTCAAATACCTTTTTAATTAGTATTTAAAATATAACAGAATAATTACTTCCCAATAAGAATTTGTTCTCTTAATAAGTTAAAATGATCAAATAATATATGTAAATACGAAATTACGTATTAATCTTTATTGAAAATGAATGTTTTATACATGTATTTAATTTCTTTGTCTAAATTGTTCCCTGGCAACTATTCTCTGTACCTACATATTTGCATATAATATCGCTAATAGTGCTCATCCACGAAGGACGAAATCCGCCGAAAGCGATATACGAGGGCCGGTAAAAATCAATTCAATGGCCTGGAACATTGTCATTTCATTTTTTGTATAAAGAAAATACCGAGTGAACTAACAGGGACTAATCTAAATCTCTGCTCTCGCAAGTTGAATTTCGTTAACATTTTACGTTGCAGGAGCAATACCTGAATTGAAGAAATATTTGTTTAGTTTAGTTATGTTATATAACTATTAGTTAGTTTAGTTATGTTATATAACTGTTAGATAACTATTAAATAAAATAAATTATTATCGTTTATGTAAAATTCCACAAGGGCGTTGATGAAAATAAATAAATAAAATATCTTGTTATATAAATCCACAAAATGAAATAAATCTCAGTACCATATACAATGCCTAATTAGTAATGAGAATAATCTTGTTTTTTATGAGAAATTTATTCGTGTATGGGTGACTCGTTGATGCTCCTTAGGTGGGTAGTTAGGCCGGCCTGCGTGGGTAGAACACCACCTACGCGTCTACCTCTCACTCTCCATATCTCGTGTTTTGTAACTCCGTTAGTCTGTCCGTGTAAGTGTGACTCTATCAATTTTGTGTCTCGTCCACTGTCCCTCTTTTGGGAGTTTTTTTGATAAATGGCCTTGAACTACTATACCTTAATTTTCCATCTGTATGTAAAACTATGTTCTATGGATTTACGTTATATGATTTTTTATGAATAAAGGCAACACTTAAGGGACGCTGGAGGGTCTAAATTTTAAATCTTAATTGTTAATAACCACATTGAATTTCTTCTCCTTTTTCGTTTTGCTTATACTTAATATGTAATTGAATTAAAATCGCGTCTTTTTATTAGTTTTGATGAGTTGGACCGACAAGGAAGTCCTAGTTTCTAAACCGCTTTCGGGAAAGGGTGGGTCCCCTCCCCTCCAGCTGTCCTTTATAAAAAAATACAATGTACTTGTGTTAAGATTTTGATCTGAAGATAAAATAAACTCAAATATCAGCATGAGATTGGTAGAAAGAAACAAAAAGTCAAACCCGTTTACACGACGTTCAATTTGAGAGTCACATTTCATCTATAACCATAATTATTTATAGTTATTTGTTATGAAAAATCATAAAAACAAAAGGCATTATATTACTCATATTTATTTAGCCAACTGACGGTCAGTGAATTGATACTTGACGTTTGGCGCATACCAAACATGAAATGAGACGCGAGACGAGCTAAATCCGTATTTCAAAGATTATCTCGAGTCGAAAAATCTCATCCATTAAAGTGTAACATATTATAAAGGGTTACCCAAATGAGACAGAAGTGTTAAAATGAATTGCGAGCGTGTCTGAGGACTTTGTGGTAACAGTTCTTGCACCATTTGAATTGTATACGAAAACATTTAAAGATTCAGTTTTGTTATTCCAGCAGTCCACTCTCGCAGTTACTCCTCGGGCGAAGCGTTTGCCGAGGTACCGAGACCCGAGTGGTACAAAGAATACTCTCGCCGATGCCCCTCACTTCGCCTCGCCTCTTTGTACCACTCGGGTCTCGGCACCTCGGCAAATGCCTCGCCCGAGGCGCCTCGGCGAGAATGAACTGCTGGCATAAGATAGAGATGAAACAGGGTCAGGTGTAGAGATAAAGAAAAGTCTTGTACAAAGTTAAGAGTGAAGTGACTTTTTTCCAATACCTTAGTCTACGATACTCTGAAAGTGATTAGACCGCCTATTCTACAATACTACTATAAATCCATCAGCGCTAATCACTTTGACACTTTTATAAACTACCTTATATACTATAATTTGGAAGCTGTAGTGTAGTGGGACCAGAACGTTGTGCCGGTACTTTTTTCACAATCGGAACGCGTTCCGGTACGATTTGTAAAAAGATCTTTTAAATTTCATTGAGCTGTTTTTTACTCAATTATACATCTTATTTGTTTTTTACTACATTTCAATCTGTTTATATATAACATTATATTATTACTATGAACTTCATTCTGTAATTTATATTATACTTTTATAGTCCAGTTTTTATAACAAAGTATTTATGAATATTAAATGTTAAAAAATAAAATTTGTTTGTGTTTTGTTTTTTTAACGCATACACATCTTGTTTGATGGAAATAGTAAATCGCTAAATTTTAAACAGTACACTGCACAATCCAATCACAACGCGACAGACAAAATGACGAGGGTTTTGGTCCCCGGGTTCATATAAACTGAAATCTGGAAGGTTAAAAAAGTCTAATAAAAAACCCTCTAAATAATAATTTACCGGACATTTTACATACAGATATATACATTATATACAGGGTGGCCCAAAAAAAGTGAGAACATCTCGTAACACACGAGTTGTTTCAAAACATAATTATAATTCTTAATGTAATTTTTATTGCACAAGTAATAAATAATAAACAATATTGCACACAGAAAGTTGATTGTATTTCTGGCTTTGTGAGATGGAGCTCCGTCCTACTGTAATGTCTAGCTATACTCCAGACTTTGTTTTGAAACTCTTTGATCATTTTCCCTGCGCCAGAAAGTTTTTCAATTCGCAAATTTTTGATCATAATACGGTCGTCTGCAGTGATTTTTGTCATTCTGGGCAACAATTTGAAAAAACCAAATATAAACAATGGGAAAATTAATAATCAAACATCACGATTGGGAATTGTCGAAATAAAACGTAATATAAGATAGGTAAGTAAGTAAATTGTAAACTATTCAAGCTATTGTTGATACAGTTAATCTAATGTTGATGTAATCATATCACATTTTACGAAATGTTTTCACTTTTTTTGGGCCACCCTGTATATATATATTATTCTACTTTCGGAAAAACTAAAATAATTTAAAATTAAATGTAAATAATATTTTTAGGTCATTTTATTGAAAGTTTAATGGACATTTTCCGCTTCTGTGCATCTTCGAATGGTCCGAAGGATCGAGCGCGTTGTTTTGTTTCAGGAAATGGTGCCTGGACAGTCAATGTTTGTACTTCAAAGTAGTGATGACCTCAAAATCACCAACTGTGAGTCAAACACTGATATCTTGAGTCACACTCACTATCTGTGATTGAATATCTGAGAATATCGTGATTTGTGATTATTATTATTTCTTTATTTATATTTGGTTGTGAACCGTGATGTGCATTTGAAACGAAAATATTCATGATGGAATGACGTTATAATTTGTGATAAGCGCCATCTAGTATATTCTGCTAAAACGTTTTATGCATTTGACGCAAAATGCTGAGAATTTGACCTGAAAAATAAAAGGATTTTCATTATCTTTGTGAAAATATTAAATTATTAAGATATATATTAATTATATATGCTAGAATGTGTTTTTTTACGCAAATTAAGTTTGAATAATATAAGTAAATACGCTCAAAACTACGTTTTTTTAATTTTATTTCTTGTATTGGAATTTTAAATTAATGGAACACATATTAGTAATGAAACTGTGATCACAGTCACAGTATCCAATCACTGATATTATCGAATACCAATCACATTCACACCAGTGAGTCAAGAGTAGCTTTTTTTCTCATCACTACTTAAATGGCATCAGAAGGGACCTGAAAGGTATCGAATGAGAGGATTATCTTGGAATGGATAGGCATAAGATTTGTGGAAGTTTGCTGACAATACATGATAGCAATGTGTGTTCGTGTCTACCTTTTGCTGGCGGTGTTGTTTTTGCCAAATTTGTTTTGGGTACATGACCTCAGTGGCCGAATAATTATTTATTTGACTCATTGGTACATTACCAACCGCGCCCTCTACCGGGGCATGACCGATCATTCCATTCAATACAGGAGTTTCCCCGCAAACCTAGTAGCCCAAACACAAGGGTGACTCGGGGAAGAAATTACAGTGACAGCGGGAGTAAATATTTTTATTTATTTTTTATTACATCTTCAATATGATTTATTAATCAATAGGTGGCTCTTTTGGAGAGCTCTCGGGAGCCCCGTGCTCACATTCTATTCGACGCATGTCTCAAAATTCGTTGTAAGGATGTTCTGAAGATGCGCAATTGAGTAGAACGACGACGAGTAAAGACAGATGGATTGTCGTTTGCACTCTTCCGTACAAACTCCACAACTGAGACTAAGTTCCTAATTAACTTGCCGCTGAGAGCTATTCTGGCATTAAAATGCTGACCGTATTTTCGTTGAGTTGAGATAATAGACCTTTCTGAGAAATAGAAAATTAAATACTTTTTACATGTTGATGCGCATCATATATAATATTTCAAAAAAGATGTTTTTTAACCTACAAAAAGAAAAAAAAGGAAAAGAAATATAACCAAAAAAGTTATGAATATGTTTAACTCTTCAGTCTCATTTAGGCCACCCTGCAATATTATTATTACCATCACTAAGGGCCGGTTGTGTAATCAGTGGTAACTTTTTACTATGGTAACATTTTACTAACGCCCTTAGTAAAAATCATTTGCGAGTTGTTGATACATCAAAGCATAGATGGAGATGTCTATAAGTGTGATATATAATCATGAAATATGCTTTATTCTATGCATTATCTATGGATTTTTTCGCCCAGGCGTTCGATATGTGTCACTTTCGATTTTAAATTTTTTCGTATTATGTGTAATAATGTATATTAAACGACGAGATCATCGTCGGACGAACTCTCATCACTAAAAGCCCGGGATATTGAATAATTAATTGTCGTTTACCGCAACTTTCAATATATCAATGTGTCAGATGACTTGGAAGAGCTGTGAAAAGTCCGCCATATTGAACTATCAATTCTTGTTTACTATCGGATATCGCAGAGTAAAATGAGTTTACTACAGAATGTACTTTCGAGAAGTAAATATTTTTTACTAACGATCATACAATCCGTTTTCACAAAAAAAAATTACTTTAGTAAGTTTTTTTACTATCGTAAAACGAGACTACTGATCACACAACCTGCCCTATACGTTATGTTTTGTTTGTTTATAGAGTAGGTTCTTGCACCTATGAAGCCAATTGTTCGGTCCATCAACAGCGATGCAGCTCATTACCTCCCCTTTCTCCCTAACTTCTCTCTAATTGCTCGGACCAGGAGTCAGAAGCCTTGACGCAATAAAATAGTGTTGAGTAACAGGCAGAGCGGCTTCAACCTCACCATCATTGCAAAAAACAATGACATTCGCAAACCAACATCGACCAGCGCCAAAATACTTGGTTCATAAAAGTATTTTTTTAAAACCCCCCATTCATGTACTTTCGAGAAGTAAATATTTTTTTACTAACGATCGAACAACCCGTTTTCGAAAAAAAAATTACTTTAGTAACATTATTTAAAAGTTACTACTGATCACACAACCGGCCCTAAGTGCGGCAACTTAATTTTATTCTGCGCAATAATTTCATAATTATAAAATATTTAAATACTAAATTAATGTATTAATTATAAATATATACATATAAAATCAATTTTGTCGAAAAATATTGTTTTAGCGTCACCGGGATTCGAACCTGGATCTTCATTTCCAATCCGGGGAAGTGCACTACCTTTGTGCTATAACGCCAGTATTTTTCTTGACAAATTTTCGAACCTATATGTTACATTTTTCAAATTAATACACCTGTCGTTCCATTATTTGAAAGCCATCTACATTATTTTTACAGAATCTCAAATACCTTTGAGTAAACCGATTTGCAGACGCCAGAATTATCAATTCATTTTTTATTAAATTTTGGACACGTTGATACAACATATATTATTAAGGAAAACACATTCTTATTGTGAAGTTGTAATTATTCAGAACATAGGTCTGTGATATTTTAAATACTAAATTAATGTATTAATTATAAATATATACATATAAAATTAATTTTGTCGAAAAATATTGTTAAAAACATCACCGGGATTGGAAATGAAGATCCATGTTCGAATCCCGGTGACGCTAAAACAATATTTTTCGACAAAATTGATTTTATATGTATATATTTATAATTAATACATTAATTTAGTATTTAAAATATCACAGACCTATGTTCTGAATAATTACAACTTCACAATAAGAATGTGTTTTCCTTAATAAAATATTTAGTTAAATAAAACTGACTAATTTACGATAACAGCAGGTGTACAAGCTTCCTAAAAACTAGTATATTATTATCAAATCGTTACCACATCCAATACAGAATTAATTTTGAAATTTTTAACCGTTACTAAATTAAGCTATAATGACATACTCATGTGGTTTATAAGCTATACTTACTTTGACCATTATTTTAGTTTAATTATTTATGTGTGTAAAACTTGTAAGTTACAAAACATTTTCGTTTCATATTCTGTCCATCTAGCTAATTTTGAGCATTCTTCTGTAGACCCACATCTTAAATGCCTCAACTCAATACTCCGGTGAGCGTCTATGCTTCTACTTTATAGAACCAGTACCGAGAACGTGTAACATCAGATCATGCAGCATTTAAAAATCATTATTTTTTTTAACCTCTTTTCCGTTTTAATTTTGTATCTGTAAGAGTATTTAGAGTTAGTCATATTTGATATGTGATGGTAAACCGTTACGTGACTGTGATTGTGTCACTGATAGGTAACTGAGATCTAACGATGATTGATAACTAAGATTTAATTGTTGGAGGCTTACTTTTTAGTATACTAGTCATTGATTGAAAAATTAGGTTAATCAATTATCAATCACCGTTACAATCAAACACAATCACAGTCACAATCACGGTTTAAATAACATTTTTACCATCACTAATATTAGAATATCCTAATACGTCTTATTACGGTTAAATTGACTATTTAAGTAATTGTTTATTAATTCTGTTAACAGAATTCTGAAAAAAAAATAAGTACAATATCAAATTAACTAACCAAATTTTTTGTGAAATTATTAACTTAATGTGTGCAAATTTTTGTACTTTTCACCCATTTCAGCTTTTTCCTGCGGTGACATTTTGTTTAATTGGGTTTTGCTATGAAATTTTCCATATAGTTTGAACCGAGCCTATCACAACAAATTATATCGCACGATGGCATTAAACTTTAATGTCTTTTTTTTAAATCGTTCAAAATATCACGCGAAAAAATATGAATACAGTTTGACTATAAATCTCAACACATGTGTCCACGGTACTGAGATTTATGTCATTATGTCTCATTCCATGAACACGGGACACTTGTGTTAACATTAAATTCTATACTATATTCTAAAGAAAATGTAAAGAATTATGTTTCTAAATTTTCTGTAATAAATAACTTTATGTGAAGCTTTTGGTTAATTGGGTTTTTCCCTCGGATTTTTCCTTATTGTGTATCTTTGACGCACATGAAACTTGTATGTTCCTGGAATTTGTTCAAAATAGACGAGCAGAAGTGGGAGGCCTGAATTCAACACCGGATGCAGATCGCCAGAAGAAAAAGATTCAAAAGTGAAAAGGTATAAGGTGTCGTTTGCCTAACAACTCGCCTGAAGTATTCTGACCAAAGTGAATTCGAGCCTTAGAAACTTTGCTTCCGCGTCTCGGAGACTTGACAAAAAATAATAAACAACGAATGACAGCTCGCTCCGCGCTCAATTCTGTGCTATATTTTATGCATGACGAAAGTTTCATCAGTTTTTCAACTCGAGGCATTCTCTGAGACGAAGTTCTCCTGTTCCCGTGAGATATTTTGGAGACTACCCTCGGGTTTCATTCGTCAGGCGGGCGAATTTTTAAATCCAAATCGATCCACTGCTGGTTGAAGGCCTTCCATGATTTTGTCGTTCTCTCGTTCCTTCGCCAATCTTTGCCATGTTTTGTCATTATTTCGTCTATTCATCGAGTCTTTGGGCATCCTCTAAATCGTTTTTTGTCTCGTAGATAGCATTCAAGAACTGTTTTTGTTCGTCGGTTATAGGATGCAGAGACATCTTGAAGTATGGCCTGCCCTTTACCAATTACGCTTTTAAGCGTGAGAGTGACAAAATCATTGTCACATTTATAACTTACGAGGCGCGTTTTTTAAGTAAGTACCATTGCCGCGTATTCCGGTGTAGCGCTGCGTTTGCGATGTTGCGCATGAGCAATGGTTTCCTTCATCTTGACTCACCACATGTAACGTTAGAGACATTCGTACAGTGTGACCATCTTGTAATTAGTGGTTGAAACGTTCGAGACAATAGATCAGCCCGCCGACTGTGAGATACGGTCCGTGATTCGTTTTTTGAATGTACGAAACATGAAACCAGATGACATTCATTGCCAAGTGGGTTCTGGTTTGTCTTGATTTGGCGAGATTTCCATCTTTTCCTTTATCTGAAGCGGTTCCTTGGTGACAAGCGTTTTTATGACGATGATTAACTCAAAGACAGAGTACAGGCATGGTTTTCATCCCAGGCGGCGTCGTTCTATGAGAAAAGTATATAAAGATTAGTACCCCTTTACGACAAATGTCCTAATAATGGTGGCGACTTTGTTGAGAAGTCGTTTAAGGTGTGTAACGTCCGAAGAAAGTAAAGTGTTGTAAAAATAATGTTGTGTTTCTTTATAAAAAAAAATTTGGCACTTTAATTTGAGTTACTAATAAATTATGATTTCATAATATCTGTTCTATTTAATTCATTTATGATTGTGGTGCGCGACTTATGGTTTATACTGTATATTCAAAGTATATCTTCATGCAAGTACCATTTAATTAAGGAAGCATGAAACATTCAGACTGCATGCCTACCACGGTGGTATTGCTTTTTTTAACCCGATTTCAGTAGATGTAGATTGAATATTAACATTAATACAGTAATTGCGTTGGACAAAAGCTGCAAAAATTTTTACGTGATACTTTATCTTAAAACCATGTTTGTGTTTATGAGCGGTAAATATTTATTTAATATTATATTTAATTTCCTGTAAGTAGTTATATTCTTATGTATTATTTTATGCTTTCGTGTATTTTTCATTTTAATTTGTTGAGATATAGTAATGCTATGGTTCTATATTTAATTTTTCCAAATATAGAATCAAAAAATCGTGTTTGATTTATTGTGTTGATTAATTGTATTTTATTGCCGATGCACGGTTCATACCCCCCGCAGGGTAGGTGCATTATAGTAAACTCGTGTGATGAGAATTTTTAAAATGTTTAATGACCATATTTTTAGTTATAATATAAAACATATTTTTGTGTTGTGACATTGAACTGTTAATTATCTATAAATTATAATATAAAAATAAAATAAAATTACTAAATACTTAAAAACACAACCAAAGTTGCTGACATTGCAACTGGTACCCTCAATTATTTGCTCGTGGATATGCATACTAAATACATAATAAATCAAATAAATATTTAATTTATGTTTTATTACGTAAATATTACAGTACATTACAGAAGGACGGTGAAAATAAAAACACATAATAAAAATAGGAATATTTTTATTGAAATGAATTACACATACAACGAGCTGTTGAATGAAAATATTTTGTAAAGGAACATCATATTAAATGTATAGGAACGTGACATTAAATGTAAAGGAATATAATATTAAATGTAAGGGAACGTGATATTAAATGTAAAGGAATATAATATTAAATGTAAGGGAACGTGACATCAAATGTAAAGCAATATATCTTTAAATATATAGGAACATGACATTAAATGTAAAGGAACATGACATTGAATAATCTTTAAGCATAACGACTTTTAAGAGTCCCATCTGCACCGATTAGCGTATTGTTACTCTGCGAAGAGGCTTTGAGAGCTTTTTCGCAGACAAAAAGGGCTTTATAGTCGCACCGTAAATCGTTCAACTTCCCATCCCTGCGCATGCTACCGCAGTGCTCCTTACCGTCGTAGTTATCGGGCTGACCCTCCCGCCACACACTCCAGCCTGCCTCCTCCAGTGTCTCGCCTGGAAAATATCAAAGCATGTTATCACAATTTTTTCTAAGTGGTGTAATAAAATGGAAGAGGATTGGAGCAGGATGGTACTGGAGAATAATGGCCAGGGATAAGAGTCGTTGGAGAGCACTTGGTAGGAGACCAAATTTCATTCTGGGATGTAGTGCCGTAGAAGAAAAATAAGATATTAAAGTGATTCATTACCGTATAAAAAACAAACTTTAAAAAAAAAACATTTTAGAACACATTTCTATGATATTTAAACAAATTAGATGAATCGATTATAAAATACAGAAAAAATAAAATAATAATACTAAATTAATGTATTAATTATAAATATATACATATAAAATCAATTTTGTCGAAAAATATTGTTTTAGCGTCACCGGGATTCGAACCTGGATCTTCATTTCCAGAATTTTTGAAGATCCAGGTTCGAATCCCGGTGACGCTAAAACAATATTTTTCGACAAAATTGATTTTATATGTATATATTTATAATTAATACATTAATTTAGTATTTAAAATATCACAGACCTATGTTCTGAATAATTACAACTTCACAATAAGAATGTGTTTTCCTTAATAAAATAATAATATTTTAGAGAATATGACGTTAACACATTCTCGTGACAAAATAAAGTTCCGGGTTCGTATCCCGGCGGTAACCAAATATTTATTCGGTTGATAGATTTTTCTGTATGTCTTTCTTATTAAACTAATTTAACAATAGAAAAGTATACTAATTAATTTTTTTTTGATTTACGTTTCATTTCGTAATAGTGTTTTGCAAATTTCCCTGTCAGATCGAACGCCGTGTACACTGGTGTGAGATTTTTTCTCTTTTTACCAATCTGAAGCCGATTTTTGGGACCAAAATCTCAACACGTGTAAAATGGTATTGCAATGTACCTCAATCTGAGATTATCTCATCGTGACTCCTTCCGTAGGTGCTATATCGCACAGGATTGAGTGATCGCCGTAGTGACGCCAAATAATTGATGTGTTAAGGACACGAGGCAGTAATTTAAAAATACAATCATCGGCGGGGCGCCAGAAAAACGTGTGATAGATTTCGGCAAACAAAGACTCATTTTTTGATAAAATACGTATTTCTGGCGCCTGTTCCTGTATGGTGGAAAATATTAGCATGAATTGAATGTATTGTTTGTATCTAAAATAAAGCCAAGTACATTTCGAGCAAGAACGCATTCTCGATTCTGTGGCCGCGGTGTTCCTAGAAAAAACATATTTCCGGCGAACCACCCTTGTTTTCTTGTGGCTGTACGCAACAGGTGTGCTTACCAAAATGTAATATAAACAATGTTCCGATTTATATATAATATTTACCCTTGCTAGTCAAAAATTCTCCTTGGGTGATGAGGTCGGTGAAGTCCAAAAATATGACTTCCTTGGTGAAATTTCCTTTCAAGGAACTCTCGGGGTACCTGGCCAAGAATTTTATAAACAAATTGGCTTCCGCTTCACTGTTGACCATGGCCAAAGATGCCTCTTCACCGTCACATATGCCGAAGGCTTCGTGCCAGTTCATGGGAATGGTGTGAATCTTATAACACTGATTCGCTTCGACTTCCAAGAAATAACCTATAAAAAAAATTCATAGTTTATTATCTTTGCCTATGTTTTTACATTTTTACTAGTAGATACAGGTTCTGTGAGGAAGGTGAAGACTGACAACTTCCACTTCCAGGAAAAATATTATATTTAACCTAATCTAATATCCAACACGGGGCTCGCAATGGACCGGAGCAAACCCTGCATACCGCTCCGGCTCGTGACATTCTTACAAATTATATTACAGCTCCTGTTATTTATTTTGGATAAAATAAAAAATATTTTTAAATTCTAAAGGATTATCAATAAATATATGTTATTAAAAATAGGCCGGCATCCATACTACATAAGTGTATACTTTATGATCAAAAATTATAACTGCAATGGTTAATAGACTAGTAATGGTTAAATCGTTATTTAAACCGTTATAATGACTGTGATTGTGATCGATTGTAACGATGATTAATAATTCATTATTCGTAATTCTTCGAACAATGGCTGGTGCACTAGAAAGTAAACCTACAACAGTTAAATCTTAGTTACTAATCATCGTCACATTCATGGTTTACCATTAATATAATATTGACCATTTCGGTTCGTTAAATTTTTTTTCATTTCAAGCTCTGGTCGAATAAGTAATTTAGGTCTTATAAATCCGTGTTACACAAACAAATGTTTAATTTATATTACCTTCATTAGATGTGTCACATTCCTTGTTTTGTACGACCTCGGATCGGCGTTTGGTGCAGACGAATGTGCTGACGAAAGTGTCGCATGGTACGTCATTGTACTTTCCTTCTTTAGTCATACCCAAACAGTTTTCATTTCCACCGAGGTTATTCGGTTCACCTTCCACCCAATCTATGTATATGTCGGTAACTCGCGTCCCTAGAAGAAAATTTATTAAATGGTTTAAACCACCCTAAATAAATAACATACCACATAGTTAAAAACACAAATATACTATACAAAAATATGAAAAATTGAGATGAATTTATAATTGACAAAAACATAAAATATGTACAAATTAATTTTAAGTTCATGGCTGAAGTTGATTGAAAACTTCAACTACCTACGTATTAATGTTAATGTGAAGATGTCATTAACGATATGTTGTTAATCTGTCAATTATTATATTAAATTAAATTAATTGATTTCACATTTTCTCGTTTCATCAGATGTCTTGGCCATTATCAATTCAATTTTGCCAGTTGCGGTCCTGCGTCTTCGAATTCTGTATTCGGTGTATTACAGATATCCATTCCTACATTATCTTCACACGAAACCAAGCTAAACATCACGATTTATACAAGCACGAGTGTGAAGCCGGCTTCGGGGACGGATTTACATTCGCATCCTAATCCTTCTGTTAGAGCTCATATTTATCTCACATTCAAATGCAAATAAACTCAATTGTTATTTGAATTATTTTTTATCTTATTGAGGCCCTATTTTACCAATAGCAGCTCGGATATTGACCTTAAGTGCTTGGAGCATATCTGTAGAGTATTAGCGTAGATCTTACTTTTCACATAACCCCAAAGTAAAAAGTTCAGAAGCGTACAATCGCACATTCTGGACGGCCGATGGATGTCTCCGAGACGAGAAATTACGCGTCCAGAACATTTCTAATGGAATAACTCGATTATTTTCGGGCGTACGGTAAGTAGCTCTATTCTGCTGAAAATAGACATCATCCAAAAGCGAATTTTGTTACCGCGATATTTTCACCGGTTTTGCAGTGAATTTTCACAATTTTAATGAGCTTTCAATCGTTTATCGACTCATTTTCGTTAATAGTATAGTTTTGATTTGACAGATACATCACTTATTGACAGACAGTTATATGTAACATTTATAATCTTGAAAGAAAATAAAAATAGAGCGATATTTATAAATAACGATTGAGATTAGATAACTTTGTAATGTTTTAAAAAAACTCACCATCAGTGGTCATGAATATTCCCTCGGAGAGCAGGTCGTTAATGGCCAGCCAAGTGAGGTATGTGCGTCCACTGAAGTGCTTCCTGACCGTGTCGGCTTCAAGTTTGGTCACTGGCATGGCTAGCTGCGCCCCTTCTGCTTTGCACGTGGCTATAGCATCGTGCCAGTTTTTGGAAATTTTGTGTTCCTTGTAATAGGTATTGGTCTCTGCCTCATATGTGTAGTCTTTTCGAAAAGTTATGTCGGTCGGTCCGTCAAATAAACTCCAATATATATTTGGTGATGATTCTACAGGTGGTGCTGTTGAGTCGGTTTCACAAGCTGGAAAAATAATAAACATAAGTTTTATTAATTTGTTCGTATTAATATTAATACTTCTCGGAGGGTCTTCGGGAGAATTTACGGAGATTAATGAAAGTAACGTAGGCTTTATTAACCATAATGTTTTCGACCTGTATTATGAGGCGAAAGTCACTAAATTTAAAAAAATTAAGCAAGCTTCGACGGATAGAATAAATAATATGATATATGATTGAGGCACAACCCCCGAAATGGCATCCTCAATCCTGAATCAATAATCCTGAAGGAAGACGAAGATAGGTAGGCTCTAAATGACATGGCAGGAATAACGTAAGTTCCAACCAATAAGGATAACGTAAGTCGAAAAATCATACACGAGATATGAGATATCAAGTTCTTTGATAGCTGTCTACTGACTACTAAGAAAATATCAAGATATAATGTAGTAAGTAATAATTATAATGACCTTTTTTTTCATTATATATTAATCTTATAAAATAAACAAAGAAAAAAGCGAACAAACACGCTTCGCTTCGAAGGGTTAGGTTAAGGGAGGGAGGGAAGTGAATAACGTAACTGCGAATTTACGTAAGTCGGGGTAATGTAACTCGTGATATAAGTGTGTAAATAAAGACCTGTCCATTCTTGGCGTCAGCAATTATCAGAAAACAGTCCAATGTTGAGACCAGTGCGACTAGTATCGTGTTGTAGAGCCAGGGTTGATGACGATAATTACTTTATTTATCACTTGTGGTTTAACCATACGTGAATGGTCACATTGAAATAAAAGTGTATTAAATACTAGAGAATACAAACGTATATCACTGATTACTAGTGCAGCTACAGTTTCCGTAAAATCTATTTTTCAGTATTAAAAATATAATCTATTATCAAAAAATGGAAGTGGTTTACCACAGTATAACTTAATTTATTCGGGGAATGTAAATAAACACCTAATCAAATATATTCTTAAAATTATTTAAATATAATATGTAGGTTATGTTGGCTCCAGCGCTGCCACATGTCCATCACGTTTCATCTCCAAAAGACTTTCGTACTGCCGTCCTGCCGTGCAACGCCGTCCGGCGACTGGTTATATGGACCGTCGTCGTTGTACTTGGTGTCTTTCATTGCTGACAATACAGAGTGTACAACACCACTGGTGTAGGCGTTTGTAGCGTAATATTAATAAGAATATTGTTACATGAATAAACCACGAAAATAAAATAAAGAAGCCGTGTAAAGGTGGATAAAATAAGAAAGAAAATAAATAAATTTGATAAAGGCTTGCAGGATTAGTAGGGAGGGGGGAAATGGGAAGATTTCGAACATTCCGATTTAAATTATTATATTTATATACTAAAGCAAATGGCTTTTGCTAATTGTCGTTGTTAGGGCCTGCGAACTATATTTGTGAATGTTAAAATTAATACTTTAACACAAATAAAAAAAATTAAAATAAATCTCTAAACTTGTTAGTAATTGGCTGAGTGATAACGATGGTTGTAATTACCATCATCGGTGCGCTTCGATTCAAAATATTCAATCAATACTTTGTATTAATCACCATGTCTTAAATTTCGCACTGAGGGTGATGAAAATATCCTCATACTCACAGACAAACAACTATTATATTATATTACATACTTAAAATCAATTATATTATTTTAAAAGCAAACAGCAGAAGGTGATAAAAAATATGAATTTATTGTTATGTTGACAACAGATACAACAAAATAATTTCTTCTGACTTTGAGATAATAATTGTATATTATTATCATCACCTTTGGAGATACTATATAAAAATATTAATCGAACAAGTGTTTCTGGCGGAAAAGCTTTAGATAATTAAAAAGTCCATTAATTTTATTACTAAGTAAATAGTTTATGTATATTTATTGCATACCTATTATACCTTACTATTTAGTTCTGAGAAATTGAAAATCGTTTGTTCTTTGAGTGTGTAAAAGAACAAAGGATTTGTAGTTAGAGAATGCTGGTGCTATATGAATTTGATGGAAGGTTTGGTCCCGCGGGACACGGTCGCACTTACATAGATACATAACTAATCATTGTTTCTTTGTAGTGGAAGATACATCGGTAGGTATTATTCTGGTGCTTTCGAACGTGGCGCGTTCATTTAATCGTGTACATATTATTATAGTAATAATTAATTAGAATTAAGCAATTTTTTTTTGTTATTTCTTCCTACATTACTGCATCAGTCTCTCCCATTTTCTTTCACACTGCAAATTAACCAAGTAAAATTGATCGATTATTTATTTATTAAATGATATTTAAAATTAAATTAATTTTCGGACATAGTACAAATGTAAGTACATCTGTAATTATTTTTTGATTTTAATTTCTATCTCAAATTTATTATTTTAAAACAACGTAGGTACATAGAGAATGAATAAATTAGGAACGAATGTAGATCTGAATGTAGCGTGGATGAAGAGAGGATGGTGAAGAAAATATGCAAGGCAACTGTTTAGGACAACGGAAACAGAGGGCATCCGCAAAAGACCTAGCGTGATCACATAAACCAGATATTGGATGACGATTCTGTTAGAAGCTTCAACAAACGACGAGCGTGCTTAAAAAGATATATGAAAGTGAGCCAGGTAAAAGTGGTGTACCAGGACAGAAGAGTGTGACGTTCTGTCCTCTCTGCCTATTCCTGCGGAATACGTCGGTAATTATGCAAGTGCATATCTGTACTTTTTTTTCAAATAGAAACGCGTATACGGAATACGTGTCACATCGATATTCTTAAACTAAGCTAAACGCTCTTATTGTGAAAATAGGACTAATTTGGTGGTCTCCTGGAACGAGGCTCAAACCTCCACCACTTGATCACTAGGGTAGTATCTCTCGATATGACAATTTATAATTTTATTTATTTATCTGTTTTTGTAAAATTTGTGTAAATTTGACCTTGACAACGTTTTAATTTAATAACTTTAGAATAGAACACATGCAGTGAACTAAAACAATTTTTTAACGATGCATTTTTAATGTCAGTTTCTACTTCCAGATAATATTTGCAAACTTGTTTAAGTTCATCATTAAATTTAAATAGGAACAAACCTATTATTAACATAATTTAAAAATAACAAAAAACAAAGTGTGTACCTGCGCAGGAAAGGTATACGACGAACACGAACACTAACACAAAAAATGCTTTCGAACTCATCATAAATATTGCACTCAGCGCGTGCCTCTCGGAAGATGAACTTGTGACTACTGAATATAAAATACAGACTGTTGAATTCCTGACCTGCGTTCGCGAATTAATATATTAATCTGCATTAAATTTATAACGGGTAAGAGAAATAAACATTGGTCATTTCTCCGTTATCTGTAACATAATTATTCCAGAATTATAAATAAACGAAACTATACAAATTATACGGGGTGTAATAAGACCTAGTCCATAATATTTTATCGGTGGATAGAGTGGCTTGTAATTAATAAATAAAATTGGGCCCCAATGCCAATAGCAAAAAGGGTCCCGTGTGCATTTATTGTATATTATGAGATATAATAATACGAAGTACTTTGTTGTTTATACATTATAAATAGTATTAACAAATGGATGGATATAAATAAAATAATGTTATAACTCTACTTGAGTTTATTAGCACAACTCGAGTTTCGAGAGAAACAGTTACTCCTCCCCCCCCCTCCCCCATCCCCCGACCACCATTTTCAGTTACATATTTCAAATGGTAATATAAATTTTGATGAAATAAAATTGTTTAATATACTGGAAGTTCTATACTTTCTGTAACTGTGTCATAAATTGTAAGAATTTATTTTTTGCATAGATATATTTTTGAGAGATACAATGAGATTTATAACTATTTACAGCACGAACGGTACTTTCAACTCGTATTAAGCTTAGTCCGTCTACCTGGAAAGGTCGTAATAAAAACAATCGTGTAATTGTGTAAAATTAAGTTAAGGGAAGTAAAATATATTTACACTGATAAAAATCTGTTGTAAATAATATATTCAAATGTGAAAAATTTAAACTATGTTTATATATGCAAATTAAATTTAAATTTCACATCCCGTTTTTGCGCCCCCCAAATCTGGCACCCGGGAACATATGCCCCCTCTAAACCCCCCTAGCTACGCCTCTGCTCCTCTCTATTGTTACTGTTTCATGGTGTTTAACTTTTTACATAAATGGGGTACGAGTCCTTCGCGCAATCTTTAAATTAAAATAATCTAAATTATATTGTTATAATTTAACTTAATCAAAATTATATAGCTGTCTGTTTTATCAACGTTTCCATGACAAATTTTTTGAATTTGTTCAAAATATCATGCGACAAAATATGGATACGGTTTGAATACCAATCTCTAAGTACATCTCCAGATCAAAATCGGATCACTGCTCGTTGTTCCTCCTTGGTGAAAACTGCTAGCGGAGCGGATACGTTTACACTGTAATTGCCGGAGGGTAAATGATAAATGATACCATCGGAATTGAATTTCACGCAAGTGACCGCAGTCGTACCAACTCTAAGGACGCATGAAGGCAGTATGACAACCTTGAAGGTGTATTATGGCGAAAGTATTGATATGTTTTGACTCGCCCTCGTACGTACAGTATTAAATTCTAAACTATTTAAAAAATTTGAATAAATTTATCTTAATTTTGTGTGAGGTAACTTTTGTACATTTTACCCATTTCACTTTTCCTTATCATTTCGTATCATATCGTATGATGAAATGTATTTACCAGACGTTTTAAATTTAATTGGGTTTTATCCTTAGATTTTTCCTTATTGTACATCTCTGACGGCATAAAACTTGTACATTTTTTGAATTCGTTGAAAATATGTTTTTTTTTCCTCTCTTTTTTTGAGATACGAGCTGAACATCATCATGCTCAGCTAGTATCTCAAAATATGTATGTTTTCAATTTTACTAATATTGCAGCACAGCCGCGTGTCTCTCGCGCTTTTAATCCAATTTTGTCCAATAGTTTTAAAAATTTGAAGCAAAGTGTTAAGAGATAAGGAGCGGTTAAAAACAAAAAGGGAGGTATTCAATACTAGATGCAGATCGCCATAAGAAGAAGACTCAAAGGCGAATAGGTATAAAATGTTTGCCTAAATTGCCTGTAGTAATCTGATCAAAGAAAGTCTGAATCATAGAAACGTTGCTTTCGCGTCATGGAGATTTGACAATAAATTGTATGCATAAATTGGTTATTCATCAGACAACGTTTTTTTTTTCAGAATAAACAATAGTAACTGGGACATCCAGCTGGAGTCTCCAAGGAGAACCAATTATCCTTGTATCGGTCCTGTTACCTTGTTCAGAAATACTCTCATATTCTCAATTGTATAATGTGAATCGTGCAGTTGCAGTAAAAATGCTCACCGTAAGGATCAAATGTATTTTGTGAAATCAAAATGTATTAGTTATTTAAGTTAAAAGTATGTTCGAAATGATCGCCATGAACACTTGTAAACTTGATACCTCAGCATGTTGAAAACTTTATAACTCACTCTCTGGGACCATTTGAAATCTGTCATCTGTGCCAGAAGTGTCCAGGAAAATTCAAGATCTTAAAAAATAAATAAAATCGAAACGCAGTAAAATGTGTCGCCCAGGCAGTAGTCGAACCAGACTAAAAGCAGTCGACAAGCAACCGCCCACCTAGTCGTCGAGCCAGCCTGAAACAGTAATGTAGAAATTAAATTAGGATTAAGTTAGAATACAAATGTACATTATGCCCATGATGTGTGTAGTATGAGTAAAATATATATTTGCCGTATCGTGTTGACATCATTCTCAGTAACCAGTGCCAGCGTAGGTTTGATTGCACGTCAGAGAAGTGACATAAGCCAGAAGCCGCCTCTCACATGACAGATACACCTGTGTATATCACACATACATAAAATTTGAATTATCTTATTATTTTAAGTCCATATTAATTTTAATTAATTTACAGCAGATTGCAATCTTTTAATTTTTCAAATATCTGACAGTAGATTTCTTTGTTTACTCTTATAAAATTAATGTATTTTCAGAACTAAATGCTTGTCTATATACTTTAAAAGGGGTTTATCATGGAATGTATGAATTCCTCATTAATTTTCTTTTGTGACGAACAGGACATTATGGTTATTTATAAGATTAAAACAATTTTTCCGAATATTTTTATGCACAAGCGTGCGCTCCGCTCTAAATATTAGTCAGTACCTATATATCTTCGTTACATTTTTTCATTAAAAATGGGATGAACTCATAGATGAGGATGAACCATCATGTTTTTCATAGAAATAATTTCAGTAAAAATTTTATTATAATTCTCGAAAAGAAGTGCAGTTTATTTTCTGTCATAATTTGTTTTTAATCAATTATTCTTCCGTCAAAAGCATTGATGTGTGGATGCTCACTGTTTAAATTTTATCAGCTGATATTTAAAAATATTTGTTTATGCTCTATGCCTCTTCTATAAATTAGTTTATGGTAAAAATGGTCCTCGTTAGTATATCTTTTATCTATGTTGTCGTTACAAAATTTTGACAAGCATGGCGTCTATTGAACTTAGTTTAGATGATATTATTCGTAAAACACGAATTGCTCCTGGACGCCGGGGAAGAGGAGGGTAAATGACAATGATTTTAATAAATTTTGTTTTAATAATTTATGAAATATGTATATATTATTTTATTTACAATTACGACAGGATTCGTCAAGCTGGTGTTACTAGACAACAATTCAAACCGATCGTGTCACCAATAAACAAGAAAGCGGTCGCTTCCAAACGAGGTGGTTTTACAAATTCCCGAGGAAAACCTCCCATCTTAGGTGATGCTCGGAATAATATAATTTTAAAAAACAGAACGAAAATCACCGATGCTAGAGATAAACTAGCGGAAATGGCTAAGCAAAAGGATGCGAGATACAAATTAGAACAACTTAGAATGAGCAGGGTAAGACGAACGAAGAATTTAGAATATTATGAAAAGATTTTGTTAATTTTACTGCGTATGTTCGTGTCCAATATGAAATATGAATCATGTTTTATTTTTGTAATAGGGCGGCAATAACATAAATAATAGGAATATTATTGGCAATGTTATGATACCCAAAAACAGGAATGCTGGTTTGAAAACAAAACCAAGATATAACAGAGGTAAGAATTTTTTTAATATACAGTATCTTAAAGCATATCAAATTACATTCTAACATACTGAGATGTGTGTGAACATTTCTTCTAATAACATTACACCACATATTTCTTTTTAAAATCATCGATGTTATGTATCTGGTGAATGAGGATGGTTTTTTTTATTTAATCATTGCTTGTTATGCAATTTGTAAATTTTGTTTTCTGCTCATGCTATGGTCTGGCACTATTTCTATAATGTGGACATTTTTTTAAATTTTAGGCTTCACAGATCTGACAAGGCAAGTACACTCATCTCCTTTACTTCCTCATCATCCTTCGCGAAACATACAGATGAGTGCACCCATTCCTATATCTGGGTACGACATGGACATATCGATGGAGGAAGGTAAGAATAGTTATTTTACATTGGTCAGTCAGTTACATTAATAGCTAAATACTGATAATTCTGCTAAATTACTGAATGGAGAAACTTCAAAATATCTGGAAAAACAAAATGTCCAATTTTTTACATTTTGCAGTGTTTTGTTATTAATACAATACACAAAAATGTATACCTGTATACATTTATATAAAATCTAAATACTTTTATATAAAATCTTATGCTATGCGAGTATCGGAATTAAGGCATTATTTGAAACTCTATAACACTCAAAATATGTTTAGGAATTATTTCCAATAACGGGGCACAAATTAGCTTTTGACCTGCTTATAGTAACTGCTCAGCCGAAATATTAAATTAGCTTTCTCCTAGTATTCATTTTCAGTCTAGTCAGTTGACAAATTTGTGATATTATACTTAACTAAATAATCCCAAAAATGCATATTCAATATCTACACATATTTATTAATTTAAACCAATATATTTATTTCCATTACTATAACTGAAATAAAATGAAATTTTAGAAATCGAGCTGCTGAATGAGCCCTATCTGACAGTAATGAATTATAAAAAAATGTTTTTTTTAATAAATGTTATTAATGAGAGATAATCTAAATATATTTTCTAATTTTTGACGGAAAAATATAGGTGTATGAAGTTTACTTTATTTTTATAAAAGTATATCATATTGTAGAGCTATTATTAAGGGCCGGTTGTGTGATCATTAGTAACTTTTTACTAATACCCATGGTTAAAATCGTTCTCGGATTGTTTTAATGTCAAATTTACTATTGTCAAAGCATAGATGGAGATGTCTATAAGTGTGATATATAATCATGAAATATGTTTTATTTTATGCATTATCTATGAATTTTTTCGCCTAGGTGTTCGATATCTGTCACTTTGGTGGTGATATTTTTTCATAATAATCTATATTAAACAACGAGATCATCATCGAAAAAACTATCATAACTAAAATAGCGGGATATTGAATGATTAATTATCATATACTGCAACTTACAAAGTATCAATGTGTCAGATGATTTTTGGAAGAGCTGTGAAAAGTCCACCATATTTAACTATTGATTCTCATTTTTACTATCGGATATCGCAGAATAAAATGAATTTACTACTGGATGTACTTTCGAAAAGTAAATATTTTTTACTACTGATCACACAACCGGCCCTAAATGTTATGTTTTATTTGGTTATAGAGTATGTTCCTGCACCTATGAAGCCAATTGTTCGGTCCATCAACAATGATGCAGCTCATTACCTCCCCCCTCCCCCTAACTTCTCTCTAATTGCTCGAACCAGGAGTCAGAAGCCTTTACGCGATAAAACCGTGTTGAGTAACCGGCAGAGCGGCTTCAACCTCACCATCGTTGCAAAAAACAATGACATTCGCAAACCAACATCGGCCAGCTCCGGAATACTTAAAAGGTTCATAAAGGTTTTTTTTTAAAACCCCCATTCATTGGTTAGTCCTTAAATATATTTAATCTTATATATCTTTCAAAAAGGCGTATCTCGTTTGTTCAAATTGAGTTAAGACTGGAGTTACATTGCCCAAACACATGCCCGTAATCCATTCAAACCGGCATATCTGAATTTTATTCTAATGAAGTAACATTATATAAAAACATTTTGACATAACCATTCTTATTTCAATGTGTCATTCATAATAAATAATATTTATGAAATAAATAGTCTTCACATAATAAAAAAATATTTGTAGATATCGGTAAGATTTTTTTAAAAATTATTTTTCAACACAATTTCTTAATATGTATATATTCTGCTTTAAAAGCAACAAATTCAAAATACGCCTCTTTAAAAGGTGGACAGCGGATTTGTGATATTTTAATTAATAATTAAATGTATTTTTTTAATCATTTAAACTTTCTACTACACACACAACTGATTAGTATTTTTATCACGATTGTAGTTTCAAGAGGGACCACAGTTTATTCTAATTAAAAAAAATTAATAATCATGTTGCACACCACATAGTAACCATCAAGTCAAATAATTATATTTTATACTTTTAAAGGATCACTTAGGTGTTTTGGTCATATAGAATGAATGAATGAGGAGAGAATGGTAGAAAAATATATGATGCAAGTGTTGATGCTACCAGAAGTAGAGGACGTCTGCGAAAGACTTGGTACGACCAGGTAAACCTGATACTGGAGGATGATCCTGTTAGAACCCTCAATAATCGGTGAGCTTGTTTGAGAAGATGTATGAATGTGGATGAGGCGAGAATTGTGTGCCGGGACAGAGTGTGGCGCTCTATCCTCGCGCTGAAACAGCATGATAGTAAGTTAGTTTGGTTAGTTATTTTTAAATCTCTTAACTTGAACTAATTAGTAAGTAACCTTAGAAAAAAAATTGTATATATCATTGTAGTAAATGCAACGGTCCGTATATTGAAAATACCAAAGTTTTCAGGAGAGACAAAAAACTACCCCATTTCACTGATTTTTTCGCAAATTTATTATATTAATTAAATTTGCTCTCTGTTAAGGCGCGGCTTGCAATAATAATTCATATTTTGGAATTTTTTTACGAAAATGTGGGTTTTTATTGTTCATTTATATCAGAAAATATTCAATAGATTAGACTTTTTTTTCAACTATTACTTAGATTGGACCTTTACATTAATATAAAACTAATAAACTGAATGTTATTTGTCATAATTAAGATGATACAAATATTATAAGAAAGACCGATTAGATGCATTTAGGCATGGTACGAAATTGAGTCGATGCGCTGAATGAATGTATAAATGAAATATATTTTCTTATAATCTTAAAGCCAAGATTACGGAGACAAATCTGTAGGAAACCAAATTAGAAAATGTTAAAAATGAATAGTTATAAATCATTCAATTTGCAGTACATTTGATGAATTTTTGACGTTTTTAAAATACTTTGTTTTAGTAAAAACATACGTTTTTAAATAATAAACTATATTTACTCACATGCTTTGAGGCTTCAACTACTATTTAAAACTAAGTTTAATATCAGAAACACAATAATCATTTTTTAAATAATATATTTCCAGTCTTATGAAACACGATAATTTTAATTGTCCATCGGACTTTCAGTACGCCGTTGGATTTGGCCATGATGATCGTGGGATTTGTGCTCCGTTGGATTTTCATTAAATTTGCCTTTAAAACACATTTTATTACAAATTTTGACTACACTATGAATGAATATTATACTTATTCTCGATACTAATTGCTTATTTTTGTAAATTGTATGGTTTTGGGCTGTTTTTATACAAAAACAGATTATAATTTTGACTTCTCAACATAATACATGTGTCAAAACTTACGTTACGGATCGGAGCGCTAAGAATCTTGCAACGCATGCGCGGCTTGCATCGTATGCGCGTCTAGCGCATAAAATTCATTTATTCACAAGATTCAATGTGAAATTTGCGAACCCGTGTTTTTTTTTGTTGAGTTTGGTTCTCATTATATTTTATTATACAAATTATTGTTCTGAAATTACTGCCTCCTGTGACTCAAGATGCCTAAGGTCGAAAAGTATCCATTGACACGCTCTACGAAATATTCCAACAAAATTTTAAATGGTTATCTTCTTGGAATAAAAATCGCAACGTAAGTTGATAGTTTTTACCATTTCTATAACAATTATCTATTTTATTTAACAATACAAATTACATAGTTCAATATACATATATTATGTAGTGCAAATAAATTATTTTTTATTGGAAATACATATCTTTAAAGATAATTAGTCATATCAAAAGAATTATACATGACAGACCTGTCTGATACAAATGTATTTGTTATAGTCATATAAATTAATAAACATGTATTTTAATATTTTAGGCATAAAAATACTGATAACTAAATAACAATAATAATAATATTATTTATTATTTTCAGGATGTTCCCGAACTGAGCATTGAATGTGCGGACTCGTGTGGACTTCCTAAATTGGATGGCAAAAGAGTGGTCGATGACATACACCAATTCTTTTCTCTAATTAATCCAATTTACTCCCACAAATCGATGTTTGGGTGCACATGAACGAATATTGAATATGTGAAAGAACATAAAATTTTATTTCTAAATTCAGTTTAAATTGTAATATGTGTAAATCAAATTTTGTTTTGAATATGTGTAAACAAAAAAAAATAATGAAATTCTGAATAACGATAATGTGCTTGATGAACAACTAATTATTTAACAGTAAATAATAATACTTTTGTCATATTTTCATTTATATTTTAATATTAAATATATATGTAATTTATTAAAACAATAAATAAATATTTAAAAAAAACTTTTTTTTTATTACTACCATAGTATGATTATTATATAATATTAGCATAAATAGTTTTCTCTTCACAAATACAGCTGCTTCAAAAGTTGTCAATATTATTTATAAGTATGAATTTATGTCAATTTTTTTCTTATAAATCGGGGCATAATTTTAATAATCATGTTTATCGACACAAACAATGGTTTTTATGATAAACATAACAATTCTTAGGTGAGAACTTTAACAAATTATTTAATTTTCGCTTGATAATTTCAAATGACAACACATATGTATTATGAATGTTGAAGAAATGCCTATTTTCTGATAGCTTTATTACCTAGGAATTTAAAAAAACCAATACAGTAGAATCGCGATATAACGAAACCCGATATAGCGAAAAATGACGTATATCGAAAAAAAAATCGAAATTTAGTCCCCAAAACCAATTTTTCATACAAAAATGCATTTATATAACGAAATCCCGTTAATATTTATAACAAAATCATTTTTGTCCCGTACGAAAAAATGCCAATACATTTACGTAAATTTATAACGAAATAAAAAAATGTTAAAAGATGAAAATATTATTTCGTACTTACAAAGCCGCGCCGATGCATCTGCCGTATGCGAACAGTTTTATGGCCTTCTCGGCGGTGCGCGGCGGTCGGCCGACAAGGTAGTAAAACAATTCAAACTTTTTCTTGGGTTCATAGCAGGCCCATAAAACCATTTGACATAATTCTTGCGGCGTTCTCTGACACGTTTTACGTACGCATACGCCTCTAATATGATTGCAACTCAGACCCAAACAGCTGTAAAGTACAAAAATTAACAGGAACCCCCCGAAAGTTGCAGAATGTACTTATTGGAAATGTCAGTCTCAGTGTAACGTCTGTAGAGTTAAGTTTGTTCAGCTTTTAACGCGATTATTGCATGACCGAACTGAATATTTACATAAATTCATTTTCGTTTGACAATTGTTTTCGTGTGAACTCGTCAATAATATAAATAATTCGTTAAAATATTTTATGAACTATTTTTGTACGGCATTTTGTATTTCTATTAACTATTGTTTTCGTGTATTTTAAGTGTACAATGTTAACGATAATTTTTAAGTGAACAATTTTAACGATTATAAATATATTTTGAAGTGGTTGCCGCCGTTACCGGTAAATACCTTTGTAATTTATATACGACTCATTTTATAAAAATGCCGCGATTCAACTGTAAGATTGTTATTTTTGAATTATTTTGTATGTTTCATGCCCAAAACTATGTTTGAAGCGGCTCTACATTTAAACACAATTAAAATATTGTTTTGTGTTTGCAATATTCTGGAATTTACAAAAATATCTTCCAATTGGTGTTGAATAGATTCTGTTCTTAATTTAATTCCTTTGATTATCCATTTGCTTATCTGTTTTAATAACTAAACTACTAAAAATATGTAGGTATTCAGTTCCCTATAGTCTTTTTCCTCCTTTGTTTGCATAATTTACGATCTTTTTTGATGCCGCGCAACATTTTTTTGCGACGGCGCGTAACATATAGTAGGTTTTTTATTTTTTTCGTTATATGTGGGAATTCGTTATTACGAATTTTTATTTTTTGGTCCCTTGGATTTCGTTATATCGCGGTTTTACTGTAATTGTATTCTTGTCCTTTTCTATTGATACCTTTCACTCTAGCAATATTTACGTAAAAAATAATGCACTTTTATGTTTACTTGATATTGTAAAAGAATTAACTATTAGTCTCATCTTGAAAGGGTATGCAAAATGCAAAAATATCTCGAAATTCAAAGTAGCCTCTTAACGATATTATCACCATTTTGACGTAAGTTGTGTATTACGTCACACTGAGCTGATCACTATGGTGCAATAAACCGAAATTGAGATATTTTTGATATACTGTCTTTGATATTCCATTTACCACGACTATTTATATACTATAGAATAAGTTTTTATAATTTGGAGATGACAGTTAAGTTAGAACGCGTGTCAAACAAAAAAAAGTTAAAAAAACTACTTATAAATGATTGTTTAAGTTTAATCATATTTTTAAGTGAGAACACTTCGGACATAGATGACTGCAATACTTATTGTAATTCTCGACTCGATTTCTGAGCATATCATCGTGATATATCTTCGATTAAATTATTATATCCTCGAACCCAAAACAATTAGAAGTCTGGACTCTTACTGATTTGTTTGTTTATTCAGGTCCTACAGACAAGAAGAGCCTTTGTATGTACGAGATCATAGCCCCGGAGAGCCAGTTTCCATATTAAAGAAACGTCCCTCCGTCTCGCTGCGGAACCGCCTGGAGAGCCCTCCCCACCCACCTGCCTATAAACCAGTCCGGCGGGCCTCCCCTCCTTCTCGCCCCCTGTCTCCCCCCAAACCACCAGGTTACAGGATAGTTGTGAGCAATTTGCAGAACAGTGTCACGGCATCTGATATACATGTAAGTTAATGCTGATTTTTATAATTTTTTTCATTGTGGAAAAATAATTTTAAAAATTATTAAATTATAAATAAATAATTCTTACAAAACAAGGTAAATAGACTATTCATTTATTAAATACAATGTTTATACATAATGTCCAAATTAATTATCGAAAACCCACAAATCATTTATGGTTTGAAAATTAACATCCCTTAAGGGCACTCTTTCAAAAATAATTATTTTTTTTGCATTTTTTACGAAGATGCGGGTTTTTGTTATTTATTTATATCAGAAGTTATAATCAAGATTAATTTTTTAAAATTATTTCTTAGATAGGACATTTACACTAATGTAAAACTAATAAACTGAATGTTATTTGCCATAATTAAGAAAGTACAAGTATTATAAGAAAGATCGCAACCGTTAAATTTATTTTCAGGGTGCCACAAGATTACCTTAATATAGAAAATTCATGCATATATGAAATATCTTATAATCTTAAAGCCAAGATTACGAAGACAAATTTGCATTGAACCAAATTTGCAAAATGTTAAAAATGAATAAAGTTTTTAACCATTCAATTTGCAGTACATATTATCTATTTTCAACATTTTTAAATCATTTTGTTTAATTATTTTAAATAGTTTATTATATTTCCATACACGCTTTGAGGCTTCAGCTAATATTTAAGATCAAATTTTATATTAAAAAAAACAATAATTTCTTACTAAATATTATTTATATCAATCCTATTAATGTGTGTTTTTTATTGGGTTATTTTATTTCAAATCGTCTGATTCAACAATCATTAAATAAAATACACAATTGCTATAACACTGAATTAAGAATAATAATAACTAATTTAAACATTTTTAAATCTTGAAAAAAATCATCTAATTTTCCTTGTTCCATTTTTTTACTCTTCCGCAATACAACTTTTACCACCATATCGAATGACCGCATACTTCTGCCGGTGTCTTGGGATCATTCGATAAATTTCTCATGTAATAATAAGATAAGTTGACAATAATATCATTCAAGGAAAATTAAGATTATTAACACAACAAACACGGTTATTAGAAATACAATTGTTCATAAATACGTGAAATAATACGAAAAGGCAATGTTTTAAAAAAACAAACATTTTAGTAATATAAACACACGTATTAGTAAAATTAATCAAAAGGGGAATTTATAATAGGCAAAAAACAATCTTAAACGCGTCCAAGTAAAAGCAATTAGCGCAAACAACATGTCTTTATTCTGTGACGCAAACTTCCAAAGCAGCCAACTGAAGAAAGCGTGTCCGGAATTCCCCTATTTTATCGTGACATAATATATACATAAAGGAGGTTGCACACAAAGTATGCTCAGTCTTTTATGTGTCGTAAAAATGTATTTGATTTATGATGCAAGGGCTTGAAAATTATTTCGTACTACGAGTTACTGGGGTTTTTGTATTAAAGGAGTTGATTATGTATGTGACTGACAATTTGGATCTTGAAGTGTTTGAAAATTTCAAAATGTATCGAATTTTGAATAAATGCCTCTTCTCAAAGGTTATTTTTTTTAATGTTTTCTCAGGAACTGTTTGGAGACATTGGTGATCTTCTTGAATCCCGTTTAGTCAGACCGGGCACCGCTGAGGTTATTTATAATACGTTAAAGGATGCTCAGAAAGCTGTTGATGTGTACCACAACCGACAATTGGATGGACAACCCATGAATTGCTTTCTCGTTAATCCTAGAAACCCACCGACTGGCACCCGTCAAAACACTACCTCCAAAACTAGGTATGAATCAAAATTTCATACCATTTATATTCTAACTACGCATAAATGATAAGCTCTGCATGCATGCATGCATATATATATTTATTTTTTTTGTTTCAAAACTCAATACAATTCTTACTATGATCAGCTATGAAATTTTTGAATACATAAAATGTTGCACTGTCCTTAGAATGTCAGATTATTGTAAGCACATATACACCAATTTGTTAATTTCCAAAAAACTATTAATATGCATTTTGCATATTTGTAACTATAAATGATCACCGCAAAGACCAAGTCACATTCAACGTCATTATTTAAACATTGTCTCCTAAATTATCTCTTATTTTATATTTAATTATCTTTTATCATTTATATGTATAAAATGTAACTAATGTCCATATGCTATATTTAAATAAAACTAAATTGTGATGTATCTGATTTGGAACAGGTCATTGGTTAAGCATATGCAAAAATAAAATAAATGCATGTTGCTTATGATAAAATAACAATTTACATTTTATTCATAGCTTACATTAATCTGGTATTCTATGGACTATAAAGTTAAGTGCCAACAAACTTATTGTTGATTAGAACTTACTTTGTGTTATTATTGATATTAATAGTTCATCCCGCGGCACCTCAGCCTCCACACTGCCCGCCAGCAGCAACTCGAGTGTTGTACCTGATGTGTCTACGTTCTATAAAGTTTTATTTGGCAAGGATTAGTATTAATTAAGAAGTCATCCATGTTTTATAAGTATATTTAATATAAATAAAGTTATGTGTAAGTCACTATCTTTTAATGTTATTTGTTATCATCAAACCAACTTCTTAATTGCTCACATCGTATTTTGCCATTAATAGTTTTATTTTCAAGCGGCATCTAGTTTTTATTTTGTATAATAAAGTCTGTCAAATAAATTGTTTATTTTACTTGCCAATTTCCCACATGTTCTCGGTCCTTTTTGCGAAATTGCAGGTTTTTATTTGTAGCACAAAGCTACCAATAAATATTGCATAAAAAATCTTAATAGTAATCATCGTGATAAACTTAGTTTCTTATTTGTTGTATTTGCTAGTATTTTGTTCATGGATATGAAACAAAATCAAATAATCTTAATTAAATATTACGTACAGACCCAAATTATTTAAGCCGAGAATTGTGAATCAATTGAATGGTTATTTGTTTTATTTCCACTTGCTTACATATTTGATTAGGATTTGATATATTATCTAGGGAGTGTTAGTAACAGCTGATTCAACAGCTTGTTGGAATATCACCAAACTGTGTGTTTGGATTGATAATTTTCCCGATTGTTCTGCACATGAGGTGGATCGAAACAACATTTAGTTGAAACAAATTGATTTGCATATCTGCTTCAATTGGAATCTTGCAGATTAACTGCATATCTAGAGTGCCTCCAATTGTGTAAGAGTAGATAAAATACACACATTCCAGTCTTCATGGAATTTGTCAAAAATATTTGTATTTTTAATTTTGGTACGCTAGATACCTCGTAATATCTGAGTTTCGTGGTTTTGCTTTGAAAAAAATATTTACGGTAAAAAACTAGATAATTAACTGTCAGTCTTCACACTTAAAACATTAATACATATATATGGCGCCCAGAAAAATTATGTAATGTTTTGTGTTTTATAAAATGTTTTAATAAATGCGTGGATAAATTAAATAATTGTTTTATTTCATGCGTTTGTATTGACAGTGATTAATTTTTGGTATAAAAAAATTTGTTTTTAAGTAAGGAAAAGAGTACATATTTCAATTTATGTACAATAGCAAATAAATTATGAGAGTCAATGATGGTCATCAGTCCTGATGACATGGATGAACAGGAGTTAAAGCAGTTAATGATAAATTTATGTATTTTTCAAAAATTTTTATATTTTCTTTAAAAGAGATTTTGTCCTTGGGGTGAATTTAAAAAGTTTGTACGGGGCATGCAACTGATCAGCATATACATGCTGACGCATGCAGTCAGTACATTGAAATAAGCTGCATGTAACTACATATATATTTTGAGAAATAAGTGTTTATTTGAGAAAATATTATGATATATGTATTAAAATCTGAATAATATAATGTAATTGTTATAGGAATATTACGAGATACATATTTTATTTTGCAGAAATTCTAATTAAGTGCAGTTTATTTCAAAGTACTGACTGCACGTCGCTGTATACATGGACCAATACGTTACTGCAAAAATAATTAAGTATTCTTCAGAATTCTTATGCAAAATAATTTTACTCTGGAGCTGAAATCCCTTCAGATCTAAATGCAAAATTAATCTTCAATTATAAATAAAGTTTTACATATTGCACACCTAGATCAAAACTAAGAGAACTCAAAAAGTCATTTTTCAGTAGACAAAAAAATAATAACATTTTTCTCCATTTTTTGTTACTAAAGTTATGAAAATAACATTTTAGGTCATAAATGTGTCCTAAAATGACACTATTCGAAAACTAGGGCTAAGTTAGTTATGTATATGAGAGCGTATCCGAATACAATAATAACTCAAAATTCTTTAGTTTTGATCTAGGTGTGCGATATATAAAAAGCAGGGACCCGAACCGAAAACCGGAAGAAAACATTATTTTACGAAAACTGAAGCCGAACTGATATTTTATTCGGTTTTATTTATGTTTTTTTTTGATTTATGAGGAAAATTTTTGGTGATAAAAGCTATTTTGTTGTATGTACTAATTATACAATGTGTAGTATGTATAGTGGCCACTAGATACGTAGTAGATGTGCAGTCGGCACTAACTGTGTACACAAACGTCATGACTTTGAAGAAGAGCATGTGAACAATGCAAGTTTCCTTGACGTTCATAATCACTGTTACAAGTATTTAAATTTTTTATGGGGCCTATAAACTATTGCCCTGCATCCAATATCCTAACCTCAATCTGCGTATAAACTCGAGGTATCGTAATGTCGAAAGGGGTATAGTTGATTTCTGGTCGAAAAGTCGATTCGCAATGTGTACATGTGACATATTGAGGCTTCTTCTGTCTTATTTTATGTTATGTATGTTTAATTGTAAAAATAAAATGCTTTCAATACATCTACTTTATTTTTAATTGTTATAAAAAGTATAAGAATAATTGAAAGGGCTCGCTGCCCTGGTACGATTGTTGGGTTCCTATGTCCGCAACACCCAGCAATATAAATATATATATATTATAGTTGGGCGGTTTCCAAGGCAACGCTTCAATTTCGTACCTCATCTGTTAATCGATAAATTGCCAATAGTGGTAAGTTAAATAATAAGACATTACCTATCTTAAATAAAGTTGATTTAATATGATGAAAATATCAATGAACACATTATAGATTGGCTATCAAAAGTTTGTGATCCAAACACTTGTGAACGGAAAAGCAAGAGTAAATACACCCATACCTATAAAAATAACTTGTAGAATAAAACGAACTAGTAGATTCTTTCTATACTGTTGTCGTAGTTTTGTTCTTAAAAGCAGGGCCCGGTGAAAAGTTGGCAAGCCTAGAGAAAGTCAATGAAGTATGAATAAAATAATGCATTTTAGCTACATCAGAATCTGCCCTCTATTTCGCAGTGCACCGCACACGCTACCAAATTTTCTCCTTTCATTATGTATGTGATCACCTTAAGTTATAGCGAAAAGCTGTATAAAGAGAGGTATGGATGATGTGGGTGTATTTACATTAACTTGCAAATATTTAAAAACAAGCTGAAGCAAAAACCGTAACTAAACAGATATATTTTTTTTTTCCGAACCATAATGAAAAAAATAACAGTTCGGGTCCCTGATAAAAAGCATTTGAAGCTTTTCAGAAATGTCCCACATCTGGTTGCAGGATCTAGCTAAAAATGAGTTTTTTGCAACTTTATTTAATAAAATATTATTTTAATTACGAATTTATATTAGGTGTATTCATACATCTAATGTATGTTTTACATACATCAATAAGTTAATGGACAAATGAATAAGTTAATAATATTAACTCCTCACAGACGGGTAATCCAAATATTAAACAGTCGTAATTCAAATTAACCAAGCTCGATGTGGCATATACATAAGTGATTATTTGATCTCCCATTGCCATATCTCAGTAAAAACAAGGACATGTATATGTATTTATATGACATTTTCACCTGAAACGTATTTGAAATTATTTAGATTTTAATCTAGGATTCCGTTTTTAGTAAAGGTAGCCACATACAATTATACTTTTATCAGCTAATCTGCGTTTTTTTTTATTTATCGGTTATGGAAATAATTATTTACCGTTTACCGGTAATTGCAATTTGACGGTAAATTCCAAGCCATACTCCACATAAATACGCGATCTGTTCCGATTATTAGGCTTTAACCCTAATAGGAATAAAGTAGACGGGAGTAAACAACGAATATGTAACGGAGAACAAAAATAGTACATTTTGTATGTGTATTCTTCAAGCTGAAATTCGGAACTTTCGTTTACATATTATAGGCCGATCGCTACCGTGCCATCCCTATATTTATTTTTGTTTTTTTAAACGATAGGCATAGACATTAAAAACGATGAATATTCTTTAGCATAGATAAGAGATATAATTCTTTAGCTTTACTTTTTCCATAGAGAAGGTTGCTGTTTTCCTTCCCGGTGAGGTTGACTTTAGTGTTGTTTTTTATTACATTAATAATATTAAAAACAATCGATACGTTATTTAAAGAAATGGTGTATTAGTAATAGTGAAATTTACAGGAATGGTAAACAAGTTTTTTTGTACGAGCTTTCACTTAACATTCACAATCTTCATTCATTCAATATTTTCAAGGCCAATTTTGAAGTTTGAAAATGTGTATAATAAACTATTATTCATTTTACCGAATTTATGTTTCAATTCTTAATTCGGGTTTCACCGAGTCAATCTTTAATTTTATAAATTAACTCCAGTTCTAAAATTTTGTGGGATTTGTGTTCTGTCATACGAAATTTGTGACATAAAAACATTTAAAAATAATATTTTCGCGAGATGAACTTCAGAGCTGTGTTTATTAATATTTTTACGGTTTGTATATTAAATTAGATATAAACTATTGAGCCCATTATATTTTTAGAAAATGGTGACCGGGAGCTCTAGTTCCCGACGTCAGGTCAGGATCTTGCTGCTCGGAGATCCTGGGGTTGGAAAAACTTCACTTATTCTCTCTCTGGTAAGTGAAGAGTTCGCTGAAGACGTTCCACCAAAAGCCGAAGAAATTACCATACCGGCGGATGTCACACCAGAGCAGGTTCCCACCAACATTGTGGACTTTTCAGGTATTAAGAACATTTTACTTTTCCTGTAAATTTTTAATTATGAGAACAATTTACATTGTTATTGACAGCAATACGTCATTGCAACATTTCATTATATTTCACATCAATTATTGTATTCAGTAGTTCTAAAATTATATAAATTTGTCATAGAAAGGCGCATTATTTAAAGAATATGCAATGTTTCAAAATAAATTGTTAGCTGAATACTTTGAATAATTCTATTATGTTATTCAATCATCTTTACTGCATATAAATTATCTCATACTCTCTTCATTTTTTAAACAGAGTATGAGCTTAATTTGTGTCAAATAAAAAACCAAATAGTTTCACACCTGGTGCTACTAGCGAAGGGATGGCAAATATGTAAGATTTGATTAGTGTGCCAAAATAATCAAAAACATTTTTTTAAATTTGTATACCACTTATTATAGTATTTAGTGAACATAAAAAAACAAGTCATAAAATATACTATATAGATACTAGATACATCGGTAGTAGTGGTGAGCCAAATCGTTCTTATGATTGTGAGATTTGTGTTTGATTGTAAACATGATTGTTCATAATTAATAATAATTAAACTAAACTTCCAGTACATCACTAATTGGTAGGTTTAATGATGTTTTGAATACAAAGATGCATAATAAATAAAATATAACAATGTGGACGCACATACCAATATTAATTTATCAAATGTACGTTATTTATTTTTATTTTATTATTACATTATTTATTTATTCAGAAAAAATTCTTCTTCAAGAGTAGTGAATCCAATTCCAAGCCAAAATTGCAATTGCTGGGATCCTGGAATTAGAAAATACTAATTAGCCTCATTAATTTTACATTTATACAAAAGAACAGAAAGAAAAAAGAAAATTTATGTAAGTTATTTAAGTTAAGTAAGGAAGACTCCTTATTCAGAGAATAAAAAATATAGTAAATAATAATGGATGATTGAAAAATAACATTTTTTGACAGAAACAGTGGCATCCTATTCCACGCTTCTAATATTGTCTTTTCAATGTGGCATTCATTGTTTCAAAATTATTTTTATCGGATCTGGTAATTTTCAGAAATTATTTAAAAAAAAAGTAGATACATTGAATTTGCTGTCAAAAATGTCAGGCGCTACAAGTTAGACATGCGTGCCACATATTTGCCATCGCTGTACTGCACTGTGCCTCTGATTGGTTGGCATCATTTTTTTTAATAAAACTTTTTTCTACAAAAATTACAAATTTGTCTTGTTATTAAATTGTTTATTTAATCATCACCAATACTTAAAAGGCATGGTAACCAGAACCATGTATAATATTTTGCGTAGCTTTTGAAAAATCCACTTTTAAAGTAAACACAAAATAACTTTAATTACTGGCAACCAATTTAACTAGCATTTTCAGCTTAGACACAAGTGCATAGAAACAGAATATTTAACTGCCATGTAAAGTCAGTTTTGTTTTATTGTATATTTTTTATTCTGATTTTGCTTATCCTAAACCCCCCTCCCCATTTTTTTTCGCTAGCAAGTTGTCATAAAAAATTGTAAATTACATTACAAATTAATCTACAATTTTAAAAGGTTGATGTTGGGTTGTGAGCATTTAAATAAAATAACAATGTTCTTGAGTGTTTGATATTCTGGACACATGTCAATAATATATTTTTTTTTTTATCATATGTTGTAAGCACATTTCATATTTTAATATCTGCCTCACTGCTGTGTTGAGGTAAACATTTAACATTTTTAATCAACAATCATATTATACATAATTAATTTAGAATAAGTATATTCCTATATTTTAAATGTATTACAACTATTGTTGACTAAATCTGCATATCGGAGTAGCTGCACATTGTTGGAAAAGTCCAGAAAAACGTCAGTGTTAATTTAATTTGCAATGTCTTGTTAATATACTTGCAGACAGGAGTCAAGCTAAGGTGAATGGCTGTGTTATAGCGTAAGAGAAAGTAAAATCATGTTGAATGTTTTCCCAAGTCACAGTTCTTTGTGTTTAAGAAGAACAATGAATTATTTTTCCTTGAAAATTATTATTCCGCGATGCTAGATAAACAACACTGGTCGATAAACTGACGACTTAACTATTTGCAGTCCAAACATAATTTTTTTTATTCCATCAGTTCTTTAATCATATATACAATTGCAAAAGAATAAATTCAATGTCCATGATTTATTTTTAATACTCAAATAATGTGTTTTAAAAACAAATCTATTGAAAGATAAAGTGTATTAAGTTGTCAAAATTATGCTTTGTGATTAATTCTTATTAATACCAATGAATTAATCCTACTTAATAATCCACAAATACATTTTTTCATACATACTTTTATATCTATGAGAAATAAAAATATTTTTATTTTTAAGGAGAACACATTATTATCATTAAAATTAATTAAACTCAATTGTGGTTATTAAACTAAGATATTAAATAAAAAATATGAATCTTAACCACCAAGTTAATATTGCTAATTTTAAAAGTATTATTATCATTAAGTTGTATATATATATATATATATATATATATATATACCCTCTTAATACGTTTTCCAAGGGACCGCCAAAAAAAATCTTATTAAGCAGGAAAACTTATTAACAGTGATTTCAATATTTCCATTCTTCATTTGACCATAACATCTAACATTGTATTTTAACTAACATTAAAATAATCAAAATATTTTATTTATAAAAAAATTATTAAAAAACAATTTATTCTATAAAAGTTACTTATATTATATTTGAAAATCATGGCCATAAATAGGCATACCAAAACGAGTAACAAAAATGCAACAAATTAACAATAACGAAGAAGATTAAATGAATGATAATAAAATGTAATTATAAGAATGCTAATAAAAAACCTATATGAAAATAAAATGATTAAAAACAAACATATAAAATGTTGATGACTATCTAATAAAATACAACTAATCTCCTTATGTACCCTTAAAATATATTAAATACTACTTATAGGAAACTAAATAATATTATAAGGAAACTAAATGAAGTATAAAATTTAAACTATTTAAATATATCTAACCTATAAAAAAATGACTATCTAAACTACAAAAAAAAAAATTACTACTAAAAAGTGATTATAAAAAAAATAACTAAAACGAAATTTAAATTAAACTCACATAAAATATCTAACTACCTGAATAAAATAAATCGACGTAACAAAAGAGAATATAAAACGAAATTAAAATTAATCCCGTAAAGTATCTACCTAAATAAATAAATAAAAAAATAAATAAAGTAAATCGACGTAACAAAGAGTAAAAGAACCACTGACAACAAGACCAAAACACGAAATAATTTCAAATTCAAATTATTTGGCGTTTTATAGTATAATAAGGGTAGGTCAAAGTTATTCGGAAATAAAATACGCTACCTGTAAGTCCGGCGAAAGTTCATACTTTTTACAAAATGTAAAATTGTTTGCACGGCAAGACATTCTTATCTTTTCCTGGCCAACTTGACGAATGCACATTTAAAAAAAGTACTGTTTGTAAATGAAAACCTGTTGGACTGCATATCTAAAATTTATCCCTTTTGATGACTTTGTCTCGAATGCGAGAAAATCAACAATACTATTGTTTTCTCTTTGTTGCCAACCAAACAAAAAGTGGTCGCCTCAAGAAACCCCACTAGGGTACGAGAGGATTCACCCGACCGCAGTCAAGCTTCTCCACTCGCTCCTGATCGCCGGTGGCCGCAGGTCCAAAATGCCTTCACAAGGCAGAGAGCGCAGGCTGGAAGGCGGCTGGACGGCTGCAGCGGCGAGACTCCAAGGGAAGAAGGAGGAGAAATGAGACAACTTGCTATACGTTATCGGCGCGCCGCAGACGAGACGAGTGCGCTCCGTACTGCGGCGCTCCACTATTTATTTCATACGGGCGGGCGCGCTCCGCTAGCGCCACCCGCCACCCCCTGGGTGGCCGCCGGGCCAATCAGGGTGCGTTTACAACCCTAACCGCACCCCGAGCGACGCGGCGGCCGTCGCCGCCTGCCGGCCGAAGCGCGCAACTCCGACTCATTTTCCGGTCGCGGGCTGGCGGCCGGCAGAAACGGCTTTGCACACACAAATATTAAAAAATAAAATAGAAAAACAGATTTCCGGGATATCACGAGTAGGGGACAAGATAGAATATATTATTCCTCGTGATATCCCGAAACAAGAATTACGGGGCCAGTGCTCCTTCAAAAGTTATAGCTATTCTTTCATGGCCGAAATTAGAAAATGAGCAGAAGGCTCATTTCTCGTGGCCCTGAAAGAGGCTGTTGGGTCGCAGAGCAGAAAGCTCATTTCTCGTGGCCCTGAAAGAGGCCGTTGGGCCGCAGAGCAGAAGGCTCACTTTCTTGTGGCCCTGAAAGAGGCCGTTGGGCCGCAGAGCAGAAGGCTCACTTCTTGCGGCCCTGAAAGAGGCCGTTGGGCCGCAGAGCAGAAGGCTCACTTCTTGCGGCCCTGAAAGAGGCCGTTGGGCCGCAGAGCAGAAGGCTCACTTCATGCGGCCCTGAAAAAGGACTTTTGGAAGGGGCACTGGCATCATATATGGGTGCCGTGGACTATCTCATTTGTTTATTCTACTGCGTCCACGGCACCGGGCAAATAAACATTTATATTTGGCAAAACAGGCGGCGTACCGACGGGTGGGCAAGTTTATTGTATTCCCAATCCCGCGGCACGCCGCGTAAAATCAATAATGAAATTTACAATATAATTTTTATAAAACATAATACACTTTTACATATAATGCTCGAAATAGCGAGTTCACGTCTCTGTGTGCAACACTCTTTCTATTCAAACTTTTCTCTCTCGCATGATTTACTTAATAAATAACGTCATTTATCATTAGGTGACATTTATTAAAAGTTTAACTATTAATCCCATCTTGAAAGACTATGTAATTTACATAGAATTCAAACTGGAAAAATGAAAATATATCCTTAATATAAATCCAAGTAGCACATAATAAATTGTTTTATTTTCATGAATTAATATTTTAATCTTTTTAGCTGCTGAACAGACATCGGATCACTTAACGGAGGAGATTCAAAAATCTCACGTAGTCTGCGTGGTGTACGCGGTGGATGATGAAGAAACCTTAAACAAAGTGAGCTCATATTGGCTCCCCCTCATACGGGATGCGTGCCCTGAAGACCAGAGAAAACCTGTTGTATTAGTTGGGAACAAGATTGATCTCGTAGAATTTTCAACAATTCACGTGAGTCATTTAATTTAGCATTTTTCAACTTGTAATTATTACATATATAAAATAATTATCAGACCAAAAAAGATTGGTAACAATGTATATAAAATCAATTTTGTCGAAAAATATTGTTTTAGCGTCACCGGGATTCGAACCTGGATCTTCATTTCCAATCCGGGGAAGTGCACTACCTTTGTGCTATAACGCCAGTATTTTTCTTGACAAATTTTCGAAACTATATGTTACATTTTTCAAATTAATACACCTATCGTTCCATTATTTGAAAGCCATCTACATTATATATCACAGACCTATGTTCTGAATAATTACAACTTCACAATAAGAATGTGTTTTCCTTAATAATAAAATAAATTGTTTAAATATTTAATATGCATTTTTATTGCACTTAAATAAAAAGTAATTTAGTATAAGTACAAAATAATTCTTAATTTGTCTTTAATAATATTAAATAATGTATTGAATAAATAAACAAATCAAGTGTCAATTTATTCTGTATTGCAATAAAAGTGTACACATATATGTATGTATTGAAAAACTCAACTCAATTTGAACAAATAATTAAGAATTATCTAAAAACATTTGTCACTTTATTTTCTACTTGTAATCAGAAAATCAAAGTTTTTAAATTATCACATCATAAAAATATGAGTAAAGTATATAACTTATGTCTATAAACAATTTTTTTAGATATAATATATCAAAATATATAATATAAGTGTAAAATTAGACAATCAAAACTAAAGACAGGTAACATAAATATAAACTTAAATAAACATGTGGCGAGCAACAAAACAGTGATATGTAATAATAAAACAAAAGTTAAAATACAAAAATGCAATTTAAGAATTGTAATCTTATCTAGTATTTGTATTGCATTCAATATGGGTGTGTGAATATGACCATTGTAAAGCTTTAAGAGGCAACTTTCATTTTTCCAGTTTGAATTTCGAGATATTTTTGCATTTTGCATACCCTTTCAAGATGAGATTAATAGTTAATTCTTTTACAATATCAAGTAAACATAAAAGTGTGTTATTTTTTACGTAAATATTGCTAGAGTGAAAGGTATCAATAGAAAATGACAAGTATACTGTTGTTGTTTTTCTTAAATTGTTAGGTAATAAAGTTATCAGAAAATAGCCATTTCTTCAACATTCATAATACATATGTGTTGCCATTTGAAATTATCAAGCGAAAATTAAATAATTTGTTAAAGTTCTCACCTAAGAATTGTTATGTTTATGATGAAAACCATTGTTTGTGTCGATAAACATATGATTATAAAATATTACAACTTTGCCCCGATTTATAAGGAAAAAATTGACGTAAATTCATACTGATAAATAATATTGATAACTTTTGAAGCAGCTGTGAAGAGAAAACTATTTATGCTAATATTATATAATAATCATACTCCGTTGTAATAAAAAAAACTGTTTTTTTCTTTACACGTATTTAAAACAAAATTTGATCTACACATATTACATTTTAAACTGAATTTAGAAATAAAACTTTATGTTCTTTCACATATTCAATATTCGATTATGGCGCACCCAAACATCGATTTGTAGGAATAAATTTGATTAATTTGAGAAAAAAATTGGTGTATGTCGACCACTCTTTTGCCATCCGAAGTTCACATGAGTCCACATATTCAATGCTCAGTTCGGGAACATCCTAAAAATAATTTATAATATTATTATTATTGTTATTTAGTTATCAGTATTTTTATATTTAAAATATTAAAATACATGTTTATTAATTTATATGACTATAACAAATACATTTGTATCAATCAGACAGGTCTGTCATGTATAATTCTTTTGATAAAATTATTTATCTTTAAGGATATGTATTTCCTCTTTATTTATCTTAATTTATCCTCACTACATAATATATGTATATTGAGCGATGTAATTTATATTGTTAAATCAAATAGATAATTATTATAGGAATGGTAAAAATTATCAACTTACGTTGCGATTTTTTTCCAAGAAGATAACCATTTAAAATTTTGTTGGAACATTTCCTAGAGCATGTCAATGGATACTTTTTGACCTTAGGCATCTTGAGTCACAGGAGGCAGTAATTTCAGAACAATAATGTATATAATAATATATTATTGACTTTTAATGAGAACCAAATCCAATAAAAAATCACGGGTTTGCAAATTTTACGTTGAATCTTATGAATGAATGGATTTCACACGCTGGCCGCGCATGCGCTAGTCGCCATGCGTTACCCGTGCAAGCACTGTCAGATTCTAAAACGAACCGATCAGTTGACGCATGTTTATGTTGAAATGTCAAAATTATAATCTGTTTTCATATAAAAACAGCCTAAAACCATACAATTTACAAAAATAAGCAATTGGTATCAAGAATAAGTATAATATTAATTCATATAGTAGTCAAAATTTGTATTAAAATGTGTTTTATAGGCAAATTTAATTAAAATCTATCGGAGCGTAAATATCACGACTGCCACGGCCGAGTAGAACGGCATGATAACAGTGTGAGATATAATTAATAATATTGTATTTCATAAGACTGGAAATATATTATTTAAAAGTGATTTTTGTGTTTCTGATATTAAACTTAGTTTTAAATAGTAGTTGAAGCCTCAAAGCATGTGAGTAAATATAGTATATTATTTAAAACATATGTTTTTACTAAAACAAAGTATTTTAAAAACGTCAAAAATTCATCAACAAACAATACTGCAAATTGAATGATTTATAACTATTCATTTTTAACATTTTGCTAATTTGGTTTCCTACAGATTTGTCTCCGTAATCTTGGTTTCAAGATTATAAGAAAATATATTTCGTTCATGCATTAATTTAACATATTGACTCTATTTTATACCATGCCTAAAATGCATCTAATGGTCGCGGTCTTTCTTATAATATTTGTATCGTCTTAATTATGGCAAATAACATTTAGTTTATTAGTTTTATATTAATGTAAAGGTACAATCTAAGTAATAGTTGAAAAAAAGTTAAATCTATTGAATAACTTCTGATATAAATGAATAATAAAAACCCATATTTTCGTAAAAAACGTGAAAATTTGAATTATTATTGCAAGTCGCGCCTTAATCATCTTGTCATAGAATTATAGAATCCGACTGAATTTTTAAATATGTACCAAAAGTAAAATGTTTTCACAACTCTATTAATACAAATAAAATTATAAAAGATATTTTTTACATGTCTATTGAAATGATTACTGCTTTTATTAATGATATTTTAAATCCTAATGTATTTATTTAATTATTACTTTCAGTCCATTCTGGAGATTGCGGAAGATTTCCCCGAAATAGACAGCTGCATAGAATGCTCGGCCAAAACTCTGAATAACATTTCGGAAATGTTTTACTATGCCCAGAAAGCCGTCCTGCATCCAACATCCCCCCTCTATGTTATGGAGCAACAAGATGTATGTTTCAATAATCTTTCATTTCAATTCTATGTACAATATTTTTCAGACCATAAAAGACACTAATTTTAAATCAATTTTTCTACATAAAAAGGTATAAGTAATAAAGTAACAATTTAAACTACCAAAATACAGTAAGTTCTTCTAAAGTGCAAACCTTCAATTTTCAAAGATACAAATGTCTTAAGTTAATCGAACGCTAGTTTCTGTCTGCCACTTGGCAGCGTGCGGGACCTATGCTTTCAGTAATGTTTACAGTAGTCATGTGTGGTCTTCTTTAACAAGTGTAACCACATTTTGTTCAATTACTGTGTATATTTTAACCTTGATATTGCATATTTTCAGATGTTAAGCGCAAGAACAATGGTGATTATTACAGTAAATTTTGGATGTCTTGATTAAATTATTTCCAAATTTGTTTGCAAATTCAACAAAGTCTTAGAATGGAACTCATTCGCTTGCTGAGGACACACATTTCTTTTTATACCTTCGCACCTACTTATTATTTTACTTCATTTCGATTAGTTTATATTTCATATATTTACCATAATTAATTTGACAGTTTCGCACAAAACAAATACAGACATCTGACACCACCAATAAATCAGTGTAAACTGGTGCTCGTTGGCTCACTCGTGAGTGAGTTCTCTTTTTTTTTCTATAATAAAAAAAAATTAAATATTATCTCGAATTTATGATTCGGTCAGTGATCTTATCGTCTGAAAAATATGGCACAAAAATATTATTAGTAAGTTAAATGTAACTTTGTTTATTCAGTGTTTCCTTTTTTTTTTTTTTTTTTTCATATTAGCTAACTGAAAACTGTAGGCGAGCTTTAACAAGGATTTTTAAAGTATGCGACATAGACGGCGATGGATTACTCAATGATTATGAACTGAATCACTTTCAAAGGCGGTGTTTCGATAGTCCTCTGCAACCTCAGGTATTTCTTCAATCATACTTAATAGATAAACATGATCTTGTGTCTTCGAAAATAATCATTTCATATCTATGAATTGTGTAACTATTGGTGATGGTAAACCGTTATTGTGACTTTGATTGTGTTTGATTATAACAATAATTGGTAACTGATGTTTAACTGTTAGAGGTTAAGTTTCTAGTGTACCAGTGATTGCACAAAGAATTACGAATCATTGTTATAATTAAATATAACACAGCCACAATAACGGTTTAACCATCACTAATAAGGATGATATTTTCCACAGGTTTTAGACGAAGTGAAGGCAGTCCTTGCCCAAAACGTCCCTGATGGCATAGAAAGAGATTCTGTGACTTTAAGGGGTTTTCTATTCCTGCACTGCCTTTTCATACAGAGGGGTCGCAATGAGACTACGTGGACAGTCCTCAGGAAGTTTGGTTACAATGAAAGTCTCCAAATGTCTACAGAATACCTGTATCCTGTGTAAGTTACAATTCACAATAGTATTTAGTTTTTTTTTTTACTTTGTAAAATATTACTTTTGTAGTTTTTAATCTAAACTTGGTCAACATATATTTCATGATCCTGATAAACCTTTGTAAAATTTGCCTCTCTTATAATAGGTTCATGCAAACATGTGTTTTTTTTTTACAATCTAATGAATCTACTTATTGTAATTGAAATATTCAAATGGCCATGTTTATTTAAAATATAATCTTTCTCTTCATATAATTGTTCAATTTTTAGCATAAAAATACCGTCAGGCTGTTCCACTGAGCTGTCCCACAGGGGTCAGCAGTTCCTGACACAACTGTTCGAGAGGTATGATAAGGATAGAGATGGTGCTCTGAATACATCAGAATTGAGAAATGTTTTCTCTTGCTGCCCACAAGTTCCCTGGCATCATCTACGACAGACTGTACCTACCAATGAAAAGGTTAGAAATTCTGATAAAAACTAAACTAACTAATTGATACTGTGATGTCCTTGAGATTGTGACGATGTGTGTATGTCATCGTGCAAGCGCCGCCTTTTGTGAATGTATGTGTGCAGCGGGTTTAAAAGGGTGACGCGTGCCGAGCGCGCCTTCTTACTCTGCCGCTTGTCTCCGTGAATAGGTGTATATTATTATACCATAACAGTATTATTGTAATAAAGATTGTAATTGGCACCTGACGAGTTTCCTTATTGGACTACCAACAATCTTCGGTGAGGTATACAATGTTGAGAAGGACTGACATCTCAAATACGTAACAGATTCAAATTAAATACACCACAGAACTATGTTTTGAAATGATAACTGAAATGATAACATAAGAATGTGTTTTCATTAAAAAAAAAATTATATTATCTTTAAATTATTATTTTAACTGTTTAATACTAAAATGAATTTTGTCAGTGTTCATTTTTCTCTGAGTTAATAATCTACTTAATTGGCATTGTGTTTTCAAATTATCTTGAGTTAACAGTAGCGCATCTTGCCTAGTCATCTTTTTTTGTTATAATTATGTTTTTTTAATTGTTCAATAAACTGTAGGGACATTTGACTCTACAAGGCTGGCTGTGTCGCTGGGCCTTGATGACTCTAACAGAACTACCGAAGACCTTGGAATATTTGGCGTATCTTGGTTTTAATGTGCATGAAAATGAATCTCAAGCAGCAGCCATTCAAGGTGTGGTATTTGTCATTGTGATTATTTAAAAATTCAGTTACATTTGAAATTTTTACAAATACCTATCGATTTCGGTTATAATTTTATGGGAAAGTATCCACTACATCTACTAGTATTTAGAGTGAAATTGTCTTATTTGATGTTCTGAAGTAATCCAACGATAAAGTTTTTATGGTATACAGTAGAACCGCGATATAGCGAAAAATGACGTATATCGAAAAAAAAATCGAAATTTAGTCCCTAAAACCAATTTTTCATACAAAAATGCATTTATATAACGAAATCCCGTTAATATGTATAACAAAATCATTTTTGTCCCGTACGAAAAAATGCCAATACATTTACGTAAATTTATAACGAAATAAAAAAATGTTAAAAGATGAAAATATTATTTCGCACTTACAAAGCCGCGCCGATGCATCTGCCGTATGCGAACGGTTTTATGGCCTTTTCGGCGGTGCGCGGCGGTCGGCCGACAAGGTAGTAAAACAATTCAAACTTCTTCTTGGGTTCATAGCAGGCCCATAAAACCATTTGACATAATTTTTGCGCCGTTCTCTGACACGTTTTACGCACGCATAATCTAATATGATTGCAACCCAGACCCAAACAGCTGTAAAATACAAAAATTAACAGGAACCCCCCGAAAGTTGCAGAATGTACTTATTGGAAATGTCAGTCTCAGTGTAACGTCTGTAGAGTTAAGTTTGTTCAGCTTTTAACGCGATTATTGCATGACCGAACTGAATATTTACATAAATTCATTTTCGTTTGACAATTGTTTTCGTGTGAACTCGTCAATAATATAAATAATTCGTTAAAATATTATATGAACTATTTTTGTACGGTATTTTGTATTTCTATTAACTATTGTTTTCGTGTATTTTAAGTGTACAATGTTAACGATAATTTTTAAGTGAACAATTTTAACGATTATAAATATATTTTGAAGTGGTTGCCGCCGTTACCGGTAAATACCTTCGTAATTTATATACGACTCATTTTATAAAAATGCCGCGATTCAACTGTAAGATTGTTATTTTTGAATTATTTTGTATATTTCATGCCCAAAACTATGTTTGAAGCGGCTCTACATTTAAACACAATTAAAATATTGTTTTGTGTTTGCAATATTCTGGAATTTACAAAAATATCTTCCAATTGGTGTTGAATAGATTCTGTTCTTAATTTAATTCCTTTGATTATCCATTTGCTTATCTGTTTTAATAACAAAACTACTAAAAATATGTAGGTATTCAGTTCCCTATGGCCTTTTTCCTCCTTTGTTTGCAGAATTTGCGATCTTTTTTGAAGCCGCGCAACATTTTTTTGCGACGGCGCGTAACATATAGTAGGTTTTTTATTTTTTTCGTTATATGTGGGAATTCGTTATTACGAATTTTTATTTTTTGGTCCCTTGGATTTCGTTATATCGCGGTTTTACTGTATAATGTATGTATTCAGTTGTCAAGTGCATAAATGTTATCTGTGAAAAGAGATATGTAGTTGCCTCTGACTGCAATGACTTAAATTCTCAACATTATTATATATATTATAGAACTTTTATCCAAAAGTCCTTTGATTAATTTAAAAGGCTTTGATTTTAATTGATACTAAATATTTTGAAATTTCATTTCAAGTTTTATAATCCATGTAATTTTAAGGTATTATTTTTTGGTTTGCACATATTTTAATGGTTTATGAATGTTTAGTTACTCGAGAAAAGAGGTTGGATTTAGCAAAAAAACAGTCAAGCCGCAATGTCTACCAATGTCATGTCATCGGACCAAGAAATTCAGGAAAGACTTCTCTGTGTAGGACTTTTATTGGAGCTGGAACCAAGGTACGTTGCATTTTACCTTTTCTCTAAAAACTACCGATCATTGGTAATGGAATATTGCCAAGCAGACATGTTAACTGTTAACTATTTACAATCTTTCAGAAATCAAAGAGTCCTGCAGGTGACAGCGACAGTGATTCCATACATTCTTGTATAAATACTGTGCAGGTCTACGCCCAGGAAAAGTACTTAGTACTGAGGGATATAGAAGTCAGTAGGGTCTCGGATCCACTGCAGCCATCCGAGGTCAACTGCGACGTAGCCTGTCTCGTTTACGATACAACACATGCCAAATCATTTGAATACCTCGCAAGAATATTTATTGTAAGTCAATTTATTGCCTTTTGTTTACTTATCAATTTAGCAAGTGAACACTTTTAACGACTGACTGAAATATGTGGAATGTTACAGAAATATTTTGCCGAAAGCAAAATACCCGTGTTGGTTGTCGGCACAAAGTCCGACTTGGATTCGGTTCGGCAAGATTACTTATTGCAACCGGACGAATTCTGTACCAAATATAAAATACTCCCTCCCCAGTATTTTACCTTCAAAGACAAGAAAAAGGATATTTTTGTTAAACTAGCAACAATGGCTGCCTTCCCGTAAGTATTAATGATATATTTCCAGATACATCACTGAATTAATTTAACGAGACTGTATTTCTTCCTGATTAATCTTCCTTTAAATGACTATTGTTTGACCCTGCTTTTGAGGGTTAGCACACGTGTGTCAAGTATTTCTTAGTAACGTAACATATATTTGTACAGTAATTTTACAATATTCCCCATACTTACATGAATATTTTTGTCAGTCGTTTCCAAGCTGCCTGGATATTATTTTACAAGCACAGGTTCGTAGAAATTTGTCGACGGACAATGTAAGTTATTCATGTCATAGTTATATCTTCGTTCCAATCGGACAATTTATTATTTCACCTAATTGTACCTCCGCCACCACTGCTTTGATGTTGCTATTATTGTATTTATCAGTTTGGTTTGAAACGTAATTGAATTAGAAATTACGTACGAGGAATGAAATAATTTGCATGCTAATACATACTCGTCATTGTAGTACGTGCGGGAATACACGAGGGTATTGGAGAATTTTGATAAAATGTATTTTTATTTATTTATCAGAAATGCAAAATTGTATGACACACAAAAATCAACACTCCAATGTATGTACTAGGATTAAAAGTATAAACAGTAGGTAGATATAGATAAAATCATGAAAATTTGCTTCTGGAATTAACAGTAATAAATACATAATATGTATCCACTTCAAAATCAGTATCTCAACAGGATTATGGAATATTTTTATATGCTTAAAGATAAATGTGTATATAAAAAATTGATAAGTATTTTTTCTAATTTTATACAAATTGTAAATTTTATATTTTGATTTGTTTATTAATTCCGATTTGGCAAATAATTTTTTTTAATTTCAAATTTTGTCGTTTCAAATTTAAACTCATTAAAGCAGATTGACTAGGGAAATCAACTTGATTAAAATGTCTTTCTCATGTCATGGCCATTCAAAATACTTATAGTAGGCTTCATCAACGTCAGTGATATTAGGTCCGATACATTGAGGTTCAGAAGGTCTGCAAATGAAGTTGAATATGAGTCATTTAACTCTACATGGGAGATTACAAGTAATGACATTAAACAAATTGGGTTTATTATGGTTACGATGATTGAAGGTAATTTATTTTTAAATATGAGGAATGTTGTGTGAAATATATTCAAGGTTGAATTATTTTATTTGCAGTCCGCTACGTCGCTTGATTCACATGTTGTACCTCCGACCGATAAACACAGATTGGTTTAATACATACACCAGGTTATATTAATCGCCTTTTACATATTTTACATAGGTGTTTTTCTTAGGCCTGATACTAATCACACTCACCGGCTTCATCATACATTGGATCACTCGAAACATTTAGATATTCTTTGTTCCCGTTTCATCATCAGGCAGTGTTGCATCTTTGCTCGTATAGGCTGCATGTGCGATAAAACCTGATTAATTCAAAGTTCTTTATTTCGAAAACTTAACAAAATTTTATGAAAAAAAAATCATAAAATCAATTGTTGCCGTCTCATTCAATGAGAGAAAAATATTTAATTATATGTTTATAATTCTATAGTCGTGTTGTCTATGTTTTCACATGGTACACTGAATAACATTGTCTTTGGAATTGATATAACACGTCCGTTATTATAAACAATTGTATTTGTAATGCCAGCCAAATGTAATTTTGATTCAAATAAAATTTATTACATATATTTAAATTAGATTGAAGTAATTTGAAATAAGTTATTTAACCACAGTAAAAAAATGGGGGTTCATCTTTAGTAGATTACAGATCTTTCTATAATATATCATTGCAATCTGTGAGAATGAGGATGATATCGGTTTATATATAACAGGAATGCTTTTATTGTTCATATATATTATTTAAAATTAAGCAGGTTTTATGCATCCAAAATTAAATCTTTTGGTTCTTTAAGTTTTAAATTAACCAGTATTAGTATGTTAGGTATTACCATTTTTATGAATATTATTATTTGGCAATGATACTTATTGAAAAATGGTAACTTTCATTTTCGAGCACATATTCAATACCCACAGTACAATAAATCTTTAAGATTATAGTTATTTTATTTAGGGTTATTAAATTCATTGCATTGATCAGTTTTTTTTTTCCCCATATTTTGATGTGTTGTACCATGGAGATAATTATTTTATAATCCTATTTCTTGGCATGTGTGATTATAAACACCTTATTCAGGTACTTAGTCATTTGTTATTATTGCACTATTTAATGTTTCGCTTTATAGCATGTATTTATGAAAAAAATCTTTTAGATGTTTTTGTGAATAATAAATTGATAATCAAATTAATTAGTCTAATGAGTTTCAAATGTGCTTTTATTTTTATATTAACTGTTATTAGGTTGTCCCGTAAGTCTTTGCATTTTTTTTTATATCCATATGTATGTACAAAGTGCACTCGTCTTTATAAACTAAAATTATTTTTAGTGTTTTTTTTCTGTTTTGCAATGCTAAATTGACACAGGTACAGGAGATAAAAGAATCTGAGTTACATTAGTTATACATACTGTATGATTTCCACTGTTTTTTAAGTCAGGTGTTGACATAAAGGATCCACTCTTCGTCTCCGGTAACAACACATCCTAAAAAGATTCAGACTGTTTCCAAATCAGCAATAATTGGCATATTGAGGTCACCCTGTGATTTACCTGTGAGGCTCCAATGCAGCACGCTTGAACACATTTCCTATTTATGTTAAATGTCTCTGGACCTATGCTGGTATCTTTGTGCAACTGCTTGTGCCCTTTATGACAACACTAATATCCTCATTGAGGCCTACAAGCCCTCAGTAAAATTTAGATGCCAAAATATCTAGTTTAATCTAGCCAAAATTAAATTTATTGAACCACTTTTGATAAAATCTTAATCTTATTGCATCCCTGCCAATGTTGCTGATAGCCAAAATCGCATTATATCCGTGTTGGAACTCTCCTGGGACATCTCCCATGCTATTTCCAATTTAGGATTGAAAATAAATAAATGTGTAAATAAAAATAAGCACTTTGGTTATGACTACTGTAGCAAAACACCAAAAAAATTACAAAAATATGTTTAGTTTTCTAAGAGGAGTGCATTTTTTGAATATGTTAAAAAACTGCAAAGACGGAACAACCTGATATTTATATTACTATTTAAATTTGAACCTTCAAAAGATTTAATAAAAATTGTTTATTTATCCCTGTTCATTTTTCATCAATTCCTCAACGCTTTAATACTACTGTATCAATTATAAATAGTAACTTTAAAAAGGTCCCTTATTTATCCTTCTCATTCAAAATCAGAATTTATCTTAATATTGAAATCATTTTATATTATATATATTTCAGTCATTACTTTTGTTTTTTTGCTTTTAATTTCAGACATTTAAAGCAGTTTGGTTTAATTCCCGGCGAGCATGCTACCTGGTGGAAAGCTGGAATAGGAATAGCAGCTGCTACCATTGTTGGCTTCTTCGTAGTCAAGATATTAAATACATCAGATCGATAAGTCACAACGGAAGAGTATTATTCATGTCACACCAAATATGTATAGAGATGGAAACCAGGGCCAGCACAGATTTTGAAGAATGTCAACAATGCAGTATATTCTCCGCAAGCAAAGGTAAACAAAAGTGACGGGCGGATTGATCGTAAAATAAAATTAACTTATCATCTTAAAATTATTAATCATAAAATTACAAATTTAGTATTGTAAAGTTAATATTTGAAATACAGATGTCTGACGTCGATGGTTTGGCAAAGATGCCTGTAATTTTCTCATTCCTGGCGTGTTGTTGATCTAGTTGACTTGAAACTTAAGTAGGTACTTATTTTGCCGAATGATACCAAATGAAGGGGGGGCCCTGGACATAACTGCCTTAGTTTAGCGTATACATTAATAAAAGAGAACAAATTGTGTTGTGTCAACAATTGTCTATTGTTATTTTTTATAGCTTTTATTTATACAATATAATCGGGGGTGTAGGCTGCCCTGGTCGGGTACTGTAATTCTGATGCGCTTTTCTTACAAAGGGGAAATTTTTAATGTTTGCCAATTTCGGGGTTTCATTTTAAGGAATCTGTCCCAATTTAATTCCCATTATTGTCAAAGAAATTTTTTATTCCGACTATTATGTTAAGATGAGGTTTTCCAGTAATTGATAATTATATATTGTACGTGTGAATTCAAATGACCGAACAAGTTAGTGACAATATTTTTAGTTATAATTTGCCCTAAATGTCTGACTCGACTCGATTCTCAGCAATAATTTTTTTTTTAAATATTCCGGATGGTTTTTTTTACTCAACTTAAAAATTAACGAAAACAATATGTACATTACACTTTGTACACAAATGAGCGAGATGAAAGATAAATTGACAACATAACAAGAGCTACTTGTAAAATCTTATGTTCATTTATCAATCAACATAACAGAAATCTTCTGTATTACTGATACAAATATTGATAGAATTTATATGTATCACATTTTATTTTGTGATTCTCACTGCTTTTAGTACAAATCAAATTTATTTTTGAGACTACTTGTCAAAATATTTATATGAATAGTGTATTTTATCATGCGTTCATTAAAATAGTATTATTCTAAGTGAAAATAAAATGTACATTAAACTAAATGTGTATTGTTTTATTTTTTAAATAAATGTTACAATTAATACTTTTTTGTTTATTTTATTTTTTATTCTCCTAACAAAACTCCTATCAAAAACGTCATAGATTATTTGAATATAGTATATTGTTTGAGGAGACTTAGAGGCCGCATCCATGATGGTCTCTCAATAAGACTTCTCTGAGAATCAGTTAAGGTACGTGCGTACTGCATAGACTGAACCCTGAACTGTCCTTTATCCAAACTCGAGTTGAATCTCATTCGTGGACATGGACTACAATTATATTATTGATAGAATCGGCGTTAACTTTGTAAAATTTCATCATAATAGATGGATATAAATGAAACAATGTTATAACTCTACTTAAGTTTATTAGCACTATTCGAGTTACTGTTTCTCTCGAAACTCGAGTAGTACTAATAAACTTAAGTAGAGTTATAACATTGTTTCATTTATATCCATCCATGGACCATAGTGGTTGGTCAGTACTTAATGTAGGAATCCTACATGTATCGTACCCACCCCCCCCATAGAATGTGTTGTGTTTCTGGTTTGAAAAGAATATTCATAAATTATATAAAAATCTCCCCAGCAGAGAACAGAATCTAGGTCTCCGACCACCGCAGTGCCGATAGATGTGAGAATAAACATTTACAAATATGTATTTAAAGCTCTTTAATAAGAAAGCTTATTACGAAGCTCACCAGGTGTATACTAGTTTTCATTTAGAAAGAACAATTGTATTAGTGTGAGTAATATCATACGTAATACGCACATTGTAATAGTGTATTGATGCCGCCTAGTGACACTGGTCAGTGGGGCAGGGTTGTCATTTGAAATTGGCTATAAACGTGATATCTACAAAAAATGTGTACGGAATGTTAGAATTTTGTAAATTAGTTAAGTTTACGTTTATATCTGTTAATTTTTTTAATGCATCGGTTGTTTTTTTGTATTTTTATAGTAATATCAACATTTGTCTTAGTCAAATGCTTTTGTTGGTTTTTCCATTGTTATAAATATATAACTGTGTACTTGCATTATAAAAGCCATATATTAAAAATAAATATTCGTAAAAGCATTGTATGTACAATAAACCATTTTTTCTCTGTACATAAATATACTTAACCTTTTTTCTATCACATATACGCGGTGACGGATAACATAAAAAAATTTATGATATATTGCAAAAAAAAAATTGGTGTACGTGAAAATTTGAGCTCTGTATATGTTGTATGTTCTGTTTCTTTTACGTTTTGCAGTCCCTGTATTTTTTTTTAAAGTATACAGTGGCATGCACTAATACAATTGTTCTTTCTAAATGAAAAGTAATTTAACTATTATTCAAATAAAATTCTATATGTATTAAAATTTGATGTTAAGAATGTATAAAAAAATCAGCATTTTGTACTCATATGACAAATCTAAGACAGTTTAAGAGGGGAATATCAAGACGGTAGAGCTCCTGCTTAGCATGTGAGAGATAGCAGGATCGGTAGCGATACTCAACACCTGGTGCCTGGAGATGCCTGATGTCGTGAAAGTACGGTAAAATATGAGTTTTATTCCAGTAAGTTTTGAAAATTGCACCAATGCTCATTTAAATATAATTTAATTTAATTGTGGCTGTCACCAAAACTTTTTTGTTTGACTTCACAATAAAATATTTAATTAGATTTCAATTTAAATCTACTAAATATTCTATTTTTCACAATATTGGGCTGGTCCAATTCATTTATTGGACAAATACTTAATGCCTAAAAAAACTGCAATTCTTCTAAGGACTGCTGAAATATCAGTAGAACTTTCCAGAGATTTTTACTTATAAAGGTTCCGTCTCCGAGAGTTAAATGTCAAGCCTGATATCGGGGTATGTTTTTAATTTGTTGTCAATTTCAAGATGAACAATGGTTAAAACAATTAGGGCGATGATCTCAGTAACCTTGAAGCATATGAGACATTTGTGATTTTCACCTTTTAGAGAGAACAAATATGATGACTTTACAGCTGTTGTGACTTTCGTTGTTGCAAATTTCCAGGCCAATTCGAGAACAATACCAAACTGTACGATATATTGATATTCTTAGTTCAATTTATGTTTTTAAAAATATTATTTCCACAAAAGAGACTATCTTTATCATCTGTTAAGATGAAATAAGAGGTGAAATTTGGGAAAAATGGATCACTAAACAGCGAAATAAAAATAGTTATATTATCTTTATAAATTTATTATTCACAATACTTCTTGAGAGTAAGTCTGGGGACAATGTTCATGGCAGTCAGTTCTTGGAATAGCAGTTTGCAAGCGTAGGGGATCTCTATAGTACTGACAGAAGCGGAGCTACTGCAAGCGTGACACCAGCCGTCGTACGCCAGCCGCCCGCAGGCATTGCAGATATCGGTGCTGAAGGCGTCCGACGCTATCATTAGACGCTCAATCAATAACATGCTGAAATTAAAAATGTTTTTGCCAAATTCAAGCATCGAATTTTGTGTAATCGTAATGGCTTAATTTTATAAAATATTTATTTAAGGGGTCATTTATAAACTTCATGAATAAATACTAAATACAATTATTTTACATAACAGGAAATGAATGTACTATGCAGCTAATTTTAAATATTAAATTTGTGGCTAAAATACTATTGATTACCTGGCTCCATATCCTATCAGGCAATCCCTCTCCATTTCACCCAGCCTCAGACCCCCCTCCCTGGAACGTCCCTCTGTGGGTTGACGCGTGAGCACAGCCCGCGGACCCCGCGCGCGCGCATGCATCTTGTCTTGGACCATATGCTTCAGTTTCTGATAATACACCTGTGTATCATAATAAGACCAGTAGAATTCAAAATAAAAAAGGCGAAAAAGATGAGAACAGTAATAATCTTCCATGTTATTAAGGGCCAGTTGCGTTATGGTCGGTAACTATAAACTTTACTTTTAAACTTAGTTTATCCGAAAACGCATTGGGTCATCTCATTTTTGTTGCTTACTTTTAACTTTAACTATAAAACTGCCAAAAATCTCCGCTTAAATGTAAACTTTACTACATACTCACTGCGCGCGAGCCACCTAACAGATGTCACCGAAATCGGGTATTTTTCAATTTTTGACACTGTAGTATCGAAATGTACAATATTATGTCGGATAACAGTGATATCGCAGACTTTTTTGATGATAACTAATTATACAGTATATTCTTAACAGGAAAAGCAAAATTCAGACCTCGGCACAATATTTTTTGTTGGAAGAAACGGGTTTTAAAAAATATTTTTCCGATAACGGATTGCATCCACCGGATTTGTCATCTAGGGCACATTCGCATTGTGCGCATCCACTTGGCATCCGTCATTAAAAGCATTCGTTTAAATTTTTCAACGTCGTATTATTGAAATGAATATTATTATGTCAGATAGCACTGATATTGATTCATCTGATGATCAAATAATTGTTCAATACATCCTTAACAAGAGAGCAAAACTTTTAGGCCATAAACCAATCATTTTATATGGGAAGAAATAGATTATATTGCAAGATTCCGCCTGTCCAAAAGTATGGTTAGGCAACTGGTCTTGGTTATTTCAGACAATATAATGTCATCTAAAGTTATCTACTTCATAGGTATAAAATAATATTTTTGATAAAGATCAGAAATCACAGTTAGTCCTGTGAACCAGGTCTTGATAACTTTGCATTTCTATGCAACAGGATCAATGCATAGATGCATGGGTGATATATCTGGTGTACACAAGAGCACTGTTTCACAGATTATGAACAAGTGAGCAGAGCAATAGCCACTCTCAAGATCACAATTTATGTTTACCTAAATCTACCATAGACATTCAGTAATGTTTGAATCAATTCTACAACATTTCAAAATTTCCAAACACGATTGGTGCAATAAATTGCACTCATGTGGGAATCCTATCTCCAGGAGGAAATAATGCAGAATATTATCAAAATAGGAAGGATTACTTTTACATTAATATGCAGGCAAGCAATAGATGCCACAATGAAATACACAAATTTTGTTGCAAAGTGCTCAGGCTCAGCACACAACAGTACTATTTTCAGTCATTCTAGATTAAAAGGGCAACTAGATGATAGTATTTTTAATGGGAAACATTTCATTGGTGATCGTGTTTATCCATTCAAATCATACTTACTTACTCCATTTACGAATCCAATATCTAAGTCTGAAAAACTATATAACGAGAGCCAAATCAGGACTAGGAATGTTATAGAAATAACATTTGGGGTCTGGAAAAGGCGTTTCCCGCAATAGGCGTTTCGCACAGCTACTGGCCTGAAGGGCCGCGACAATCGTGGCCCAGGAAAAAGCTTCATGCGGACCCGATCTTTTCCGCGTCAGGGACACTTTTCGCCCGTCACCACGCGCCGCTAGAAACTCGACGCCCCTGTGCTCGCCAGACCACTGGGTGGAGGGAGAACCGGGCCGACGTGAGGCTTCGCCCACTCAACAGCAGAAGAATTAGATATAGTTTTTTCGCTATAACTCAAAATTAATGTAATAAAATGTATAAACTGTTTGTATCAATAAAGAGAGCATGACAGGGGTGATCGCCCGGAGATAATATTACGCACCTTAAACATTTATTAAAAGAAGAAAGAGGTTTTCTAAGTCTAAAGTGCAATATGAAATTCCCAGGCTATCGCCCCGGATTGAAATGTAGTAGGCATCGCGAGGTGACGCGGAAAAGACCTGTAAAACAAGATACTCGCGATACCTGTAAGTTTGGAATTAGATTTTTAAAGACAATTATTAGGGAGAAAAACTCAGATCTGCCGGCCCGGATAGGACGGCAGATGAAATGAGTCCTAGGTTTGAATTCTGGCCGCCAGGGGGTGGCGGCGCTGGATCGAATCGGGGTGGCGCGGGGTCTGTCCGCTCTCTCCGATTGGTTCACCGCAAAATGGGGGGCCTCACACGTCCGGGGGAAATTCATCCCAAATAAATACTGGTCCAGCGGCTGCAGAGATCATTCCCTTCTCTCGCCGCTGTACTGTTCAAGTCAAAAACGTGTTTTTATTTATCTCCACCCTGCTAGTTTTACTGGATTTTTGGACTCTCGACCTGGCTACAACTTTGGATCAAACCCGGAAATTCCTGACTGGCTGCTACACTGGACGACGATTTTGGACCCCCCTGGACCACTGCACGCCGCTGCAGATATCGCCACCTGAAGACACCAGAGTGAACCGGCGAATCACCCCTGCAGATTACAGTTTTTGTTTCCTGTACAGAACAATACGTATGAAACTCAGGCTGAGTATTGAAAGAGTAGAAGCAATTATTACAGCCATGGTGGTGCTGCATAATGTTACTGAGCCGCCATACTTTGTAACAATATATGAAATTGACTCTGAACCCGCACAGGATGGAAATAATATAAGACGAGATCTAATAAATGGCTATTTTTCCCAATTATTAAACCAGTCATAGCATTTAATTTATTTATTCTTAATATTGTGCATATAAATTTTAATATATATATATCTATATGTTCTAATATAAATAAGATCAAACTTATCTTACACATATTGGCTTAGTTTCATTTTGAATTTATGAAGTATCTCCTTTCTTATATCATCTGACATTTCAATAGATCTTCATCACGCTGTACATCATCCATTTCTAAGATTTAGCCTAAATTGTTGTGACATTTACTCTACATTGTCACATTTATATTGGATCCATATTAAAAACAATTCTTCTTTTGTAAAAACTCTTTTATTATATTTTTATATATACCTTTTAACATAAATCACATACATAAATTATCACAATTTATTTGTAGAGAGTAAAGTCAAGTAAGTAAAATTAAAGTCAATAATTAGAAACTGTAAAGCCATATGACCATTATTATTTTAAGCCATTATTTTTTAAATAGAATAACGGTTAAGGTAAATACCGTTAAAATGAAAAGAGGTGAAACCACTTTAGCTAAAAACAGCTAGGCAGTAAACATTTAAAAATAGAGAAATTGTTAATGTTTATAAAATTAAAGAAGTAAATAATTAAATTAATTAGATATTATTTTTTTCTTTGGCTAATTTTAAATTTAGTTGGGTCAAATCCCTCTCAGCTTGACGTTCGACTAAAATTACAACATGCACTTCTTGTTGATTGTCTATTTGTTCATTTGGGGTGGTTGAATTCATTTTGCGTTTTGATTTATCTGCGAACAAAGAAAGGGTATATATTATAAATGAAATAATTAAACTAAATAAAAGCATTATCGGCATCTAATATTTATATTTTTTTACATTATGTAAGTGTGCATACACTATAAAATTAATTAATTATATTGTGAATTATCATTCTACTCACTTTTTAGAGGTGATGCCATCAGTTGGCATTTAAATGCAATGCCAAGATATTCAGGATTCAGGCCTGTGCTCAACATTTTCCACCTATTAACATATAAACATATTACATTTGTATAATTGATCTGCTTACAACTGGAGTGTGCACTGTATTTATTTGTTTTTAACAGGTACCATATTAAATGCAAAACGAGTGATAAAAACGTTTTCTAAATTAAAGTGATAAGATTCGCATTGCAAAGCCTTGCAGAGTACTTACAGTTAGAATCTGTATCATCATCAAATTCCGAAACCCATTGACATCTGCATCACACCTCGCATCCATTCTGTTGTTTCTTGCTTCTCCATTCTTCATCCATCTTGATTCACGAATCTACCCTCTCCTTTACGTTGACTGCACTTGTTTTTTTGTTCAATAGTTGCACATATTTTATTTCCTTCACAAGGGATTTTAAGAGGCTTACCTCATAAATTTGTCTTGGATTCTCTGAATAAATATTAAAAATAATGTTTATTAATACGTAATTTACAACATAAACTTTTAAATATAGTTAAAATACAAGAATACTTACTTTATATTGACATTCATCGTACAAAAACGGTAAATTGCTCATTTCGGGAAAGTAAACACATCAAATTAACGTAAACGTCAAATGTCAACTGAAGTGACTTACACGTGTTGCCATAAGCAAAATTATTCGCGCGGGCATTTGTTTTTGAAAATGAAATTTTGCGGGGCCTATGTAATTGCTACACTGGATAACTATAAATTCTGTTCACGCAATGCGATTTCTGTCAAATTATTTGAATCTCGTTTAAAAGTAAACGAGTTTCATTTCAAACTCGATTACATCTCGGTTATAGTTACCGAACATGACGCAACTGAACCTAAGTCATCTAATAAGTCTTTGTATTTTTTAAAATGCTATTTTGTTTTTTGTGACAAAGAATGACATACAATCTAATATAGCTATCTAATAAGATAACTTATTTTTTGCTCTAAAACATCAGTGTCGCTGATTTCCTGTATCTTATAGTTTTTCTTAATTTTTGGGCAGGGAGTGTCATGTTGAGAAAAATGAACATTTTCGAAACACTTCTTTTCGCTTTTAATCAAGGTGAAAATGGTCATCCAAGAACTCAACTGGGAAATTCTGCTGCATCCACCCTACAGTTTCAACCTCACTCCATCAGATTATCACCTTTTTCAGTTGCTCTCCAATCAAATGAGTTGTGTTACATTTAACAATGACAATTGACCTCAGAAATTGTCTCAATAACAATTTCGATTTTTATAGAAAAGGCATCAACAAATTGGTTGAAAGATAGGAACAACAATGGAAAATATATCATGGATTGAAATGTTGCAATTTTTGTTTAAAAATTTGATTTTATAATAAATAATTGAACAAAACCACAGACTTATTAGACAACCCAATACATTCAAGACATATAATGTACTTACTGGGCCAGAATAAATATACGCCTCTAAAGGTTCGCCAGTGATTCCTGAATAAAATATATCTTTGCCATGATAATTGAAGCCATGTTTTGCCAATTCATCGCAAATATCGGATACTTTTGACCCTCCAAATGCAGTACCTGCACGAGAAATAAATGTACACAATGTAGAAGTTGCATATTGAAAAAATGAATAGTTCTGCATCACAATTAAAAAAAACATACCATAGTGAAATTTGCCTTCTAATAATCCAGCCTTGCCTCCAATCAATTCTATTGTCTTCCCTACCGTCATTCGAGATGGAAATCCGTGAGGGTTCATAATCATATCTGGACAAATTCCATAATCATTGAATGGCATATCTTCTTGTTCTACTATGAGCCCAGTTACACCTTTCTGTCCGTGTCGGGAACTGAATTTGTCTCCAATTTCTGGCCGCCGCGTTTGCCGTAATAAAACTTTGATAAGAAAAGCTTCCTCCGCATTAGAAGACACCATCACTTTTTCAATGTACGCTGACACTGGACACTTATAACACACCGGAACATCTTTGTAATCTATTTGTTGCGGTTGTCCCGCAACAATAGGATTGAGAGTGACTACAGGCATTTGTTTATTTATGAGAACTTGTCTGTTTTCAACCGATTCACCGGGAGCTGCAATTCCATCAGCGTCTAATATGTCGTGTGATTTTATAATCTTGTTTGTTGCTGCATCTCTTGATGGCCCGAGAATGCGATCGGATGTTTGATTCGCGTAGCGTTTCATTGTAGTCTTAACACTTTTATAAACCAAGCAGCGACCGTAACCTCTGTCGATGGATGCTTTATTTAAAATCAAGGCATCTTCAATATCGTAACCGCTGTAGCTCATTACTGCAACTGTAGCATTCTGACCAGCGGGAAGTTTGTCGAAATTCGTTAACTCTATTGTTTTGGTTTTTACCATTGGACATTGCGGATAAACTAAATTATACATAAGAGTATCAATGCGATTTCGCTGATTGTACCCAATAGTTCCTGCAACAAAATTTATATGTGAACACTACTGTAATAATTGATTTTGAATAACTTCATTAACTTAAATGAAATAAGCTTACCCATAGCCTGTTTACCCATAGCACATTGGTATGTATTCCTGGGGCTTTGGTTATTATGTGGATAAGGAACAAGCCCAGCGCACACACCTAATAGAGTGAATGGTTCCACTTCTAAATGAGTCGTTAAAACAGGATCAATCTCATATTCCCTGCACGCTATATAACTATCATTCTCTTCATTTACATCGAGATATTCAATGAGTCCATCATTAAGGAAATCTTGGAATTTTCTAATCCCTCTGTCGAGTTCTGCAATGTGGTGCTCCTCGACTAGAGGTCTCCCATTCTTGACAATGATATAAGGCCGACACAAGCGGCCACCGTCGCTGCAGATATAAACAGTCCGCTGGTTGTGATTAGGATAGATGGACACAAAAGCCGAAATTAATCCCCGACGTCGGAACATTCGAAAAACTTCAATGAGTCGATTATAATTTCTAATGACTCCTAAAATGGTACCTGAAAAGTAAACAATGAAAGAGATTAGATTTAGCACAAAACCATCCAAAATTTTATGGGAAATAAATGGAATATGTTGAAAAGGTTATATATAAATTGATTTACCATTTAAAAACACTAAATAAACATCGGGATGATTAATTTCTTCACCTCCCAATAACCGTATGTCTTCAACACCCGCATTGCAGGCCAACCGAGTGATGGGAAGCTGGTTACATTCCGTAGTAATATGAGTCATAAGCGCCAAGTTCTTCACCAAACCGCAGGCCTCTCCTTCGGGAGTGTCAGAAGGGCACAGCATTCCCCACTGTGATGGCTGCAGGGACCTGGGACCGGATACCTTACGAGTTTTTTCAAACTGTGAATTCACTCTTGTCATCATGCCCAATGCTGATATGTAACTTAAGCGACTTAAGATCTGCGTTACACCGTGACGTTCCATTTTGAATCTTTTGATTGTCCAGTTTCCCTACAGTAAATTTATTTAAATCATCATCTCTGTTTATCTTTTAAAAATTGTTGTGTAGAATAATAATAAGAAATGTAGTATACATACACTGGAAATCGCTGTAAATAATCCATTAGCAATGAGATCTGGTCTCATATGTTTCACAATGTCAAATTGTGCTGCTTTTATTTTAGGTATTATTTTGTCAGCAATCATTTTTAATTCCCAATTAAACCTTTTAAATAAATCCTCAAACATGAGAGCCAGCATCGACCCGGCTAATTCCAAACGTTTATTTCCATAATAATCTGGATCATCGATGGTGACTTTATTAGTCTCAGCTTCGATAACCCTTCTAACCATCAGAGACACGTAAACAGCTTTGACGTAAAAGTTAAAACTTTCTACCGGGACGTGAGCTATAATAGTTGTCGCAAGTAAATCTCGAGCTTCGTCGGCAGGAGTTCTGGTTTTGCTTGCAGCTGTGACGAATCTAAAAAGAACAAAATAGCATTAAACTCTTGTCGTTTAAATAATTTTGATATCTAAGGGAAGATGTCAGATTTGTCATCTTAATGCACGTCCTTCAAAGACGCTTTGCTAACAATGATAAATTATAAATTCGTGAGAGAAAAAAAATATTCGATAAAAATTGTATTCCCACCGACCACCTCGAGTTTTCAAGGGGCAATCTCGTACAAAATTGCAGAAACCAACATACTAATGAATATGATCACACACAGACCTCTTCACTTTCAACTTAGATCCCATGTACTCTAGTGCCTTTTGTTGTGTGAATATTTTTAAGTTATGGCACTCCATCAGACAGGGTGCCATCTTCTTAATAGTATTATTGTCAGTCCCGACCAGCTGGATAATTTCTTGATCACTACAAATCCCCATAGCTTTGAAAATAACCGCAATAGGAATATCCTGTAAACAAAAATTATACTGCAGATCTTTACACAAACAAAATGAATCAATCAGAAGAAAATCTTTCTTACTTACATCAGCCAAAGCATTGTGTCTCAAAACATATTTTCCATTTTTCACAATGACATTAGTTCGAGATTTTTTCTCGTGTGTTGAGCTCGTCACTTGGCACTGAATTGCTCCTTTAAATTCATCAACAATCATTCTGTTGGTTGATAATTGTTCTTGAATAAGGATTACTTTCTCTTGGCCTGCGAAATAAAAGATTTCAATGATTTCTTTAAAGTAAGTAGTAATAAAAAACAGCCAATAGTATATGCTGAAGTGCTGACCTCTCACAATGAAATAGCCACCAGGATCGTGAGGACATTCATTTAGTTTTGATAATTCAAAATGAGATTTGTTGGTAAGAACACAGTTGGATGAGCGCAGCATTAGAGGCATTCTGTAAAATAATAAACATTAATAAATATAATAAATTACAACTACCAATATAATAAATTAATATAACAGTCCGCACATTACAGGCACAGCATTTTTTTAAAATTACACCAAATATTAATTAATTTAAAATAAAATAAAGAAATAATATTCATTTGAGGTATAGTGAGTAAGGAAATATTACAATTATAGCATGTTAACAAAGTTCTCAGGCTAACCTATGATATACCTTGCGTATCACAGCTTACCCTCTCTATTTATAAAATGAAATATAAATCAAGTAAAAAAAATTGTATAAACCAATGTAAAGCATTTAATTATTTTGGGCTTTTCTGCTGTGTGATATTGACCTCACCCTGCCAAAGAGGTCGAAAACACATGCCAGAATAGTCCAGAAAACTCTACAATGAAGTCTGAACGCCTATGAAAACCAGAGAACATTTTTAATCCCTCTAATTGCCACGGAAATGTAAAATTTTAAAGTTTTTATTAAGGCGCGACTTGCAATAATAATTCATATTTTTGCATTTTATACGAAAATGTGGGTTTTTATTATTCATTTATATAAGAAATTATTCAATAGATTAGACTTTTTTTTCAACTATTACTTTGATTGGACCTTTACATTAATATAAAACTAAGAAACTGAATGTTATTTGCCATAATTAAGACGATACAAATATTATAAAAAAGACCGCAACCACTAGATGCATTTTAGGCATGGTATAAAATTGAGTCAATACGCTAAATTAATGCATAAATGTAATATATTTTCTTATAATCTTGAAGCCAAGATTATGGAGACAAATCTGTAGGAAACTAAATTAGCAAAATGTTAAAAATTAATAAGAGTTATAAATCATTCAATTTGCAGTACATTTGAAGAATTTTTGACGTTTTTAAAATACTTTGTTTTAGTAAAAACATACGTTTTTAAATAATATACTATATTTACCTCACATGCTTTGAGACTTCAACTACTATTTAAAATTAAGTTTAATATTAGAACATAATAATCATTTTTTAAATAATATATTTCCAGTCTTATGAAAAACGATAATTTGAATTGTCTATCGGTCTTTCAATACGCCGTTAGATCTGGCCACGACGGTCGTGGGATCTGTGCTCCATTAGATTTTCATTATATTTGCCTATAAAACACATTTTAATATAAATTTTGACTACAATATGAATGAATATTATACTTATTCTCGATACCAATTGCTTATTTTTGTAAATTGTATGGTTTTGGGCTGTTTTTATACGAAAACAGATTATAATTTTGACTTTTCAACATAAAACATGTGTCAAATGATCGGTTCGTTTTAGAATCTGACAGCGCTTGCACGGGTAACGCATGGCGGCTTCATAAGATTCAACGTAAAATTTGCAAACCTGTGATTTTTTGTTGGATTTGGTTCTCATTAAAAGTCAATAATATATTATTATATACATTATTGTTCTGAAATTACTGCCTCCTGTGACCTATGTTTCGTTGATCGGAGCGTTAAGAATCTGACAGCGCATGCGCAGCTAGCAACGCATGCGCGGCCAGCGCATGAAATTCATTCATTCCCGAACCCGTGATTTTTTTTTGTTGGGTTTAGTTCTCATTTAAAGTCTAATATATTTTATTATACAAATTACTGCCTCCTGTGACTCAAGATGCCTAAGGTCAAAAAGTATCCATTGACACACTCTAGGAAATGTTCCAACAAAATTTTAAATGGTTATAAACTTCTTGAAAAAAAATCGCAACATAAGTTGATAATTTTTACCATTTCTAATTATCTATTTGATTTAACAATATAAATTACATAGTTCAATATACATATATTATGTAGTGCAGATAAATTATTTTTTATTAGAAATACATATCCTTAAAGATAAATAATTTTATCAAAAGAATTATACATGACAGACCTGTCTGATTGATATAAATGTATTTGTTATAGTCATATAAATGAATAAACACGTATTTTAATATTTTAGACATAAAAATACTGATAACTAAATAACAATAATATTATAAATTATTTTCAGGATGTTGGAACTGAGCATTGAATGTGTGGACTCGTGTAAACTTCCTAATTTGGATGGCAAAAGAGTGGTCGACATACACCAATTCTTTTCTCAAATTAATCAAATTTACTCCCACAAATCAATGTTTGGGTGCACTGTGAACTTCCTAATTTGGATGGCAAAAGAGTGAGTATTTACGTAAAAAATAATGCACTTTTATGTTTACTTGATATTGTAAAAGAATTAACTATTAGTCTCATTTTGAAAGGCTTTGCAAAATGCAAAAATATCCCGAAATTCAAACTGTAAAAATGAAAGTTGCCTCTTAATTGATTATTTATATATCATTTTATGTAAATGTTACTCCTTTAATGAATTTGATTGAAGCAATATCAGATACATTTGCTTTTCTCCTATGTAAAATAATGTAACTGATAAACACTTGGGCCCTTTTAGCAATTCTAGTATTTCACATAACAATTTTTTGATAACATTTTTTGAAATATAATATATGTACATCTAAAAATATATAAAATACGTGCTAGAACTGGATCTATTTGTTTGTTAAAATACTTTAAGTAGGGGGAGTCGACATGTAAGTACGTACATGAATGACTCCTGGAATTATACGATTATAGAATAGATCTAAAGAAAGAAAATATTGCCATAGTTCTGCGACAGATTGTTATAGCATCAGATTAATATGGTTGATATAAACAATTATTATATATACCTTCCAATTATTAAATTGTTTCTGATGACTCTTTGATTTCCCCTTGTGTACTCAATATCAACAGTGATGGGTGCTGAATATGTCATATCTCGAAGCCTACATTCGTGTGGTGTAGTCGACTTTATAATATTGAAGCCTTCTTCTACATCCGGAGTTCCAACATAGGCATTCAAATATTTGACATAAAACAGAGGGTCAGCATCGCTCAACACTTTTTCGTTTGCTTGGACAATCTTTTTGATTTCAACATTTATGAAATAATTAAAGGAATCTATGTGTTGTTTGACTAATCCCTTGACTTGGAGAAAAGCCGGCACTAGCTTATACTTATCCTAAAAACATATGAGTACATTTATTGATAAAATATATTTATAGTAAAGATGAAGTACAAAAAAGCAGAGATGTCATATTGTGACAAAAGGTAATGGATTTTATTTAAATCCTCTTCAAAACATAAAAAGGAGAATTGGAAAAAATAACCATCATTATTTATTGGATTACCTCCAAAGCTTTGATAGGTTTACGTAAGAGTTTCGGATCTGAACACCAATCGTCATTGATTTTTTCATTCAAGTCTCCTCGAGTCATTTTGGATAACTACTTTCCCGCAATGTGAAATATATATTACTTTGAATACGAGCAATAACCAAAACACGGCACGTTTTTCAGCCGGTTTGACATATCTTTTCTATGGGTTTGACCATAAATGAAGGAATATTTTGACACCTGACACTTCTCATAGATTAGGTTGTCACCATAAATAAGTACAATATTATACAAGATATATTATTGTGGATCCTGCATTTTCTCGAGATGTAAAAGCACCTACGTAAACAAATTACTAATCACCGCGACGCCAAAATGCAAAACTTAATATGAGCTGGGTAAAAACATTTCTTTTCTAAGCTTTTGAGGTCACAATTTGCTTTATTTTCTTTTGTAAGGTGTTTTGTTGTTATAATGAAAAAAGATAGAAATATTTAAAAGAATTATTAAAAAATATCTTTCTGTTTATGGTTTGCCATATGAAAATAAAATTTGTATTAATTTATTTACTGTAGAATATTACTACATATGTATTGCTTTTTACTGAAGGTGGGGGCTTAATAGAATGATTTAATAGTATAAATAAATGTACTCGGTATATAAGTGCTATTTTTTATGTTACTCATAGCAAGAGTAACAATTTACCTCTTAACTTTGAGGGGTTGTACAATTTTCTTTACAAATAAACAGTAAATTTTTTTTAACTGAATATTCTAGGTAAACGTGATCACTTATTTGATTGAAGCACAAATCAATAATTTAATAGACATGAAATAAAATGTGCATGTAGGAGAGGGGTTTGGAACATTAGTTGTGGGGCATTCTATACTCTTACTCTTCAAAAATTAAATCTGTGTAAACAAGATGTATTTTTTACATTAATGCATATTATTTATTTGTTCTTAATATAGTGCATACATAAGTATTTTATATATGCTCCAATACAAACAAAATCAAAATCGTTTCTCTTGTTATTATATTATCTGCATTTAAATTTTCATTCCAAACGAGTTATATATTTTAAAAAAGTTATTTGAAAGCGTAAATGGTACCAAAGTGATTACGGGGTGACACCAAATTGAAAATATTGAAACAAGGAATTTGCATAAGTTCATGTGTATATATTTGGTAGTCTGTGGATTGAAGCAAAATGATTTAACATACCTTCACAGCTATTGTAAAAATATATAGAAAAATATTATCATTATAACCATCAACTTCAACTATGTATGTATGAATATATATTTAATATAGAACTTTTATTGAATTTTCAAAAAAGTCTTTACTGATGTGTGTAGGTACAATAAGACAATTTTTAATATAAGTATTATAATGTTTATTAGGTATAAGAAACCAATAAATTTATAAAAATATAGAATGTAATAAATTACCTGTACATGTTTATAGTTTATAAAAATAATAATAGCATTTTTTTAATAATACATTAGTAAATAAGCCACAGAAAGACAATTATCCCGCTTGCTCACGGCTCATAAATCGTATACTGTCATCGGTGTTATCAAAAGAATTAATTGTATCCATTGCAAGTTCTCTTGTACGCACGCTGTTTCTTGATCCTGTCCAGAAATGGATTGTTCCTTTAAATATAACCTTTAAGATCCACAAAATAAAACAAAATGCAACAAAAAGAGGAACGCCATAACCAAACAAATAAGAAATTATGCAGAATACAGAAAACCAAAATATGTAGACATGAGACGCCAGGGGCCTGAGACAGATACGCGGGGGAAGGGTCTCCGTGATTAGGGCTCCATAATTCGGTCCACTTTTACAAAAGCTTCTGATCTGACAGGGCGTCTCCAGGACCTCTTTAGTGAGTACTGCAATATAATCTTCTCTGCACCAGAGTGTTTTCATTTCATCACAATACTGGACAATAAAATTAATTGATTAATTAAACTAAACATTATTTTTAATCTTTAATACCTCATTTTGATATTGTTAAATTAAGGAGAAAAAAAAAAAGAGTTTTATTTTGTCCCGATGAAGAAGTGGTCACTTTGAGTTTGACTGGTATTAACAAATAATGTTACGTTAGATTCAATTAATACCCAAAGTTGTTATTACAGTGAAACCCTTTTAATAAGTTTTCCGAAGAAACAGCAAATACAAACATATTAAGCATGGAAGCAGGAATTTCAATATTCTAAGACATTATTAACACTTGACATCTAATTTTGCATTTTAACTAGAGTTACATTTATATTACGATCATTTAAGAATGTTTTATTATTTTAAAATATTTTTTAAAATGCTAAAGTACACATACACAAATAGTTTACCCGAGAGAAAATAGGACAGAGCAACCTAAACATAGCTATCTAAACTGCAAAAAGAATGCTAAAAAGTATCAAATATATAATATTAAAATAAAAATAAATCAGAATTAAAAGTATTTAATTACGTAAATAAAATAAACCGACGTAGTAAAATATAATACTAGAATCACGGACAAGATAAAAATGTAAAATTGATTTAAGTTTTAAATTATTCAGCACTTTTTTTTTATCGTAGAGTGGATAGGTCAAGGGTAATAGATCAAATATGACAAGAGTAAATCTATTCATACAATTAAAAAGCGATGATGAAATAATACGATGCTTTTAATTCCCAAAACAAATTGAAGATTCAGTTAATGCAGAACAGCGTACAATAAGAGTACATGTCAATGCATTATTTTGTTCTCCAAATGGATAAGCTTACCATAAAACGACTATGAATCTAAGCTATTCTAAGAATTGGGTTTTTCGGCCACCAAAGCAATTAAGGAATGTTTGCGTAGTTAATGTTAAATATTAATAAAAATAAAACAAGATGCCCCTCTTGTATTGTGAGGATTATCTGCACAGTAAAAAATAATTTATGGCGGCAGTGACTATTCTGTGTTGAAGCAAGGCAGTAAATTTTATTGGCTTATTCAAATATGACAGTTTGTAAGAGGATAGATCTTTTATGACGGGAAACCTTAATTTCATTACACCCATTGAAGGAATACCACCTTCATTTTTGAGATGGCTAATAAAGTTTCTTGTGCCAAAAAATGGTTTACAAAGGTATTTTTATAAGGATAAATTGAGTTGTCACAAAATATTTTAACTTGTGGGAAATTTTATTAAGAGGAAAACGTAATAAACCTAAAAATAGATAATTTGTATAGTACTTTTTCAGGACCTTAAATAACTTATTAAATGGGAACTTATTAAGAGTGTTTCACTGTAATTCAGATGTAAAAGAAAATTTTTTAATAATAAAATGAAACCAACAGTCAAAGATTAATCAATGATTACACATATATAATAGTTTTTTTTTTTAAATTACTTATTTTCTGTAAAAAAAAAATCTATGATCTAGTTGTAATTGAGTTAAGGATAAAATGATAATTACCGTCTCATTTAGTCTAGAAGCAATCTGATTCAATAAATTAACCAAAAATCCACTTTCATACGACTTTACGGGTTGGATATCTGGATTTCCCATATACTTCAGATTTTTTGCACGTTCCTTAGACTAGAAAAGTAAATAAATTATAACAGAAAAAGTACTTGCTACATGTTTAAAATTTTGTTTTAAGACACGATAGACAAGTATGAACATACTATATACATATATTTTAATTAACAAAAGTTGAAATGATGTGCTCACATCTCTCGGAGATAATGAACTGCTAAACTTGGCCATATTCTGTCTAGAAAGATTATTAGTATTTCCATAAAGTATGCCGGAAGAGTTCAACAAATTTTTGGACATCAGGCCATTTTGAGAATAAGAATCCAACTAGAAAAAAAACACAACAATAATACATTTAATACTTTTAAATAGACAAGTGTTCCCTTGCCTTTTTTGCAATAATTAAAAACAATATAAAGTAAAACTCCATTAATTCATAACTCGCGGGACCTAAATTAAAAAAAAATCTAAATAATGAGAACAAAGATTTTAAAGGCAACATGAACTGCGTTAGCGATTTAGTGCGCGCCGCCATTGTTGACATTGTGATTTTCGTACTGAAACATGATGACTCCATTATTTCAGCTTCTTATGTGTCAATATGTTTATCAAATAACGTATTTCTCCTAAATAAGAAAGGTGTGTGGTGAATGGTGATGCGGCAATCTCTCAAGGCAACAAAATCACGCACATTAATTTGATTGACGGTTGAACTCACCTTTCCCATCCGAATTGGAATATTTAAAATGCTTGTGAAAAATAATTAAAAACTTTTAAATCCTCATGTCTTGCTGGCCTTGTTGGTTAAAGCTTATTATTTTCCTGCGATCTTTCAAGTTCGAACCCAGAGAGGTATTTGAGATTCGATTTTTTCCGCAAATTTTATGTTTGATATCAATTTTTTGTCGGTTTTCAAAATAAGCTCCATTTATCCAAATGGTCAAGGATTTATACGAATTACAAGATGTTGGTGACATTTTAGAGAATGAAACGTGAAAAAAAAATTAATAAAATATGTCAACGCATTTAAATATGGAAAATTTATGTAGTTTCTTTAGTACCTACACATGCAAATCGCAACGTTTCATAAACGGAAACTAGATCAAGTGAATCAATGAAAACATTATTTTAACAACAAATCTTATGAAATGCACTATGGAATTTGATGTACATATCATTACGTACATGAGTTTTGCCTTATGTCATATGGCAAAACTCACTCTCAGTTCGGCACCTGTTATGGCAGCGCGCGGCGTCGTGATTGGCTGGTAGGCGAGGCTAGTTGCAGATGTTTACGAAGGGATGATGGTCAAATGCCATCGCGTGAGTTTAGGGATTTAAAAACATTTGTAAATATGCGAATTACGTGAACAAATTATTTATTTTGGGTGTCAAAAACGCATACAAATTGCGAATAATCCGATTTTAAGAATTATTGGTAGAAATTAGTATGAAATATTATTTTCGGGGCAAAGTTTTTTGAAAAAAGTGCGAATTCGGTAAAAATATGAAATATAAAGTTACAAATTAATGGAGTTTTACTGTACTAAGAAGAGTTAAATTGATAAAAATTATTTAAAGAGGGTTTTTCATAACTTCAAAGATTATAATGTATGATAAATATGATTTCAAAACCATAGATACATACAGAAAACAATTCAGCCAGCTGTGTGATGGAGGAGTGAAGGTATCCTGGCACCTTTTTTAGCTCTTCTAATGGCAGTTCATCGCTAGACTCGTTGTCACCCATGAGCCAGTATGATATTGTACCGAAGAATCCTACAATGTAGAAATTGTAAATCATTCTGCCACACGAGTATCAGTTTCAAACATATTAGCGATAATTTTTAAAGCTAACTACATTGCTCAATTATAAAACATTATTTTGATAATTTTGTCAATTTGGATTTTTATTAACTATTAAAAAATCTATTTAACTGATTACTTTATAGGTATTGTGTATTACTAAGTTGAAGGAATAAAAGATAAAAAATTACTTAAGGGCGCACTTTCAAAAATATTATTTAGTAAGAAATTATTGCATTTTTGATATCAAACTTGATTTTAAGTAAATACAATATATTATTTAAAAATGTATGTTTTCACTAAAACAAAATATTTTAAAAACGTTCATCTCTATTCGTTTTTAGCATTTTGCTAATTTAGTTCAATGCAGATTTGTCTCGGTAATCTTAGCTTTAATATTATAAGAAAATATATTTTGTATATGTTAATTTTAAATATTAAGGTACGCGGAAAATGTATTTAATGGTCACCATCTTTCTTATAATGGTTGTAGTTTCTTAATTATGGTAAATAATATTCAGTTTATTAGTTTTATATTAATGTAAAGGTTAAATCTAAGTAATACTTTTAAAAAAAGTTAAATCTTGTGTATTACTTCTGATATAAATAAATAATAAAAACCCACATTTTCATAAAAAAGAAATACGAAAATATGATTTATTTTTAAAAGCGCGCCCTTAAAGATTCTGTTACTAATATCTACAGCCTGTGTATTCTACAATCGGTGTCATTAGATTCCAAATAACCAAAATAATACAATAAGATCCAAATGTTCGAATCATTTACAAAAACTAATATTCTAATTAAAAAAGCTTACCGCTTCTTTGTGCTGTTAAGCGCTCATCTCTCAACTGAATAATATCCATGACTTGAGAATTAGCTTGCTGCGCATGTAACGTGAGGTCTCTCGCCATGGGTCTGCCGGCTCCCAGAAACAGGGGACAGTATTGTGATGCTCCTGCATCAGTAAATCTCCCTACGTGTCCCAGTCCGGGATTGAAGGATTGTGAAGTGACTTGAGACATTTGCGAGGTGCACGAATTGAAACTATGATTAAGAAAATGATCATTAGTAAAATATTATCATTATTATTATATCATCAAGTTCAATAATAGTTTAATAAAATCTAGTCCGTTTGGGAGTCTAAAATTGATTGTATATGTATTCTGTTGTAAATTTATGAAAAAAATGTGTTTTGTTAGTGAATAGAATTTAATTAATAAATGGTAATAAACATATTAAATATTAATAATGAAAACACACTTTATTTATTCCACTGTTTATTGATTACTCAACATGTTTCGGAACCAATGGTCCCTTCTTCAGTATACAATGTATAATAAAATAAAAATTGCAAGTATAGACATAAACAAAACTGTAAATTTAAGTGGTAAGTAGTGAAGATAAGAAAGAGGGGGGGGGGGGGGAGAAGGGTGGGTAACTAATTGGGAAAACTGTAAAAAAAATTAAAATGTGGATATTAGTAAAAAGGATTTGGTTACTAATAATGTTTAATTTGCTATCAACACTTGTTCTTATTTCTAAAATTTTTAATTTATTTAACTGTAAACCCCTAGTATTTGTGTGTAAAACTACTGTTAGCGCCATTAAATGTGCTACGCACGTATACGCGAGCACATCTCATTGGATTACAGAGATATATCCTGTCCCTTTTACTCTTGTCCAATCTTAGTCCCTAGGCATGAAGGAGAAAGAAGATTCCTGCAGTCTGATTGATACGTCTGAACGAACTACTCCGCTTTTAAAACCGAACACGGTACGTTGCCGTCGCTGTAAATACGCTTACAACCGCTAACCTTAATTACCGCTAATAGATTTAAAACAATTACTTTTTAACGCGAGTGTCAGAAGTGCGTGACATAATTCTGCGTCGCTTGTGAATTGGTGGACCAGGGAGAAAAGAACCAGCTTCCAGAGATAGGAGATCAACAAGTAAGTGCCATCCTGTCTTTTATCTCCCGATAACCTGCCAACTTTCCAACTACTAAACCCCTGTTAATGTTAAAATAATGGTTTGTTTCTAAAAACTGATTGGAAGATTTAGAATAGTTGTTGCTATTTAGGCATCTCAAATGCTCCTTAATTCTAATATCAAATTTTCTACAAGTTTTACGTATTTGTATAAAAATGATTGCACTTATTGAGAGTTAATTGGTAGACCCTTGATTTATTTTAAATATTATTCTTATCCTTGTTATATAATACATAATTCTTTAATTTGTTATTGGTGTAGAAAGCTGGTTGTATAGAATTTGGGATGTTTCTTATTATTGATTCTGAAATATGATTATTTAAAAAAACAATTTTTCTACACCGCTTCCCACTATCAATTAAACATTTGATCTCATAAACTTTTTGTTTCTATTAATTAAATATTATAACCATTATTAATTCAATTTGTTTGATAATATTTAATTCTGTTTTAAGTTATTTATGCATGGAATGAATTTGATTTATTGAAGAAGATATTAAATATTACCTGTTCTCTATGTTGTTGACGGTTCTATCAAAGATTCCGGAACTACAGGGTTGTAGAAATGATTGCGCAGGACTAGAAGCATATTGGTTTAAGAAGGGGGTGTTACCGTTGGCTGATGTTGGCTCCATCTCTAACGTGACTGATTTCTCTATCTCTGTTAGCAATTGCACCAGGTTGCTTTGAGAAAACACCTATTGAAGCACAAAATGATGAAACAAAACCTATAATATAATTATAATATAATAATTTTTTAATTTTTCCAATATCACCGATGACTAAAAATTCATAGAAACTGAACTTAGGGCCGGTTGTGTGATCAGTAGTAACTTTTTATTATGATAAAAAAAAGTTACTAAAGTAAAAAAATTTGCGAAAACGGGTTATATTAATTGTTAGTAAAAAAATATTTACTTCTCAATAGTACATCTCGTAGTAACCTCATTTTACTCTGCAATACCTGATAGTAAAAATGAGAATCGATTGTTAAATATAGTGGACTTTTCACATCTGTTCCAAAAGTCATCTGACACATAGATACTTTGAAAGTTGCAGTATGTGACAATTAATCATTCAATATCCTGTTATTTTAGTGATGAGGGTTTGTCTAATGATGATCTTATTGTTTAATACATAATATGAAAAAATTTCACCATCGAAGTGATAGATTTCCAATGCCTAGGTGAAAATATCCATAGAATAAAGCATATTTCTTGATTATTTGTCACACCAGTAGACATCTCCATATACGTTTTGTCAGTAGTAAATTTGAGTATCAGCAATCCGCAAAGGATTTTTACTATGGGCGTTAGCAAAAAGTTACTACTGATCACACAACAGGCCCTTAATTATTGTAAAAAAATAATTAATAATTAGAAAAATATACCTTCGTTAACCGAAAAAGCATGATGGCATTTTTGGGTGTTGTCAAATCAAGGCGTAGAAATCTCGGTACAATTAATTGAAATATTTCAGTGTACGCCAGCAAATTTTCAGAAATAAAAGGTATGAAGGCTGCATCTATCACGGTGGGCCTGACAATGTCTTCTGCTGATGTATCCATCCTCTCTTGATGACTGAAATGCATTTTGATTACTTATAGATAATCAACTGAATCAATTAAAGAAGAGTATATTATGTGTACAATATACATAATGCAATAGAAAGATTTTCAATAGGCACTATGTATGTGGATATTCTCCAACAAACATGGGCAACTTTTACTGATTGTGGGGCCAAATTATCATTCTATCACCGAATCAAAGACCACACTAAATAGATTTTACCACAAATATTAAGTTAATTCGATACACAATACTAAATTATATCTAGAGGCAATGTTTTGTTAATTTATCTGTATAAGATCACCAACATTTGGACATTAAACCATTTTCTGAACTTTTTGAACTGATCTAAACATACAGGGAACATTGTCTATAGGGTTGGCATAAAAGACTAAGTGGGGATGGATTAAAAAGGTCGCAAGACCACATCCGAACTGCATACACGCTAGACAAAAAAGATTTGTGAAAATTTAAAAACTTAAAAGATTTTTCCTTAAGAGGCAACTTTCATTTTTCCAGTTTGAATTTCGAGATATTTTCAAGATGAGACTAATATGTAGTCAATTCTTTTACAATATCAAGTAAACATAAAAGTGAGTTATTTTTAACGTAAATATTGCTAGAGTGAAAGGTATCAATAGAAAAGGACAAGTATACAATTGTTGGTTCTCTTAAATTACCAAATTATCAAGCGAAAAATAAATAATTTGTTAAAGTTCTCATCTAAGAATTGTTATGATTATATTATAAAGAATTATTATGTTTATGATAAAAACCATTGTTTGTGTCGATAAACATATGATTATAAAATATTACAATTTTGTCCCGATTTATAAGGAAAAAATTGATGTAAATTCATACTGATAAATAATATTGATAACTTTTGAAGCAGCTGTATTTGTGAAGAGAATACTATTTATGCTAATATTATATTATATAATATACGTACTCCGGTTGTAATAAAAAAAATGTTTTTTTTTTATATTTATTTATTGTTTTAATACATTATACACATATATTTAATATTAAAATATAAATGAAAATATGACAAAGGTACTATTATTCACTGTTAAATAATTAGTTGTTCATCAAGCACATTATCGTTCTTCAGAATTTTGTTATTTATTTCTTTACACGTATTCAAAATAAAATTTGATCCACACATATTACACTTTAAATTAAATTTAGAAATAAAACCAATCTTACATTTTTTCACATATTCAATATTCATTCCTGTGGACCCAAACATTGATTTGTGGGAGTAAATTTGATTAATTTGAGAAAAGAATTGGTGTATGTCGACCACTCTTTTGCCATCCAAATTAGGAAGTTCAAACAAGTCCACACATTCAATGCTCAGTTCGGGAACATCCTGAAAATAATTTATAATATTATTATTATTGTTATTAAATTATGTTATATACTTTAATAATATACAATAATCTAAAATTGAAATAAGGGTTTGATTAATAATAATTCATTAATAATATAAGATGCCACCATTGGTTAGATATGTAAACCATGTATATTAACATAGCATACTCCACCACATAGTTGCAATATTCTGTCCACAAACAAGAAAATATATTGAGTAATGTTGAATGGGAAACGCCCACAACTAAATCCATTTAAATTAAACATATCCAATAATATTTTACAGCGCAAGATTCGTTATCATGATAATATGTAAAGAGATAAAATCAACAGACTGTACGAAAGAATTATGTACTTACAATGCTGGTTGAAGGAAATGTCAATGGATACTTTTTGACCTTAGGCATCTTGAGTCACAGGAGGCAGTAATTTCAGAACAATAATGTATATAATAATATATTATTGACTTTTAATGAGAACCAAATCCAACAAAAAAAATCACGGCTTCGCAAATTTTACATCTTCTAATATTTCACGACAACATTGCGTAAATACAATGTTGTCAGTTTCTATGTTACGAATGGTGACATTAAGTCTGATGTATGTTTAATATTTAAATGTCAAAATTATAATCTGTTTTCGTAACAACTCAAAACCATACAATTTACAAAAATAAGCAATTAATATCGAGAATAAAAATAATATTCATTCATATTGTAGTAAAAATTTGTACTAAAATGTGTTTTATAGGTAAATTTAATTCAAATCTATCGGAGCGCAGATTTCACGACCGCCGTGGCCGTGTCGAACGGCATACTAACACTGTGAGAGCTAATTAATAATACAGTAAAACCGCAATATAACGAAATCCAAGGGACCAAAAAATAAAAATTCGTAATAACGAATTCCCACATATAACGAAAAAAAATAAAAAACCTACTATATGTTACGCGCCGTCGCAAAAAAATGTTGCGCGGCTTCAAAAAAGATCGCAAATTCTGCAAACAAAGGAGGAAAAAGGCCATAGGGAACTGAATACCTATATATTTTTAGTAGTTTTGTTATTAAAACAGATAAGTAAATGGATAATCAGAGGAATTAAATTAAGAACAGAACCTATTCATCACCAATTGGAAGATATTTTAGTAAATTCCAGAATATTGCAAACACAAAACAATATTTTAATTGTGTTTAAATATAGAGCCGCTTCAAACATAGTTTTGGGCATGAAACATACAAAATAATTCAAAAATAACAATTTTACAGTTGAATCGCGGCATTTTTATAAAATGAGTCGTATATAAATTACGAAGGTACTTACCGGTAACGGCGGCAACCACTTCAAAATATATTTATAATCGTTAAAATTATTCACTTAAAAATTATCGTTAACATTGTTCACTTAAAATACACGAAAACAATAGTTAATAGAAATACAAAATGCCGTACAAAAATAGTCCATAAAATATTTTAACAAATTATTTATATTATTGACGAGTTCACACGAAAACAATTGTCAAACGAAAATGAATTTATGTAAATATTTAGTTCGGTCATGCAATAATCGCGTTAAAAGCTGAACAAACTTAACTCTACAGACGTTACACTGAGACTGACATTTCCAATAAGTACATCCTGCAACTTTCGGGGGGTTCCTGTTAATTTTTGTATTTTACAGCTGTTTGGGTCTGGGATTGCAATACATATTAGAGACGTATGCGTACGTAAAACGTGTCTAAGAGAACGCCGCAAGAATTATATCAAATGTTTATGGGCCTACTATGAACCCAAGAAGAAGTTTGAATTGTTTTACTACCTTGTCGGCCGACCGCCGCGCACCGCCGAAAAGGCCATAAAACCGTTCGCAGGCCATAAAAACGGCAGATGCATCGGCGCGGCTTTGTAAGTGCGAAATAATATTTTCATCTTTTAACATTTTTTTATTTCGTTATAAATTTACGTAAATGTATTGGCATTTTTTGGTACAGGACAAAAATGATTTTGTTATAAATATTAACGGGATTTCGTTATATAAATGCATTTTTGTATGAAAAATTAATTTTAGGGACTAAATTTCAATTTTTTTTTCGATATACGTCATTTTTCGCTATATCAGGTTTCGTTATATCGCGGTTTTACTGTATTGTGTTTCATAAGACTGGAAATATATTATTTAAAAGTGATTATTGTGTTTCTGATATTAAACTTAGTTTTAAATAGTATTTGAAGCCTCAAAGCATGTGAGTAAATATAGTATATTATTTAAAACGTATGTTTTTACTAAAACAAAGTATTTTAAAAACGTCAAAAATTCATCAACAAACAATACTGCAAATTGAATGATTTATAACTATTCATTTTTAACATTTTGCTAATTTGGTATCCTACAGATTTGTCTCCGTAATCTTGACTTCAAGATTATAAGAAAATATATTTTGTTTATGCATTAATTTAGCATATTAACTCAATTTCGTAGCACGTGGAAAATTCATCTAATGGTCGCGGTCTTTCTTATAATGTCTGTATCATCTTAATAACATTCAGTTTATTAGTTATATATTAATATAAAGGTTCAATCTAAGTAACAGTTGAAAAAACAGTCAAATCTTTGAATAACTTTCGATATAAATGAATAATAAAAACCCACATTTTCGTAAAAAATGCAAAAATTTGAATTATTATTGCCTTAATTGATTACTGATTGCATTAGATGTAAAAATAGTTTTGTTGCAATCTTCCAGGAAAAAGTTATTTATTTTTTTAATCTGATATGATAATGATAAGAATCATTTTAGCATTACTCACCTATTAGGTGAATTCTCATCATTAAGATTTACATATCTCCAGGGTTGTATAAAACTAAACCACAGTTCCAGGACAAGCCTGAACGATGCGTCCAGGGGCCATGAGTGCATTAGGTGCCGGATGTGCCGTGTTGCTCGGGGAGACAACAGCACCGGTGTCGCACGGCGCAACTCTCCGAGGCTGGTCACGTCAGATGACCCAGACAGCGAGAAGGCGTGGCACTGTTTGATGAGTGAGCGGGCAATGCGAACATGCTCGCTGGCTGGATATGTACTCTGCATAATAATTGAAAATTTAAATATTAATATAATGTATGTACACGCATGTGCAATTTCCTCTCACTAACATTAGTAGTATTTGTAGGAGATATATGGAAAACTATATTTTTAAATAACACAACACATATTGATAAAATTATTTATTAGCTCAGAAAAACATGAGATGTGAAGATAAAATGTCTAATAAAATCCCAAAATAATCACCACTTGAGCAGGTTGCAAAGCAGCAGAAGCGGCCTGCTGAGCAGAAGTACTGAGCCAGATGTCGATAAAGACCTGGAGCACTGTTTCCGAGCGCCAGACCTCTCCACGAGGATGCAGTTGGGATCCTCCGCTCGAGGATACTCCTGGAGACCCCACGGTATCCTGTGACACCAGCAGCGACGGGAACTGGGAGAGCCTAAGCATTACATATAAGACTTCAATTTATAATTTGAAAATTAATTAATCGAGGATGTTTTGGATTTTCTATGATATACAAATTATAGAAAATAAAAAGACAAGGAATTTCAATGAAATAGATCTGTTAAAGACAAGACGCGTTTTATAAATTTTATCTTTAAGGTGGACAGAAAGCAACATAGCGCGCCGAAGCTCGGTGTAGTAAGACTCGATATTTAAAGCCTGCGCCGACCAGTTACTCTCTCGTGGCTTTGGCGTAACCGGCACCACTATTTACTTAGTGACAGACTTAATAATCATTTATTGCTGTATAAAATTTTAATTCCAGTGTAACTAAAAATAGAATAAAGGCGAGATGAAACTAAGATTTTTTCTTTAAATACACCTGAGATGATTGTACATGCCCTTAACCTTCTGAACACGGTAAGATAAAAACCCAGATACGATTCTTACTATGGTAATAACAATACCTCTGCCACAACAACTGTCAACCACCCATCACCATATCTTCATTTTTCCACATTGTAATGTATTGTATATTGGATGGACTTTGTAAAATCGAAATGAAATACAATATCTTAATTCAGTAATCTATTAAATATGGTAAGTAGGAATATTTTCTTAATAAATTAATAAAATAAAGTGAAATTATTTCAGGTGAAAAAAAAATATAACAAATTAATAAATTATTAATATTAACCTTTTGAATGCTACTCCCAGCCCTGACATTCCAATACTCACACGTGGCACATTTTTTTGCTTACTTACCATCACGCCATTTCTCCATGGGAGTAGGCAAAGAGGATAGATCACCACACTCTTCTGTCCTGACACACAATTCTCGCCTCATCCGCATTCATACATCTTCTCATATAAGTTCGACGATTATTGAGGCTTCTAACAGGATCATCCTCCAGTATCCATCTACAGACGTCCTCTACTTTTGCTGCCATCAACACTTGCATCATATTATATCTTTCTTATCATTCTCTCCTCATTCCTCCATTCCATATGACCAAACAATCTAAATGATCCTTTCTTAATCTTACTCACTATACTAAGTGAGCTTCATATTCTTTCCTTATTTCTTCATTCTTTACTCTGTCATAAATGGATCCGCCACATATACGCCTAAGTGATCTCATTTCCACTGCATTCAGTGTACTTTCGTTCCTCTTCTGCCAGCTACAGGCCTCACTTCCACACATCAGTGTCAGTACCAGGACTCTATTGTGAACCGCTAGTCTTACCTCAGTTGACAGGTTCTCATTAGCTACAATTCCATTTAAAGCGCCATTCACTTTATTCCCTGCTGTCACCCCTCCTTTCAATATCTTTCTCTGTCTTTCCGTTTCTATCAAACATACTTTCCAAATACACAAACTCATCTTCTTGTTCCTAATATTTATCACCTACAAGTACTTTGCACGTTGTCTTGCATTCCTCTTTCTCGAATACCATCACTTTTGACTTGTTGACATTCATAATATGGTTTTTTTCCTTGCATACATCGTACATTCTACTCACTAGCCTTTGTAATTCTTGTTCATTATTCGCCATTAATACTGGATCATTGGCGTACAATAAACAGCATACAATCAAATCGCCCATTTTCACTCCTACATTCATATATTCCAGTTTTTTCACATAATTATCACACATTTTTTTGAATATCCAAATACACATTAAATCATTAAAATAGACGAATTATGCATGATTTATTGCCTCAGATAGAGATAAAAGGTTATCTTGTTCAATATGAAACCAAAACATGGTTGTAAAAATCTGTAGGATGTTTACAAATGAATAAACATAAACTCCATACAAAAACTTACATAACGGTACAGCAATGAGCAACTGCTTGAAACACGTGACGGATTATCAATGTTTTTAACGAAGTACGTTTTCCAAAATTATCTGAATATGTCAGCACTGTCAAAGTATTAGGAATCTTTTAGTGTATGTTAAAATATTGTATGTAATAGGCGCACTATGTGATCACGGACCAAAGTTGCCGTATTAACTGTTGATATGGTACCATTCAATAGGTTAATACTAAATGCAATGTCTACATATTTCTATCACCTGTTTGAATTTTGCAAAGACGTTGCATCAAAGTATTTGTAAGATGCAAGTTTAAATTACCAATCAAAGTAAATATGTAAGTTATTAAAAAAATGAAAAGGACAAATAATTTTTCTCAAAAACCAAGCCTTATTATGGTAGACTACTATCCCAGCTGCGCTATATTAACATTGGTTTAATTATCTTGGAACGATACGCTCTTCAAAATCGCAATGTCATCAATAAAAAGTGATTTTAATATTATTGTGTCATTGTAAAATTTCTGATGTACATATATATCTTCTACAACTGAAAAAGCATAAATTAGTCATTTGAGCTGAGAGATTAGAAAAGTAAAAATTGCAGGTTTATCATACTTTAGGTTAAATGTGATAAATAATTAGGTAGGGAATGTTTACCTATTTGCAGTTTGCATGGGTGATACAGCCGGCGTCTTCCCAGTAAAGTAAGCAATGTGTGGCAACACTGGAGTATTGGGGTCGCTGGGAAGGAAATGTAATAGATATTCACAGCACAGACTATAGTACACCGTGTTCCAGCTATCCCAAGCGCCTTTTGTGCACGGGATGTTGTGCAGGTAAGTGGCAAAGTGGAAGATGTAATAGTCAAATGGGTCTGAATAGATTATAAGGAAAATATTTTGTTTATTAATTTAATTTAATTGAGTATTGATGATATAATATTTATTTAGAAGGTACGGTGAAATGGACACGGAAAGTATTCCAAATCACGCATCAAATTGTAACCTTTCTGAATAAGCCATGCGATTCAACCTTTTACTCATTCATGTCATTGTCCTATTACTTCATTCCTGTTGAATCATGCTGAATATTTAAATGTTTGATGGGTAATTGTCCATCATGAAATATCACACCACATGTTGATGTCCTTCTGATACATCATCTATCAACCTTTCCTCCAAAATCGAAAAAAGACTAAACCCAAAATATTTCATACCTAATTTAGGAATTTATTGAATTAAATTGTCAAGATTCAAATTTAAATACGTTTTTTAGATTTTCATGCACTTTCAACGTTTTCCAATTATTTCTATATCAGAATAAGTCAAATACCCTGCAAGATGGAATGTAACTGGTCGGATAGTTGAAATCAAGGCCGATTAACGAACGAGTGTAAAGGATACTCAGGTTCAGAGAGATGATCTGTCTCGTGTGAGGATCGACATTTAGTAAATCCAAATAAAATTGTGGCAGCCGTCCACTTTCTAGCATTTGAACTACATCCAACTGCAACACAAAACAATTATAAACAGCCTACTGTCAGAATGTGAAAACAAAAAAAAAAAATTGTAAATTCTAATCGTAATTAGAATATCCAATTGTTTTGCTATAAAGTTTTAGACGTGTAATCTAGAAAAATTGTAAATATCTTTTCTCTACAGCATTTTAACTAGACACGCAATCATGAAATAATGTGAATTAATGGATTTTAGTATAGGACAACATTACCCAAAGACAAATTTAAATTGCTTACTGTCAGAATGTTTGGGTTTGCACTCCTAGTTACCGTGCACAATTAAACGAAAGAACAAAATAATAATTATGGTGGTTTGAAAAATGATATACAATTACATTATTGTATCAATTTAAATGACAAAATTAATAAAGAATAAATTGAATACTATTTAGTGAAGTAACTCCAAAATAAAACTATTTTCCCTTACTTAGTTTTTAATGTGGTGTTAAATAAAATAAAAATTATAAAAACTTGTGTATATACTTTCTTGTACTGATTCGGTACCTTACAAGTATTTTTTAAGAATTTTAATACTATATGTTAGTAGTGCCAATTTTTTGAAGCTGATTTTAAGGCATAAAACTAGTTAAAAAAATGTTATAAATAAAATAGAAAGAAAGTTCTTTAAACTGATAAAATATAATCCAGGGGGGCACATTAGATAACTTTTTATCACTTTTAATGTAAACAAAAATAATAAAATATATGGCACAATTATTAAATTATAATATGTAATTATCATCGTTTGCTTGTACGCAGTTGTGACGTACAAACCGTTAAAGAAGAAATAGGAGTGGAAGTCAGTGAAGTTCGCTCAAAGAAAGCATCCAACTTCAGTTTATGAATCTGATGTTGTTTCTTAATTATTATGATGATAATGTACAATTTCATGGTCATGAAACATAAAAGGTCGAGGCAATGATATAAAATTAAAGTAAAAAGTTAATTGTACCTAAAACTTACCGGTAATAATCGCGTTGGGAATACGTACTTCAGCTGAGGATCCCCAATTAGTTTATAACATATTCTAAACAAGGGACCCCTCGGCACCAAAAAATTACACAAATTGTCAAAATCATACGCGTTGTTTTGCGCGGTAATTGTGCGGAGCCCCCAATCTTCAGATACACCACCATTTCCAAAAATACTCCCAACTATTTGAGGGAATACAGTCTGCAAATCTTTGAAAGGGATTTGTTCAACCAACTGGCTTATTTCGTGCACTCGGGTGTGTAGGGGTGCTCTCAGTAGAGAATGAATCCGTGACTATAATAAACATAATAATTTATTAGTACACTGAAATCATTCTAAGTATTTTTATTCCGTTAAAAAATATTTACCGAAATATCAAGCATTCCAGTCATTTTGACAATTTGAAATAGAAGCTGTTGCTGCTTCCAGTTATTACTCTCTGATTTTAGTCATTTGACATATAAGTACCATAAAGAAACAACAGTTTTTTTTTATGGTGCTGTCAGATTTCATTTCACTTGGAAGCTATGCATGGAAGTAAGGATTTGATTATGTGAACATAATTTTAAATAAAACATTATTAATTATATTGATATGCTAGAACGGTAATGTGTCGCATGCCGATTTTGATTCGGACTGACCTATCGTTATTTGTCATCTGCGAATACTTTGTTTTCTTGGAAGTGCATTTTGCAAGAACCCACGTCACACGAGGACCTTTTCTTCCGTTATTGGAAAGCTATCCTTTGTTTTCATCGGGAAGATTTATCTGTTCTGCAATTGCGAGGGATGACCACACGTGTTACGAAATACGTTATGAAGTCAATCGATTGCCTTTTGTCCGAGAAACGTCGCGCTCGGGAGCGGCCTAATAACAATGTACCTTCAGTAAATTGAGGGGTCAACAATAAGACAATGACCGCACCAAGAAAAAAAGGACATTAAGATGCGGGTCCCTTTTTTTTGCGCCCAAGGATAATTGATTCCGGGGTAATAAAGCAGCTTTTGTTGCATGCGAGCCAGTACCCACGTGCGGAAGGGCCACTGTGAGCGACGATTGACTATCGCGTCTTTTCTCCGTAGGGGTAGGGAGAGGAAATAGGACGCATACGAATAAGTCTGTGTACGCGGATTCACATCTTCCACATTCATGCACCTTATGTGGTGCGTAAATCGGACTGTTCCGTCGTCAACCATTTATTCCATACATCCAAACTGTTTGAGCAAGTCTCAAATCAACCGCGATTCGATCTAATCAAAGTGTGCCGGTGTAGTAGCACTTCCGCAGTATTCAGTCGGCATTCGTTCTTGATCTACTAGTAATAATCGAGTCAACTAAAACAAATAAAAATGAAGGCAGGCAGAGAGATTGCAATGTAAATAAATATAAATAATAATGTAATTATAACTTGGCAGGTGGGAAAACATATAAAAGGTATAAGTATATGCGAAAACCGCTCATGAAATATGTAATTTAAAGCTGAAATAAAGAAACCCCATGTGTACCTAATTATAAAAGTTTTCGTCTCAGATGTAATAAAAATAAATAAAATGATTAGCTCTTAAGTAGGATTTTATGTGAAATATTTTTATAATGATTGAAAATGTACTTAGAGGAAATCTCAAAATTTAATTAGAGATAGTAATAATTCTGATAAGGAGTAAGCTTAATGTGAAAAATGTATAGAATATAAGTTAGTAATAGTTTATATTTGTTAATGGATTATTGTAGGGCTTTTAATGAATAATTTAAATGAACAGTGACATTTTTGAATTTTTATATAATAAGGCAGGACTGTAATTAATTACGAAGAAAGTGGGCGGAACCGAAAATTAGGCCTACAAGGGAGGGTTAACGCGGCTGTTAACGGATGGACCAATGAGGCATCGCAAACCTATGAGGACCAACCGACCCCCGAGCGAGAAGTACGCCCTCGCCACGGTTACTTTAAAAGGGCCTGAACGCCATTTTAAAAGTCAGTTGTAGATTCGGAGAAGAGAGTCGGACATGAAGTCTGGAAGGACAAGTTGGATAAGGCTCAGAGGAGTCAGTTGTAAAAAGTCAGTCGAAAGGAAATCGAAAGCACGCAGTTGTAAACCCGGAGTAGTGAGTCAGACATGAGGTCCGGGAAGACGAGTGGAATGAGGTCCGGAAGGAAGTTGTAAAGACGAGATCCAAAGGAGTGAGTCGGGAACGAGATCTGAGAGGACGAATTGAACGAGATTCAGAGAGCAGTTGTAAATACGTGATGGGAACGAGTGGTAAACACGGGACGGGAACGAGTGGTAAACACGCGATGGGAACGGAAGTAAGATCTAGAGGCAAGAGCGCGTTCTATTAGTTGGAAACGAGGTCAGAAAGAGACGTTAAGAAAACCACAGTTGGGATCGAAATCGACGAAGAAAGCCGTCACGGTTCATCGCAATCTACTTTGAAGCATCCGCCCAGACTGGTTCGCAGTCCTACAGAGCATATAGCGGATAGCCGCCCACGCCGGGTGCCAACAGTATCACTCCGCCGGCCGGAGACCAGATCTTCGGAAGAACGTCGCCAAGTAATCTGAGGTAGACATAGTTAGTTATAAGTTTGGGGGTTATGTCGGTGCTTAAATGAAATATAGATGTTTGTTTGCGCGAGTTGAGGTTTTATTATAACGTTATGATAAAAACGGATAGAAATAAAGAATGCAATGAATGAATGTGAAATGAAATGATGTGAAGCGAATTGGCTGTCTCGTCCGGCGCTCCCGAGCCGGCGAGACCGCCGCTGTAGAACGCTGAAACTAGAGAGGCTGTCTAGCGGTGAATTCTGAGCCAGGCTTGTGGCAGCAACCGGCAACGCTGTCGCTAGTGTCGATGCCGACTGAGATGGCGGTGGATTTGAATTCCGGTCGCTACATAAGTATTTTCACCTGCCCGTAAACCTAAATGTGTATTTAATAAATGTATAATGTGCATCTTCGTGTATTTACATTCGCCTGTGTTCTTCTTGTAACCATGGTACTAATGAAAGCGTGATAACTGATGGATGGGTCGCGAAAAGAACATTCCATTAGAGTGCGGGGTATCGTTTTGATGAGCGATCAGGAGCATGGTACGAATCATGACTCCTAAACGAACCCCGACTCGAATTACACGGCGCACAACGTCGTATCCCGTTTGTATCAATATAAAACTTTGCTTATTTCACAAAATAAGTGTAAAATTAATTGTTTGTTCATTTCACTGAGTTTGAACCGTAATGAAATAAACAATTAAATATTTTAACTGGTTTCTTCCCAAAAATGCCATTGATATTGATAGAAGAGGGAGGGTTCACTAGGTATCACACCGGCATGAATTAACTCAGAACAATTTGTCTATGGTTCGTAATATCATATTTTATAAAGCTATCTATCTTCGGCATGTCTATAATCTATAAAAGATGTCTTTCGTTGTCTGCATAGATAAAAGTTATATTGTCTGTGACAAGTTGACAAACGTCATAGACAATCGTTTAGCGTTTGGTCAGGTGCATTTCAAGTTGTTATTTCAGTAATTTGTGTATGATATATATATATTTGAACACAACACAACATTAACCATGTCTGACGTTGAAATGACAGCAATTGATGCTGATGAAGATATAGATATATCTGATATTAAAGGTATTTTAAGTGGTTCCGAGGAGGGAGAAATAAATGACACCGATTCTGACGATGCCTCATCAGTTCGGCATAGAACCAAAGAGGCAGGTTTATCTGTTATTCTATAATTTATAATAATTCTAAATGCACACGTTTTAGCTAAGTAACCCGAAAACTAAGATTAAGAATAATGCTCACATCTAGTCAACTTACATAAGTTTTTATTGCGTTAACGTCAATATTAGTGTACTGTTTCTTATATTTTTAGGACAACGCACTCAACAAAATCAACGGCAACAAGTATTCTTTCCAAACAGACGGTGACAATGGCATTAATCATTCAATATTTGATGAAGATGACCTTGCTCAGATGGGAGAGAGAGTTAATCGCTTCGGACTGGATACAGATAGTGACACCAAAATACTGGAAAAGGAGAAAACAGACCTTTATGAGAGTCTTTCAATAGTTACGCAAGAAGATATCAGGCATGCAAGACTTGATACAATCCATGTCCACGGCACAGATAAAATGAAAACTAATGATATTTTTGAGTATTTCTTTGCTCATAAGCCATCCTTCTTAGAGTGGGTCAGTGAAAATAGTTGTAAGTATTTTTCTGTTGTTAATTTATTATGTTAAACCGAGCGTACTTTCTAAGACTACTGACATCACATTTTAATACTGATTGTCAGATTAATGAATTCTGATGAATAATTTTTTTAATTTTATATTTATTTTGTAAAAGATGAGTGCACATATAAAATAACATACTTTTTAAATATTTTAGTTTTATTTATTTCTCACGGTGAGTGTACACGAATGGGACTGATTTCTCATCTCGGAGATTTTGCAGTAAAAGCTGATATGTATCAGCTAGTCATTTTATGTACAAAAGACATTGACAAGCTTTGCTCTCAACTCTGTATTATCCTATGAACAGCTTTCGAGATGAGTCTCGAGACAATTATCCATGTAAATACGTCATTACAGCACGGTGTTGATTTAAAATAACTCTGTGATATATTTTGGAAATTTTCAAATATATTCAAACTTTTACTTGTTATTATATATTGTAATTATGGATTACTATACAATGAATTCTAAAGGCGGGTTGTGTAATCAGTAGTAAATTTTGACCATGGTAAGTTTTTACTATAGTTTATAACATTTGCGGGTTGTTTGTACGTTAAATTGACTACTTCAAAGCATAGATAAGAAATGTCGCCTCACAGCGTGGCAAAACGAATAATCATGAAATATACTTTATCTATGGCTTTATTTGTCCCTGCGTTTGAAATCTGTCACTTTACTGGCAATTTCTTTTCAGCCTATGTGCTAATGTATATTAAACAACAAGGTCATCGGACGAACTCTCATCACTAAAATAGCGGGATATTGAATGATTATTTGTCGTATACTGCAACTTTCAAAGTATCAATGTGACAGATGATTTTTGAAACAGCTGTGAGGAGTTCACCATTTTTAACCAGTGATTTTCGGTTTTTACCATTCGATATTCGAGAGTAAAATTAGTTTACCATTGCATTTTTTACCAATGACTGAACAACCCGTTTTTACAATTTTTTTTACCATAATAAAAAGTTACTACTGATCACACAACCGGCCCTAAGCAACGTGCTAATGAAAAGAAGAGTCGCAAGCAATGTTTCCTCTATGGTATGCGCGCCCACTCAAAAATTATAATGCGCACACAATTTTTATTAGGACTTCTTCTTCATATGCCAACTTCTATCGAAGGTTAGCGACCATGTTGCAGTATTTATATGATTTATCCTGCGTAATATCTTGGATATTGAGCCACTTTCTGAGGTTACACAATCAAGATAATCTCTTTCTATCACCGCCTCTGCTGCCATCTATCTTCCCCCGCATGATGAGTTGTGAAATATCATGTTTTTAATTGTGAAGAATATGACAAGAGTATACAGCTCTTGACTTAATTATATATCTTCATTAGTAATGTGGTCAAGCCAGACCCTACCAGTAGCCTTAATAAGGTAATATTTTTAATATTTTCACCCCCAGTGCACAAATAATAACATTGGTCTTTAAAAATGCACAAAATACTTTTTATGCGCACACTGTGATCCAAAATTATAGGGAAACACAGACCAGTAAATGAATAGACATGAAATAAAATGTCATATAGTAGAGAGGTTTGGAACATCAGTTGTGAGACGAGGGCCATTCTATATATTCAAATCCAATAGTTTGACACATTTATGCAACAGAAAAAGTATTTGCTCTTCGAAAATTAGATCTTTGTGTAAACAAGACGTATTTATTACATTAATGTATATTATATTGTCAGCGTTAAAATTTTTGTCCCAATCGAATTATATTCTTAAAAAAGGTTGCGGAGCTATTTGATTGCTTAAGTTACCAAAGTGATCACGTGGGTGATACTAGAATGAAAATATTGGGACAAGATATTTGTATTAGTTCATGTCTATATATTTGGGGGGAATGTTGGTTGCGAGCCCCTAAATTTAAATCAAAAGGATTTTATATGATAAGGGAAAAAAGGTTTGCTTTACAGCAGTGGTCTGGAATTTATTCTGTCGTATAAGCAAAGTGTGCCTATATATTAATCATTCTATTGTAGACCCCATTATAATATAAAGTTTTCATATTGAGTAAATGCCTAAAACTATTCTGAATATTGAGATCCGATTTGAACATTGAACTCTACTCAGTATTCTAATAAAATTTTCAATGAAATTAAAAGAATTTTTGCCTCATATTTATATAAATTATTTTTCAGGTGATGTTGTATGGAAAGATGACATATCAGCCGCAAGAGCTATGGTTTTCTATTCTAAAGAAATATTATACGAATGTGACAGTGCAATGGATGGAGATATTTCAATGAATGGGAAAGATATTAATGCGATATCAACAGACGCCGTGAGTCTTGCTGACATCAAGGTACCCATACCACCCGGCAGATGGAGAGCTGGTGCTCCGCACCCCTTAGCAGATTTCATTTTTCTAAGATTTGCTAACAAAAGTGACAAAAAAGTTAGTGGAAAAGAAAAATTAAAAGTTTATTCAAAAAAATACAGAAATTCTATAGACAGTGAAAATGTTCAGGGCGGTTTGATATCTGAATCCATGAAATCAAAAATTAACTCGATGAAGGAACAAGTTTATGAAACGGAAGATGAGAAGAGTAAGAATCCTTGGGGAGAGTTGTGTGAAACTTGGGGGATTAATGATTCGCAAGAAGTATTTGGAATCTCCAATGGCGCATCAATCGGCCACCCGGCTCCTTTACCATTTTATAAACCCTCGAGCGTAAGAGATAGAATTGGAGTAATGGGTTCCTCGCACACTCATTTACCCATCACAGAAAGGCTTTCCATGCCGTTCAGGAGGAATCATGGCAATGTCAAAATGAGGCTAGGCAAGAGGGCTCCTGAAATAATAGACGTCGCAGATAGCACCGAAAGTGAAGAAGAATCGCAAAGCAGCGATGAAGAGTGGACCTCGAGAAGAAAAGTACCTCGCATGAGAATGCACGCAGATGACGAACAAGAAAAAATGAATAAAAAGAGAATCAGCAGTGATCAGCCTACCTCTCCATGGGATGACGAAGTTAGTTTAAATACTATCACTGTAGAAGTTAAAAATGAAGTTATAGAAAAGCCTTATGTCCAACCTGATAATAAAAATAAGAGAATGGACACCAGCAACAGTAAACATAAAAATACAAAAGATCTGCGGTCCCGAATAGGCAGAAGAAGAAAGTCTTACGAATCCGAGAGTGATGACTCGTCGAGTCCCCCACCCCGAGTGGCTTCGAGGACCAAACAGTCTGCTGCCCCGACAGTTTGGTCCAGATTAGATACCTCTCGATCCGCGGAGCCGGCCAATTCACACTCTGATTCTGATTCCGAAAGTCAAAATGATTTAAGACATACTATATCCAAATCAATTACTAAAATTATTTCTAACAGGCCCGGATTTAACAAAGTCGATTTGCGTTCACGTCTTGGAAAGAAAAGCGATTTTCGTGCCAGTCCACTAAGAATTGAAGTTGATAACGAACTTTATGCACAGTCAGACGACGAATGATACAAATATTTCATCAATTTATTTTCACTTATACAGGAATTCATCACATGACATAAATGATGCAACTAAAGTGCATGCATCTAAAACAGATATACTGATCATTTTCTCAATCCAGAACGACCTATAGTGAAAGCTTTTTCATATTTTTGTACATACTCCTTATGTCTCTATTGTTTTTATTTTACGTGAAATCATTTTAATATTGTAATCTTTTTATTAAGTCTCAAAATTCAAGACATAATCACATAACTACAAGTTTTTTTTTAACGTGTTAGCAAGTTTTATCTTCTATTAAAATAATAAGACTTGTTGATTTTTGTTTTTGTGAACCACTAGATCATTATTTAATTATTCAATCATGGTTTTTTTTTTACTTTGGGTTTAACACAGCTGTCTTCATATTTGAACATTAAAATATTAGAATAAAATAAAATTAGGCAAATTGATAAATAAAAGATTATATTCATCTTAGTATGTATATATTTACATATTGTTGTAAAAACACGTTAATAAAAAGTTTCAACAGAAGTAAGTTTTTTGATGTGTAAACATCTTAGCTTGTCCACCCCCTTGTAAAATTTTTTGTACTATAGTAATCTCAGAAAAATATATGGTGAAAAGGCAACTAAACAAATACGTACAGAGTGTGCTTTCTTTTTTCCAGTTTAAAATTTGAGAAATTCTATACGAATTATATACACTTTCAAGATGAGGCCAACAGTTAAATTCTTATAAGTTCAGAGAAATAATTAATGACGTTATTTATTACTTAAATCATGCGAGAGGAAGATTTGAATAGAAAGAGACAATAAAAATTGTTAATTTTCTCACATTTGATGCAAGTGTCAAAAATAATTTGTACTTAGTCTTTTCCCAGTTTTTTTTTCATATTAAGGAATGAAATTTAAAATGTGTTGTCATTTGGATTAATCCATCGAAAATTAAATAATTTGTCAATGTACTCAATTCATATGTTTTGAAATCAAACAAAGTACTTACACATATTTAGATGGTCACTTAAATAAATGTTCTAAATTTAAAATTATTATGTCAGATGTATTTTTGTGGTTTTGTTTTATCTTATCGATTTAAAACACCACATTGCCGTATTGTGAATTGTTTGTTTCTTTCTTGCATAGTATTTATGAAACAGCTAGTTTTTAAAAGACAACAATGTTATATATAAACAAAATATTTTATTGTGTCTTATATAAAAATAATACACATAAAATGTTTACTTTGTTCAAGAAAACGTTGTTTTCTTTTAATATCAGTAAAAAAACATCTAATTTGTGAAATTTGCTACTAATGTTGTGAATAAGTTCAACATTAATTCATATTGTGGATAATATGCATGAAAAGATATATTTTCGGCATTTTTTAACAATAATAATGACAGTGCGATGTCTGTCATGCTGCTCGGGACCGGCGGAATGACAAAAAAACGGCGGAAAGTGAAAAACTTTACCAGTTAATAGGATCGATATAAATATTATTTAGTAAGTAATTATTGGGTTTTTAATATAAAACTTGGTTTTAAATAGTAGCTGAAGCCTCAAACCATGTGAGTAAACACAATATATTATTTAATAACATATGTTTTCAATAAAACAAAGTATTTTTAAAATGTTGAAAATTGATAATATTGAATGGTTTATAACAAACACTATTAATTTTTAATGTTTTGTTAATTTCTTTCGATCAAGATTTGTCTCCATAATCTTGGCTTCAAGATTATAAGAAAATATATTTTGTATATGCAAGAATTTTCCATATTAAGACAATTTTGTGGCAAGCTGAAAATGTTTTTGATTGTATTGTCTTAACTATGGCAAATAACATTCAGTTTATTAGTTTTGAATGAGTATAAAGGTCCTATCTAAGTAATAGTCTAAAAAAAGTAAAATCTAGTGTATAATTTCTGATAAAAATGAATAACCAACATTTTCATAAAAAATGCGAAAATTTGAATTATGTTTTCCTGCCAAATAAGATCACATTCTCCAATCCCGAAATAGTTCCATACAAATTACATATTTTTTAAGTTTAATATATTTTCTTGATAAAGTTTCCCACATAAGTAGTTAAATATTTTTAACAAAACAAAATTTCTCCTCAAAAAAATCCTTGTTTTTTGTTAAAAAAAACCTTTTTCGGGACAAGAAATTTTGTTTGACTTTCCCCTAAATGAAAGTGATGTTCTTTTGAGGGGTGCAATAATATGAATTCTGTTCATATGGATTTTGCCATGTGTCATAAGAGTTCTACCCACTTGCAAATTTAGTAATGTTTGAATAGGACAATAAAACTTACTGCCTGAACAAATAATTAATCCTAAAAATCAATAAAACGGAAAAATTTATGTATATTGAAAAAAATATTTAATTGCTACCGGGATTCGAATCTGGACCTTTTCCTGTCTGGAGAAGCGCATTCTCCATTTTCGCTATAGCAATCGAATACATTTTTGACAAATTTTCCAATTGATACATCTACTATTCCATCTTTAAAAACAATCAACTTTATATTACAGCGAATCTCAAATACCTTTGAATAAAACCAGATAGGAAGAGGTTCAAGTTTGAATCCCGGTAACAATTAAATATTTTTTCGATGGATAGATTTTTCTATATATATTTATAGTTGATTAATTTAATTTGTATTAAAATACCACAGTTCTGAAAATGCAACATCATGACAAAAATGTGTTCTTAATATTTCAATTAATCAAAATAATCACATAACTAGGATTTTTTTAAATGCTTTGTACCTCTGACATGATTAGGATTAGGCACATGCAGCTTGAATATTTTCGACTCATATGTATGTATCTACCTCTAAAATATTGTGTTACACCCTGTATACATAATAAGATTTCACAAAATCTATTCATACAATTATAAATACAAAATTTGATACTTGGAATTCCCGGAATATCTATTCGCTATAAAAATAAAACAAAATTTCTAATGTGGCTCCGGTACTGTGAGGATTATCTATTGCACACTTGAACATATAATTTACAGCAGTGGCGTTTCCGTTTTGTTGATTTTTGGGATTTGTTATTTTGCTTGTACATAAGTTTTATTCAAGACATATTCAAATATTACCATTTTTCGCAAATGGATAGAACTTTTATGACATATGACAAAACCCATTTAAAGAGAGTTAATTTTTAATTGCACCTCTTGAAAGAAACCACTTTCATTTTTAAAAATGTCAAACATGTAATTTATATGGGACTTTCGGGATCAAAGAATGTGATCTGTTTGGTGAGAAAACATTATATAGGAATTATCATTTTGAAATTTACATTTCAAAAAACATTGTAAAACAATCAAGTATGTAATATTAGATACTAAATAGGCAGCCGCAGATGCTAAATAAATAATGAAAAATGTTATACAGATCCAACTGAAAAGAATTCAGTTATTTTTGACTTTAATGCAACAATTTACATTATATCAAATCAATTATTATTAAATTATTTTATAAATTATATTTGTAAGAAACAATTTGCTGTTTGAATTCATTCCAATTAAAAGCATGTTACTTTCTATTATTTTTCTAGAAGCATTGCAGCCAAGTAAATTTTAATTAGTATCTAAAAAAAATGTAAATATGTAATACGAAAATCAAATCAAATAAACTGTGTATGGTGTGTGAGGGGCGTGTTTTTAAAATTGGCTGCGTTTGACAATTCTAGGATTTCATAGGAAATAGAGGGTTAAGGAATATTAAAAAAATTATGACAAATCAACTGATATTTTATTTTTAAAAATGGTAAAAAATTATTAGATCTTACTGAAGTGCTACCTAAGGCTGAAAGCTTTCAAATTACATCTAAAATGAAAATTTTGCCCTGCTTGCTGACCATTTGTTCGATTGATATGCTGTATTTAGCTCCTCATAACTTTCTTAATCATCTTCCTCTTTGCTACTCTGTAATTGAATGAGATTTTGACGAGATCCCAAAAACTCCAAAAAGTTTATCAGTTAAATCTTTTAATACGATGAATTTCAGCAGCAGAGGGAGAAATATACATTTTTTTATCTCCACAAGTTATTAAATTAATATGGTTGTTGTTTTAGTGGTTAAGATACTTGCCTAGTAATTTAGCAGCTGGGGTTCGAGCCTTATTCCATGCATATTTTACTGACGATAACTCATTCTAATTAATAAAACTATGCGTTTGATGAGGGATTATTGCACATTTTTGTTTGTCCAGTTAATCATATTTAACGAACGATACAAATGTTTTATTTTATGAGTTATCAAGAAACCATAAGGAACTTAGTAATGATTACTTGTGAACAATGTTAATAATTAATTAATATTGTGTAATGAATAATATAAGTACATTATCAGGTTTATAAAATAGATGTACATAAATGTTTATTAAAATAAAATTGAATTTGAGGTCATTTGACTTACTTTTTGTGTGAAATGATATATGTTCTTAGATTTTCACGCCCGTTCAGAATTTTCTGTATATAGTTTTCTGGGCTAATCTGCTGTGTATATATATATATCTGACTTTTCTGGCTGACGTTTCGGATCCCATTGCAGGGTCCATCATCAGGAAGTAAAAGTAAAAGTTATGTATTCGTGCAAGTGTATTTATATATAATAAATCATTTAGCTTATTCTTAAAACTTAACAATACATATTTATACATATAATACAGCCAGCCTTTCAAATGTGAAAATGAAAACCATTTATTAAATGTATTGTTTAACTTGTTTATATTAAATTACAATAAAAAATCTTATTATATTACTATTATTTTTAAAGTAGAGATTTTAATAAATCATGTTTGTATGAAGAACAGAATTGAAAATGATTTTGGCTGCGCTTATAAAAAAATATTATTTGTAATGTCACAACTGTTCAACTGAGTTTTCAGTTGATTTGTTCTACTATATTTATTATATTATATACATTAAAAAAACTATGTATGTATATACAGTGGAATTCGTTTAAAATGGCACCATGGAGACTGAAATATTTTTTCATGTTAACAAAAACTAACCAATGTTCTCAGTGTCAATAATCAAAGCGGTCATGATAAGAACTTGGAAACGACTTACCAACTATAAAATGCTACATAAAGTAAAATTTCTAAACAAGATGCACTATACATGTAAAAATTCTAAAATTGATAATAGATATGTTTTCAAATCTGTTTTTTTTTTGCATCTTATCCTTTATTGTCAGATGTCAACAGTAAGTAATGTCATAAACAGTCAATAGTTTAACAATGAACAGTGGGTAATCCCATTTGTTAAAAATGGCATGGGCGGTGCACAAAAAGCAGGATCCTTGTTTATTATCCGATGTTAGCCTAGTTAATATAAAGTTAAGTCATAAAGTCACAAACAGTAAAGCAGCCGGCACATATTTGAAATTATGTGAAATCTTTCATATTAAGCGTTTTCCGTTTCATGTTAAAAGAAAATAATGTAGAATATTTTTTTTGTTAAACGTTTTCCACTGTATACAGTAAAAACTTTTTAATACAAAATTGATGTGATCAAAATTAAAAAAAAATATTGATTTTCGAATTAGGAAAGTAGAATTTCATTCATTCATACAATTTCTCAAAACATTTTTATAAAAATCCGCCACATCTATTTCGTCAACTTTTTGACTTTCAACACATATTGACAAGCATTTTATGTTGACCTTGAATTAAATCTCTGGAATCAACCATTGGAGGCTCTAAAATCATTAATCCCCAATTCATTGGCTAATGAATGTCCTTTCTCGATGAGAATTAGACCTGAAATTGGAATATTGGCCACACCCGTCTGAGAAAAAAATCAAACAGCCTGCTTTCCAGCTTTTTGTGTTTTGCCAGGCGAATGCGACGACGCATGTTACTTTCCTTAAACTTATGATAGGATTCTTAAATTTTGGAGTGATTTTTTTTTAAAAATTGTTGAATCAATTAAGTTGGCAATACAATATTTTTCACGATATTTCCTTTACTGTCAATTTTACTATCCCGTATTTTTAATTAAAATCCATTTTCTTAGAAATTGTTAATGTTTTATACGTATTGCGAACTGCCACCATTTAAAATAAAGCAATATAAAATACGAAAAAGACTAAAATTTAACACAAGAATGCAATAAAAATATGCAATATTCTTTACACATTTCAAATAACACTTAATAGAGTCTAAAATTTCAAGTGTTAGTTTTCACAAAATTCACAAATAAAAGTATAAAAAAGTCAATATGCCAGAACAGATGACAGTAATATTTTCACACTATTTGACTGAGAATTGTTTTAAATATAGAAAAACACAAAGATAAGCATATAAAACTCGGAAACTGGAGCCCAAGATAACAACTTAAACTAAACAATTTTTTTGGCAGGATTTCAGGAGCGGCGGTCATTTAGAAATGTATTATATTTAATGTTATACAGATGGTCAAACCCCGTAGGGATTATGAGCCAGCTGTGACAGAGTCGATGCAGGTGTAAAAATACTCATAAATGTTGAGATTTTATGTAAAAAAAAATCTATTTTGTCTTAAAATTATTTCATGTTATGAATTATCATGTGAAAATTCATTTGAGGGTGACAAAATAATAATTCCAAATTATAATGAATTTCGAAATAAAGTTGTTTGTATTAACCAAGTTTTTACTGTATGTATATATATATATATATATATATATATATATATATATATATATATATATATATATATATATATCTCTTTCAGAATTAGAGATAAATATAGCTCTTCATCTCAATTTATATTTATCGTTGTTTACTAAATATTTTTTCTGCATAATAACTAACGAGTAAGGAATAACTAAAATTACATAATTCATAATTTTAGAAATGAGACAATACTGAACAGCAGTGATGTCATCCGAATGAATGATACATTTTGCAACATGACATCTATTAAAAAGGCCATATGTGTTAAAAAAATTTATTTAACATATTAATATAAAAATATTATTTACTTCAACAAGTATATATAGACATTCATATTGGGGTGTATAATTATTTAGGATCAAATCCATATGTGAATTTTTCCCCCCCATACATTATTTTCAGACTTTTAAACATTTTATATATATTTTATATTTTAAACATTTTATAATTAATATGAATAAATCATAAAGTAACGAGTGCACCATAATTATGAAAAGTACATATTAATAAAAGCCGCCAGAAGGAAATGATTGATTTTGCTGAAATATTTAATTTCATAATAAATAAAATAATTAAAGTACCTACCTGCCTAATGTCAGAATATTTTAATAAGCCACTTAAATTAATTATATTAATAGTACGCTTCGTCTCACATCATATTGATAAGTATTTAATGAGATTGAAGATAATTTCGATGAACGTAAAATACAATAAAAAAAAATAGTAGATACCTATCACTACGAATATTCTTTGTGTAACAATATTATTGAGACTCGGGTTCCCTGGATTTATCGAGTTTGATGTAGCGTGTCAGTAACTCTTCTCCCTTTGGATCCAATTGAGATAGTTGCTTGAATCCCTCCTCATCTACAAAACAGATCTCGTGACCATCAGGGTCGGCGAGAATAAGAACCCTGACGGTTGCCTTTCCCGGCGTGTCCAAGGAAAGGAGTGGAGTGAGAATAGTTTGATTCGCTTCTTTAATCCTTTTGTCAATGTCTGGCTGCTTATCAAATGGGCAGGCAAAGGCGATTCTTCCATAGGATTTAGCGTGATTAACTGGTTCGCCTGGAAATGTAAAAGATTTTGATTACAAAAGGTGTCATTAAATATCGATTATCAAGGACAATTTTTTTACTATTACCAACTGTTATTGTCACCTTTTTCACCGTTAATACCTTTTTCCACACAACGTCAACACTCCTTCGCGCGCGCTTTTTCACTCACTCTTTCCCGCGTCGTCCATAGATGATGTCGCACCATCGACAATCCTTTGCCATGGATCATCATAAACCACACGCCCTCCTGATGTCCTCATCACCAATCAACACTCATAATCATTGAGCCACTGCGGGGGCCGCCGAACCCTGGTTCCCCGTCTTGGTCCTTCGGATTTGTTTGGCACATCATCTTCTGCTGCTATGCCTTCATCCAGCTCCACAGCCTCACTGAGCTCCTCATCGTCTGCATCTTCTGATTCGCTTTCTTCACTGTCGTCAAACAGTCGTCTAATGTCCAGCACATGCCTTGGCACACCGTCTATCTCTACGTTGTTGTCACTCACAACCCGAGTGACAATACCAGGCTGCCACCTTGTGGTACACCTTGCATTGGGCGGCTTCAAAACTACAACATCGCCTGGGCGGTACGAGGATTCCTTGGTTTCTTCTAGTTCAGCAGGTGGTACGAGTGGGTGCCGCCACATGTAAGCATGCACAATGTTGGCAGGCGACGTCTCTTCTTGACCCGGGTGGGCAGATGCTAAGTTGTACCAGAATACAGCTTGCAGGGGATCGATCTTGCTCCGTGCCGCAGTCCTCTTTATCGTGCGGTGATGCCTTTCGACTATTCCATTCCCTGACGGTCGATAAGCGGCTCTGAACCTCTGGCGAACACCCCACTCCCTACACAATTCTCGTAGCGCCAGAGAACGGAATGCTCTACTATTATCGAGTAAAATTTCGTCCGGGGGACCTCTTTCTCTAAAGACTTCCTTTAAATTACGGACCACATCTTCACTGCTCTCGGCTCTAATTTCTTTCCACAAGGCAAACCTACTCGGCCCACAATCGATGACAGTGAGGTAGCACTTACTCCCAAAGTGTGTCGCATCAGCTGCGATCCTACTCCAATTGCGCTCCACGTTCAACACTCCAGAGTTGTGCCTATCAGGCGCTGGATCTATGGTCCGGCACTGTATACAGTTTCTTACGCATTCCACCACTTCCTCTCTCCGAACGTCCGGGTTCACCAGTCGGTTCAGATGAAGAGTCCTGTCTACACCAAAATGATGTTGCTCATGCAAGCGTTTCACATCAGAGTTTTCAACCACTCCCACAGCCGCCACATCACTTCTGACCATCAAACCGTGCTTGAAAGTCCTGATCTTCGATACAGATAGTTTCAGGTTCAGCTGCCGCATTTATAACATGGCAATCAAGATTTGTTTGTACACACGAAAAAATCACTTGGTCATCATTCACCGTTACTCCTCCACACATTTTTATGAAATCCATCCCAATAATCGCATCCACGCCATCAAACAACTTGTTCACCACCACACAACTAACCCACACTCCACTAGATTGGGCCCTTCGCTCACCATTTTTCACCCCACACATCACGTCAATGCTGACTACAGCTTCGCCCACACACGGCACTTGACTCCCATCAACACTAATCAACCTGCATCGGTTCCCGCCACTGCGAACGTCACACCTAATGGAACTGGACAGCACTGTTCTTGAACACCCCGTATCCACCAATGCTCGCACCAACTTTCCTCCCACACAAATCTTCACAATCGGTAGCGCCGTTAATGTTGACGAGGAAGAACTACCGGCGCACCAGCTCTTCCTTTCCCGTTTCCCTCCTTCGTGGGGCATTCACGTGACACGTGTCCTGTTTCACCACATGTCCAACACGACAGAGCTTTTTGAGTACAATATCTCATAAGGTGTGGCCCACCACACTTGAAACATTGCCTCGGTGTCCCACTCGATTGTCTAACGACCGCAGCCGCGACGCCCGGATCGTGCAGTTCAGCCATCAACGCCCGCGCCCGTTCGAGCAGGGATGACAGCGCAATCGTCTCTACGCCTGGCAACGCCCTGAGCTCACGTGATATCGTGGCCGGCAATCCCACAACAAATGCTCGTCTGAGCAACTGGTCCGTCACCACACCCGCCAATTTGGCCAACTTTCTCAGCTCAGTGAGATACACGTCGACAGGCTCATCTTTCCACCTTCGCTGGGCCAACTGCTCGTACGCCTGAAACGGGTTCATAGCGAATGAATCGCGCAGGGCTTTTTTGATGCACTCAGCATCTTTCTTGTCCTCGTCTCTCAATTCGCTGTAGACGGCAAACGCGGACCCTTCCAAGAATAGCGGTATGACGGTTGCGAGATCTCCGATATCCTTCAATCTCGCCACCAATTCCAATTTCTCCAACCACTGAATGACGTCTCCTTCACCGTCAAAACATCTCACCAAATCACCAATTTTTACTGTCGCCATCGTTACACGCCGAAATAGCTTGTTATTGTCACCTTTTTCACCGTTAATACCTTTTTCCACACAACGTCAACACTCCTTCGCGCGCGCTTTTTCACTCACTCTTTCCCGCGTCGTCCATAGATGATGTCGCACCATCGACAATCCTTTGCCATGGATCATCATAAACCACACCAACTAAAAAAATTGTATGTGATAATTATGTATAAATTTATGTTGGAGATTTTATTATTTACAACACAAAATTTTGTTTCCAAAATATTGTTTTTAGAATTTCACACGCATTGCGTAATCAATAAAATTGTGATTATGATAATAAATATTTTACATACTTAGAATACGCAGGTACAGTCATGAGTAAAGATACATTATATGCAGAGACATGCTTGTTTGGTCTAGTGGTGAGACATTCATAAAGTAACCAAGTGTTTGGGAGTTCGAGCTCTATCTCGAGAGATAATCAAGTTATTTTTATTTTTTAAAGCTCAAGCTTGCGAGACGTATTCCATTCACACATCTCTATTTAAAAGTTTACCGACATCCGCGATGGCAAAATTTGTTATATGAATATAAATGAGACTATGTTATCTATTATAATATTGCGCTAACGCATGCATCCATTGTATCCTATGTTAGTGTCATTGCCAGTAAGAAAAAATACCAAAGTAGCGAGTACATCAGACATGTTTTTAATATCTCTAGGTTAAGATTACTTTAATGTTTTCTCTTTTATATACAGTGAACCCCCTTTTAATATGTTTTCCGAGGGACCAGCAAATTCAAACCTATTAAGCGTGAAAATTTATTAGCAGGGATTTCACATTATTTATATTTGACATTTGATTTTGTATTTTAACTAAAGTTACATTAATATTATTTAAAATTGTTTTTTTTTTAAATAGACACATCATACTTGGAATACATGTCACATAAATATTCTATATTTTCAAAGAATAGCCATCTAAACTGCCAAAAGAATGCTAGAAAGTATCATATAAATATTAAAAGAAAAATAAATCAAAAGTAGAATCACTGACAAGACAAAAATACGAAATTGATTTTAGAATTCAAATCAGCACTTTCTCTATTGTAAAGGATAGGTTACGCGTAATAGATTAAATATGACGAAAGATGTCACATGTAAGCAGGCCATTATTTTATTATTTTGCGATAAGTTTATTTCCTTTTACAAAGTGTAATTTTTTTACTTCTTTTAGAAAACTTACTCTGTTTCCTGCTGATCAACTTGAAGAATTCATATTTTTTAAAAAGTACTATTTAGAAATAGTTACCTGTTTTGACCTCGTACCTAAAACTGATCCCTTTTGGTGATTTTTACACAATTCACATGTATCATCAACGCTTGAATGATAAATGTAACTATCCAAAAACATTACCTTTGAAGGCAATGTCAATAAAGTCTATTGTACACCCTTACTGAATCTCATGAGCAATGGATTTTGGAGAAATTATATAGACAATATGAACATGGGCAGGGCCGAATTTTATGCGAAAATACATTGACATTTTTTTGTTTTATTTATTTTGTGGTGATGTGAAAAGCACAAAAAGTTAATAATAAAACAAGTTAATTCAGTTGTCAGTACATATTTGAACGCTTTGCTTTGTTTTTTTGATTTTGTCGATAGATTTTCAATGTCATGTTATGTTATAACCAAATATAGTTTTCATTTTAAGTTTAACAAATTTATTGTCTATGATTGTGTAATATTAATAGAGGTGTCCCATACGAAATATTATTTTATGGCTGCTTAAGGGAAGCACACTCTCAAATGCATTTTTTTTTGCATAATTAGATGTTAGCAGCAGACAAGAAGTGTCATGCGACATTGTTGTAACTTACCAATATCTCGTAATTCCAACTTTGCTTGATTACTGCCAAATCCAAAGACAGCCGATTTAGTTTTCTTTTCATAGACATCCAATCCCAAGAGGCCATTCCAATACGCCAACGATTCTTGAATGTTTGAACTCGCTAATATGATTTTCTGTATAGGATCTGAAACACAATTGTTATATTACCATAATGCATGGTATTTGCTACATCTGTAGAGTTTGAAAAAAATGAGCAGACAATTATTTAACAATTACCACAAAAAATTTATCTTGGGTTATAAGTCTAAGCAAATTGCTGTCAGATGTAAATTATGGCGATGATAGAGTAAACACAAAATAAAGAAAGTTAATCATTATCAGATTGAGCACAAACCTAAAGCTCAGTGACAAAAGATTAATAAAATAATAATTCCTGTAATCCATAAAAAAAATTCTAAATATGTAAAGTAATTTTTAATGAAAATGCATTTAAAATGTAAAGTTGCAATTTCAGAATAAAGTTTGGTGATAATAAATCAATTAAAAAGATATGCAGGATAAATCTACCTACCAAAAGATATTAATAAAAATTTAACATAGTTACCACAGTTATTTTTTCTTACAAACTACGAAACACTAGAAAGGTATCTAATTGATAAACTAACTTCCTCACCTCAGTCACTGCTATCTTTGTATTATAAGATTATCTATTCATTATTTTGCGTATATTCACATCAACATAATTTTAGACATAAGATAAATGCAATAATTTGTAGAAAAGAAAAATAAACTGTACAAAATTAAATTCACCTAAATCAATCGGCTGTGGTTCGTCAATTAGGAAGAACTTGTATCCACCGGGACTTTCCACTACCTTAGTTCCATTTTCCTCTGTCATCGGCCAGCCGACTGCCTCTGCTCGCTGGATGGCCTCTCGAGACTTGATTGCAATGCCAAGGAAATCATTACCCTTCTCGTACGATGTGATCCCATAATTGTAAGTCAACTCAACAACAAAATGAGTGTCTTCTAATCCATAACCCACCATCGTTTTGCTCCAACGATTTGCGTAAGGTCTAAAATTTAATAAAAGATTTTAATTTAGACTCACTATTTTAAAATTTTATCTACTTAAAGATTTAATATTTTATTTATTTATAAAAAAACAAGGATGTGTACAAAAATATTTATTGAAAATTAAATGAAAGAGCTTGTACGGTGAAAATGAGATTAATTCTTCCAAGTTCAAGAATGCAACGACTTTCGGTTTCACAGCAGACATAATCACTAAATCTTTTTATTTTTAAATATATCACATTATAGTACAAAATAAAGTGCCAGACAACAAAGATAATTTTCAATACACTTATTTAATCTCAAATGCAAAAAATGTATTTCTTGGAATTTTTATGAATGTGAAAATATCTTGAGGATAAAAAGTATATTCTAAAATACCTCCATTTTCAACATAAATTAATTATAGTCCAATATATTTAGTGAACATTTAAAAAAAATACATCATTCAGATGTCTTAATTATTTGGTACAATAATTAGTAATAAAATTAAGTATTACTTACAAAGTTGGAAATTATTATTTTCATTTTTCCAGTTTGAAATTCGAGAAATTTTACACGAATTTGATATGCTTTCAAGATGACGCTAATAGTTAAATTATTTTATGTATCAGATAAATAATTAATGGCGTTAATTGTTATGTAAATCATGCGAGAGAGGAAGGTTTGAATAGAAAGAGATGGCAATAAAATTGTTGATTTTCTCGCATTCGATACCAAGTTTTAAAGATAACTCGTGTCGGGAGTATTTTCCACCTTTTTTCATATTGTTATATTGGAATCATATGGAATGAAACAAAAATGTGTGTTGTCAGTTGAATTAATCATTCGAAAATTAAATCATGTTTTAGGTACCTAATTCATATGTTTGAATATGTTTTGAAATCAGCCAAAGTACCTACATGTATTTGATGGTTGCTTAAATCAATATTCTAAATTTAAAATTTTTATGACAGCTTCAATTTATTATTTTGTTTAATATTATCGATTTGAAACGCCCCGTTGCCGTTTTGGTGATATGTCTGTTTCATAATTATATACTATTTATGAAACACATAGCTTTGTTTAAAATGCAACAGTGTTATATATAAACGAAATATTTAATTCTGACTTACATAAAAAATAACGTACATAAAATGTTTACTTTGTTCAAGAAAATGTTGTTTTCCCTTAAAATCAGTTAAAAGACGTCTAATTTATGAAATTTTCTACTAATGTTCTGAATAAGTTCAATATTAATTCATACCGTGGGTAAAATATGCGTGAAAACATATATTTTCAACATTTTTTAAGAGAGCGTGGACTAGACGTCATTACGGCCACTGTCGATCGGCGATCTGAAGCTAATAATGAATATAAAAAATACACATTATTAGGATCGACATAAATATTATTTAGTAAGAAATTATTGTGTTTTGGATATCAAAGTTGTTTTTAAAATGTATGTTTTCACTAAAAAAAAGTATTTTAAAAATGTCGAAAATTGACAATGTATAGTGCAAATTGAATGGTTTATAACTCCATTAATTTTAACATTTTGCTAATTTGGTTTCCAACAGATTTGTCTTCATGATCTTGGCTTCAAGTTTATAATAAAATATATTTAATTTCTGCAATAATTAAGCACATTCACACAATTTTGTAGCACCCGGAAAATACGTCTAATGGTCGCGGTCTTTCTTATAATGCTTCTGTTGTCTTAATTATGGCAAATAACATTCAGTTTATTAGTTCTAAATGAGTATAAAGGTCATATTTAAGTAATAGTTTTAAAAAAAGCCAAATCTATTTTATAACTTCTGATATAAATGAATAACATAAACCCACATTTTCGTAAAAAACGCGAAAATTTGAATTATCATTGAAAGTAGCGGCTTAAAAAATAAATGTTACTAATAATAATATAAAAATAATTCAAACTTTAAATTGATTCTATCATAATTTTTAAAAATTACTCACCCATTGCAGGCTGCTTCACAACCTTCGGAGAACTCCTCATGGCGGAGAACCTATAATCACATACATTAATACTTTCATATCTAAATGAAGTTGACTCATAATAATACAACTAGTGCTTGATAGATTTAGATACTATATTAATATTTTACATTGTTTACATACTTCAAATACAATAAAGTCATTTTATCTTATCTATAAAACTGGAGATTAATTACTGCAATCAAGTTATCCAAAATATATAATAAAAATAATGTTTATTACGATAAATTACGTAGTTAAAAATTGAGGTTTTAGAACCTACGGATAAAAGTTAAAATCTACCTTGGTCCGGTTTATACATTTTAAAACACAAATACGATTCACTTAAGATAATTATAAATACATAAATATTAATTTTAATTAAACTATAAATGGAGACTGGAGACACACCCTCATTCCAAGTACATCTCGGTAGAATTTCGCAGTAGCTGCTCTATCGCCGACTTTAAAAACGAAGTGCAAAATGCGTCCACGAATCATGATTGATTTACTAGGTGTAAGAAAAATATATTTAATATGTAGATAAAACCAGATAGGAAAATAGATAACAAAATATCTGATGCGCGACCAACAGGTGTAGTTCGTGCCCGGTATTAAACAATGTAGGTATGTAGTATATACGTATATAAGAAATTATAAACGTTCTCAGAACATGACAGAACGCGGAAAATGACGAATGCAAAACAACCACAAACAAAAAATAAATAGATGGCGTTGAGAAACGTCAACGGTCGAAGTAACACAGACAAAGACATGAAAATAGACGGCACATAGAATTTATAGCCGGGCGCACTTTTTCGATCTCATGTTCAGAGGTGTAATGTATATAATTATCTGTAAAATTTTATTGCATCGTGTTACAATATAATATAAATTATTTAAAAGTTTAATATATATACATGATTAACTTAATATTTTGTTTTGTCTAATGTTTAATACAAATTTACCGAGTAAGCTTTCCAAATATTTAGTAACAGTATGAATTCCTTCAAATACTTATTACATACTTCGTCGAGATTGATTTAAAAAATTTCCGATGTAAAAATTATTGGTGTTACAAATTGTTTACTTCAGAATTTCGCTAACTGTATGCATATGTAGATACAATTTGATAATATGTATTTAAGGTGGCCCCAAAAGAGCGACTGTTGACAGGTGCTTATAAAGTGAAAGTAGAAGTATTGAATGGTCCAGTTCAATGAATTTTTGGCGGCCTCGCCAAGAAACCCAACCTTTGAAATAAAAAAAGATAATTACCCACGGCGTTGTAAAATGAAAAAGTAAATTGGAAACAGAATATGATATTATACAAACTATAACATTTATTGTGTTATAATAATGCTTAGAAAATTTTTCGAGTATTACGAAACTATTTATTTTGTATGCGCTTTTTTTTTTTTTTTACTTAAAAACACCGATAACGAAAATAAATTATATAAATTAAGATGTTTTAAAGGTTGGCTATTTATTTAGTTGTCAGTAGCCTTATTCTCGGTACTGCTTTAATCAGGGATTTAATTAACACGATCACTCCGAGTGCGATAGCATTATTCTATTAGGTATGCGACGCGACGTTTGGTCTGCTCACGATAACGCTCCGTCTCGCTAAATCTGAACTAGGATTAAACCAGCGTAGTGTAATTCTAACTACCTAATAATAATTCTAATTTGCGTTGTCGAAGCAATACAAGTTGAAATAAATGTAAATATTTTGTGTACATAAGTACCATATAATAACGAACATGTATACTTTGTGGGCTCAAGCGATGATAATGGGAGTAAAATTTTACACCAACGCCAGGGAACCTTTCAACGTCTGATTAGTGCATTTGTTTTTGTGTGCCTTAGGAAGAAATACATTATAGGTATTGACAGTAAATTATGGATAGCGGACTTCATTTGTTTCTTCTTTTTTGCACAATAGTTCAGTTGTTAACTTAAGCTGAATGATAACTATCAGACATAGTGACGATTAATGCATTTATATGCAATATAATCCAGTATTTACAGCCTCCTTCCTGTGTAATGTACCGCTCTTAGGCAAGCGACAGAATGCCATCCCTGTCATATTTCTATATACCAACGTTTTCATTGAGAATACTAAAAATCTTTGTTGGTCATTAGATAATTAAGAGTACAGCCACTGTAAGAATGCGCATCTAGACGAAGCCATTCGTAAAACTTCGGAAAAGGGTCTACATGTCGAACGCTTACAGTACCAAAAACCGAACCGAAAAGCGATCTTCTGAATTTAATTGACTTTATATTATTGCGAATTATTGAAAGACAAACAAACTATAAAATCATTTGATATTCTATTTATTTTCTACAACTATTAGACAATACGTCTAAATATATAAATTTCAAGACGGTAATTGGAATACTTCGATGAATTCATTGTTGTGCTATTTTGTGTATTTTTGTAACATATTTGGATTTTCTTGTAAAGCTTGTCGTAAATGTCAACTTCGTTGCAATTTAATTCACAATGATTTAAAAAGCATTTCATACGTATCTACTGCGTCCACTCTCGATTGTATTATTGGAGGCTCCTTTATTACTTCGGCGTCATTTATGATAAGATCTTGACCCTAAGCCCATTTTTGAATTGATACAGGCTTCGACTTTCGCACGTTCGACTTGAGCACAATTCGCTATTTCGCATATTTTTCGACGGTCGTTTTTTTTACGATAATGTTCGCTTTTGTCTCACGTGCAGTGGTTCTCCTCTCCTCCGCTCCCTGTCTCTTTCTCTCCGTCCTTGTCATGTATGTAAACAAGTTCAGCGGGTTTCGAATGATCTTGGAAAAAATTATGCCCACAAATGATGGACGATCATCTAAACCCTGAAGAATCTCCGGAAACTATCACAACTGAAATAGTTTCAATGGTGAATGAACTAAACATGGACGTCAACAACGAAGATGTTGATGAAGTAATCGAATCTCATTCAGAGCCTTTGTCGAATGAATACTTAATTGAACAACGAGAAGCAAATAAAATAGAAAATGAAGGCGAAGAAGAGGCTGACATCGTCAAGACTTTGACAATCAAAAATATTAATGAAGCCTTCACGCACCTTGATAATTTTTTGGCTATCATGGATGAATGTGATCGCAGTACAGAGCGCATATCTCAAGTATGTAGGACAATCGATAGAGATACGGCATGTTATCAGGAAAAGAAAAAAAAGGGCGGCATTCAACAATTGACAATTTCATAGAGAAGATTCCTGAGTCCTAATACGCATTGTTGTTTTATTATGTATATGTGTGTGATTGATAAATAAATACATCCCATTTTGGTGTTTTTTTTACATGGCTCTACTTTCGCACACATTTAAGGAACCAATGAAGTGCGAATGTCGAAGACCTCCATATTTGTTTTAAATGGTTTTTCGAATAACGGTTTTCAATAATACTCTATTTCATATTTATTATTGATTAAAATGAAATGGATTTAAAATTAGATATTTTTTCTGCTATTTTTATACAAAATTTTCCACTCATTGAGACTGCCGCCCTTAGGCATTCTTAATTTAATGCTAAGGGACTACTACATTGCATTTACGTAAATGAAATTTTTCGAGAGGCGATGGGTTAGGTTTGAATAGTGAATTCGAATATAGAGAAGTACAAATGATTAATAAGTGAGAAATCGAATAAGCGATAGAGTAGATTGAAAGAGAGAATCAATTTAAAAAGGGAGTTGTACATAATTAGGGATTCAAAAATGGTCTCTAATGATGCGGTAATATTTTATTAATGACTCGGAGAGTCCATCTCTATTATAATTAAAAAGTAATCGATACCTACCTACACGAAACATGGCGTACTACAATATTACTATGTAGTTAAATTGCAAGGGGAGTTTTCAGATCAAATATCACAGTTACGTTATCACAGTTAGTTATGTGATAAGAATATATTTTAACAATTTCGTCGCTTTATCAATCACATAAATATTTTTTTAAATGTTGGCATATGTTTTTGTGAATTTAAAAAAAAAAAAAAAATTATGTATTGATGCTATTATTTTGTAATTTCATATAGACAATGGCGGGTGGCTTTTTATTTATTTGAGAAGCAAACGGAGTTTTCTCATGGTCGGGATTCCGTTAACAGTTCGGTAAGTTGTAAAAGTAATCATTTTTCGTTTTCGGGATTATTTTGTAAGATTTTCGGAAACTCGTGAAAAAATCGATTAATAACAGAAATGCGAAATCATGTTGGATTGGCTTAGCAATCGGTCAAGTAAGTATCGTGGGTTTCGTTTCATCGCCGATAAATTCAGCTACAGCTGTTAAATTAGAAAAATAAACAGTTTTACTTTAATTTCGTCGTCTACTATTGAATTGTGAAAGTGCCAAATTTAACTTCGTGTTTTAAAAAAAAGTTATAAGCGGATACGAGAGAATGTCGACCTATAGGAGTATTTAGGAGATCCTTCAAGCATATTGAAATAAGTTTCGAAGATGGCTTTAAGATAAAGTCATCAATCTATCTTCGCTCCCTAAGTTAAGAGGCTACTTTCATTTTTCCAGTTTGAATTTCGAGATATTTTTGCATTTTGCATACCCTTTCAAGATGAGACTAATAGTTAATTCATTTACAATATCAAGTAAACATAAAAGTACGTTATTTTTTACGTAAATATTGCTAGAGTGAAAGGTATCAATAGAAAAGGACAAGTATACAATTGTTGGTTTTTTTAAATTCCTAGGTAATAAAACTATCAGAAAATAGGCATTTCTTCAACATTCATAATACATATGTGTTGCCATTTGAAATTATCAAGCGAAAATTAAATAATTTGTTAAAGTTCTAACCTAAGAATTTGTTATGTTTATGATAAAAACCATTGTTTGTGTCAATAAACATATGATTATAAAATACTACAATTTTGCCCATACTGATAAATAATATTGATAACTTTTGAAGCAGCTATATTTGTGAAGAGAAAACTATTTATAATAATATTATATAATAATCATACTCCGGTTGTAATAAAAAAAAACTGTTTTTTTTTTTAAATATTTATTTATTGTTTTAATAAATTACATATATATTTAATATTAAAATATAAATGAAAATATGACAAAAGTATTATTAGTCACTGTTAAATAATTAGTTGTTCATCGAGCATATTATCGTTCTTCAGAATTTCGTTGTTTTTTACTTTACACGTATTCAAAACAAAATTTGATCAACACATATTCAATATTCATTCATGTGCACCCAAACATCGATTTGTGGGAGTAAATTTGATTAATTTGAGAAAAGAATTGGTGTATGTCGACCATTCTTTTGCCATCCAATTTACGAAGTTTACACGAGTCCACACATTCAATGCTCAGTTCGGGAATATCCTGAAAATAATTTATAATATTATTAATATTGTTATTTAGTTATCAGTATTTTTATGTATAAAATATTAAAATGTGTTTATTCATATATATGACTATAACAAATACATTTGTATCAATGAGACAGGTCTGTCATGTATAATTCTTTTGATAAAATAATTTATCTTTAAGGATATATATTTCCAATAAAAAATAATTTATCTGCACTACATAATATATGTATATTGAACTATGTAATTTATATTGTTAAATCAAATAGATAATTGTTATCGAAATGGTAAAAATTATCAACTTACGTCACGATTTATTTTCAAGAAGTTTATAACCATTTAAAATTTATTAGAACATTTCCTAGAGCGTGTCAATGGACACTTTTTGACCTTAGGCATCTTGAGTCACAGGAGGCAGTAATTTCAGAACAATAATCTATATAATAATATATTATTGACTTTTCATTCCATTATTGATTCACGCGCATGCGCTGGCTGCCATGCACTGGCCGCGAATTCGTTAGCCACCACGCACTGGCCGCGAATTCGTTAGCCATCAAGCACTGGCCGCGAATTCGTTAGCCATGCATGAACTGTCAGATTCTAAAACCGGGGAGATGACGAATGTTTAATGTTGAATTATCAAAATTATAATCTGTTTTCGTATAAAAACAGCCCAAAACCATACAATTTACAAAAATAAGCAATTGGTATCAAGAATAAGTATAATATTCATTCATATTGTAGTCAAAATTTGTATTAAAATGTGTTTTATGGGCAAATTTAATTAAAAAATTTCGGAGCGCGGATATTAGAACCGCCATCGCCATATTTGAATGGCATCTGACAGTGTGAGATATAATTAATAATATCGTATTTCATAAGACGGAAAATATATTATTTAAAAAATGATTATTGTGTTTCTGATATTAAACTTAGTTTTAAATAGTAGTTGAAGCCTCAAAGCATCTGAGTAAATATAGTATATTATTTAAAAACGTATGTTTTTACTAAAACAAAGTATTTTAAAAATGTCAAAAATTCATCAAATGTTCTGCAAATTGAATGATTTATAACTCTATTCATTTTTAACATTTTGCTAATTTGGTTTCCTACAGATTTGTCTCCGTAATCTTGGCTTCAAGATTATAAGAAAATATATTTCCATTATGTATTAAATCAGCGTGTTGACTCAATTTCGTACCATGCCTAAAATACATCTAATGGTCGCGGTCTTTCTTATAATATTTGTATCTTCTTAATTATGACAAATAACATTCAGTTTATTAATTTTATATTAATGTAAAGGTCCAATCTAAGTAGTAGTTGAAAAAAAAGTCAAATCTTTTGAATAACTTCTGATATAAATGAATAATAAAAACCCACATTTTCGTAAAAAACGCGAAAATATGAATTATTATTGCAAGTCGCGCCTTAATAGACATTAAAACATATATGTTGAATATAGATTCATCTAAAAAATAAAACATTCTTAGGGGCCGTTTTCATAGATAAGAGAAATAATATATACTGATACGGTTTGTAGCGTTCGTTAATAGTATTGTTAGAAGCGAAGTTTTAGTACCTACTACCTTGTAAATGCCTGATTGAAGTGATAATCAAATTTTAGTGGAGTTTTGATACGGAATTCGGTGATATTTGCCTTATTTCGATAGGCTAATAGTCTTGTAGACATTAATTTGTTTAATATTTATACATACCAAACACAAAAACCATAAAAGTTGGACATATCTGATTTTGATTCGGATTCTGCTCAAATGCGAACTATCTGTATAAAACTGTCGTTTTAAAAATGAAAAACACGGATTCAGATTTCATCTATTTATTTATTCAGTTAAAATACTTGATACAACATAAATCTTGACAGTTACTATTATCTAAAGATACAATAATAGGTTTTGGGTTAAAATGTGTCCAATTTCCTATAATTAGAGTAGTTATAGATTACAGTATGACTAGATTTTTTTTTGTTATAAATATAAATACAGGACACATTATTTGACTGGTAGGTAATTAGACATTTACATACAGTAAATATAAAGAGTGATTCCATCGTTTATGGAGCTGATATTGTGGAAATATTTACGTTTCCTATATAAGTTTATTCTTTCAGAATACAAGTATACATACATATATTTTGTTTTAACGTGTAAATAATTAATTTCTTAGAGAATTCATTATACGTGATATAGAAATGTGGATAGAGGTACGCGATGTCTCATATGTGTATTTGGAAGTCATATTACTTTAAGATGATAAATTAATAATATTTTTCAACAAGGTCATTAGTAAAGAATAATATTTAATATTTAACACAGCGATAAAAATATAATTATTTGTAGCACAGTTACAGCGGAAATGATCTGTGCTGCGAGGCTGGATGCAGCAAAGATTATTTCCGCAAAAATACGTTAAAAATATATAATTTTAGTTTTTATGTATCTAAGTCATGTATAAATATTTTTCATGCAAATTGTAAATATGTCGATTATAATTTCAAATTTATATATATATATATGTTATAAAGGTATGTTTATAACTAACGATAAAATCATTACATAGCCGCTGGCTAAATTGACCTGTTTCATTTGAAATGAAAACGACAGTTTGCAACAGCTCAAGTACCCACACCGTAGGTTTACACAAAGCAATAGGTAATGATTTTGGAAAATGTCAAGTCTGTGAATAATAATATTGGCAACACTGAAATGTCTCGTCTTGTACTCGAAGGCCTTGGAGTCTATAAAATATATGTTTGTTTTAAACTATTCGTATTTGTGCTATAAAAATAAAAAGGGTGAAAAATTTGTCATAAAAATAAGAGATATGACTTGTTTCCAGGCGGGTGCCTCTCACTGACGCCTTTACCAAAAATAAATCAATTTTAGCCCAGATTCTTTTCTTAATCTTAATTTCAAAAACGATAGATATATTATGTTAATTCAAATCGTATCCGCAAAAAATGAAGCACTAAAACAAATGAAGCCAATAGCATTTTGCATGCGACACTCGATAAAAATGGTTCAATATTGTTGATATAAATATATAGATAAGTATATAGTTATTAGCTGCCACGTCATAAATGCATTTATAACATCATTAACCAGTGCTTGTCAAACGCCCCGTCCATATTTACATGAAGATAGTAAAACTACTACAAAATATATTTTCAAAACGGTGCACATTTATTTACTTAAATCTTTTTTGTTGCAATTTCATATTTCAATGTCACATGCAAACACAGTACAATATTTAGGTTGATTAATTATAAAATTATATTCATAAACACATTTTATTTTAATAATGCAACAACGCAATCTACTGGATGTGTTCGATTACGAATTTGATGTTCTACAGAGTAAATCTTATAGTCGTAGATACCGTGTCCCATGGTGGCTTCCGTTCGAAAGAATTAGCGTGTGGTCAGTAATTCCATACAACACGCGCCAACGCCATCTCCTGCAGAGTATCCTGAGATATCACCGGTGGGGAAGTGTCCATCGCGCGTGTTGTGTGGGATTGTCCTTTTAGATCATTTGATAGGATTATGGGCTGAAGCGATAGCTGTAGCTCTGTACTGGTAGATACAATCTACTTTTCCTTTTCCTTGTCTTGCTTCTCCTTCTCGGCAGCTAGCTCCTTTTCCCTCTTCTCGTGTTGTTGCTGCAGTTGGGCGGGGAGAGCTTTCAAGATGGCGTGAACCTGAGGTAAAATATTTACAAATTAATATATTGCACGTAGACATACTATTCGTATAATGAAGAAATACACGAGGAAAATAGTTTGTTCACACGTTTGCATTAGTTTTGTTTCGAAAATGGTTGTGCTATGTGCAAGGTAATTGTAAAAAAAAAATTGAAACAAGACAACAATATTCACAGTAGGTACATTGCTGAAAACTATGTTTATAAGGTTAGTGATTTTATCTGCTTGGGATCTCTCGTCTTAAGAAATAGAGGGAGTTAAGTTAAGTATGGCTAACTCTACCAAGATTTGAATGATTCCCTCCATCTCGAGGAATCGGTTACTGGGAACAATCTGGAAATTGGACTGGACGTTTAACAGCAACACGTATGTCAGTTAAACGATATCATTACAAATTAAGATAAAAATCTTCTCCAGTATATCAATTTGATTAATTAATTAAACAATTCTCTCAGTCATGCAACGCTACACGGTGAATCACGCAATCATATTTTTTATAATAAAAGTAACAAGCCTTTAACGCCAAATATTTCAGTTTGGACTCTCCCTCGGACTATACGATCGGATGAGGGATCATATAGTCCGAGGGAGTTCCGTGATTGGTGATGGTTAAATCAATATTTAAACCAGTATTATGATTGTGAGGTCGATTGTAACCGTGGTTGGTAACTGATTATTCGCGATTCCTCGAGCAATGACTGGTACACTAAAAAGTAATCGATTTACCAATCATTGTCATAATCAAAGCCGCATGACGGTTTACAATTACAATATTAAATATAAAATGAAATTAATTTGTGACAGATTTTTTCCACTAAAATAAGCAACAATTCTCAGGGTCTGTTAGGTCTTCAAAACTATCAAATTATTTTAATAGCCTTTTTAATATAATGCCCGTCTCGACACAGAATTCTCTAGTCCAAACAAATTTTTATATGTATTATATAGTTACTAATAAATAAATAAATAAATATTGAGAATCAACACATATTCTAGTTTATGATATTACCTCTTCAGCGACTGCCATGAGTACAAATTCAAACTGCTGCTTGGTGGTGACCATGTGCGGGCGTTGGTCCCTGATGTGCTCCAGTGTGGCTGCGATGTCAATCTCCTTTGCCCCCTTAGCCATTCGGTTCAGGACCATGTCGATCAGGCAGTAAGTTCCGGTGCGTCCGGCGCCGTCACTGTTATTGTGAATAACATCATTATTATAGTCGGTATACAATCCACATAAGATCACAAAATAATCTTTGAGAACTGCGTAAACCTTGAAAAGATACTCCTAGTAAGCCTTATGTACCTTTAGAACTTTTCATGTCGCCAGGCATCGTGTGCATAAATATTGACAAATATACGAACAATTCAAAATATATACAGGATATAAAAGATCTAGATACCTGACTATATTACGAGTCGAAAATGTTCAAGGAGCATGTGCAAATTCCCTACTTACGGAAACGGAAAACATTATCCTATGAAATTTTTACAAAAAATTTACAAAATTTGCGAAATTGTTCAATTATTAATCCATATCTTTGCTTCAGACCCTAAATCATCAAAAAATAGTTAAGCTGCTCGAAATTTGATGACCTTTAATTTTTTGTATTCAATATATAATTTGGAATCAATAAAATACGCACTAATACGATTTCTTTGAAATGTATCTTGAATATCTGACATGATTGAAATTAGGCACATATCCCATGAACATTTTCGACTCGTAATTTAGTCACCCATCCACCCATAAAGTATTGTGGACTAGGTCTACCCTGTATATGATAATCTATTCCTTCGGTAAAAAATATATTTTGATATGAAATAAAAGTATACCCATACAAGATTTTGCATCGTATTACGTGTTACGATAATTAATTTTGTGAATAGCTTAATATTATTAGAAGGCATGTGTTCCGAAATCATAAAACGCACTTTTAGCACGTCTTTTCGATTCAGCTGCGACCACTGTTATTGACACATTTCCGCTTCCAAATTCCCATCCATATATTTCCTAATGCTCGTTTTTTCAGTGTGAAATGTGATCTTGATACCAGCAGACATCAACTTGACCGATATTTGTTCGATCTAGTCATCGCGTTAGCACTCGCGGTGTGGACTTTCAGCTCCAGTGTACCGGCACTCCATTTTGTGATATTGCGTTTTGATCACGAATTATTTGTTGTTTGTGTACCGTGGGTGAACTTGTGGCATCGCCGTATTGAATTGGGATCGGAGATCGGCTCATCTGCGTGCCATTGTGTGATCTCGGTGGCGACTGCAGGGATTACGGAGGCGTCATATACAAGGTAAGGCGAGCAGTGCCTCCGAATCTCAGTTCTCCGAAATTCACTGGTCCTTCAACTAAACCCTTATCCCCTCACCGACCTCATCCAATACCAAAGTTTCCCTACTTCCCTCCCATACCTTGCGGTGATTCTGATTTACGACCGGTATTGTCGTATTTCATTCCGCGGGACGCGCAATTCGTTCATTTGATCCGGATTTACAACAGTTCGAATTCAGCACATGTGTAGATACATATATGGCTTGCTTACCACTGAAACATACACACAATTTATATAATGAATCAAAATTCAAATCAGATCAAAATCTGACGTCTTTAGGCAAAATGGAACAAAAGTTTGAATGACCCTGCCCTTTATTTATTAATTTTTTTTTTAGTATTATTTAATTTATATTTCTTTCCCAGAATTTCAAGTATATATTGCACAGCTTTCGCTTATACAATATGTAGTGCATGCTCCTTTCGATGTGAATACATGTGTGTATATTTTTTAAAGGTTTTCACGGTTTTCTCTTTATCTTCTTTTTGCCTATCTTATCTATTATCACACGATTAAAACACATCGAAAATGCGTCACAAAAGTTATTATGTCATCTAACGCTGGATCCAATCCGAGTTTCTCTCTGCCAATGGGCGACTAGAGTGGGTGACGCGATGTCATCACTAGTTCGTGGGAATCGATAGTGAAAAATTAAGCCGACCTTTAAAAAAAAAAATTATACTCAGAAGACTTCAGTTTACTAAAATTCAAAATAAAAATGGAGATAATATAATAATATAATGCATATATTCGTTATACACCGCGTGCATTCTATTCAATTGATAGTTTTTGTTTCCATATTTTCTTTGTGTAAACACTTCTACTAAAATTTCGCACCAAGTAATCTAAGAAAAAATATGTGTCGATAATGTGATCGAACAAATACGCCATACTCGTTACCATGGTGACTACACATTTTATTCAGTACCTACACGCTTGTTCCGACACTTTTTTTTTTATAAATTCGCATGTTCGAAAAGCCGCAACACTCACATGTTGGATAGTAACAATATATCTTCATTATGAATTTAATACACCTATGAAAAGATAATACATACGTACACAAAATACAATGCTAAGCAACCGTAATAATGTAAACAATAAATGTAATCAAATTTTATTCATTTTTTCCTTCCCAGTAAACTGTACACATAATACACATATACACACATACACGAGTGGGCGCAATGTTTACATACAACATCCTTACGGCATCAAAAATCAAGTTTATTTTAAATATTTAAATGATTTATAAACAATAGTCACCTGCAGTGGACCACAATGGGACAGGAGCGTCCGCGATAGGATTTGTTCACTTTTCTGAAAAAATCATAAACATCAAAGGTCAATATTTTTTTTGGCAGATCACCGTTAGAACGCAACCTGTTGCGAATTCTTCTCCTTATCTGAATCAGATGTGTCACCATTAGTACGTGTTGATGGTAGATAGTCAATTATCAAGGTGGATTATTAATTAGATAATAAATAAGATGATTATTTAATGCCGACTTGAATTATGTGATAATCGGTTTCGATAACAGTCTTGCTTGGCGACAGTGAAAACAAATTAATAAAGTATTTAATATTATTATATTTAACACAATCGCTAGAGTAGCGTACGTCGTACTTGTTTTTCTATTTTTTTATGTATTTATATGCTAACTAATCGCATCTCGATTTACTCTTTATATATATTTATTTGTACACTTTGTTTATTACTATACCGGAAAGGCACTGTCTGTTGTAATACATCAAAATACTAGTGAAGCAGGCAGGATACCGAAATATATGTCGTACTTTGTTGCAATGTTATCTGGTTATAACAATATAATGATACACTACTGTACATGTACTGAACTATGAATCAAAAAAATAAAAATATTATTATTATTTAAAAAATTTAAACATTGCTGCAACAAAAATAATCCTTTTTTTTATAAATATATTATTTTTTGAACTTTGATATATCTTTATATTTTTTTAACAAACTTAACATTTAGAATGAATTACTTTGATAAGCAATTCTACAAAAATTATAGCAATACAATACGCATTGTACTTTTTTAAAATGTTGATATGTCAGATATTTATACATCCCTTTCGTAAGATTCTAAATTTTTTCTAATTAATTTCTTTCGAACAGTGATTGAAAAATTTAGGGGCTACGTACAAAGCATGCGGTGATGTTCCCCTATAGGTTCATACCGGTTAATAAAATTGGAAACTTTTCACTGAAGCGTTTATTGCTGAATGTTAAAATAAAATTATGTATTAAGATTCTGGGTATATTTTATAATATTGAAGATAGCTGTTTATTTTGGTGCGCTCACTGTCAAATAGTTCAAAATATTCGAGATCGTTGTTTTTGAAAATGATACTTGACAAGAAACTTGAACCGTTTTTTTGAAATTTCTCTCTCCATTAAAACAGAAGAAATGATATAGGTACATACTTAACATGGTCGGAATAATAATTTTTTTTTTGGTATAGGTATCTATTAGGGGCGAATCTAGGAGCATTTAAGAATACTAGTTTATCGAACCGGTTAATACATTTTTGGACGATATTACTAAAAGCACCTCTGCGTTTGAGTTCCATGCTCGTTGATTTTAACGAATTAAAATTTAATTCTCTTTGGAAAAAAGGGCAATTGTACTATTTTTTTATAAATATAATTCAATTAAGTACAGCATCTAAACTATGTATATATGTGCCCATTATTATGAAAGTGGTCCAAGTCAAGAAATTGAAAAAAATGAGTTTATCAATTATTTGGCGTCACATTGTTTTAAATGAATATAATATGACGCAAATTGTAACAATTGTGAAAAGTTTGAAGCGTTACATTCAGTGTATTGTTATGACGTTCAACAGTATTCCGCTAGTGTTTATTTTTATAATAATTCATTTCAACTTTAATTTTTTTAATAATTCATTTCAACTTTAATTTTTTTCTTTCCTTATGCAATATTTACATGTTGAATAAATTATAAATTTAGTAACTAAATAAATTTTGAAACATTGTGTTCTGTAATATAAAAATAATTTTTAATCAATTCAGACGCAAACCTTTTAATATCTCGAAACGAAAGGCACATGACTTAAACCACTTTCGTAATAATGGGTACATATAATAAATAACAATATAAGTGAAGTAGAAAAACGGTAAATAAATAAATAATCTTATTTTAATGTTGGTCGTTTATTAATTAATCCGATGGTAATAGGCTAACTAAATGAATTTATAGATCAGTAGATAATAAAATGTTTATGACATCAATATATAGTTAGTATTGTACCGTCGGAATTCCAGGAGTGCTTTCGTGGACGAGGGTACTCCGCGGTCAGGCCAGGACAGGAAGTGGAACTGCGTGACGGTCCTGGTCTCTCCAGTCTTCAAGTTCTTCAGGTAGAAGCTACGCACCAAGTAGTCGTCACACCAGATATGCTCGCTCACCAGATGGACCTAAAAATGTTTCGATTGATCGACCCAGATTTGTAAATAAATTCCGAATGTTTTTACAAATACATTTTGAAATATTATTTAAAATGTAAAAATAATTTCTCAATCGATTATATAGTATAACATGGGTATTATTAAATATTATTTAGATATCCATCAGACCTTATATTTAAAGAGTACAATGTCCTTGATATAAGACAAATCTTTATGTTGAGACTAGTTCAACACTTCCATACTAACAACAACTCTCCCCAAGCAATAAATCATGGACACAACACTAGACAAACAACAAACATCTACACACCAGTTCCGAGAGCAACAACGACATTTTATCAAAGATTCTACATGTTCCTAGCTCCGAAACTATACAATACACTCAGTACCAACTGGAAATCGTACAATTACTATAAGATTACACAAATATGGACCCAATATATGATTCAATCAGGTAGAGATGAATCAGAAGCATGGATATCCAACAATTTACTATAATGTATACAATTCTTTTACTAATAACTCATTAGTCCTACAACACTCCCACTCCACATATTTTTATTAGATTTTTATTTTATTCTTACTTTTTTATTCATATTTGATTTATCTTTTTATTCCAAATAACACCACAACAGCACGAAAAAAAAAAAACTGGCTACTTTAAAACAGACTTTAGTCTAGCAAAGTAGCCAGGACAACGCTGTATATATCAAAGGTGAAGTCTACTCCATCCCACACAATAAACTATGTATTATGTATGCGTATTATGTATCCACCTCTGTTAGTACAAAAATATGGATGTCAAAATATATATAAATAAATAAATAAAAAAAATATTAAAAAATTGGGAGCGCTTAGATTCAGTGTTTATTTTTGATGTAGGCTGGCGGGCGCATCGCATAAGTATTTATAATATTTGCCAAAAAATGAACAGAGGGACAAATTGATAAATTTCGTTGGAGTGAGGCGTTTATTTACTCTGAAATGAGGATATGACGTTTTTGTTCTGAAGGTAAATTTTTCGGAAATTTGATAATGTTGTAATTGATTTGTACTGTAGGTAGGTATTGAATTATTTATATTATTATTTCTGATCCAAATAATATAGGTAACTATATGACTGTATACTTTATGACTTTTCAAGACGTCATTAAAGTTTTTTAATATTATAATAATAATAATATAAGCATTTAAAAAAGTTTTAGTTAAGACTATTTCGCTTAATTAAAATATTTTATGGGTTCCAAATTAAATACTGAATAAAAAAAATAAATGGACTATTTTTTGTTGAGATAATGACAGAATAATAATGTGTATTTTTTTGGATTATTTTGTTCTCACCTCGTAGATGTGATACAGCTGCGAGCCCTCCTCGGGCCAGTAGCGGTGGCACAGTGCGGTGCCGCCCTCCGTGAGGCGGGTCAGCATGACCAGCACCACGGAGCCCTGCTCCCACACCAGTTGCCACCAGTCTGCCGCCGTGTCCACCAGGGGGCCTTGCGCCGCTATGTAGGCCGGGTTGCGGGGGTCGTGATCCGTCTAACAAGGAAAATAACAACTAGTAAACAAACTTACGTGATGTATCTATGGAACGAATGCGTAGGCGTGTGAAGGTTGGTACGATGACGAGTGTGTGAAAGAGATAAATGTCATGATAAATTGGCAAATTTACCGGTAATTAATTACCTATGGTGTGTTTTGGTTGATTTACCGGTTTATCGGAAATCTGGTAAATCGGTAATGCAAGGCCTAGCTGTACTTTGAACAGGCCTGAAATAGATAATTAAACTGTGTAGCTTTTTAAAGACTATTGGTTACCACATCGGGTGATTCATGTGCTACCTCATCCCGCTAATCCCGCACACAATAAGGATAGCATCAAGCAGTTAACAGATCTCCCGCATAGAATTTATCACAAATACGAAACAAAATGGCTTACGATAGTAGAAGCGTTGATGTAGTCGGAGCTGTTCAAGTTGGTGACATCATTGAGCACGAGCCTGGCGTGGTCGTAGGGCAGCACTCCGGGCGTCCTGTTCTTAGGCTTGTTCTCGGGCATCTCGGCGGCGGTGGTGGCGCAGGGCTCCGCCTCGTAGGCGCATAGGGCGCGCCACTCCTGATCCAGGCGGTCCTTGTTCTTCAGGTGGTCTTCCATGTAGGTCTGAGGGCGGATAAGAAGGGTTGCTTTTGTTCAGGGCAAACAAATAACTTATTGTTCAATGTTTCCCTTAATTATATTAGCCACCCAGAATCAAACTTCATAACTTACTCAAGACTTCTGCTGAATACGACACTCGACCAGTTACAATGACCGTCAAATTTACTGTATATAGCGGCGCACGATCGAATCCCGAAAGAAATATTTATTTTTATTTGTTTGTTTTACATTATTGTGTTAAAATTGAATGCTTCAATATATAAATATATATTTCTGACATACTTTTTTTATTTAAACATACTTAACATAAATTGTAATACTAATATTTAAATCAAATTAAATGAATCACTTAGATAGATACACAGAAAAAAATTATCTATCGGAAAAAAAGCCAGGAGAGTGAGTTACCAATTACGCTATGTTAAATACATAATTTCAAGTCAAATCTATTATTTCTTACGCGATTTCATTAAAAATACTAACATGTAATTTAAAAAAAATAGTTACTACCGTTGAATTTTGTAACAAGCCAGTATTAATAGGTCTTTATATATTTGCGAACTTCTATTTTCACGCGCAGCGTATATCCCCGACTATCACGAGAGACACTGCGGTTCGGTTCCTCGCTAGAGAGATGTTTTTTGAGATGTGTAATGTATTTTTTTTTACGTTATATAAATATAAATAATTAGGCACGTTCAAAAATAACAAATATATGCACAAGATAGGTTAAAAATATTTTTACAATTTCTAGTGTGCTTACACAAACGTTATACTTATTTAATTCCAGTGATAATAAAATAGTGTTGTTTACCAAAACCATGTGTCCAGTAGAGATGTCCATGTTTGTCAGCGCTGGTTCTTCACTCCTGAAAAGCAACCCTTCATCAATAATATGAACAATTACCTCTTGTGTTTGTTTCTTATTTTACGCACATAAAACTATAACTTTTGTCAATACCACCACTTAAAAGTTAAAACATTTTGTATTTGACATTTAAAAGTTTGTTTTCAGGGGTTCCGAGGAACAAGAATACAACTCTGTAAATAGTAGAGAAAACACCCTAATCTCACTCAACCCTTCTGTTTAATGAAAGACTAACCATCCACCCTCCACCCACCACGATTACGAAAATAATGAGATAGGACTTGTAATACAATATTACTGTGTTTAGTTTTTCCCTCAACAACGTAGCTATTAGCTGATAAACATGAGAATTATTAGAGATTTAATAATTAATAAATTTGTTTTCATATTAGTTCTTACTTATTCACAATTTTATAGTTTTGTTTTTATCTATCCTTGTATTTTTTAATTTCATTGTACACTGTTACCATAGGTAACGAAACATGTAGAATAAACCATAAATATTGGTTTAAACTAAGTATTTTGTCTAATCATTAATATAAAATGAGGCTACAAAGTAATTTTGCAAATATTGAAGAAGTTTAGAGATTTAGTTGTTTGTTAGTTTTAAAGTTTTTATCTGGAAATAAACTCAAAGATCACCGCTTGACGTCGGTAGTACTTAAGGCTTGACAAGTGCGCACAAACGTCACCCAGATCAATAGATTCATACAACTATTTATTGTGAAAGCTAGATATTAAATTACAAACGTCTATTTTGTTTTAACTGCTGCAGGGGAGATTCAAGTTGACCCAACGGAACGTCGACGGTCAATAGACTGAAATTTAACAATAAGTGAGATGTGAGTCTGATCTTCAACAACTTGTTTTTATATAAAATCTATTGAAAATGGACGGCTATACCTACGATTTTAAATACTTAAGATAATAATGGGATTTTTGAGTTTTTTATATTTCGGTTAAAATTTAAATTTCATTTCATAGTCATTTAAAATGATTAAATTGATAATGCCCTCATTAGGCGAAACGCGCCTCACAGAAATTAAACGAGTAGAACAAAAAAAACAATTATTTTTATTTTCATATATGTGATTATTGAGTTCTACAAACTTACCTCCGAAACAATAAATTTATTAGTGTACCTGTAGTTAAAAATGTTACATTTTATATTTTTCCTTGTGGGTAGTTATAAAAATATTTTAGTGTACCTATTAATTGTGTTGTATATGCCTTAAATCCATTTGTAATTATATAATACTCTCATATTTTTGACAATTAATGGAATTGAATTAAAAGCCTAATAATTTATATTCCATGCCAAATTTTTGCAGGTTATAGTACCGAGAATGTTCGAGCGTCACTACTGGTCTATTCTATTGCTTTTCTTACCAAGATGAGGTGCTGGATCTGGTGGACGGTGAGTTACCATCAGACTCCCTGGAGAGGGACGTGATACGTTGTCCACCTGTTTCTTGCTTTCCTTCCACCACAGCGCCAGTCTTCTCAGCAGTCTGCCATTTTCCTGACATTCGTGCCCGGCATAGATCCTTCAAAATACATTAAAAAAATAAACATATATGTTGTTTGACGTATGGGAGGGGAGTGTTATTTTTAATATTTTATGGGAGCGGCGATTCAAATTCGCCGTCCTCAGCCGACCGAAGACCCGAGCGACATCTGCACCAGGTTTCTGCGGAGAGAAGTCGCGCTGAGAAGAATTTATGAAAATTTTTTTCGAACCAGAAAAACATATTTTATGAAGGAAATGTATGATACATGTAATGCGTTTTTTAAAGAGACCGTTAACTCATCTAAGGTTTCAAGTTCACGAAGTCCTAAATGTCCCAAACAAGGTCGACGAAGACTAATCATGTGACGCATACCTGATAGTCCTGGCTGGCCTCCGTGTCCACCGTGGCCAGGCCGCGCAGCTTGTCCCGGCGGCGGCGGTGGTACTTCGCCAGCAACAGCAGCAGCGCGGCAACCAGCGCCGCCGCGGCCGTCCCGGCGCTAATCGTAGCCCACAGCGCGCCCGCATCCCACTCCCACCCCGTGGTGCCGCCCTCCAGCCTCAGCACCGCCGGATACTTGGCCTGAACACAAAATAATTGCCATTCATTTCTTTGGTTCCTGAAAGAATTTGGTTAAACGGAATGCACCAATGCAATTTAAATCAAGCATTGCTGCTTTTATATTTCTTTATTTTACATAAATATTAATATTCATATTCATATTGCGCATAGTACATGTACTGCGATAATTAAATTATTAACAACTGTAAGTAATGTACTGTTACAATTCAAAGTATTATTAATAGTTTTAAATTATGCGCCTCACGGTCCATGGACCTGTGGAATGCGCAGCGTCCGCCTCCAGCACCACATCTCGAAGTTATCTAACATGTTCTTCTTCTTAAGAAAATAATTCTTAATGTTAATGTTTCCATTTATGAGAATATCAGAGATTTCATCCGATGGATTTTGTTATTTTAGGATGGACCAATTTCTTCATATCTTAATCAGACTGATCATTGTTGATTCTACTATTTCAATTCATCTTCAGATTTCTCGTTTATTCTTCACTTTTAAACGTCCATGCTTCTTTCATGTTTTAAAATGAAACCACCTAGGTATCACATCCTTCATCTTATAAAATGAGACCACATAGGTATCACATCCTTCATCTTATAAAATGAGACCACATAGGTATCACATCCTTCATCTTATAAAATGAGACCACATAGGTATCACATCCTTCATCTTATAAAATGAGACCACATAGGTATCACATCCTTCATCTTATAAAATGAGACCACATAGGTATCACATCCTTCATCTTATAAAATGAGACCACATAGGTATCACATCCTTCATCTTATAAAATGAGACCACATAGGTATCACATCCTTCATCTTATAAAATGAGACCACATAGGTATCACATCCTTCATCTTATAAAATGAGACCACATAGGTATCACATCCTTCATCTTATAAAATGAGACCACATAGGTATCACATCCTTCATCTTATAAAATGAGACCACATAGGTATCACATCCTTCATCTTATAAAATGAGACCACATAGGTATCACATCCTTCATCTTATAAAATGAGACCACATAGGTATCACATCCTTCATCTTATAAAATGAGACCACATAGGTATCACATCCTTCATCTTATAAAATGAGACCACATAGGTATCACATCCTTCATCTTATAAAATGAGACCACATAGGTATCACATCCTTCATCTTATAAAATGAGACCACATAGGTATCACATCCTTCATCTTATAAAATGAGACCACATAGGTATCACATCCTTCATCTTATAAAATGAGACCACATAGGTATCACATCCTTCATCTTATAAAATGAGACCACATAGGTATCACATCCTTCATCTTATAAAATGAGACCACATAGGTATCACATCCTTCATCTTATAAAATGAGACCACATAGGTATCACATCCTTCATCTTATAAAATGAGACCACATAGGTATCACATCCTTCATCTTATAAAATGAGACCACATAGGTATCACATCCTCCATTTTATAAAATGAGACCACATAGGTATCACATCCTCCATTTTATAAAATGAGACCACATAGGTATCACATCTTTCATCTTATAAAATGAGACCACATAGGTATCACATCCTTCATCTTATAAAATGAGACCACATAGGTATCACATCCTTCATCTTATAAAATGAGACCACATAGGTATCACATCCTTCATGTTTTTAAATGAGACCACTCAGGTATCACATCCTTCATGTTATAAAATAAGACCACCTAGGTATCACATCTTTCATGTTTTAAAATGAGACCGCCTAGTTATATAAACTCGTCAACGTCTTCGTTGTCCCTTAAAAAATTGTTCTTTGTAAGAGTTTCGAATAAGTTCAAGATCTGACAGGGAGCAAAATTATAAATTATCATAATTATATATTATATTTATGCGAAATTTTTTTTTACATTTATTATGTAACGTAAATATAGTACTCATATATATATATATATATGACAAGAATACTTTGAATTATAACAGTATACTACTCGTAATTGATTAACTTTAAAAATAAGCTGTAGGGGAAATATTACAAATCATATTTGATCAATTATCGGAAAAATATAGATTAATCTCAAATATCTCGCGTCAGCTAGTTTCAGTTTGCAAGTGGATGGGTCTATTTGAACAGGAGGAAGGGTCGTATCGGTTAGTAAGGTGGTTTCAGGCTACAGTATAATAGCCAACCCGATGAGCCGATTTTTTCTGCAAGTGATGTCACCAATTTTTCTGCCAAATTAATGTGAATATAGTTTTCTCTTTATAAATGTGATCATATAAAAAAACGAATCTATGTAGCGACACGTGTAATACGTAACGTGAACAGAGTGTCATCTTGCTACTTGGAAAACTTGTTTACTGTGCTCGAACAATATTTTTTATCTTCATAGTTATAACAGAGAATAACAATCCGACTTCTTATAAAAACAAGAGTATAAAATATTACATAGCGGTAGAGATGGAACCAACCTTGTCACCCACACCTGCTGAAGTCACTTCAACTCCCAATTCTTGTTTCAGTTCTTCCTTTATTCCATCTGTAATGTTATTTAGAAATGAAATACTGTATTTTTTTAGAATAAATAGATTGATATACATATATGTATCAAAATTCCTAATAGTTTAGGAGGTAATACGAAAATAAAGTTATATTTCATCAGAAGTTAGTAATACTACAGCTAATAATATGAATAAAAATAAAATGTACGAGTTATATAAGTTTATTTCAATACTCTAGATTACAGAAATCAATCAAAAATCTCTTTGTGCGCGATGGACCAGACTTCAAAACTTTGAAGCTCAATATCTCAGTTTGATTAAGTGTAAAATAATACTATATACAATGACTAACCTTCGCAGTGTCACCAATTCTAAGCGATCGTACATCGACAAAACGAGGAGTTTAAAAAAAATACGCTTACCAATGCGGCTTGCAACTTCAGATGCGTTAAATGACTTGCTATTTTCCTCCACGCGGAATGTCACTTCATTTCGGTCCACCCTGTAAACCAGCAAATTAAACATCTTATTTAAATTACTTGACGGCGTTTGATTAAATTCTTTCACTCGACCTATTTAACTCGGTCGAGAAACGTTTAACTATTTAGTCTGCGAGCGCAGTGACGTCATATTTCGTACAGTTATTAGTTATCTCGAAATAAAACCGATCGATCGTTGCTAAAGTTTCGTGCGTGAGAAAATTATTTTTAGTATTGACTCACCAAATTAAGTAAAATCAAACTATCTCAATTATTCGATCGTTTCGAATTAAAATTGCGTCTTTCGCAGCCGAATGATACAAATATTCACTAATATCGTTGAAATTATAATATAACAGTAAATTAATTAACATCAAACGGAACAAACATTTTTACAAAATATATCATATTCGTTGCCATGGTGATTACACATTTAATTCAGTACTCATAAACGTCAAACTCGCTTTATCGAAAATTAAAATGTGCCCTTTCACATCGCAGTAGATAGGTAAAATATTTATTGTGAATTCAGTAATTATACGGTAAGTAACACAGCCTTAAAATTCGAATTAAAAAGTAATATTTGTTTAGTACCTACTTATTTACACAAAGTACAATTCTATGACGTTTTATAAGAAATGAGATTTAAAAAATTAATTATACCTACTCGATTTTCGATGCATTTTTTAAAAAATATCTTTATTTAATATATATTAATATTATGTCACTGAAAAAATGTAAATGACAAACCTGTCATTCGATTAGAAACGAAACTGCTTCAAGAAACGACGACCACAACTCACTAATAAAACATTAATTAATTTATGGTTTAATTTCATAAATAAGTCGTGTTAAAATACCCCGGTTATAAAAATGAACTCTAAGTCACCTAACGGCTTTCGTTCGAAGTAAAAATAATTGAGAATTGCATTTTAAAAAGGGATAACTTTCTGCTGAAAAAAATAAATGTTATAATTATAGCAAGGGTAGTGTGGGTCAATGTCAACTGGAAATATAGAGGTTCCGAGTTCAATTCCAGATGGCAGCTGTAATTTATTTTGAGAGAATGATTTGTATTTTTAATATTTAATTTGATGAAACACTTTTAGTTTATTTTAAAAATGTTATCAGGCGTTCGGGGGTGTTAAAAATCTTCGTCTAGAATTTATTGGGATATTATGCCGTGTCTACAGCCTCTTTGATCGACTATTCGAATCCGAACGCAGGTCCATTATCAGCGAAACCAACCCTAATGATGGACCCTGCAATGTGATTCGAAACGCCTGCCAGGGAGGTCGGAGACATATGTCGAAAACTTTGGTTTATTTTTGCTGTATTAATATTTCCGCTTGCGGTAACCGACTGAACACAGGGTAACGTAACGCCAATCTCATCTTTAAATTCGAACTAAAAACTATTTAAATTAATCATCAGTTGTTATTGTTGGATTGTGATAATTAACAAAACATTTAAATTAAATAAATTTTTATACAGCAAGTCAATTTTTCTAAAATTATTGATAACAGTGTTGTACTTTATTAAAAAAATAGTATTAAATTTATTTTCTACACATTGTGTACAAGAAAATTTTGCAAATAGAGTGTATACATTATTTCGGTAAATATTTCACGATTCAGTTCGTGGTGGGAACCAACATTCGCGTTAACTGTGAAATATTTTTATCACGTAAACGCGTTCGTTCACATTTCGACTTCGGAGAATTATTTAACAGCACAAATTTCAATAACTAACTTACCATCACGCCGTTTTCCGCAGAGGAGGGAAGAGAGGGTAGCAGATAACGTGAAGCGTCACTCTTTGCGATGCTTGACATAATTTTAATAGAGTAACAATCATACCTCGGGTAACTAAATGCCGACGGTTCCAAGTGCAGCAGTTCTCCTATAGTCCTCACGACGCGAGCGCCCTCCTTCCAAGTTCTGATACTGTGGGAAAAACAGAAGCCTCAGTGGAGCGCGGCATAATCTAAATAAATAACGTTAGCCACTTCCGGCGCAAGTCGTTAAATGTGGTGTAATCGACACAATAATTAGCATTTTACAAAAAATAGGCGATAAAACCGACCGCAAATACTGCGAGAAGTTATCAACCAACAATCATTTTTGTGTATTGTTTAATTATGAATATTATGAACGATGACTTCTGAGAATTAATTATATTATATTTGTTTGTATCAATTATATTCGACTCGGACCAGAGAGCACTGTGTCAGTGCCATTTTTTTTGAGACGGTCCGCGGTACTTGTATATTCCAAATTAAAAAAACACCCAGTTCATTTGATGCATTTAGGCAATTTTGGTTAGCATCATTGGTTTCCGGTCACATACCGTATACAGTTTATAGCAACAATAGTCTGGAAGCGTGAATATAATGTGAAGCGATCTTTTAGAGGCGTTGATTCTGTCGTATTTTCAAAGCTAGGAAGGTCCTGTCAGCTCTTATGAATGATTTTATTGACTTCTTACATTGTTAATATGTTAGTAATCGTCGAAGTAACTGTTGAAGGGTGGGAATTGGGAGGAGTAAATACAATTACTTACAGGACTAGCTAGTACAATTTTCATTTAACTAATGTAAATTCTATAAAATGATGAATTATTTCTTTATTACGCATGCGCACCACACAGTACGTAAGAGGTTGTTAGCATCATTTGAACCAATCTACCAAAAATGATAGTTCGTTACGTCTGTTTATATTATTTCTAGGTTAATTCCTAAATTGAGTTTTATAATAATCACCAACAATTGGTTCACTGGTTCTTGAAATTGACAGATGGTTCAGAAAAGTACCTTACAATATTTATTTAATATAAAAATAAAGTATTCGTGTACGGGATAGATGTCATATATATTCTTAGTATTTAAAAATAAAACGAGGGCCTGTGCTAATAATAATTAGTTTTACATAATTGGTACAGTTGAAAGACGATCCAATTTAAGTAAAATAACTTATCGTAATAACCGCAGCTAATGTTAAAATAACAGTCAACATTGCCCAGATCATATTTAGGATTGGGAGACCTACCTGTCCTTGAAACCGACGTAAGCGTAGGAGCTATCTACGTCATAGTTGTCGTGACTGTGACTAACTTCGCTCTTTTCAGCATCTTCGTGGAGCTCTTTCTTCACCATCAGAGGAGCTGCGGCTGAGTCTTCTTCCACTGTTTTAAAAAATGTTTAATTTTATTTAAAACATTTGCAGGACAAATGACTTCAGTAATTTTATATAATGTTTTCAATGTTTAATGCAGAAAAATTGTTTTTAGACATATTAATTATTACCGTAAGTCGAGATTTTTGAAACCATAGATATTATACAGATCAAATTAATCAACTAGAAAGATATACAGAAAAAATCTATCTATCGAAAAAATATTTTGTTACTACCGGGATTCCCATCCAGGGAAGCGCGTTCACCTTTTCGCTACAGCAATCGAATACATCTTTGACAATATCCAATTACCTAACCAGAATTATTTGGTTAAATTTTCATAAATTTTGATGCAACATATAAAGCTGTCATTATCGGAGACGCCAAAAATAAAATGGGCTAAACATGTTTTAAATATGTACACCTAGTATAAAAGAATCAAAACTAACTTGAAGCCCTAAAAATAACTTCGACTTACACCGACTCGCCGCACACACTAGTACGCACGGTAAACTACAATAAAATTTGTAGTTTTTTATACAATATAGAGATCAAAAAATAATTGGAAAAAAATGAAAGTATAATACTCGAATGACTAATTGAATGTAACGGCCAGGAATATTTTGAAAACGATAATTCTCTCTTCTGATTTATTTTCCTCCGTTAATTCCTCCTAATACATAGAAGTACGCTGACATATTTATTTACTAACTTTTAATTGCACACATTTTTTATTTTTATTTTCTGTAAATGGTATTTCTTGTTTATTTCAATTTTCTTATCTAAAATGTATATATCAAGATAATTATTACGTTTAATCAATTTAATACAATTACAAAAAAACGTTCGTTTGTAAAAATGACATTGCAAATAATAATTTAATATCATTAATTGACATCGGAGTTACTTAGCGGTGTAACATCATTATTTTAATTTTCACAACTAAACTTTGTACTACTCACACGTTGGGTTATTGTCACCTGATGATGAGAGGGATTGCACCTCTCGAAACTAGTAGTGACAATAATCCAACGTGTGTCATACGTCTAGTTGTGAAAATTAAAATAACAATTTAATAATCTGTAATAAATATTTTTTAATATCTGACGTACGACACGTTGCATGCAGTCAAAAGATTATCTAATAAACTGACCTGTGCTTTTGGTGTGATTCTGTTCCGTGTCCTGTTTGAACTGTTGGTTGTGTTTATCGAACGGGGGCCCCGGCTTCTTGACGTCCAGGCGCTCCCGACGCCTAAAGCCCCACTCGTAGTCTGCCAGCAGCGCCCCCAACTCGGGGCCCAGAAGCTGAGAAGCCATCTCGGGGCGACCTTGGGGGAAAAAAACAGATTAGTTGATTTTGAAAAAAAAAAATTCGAAAAAATTATACGAGATGCAAATTAAAAATATTTTTTATTTGTTTATCTAATAGAGGACGGTAATTTACCCACCCATTACCCTAAACCTTGATCATATTGTAGATAAATACTGTTCACACAACATAAATATTATATATAAACGAACGCGTGATATTAATGAACACCCTTACGGGTTGCGGGTGCTTCAAAAATATGACAAATTATATTTGATAATAATATTATGTTAACTATTTAATAGTCTATAAATATATTTATAAGAAAATCAACAGCTTTACGATATTGAACTTATAACCTATAGACAGTTTTCGCCGTTTTACTCTTTTAGAATTTGAATTTCCAATATTGTTTCATATTCGCGTATAATTTATAATTATTATTACTAGTTCAATACTATAATGATAATACCTCCCCTTTGCTTGCAAATACGAAAATAAATATACTTATTGAAAGAAGTATGCATTTATATATTATTCTGAAAAGAATTTCGTTATATTAATGTACTATAGAATATATTAAATTAATGTATAATGAAACGCAAGAAAATGCTATCCAAAATGTATCTATGCTATTTCTATGTTATCAACATATATAATAATGGCGATGCACTTGTGTTTGTTATTTTAAAAATATAAAGTATCTCGAAGAAGGATGAAATGATTGGATGATTAGGTAGGAAATCTTATCTAAAAGCAATTAAGCATCGATACAGGATCTATAATTACACACGTATTATTTATCATAATATCTAACTTGTCGGTGTCGTATCTCCTACGTAGATCCGTCCCCCTTCAGTATAAACGGGGGCCCCGCGACCTGCTGAGGTCCTCCAGGTGTTGAGAAGCCTCGCCAGGAGGGCTGCCTGCCTTCCCTCTTCGCGGCCCTGCTCCCCGTCATAGACGACGTGCGGTCCATCTTGTCGAGGATAATCTGAATAGTGATGTATTTTATATGAATTCTAAAAAGCTAATACAAACTACTGATTATGAAAATGTATAAGTAAGAATAATTTGACATAAATTGTTCAATCTCCAGGTTGCACGTCCTGTGGAGAGGATGCGATAATTCCGGTTGTAAGTTGCAATTACCGCTAGATGGGGAAAGAATATTGGAGTTAAAATAAAAAGGGGTTCGTGAGAAAATAGGATTCTATCGATGGACTAATGGTCTCGGGGAACCGATATTTGGGAGGAATGCTCGCCTTACCTCAATTATGACGCCTCAGAACTCCCTATAGTCGCCGCCGAGTTCACGCTGCAATGCGCGGGGATGTCAATCGATGAAGACGATGATATCACCCACGGTACATACAAACAACATAACAATAATTCACAAATCGTCGTTGTCGAAATTGAATTTCAATATTGACCCAGTGGCGCCCGATAGCGCCAGGATTCCAATTCACACCGAAGTCGGGCATTCGGAAATGGATCGAGGCTGGGCATATAGATGCGGACATGTGACGATAACATTCTTCGTGTCCGATATTGACGCGCGTTAAAAATATGCTTATACGAATACGAAACATAAACCATGTAATAAATTAAATCAACTTACCATTTCGAGTGACTTCATTGTTTGCCAGATATTCCATTTCTCTTTGTCTTTCCGTGTTTCCATCGTGTTCACCGCTACCGCTTTCTTCCTTGTAATGATCATCTTCATCGATATAAATTCTCTGTTCCGGAATTTCACTTTCCAATTCTTCCCTTTCAATAACCACGCCATCTTTACTCTCATAGCCTTGTCTGAATCTGTCAGGTGTGTTGTAGTGCTGGTTGAATCTATCAGGCCTGAGACGATTCTTTGTCAAAAATTCACTTGTTGAAACGTAATACGGATCCATCCTATTATCAAACGGTTCTTTGAGTTCTGCCAAAGCGGCTTTTAATTGATTTAAGTCTTGGTTTTCGAGCCATTTATTGATGAGGTCTTTTTCGTCAGCGTTCACTAAATCCGCAGCAGAATTTTCAGGGTCTTCGTTGTACTGAGGAAAGAGTGCTCGGAGTTCTTCTTCATTTTCTGGCTGTAGTAAATAAAGAATATCTTCGGATGTCAGTTGTATGTTTGGTAGATATCCGCTATTGGCCTGATTACTTTCAATTAGTTCCGGAGGTACATTTGATTCTGGTGTATATTCATCGTTGTTCCCAAATATTGATTCGAGATTTTCGAGATCTAAATCTTTAGTTTCATGGCCTTCACGAAAATCACCAGGTGTGTTATAGATTCTGGAGAACACTTGAAAGTGATCACGAGGGGGAGACCGAATGTGTTCTTTGGATCTTTTGTACTTTCTGCGATAAGATCGTTTCACTTGCTCTTGCCAGGAGTCGTACTCTTCAGGGGTTTCTGGTGTATCGATGGGCACTAAAAAATAACAATGGATCCCTTCATTAAATGATAATTCGAAACAAATTAGATTTCACAGATATTTCACGTAAACAGAAAAAAATCAATCAATCATCTTTAACCAATTTGCTGCACTAACACATCGAGCGGGAGAGGGGTGGGGGGTATGCCGAACGGTAGTTGCGTCATTGGGAATTCAGTCGCTATGGAGTGTGTCCTTATCAGTTGTTCGTGAAATTTTCCCTGAAAAATTGATATCCCAAGGAGGTGACATAAACTAGCTTCCACGTAGCCCCGACTTTACACCAATGGACTTTTTCCTATGGGACTAATTTAAATCAAAGGTATACAGCAACAATCCTCTCTCTGGACCAATTAAAATAAAATATCTGAAAAGAAATGACAGCGAGAATACGTGCCTCTTTTGCCTCCCGTTTAGAAGAGTGCCAGCGAAATAACTTAAACAACTGTAAATTCACATTTAGAAAACAAAATAAACATAAAACATTAACATAATTTTTAAGAAATAAATTCCTAGGGATTGTACTTAAATGCAAAATAATCTTTTTTTTTTATTAAACCCATCCATTATTTTATTACGGAATTTTTATTATGAAAAAGAATTTTGGGATACTTTGTATTAATTTAAATGAAATCACATATTATTTGTATATTTAAGATCAGAGATCATCGATAAGGTATTTCTAAGCGATCCATTTAATTTGTTTTGATTATCAAGAAACTACGTTCTAAAAAATCGTAACTTAACATATAAAATGTGAGGTCAATAAATATGATTAAACTTACTTTCAGCTACAGGTAGCATCGGAAGGTTCTCTAAGAACTCCCTTTCATTCGGAGGAAAATATACTTCATCGGCAAAGTCTGATGACGCTTCTACATCATCAGTGTTGGGTGTGAATCTTACAAATGCTACCGATTGGGGATCTACTTCATCTCCAGCTTCAAAAGCTCCTAAAGCCGCGGTCAAATCTTGATCTGCGAGATGATCGCAGACGGTCGGCTCGTAATGCAACCTGAAATTATTTTTTTTAACATAATGTTTCATTTTATTTCAATATTACTTTAATGTTTTTATAATTAATCTAGAAAGTACTGTAGAAAGCACCTAATGAATTAGGTTTGGTTATTTACTACTTTGTATGATTTATTTATTTTGTTTACGCAAACGTGTTTTAACGTACACCAACTAGATCGTATCAACGGAATGTGACAAGTCTCAGAGATAGGGTAGAGATAAATCTCAGAATCGTGTACAGTATTGAAATTTTGATTGTGCGCACAACCGTCATCAAGAATTAATATATTTATTTTAAATGGTTAGAAAAACAAACGTATTAAATTAAAAACGTTTATTACTGCAAAGAAGATTAAAATTTACAGAAAATACGACCGGTTGTGACGTCAATGACTGATATTTGACGTTTGGCTTACAGCAAGCGTAAAGTGAAGCGCGAGGCGAGTTACGGTGCTCGAATCTCTGAGACTTGATGGATACAAGATGAACTAGAAAAGCCAAGACCTATCTCTAAAGAATCTGATGACATAATATTTGTTTCAGAGAGTGCCTCGAGATGAAAATCTCATCCATGGACACGGAATAAAAATATTATAAATAGATTGATCAATGTTCTCACCTGTTCCTGGTGGCATATAGCATAGCCTGCAGGATGCATTGTGTATAGGCGTGGCTCCATCGGTATCCTAATAACAAAAGTCTCTGTAGCTCCCTCTCAAAGCCGCGTAATTCTTCCGTAGTCAATTCGTGCCTGAAATTTGTTTTTAAAATGCGTTTTTTAACTCACTCGAGCAGAAAAAATAACAAAAGTTAAATTTTAAGAACAGTTCGCTAATAGCAAAGGGCTTACATAAATAAAGCTCTGCATTAAATTATAAGAAGCTATTTTAAAATTAATTCATAAAATACTTACCTAGCTAAATCTTCATCCTCTACATTTCCATAAACTTGGAGACATTTTCCAAAAGCGTAATCTGAAATTTAAAAAAATTTGAATTAGATATCATTTAAATATTTAATGTGTTTAAAATATTAACACACCAATAAAATTTGTAAAAAATGCGTCATTTTTGGAATCACTTTGTGTGGTAAGTTGTATTTGTTATTTTTTGAAAAACTTTTCAGACGAAGGTCGGACATGTTAAACGAATTAATATACTAATAATCTAAAAACCAGCCGCTCTCCGAAGTTTTTAATTATTTTTTGCAGTCATCCATTTTATTATTCGTATTTGGCAATTCAAATGACACAGAAATATGTAAAAAGGGTAGAGGTAAAACTTTAATTATCTTCAGGGCTGAAATAAAATTGAAACCCTCATCAAAAGTACTGTCAACCCTGGACTAAGTGCTTTCTGAATATTGAAGCCATCAATACGACGGGTTCGTGTAGAGAGGGTATTTAACATTAACCTAGATAAATAATATAATTTGCAAATATTTTATCAACAAATTAGACTAAGTAATATTATGGTATCATCATCATTGTTATATCCTGCGGCGCCAGCTATAATACGGCTGCGCCAGTTGTTCTATCCTTTCTTGAATGTAGGTTGAAGTGGTGACGTGGACGATACTCGGTGAGACTGGTAATAATTTAGTATTTTATTAAGGAGAACATATTCTTATTGTGAAGTTATATTAATTTAGAACATAAGTCTGTGATGTTTTTAATGCAAATTATATGTGAACCTGTCAGTCCCTTATCATTCCATAGACATCACAGTTATCATCTCTATGATTCTGTCACTTTCTTCGGTCCTCCGCCATGTCACTTCTCTGATAATTTCGTCTATCCATAGTGACTTTGGGCGTCCTCTAGCTTGTTTACCGTATCGTGGATACCATTCGAGAATATTCTTTGTCCGTCATTTATTTCTAGATACGTCTTGAAATACAGCCCGCCCATTGTATTTACGCTTTTCAGCAGTCACAACAACACCCTTCCTTCACCTTGGTCTGTACTCTAGCCCAGAACTTTCGATAGTCAGGTATATATTACAAATATCGAAATATTAATAAACATTTTATTTTTCTTAATATAGTCAAATTCTAAGGCATATATTTTGAAGAGATCCAATGTATACAATAGATATTTAGGAGACTAGTTGTAATCTCAATAGCCTCCATATATTTTTATTTGGGCAAAACGTAAAAAACTGATACCAGCTTGAAGAACAAATATATTAATTACAGCACTTTATTTTTTCTAAAGCTGTTTGGGAATTATATTTATACATGATATACCTTAAACGAACTAATGATTCAGTGCCTCCCACCTTCCCTTCCCTCCCCCGCCTATAGCGAGCGGTAAATCGATCGACGACCTTGAATCAGAAAGACTGTCATCAACCTCAGAGGTTCCGAGAGTGTATTTGTCGACCTTTAGGGAGATAATGATATAATTCCATGCAGTCGAGAGGCCCAGGAGAGGCAGAATTCGGTGAGTCCCTTTTTCCTATTCGTGTGTTTTTGGCACCTAAGGTGCGATTGCGCCATAAGGAGAACACATTTTTATTGTAAAGTTGCATTTTCAGAATATAGTTGTGTGGGGTAAAAAATGGGAAAATAGATGTATCAATTGGAAAGATTATAGAATATAAGTACAAAATTTGTCGAAAATGTATTCGATTGCTATAGCGAAAATGGTAAACGCACTCCCTAGATAGGAAGAGGTTCAAGTTCGAATTCTGGTAGCAACAAAATATTTTTTCGATAAATAGATTTTTCTGTGTACCTTTCAAGTTGATTAATTTAATTTGTATTAATATACTTCTTATTAATCTGGTATAAAATATAAAATACGTTGAACATTTTTGAATCACAATTTGCACTTGGTCAATGATTAAAAACTTATATAAGCAGATTCACGGTCTACGTGTTATTTACTCTCATTGGGAGGACGTGATGTAAATAGGACGTTATACATACTAAATTAAGACGTTATACATACATACTAAACTCGGATTCAAGTACATAGCAATATGCTTTGTAAATCGTGCACGTGTTTCTTATTTGGCCGTTGGCGCGGTAAAAATAATATATATATATATATATATATATATTTGTGCATCCGTTGTAGCTAGATGCAGATCGTGAGTAAATTCTCTAAATAATGGTTAAACACATTCGTAGCAGTTCTTTATGAGCTGTTCATTTCTCGTATCGGAATCGTTACATCGTAGAAATATAATAGACTTTGTTCTAGTCTGTCAGCACTGATTGGAAGTGACATTCCAATTCCACGTGTAGCGTATCTTCTTGTCTATGGCTCGGGGGATTTCTATTTGAAAGCACACGCAGAATAATAATTTAAAAAAATAATTAATTAAACAATAGAAAGGCGATTTTTAATGACATTCAATAAATCGGACATTCTAAGTCAGTCGTACAGGCTGAGCAAATTTTAAATCTGATTTAATTTGACTTATAACTGTACAATCTCACCAATATTAATTCTCGAGATTTCATAATTTTAGTTAGTTTTATATTAAAATGTGAAATAATAGGATGCGTTTCCACTGCTCTCGAAACACGACGAAAATAATACGATCATACATACGGCTGATTTAAATTGCTCTTCATATAAAATGCAATAGACAACGTTTAAACAGACGTCTCAGCATTGATTCTGTTTTATACTCAATAGACATGCACCTTTAAGACACGTGTCCAAAGGCTCCCGATATACGTGAGACTAAAGAAAAATAATAAGGTCGACCCATATTGGTTGGTACTAATTGCACGGACGACATTTATGCGAATGACTGCTGATGCTCCCTTAAGAATATAATATTTTAAGAATGTAATACATATTCAGATATTAAAAATATTTCGTCTTGAAATAACATTGACACTTAAAATAAATACGTAAGCTCATATTTTAATAAGGACACTTAAGGTAGTCAATTAACTTAACCGTACATTTGCCTGAAGGGTTTTTTTGCGCAAAGTTAAATACGTAAATCTTGTGTGGTTGCGTTAATTAAGTTCAGGGACGCCTTATTGTGTTTCGCATAGATAATTTACTTCGTTCACTCACTTAATGGAATGAACTTCAAAAAATGTAGTAAATTTGAAATAGAATCCACCAAGTTGAGATTAGACTCAAGGGGGATGGTATGAAACTTAAGATGGAGCAATTCTCGGTCCAGCACTTACCATCGTAGCACCACTCGATTTTCTCGGTGCACAGGGACTCGCTGAATAAACAGCCTGAAACAAAAAGAAAAGGTTGTTTTAATAATTTAATATTCTGGAACAAACGAGAAATATTTTACATATAATATTATATATTTGGGTCTCTTTGTTTAGATATCTATGCGGATATTTTTAATTAAAATAACGAACAAAATTATTTAAAGATTACAATACCTTATTAAATTCGCCGTTTTTCTTTTTAGCGAACATTATTATTATTATGGTGCAGGACTCGAACTAAAATTTAATCATAAATATAAAGGGTGTTTTTATTTAGAGATATAGAACTTAATTAAAAAAAACACATAAAAATCGTAGTGCTTGGCTTTATTGGAAAAATAATTATATGTCATTAGTGTTTAATGATTTCACGCATATGAACGCCGCGGTTGGGTCGAATAAAGCGCATTCTGGTAGTACAATTTTCGACCACTTTTTAGAGCAGCTGGGGGCGTATATTGGCAATAACGCGACGAATGTTGGCTTCCAAGTTATCTATCATCTCTGGTTTCTACAGAATCTATCCCACAGAAAATAATCCAAAGGTGTTAAATCACACGATCTTGGAGGCCAATTCACAGTTCTATTAATCGAATGTTTCCTTCAATGAATTGATTGTGACGCGCGCTGTGTGGCACGTTGCGCCGACTTGTTGAAATCACAGCTCTTCCATATTAATGTCATTCAATTGGGGAAAGAAAAAGTGAGTAATCATGGATCTATTGCTGTGCACGATGACGAATCGACTCATTCGGGTCCTCCTCAATACTGCGCTCCACTGCAGCATCAGCTTCTTCGGTGCGCACTGTACAACGTCTCTTTGGATGTCTACTATCAATTAGAGTACGCGTGGTGCGAAAACGATCCATGGTTATTCGAATTACTGGCTCGGATGGACGATTATGTCGACCGTAAAATGGACGTAGCGCACGGTAAGTTTCGCGAACTGAACCACAATTTTCGAAATAAATTTGCATAACTTGCAAGCGTTGCTCTGACGGTAGTTTATTCATAGTGAAATAGAAAACTAAACTGAGCACAAATCAGCTGTCAGCTGTTAAATTGGCAGTCGCTGGAAAAAGTTTTGCTAATTCGAAAAACAAACCTCTAAAAAAACACGTTTTATTTAAAGCTTAACCGTTAATTTTTATTCAACTAGTACACAAAATTATATTTTATGTAGAATTTGGAGTACAAGAAAATAGTATAAAAATACATTAAAAATAACAACTTGCAATCAAAATACTGTGTACTATTTGTATATTCCTTTATATATTTAATAGAAGGGTGTGTATACATGGATGAGACTTATCTTTCGCGTCTAGGAAATTTGACGGTAAAGGTCGGTATAAATTAATGGTTATTCTACTCAGCGTACTAAATATAATAGGCGCCCCGCGTTCAATTCTGTAATGTCCTTTAGGCGAATTTTGAGATAAGTCTTACCCATGTACACATAATGTTAGGGTCAAAAATAACATGAATAAGTATTGTTTATGATTATAACAATTATTGACGAGTCGTTCAAAAGTTGTCGTTTGTAGTTAGATCACAAATAATAATGTTTAATGTCAATGATCCCAGAATGCTTCAAACAAAGGTCTTCAAGATTCGTCTGCCCTATCCTGACCCATGGTGATGAAATTTGAACACTAAGATAGTAGTCCAGTGAGCCCTGAAACAAACTGTGCTCGGATTTTCCTTGCTATCTTCTAGAAGATTAATAAAATAAGTCATTTAAAATAGAACCAAAACAGAAGACTTATTTCACCGAATAATAACTCTGGCAATGGGCTGGGAATCTCTACCGAAAGAATGACAGCCGTTGGAGTCAAAATGTATTAGAATAAATGCCACGTAATAGAAGCGAAATGTCGTCCCCCAGCTCACTTCGTCGATTACACGAAAAATATTGCATGAAGCAACTGGATGCGTATGAAAGAAGATAGGGAGGAATAGCTAAGAACGTTTACTAAAAGACTGGGCGCTTACTGAAAACGAATAACATCAAAGAGTTCAGAGGAAAACTATTTTTCATTGTTTTTTTTAAGAATCAATTTATTTGTAATAACAGAAACACGCAACAAATGGTTGAAAAACCATTAAAATAGTTGAATTCCTTTACAAAAAAAGTATTGTATTTTTGCCACAGATTCATATAAAATACGGTGTAAAATACACTTTGCAAAAGGTTCGCCCGCTTAAAAATATTTGTTTTTCCTTATCATCAAAGGAAATTCGCGAAAATGTATTTTGTGTTTTACCATACACGAAGGCTTTGATGACATTTGGATTTTTGTGAAATATAAATTATTTCTGATTCACATTTTCGCGTATAATGAAAAATGAAGGAAATGTAAATTGAATAAGAAATCATTTAAAATGGTGGATACTTTTATAATATACGACATTGTTTTTCTCGGAAAGAAGCAAAGCTTTCAAGAGCGTGCCCACGAAGACTATTTCAGACTAGATATAAACATGTGAGATCTAATGGACTACATAGAATTATATAAAAAAGTTATCACGAAAATCGCCGATTGCTAATTGCTAGGTCCTGCGGGCGGCCATTGGTGATTACTGCACGATCAGGGTCTTAGTAGAATCTATATTTTAATGCGGAAATTTCTACATTCTTGAAAAACATGAACAAAACGTTCATGTCACATTTGACAGTGACATAGATAAGGAAACCATAGAGTGCGACACAATATGACCATGAGACATAGATGAAATGACAGGATGTTTTTCTTATCTATGAAAGGAGTCGCATAGACATGGCCATTTAAGCAAGTACGTACTTTACAACCTACCAAACCAAATAACACTATTGAAGTCGCCACGGCCGTCACATCCAGAAAGTCATAGACGGGGAAGCGTAATATTATTATGCATAATAAACACGCACACGCACACGCACACGCACACGCACACGCACACGCACACGCACACGCACACGCACACGCACACGCACACGCACACGCACACGCACACGCACACGCACACGCACACGCACACGCACACGCACACGCACACGCACACGCACACTCACACGCTCACGCACACGCACACGCACACGCACACACACAATACTTTCCACTTTTGATAAAACACGAGAAAAATGAAGAAGGTATTTATTTTTTCTGCAGAACCAATATTAATGAAGTTTTTAGAATTTTGAACTACCGCAATTTTGAACAAGATGGCGGATCAGACTCGCGACGAACTTGGTCGAGATGTAATTTTTTCGAAATCATGTAATAATTTAAACGGAGTTTAATTTGGATTCTGTGCAAAAGTGCATTGAAATATTCCAGAAGTTATGTCACGAGATCCTCTGCAAAAGGATTTCTGTCGAAATCTACATAAAATTTATAAAAAAACTCTGTGAATTAATTGAAGAAGCGTTTAGATCGTAGATATCTTTTAACATAATACATTTTACAAATAAATATTATGCGATATTTTTTCCACAATAATTCAGTGAAGCCTTCGTCACTCAATTTTTGAAGGGACTTCATGAACCAAAGATTATTGCGGGAATAATATTCACAATTCTGTCACACTAATTATGTATAAGTAAATAAATTTCTTATAAAAAAATATGCCAACAAAAATCAAGAATGCCTTTTATCATTGACAGTTTTTTGAAAAGTTTCCTCACAGAAATGAAAAAACAAAAATATCGCCGAAATGTAGTAACAATCCCGTATAAACTTTGAAAAGTTTTAGAAAACGATCGATCGGCGATACGGTATCAGTCGAACTAATCCTGAATCCTTAAAACCATGAATTGAGAACATTTCAGAAAATTTTATATAATTACATTTAAATTAGTTTAACTATATCAACAATAGTTTAAATAGTTTACTAGTTTACTTACTTACCTATTTACCTACGAGTATATTACGTTTTATTTTGACAATTTCCGGTCGTCATCTTTAATTATTAATTTTCCCATTGTTTATATTTGGTTTTTTCAAATTGTTGCCCAGAATGACAAAAATAACTGCAGAAGACCGTATTCTGATCAAAAATTTGCGAATTGAAAAACGTTGGGGTGCTAGGGAAATGATCAAAGAGTTTCAAAATAAAACCTGGAGTATAGCTAGACATTACAGCATAACTAGACTCCACGACTCAGACTAACTCCATCCTACACAGCCAGAAATACAATCAACTTTATTCGTCGTGGGAATGCTAATTTCATAGAGCCAGGTATGTGGCCACCGAACAGCCCAGATTTAAACCCAGTAGATTATGCAACATGGGGTGTTTTGATTATTTCTGATTAGCTAAATATTGCGCAAAAAAATTATAATTAATTATATTATGTTTTGAAATAATTCATGTGTTACGAGATGTTCTCACTTTTTTTGGGCCACCCTGTATATGCCCATTATTATGAAAGTGGTCCAAGTTATGTTTCTTTTGTTTCGAGATATTTAAAGGTTTGCGTTTGAATTGATTAAAAAATATTTTCATATTATACAAAACAATTTATCAAAATTTAAGGTTGAAATGATTATTATCCATTATCAAAATAAACACTGGCGGAATACCATCAAACGTCGTTACAGTACACTGAATGTAACGCTTCAAATTTTTCACAATTGTTACAATTTGCATCATATTATATTCTAAACTATTTTTGTCAATATCTCGACTTAGACCACTTTCATAATAATGGGCACATGTGTATTTTTTAATTATTATTTGAAAATAACAGTTTTTATCAAATCTTTAAGTACATCAGCTCGTTTCCGCTATACTAAGTAATATGAATACTGGTGACGGTTAGTAGGGCGAAATACTAGACTTGATGAAGAGATATTTCAAATAAATCTTTTAGTAATTAGAGCTGTTACGTGTTAGCTCAGGTTGTAAACAGTACCGAAAACAATCTCTACAAATTGTCTGAAATTTGATCTCAGCGTCCCAGTGGATGTTGCCTACACATCAAGTTCAAGTTACTTGAAACTTATACTCTACAAGTTTTCATTTAATAAGCATTTCTGTCAAAAGTTGTAAATTTGGTTTATTATTAGTTAGGTTAATAATAATAATTAGATATTCTATCCGAAGGTAGCGCCACAAGCATAACAAAAGCATGTTTAAAAAAAACATCAACCTTTTACCACACTATTTGTAGTAAATCAATAAGTTACGATTGATCGGTTGAACTGCTCAAATTAAATTAAAATGTTAACATAAAATTTTTTTGTAATCCTTATGTCCATACGATATTTTTGATAAAACTTGAATTGTTCATTTAAATATGATAATTTCATTATAAAATTATTAAAACGAGATCAATATAATTCTTCACGAATGTTATAAATAATTCCATGAAATAAAATACGTAAAACTATGAAAAAAGAATAAATTTCTGGGGCAACTAAACAACCCCTCTCGGGACCCGATGTTATTTTTCGTACCTTGGTACTCCGAAGGTTAAAGCGGTAATAATTGGCTCGATCGACCCAAATCTCGAGGCTACGATCCCCGCATCGGTTTCAAAATTAGGCCGAGACTAAAAATTATATAAAAAAAGTTATCATCGGCTTCTACACTTCACTTCTTCACGCGTTGTTAGATTATTGAACTTGGATAAAAATGTTGACACCAATCCAAAGAACAATTTACAAACATAAACAAGATTTACTGTTTCCGAGGTAAGTTTGTAGAACTCCATAATTACATATGTGAAAATAAAACACTAGTTTTTTGATTCTACTCGTTTAATTTATTTGAAATGCGTTTCGACTTGTAAGGGCGTTATCAATTTAACAATTTAATTCAACAACTTGTATTTATAACTATAACTACTAACCCCATTACAGTTATAAATACAAGTTGTTGAATTAAATTGTTAAATTGATAACGCCCTTACAAGGTGAAACGCGTCTCAAGTAAATTAAGCCAATAGAATTTAAAAAAATGTGTTTTATTTTCACATATGTGATCAACAAAGTTATAGTAATATTGTCAATAATTAAGTGGATGATAATTATTAGATATTATTTATATAAAAAATCAATAAATATATATAAAACATATTAGATTAATCGTATATAAAGATACATATAAAATATCTATCTCATTAATAAGATAACTTATGTACATGGAATCTGAAATCGTTGTATAGCATCACTATGGCTTAATTGGTTATAGCTGTTTACCACCATAGAAAATTCCGTGTTTAAGTATATGTTTGAGTATATTCTTTCCTCATTTGTAACTTCATAAATTAAATGTGATTTTATAAAGATTAACAACATAATATTTTCTAGAATCATCGTAGGTACCTAATTATGTTTATTTTATCTACAAATACATAAATTTAGTAAAACTTGTAGAGTTATCAAGATTTGAGACATTATAGGTCAATGCGCCGAAACTAAAACAATCAATATGGATTTACATGTATAGAAAATAGAAATCTACGTTCTATAAATTTAGTCTGCGCTTTTGTAAAGAAAAATACAACAATGGCGTTCACTGTCTACATCGCCACAATGGAATACACACTATACGCGTAACACGATCTTCTATTCTGCTCTATCTTGCGAAGTTCAATACTTATTGAACAATATGTGTCATAAATGTTTATACACGGACGAACACACATTAAACAGGGAAAAAATAAAATACCTCACTCTGCGCCATAAACAACAGACCAACATTTATTTAATTTTTATTTATGTTTCTCGTTATGTGATAGCTGCATAAATAACATTGCTTGTTATTTTATTATGTAATAATGCATTTTAATTCTGTTAAATAATGATCGCAGTAAAACAATAAACAAGATAAACAGGATGTATTTTTAAATGTTTTTTTGACCCCTGAAAAGTAAAAATTATCGACTCGGTGTGTTTTACCACGGAACGGTCATAAATATATAAATTCAGTTAGAAATGTATTCTAAAATTTATTTCAAATTGGATAATTTATGGAAAATTATTAATGAAAAATAAATATAAATATCCCTTCCCGATTGGCCGGAAAGTATGCATTATGTTTTTACATTTTGCTCTACATCCAGTATTCTTTTACGTTTTTGAACATTTTAAAACAAGATTGTGGATCAGGCTGGTTAACAAACTTAGTCGAGAAATTTGTCGGATCAATTTTTCAGAAAAGTTTGATCGAAATCTAATAAGGAGTTATCGTGTCCGTTATAATAACAAATCTATTATATCTTTTATATATGTAAATTTTTACGGGGGGTGAGTTCGAGATCTCCTGGTCGTGATCAAAAAGTGCAATGAAATTTTTCAGAAGTTGTGTCATTAGGCCCTCCGCTATAGGAATCTACTTTAAAATTAAAAGAAAATATTTGTGAACCCGTGTAAATATAATAGTTACTCGCTCCACATTGCAAAAAACTGTTATATATTTTTTTAAACACTTATTATTATTTATTATAATATGATTTGATTACAGATAGTTTCCTAAAGAGTTGGAAAGCGGTAAAATAACTCAAAAAATTCGGAGCACGTATCTTCGTATACCCAAACATCGTGCGTGCCGACAATAACAATTAAAGTTATTTATTTACGAGACTGAATAAATATATTTCGTAATTTTTAATACCGTTTAAGTTAGTATTAAGTAAATAAAAAAATATATAGCCGCTATCAAATTGTAAGCGGTCATGCAAAAATACCAAACTTCTGACGAGGGTTTTCATTGTAAGTATATTTACAAATGATGTTCGTTCAATATTTGGTATTTCAGAGAGCAAAGCTTATGCTACAAAAATATGATTACTACAAAAACAAATGTAAATAAGGGCATTCGTATAACAAATTAAACATTTTTGGAAAATTCTTGTGGAAATTTAAAACTTCATATTCAGACCTCAAAGGAAACGAAAACTGTTTCACCGGAATACGTACATAAAGCCATTGAGTATTCGTTGACTGTTTGTGTCTCGAGGATCTATATTTTAGGAACTCGATAATGACGCGACGTTTTCCTTTCATTGCCGCGAATTTAACCGGTGTCAAACTTTGAAGACTTTGTGCTCGGATGTCTAACAGATATGATCTTAATTATCGAAAGATAACAGCCCCCAAGAAATACGACAACGTAGTCCAGAAAATTAATTGCAAAGTTTTCGCGAAAATTCAACGTTGATTTTTTAATGCTCTGTTTTAAAGTTTATTTTAAGCGCGGTCTAATCTCGAGCACTGGATAAAATACATTTTTTATCAGTTTGAATTTTGTAGAACTTTCGTTCAATTATTTTAACAGATTTTTATTATTAGGTATTCTGTTTTTTTTTTAAATTTTGTATTGTATTTTATTAAGCATTTATGTTGTGATTTACTATGATATATGTATTATTGTTCTGCTTAAAAACATGTGCTAGATCAGGGGTTCGAAACCTTTTTGGCTCCATTCCCCCTTTCACCAATGTTCTGAATATAATTTCCCCCTTCCCAAAATATGTGCTCACTCTAATCATGGCTCTGTAACGTCAGCAATTCCCCCCTGGGGTGAATTCCTCACTGGTTGGAGACCCTTGTGCTAGAGTTTTCAGTGTACGATAGCGGAAATCATATATCTAACAGTTCGTATCGCAGAACAACATAAAACAAACTAGATATACAGTAAATTCTACGACATGAAAGTATACGGTTAACAAAGTCGATTTTTTTGCTACTGAAAATTTGTTGAGCACTGTACGTCATGGCGTTTTTTATTTGTAAATTTTATATATGAGATGATAAACATAATTAACAGAATAAAGTTGCACCAATGAAGTTGCATGGCGGCCTTAAACAAGCTCATACTACTATGCTAAATCCTACTAAGGTAGAATTTATAGTACCAAAAGGTTTATAGTATCATTACGCTTCCATTCAACCGCCTATCCTAACACGAGTCTGGTTCCATCACAAAAGAAAAACGTCAATGATTTGCCGAATGCCGTTGGGTCATTGTTCTATCAGTTTAAATTCGTGTAATTAAATCTCCAATTTTGAAAATTGATTAAACCTTAGAAAAACCCATGTTTTAAAAAAACAAAAGCAGAATAAACTGCTTTTATAATTGCACTTTTGGACTATGTTTTTAGTTTTCCAAAATATCAGTACAGTTTGTATTCAAAGCAATAGCTCGAATGACATTTAGTGATGGGAAATTTACGTATTATCCCTTTACAGAGATAAAGCTTTGACTAGTTTAGAATACACGAGATAAATAAATGGCGAACGGTATTTAAAAGCTGTCAATTAAATGAGCGAATGAGTTTAACTCGATGAACGAATAAAACCACAGAGAAGAGTATGGAGTTAATACCAGTATACCATATTACTGCTAGTGCAAATAGGTGCATTATGTCACGAGCGTGCATTCAGCGTTGCTGGCATTTGTAAGTATGTACATACGTACATACCTCATACATGGAAGCAAAATTAAATAAAAAGAGAAAATTTTAACATAACTAAAAATATCAATTTTTGGAAATTATTTGTAAAAAGTACTCCTTTGTCCCGGGGTGATCAAAATAGTGCCTGAAAATTATCAATAGATGATTACTTCACAAATTCTAAAACGATAGTTAGATTATATTACAGCGCCGGCGCCAAACTTTCAATAAGTAACTTTAGTGAAGATGATGTTTTCAATGTTTGTAAAATAATCCCCTTGAATTGGCCGCTCCCTAAATCGGCCGCTCGCGTGCCACACACGTCAGGGACCGTATTTTGTTAGGTCGACATTTTGAAACTTGCCCAAGGGCGGCTTTTTACCAAATGTACAAATTACTGCTATATTAGGAAATAACTATAATGTTATTAATTGGATTTGCTTTCTTGGATTGTTTATACCTGGATTATTTTTATTACACATTGTCGTTTTGCAACTATATATATCTTTCGGCCGCCCCCTTGATTTGGCCGTCACGGGCAGGCGCCTGCTCCGCCTGTGCGTAACGCCGGCGCTCATTATATACATTGGGCCAGTTGTCGGACAAAATTATATGATGGGATTGTGGAATGCAAAATAAAGGTAAATTCAATGCTGGATTTAAAGGTGAAAAGATACTTTAGAATGTAAATACACAATAATAAAACTGTTGTGGATTAAAAATCAGGATTAGCGCAGCACGCCCGTCTTAGAACAAATAAAAGGCTGTAAGCTAACTACATTAAATAATTAAATGATTTTCATTAAGCTAAATAAATTCAGAAAGTTATTAAACAATCTTTTAACGTTATAACGTTGTCAGACGTACAAAACTTGATTGTTTATAATTTTTATATTATTAAAAATAAGTACAATACTTGTTAAAAATACATATTAAATTTTCAGTTTAAAGTAGGTACAAAGATCATAATAATATCAAGTTGTAAAATGCAGAAACAATTTACAAATTCGAATTTTCTGATTAAGAAGATGTATTAAAGGAAGTCAACATGTTTGACTGTTTTGAACTGTCAAATTCAAATGAACTCAATATTTTTGAAACTCTTGAAATTTTATAATCAGTTAAATAAGTCGATTGTACGTGGTTTATCCACTTTAACCGCCGAAACAGCTGTAACATATAATAATGCTCGCGCAAACTAGCAGAACTCAATAATATTATTAGATTTTTTAAATTGAATTAAAAATAAACATGAAGTTCTACAAACAAAACACAATAACAATAATTAAACTCTTAAAATGAAAGCATTAGTTTACGATGACATAAATATAGAGGTCCATTATCACTGTAGGGATTGAAATTACAAACAAACCGTGTATAAGTACATTTCTTTTCATAAAATTTTCTATAAATATGTTAATACTTGTTGTGGACTTGTTTCTCTTCTCAAATAATCTCGTTTAAGTTAAAATAATGAAGTTTGAGCTTCTCAGCTGTAACGAACCTACCCTGACTAATAATAAAACTTTTAATAACTGTTCGTCATTCTCGGCATTGGAAATATCAAACATGAAATGAAACCGAAGAACATGAACACACCATAAGTCAAAGTAAAAAGTCAAAGTCAAATACAAATTATGGTATCGTTTCGTCGCGAGGACTAATTTAGATATTTTTTTATATTTTGTCAACAATCTCGGCGATATATCAAAAATTCATAAAGAATTTTCTACAGTACGAAGGAATGTGAATATGATCTTAGAATATGAAGTGCAGTAGATTTTTCAAAAGGTTTATTTTAGACGTTAAAGCTATAGCTATGAGCGAGGGGAGCTCAATCAGAGAGCTTACAAGAACAAACGCTAGGGGGCGGTCAACATGCTGCGCCACGACGGTTAAGACCATTCTGCACTCGATTTCCACGGCATGCAATCATACGATAATATTCTTTTAACCATTTATGTTAGGCATAATAACCTATGCCTAACATAAATATTTTGGTAACTTGGTTCACTTAAATTCATGTAACTATTGTAAGTAAATTTTGATTTCAACCAATCTTTGGGGCCGAACTGTAGAGAGATTTCCAGCTGAGACTTCCGTTTAACGAATACATGGAATACGCATCATGGGATGGACCTTTGGGATAACTAAAGGTAAAAACCTATAATGGAGACGCCTGAATTAAAAAAAAAAGATTGGTAAAATCACTCGTATTAGGAATTAGAGTAATCTCAGAAAAATGTGCGATGAAAAAGTAGCCAAACAAATACGCCAATATCCATAAACGTCAACTTTACGTTTTGACTCTTTTTAAAAATACTCATGTTCGAAAATTAAAATATGCCCTTTCATGTTCCGGTAGTTATAGTCCGACCAACGTAAATTGGCGAACGGCGGAGGCGCCACTGTATTCATACTGAACCTTATGAAGAGGGGAACAGCCGCGCGTGGACGGAGGGAATGTTAGTTCGAAAAGTTACCGCTCGCCAATTTAAGTTGGTCGGACTATACGTAAAGAATTTATTTGTGAATTCAACACTGACACGGTACCTACCTTAACATTTCAATGAAAAATAAAGGTACATACCCCTGTACTTGTCTACACAAGATACAATGCTGAGCAACTGCTATCTAACAAATTAGACTTCAAAATGTCTAAAACAAATGTAAAAAATGTAATTTTTTTAAAATTGGCTATATTAACTTTGTGGTTAACAATTCTGGTGTCTATAAACTTAGTTGCAAGGATTGTACTGCATTTTATATTGGTAAAACGAGTCGAAATTTTAATATAAGAGAAAAGGAGCATTTGAGATGTTTAAACAATACAATAGTGGGTTTTCAGAATTTTCTAATCATTTGATAGAAAATGGTCATGGTTCCTATACAAAATTGGGATTGCATGTATATGTCAATTTTGCATGTAAATGGTGTTGGTCATAAATTAATCAATTTGGAATCGTTGGAGATAAATAAAGCATGTAAAATTAATCAAAAAATTATAAACAACCAATTAAATTTAACTACGAGTCCCATTCTTAAATTTTTTCCTAAAAATTATTCTAGTAATTTTGTATCAAGTAACAATTTGAGTTAGGTACTAAATTTATTTTTTAAATAATTATTGTTTTTTAAAGATAGATTCTGTTAAAGAAACAATAACACATGTTTTTCATTAGTTATTGACATCCTGAAGAAGAAAATGATATTTTTCGAAACCGGTAGATGTATTTTTACTCAATAAGTGGTTAATAAAACAAATTTAAAGATAAAAAATTACATTCCTTCCTTCCTTTCCGGTAAACTGTACACGTAACACAAACGCACACGATGTCTACATTTTACCATGGGAGTACTAATTATACTCCCTTGATTTTTTTTTAACAATTAATAATTCTAACTCTTTTAAAATTATTTTGAAAACTAATTGTATAATTTACCATTACGAATCATGTACTTTTTTAAACAAAAAATTATTTTAGGTTTATAAATTTTGTATTACTTTGGTAAATTAATGTTAAATGTAAAATAGAAGTCGTGACCTTAAACATTTTATTGTATACATATTAGAGAATCCACTTCCAACAAAATTTTTATCCTAATAATATTTTCCATTTGCGAAGGTCAAAATAATTATACTCGATCCGTTACTCCACAAATACACATATAATGTACACCAGTGTTTCCCGAACGATGTGCCGCGAGTGTCCTTCTAGTGAATCGCACATTTTTTATGGTCGTGTCTAATTATTATCATGTCGATGCTTGGTGTACCATGGGAGTTTGGCAATATTGATAAACGATGTATTTTGTATACGTAAGTATTTATAAAGATGTAATTACTTTAAAAAAATATTTTATTATTTTGATATTTTTTACATTTTTTATATAAGTTAATTGAGTATATTACTAAAATAACATATTTTTTAATCGCTTACTTCTCCAAAAAGAGACTTTTGCTTGGAGAGGGAATATTCGGAATAATTCGTTATTGTAAATCTTTGAAATAATAATGGAGTTTTTTTTTTAAAAGGTTTCAGAGCGCATCAAGTTACATAAAATTATATTGTAAATCGGTTGACAAGACATAGTAGACACCCAATTTATCGACAGACAAAATTTCTTAAAAACATCTACCACCGTGGACTAGTGACATTGGTTCATTGTAGTGATGGTCAAATCGTTATTTAATCTATTGCGTAAACCGTTATTGTGACTATGATTTGGATCGACTGTAACGATCATTGGTAACAGATTATTCGCAATGACTGGTACACTAAAAAATAAACCTCCAACAGTTAAATCTCAGCTACCAATCGCCGGGAAAATCAGTCACATAACGAGTTACAATCACCAATCATAGGCTTTTGTCTGTAGAAAAGAAATGAGATAACTAATTAAGTCCTAAGGGAGCGTGTCCACGAAGGGGAAAATACGCCGAAAACGCTGACAACTATAATATATAGTCAGCGGCCGAATAATTCGTTTTGACTATGCTTGTATATTTTGTATTGAGAAAATATTCATAAAACTAATATGGATCGATCTGTATATTTATTCTCACGTTCTCAAGTTTTGAAGGACCCGGGAGCCGCACCCTATGAGGGATTTTAGGGAGGAGTTACTGGCGAAACTGAGATTCTCCGAATGTCGCTAAATCAAATTCATTGATGCGATAACTCATTAACTTGTCCAATTAAAATTGTGGTTTGACTCTGAAAATAACGTTTCATTATTAAAATATTATTTTTTACTTAATTGTTAAATGTCTTTTGCTGGACAAAATCCAGTGTTATAATTGATTTTTTAAATCAAACTCGATGAAAAATATTTTTTCTAATAATAACTACTTAATTATGAAAATATGAACAATTTCTCCGAACCGTGGGGACGTGAATGCTCTGTTGGTCGCTAGGCGTTACCAAATTGGATAGAATCCGGAATGAATCTGGGGAACAGATCGGATAAAGTGGAAATGGAATGTCCAAATGGCTAAACACAAATGTTTGAGTAATGTAAAGTAAAATAATTATTAAATCTACAATAATTATATTCTATTATAAATTTAATTACGTATGAAATTTGTATATTAGATAAATAATTATTAATTAAATCTTTAGGACTCCGGTGTAGTAAATAACGTGAACAATGTTTTTGGATTAAATCAGATACCCACGAAATTTTACAAGTCCGCCGTACATTGAAGTATTCAGAAATGGTCAGACCGTTCGTGGGACCTTGACAGCAACAGACGATAAACGAATATTTTGGTTTTGGACAATAGAAAAGAGGGAAAGTAGTTTATGTAAATACGAAAATAAATATATATTACAAAATATTTCCCTGTCGAGAGGATAATCTATTATAATGAGCTACGGAATATATTATATAATGACGGATTACGTAATGGTTAGATACCGTGTGTGTCAACAAAATTGATTTCGCGTTTTCTCAATTTTCCCTTTAATTCTTACGATTTTTTTTATGAAATTTTATGAAATATGTGTACAAACTATATATTAAAAATATGAGTTGAAAATGTTCAAACTATCTAATATCAATTATGTGAGAGATCCTCATAGTTATGCAATTATTTCGATAAATTGAAATATTATTGGTGACGTAGTTATTATAGATATAGTATATATTAAAACTGATATTAACCCTTTTTAGGGATCGTGTCGAGGTGGGTACTTGTTTATCAGTGTTTGGTCTTAATTAGTAGTTATTAAGTGATTGTTTACATTTGTAAAAAAAATTGATGGCTTCATTAACTTATTTATTTTTATAAAGTGAATGTCGTTAGTTCCTCTTTTATCGTCTTGTTGTTTAATTGTTTAATCCATTGTTTAACTACAATAGTTTCTTAAAGAATACACCATTTGTTGAATATTTTATTACCATTGTCGGTATATTGTATAATTTTGTGGAGTAATATTTGTTAGTTCTTGGTCCAAATGTAGTTTTTTACAAATGCTATTTTATATTTTTGATGTGTCTCATGACCTTAACGTGATGTATATTTATGATTTTTTATATTGATAGCGTAATAATTTTTTTGCTAATATTTGTAAGATTGCCGGGAATTAAAATTTATGGAATATTTTTTTTGAGTTCATTCGAATTGTCATTTTGATTATTGGGTACCTTTAATGTTTCTGCCGTTCAATTTATAAATGTGCGTATCATCGCGACCGTATAATAAATAATATATTTAAACGAAGCAATAAAGAAAATCAAAATTAATTAAATAAATAAATTGTGTCATTTGAACAATGTAGAAAAGTGTATATTTGCGTTTATTTTGAATTTGTATTATTTTATTTATTTATTATTATATAATTGTACTTACACATATGTATGTTCATAAAATTACTATTAAGTGATGTTTTACTCTCCATGTCGATCCCATTAGGTGAACACCTGATTAGGGCAGATTTTATTAAGTATATTTATTTGTAGAAATAATACAGATTATTATTATTTAATATAATTATGATAGCAGACATTGCTTTTGTATAGTAACAGTTAAGGTAGGTAATATGGTGTGACGTTTTTAAAAGATTTTTTTAAAATGAAAACGCAAAAATAAATCATCTTAAAATCATTTCCGATCTTTTGAAAAGTTCGCACTATTTAATATAAATTAATGTTTTCGCAAGATATCTGAACACTCCCAAATTTAAAAATCATAATTCTTTGACATAAATTCATTAAATACCTTTTCGACTAGGTCATTTTCAATTATATATATATTCATTTTGTATTTCAAACTTTTTCACGCCGAAGTTGATGTTAATTTACAAAAAAAATAAATGACTTCACTTTAAATACCATTTTCTTAGATAATTCCCCAAATACAAAGAAAAAGAGAAAGAAAAGAAGTAGGAAGGGTAGTTACAGAAGAATTCAATCCAATCGCTCCCAAATTTGAATAATACATTTTAAAGCCAAAATTAAAACCCTTTTATTACCCTCTCAATATTTTAAAATTAATCGTAGTATTGTAGGTAAGTGTGATTAATTATTAAATTGACAACAATGCCATTCGCTTTTATTTACGAATCCCCACTTGATTTAGAGTTCGAGAATTTACTAAATTCTGATCATTTTAAAAAGTACTAACTGAAGTATTTCAATAGAAATATAATATTCAAATAAATTATTTATAAAATTTTGAAAGCGGCATTTACAAGTAATATAGTCTCAATAACAGGTACTGTAAAATTCAACTATTACACAATTTGTGACAAGTTAGAACTTCATGCAGAGAAATGTCAGAAACAGGGAATAACAAAATTTTTAAGCACGCGATGGTGAATGCGAGACGGTAAATCAGTAAGTCGTCGTGGCTTGCGAATACGAGTGCAATTTTTCATTATTCACTCGTGTCTAATATAATAACTTCATAACGGTTGAATATTTGATACTAATTCCGGTATCGGCCTTCTACGTACGTGTCTGACACACGCCAATACGACTAACGTACTGACTCCATTTACAAATGATGTTATTCAGACATCTATCGTTTGTTATCAAAATGACAATCTCGTTAGTTCATAAACTGAACCACGGATGGCAGAAGTTGTGTTGACAATTGAATGTAAATCATGTTTTTTTAGTCATGTCTTATTCACTTCGATTTTATTTGTTTATTTATTGGGTTTTTATTATTATTACTTATATAGAACCTTTATACTCATTTAAAACTAATAAACTGAATGTTATTTCGCCTAATTAAGAAAATATAAGCATTATAAGAAATACCACGACCATTAGATGCATTTTCCGCGTATTAATGTGGTCAATTATTGCATAAACTAAATATATTTTATTATAATCTTGAAGCCAAAATCACGGAGACAAATCTTTAGGAAACCAAATTAGCAAAATGATAAAAATGATTAGTGTTATAAACCATTCAATTTGCAGGACATATTACGAATTTTCGACGTTTTTAAAATACTTTGTTTTAGTGAAAACATACGTTTTTAAATAATATATTATAATTACTCACATGCTTTGATGCTTCAGCTACTATTTAAAACTAAGTTTTATATCAAAAACATAATAATAAGTTTTTAAATAATATATTTTCAGTCTTATAAAATACGATAGTTTGTCCATCAAACCTCAATACGTCTCTCGATCCGGCCATGACGGTCATAAAATCCGCGCTGTCATATTTTCGTATAAAAATACCGAAAATATATGTTTTCATGAATATTATATCTACATTATGAATTGAACTTATTCACAACATTAGTAGCAAATTTAATAAATTAATTTTTACTGATTTTAAGGGAAAACAACGTTTTCTTGAACAAAGCAAACATTTTATGTATGTCGCAATTAAACATTTCATTTATATATAACATTCGTTTATATAAATTGTATTTTAAACACTAGCTATCTGTTTCATAAATAATATGTAATTATGAAACAGACACATCACCAAAACGCCAACATGCCATTTTAAATCGATAAAATTAAACCAAATAATAAATTAAATCTGTCATAATAATTTTAAATTTAGAAGATTGATTCTACCGACCATCTAAATATAATATATGTAGGTACTTTGTCTGCTTTCAAAACATATTCACATATGCGAATTAAGTACTTTGAAAAATTGTTTAATTTTCGATAGATTAATTCAAACAACAGCGCTCATTCCATAATATTGATATGAAATACTTGAATTAAGTCATGGATAAGCCTCTAGACACGTGTTATGTTTGACACTTGTATCGAATGCGAGAAAATCAAAATTGTTGATTTTCTCTTTTTATTCAAACCTTCCTCTCTCGCATGGTTTACGTAACAAATTACGTCATTAATTATTTATCTGGAACTTGTACAAATTTAACTATTAACCTCGCCTTGAAAGCGCATCTAATTCGTGCATAATTTCTCTAAAGCATTTATTATTATGCCTTATTACTAATCTAGATCATCAGTGAGTCGAGACGCTTGAGAAAGTTCTGACTTTAGCTTATTTAGTAAATATTCATCTCAAACGCAATGGAGTCCGACATAGTAATAACTCTAATACGCGTAAGCACTGGCAGGATGGTTATGTGTACTGAAAGATAATCTAGTCTATGTTGCCGCTGTAGTTATAAATAGAATTCTCAATTATACGACGATTCAGTTTGAAGAAATATATAACTGTATAGAATTGTATTCCTTTAGATAGTTGAGCAACCGAGTATGCCGGGAATGAACCGTTTGAGTAGAGCCACGGATACTCCTTTAGATAAAGGTAACCCGGGAATTCCTTTTGAAGAATCTCCAACAAAGGGAAATGTTTATTTTCGTGCGGTCTTTAGATCGTCGCCCCACTCTGGAGCCTGCTTCGCGCCAACAAATTAAATATAATTTTTAGCACTCGGATATTTACAAAAATTTGAAACCGTAGAATTATAAAATAATTTTTAGTGCATTTTCGTGTACTGTCTCAATTTGGCTGTGAGCTAATGGCGCATGCACACCGACGAGATTTCTCTCGGAGATTCGTCTCGAAAGCGCGTAAGTACAGAGCTAAGAGTGAAGTGAGCTATGTATCATTGCTACGTGTATTTTGTGCGCAAAGTAAAATGACGCAACCAGTACACAAAGATCTTTACCGAAAAATCTCTCAAATGAGAGATCAAAGTCCCTTCCGTGGACACACATCATAACGTAGCTTAATGTAAAAATAATGTCTCGAGATTTAGGTGGCATCTAGCAACTAGTATAAAGTGTGAAAAATGCAAAATATAACAGTGGTTAAGGTTATTTTCTGTTAATAAATATGAAGGTCTTAGATTCAAATCCCACTATAATATTTTGTAAAAAGTACAGTACAGTACACCTAATGGTGCATATTTCGATTTTATTATTGTAATTTCGGGCCACCGTTGTAACGACACAAGAAAAAAAATTGTGCCGCATATTATTATGATAATGAATATTACATTTTTAATAAAATCACATTTTAGGTACGTTTTTAAAGTAAGTACCGTTGCCAGATATTCCCGGTACAGCGCTGCGGTAACAGTTTGCGCATGCGTAATGGTTTCTTTCATCTGTTGATTCACCACATGCAACGTTAGAGACACTCACATACTGTGGCCATTTTGTAGTGAGTGGTTGAAATGCTCAAGACAATACATTAGCCCGCCGACTGTGAGATACGGTCCGTGATTCGTTTCTTGAATGCACGAAACATGAAACCGGCTGACATTCATCGCCGAGTGTGTCCTGTTTTGGCGCCTAGTGATTTGCCATATTTTACTTCATCTAAACCGGTTCCTTGGTGGCAAGCGTTTTCATGATGATAATGAACTCAAAGACGGAGTACAGACATGGTTTCCATCCCAGGCGGTGTCGTTCTATGACGAAGGTAAACAAAAATTGGCGCCCCGTTATGACAAGTCCCTTAATAATGGTGGCGACTACGTAGATAAGTTGTTTTAGGTGTGTAGCGTCCGAAGAAAGTGAAGTGTTGTAAAAATGATGTTGTGTCTCTGTAAAATAAAATTCCGTTAGTTACTTAAAAAACGCGTTTCATAGGTGGATATATATATAAGTGAATCTTTTGAATTTGCGATAATAAATATTTATACCAGAATTTCAAAATCATAAAGCACTGTTAGCCGTGGAAAAAAAAATCTCGCCGCGTACTACATATAAATTGGCATTCCCGCTACAAATATCAATATAATCACATCTAATCCATAATACTATTATAATAATTATTCAGCGTCTTCATCTTCTTCTTTAGTCTGACTGCATCCATTGTTGGACAAAGTCCTCACTCTTCTCCAATTCCCGGTCCTGTGCGGCTCTCCTCCAAAACACCAAGCCACAGGTTTCTTAACCTTTAGCACACCATGATAGAAAATACTCGTACACAGTCATAATGTCAACTTGTGTTACCGTGAGGAATGTGTAATATTTAAGCATTTTAGGTGAGAAAAAAATACCTTTACTAATTTCAACGGCTGTAAATACTTGTTATCAAACTTTTACTATAAATACTGATAAATATAATAATATAACCGACTATTTATCATATGCAATCTAACGGTGGTGGGTAAGCGGTAGACTTGTGTTACTGCATGGCTATGGAAGGGTTAACATCATCAGTCCAGCGCATCTGTGGGCGGCCTCCACTTCTGCCCAGCCGTGGAGGCCATAGCAGGATTTCCCTAATCCAACATTGATCAGTCAATTTTATTCCAATTTAGCTTGGCGACAGTTCGCATAATGTCGGCAACCGTGGATTGTTTTCTTATTCACTCGTTGATTTTTCTATTTCTCGTAGAACTTCGTCTATTAAAGTCAATGGATAACCAATAAACTAAAACTGTATATAACAGTTAACACAAAATGGTGTAAGTGTCTATGTATTGAATATTAAGGATCAGATTCAGTGGAAAAGTGATCATAACCAATCATAAAACTGATGTATAAATAAAATTTGCGATAAGGTAAAATAATATTGAAGATTACCCTCAAATTATGTACGCACGTTACATAATATTACATAAGCTCTGAAATTAATCTCAGTATAAACCAGTAGACAAATATTAGCATTACGTGAGGCTGATTAGGTCATAAAACAGCACTGAAATACATTACACCTCTGAGCAATGTAGCTTAGTATGGTAGATAATACAATGCAAGGTTGTGACAGTTCTGAAGTGATTCATGTTTATGATTGTTGGTATCGTTTTTTCTATTTAAAGTCACCAAGCAACAATATCTCAGAAGAAGCGAAATGGTATTTTGGTAAAATCTTTGAATAAATACCCTTTTTAGAACGAATAATTCCTCTAGGGAGCACTAATGTACATATATTATATTCTATATAGTAAGTTGACATAACAATATTTTTATAGAAATGATAAAATACATTTTAACTATGTAGTATTTTTTGTTTAGTTATTTGAAGAGCCTACTTTCAGTAACTACTGACTCATATATTCGCTATTTTTTTTTATGAAAATCTACGGTATACAATAGTTATTTATTTATATTATGTATACTTAATATACACTCGGTTAGTTATTTTTAAACACAAATTAAGATAAAACATTTAGGTATACTAATATATCACTAATAAACTCCACAAACTTTGTAATAATTAAGACACTATCTGGATTTTCGTTTTCAATGTACCGGAAAACTCTGCTATAGACAATTAAGCAAATAATTTCATCCTTTAAAATTGAAACCTCTCATACTAGGGTACACGTAGGTTCTTGAATATTTTTTTCAATTTTCAAAAAAATTAACTTGAATGGCAATATGCATATTATTAATATAAGACTAATATTATGGCAATAACTGACCTTTATTTTACAACCATTCTTTCTAGCAACATTTACGTAAAAAATAACGCACATTAATATTTAAAAGTTATTGCAAATACATTAATTATGTACTTATGTTGTTTTGAAATATTGCAAAAAAAAAATGGAATATCGAATATGAAAAGTAAAACAATGCCGTTAAGGATATAAAAAATATTGTTTTCTGTAATGTGGCGTTAATAATACATAATGACTGAATCATTTTTTTTTTTAAATAGAGATGCGTACACGGAATACATGTCACATCAATATTCTTACTATTTTCAAACTAAGCTAAACGCGTGTGCTATGAAAATAGGACTAACTTGCTGGTGTCCTGGAACGAGGCGCGAACCCCCGATCACTAGATCACTAGGCCAACGTCTTGACCACTACACCAACAAGCTACTCTAATGAAACTCTTTACTGAAATGTTAATAATGAAAAGTGAACTACAAAATACATTTTTAATGCCTTATGATGTAATTAAGGGTATGGAAATTTAACTAAAGACAAAGAAAATATTTTTTTCTTAGGCCAACGTATATGCTTATTAAAAAAAATAATTGCATAATTCCATCAGTTATCATACTATAGTCAAGTGTTTTTGGAGTATTATATATTTTCTCAATTTGTTATATCTCATAATAATATCTCAACAATTATATTGTACAATATTCAAAGTGAGGATTTAAATAGCGTTGGAATAACGATAGAAATATTGACATTATTTGACAAAAAGATGGCATATTTTGAAATATTCAAATACAAACAGTACGCAGACGTAAAGGTCTCCATCATCAGTCTATTTTTGGCTGGTTGAACAACAATCAACAATTACATCCTTATTGTCATTTTCGGAATTGGCTGGTATATTTAGAAACGTTCTGTACCCGTTTTGTTGTTGTATTTTAATTGAGTCATTTGACGCGCAGTCTTGTATTTGGATGGAGATAAACAATGAATAAAATTGTCCAGTGGCGTTGTATGCTTTTTAGTAAAAATCCTCCCTTATTACAGCATCCCGGGATACAGCAACGCGACTGGAAGGCAAAATGTTACATTACACAAATGATATATGATGTATCTAGAGATTGAATTTTTTTTCGAAATAAAATAATTGATATTCGAATATAAACATTTTCGTAATTCGGTCATATTTTGAAAACTTTCATATTATTTTTTGGTCAAAACTAATAATAAAAAAAAGCTTATTTAAGATAATAAATTCATTATTATTTATTGTTTGAAATTAACTAATAACTAAAAATAAACTGTTTTAAGTCAATATAACCAATTTACCCTATTAACACTTCATATGAATTGTGGTCATTTACTAATGATATGAGTTTAAGAAGTCCCGTATTTATATGTTGTATTATCCGAACTACCCATGGTCCAAATTAGTCCAGATAATCGAGGTTTTACTGTATATATCAGATAATGGTAATTAATTAAAACTGCTCCTATTTACTTTGTTAAAAAACATTAATAATTTAACATAAAACGAAGGAAGAATAACTAAATACACAACGCACAATAAATCTCAACACTGATCCGCCAGTTTTCGGACATCTCTTTGATCTTTTGTCTGTTTAAGTGCCGACCAAGTGCATCGGTTCCTTTCATGAAGGCACTATCTCTCTATATCGCTTTCTAGGAATGATCCCTTCGGAACACCCACACACTTGTTCTGCGATTACTCATTGTTTAGCCGTTGGTCTATGATTGTAACAATATTCTATTTATAATTCGGAATTCGGTATGAAATTTTCGGAATCCTAAATTATATTTAGAAGAACGAGTTATGGATTTCTCAAAATTTTGAAATTTCTTACGCAATCCCTAGATGTATCTACATTTTATTTATTATGGTGCGACACAATATTTTCAAACACATAGGTAAAAATAAAATATTTATTTTCACCGAGGTGCTGACTATTTCACGCTTGTTTATACGATGCTTATGATGATGATGCAGGATACGTCTGTCAAAATTTGACACCCGCTCTGCAACAAAACTGTATATTCGTTTTTATAAATATTGATAGACGGATAAAGTTGATTGTATTTCTGGCTGTGTGAGATGGAGCTCCGTCCTGTTGTAATATACAGTTATGCTGTAATGTCTAGCTATACTCCAGGCTTTGTTTTGAAACTCTTTGATCATTTTCCCAGCACCCCAACGTTTTTCAATTCGCAAATTTTTGATCAGAATACGGTCTTCTGCAGTGATTTTTGTCATTCCGGGCAACAATTTGAAAAAACCAAATATAAACAATGCGATAATTAATAATCAAAGATGGTGACCGGAAATAGTGGAAATAGAACGTAATATAGGTAAATAGGTAAGTAAGTAAATTAGTAAACTATTTAAGCTTTTGTTGATACAGTTAAACTAATGTTGATGTAATTATATTACAGTTTTCGAAATGTTTTCACTTTTTATGGGCCACCCTGTATATTATGTAATTGTAAGATATTTTTGAATATATTATATAAATAAATTCTCTTGTGCGGTCTTTAAATAAACACAACTTTAATAATCAAAGATGGCGACCAGAAATTGTCGAAATAAAAAGTAATATATGTAAATAGGTAAGTAAGTAAATTAGTAAACTATTATATTTAAGTTATTGTAATATAGTAATCTAATTATATCATATTTTACGTAATGTTCTCTTCGGATTAATTCATTCTTCTTCGGATTAACTTATTCTTTTTTTAATCGTTCGAAGAGTTTCCACACATTCTTTTTTCAACAATAGAATTACCCTTTCATTCATTCTGCTATACATTGGGTAGGTACTTCACTCGTGCTAACCTTATCTATTAATAATGTCCTATTGTCTATTTATATACTTCTTGGTTCGGTCAATACACCGGTTTTTATTTGTTCAAGCTGGCGATTTGGTCTCTTAAATAATCATCTAACAAAATTATAAATAGATTTATTAATTTTCAATTTTATAAAGACGTAACATAGTCAGTGATATAACTAAAAAAAATGGATGCATATAAATTATTGGAAAAATGGTATTAGGTACTAATACAAAATTGAAGGATAGGAAAATGAATAATACATAAAAAATCAAAATGGTGGAATTTTGTATGTACTCGTAACTGAAAATAATCTTGTTCCATTTTGCGACGATGGTTTGGTCTCTAATCTGACATTATATATAATATATTAATGGCATCGATAATCCTTTCATAATATACGTGTGAAACGATTTTTGTTATGGTAGATTTTCTCGATGTAGGGATACAAAGTTACTGTTTACCTTGTTACCATCAGTCACACTCATTTTAATATGCGTATGAATATACTAAATTGCTCCAAGCATTCGTTATATTCACACGCATACAAAATTCAATCAAATACTAATTAAATGTATTAATTATAAAGATATACATATAAAATCAATTTCATAGAAAAATATTGCTGTTGCATTACCGGGATTCGAACCTGCATCTCATTTCCAATCCGGAGAACCAACTATGCTAAAGCGGTAGTATTTTTGGCGACAAATTTTCGAACCTATATGTTACACTTTTTTCAAATTAATACATCTATCGTTCCATTATTTGAAAGCCATCTACATTGTTTTTACGGAATCTCAAATACCATTGAGTAAACCGATAGCCATAATTATAATTATTTTTTATTAAATTTTAGACACATTGGTACAACTTATATATTATTAAGGAAACACATTTTTATTGTGAAGTTGTAATTATTCAGATTATCGGTTTACTCAAAGGTATTTGAGATTCCGTAAAAACAATGTAGATGGTTTTCAAATAATGGAACGATAAATGTATTAATTTGAAAAAAGTGTAACATATAGGTTCGAAAATTTGTCGTCAAAAATACTGTCGCTGTAGCATAGTTGGTAACATACCTTCCCCGGATTGGAAAAGAGATCCAGGTTCGAATCTCGGTAGCGCAACAACAATATTATAAGATACACATATAAAATTGATTTTATATATGTATCTTTATAATGAATATGTTTAATTAGTATTTAAAACATCACAGACCTACGTCCTGAATAATTATAACTTCACAATAAGAATGTGTTCTCCTTAATAAAATTCGTTCAGTTAAAAGTCTTTCAATAAAATATGATAACATATTGTAAATATGGTATAATTAGTGTAGTTCTCTGTAACACCTCCGCTTGCGAATTGTGAGCTTATTTTAGACATTTTTAAATAGATCTCTTTTGAAAATACTTACATATTTATTCCAGAATTGTCCGAGCATGACGAGAATTCAATCGAGGGTTTCCTTGGAAACCAACTAAATCTTTGGACTTTTGTTACAAGTGCGGGCCTAAGGCGAATTCATAAAATCTACTCGATTGTCAGGAATAACCGCGTATTTCCAGTAGCGATAATCTGTTTTTTTTTAAATTTGGTTAATAGAGAAAAATTCATCATCTAATTAATATTTTATTATTAATATATTTCCGTTTCAAATAGTATACGTTTATTAATTTTAATCGAATCATATTTTATTTGACAAATAATTATTTTTCAGAACATAGTTCCTTTATAATTAAAACAAATTAAATTAATCACTTAGAAAGACACGCAGAAAAAAAAATTAATCTAACACCGAGACTCAAACCCAGAGCTTTATATTGCCGGTAGATAACTTTAAACAATTAAGGTACAGTGATACTATACAGTATTGCAGGTTCGAGTTCCGGTGATGACTATATTTTTTCGATTTGTCCTATGTACCAACTTTGTGAGTGATTCAACAATTGTGTATTAAAATTATTGAAGTTCGCTGTAATCAAAATTACCATAATGAATGACGAATAAACAGATGACAGGTCACAGCACACCAAATATAGACTGGAAAAACAGCGGTTTTCTCTATTTATAGTATACTCGTGTCCTTATTTTTTACGGTCAATATATGTATAGTTTTCAGACGTAAACAATTGACTGCACACCGGTAAAATAATTCAATGGCACTGTGACATGTGACGCTGAAAAAAGTAACACCGTATCGTGACCTTTTCAAAAGCGGCCCTCGCTAATTCGACAACCAAACAATAAAAGGTGAATATTTCTCCGACACACTCTGTGCGTTGTACGTGAACGTGAACGTGGGCGTAGTAACGATTTTGCCTCTCGCAGCGCAATAACAAGAGGCTACACGGGCCGCCCACGGCTCTCTGCGTCACGGGCTGGCGGGGGCGGCGGGCGGCCGCGGGCGGGGGGCGGACGGGGGGACCGGCGCTACCGACGGCTGAAGCGAGAGGGTTTCGGCGCGAATTCTCCGATCGGATCGTGGGCGGGAAGCGGTCGGACCGCTCAGAAATAGAATCGTTATGATACGATTTTATGCGATTGTAATAAATCGGTCGAGTGATCGATTTAATTTAAATTGCCTGCCGCGCTGTCGACGCTAACGAACATCTTTTTTTACAGAAGTTTAATTGTAAAACATAGACAATATTTTTCATATTGATGACTCTTCGGAAAAAGCAAAGGTTTTAGAAGTACTCGCGGGATAATATTTTTCCATGGATATGGGCTACGTTATGTATGTATTAAATATGTTAGTTGCATTTATGATGCAAATCATTAAAAAATATTGTAATTCTAAAGATAATTATGCTGCAATATTTGAATATGTCCAAGAACACACAATTACTGGATTTTCACCTACAAAGGCACTGTTATTAAACAAATAATTGAATTTTATTTATTATTTATTAATCTGTTATCATTACAATGATTCAATCCAATAATAAGTTTTTTTTAGTTCTACAACTTCTCTAAAAAACATGTACTTATAATAGCGTAGATTAAGACATAGATGGCGATAGTGTAGTGGTACTCGAAATGTATTATCATCCACATATTAACATATATACAACTTCCAAAAAATTTGATAGATAAGGAGATTGACTAATGGGTACGAATGGTGACCGTTATATTTGTATAAAGTGATCACTTAAGCCAACCGAAGACAGGTCATAGATAGGCCCTGTAATTACCCATACTTCAATATTTTTCCATTAAATATAATAAAAAATAGTTTCGTCCCTATGAAATATCTATTATTTGTTTAATAACTATACTGATTCATGATGGCGCACTGGAATGTATTCATTTAATTTTTTAATATGAAAATGATAGGTATATAAAAATGTATATAGCTTCACATGGCGCATACGCAGGAATATTGCGACTTTCATGGTACGAGTCATCTGAATTTACATCACATGAAAAAAAAGGTTTATTGAATCATAATAGGTGGTATTAATACTGAAACAGTAAGCGATACTCAAAACTACTACATACAAATCAAAGACTAGGCTGGGAAACATCTGGAATCGAACAAATACTAAGCAATAACTTCAATCAGTATCGACCTGTAAGATTACAAAGAAAACCAGTATTAAAAATGTATGTTTCAATTTTCACGTGGACTATAAAATTCACTAAATTATCTGGCTATCATTCGATTTGATCTTATTTTATCAGTTTTGTTCTAAAATATTGTTGTATTACTCGGCATATTTTTGAACGTTTTTAAATGTTTTAAAACGATTTTTCCTCTTAAATACTCGTTATAATATTAATCCTCTTAGATAGATAAATTATAAAAAATTATAGATAGATTATAAATTTGAGGAAAATCACCCGACAGATGACGTCAGACCCTTGGGGTGAGTGTTTAAGCCAATCGAATATTTATACGCTGGTTTGAATATGTACAATTCAAATCGTTACAGATTATGTATTTATATTTGTATATCATATTCTTCGTAGCATTCTTTACTTACATGTACATATCTCTTTAAATATCTTAATAACATTTAAAACACGTTGTATTGGTTTGTCTAATAAGTCTTTCCGGTTTTGTTAAATTATTTATTATAAAATCAATTTTTTAAACAAAACTTACAATATATCAATCAATAGTATATTCTCCATTATCGTACAGGACTTCATCCTATCGGCTGGTCTCGTTTCGAAATAGTTATCGAGCCAATTTCTGAGATCATCATCCTTATTGAACATAAAAATAAAATAAAAAAACAGCTGGCACCCGAGATCCAGAACTAAAAATAGACGGTTTATTTTTCGGAAACCGACCAACGGAAACAACAACAAGAAAAATCAGCAGAGCAGCCAGCACACTGAGTAGTCCGAATTGCAGTCGAGAGATCGGCCGGTTATACAGGTTTGTAGCTATCTACCTAATTCTAGAGTGACATATTTACTTTGGTAATTGAAAACTCAGAACCTAAGAATTAGCTATCGAAGGGTGTTTACATTAGTGAGCTCAAAATAACGAACTGTGAATCAATCACTGATATCTTTGTGTTACACTCACTATCGGTGATTGAATATCTGGAACTATCGTGATTCGTGATTCATTTTTTTATTTTATTTATATTTAGTTGTGAACCGAGATTCGGCGCATGTGCATATGAATTAAATATATTGATGAAGGAACAATTTTTAATTCGTGATTAGCGCCATTTAGTTGATTCTGCCAAAACGTTTTACACATTTGACCCAAAATGACCCGTAAAATAAACTCACATTTTTTAAGGGTTTTCATTCTCTTTGTGATGATTTTAAATTATATATATGCTACAATATTTATTTTACGTAAATTAAGTTTGAATAATATAAGTAAATACGCAAAAAATTATGTTTTAAAAAAAATTATTTCGTGTATTGTGATATCGTGTGGCGCATGCATATTAGTAATAAAACTGTGATTTCAATCACTGATATTATTGAATATCATTCACAATCACACCAGTGAGTTGAGAGTACGATTTTTCTCATCACTAGTTTACATGCATAGTGATGTCGTCTAATTTGCTTTTGTATTTTTTTACATAGACGATGCTGAATGTTCAGAATATTACAATCATTCGCAGAATGCACGGTTCGGAAATGAAATGAGTGATTTTAAAGGAACGGTTGTTTCTGTTAAAGCGGTGGTAAAGGAAATAGCTGCGCGCGTATTCTGTCACTCTAACTGCGCTAATTAACTACTGTGAAGCATTGCAGTGGGTCGTAAGGTGTGTTTGCTGCCAAAAGCGAGCACTCAAGAAAAAATCTCCAGGTGGAAGGAGAACTCCCGTCGCCCGTACACCATTGCTGCACTTACGGTTGCCGTCAACAGGAGTCCAAGACGCTCGGCGTCTTGGCGCGCTTGTTAATTGTGTGGCAATGAACACATCCGACAGAAATGAAAAAAGATTTTCTTCCTGTGGATATATCTGAAAAGAGGGAATTAATATTATAATGTATATAAAAACGTGCGTCGTCATGGTGAGGCTATGTTGGTCTCGTGGTTATTCTCGACTTTGTGGTTTAGTAAATGACACAATGACAATGACATAGCACAAATGGAGTGAATAATTCCACTGGCGAGTTACTGCATTCGGTTGTACAAAAAGAATGAAATCTGACATAAAATTTTTAAATACATCAGCGATGTACATTTCAGGGAGACGTCACTTTAAGAAGAGATGGATCCCTACTACATCTGAGCTTATGTCAGTCTACTAGATGATTTATATGTGATAACGTTTTATAGCGGTTCAGAAATGATATAGCAAAAGCTGTGAAACCGTATGATCAACCGTTTAGTATTAATACAATAATAGAAGAAAATATTTACTTGATCCAATACGTTGTAATCAATGTGATTGTTAGAGATGATGAAATATGACATATAATTTTGATATTCAAACAGTCAGTTGACAAGTGAAAACGTGATGTATGATTTTTTAAATATTTACAGTAGTTTAAAAAAATCTAACACGACGTTTGATTACATCGAGACTCGACATGTGCGTACGTCACCTAATACTATTTGTTCTGTAAAGTTAGATATCGATACCATAATCTGCAAAGCAGCTAACTCCACCCATGGTCAGAAAACCATTTTGGATGCCATTATTTTCTTCTTTTATTGTTCTATGGTACACTTAAAGTCAAAAATTCCCATCAAATAATAAATAAGTACTACGTGCTGAAAAACCTTAGATTGATTATTACAAAAACCTTAAATGTTTACCTGACACAAGTTTTGTTGGCACCAGAAATAGATGACGTCCGCGGAAATCATAGACGTTGCACTCTCAATAATATTTTACAATTTTGGTAAAGAAATTCAGCTAACTCCAAATATTCCTCATTAGTACGAGATAAATCAAAATGTTAATAAAATATCTCTGCAACCCTATTTCTGCATAGACGATCTATTAAAGTGTATTTTAAAACATTCGTAATCGGTTTAATTACAAAATTAAACAGTTTTTTGTTGCTCTTGAACATTTTAGAAAAAATTAGCTGCTTTACATATTAAAGTATCGATATGCAAAGGTCATTCCGAATTAACAACTGCCAGAGAGATTCAAATTCATTCGGAACATAAATGGTCTGACATTTGACGTACAACAAATACGAAGTGAGGTATGAATAAGAATTGTCTACATAGAATGGGAACAAAATATGTATCGCAGGGATTGTTTCGAGTCAAAAATCTGATCCGCGGACACGAACCGTAAATGTTGGTACAGATCTAATAAAAGTGGATTAACACAATATATTAAACCAGCCTTTCCTCGAAGTCATTAATTTAACGTCTACACAAATTCCAGTTAATACCGCAAGAATTTACCTTAGGGCACCGTGCCGCAACGCTGCCACGTCATTAACTCGCATGTAGAGTTGAGATCTTGAGGGTGAAGCCGAGCGAGTACCTTCCACACTAACAAAAGTATCAATTATGTGTACCTAAACTTTAACAAGAAGCGCCAAAAACACTTTATCTAAAAAACTTTGCTGTTTTGGGAGCGGAGTTAGTCTCCGTGGCCGCCATCTTGTGCTTATTTTTGACGTATCAAAGTGTTAAAATGTGGTCCGCGGAGTACTTCTGTTTTATTCTAATATGACTCTGTTTTATGAATTTTATGTAACGATTATTGAATTGTTTCTTCCACCTTCGTAGTTCCAATTCATGGAAAGTTTTTGTGAATAATTTATTGTGCAAATCGAATGAACGATAAGTTCATACGTAATTCAAACGTTGTATTACTTGAATCATTATATTCTTCTTACGAATTGAATTGAGATGGGAATGGGTGATACTCGATATGATACGAAACAACATGCCAACTGATACCAAATACTGGAAAAGTAGTTAACATATTGATGTGTAAAGCTCGGAATGGCCCGGAGCAAACCAGAACGCTATTCCGGTTCGTAGGATTCTTGCAAATACATCTCCGGTTCGAAAAATATATTTTCATTTTCAATTGCAGCAACGAGTTGTTATTTTAGACACGATAAAAATTATTAAAAAGCCTAAAGACTTCTCAATAAATATAATTATGATATATATATATATTTGCATTCAAAGTAAATTTTAGACACCATTCGAATTAAATGAAAAATACCAGATATTAATGACCGTTTTGGTTTGCTAAATTCTCCATTTCGTATCCTGTTAACATGTTTTGTGCGTTCATATCGACGACGACGACGAACATAATAACATCAAATCTACAGTCGCCCGTGACGACGAACATTATAACATAACATCAAACCTTCTAACAATCCATCCATGATAACGAACATAATAACATCACATCAAACTACCCACACCCATGACAACGATCGCCAGATGTTTCAGGTTGGAAATAAAAATAATAATAAAAGCGCTGCCGACACGTCAACCGCTGTAAAACACCGAAAAAAAGTCTTTTGTTTTCGAAGATGAATACATTTTGCGCATACGAAGCGACCTGATTGAAATATGAGAACCATTATTAAGGTAAGAAGATCCTTAAAAATAGCATCAAGCTGAATAACTTCTGACGGATTTACCTTTGAAATAGAGAACAAGACAAGATCCTTTTAAAACTTGACATGGTCTGTATCGTAAGAGTGGATTTGGTATTTATGAAGAGGGCGGGCGGCTCTAGGGTGTAAGGAGACAGGAGCCTGGAGTCGGGAGGTGGAGAAGGCGCCCACACAAATCCTAACCAGAGAGCGAACCCGCCCCCGCGGGATGGAATTATTATTTATTCCAATTTTTAAAAGCAAACAGATAGTATATCGTCCCAAAAAGGCTTGATATATTGACTGGATAAAAATGTTATTTATATAAAAGTATGAAAAACAAAAAAATATTCGTTTCTAGAGGCTCCCGAGACTTAAACCCGCAACTGCTGCATGTATCAAAAAATGTATGTTCTGGCTAATTAAATAAAAATTCTTTACTAACTCAAAAAAGGACATTAATCAAAATAATAATTTGTGATAGCTCATGTCCACGATGATCTCTCATAAACATACTTTGAAAGTTCTCATTCCTTTATCATTTTCTATGCAGCGTAAAGTTAATTTCCTATTTAAAGTCGTAACAAGCTATTTATCCATTTAATAAATATTTTTTTAATTATTGTCTTACACTTTATTAAGTTGTAATTGATTCAATTTTTGTTACACTTTTATGATTTTTTTTATGTTTGTTTTCCAAATAAAATAAAACGAACACATCGCTTTACCCTTAACTCTTTACTGAAACTATACAAATCTCAGAGAGAAATCACAATAATGGATGCGGGCCATTAAGGATTGCAAGTTTTGGCTCACTGATTATATAATTTTTAATAAACGCGTTACAAGTATATATTACCCGGCATATGTATCATATCACCATCATGCCTTGTTGAAACCACGTGTGTTGCAGGCCCAATCGACCTAATTCGGTCACCAAGAAGGTATCCAATATGTAACGATAGCGATCACCATTAATGGTTACAGTATTGCCTCTTGCATCCTGAAATAAATAGGGCCCAATGATTCCGCTGACCTATATAGTAACTCTGCGTAGGTATAAAGGTCGTTGGTGTATCAATTGAGGATTTTTAATTGTTTTTGCTGTTTTATTTATTATTAAAAAAACCCGCCAAGTCGAAATGAGCTTTGTCGCTCATGATGATATTTTCCAAAAGTTGGGGTCATCAATATTGAGCTGCAAAACATGTATGCTCCAATTTTGTCAGCGCTAAATACTACATAATAAATTGTAATTAACTATTTTTTGCAACTATTTAATATAATTTTACAGATATTTGCCAAACCAAAATGACGACCAAACAAAATCGGCTTGGAACATGATATTCACCTTGTATAAATTATAGAAATTTTTTATACACACACATTTTACACGTTAAAATTTCATCTCTAAAACTCTGTACATGTTTTTGTTTTATTTAAAATATGCAAACATGATGAACAAACTGACGAACAAAAATAATAAAAATAGTTTTCCGCGGTAAAGCTAGTTACAGTCCACTCACTGAATAAATAACGAAACTGATCTCCTTGAAAATGTTACCCCAGGCATTAAAAGTTCAATCCCGCCTTGGGGTTGTGTACGTTATTGAACTCCAAGTTTTTGGTCTACAAAGAAACAAAGTATCTTCAGTTTTTTGTCTTCTTTTGTTTCGTGCAGATAGCTTTGTTCTCAGAAGCTAAATCGACGGAATCAACAAAGGTCAAAATAATTATATTCTTGAATATTTTCTGAGTTTTAATTTAAATAATCGTTTGAATTCAAATCATTAACAGCACAACCATACTTACTTTCACGTCGAGGTTTTGCAATTCTATCAGTCGACAGATAATTTTATAACTCTTGCAAAGAAACTCTGTCCCGGGTTTCATAAAAACTCTATCTCGGCTTTTGTAGAAACTCTGTCTCGGCTTTCGTAGAAACTCCGTCTCGGCTTTCATAGAAACCGACAAATTTTAGTGCCACATAAACATGCCACATAATGTGTGCCGTTCGGAGAGCGAATATTTGTCGCTACAAAGAGCAAGATGCTCTGACATTTTGCGTTATGTGATACTTCGTCAAGGTACAGTTATCTTTTATTTTACGGGTTATTTATATGGCGTTATGTAGTCTAGAAGAAAATATATAAAGATTATACAAGTATGTACATTCGCTGGGGAGAATTTAAAAATGATTGTAAATTAGAAATAATGTAATAGCACAAAAAAAATCGTGTCATACATACAAAATATTTTTCCGATTCGAAAAAATAGTCATAAATTAAATTGAATATTAAATTTTCTCCACCGGAAAACCGATTATATAATATCTGTGATGATCCACATGTAACCAACTGATGAAAAAAATATGAATTCCGAGAAATTCCTAGAGCTGATACGGCAGGAGCAGGGGTGGAGACGCCAGTAGTGCGAGGCGTTTCGACGGGCAGTCGGCTTCGAGCTTTGGGAATGGCGAGATGGGGGTCGGTCGGTATGGAGTTTACGCGGCCGCGAGGGTTGTTAGAATTGATCTAATGTGTTAAAGTGATAATTGATTACCTTACGGAAGTGAGTTTCGTGATCGCACGGGAGAGGGTCGCTTTTGAAGCTTTTCTTTTGGAGGTTTACGCCGCGAGTGTTTTAGGGGTGATCGTGTTGTTTTTCGGGTCCGCGAAGGTCGTGTTGAAATTCCGAAATCGCGAGTGTGGTGACTGAAGGCAGACCGGGGTTAGCGCTGACGCTGAGAACCGTAGCAGAGGACCCAAAATACTAAGTTTACCTTTTAGCATGCTTGTATACATAATTAAAACCGCTAACAAATACTGTAGTGTGAATCGGATCATCATGTAATTACTCATTCATAGAAAGGGACTGGCGTAACCGCTAGGCCACTTGATATTTCATTTTATTTAATTACTGTCTGTTTTATAAATTGGGAACACCCACCTACAAGTTTCAGTTACATGTATCTCATTGTTTAGGACCAATTATATACTACTATTGGCCGTGTGGATAATCATGTAGCTATATACGTAATTATTTGTATATTTACTTATCCGCGGAAATCTAGATCTAAAAATCTCATAAATTCTGACGGGCGCATTTTATAGATTACATTTCGATCCGAAGTAATGGCTAGTAGGTAGAAATGATAGAATTTATCCGAGAACTTTGTGTGTGTATTTACTTTGGGAATACACAATCGCATGCGTATGCGAATCGTACTGACCTTTATAATTGATATTGTGCTAACAACTCACTGAACATTTTACTTTACGACACATCTCACAAGTAAGATTCCGCACTGATTCCTACATTATCTAAACATTTATTTTTTCGGTTATCAAGCCGAAACCAGGTGCTTCATTCTACCGACCTTCAACGCCTATGTGAATTGTAGTTTTCCTAAGATGATTTGATTGGGAGGAAAAGGTGCTTTTGGAGGCTGAACAGAGTCATTCGGTGGCATGAAGTGTGGACGGGCTAGCTATGGTTATATTGGTTTGGTAATGATAGCCATAACGAAAGAGTTCTGGACATCATCGGTCTGCGTAGGGTGCACAAGGCTACAGGCTAACCCTACGTATGTTTACCGTTCATGATCTGTTTCCGATATATAATCTGGCGTAAATAGCTTAGTCCGCACTGAGTTTGCATCGAGGTGATTTCTGTGTGGTCGCCGTGGTACCCGTACTTCAGCTGTATGAGGAGGATGATAGTAGTGTCTCTAGAGGTTAATACCCCGAGACAGTGTTCCTGAAATGTGCTACAATTAAGCCGCCACGTCGGCAATCCACACACATACACACGCACCAGCATGCAGTAATAATAATCCTAACTATTTGTTCCTGGCCTTATTCGAGATGCATTGTTCGAGACACCGAGGATCATCCTGCAGATAAATTAAACTATTCTTCTGACACCATTGTCACATGATCTACGTGTTCAGACGCACCCAAGGAATTAAGGGAATTTCCTGAGAATCGTAGTCATGTCACAATCATCACAATTAATTACCTTCAGTGGTGGACGCGGCCCCGGATTGGCCATTTTCCTACCGATACTGAATAGCTGTCACAATCATCACAATTAATTACCTTCAGTGGTGGACGCGGCCCGGATTGGCCACTTTCCTACCGATACTGAACAGCAGCGTATTGGAGATACAAGGACCTCGGCCATGCATCTTGAATGAGTCATAACAAATGATAGTGTTCACTTAGACATTGGCCGAATCAAAACTTTGGATTATCATCATCATCATCTTTAAACTTTTGAACGCGTTGGGTGCAGGGTTCGGGGTCCAGGGCCCGTCGTCTACAGACGTACGGATTCTGGATTTGGGGTCAAAGGGGAGCCGAACGTACGCCACAGACTGGTGTCTAGAGAACTTATCACTTAATCACGGAACATATTTGCCAAGTGAGGCAGGCACCTAGCATGTCGCATGTTGTTCCACATGTCCACATAATTTATGAACAGCTAGGCTACACCACGAAGCGGCCACAGTCACGAGTACGAGTCTACAACAAGGTTGGTGTCATACGTCATAACATGGGGAATATTCTTAACCACTAGAACGATCACGTTGGCCAAATTTAGATATTAAGCGAATAGACTAGCATTAAGCATAAAAATTAGTATTAAGTAAGGTAGAGAGCTAGATCTCCACACTGGCGACCGGGAGAGCTCGCACGTAGGAGAATACCGAATCCATAACAGAGGCGTGTCTTGCGAGCAGGACGCCCGCACAGGGAAATTGAAGATTCCGCATTAATTTAGAAATAGTAATACTAAAATTATATTTAGTTAGACATAGGGAAATATACGGTTTCATCACATATCTTAAGTTCTTAAATAATCTATTTCGTATTAAGTAAGCTTGTGCATTATGCAATTAAGCAAAATAGTATGCAAAATATATTTTTTTAAATATGTTAAGAATTTAAAAATAATAAAATTGAACAAATGCATTAATTCTAAAACAACAAAAAAAAACTCTATTTAATATTTACATGACAATTTGTCAAACCACAGTCTTTCGAAGGAATAGCAAGATGGTAAAGCACTTGCTTAGCGTGTGTGAGGTAGCGGGATCGATACTGAAGGTCTCCAAAATATTTATGATTTCGAAAAGGTTCTGGTGACGTCGTATAAATCATAAGATAGTAGGTAATCGTAAATGTTCCGAAATTGTCTGACGCGCTATTTCTAACATGATGACAAACTTTACAGGAATATATGATTTTTATCAATACCTAATTAGAAAATGGTAAAATTTTGTTCATTGTTTGAAATTGATTTAAAATTTGGAGCATTAATTTAAAATTTAGAGTAATGTTTATAAAATAATTTACTTCACCTATAGTTAAAAGTGACAACTAACAAACGTCAAATTATACATTTTTAAAGATTTTACTTTTACAAATATCTTCTTTGGAATTACTATATATATATATCATAACTGGTAAAAATTGTTTGATATTTCATCAAATTGATGACAATAAATACGCCTTTGATCTATTAATAATTATTTATATATTTTAGAGTTAAAAATAGTTATACACGTTATATTTAGTTAGTTATACAAGTAAAATTCAAAAAATCTAACTTTAGTCAGCCGACATTATTTAGTCATTTTTAGCACCGTAAAGGTCCGTGTCACGGAAGGAGACAATCTCGGAGCTTTAGTTGAGGTACCTCTCAATGTTGTATACGCGTCATGAGATTTTGTTCTAGAAATAAAATCCGAGATCAGCTTGAGATTGTTAGAAAGAGACAATATTTAGAGACAGATATATAGAGATAGATTTCTACAATTATCTATTCTGCAATTTATCGCGTTTTAACTGCTACTGGTTAGATTCAAAATTACCCAAATAACGTACATGACAACAGCGCTATTTGACGTTTAATGTACAAGCGTGAAGTGAGGCGCGAGACGGCGAATCTCCGAGACACGGTGAATATGAAAGTCGAGAGTTGTCTCCAAAACATCACATGGGAGCTAAATGCGTGTCTCGAGTCGAAAATCTTCTAAAAATCTCTTCCGTGGACAAGGGTCGTAATGCCATTTGGAACTAAATTATACATTATATTATATTAAATGTATTTTCAATTTTGGTTATATGGCGACGTTATGTCATATTTATTCAAATCACAAAGTCAAATAATAAAAATGGGATTTTTTCTAAGTTATTCGTTCCTGGAACGTTTTTGTGGGTGACACCCTTCATCATGGGATGCGGTGAGTGGTAATATGTTGCCCTAAATGTCAACTACGACAAAATCCGGCCCACGGCATAATCTACTAAAAGGGTTCCACCAGAAAAAATTTTAGAATTAAAAAAAGAAATATCAAAATTAACTATCGCACACGTGCCATTCTGAGCCTATAATGGATTCACTCTTTCGATTGGCAATAGAGTAAAAGATTTTCAGGCTCGGTTGTCACCCAAAGTGATTTCTCTCCCACACAACGACATAATCCCTAGCGACGGTAATTTCCGCCGCCCAACCGGATGAATATCGCACATATCATTGTCACGGAGGGTAGGTACGTCTTACAGAAATCCAATTTAAATGTTTAAAGCAGTTCTGTTAATCCTGTGTTAGCATTCGCCAAGGATTGCAAAACTCTTTCACTAATTGGTAATTCGGTCAAAGTTTTCTAGGAGATCGGTTTATTGATAATTTAACACTATTGTTAAAATGTTTGTATGACAGAGTAAAACATGAATAAATTAGGAGAAAATGTAGGCTGATCTTAATATGGAGAATAGGATTATAAAAGGGTCTCTGTGGTCATGTAGAACGAACGAACGAAAAAAACTATTAAGTAAAAAAAAAAAATTAAGACTTAGTTTGTCCGTGTAAACCAAATACTGTTAGAAACCTTAACAGTCTACAAGTTTTTACGAGAAGATGTACGAATATGGATGAGGCGAGAATTATGTGTCAGAACAGAAGAGTGCGGCGCTTAAGTTAATTAGTTAGTGAAACATTTTCAAAAATGTAAAATTAAAAAAAAACCCTAATTTTTTATTCAAACATATAACAAAAGTATAATTTCAGAAAAACATGTGACGAAAACTAATCAAACAAATTCATTATACTCGTTACTTTTTTTTACTTAATTTTCCTTTATATATATATATGTGTGTGTGTGTGTGTATGTGTGCACGCACGCACGCACGCACGCACACACGCACGCACGCACGCACGCACGCACGCACGCACGCACGCACGCACGCACGCACGCACGCACGCACGCACGCACGCACGCACGCACGCACGCACGCACGCACGCACGCACGTACGCACACGCACACGTACGCGCAGGCAAGCGCACGCACACACACACATATAAAGAAAAATTAAGTAAAAAAAAACAATAAAAATTTAGGTTTAATGGCTGAGTATCAAAATTAATTATACCTTTGAGTCAGAACAGCATCACTCTTATATTTAAACATCGGAATACCTTTTAAATATCAACTTTGTGGTGAAAAAAAGCTCTCTGAAAACATAACTACGATCTTGAATTAATTTTTGGATTCATTTTTAATGTTTTATTTCTCTGACTAATGTTTTAAATGCGTGTTTTGAGAAATAACCCACTGATTTTCAAATCAAAAATATTCATGTAATAATATAATTATTCTGTAATAATAATTTGAATATTGAAATAATTTTTGGCCCAGCGATAGTGAACCTTTTACAGCAGGTATATCGTCAATACTTAAAATAATCTTTATTTATCAGATAAATAATGTGAAAATAATAAATCTAAATATATCTTCAGTTTCGAAATAATATCTTACATTGAAGGTACGCGTCACAATAACTCCATTACTATTAACGCAATATGCATTTTTTTTTTCATTAACTGTATTTATGATACCATTCTTTCTGATCATTCAATACTCATTTAGTTAATGGTATATCGATAAAAAATATTCTAACTATGTCATGCAATCTTTCCTGATGCCGACCACGCAAGCCACATTAAGATACTGACAAAATAGAAAAGTGGACGAGTGCGTACCAAAATTCTTTACTTATACTAAAATCCATATTTATAGCATATTTCCTCTCCAGCAAATAACTAGGGTCTTCTATGAGAGAACAAAGAGCAAAAGAGAGACAAAAAGAGAGGTCTTCGCGTTTCACTGACTGATACGCATGTCACAGGTTGAGAGTGTGATTATTATTAAAACTCTCAAAAATGAACCACTTTGCGGGCGTTGACTTTTACGTTCGAGTAAAGTTTCCATTTGAATATTTCTAGATATACCATCATCTGTTGAATATTAATATTTTGAACCAAATTACGATATCGGTTTATCGATATTGCAATCCCTAACAACCAGTGAGCCCCTCTGTTTAAGAAATGTTAATATTTGTCTGCGATATTAAAAACTTCATTAATCGCTGGGATCCAACTGAAAATTAGAATTAATCATTAAATAGTTTTGTTTAATTATCAAGCAATTACAATTATCTTTAATAATCTCCAATCTTTGGAGCGTTAACGGAGATAATAAATAATGCGCTGGTGTGGTTTGAATTTGAATTTAAATTGCCACTTTTTCAAATTTCTTTTAGCTGTTTTTACTCCGCACCTGCTAAAAATACCATGTCAAAGCACGGCCAATTTCAATTGGTCCATTCAATTAATGGCCCAATGAAAAGTATAAGTAGAAGTATCACTGAATATTTTTTCTATGTACGAATAAGAAAATTAAGTACTACGTTATTTTATCCATTAACCGTTAAAAATATAATTGATTTCTTATTTTTTTTACTATACTATATCACTCACGAATAAAACAAAATTGAATTCTTAGGCACTCGCATAGATAAGATAAATAATATATATGACAAGTTTAAAATAATTTATAATGGAAAACTGCCCAGTCGTGGTTTATTTGTGAACTAAGTCAGGTAAAGTGGGGATTAGTGTTAAGTTTTACAGTAAAAAAATAGTTATCTTATAAAAAATATATTTATTTAATTAAATCTGCAAATGCTATAAATGCAAAAGACTTAAAACAGAAAATTAATAAAAAAATATAAAATCCGTACCAAAAATTTGCCATCTTAACAAAAATTACAATTTCTTGTGTAATTTGGATTATGTTATATTTTTCTGATATTTTACACTCTCGTTTATATGTTAGTGAATTTTATCAGATAATTTAATAGTTCGGTAAAGTACAATAAAAAAATATTAAAAGAAGCGCACATTTATTCAATTCAATCTGATGAAATAAAAAAAACCACACATTTAATAATGGCTGCCTTAGAAAGACCAACAGTACAAAATAAATTTATTCAAACGTTAACACTTGCTCGATTATCGAATTGTAACAAATTTATTCATTTTAGATCGTATTTAGACACATTACATTTACATTATAAAGGGTTTTTCATTAAGGGCGCTCAAACTTTTTTTTAAAATAAAACAAAAACGAATGAATATATCTAAAAAAAATTTATTATGTTTTGAAGTACATTTAGTGGCAATTATGTATGAAATTCAATTTCCCTCGCATGACCACCGCGGGCATGTTTGCAGAAGTCCAATCGTTGAATCTAATTTTCCACCACTTTTTCACATAATTCGGCCCGAATCGCACCAATTTCGCGTTCAATATTTTCTCTTAGCTCTTGTAACGTCGCCGGCTTGTTGGTATAGACCAAAGATTTAACATAGCCCCAAAGAAAATAGTCCAATGGTGTTAAATCGCATGATCTAGGCGGCCATTGAACTGGTCCATTTCGCGAAATAACACGCTCACCAAATTTGGTTTTCAATAAGCTTGTGCCGTGTGACTGGTAGTGCCGTCTTGTTGAAACCACATATTGGCCAAGTCCATACCTTGCAATTGAGGCTAAAAATAATCAGTTATCATGGAGCGATAACGATTACCATTCACAGTAACATGACGATTAGCATCATCACCAAAAAAATATGGTCCAATGACACCTCCGGCATGTAATCCACACCAAACAGTAATTTTTCCGGGATGCAATTGTGTTTCGTGAAGCACGTGTGGATTGGTGCCTGCCCAATAACGCATATTTTGCTTGTTTACATATCCATTGAGCCAAAAATGAGCTTCGTCGCTAAAGATGATTTTTCGATGGAATTCAGCATCATTTTCAAATTGTTGTGCAGCCCAATTGAGGAATTGGCGACGCTTCAAATGGTCAAGCGGCTTTAGTTCTTGTGTCAACTGGATCTTGTATGGATGTAGGCCAAGATCTTTTCGCAAAATTCGCCACAATGACGTCACAGAAATGCCCAATTGTTGAGAACGTCGTGTTAGTGACTCATTTGGGTCATCGAGAACAGATGCTCTAGCGGCGGCAATATTTTCCTCACTTCGTGCATTTCTTTATCTCACTGGCACTGGAACATTGTATAGCGATAACGTGCTTTCAAATTTTTGCACCAAACGTTGAATTGTTGATGTGGCAGGCAAGTGATGACGACGATAAAATGGTCGTAATGCTCTTAAATTTGCGGTGAGCGAACGCGAATTTTGGTAGTAGATTTGAATAATTTGCAAGCGTTGCTCCGGTGTGTACTGCTCCATGATGATTTACCAACTAAGTACGAGTGTTAACCTTAAAAAAAATTGAAGAAATATGGCGTAGTCTCTTGTCCCTGTTGAAAGAAAGTTTGAGCGTCCCTATTGAAAAACCCTTTAGTTTAATTTCTAAAATTTTGAGAAATATAAATTTATCTACATTCACGCTGAGAAAAATACTGATATCAAATATACATACTTAGTAGTTAGACAAGCGCCCCTTGTCGACCCCTGTCTAATATGGCCCCCAATGCACCGCATTAGTTGCATTGGCTTTGTTACGCCACTGGATTTGATGGTTCCATTTTCTTACAATTTGATTCATTTATGAATCATTTTAACTGTTCTCCCTCGTGTTCTTCTACCCAATATCGTCCCCAGTGGGATATATTACATTAAGTGAAATCGCGAAAAAATATTAAACAAATATTTTTAAGACTTTAAAACCAACTACATTTGTATTTTTCACACTTTTTAGTTTTTCTTCACTTACATCACACACACAGTACAAATGAACATTAAAATAATTCTCACGGTTTGTACGCCGGTCACACTGTTTATATCGCTTTAACCATACGCACGCGTATTTCGAATAAAATAATTCTAAAATCTCCAAGTGACAAATCACTTGAATGGGTATGAAAAATATTACTCACCGGACGTAACATTTTTTCAAATACATTAATTGAGCTTTGCGTGTCCAACGTGGGTAAATGCCTACTTCCTATGTGTTCAATCCGTCCCTTACTAGAATCATTTCAGAAACGCAGTGTACGTGTTCACGAATGGTGTACACTTGGAAACACGTAAATTGACGCTCTTATTGGTAATGGAAACCTTAGAACCTAAGAATTAGCTATCGAAGGATGCTTACATTAGTGATGAGCTCAAAATAATTTAGTTGTGAACCGTGATTCGGCGCATGTGCATATAAATTTAAAATATTAATGAAGGAATAATTTTTAATTCGTGATTAGCGCCATCTAGTTGATTCTGCCAAAACGTTTACACATTTGACCCAAAATGTTAAGAATTTGACCCAAAAAATAAACTCCCATTTTTTTAAGGGTTTTCATTCTCTTTGTGATGATATTAAATTATATATATACTAGAATATGTTTTTAATAAATTAAGTTTGAATAATATAAGTAAATACCTCAAAATTATATTTTTTTAAATTTATTTCGTGTATTGTGATATCGTGTGGCGCATGCATATTAATAATGAAACTGTAATCACAGTCACAGTTTTCAATCACTGATATTATTGAATATCATTCACAATCACACCAGTGAGTCGAGAGTAGCATTTTTTCTCATCACTACCATCCATATAATGTCGCAGATAGCCGTGTACATGTGCGTCATCGGAACAGTAAATTACGCATTTAAATAATTTTAAGATTATGTCGGTTTGGGTATTTTTTTGCGTTGATTGGTTAAGTTAAAACACTTCGTTTAAGCGACTATTTATTGATAAAAACAAAATTATAAAAGTATAAATGTTGAGTTAATCAGAAACTACTGTGAAAACAAACATAACAGGTGACTATTTGCAAAAAGTATTTCGTCATTTATAATATTTAATTTGCTATTAACATTTTTTCTTATTTCTAAAATTTAAAATTTATCTCACTGTAAACCCCTATTATTTGTATGTACGAATTCTGAACCCTTGTTAGTCAAAATAATGTTTTTTTTTTTAATTATTGAAAAATTGTGTATTAAAATAGCAGTAATATGAAAAATTAATTAATCCATTATCATAATTTATGTTATTGATGATGCATTAGGGGAAGAAAATACCCCTACAGGGAAATAACGCGAAATGAAATAATCGTTGGTCGGTATTTTTCGGTTCGGAAAATCGTTAAATAATAAAATTTTACGCACCTGTAATGTTGTGACGTATCAAAAAATATTCCTACAAAGTAACACGTATTTCAAACTTGACAGTTTAAGGCTGAGACTATGACGCTTTGGAACTTTCGGATAGATTATTCAACGACCTTACAGACAACCAGATTGTCGAGACATCGTTTGTGACTTTAAACCGTCGATTGATTCGGAGATTTGTAAACATTTTTTTTTTGTGAAAACACAGAGAGCGGTTGTGAGATTTTGATTAAGCCATTTTATTTGAACTTTGCCTATTGCATTTTATATGGAAATAAGATTGAAACAACTGATCTACTTTTAATCAAATAGAGCTCTGGGTTAATTTTATAAAATTTCCTAAGGCGGTCCGTGACAATTAACAACTGACTTGAGAAGACCTACCTGATACAAAATATTGAAGATGTAGATAATTACAGTTTGCCCTGTGGATTATTTATTTTATTTGTCGTCAGCATTTTACGCTCAGGCTAGTGACGTCATTTACGACGGCAGTGGCAAGGTAGTCATTTAATATTTAGCTGACGATGTTAGCCAGGCTTCATTTGACCTGACTTGGCGTAAATTGTCAATCTACTCCAAATGGGCAAGATACAACACTATTATTTTATGTGCGAATAAACAGTGCTTTTTTGTAAAGCTACGGCACGGGTGATCTACATGAAATTCATAATTTATAATAAAATTCATAAAAAAAAAAAACGGAAGTTATGCCATCTATGATTTTATCAGCATGTTTTTGATTTTTGATTTTTTCCCGAGCGGTGTGAATTGGAGCGCGTGACGTTTTATCATCACAAGCGCTGTGTCTCGAGCCCTAGCGAACGGATTTACAAAAACCAAATGCCACTTTTTTTATATTACCAAACTGAACAAGAAAAATACAACAAACATGCAGGAAAAAATTATCAAATATTTTTCGCTCAATTTTAAAAATATTCTAATTTTACGGTTTAGATTTTATCTAACTGAAATTTTGTTTACATCTCAATCAGCTTTTACAAGGACGACAAAACGAAACCTTTTCGCTTGATCGCATTTATATTTACTCTGACTCGACGAGGGGAATTTTCTAGAAGATTGTACTACTTAGGTATCGTATGTGTATGTGTGCATGATTTAAAAAACAGTAAAATCTCGATTGCATAATATAAAAGGAAACGGATTACGTGCGATAGAAAATAAAAATGATACAAAATGGCGAACACGTCGACGACCGCAAATCTCGTTTGGTGGCGCGCTTAGATTCGGTATTTACCAACCACCCCGGATAATCGAGAGTATACTATTTTATTATTAATCTAATTGCCCGTCACATTATGATTTTCTTAATTATACTTGTGCGTGACTATTTGTGCACATTAGTTTTCATATTATATTAGCCAATTAGGTTGCTTCATTAACGTGTCGTGAAGATTTTATATAAACATTGGTAATAGGAACAATTTTTTATTTTACATTTTACACCCACGGGTACTTACAAAGTAAATATTTCATTCATTCAAACAGGTATTTGAATAAAATAATAGTTTCAGTATTTAAATTTTTATGTGTAAATTTTATAGTAAGTTCCATTTAAAAAATACAATAATGCATTTCATATTGGTAAAACGGGTAGAAATTTTAATATAAGAGTAAAGGAGTATTTGAGATGTTTGAACAATAGTGGGTTTTCAGAATTTGCTAATCATTTGATAGAAAATAGTCGTGGTTTTGATAAAAAATTGAGATTGTCAATTTTGCATATAAACGGTGTAGGTCACAAATTAAATAACTTGGAATCGTTGGAGATAAATAAAGCATGTAAAAGTAATCAGGAAATTCTAAACAGCCAACTAATTTTAACTACGAGTCCTATTCTAAAATTTTTTCCTAAAAATTATTCGACTAAATTTGTATTGGGCAGCAATTTGAGTTAGGTACTAATTTTTTTTAAAATAATTGTTGTTTTTTTAAAAAATTTAAAAATAGATTCTGGTGAAGAAACAATGCTATATTTTTAGTTAGTTATGACATCCTGAAGAAGGAAAAGGTGTTTTCCGAAACCGGTAGATGTTTTTTAAACTCAATTAGTGGTTAATAAAACTAAGATAATAAATAAAAAATATAAAATAATAAATTTTAGTTATTATTATTAAACTATATAAATAAATATGTAGGAGGCAGTGCAGTGAAGAGAGGTAGGTACTTTCCAATACGGGTCATGCAGTGAAAATAATAGAAAATTGCCGCGATATACGTATTTAAATTATATATTAAGTGAGGTAACGTACCGAAACGTTCATTTTATTTACTCTCGAAATTGTTCTTTGTAGAAAAATTCTCCCTTAAAAATATGACCGTCGAGTATAAAGTAAATATTTTTTGTGCGGTTAGGCACGCAATTGAATTGTACATATAATATGGATTTACAGATTGTACATATAATATGGATTTACAGAAGACTACTAGCCAGGTTTAATAAGAAAAAAAATTGGCATTGAATTTCCACCATATTTAACGTTGTCTGTCCATCTTGCATCACAAAAACCCATATTTCTATCCCGTTCTGTAATACGGAATAGTCACGATATATTTGAAGCCGGTATAGTGAAGATTAATCGTGATGATGATCAAGGCTGACGAATTAATGTTTTAAATATGAATAAAATATTTTAAATTGAAAGATATACATATAAAATCAATTTTATCGAAAAATATTATTGTTGGGCCACCAGGATTCGAACTAGGATCTCTTTCCAAACCGGGGAAGGTGCATTATCCAACTATGCTACAGTGACGATATTTTTAGCGACAAATTTTCGAACCTATATGTTTTGATATTATACATTTAATCGTTCTATTATATAGATTCGAAAATTTGTCGCTAAAAATATCGTCGCTGTTGCATAGTTGGATAATACTTCTTCCCCGGTTTGGAAAGAGATCCGGGTTTGAATTCCTGTGGCGCAATAACAATATTTTTCGATAAAATTGATTTTATATGTATATCTTTCTAATTAAAATATTTAAAATATGACAGAAATATGTTCAGAATAATTACAACTTCACAATAAGAATGTGTTTTAATAGTATAGTTTTAATAGTATTTAACATATTCTTTATAATTTACTACATTTGTCATATATAACAATCTCTTTGATGTACCCTATTTGTGTATAAAATATCATCTCTAATTGATTCTATTTGTTTGAATTTTTACGTTAAAGTAAGCTTAAGTATCATTGTGTCCAAAATTTAATAAAAATGAATTGATAATTCTGGCGTCTGCTATCGGTTTACTCAAAGGTATTTGAGATTCCGTAAAAACAAAGTAGATGGGTTTCAAATAATGGAACGGTGGACGTATTAATTTGAAAAAAGTAGCATATAGGTTCGAAAATTTGTCGACAAAGGTACTGTCTGCTGTAGCATAGTTGGATAATGCACCTTCCACGGGTTGGAAAGAGATCCAGGTTCAAATCCCGGTAGCAGTATGACTCGCTTTACGGAGATGATCTGATCTCAAACCCGACATACTAGCGGGACACTATTGTACACATGGGTAGTATATCACGAAAACGCGTGAAAAACGATTTTTTAAATTTTATGATCTTGCTATGGATCACTGGGAAAGGAATATATACAACTTCCAAAAATTTGATTGATATGGTAGCATGGGTAAATAGGTGAACATTACATTGTGTAAAGTGATCACATAAGCCAGCCGATGGCAAGTTGTAAGCCCTGTAATGCCCAAGACTTCCATACTTCCCATGTAAAAATACTAGCTTCATCTCTGTAAGACATCTATATAACGAGTAGCTAGTTGGCCTAGTGATCTAGTGGTCTGGGGTTCGCACCTCGTTCCAAGAGACCAGCAAGTTAGTCATATTTTCATCGTACAAGCGTTTAGCTTAGTTTGAAAATAGTAAGAATATTGATGTGATATATATATATATATATATAGATATATATGTATTCCGTGTAAGCATCTGTTTTTTTTTTTTTTTAAATAATAAAATAATATTACGCATTCTTATAAGATTATTATTGTAGTAATATGTGTAGCCATGGGGTATAAAATAATAAAAATCCTATTATTTTTCTCAACAGAACCGTTAGTCCAAGAGGTAATTAATGAAGTTTCATTTTGTACATTACTTTTACTCTTTTTCGTATTGAAAAAAGGTTGAGTCATTTCAGAGTCCGAGGCAGAATGGGTTAATTAGATTTCGATGTCGGATCCGTATGAAAAAGTCGTCGGAAATGAAGCTGACATCTTTTCATGAATTGTGACCGATGATGGATCAAGAATTTATCACTTTAACCCAAATTCAAAAAAGATATAGGATTTGTATTAACAGCGTTAATTAATTTGTTTGTTTGATCTCTTTTGAGGGCTGTTTTGTCTCGTAGGAACACAAATTAATATTTTAGAAAATACTTTGAATACACCCGGTTTTAATGAATTTATTTGAAGTTTGTAATAATTCGAGGAACTTCTTGAAGAATATTATTTATTTAAGTAGATATTTATTTAGGCCTTATTTATATTAGGATGTTTGCCAACCTGTTTGGTATGTTTACTGAGTTGGATTCTTTTTTAACTTGAATTTTAACATCATGCTCTAAATTAAAATTCATCAAACACTAAATAAAAAATTACGTTTGGGAGGTTATATCTATACTATACTTCCTCAGAACATTAGAAATAGCGATAAAACATTTTGACTAATTTTGTAGATGCTCGAATGTTCAATTTACTGACAAGCAATTGTTTTTGCCACGTGGTGGGCGCTGCAAAGCCACGGCCAGTATTTCAGTAAAACCTATTCCGGGTAAATATGCAACGAAATTGATTTAAAAAAGTTTTTTTTTAAACATGTTTTACTGAAAATTGGACTGTAATATATAATAAGATTGTTACGTGTATTTAGTATCTTTGTAGACACCAATATATATTTCAACTTGTATATCTCAAAACTGTATTGTTATCGGTGCAATGTTTGCTATACGCCTCTGTTTGGATCTCAAGCATTCGCTTTGCTCATTGGTGGATATATTTCTGTCTAGGCCTTTCTCAATATTTCCCTCATTACATTTCTGATGCATTATATTGTGTCTAAGAATGTGTTATTGGCCCTTTCGACTTTAAATGTTGTCAGTTATGAACCTCTCGCCTCGTACTCTTCTAAGATTTCTCTTAGTTCAGTTTGTACTTCTCTTATTTCAATTTATACTTTCCAACCTTCTCCAGTACCACATCTCAAATGCTTGCAACATATATCTCTATTTCTCTCTTCTATACAGTGCTACGCTTTAGTTGTAGGTTTAAATGCTTTTTCTGTTTATTTGTAAGATTTTTTTTCTTGCACAAAAGCTTGTTTTGCCATTATTAGGCCAGTAAATATGAAGAAGTAAACAACACATTATATGTAGCGGTGGAATGATATAACTATCTGTAACGTGTTTTATTTTTCACTTTTGTACACCTACCTATACACATATTTTCTTATAATATTTAAAAAGTTTATTTAAATTGTAATTGGTCAGTTGCAATTCTTGTAAAGTGTTACCTAAAATGTACGTTAATTGTAAAATGAGTGCAGCAAATAATCATTTCCTAAAATCACTAACAAGTATGGAGCGATCAAACCGGAACCGATCGTTTGAAATAAATTCAAAATTGACTTATAATTTATTTAAATGTTTGATTTATTAGTAGAATGAGTAACTTTTGTTTACACTTTTAAATTAGTGTAAATTTTAATATTGTTTATAAATTTATTTTTTTTCACATTAAGATCATTTTAAAACCTGTGAAAATGCATCTATAAACAAGCTTTATGGGTATATATTTTAAATTATTTAAAAAATAAATACATTTAAACATATACATGCTGATTTGAAACATCAATACTGAAAAAATATAAAAAACAAACCCTTCACTCACGAAGCCGTCGCTAAATAAGAAGCCTGTCTTCTTCTTCTTCTTTTAAATAGGCAATCCACTCTACGAAACCTGTCAGTAGTAGGTAAAAAAAAATACGTCGATAATAAAATATACCTTTTTGGCGGTTGTAACTCAACATATATTTATTAAGATAGTTATATTATATGTACGTGCCATTCTCAAAGTCTTGCTTTAAATGTTCAAGTTCTCAAAAAAAAACATCTACAAAAAACGCGGTCTAACCCAAAAGAAACACAAGTTCTTTATATATATGTATGTAACACCGAATTCATGAAATTCCTTGTGGCGTGAAGTAGGCAAAGAAAAATTGCCCAATGCATGAAAAGTGCAAACCCGTTACTTTATTCATGAATTAGGCAAATTATCTGCCGAATTATGTATTGGGATTTATTGCAAAATAAATAACAATTTTATTTTACCTCAGAATTAGCAGAAACATTCGCTTGTAAACCACCTAATTATGCAAAGTAATGATTACTGCTGAACTGCCGGTCTGAAAATATGTATTTCACGATCATTTTAGATCGACACTTCACCGATAAGGCAAATAGGATCTACCCGAAACGTTGGGACAACAATGGCCCTTCTCAGGACCAACAGATGCGGGATATCGAAAAAACTGTCTCTCTGACAATATATATGTACATACCATTATTTTTCTCTTATTTTTAAGATAATTTTGTAGCATATGATTTCAAACTATAAATCCGGATCGATAGGGTCTAAATGAACGAATTGCGCGTTCTCCGAGTCGCCCGTCCCGCGGAATGGAATACGACAATTCCGAACATAAATCGAAATCACCGCAAGGTATGGGAGGAAGTAAAGAAACCTTGGTATAGAATGAGGTCGGTGAGGGGATGAGGGTTCTAGTCGAAGGACCAGTAATCTCGGGAACCAGGATTCGGAAGGACTGCTCGCCTTATCTTGTATATTACTACTCCGTAATCCCTGCAATCGCCGCCGAGATCACACAAATGACAAGCGGATGAGCCGATCTCCGATCCCAATCGAATACGGCGATGTCACAAGTTCACCCACGGCACACAAACAACAGACAAAACGTGATCAAAACACAATATCACAAAATACAGTGCTGGTGCACTGGAGCTGAAATGTCCACATCGTGAATACTACCGCGATGTCGAAATCAAACAAAGATCGATCAAGTTGACGTCTGCTGACGTCAAGGTAACAATTCACACTGACAAGACGAGCATTAGGAAATATATAGATGAGAATTTGAACGCGGAAATGGAAATGTGTCAATAATAGTGGTCGCGGTTGAATCGAAAGACGCGCCAAAAGTGTTGTCTTCCTTTATCAAACAAAAATTCTTTATATAAAAGTCTTTCTGTATATCACGCGTAGGGAAATTGATACATTTCATTCGTTTTTATTCTGATGGTACATTTTTTTCGATACAAAAAAAAAAATCTCTTATCAAATATTGAATTTTGGAATATTGTAAAGCTGCTATCAGTAATTCAGTAGTTTAGAAACCATTGTATTATTTCTTATTTGGCTATCCCAGGCTAGTTTTAAATATTAATAATATAAAAAATAACGTATAAAAGTTAATATAAAATTATTATTAAAGTAATAAATATTAATAAATTATGTAAACAATTATTTTCCCCCACTAAAAAATCAATCAAAATGGCGATCATCATAGATAGAATTAATATAACGATTAAAATATAATGTGTGCAGCGAATCTACTCAAGGTGTAGGATATCATCAATCTTGCTTTCATCAAATTTATTGTTTGAAAAGATAAAAGTATAATATCGCCATCGTGTAGCCGGTATGCGATAGCACGGCAACATTTGCGATTATTATTATTCACACGATCGCAATCTAAGTCTAGAATTAATATCTAATCGATCTGACAACAGAACGTGTTCAAATTGACAATATATTAAAACTTATTACGATAATTTCTGTAGCTTAAGCTCAATTTCAGCTAAAATATTGAGTGATCAACGCGAAATAGTAATCTTTCCAATAAAGTCATTACCATGGCCGTTACCACGATTCGCATGTATTTTATTTCATTTTAAAGTTCTATACCTCAGAAAAAACAGCCTTCATTATAATAACCACAATGTCAATATGATCAATTATCACATCACACGAATAATTTAAATAAACACATTGAAAGAGAATGACACAATCATCGATAAAATCTTGGTTCCAAAATATTTATTTGATATTGGTAACGCTAAAATATATTATACACAATGGTTTCTTTTTATGTTTCAATGTGGATAATTCTGACGTAATTATATAAATTAAATTCTGATTTAGTAGTTAGTACCGTAGTCTATAATATAAAAGCCCCTAAATTGACTCACGTGTGCGATGAGAGCGTCGATAAATCTCGGTCAATCCGACCTACATTACAATAATGAATGTGTATTTTATCGATTCGGTGAAAACTAATAACAATTATCTATTTTTAAAATTGGCAAAATCAGCTTTGTAGTTAAAATTCATTATTTTAAATTGTTAACTTAGTTTTATTAACCACTCAATGAATTAAAATACATCTGCCGGTTTCGAAAAATTACATTTTTTTAGGATGTCATTAATTAATCAAAAACACATGTTATTGTTTCTTTAACAGAATCTATTTAAAAAAAACAATAATTATTTAAAAAATAAATTTAGTACCTAACTTAAATTATTACTTGATGATACAAAATTACTAGAGTAATTTTTAGGGAAAAATTCCAAATTAATTCCGAATCTCTGAGACATGGTGTGTTTTAGGGGACTGACGAAAGCTGAGAGTTGTCTCCAAAGAATCTCATGAGAATAAAATGTCTCTAGTCGAAAATCTCATTCGTGGACGCACGCCATAAAAGTTAGTACAAATGGTTCAGTTCACTAATACTTTTGCGCATATTTATATCATGTATGTACCTTTAAAAGGTTTTGATTATGTATCCTTATATTTAAGCCTTTTCAGGCTTATATATTAAAGCTTTTCAGGCTTATATTTTGAAGTGAGTAAAATCTTTGTTAATCTCTTCGCACAAAAGTATCTAAGTGAACGGAATCTTTTGGGAATCCATTTTTAAGTCTCTTGCAGTTTCATTTAATTCATTTTAAATTAATTTTGTATTTCACAATAATAATATTTTTTTTTTCATTTGCATTTCGTTATTAAAAAATGAAACTGAGAAATAATAATCTCGTTTCGAATTCTATAGATGAACTCAACGGAAAAATAATCACAAAAATATATAATAATTGCACAAGTGATGGCCGAAATTTCAGTAATGAAAGAATTGTTAAGATATTAGGAGACGCTTAAAAATTATTATAGCATGAATATCGTATGTATATATGGTATTATTTTTTCTTTGTAATCCCCATTGTCCCGTTATTTGGGGTCTGATCTTCTTTTGCGCAAGCGTCAGGATCTTCTGTCCTGGAACATGTTTTGTTCCATTTGGTCCTCCTTCAATTTCTCTTGTATGATTAACTGGTTCATTTGAATGTGAGGGTGTTAAGGGCTCGCAGAACTTATTACTACTATTACCTAGCCTGAGTATTAACCAGCTCTGTTTGAATTCTTGATCGATGCGACCCTGAAGCTTCATCTCACGTGCTCATTTCGGATTCTGATATATGGTAATATGATTCATTGAAATTTAAAAAAAAATTACATTAAAAAATCTTATTTACAACGGCAAGTGTTGAGGAAAATATTTTATGAAAAATACGCAACGGGTGGAGAAACATTGATTAAGAGTAAATTCAATCTTGTAAACAAGATGGCGCAGCTAATCAAAGTCGAAGTTTTAGACGATTCTACAAAAATATAATATGATCAAAATTATGCGATCTTCATTTTTTTTTGATGTGCAATACTTTCTAGATTTTCTAACCAACTGTATGAGAAATTTAAAAAGTATAGATAAAAAATTATTTTATTAGCTAACCTGACGTTTCTAACTTTATATTGCCAGTAGACAACTTTATGAAGTACCCCTAAATTAACTCTTGAATTATATCCTTGGATGAAAATTTTCTGCATATTTACTTGTAATTAATTTTAACCATAATGGAATAACACAACTAATTGCATTTATTTAATTAAAAATGAATGCAATCAGTTGTATTAATTTTTTTTGTTATCAATATGAACTGGAAGTTCTGGCGCCACCTAGCAGGTTCTACTGAAAGATTTTTGAGAAATATTTAAATTACAAAATGGTCGCTTCCAACGAAAAAATATAGACTCACTACTACAATAAAAACATATACAAATTAAATTTGACGACATGGGATAAAAAATTGTTGGTCCCGTCGGTAACTATATTTCTTCGATTGATTGCACCCTTAAATTAATTTAACCCTTTTGATTTCATTTAATTTTTATCAGACACTAAAAAAAACGGTGTGTTATATGCAAATGTAATATTGGGAGAACACATTCTTATTGTGAAGTTGTAATTATTCAGAACACAGCTCTGTGATATTTTATAAAATAAGGTAGATGGCTCTTTCAAATAACGGAACGATTAAATGTATTAATATCAAAAACGTAACATATAGATTCGAAAATTTGTCGTTAAAAATATTGTCGCTGTAGCATAGTTGGAGATCCACGTTCGAATTACGGTGGCGCAACAAGAATATTTTTCGATAAAATTGATTTTTTTTGTATATCTTTCTAATAAATATATTTAATTCATATTTAAGACGTAATATTATTTTTCACATGAAAAATATAATACCTGCATGTCAGAATGTGTAATTATTTTTCCAGGTACATCAACATGTTATACATAATATTAATTTAATATTACACAACTAAGAAAAATCCTCGATAAACATTAAAAAAATATATAATGAGAGAAAAATTGTTTCACAGAAAATTGTACATGATCCGGTTAATTGGAACAAAATATATTTATTTATAGAAATACACTGCTGACGTCGTACGGTACGCGTCTCTTGGAGATGAAATTTCAAACAACGCTGTGTACACAGAAACACAATGGAAAACATGATTAATTCTCACTATTTATATTATATACCGTGCCATTTCACATTGCGTATTATATTCCACGCCGATTCATCGTATTTCAGTACATATGCTTTTGTACATAAAGGTCGCCGTACATATTGTTATTATCGATTCACTGCTGGGCGAAGGCCTCCCCACGATTCTGCCACTGTCTTCAGTCTCTCGTCATCAGTGGCGTGAAGTAAGTATAGATTTAGGTTATGCTGTTACCAATGATATTATACAATCATATATAATATATGTACTTTCGTTTAACCAACGTCTTTGGACAAAATAAATCTGTCGTTTATACGACCCTATCATGTATTTATTTGTAATTTTAGAGTACTGTTAATAGTTTTTTTTTAAATTTAAGTTTTAACGTAAAATAATACTTTCTAACCCATTTAAAAAATGTATAGACGTTTTTAAGAACACTTTTATGACTGAACATGATTCATTTACTGTTTGAAAATACTTCACGTAATAACTAAAGGAAATAATTATTTTCGTTAAAGGTTAACGTAGAATATAGTTATGCCAATTGCTTTTTGTTTTTCTCAAATCAAAAACCTATCCACGCACCAAATTTAAAGAACAATCATGAAATCAACAGGTCAAAAATAGTAAGATAGTAAAATTCGCGAATTAGTAAAAGACACTTCAATGTTTTGAATGCACCCTTTCTAATGTTATTCTGTTCTCCATACAAAACGGATAAACCGAAAAGAATTTTTAATTCAGTAAATAGCCATTTATATGACTTGAGTAACTCACTAGCTTAAAGACGAACTGAATAATGTAAATAGCACGATGCGGCCAATAAAAAAAGAGCGCCATGAGTACAGCGGTAAATTGCGGTGAGTTTTTAGAACTAAGCAATTAAAGTATCAACCGGTACACAGATGGCATTAATTGCAAAATAATGTTTTGGTTAATGTTAATACAATCTTTTCATTTATATTTGTTTCCCAGAATTTTTAATTATGCGCAGCTTTTTTGCGTGTGTGCACTGCACGTCCCTGCTTACCATATCGCTCCCAAGAAAAACAAAAACCTTTAAAAAAAATACATTTCATATGAAATTGACATTCAAATCAAATGTATTACTCTCTACGTATGTTTCATAAAAAAACATTGAGATTTCATGAAAGATAATTCTGATAATGATTAATGGTAATGGTAAAATTTACAATTACACAAACATTCAATACACGTAAAGATATTATCTCACAAGAGCAAATAATCTTAAAATCGTTCCAAGAATGAAAACTACTTTTGGTCGAAGATTATTCACCTTTCTAGCTCCTAGAATTTACAATCAAATTGGAAATAATATGAGAACTTTAAGTGAAATTAAGGCTTTTAAAAGGGATATTTCAAAATGGTAGTTGAAATTAGGTAGAGCAGACACTGAGACTAAACTGTTTTATATTATGAAATAATTCTTATAACTGCATTTTCTGTGTATTTATCTTGGATATTTTCCTTTACCTTATTTGTGCTTACATTTTTTTACATATTGTTTTGCATGGATGATATTTGAAATTTGCTCTCGAATATAAAAGGCATACTCAGTGCTTAGCGTGCCGATAAATTATTTATATTTTGTTCTTTGTACTCAGAGCAAATTGACCAACTTATCTGACCTTTACCGTTAAACCTCCAAGACTCGAGGACAAAGTTTCATCCATTTACACGCACTCTAAGATTACTACTCAAAATCTCACTGTCCAAAATCCCGGGAAACCGAGATGCCCTAGTTGATTATGTCGTGGTTGTCAGTCTGCGTGTCGGAAATAATCCAAACCCTAACATAAGTGTCTGCTCTCACTATTACTATCCTAAATATGAATTAAATGTATTAATTAGAAAGATATTAAATCAATTTTATCAAAAAAAAATAATTGTTGTTGCGCCACCGGGATTCGAACCTTTCAAATAATGGAAAGATTAAATGTTTTAATATCAAAAAGGTAACATATAAGGTTCGAAAATTTGTCGCTAAAAATATTGTTTGGTTTAAATACGATTTGGAAAGAGATCCAGGTTCGAATCCCGGTGGCGCAACAGCAAAGTTTTCATAAAGTTGATTTTATATGTATATCTTTCTAATGAATATATTTAATTCATACTTAAAATATCACAAAGCCTATGTTCTGAATAATTACAACTTCACAATAAGAATGTGTTCTCCTCATATTACTATACTATTTACTTAAACTTAGCTGACTTAACACTACTTTTAAACGATATTTTATTTTATTTATTAGATGAACATACGATTTCGTTATTACATAGGAATTTATAAAAAAATATCCGTTTAAAATTTCGCATACTATCCTGTTGTAGGTGAAATAAACCTACAAAATGAATTTGATAACTTGATGTAATAATTTTAATGTATGGTGTTAGAGGAAAATTTTATATACAAAACGATGTGATGGTTTGATGTACTATGCTGATTTGTGGAAGAGAAAGCGAATTTTATTCTCCCTCTCTGGTTCGAGATGGAATATGTAGATTTCAGCACATTAATCTTGTCCTCAACATGCATAAAAAAATAATTGCATTGAAAATTACACATCTAGGTATGTACCTACTAAGGTCTGCTCATATTTGCCAGCACAAAAAAATTCTACGGCATGGAGAAATTTGTTAAATTAATATTCTCTTGAATGATTTTTTAATCACAGCCGAAACGATTTCTTTTTCCGTGACGTGCTGTGCTACGGTTTGTGCTATTTGCGAAAGAAAAATATGGCATTAATTTTGTATTGATAAATGGCATTCCAATTTTGAAATCGAAATTATGTGTGTTAAAAAAATTTCATATATTTGAGTTTTTAGTATAATTTTTAGAATTACTTATTTTAACTATATATTTAATTATGAGTGGATGCAGTGAAAAAATGTAAATAGTTTGCAGGTTTTAAAAATAAAGATTGGGATTAAGAATGGGAATTGGAATAAAGGCTCGAAGTGAATTAAATCTAATTACAACATGACTTGATAATAATCTGCTGACATTAAATGCTCTAAAGATAAAACTGAAAGTAGCGTTTACCATTTTGGGTACGTTGACTGACACCAAATTGAACGAATTGTGGGAACGATTTGATAGGTTGGTAATTATCGTCATGCCGTGTAGGGCTGTTATTTGTTTGTGTTAAATCGGTTTCTCGCTACCGTGCGAACCGATTTAGTACTGTACATCTTGCTATTGTGCATGGTACTGTTTGACACTTCGCGCTACCACCAAAGAGTATGTCCAAGTGTACGTGAACCAATGGAGTACGTTCCCTGGAGCCAGAAGACCTGTGGATCTAATGGAAGAACATCCAGATACCGGAAGGAGTATGTGTTTTCTGTTTTGGGTGGTCCTTCAGCCGCCTCTTATCTCCTATTTTTGTCCTTCTCCCGAATACCTTTTACCCTTCCTGCATTCCTTATCTCCCCCTCCCGTGTTCGCTATTACTAAAAGATTAAAAATGACATCTCTTGAAAAGTTGGTGGTTCACATATGTCAATAGAAAGATAAATATTGTGAAAATGTACGGTATCTAAGGGTACAAATAGACCGACGTCTAAACTGGAGAAAACATGTTCAGAATCTCACTAGCCGAATAAGAAAGCTTATTAAAAAGCTTGTTATAAATATAAATCTTTCAAACCACTCACGTAACGTAATTTCAATATAATAATTTTACATAAATCGAAACTGACTTCACTGCGCATACAAAATATAAAATGTTGTTTTAATTATTTGAATTAGTGATTAGCAAAACGCTTACGACATCTCCACCGTAATAGATATGCTCACGACCCCCTACCCCTGCCGTGTCAGGTTCAGGGGAGTATTGCGGGAAGTCTATTAACTGAAAATCTCACAAATACATACCTACATAATATACCTATATTAATTACTTACCGTAAGCGTTAGGTAAACTTAATTTGCTTGGAAATGCTCATTTATGACGTCATTACTCAGTTACTCGGTATTAATAGAAGTACATTCTGAATGAAAAATGTTTTATTTATTCTGGCTGTGACATCTGGATCGCCATCGGAACCAGCTCAGAATAAAGGGTCCCGCAAATCTCACCTCAGTGCCGCAACTCTGATTCGCTGATGGTATTTTATTTATCTCATTACTGGGAATCGTGACCTCCGAATTGTGACCTGTTAATAGCCTTGACGACCTTCCTCCGCCTTTGTCTAGGGATAGCCATTCCAGTAATGTTACCTATTGATCTGGTCGGTCTATCGAGTTGAAGATGAAAGATCCTATATATTTGGCTTGTAACTTTCTCCAGGCAGATTTTACAAGTTAGCATGCTCAAAAATTTTCGGAACGACCGCATGGATAATCTATCTTGAATCCTTCTTCTTTTACATAGGCAATCCACCCTTCAAAAGTGATTTGAGCCATTAATTGAGTTAAATCTTTATTTTACAGAAAAAAGTACAATCATATTATTGAATAGGAAATATTATATATTATATAGTCAATACCATTATCGTTAAATATTATATAGTCAATACCATTATCGTTAAATATTATATAGTCAATACCATTATCGTTAAAAAAATTGCTATTATATAGAAGATGACACAAGTTAACCGAGAGTTGAAAATTACCATTGACGGGATTACTGTAAAAAAAACCTGTGATCCGCAATGGACAGGCAAAAAAAATATGGTCAAGGGTCTTCTCCTCGGCACCACATTCACACATCGGGGAATCTATTAAGTGCAATCTGAATAAATGTGAAACTACCTGGCAATGCCCAATTCTCATTCTAGAGATATTTGATATTGCTTTCTTGAATCCGTTAGTGTTCAAAAATTGAGTATATTTATCATAAATTCATAAATGTTCCAAAATTGAGGTTATCTATCGTTGCTATCCAACGAATCTAAGCATTCACCTGCAGAACCATATTTTAGAGGCGAATAAGATTCTTTCAATTGCTTTCAGTGTAACAAGATACTAATTTACTTACTCGCAGAAATTTTTACCTAATTTTATTTACTAACAGAAAACAATCGGCTATCGCCAATTCCATACAATTCGTTTCACGGCCAAAGACCGACTAACGCCTAGCGATGTTAAGTGACTCAATACACAATGAATCGAAATTTTGTGGAACTATGTGATAGTGGGACCAATAATAATATTTTTACGTAATGTATTGATACTCGTTCATGTACCCGAAAAAAAAATGGGGATGAAGAAAGACAGAACGATGACTATTAGTCGACAAAATTATCTGCCTAATGAGTTAATGAGAGATGTATAGTGCGTGTTAGCGCTGTTTAAAATTAATTTAATTCTATGAAGTTTTTGGTGTTTGACCTGTTGCCTCGTGCATACATTCAATTCGCTATTTACCCAATTTTGAATCTGCTTATGACCTTCCTTTTCTTACCTATACCTACCTCTAAGCACAAGGAAGAACGAAGAATTCGCTGAAATTAAAGTCTTCAACTGCAGCAAGTTCAGTGTGCGCTTCGAACTTTCTACGGAAACACTACCGTCGCTTCACTCCGCTACCGTTTATTAATAATCTTACCTTAATTCCGCTTACACTCAATAATCATTTTTTCGCGTGAGTTACTATACACGCCGCGACGCTTGTACTCGTGGTGGAGAGGAATAAAAGAAACAGCCAGCATCCAACCGACTAAAATAGTAAGTGCCTTTCTTTTCTTACTCATATTTCCACCACTGCGTAACGGTTCTTTTTGACTACATTAAACATTTATGTGGGGCAAAATGTTCGCAGTATTAATTTTATTTTTTCAAAATGTTCGGCAAACAATTTTCCTGGCGAAGAATTGTGAGATAACATTTGTGGCGAACAATTGTTAAAAAATTGTTAAAAATTGTTAAAAAACAATTGTTAAAAAATTGGAGAATATTCCGTATACCATTGTTGAGTTTAAATAATTATAAAAATCCTTGGTTCGACGTCAGTGGCGTAACTATGCCAATGCAATGCATTGGGACCCCCGTTAGATAGAGACCTAAAAATCATCAATAATTTTATGAGTATCAATATCTTTCCCAGTGTTAATACGGAATGATAATATATAATATCTACCACACCATGAAATGTAATTATAAAATAATTAAAATCATTACTTACGTACATTACAAAAACGTATGAAAGCATTATCGATGTATATAGTAACAGTACCCCGCGGGTTAGGGATCAGACCATCGCAGTAAAACACAATAAATATTTTTAAGTTGCAAGTGCACTTAAATACACTTTTTTATGCACTATAGACTAAATTTGTTCTTACTATTTGGATATGGATAAACCGTGCAATTCTAATATTCGTATATCTTATATACAATACTTTGTGATACAAAAAAATTGCACAGCGACACGGGCTGAGGAGGGAGAAGGGACTTGCGCGCGAGCGAGGGAAGAGCGAGGTGCGCGCGGGAGACGGCGTTCCGCCAGAGGGGGAGAAAAAAGATGACGATCTAGATACCAAACGAGGGTTTTCTTCCGCGGATGGATCAGGCTGAATTTGAGAAGACTCCGCTGTAACCCGCGACGACACCCCATGGGAGTCAGGCATTAGTTGCGACTTCACCCCGTGGCAAGCTGGGTATAAATTGACGCGTGTTAAATCGGTAACATTGTGTGTCCTCACTAGGAGCAGAGTTTAACTTGAAGAAAGAAGATGTCAAAAACAATCATCGTGTTTACAATGTCGGGATTGTTATGTAAATGTGATTCAGGGTTGTTATTGTTTGAGACCATCCCCATCTACCCGAGTCAGGCATACCGATACCACACACATATTACTCACAGTCCGAGTCTAGCCGGTGGCGTGATGCGCTAACGTTCGATCCACCGATGCCAGCGCGTTACTTAACAACTTATTTAGGGGAATCTTTTTCCATTCTTCATCGGGCTCCAATTTTTATAGTTACGCCACTGTTCGATAAAAGAAAAAGAAAATCTGATAAAAGGAGAATGGATTTACAAAAAGTCAAATGACGACAGTAGAACCACGCACAAAATTTTAAAAGAAAACAATGTAAGAATAGATATGGATATGAAAGTGTATCAGAATAGAAATGTGTTTTGTAATGTTTTTACTAGCTCCTGCGAAAAATTTGCTAAAGAGCAAAAACCTCTTATTTCGATGAAGACCAAAACTTGGGAGATTTAAATTTCTTGTCGTCTTCGCCGCATAAATTATTTTATGTTTTAAGTTAAAAAAATATTTCATTCTTTGTAGAAAAGCAAATATAGCTCTTATTATTCTTATTAGTTCTTATTTATTCTTGACACAACATACACGTACAAATTGTTTTGTAGCGCATTACAGCCCGTCTCTGCGATGAACTCTCAATGAAACTTTGATCTCAGAGAGTCTGTGAATGTACGCGTGTAATGGAGGCGTCTTTCTAATCTGTGAGCAAAACACGTGGAGTGATGATTCATGGATCGCTTCAAGCTGAACTGTAAAAATTAAAGAGTTATAAATACAAAAAACATCTTCAGTTTAGCAGCAATACGAGTAATGCTATTTATTTATAATTTATAAGCAAGTCAAGTCAAAAATTTATTTCGGATAACTCATTTTTTAAAATTATATTATAAATGAAGTAAAGTACATATCATGATGAAGAAAAAAATATTAATATATTAACAATATTTGAGTATGTCCACAATTACTGGATTTTTACCTCCAAAGACATTGTTATTAAACAAATTAAAGATATCGCATAGAGACAAAGCTATTTATATTATAGATGGCGATAGTGAAGTTGTAGTTAAATACTCGAAGTGTTTCTAGATGGTAACATATATACAACTTCCAAAAAATTTGATAAATATGGAAGTTGATTATGGGTGGAATGGTAAACATGTGTAAAGTGACCACTTAAGCCAGCCGAAGACAGATCGTAGGCCTTGTAATTACCCATACTTCCATATTATATTTAATTTGTTTAATAAACAAATTAAATTGCGTTTTTAAGTGGCGTTTTTATTTCTCAAGACGAGTGCTTTGAAAACATATTATTTTGAAGTATGTACTACTAATACTAAGTACAAATTTTAAGTACAGAGTTTTGAGGCGTCGGAGACCACTAGATACTGTGTAGAGGAAAGTGTTTGTAAGTGAACGTAACGTGGTTTTCTTCTTTAAAATAATATAATTTTGACATAAATTCAATTTACGTGCTCCGCGACAAACAACTCGGAAATTGTGTAATATGTTGAATTGTGACCAATCAACCCTCGCACGACATTTGCTACCCTTGGACAAAGTTCAAAAATAGGGCACCATTATTTTTGATCAAAATCAACGATATTCAGCTTGATACCATTTGTGCTACTTACTCTTATGTCACTTTACACATATTGTGGTTGTCTGGTCTTTCACACTATTTACGAACAATATCGTAATGAACATAATCTACAAGCTGATATATCCGGATGCTGAACGATCAAAATGTGTGAACGAGAGAGTTGGGGAAAATCGGGATGCAGGAAGGGTGGAAGGAATTTAGGAGAGAGATACGATTAAGGCTGACGGACCACCCAGAACTAGAAAACACGACCCACCTGTGAAATGTTCCTTCAGGTATGTGAATTTTCTATTGGATCCACAGATTTTCTGGCTCCATGACACGTACTCCGTTGTTCCGCACGAAGTACTTTTGTTCATACACTTTGGTGATGACGCGAAGTATGATACAACAACCACGATACACAATAGCAAGATGTACAGGATTCGGCACACATGGTAGCGAGAAAACCGAACACACACAGTACACTCTCTGTCCATTTTTATCATTCCCACATGGCACATTGTGCCGAAACCTTTTCTCTGTTATAGATCTACCAACGATGTGGAACAAGATCACCTATTTGATATTGGTGCATTAATTTTTTTTAAATATCATTTGTGTTGAACATAATATTTCCTATATAGAATCACGCAAACATTTTATAAATTCCATAATGACAAAAATAATTGTCCTTTTCTACAAATTACCATTAGTGTTGAAACTAATGGTAATAATTAGAAGCATTTAAAGTGTATGGAAATCTTCAGAATTCTAATGAATAAATGTTGTCCATTTTCATCATTATTAAAAAATATTATCATATATAAAATATTATATATATCATTATTATAAATTGTTAGATTTTGCGAGGCGAAACGCATCTCAAATAAATTAAACGAGTAAAATCCAAAAAAAAAGTTTTATTTTCACATATGTGAATATGGAGTTCTACAAACTTACCTCGGAAACAGTAAACATATAATAGGATAGGCATATATAACACAATTACAAAACAATTAGATTCTTAAAAATGCGACAACTCCTATTAGTAAATATGAATACATGCAGGTAAATAAGGTAGAAAGCTACATTATCTTAAGAACGGATATTGGTAACATCTATGTACATTTAAAAATAAAGCTATACTCCGCCTTCCAAGTCTAACTTCAGACGTACCGGGTAAATTATTCGAGTTTATTTTCAAGAATACTACTATGTCAAATTGTTTGTGGAAACTTGAAGTAATCTGTATGGCTCGAGAGAAACTTACGCTCGTTATATTGGCACACACACATCCTCAAGTAAATTCGATGCACGTACTAGTACGATACACGTACTAGATAAGCTGGGTTAACGATAATGTTCTTCTCCATTACAATGTGTTGTGCTGTATAAATAAACTAAATAATACTTCTGTTGTACAATAATATTATTGTAACATATCAAAGATGTACCCATATATTATTATACCGTATGTTCCAGACAGTAGTTCAAATGAAGCCTATGTTTGGGTACATCACCGGTAAAATACTGTTACCTTAAATTTAAAATTTAAATATCTATTGTAGCTATGTGCATACGAATATAACAGCATACGAGTGCCAAATTTAATCGCGATAAGTCAAGTATTTATGGCACAGCACTCATTTTTGTAAAGACAGATTGAAACAGATAAAATAACTTCTAAATTGTTAAATTTCAGATAATCCTATTCCGATAATGGGTTGCCAGTAGGGATTCTGTATTCTCAACTTTTTTAAATTCCCGGGACTCGGGATTCAACATTTTCAAGGCCCGGGAATTCCTGGAAATCAAGACCATGTAATTTATTTCTTTAAAAAGAAAAGATATTAAGGATATATTATTATCTGTGTAAAAAACATACGTTAATATTAATTTATTAAAACAAATAAAAATTATTTGGTGAAATATTTATTGATTCATAATATGGTAGTTGTTTTTTAAAAATTAAATCAAATTTACATACACATTGAATACAAAAATAAATACATCTATAAAAATTACAAAATACAAACAATTTTAAAAATTCAAAATCAAAATAAAACGTACAAAAAAAAAAAGACCCGATTAATAAAGAAACACTTGTCAGTCCAGTCTTCAATAAAGTTTTTCAAATAACTTCCATATCATTCAAATTTTTTTTCAAAAAATTACATGTTATTTTAAGATAAAAGATCACGTATTACAAAGAAACATAATTCCCTGTTTGAACAAATCGAAAGAACCATTCCCTTCTGATTTTTTTGTTAGTAGTAAATATCTTTGGACTAATTTCTCCTTGATGAGAATCTATATGGTTGGCCATATAAACTATGGAAACTTTAATTTTTTTTAAATAAATACTTACACATGCACCGCTAGTCACTACCTGCTGTATGACAGTGGTCAGATGGGGTTAACTCAGCTAATTTAAAATATAAAAATTTGAATTTCGAGTCTCGGGTAATTTTTTTCAAAGTCCCGGGACTCGAGACAGCAAAAAAACATGGAATTCCCGGGTTGTATCGACACAGAATCCCTAGTTGCTAGTGATGTCCCCAAACGTAGGATCCGTTTAGATTGCGGTCTCCTGGATGTCCTGCAATACATAAATGTTCTGTGGAGCGGCGTAACCGCGGCAATGCAGCCGATGCCGCCCTTGGCGTCCACGTCAAATACTTTTAGTTAAATCATAACCTATAGATATATTTGCGAGTATCGACAATTTTTCCAGCACTAATGCGGACTTTGAAGATTCACCACAGAAAGACATGAAATTATAAAATTAAAATAATTACTTCTCACATGTATTATGCAAAACTCGAAATAAAAATGATCGTATTCTAGTAGTACCCGACTAATACGTCAAGTTAGATACTAGGCCATAATCATAAAGCGAAGCACTACATGGCTAAAAACACAGTTTGCACTAGGCCATTTAAACCGCTGAAAATGTAAAATAATTTAGGTAATTAATAAATTCTTATTAAAATTAGTTTTATTCGTGAAAAAAGGCAAAAGGCAAGTTTTTCTGACTATTTAATAGATAAAACTGCGTAGTATTGAATATTCTTAAATACAATACATATATGATTATCCGTGCACGGATTATCCGATTTAAGTATTATCCGTGCATGAATTTAATTTTTTTTAAATACATATATGTACGTATTTAAAAAATATATTAACTCGCTTTCATGTTTACGCATCTATAAGTGCACGTGTTCGTGTTTAGATGTTTGAGGCGAGTGGTGGGGGTGTCTGGAGGTCAGCTGAACTGGGTTCAGTCGGTTAGTCGCACTGCTTCCGTGGAGGGCGCGCATCAATTTATCTGATGCATTGATTGATTGATCGGATTAATTCTTATCTCAACATATGTTATTACTTTTAGTGTGAAATTAAGTACAACAAGTACATATTATCCATTTTTAAACGGGCCCAATTTTATTAGTTACGTCACTGGTTCTGTGCCAAAGATCTGATTCAAAATCCATCCAACTCGACAAGTTTTTTTTCCCTTGTTTGAAAGTTTTTCATGCAAGTTATTATTTTTACTAACCAAATTATAGATATCTCGTAGAGACGAAGCTAAAATATAAAATGGGAAAATATGGAAATACAGGGCTTACGACCTGTCTTCGGACGGCTTAAGTGATCACTTTACACAATGTAACGTTCACCATTCCACCCATTAATCTCCATAGTTCTCAATATTTCATCTATTATATTATTTCAATAGTTTCAGTAAACAACAGGCAAGTAAATTACATAAAAGCTATAAGAGGTAGGTATAAGAGCATAAACAACCTATGGTAATACGCTTAGCGAGCACCTAGAAATGCAAGAAATTAGTACATACAATATGAATGATAAAATTCCGGCCGGTGCCGGGGCGTGGCCTTGTCCGCGGCCCGGCTTCCCCCTCTCCTCGGCGGCTCGCTGCGTACAGAGGCGGCGGGATTCCAGCGGCGCGTGGTGCCGGGCGAAATATTGCCGTGAATCGGCCAAGATAGACTTTTCGCCCGGACTTTTCTTGAGCCGCGGTTAGCGCGCTCCGCGGCCGCGTAGCTGTGCGGAACAATGAATCTATTGCTCTGCATGATGACGAATCAACTCAGATCCTCCTCAATACTGCGCTCCACTGCAGCAACAGCTTCATCGGTGTGCACTGTACGTCGTCTCTTCGGATGCGCATTATCAATTAGAGTATGTGTGGTGCGAACACGATCCATGGTAATTCGAATTACTTGTTCGGATGGACGATTATGTCAACCGTAAAATGGACGTAGCGCACGGTAAGCTTCGCGAACTGATCCACAATTTTCGAAATAAATTTGCAAGCGTTGTTCTAGTGCAAGTCTATTCATGATGAAATGGTAAACCAAACTGAGTACAAATCAGCTATCAGCTATCAAATTGGCTGTCGCTGGAAAAAGTGTCGCCAATTCGAAAAACAAATCTCTAAAAAAAACATCCTTTATTATAACTAAATTTAATTTAGAATATAACTATTTTAAATTAATTTTTCGCTAAATACAAGACTGCTTTGAACTTGATGAAAGCTTTTAGAATTGTATTGAGAAAAAATAGATGTACTAGGATCAACAGAATGCGTAAAAACCTAAATGTGACGACCTTTAAACAGAAAATATATTTCAATGATATGGTATGTATCTATTATTAAAATTTTTACTAAACAATTCATGAGAAAAATTGAGGCAAATCAAAATGATGAATACTCTGATGATCGTTCTCATATTGATAAGAGATAGACTGAGACTGCCTTTCAGGAAGAAGGCCAAATCTCAGAAATCAATGATGTATAGTGCGATGAAGATTTTTAATGAAATGCCAGATGATATATACAGAGAGGAGAAATTACATAATTTCAAATTTAAATTAAGCGCAAGACAAGGTATAAGAAAAAAGAAAATATTGATTTTGTTTACGTACTTATGTTTGTATTAGATTAATAATAAATAAATACATTTAATGAATAAAAACCACTACGCGACAGTCTTCTGTTTATCTGAGAACAAAGAACGCTGACAGATGGTCGTGTAAGTGGATTAGCTGATCAATAGTTAAGGACGTTTCTGTATGGAGAATTAATTAAAATTAATGGACTAAACGGCAACAAAATCAATACCTAAGCAATCTGAAACAATGACTGGCGAACAAACATAAAAAAAACACTAATCGTCAGTCAAACACTATATCAGAACCTAATTAAGATATATTTCATACTTGTCTTAATGGCCTGTGTCCATGGAATGATACACAGTGAGACAAATCTCAGAGATTTAGGTGAGATAAATCTCAGCACCACGTACACTTGTTGATATTTTGATGTGCGCCTAAACGCCATATAGAACCATAGGCACGTACACTTGTTGATATTTTGATGTGCGCCTAAACGCCATATAGAACCATAGGCACGTATAATTGTATAGAAAGACAAACTGAAGAAATTAAATTACAAACATTTATTTCGTTTTAACCGCTGCTGGATAGATTAAAATTCACCCAACCGACGAACGGAACAACGATAGACTGACATTTGACGTTTGACGTAAAGCGCGAGATGGCGAGAATACAACGGACTACGAAAGCCGAGAATACCGTGGGAGCATAATCCCTGTCTCTGAGATTATCTCGAGTCGAAAATCTTATAAAACTCTCATTCGTGGGCCCTTACTCTCCGTGAGAGTTGTCGTGATCACAGACCTATGGTTAGACAATGCGGATGATCTCATGTCACCTGTTGCGGTTCATGTCATTTCTTGTGTATTCCGAGAGTAAGCTCTGCATCGAAATTCGTATCAAGCGTTTATAATACCTGAAAAGACCTCAACGCCTGGCAAGACCTATCCTAATCGACTTGAGATTCAAAGAACAATCCAGACTACTGATGGTATGATAATGAGGATTTAATTTATCGAAGTATACGAAGTTGATTACGTTAAAAAAATATTTAAATCAGTTGCAATAGATGAATCAAAGTATTCTAAAATGTATAATAGTTAGGAATTCTGTATGCTTGACTTATTTCAATTCCCGGGACTCGGCAATAAAAATTTTCAAGTCCCGGGAATAACCGGGAATCAAGACCAAGAATTTTATTATATTAAATTTTTTTTTTTTTTAATAAATATTAATATTCTTATGTATTATGTACAATAACTATTAGGGGATATTATCCGTATTAAATCGAATAAAAATTATTTGATAAAATATTTATTAGTAATAATAAAATTACAAAACTTAATTTTTTTTTAAATATACAAAAAATAATAATTGATACACATCGGAAGACAACATATTTGATTGAAATCATTCATCTCATCTAAATTTTGTTTCGTCAAAAGATGACACGATTTTATCTTAAATATTTACATCACACTTTACAAGAAAACGTAATCCCTTGTTTGAACAAACCGACAAAATTATTCTCTTCAGAATCTTTATAGCTGACCATATACACAAATTGACACACGCGCACCGCTCGCCGCTCGCCTGCTGTACACAATTGTCAGAAAACTAAAACATTTTTCTAGTTGATTCAATTAAATTATATAATTTAACTTGTTTACAATAAAATGAAGAATATCAAGAAAAATCAGAGTCTCGAGTTATTTTTTTTTAAATTCCCGGGATTCAAGAACTCAAAAAATCAGGTAATTCCCGGAAATTTATTCCCGGATTGTCTCGATACAGAATCCCTAATAATAATGTAGTATCTTATTTCAACAATACTATCTAACTTGGTATCACCCGTCATCTCCGCAGAGGAGAGAGAGAGGATAGAACGCCACAGTTCTATCATGTCATCCTTCTGTTTTTTTTTTTCAATTTCTCACATCTATGGTTTATTTGATCGTGCTGGGTGTTTCACAGACATTCTTTGTACTTTTAATCTTTAACAATCATCTCAAATATTTTCTTTTTCATTCTCTCCTCACTCATTCTTGCTTTCCTCCTTCTCGAATACCATCACTTTCGACTTGTTGATATTAATAATAAGGTCGCTTTCCTTACATACATCATGCATTCTACTCACTAGACTTTGTAATTCTTGTTCATTATTCGCCATTTGTCCATAATAAACACAACCGAAAATCGAAGAGAACAAGAAAATAGAGCACATTCTTAGACATAATGTAACAGTAAATGTGCACACCCCAAATCGGTTATTGTAAAAAAATATCACTTTAGTGAAGATGATTTACTATACCATTATTATAATTTACCGAGCATTCAAAATGCCTCTCGAGAAAAAAAGTCGTAAAAAGTTTTTTTACTCAAGGTGCCCTTTAACTGCTGTTGTCTTGACTAAAATGGTATTAAAGACTTCACAGCAGAGTATTTATACCAAATTTATATAGACCCTAAATAGTTATGAATTGTGATTTTTTTTAATCAAACGCGTCAAAATTTACTTCGTTACTTACATATTCGCATATCACATTAGTAATATGTCATTACATTGTCTTAAAGTAGGTTAGTATACGTCACCAGTAAGAAAAAAAACACCAAAGTAGCGAGATTTTATATAAGTTTTAAAAGAAAGGAAACACGTCGTGGCTTAACATTATAATAAAATAAAAAAATGTTTTAGTTTTAAACTACTTTATTATGCACATACACTAAAGTCAACTAGTTTCAGTTGGACCCAACCTTCTTCAATGGTTTCAAACGAACACATTATTTCATTAAATATGCCGAACGTATTCTTAATATCTCCAAGTTCTTAATAACTTCAATGTTTTCTCTTTTATATATTCAATAATATTTATTATACGTATAATTTAATCAAAAATAAACCAAAGTAACATTTATTTTTTCCAAATCTACCGGCAGTATAATAGCAATTACGTATTTTGTCTATGGTATTGAGACGAAAAATAGCTGTCAAAACTGACGTCTTTAAATCATTATGTGACGAGAAATGTTTTAAATGTAACAATCGCGGATATATGAATGTAATTATTATTATACAACAATGCAAAAATGTTACTTGTATGGCTAATTTATCGTTATAATAAAAATTCTTTGCAAATGTCTAAGCTGCTTGAAATATTCAAACAAATAAAGAATATGACTTTTCGTTCAAGAATCTGGAATACATGCGAGATGGGTTAATTGCTCAAGTTAAGGTATCACCTCTCTTTTTTGTGGTAATATATAATATGTTAACCAACTAGCGACTAACTCTGCTAGTGAAAATATAATTTTTTACTTAGATATGAAATCAAATTAAATGTGTAAAATATAATATATTAATATGTAATTACACTTTCTGAATGGGGAATTTTTAAATCCAAAAGGTATCCCAAGAGGGCTCGAACTGACTGAGAAACGTCTAAGCCATCTATTGTACCATCTTACCGAGAAGAAAAATATTAACTAATTTATGTGTACTTTATTATATTATTTTCTCTACAAGAATTGTTAACATTATTTAGATAAAATCTTTTAAAGCCCTGAACGACGGATATCTTTCCATAATACATTTTTTATGTATAAAATGGCTTAGTAACCCAAAAAAAGAATGTCAATAATGGCTTCATGATTTAATAATGTGCTTTTAATCCTACGCATGAAAGAAGACAATTTTTTTTGGATAATTTATTTTGTCAATCCATGGATTTAAGTGAATTCACAAATTTTGTAACGTTTTTATCTGATAATTTCGCGAAAGCTCCAATAAATTCTGAATTTTGTATTGAGATAGTTATTTGACATGGTTACTATGCGGTGCAACATGATTATTTTCATTTTATCAATAAACTAAACTTAATTTATAACTAGTATACTATAATTTCGACAGGGGTAGCCCATCTTTTCATAAAATGTAAATGATTAATGAGCAAACACAGTTCGGTATCGGGGCGAAGTTTGGCAAAGGGAAGGCAAAAGGAAAGTGCTCCTCTCAAATCTATACTAGTAATAAAAAAATAATTCAACGTGTATGCAGTACAAATTTAGCATATTAATAAAATTAAAATGGTGTACAAAAGTACATCGTTTATCGTTTTTGATGGATTATATAACGTTGCCAGGCAGAAATATTTATTCTAATATAATATATTAAAACACTCGCTTAGTGATCTAGTGATCAGGGGTTAGAGCCTCATTTCAGAAGATCACTAAGTTTAGTGGCGCAAGTATAAACATTAGGCCCCAATGCAAGATGGAAAAAAATGGTCCAAAAATGTATTAGGCCCTTATAAAAACGATGGCCTATTATTTATTGTATTTTCAGTGTTTTTTGACTAATTACTTTAATAATTTTAGTGTTTCATGAATTTTTTTCAAGCGTAAATACGTATGTACATTATTACTCTGCGGTGATGGTTTGGTTCTAACCTAACCTAATTTAATTCTAATTTCTTAATGTTTTCATGTGTTTTCGTTATACAGTTGAGTAATGATTTTCTAAATTGTATAATTTCATTTCTTGGTGTAGTGAATTTTAAAAATTATTAGTTCATATAAAAAAGTGTTAATGCCAAAAGTTTAGTAGGGCGCAAACCTTTAGTTACGCCACTGACTAAGTTAGTCCTATTTTCATAGCACAAGCGTTTAGCTTAGTTAAAAAACAATAAAAATATTGATGTGACACGTATTCCCTTTACGCATCTCTATTTATTTAAAATATATATGCGAACAATCCAGCAGTCAATTTGTATCTAAAACACGATATTCTTAATGTCATATATATATCTACGAGTATGACATCCAGAGAATTATCTGCCCTTCTCTTATATTCGAAGGGCTGTCAGCTTGGCTCAGGCGCGATAATAAAACGATTAAGAAAGTTCCTACCCGAGAGAAAAAAGTTTATGCTGTGATTAAATTCTGTTTATTAGCCGGTAGTAACGTGTGGAACTGTTAGGGTGCGTGTACATATATGATACTATGCCCTTGAGTGTCGGGATTTGACGGTAAAGGTCGGTATCCATCAATTAGCCAATCCGCCCTCTGTTCAAAATATAATAGACAATATTTGTACACATATCCTTACTGTTACAATTACATTAAAAATTAAACAATGTAAAAGATTTTTAAAGAACGTATCGTAAACGAACATTATAATTGTATCTGATTCTTTATTCCGGCGGTGCGGCAATCCGAGCAGTAGGATAATTAAACATAGTTACCCAAAAAGTAGCTAGTCTATAATTTTGGGAAAAATTAGATATTAATTTTATCGGATGAAGTAAGGTCAATTCTACATATATTTTGACAAAAACAGCCAGGCCGCTTTCATACAAAATTTCGTAATAATCGGCTTCTGAAATTTTTGTCGATCGTAAAAAGACTATTTACAAATCTAAAAAAAAAATATATAAATATATCAGATATTTTTGTATTTTTATATAAAATCATTTCAGGTAAGGAACATTTAAGTTGTGTAGATTTGATTATCTCATATTGAGTTTTCTGTGACTTGACAGTTTTCTGCATAAGATTTTCGTAGTTTAAGCACTCAGCTTAGTTTGAAAATATACTATGTTCACACTTTAACGCCTTTGTAATATCGGGAGCAAAAATTATTGTTGTCACATGCCCGCGTCCAAATTTCTTGCCCATCACCTATCGTAATGCTTGCCCACCAGTGTGAAATGTGACCTTGACGCCAACAGACATCAACTTGAGCGATATTGTGTTATCGAGCGGTATTGTGCGGACCCTTTCAACTCCAGTGCATCAGCACTGTGTTTCGTGTGATCATAGTATTTATTGTTTGTGCGTGCCGTGGATGCATATTGACATCGCCGTCTTCAGTCGGGAGCGGAGATCGTCACCATCCTCATGCAAACATTGTGTGATTTCGCGGCCACCACAGTTCTTCCGAATCCCGGTTCCCAAGATCACTGGTCCTTCTTCTAAACTCCTATCTCATCACCAACCTCTCCATTTACTTAAAGCACACGATTCAAAAAATAAATAAACACGGCTATTAATTATGTTGTAATAACTACCAAAAAGTGTGTTCTTAAATGATATCAAAACGAAAACGTCACTATATTCACAAAAGCGTTTGACTAACGGTGTCTTTCGTACATTAAAATGTAATGCTCTGCTTTTCTTGAAAGGTAATTTATCGAACGGTAATGATTATAGCAATTGCCCTGTTAAACTGGAGCCCTCAGAGGGTTAGAAGGTTAGAATATCAGAAGGTCAGAAGGTTGTACTTACCGACGTTGCCGTCAGCTTGGGCGGGCAGCGCGCCCCAGCCGCAGGAGGCGACCAGGACCAGCAGCGACGCCCGCGGGGACAGCGCAGCGCTCAGCCGCATACCACCTGCATCATCACAACATCATATAAACACACAAACGAACAATGCAAGTGTGCAATCAATATAATAAAAGCCAAGAAATGTGTATCATGTGACGCTGTACCTGGACTGCAGCTGAACTGCCGGCCTGAAAATACGTGTTCAACGATCATTTCAGAGCGACACTTCACCGATAAGGCATCCCCTGAAGATGGGTAATGGGACAACAGTGGTCCTTCTCAGGACATTGTATTCAACCCGTGAAAACCTCAAATTAAATATATGTACCTACACATGTATGTAACATTTTTCTGTCACACCCGTTTTTATGGTTTTATCTGAGAAATAAAGCACTTTGTTTAATTTTATAAATTCTGGTGATGGGCAAAATTCCGCCGCACCTTTTTATTACTTTTCTTCTCCTTCTGTTAAAAAGGGTGTCCAGCAGAAAATTTTCATGTTTAATATTAAATAAAAAAAAAACTACAATATTATTCTCATATTTTATTTATACAAAATGGAGTTTAACCATGCGGATGCAATGTATTTTATAAACAATATCGTCTAAATGCCGTTCATTTCTCTCAAGACACTCTTGCAATCGGACTCTAAAATTTGCGAACACGCGAGAGCGTTGGTTCAATGGCAGCAACTTCACGGCAGATATTTTCTTGTAGGGTCTGAATTGTTCAAGGGTTGTTGCTGTAAACTCTCGATTTAAGGTATCCCCACAAAATAAGTCGTACGGTGGTAGGTTCGGTGACCGAGGTGCTCAGGGTGTGTCTCCGTACTTGCTGATTAATTTATTGGGAAAAATTCCCCTCAGCTTCTCCATCGAAACTCTAACTGTGTGTGGAGTGGCCCCGTCTTGCTAAAATTGTGTTTTATTATTGGACCCGAGAAACAGCTACACTTGCGGTACCAAAAACTCGTCGATCATTCGGCAATATACATCAGCGGTGACTGTATCTCGCTGGTTAAAAAAATAAGGGTCAAATATCCCTCGGGCAGAAATTGCACACCACACCGTCGTTTTTGGACAATGTGAACGTTTTTGATGGCGTTCCCTCGAGTTGTCTGGGCACCAGTATCTCACGTTCTATTTATTAACATAGCCATCGATATGAAAATGTACTTCGTTAGTAAACAATATGTTTCCAAGCGTTCATGCTGTTCCAAAACGTTCCAGCATCGTTCTCGCTAAGGTTTCACGTATAGAATAGTTATTTTCGTTGAGCAAGTGCACGATTTGCAGTTTGTATGGGTGAAACTGTAGTTTCTTTTCAAAATGTCCCTTCTTGTTTCAACTTTTGAACCCAACACCAGATAAATTGCGTGCTCGGCCCATCACTTACTCGTCGAATATTAAAGTGTGTACAAAAAGCGCGACGCGCACGAACCAATGAATCACCACACTTTAAATACTTCTCAACCCCGAACGCGTGGTGCGCTCCCGACCAGTGACTTATTGCGATTGGCAAATCCGCAAATCACTCGCGTCGAACAATGCCCCTCGCACTCACCTCACCTTGATGGTTTCCGAGCAATTACAATTTAATCTAGAAATTTTTCCGCTGGACACGCTTTACTAGTTTTTTGTGTCTTTAAAAATATTGCCATGTCTTCTTATTTTGCATTATACAACTTGCCTGACCATAAGACGTCTTAAGAAGGGTAAAATGTATTTACGTATTTACGTGTATTTACGTAGTATTTCTATCGAAATCTACTTTAAATTAATTCCTTCTATTCTTATTCACTTGAGATTTAAAATTTATTTTAACATACTTTTTGCCGGTGGTTCCGAATTAAAAGTTTGCTCGTTAATGACACCATGTATCATGGTCAATAACCACTAGTGTAAAAAAACAACAGGGGTGGGAGAAACAGATATATAAAAAAATAATAATATTGGTAGGATCAAACTTGATTGCTTGACAGAAAGCAGAAAACAAACGTTTGGGTCGGCAAAAAACAGCTGAGGAAAAATGTTTTCTGCAGACGATAATATTTTACATTCCCGATTGATCTTCTATGGCTTCAAGTTCACGTTCCGAGAGAATTATGGGGCGAAACCCACTCGATAAGTCTGTAGGCAATTTCAATTCAGAGAGAATTTTTATTTTTTAAGTACCTGCACGAATGAGAGAACCTTTCTAATTATTATTTATATTTTCAGATACGTAGGTACAAAAAAAAAATCATTTAGCAAATCATTTATTTTTTATTACGATCTTTTGTACTTCACCCAGGAACCGAAAATAATTTTTCTGAATAGCTTTTTGTTTGTTTTAATGTTGAGGCATATTTAATTAAGGGATTTCTGGCGAAATGATTTTTCGGCCGACAAAATTTCATGACGCAAATGAAACTCATTAATTATAATTAATTTCGATGTCAAGTCAACAAAAAAAAGTACAGAATTTGTTATGTATCCGCAATGTAGACGTATTTTGTTATTTACGCCGACATCTGACCTTATTATTTTGATTTCATCTGAAAATTTCTGTTGACTGAGGATGTCGGCAGTTAAATAAGATATGAACTGCCAAGCCGAGATACTATTATTAAAATTACGTACACGCGGTGTTCATGTTTTTTAAATAATAATTCGTTATATAATCACTGCGAGGCAGTAAAGCCTACTGGAATTAATGTTTAACTCTTTTTTATCCACTGCCCATTTAAAAAATATTTTAAAGCAAGAATTTAACGCATCTTGATTCTGTCTTTTTAACGGAGTAAATGACTACTTCTGACAGTATTGTATTTTTTCGTTCCGTTGGCATCAGTCACTTTGTTGTGCTCCGCGGCCGTCACTGATTTTTCTTTATTATGCGCTTACTATTTTGTGACGTTTGCGCTCATTTGACTTAGGCCGCGAGCCCTCTGTTAAATAATTTAAAACAATATAATCAGATCAAATTAGTACCTAACTGCAATTTCTGTAGATGGTTTAAATGTATTATGACACATAAGACTGTGTTGCCTTTTGAAATTTCTCGTAAAATACTTTTATTTCGGATGCATAATAAAAGAGATCTGGCTCTTTTTATATTAATAGTCTCACAACCCTTAAAAATATCATTGGTTGGTATATATTGCTTCCAGATGTTCAACGCAATATTTTTGTGAACGATGCTCTGAACGATTATCCTTCATACTTCACACGTACACATTTTTATCCCTTTACCGTAATTATACACAGTTTTAAGAAGGACAGTTCTTAATATTTATTATCTTGTAGCATTATTTACTAAGGAGAACGTCAGTTTCAATCCAGCGTTCTGTGTTATTTCGTTTGTTCAATTAGCTCAGCTTTGATTAATTTAATAATTATTGCGTATAACTGTATAAGAGTGATATCATTGTTATTTTTATTCGGTATAGTTAGCGTTTTTATAATAGAGCGTTTCACATCGAAACAAGGTTCGCAAATTATTAAAACAGATCATCAAAAACTGAGACGATCGATTTATTGAAAACAACGCTCAGCGATAAATCATTTCCAGAAATGGATCTGTCAATCGGGCGCCTGGGTCGTGTGATATCTCCCCGTTATTATTCAGGCATTAACGTCATTTGTAAAATAACAGAAAATTTCATCAGAAGTGCCAGAAACAAAGAAAAAATAAATTACATAATGTCAGCATGTACTTTCACAAGTAAAAATAAAGACAAAATGTGAAGTACAGCAATCTATCCATCACCACTGAAAATTGAAAGAGATACTGAAAATTGGATCCAAAGAATGCATATATATTGCATTCTATATTGCAATAAATTATTAATGGCATTAAATGATCTTTCAAATAAATAAAAAAAATCATTAACATCATAGTTGCTTTATAAAATATAAAATTAAAGTTAATGATTACCTTATATAATCTAACTAACTGACGGAATTTTATAATAATCTCCTAATAAGCTTTGTAGACTTTTATAATTAATATACGCGTCGCTTTGCTGAGTGGATTCAAAGCGGGAGTGTATAATTCCCATAACGGCTCTTGGATAGGGTGGGACCCCTTCGGAGTTTCCTTTATCTAGAGAAACGTATAAACTTTCAGATTATATAAAAAACCGTGATAAAATCATTTCTATATTGCATTTTTTATGTCCATCGAACGCTCTTTCAAATAGCTAATAATCGTTGGAAATATTACTTAGAATAGATTATTACTAAAGGTTTTTACGCATTTGCTTTAATTATTGAATAATTTGGTATTTTTTTAATTAATACCCAAGATACGTTACACACTAACCCGTTGTTCAGATTTTCAGGGATTCAGATTTAGTTAAAGTGTAGGTTCTAATTTGTTTTGATGCAAAAAAGTATCTAAAAATACCAGGACAAAAAGAATAAAGAAAAATATATACTTCATATCCAGGGAAATTAATTTGGATCTGTAAGTGTTAAAAATAGAAATGAATACATTATTTTTTAATGTAAAAAAATATGTATTAAATATTTTACAGTATTTTAAATTTTACAGTGTAATGTAGTTGTACATTTTATTAATTTAAAAAATAACTACTTTAACACATACGAGAATCTAGCTCCTTTAGAGGTTATCTCCTGCCCCAGCTAGCAGCCCCTGCATCACTGCAGTAATAATAATAATAATAAACCCCATTTTTGCTAGTGCGCCTACAAGGCATACATCATGATGGAGAATTTCTAAGTGTAAAAATCACAATTTTGACGTAAATGGTGACTAAATAAAATATATAGTCAGCGTGGTAACGTGTATGACGTATTTGTTTGTTCATTTTTTTGTCACATATTTTTTGAGATTACTCTAATACAAATTTTTTTGAGGGGGGCTATGACACTTATACATTAAATAAAAATAAAAAAACAATTAAGACCAAAGAATAATACATAAATTAAATTTAAATATGCCAAACTATAAAGAATACTAAAAAAAAAAAATGAATAAATTAAATTCGAGAAATTATACACGAATTAGATATGATTTCAAGACGAGATTAATAGTTAAATTCTTATAAGTTCCAAAGAAATAATTAATGACGTTATTTGTTACGTAAATTATGTGAGAGAAAGGTTTGAATAGAAAGATACCACAATAAAATTGATGATTCTCTAGTATTCATACATAACTCGTGTCTAGAGGCTTATCCATGACTTATGCAAGTTTTTCAAATTAATATTATGGAATGTGAGTTGTCATTTGAATTAATCGATCGAAAATTAAATAATTTTTTGAAGTACCTAATTCAGAAATCAGTCAAAGTACCTACATATATTTAGATGATCGCTTAAATCAATGCTCTAAATTTTAGATTATTACGACAGTTTCAATTTATCGATTAATATTATCAATTTAAAGTGCCACGTTGTGTTTTGGTAGTATGTCTGTTTCATAAGTACATGTCATTTATTAAACAGACAGCTTTTGTTTAAAATGCAACAGTGTTATATACAAACGAAATATTTAATTGCGACATACATAAAAATAACGTACATAAATGTTTACTTTGTTCAAGAAAATGTTGTTTTCCCTTAAAATCAGTAAAATCTTATAATTTATGAAATTTGCTACTAGTGCTGTGAATAAGTTCAATATTAATGGATACCGTGTTTTAAATATATATGAAAATATATATTTTCGGCTTTTTTAAACGAGAATGATGACAGCGCAGATTCTACAACAATTGTAAATGCACCTTTCTTATAATGCTTGTTTTGTCTTAAATGTGGCAAATAACATGCATTTTATTAGTTATTAATGAGTATAAAGATCTTATCTATCTACGTTAAAGAAAAGTCTATAACTTCTGATATAAATGAATAATAAAACCCAAATTTTAACCTGTTCATAAATCCTTTTATAAAAAATAAATAATAAATAATGATAAATAAATTACTGAGTTCAACCCTAAGCAGACCTTCATTGATGTGGAATGTGCCAATATCCGGTTCATTAACGAAATCGTCTACCAACAGGAATAATCTCAAGCAGAATGGTTATGTATGACACCAGGTATTATCCCAGGTAGTGATCAACTACAATAGGTAGGCATGTACCTTATTATAATTGCGGATTTACTCGCACTCAGGGTGTTAAAATAAATAGGTACCATAATAATTATTTACATATTATATTTTACAGAACTAAACGAAATCATGTAAAATAATTAAGCAAAGAAATCTATATACGAGTGTATGAAGAAGAGTGTCTGTGGGTGGATGGGTGCTTATATTTGTTTTTTATAAAAATCTACAGTTTTATTCCGAGGTGATGAAATTTTGCATAATTGACCTTAAAAACAAAATAAAGACCACAGTCTACATGAGATTTCAAATAACCACCCCCATTCTCCTTTCAATAATTATGAAGACGAATTTAAAAAAAATTAACACATGGCTCGTTTTCAGTTAAAACACATTTTTGCTCAATTTTTTTATGTTAAATGCTTTATATTATTAACTCCTCATTATTTGATGAATTCATTGCTTTGAGTGGTGTTCCACAAGGTTCCCATCTTAGACCTATATTATTTATTCTTATTATTAATGATATTGCCGATGTTTTTGATGTATGAATTCTAATTTTTGCTAACGATTTGAAGATATTCATATCAGTGAATAGTGTGTCTAATTGCATGATAATACAAAGTAATTTTAATATCTGTGTTCCGATAATCACCTTCATCTTAGTATCTCCAAGTGCCAATCTATTAGTTTTACAAAAAAAAATTATCCCGTGAAATTTTCGTACTCTATCGGCGGTGTTGACTTGGTATCAGTTAGGAAGATCAATGACCTGGGTGTAATATTTGACTACTGTAATATCATTCCTCACATTGATTCAATAACTAATAAAGTTCTCGAAATGTTGGGATTTGTTATGCAGGCTGCAAAAAACTTTTCAGACCTACACACTTACAAAGTCCTCTACATTTCTTTAGTCAGACCTCAGGTAGAATATAATTCGGTTATATGGTCGCCTCATTTCATTGTTCACTCGACGGCGGTTGAAAGAATCCAGAGAAAGTTTTTAAAATTCATTAATTTTTAATTAAATATACGCTCTGAGGATATCAATTATGATTATCTTCTTAGCCGTCTGAAATTGTTAAAATTATCAGTGAGACGTACGATGACCGACCTTATATTTCTAAACAGGATAATCAACAGTATGATAGACTGCCAGATTGTTGGTCTGTTTAACTTTCACGCACACAATTCATTGTTCTATTACAGTAGTAATGTCAGAATACATGCATTGGATAACTCCGCAGTTCCCAGATTGTATTCTTAGAGAAATAAATATGCGGAGGTAGTCGACATTTTTGTTATAAATTAAACTCTTTATAAGACTACATTACAATTTTTTGTGTCTCAACTCAATGGTGATGGATAAATTGCTTTATTTCACATTATATTTTTATTTTTGATTATGAATAAACATGCTGATATTATATTTTTCTTTGCGTATTGAACTTCTGATGAAATTTTCTATTATTTTATAAATTATATTAATGCCTCAATAAGACGTGTATAATAATAATAAATTATTATATTTTGTTAAAGTTCTATGTAAAGGGCAATTCTTGCTGTAAAATTGGCAGATGCTGAGCATTATAAATAGATTTATAAATAACATAATCATTTATTAAATCTAGCCTGGGTATATAAGTATATTCATCACGACACAGATTCAGTTTAAAAAAGAAAAATTATTATACATGGTTTATGGTCATGCGAATGTATGATATATGCCGAAGACTGTCGCGTGTCACGTTGTTAAAGTTCATTGTACTTGAAACCTACGCATTTCTGTACTTACGTTGTGGTTTACAATATCTTGTAGTCTCCTCAATTTTCCTTATGTAAGAACCATAAAAAGTATATTATGTTACATGTTATTCCACTAATTGTCAGTAAGTATTTTATATTATAACTTAATTGTCATACTAGGACTATCCATGAGGATTATTAACGACCTGTTGATAATCTGTATATTTTAAAATAAAAGTTAATATAGGACTAATATTTAATATAATGTAAAAAAACAGCAATCAGTAAAAAGTAAAATATAAATAAAAGTTAATAAATAAGTTACCGTTAAAATTAGTTAAAGATAACAATCATTTTAATTATATCAAAAATTTATTTTTTAAATTTGGACCACCTGGAACACGAGGAAAGGTCAAAAGTTGGAAATTGTATTAAAACATTTACATGTTCTGTTAGACGGTTTATTCGTTACAATGTTAGTATTAGGCTTTAATAAATAAAGCAGATCTAGTGAAACGGGTCGGAACCCCAACGCTGATTGAGTAAAGTATGTACCTACGTAATTTGGGATTATTTAGGTTGGATAACGAAATGTCATAATTTGGTATAATCTAGGTTGGATAACGAAATGTCATAATTTGGGATTATTTAGGTTGGATAACGAAATGTCATGAAGCAACATCAAGCCACAAATTTCACGCCTTTTCCCCCAAACTAACTGTGTTGAGGCCTTAGAGTGACAGTTCGTAATTGGGCCAATTTAATTCGAATTTAAATTACAGTCTTATTATTATTCTCTGTTAAGGACTTTCTTTTACATTTCCTGTTTGAAATTTTAGGCCTTCGCGAATTCCATACTCTTTCGAGGCGACACTAATAGTTAAATAATTTGCAATATTATTAAAATGTTAAACTGAGTCTTTTTATGGGTAAATGTCTCCAAGGAGAAATGTTACAAGCTGTTTTTTTTATATCTCGAGCTCTATCATAGATACTTTAACATACAAATATTTATGTATCCATAATATTTGTACCTATTGCTATTTGTACCTATTGCTATAAATCAATTGAGAATTTTTTTAAACTATTTAAGTGACAACGTACAATCAGTGTACGGATGGAATGTAATATCGGTCAACGGTATTCCATATTCAAAACTATTTTGAAAGATTCGTTTTATACTTTTGTTTAAAATGTACATGTATTTGTGACATCTTTGTTTCATAATAAGGTAGAATTTTGTTATTTTTAAAAGACAACGCTGTTAAATATATATGGAATATTAAACTGCGACAATTTATCTTTTTTTGTTTCAATAAATTGGAAAAATGTTAAAAACCAACGTTTACGCATTTAAAAAATTATACAAACGTAAGTCATATCATGTTTACTGCATACAAACACACCTTTGATATTAATAAGCTTAAATATATGATAGAACTCAAAATTCTAATAAATGTTTTGAAAATTCTGAGTTTCTGAAATTGTTATTTAAAGCTCTGATATGTTCTTTGTCCCTTGTTTCAAAGTTTATAATAGTTTTCCAATATATAATAAAAATAATTATAATGTAGTTAATACTTTAATATGATAATACATTTTATTTTAATACAGGATTAAAAATATTACATTCAAGTTATTAACAATTTAGAAATATTACAGATTAGAAAAAGTGGAAATATTAAGTCAAATATAAATAATAATCAGATAAAATTTGTAAAACAATTCCCTTTTGAATATTTTCCCATTTAACCATTCTTCACCTTCTAATGATCATGTAGTTCTCTAATTAACTAACCTCCCCCTCCCCTTTCTTCTACTTAACCCTCTCGCAATGTCAAAAAACATCACGAGAAAGAAAACATTGTTCTTGAAACATGTCGATTTTATATTTAATAAAAAGGTATAAAGAAAGTTATTTGATTAATAATATTTGAGTATGTCCAAGAACACACAATTACTGGATTTTTATCTCCAAAGGCGTTAATATTAAGATAAATTATAGATATCTCATAGAGACGAAGCAAATTTTTATGTTATTTGGAAGTTGTATATATTGTAACATAAATACAACTTCTAAAATTTGATAGATATGGAGGTTGATTGTGGGTAGGGAATGGTGAACGTTACATTGTGTAAAGTGATCACTTAAGCCAGCCGAAGACGAATCATAAGCCCTGTAATACCCGTACTTCCATACTTCCTTAAAATTATTTGACTTTAATTCATTATGTCATCACAAAGTAAAAACCTACCTTCAGAAGAATTATTCTTTGAAAAATTAATATTTTATCATAAATATTAGTCCATTTTCGGTGGTGATTTAGTTTTGTTTATTGCGATTGTGTTAATAAATGTACCGGAATAAACCTAATCGGAACGCATAAAATATAAAGCTTCCGTTAGTTCAAATGCAATGTTCCGTTTCATATAAAAACATTCCCCCTTGTGACATTATCCTTACAGCGTAGTGTAAAGTAGTAACGACCTAAAAACATTATCTTAGTGCTATATACCGGGGCTATGTTTAAGTAGGTACTTTATTGTCCTCGCAGTACCTGCGCATTATTTTATTAGGGCTGTTGAATATCACCCAGTATCGTTATGCTCAGTACACTTATCAGTTTTTGTACATAATGGATTATGATAAGCTTACATTAGCGCTTGTGTTATTTTGTAGAACGATTTTTCCGTCGTCGGGAAAACGATTGGAAAATACTTGAAAATGTGACTTAAGTATTTAAATGACCTGAAATAAATGTTTTTAAAAAAAAACACGGAATACGTGTCACAAAATATTTTCAAACTAAATTAAGCGGAATAAGTTTATATAAGTTTTCAAACTATATTAATCGAAACACACAGTGCAGTACCCAAATTTGCCGTCTGCTGACTTACCTGTACCGAAAGCTTAAATACATATAACTTTTGAAGATAAATCATAATACGAAGTAGCCACTGGAGTATAACAAGATTAACAAAATGATTTCGATTTTGAAGCAGAATCCTCTGACCGTGAATGTCATCTGTTAACTGACCGTGAATGTCATCTGTTAACTGAGGGAGAATTAAACGACCTTATTCGAGATTTGTAATCGTCAAAGAAACAATCCGAGCTTTTGGAATCTAAGCTAAAAGGTTGGAATCTTCTTAAAGTGTGTTTCTTTCGTAATCGTCAGGAAGAGTTTCAACAATTATATTCTCAAGACGAGAGGTTAGTGCTGTCGTGGATGTACTTCATCATGAACATAAATCTACAGAGTGGAGACGTTTGCACTTTCACTTTTGCACAACGGTAACAAATTTTCTTCTGTGCCGGTAGCTTATGCAACTAATATGAAAGAAACATTCGATAATATCAAAATTCTGTTAGAAAAAATTCAATACAAGTACTGTTGGGAAATATGCAGTGATTTAAAAATGATTGCATTATGAATGCGTTTACAGCCTGTTTGTTGTTTTTTATGTAAATGGGACAGGACTAATTATTATGTCAAGAAGGAATGGCCGAAGCGTGAACCGGTCATATAAAATTAGGGATTTTTAAACCTTTGTTAAGCCGATGGATAAAAATGGTGCTGGATTTCATAAACAATATTTGAGGTTGTCTAAGAACATACAATTACTGGATTTTTACCTCCAAAGACATTGTTATTAAGACAAATTATGGATATCTCATAGAGTATAAGTGCTCATTAGTGACATCTATGCTGTTTCAGGGAAATGTATATTAAATTTCATTCCATAGATGGCGACAGCGAAGTTGTAGTTATTACTCGAAGTGTTTCTACGTGATAGCATATATACAACTTCCAAAAATTTGATAGATATGAAGGTCGATTGGGTGGAATAGTGAACGTTACATTGTGTAAAGTGATCACTTAAGCCAGCCGAAGACAGGTCGTAAGCCCTGTAATACCCATATTTTCCATATAACATAATAGCTTCATCTCTATGAGATATCTATAATTTATTTAGCTTTGAAACAAAAATTTCCTCGTGTCAGTGACGCTAAGATCAAGGAAGGAATTTTTTTGGATCTCCAAATAAGAACTACAAACTGGACAATTCGTAAAACTGTTAAGCTAACTCGAAAAATCAGCGAGGAAGTCATTTAAAAGTGTTGCGCAAAACTTTTTAGGAAATAATAAATCCCACAATAACCGCGACATTCTGGGTGAACTATTAATAATAGAATGCTTCTACCGGCAAATCTCAGTCGTGAAAAACAGCAATCAAACCAGCAACAATGGAGTGCAAGAATGCTCGCAGATTATTGTTGGACGCTTAAGAGAGATATTTCAGATGCCAAACATACAAGGAAAACCAACAAATACTACATTTTAAGTAAGTTGAACAGTGACCTGAATGCATGTACTCGTAAATTCTCGCAGTTCTACGACAGTTCACCTACGTGTAAAAAAAAAACGGTGGGTGATGGAGAAAATCTAATAACATATTTGAATTCAGCGTGAAATATACTATTAGAAACACATAATCTATGCTCTGTGCAATAACAAAAACTAATTTTTGACGTAAAAAAATAATAATAATAAAGAAAATATATGAGACGAGGGTTGAAGGCGACAGAAACAGGGGGCGTCTGCGAAATACCCGAGGCGTATTCAGATAAACCAAATATCGGAGAACGATTCTGTCAAAAGAAGAAGTATGAATGTGAACGGGAAAAAAGTCGTGTGCCAGGATAGAAGAGTGTGGCGTTTTATCCTCTCAACGCACCTCTGCGGCGAAACGACATGATGATAAGTGAGTTAGTTGATGGGTGATTTCACAAGTATAAAAAGGCTATTTTTATTTCTTAACAGGGGTGAAAATGACAAGTGACACAATTGATATTTTTATACGCAATATGGAAGGGAAAAATGGATCATTTCGTCAATACGGACGGTCAGTAGGGAAGGTATAACGACCCTTTTATAGATTCTGGTATCTCCAGTTTCATCGAATTACAAATATAAGGAGGTGATGGATATTGTCGCCCTTAACTACATTTGTGACAGTGAACAAGATCATAGAATACCTTTAGATTGTAAGTGTGAAGCGGCAATAAAACGGCAATTACCGAAAAACTAAGAAACCAGACAAAATAAGTGTTAGAAAGATAAATCGTGGGTAGAAAGCTTTTTAAAGAAAAGCGAAAAAACTTTGTAATTCTTATCTAAGATAGCTCTTGGAACACCATTACTTCACATTATCCACTCAGAATAACGTTCGGAGACATACAGGGTACAACAGACCTAGTCCACAATATACCTGATTAAATTACCAGTCGAAAATGTTCTAGGAGTATGTACAAATATTGTACCGTTACGGAAAATTATATTGTGTAAAATGTTTACAACATCACGTTAAGCTTTAAGTCTATGCACTTCGCACTACGCGAAATTAACCCATTATTATTATGATAAATCATCTAATAAAAAATATTTCTGAAGGTACAATTTATATCGAATATCAGATATTAGGTATTTATCAAATTAAATAACGTACCTGTATGATTTAAAGTTTCTTTTTCAGAAATGTTTTCAATTTACGACGATTGTTTTTCAAAGTTAAAAGGTCAAACTATTTTTCTTAACCTTTCAAGACTAAGGCTAAAGGTAAGGTGATACATTTTTAAAATAAATGAAAATTTTCTGCACAAACACGGTGTTCATATCAACAAAAATAAATAAACATACAGTCGTCTAGTTTACTAATACACTGTTGCAATTGATATACGGGGTAGCCCAAAAAAGTAAGAACATCTCGTAACACACTAGTTATTTCAAAACATAATATGATTAGTTATAATTCTTAATGTATTTTTTTTGCACAATATTTAGCTAATCAGAAATCATCAAAACACCCCATAATGTATAATCTACTGGGTTTAAATCTGGTGTGTTCGGTGGCCACATGCCTGGCTCGATGAAATTAACATTCTCACGACGAAGAAAGTTGATTGTATTTCTGGCTGTGTGAGATGGAGCTTCGTCCTGCTGTAATGTTCAGTTATGCTGTAACATCTAGCTATACTCCAGGCTTTGTTTTGAAACTCTTTAATCATTTTCCCAGCACCCCAACGTTTTTCAATTCGCAAATTTTTGATCAGAATACGGTCTTCTGGGCAACAATTTGAAAAAACCAAATATAAACAATGAAAAAATTAATAATCAATGATGGCGACCGGAAATTGTCGAAATAAAACGTACATGACTTATGAGCCCATTATTATGCAAGTGATCTAAGTAAAGATATTTAAAAAAATTAATTTATCAATTATTTCGCGTCATACTGTTTATAATATGAAGCAAATTGTAACAATTGTGAAAAATTTGAAGTGTAACAATAGATATAAAAATATCTTTTAATCAATACACACGCAAACCTATAAATATCTCGAAACGAAATAAATATGACTTGACCACTTTCATAATAATGGACACATGTATGTGCTGCGATAAACTACCTAAATATGAAAGAACTTTTAAAATTAATGAGATAAATTAATCGCTTTTTTTCGTAATTTCGATAAAACTAGGTCACAGATGCTTTGTGCGATCGAGCTTTGAGTTTCTATACGATTGAGACTTTTTCTATACGATTGAGAGTACTGACAAAAGTTATTTGTGATGAATTCATTTTCCCGCGTTCATAGTCGAGGATCATTTTCGATTAGAGTCACTAGAATGGGGTAATTGTACGCGGAGTGCAAGTGTGCACAGTGAAGTTTGCGATGAAGCTGAGCATGCTATATGAACACTCTTTTCTTATTCTAGTCGCGTTTTGAGTTGCCTCGAAACAGAATGTATTAATCGCGTCGAAAAAAAAGCGAATAACATTTTCTCATCGTTCTCTTATTTATTTTGTTCACACCGCAATGAGAAATGCGAAGACCTACCGACAGAATACTGAAAAGGATACATCCTCTGCGAGTCCTGATGCCATGAGGATTGCACCGGACTACAAAAATAAATTATTTTTATCTGTATATCTTTCTTATTGATACTTTTAATTTGTATTAAAATATCACAGAATAATGTGTTTCCCTAAAAAAAAAAAAAAATTTTCGTAGATATTTAAAATGTAGTGTAAACATATGCAGTGCGTAACATACACTGCCCCGCATATGGGTTAAATACACGCATTCGACATGTGTACGAACATTATGATATAATTTCCTGATTTACAAACCGATCAGTATTTATACATTTTTAATGATTCTTCGTAACTCAAACCGTACATCTCAACAGGGTAACTAATGGATTCCTTAACCTTCAAAATGAAGTCTCCGTTGCGAAACATTTTATAAAAGGATAAGATGGCGAATACGTTCCGGGTCGATAACCATTTTTAATGGTTGTTAAAAGTCTAATAGTCATATCTCAAGATATTTTTTACCGGTGAGCGTGCTGTAGAACATGTTTTCGAATTTAATATAATATTTTTTGTGATTTCAACCTATCAAATACATAAAAGGCAAGGTGCTTCTTCTTCCACAGCATTGTATCATAGAGTGGCTCCCAGGATTTGGTCTCTTCCACAAGTGTTCTCCACTGATTCCTATCCCTAGCCATTCTTGTCTAGTTCCTAGACCATCTCATTCTGCTCCTTGGCCTGCCTCTAGGTCTTTTCCACTAGGGTATCCACTCTATCATGTTATCTAGCATTCTTTCAACATCGCATTGCAGTCTTTGGAACCATCAGAATCTTACGATTGTTACTTGCTCAATTAAATTTTGGAACTCGTGAATCAAATTTATTCAGTAAGATCCATTTTCTAGTGTAGGTCCATAAATTTTAATATTTTGCGCTCAAAAACTGCTAATTTGTTTTCTTCTATTTGGGTTAGGCAGAAAATTTTACAACCATTAGTGACCATTGGTCTTATTATAGTTTTACATACATATTACCAGTTTGCTTCGTTAATGCGGTATTTTGACCCCAGCAGACAGTGTGTGTTTTAGTAATGTTTTTTTTGTTACAGCAATTGGGCCTTGTAGCCTGTTGTAGGGTTAGAAAATACAAAACACTGACACGACTTATGACGCAACTGAACATATTATTCTTATTATAATTGCATTATTATTATTATTATTAGATGTCACTGAGTCTTAAAATAACAATCCAAAACACGTGCATTTTCCCAATCTTACGAGTACATATGACAGTAAAATCTGAACTGAACTAAGATAATTTAGAAGCTCCAGATGATACAGCATAGTCAGGAAACAATGCTGGGCTTTCTGTGCAGTGTTTTCTGGGCTGCTCGCCGATGTTGCCGATCAGCGGCATTAATCGTGATGATGGATACTACGTCGGCCGGAGAGGTCGGAGCTTAGCTATTACTATCACTAGAAGAAATGGTTATTCCGCAAACCAAGATGACAGATATGTATATATTTCCATATTACAGATAGACAAATACTATTCTTGACTGGTATCGAAGAGCCATAAAAACAAACTAGATGGTCACACATAATAGAGTCATAGGAAGGCCTTCATCTAGCAGTGGATCTAAAGGGTTTTTCAACAGGGACGCTCGAAATTTGTTAGATTATAGCAGCCATGTTGTTAAAATGACATCTGTCAAATTTTTTGTCAATTGTTTAGTAGTGTACGGAAAATTACGTTGAACGACGTGTGCAAATCATCAAATTTTATTATCAAAGTCACTGCTCCGTTCGAGAAACGTTCCGTGCAATATGTGACTTTTATCCTCGTCACAACGTTTGGTGGCCAAATTCGAGTCAATCGGTTCGGTAAATAATCAGCCAACACCAGATGTCACCGGAATACAAGATCTGCTGAAAACACCGCTGCTATGCGTGAGAAAGTATGGGAAAACCCAAGACAATCAATTTTCGTCGTTCACAAAAACTTGACCTTTCTGTGACTTCAACTTGGCGAATTTTGCGTCGGGACTTGGGTCTGCACCCGTACAAAATTCAACTAACCCAGTAACCGAAGGTAAACGACCATAGACAACGCCGTGTATTCGCCGATTGGGCTCTGGAGCAATTGGAAGTTGACCCAAATTTCGCCAAAAAAATCATCTTTAGCGACGAGGCCCATTTTTGGATGAATGAATATGTGAACAAGCAAAATGGTCAGATTTGGGGCGATACCAATCCATACGAGATACATCAGCACCAAATGCATTCCGAGAAAGCCACTGCTTGGTGCGGATTTTGATCTGGTGAAATCATCGGTCCGTACTTCTTCCAAAACGAAAGTGGCATTGCCATAACCGTCAACGGCGAGCGCTACAGATCGATGATAAGCAACTTCTTGTGGTCTAAACTGGATGATATGAATATCGATAACATGTGGTTCCAACAGGACGGCGCTACGTGTCACACAGCACATGCCACATTCTGCACGAGCGATTTGAGGGCATGGATTACAGAAGCGTATTGTAATATGCACATTTGTTCATAAATCAGTCGGTCGTACGAGCTATTTCCAGTGATGTCAAATTTATAAGAGCCAAAACCAGTTCTTGTCCCAGAAAAAAGTCTAAAATGGAAAGCAATAAAGCTATATCTTTTTTTAATATCATACATATCTATCTGGGGGAGCCCTATTGATTTTCAGTCGCAATTTTTAGACCGGAAGTGGAATTATCCCCGGAAAAGTTAAGTTTTTCATTAACTGAGCTATACACAAAAACTAATCTTCATAAAGAAGAGTTTCCGTGCTGTTAGCCGGTAAGTACTTCTTTTGAGATTTAATCCAAATAAACAAAAAGTCGTCTTTGAAAATATTCTCGAAACTTTTGACGAAGGAAGCAGCTTTATAAGATTCAACTGGACGAAATTCAATTGTGAAAAAGCTGTAATTATTTCTTCCAATTTCCTACGCGGTCGGTTGCCTGTCGGGTGAAATAGAATCAGTAATTTATTACCATTTCTAGGGCATACTGGGAAGGTCGGGATATCACCATAAAAATATATTTTAAATTATTTTATGTAAACGTTTGAAAGCATTTAAAATATCGTTTAACAGATTTTAATGAACAGCGAAAATTTCTAAAACATAAATACATAATCAGAATTATTTTTTTCGAGTAAGCGATACTTCAGTATTAAATTACATTAATCAGTTTCATTTTATGTACTTGGATTAGCGGTCTGTATCCGTCATTCAGCTTTCGCATTAATTTTATATAGGTGGAATGTCGTTTTTACACAAAATTCATGCAAATTTTGTTCCTTTCAGAGGAGAGTGAGAGCGTTCGAGGGGGCAGTAGTCAAGGGTCATGATTCTAGAGTATAACTAAGCAGAATTTCGGACGGACGATATTCATAGATAAAACACTTTTATACATTTGTTTCAGGGGGGATTAGCTAAGGGAAGAGGAGAGAGAGTCTACGTTTTGCGCCTTATTTTTTGAGGAACAAAAACTCACTCATGCCTTGCGATGAGTTTATACATAGGAATTTAGCACTTCGACCAGAACAATATGGCACTCCATCACATATATATATATACGAATATATGCACAACAGCATTGTGAAATGGTCTTGGCAATCCAGTGGGATCCAGTGGGATTGCCAAGACCATTTCATGGTGCCTGCATACATACGGTGCACCATGTACAAACTTGCCTATGTGTCGCATTTAACGGCTAAAAAATAACACCTGCACGCTGTTTTCGCGACAGAATTTCTACGTTATACTATACTTATGAATATGTCATCTTAGGTATGGTATAACAGCTTATTTATGCCACGTCCACTACATAAGTAAATAGCATGTAAGCCATGGATATACCTATATAAAGACACCCTGAATATTTAAGAAGCAGTTCTCTGAAATAAATCTAACGTGTAACAACCTGCCGAGTTTTTATTGACGTAGTACATCCTGAAATCTTAATACACAACCTTCACGCATCTCTCTACAATCATTATATCATTCAATTAAAATTAAACGAAGATTGAAAAAAACAGCACATAAAAAGATAACACAGAAATGGTATTTGTTCTGTATATAACACCCACCACCGGCAGAATATTTCATATTAAACCACACACATGAAACGAGTAATAAAAAAAAACAAAACAAATATTATGGTAAATTATTACTTATGAAAAAACTATGCGTAGGTTCCTATCATACGTACAATATTAGGTCAGAATTTCAAAATATTTTATCCCGAAATACCTATTCCGCAGAAAGTTGGGCACTAAATATTGATAATAACAATAATAATAATGGATAATTTGTAGCGTCATTTTCGTAAAAACTTTCACCTCAAGAGCGCTTTACACATAAACTGTTTATAGTTCTACAATTATCTTTTTTTTTTAAATTACAGATTGTTATTTTCACTTATGGAAATGACTTTTTGAACATGTGAGTTTTAGTTTCTTCTTAAATCGTTTTTAGTTTCGTCTCTGATGGACTGTGTCTTATGACGGAGGGCGAAGAGTTTCACGCTTTTAGTTCTGCCACCGCAAATGCCCTTTCACTAAATTTAGACTTCTGGCAACGGTCGGTCGGTTCTACAATCCCTGAAGTATAGAAGCTGACCTGAGAGTTTGATGTCTACCATTCAAATTGTATGAGATACAAAATTCTTGAAGATATAGAGACGCCATGTTGTGTGTCGCCTTGTACATCAACCAGCACAATTTAAATTCAACTCTTTCAGGGAATGGAAAAGGAATGTTATATGAGAGAATTTGGAAACTCCATATATTATTCGTGCAGCCGCATTTAGAATGGATTGTAATCTATCCAGCTGAAACATTGGCAGGCCAGCATAGATGCTGTTTGACAGATGATTTGTTTTGTAGAGATGTTTGATATTTTATCTCACACTTGTATATAAACTCAATCTGATGAAATAATAAAAAACCCCTAGTGTCAATATATACGCAGAACTTCTTTATTCAGCGAATAAATGCGTCATCCTCTCTCATCAAAATGTAACTCAATATGTAACCCATTTTCTGTAGAAAGCTGTACTCCAGATATTCGAAGAGACTTAAAGAAGATAAAATGCTACCGCATCTTTTTCTTCTCTTATTCTTCTTTACTTATTTTTCTCCTTCATTTTCATGTTTTTTTATTAATTTTAATTGAATCATTACCAAATAGTGAATCTCACACCGGGCTATATTTTTCTCACATGGGGAGCATTACGTGGGCATGGTGGCGTACGTATTAAACTCATGAGTATTATTAAAAAATCGACAGTCAATATGGTAATGTAAATATCATCAGAGCACCCTTCGCCACCATCAGGGATGATGTGATGAAAAATGAAATAATTTGCAACTGTGTCGTTAAAATTTCCAATTTTTTCGAATTACTTAGAGTATACGAAACAGGCTAAAGTATGGTGCGACTATTTTGTCTAATGAACTATTACAATCTTTCACGAACTATTACAATCTACGATCATCTTGAGTTATTATTTTGGATGCATGAATAATTGGAAAAGGTAAAATTCAGGCGTGTCGTTAACATATCATTCGGCGGAACCATGTTGAAGACACATTCACTCATTGTAAACCACAAATACAACCATGTTAAAGACACATTCACTCGTTGTAAACCACAAATACAACCCTCCAAATCACTATGGCCGTAGCGCTGGGTACCGAGCTCGTTTTAACCTCAGAGCGTCATCCATATTGACGTCATCTCGGTGTTTATAAAATTCTATTGATTTGACCCGAAGTTGAAATGCGGACTGGAACGACGTAAATCGACGCAGAGCATAACTCGGAAGAAATTTTATTATCACCGTGTTTTATAAAATATTTGCATTAATATGTTAGACCGTGACTCTTGGGCGTTAGGTTAGGTTAAGTATATTGCAGTGTGTCTTATGGAAACATAGACATAATTGTCAAGAGGGGAAAGGAACATGTCGGATGCCTTAGAGATGCAGTGCTGGATGTCACATATCCAGTTACCTCTCCATCTGCCAAGAATTAAGGGTTGCCATTCAGAAAAATGATCCTTGCATACATTGGGCGTGTTGCCAGAAAGAACGATGAAAAAATATATGCACCAAATAAAGTAGTTAACAGGAACCTATTTAAACGGGGAAGAATGGAGACGTATTATACACCGAGATCAAGATTACGATGCTTATAAATAAGCGCACGATGATAAAAATATGTACTATACATTTATGGCGATCTGGACACGGCACTGAACGCACCCAACGGAGCTGTGTGGAGCGGAACGCAGCTGGCACGGCCGGCCGGATGATCGGCCCACCTCAACATCCGATCAACATCGTTAACTCTGTATTAGCATTCCACCGCATACATACTACTCGAACATCTCTTGTCTGAATATTTCCTTCCTCTTCCAAACATGAAAACCACGGTGAATTCTGAAACATACAAACACGAATGGTAAGCCGACTTGGGAGCGATTTATCATACACATGAACTATATGTATCTGACCCCCTCTCACCACACACATACCATAACCATGTAATATATAAAAACCATCCATAGGACACTCCCCTTACAGAAATATCTAACTGCTGCGCTGTGGAGCTGATAAACGTACGAGAATGTTGAATAAAACACTCAAGAATACGGAATGACTCAGCCGTGAAAAAGATTAAAAAATATGGATTTTCTCACTGCCAAGATTCACTCTTGCTGTAACAATCTTATGAATGCCGTGGGTAGGTACCTAATTCTGAGAACACGTATTCAGTGTTCTTATTCATTAGGACGTTCCGAAATCGATAGCAGGTGAAGGTTGTCGTCGACCGGCGGGATTTACAACGATTTTTAAGACAGGCTGTTGAAATAATTGGACAGTGGATACCTTTAAAAAAAATTTTTTTTTTATTAGGGGCTTTGATTAATAATGGTTGATAATAAAATCAGAGGAGTTGCTTTATTTTATTTTTTGATTTACGTTTTCTTTCATATTATAAAACCGAAAATTGAAAATCGCACCATCACTGTTTAAAACTACTTTCAGTAATACTCCCGCCTTGACGAGCGAAAATAAACATAGTGGCGTCGGTGTAGTATACTATAATAATAAGCTTAGTAAGAAATAAGTGGTATTTATTTAATTATGCATACTCTAATAGAAATATTACAAAATACAAGTGTAATTTGAATTGATAACCAGGATTCTATTATTTCACTTTATGTATACAGAATATACAACGTTAGATGTATTATCATTATAAAAAAGCAGAGGTAAAAAATATACTGTGCTTAATTAAAAGTGAACATTATATTAGCCTCAGGAATGAAGTAGAAGCTCACAGTGGCGTACGTTTGCAAGTAGCGCTAATGTGAACGAGTAATTTTAAAAATCATTTATTATATTTATCAAATTTCATCATTATTGATGCTTACGGTTATAGACCAGACCTAACATACTTTTATTTTTATCAAGAGATTATTTTTTTTATTAGAATTTAGTAAATAAAACCGCGCAGTACTTAAAATTCTTATATCTTATGTAAATACATACATAAAAAGGCTCCCCCTTTTAATCATCGGGCATTGAGGTTCAATTTTTTTTAGTCACGCCACTGGGAGCTTTGCTGGGTTAATTACGGAGCCTGAAGATAATACTGGAAAGATTTGTCTCTATTTTAAAGCTATTAAATTCACAATACATTATTGCAAATGAAACAAAATATTTACTGTATTGTATGATGATAATAATAATGAGAAATATGATCTCTAAAACTCATGTAGGGGAAGACGCGAAGAAGGCAGCAGAGTCATAGGCAGAAAGAAAAGTAACTCCTTACTATGACGCCGTTTCTCTTCAGGGTAGACAGAGAGGATAAAACGGCACATTTTTGTATCCTTGCACATCATTCTTGGCTTGTCCACTTTCATACTTCTTTTGCACGCTTTTCGGTCTAATGGTTTATGTAATTATCTTAAACTATTTAATATAATATTATATAATTAGTAATATTTGAATATTTCCAAGAACACACAATCACTCTATTTTTACCTACAAAGGCACTGTTATTAAACAAATATCAGATATCTCATACAGACAAAGCTATTTTTTATTATATTTAATGGAAAATATATGGAAGTATGAGATATCTGATATTTGTTAAATAATTAAGTTATTTTAAAATGCAAAATGGAAAACACACTCGATTATTAATTCGTCCATGAAAAAGATGGTTAAGGTATTTGAATATTCATAGGGATAAAATCAATTGAAGCCTAGCATGCTAAAGGGGTATGCTATGCTTCAAATAATTTTATCGTTCTAATGGGGTTGGTGAAATTTCAACCCTTAAGAAGGTAAACAGCTCGCGGTGTCACCTTCAAAATCTAATCAAATCTTAAGGTAAATATACAAACACTTGCATTACACTAAATTATAAAGGTTATTGCTCCATTTAACACAAAACATTTTAAAAATACTTTTCTAAAAATGCGACGCTTAAAGTTTGAAGATCAAAATAAATGATAATTAATATTAATAACTTAGTATGTTATCACTTGAGTTTATTATTTAATACCGAACAACCAGAATTTAGTTTTACAGAAAGTAGCCAATCCATAATATTGAAAAAAAAAATGCGATATTACTTTTATCGGACAAAAGTAAGGTCAATTCTATATTTAGTCAAAAAACAGCCAGGCTGCTTTCACACAAAAATTCTTAATAATTGCCTTCTGAAAATTTTGTTGATCGCAAAAACCCAAATTTTAAAAACCTTTAAAAGTCATACAATATTTGCAACCGACCATTTTAAAGGTAAATAACATTCTAGTCGATTTCAATTCACGCTTTTCACAAAAATGCTTTTATCTCAGTTTGGGTTTTCTGCGGATGGCTGCGCTCTGCATATTTTATTGTTCCTTTATTAAAACAGTATAAATAAAAAATAAAACTAAATATTACTTACCTAAATTTATTCCAATTTCAAAAATGTTAGTAAAAAATAATTACTACCAAATTCATGAAAGCTATGGCGAAGTGGTCATAATGATCAAAATTTTACTGAATACAATGTAAATTAGATCATTTAGGCGTAGGTATATGCAGCAAATCCATTTATCATTGAATAAGGAATGAAAAAATTAAGAAAGAATGTAAAGTTGGACTTGGCATATTGAATAGGATTAAAAAATAATCACTTCGGTGATTTGGTCATGTGAAACGAATGAATGAGAAATAGGGATTCTGTGTCGAGACAACCCGAGAATTCCGTGAGTTTTTGCTGTCTCGAGTCCCGAAACATTAAAAAAAATTACCCGAGACCAGAGAGTCTTAATTTTTCTCTATGTTTATTACATTTCATTGTAAAATGTGATCTTTTATCTTTAAGTTAAATTCATGTCATTTTTTGAAACAAAATTTGTATTCAATAAAATTATTTGAATACATACTTCATTAGGAGACTTCAGTTAACTATGAACAAATACATAGGCGCGTTGTTGTCTTTCGATATGTTTCTTAATTAATTGTTCTTTTTTTGCGTGTTTTTTATTTTTTTTAATTGTTTGTATTTTGTAATTTTTATAGATGAATATATATTTGCATTCAATATATGTATACGTAAACTAAAATTAATTTTTAAAAAACTTCTACTATATTAAGAAATAATTCATATTTCATCAAAACATTTTTTATTTTTTAAAAATTAATATTAATGTATGTTTTTACACATAATAATATCGTCCTTAATAGCTACTGTTCATCATACTTGTGAATATTTATTTTCAAAAAAAATCTTTTTAATTTAATTAAATTCGTGATCTGAATTTCCGTGAATTTAAAAAACACGGGAATACAGAATCCCTGATGAGGAGAGATATACGACGCAAGTGTTAATGGCACCATAAATAGAGCAAGTCAGCAGAAGATTTGGTACAACCAGGTAAACCAGATACTAGATGATGGTCCTGTTAGACGCCTCAATAATTGACGAGCTTGCGTGAGAAGATGTATGTCTGTGAATGAGGCGGGAATTGTATGTCAAGAAGAAAAGTATGGCGCTCTATCCTCTCTGCCTAGCCCCTCGGAGAAACGACGTCATGGTAAATTAGTTCGTTACGATATTTAATTTTTAATTCCTACTCGATTCTAAGTTGATTTTAAATAAAGTAAATAATTATTATCATTCCAAATATTAAAAAGGTTAAAATTACAGTGAAATCTCGATCGATCGTTCCTCTAATAATCGTTTTCCCGCATGTATCGTTTATTTCTTCCAGTCCCGAATTAATTTCATACAAAACACCCAAAAATTGTTCATGGATCGTTCCTCTATGCGTTATTTTAACGCATTAATCGTTTAAATTACGCAGCACACTTCGTAGCTAAATGCTTGGTTTCGATTAACAGCACTCGTAAACAATGAGTGGAACATTCGAGAGAGAGAGAGAAAGAGAGAGTAAGAGAGGATGTTGCTCCCGATCACCGCTTAGCATTATACAATACAAAATTTAATTTAAAAAAACTGTTTCTGGGTAGCTTTCTAATTTTATTTTTATTTAAACATATTCATTTTCATGTGAAATATTTATCTTTTTTAGAATGTGTATTAAACATTTAAGCATGAAAAATGTATTTTTTTTTTTTACATTCCCACATTTATAGTTTATTTAAATAGGTCTCTTCAAAAACGATAGATAGAGGTTTCACTGTATATTGATTTAAAAAGAGATATATCGCGTGCGTTGTTGTAATAATGTACCTTTATACATTATTGTTTTATTAGTTTATAAAGCTATATTTCAAGTATTCTTTTAGGTACATTACAACAGCATCTATTATTTATTAATAATATGAATAAATAAATAAACCTTCAACTGTATATAGAAGTTTTAAGTACAATTTGGCACGCGATTATTGTTCGCCCACAGCGGGGTTATTCAGTTTGGTTTAAGCGAGGCTCCGTCAGAACGAAATATATGCATATTTTAATATTTAAATGAGCACCAAAATAATGCTAATTTGTGACTGAAATCTCTTTAGTCTCCGTGAAGAATACCTGAGTGTAATATAATAGACGCTTATACATTTTTCAGTGGATACCAAAAAAATATTTTCTATGACATTTATTTACTTTTTCGTGATTTTTTTAAAACTAACCTAACCTGGCAATTTAAATGCAAAGATTTTTTATGATCGTTATATGTAATATTCAGTGGTAATATTAAAAATACTTTACACATAGAATACATTTAGATACACATTTATATTATATGAACTTTTGGTGACATTAAATGTAATATATATATATAATTTGAGCAATGGTGTCAGAATGTTTTTTGTTATCAGCTATTTTTAGTGCACAAATTTGGTGCTACAAAATACTGCATCGGTAGACAAGTTACTCTGCAGTACACGTTGATGCCCCCACTTCAGTGCATTTCGACTAACTAGCGTGTCTCTGCACGGTCGGATTTATCGGCGTTTTATTAATTACTATAATAACCCATCAATAATGACAGGAAATTAATAGTTTTTCACAAACTTAATTCATATAAAAAAATCAACGGAAATACAGTAGGTATGTAGCAAAATTATTTAAATAAATTAACATTGATACTCCTTTTATATTATTGTATTTCTAATTTTTTTATAAATTTTCGCTTATTAATTTTGATCAATAATTAATATAAAAGTATACAAATATCTACTAAGACGGTGTGATGTCGATCAACAATGTTCCAGATTAAAAATTATTGTTAGAGGCCTGCATTTTTTAAATTATATCGTTTAAATTTCGTTGCTATGTAAGGAAGGGCTATTTATTGTATGTATAAAATATAGGAGGAAAATGAAATGGCAATTGGCAGGCCACATAGCTCGGAGGGTGAGCAATCGTTGAAGAAATGCAGTTATCCGAGGGGAATCAAGAAGCCGACAGCCTGCCTTACAACCCGCTGGACTGATCATCAGATTCTACGGAAAGAGTGGAAGACTTGGAGGAGCTCAACTGCAGTGAAAAGAAAACGGCTGGTAATTATGCGGGTGGGTTCGCTCCGCAGAATTCTGCACTCTGTATGTAGATGTCGCTCGCGTCTTTTGTCAGCTGGGAGCGGCCATACTGGCGAAGAATTTGAATCGCCTCCCCTACACACGTATTGATTTCAATGAAAATGCGCGGTGATATTTTAATTATGATCAAATTTAAATCAGATTTTTTTACCCACATGGAATCAATGTAATATAATCGTTTTAAGTACTAGAGGTTGGTTTTCAGATTTAAAGTTTTCTTTAAAAAAATCGTCTCTGTCTCTTGATTTCAGCTTTATCTGAGGCGATTCTATTCAACGACATAATGTCACATTTTCCGTAACATCTGTCGACATTTTTGTACCAAACAAGTGTTGCGAATACGTCACATTTTGCTCTATCGTCAGAGAAAGGGAGATAAGGGGCGAGACGAACAAAACCAGAATTTCCCACATTTATTTTTGTAGTTCTCTGAATTTTCCCCTCCGTCTTTTGTATTCCCAGATAATATCAGTCCCCCATCATATCAGTTCAGATTGTGTGTCCGGCTGGATTCTATTGCATTGTTTGCGCATGTCTTTGATTTATTTTATTTTGCTCCTTTCGTTCCAACCTCGCGCCATATGATCGAACGGATGACGTTCATTCGTCAAAAATAGTGACGTCCATTTGAATATATCTCAAATTTTATTTATTTATTTATTTCATTTAGCGAAAATACAATGGCAAAATAAATTCAATTTTTAAATAGATGGTTACATACATACATATGGTTATATACATACATGGTGTTTCTTTCGCTTACCTCTCCAAAAAAGAGACCAGCTCTTGTGTTTGGAGAGGGAGTTACACTACAATCATTTTATGTAATACCTTATATATTCTATTCATTGTCCATTTGTGTGCTTCCGAAGTATTCTGTGATATTGTTTATTGTCCAATTATGTGTTTTTAAAGTGTTCATTTAGTTTCTTTTTAAACTCTTTTATATCCTTTATTTATTTAATTTGTGTAGGGAGGCTATTGAAATTTTTTATCCCTAAATAAATAGAATTTTACTGGTAGTGTTTGGTGTTACATTTAGGGATTTTAAAGTTATTTTTAAACCTTAATGATGTGCTTGTTTCAAATTTTCTAGTGTTATTTTCTTTAATTAATTGATTAATTGAGGTTAAATAAATGACATCCGTTAGCATCCAAATCAAGAATCAACGCCGACTCTCCAACACAATTAAAAATCAAAAAGTCTATTAAAACAAAAACAAAAGTACAAGTGTGATTCTAAAATGACCTCTTACTTATGAATTTAAATCTGAACGAAGGATTACAATATCTTTTAGTGATGGTAAACCGTTATGTAACTGAGATTCAACGATAATTGGTAACTGATATTTAACTGTGGAAGGATTATTTAATTGCTTGAAGAATTACGAATAATCATCGTTATAATCACAGTCACAACCTTCTCTAATATCTATTCACAAATATTCTTAATTACGTCATCCATTAAAACGTCTTGTCCACGTACGGTGCAAATATGGTAATATCAACATTTCGTATTAGCGGGCGTTGCTGAGTGAACTAAAGCGCCTGACTTTCCCGCTTGGGACGCAGGATCCAGTTAATACTTTCACATTTTACATTATCTAGTATTTAGTAATTAGTGCTGCCTATAAAAGAGCAGCGGCGAGATTTCAACATACTCAATAACAATAAATATTTAACAAGAAACAATATTGTCGAGTGCTGGATCTCTTACCATTATTATTAAAACACTATAGATGAATTTAATCTGACGGCACACGGCATGAAAACTTATGCACGACAATTTTTTTATTGATTTTGCTAATGGATAAAAAATCTCGAAGAATATTTTCAATATACAAATATATCGTCTAATCCACAGGTTATAATGGTTCCATTACAAAAGATCCGCCCGACTAAAGCTCCAGTCGACCATTGATTCGTGCGACATTAGATCCGACGACACGACGGCCACAAAAAAAAATTTAAATGATTTTAAGAAAGGCTTTAAAAAATCGATGAATCGAGGGTGACTGAAATATGCGCATAACCTTTCGCAGATTACTAAAAATAAGTAACCGATCAAAACAAATCCGATGCGAAATATAAATTATTTTATTTAATTAAAAACGAACTTCATAAATATACAAAATAACATATACGATAAAAAATTATATTTCTTTAAATATGTGTAACTAGTTTTTCCGATTTAATCATAAAAAAAATGTTTTATCATTGCGATTATTTTATTTAAAAATTTTATTAAGAATTAAAATATGAAATAAATTTTCTATCCCGAAGAATATTTTCAATATAGAAATATTTCGTTTAATCCACAGGTTACCACGTTATTAAAAACAAAATCTAATAAGCTCATAGATTTAAGTTAAATATCTAATTGTTCTTCTTTCTACCACGTACCAATGATGCTTCACTTACAGAAACGGTCCGTGCACATGCACATGCATATTTCAATGCAATGCGGAATATTGATTAGAATTCAGAATATTACATTACGGTATTTCAAATTACATTTTTCATCGACGACCGGCGGACTTTCTTTTATAATATAATAAATAACGTGATATTATAGACAGCTCACTTCTGGCAGTAAAATTCCTGGAGTCGGTGTTGATAACGAAGAGAACTACATATTATGAACTACGGAGATCCGCGGGTCACACGATAAAAGGTCCGGCCGAGAAAAGATCTAGCCGACAAATGATCCATGCGGCATTAGATCCAACGAAATAACGTCCACAAATAAACAAATTTAATGATACCTTAGAATATCATTCTAATAATACGATTGGCTATAACTCATAGTTGGATGGTGTCCAGTAAACTGCCGAAGACGAAATGACTCCTATTATAGGTACATTTACAAAACACACTACATTACAACAATTTAGAATAATTAGGGATTTCAGTCGTCCATTCGTATTTAATAATCAGGTACCAAAAAATTTATCGTAAATATATCGATATATAGAAAAATGACTGCGACCATTTGACGTATCGAATTTTCAATAGAATCTCCTACTCGCTGCTGTTTATACAAAAATCTGTTGATGATGAATGGATAACGCATTGGGCACGTATATATAATTCTACTGATTTCGCAAGAATGCTTAGAATGCGAATTTATTCACTAATTAACGCACTGCTAAAAAAATAATAACAAGTTTTTTTTTACAATTGAATCGCGCAAACTAGAGATAAATATTTAAGGATGTATAAAGTTTTATTATGTTTTAGCATCATAGGTATATGTTTTTTGTATAATTATGAAATTCATTTTTAATTTATACAATTCCACTTTCTCACAGTAAACTTTGTATTTCTACTTTTACTTAAAAAATCATTTTAAAATATTATTTGTGGATGTTATATCGTTGGCTCTAATGTCGCATAGATCATTCGTCGGATGGAGCTTTTATCGGCCGGACTTTTTGTCGTCGGGCCATAAGTCCGCGGACCGTTTGTCGTGACGCGAGATCCGCGATACCTGAAGAGAATATCAGAAGATTTACGTACTGAGAAAACCGGGTCACTTTTGCGATTCTTTTAAATGATAACGGTGTTTAATTAATTATGTCCAAACCAGTAAGATTTTCATTGTAAAACTTATATCCAGGATTCGAATAAAAACTAGAATATCGATAAATTACAAGACTGTGATAGATATTTTCAAGTAATGATTTACTATATACGTTATACGTTATTATATATGAAATACGTGTCACGGCAATATTTTTACTATTTACAAACTGAGCTAAACGCGTGTGCTCTTAAAATAGTACTAACACGCTGATCTCATTAAATATGACTCAAACCCTCGATCACTATGCGAGTATCGTAAACACTAGACCTACAAGTGCGTAGTATTATTATAGTCGGTCCTGAGTGTCTTTCAGGTCCATGACTGACCGCACAATCATCATTCGACCTTCTCAAGCTGCGGTCTCCTAGCTGCGGTCTTCCAGGGACCGAGTTCCCTCGGTATTCCCTCATAGACCTTACAGTTCTCTGGAGTTATCACTGCCCAGCCTTAACCTTCTCGACTTCAATATTGCTGAGATGATTGGTTGTTGAAAAGCGTCGATAAGCTCAGAATTTGTGCAGATACGTCATATAACCTTCGTGAGAGTGTGCGTCTCTAGATGGAAATCTTGGGTCGACCTGCTGCGGCGGGTGTCTGATTGGCCTGCCAGTCGAACCCCCTAGCGTATGTATGTATATTTTTTATTTAAATAATATTCTTGAATCTAAACTTGATACTAGTGTGCTATTTCCTGGATAATATATACCGGCAGTGGTGCTCGGGTAGAGAAACAACTTCACGTCTTTTATTTTTGTACCCGTCTTATTTCCCGTGAGGGAGTGTTTTTGCGTACTCCCCTAGTTTCCCCTCTGTCCTCCAGCTTTTGTGTGTGGAGGTCGTGCGTCATTGCTTGAATGGTTAAGCGCTGAGTTGCGTTGCACGGTCGCCTGTTTAGCATAATTTTTTTTTTAATCTAGCGATGAATGGGTACAGCCGACATAGGAGCCTTTGCTTATAAACGGTCCTGTATTAGCGGTGCCCTCATTAGCTCCCACATGAAAGATGGAGTATATTACGAGTATATAGCGGATTAATTCATTCTCGGTATCCTCAAGGAATGATATCGATACTTAAATATGCGAACAATAAATGTGAACCCCATGTGCCCATGTAACAATATTAAAACGAGATACACACATACATGAGTTGTCAAAATATTTCCATTAGAAATTTATTATATAATATGTTTTGGGGTTCGGCGTTTCACATTTACATTTTTTTTAAAGTGACCGAAAATCAAGAATAATTTTCGTTTCTATGGTTTCTTGATCTTAAATACAGAGTCAGTCTACATGAAAGTTGAAAAGATAGTTTATTACGTATAAATTTGTTAGTGATGTGTATTCCACAGACGCTTTAATGATTTCAATATATATATATATATATATATATATATCAATTTTAGCACACTCTTGTATATCGTAGATAATGCGAACACGAGCACTGCATACGACTGTTTAGAAATCTTTAAAATTTAATTTGTATTCTTTCTATATTCATCGCTGACTAATCTATTGGCTCCATATAGAGGATGATACGACGTACGGGATATTTTTTTAAATTAAAAAAAAAATATATATATTTTATTATATACATTTTTTTTCTACAAAATTATCCGTATCGATGGAGAAATCAATTATTGTGTTTGAATTGGATAGAGTACGGTCATTTTAGTTTTTAATAATGTAAAGTTAGGTATAAATTATAGAATTAAATTACTAAATACAGATACATAAATATAATGAAGAGTTATGCAGTATTATATTTATGTAAGTATATTTAGTAATTTTATTTTATTCAGTACTCTTAAATATCAAACTCGATGATTTGACGAATAATTAAATAAAACATGCCTCGGTAGGTAGGTAAGAAACTTCTTAATAAATTCAGTTCTTACACGGTACCAACCTAAATTATTTAATTAATAAAATAATGCATACTAATTGCTAAGCAATAATTTTTAATTAAAATAAATTTTAAAATGTCTAAAGTAAATGTAATAAAATTTAATTCCTTCCTTCCCAGTGAACTGTACACATAAAATTCATACACTATGTTAATACATAGTTATACTCACTCGATTTTAATATTTTATAATTATGTTCTGAATTTACATATATTCAGTAATATTGTCGTACAATGTATTTCAGGATATATATAGTGAATATACAAGAAACTAAACAAGCTTGTTCTATTATTTGTATAGTCTATTAGAAATAATAAAAGTTTTATAAAATATGAAACACTCCCGTTAATAGAAGTCCTGATAATGTTTTCGTCGGGCGTGCGTTTAATTATACTCCCTGAAACACCTGTTTGTTAACACACCTTCATTATCTGCACCATTCAATTCTTGACTATTGGTGGGGTAATGTGTTTACTTATTAAGATAGATATGTAATACCTTGTGATAACGGTAAATTCACAGCAGTCTATACGTAAAATATTATTGGATATCAAGGTTAACATGAAAATTCTTCAAAAATAACACAAATTAAATTATGCATTCAATTAAATAGCTATTTTTGTATCGACTTTTAATGAAGCATTTGATATAAAATAAAAATGCGTTCTCGTTTCATATATTACACAAAGGGAAAATACATGTGCGGGTTTGCAACACCCACTCACAAGAATCTATTTGGATACATGTATTATGCATACTTGCACAAAAATAACAAATATTGTTTATATAAGTGCTCCAATTGAATAACGAGAAACATCGCAACGAGATAGAGAGCGAGGGCGGCTCCGTTAAATAAATTCTTTGGAAAATTTAATGTCAAAACATCGCCCTATGTGCAAAAATATCAAACATATGTCACGAGGTTCCATTGACGTGACCTTTTGCGTAACAGGTACTGTCCCGTTTGATAACATTGGGCTGGCGACGGGCGAGATAAAAATAGATGAAATTTACCTTTCACAGATTTAACATACACCTTCCCACTGCATATTCTGTAACGAAAGCGTTGCACTCGACTTCGCGAACCGGCGGATAGGACTCTGTAGGGAAATGCGGTGTTCGCAGGACCGGTGTCCCGACGTTTGTTCGTCCAGCTGTTGTCGAAGCGACTGAATCGAGCCGGCCCAGGACTTGCGCACTTCGGCGCCATCGATTTTCCCCTCCGAATGAAAGGATGTGCCGGGCATGGCGTTGTAACTCTTCACTTTTGATCACACGATACGATTGTTTGGACATCTGGGTTTCGTGTGAATTCGGCGCTGATCAGAGATAGGCCGCGGGGACAGGATGACGCGACGGTTTCGGTAGCCGCGGCCTTCGCGCCCTGACCCCACCCCCCGACCCGGAGGATGGTTCACCCCGCCGCCCGCTATTATAAATCCACATCCCGCGCGCACTTCTCACGTACGATCAGTAAATAAAGGTTAAGTTTATTGAAAAAGGATTCTGAAGTTTATACGCTTTGTAAGCACCAACTCGTGCCCTACTCAGGGACTGAATCATGAATCATATCAGTTGTTAATTAACTGAATTATAAAATTTACATTAAATTAAGTGGAACCGTCTCCATAATACACTCAGTACCCACAAACTCGATCATTATAAGGACACTATTCTCATAATACTGACGCATTTTTACAAGAGGTTTATCAATAGGTAGCTTTCAGAATGGATATGGCGCTTACTGCGCTCTGCAGAAGCTGTTGGGGGCGAAATGGCTGTCTTGGGAGTCCAACTTGTGACCATCAAACCAACCTCTGGCGGAGAAGCTGTTTAATAGTTTGAATAAACATTGTTCCTTGATAATTAAAACAAATTAGCAAATTAGGTAATTAATTAAGAAAGATACACAGAAAAAATTATCTATCGAAAAAAATATTCACCACCAAAACTAGACAGCTTTAACCAATTAAGCTATAGTAACACAATGTCGTTCGGTTCCACGGTTCCACCCACATACTGAGAGATGTATTTTTTCCGTTGGAAAATTTATTAATTCTGAAAAAATAGTAACCTTAAAAATGTGATTTCATTAAATTTAAGATAAAATATAAGTTTATTGATAAATTTGTACACTATTTTGCGTGAGAGGTGAACAACCACGGCAATATTGTAATCACATAATATGCATATCAGAAATTAGATTTAGATGTTTGTCTGTATTAAAATATCTATAACAAATATTATTATTTTTAAAACATCTGATATACTGAATTAATATTTGTTTACTAATATTTCCATTTTACTTTGTTTGAGATGTGATACAAAATGTATTCATCCTTCACCAGCGTAATTGAACAATTGCTTGTAATATGTATTACCCGCTTTATAGTTATCAGGCTAGATGTACCTTAAAATTCTAAATCTATTTAAAAATAAAATACAATGTATTCAAAAAAGCCACTATTTTCGCCATAGTCTAAATTAAAAGTAAAGATTAACAGGGGGGGGGTCATTATAGAGTGTCTTTTTTTCAGTTGTAGCCTTTTGTTTTGATAATTTTTACTTTATTGTTCAATTAAGATAGAAAACATGTCATTGACAACGAGTACCATTAAATCAATACTCACATAATACAAATTTGAATTGATTGAGTCATATAATACGTGACTTACTTTTTAATGCATGTATAATGGAAGACTATCCGTAGGATTCGTTATTAAACTCATCAATGACAGGATAGTTTTTTTTTCAATTTTAAATAGTTGGTACCTTCTGGTAACGAATTAAATTACTATTAAATACGTAGGTAGTTGGTATCTCTATCTAGGGTGGATACACGAAACTCAGTATATTAATTTATTTTGGAAATGGAACGTCTAAATAAGGGTGCACGCGGTTATTAAAAGTGCGACCGACGTAGAAACGGCGAGAATTATTTTAATATTGATATTTTAAATAAATAAAACCAAACATTTTGTGACTATGTCAGTAACTTTTAAACATATAAACTACATACTTTATTTAAATATTTTACTAAAAATTATGCGATTATTTACACAGATCAGTAAATGAATAGACATGAAATAAAGTGTACATATAGGAGAGGGGTTTGGAACATTAGTTGCGAGACGAGGAGCAATCTACAGACATTTATGGTGGAAACATAAATCCGAAATATTCACTCTTCGAAAATTAAATCTCTGTGTAAACAAGACGTATTTTTTACATTAATGCATATCATATTGTCAGCGTTTAAATTTTCATTCCAATCGAGTCATATTTTTAAAAAAAGTCGCGGAGCTATTTGATCGCGTAAATGACACCGAAATGAAAATATTGGGACAAGAAGTTTGCGTTAGTTCATGCCTATACATTTGGTGATCCGTGGATTATTTTGAAATTAGATTTCTGCATTGTATAAATGATACTCGTGTGTGAAATTTCTCGAGGTCACGATTGAAAATAATACGTTTGAATAGGGGATCAAATGCGAGATGAAGCGAGGCGACTGAATAATCACCTCACGAACTAGAGTCATTAATATGCGTCACGTGACCCAGATACGAAAAGATCCCCCTTCTTCGGACGGAATAAATATTTGCGGAGCGAACCGCTCCAACGTGTATTTCTTTAATTATAATAATGTGCAAAGGGGAATACGTCGGAGAATATCGGTAATAAAATGTAAGAAATATAATTAGAATCTATTGCACAAATGATGTAGCTACCTAAATAATTTACAATCAAATCTTTTCTCCGCGGAACTAGATAGTAACAGAACGCCACACTCTTATATCATGACATACTACTCTCGCCTCGTTCATTTCTATACATATTTAGTATTAGATTTATCTACTTAGGGCCGGTTGTGTGATCATTGTTAACTTTTTACTAACGCCCGTGGTTAAAATCGTTTGCGAATTGTTCGAACGTCAAATTTACTATTTTCAAAGTATAGATGAAGATGTCTATGAAATACGGTTTATTTTATGCATTATCTATGGATTTTTTCGCCTAAGCGTTCGATATCTGTCACTTTGGTGGTGACACTGTTTCGTATTATGTGTAATAATGTATATTAAACAACTAGATCATCATCGAACGAACTCTCATCACTAAACATGACTTCTTAGTATGTTTTTAGTGTACACCTCGTAATGTGAAGATCCAAGAAATAGACTTCGTAACAATTAGTCTTTTATTACAATAAACTACAGTTTAATACAAGGTATATCACGTCTTTATAACTACACATACCCGCACCGGCGGTGCGGCACACACACACACATACATACACCATCCCACCATTCCAAGGACGCCACACTAAAATAGCGTGATATTCAATGATTAATCGTCGTATACTGCAACTTTCACAGTATCAATGTGTACAGACGACTTTTGGAACAGCTGCGAAAAGTCCGCCATATTTAACTATCGATTCTCGTTTTTACTATCGGATAATATCGCAGAGTAAAATGAGTTTACTACGGGATGTACATTCGAGAAGTAATTATTTTTTACTAACGGCCAACTAATCCGTTTTCGCAAAAAAATGATGAGGTCGGCTCAACAAAGGGCAGGTTGTGGCAAAACAAGATTCAAAATGGATACTTACTATTTAGTGCGTTACATTATTATTAAGATGGGTGTACATGTGAGGCTGACGATTCGTTACCATCGTTATCATCACCGCTCCCGGTGAACGACGATCCTCCGCTTACCCAGGACCGCTGTATGAGTAAAAGCTCCCATTCGGCGCCACGGCATGACTACCAGCAAAAAGTTATTCATCGTCTTTTCATAATACCTAGTAATTATACATACAAGGTGGCCCAAAAAAATGAGAACATCTCGTAAAACATGAATTATTTCAAAACACAATATAATTAATTATAATTCTTAATGTAATTTTTTTTTGCACAATATTTAGCTAATCATAAATCATCAAAACACCCCATACTGCATAATCTACTGTTTAAATCTGGCCTGTTCGGTGGCCACATGCCTGGCTCGATGAAATTAATATTTTCACGACGAAGAAAGTTGACTGTATTTCTGGCTGTGTGAGATGGAGATCCGTCCTGCTGTAATGTCTAGCTATACTCCAGGCTTTGTTTTGAAATTCTTTGATCATTTTCCCAGCACCCCAACGTTTTTCAATTAGCAAATTTTTAATCAGAATACGGTCTTCTGCAGTGATTTTTGTCATTCTGGGCAACAATTTGAAAAAACCAATGGGAAATTTAATAATCAAAGATGGCGACCGGAAATTGTCGAAATAAAACGTAATATAGGTAAATAGGTAAATAAGTAAACTATTTAAGCTATTGTTGATATAGCTTTCTAATTTTGATGTAATTATATCACATTTTACGAAATGTTCTCACTTTTTTTGGGCCACCCTGTATATATAACAAAATAAAGGAACTATACATAAACATGATGAGAGTGCACCGTAGGACAGTGATATTATGGAAAATAAAACAGAATTAGTTTCCATTCCAATTAATTCCGCGCCTATCACAGGCGACATCTACATCCGGGGACGGGGCTTCCGCCGAGAGAAGACGTGTCCAGTCTCGCTCGATCGCTCACCCACTCCGCTAACGCTTCAGACTCCGCTACGTTCTCTTACTTTTAATTAACATTACTGCCCTTCTTTCCTGACTTGACGTAATACACGACCATACAAAAACCCGGATTTATTTCCACCACCAACCGCCACATACACAAGACAAGTTTTCAACTCGCAATAAAAGGTTCGTGTAAGATGCGAATGATCTCCTCCTGTTTCTGTTGGCTTCCCTCTTGTCATAATTTTTTATTACGTTTCGTATGCACAAACCATCCCCTCAACTGTGTCATGTACACATATACATTCGTTTCTCATGTTTCCATCCTACCCGTTACCACTATCACGCCCGAGTGAGCGTATTTTAACCGCATTATGCCTACTTATGCTCCTCTTATACTCCATAAGGCCTATATTTCTCTACGCAGCCCTCGTCTAGGGTCACGCGGCCACTACACACATAAATAAATTACAATCCTTCCAGAATAAGGTCATCAGACTAGCGCTGCGTGCACCTAAATGGACCAGGATTACGCAACTCCATCACGACTTCCCCCAGTAAAATTCATCAAACACCTCTCCAAGCGTTTTTATGCTGAACTCCCACAGCATCGGAACCCCACGATAAACGTTCTGTCAACCTATGACATAACGGCCCCCTCGCGTATTAAATGTCCTAAAACCATCTCCTTTTAAAGGTTATCTCCTGCTCCAGCTAACAGCCCCTGCATCATTGCAGTAATAATAATAATAATCTACAATAATAATAAACACACCTCATTTTTGCTAATGCGTCCATAAGGCATACATCATGATGGAAGAGGAAGGGTCCAAATGCACCCGGTTATTTCAAATATTATTACGTACTTGCGTAAGAAGTACGTCTCAGATTGTACACTTCGTAGTAGATTGTTGGTGGTCCAAGAGAGACTCTTGTGACAATTATAATCTTTATTACACGTTACAGTTAAGATACAAGATATAGAACTAGTCTCGGAGCCAAACGGTAAAGAGACCGCGCCTCGCGCGCGTCACCCTTCTATCCCCGCTCACACACATGAATATACATCTCACCCCGGCGGTGAGCATTACAAATATGGTGATAGAAAAAAGGACCCGCCCTTACCTGGAACTGTCATGGGAGTGGTTATTCTCCCAAGAACTTTTAAAGGTCCAAACCTGAGAATAAAACTGCTACAACAGTATATTGAATTACCTAATTGCATCTTGTTTTACTCTTTATACATATATTTTATTTTCATTTTTTTTATACACTACATTAGACTTTAAGTTTTACGTTGTAATTATATGTTGTTTAATTGCATCTTGCTTTACTCTTTACATATATATTATATCTTATACATTGAACAATGCATTTACGTTAAGATTTATAAACTATGTATCTAATCTAATGGCATCTTGTTTAACTCTTTATATATATATATATATATTTGTACATTAATCATTACACTTTGTTTACTACTATACTGAAAGAACATTGTCTGTTATAATACAGTAAAATACTAGTGTAGCAGGCAGAGTACCCAAATATATTTCTTACTTTTCTGAAATGTTTATCTGTTTATAATACAACACAATATAACACACAGTACTAAGAATCAAATAAATAAATAATAATTATTAGTTCCTCTCGCAAAGTTTTCCTATTTATTTTCTTTAATGGCTTATAGCGGCTTTTTGGATTATTCAAAAGACGTGTATTATATAAAATATACACAATAATTTAAAAAAATAACATAATGTAAACACATTAAGTATTGACATAGAAACATATTAATCATAAACATAGATGGCGTATTAATATTCAAGTATGGACGAAAAAAAAGTTTGAATACATATAAACAAAGTGAAGTTGAAACCATATAATGGTATGGAATACCATCATTCATTCGGTGTACCTACGTAGTGTTGTGGAGATTTACACTTAGTTTATACAAGTAAGAAAAGAAAGTAGTGAGAACAATTTGCCTGTAAGCGTATATCATACATTCAAAGGTGAGGCAGTTAAAGGTTTTTTTCTGGAGACCTTCAAGTGTTTCAATTATAACTAAACATCATTATGGAACGAGAAATCTCCATTAAGTAAAACATATATGTCAGCGTTTTGGAGACTTACACAATATTGCCTTATCGAATGGCTTATAAACTTCAAAATGTTGCTGCCAAAACATTTCGTAATAAAATGATATCAAACTGCACCATTCAAAATAATCCAGAATTATGCTAAAATAAAATGTCTCGGTGAAAAGAAGATCTCTAACTTTTTATTACTTTATTTGTTTATTTATTTGGTAAACTAAATGTAAATTACTAACAAACGAGTAATTAATTCTCGTAGACTAACTTATAAATTTCCAAAAACGTGTTAGATACAATACATCGGTAGCGATCAGAATTCATAATCACCGCCATCTCAGTCGGCATCGACGCTAACGATAGCGCTGCCAACTGCTGCTACAGGTCTGGCTCAATCATTCACCGCCAAGCAGTCTCTCCAGTTTCAACGTTACACGACGGCGGTCTTGCTGGCCCACGCGCACCGAGCGAGACCGCCGACTCGCTTCACTTCGAAATTCACGCACACCTTCTACATCTTCACTCATCCATTATATTCATTCTCATGTGTCTTCATTGTTATATCCATCACAATAAACACCTCAACGCGCAAACAACATTTCTTTCATTTAACTACCGTCCTAACCCCCAAACATCTTTATACGGATCGACTTGTCTTGTAATATAATAATATTGTAAGTATTATAAAGTTTTAAATTTGATACAACAGATTCAGTTCTATTATAGACGATTTAGAGCGACAAAGATACGGTATTGTTGAAGCCGGTCGACGCAAAAGTAATAATAATAAACCTAAACATATCGAGTGTCTTCTTCTTCTTCGGCGATCCCTCGTTACGAGGATGATGTCTGCCATAGTTTATCGATTGTGAATCTAAGTATGGCTGAGGAGTCGTACTCTCGAACTGCACACCCTTCCACGGGCAGGGGGCTTCTGAGTGATGGATATTCCTAATTTTCTTCCTATTTCTCCTTTTCTCAGTTATTACATAAGCCCTCTGCGCAATGTACTCTGTGGTTGCGGTTTCCCAGTGTTCAGGGTCTATGTCACATCCGCTTAGATTCGCCTTCAGGGTGTCTTTGAATCAGGCCCACCCTGTTTTCTTTTGCCGTGAGATTGCATACATAACGCAAACAAAGTGTAAGCTGCGCATTGGCAAATTGCTATCACGTGTGTTTGATAACCGCGAGCTGCGCAAAAGCACCAAAGTGTTAGTCTACCCACACTATTATATGATCATGGGTTAGATTATATAGCCGCAATCTGAAGTACCTCTAGAAATATCGAGTGTATATATGATATAACCTCATTCCAAAACAATCGTGATTCGTCTTCTGTAGATAATTTATTATTTTCACCAGTTTCCATAAATAGAAATACGACAACATCCATTACTTTGTCGTGCAGTGGAGCGAGCCTTAGACTCGAAATCAATACTAAGGCCACTGCCACATCTCTTTCACGGCGTTCTTATTCGCATTTTAAGCTAAATATTTTTGATTAACTCTGTATTCTCGAGAGAAATAATCAAGTATTCCTAATGGCAGATGAATGTGTGTTTATATATATAAAAAAGTAGCTTCTTCTGCAGTAACCTAACAAAAATATGTGACGAAGACGAGGAAACAAATACGTCATACTCGATACCACGGTGACTATATACTTTATTCAGAACCCATAAATATCAAATTTACGCACTTTTCAAAAATTCACTAGTTTGATAATTAATATATATCTTTCAGCAATATTTAAATATGTCCAAGAAAACACAATTACTGAATTTTTACCTAAAAAGGCACTGTTTTTAAATAAATATCAGATATCTCATAGAGACAAATCTATTTTATTATATTTTTTAAAGGAATAATATATATAGAAATATGAGGGGTAATTACAGGGCTTACGACCTGTCTTCGGCTGGCTTAAGTGATCACTTTATATGTATATGTATACACATAACATTCACCAATTCTAACCCCTTAATCTCCATATTTATCAATCTATATATGTTATTACACGGACTCGCTTCGAGTACCACTACAACATCGCCATCTATGGACCAAATTTGATAAATCGTTTTTCCTTGAAATAGCATATTATATGTCAACTCAATGATATTTATTTAAAATATATCTGTTCACGTGCTGGTATATAAATGAATAACAAATTTATGAATTCAGTACCTAACGGTAACAAAAAAAAAATTCAACACATAATATGTAACCAGTACCTACCTACACAAAGTATAATGCTAAAGAAAAGTTTTTATACAAATTGAATTTTAAAATGCGAAAAATGAATTAAATTTAATTTAATTTATTCCTTCCCTTTTAACGAACTGTGTACATAACATGCGATGTTTAGACATAACCATAAGGGTTCTAATTTAGCTCACTCGATTTTTATTATAACTATACATTTTAAAAATAAATATTTTTAAAGTCTTTTCAGGAAAACCCCTATTTTCTAGTTGCTGATCGGGCTGAATATTTAGATAATGCTCGCAAAAAAAATGACAGATCCTCAAACAGCAAAAAACGTAAATGAAGGAAGACATATTGATTGTTCATATATTGTGAAAAGGAGTTTGCAAAAACATTGACCTAGATTGTAATTTAATTTGCGATCTGTGGCATATGTTGTGAAGCAAGGGCAAGCTCTAAGCATACTAATTTCTCTAGGAATAACTCTCCAAGTACCACGAGATAATTTGTTCAAATATAATGATTTATTAACTAACGCGACCGTCATTACTAGTTATAAAGAGTGTCCAGAGGAAAAATTTTAAAATCAAATTGTAATTGCCCGTAAACTATCAGGGTGAGGTAAGTGGGAGGGTTACCATCAACGTCAACAGCGACGCCAGAACATGTGGCTCAAGTTCGACGTGAAATTATGTTATCCGTGTAAATAATAAATGAATAAAAAAATCAATAGTGCACGTTGTTTTGAAAAATAAACTACAGTTTCACCCATACAAACTGCAAATCGTGCAGTTTCTCAACGAAAATGACTATTCTTTACGTGAAACCTTTGCGAGAACGATGCTGGAACATTTTGCAACAGCACGAACGCTTGGAAACATATTGTTTACTGACGAAGCACATTTTCATCTCTATGGTTATTATAATAAATAGAAAATGAGATATCGGTGCCACAACAACCTAAGGAAACGCTATCAAAAAAGTTTGCATTGTCCAAAAACGACAGTGTGGTGTGCAATTTCTGCCAGAGGGATAATTGGCCCTTATTTTTTTAACCAGTGAGACAGTCACAGACGTCTGCAGACGTGTATTGCCGAATGATCGACGAGTTTTTGGTACCGCAACTGGAGTTGTTTCTCAGGTTTAACAACAGAATACAATTTCAGCAAGACGGGGCCACTCCACACACAACTAGAGTTTCAATGGAAAAGCTGAGGGGAATTTAAAAAAAAATTAATCACCAAGTACGGAGACATGCCCTAGGCACCTCGGTCATCGGACCTTACACAGTGTGACTTTTTTTTGTAGGGATACCTTAAGTCGAGAGTTTACAGCAACAATCCTCGAACAATTCAGGGCCTACAAGAAAATATCCGCCGTGAAGTTGCTGCCATTAAACCAACGTTTTGTTCTCGCGTGATCGCAAATTTAAGAGTCCGATTGCAAGAGTGTCTTGAGAGAAATGGACGCCTTTTAGACGATATTGTTTATAAAACATAAAATCCGCATCATTAAACTCCATTTTGTATAAATAAAATATGAGAATTATATTGTAGTTTTTTTTAAATTTAATATTAAACTTGAAAATTTTCCGCTCGACACCCTTTACCTTTGGGTAAACCGGTAGCAGTCGCCAGAATAATGGAACGATATATTATTATTTTGAAAAAAGTGTAACATATGGGTTCGAAAATTTGTCGTCAAAAATACTGTCGCTGTAGCATAGTTGGTAATGTACCTTCCCCGGATTGGAAAAGAGTTCCAGGTTCGAATCCCGGTAACGCAATAACAATGTTTTTCGATAAAATTGATTTTATATACGTATATTTTTATAATTACAACTTCAGAATAAGAATGTGTCTTCCTTAATAAGAGTATAATGCTTTAATTTATATTTCAATATCACGTACTATCAATGTTTAATACTGTTTACACAAGGGTTATGGAAGTGGCATATAGGAAGGGTAGTAGGAATTTTGTATGGAGACAGGATAATAAAGACTCGAGGACAACCAAGAAGAGCACGACTTACCTAGATTTTCTCCGCTGTAGTCACAGCTCTCCTGAACTTCAGAAACAACTTGGCCGATTCACACGAAACACTCTCAACTCAATGATAGTTTCGGCACGCGCCGCGAGAAAACCGAAACACACAAATAGCTACAGTAATTGTACCAAACAGACCAGTAGGACGTTCACCTATTGATAGTTAATACACACAGAAAAGTCGTGTTTTGAGGTGTGGGATATAGGGGGAGGGGTCAGATACGTAAACATAGTGGAGCATCTACACACGCGCACGGCGATCCGTGGATCTGTTAAAAATATCGAACAAATACTAATATTGAATTTTATTTGAAAATTAGTTACACCTGGTGATCTTTGTAACAAGCTTAATTATTAAAAGCTTAAGATATTTGTAGTCTATTTTCGGGTCTCATTTGTTTCCGTCGGTAGTGCCAGTGGTTAGTATTCCCGCCAGTCACGCGGGGGACCTTAGCGGTGAACCGAACCAGAGAGATTTTTATGTTTATTTTATTAATTGAACTGAATCTATGAATATTTTTTCTAACTATAAAAGCATTATTTGCAGGTATATCTGAGACAATTTTATACAAGTTTTTTTTATATTACGAAAAATATTTATTGTAAAAAATTGTATCTGTTTATTTTTTACGATACTCTGAGTTGCTACTGCACATGCGGCTAAAACGCCTATTGCACTATTACACGCGCATCAGTGTCATTCACTTTGACACTTTTACTAACTACCTTATAAACACCACAAGTGTTTTATATTAATACACGAATTGAAAGCTATGAAATATATGTTAGATATATGATAAGTGTATAGTTAAATATTCTTCAGTGCGCCGCAATTTTTTTATAATTTAAATAGTGTCCCGTGACGCGAAAAAGGTTTCGAACCACTGATCTGGATAATAAGATCAGATGAAAAAATATAATATAATGAGGGACAAAATTCTCAAAAACGCCCAAAGTACATTAATAGAATCAAATACGAATATCTTCATTGAAATATTTAATAAGATTTAATACTATAATAGGATTTACCTAACTCATGAGAATACGTAATTTCAAAAATATGAAAGACGAATTATATTTTTAATAATGATTCTGTCATTTCGATGCGGAGTTTTCTCAGTTATTCTGCTATAGTGTAATACTTACTTACTTACCATCACGCCGTTTCCCCGTAGGGGTAGGTAGAGAGGCACAATTCTCGCCTCGTCCACATTCATGCATCTTCTCATACAAGCTTACCCATTGTTGAGGCTTCTAACAGAACTATCTTCCATTATCTGGTTTACCTGGTCGTGTCAAGTCGTCCGCGGACGTCCTCTATTTCTGGTGTCATCAACACTTGCGTCACATATCTTTCTTACCGTTCTCTCCTCATTCATCCGTTCCATGTGACCAAACTACCTAAGTGATCCTTTCTTAATCTTACACACTATACTAACATCAGCTTTACATTTTCTCCTTATTTCTTCATTCTTTACTCATAAATAGGTTGCCACATATACGCCTAAGTGATCTCATTTCCACTGCATTCAGTCTACTTTCGTTCCTCTTCTGCCAGCTCCAGACCTCACTTTCATACAGCAGTGTTGGTGCCAGGACTCCATTGCGCACTGCTAGTCTTGCCTCGCTTGACAATTCCCGTTAGATATAATTCTATTCAAAGCGCCATTCACTTTATTCCCTGTAGCTTTCGATATCATTCTCGGCCTTTCCATTACTATCAAACATACTTTTAACAAGTATTTTGCACGGTGTCTCGCTTTCCTCCTTCTCGAATACTATCATTTTCGACTTGTTGACATTCATAATAAAGTCGCTTTCCTTGCATACATCGTACATTCTACTCACTAGACTCTACAGTTCTTGTTCATTATTCGCCATTAGTACTGCATCATCGGCGTACAATAAACAGCATACAATCAAATCGCCCATTTTTACTCCTATATTCAAACATTCCAGTTCTTTCACACAATTATCCATATACAAGTTGAACAGCCACGGAGTCATTACACAACCCTGCTAGACACCCTTTGTAATGTCAAACCATTGTGTTAATGTTCCATTGATTCTTACACACACAGAACTTCCTTCATATAGGGATGCGATTGCATGTATAAGTTTACTATTCACCCCGTAATCAGAGAGTACATACTTACAACACCGGTTTATTTGGTCTAGCGGTAAGACTAGTTTTGCGATAAGTGGACAGCACTCTTCCACCGCTCTCTGTCTTGCACTGTGTCGATTACTTGGGGGCACTGATAATTCCATCTTTCTTCGCAGTCTCTCCACTTGCCTGCACCATGATCTCCTGCGTCGCTCTACGGGTATTCTTTCCTATGGCGCTCATTAGCAAATTTTAAGATTGTAATTGATTTAATTGTAATCTTAGCTTTAAGATTATAAGAAAATATATTTCGTATATGCGTGAATTTTCTATATTAAGGTAATTTTGTGGCACACGGAAAATAAATTGAATGGTCGCGGTCTTTCTTATAATGCTTGTATTTTCTCAATTATAACGAATAACATTCAGTTTATTAGTTTTACTTTAGTGTAAAGGTCCAATCTAAATACTACTTTAAAAAAAATTCAAATCTATTTTATAACTTCTTATATAAATTAATAATAAAAACCCATATTTTCGTAAAAAAAAACACGGAAATGTGAATTATTTTTGAAGGGTAAACCTTCTCAAGTGAGATTTTTCTATTTGGAGCAGCAGCGAGTTCATCCCAAAATCCTCTCGGATGAAATTGCTCCTGATTTAATATTTTAACGGCACCCTCGCTACGATTTAGACACTCCTGCAGGCTTACAGCCCTCCTGTGTACTTGACAGCTTGACGTCATCTGCAAATAGGAGACTGTCAATTTCGATATCGCCTGTTTCCTCTTGTTTATTCCGTTCACGAAGATAGTAAACAGGATTGGGGAAAACGAACATTTTTGTGTTAATCCAACCATGGTACCAACCACCTCACTGGTCCTACGGATACCATTAAAGAATATTCCTTGTTCATCGATAACCTCTGCGTTTTGAAATATGGCTATTCCATTGCTATTTACACTCTTTTAAACACCTCTCCCCGGCGGATTCATGTGCGGTTCTAGAATTGGACTCCTCAGCTACACTCGGACTCGGACAATCGTTAACCATGGCAAACGTCATCCTCGTAACGAGGGACCACCGAAGAAGAAGAAGAAGATACTTTTTGACAATGAAATCCTTCATATTGTTCTGCCCTCTACCCTACGTGTTTTAGTCAGTTATACATATATTAAAATACCTTCCGAATCAAGCGAAATATTATTCGAAATACGTGGGCCATCTTTTCATTCATCGCGGGGGATTGATAGTTGAGTATAACGCGAAGTATTTAATTGGTCCTAATATAACACGACCTCGAATATAACGCGACCCTTGATATTTTAGCCCAATATTTTAGAAAAAAAAGATTTTTTCGTATATTTTTGAGAAACAAAAATAAAACAAAATAAACAGAAACATTAATATAATTAGGTATAACCAGTGCTTCTTCTGTCGTGTAACGCGATGGGACGGCGTTTCGGCAGTCGGCACCAGTTTTACGATATTTTTTAATTTTTCAAAAACAATTAGATGAAACCATGTTCGCGCGTACAATTATCAATGTATATTTACGATTCGCATAAATGATCAAATATGACGTTTTTATGAACCAAATTAAATATGGATGGATTCAAAATTGGCGCTCTCGTGGTTTGAATTCCGGCATCTTTTTTATAACATTTTAACATTCGTGCTATATGTTACATATTACTAATCGAATCTATTTTCGAGTCAAAATCGGTTTGATTGCCGTCAATTATTGTCATTTAAAAATGCATCATTTTTGAACCCCTCCCCGATCGATTCCATTTTTTTAACACCTTCCCGATCGAACCTTTTATTTCGACACAATAAATAGCTGAATTCACATTCAATGGTTAAAAAATTCAAAATAATATTTACAAAGAGCGCAACTCGCGAACCGAACAGGACAAGCAGCAATATAATACTTTAATATTACCAACCCACACGGTTTTCACGTAATTTTTCAGATCTTTATAACGCAAATGTCGTATAAAATTTTTAATATAATATCAACCCGTATATGAAATCTAAATGATTACGTAACCTGACAGAAATAAGTTATTCAATGTATATTGATTTTCTCGGACCACAACTTTCTGACTTGCGAGTTTAAAAAATTCATTCTTCAATCACAATTAATTATATTTCGCTAATATTGTATATATTCTTTTAAACGACTGAATCGATATCGGCAACGGCAGTAAAACTGAGCTGAGCAGTTGCGTACAAACCGGGCGCATGTAAATTTCAAGCTCGTAAAAATGCGAACGTGATTTCAACAGCCTTGTATTATCTCTGTAGAAAAGTCAGGTTGTCTGCTGCAGCTTCGCATGTAAGCATGTAAACCTTCTTGAAATGTAAAAAGCCTATACAACCACACCATCGAATATATTTTTTTTAGTCACATTCGTAAACCGTCCGAAAAAAAACAGGATTCGTGTCGCAGGAATTTACCAACCAAATATTCTAAATTTTACATATTTTTCTTATCAGTGCCACACGCGAAAGTTTAAAACGTATTCTTTACTTTCAAATTCACTTTTAGCATAACATGTTTTTCCAGAGAATCTCCCAATATAATTTGTCACGAAAACGGCCTTTTTGAAATAATGGTAACACCATTATTTCGAAAAGGTTTTAGAGACGCGGACTACCTTTCTCGTGGTCACGTACCATCGTACCCAGATAACTACCGTGTCAAATTATCGTATGAGAATGCAATGCCGATTTAATTTTTTGTGTTAAAATTTTATGCATTGATTTATAATTGTGATACACTATTATTTATACATTATTTAATATACCCCAGTAAACTTTGCAACAAACTAGTATTAATAAAGAGCTTCATATGGTATATTTTTAAACTGCTATTTTAACGTGTGTAGTATGTTCCTCGACAGTATAGTCGTAAGCGTTCCTGCACGTTATACGAGAGACGGGGGTTAGATTTCCCGCCGGGTAGATTTTTTTATAATACAAATTAAATATATCAATTAGAAAGATATGCAGAAAAATTCAATTTTTAACGTACATGAAGCATGCATTTAAAGCTGACAATTTATTTTTTATTTTATTCTGTATTTACGATAAAAAAAATGTGTCATCAACTGAATTTTCCCGTATTTTTTCTAATTCGTACATTAAATTTGTACTATACACAGAACTATATTCTGAAAAACTGCAACTTCACAGTGCTGTTTAAGATTTTTTAAATTCAGTTTTATTTTTAATAGTTTATTTATTTATATATTATTATTATACATGTCCTACTCGGGCATTAACAGAATTTGTAAAATAACAAAAAACTACAACAGAAGTGCACAAAGAAAAAAAATTTCATAGTGTCTGCATGTTTTTACATAATCAAAATTAAAAATAAATATAAAATGTGAAGTAGCCATTTATCCATCACCATTGAGTTGAGACACAAAAAATGGTAATAGTGTAGTCCTGTAAAGAATTAAATTAACAGCAAAAATATCAACTACTTCCGCATATTTATTCCCTAAAGAATGCAGTCTGGGGACTGCAGAGTTAGCTAGTGCATGAGTTCTAACATTACCACTGTAATAAAACAATGAATTGTGTCTCGATAACCTCAATGGTGCGTGGTGGTAGTTATTTATGAATATTTTTCGAACCACAAAAACATATTCAATGCAGGGGTAGTACGATATAGGTAGGTATATCACACCTTTTATGTCAATTCAATAGGTGATTCTAAAGGTTTTTTGCAGACTTATTTTTCAAAGTAGGCTTAAATTAAGCCGGGATATTTCTGTTCTATTTTTGGCAACCCCTCCCGCTGTACTTTGATATATGCAAACCTAATCCCTTGACTGAGTAGATATTTATTTTTTGTTATTTCGTATATTTATGTAAGCCTTAATATATTTTGTACAAACCCTGAAATAGATGAGATTTATAACCATAAAATAAACATTAAAACCGGCATCAATATTAAAATCATTAATTATTATAAAACAAAAGGATTTGATCTAGTTCAGCACAGACTAACCAAACAAATACACAATGAGATATTTTCTCATTTTCAAATCCTTGAAAAATTTTACTAATATATATATTTATATAGTTTAATAAACTAATAATTCAAAATAAAAAATTACAACACCAACCTAGAATTATTTTCTACAATACTGGATGTAATACAATATTTAATTATATTGCGATATAACCACCAGTAGGTTCACCAATGGTGAACCATATTGCCAGTAAGAAAAAACATCAATTACAACGGTGACTATTCATATAATCTGTCGCCAGACGGCGTCGTACGGGAGCAGGATATTCGCCCTTTGGATATGAAACAGCGGACGTACTAAAAATACATATGTAATAATAATATGTGATGGATCACTTTTTTGATAATAAAGTATATTTTCAACATTAAAAAATATGTTTTACGTAAATGCCAGCACAGACCGCCAAATATATACCACGTGATCACTTTGGTGCCACTTACGTAATCAAATAGTTCCGCGATTTTTTTTTAAATATGACTCAATTGGAACGAAAATTTAAACGTTGACAATATAATATGCACTATTGTAAAAAATACGTCCTGTTTACACAAAGATTTCATTTTTGAAGAGTAAATACTTTTTCTGTTACATAAATGTGTCACCAAGAATATGTGTAGAATGCCCCTCGTCCCGCAACTAATGTTCCAAACCCCTCTCCTAAATGTATACTTTATTGCATGTCTATTCATTTACTGGTTTGTGACTTCCTACTAATATATCGACACCTCTTACGAGTGTATGAACCAACATTATACATTTTTCGATTTACTAGTACCTACTTCTCACGTACTCATTTGATATATAATGGGTTTTTATTAATTTGTGTTATATTAGTGGTTTTCAAATAACACTGTCGTATCTCAAGTTGATAATTTGACATACATTACCATATAGCTATAACACGCGGGGCGGAGCGCGGGCAATGAGAGCGACAGGGACGGATACATTTCACGTGTAGTCTTACGTTAAACGTAACATTAGATATTTTTTTTATGTGAAATTAGAACTACAAAAACTAAACGAATAAAGCTAACTAGAGCATGCCGCTAATCACAAAACATTCCCGAAAAAAATAATGAAAATTTTATTTGCAGGATTCAATAATTAAATTTGTACAAGGTAATTTTATATCAATAATATAAATAAAACTTTTCTTCATGACAAGAAAGAAAATTTTAGTGTTACATCAAATATTTATACTGTTTTTAATAATTATTTATTGTACGTAACACTTAAAACACAATTGAATTATGCAATCTCCGGTTCACACGTCCCGCGGAATGGAATACGACAATTCCGGTCGTAAATCGGAAACACCGCAAGGCGTGGGGGAAGTAGGGAAATGTGACACAGGATGAGGTCGGTGTCGGGTTCGGGAACTGGGATTCGGAAGGACTGCCCGCCTTACCTTGTATATGACGCCTCCGTAATACCTGCAGTCGCCGCCGACATCACACAATAAATGGCACGCGGATGAGCCGACCTCCGCTGCCAATCGAAGACGGCGATGTCACAAGTTCACCCACGACACAAACAAACAATATCACTGTGCACACGAATCACAGGATCACAAATAATACATTACTCGTGCATTGGAGCTGAAAGTTATAGCGATGTCGAGATCGAACACAATATCGGTTAAGTTGACGTCTGCTGGCGTCAAGGTCACATTTCACACTGAAAGACGAGCGAGAGGAAATGTATGTATGGAATTTGGACCCGTTATGTGTCAATAATATTAGTCGCGGCTGATTCGAAAAGACGCGCCAAAAGTGTGTTTACGAATTCGGAACAATAATCATTTTTAAAAAATCACCAAATCCCAGCGTAAACCGTCGAATATGAGTAGTACAATATTTAACGCAAATTTTTTCCACAGTATAGTTGCAAGTTGGCATTCGGGCATTTTTGCAAGAACCGAAAATTATGTTTTTTTTATAATGTTACATGAAACTATGTACAATAATAAATAGTCATGCCAAATTTGGATTAAATCTGTTTAATTTTGAATTTACAGCGAACTTTACAATCTTCAAATTGCTCTCTTCGATAATTTACATTTTCAAGTTACGATATTTTACGTAGATGTCGATATATTTGTGAGGGGCGGTGATTCCAATTCACCGGCAGTATCGCCGCTCCCAGCCGACCAACGACGCGCGCGACACCTACATCCAGGGTGCTCCGCTCCGCCATACATCCTGAAGAGCCTCAACCGAGGTTCGAGATCTGGCCAGCTCGCTCTGCTCAATCGTCATACTTCACGCTCCGCTATCTTATGCACTCTACCTTACTCAATAAACAACTCGACACAAGCTCGCGTTTCATTCCGCCACCAAAAGTTCTTAAATATTTAAATAGTAAAACATCGCTCGGCTACCGATAGCGCATCAAGCGCCTTAACGTTCCACCAGCACCATGCCAATGATCGACTGGTTGTGAGTGGCTCCGTTCTAGTAACCGACATTGCCGTCGCATGTTTAAAATGTAAAACTAATAATAGATAAAGAATATATTTTTAATTAAAAATTTACATCTAGTATATATAAAGCGACGAATGCGTGTTAACAAAAAATCCTAATATAAAATTGATAATTTCATTTCATACCGGAAGGTAAGGTAACAATATTATTTGAAAATATGATTCTAAATATACCCACAATTTTATTTATTCTTATTAAGAATGTTTTCATTCCGAGTACATGCAATCAAAACTTCCATGGAAATGCAATGAATGAAACAAATTATAAAAATCACATTGGATTTATTATTGCAATAAAAAAAACATATGTACATGAATTAAAATGTATAAATAAACACCAGGACAGAGTATTGAAGTATTCCTAATTTATATTTAGTTTTTAACTAATATTATGTTTTTAATTTCAAGTAAAGGCGGCGCAGTAACCAAAGTCTTTAACAATCTAAAACAACATAAATATAAAAAATGTTTTGTTTTGTGCTGCAGATTGACATACACTTTTATAAAGTTTGAATTGTTCATCTAAACGAAACAAATTTTTAGTCAAGAAATCCACACTGTCTTCCGCCCAATACATTTTATAATTTTATTATTGACACTGGACCATTTGTTTTTTTTTAATGTCACTGTGGGACTAGCAACTTAACATATTGAGTAGTTTTATTATAAATGTAATTTTTGACTTCACACCGGGGGTCTTATTCCGGTCTTCCTGTTAACCTGGCTATTAGTGTTAGCGCAGTAAGTTAAGTGTACGTTCCAATTGTGCTTACTGATTTTAAGTCAGGTACATAACAGTTGAAAAGATTCTACATTGTTTAAAATAAGTCCAGATTAAGACAGGGAGAGCCCCTCAAAAAGTTAATAGTTCTATATAATTGGTATTGTCTTTTCCTATAAAAGTAACGTTTCATCTTCCTGGTTGCAGTCAGTCAGTAAAGCAATAATATTTACTTTCATAAAATGCGTCACCATAGGCAAATTATAAACAAAATAAAATAAAAGCAGCCTTAGAATGACAGGTTAGATTAATCCATTTATCCAGTGGACAGTTACTTAGTAGTTTATCCAGAGGTGATGAAACATTAGAAATAAAAAAAAATACTTAGCTATGTACATAATTTTAATGTGTATGTATATTAAACATTTCAAATGCAAAAAACAAAATGAAAAATGAAATAAATGTGTCCCATTACGATAGCTAAAACATACGACTTACATATTTCCAAAGTCAAATTATTACAGCAATAGTGAACTTCTAAACAAAATATTATATTTGTCTGGTCTACGTTACCGAGTAAACAGGACACCCAAAGGTCTAGAGTTCAAATCCCACTAGCAATCTTCCTATTTTCATTGGGCAATCACTTGAGCTGTCAAGTAGCATTTAACAATATTTTACATAATGCCTCGAAAATATCAAATCTCTAAATTATTTATGATAAGCAAAGGTTGTTAATAAAATTTACTTTCGATTTACACATTTTAACATTAATAAATTGAAGCCAGTACAGAACACTGAATGAAAATATTTTTTATTACTAAATATATTGTTAAAGAAAGAACAGTTTGTTGGAAAATATTCTTTAGATTTTACTAATATCATATTTGTTGTTAGCCAGATTCTCGGTAGTATTTAGTGATTTAAACAATATTTATAAACATTTTTTATTATTAATAATGTTTGTAAGGTTTTAACTATCACGTAAAAATACCTAAAAAAAATAATATCAAATGGGATATCATTGTTAAGATTATTATTAAGAAGAATTTTAAACCGCATTCAATCAACATTGAGAGACAGTGGTGACCTCTTAAAAATTTAACAAAAAAACGTTGCAAACTAGAATTTCATCCAAAAAGATTGCAAATATTAAAAAAGTAATACTATTCGTAATGAATTTTATTAATGAAATTATAAAATCTTTTGAAAAATCAAACAGTTTTATTATAATATTAGGTGTACTCTTAAGTAATCAATTATTTTTAGTGTGGAATGTTTGCTTCAGTCTAGCTCAGAGCATGTATGTGTAAAGACGTGTTTTATACACAATATTACAATCCGTGGTCTTGTGACCTGTGACAAGTAAATTTAAAAAAATTTATTATTCTGTTGTAAAATGGCAGACAATCAACTAACTGTAGAATATTTACGTCATTGCATGCTGTACGCCTAGTTGATTTGGAGAAAGCCATCGTTTAGTGCGCTTCCTGTTGTTGTACAAGACCCATTTCTCGTCACTAGTAACAATCCTTCGTAAAAATGTATCACTTCTTTCTCTGCACAAAAGAGATGTGCAAATTGTACGCTGTTGATCTTTATTCTTCTCCAACAATAGATGTGGGACTCAAATACCCTGTCTGCAAACCTTCCCGATTTCGTGAAGATGTCTTTGAACTGTTGACCAAGTAGCCTGAAGAGTGTTTGCTATTTCCTGGATACTCAGTTTAGGATTCGTTTCCACCAGTGTTTTTAAAGTGTCATTATCAAACCCTACCAGGTGCCCACTTCGATCGCTATCAGACAAGTCAAAATCACCATCGGAAAATTTTCTAAACCAACGTTGGCACTAATTTACTTTCAATACGTCTTCATACACATCACAAATTTTATTTGTTGCAGCTGTTGCATTAACACCTGATCGAAAATGAAACAGCATGCAATGACGTAAATGTTCTTCAATTAGTTGATTGTCCGCCATTTTACAACAAAGTAATAAAAAAATAATAATTTACTTGTCACAAGTCACAAGACCACGGATAGTAATATTGCGTATAAAACACGTCTTTACACGTTCACGCTCTGAGCTAGACTAAAGCAAACATTCCACACTAAAAATAATTTATTACTTATGGGTACACCTAATATATAAGTAAAATAATTTACTAGTAATTATTAACTCTGAATTAATGACATTCCTTTTAATGATATTTTGACAAAATATCAATTCTTGTAGTTAAAATAAAAATAAAAAATGTTAGGAATCCTACAGAATAAAACGTGTTTAATCATGTGGAACAAATGAATGATAAGACAGATATTTGAGTATTGATGGCACCAAAAATAAAAAATGGGTGAATCAGACGGTCCTGTTGCATCCATTTGAGCGTGAGAAGACCTATTTATTGTGGGTGAAGTGAGATTTATAATCAGAATAGAAGAGCGTGGCTCTTTGTTCTCTCCGCCTAACAAATGTGTTTAGTGCACTATACCTTATGTACATATATGATTTTGATAATCAATGATTATAAAAAACACAAATTCTTTAAAACGATCTGCAATCCAAAAATGTTATCATTTATAAAATCCCAAGATTATCCTCCATCAACATTCCATGTACATCCACAGAAAGGCAGCAATACAAATTATCTTCAATTACAAAACAATACAGCATGTTAAATAACTGCAAACAGGTTGGCTAGTTTTAATAATATCCTCTATCTGCAGACATACTAATTTAAAGGAAAATCCAAAAAATAAAGTTAACTACATATTACTAATTAGTACTAGTAGTTTTATTCATGTTATATCTTCTTGTTTACATTTTTTTAAATGTTGATGTTTTTTATTTGTGAGAACTTTGAATTAAACATTAAAATACATATGTGTAATAAAATTACACATATGTATTTGCCTACTCCTGCTTATGTATAATAAATGTGTATATATTTCATAAGAGGCACCCACAATCTTCAGAGGCTTCCGTTACATCCAGAGTCTTTTGTGCTTATTTCGTTTTCTTCCAGCCTATCTACCAGTCATTTTGATAATTCAAAATGATGTACTGCATCACATAAGATTAACAGATTGGTCACTTAACGTTACAGATATGTCTAAGACTACTGTAAATGAATCAATGATCACCCGGAAACAAGAAAACCAAAATATTTAAAGAAAAAAGAGATGTTTGATATGAATAAGTTACATAAAATGAGTCACCAACATCAGTATGATGCAGATATTCAACCGCCAAAGATTGACTTGAAAGAACTTCTTAGCTCTGAAAAGGAAACATAACTATCTCCACTTCCCGAGGACTTGAAAATTTACACACTAAGTCAGCAGTTTTCATAGCCAAAGGAAGAAAAAATTTAATTACGATATATTAAACTAATTCCATCTAAATGTTAACTTAAAATGAACCTTATTTGAAGGCACCTAGAGAGAAATGTCCTTGGAAGACTATAATTGATTTACTTGTTAAATTTTGACAATTATTTAGCATATTTTAGAAAAGATTGGATTAATTCCGAGATTACAAGCAATCAAAATCTTACTGAATGACCCACCAATCTTTTTTCTCAATTTTTTAAACAAAAAACATTTCTAACGTTAAGAACTAACCCACTATTATAAAAAAGTTATTGGCTTTCAAAAACAAAAAAGTCATAACTTTGTTAAATATTAAGCTATCACAACAGGATTACTTTTGTTTTAATCTTTGTCGAAGAGACGACAATGTGTACCGCCAAGATTATTATAATCATTATTACAATAAATAGAGATACAAATATAGTGATGAAATAATACAATCCTAATAAATTTTGCAGGCATAAATTTAATATGATAAATGTGTGCTAGCCTCTAGCGGCAGATCACAATTGTAGAGATCTTAGCTATTAAAATATTTTAAAAACTGAAAATCATGACAGGCTTGCCCTTGTCGTACGAAATGCCTCATAGACAATGTATGTAAAAAAATTAATAAAAATTGATTAAAGGATCATCTCTCAATATACACTTATTAAAAATGTTACATACTGATGATGAATATTTTGTAAAGTACTATAATACTAGGAGATGTATTCCACAAGTAAAAAAAATAATATATCAGCTTGTGATAAAGGCATACTGATGACAGAAAGATAATGTGATTTAATTGCATATTGTCAACAAATAAAACACAAAAAATGAACCATTAAATGAACCATGAATAGTACTGATATTTACTAATTGAAAATAAAAATATATATAATAGATAAATAACAGTAGAAACCAGATCAAAGACATATTTAGCTTGTATTTCTTACAGATTACTCATCTTGACGTTTAAAAAAAGTTGATAGCCCGTGGCAAACGCTCAGCATAGCTTCAGAATTAACTTCAAATAAAAGACCGTCATAAAGTAGTATTTTAGATTTTAATTAAAGAATTTGCAGTTCACAGGGCTCTAACTATTTGTTGGCAAAGCTCAATAATAAAACTCAATATTAATTCACAAAAAGAAAAAAAAATTTTTAGCCGTTAACCTCATTCTACAGGCCGGAGCGGCCGGGTGCACTTTTAACTAACTATATATATTTTTAGAATAAAGTGTCGCGGAGAGGATATGGAATTAGTTTTGTAAAAAGTATTATGTTTCAAAAATGTCACAATTTCAATGTTTTTTCAAAAAACTTTGTTATCCTCCCTTTACCGGTCATAGCGACCGCACGCAAGTCGGTACTTGTTGGACATTTCTAGAGTGTGCTATTGTCTGGTTTTGCAGTTTTCATTTGTCGACATGTTATAGTCAGGTACATATGTTGTTTTTTGTCACGTATTGCTATGAAATAAATATTTTTATTTTTGTCTTCTATCTTACATTATCTATTTTTAGAGAAATTTAATAAAAAATGTCACGCCTGTTAAATAATGAGAAAATTTGTCTGCTAGCGAAAACCCAAGATTCAGATGAAGAATATCAGTTCTGCGGTAACGAATCAGAAGATTCCGATCATGTGAGTATCAACTCTTAGCAATACTGAGAGCGAAAAAGATTTATCAATACGTAATGTGGAATTACCAGCTGCACCTGATAATAACAACACATCTATCAACAAAGTAATTTTACCACCGGGCGCCACAATTGAGAATTCAGTTGACGCTTTTCTTTTACTTTTTCCCGCTAATTTACTATCACTAATAACCAATATGACAAATAAAGAGGCCGTTAGAAAAACAATACAAAAAACTGCAAAAATTATTATCGATCATGGAAAAAGATTAAAAAAAAAAAAAAATGGAAATAATAATCGATTACAACAAAATGAAAGGTGGCACTGATCTCATGGACAAAATGATGAAAACCTCCACTTGCAAAAGGAAAACAAATAGATGGCCTATTGCATTTTTTATGAATATATTTGATATAATTGCATTTGTGGCATATCCCATGTATACAAATTGGAACATCAGAAAGAACGACAGATATAATACTTTTTTGGAGGATGTTAGTGAGGCACTGATTTCACCGAATTTGCAGCAGCCACATCAAAATTTGTGTAGTAAGGGTTTGAAAAAAAATAATACTTTTATAACCACTCAATTAAATTAAACTTAATTCTACAATTTATATAATACCTTAAAAATTTTCTATTGGAAAAGAAACGTTGCAAACAATGTCTTTTATGTGAAAAGGAAAAAATAATATTTCAAAATAGTATACGTCACACTTTGAATGAATAACAAATAAGAAACAGTTTTATTTTACAACCCTTAAAATTCCTTGTTACGTGAAGAAAGTTATTTATTTTATTTTTCACACTAAATCCAAAATACAAAGAGTTTATTTGAATAAATATCTAATAAACACTTTTATTTAATAGAAATATAAAAGGTTACCAAAAAATACATATTTTATTTAAAAATCTCAAAACTGATCGTTTGATTGCATTTGATAGTCTTGGGGTTTCACCAAATTGCCACCGGCCGCTCAGCTGGTAGATGAAAAATTGGCTGACAAAACGGCAGAATGAGTTTAACGGTTAAAGATAACACATTTCTGTTTTGAAGATGCATTTTCAGAACATAGTTTTGTGGTATTTTAATACCAATTAAATTGATCAACTAGAAAGATATACAGAAAAAATCTATTTATCAAAAAAATATAAAGTTCCTACTGGGATACCAACCTAGACCTCTTCTTATCTGGGGAGTATCCATTTCGCTATAAAATACAATTCTAGGGGAAAATGATAATAATGCACTATAATTAAAATTGAGAAGTCATAAAATCCCCTGTTACACATCTTTTTCCTAGTTTTATTGAGAAAGATGAGATATTATAAGATGTTTAGTCAGAATGATAAATTAATTAGTAGAATGAAAATGGGATGAGAATTTTTACACTCACTCGCGGATCTAGTAGTCTGGGGTTCGAGCCTTATTCTAGAAGACCACCAGCAAGTTAGTCATGTTTTTTTAGCATAACTATTTAGATAGTTTGAATATCAATATATGTATTACGTGTATGCACCTCTATTTAAAAAAAAAAAAACCACTGAAATAAAGTGGGAATTTGGAACAAAGTAGTGTATTTAATATTTATGATAGAGAAGTGATTTTACAGTATGTACTTAATTAAAAGACTTTATGTTTCTCAATAATCTCATATTTTGTTTGCAGCCCAGCTGGTCGAAGCCCAGCTAAGTCAGCATTAAAATATTATCATGCAGTTGCAGCAAACAACGTTGACATGAAATCTTATTGAACAGACGAAAAACACATAATTTGTATAGAATTTTTTCGGGACTGAAAAATACGATCTTTGCTTTAAATTAAAACATCTTAAAATGGGTTGAAGTGGTTTTGAAGTATGGACAATTTGACATTGGCATGTTTTATTGAAACAAATTATTTATTGTCAATACTGTTTGTACGGCGTATTAGTAATAAAAATGTAGAAAAATATGTAAATAAATGTATAAAAGTGATGAATTTTTTATAATAATTAAACCGGCATACAATTGAATACAAAAAGTGTTAATAAGTATTTTGTCAGTACTTCTACATTAGAGTGAGCACTTAATTACATTGGCTTTGAAGACATATTTTCGACACTAAAAAATATAGGAGTGTGCACTTCTATTGTAGTAATACATTTTTATTATTTAAAGCGGCAGTCAAATCCAGTTTAAAAATGTGTGGTGCTATTTATAAAATACTTAATCAGAAGTTTAAAAATTTATTAACTATTTCGAATAGTTCAGCCTGGTTGAACAATTTTGTTTTAAATTATCAGATTTAGATTTGTCATAATTGGCAAATATGTTATATTCTCAGATTTTTACAAAAAATATGTTTTCTGTAGAACTAAGTGTCCTGATTTCAAAAATTTAAAAAAATGATTGGGTCGCAAATACTCAAAAAGTTATGAAACTTTAGTTTCAAAATTTCCACCATAATAGATTCTGATATTTAACATATTTTATCGGTGGATAACTGGTAACTTCTCTGATTTTTCCAAAAAAATTGAGTGCCCTCATTCCAAAAAATTAAAAAATTACCCCTAGATCGCGAATAATTTATGTATTTGCACAAAATTTTCTTGAAAAACCATTTACTCATCAAAGAAAAAGTTTAAAAAATACACCTCCATTTTTCTGGGCATCGTCGGATTGTACAATTGTACTAACCTTACCTAAGATACCTAATCTAACCTAACCTAATATCAAATAACTTCCACATTTGCGGCTCTTGTACTCTTGTTGTATTAATTTCCACAAATGCATCCTTTAAATAAGTTGTCTTTGGACAATTCACGAAGCCAAATTAATTTAAACGCAACATCAGAGTAATAAACCACTTTTAAAAAATGTCTAAACAAAAGTGTGTTAAATTTTAAACACAATCTTTTTTTTTTGAAATACAGGCTCTCAATTCTATTGGAAAATTTTCCTTGTGCAAAAATGTGAGAATTTATCATCCTCACCAATAGGAATTCATTATAGGCCACGTTTCTCTGTTGTCTATGGTTTGATAAAGCATAGCCTTAGATAAAGTGTTTGAAATGTCAGATCGTATGGTGAAAATTCAAAACTTTAAAGTGTAATAACTTTTTAAATATTTGCGACCCAATCAATTTTTTTGAAATCGAGGCAGTCAACTCAATTGGAAAACATACTTTTCATAAAAATTTGGGCATACACCATATTCACCAGTTATGTCGGAACTGTGTGCTTTCAGTTCTCATTGTTTTGGATTGTTTTGATGGCTCAGACTGAAGCACAACAATTTGTATATGTATTAAAAATTTGAGTTTACTACATAGGTAATAACTGAAAAATATTACATTTAATTTTCCACTGTAGAACAGAAGACCAATGGAAGAAGAAGAGGTCGTAGTGTTAACACATGATGAATTAAAACATATAGGACTGTGCGTGTCAAATATCAATATAAGTATTTAAGCAGTGATTTATTCGCACTCATCTAGTACCTACTTTATGGGTCAGTTTAAAGTAGAAAGAAGCACAACATTTGGACGACCTCATTGTAAATTTAAACATGAGCTTATGCTGCAACTAAACAACAGGGATGGTTAATATTATGACCTAACGCAAGCACTTCACAAGATTTTTCTTGAATAAATTCACAACGACTGAGATATGTAATATCGACATCAACATGAACTATTCCTACAATATAAAAATCCAGTAAAAAAACTACTATACTGATTTCATTGCTGTATTGCTTTTTGCTATACTATAATTGATGCATTACGATGCAACGTGTAAAGTAATTAACTAATTATACCTTAAATATTATTTTACACAAAAAACATATTTTTGTGTAAAATACAATTACTTTATTTCTCATTAAATTAGTACAAAAATGACAATATTTTACAATTCAAAAATATTCATCTTTCACATGAACAAGTAACTGCAAGACATGTTTATTAATCATATAACATTTTTTTAAATTTTTCATAATATTATACGTACACTACCGGCCATATACTTGGAAACAACAAGAAAAAAAAGCATTTGTATAATCATTTATAAACAGAAAACAAATTTATGTATATATTTTTAAATATTTTGATTATTAAAGAATAAAAAAAAAACTTTATAAAAAATGTAAAAATACAAAATATTAGAAAATCTATAAAATGAAATATTCTATATAATAGGTATATTATGTGATGAATTCAACTTTAGGCAGTTTCAAAAGGATTAAATTCACATAAAAAATATTGTAAAAGAGTTTTCTAACAATATTTTAGACTTGATAACTAGTACTGCTTCTACTATTTATTAATAATAATTGTGATGTTTATAATTTACCTAATTAAAGAAAATTAAGAGTTAACAGTTTGGATATAACGTTGTGCGGCAAAATCAATGCAAATAAAGAGGTAAAATGCGGTCAAAAATAACAATCATGTACGTATGTAGACCTAAACTAGTTCATTTTACTACTATCATAATTCTCCATTTTGTGTAGATTTTTTGAAAGGCTCTCCTTTTCTCAACTGGGAACATCATTAGAAAAGTACAATCTTAATGATTTTATTTTTCACTTAATTAAATTTACTTTAATATGTAATAATATTGGATAATTTGTGTAGCTCCATTTTCGTAAAAACTTACACCTCAAGGGCGCTTACTTTTTTACACATTTGAGACAACTTTATTTTTGCATTTTTTTTTTGTGGATTTGAATTATGGAAACATTTCTAAGCTTAATTATGTTATACATATTATATCCATATATTTTTAGGAAGATCTAGAACATAACTCATCGATTTCCAATTGCTCACATTGTGTAATTATGTTATGTACGTGTCAACTGTTTGCAGTATCTTAACAATCATGTATTAATTACTATTACATAATGTTGAATGTTTCGACAAATGTGACATACTAAGATTTTAAAATGTTGGAACCAATCTTGCCATAACAATAAAAATATTGACATTTGACAGACGATTGATTGATTTGATTCGAAATATTTAAATAGAAAAATAACAAGATTGTATAGATCTACGTCCTTCATATATTTTTGAGTGTTTGGATAACATACACATCCTTAATATCGCATGTACACGAATGAGACGTCAATCTCCTGTCTCAGAGATTCATCGGTGTATATCAGTAGCATCATGTTACTTTACATGCAAAATACAACAGGTAATGAATCATAGCTCTCTTCTCGCTCAACTCTGTACACCAATACCTCACTATATGGCTGTTTTTATAAGGTTTTTGCTATAACGGTATTTTTAAA